>OU696470.1:20987220-25787220 GCA_916048165.1 Spilarctia lutea | reverse complement strand
CCATGCAGGGTGGTCATCCCAGTTCTCTCTCATTCCTTGGCATCACACAAACTTGGACAAGCAGTCAACTACCACAAGATTATCGAGGTAATATAGTCAATGTTTCGACTAAAATGAATAATTATAAGATATATTGAATAACTTTTTATACGGTGAACCGTGATGAGCAGCTGCACTTGTTGGTGGAATATTTGAAAGCTGTACAGGTTTATTAAGTTTTGTAGACTTGACGTAATGCATATAACGAAGATGATCGAGACTTTTCACAGATTTCAGAGCATTATAGACTGCCAATAAGGTTTGAGTTCCACTCTCTAATCTCTGGGCCGAACAATTTTCTTCTTCAAAATGCTGCAGCTAGTTCATCCAAATATATTGATAGTTCATCAACTATATGTGGCGCGTTTTCGACCGGAGGCACCGGTTGACCTGAAGTGATGCGGTGACCGCGCGCTCTCCGCCCTCTATCTCGAAAACGGTTCACCGTATAAAAAAAAATTTTAACAAAATTTGTAGAGAATTTTGTATTCTACAATATTGAAAATAAATACAAATAGCAAAAAACCCATAGGAAATGAGATATTTCCAAAAAAAGCGGAAAAAAAACGATTTTTGTGACCTTTGACCTTGAAATTTAATAGTTGCTTACACCCTACCATATGTAGGTTTTGAGACAACTTTTAGGATGTCAATATACAAGTATTTACAGACTTACAGCTGGGTATCTCGAATTCCGAGGTGAACTTACTATAATGACTGGACTATTATGAGTATTAAGTACAGGGCGATAAGTCGACAACAAACCAGTGCACGGTATATATTATGTTCTTTGTGTCAAGCAAGTCGCGAGATACACAAACATAAACAGTATAAGCAAATCGTGTATATCAACAAGCTTTATCAAAAGTAAACATAAACATTTTAGGTTTCAGTAGCTCTAGAATATGTTTAATGGTATTTAGTTAATAGGAGTTTTAATATCATGTTGCTATAGTGGATTTGATTACGCATTCTACTGTTACGTGGCACTTTAATTTTTTAAGACGGCATTTGCTGTTCTTTTTAATAACAACTAGGTAAAATTAATGTTGTAACTTTATAGTTACAACATAAATTTTACCATCATATAACCCATTTTGCGCTAAATTAAACATTTTATCAACTAAATGGCGTGAATATCTGTAAAGGTATTGGTAGTTGCATAGTTGACAGTATTCATTACCGGGAATGAGGAATGTCAGCAGGTGTGTTGTTGTTGGTGTTTTCCCAGGGCGGCTTAGACTGCTTCTGGAAACCAGCTCCGCCACCCGCAAACATTACAGACACAAAACACTAGAACACCACACTATAGCATCAGCTCACGGTCACACTATTAGTGAAAACCAACAGACAAACAATTCCCGATACATGGATTCAAATTTTTTGGTACGCGTTGTTTATATACGGTATTTTTTTAGTTGGAACATTGGGAGCGTCGGCGAGCGCACTCTCTCAAACGTATCTTAGAATATTTTCGGAGTACGTAAAGTATTCCTGGACTCACACAGCGCGTCCTCCCGACGTGTCTGAGACTGCTGAGTTTTATTTTTATACTGGTCAATTTTTCGCTTCACATTTGCGTAATTAGCGAACTCTTAGTCTGCGAGTGAACAATTATCAGATCTTTGAGCCGTTAACACCGCTATGGTGTCCGAGATGATCGTTTCGACAAAAATAAACTTATTATAAAATAGTTCGGCGTCATACGTCGCATACTGGGTCAATGCTGAGATTAAATAACTACATAGGTATATTAAGAACCAATTTCGAAATGCTGCGAAAATTTTATCTGTCCTCCTGTAAATTGGCATTTTCACGATATGAACAGTTTATTTGTTTATTTGAATTAATTTGAATTATTAGGCAATAATGAATCTAAAGTTTATCATTTTAATAAAGAATCATTAATAGTTTAGGCGTAAGTTGAAGTTTAAAATACTTATTTGAATTGAGGTGAAAATATTCAAGATGCTTAAAGTAAAATTTAATACTTAAAACATCTTAAATTTTGAATGTAAAACAGTACAAAAAAATAATTGAGTAGCCAAATACAACTTCCTTTATTGTTTAATGTTTACCGACATATTTTATTGGGTAACAGATTGATTTGAATCTGGTTATCATCAATGGCGTCTATTTAATTTTTAATTCGATATTGAACCAAAACAGTTGGTTTAATGAAAAATCCCGTAAATATTTGTAGAATTACAATACTTGTAGAAAAAAATAATTTATCAGGTTACCGTGATAACGTATTCTGTATTATACTTGTATTTTACTTCATGTTTGTTGTTTGTACTTAATTTTTTATTCACCAATCAAAACTTTAGGTAAGTCTGGATTTTGGAGTAAAATCTTGTTTTATGTAATTCAAGGTTTGTTCATTGTTGAAGTGAAAACTTCTTTAGCAGCGCTGTGTACTTTTTTGGAATGGGTAAAAATGTATAAACTCGCGTCAGGTCATGTGACCTGATCGAAAATTCGTAAGACGGATGGAGAGAGGACGTATAAACCCGCGTCAGGTCACGTGACAGGACAGGCGGCGCAGGGTGCTTGAGCGAATGTTCGTGTGTGTATGTAATATAAATTGTCATGTTTGTGTACGATAGCGCAATAAATGAATATTGTATTCCACCACATAAATAATAGTATTTTTATACTGATAATGAAAGCAATTCGTACAAAATTATTCTCTAACCATTCCAAAATATCAAAAATGCACAACGTTAATATTCAAGTTTTCACTTCTGCCAGCACTCCCGGAGTGCAACCCGTCGATTTTTTTTTATTTGTATCTTGAATCTTTATAATATTGATATTATCTGTATAGTGTAGTATATAGTGAATGTTCTAAGGTCAAGGAAAGTATATTTTCTATTTAAAAAACTGTATGTATGCTTTTGGTATACCGAATAAATTTAAAATAATAACTAGGTATTATGTCTTCTTATATTAATTCCTATTATTGTTATTATTAACTAGCGATATGAGTTCAATCCTAAAAGATTCATTGACTTTCTAGATCCAAGATATATATTTTTTTAATTCATTGATATTAAAAAGGGGAAAATGGAATTGACAAGAATTTGTTAGAAAAATATATTGCTACAAAAACAAATGAAATTAATTAACTTAAGTGAATATTTAAATAAATGACTATTTTTCTATGAAATAGGCCGCAAATGAGCAGAGTGCCCATAGGCATTGTCAACGCCAGAGGCGTCACAAGTGCGTTGCCGGCCTTTTAAGAAGGTATACGTTCTTTTCTTAAAGATTTGAAGGTCGTATTGGTCCGGGAATACCGCAGGCGACAGTTAATTCCACAGTTAAAAAACCAAGAAGTCATCATCATCGTCTTAGCGTTTATCCCGGTTGCTTCCATTCTAAAGCCCGGGGTCCGCTCTCCTGCTTTTTCTTCTCCACTTTGCCCGGTCTTCGGCATCCTTGGTAGCGAGACCATTTGCACGCATGTCACCCTTTACGACGTCAAGCCAGCACTTCTTGGGTCTACCCCTTCTCCCGGGACCCGGCGGAGGCGGCATGGTCAGACATTTGTTGCCCACGTACGAAGACGGCTGCCGCAAAACGTGGCCGAACCAGCGTAGGCGACTCTCCTGCAGTTTGTCTGCGATGTCACGGACACGCAGGCCGCCGCGAATGCGGGAGTTTCTCACACGATCCCTTCGCGTGACTCCGTACATCCACCGCAGCATCTTCATCTCCGTGACGCGCAGCTCCTGCTTGTGTCGCTCCAGCACCGGCCACGCTTCACAACCATGTAAGAGGACAGGCCTAATGATAGTCTTATAGACCTGTCCCTTCAATCTAACCGGCATTTTGGGATCACAAATGACTCCTGTCAACTCACGCCACTTGGCCCACGCGGCAGCAATGCGTGTCTTGACGTCGCAATCGATGTCACCGGACGCGCGAAATACAGATCCCAGGTATTTGACCTGTTCCGTGCGCTCGACTACGTGATCTCCTATGCGGACGGGTGAGGGATCTGCACAGTTAAACGCCAAGTACTCGGTCCTCGCCACATTAAGTTTCAGACCGCCGCCGCGCCGTTCTCAAGCGCCCCTTTCCACGCCTTCCCACGTCGCACCAATCTACCCCAATCCGCATCTGCCAGCGCGATATCGTCAGCATACATGAGCAACCATGATGGTTGTTCATGTGTGTCCCGGATGCTGTCCGAGAAAACGTCTAATATCAAGCAAAACAGAAACGGACTAAGGACGGATCCCTGGTGTACCCCGACGGTGATAGGGAAAGGTTTCGTGTCGCCAACAGCGGTCCGAACCATGGATTCGGATTCGTGGTACATATCTCTTTGTATCGCAGTGCCCACCAGATTACCGCTCGAGGAACACAGTCGAAAGCCTTCTGCATGTCCAGGAACAGGCAATGCAGAGGCGTATTCTTCGTCCTGTATTTCTCCGCTACAATTCTTAGGGCAAAAACAGGATCCATTGTCCCGTGACCGGTGCGAAACCCATATTGACATTCCGAGAGTGAGCACTCCTGTCGGATCCGGGAGTCAATTATCCTCTCAAGGAGCTTCATGGTGTGGGATATCACTTTTATTCCGCGGTAGTTGCCACATTCTTGCACCGATCCCTTGCCTTTGAAGACTGGAGTAATGATACTCAGTCTCCATTGCCTTGGGATTTCGCCGGTAAGGAGTGTGCGGTTAAAGATGTTAGTTAGGATGTTCATACCACGGGGACCCATCGCCTTCCAGGCCTCGATGGGGACTCCATCGGCTCCGACAGCTTTCCGATTCTTCGTGGAACGAAGAGCACCCAGGACTTCGGCAGGCGTGATTAGTGGCACTAGTCCGAGATTTGGAGGGAGATCCGGTGGCTGCACCACTTTGTGTTGCTTGTTAAGCAGCTCGTGGAAGTACGCGCGCCATCTCTCTATAATAGTAATAGGCTACGGTACGGTAATAGGCTACCCCCAGGATCTTTAACCGAGCAGCACTTGGAAATATCCTGCACCGCTTTGATCCTGGAACGCGCCAACTTATAGATAATCTTTTGCCCCTCAGCTCTTTTCCAACTTATCATGCAACGGTTGTAAGTGGTCACGTCTGGCTCTGGCTACAGCTCTCTTTGTGGCGCGCTTTGCAGCTCTATACGCATCGTGGTCTTCAGGAGATCTGGACGCTTGCCACTTTTTAAACAGGACTTTCTTGACCTTGATCTCGCCCTGGACTGAATCGTTCCACCACCAAGTCTCCTTGTCACATTTGCGTCCACCTTTAGACACGCCAAGCACCACCCTCGCCGAACCAAGAATAGCCGCCTGAATCTTGTCCCAACTGTTTTGAACCGGTTCGCTCTCAGCAACAGTGCACTTGTCTCCGATAGCCGAGACAAACTTTTGTGACGTAACTTCATCAAGCAGCCACCACCTGATCCGACGCTGGCAGAATTCGACGCGTTTGTCTTTAGGCTTTACACAGAGGTCCATGACAAGGATACGATGTTGTGCAGTGAGACTCTCTCCGGGTATGACCTTGCAGTTGGCCACTTTGCTGATGGTGTGTCTCCTAATGAGCAGAAAATCGATCTGAGTAGCGTGCCCCCCGCTACTATACGTGATGAGGTGCTCTGGTTTCTTTTTGAAATACGTGTTCACTATGGCAAGATCGGCAGTCGCACACGTTCTGAGAATGTTCTCACCCTCTTTGTTACGAGCGCCATACCCAAAACCACCGTGAACACGCTCAAATTCCCCGCACTCCTCACCCACATGACCGTTCAGATCACCACCCAGAACGATTCCCCGCGACAACGGAATACCGCAAAGAACTTTCCCGAGTTGACTCCAGAAAGCCATCTTTTCGGCTTCACTACAACCCACCGGGATCTACTGCCCTTCCACCGAGTCGCCTGCAGGAATGCCACGTCTACCCTCCGCCTAGAGAGTGCATCCGCTAACTCCCTCGCACGGCCGGTCAGCGTGCCAATGTTCCAGGTGGCAAAGCGGAGCTTACGCGTTAATGCTGTTGGGCGTAACTTCTTTAACCGTGCCCGCCCTGGACACGGTAGTCCTCGCCCACTTGCCACAGGAGGTGGGCGAAGCTCCTGCGCGCCGTTTTGCGGCGGCGCCCTATCCGTGGCACTAACACTATTCTCTGATTCCTCCATTTTGTTTGGCTTAACTTTTGACTTTTAAGGGAGCGACTGCCGTCTGACCTCCCAACCCCGAGAGGAAAGCCAGCGCCAGAGCCTCGTCTGTTGGTCAGCAGGTGCACCAGCTTGCAGGTGAGGTTGGCTTGGGCTCCTAGGATCTTAATAGTGCCCTATACACCCAAAAAACCAAGAAGTCATAAGTACTATTGAATTTGATTTGAGTTTTGGGCCGTCGATCTCGCACTCACCAACGAAACACGACTGAACTAATGCTGTCATTTACGTTGATCTTCTGTGCGAGGGTGGTACCGCTCTGGTCGAGCCGGTCAAGTATAGCCACGCTGAAATCAGCGTGGCTATACTTGAGAAAAACCTTGTAATTAACATTGTGTGGATATAAATATTTTTTTTGGGACTACCACTAGTTTTATTTTTATGGAATATGGGGCAAACGAGCTGGCGTATCGCCTGATGGTAAGCGATTACCGCCGCCCACTCCCGCAACACCAGAGGCGTCACAAGTGAGTTGCCGGCCTTTGGGGGATGGGGAGTGAGATGGGGGAGGGGTTGGGGTATGGGCATCCTTACTCACTCGGTGAAACACAGAGCGCTAATTTCACACCGGTTTTCTGTGAGACCGTGGTATTACTCCGGTCGAGCTGGCCCATTCATGAAGCGTGGTTCTCCCACAGTTTTATTTTCACTAGTGATTCTTGTTCAACACTATGCTATGATTATTTGTTTTCGTTAGATAGTACAGAATTCAAGCACAATGTAAGGAGTTTCACCACTCTACCTTGTGAATGAATAAATAATAAATTCTAAGTGTATTTGTAAAAAGATTTATTTTTTATATTTAACGCTGCGAATTTTACATTCAGATTGGATAATATAAACGAAACGAGTACGGTACGGCTAGTTCTAAAACTTTTTTCTGTTAATGAAATAAGCAGTAAGTCATCCTATTTAGAAGGCTTCACTCTCGTTAAATAAGTACTTGATTCTATTTTTACGTTTTTTACTTGAAGCTTTATATAACTCTTTGCAAACAGAATTATTAAACTTATTTCTACATCCCTCGGAATTGAATCTCTAGAAATATTTTTCCTACTGCTTATGTAACAGTTTCAACTCTTTTATTTTAGTATTTCGTTTTATTCTGACTAACAATGGGTTCAACTGGAATTTATTTAATGTATAAGTCAATTTAGGTATTTATTCAACCTGTCAACAGGAATTAGCTGAAAATATCGTGACTACTACCTTTATATTGTATACTTTTAAGCACAGCATATGTCAGTCCTAAGTTCTCAGTTCTTCCTCGTTCTTGCTTGTTTATACTTATCTCTCATTGACATATAATATTGAAATAGATTTCTTGATAGATATACAAGAGTTTATCTAATACGATAGTAAAAAAAATCCACCTTGATATTTGGAATAGGGAAAACCTACCTCTGTGCAGTTTACAGTTCGAACTCTGAACTAGTCAAAACTACTGACTGCCTCGGTGGCGCGAGTGGTAGCGTAAGCGACTGCTGTGCTTGAGGTCTCGGGTTCGATTCCCGGGTCGGATCAAATGTTTGTATGATCTGCTAATATTTGTTTCGGAGTTTGGGTGTTTTCTATGTATAATATGTATGTATTTAAAAAAAAAAAAGTATATAAGTATTTCTATCAGTTGTTTAGTATCCATACCACAAGCTCTGCTTAGCGTGGGACTAGACGGCGGTGTGTGTTTATAAATTGTTCGAAATATTTATTTATTTACCTTTAACTGGTATGGGGCAACTGTTTCACTACTGCGTCAGGTATTTCTTACTTTTACTGAATTATTTGAGGTAAATAAAAGCAGTATGATGTCGTTCTCAAAGGATTATGCCAGTTAAAAATACTTTTGAACCGTAAATAGTTCGAAATGTAAGTTTTTTTTGATATCGAAGTCATTTGAACTCAGTTTTGGCATTAGGTTTCCCCAGTACCCCTGTTGCATCTATCCAGTCGTATAGCCCTCTTATCGAGCAGTCTTACAGCATATGATAATCAAGAGAGAAAATAATAAATAATTAGAGAATAGGAGCCAGATACAGATGGCAGTTCTCTTCGGTACCGCATGCATACTGGGCAGGTGTCTGTCTCAGGAATCCTAAGCATTGGTAGTACTCGTAGCATTTGGTTTCTGTATCAGATACAAGATGGGATATTTTTAAATTTAAAATTATAAGTATTTACCTTTGAAAAGTTCGTACTACAATACTGGCCATAATCAAGGCAAATATTTTTAAATATCTCAGAAATCTAATTTAAAATGTCATTAAATTGTAAAAGTTTTTTCTCAAAATTATAATTATGAAATATATTGATATAATTATAAAATGTATTGATGATGGTGCGAAACCCTTCGTGCGCGCGTCCGACTTCCACTTGGTCTATTTATAGATATTTTTATGTGATGGTTTTGAAAAATTTGTATTTTAGTGTAATAATAAAGTGAATTTTGTGAGAAAATGTCTGAAATAGAATGTATCCTACAGGATAAATAATTGAAAGATAAGTTTTCATTGATAAATTATATTTATATTAATAAGTGAACCCTTTTAACAGATATGTTACAACTCGGACTTTAAAACTAGAAGAAGAAATGTCGAAACAAACAACAGAGGAGCTATATTTTTAAGTAGAGAATAGAACAAAACCACTAGATACATTCTAAACATGAATTTATATTAAAAGCTTAATTAATTCATATTATTAGGCTTAAATATAATATATTATAGACTATACTCACATTTACATACACAAAAGAAGTACTATACAATTCAACTTATATTTAAATAAAATAAATAAATAAATTGAAAAGACGAAATACACTAGTAATATAATTTATATGTCAATCATACAAAAGCATGCAAAGCTAATAAAAGTAAATGTGAGAGTAACCATGAGTGGTTTACAATCATAACATATAAAAGGTATACTAGCTTACCCGAGTAACTTATTAAATGTTTTTAAATTCTCGAAAATCTTGTTTTAATGTTTATAAGTGTACAGTCCCGGAATAAGAAAATATAACTTTCTTCGTTTCTCTACGAGTTTCCTGTTTCATTATAATTTTCTTTTATACGAACCCTGTCCTGACAATAATAAATACATAAAAAGAGAATTATCCAAATGCACTCGATCTGAAGTTATGCGCGTACATATATTTCAGTCATTCATTTCTATTTATAAAGATTTAAACAAGAAATAGTTTAAAAAACTATAACCCGGCTGCATAAAAACTTACTCTTTAATATTCAAACATATTCTAAATTACAATACAGTATGGACTTCAATTTAACAAGACTGATTTTTTTAGAAATAAAGTTAAACATGTCTATAAAGAGTTTCAAGTACCCCAGACCCCAAGACTGCCTATATTGGCTGCTTCGACGGTGCAGTAGTTGCAGTGGTAGCGTATGTGACTGCTGAGCTTGACTACTGGTCGGACCAAATGATTGTATGATCAGCAAATATTTATTTCAGAGTTTCGGTGTTTTCTATGTATAGCATGTATGTATTTACCAAAAAAGTATATGTATCATATAAATACACATATACTTTTTTGATTTGTAAGCAGATATTGTAGTATGGGTACTATCCCATACTACAATCTCTGCTTAGTTTGGGACTAGATGGCGTTGTGTGGCAGATGTCCGTGAATATTATTATTACAACACTGTTCTAACAGAATGTTTTTATTTTCTGGATGTTTTGTTTTAATTTTTATGTTTGAGGAGTTTACGGATGTGTGTCTACAATGAGTATGTGTAACTTTTCCCCCCGTAAAAATGATACACTGTTTATCTGTGTTGATTATTAGTCTCAGAACATAGCCGAAGCTGTTCCCTTGTCAAGTTCGTAGGTGTAATTACTGGTGATACTTCGATGTCTCATCACATAAGAAATGGTGGCTGCATTGTGCAATAAATACAAATACTATACATTGATCAGTGATGTTATTATTGATCACACATCAAGGACCTATATATTTAATATTGTAATTAAAATTGGAGATATCGTTGACTACGATCTCAATAACTTCGCAGCTACCGGCCCTCGCTGATGAAGACATAAGTAACAAACTGGAAAGGAAATAACAAAATTAATATGTGACTACAATAACAATTAAAATTTATATTGTACCTTTCAGTGAATGTATCCTTTGTAAGGAAATAGCAATTTATTTTACACATTGTTTTTAATTACCGAACTAAATAGAAAATATACTGTGCTTGACTACTGATATAAATTCACATTTCTTTTTTGTAAATAAATATACTTATACATTATGCATGAAAATTGCCTGAACTCTGAAATAAACATTTACAGAACATTTAAACATTCGGGTCGACCTGGGAATTGCATCAGAGGTCTCAAGCACAGTACTACTTGTACCTTCAATATACCTTGTAATTCAATTTACCTATATTAATTTTTACTTTAATAAAGTATCTGCATCAATATAAAGTAATATATATATATCTAAGACGGTATCCTAATTTACGGCACTAATAGTAAGGACTGCGATACAGAAAGTAGCAACCATGATTTCAACTCTCACCGTTTCATGTATTCTAAGAACATTCTAATTAATCAGGCAATATATAGATTACTACAGAACTAGTAAATAAAATGCCTGTCCTGCAATATGAATTGATCACATGTTGCAAGCCGATGTATGAACATTGTAATTTCGATATTGTGTAACTTTGGTAACATCACGAGGAGCTCCACAGCTATTGGCCTATGTAGAACCCAGATAGACCTAGAAAAGACATAGAGCATATATACGTTGGCAAAAGTAATACATTTTATAAGTGGTTTAAGTTTTATTACTGTATCATATTTCAAGTAATAGTATGTGTCCTACAACTGTATGCAATACAATAAGTTCGATATCAAAAGTTTAGAATTCTCACCGTTTACAAATACAAAGACAATTACAACACAGCTAGTATAAGTCGTAAAGTTTGAATAGTTTATAATATTAAAATTAATATAATAATTGATTATGCTCATCCACAAGCAAAACAACCCGGCCATCTACCGCCCGATTACACTCAATCAAATCAAATCAAGGTAGGCTCAATGTCCTGGGCATGAATATCTGCCTCGATTTCAACCCGCGTGAGAACTGGAACTAGTTTCTAGTAACTCTAACCTCTCCTCCAATCTATTTACTTTGTCCTTGTAGTCATTATAATAAGTACAGGCATCGAAATGAAATATTACATAAACATTTGAAATAATAACCAACTGATTTTTATTTCAATAATTGTGTTACCTTGGACTTTTTTGGAATTTACACTGGCTAAGTTTTAATTGTAAGAAGTTTAGGCATCGAAATAAAAAAATAAATAACATTTTAAAAAATAACCTATTTTAAACTACATTTTTTTATGAATAATTTACCTTAGATGTACACCCAACCTACTTCCGTTCGACGTTTCTTCATACTGCAGGGACGGCTCGTAGTTGTGCTGTGTTCTAAATACAACAGGTGGAGTCTTCACAATGAGGTGATTACGGTTACACATCATTGTGAGAACTGCAGATGTTTTAATTTAAGTGAAGATTATGGTTGACGACGTAGTAAATAACTCTTCCGCTAATGGCCCACGTTGAAATCAGAAGCTGCTATATGTAACTAGTCTAGAAAAAATAAAATAATATATAGTAATAAAAGTACTTGTTCATCATATTCGTCATACTTGACCTACTGTATGTGTATTTCCCCACTGGCATTAAACGCCTCACGCGGATGAAAGTGAAAAAATATGAACAAATAAACATTACAATTGTTGGTTCTGATCATGCTTTTTTCTATTGTTTACCCGAGATTTAGGTGGATTAACGTTCTTTTACTCTGGCGAAACTATTCTGGGAAAAGATTAATTACATATATAGTCATAAAAATTCTTGCCTATCTTACATTTTTACAACTGACGAATCATGGATATTTGGCTACGATCCTCTCACGAAGCAGCAATCCACGCAATGGGTCATGTTGTCACATGTCATGTTCACGCAGTAGGTCAAATACTATATCAGCTGTGGTTTACATCCAGTCGCATTACCATATGCTGTCCGATACCCGATACAGAAATATCTTAGGCGGCATATATAATGCCTACCCGGTTTAGGAATAGAATTCAAGTAGCGAGACATTCTGCCATAGCGCCCATCCAGCCTACAGAAAAGCCAAGTAACCCAACCGTTAAAACTCCTAGCATGTAGATACACGACCCACACTCTAAACACGCTAACCCCCGGTTCCCGCTAATGGGTCATGTTGAAATCAGACGCAGCTTCACGAAACTATTGTGGGAAAAGATTAATTAAATGTATAGTCATAAAAGTTCTTGCCTATCCTACATTTTTACAACTGGCGAATCATGGATATTTAGCTACGGTCCTCTCACGAAGCAGCAATCTACGCAATGGGTGTGTGGGGGGAACGGGTATCATGTCCCTCCAACACAAAGGGAGGATCCTCCGACCAGGCTAGGTGATCATGCCTGGCGGGCCACTGCCCAACAGTTGATGTTGGGATGTTGTATATATGATAATCGGCGCGAGAACTATTTATTGCGCGATTCAAGATTTGTAGTTTCTCCGTGTAGTGCGTTACTTCGTAGTTTAGTGTATCTTCGGTAGATGGCGCTGTAGTAGGTTATGTTGTATGTGGAAGTCGCCACAGGTGTTTGAAGAGGACGATTTGCCCACAAAAGTTGTTCGCGGCCGGAGCGTTAATATAAAAATGATAGCGGCTTCTGTTCAATGCAGTAGACCAGTAGCAATAATTCCGCTAGAAAACCATAGAACCATAGAAAATGATATAACTAAGTTTGTCTGCCTAAAGCTTTCTGGGAGTTGAATAGCAAGCATTCAAGGAGCGGCGTCCGTGGCATTATTTTTCACCAAGATAACGCCTCACGCAGCTGCTAGAACTTTGGACTTTGAATATTAAAACTTAAAACCATATATTGAAACATAATAGAAAACAAAACCTAAAGACTTAAAATCATTTTTAAAGTATATATCAAAAAATATATTAAGTAAAGTTGAATTTACACTGGCTAAGTTTTAATTTTAAGAAGTTTAGGCATCAAAATAAAAAAAATAATAACATTTTAAATAATAACCTACTCGTATTTTAAAATACATTTTTTATAAATAATTTACCTTACATGTACACCCAACCTACTTCAGTTCGACGTTTCTTCATACTGTAGGGACGGCTCGTAGTTGTGCTCTGTTCTAAATACAACAGGTGGAGTACTGATAATGATGTGATTACGGTTACACATCATGGTGAGAACTGCAGATGTTATAATTTAAGTGAAGAATATGGTTGATGACGTAGTGAACAAATCTTCCGCTAATGGCCCACGTTGAAATCAGAAGCTGCTTTAGATAACTAGTCTAGAAAAAATCAAATAATATACAGGGTGTAAAAAGACGACTACCAAAAACGAAAGGGGCTGATCCAGCACCCCAAAACTTGTAAAAAACAACAAACAGTTGTCCTTGAAAAAAAATTGTAGCCGGAAAAATCAATGTGTCGAGATTTTTATTCATTTCAGAAGCGAGCAATGTATTATTGCGCGCACCGCGTAGTTACTTGAATGCCTATTTATAACTATTAAATGTAACCACCTACGCGTCGGTAATGTTGGTAATGCCTACTAACGAAAACAGGTAGTAACTTTGTACTCTACTTACCTAATTTTGCGGTAATCCAGCTAAGACTAAAGTTGTTGTTGTGGGCAGTTCCAGAATGCACTCGAAGATCGACTGGTCTGATTTACCAGACATTAAATTTAATGACGTTGTACTCCCCATCAGTACGTGCGTCAAGAACCTAGGAATTCTAATCGATAGTACGTTATCTTGGGGCCCCCAATTACGTGAAGTTAGTAGAAAAGTGTTTGCATCGGCGGGTTCACAGCGAAGACTTCGCAACTTTCTACCCACAGTTACTAAAATTGCGCCAGCTGAATCCCTGCTCCTTCCTATACTCGATAACGCTGATGTCAGTTAACTCGATATCACTGAGGAGCAGCTTGATAAACTTGAGCGCCTTCAGAATTTCTGTATTAGATTTATATTTGGTTTACGCAAATATGATCATGTGTCTGAATTTCGCAAATTGCTCAAGTGGCTCCCAATTCGACTTCGACGGAATCCTCATATACTTTCTATACTTTATAGTATTTTATTTAATCCCTTTACTCCACCTTACTTAAAGGAACGTTTTGTATTCCTCGGTGACACACATCTGAGATCCTTAAGAGCGTCGGAATCCTTGGAGTTAATGTTACCTTTGTTTCGGAT
The DNA here is from genome assembly GCA_916048165.1 of Spilarctia lutea. NCBI lineage: Eukaryota > Metazoa > Arthropoda > Insecta > Lepidoptera > Erebidae > Spilarctia > Spilarctia lutea. The sequence continues at coordinate 25,772,656 of OU696470.1, read as the reverse complement.
CTCCGGTTCCAAGGGGACTGGGGAGCCAGGTATGTAGTGAGTCCACTAAAAACCACCCTGGCAGCCGGTCTCAGGCGCCCGGCTCTGGGGAGGACCCGGACCAAGATATTTCAGGTCCCTCCCAGGAACGACACCGCGTCTATAAGACTCTTTCCTGGGGGAAGGGAGTTAATGTTACCTAGCCACGCTTCTATATTCTATGACAAATCTTTTACGGTGCAGGCTGTCAGATTATGGAATTCTTTACTTGTTATTTTTATGTCTTTAATTAACAAAAAATCTATTAGACGTGCACAAACACTAAGGGCATTTAAGAATGTGGTTAAAATTCACTACCTAGATTCATAAATACTTTTACTCTCAGTGGCTGTACATGACTGAATGCTTTTATATATTGATATATACATATATTGTATAATTTGGATTTTGTATATATATGTGCATGTGTGTGTATGTATATGTTTATGTTTATATGTTATTATTAAACATCACCATAACTTTAGAACACCTACACTACCCTTTATTACGTTCATTTCTTTCTCCGGTAAATATGTCCATCCAAAGGTTGCCTGGAAGAGATTGCTTTTGGTAATAAGGCCGCCCATTGTACACATCTTCTTGAATTTTAAGTTAAGTAATTTGTAAATGGTGTACAATAAAGTATATTCTATTCTATTCTATTCTATTCCATGACCTCTTATTAACTTCGCTGCGGTTCGTGTTTCTACCCGAGGATTTCTCTCAACCAGAGCCAAGACCTGTTCTTCCACTTGAAGATCAACTTCTCTGCCTCCTCTATGCCTTTGAGGTGTAATCCTCACATTATTCACAACTCTCTGGTAGGCAGCCGTGATGACTCTAGCATCAGAGGGGTGGTGACGGTTCGGGTACCTGTCACGGTATATACACAAGGCCCGTGATGCATTTCCACGAGCTTCACCATAGCACATAATCATTTGTCTATATTCCCTCAAACTAAACATTATAAAAAATACCACTATCACTGTTATAATAAAAATACCTATTCTAAAAATAACGTAACACTTAAAATAGGTAGAAAGAGAATAAAAATCGAAAAAAGTACTAGATTAACTTACTATACCTACAAAAAAAAAAGGAAAATTACAATACAAATTTACTTTCGCGAAAGGCAAGTAACTAATTGCAAATTATAATGCACCACGCAAGCGTTCAGTCAGTACGAAAATTGAGGACCAACTAACTAGCCTAGCCGTGGTCGGTAAGTAACCAATAAATTTATAATTAGAGACACGAAAAAAGTATCGATACTTTATGAGTAGGATACTTTTTAACACGCTTTTATTAGCTTGACCTGTATGTATGTATGTAACGGAAACTTTTAACTTCATTTTCACCTACTTCTAGGAGTATGACTAACTTGTAATTTTTCACAGGGCGAAGAGCCGATGACAATACAATAATGTGAAAAAAACACAGTTTTTTTTTTCTAAAAAAAATAGGTTTGAAAAACTAAACAAACACGCTTTTGTAAACATACCAAACTAAAAAGTAGAAAATAAATTATAGTTTAAAAAACTAAAAAAACATGCTTTAATAGCAATCGAACTAAAAAGTAGAAAATAATTTTAATGTAAAAAGCTTTCTGAAAATATTTCAATAACGTCGCCCTACGCTTTTTACATTTATTTTCTAGTGTGTTTGTTTGGTTTTTTCAAACTATTTTTTTATATTACTCATGAGTACAATATCGATACTTTCTATTTGGTACCGTGTCCCTATTTATAATATGTATTAGATAAATTAATGTTTGACACACCAAACACCAAACGCGCCACTATCGCGCGAATCCTCTGATTTTAGGTAATTAATAAAATGACGGAAGTTTCATAGTTCTAAGGCTAGATGCACACGTAGGGTTTCCTGGTTAAATTTCGCGTTTTGTATTAGAAATTTTATATGACCAGCACGAAATCAATGTTAGATTTTTTCCGTTCGGGCAAAAATAAAAACATGTGCGCCTAGTTGAAATTTTGTATTTTTTTGACCTAAAGATTACCCAATTCGTCGATCGGAGGGCGGCGCGGCCCACACGTCTAGGCTTAAGACTTCAGCTGCACGGTGCTACGGGTTCGATTCCCAGCGCAGGATAAATGTATCACTTGAATTTCATTGATAATGTATGATGATGAATGATTTTATTATACGAACGCAAAAAAATAACACAAGTGCCCAGATAGATACCTATTTACCTATAAAACCAGATTAGTGAGTGATTTCGTTTAAAGTTTTCCAGCGTTTTCAAGTAAGTGATAGGTACCTACTTTATTAGCTAAGAATTCAGTAACGTAGGAAAATAAAGTTTTGTACCTACCTAATACAAATACGAAGCAAATCAGCTGGGACAAATGGTAGTACTTCCATCATCTTTTACTGGTGGACCAAGATACATTCATGAAAAAACGCAAGACGCCATGACCTGTGTTAGACATTACGGTCGTCCCGATCTTTTTATTACTTTTACATGTAACCCACGCTGGAGTGACATAAATGAGCACTTACTTTCAGGACAAAAATCTCATGATCGATACGATATTATTTCGCGTGTCTTTCGATTAAAGGTAAAAAAGATCATGGATTTGTTGATAAAAGGGAAAATATTCGGTGAAGTAAGATGCTATATGTATTCGACAGAATGGCAAAAGCGAGGTCTTCCGCATATTCATATACTTTTATGGCTTCAACATCGCATCACTCCGGATCAAATTGACAATATTATTTGTAGTGAAATACCTAACCCCGATCGTGATCCAGAGCTTTACGAAATTGTTAAAAGTAATATGAGACATGGCCCCTGTGGAAGTTTAAACCGAAATTCACCATGCATGAAAGATAATTCGTGCAGCAAACGTTATTCTAAGGCTGTTATTAAGGAAACTCAAACCGGTGATGATGGTTATCCGCAGTACAGGAGACGTTCTCTGGATGACGGTGGATTCTCTGTCAATATTAAGGGTGTTACAATAGATAATCGTTGGGTGGTTCCTTATAATCCAGTGCTATTAAGAACATGTAACGCTCACGTGAACGTAGAGTATTGCCATTCTGTGAAGTCAATCAAGTACGTTTGCAAATATGTCAATAAAGGGTCAGATCAGGCTACGTTTACTTTAGAGAATGGGAAGGATGAAGTTACAACCTACGCAAGTGGTCGATATATAAGTTCAGCTGAAGCAGTTTGGCGAATCCTTGAATTCCCAATACATGAGCGTTATCCTCCTGTAGTGCACCTTGCTGTCCATTTAGAAAATGGACGGAGAATTTATTTTAATGAGCAGAACTTGTACGACAAATTGAGTAGTCCACCAACAACTACACTCATCTCCTTTTTCTATCTGTGTAACGTGGATGACTTTGCAAAAACATTGCTATACTCGGAAGTCCCTGCGTATTACGTTTGGAACAAAACGTTCGTTTAAGAGAAGGAAGAGAGGAGTGAATGTTGAAGGATGGTCAGGGGTCAAAAAAGAACACGTTCTAGGTAGGGTTTATACTGTTCATCCAAACAATACAGAATGCTACCACCTTTGAATGCTTCTACATGAGATCAGAGGCCCAATTTCATTTGAAGCGTTGAAAACTGTAGATGGTCACTTACATCCCACTTTCCAATCCACGTGCAAGGCTCTAGGACTACTCGAAGATGATAGGCATTTGGATTCAGCTCTTGAAGAGGCAGCCCTTTGTCAAACACCGCATATGATTCGAGAGCTTTTTGCTATCATTTTATTGTTCTGCCAGGTTTCCGACCCCTTATGTCTTTGGGAGAAATACAAAGAATACCTTTCTGAAGACTTTAAAAAACAACTGGAAAGGCAAGGTGACGTGGATGTAGAGCACTCATCGGACCTGATATTTAACAAATGCCTGTCGGTATTAGAGGATGCCGTATTATCATTAGGCGGCCGTCCTCTTAAAGAGTATGGATTACCTCAGCCAATAACATCAATACGTTTTGAAAATAGAGAGTACATGAAGGAGATCAGTTACGATACAGTGGCTTTAGAAGACGCAGTTAGAAAAAATGAAGCATCCTTAAATGACGAGCAACAGGAAGTATACAAGAAAATTATCACAAGTGTAGATGCAAATGACGGTCGAATATTCTTCTTAGACGCTCCAGGTGGCACTGGTAAAACCTTCCTTATTAATTTACTTTTGGCAAAAGTAAGAAGTACTTACGGCATTGCCCTGGCTGTGGCGTCGTCCGGCATAGCTGCTACATTACTCGACGGCGGTCGAACTGCTCATGCTACTTTTAAGTTACCACTCAATTTATTCACTGCCGAGACTCCCATTTGCAACATCTCCAAACAAAGTAATTTTGCTGAAGTTTTAAAGAGTACAAAAATAATCGTGTGGGACGAAATAACGATGGCTCATAAAGGTGGTATTGAAGCCTTAAACAGATCGCTAAGGGATATAAGGGGTATAGTCCGGCCACTCAGAGAATGCGTTTCTGACACTTGTAAATTCGTCATGAGTAGTGATGTACCATGAATAACATTAATAATATTTGGTAACAGTATTTATACTCGTAGCATTCATTATGCATAATTATTCAATTTATATATATTTTATTAGGTATATTTCAAACACAATATTAACAAAATTGTTGATGGATGAACTAAATTTAATCATAATTTCTGAATGAAACCAAGGAAAAGAAAATAAAAATACTGTATTTATTGGAAAATATATATTATGAAATACATAGTTTTAAGATTTCAATAATGTCAAATCAAAATTTAATCCGACTCCGATTCGCTTGAGGACTCGCTGTCATCTTCACCAACATGTATCATTATGTTATTGTCAATCATAGTGTCTATACGAATATCGCGGTCAAAGTTATCAAATATACACTCATTTGCAAAAAAACGGGCGGTTTCGTTTTTCTTCCTGGCTGAAAAAAATAAAATCCCAAAAAGGTTTTAATCATTTGAACATGTTACAGGCCAGTTATAAAAGTGCCATAATGGTTATAAGAGTACATTCCAAATTCAAATTTTTGACTGAGCCTGGTTTTTAAAGAAAACAACTTTTAACTACATTTTGTGGCGCGAATTCCCTATAGTTAATATCGACTCTAATTAACTTTTTGTCAATTTTTATTAAATTATCTGATGTCCTTGACATTTAAAAGTATTGTTATTGCTGTTTAGCAATCTCGAAAATGGTAGATAAAGTGATAAAAGCGAGCAAAATTATTGCGCTGCTTGAAGAAGGTTGCAGCCAATGCTTCGTGGCTCAGAGGCTAAATGTGAGTCGGTCAACAGTTCAAAGGACCTGGCAGCCCTATTAAGAGACTGGTTCCGTCAAGAGAAGGCCTGGTTCTGGCAGAAAGACATGTACCGAACCACGGGATGATCGTTTTCTAGTTAGTCAAGCCTTGAGAAATCGCAAATCTTCTTATGTGGACCTCAAGAACAGCCTCGAAGAAGTAAGAAATGTGCCAATTAGTCTATGGACGGTCAGGAGGAGGCTACACATACACAGTCATCGCCCGGCACGCGGCCCTAAATTACTCCGTGGACATCGAGTTGCCAGGCTTAGCTTCGCTCGAAATTGTGTGTCATGGACTCATGAAGACTGGGATAGGATATTGTTCTCCGATGAAGCCAGGATATCTCTGCATGGTGAAGACCGACGTCAGCGAGTGCTACGTAGACGAGGAGAATGCTTTGCAGAGGCATGTTTGAAGAAATCACACCTTATGGAGGGGGCTCTGTAATGTTTTGGGCAGGAATAAATTCCATGGATCGTACGGAGTTAGTCTTCATCGAAAACGGTACACTGACTGGACACCGATACATAACGGAAGTTCTAATTCCTTATGCACAACCCGCTTTAACCGCTCTTGGCGAAAACTCATTTTTTATGGACGACAACGCTCGCGCCCACCGGTCTGGCGATGTGGAAGCATATATGCTAGAAGTCAGAATTCGTCGTTTGGACTGGCCAGCTAGAAGTCCGGACCTCAATCCCATAGAGCATGTCTGGGACGTTCTGAAGCGACGAGTGAGATCAGTGCAGCCGGCTCCGCAGACCATCAGAGAGCTAAAGAATGTGATTACCGCGGAGTGGGAACGTATTCCCCAAGAAACCATAAAAGATATACTCGCTAGCATGCCCAGACGAATGCAAGCCGTGTTTTCAGCAAGAGGGGTCACACTCAATACTAAACTTTTATCTGCTTTTAATGTATTCAAGAAAAACAAAGAAATTAACGCGTTTCATTTTTATTTAGCGAGCAGGTACAACAATAGTGTTTTGAGCTTAAACAATATTTCTCAATAATTTAATCAAAATGTTATGATAAAACTGATGATACCTATTCCTTCCTAGTTAATTTATGAAATTCTGAGGACAACAATACCTAAAATTGTCAAACAAACTAATAGTAACTATAAAATAGTTCTTTGCTTAAGTGCCCGTTTTTTTTGCAAAAGAGTGTATTTTATTTTGTTTTTTCAACCACCTTTGTCCAGTCATCTCGTGTGACTTTTTCGCATGCTTCTTTTAAAAGCGTTTTCACCTTTTTTATGCCATATGGTGATGAAGTATTATGGCGGGCTGCATAGCCTTTAAATTGAGCCCAGATTAGCTCTATGGCATTATACTGGCAGTGATATGGAGGAATTCGGAGAACGCGATGACCGTACTCCAGAGCCAGCTCATCCATTTCGTATCGAACATTTGCTAGCTTATGGTCGTTGACTAATTTCATCAGCTCCGCTTTTAACATTGACATATTTGCGTCAATGCCACTTCTTTACAGCCAAGCCACCAATTCCTCTTTTCTATTAGCTTGAGAAGGTGCTTTATTTATTTGCACCGAATGATAAGGGGCGTTATCCGTTATTATAATTAAAGGCTCTGGAAAGCCAGGTAGCAACACATCCTGGAGCCACTCCTTGAATGCAGCCGCATTCATTTCTTCGTGGTAGTCAGTAGTAGTTTTTGATTCAAATGCCAATAAACCATTTTCCACAAAACCATACTTCGCACAACCAGTGTGGCATATTTTGAGACGTGCTCCTTTACCGATTGGCACTTTCGACGTCGACGCTTGAGTGTCATCTGTCCAAAAACGAGAAAGCGCGTGATTGATGTTCAGCCATGTCTCGTCAATGAAAACGACATTGTCCCAATTATAATTCTTTTGGCTTCTCTTTGAAAAGTTATTCTTTTAAAAATTACGTCATTTCTTTCTAAAAGAATTTTCCTTTTGTCTGTTATGAATAAATTGACATAAAAAATATATATAAATTGAATAATGCACAATGAATGCTATAAATAATGTTAAAGAAGTAGTGATGTACCATAAACATTAATATATTATTAATGTTTATGGTACATCACTACTCATGACGAATTGACTGGTGTCAGAAACGCATTCTCTGAGCGGCCGGACTATAATTAATAATAATACTTCTAAACGCGAGCGAAGCCGCGGGCAAAAGCTAGTCTTAAATAAAACCACAAAACGAGCAAATTATGTTAACGTAGGTTTGACCCTACAACTTCTGAAGCACACTAGCTGTAGCTAGTGTGCTTCAAGGCTAAAGTGTGTAGCTAGTAGTGTACTACTAGCTACACACTTTAGCCTTGAAGCCAAGAAGCTTACTATACAGATGTACCAAGTTAGTGAGCAGTTGTTAATAAATGCAGAAATATGCACTCATGGTAGTCGAATAATTTGTGCAAAATTAATAAAATAATAATAATAATCACTTGTTACCGCCATTTATATATTCACCAGTTACACTTAACGAATTTTTAAAACTGTATTTGTTTGTATTGCTTTGTTTCACTGAATTAGGAGGAAATTCACTGTGAAGTAGCCTTTACGGTGTTATAATGGTTTATAGTGCTAAAAATTGTACAATAGGTAACAATTACATAGAATAAAAAAAAAATACGGAGATCACACATTACACGTCCGTTAATTAGCACGCCGAGAGTTATTGAACTTAATAGTTGAATACGGGAAGCCAAGAAAACCCTTCAGGCAGCGATAAAGCGGGCCAAGTCTGAGGAGGAGTCACTGGGCGGGATCCATGGGGGCACCCTTACCGCATGATTAGGGGAAAGATGCACTCGTGGGCCCCGCTGTTGACCCGGTGTCTTCAGCCGGACCTTCTTGATGAGGTCGTCGGCACCCTGGTTCCATCTCGAGTTTCCGCACGAGGAAAAAAAATGGGCATCATAATAAATTATTAATAGCGTTACCTTGAAGATTACCCGACCTGCTTCGTTCTGAACTTGATACCAGTTTAGGTTAGGTTCGAAGTTTCATTATTTTGTAGCGACGACGTACTAAATGCAAAATATGGACTCACGAAAACGTTGTTATTTATGATCACATAGTTCTCATAAGTGCATAAATTGTAATTTAGATAAAAGTTGTTGTTGTCCATGATGTGAAGAACTCATCCGCTACTGGCCCCATGTTGACCCAAGGCGTATATGTGACAAACCAGCTGGGAAAGTGAAACAAAAGTAGTACATAATCTAATGTTCTACATGTGGATGTTATATGTGTACAATTATGTAATATTTATTTGTGAAGTCTCTCGCAACATAAGATATTTATCTGTTTTTAGTTTTATTTGTTTAGCAAGGCTTTTATTAAAATAAACTAAACACAATTTGAATAATAACAATTTTTTTTTATTCAAAATTCAAAAAATTCAAATTTCATTTATTTAGTTATAAAAGGTACAATAATTTACAATTTAATTCTTAAATTTATAAATATAGTACGTTAATTGTTATTTGCCCGAACTAGATTGAATCTGTGTCTCGGGCGCAGAAATTGCTTACAAAACAATTTTTTATTTACTAAAATTTACATAATTAGTGCTTAAAGTAACAATATAATTTATTAACACACATAGCAATTTTGTAGTACTAGAAATAAGTGGGTCAAAAATGATGCGCTAAGACAGCTCAGCAAAATAATTTTATTTACATATTTCAAGTATCTGTTCAGTTTGCTCATACCACAAAATTTGTAACCAATTGCGTATTGTGTTTTTACAATTAACATAATTTAGTTTATAAATATACAAGCAAATATGCAACGCTCCTAGGCGCCCTCATAATCTACGGAATTTATGTATCTAAATTCAGCGGCTTGTCTAGCTGGGCAATCAGCGTCGCCCGTTTTGTGGTTGCTTGGCTTTTTGAAGCGCAGGCACGTTGCACATTCAGGTTGCTCTACTTTTCTAGTACAGTCTTGGACAGAATGACCGTCTTCACCACAATGTCCACATGTAGAGGTAGCCGTTCTGCACGTCTTGGCTGCGTATCCGTATTTCTGACATTTGAAGCATCTAGTCACCATCGTGAAGTCTCTGACCTGACAGGACGTCCAGTTAATAAATATCCGGTTCTGGGCAATAAGAGCTTTACGTATTGCGGCTGATACTTCAATTATATAATTACAGGTCTCAGCGTTTCTCTTGCCTGACTTATGGCTAAGTTTTATGGAAGTCAAAAAAGAGTTCTTCGGTAATTCAGGGATTTTTTCAGCTATATTCTGTTCGTATAAACATTTATAGACCTCATTTTCGGACATCATGGTTGGAACTCCAATAATAACAATACGAGGCTTGAGCTTGTAAGGTTCATCTATCTTAAGTCCTGATTCAGCAAGTTGAACAGTTTGCTTGAACTTCTCGATATCTTTTTTGGTCTCGGTACTGATGACAACACCGCCATTTCTAGTCTTTCGGACTCCTCGCACGTGAAGTTTCATATCTTCAGGACTAATTATTTTCTGCACCATGGACTTGGTATCCTGGCTAGATTTCGAGTTATCGCTAGGATAAATAACTACCGAACTGAGACTGCTGGGACGAATATAGTTGCTAGATCCTTTTTTCACCATGTCAGCAAAAGAAGTACTGGGTGGTGACTGCTTTTCACTCGACTCCTGGATGGCCTGCTTGATCTGCGCTAGGGATTCAATTAGTTCCTCTGTTTTTACAGCATTTTGTAAAGAGCTATGTGCATGAAGGGCTTTTTGCTTGAGTGACTGATATTGTATAGTAATTTGAGCCACTCCAGATGCTACTTTACGGCAAAGGGTATTTATTTTTTATTTTTGGTCCGAGTTGAGCTTGCTTTCAGATGCAACAGAACAAACTTCGTTTAGACACTGCTCAATAGATCCCAACCATCCCTGAAAATCACAGGTTGATATAACTTCCATGCTGTCATAGGGCTCAGGTGTAGGTAACATTAATAATGTTGCCTTAGACGGACACCCAACATACTTCAGTTCGATGTTTCATCATATCGTAGTAACGAGTCGTAGTTATCTGCGTTCTAAATACAACAGATGGAGTCCTTACAATGATGTGACTACGGTAACACATCATTGTGAGGACTGCAAACGTTGTAATTTAGGTGAACGTCATGGTTGATTACGATGTGTATTATTCTGCGGCTACTGGCCCATGTTGAACATAGCTTTATGAAAGTAGTATGGGAAAGGGTAAATTAAATATGGAGCAACAAAAATATATTAGAATCATTATAGTTCAAACAGGACCTAGAGAAAGGCAACATCGAACTCCATGACCCCGTATGTTTACTATTAAGAAAGATTTAACAATGAATGCACGCTACCGAGAAAAACATAACGTCGTAGCCATGTGAGCTCTAACAGAATAATTAAAGAAACAATACACAGTTCCAAAAATATTGAGTAGACAACTCATTTTAACTTGGCTGATTTTTCATTTGAATAAAATACAGCCATCGAAATAAATTATTGTAATTACATTACCTTGATGGTTATCCGTTAGTCTGCAGACTGCTGAAGACCGGGATGGTTGACGCTCCTTGGGGTAGACCTATGTTTCCCCCAATGTATCCCTACGTTGTCGTCGTGGTGGGGCTTGCGTGGGTCAATGATCTCTGGGGCTGTGCCGGGTAGAGCTACTCATGCCGGATTGGCCCAGAGTGAGACTCCAGACGAAATGGGATCGAAGACGGAGTCTGACTGCAGACTGCCGCGAAGGGCATGACTCTAGCAGAAGGCGTGTTGGAGTGCGAGTAGGTTCTGGTGGAATCTATATCGAGCTTGGTGTCTTATACTGCCTTCAAGCGGGCAACAAAAGAGCTAGTCTTTTGTTGCCCTCGCCGGTTGTCGTAATCCCCGTAGGTACGTCGGGTTAGGTCATGTCTCTGCTCGACTGGGACCGATGGTCTTGGCTTAACCGCCCGGACCGCGAGGAAAGAAACCTCTATAAAAAACTACTCCAAATCTTGTGCTCTGGTGTGTGGCCTCGGATGCATGGCTGATGGGAAGTTCAGTTGCAAGCACACCCCCAGCCAGGGAACTGCGGACCCCTCGGTTGGGCACAAACCTTCGCTTTCCCGGGTATTGGGGATCTCTGCCCGGGTCGACTTTTATTTCTCCCCATCTCGTGGGTCTAGACATGGAAATTGAAAATAAAACAAATAATGAAACCGAAATGAACAACACAACGACAACAAAAGGCAAGCCAAAAGGATTTGAAACGGAGAGTGGAAGAAGGAAGGAGAGGAATGCCAAGGGGCAGTTTAGAAAGGTTGACGACCATTCGTCTACCGAGAAGAAATCTGCGTCTGGAACGCCTATACCGGTGGTGCTCCCATAAGTCGGTCTGACTGCTGGGAGCCGAAGAAAGTCGAAGCGCACGCGCTCCAAGTCCGCCGCGGCTGGTACGAGCGATAGCCCCAGGGCGATAGTGACATGCTGCATGCCAATGTAAATATATTGTAATTTGTTACTTTTCTGACATTGCGAGGAGCTCCATGGCTATAAGCCTAGGTAAAACCCTGATGAAAACGTAGAGGATATAGACGTTGGAATAACTATAAAATTTTATGTGTGGTAGAAGTTCTATTACTATATCATAAAAGATAGAAGATAAAAGACACAAAGAACAGGTGTTCTTTGTTTTTTTTTGTTCATTTTCTGAGTTTAGGTAGACTCAGAAAATGAATTTATGGATCACACAAAGTGTTGTCCCATGTGAAGTTTGAACTCACAATACTTAGTGTATTCGTGCAGTCAAAGTGAATATTATAATAAGTATTTTAGGGAAGTATGTTTATGACAATTAATTTTAATAAGTCAATAAAGTGCTTCTGCATATTGGTATTAGTTAGGGCTGAACATATATATAAATATATTTATTAATAATGTTACCTTATACGGACACCCAACATATTTCAGTTCGATGTTTCATCACATTGTAGCGACGACTCGCACTTGTGCTGCGTTCTAAATACAACACATAAACTCCTGAGAGTGTTGTGACTACGGTTACACGTCATTGTGAGGGCCTCAAACGTTGTAATTTAGATGAAGGTTATGGTTGACAAACGATGTGAATAAATCTTCCGCTATTGGCCTACGTTGAAATCAGACACAGTCAAATGGATGAATGGCTGATTGAATGAATGAATGGATGACTGAATAAATGAATCTGTGAAATTGGATTTCACAGATTCATTTATTCAGTTGGATTGAGAGTTAGGACTTAGACAGAAATATATTAGGACTGGCGGAAAAGGATTAGGTAGCAAGGGGGTAGTTTGGAGCATAGGATAAGGGTTAAAGGATTTACCCAACTGGTGGTAATGTCCAGCCGGGCATGCCCTTCTCACTTGGCTACTGGGGATTCGGGGTAGGTGGTGTGGCGCCCGTTAAGATCTCCAGCATTACCAGGGTGCACGACCCACTCCGTGAAGAAGCAGGTTCTTCCCTGATCCGTGTCGGCAGATACAGGGTCGACGTGGACGTGTGAGAAGCACTTGAGCGTACGTGCCGATATCTCAGCGCCACACCTGAGCGTACACGTACGCCCCATGCACCCTACAATGTCGATATTGTAATTTAGATAAGGTTTAACTTTGGCAACAAAGCAATCAGCTCCATAGCTTTTTACCCACCCAGATGATTACATAGAGGACAAATACGTTGGAAAAACTGATAAAATATATATGAGGTAAGTTTTATCACTGTAGAGGTTCTAGCTAGGCACTACAGGGTAATGGACACGCGTCCCTAATTACGCAAGTTTGCTCAAGGCGGACCTGAAGGCGGCAGTAGCCGTTACCATTATGGAAAACCTAAGTTAGGATTAGTCTGACGAAGTTCGAAAACGCATCGAGGAACTGCTGTTCGAGGAGTTGACGAAGCGAGGCAGTAGCATCTCGGAGGGCTCAGCGTTTCAAGTAAGGACGATACTGACCGACGGCTTCCTGAGAATATGGTGTGAGAACCAGCCTACGCTGGAATAGTTGAAGCGCAGCGTGGCACCCATCGCCCTCTCCACGGAGGAGAAGTTGGAGGTAAAGCACCCGGGCGAGGTGAGGAAACGGATTCGCTGTGGTACTTGCTGCCTGGGGCCCATGAGGACCACAATAGGCTAGCATACATGATGCGCTTTCAAATCCGATGGGCAGACGTCAAAAGATGACTCCCATTGAAGATGGACAAGCAAGCAACGGATACATTTGCAATCGTCAGTATCCCGAAGACGATGGTGAAACCCCTGATCGAGCACGGGGCCGGTTCAGCTTCATGCTGGGCACGGTTTACGTCAAGTTCCTGGGACCTTGCAAGTTTGTGGAGTATTTGCGACCACACGCACAATGCGGGTGAGTGCGCGGAGGGGCTGCTCAAGTTGACCATCCAAAGTGATGGCGGAGTATGGGACGAGGACATGATGACGTAGGATTTTGATTCAATTACCTTCCAGGCTAACCTCCACCACAGTATAACCGCGACGGCTCAGACACGAAAGTGGTAGGAGGCGAACAATACAGCCGTCAAACTGATCCAGGACCCGTGGGTCAGAGAAGGTAAGGTCTGCGGACTGCAAAACATCGGAGGTAAGCTAACAGTTTACCCGGGACCAGAGAACATCCGCACATGCATATACACTACAAATGCTATAAACCTGTGTGTCATAAAGGTGCAGGAAGCCCAGGATACCGGCCTCGCGCAGGTAGTCATGGCGTCAGTGCTTAATACCGACCACCCACCACCGCACGATCTAATACCAGGCGGGCCACTACTGCGAGGAGGGTGGGCTCGAACTAATCGTAGGAACTGAGTCCAACGCTCACCATGCCTTATGGGAAACGATAGAGGTAGGAACCTCGTCGTATACCTAAAGTAAAAGTATATGTGCCAGTGGAGAGACGTCAAAGTAATCTTCATATCAAAACAAGGTGAAACTGGTTACTCGGATCCTAAATCCTTCAGACTAAAAATCCTAACCTCTTTCCTCTTAAAGACACTAGAGAGGCTATGCAATAGGCACCTGAGGGAGACGGCGCTGACACAAGCACCATTACATCCGAATCGTCATGCCTACAATCCAGGAAAAGCGATGAAATCAGCACTTCATGCGGTCACATCCGAAATTGAGGTGGCGATTAAGAGCTAGACCATGGGCTTAGGCACCTTCATAGATATAGAGGGAGCCTTCGACAAGACCGAATTCACCAGCATAACAGGGACACTGGTAAGACATGGAGTGCACTCAGTAGTAAAGTGGATAAACAAGATGCTGAGCCAGAGAATCAGACGCAAATCAGGTACAAGTCAAAGACCATTTTTTTTACACATGGAATGCTTATCCTACCATATTCTCCCTGCGGGGGACTCACGAAGGACGTGTGTGGAACTCCCTACAAATCGGTTTACTTACCTACTTCGGCAGTCGGGAGGAGCTCCAGGAACGCATCAGGTACATTCTGGGGTAACTAAAGTCACCCCCGGGGTGGGCCGCTGTCACACTTCTCACCGCACTACTCAGTAAGAGTTGAAACACCGATCCGCCTTAGACGACGCCCTCCGGCCGCACCGGGGTGTCACCGGTCTCGGGCCGTTTGCAGCGGCCACATCGGCCCTAGGTGTGGCCACAACGACCCTTAAGCGACTATTAGGGAGCTAGCGGCTTCTACTGCGTCCTTTTCGTCGCCTCCTGCGAGCGGAATCGGCCCATTTCCCGATCCCACTCTGCAGACTCCTTCTGAAGCCTAAAGTCTTTACAGAAAGAGACCGCGGCCTTCCATCGCTCACTACTCGCCAGCATTGCCGCGATCAATGCTGGTGGTGACAGGTTTCGTCCGACTAGGACTCGACGATCAGACTACCACGCAGGGCAGTCCTCCAGCGTGTGCTGGGCGGAGTCCCGGTCGGACCCGCAGTGGTGGCATTGTGCCGTAGCCTCACGTCCGATTCTGTTCAGATACTCTCCGAAGCAACCATGACCGGTGAGTATCTGAGTGAATCGGTAGGTGACACAGTCGGTTCTCTCTATCCAAGCTTCGAAGCTAGTTAGAACGGCTCCGACACCGCGTTGGCTGGCACATCCCTGGATTTCGAGCCGTGCCCGCCAAGCCCGTAGGGCTTGCCTATGTGCGTTCCGCCGAAGCATTCCAGGCTCATTATCCAGCGCTGTCTCTTCGCCATTCCGACGAACAAAACGAATTTGGTCGTTTATCATTGTGTACATGTCGGCCAGAATGTCGAAGGGTGGAGATCGCGCCAGGATCGTCGCCGCCTCATACGAGAATGTACGATAGCCCCGTACGATCCGTATAGCCATCAACCGCTGGAGACTTCCAAGTTGAGCCTTACAGCGGGAGGAACCCGCCAGGTTCTTAGACCAGACGGGTGCCCCAAAGAGGACCATGGATCGCACGACGCCCATGTAGAGTCAGCGAAATTCTTCCCGTGGTCCTAGTAAGTAATTAGCACATAAATGAACACAAAAGGTACAAAAATCTGAAAACCACAATTACAAAAGTTTAGAATTCTCAACGTTCTTTGTATTCTGAAAACATTCAAATTTATGAAGTAATATATAGATTACTACACGGCAAGAGAAGATCATAAAGTGTTAATAGCTTGAAATATCAAAATTCTAATATATTGTGGGGGAACGGGTATCATGTTCCACCCAACACAAAGGGAGGATCCTCCGACCAGGCGAGGTGATCATGCCTGGCGAGCTACTGCCCAACAGTTGATGTTGGGATGTTGTATATATGATAATCGGCGCGAGAACTTTATTTGCGCGATTCAGGATTGGTAGTTACTCCGTGTAGTGTAGTTTGTAGGTACAGTGCGTTACTTCGTAGTTCAGTGTATCTTCGGTAGATGGCGCTGTATGTGGAGGTCGCCACATCACTCCCCTCCAAGACTGGAGGTCGATATATGTTGTGTCAGCTGTCTGTGCTCTGATGCGGAGCTTGCCAGTGCCAGGAGTGAGTAGTTCCAGTGAGTCGGAACTGAGTGCCGCAAGTTCCAGTGAGTCGGAACTGAATGCCGCTAGTCCCAGTGAGTCGGGGCTGAAGTCCGCTGATCCCAGTGAGTCGGGATGGCATGCGGTGCGCGGTGCTGCGGTGAGGTCCCCAGTGAGTCGGGGCGATTGCTGCGTAGTGGCTGGCTGCTGCGTAGACGGGAGAGAGATGCTCTGCTTACATAGACCGTAGGTGCAGTGTGCTGTGCCTAGACGCTGTAGAGGCCGTAGGGGTAACCAGGCTGGAGCGGTCGCGTCCTGCGTGTGGTGTATCCCTGTTGAGGCCGAGGTTGCTGGCTGGCTTGAGACTTGCTGTGGGAGTGAATATGATGGTGGCGGATCTGCATCCTTGAAGGCTGCTTCCAATCACGTCGGGGTCACCACTGTGGGGGAACGGGTATCATGTTCCACCCAACACAAAGGGAACTGTGGCGGAACGGGTGTAATGTTCCACCCAACACAAAGGGAGGATCCTCCGACCAGGCGAGGTGATCATGCCTGGCGGGCTACTGCCCAACAGTTGATGTTGGGATGTTGTATATATGATAAGAGAGAACTTTATTTGCGCGATTAAGGATTGGTAGTTACTCCGTGTAGTGTAGTTTGTAGGTACAGTGCGTTACTTCGTAGTTCAGTGTATCTTCGGTAGATGGCGCTGTATATGGAGGTCGCCACAATATAATATATATTTTCTACAAAGTTGGATTATAATAAATAAATAAATAAATATTCCGGACATCTAACACACAACGCCATCTAGTCCCAAGCTAAGCAGAGCTTGTGTTATGGGTACTAGACAACTGATATAAATACTTACATACTTTTTTTGGTAAATACATACATATTATACATAGAAAACACCCAAACTCCGAAACAAATATTTGCAAATCACACAAACATTTGGTCCGACCCGGGAATTGAACCCGAGACCTCAAGCTTAGCAGTCGCATACGCTACCACTACGCCACCAAGGCAGTCAATGTTATATTGATACAATGAATAAATTTTATAAAATTGAAACGCTACACGGTCTTTTCCACCCGTGCTATAAATTAATGCCAATTGTGTAGCAGACCAATAGAGAAAAACTGGAATATGTAAACAAATGTTTATATTATATCGAAATAAAACCTGTACCACTCAATGGGGCACGGCGACGAGTCCGTTAGCAAGGTGACGCCTTAAACAGTTGTATCGCCTGGGTATTTCAGTAACATTTTTTATTTTTAAATTTTTGTCTGTGTGTTTGTTCCGCTTAATCTCTGGAATGGCTGGACCGATTTCGACGGGGTTTTCACAAGGAGTAACATAAACATCTTTTTTAGACTAGCTTGGCCCCGCGGCGTTACTCGCGGTACGACAATAAACGCGGGGATCAGCTTGTGAATTATAAAAACGGCACCTCTAGGGTTAGGTTAAAATAAGATAGATTTTGAAATTTAAAATAAATACAGCTGTCTCAAAATAAATAATGTAAATTTAAGTAAATAAAAATTATTTTGTAGGCATTTCTTTTCCGCCCGAGACACAGATTCAATCTAGTTCGGGCAAATAACAATTAACGTACTATATTTATAAATTTAAGAATTTAATTGTAAATTACTGTACCTTTTTAACTAAATAAATGAATTTTGAATTTGAATTTGAATGTGTAACAATAAAAATGACGTTGTGGTTTAAGCGGTTTCCTCGCCGGATCTTACTTGGCCCCTACACGGAATAATATGTACGTAATTAAATTAATCACACGACACCGACATTTGTATAAAATATTGTACTTTAAGCAAAGGATGACGCTGACTATAAAGTCGAGAATTGCGCTGCTAGTGGCCTATTTTAAAAAAGTGAACCAAATATTTTAGATATTTTAAAAAATACATGTGACTCTCGTCTAAAATAAATCGACTATAGCTTCATTAATTTGTTATTACAATAAAATATCAGCACTGAAATAAAGAGTTTCAATAATAATAGTCTTACAATTGTATTAAGTGATCCCATAACACAAACTGGTTCGTTTACAAATTTATCTAGTCGTTGTTTCTGGGGATATTTAGATGACTTTTAGTAAATGATAGACATGCATTTTAAAGCTAATAAACATGAATTGATTCCATGTCGTTGACCGATATTTTAATCTTTGTAACTTTTCATTCTAAAGAAACTGTACAGGGTTCTATAACAATACTGATTATTATTACTAATTACATATACAGTGCTACCGTTTCGCCAGAATTGCGGAACAAAGAGGGCGTATTGCTTCCTGGAGGTAACTAACCCGACCCCGATCAGCTCAACCCTCCAGGACTCCTTCATTCCGCCTTACGGCGTTCAACTGCGTTGGATTAACGCAGGCAGGCATAATAGTCTCCTGGGGTCGGCTGCTGGCCCCGGAGACTAGCGTAAGATGAGGTGATGGATGAGTGAATGAATGATTTAATGAAAGAACTGATGAGTAAATGAGGGCATGATGATATTGGATTGGGAGTTAGGACTCAGACGAGATTATGTTAGGAAGATTGGGGAAGAATTAGGTTGTAGGGGGGTAGTTTGGAGTACAGGATAAGGGGAGGGTTATACTCAACTGGTGGTAATGTCCAGTCGGGCAAGCCCTTCTCACTTGGCTACAGGAGATGCGGGGTAAGTGGTGCGGCGCCCGTTAAGATCTCCTGTATTACCAGGGTGCACGACCCACTCCAAATAGAAGCAGGTTGCTCCGTGTTGGCAGATACAGGGTCGACGTGGACGTGTGAGTAGCACTTGAGCGTACGTGCCGATATCTCAGCGCCACACCTGAGCGTCCACGTACACCCCATGCACCCCAAAACAGTCGGTAGGTAACGCGACCTCCCCCCAATGTATAACTACGTTGTTGTCGTGGTGGGGCTTGCGTGGGTCAATGATCTCTGGGGCTGTGCCGGGTAGAGCTACTCCTGCCGGATTGGCCCAGAGTGAGACTCCAGACGAAATGGGATCGAAAACGGACGGCGGAGTCTAACTTAAGACTACCATGACGGACGTGACGTTGACAGATGTCATGCCGCACTCTAAACGTCCCTCTGTTCTAGCTGGAGGCGTATTAGAGTGCGAATAGGTCAGAGTGACTGACACTAGAGTGTTACCGTCTGTGAGAGAAGGGCTAGCCACCCTCTCGCATTTCGTAACCAATAGGGGCTCAACAACGACCTGACTGGTGGCTCCAAGAGGGTACGCTGAGAACCTGATGGCCGGAGGGCTTACCTTGATTAGCCGGCCCATGACAAGGATAATCTATAACACCCGACAGCTAAGTCGTAAAAACCTGTGGATACCGGCCGACCTCCACAGTACATAGGCTTATTCCGGTGCAGGGGGCACCGCCCGGATGGACTGCATTTCCCCCATACTCGTAGGATAAGATATGGATTGTGAAAAAACTTTTATTAAAAATAAAACAACGGACGATTCTTCAAATGAAACTGGCATGAAAGATGGACTAACGATATCAAGAGAAGAGAAGGCGAGAGATGTATGGTGCGAATAGCATTCCCCGCGTAAAAAAAAAAAAAGGTGACGCGACTTCCCTCCCTTCCTACCCTAGCTTCGAGGTTAGGCTAGGGTAGGCACCAACAGCGCGTTGGCGTGCATTTTGAGGCTGGTCCAGCCGTGCGCACCACTGTGCCAGAGCCTGTCGGTGAGCGTTCGAGCTCGTCTTGCTCTTCCCCGCTCTCACCCCGGCGGATGGCACGAATCTGGTCATAGACCTTCGCATCCATATCCACCAGGATATCAAAAGGCGAGAAACTAGCCAGGACTGTCGTCGCCTCCAGCGAGATGGTACGGTATCCCCGTACGATCCGGGTGGCCGCTACCCGCTGCGCTTGATTGAGTTTTGCTCGGCAGCGGAAGGTGGCCGATAGGCGTTTAGCCCATATCGGCGCTCCATATAGGGCCATGGATCTTATCACCCATCGTAGAGGCGGCGAACTTCCTCCCGTGGACCCCCTAAATTAGGCAGTAGCCTCTGTAGGGAGTCTGCCACCCTCCGAACTCGGGTGATCAACCGCTGGAAAGTAGCAGCTGAAACTCTGTATACGATAAGTATATAGGCCATACTTAAGTATGAATATATATATATATATATATACATTCATTGCTATGCAGACGACAGCACAGTTCATGGACGATATTTTGGGCGAACTGCAGCAAAGCCAGCAGATGTAGAGAATAAACGACAGGAGCTTGTCGTTGAGCTCGACCATGTTCTAGGCCGCATTTCACAATGGGGCTGCGAGAATCTGGTCGAGTTTAACGCCAAGAAAATACAGGTGTGCGCGTTCTCTGCCAAAAAGTCTCCATTCCTTCCCCTTCCAACTTTTCAGAACACTCAACTACCATTACAAGGCAGGCTCGATATCCTGGGCATGGACATCTGCTGCGACCTCAACCCGCGCGAGTACGTTGAGAGCGTCACTAAGGCGGCCTCGCGGATGTTAGGCGTTCTTAACAAGGTGAGACGGTTCTTCTCGCCGGGGCATCTGTGTCTCCTTTATAAGACTCAGGTTCGCTCGTGCGTGGAGTACTGTTCACACCTTTGCGATGGAGCCGCGCGGTATTTGTTTGACGCTCTCGACCGGTTGCAACGGCGAGCAATTCGCATTGTCGGCAATCCCGAAGTCACCGAGTCCCTTGAACCTCCGCAAATGCGTAGAGAAATCGCCTCTATGGCAGTCCTCTATCGCCTATATCATGGGGAGTGTTCTGAAGAGCTCTTCCAACTGGT
Organism: Spilarctia lutea; assembly: GCA_916048165.1. Lineage (NCBI taxonomy): Eukaryota > Metazoa > Arthropoda > Insecta > Lepidoptera > Erebidae > Spilarctia > Spilarctia lutea. Next base: position 25,751,530 of record OU696470.1, on the reverse strand, counting down.
CCCCCCTTCTCCCTTCCTCTACAGGACAACACGTGCTGGCCTCGGAAGTCACCGCTTCAGAGTGGAAGACATACACTCTCGCACTCATCGATTCGGCTCTTCCTTCCTGTGCCGAGCGGTTAAAACCTGGAACTCATTACCAGCGCATGTGTTTCCGTCCCACTATGATCCCGGGTCCTTTAAGCGGGGCGTGAAAAAGCATCTCACTAGGCCGCCATAGTGCTGGTCACCATGCTGCACTGTCCTTGTTCGCATTGAGGATGGTGGCCACCACTCTTGGATTCTGCTGGTGCTTTCCATCAGGCAGGGCAGAGTCATTTTGGTAGCTAAAGTATAAAAAAAAAAAAAAAATGAAATAACAATCCAAGCCATTTCATTTCATTGCAGTATTTTTGGAATTCAAGTAGGAACATAATCTATTTATTTTTACTAGGCGTTCGGATCGCGTCAAAGGGGCTGTTTTGTAATACCTGTGGTGTAAAAAAATGTACGACGAGATGTGTTTTTTCAATTAATAGTGGAGAAATAATTAATGTTTAAGTGAATAAAATAAAAACTTTTTGAAATATCGATTTTTTTTTTTATTTTAACAACTTTTTTCAAAAAACAGGATAATGATCTCAAATTCTGATTTCAAATAAGATTTAATAATACATGACTAGGCAAGACTAGCCTAATTCATAAATTTTAAATTAGCTTGTTTCATAAAGATTCCAGAAGCATAAGTATTATATAAAGCTACAATACAAAAATTTAGAGATTTCGTCATTTTAATCACATATAAATAAATTTCGCGAGACCACCCAGAAGTAATGACTCAGATGTGTCAATTAGACGCTAGGAGGGTACCACATACCAGTGGTTAATATGGAAGATATTAATATTGTAAATTGCCTATTCTCCCATCCCCGCCTCTTTTTTTTATTTTTTTAACTGTTGAACAGCTGCAGTGAACTCGTTTATGTGCACTTTAACTTGGTAGGCTCACAAGTGCTATTTATAAAGTGTTGTAAAAGCTTCCGTGTTTTTGACCCTTCATGGTTATGGTTTTGTCACCTTCATTATAAATATTTATTTTTATGTTCAGTGTCTGGTTACGATTTTCAATACATTGTGGCAATTTTAGATTTTTTCATAAATAATTAGTGGCAGATATACAGGTGGACTTTTCAGGATTTCATTAGAGTGGTATCCCTTACGTGCCTGCAAATTTTAATTCTGTTGGAAACGAATGCAAGGGTCTATGTCTATTTTGACCCGGCTAAAACTACTCTAATGAACACAATTCAATCTGCGGTTGACAGAATTTATTACATACACATGAGTAAAAAGAAACAATATAATGCTCGTGAAACATTCAGTAAACATAGATGTACTAACATATTTCATAAAAAAGTAAAATTTTGTCACTTTTGAATATTCCTTTAAAGTGTGTTGGATTCTCTGATGCCAACAAGGTTATCTTCTAAACTTGGTTTCCGTCGCTGATGACTGCGGTGACCAAGGTTTACTTGAGAAACGTCAATATTAGCAGTCGTAACACTCATATGTGGCATTTATCAAGTACACCTAAGTACACCACTTAATCTGCTGTCGATAGAACTTCATATGTACACACGCTAGTGGATGGAAACAATATGCCCTTATTTTTTGAAGTGAAAACTTCTTTAGCGGCGCAGTGTACTTTTTTGGAATGGGTAAAAATGTATAAACTCGCGTCAGGGCGTCAGGTCACGTGACCATAAACTCGCGTCAGGTCATGTGTCCTGATCGAAAAAATTCGTAAGACGGATGTTTATTGTTAACAGCGCCATCTACCGATATACTTTGGTAGCATTCGTTTTTCTAGATAGTGGTCCTTTCTCAATATGATTTCATTTACTTAAAGTTAATATTTCAGTATCTTAAAGTGATTTACAATTAATTAAAATAACGATTTTCTACTTACACAAAACCTTTTGTAAATCAAAAAGATTGTTTACAATTTTTTTGAAAACAGCGACATCTATTGGAGTATCAAAGCTTTACTTCCATTTACTACTTACAATCATAATAATTTTTAGTTCTTTTTATTGCACACTATTAAAAAAAGCATAGGTGTTCATTTCAGGTAAGTTAAAACAACCGTTTGTTTATAGTTATGAGTTTTCACTTTTGTCGGCAGTGCTTATGACTGCTTTGTGTTTTTTTTAATATTTAACCTTTTTAAAATATGCGAATTTATCCCTTTTTCATATTTCTTCATAGTGTATTGGACTAGCTAACTTTCGCAAGACCTTTTCTTCTTAATTCTTAGGGTGAAAAGATGCGTACAATTTTAGTAGATAAGTACGTGGTGTACAAATTTGTTTAAGCTTTTCTGATTATAAAACTAACTGATTGTATAAAAAATCAAAAAACCTACATTTGCGGATTTCGACCTTGAAAAAAAAATGCATAAAAGGGATCAATGGGGACTTTTCAGGATTTCTTTAGTGTGGTATATTTTACGTGCCTGCAAATTTTAAGCTTGTTGGGAACGAATGCAAGGGTCAACGTCCATTTTGATCCAGCTAACACTTCATTAATTAACAAAACACTTAGGAACACAATTTAATCTGCGGTTGACAGAATTAATTGCACACACATGAGTAAAAAGCAACAATATAATGCTCTTGTAACATTCAGTAAACATAGATGTACTAACATATTTCATAAAAAAATGAAATTTCGTCACATTTGATTTGTCCTTAAAAGTGTGTTGGATTCTCTGTTGCCAACAAGGTTATCTTCTAAACTTCGTTTCCGTCGCTGATGACTGCGGTGACCGAGGTTTACTTGAGAAAGGACAATATGAGCAGTCATAAGACTTATATATGTCATTTGTCAGGTACACCTAAGTACACCATTTAATCTGCTGTTGATAGAACTTGATATGTACACACGCAAGTGGATGAAAACAATTTGGGGAGGGAGGGTAGGTGTTCAGGCCTTGGCGATGCTTACTTATGCTAGGAGTTTGTGCCTATAAAATGCTGAGATAGAGCCAGTAGCGTACGCCTTGGTGTGCAAAGCAAGGCTATTAGACGCGCACCTGCAAGTCTAGCTTACACGTCCTCGCCACCGCTAACATGCCGACGCATCGAAGCAGTGGACCCACATGGTGGGTCGTCCTTTCCCCGGGCAATGTCCTGGCCTAATACGAGCTTTTGCACATAACACCTACCTCGTGGCCTTGATAGCTAAGTAAGTAAGACGAAGGCGAGCAATCGGCGCCTTAAAACCGATTAACTAGCTAAGGGAGACAACCCTAACAGAAAAACCAGTATGTGACCTGAAAAGGTCGCCTCAGTACCGTAAACCTCTTAGGGACGGGGGTCTAAACTTCGCCATTTGGACCGCGAGGAAGAATGAACCTCTATAAAAAATCCCTTTAATCCTACGGTCATGAGCGTGCCAAGAGGATGTATGACTGACAGGAAAGCCAGCCGTTAGCGCTAAAACTCGACGTACCAGGCGATCCGTCGTAGTATACAGCCTTCTACTGAGAATGGGCGTCACCTCAGTAGCGACCAATTATATCGACCCTACTCGTGGGAAGAATATGAATGATACAATTTTAACAAAGCAATCCAACACTTCAAACAACACGACTACAAGAGTGCTAACTCAACAAACACTCCATAAAGGAATGTTCGAAATTAGACCTCGCGCTCACTCGTTCAATGAAACCACAGCAACCACGGTCTCTCAAGAGATGGAAGAAAATAATGAATTACAAAATACACAAGATAGGTCAAAAACAAATTGGGAAGAAGTAACAGGGAAGAAAAGATTGCGGGCTAGCCCTGAGGGCACAAAAGGACCTGCAAAACAAGCTAAACTAAGTACTTACTGGCTAGCTCAATCGAAATCAATACCCACAAGAAATAGCTTTCAACAACTCGCGGACAAGGACATCGAAGAACCAGGCGTTCAACAAAGAGAAAAATCTATTAAACCTCCGCCAATATTCGTAGATAAAGTTGAGAACATTCAACCACTTATTAGTCTATTGAATGATCATGTGCAAGATAATTATGAACTTAAGGTACTCAACAATGCGCAAGTCAAGATACAACCAAAAACCCCTGAATCATATCGAGAAATAGTTAAACAGCTTGAAATAAAAAAGACAGAGTTCTACACGTATAAGCCCAAACAAGAAAGAAACTTCAAGGTGATCCTTAAAAATATCCATCCGTCGACCGACTTAAATGACGTAAAACTAGAATTATCGGAATTGGGCCATGATTGTGTGAATATTTGGAATATTAAACAAAGCAAAACTAAAAAGCCTCTTTCATTATTTGTTGTTGAATTAAAACCAAATGAAAATAACAAAACAATATACCAAATTAAGTATCTCTTAAAATGTAAAGTTACATTTGAACCCCCCCACCCTAAGCGGGAGATACCCCAATGTGCTAAATGCCAACAATATGGACACACAAAGGCGTATTGCTATCGCAACCCGAAATGCATAAAGTGTGCTGGAAATCACCTATCTATAGATTGTCCACGAAAAACTAGATCAGATCAGGTGAAATGCGTTCTTTGTGAAGGAAATCACCCTGCAAATTATAAGGGATGTCAAGTATACAGAGAACTGCAAAAAATTAAACTACCAGGTACTCCAGATTTTATTGAAAATCGACACAAGCACGCCAGACCAAATGTAGTACTACAAAATGAGCATAAAATCGGGCTCTCGCAAACCCAAAACCAAAGATCATATAGAGACACACTAATTAAAGGAGTAGACAAAACAGACAAACAGAACAATGACTTACAGACTAACAACAGCAATAGTGAAAATGGAGATTTACTAATGTTGCTAAAGCAAATGATACATCAACTCACCACCATGACAAACTTATTAATGACACTCACGACAAGACTGACAAATTCGATTCCATAAAAATGGTCGTCTGGAACGCCAATGGGCTGTCACAACATACCCTAGAGGTGAAAGCTTTTCTGGAACTTAATAAAATTGATATATTATTAGTATCAGAAACTCACTTCACTGAAAAAAGTCATTTTCATATTAACTCCTATAAATTATACCACACATCGCATCCTGATGGTAAAGGCCATGGAGGAAGCGCCATATTAATTAAAAATAATTTAAGACACCACGAAACAGTGAGTTATTGCACAAATGAAATACAGGCAACAAACCTAGTAATCGAAGACTGGGCTGGACCCTTCACAATATCGGCTGTATACAGTCCTCCTAAACATAGATTAAAACAAGACGACTATGAGAGATTCTTCAATACCTTGGGAAGTCGATTTGTGGCTGGCGGAGATTATAATGCCAAACATACATATTGGGGCTCCCGAACAGTTTCACCGAAGGGTCGACAACTGCTTAGTGCGTTGAACAAGCTCAAACTTACCTGCATCTCGTCTGGGGAGCCTACCTACTGGCCTACCGATAAGGATAAGAAACCAGACCTGATTGATTTTCTGGTTGTGAAGGGAATAGCTGCCACATATTTCGGATGCAAATCAATGTTTGAACTCTCGTCCGACCACTCTCCAATTGAGATAGTGTTGAAGAGAAAAATTAATGAAACCTCTGACATATGTCGATTGCATAGTCGAGCCACAGACTGGAATAGTTTCAGAGAATCGGTCTCAGCTACGCTGAACCTACATTTACCACTAAAGACAAACGATGACATAGAGGAAGCGATTGAGCATTTTAACAATTGCATCCAACAATCAGCCTGGCATTCTACACCTAAAACGTGCAAAGCTATTCCTGAAGCTCAAAGGTACCCCTTAAATATCAGAGAGTTGGTTGCTAAAAAACGAAAAGCACGGAAGAAATGGCAAAACACCCGGTATGCTGCGGATAAAACTATCCTAAATTCTTTGGCATCCCAGCTGCGAAGGTTGCTCGCTGATGACCGCAACATGAATGTTCAAGCTCATCTAAAAGATCTAGATGCTAGTGCTGCAACAGATTACTCTTTGTGGAAAGCGATAAAGAAAATCAAACGCCCTGTGGAAACACGACACCCTATACGTAAAACAGACAATAACTGGGCTATAAAAGATACAGATAAGGCCCAGGCATTCGCTGACCACCTCAAAGGTGTCTTTATACCAAATACCGACCAGGGATCCACTCAAAGCCATTTAGTGGCTGAAGCACTAAATGAAATACACCAGCTGGATCTCCCAATAAATAGCTTTTCTATAGGTGAAGTTAAACAAACAATCAGAAACTTAGACCAAAATAAGGCACCTGGATATGATTTAATAACTGCTAAGGTGCTCAAAGAACTTCCTGAAGAGGGTGTACGATTCCTGACTTGCATCTACAATGCCATATTGAGAAATTCTTCTGTTCCCAGACAATGGAAAGTAGCACAAATTATTATGATCTTGAAGCCGGGTAAGACTCCAGAAGATGTAAAATCGTATAGACCTATCAGCCTTCTGTCATTGCCATCGAAAATTTTAGAGATCTTATTCCTAAAAAGACTAATGCCAATCATTAAGGAAAGAAGTTTAATACCTGATCACCAGTTTGGCTTCAGGCAACAACATGGTACTATTGAGCAGGTACATAGGCTAGTGAACGAGATAAATAAGGTTTTCGAAACCAAACAATACTGCACAGCGGCATTTTTGGATATTACCCAGGCCTTTGACCGCGTATGGCATGATGGGCTTCTGTATAAGATAAAAAAAGCTATCCCGATTGAATATTACAACTTTATCAGATCTTATTTAGGACACAGACACTTTCTTGTACGATATGGCGAAGAGGTCACGTCACTCTATCCTGTACACGCAGGCGTACCGCAGGGCAGTGTGATGGGCCCTATTCTGTACCTACTATACACGGCAGATCTGCCAACCTCAAAAACCACCATAACGGGTACTTTTGCAGACGATACCGCAATCTTATCTTCTGATAGAAATCCGGAAGAAGCTTCTCAAAAACTCCAAAATAGCCTAGACAACATCTCGAAATGGCTCACGGATTGGCGAATCACGGTAAATGAAACGAAATCAGTCCAAGTAACCTTTACAACTCGACGTAACATTTGTCCCCCAGTCACACTAAAGGGAGTTCAGATTCCTCAAAATGAAGAAGTAAGGTATTTGGGAATATACCTGGATAAAAGACTCACATGGAGAAAACACATTTTTACAAAACGGTTAGCAATGGGACAACAGGTTAGAAAAATGTACTGGTTATTGAACAAGGGGTCGCAGTTGTCAATGGCAAACAAAATACTCATCTATAAAGCCATAATCAAACCCATATGGTGCTACGGGCTGCAATTGTGGGGTACCGCGGCAAATTCGAATATTGAAATCCTGCAAAGATTCCAATCCAAAGTGCTGCGCATAATCGCAGATGCGCCCTGGTACATATCAAATGATAGATTGCATCATGATCTTGATATGAAAACGATCAAGCAGGAAATAACAGACAGAATGATAGCATACAAAAATAAAATCACACACCATCCAAATGTACTTGCTAGGGATCTTATGAGTGATATCTCAAAGCCACGTAGGCTTAAACGCAGAAACCTACAAGATCTTTTGCTGTAAGGCTATGGACTGAAACCAGTAAGCGGTATTGTTGCTGAACAATACCGTACAAGCCCTATACTCTACAAACACCAAAGTAATTCTGAATGTCGTTAGATAGATTGCATTGAAAAAGGGAAAAAAAAAAAAAAAAAATTAACAAAACACTTAGGAACACAATTTAATCTGCGGTTGACAGAATTAATTGCACACACATGAGTAAAAAGCAACAATATAATGCTCTTGTAACATTCAGTAAACATAGATGTACTAACATATTTCATAAAAAAATGAAATTTCGTCACATTTGATTTGTCCTTAAAAGTGTGTTGGATTCTCTGTTGCCAACAAGGTTATCTTCTAAACTTCGTTTCCGTCGCTGATGACTGCGGTGACCGAGGTTTACTTGAGAAAGGACAATATGAGCAGTCATAAGACTTATATATGTCATTTGTCAGGTACACCTAAGTACACCATTTAATCTGCTGTTGATAGAACTTGATATGTACACACGCAAGTGGATGAAAACAATTTGGGGAGGGAGGGTAGGTGTTCAGGCCTTGGCGATGCTTACTTATGCTAGGAGTTTGTGCCTATAAAATGCTGAGATAGAGCCAGTAGCGTACGCCTTGGTGTGCAAAGCAAGGCTATTAGACGCGCACCTGCAAGTCTAGCTTACACGTCCTCGCCACCGCTAACATGCCGACGCATCGAAGCAGTGGACCCACATGGTGGGTCGTCCTTTCCCCGGGCAATGTCCTGGCCTAATACGAGCTTTTGCACATAACACCTACCTCGTGGCCTTGATAGCTAAGTAAGTAAGACGAAGGCGAGCAATCGGCGCCTTAAAACCGATTAACTAGCTAAGGGAGACAACCCTAACAGAAAAACCAGTGTGTGACCTGAAAAAGTCGCCTCAGTACCGTAAACCTCTTAGGGACGGGGGTCTAAACTTCGCCATTTGGACCGCGAGGAAGAATGAACCTCTATAAAAAATCCCTTTAATCCTACGGTCATGAGCGTGCCAAGAGGATGTATGACTGACAGGAAAGCCAGCCGTTAGCGCTAAAACTCGACGTACCAGGCGATCCGTCGTAGTATACAGCCTTCTACTGAGAATGGGCGTCACCTCAGTAGCGACCAATTATATCGACCCTACTCGTGGGAAGAATATGAATGATACAATTTTAACAAAGCAATCCAACACTTCAAACAACACGACTACAAGAGTGCTAACTCAACAAACACTCCATAAAGGAATGTTCGAAATTAGACCTCGCGCTCACTCGTTCAATGAAACCACAGCAACCACGGTCTCTCAAGAGATGGAAGAAAATAATGAATTACAAAATACACAAGATAGGTCAAAAACAAATTGGGAAGAAGTAACAGGGAAGAAAAGATTGCGGGCTAGCCCTGAGGGCACAAAAGGACCTGCAAAACAAGCTAAACTAAGTACTTACTGGCTAGCTCAATCGAAATCAATACCCACAAGAAATAGCTTTCAACAACTCGCGGACAAGGACATCGAAGAACCAGGCGTTCAACAAAGAGAAAAATCTATTAAACCTCCGCCAATATTCGTAGATAAAGTTGAGAACATTCAACCACTTATTAGTCTATTGAATGATCATGTGCAAGATAATTATGAACTTAAGGTACTCAACAATGCGCAAGTCAAGATACAACCAAAAACCCCTGAATCATATCGAGAAATAGTTAAACAGCTTGAAATAAAAAAGACAGAGTTCTACACGTATAAGCCCAAACAAGAAAGAAACTTCAAGGTGATCCTTAAAAATATCCATCCGTCGACCGACTTAAATGACGTAAAACTAGAATTATCGGAATTGGGCCATGATTGTGTGAATATTTGGAATATTAAACAAAGCAAAACTAAAAAGCCTCTTTCATTATTTGTTGTTGAATTAAAACCAAATGAAAATAACAAAACAATATACCAAATTAAGTATCTCTTAAAATGTAAAGTTACATTTGAACCCCCCCACCCTAAGCGGGAGATACCCCAATGTGCTAAATGCCAACAATATGGACACACAAAGGCGTATTGCTATCGCAACCCGAAATGCATAAAGTGTGCTGGAAATCACCTATCTATAGATTGTCCACGAAAAACTAGATCAGATCAGGTGAAATGCGTTCTTTGTGAAGGAAATCACCCTGCAAATTATAAGGGATGTCAAGTATACAGAGAACTGCAAAAAATTAAACTACCAGGTACTCCAGATTTTATTGAAAATCGACACAAGCACGCCAGACCAAATGTAGTACTACAAAATGAGCATAAAATCGGGCTCTCGCAAACCCAAAACCAAAGATCATATAGAGACACACTAATTAAAGGAGTAGACAAAACAGACAAACAGAACAATGACTTACAGACTAACAACAGCAATAGTGAAAATGGAGATTTACTAATGTTGCTAAAGCAAATGATACATCAACTCACCACCATGACAAACTTATTAATGACACTCACGACAAGACTGACAAATTCGATTCCATAAAAATGGTCGTCTGGAACGCCAATGGGCTGTCACAACATACCCTAGAGGTGAAAGCTTTTCTGGAACTTAATAAAATTGATATATTATTAGTATCAGAAACTCACTTCACTGAAAAAAGTCATTTTCATATTAACTCCTATAAATTATACCACACATCGCATCCTGATGGTAAAGGCCATGGAGGAAGCGCCATATTAATTAAAAATAATTTAAGACACCACGAAACAGTGAGTTATTGCACAAATGAAATACAGGCAACAAACCTAGTAATCGAAGACTGGGCTGGACCCTTCACAATATCGGCTGTATACAGTCCTCCTAAACATAGATTAAAACAAGACGACTATGAGAGATTCTTCAATACCTTGGGAAGTCGATTTGTGGCTGGCGGAGATTATAATGCCAAACATACATATTGGGGCTCCCGAACAGTTTCACCGAAGGGTCGACAACTGCTTAGTGCGTTGAACAAGCTCAAACTTACCTGCATCTCGTCTGGGGAGCCTACCTACTGGCCTACCGATAAGGATAAGAAACCAGACCTGATTGATTTTCTGGTTGTGAAGGGAATAGCTGCCACATATTTCGGATGCAAATCAATGTTTGAACTCTCGTCCGACCACTCTCCAATTGAGATAGTGTTGAAGAGAAAAATTAATGAAACCTCTGACATATGTCGATTGCATAGTCGAGCCACAGACTGGAATAGTTTCAGAGAATCGGTCTCAGCTACGCTGAACCTACATTTACCACTAAAGACAAACGATGACATAGAGGAAGCGATTGAGCATTTTAACAATTGCATCCAACAATCAGCCTGGCATTCTACACCTAAAACGTGCAAAGCTATTCCTGAAGCTCAAAGGTACCCCTTAAATATCAGAGAGTTGGTTGCTAAAAAACGAAAAGCACGGAAGAAATGGCAAAACACCCGGTATGCTGCGGATAAAACTATCCTAAATTCTTTGGCATCCCAGCTGCGAAGGTTGCTCGCTGATGACCGCAACATGAATGTTCAAGCTCATCTAAAAGATCTAGATGCTAGTGCTGCAACAGATTACTCTTTGTGGAAAGCGATAAAGAAAATCAAACGCCCTGTGGAAACACGACACCCTATACGTAAAACAGACAATAACTGGGCTATAAAAGATACAGATAAGGCCCAGGCATTCGCTGACCACCTCAAAGGTGTCTTTATACCAAATACCGACCAGGGATCCACTCAAAGCCATTTAGTGGCTGAAGCACTAAATGAAATACACCAGCTGGATCTCCCAATAAATAGCTTTTCTATAGGTGAAGTTAAACAAACAATCAGAAACTTAGACCAAAATAAGGCACCTGGATATGATTTAATAACTGCTAAGGTGCTCAAAGAACTTCCTGAAGAGGGTGTACGATTCCTGACTTGCATCTACAATGCCATATTGAGAAATTCTTCTGTTCCCAGACAATGGAAAGTAGCACAAATTATTATGATCTTGAAGCCGGGTAAGACTCCAGAAGATGTAAAATCGTATAGACCTATCAGCCTTCTGTCATTGCCATCGAAAATTTTAGAGATCTTATTCCTAAAAAGACTAATGCCAATCATTAAGGAAAGAAGTTTAATACCTGATCACCAGTTTGGCTTCAGGCAACAACATGGTACTATTGAGCAGGTACATAGGCTAGTGAACGAGATAAATAAGGTTTTCGAAACCAAACAATACTGCACAGCGGCATTTTTGGATATTACCCAGGCCTTTGACCGCGTATGGCATGATGGGCTTCTGTATAAGATAAAAAAAGCTATCCCGATTGAATATTACAACTTTATCAGATCTTATTTAGGACACAGACACTTTCTTGTACGATATGGCGAAGAGGTCACGTCACTCTATCCTGTACACGCAGGCGTACCGCAGGGCAGTGTGATGGGCCCTATTCTGTACCTACTATACACGGCAGATCTGCCAACCTCAAAAACCACCATAACGGGTACTTTTGCAGACGATACCGCAATCTTATCTTCTGATAGAAATCCGGAAGAAGCTTCTCAAAAACTCCAAAATAGCCTAGACAACATCTCGAAATGGCTCACGGATTGGCGAATCACGGTAAATGAAACGAAATCAGTCCAAGTAACCTTTACAACTCGACGTAACATTTGTCCCCCAGTCACACTAAAGGGAGTTCAGATTCCTCAAAATGAAGAAGTAAGGTATTTGGGAATATACCTGGATAAAAGACTCACATGGAGAAAACACATTTTTACAAAACGGTTAGCAATGGGACAACAGGTTAGAAAAATGTACTGGTTATTGAACAAGGGGTCGCAGTTGTCAATGGCAAACAAAATACTCATCTATAAAGCCATAATCAAACCCATATGGTGCTACGGGCTGCAATTGTGGGGTACCGCGGCAAATTCGAATATTGAAATCCTGCAAAGATTCCAATCCAAAGTGCTGCGCATAATCGCAGATGCGCCCTGGTACATATCAAATGATAGATTGCATCATGATCTTGATATGAAAACGATCAAGCAGGAAATAACAGACAGAATGATAGCATACAAAAATAAAATCACACACCATCCAAATGTACTTGCTAGGGATCTTATGAGTGATATCTCAAAGCCACGTAGGCTTAAACGCAGAAACCTACAAGATCTTTTGCTGTAAGGCTATGGACTGAAACCAGTAAGCGGTATTGTTGCTGAACAATACCGTACAAGCCCTATACTCTACAAACACCAAAGTAATTCTGAATGTCGTTAGATAGATTGCATTGAAAAAGGGAAAAAAAAAAAAAAAAAATTAACAAAACACTTAGGAACACAATTTAATCTGCGGTTGACAGAATTAATTGCACACACATGAGTAAAAAGCAACAATATAATGCTCTTGTAACATTCAGTAAACATAGATGTACTAACATATTTCATAAAAAAATGAAATTTCGTCACATTTGATTTGTCCTTAAAAGTGTGTTGGATTCTCTGTTGCCAACAAGGTTATCTTCTAAACTTCGTTTCCGTCGCTGATGACTGCGGTGACCGAGGTTTACTTGAGAAAGGACAATATGAGCAGTCATAAGACTTATATATGTCATTTGTCAGGTACACCTAAGTACACCATTTAATCTGCTGTTGATAGAACTTGATATGTACACACGCAAGTGGATGAAAACAATGTGCCCTTATTTTTTTTTAATATTTCACATTTTTAAAACATACAAATTTATCCCTTTTTCATATTTTTTCATAGTGTATTGGACTAGCTAACTTTCGCAAGGCTTTTTCTCAGATGTGATTAATCTTAAGGTGAAAAGATGCGCACAATTTTAGTAGATAAATACGTGGTGTACAAATTTGTTTGGGCTTTTCTGATTATAAAACTAACTGATTGTGTAAAATATCCATTAAACATTTATTTGTGGCATTCGACCTCAAAAAAATTGCATAAAAGGGATCAATGGGGATTGTTCAGGATTTCATTAGTGTGGTATCCCTTACGTGCCAGCAAATTTTAATTCTCTTGGAAACAAATGCAAGGGTCAATGTCTATTTTGACCCGGCTAACACTTAACTAATTGGCAAAACACTAAGGAACACAATTCAATCTGCGGTTGACAGAATTTAATACAAACACATGAGTAAATAGAAACAATATAATACTCTTGTTACACGCAGTGAACATAGATGTACTAACAAATGCCATAAAAAAAAATCGTCGTATGTGGCTGGTCTCGCCGATAACTACTATACAAATAGTCTAAGATCCGGCAGTAGAATCAGTACATTCATCGAGTGTTTGCTAAAATCCAAATTTTTACGCATATTTATGATTAGGAGAATGTATATCTACCAAGTTGCCTATCAAAATGTGGCCGCTAATACGTTTAACCAACCGTGATTTTTCAGAGTGTTTATGTATATTGCCGTGATGTGGACGATATTTTATTTAAAAAACAAATGAATGACATTTTTTCCCAAAAATCAATTAGCTATAATTAAATTAAAAGTATTAGCGACCACATTTTGATAGGCAACTTGGTAGATACACATTCTCCTAATCATAAATATGCGGAAAATTTTGTTTTTTAGCAAACACTCGATGAATTTACTGATTCTATTGCTGGATCTCGTACTAAAACAAGTAACATGCGAATAATAATCATACAATAAAATATATCCATACAATAATGAATAAACAGAATCCATAATTATTAAAACAATCGTACACAGTAAGAAACGTCGAACAAGAAATACTTCTATAGTGCGTTAGATTTTCTGTAGTGGAGGAGAAATTCACATAGACTTTTCTGATGAATGCGATGACAAAATAACAATGTATGAGGGCATTACACTTACACCTTCAATCTTCTGTTGGCAGAATGCTTTTACACACCACATATATAATTAACATCCTGGTAAGTGCACTATCATAATTAAGGTTGTCGCAGTAAGACTGCACTTTTGCATTTTAAAATAAAATCACGTAATTTTTTATTTCATTAGTTTATGTTTTTTTATTGACGGCTCTAATGAGGCGTCATTACTCTTTTCATGTAATTTTTCATGACTTATTACAAAAATAGTAGTGGTAAGTTGAAAATTCGACACACATTCATTGATAACGCGTTAGATCAGGAATTGGTTCTGGTTTATTCGCATGAACCCGATATTAACGAAAAGAAGAAAGTGCACTTCTAATGATTACTTTTAAAATTTTGTAATAAGTTTAGACAATTATAATGCGTTTAAAATTGGAATAAACATATGTGACAGTTGTAAAATTTCAGAGTTGCCACTTGCACTAAAAAAGACACTAAAATTAAATATGACGGATTATTTAATTTTAGTATTTAGGCACCACATATAGGTAGTAAATATAACTCACTCATTGTGATCTTCTTGAGTAATATGTTGGAAGTCGGTGGTAAAGGTTTCTTTTCTCTATAACTGCGGTATTCAAGTTTTTGGTGCCAATAACCCGAGTAAGACTGCATTACACCTGCTTGGATCATTGGTTCATGAGACTTAGGTACAGCATTCTGTCTTTTGTTAACATAATAATTATTGCACATTCACAGAGTACATCTCAGAGAACTTATTAAGGGACAGAGCGCTGATGTACGGAATACAGATGTCTTATTTAGTCCAGGCACAGCTACGCTATTTTCAACGCATTTTGAATTTTTTCACTGTTTAAACCTTCCCTAGACTACGACATACATTTCAAAAGCAAAATCAGCTAAATCCGCCCAATCGTTCTCGAAATTCAGCGAGACAAACGAACAGGAATTGAATAATTTTAGAAACGATTATTAATACAACAAGAAAATTTGCTATAAATTATAAATGAAATTTTAAAATTTACGCCCAGCAGTAAATGAACATAATTTAGAACACAATAAATATTACACATAAATATTATATTTTTATATGTCTTAATAAATATGACAAGGATTTAAAACTTATTAGTAACGCCCAGCTATTAATAAACTTAAAATTTACCCACTAGAAACACCATAAGTTAAGTAAGGAAAGGGTGGCAGGGATTGATATATCGATGGGCGGTGCTCACTTTCTTCGTTTGTCTTATTTGAATGGCTGCTCTGTCTCATATGAGCTTATACTTATAGAACTAGAGAATCACTAAAATCAAGAAATAATCTTTTTTATTTTTCAAAAAAAACCAACTTCGTACAAAATATTCTGAAACAAGGTAAAAAAATCCTCTAGAAGTCAGCTTCCCTCAATGTGAGAAGGTCCAACGCCCCACCTGATTCCGCGTTAGACTGTAAGACTCGACACCTAACTGGACATCTTTCCACTGGCATTTATAGAGAAACAATTGAAACAATTATAACACCTATGAAACAATTTCTAATGGTTTTGCTTAGCCAACCATTCATTGTGATTTGTTTTGTCGTAAACTAAAATGACCATAAGATTTCCTATTTTGAGATCGCCTACCTTAAAATAACAAAATTTGCCTCATTTGCACGGCGCTCTCTCGCGCCCATCTTAAATAATTATTTTGAAATTCGACAGCTGCTACGTATCGTGTGGTATCATTCAAATTTGAATAAGATCTAAGAAGTAGTTTTTAAGTGACCTCTAATAAATCGGTGTTACTGGTATCTGGAAATAAGGCTCTTCGATGATATTTAAACCATAGAGTTCCATTATTATGATTTGTTATGTAATTTTACGCCCAGCTCTTAATAAATATAATTCAGATAAGTAAAATACATATTGAGCGCGAACATATTACTACCGTATCGTATTAGTGATTTCTAATCCCAACAATATCCCATCCCATATTATAGTTACCAAACGAAATTCAAACAATGGTATTATTTCTCTATCTGCTTTTAAAAGTTCTAATAATAGGACTTACCTTTAACGAACCTGCAGGCTACGACAGCTTTCAGTTTCGGAATCGTGTAACATCGAGTTTAGGGAATTGTATAAATTTCATCAATGTTAAATTATTTTTACTAACAAAAAAGTATATTAATTTTAATAACTGGAAAAAAGTTTCAGGAATAAATTTTAATTTGAAAAAAAATTAAAATGAATATTTACTTTAAATATTTTTAATTAATATATTTAATCACTGAAACTATCTCAATATTCAAATTTTTTGAGAGAATTGATTAAGGAAAATTCACGGGCGCCGTTACTTTTTCTAGAAGCGCGTCCGGATGCTCTGACTGACCAGGAGCTTATGGCAAAGAAAAGTTGTACTGAACAGTTGTCGAGATTGGGAGTCTGCGCACTGATGATTAACCCACAAGAATATGAAGGTAGCAACTGTACTTGAAATGCTTCATATTTTAATTGTTTAACATAACGAAGAAAATTTCATTGTTATGTTCGTAGAAAATAATTTCGAAATGTTTCCATTTCTTTCTCATTGTTAGTTGAGCTAAAACATAAATTGAAACATTTCGAAATTATTTTCTATGGAAATGGTTGCACGGTTGGCATTAGAGTTTAAGCGATTACCTAACCGCTTTTAAAGGTTGTGGGTTCAAACATCATGCTTTGTGTTATCCTTTATGTTCATTTCATTTATGTTTGCAAAGGAACACGTCTTTGCAGGATTGTGACATCGGAATATTCTTAGTGTGGGAGTTGTTATTAAAAACAAAGAAAAGTGTTTTGTATTGGTACGACGAGCCTTTTGACATACTTAATTTTTTATTTTAATTTTTAGTTTAATAAATTAAATACGTTTTAAGGTAATTCGTTGCCACAGCATCTCAGCGAATGACAATCGGCTGAAACCTGTTGCTTAGCTTTTCATTCGTTGCAAGCCGAATAAAATTATATAATACAAGTTGTTAGGATGTTAAGGTTCAATTTTGTTTGGATTGTGGTACTTTCAACTATAAACACATATTATCTCTGCAACTGTTTATTGTAGCAAAACCAGCAGTATCTTCCCCTCCCAAGTTAACTGTAATATTTTATGGAAACTTGAGTATGTTTACTTGTAGCCACAAAAAAGATCTGAGAGTCTGCCTCAAGTCGCCCGCTAGCAAAACTGTTATCCCACCCGTTATCTTGAAGATATTTATTTAAAGCTTAACGTCACCCTTATGAGGCATTATTATCCGTCAAATGCTATCAATTAGTCTTTCTTTAACACTTCAGCAAAATTAATTTCTTAGGAAATATTGCAAATAGGAGTCTCAATAAATGTTAGATTAAGCGGTAACTTGAAGGTTTTATGAGCAGGTCCTAAGGTCCTGATAGGAGGAGGCTACGGCTACGGCCAAAACAAAGCAATATATTTCAAAACTATATAAATCTTTAAACTGTAACCTTAATAATAACACGAATTTCTTTATATAATGTTGTTGTTTGCCTGTTTCTTTTGTTGTATATTTTTTGTTAGAACGCACATCACGGGATAATGGCTGGAGTAAATGCTTAAGGTCAGAAGTACAATTTTGGGTGGTTCAAGCTGTGTGTTGATAGATCAGGCAGTCTGTAACAGTTGTCTTATATATTCATAAATAAAAAAAAAACAACACAAGATAAAGACTGTATTATGTAGGTATAGTCATTAAATGAGAAAAATATTACGTTTAACTATTAATAGTTATGTATTAAACAAGTACAAAGTTGCTTTTAAAACCACGTGCTCAGTTTTGTGTTAGCGTTAGCGAGGGAATTTAAAGAGCACAACGTTAAAAATCTTTTTATCCAACCTCAGTAAGGAATTTATAATCACAAAATACTTTTATTTTAAGTTTAGGTATTAATATTTATTAGGTACTACATTATGATAAGAAAGTAATACAGAATAATCTTTAAATTATTACAAATTACACTTATAGTACAGTCATTTGGTCGAAAAAATAGAGGTTACCTGGAAAGTTTTCCAGGAGTTTTGAAATTTGGCAATTTTATAGATTTTGGTATGCTCTTGCCAAATTTCAACTTTGCCACCTCGTATGGCTGCCGCTCGCGCCGCCATATTGAAAAAATGGCGCCCAAAAGCAGTTTTTTGATAATAACTCCTTTCTGGCGCATTTAACAGGAAAAACATTTATTCAAAATAAAAGTAGAGAAAATTTCCTACAATTTATGTATTAACCTTTTCTTTCCTAAAATCAATAGTTTCGGCGTACGTGCATCGTAAACCATTATACATCCACACCAACGTGTAATATTTACTTTAAACTGCTCATATTGTGATTTGTAAATTATAAAAATTATACGAAGGTTAAATATTGTTCCATAGAATGAAAACCTAGCTAACTACTAGTCTACCATGTCTAGCTAGTCTGTTATGTCTCCGCAGGTATAAAGGAATGCGTCCCTTCTGTGTCAGGCCCCTTCTTTCCCTTCTAAGAAACATCTGGCCCCAGCTGAGCTCAATAGAAATATTTAGTCTGAGTCATCAGTATACGTTTATCATTTAACAGTGTCGTTTGCATTTACAGAGCCATGGCTTCTAATAAAGTAAACTGCTTTATTTGTGGTGATATACTGCAAGAAAGTGAAGTTATTGAAGTGAAGGAAAAAGGATTGGAAACTTTTCGTAAGTCAAGTATAAAAAGAAAAGACAATAAATACAAACTTTTGGTGGGATTAAAATCCATAGTAGTTCACGATGCGTGTCGAAAACGATATAATAATGAGAAGTTAATCGCTGCAGCTTTGCGTAGAGGAAGTGATGGTACAACTTCTCAAGTACAACTAAGATCTACACGTCCAACGTTCTCATTCAAAAATCATTGTTTTTTATGTGCTGCTGAGATAACAGCGGAGTTCATATCTAAACAAAAACAGACGCGTTTATGTGAACGTAATATCGTTTATAGTGTGCGTAAATTGTCGATGAAAAATAGTATTTCAGAACTTGCTCGGGTTCGTAACGATGATTGGGGACAAGCAATAGTTGAACGCCTTGAGCAGGTTACTGACTTAGTCGCAGCCGATGCACAATATCACAATTCGTGTATGAAGAAATTGTATCAAACGCCCTCGACCGAAGAAAGAAAAAAAAGAGGTCCGTATGCAAGCGAGATTGATACCGCGATGCAATACATTTATTCATATCTCGAAGAAAATTCCGAAGAATGTCAGTTTTCTCTGGACGAACTTATGACAAAAATTGAAGGTGAAACTTAATACTTAAATAGTGAGTCAGATGTGGATTAGACCTACTGGGGATACCACGATAAAAAAATGCGCCGATTTCTCTACCTCATGGTGGTGTGGAAACGAGTATTTCTGCCGAAACGTGTATTGAATTACACTTTACGGCGCTCCTACGCCGAAACTATTGATTTTAGGAAAGAAAAGGTTAAGACATAAATTGTAGGAAATTTTCTCTACTTTTATTTTGAATAAATGTTTTTCCTGTAAAATGCGCCAGAAAGGAGTTATTATCAAAAAACTGCTTTTGGGCGGCATTTTTTCAATATGGCGGCGCGAGCGGCAGCCATACGAGGTGGCAAAGTTGAAATTTGGCAAGAGCATACCAAAATCTATAAAATTGCCAAATTTCAAAACTCCCGGAAAACTTTCCAGGTAAAAATAATAAATGACTGTACTATTAGGTATAATTAAGAAAAAATTAAAGTAACTTAAGTTGACTGTAGTATTTTAATGATGTTTTGAATTCACGATGTTCTAAATTCAATTTACTTTATCCCCTAGCGGATAATAACGGCTTTTGCACTCAGATATCGAAGGGCGAAAATTCTCTATCTGAAATGGGGAGGATGAAAAAGTTCATCATTGCGAATTCAGACACTGCAACAATGCAGCATGGTGACCCACACTATAGTGACCTATTGAGATTGTACTGCTTCATTGGGCCTCCGGTTTCGCACTCACCAACGAAACACGAGCGTTGTTATTTACGATTTGACTTCTATGAGAGGATAGTACCACCCCGGTCTAGCCGGCCAGTTTGTCCTGAAATCAGCTTGGCTCTACTGCCGTGGTAATTATTTAATATTTGTAATTATAAAAAGCTTGTGTTTGAAATTCCAAAAACTTCTTACTTATATATATTTAATTCTTTATCCGCTTTTGTCAAGTACTTAATTAGGCAGTCTGATATTTTACAACAGGTATAATAATAGCAATTTAACGAATTTTAAGATACGTACCACTTTTGAAAATGTCTTTAACCGCCACAAATTATAGGCCTACCTCTTCCTTAAGCCCCCGTCGGTATTTTGTAAGGGGATAAAAGCTTGCTTTTATTTTCGGCGCTATATTTTTAAGTCCTTTGTGTACACAGATTATTAAACATTGCCGATTCTATATGCAAGCCTACATTACAGTATTATAATGAAACTAAAAACATCACTAAATGTACAAGTACACGCATATTGCATTATAAATGTATGACACGATAAATTCGTGCCGAAATAAGTTGAAGCCTTTAAAAGGATTCTCTATATTTATAGGAGTTTATAAAGCTTGCAATTCAACAGTACATTTCAATATCTGTTACAGGGGATTAAAAAGGAGTCAGAAATTTTCTTATTTTACAAAGCGTATGAGTTCATTAAATGGAATGCACAGTGTTTGATATCAAAGCAGAGAGGATTCACCCCTTCATTGAAATCTCGTTTTTATTGCTGTGCTTATATTTTTGTGTTAGGGAAAATGTGGAGTTGGAATTTCAGGCATTTTGCTCGTTGTACAAATAAGTTTTTTTTTTTTTTTTTTTAATACTATCACCTCCAATGTTAATTTGGAGCCTACTTTAAAACTAATCCTTCCATACAAGTTCTCGCTTTTATGCCTCTCGTACTTCTATTCCACATTCTTATTCCTTCTTTCACTTTGCTTTTCATGCTTTGTTCCAGGTGGGATGCCTGTATTGTATTATTCTATTCTATTCTGAACTATTTTAAATTATACTATTATTTATTATACTATTATTATTTGTTTATATGTCTGCTTTCCTTTTTCTGGGGGGTAATAAATGTTTTGACACAGAGGTATTTGGTTTATTTTTGAAAATTTCTTATTCTAACTTAATTATTTAATTAACATACAATATTTTATTTGTGGATTACTTAGCTAATATTATTTCTAATTATTTATTCCTATGACACTGTATTTCACATTTATTAATTACTGTTTTTGCTATACTACAGGTAAATAATATTATATTATTATGGAGTATACATCTTACGTGCTATTTCTCTTATTTACTACTTTTACTATTTCTATACAAAAGTCTATGAACACTTTGCTATCTTTACTGTTTACAATTATACTTAAATTTGCTACTGTTATTTTACTATTAATTTTTATTTCTATCTCATGCCTCTGCCTGCTGAACAATTTTATTAATGTTGTTGTCATCCAAATCAATGTGGTAGTCGGTTCCCAAATCCATTTGGTCAACTGAATAAATTATTTGTATAAATGAGTAATGAATTATTTTCCTTTTAAGTACTTCTTTTCTCAAAGTACAGTGTAACAAAGTGTGACAAAGTATTAAACGTAAAGAGTAACGTGTATGTAACAAGTTAACGAAATGGAAGATAGAAAATTAAAATACTTAGTACTTACTGAACATCTTTTTCTTTTTTCGAAACAACACAACATATTCAGTCTGATTCCAAATTATCACGAGTGTTATGGTAATTTAACTTGTGGAAGATGTATTTATGTATAAATAGATAATATTTATTTATTTAAAACTTATTACACTAATCGCATAAAGGCGGACTTAGTGCCATGAAGCATTCTCTTCTCGACCCAGTCGACCTTCAGGCAATGTATAAATAGATGGATTCAGACATAGAGTATGTGGCGACTTCCACATATAACACAACAATAACCTACTACAGCGCCATCTACCG
The DNA here is from genome assembly GCA_916048165.1 of Spilarctia lutea. Taxonomy (NCBI): domain Eukaryota; kingdom Metazoa; phylum Arthropoda; class Insecta; order Lepidoptera; family Erebidae; genus Spilarctia; species Spilarctia lutea. The sequence goes on along the minus strand of OU696470.1, from coordinate 25,729,070 downwards.
AAGATACACTGAACTACGAAGTAACGCACTGTACCTACAAACTGCACTACACGGAGTAACTACAAATCCTGAATCGCGCAATAAATAGTTCTCGCGCCGATTAGCATATATACAACATCCCAACATCAACTGTTGGGCAGTAGCCCGCCAGGCATGATCACCTCGCCTGGTCGGAGGATCCTCCCTTTGTGTTGAGTGGAACATGATACCCGTTCCCCCACAAGTATGTATCCTGCGTGGGTTTCAAAGTCGAGACCTGTTGTTTAGCAATCAGGATAGCTAACCGATAAACTGCGGAGAAAATAAAGTACATATGTATATATATCAGTGGTCTTGTACCCATAGCACAAGCTCTGTTTAGTTTGGGTCTAGGTGGAGTTGTGTTTAAGTTGTCCGATAAAAAAATATTGTTATTTGTAAGAAATTATTGGACAGGATCATTTTGCGAGTTTTTCTTGAGCTTAATTAGTACTGCAAGGATATTTAATTTGGTTTTAAATAGAATGAGACTGCTTTGGTATATAATAAGTATCTTCTTATAAGAAAATGATAAATTGGTTATTTTATGCTTTAAGAATTGAAAAATTCTTTTGCATTGATATAGTAGCTGCTTCTAAAGTGGTTTATATTTCTTTTACAATTTTAGTTTTGTTTCACATGTTTCGTCAATACAATCACGATACGCTTCAGTGAACGTGACAAGGTAAATCTAGTATTTTACTAAAATTATTTATTGCCGTTAAATTTACGTAACATCCAACAACAACAATATTGTCCCATAAAATAATTTCACGTTTAGAGTTTTAACATAAACATTAATAGCACAAGTGTGTCACAATATTAAATATCTTGCACGTTGGCGAGCGAAAACAGATTGCGTAAAATTTCTGTTGTGCTGAAATTTTTCCTTTATTGTGTAAAACTTTCATGGACTTCTAAAACTGTGATTGTATACGTAAACCGGGAGGGCGGAGCTAGTATAATGATTACTCTCCCCCCCCTGTCCCTGGACACGCCTCTAATATCGACTGAGAATATTTTGCCATTTTCTATTGCGCCAATTTTTGTGGGATCAAATCCTACACTTTATGTGATTCCCGGAACCACGAATTTCTTTGTCCTTTGATACTACAGTCGACTGATTGTGATACGTAATACACACACACACAAATGTACGTAGGCATAGTCAACTTATACCAGAGGTTGAGTGTATAACAATAATACCTAAAACAATTGATTTTTTACGCTAGTTTTTCGAATGTGAGTAGTTCACGTGTCTATTTTTTCCTGAGAGCTCAAAGTCACCATTTGAATTCATACTATTATAGTCGTTCCAATAGTTTATTTAACTTTTGACAGCTCTAATACTTAATCAAATAGTGATACCCTGACCCGTTACCTATTCGATTTCTTTCATCGATCGATTTTATGCATTAAGAAGTTTTAATCGATTTAACAAACTCATTATTTTATAGATAATTTCGTACTTCATATATCTATGTGTTTCAATGTGCGACCTCCTTTGTCAAAATAAAGAAGAAATGGATTAAAAGAATGTGGTTCAAATATGACGGTTCTATGTCATGAAAAAATATATAAAAGGAACTGAATTTTCAAAATGTATTATTGTATTGTGTTGTAATTCAGTGGTTAATATTGTATTTGTTAAACTATTGATGATCTTTATGAAATCTCTCTATGTCTATTTTAAAATAATCTACAGTATTTCAATGAGTAACCTTCAATATAGTTGAGTATTTATATTCCTCCGTATTGATTTATTTGTGAATTCTCACGTTTGGTTGAGTTGAGCGTATCGTTCCTGCCTTCGTTACTGTCAAAATGCCAAAAAAGAAAGTACTCAAAGGACAAACAACTGTCAAGTGATGATGATTCCTGGTCATACGAAGAAGACGATTCTTTATAATTAAAATTAGTATTACAGTACCTCTTTTGGTTGTTTTATTTTTAATCCGTAAATTACTACGAATTTCAACATTTTGTACCTGTTCATTACAAGTAGGTACCGCAGGTAGTTTTTATTTGAACCAACTATAGTAAGTCTAAACAATTATTTTAGATTCATTAATTTGCGGCGAATACATTCGATCCCATTACTAGGTACGAGTACGATGGAACTGTTTTCATTACGCAAATTATTTATGCATTGAAACAGAGACATTTAGGGCATTTTAATGCAAAATAATAAAGCGTTTTACGTGATTTGATATAAAATATAATCACAATAATTTTATTGTATGTTTTATTAATATAATCGATAATCGATTTATTTCAAAACCGTTTTTATAGTCTGTGGTCATTAATTACGAATGACACATCCCTAAGTAGGCGGAGCCCGCCCATAAAGTACAGTATTATCTGTAGTACATTGTATCAAAAATTATTACAAAACTTTATGTGCGTGATCTGTCAAAAGTTAAATAAAGTATTGGAACGACTATAGTAATAGAAATTCGAAATTGACTCTATCTGTTTGCTACGTATTCACAGCCAAACCACAGCACCAGTTTCAATGAAATTTGGCATGGAGATACTTTGATTCTTGAGGGAGGTTACGGCGAAGAGTGGCGGCGGCAGCGTTCGCTGAGCACGTTCACCTCATCTGGTCGGCGGACCCTTTGTTTTTACGAAGTTGTAAAATATTGCCTTTATTGTTCGATTAATACCCAAAGGTAAACGTAAGTAATGTCTAGGACTCTCAGATCCACACTAATGAACTACGTAAATTTGTACATAAATTTGGACCGCTGTAGTAAAATTTCTCAACGATTTAGCGAAGCCCTAAATGTTGCAAAAGCGAAGTATTTCGAATCGTTTTTGACATAGCTGAATGTTATAACAAGTCGACCCGGTAGTTGGTAACATTAGCGCGTTCAACAAAAGAAACAAACAATCTCATAAGTGTTAGTCTGTAATATTTGCACCGTGATTAATCATGGTCACAACCTATCTGCTAAGATAAGGGCAGTAGCTGAATTTCGCGATATTACCCGTGTTAAAAAGGTAGCCTCCTCTTTATGTCATCAGCTGTCTGCTAGTGAAGTCCCGTCAAATCGATTGAATAGTTCCAGGGATTAGTAGTAACAGACAAAAATTAAAAAAAAAAATTGTGTAAGTTCCGTGTATATAACTTTATAATGCATTTATTTTAAGCTGTTAATTTGAAAATGCACACAGACACTTAAATTTCATTTATTTAGTGATACTTTAACCCTAAATATTTATGCTGTGACTGATGTTGGGTGAATGAGGATTATTCTTTAACAAAATATTTATTTGCTACTCTTCAAAATAAATACGTGAGGGTGGCTTTTGACGTTAAGTGGAGATTATAAGTCGCCTAGACATCGTTTCGCCTCATCACTATTAAATGAAGGGTTGTATCAATATAATAAGAGTCTTTAAAAAAGATTCGAGAAGATAATCCTCAATTAAATTTTCTTGTGTCTTTTCACGCTTTAAGCTATGGAAGTGTTAAAGAAATCGTTTAACTTAATAACAAATGTTCTATCAAAATATCTCCCCTTTTTTGCTCTTTATTCAATGCTTTATAAAAAATGTTACAGTGATCGGATTTAGTTCAAATATGCGCCGTTTTGTTCGATAATCTGTTTCCGTCTAGACGGCAACTTCATAATACCCCCCTCGTAGAAGCCTTACTCCTTGTTTGCGAAAAACTCGGACAGCCACTTTTCACAAGCCTCTTTTGAGTTCAACTTTATACCACCGTTCGCGTTCGCCATGGACAGGAACAGGTGATAATCACTTGGCGATATGTCCGGGCTATATGGTGGATGCAATAAAACCTCCCATCCGAGCTCCCGTAGCTTCTGACGAGTCATCAACGAAGTGTGTGGTCTGGCGTTGTCCTGGTGGAACACCCTTCCTATTGGCCAATTCTAGACGCTTCTGGTCGATCGCCTGCTTCAAGCGGTCCTGTTGTTCGCAGTAGATGATAGAATTAAGCGTCTGGCCATATGGGAGCAGCTCATAGTGGATGATTCCCTTCCAATCCCACCAAACACACAGCAACACCTTCCTGGCCGTCAATCCCGGCTTGGCCACTGTTTGGGGCGATTCACCGGCCTTCGACCACGACCGTTTTCGCTTGATATTGTCGTATGTGATCCATTTTTCGTCGCCAGTCACCATCCGCTTCAAAAATGGGTCGAGTTCGTTCCGTTTCAGCAGCATATCGCAAGCGTTGAATCGGTCCAGGAGGTTTTTTTGCGTCAAATCATGCGGCACCCAAACATCAAGCTTTTTTTTGTATCCAGCCTTTTGCAGATGGTTTAAAATGGTTTGGTGACTAACTCCCATCTCCTGGGCGATGTCACGAGATGCCACATGCCGGTCTAACTCGATGTTTTCCATAATTTGATCGGTATTCGAGTACCATCTCCCAAAATACCATTAATCTCACGGAACGTTTCTCTAGCGGATTTGCCTTTAACGAAGGAAAACTTTAAAACACCGCGAATTTCGGCGTTAGTGAACTCCATGTTTACACGTCTATAACTGTTGAACGCAATATTCAAACTAATCATGCATGGCATCGTTTTGTGGGTTATGTGAAGACCTTTTAAATTATGTATAGTATTGCCAGATACAAGCTCTGTAGCGCTTTGTACATGCCGCAAAATTTAAAAGATTCGTCATCGTATACAGCTTATAATAGCTCACTACCTCTCCTCAGAAAGTTATTGCCTACGAAATTATTGTGGGAGAGTCACGCTTAGTCATACATGAGCCTGCTCGACTGGAGTGATACCACGGCCTCACAGAAAACCGGTGTGAAGCAGCGCCTGCGCTGTGTTTCACCGAGTGAGTGAGAATACCGTAGGCTCTATATATATATATATATATATGTATATATCATAATGAGACATATATGTAAAAATATATGTAATTATTACATCCAATGACTATAACAACTAGAATGAGATATACGACTATATATATGCCGCTACAAACGACCCGGGACAGGGGACACCCCGGTGCGGCCTAGGGGGAGTCGTCTAAGGCGTTGTGTTGTTGTTGTGCCTCGTACGGTGTGAGGCGTGACAGTATCCCGCCTCACACCTGTGTGACTCTGGATGTATCTCAGTGGCGGGTTACGGCAGGGGGGACTCCAGAAGCCGCCAATGCGTTCCTGGAGCTCCTCCTGACTGCCGAGGTAAGCCGCCGCGGGGTTTAGTGGGTAGACCAGTCCTCCGGGAGTCCCACACATGCCCTTCGTCTCCGAACGAAGGGTATCGGGCGAAAACCATTCTCCGCGTAAAAAAAAGGAATATTACACAGTTTACCAAATACAAGCTCATAAGGTGTATAGTTTGTTGAAGGATGTACAGAGCTATTATAGGAAAAAACACTAATATGGAAGCCACTTACTCCAATACCTACTGTTATTATGACATATACAGGGTGTAAAAAGACTGCTACCGCACACTTGGGGGTTGCAATCAGACAATGATACTGAATAAGTTTAGGTCCTTTTATGTTTTTTTTGCTTACATACACATAGTAAAACATAATAGGACCCAAATTACCTAATTACCTCATTTAAAAAAACAAAAAACAAAATCAATAAAACAGTAATGTATTTTAATATCAAAACAGCTGGCCGGGTGAGTGCTATGACCGGCTATGGGCGCGCGGGCGCGTCCCTCCCCGCCCGCCTCAGTTGCGTTAAAATACTAAAAAAAAAAATACAAATAAAGCTAATACTGCCTAATTAATAATGCTGTCTAGGCACTAGGTAGTAACCTAGTACCTAGACAGCAGAGCCTGCCTTAATTTTACAAATAGAACTTCTAAGAAACCTAAGTTCTAAACAAAATTAAAATTATATTAAAGTAGGTAGGTACCTATTAAAATGAATAGAATCTAAGGCTCAAACTTTATGAAGCGTGCATCTGTGTGAACAATTGTCTATGTAGATAAATTTGTTGACAAAACTTTATTTTCCTATGTTATTGAATTCTTAGCTAATAAAGTAGGTACCTACTCACTTACTTGAAAACGCTGGAAAACTTTAAACGAAATCACTCACTAATCTGGTTTTATAGGTGAATAGGTATCTATCTGGGCACTTGTGTTATTTTTTTGCGTTCGTATAATGAAATTATTCATCATCATCATTATCAATGAAATTCAAGTGAAACATTTATACTGCGCTGGGAATCGAACCCATAGCACCGTGCGGCTGAAGTCTTAAGCCTAGAAGTGTGGGCCGCGCTACCCTCCGATCGACGAATTGGGTAATCCTTAGGTCCAGTGCACACCTACGGTTTCCTAGTTAGCAATCCCGATTCGGCAATCTGGAATGCTCTTCTTACATACCGTGGGAGAGCCACGCTTCGGCATGAATGGGCCAGCTTGACCGGAGTGATACTACGGCCTCACAGAAAACCGGTGTGAAACAGCGCTGGCACTGTGTCTCATCGAGTGAGTGAAGATACCGGAGGCCCATACCCCAAACCCTCCCCCATCTTGCAAAGGCCGGCAACGCACTTGTGACGCGTCTAGTATTGCGGGTGTCCATGGGCGGCGGTAATCGCTTACCATCAGGCGATACGTCAGCTCGTTTGCTCCCTATTTCATAAAAAAATTTAAAATTTCAAGATGTTATTCAAATAAAAACATGTGCGCCTAGCACATGTTTTTATTTCTGCCCGAACGGAAAAAATCTGACATTGATTTCGTGCTGGTCGTATAAAATTTCTAATTTAAAACGCAAAATTTAACCAGGAAACCCTACGTGTGCATATAGCCCTAGAACTATGAAACTTCCGTCACTTTATTAATGACCTAAAATCAGAGTATTCGCGCGAAAGCGGCGCGTTTGCTGCGCCTTTGTCGGCTAAAATCAAAGGGCCTAGTCCTTTGAATGTAGGTACGATGCGACCGAAATGCCTTTCGGCGGCGTGTGTCAAACATTAATTTATCTAATACATATTATAAATAGGTACACGGTACCGAATAGAAAGTATTGATACTGTACTCATGAGTAGTATAAAAAATGTTTTAAAAAACTAAACAAACACACTAGAAAATAATTTTAATGTAAAAAACTTGAGGTGACATTATTGAAATATTTTCAGAAAGCACTCTACGCTTTTTACATTAAAATTATTTTCTACTTTTTAGTTCGATTACTATTAAAGCACGTTTTTTAGTTATTTAAACTATAATTTATTTTCTACTTTTTAGTTTGGTATGTTTACAAAAGCGTGTTTGTTAAAAACTGTGTTTTTTACTCATTATTGTATTGTCATCGGCTCTTGACCCTGTGAAAAATTTCAAGTGAAAATGAAGTTAAAAGATTCCGTTACATACATATATACGTACAGGTCAAGCTAATAAAAACGTGGTAAAAAGTATCGTACTCATAAAGTATCGAAACTTTTTTCGTGTCTCTAAATATAAATTTATTGGTTACTTATTGACCACGGCTAGTTGGTCCTCAATGCTCGTACTGGCTGAACGCTTGCGTGGTGCATTATAATTTGCAATTAGCTATTTGCCTTTCGCGAAAGTAAATTTGTGTTGTAATTTTCCGTTTTTTAGTAGGTATAGTAAGTTAATTAAGTACTGTTTTCGTTATAACAGTGATAGTGATTTTTTTTATAATGTTTAGTGCGAGGGAATATGGACAAATGATTATGTGCTATGGTGAAGCTCGTGGAAATGCATCACGGGCCTTGCGTATTTACTATACTATACTGAGCAAAGATAATCCTACCTTAATTGCCAAAAATGTTTTATGGACAGATGATTCAACCTTCAAACGAAATGGCATGTGGAACAGACGGAATTCTCACTATTGATCGGAGACTATTCCTCGTGCGTTTCAAGAGACAGGACATCAGGTACGGTGATCTTTAAACGTTTGGGAAGGTATTCATCAGATGACGATCGTAGGGCCCGTGTTCTTGCCCTCGAGAATGAACGGGATGGCATACCTCGACCTGATAAAAGGTCCAGTGACCTCATATCTGGACGACATTCCACTAGCCCAACGAAGACACATGTGGTTCCAGCACGATGGCGCACCACCGCACACAATCCGGTCAGTGCGGGAACAGCTTGATCAGGAGTTACCAAACCGGTGGATTGGACGATTTGGACCTCGTGCATGGCCTCCTCGGTCACCTGACTTTGACTTTTTCTATGGGGTCATGTCTTCGATCGGGAGTGCGATACGGCTGAAGAAATGAGAAGCCGTATCATCTCAGTATTCTCAGACCTGAACGCAACAAGTGCCAAGAACCCTACATTCCTGGATCGCGTTCATCGGTCTACATCCAGACGAGCTCAGCTGTGCTATGACCGAGAAGAAGCTCAGTTTTAGCCATTTCTGATTCGACCGAGGCTACAGCAGAATTAGGTAAGTAGAGTATCACTATCTATTTTCGTTAGTAGGCATTAGCAATTTTACCGACGCGTTACATTAAATAGTTATAAATAGGCATTCCAGTAGTTACGCGGTGCGCGCAATAATACATTGCTGGCTTCTGAAATGAATAAAAATCTTGACACATTGTTTTTTCCGGCTACAATTTTTTTTAAGGACAACTGTTTGTTCTTTTTATAAGTTTTGGGGTGCTGGATCAGCCCCTTTCGTTTTCGGTAGTCGTCTTTTTACACCCTGTATATAACAACTGAACTTAACAAAAATGGCTATGTGGTTAATTTATACGCGGTAGAAGTGGGAGCGAGAGGTATACCAGCTAAATCTCTCTATAACCTTTTGAAAGACATTGGCCTGTCGAGATCTGCAGTAAGTTCTATTTTAGAACGAGTATCCAAGGCTGCACTAACAGGTTCCTACCAAATTTGGCTAGGTAGGGCGGGAAACTCGAGCAGTGAAGGTGACCGTTGATGCGTATCTTAAAGGGGGCCTCCTTAAACCTACACCTAGGTCGTAAGTCCTGGGAACTGCTTTGAGTTTCTCCCTCTGCCACACGATGGACCCGGCACCCGCACGGTGAATCCATGGAGTGCTAAGAAGTTTGTCTCTCTATAAAATGCATGTAATGCTTTTATGGGAATTTTCTAAAGATCCAATCGATTATGATGAAAGGAGCAAGCAACTGTTTGTTTTATATTTAATAATTTACAAATCTCGGTCACAGCGCTGGAAATAAATAAGGTTCTCCTGTCACGTGGCACGTGGTGAGTAAGCAAGTAGCGATTTCACGTGCTAATTCAATTCAAGTCAATTTACTTTATTACTACACTTTAATATAAACTTGGTTATGAAAGCTCGAGTCACGCTAACGGTACTTTTTCTTGCTAATGGGTATACTTCGAAATACTTACTTAATTCAAATTGTAAAAATCCTTTTCTAAGGTTTCTTTTTCTTATATTTATATATAATTAAGCAACTATATATAAAAATGTTTTATTAAATGCTGACTGCGCATTCGTAGTAATGAATAACCATGGGTTTCTTAGTATGTAACGCATGCTTCTATTTTTGGCATTTATCACATTTCTTAATAAATTCGACCACGTCTACAACCATTTTTAGCCAAAAGTAGTATTTCTTTATATTACGTATTATACTATTATTTCCACAACATTTATAAAACCATTTAATATACTTAAAGCGTCTCGGGCTGAGCACGATCGAGAACGTTGTTCTATATAAATTGACATCTTAGATGGTATATAAATAAAATCATTTACTTTAATGCATTTAGCAACGGACGTTAATGCACAAGTAGAAATTATTAATGTAGTAAAATTGTTCGGTTTGATAAGAATTTCAACGATTCTCGTTTGATTAGATCGGTTATCTGTTTTTTCTTAACTACCGAAGAGTTGCTACTCGATTGTTTTTTGTCATACTCCTAGTCATGACATTTAGAACCTTCTGATTAATACTTTTTAATTCCTCGGAGGTAATAACGATGCGAGATAATAAAAAGCGTCTGCAGCCACGTTATTCACACTCTTAACGTATTCAACCTCTTAATCGTATTCATCTAATACTAACCGAAACTTAAACAACCTACTGGACGGATTATTGAAACTAAGCAGGTCAAGTAATGGCTTATGATCTGTATTTATTTTAACTTTTTACCAAACAAATAGGGTCTGAAATATTTAACTGACCAAACAATAGCAAGGAGTTTTTTTTTCTATAGTTGGATAATTTAATTCTGATTTATTTAATGACTCGCTGGCTTAAGCAATTGCAAAGTTGTTTTTATTACATAAAACGGAACCTATGGCTAATATAGGAGCAGAATTGGCTAAAGCGACAAAACGCCTTACTTCGTCACTACTTCTTGGATTATCATAGTTCTGTATTACTCGCGTCTTTTCAGAGTTAGGTAAAACTTCACTAGCGGAAACAACATGGACTAAATACAACAATTCTTTCTTTAGAATCAATGAAATGTTTATTGTTTTTCTACGCTACGTCCTATACATATTAAATTATCCAAATAAATAACACACTTTTCATGATTCAAACCAGACATTGCCACTGTCATTAGGCGACTGAAAGCACTAGGTCTGATTTTTAAACCCACTGACCGTGGTTAATTTGATATTGTTTACATGTAGTAAAGGCTTTCTGCTTTTAAGAGGTTAATTCTAATTGAAAATAACCTTGACTAAAATCTTAATGACTAAAATATACTAATTAATGTTTGGGAGTGTGTGGGAGTTTGTATGAGTGGATTGACATTAATTAGTGGTCATTCATTTATTACGTAAGATGATTTAGGGGGGAGATGGGTCAACTACGTCTAATTTTTTTCTTACAAGGAGGTGGGAGGGAGTCTTGATAGTTCTTACGTAAGATCACAAAATGGGCAAAGTTAAAATTATAGTTTGATAAACCGCTGGCAATTGCCCGAGTGCTGAGGTTCGCTCCGAGTGGGTTTTGAGCCCCTGGACTGGAAATCTTATGCTAAAGATAAATAATTAAAACCAAAGTTTATTACTAGCAAAAAAAGAAAATTATTAGTACCCTTTTAAGTACAAATAAACTTTTCTGAAAATATTTACGGTTTTTTTTACCCCCATTGTCTGCTTGCGCAAATTATTCAGTTTTATTCATAAAAGTATGCAATTATTTCATCAATATTTTGTTATGACGTTGTCACGTTAAACTATTGTCCGTAAACCGACTTTACACACAACTATTTTTTTCCTTTAGATTCTTGCTTGATATATATTAAACAGGGGTCGGTATTATTACTTTTTCTAATAATTGGGGTGAGGGGGTAAAAACGAGTGAAAATAATCTTTCGTAAAAAATGAATGGCCCCTTATTGATGTTCATACCACACGAGTCGCAGACATTTGATTGTCTCGGTGTGCGCAGTGATAATATATGTGACTGCTGTGCTTGAGGTCTCAGGTTCGATTTCCAGCTCGGCCTAAATGTTTGTATAATCTACGAATATTTGTTTCAAAGCTAAGGTGTTTTCTTGTATGTAAAATATGTATGTATTTACAAAAAAGTATATGTGTACTTCTCTCAGTGGTTTAGTACCCATAATACAAGCTTTGCTTACTTTGGGACTCGATAGCGTTAATAATAGTAATATTTCGGATATCACGAAGTATAATTTATTAATACTTTGATGGGATAAGGATAATTTGAGTAAAAATACAACAACAATCGCGGGTAACACCGAGGGGCTCAGCTAGGTTATATTAGTCAAATTACATGTGTTCATTCTTTACTTTATTCAATTACTCTAGGAATTCGTTAGTAAACTTAGAGACTAGTAATGCATTATTTGGCTTTGTTTTCACCGCGCCCATTTCTTAATATATAAGAATATCTCGAGATCTGTCCCTGTAGAGAATACCTAGTAAGGTCATTGTGATGCGGTCCTCGTGGATCACTCAGCAGTTACACCAGGCTAATCACGAAGAACACCCTATTCCTGTTGATGACCCATCCGTTATAGATGTTAATAAAAAAAAACATTCATAAGATTTTTATAAAAAACGTATTAGACACTACCTAACAGAAAAAAAATTGTAGAGAAAATAATGAATGATATCAACATAATACGGTGAAAATATATTCAAACTCTAAATTATTTTGGTATTCAATTTGTATGGAGAATTCATTCGGCGTCGGCCCCGAACACGGTCTGAATTTACATTATTACCACTAAAAGAATACAAATAATAATTTACCATCCTTAGGTTTGACTAAGATTGAAGCTAAAAATAAACGTTCACATAATTGTTTAGGTATAATAACACACTCATCTTGTTGGTGTGTCTGCACTAAGTATTAACTTGTGCAGACTAAGTATGTAGCACCTGGCCGGTATTGTATGGAACTATTTTTGCCAAGTTGCCCCATTTGCAACGGGATATTAAGGGGTTCGAAATCTAAAATGTATATATATATATATATATATATACTCAAAAAATCTAGTAACTAAACGCCATGGGTTCTACAAGAAAAGTTTTTAAATACATTAAACTTATGCTCAAACTCAACATTACCGTACAACAAAGCCATTGTTATACACGTGACCCACTATACCATTTATTTTAAAACGCTCTCGATGGAATGGAATCTTACAGTTCTCTAATATGTCCTGTCTAACTATGAACAATGGCGCACCGCATATTCCATGGAACCAGTGATTTCTCCGTGGAATATATGTAATAGAAAATATTTTTATCGTATAAATCTTTTTTGTAAAAACAAATAATACATTTATTCAAGTAAAAAAATAGATTGACCGTGTTTACATATCTAAGTCATTCTAAATATACACAATAAACACTGCGTAAATTTTTGTAAATTGTATTTAAAGTTATCTAAAAATTACTTCTCACCATCATTCTGCTGCCAACGATTTTGTAAATTTTTCGATAGCGGACGGTTCAAGAAAACGGTTATTCTCCTCAAACCCAGTGCGTTAACTAAAAACACCATAACCTGTAAGTCCTTTTTTAACCTCTTTAGAAGCTTTGGGATCTTCTAGAAAGTCACACCCCATAGCAGTTGATGCCTACTACAATAGACAAGTTCGAAAAAGATAGATACAACAGTATCTGTCTTTTTCTAACTTGTGCTTTGATGTAATTTATTTCTTTGTAAGTAATTATCAATAACACGCTGTGAAAGAGACGGTATGATATACCAGGAAATGCTTTTGAATATAAAATTTGAAAAAATAAACACGCCTACTTGTTACTAATTGTGATGGACTGTTATAAATGTATACACAGGAACCCAAATTTAAACTGTGAATTTAGTTCCGTAAAGTCGTATACACTGCCCCTGTATCACTGAGGTAGTAAAAAGTTACATTTTATATCAATCCACTATGTCAAGATATGTAATAAAGTAAAAGTAAGTTAACCGGCCGGTGTAAGTTTATGCATATATAGATAGACATACATATATAATATTTACATTAAACCCGTACACTAGCTAATAACAGCCTAATAAAAAAGTTTGCCAGTGTCTCGGAGAGCCGTCGGTCCCGGTTGTAATGAACATCGTTATATGGCAATCGTTATTGGGAAGTCAGTTCGCTCTGATGCCAATCGTGTAAAAAAAGCCGATTTAACTAGACACCGACCCCAAATAAGTTCGAGAACAATAAAGGCTAGAAAGAATATACTCGTAGGCTATTACTACTAGAATAATAGGGTGTACCATCGAATATTTCGAGGGTTCACTGCGACAACCAACTATTTGGGTTTAAAAGATTTAAGAAGAAAGATTAACGTGTTTAAATTCTGTTCAGTTTAATTAAATATAATACTAATAAGTATTTACGCCAAAGTAGGTACAGATTTTCTAATACAATAGCATTTTCGTGAGTAACGTACCTACGCAGTATTAATCAGGCTCTGGTACCCACACGGTAAGAATTAACTGGCAACTAAGACTTACGTTTATTACATGAGCATCTAATATATAAAATTCCTGTCGCGGTGTTTGTTACCAAATTCCTCCGAAACGGCTGGATCGATTTTAATAAAATTTAGTTTGCATATCGAGTAGCTCCAAGAATCGACCAATATCTATTTTACAAACTCCTAAATGAAAAGTGTGACCCACTTTTAAATATTTTTTGAAATTTAGTCGTAACGACGTTTGACGGGTCAGGTAAATAATATAAATGTTTGAACTACGTAAATGCCGATCGTCTGCACGATGTTAACTGTCAGGACAAGGTTTATATGGAAAACGAAAGGGTTATATTTTCTTACTCCGACACTTTACACTGGCCGTGGACATCTGAGGCATAAATACTAAAACAAGTTTTTCGGAAACTTAGGTATAGCTGTACGAAGTTCACCGGGTCAGCTACTTTTAAAATTGACTGCACGGTTGGTCAAGTGGCTTAAGCGGCTGCCACATTCTACATATACACAAAGTGTTAAGGGTTCAAATCCTACACTGGACAACACTTTGTGTGATCCACAAATTGTTGTTTTGAGTCTGGGTGTTCTTTGTGCTCGTTTCATGTATGTTTGTAAAAGCCCCCATGAGTGCCCGCGACACAAGATGTATATTACTAATGCGGGAGTGTAGGGAGCCCCCCTAATTTTGTTTATGTATTTTACAACATTTTAAACATCTTAAAATAAGTTACAATAAACATTAACACATAAATTACATATTTACAATATTTACACTTATACATCGTCAATAAACACATTTACAATGTACATTGACAATTTATAATGTAAGTACATTATAAATTTATTTCTTGTGTGCTGGACATATACATTATACTCGTATCAGTGAGTTGAAATTTTACACACGATACGTGTAGTTACTACCTTAGTACCCACAGGAGAGTATCTAAAAGGTATGTATGTGTGAAGTGTATAACATAAAGAAACTTTTAAGTAACGTCTGTTTTATATAGTGATGAAGTTCTTTAGGTATAATTATTTAATGACAAAAAGTGATAAGTGGTAAACAAAAAGGTTAACAGCTCGCAAAATAAAGCAATCCTGGCCAGGTCAGACAAAAATAAAAATACCAAAAAATAAAACTTAAATGTGTGTATATGTATATTAATTTTAGCACTAGAAGTAAATCAGCCCCATACTGCTTAAGACTTTGACCACAGTATCACGTACGTGTATCTAAACACTAGCTTATTTCTTCGACAGTTTTAGGAACACACTTTGAAAGATAATGCAACAATAGTCTGGCAATTTCAGAGATAACCTTCCTTTCACCTCGCCTATGTCCTCTCACCTCATCCTACACTATTCAACCGTAGGCCGACTTGCATAAAAATATGCATAGTTTAATTTTTATTATTCTTAATTAAGTACTATGTAGTGTGCATGTGGTGTACTAAATGTACACTACATACACACAAGTTATTAACTCATTCAACCAGCACTGTGTGAACTATAAAAGTTATTCAAAAGATACTATTATTTAAAGTTGCTCATAATTATAAATGCTCGTACCTCTTCGTTTTTTTTCGTAATCTTCACGCGTTTCTTAATCTCTCTCAAACTGTCTGATGTGCCTGTGACATTATTGTTGGTAACTGTTTTGCTTTTGCTACGCACCGATGCACCTACGAATGAAATTTATCTTCTGAAACAACGTAACCATTACTTAAATATAACATTTATATCACTGCTCAAGTGTGCAAGTCATGGAGGATCACTAATCATATAATACCGGGTACTTCAACTTTTATACCATAAATTGATAAGTTTATGTAGGTTTTTTTTTAAAGGCAACTTTCTTTTTTCCTTGGGTAATATTTCGCGCCCCACAAAATACAGCTAGACTCAAAACAACAATTTTTCTTTATGGATCAGACATTTAATATTTATCTGCCAAAATGACAGAATCCAACAGTGGTTATCACTCAATCGGCGGCCTCGTCAGATGTTTTTTTCAAGCTCCTCTTAAAGAACAAGGTAAGTTTAAGTTTATTGTAATTGTTGTTATATACGGGGGATGAAATCTATACTCAGCTCAGTTTGAAGCGGCGAGGTCTTCACTTATCCATGATGCTGAACTAGTCAAATTTATTTTAATGTTTTTTTGTTTGTGACTACTGAAGATACTAATAATTAACTGATACGTGGTTTTATGGATATTTTTAAAGGAAATCAATTCGTGATTTCATTTACAGTATTTAAATTATTGCTTATAATTTAAAGCTTAGCAATACTGTACATAAATTTCGTACACGTTTTCAAATTGGGATAAGAGTTGTGTTCCTGAATAGCTCGTCCCGCCTACATCAGTCCCACACCCTCTGTAACGTTACGCTTCAGTGTTTATGTAGAAACGTAATCTTATTGGCTGTTGCCTTACAGCTCCTCTTTACGCCTACTTATATTCCAATGACTCGACTCGAGTCATTACCCAAAGTTACTGTACCCAATAGATACAGCCGCCCTCTGGTGTTGTGGGATTAAATCCCACATGGGACGGCACTTTGAGTAATCCACAAATTGTTGTTCTAAGTTTGGGTGTTCTTTGAGTTGGGTTAGGCTGCACGGGTATGCCATCGGCACAGTTATGAATTACTGTACATATTCTTTAAGTGTACACGATACCTAAAATAAGTATATAAAAACACCTCAAACACCAAAAGCTGACGAACCACTTAGTACACAGAGCGTGGCAAAGAAATATGAAAAACACTACAAAACTACTACATTGTATTTTTTTAATTAGCACCTCTATCACGGTGACTAGATAAAAATATGCATTGTTATCTTACAGTAATTTTATTGTATTTACAAATAAACATTCGAAATTCATACAAACCTTAAAACAAGATTCTACGTAGATCACTTAGGAATAATTACGTGGTACATAACAATAAAAAAAGAAAGCAATTACTGCTTCACGCATTACAACTTTGTTAAACAATGCCCGAAAACCCATGTTGCCTCAAATAACCTCGATGTCTACTTAAATCTTTGTAGCTCAATCGCCATTGAAACGCGTACAGAAACAGACTTTACGCTTCTTGAAGTAGTTGTTACTTTCCAAGTTCCGTTAATTGTCGCATATGCCCTATTTATGTTAGGATATATTCTCCTGTAGTTGCTCCGTGATTGGTGGTTCCAGTACAAACAACCTTCACGAGCACAATGCAGACAGCTAAAAACACGTTAATATTAACTGTACATTTGGCCTAGCGGTTCAAGCAATCGCTTTCTGAGCTGTATGATGCGGGTACCGTTCCTGACATGCAATACCAAAATTATGATATTCAAAAATTGAAGTTCTGAAGCACAGGTCTACTATGGATCATAAATCCATAGTAGACCTGTTTTTGGTAAATTATAACCATAGTAAGAACTGTTTAACGTATCGCTTATTTTTTCTGACGTCTTCGGTAATTATCGTTATGTTTTATTCCAATATACTCAAAAATATTACAAATTATATTCGAAAACCTTCCTCAATAATCCTCTATCTATTGGTAAAAACCGAATAAAAGAAGTGGTAGTCGACACTAACTAATCTTGGGAATAATAAAGACTATGGAGATGATGCTACTTACAATTATGACTACTTACTATTGTTACATTAGCCATAATAATTCTGTCTTAACTTTTACAGTAAACAAACACCATCTGTACTGTACTACACTGTATTATTAGAAAATGATAGGATACTCATAGGTCGGCAAATAATTTCATTCTACCTGGCATCAAGAGACTGCGACATCAGTTCTCTAGTATTGCTAGTAGATGGCGCAATTATAATAATAAAATAACAAAGAGTGGCTAATAAAATTATTATAAAGTACAAAAAAACGTGAAAGTCTAAAGGTGTTTTAAATTTACAAACCAGTATTTTTATATACCCAGTGTTAGTTTCACAATTAAGGTAAATAAAAGGAAACTGAATGCCAAAGTTGGGCTTTTACACGTCAGAAGGTTTTAATTCTAAAATCCATCAAATCCTAACGTAACAATACTTAATATCGAAGTTAATGGTCTTGTTGCTGCGTTTTTGACATATGCTGCCGTCATACAAGCTTTTTATTTTTCTTTGACAGTGGAAACTGTTTTTAGTAGAATTAATATAAATTACCATTATTTTGAAACCAGTTCTAAGCTCTCCTTTTATAGCGGAAAACTTTGACCTAATACTGTCACAACCTATATTTCAATGCATTGCTTAAGAGCTTTTAGAACTAACATAAATTTGTTAAACAATGCCCAAAAACTCATGTTGCCTCAAATAACGTCGATGTCTACTTAAATCTTGGTAGCTCAAGCGCTATTCAAATGCGTACAGAAACAGACTTTACGCTTTATAAAATAGTAGTTACTTTACAAGTTCCGTTAATTGTCGCATACGCTTTTTACATATTAGGATATATTCTCCTGTAGTTGCTCCGTGATTGGTGTTTCCAATACAAACAATCTTTGAGAGCACAATGTAGACAGCTAAAAACGCGTTAATATTAACTGTACGTTTGGCCTAGTAGTTCAAGTATTCGCTTCTGCGCTGTATATCGTGGGTACCGTTCCTGACATGCAATTCCAAAATTATGATATCCAAGAATTGTAATTCTGAGGTACAGGTGTATTATGGTTCAAATATCCATAGTACACCTGTTTTTGTTATAACCATAGTAAGAAAAGTTTAACATGTCGCTTGAAACAGAAAACTTGTTTCCTTTTTGGTATTTTTTGTCATTTTCATGTTAAATTTTGTCTATGCATAGCATTTTATTTTCATAGGTTGGAAGTACATACATTCTCATTTTAATTACTTGTATTGTTAAATACAAGACATTTCACACGTTTCTTCTTACTAGGTGTAGCTAAAATAAACGACTGGAACACTCACACTCAAGTACTTTGATTACGTTTTTGATGTTGTTTTCACGGTGTAATCCTTATATAAAAAGAAACAGTTTTCAAAGTATTTATAGAGTATTTAGGTATATTAGTAATTGATTGAAAAATGAGGTAATATATCTTTGTTTTTTGTTTTAAACTTAATCCGGACAGAGTAACACTAAACACCTATTAAAGCCTTAAACAGATACTAAAGGACCCTGCACATCAATGTACAATAAAGCATTTTAGTTGCCTTTATATTTAAAATTTTAAAGTGGTTCTCATAATTAATACTATTCTCGATGTTCACTTTCCATGATCAAGTCAAAATGTTTTTCGTATATATCAGTTTAGAATCCAACTACGTTCAAAAAACAAAATGATTCTTGAAATTAATATTTTAAATAAAATTATAATTAAACCCTAATAAATAATCATTCCACTTCACAGTAAAATTATGAAATAATTGTTCTTACGTAATCGTTTAACATTAAATACTATTTGCAAAAATAAAAACATCTCTAAACGTCATGGATGCATTAGTGATTAAATGTAGATAATAAATCAAAGAACAAGTGCGTTTTCTGCGGTCATCGTTGTGCGCTATGTAATTATCGTATATAACGCCTAAATCCTTTATTCACTTAACATAAGCAAGCAGTTTAATACCAATATTAGGTACAAGGATTGGTTTTACGGATAAATTAATTGCAAAACCAAGTAACACATTTAGGTCTAATTTATGATCGTTTGGAAATACTTACTAGTTGAAATTCCGTCAAAATTTGTTCAGCTTTTCTAAGATTAGCCGAGACAAACAGACAGACAGAAACGAATGGACAAATATTTAGACAGGCGGACATGTTTTCAAACGATTTTTTTAGCTTATCCTGTATGTTTATTCCTTTAAAATTGTTAAGTCAATGTTGTTAAGCCAAAATTAATGAGTTAACATTACAGAAGGACCTGGATAGGCTAGCCACAACGCAAACAAATACTGTCAATCAATTCGTCAGAAAGTTTAACGAACTCCCGTTTGAATACCGCGAAAACAAATTTAGAAGGTATAAAACAATAAAGAACCACGAGGATATTATAAAAGAAAAAACATTATTTTATACTTCACAACATAATATAAAAGATAGCATAGTAAAAAGAGCAAAATATCGACTTTACATAACAGAAGTATTGTTGCGAAACCATGGTCCGTAGCATGTTAGAGTACTATCATGGCAGTCCGTAGCCGCGTAGTATCTGTAGCATAGTCGCTGTAGATGTAGCTTAGTAGCGTAGTAGCCGTAGCAGTAGCGTAGTTGCTGTAGAAGTAGCGTGATCTGGAGGCCGCATTTTGCTGCACATACATACACTGCGTCTTGAACTTGTACAGAAACGTTTCTTACACAATTATTTTAATAACTGAATACAACTGCACGTTTACGGTTTTCACACTGGTTAAGCGGTCACCTCGCTATTCCCTACTTCACCAAGTGTTGTGGGTTCAAACACCACATGGAATCACACTTTGTGTGTTGCACAAATTGGTGTTGCCTATATCAGAATTGAAACCTGCCACTATCAGAATTTGGTCCAATGATAAAAGTTGGGTGTCTCGTCAAAACGAAGCTGTGTATAAACTTTCAGCCTGTTATTAATCACTGAAATCCCTTGTACGTGGGCCCGTGGACTAAGAGCTTAGAACTGATTTCAAAATAATGGTAATTTATATTAATTCTACTTACTGGCCTTATGAAGATAACGCTCAATCAATCTATGCAAATGAATGAAATTGAAGTATCTTATGTTTATACACAGCTTCGTTTTGACGAGACACCCAACTTTTATCATTGGACCAAATTATTACACTCGAAAAAATATTAACATAATCTTGACAACTTTCGATACAAGGGATTTCAGTGATTAATCACTGAAATCCCTTGTACGTGGGCCCGTGGACTATAAGAAAGTAATATGTTGCTACTATATAGTTGTATTACATAACAATATACTACTAGTTGCGTCCAGTTACATTCAAGGTTCAAGCACGGGAACACTTAATTTTTCAGAATTAAATTGCCTACGTGCTTTTTATCTCTGTGCCAAATTTCGTCCAGATTTGATCAGCAATTTATGCGTGTAAGAGCAACGAACTCGCTACGGGTGTAGGATTTACGATCTTTCATTTCTTTTATATTGGTAAATTCACTATATATTTTGTAAACAAACATATTAATTACTAGACTACAAAAAATAATCAGGTTTTAATACCCACTTGTAGACCTCGAAGCTGACTTTCTAGGCAATGGAACTACGTACCTCAAATAACGTCGATGTCTACTTAAATCTTGGTAGCTCAAGCGCTATTCAAATGCGTACAGAAACAGACTTTACGCTTTATGAAATAGTAGTTACTTTACAAGTTCCGTTAATTGTCGCATATGCCCTCTATATGTTAGGATATATTCTCCTGTAGTTGCTCCGTGATTGGTGGTTCCACTACAAACAACCTTCGCGAGCACAATGCAGACAGCTAAAAACTTGATAATATCAACTACACGTTGGCCTAGCGGTTCAAGCAATCGCTTTCTCCGCTGTATGATGCGAGTACCGTTCCTGACATGCAATACCAAAATTATGAAATTCTAAAATTGTAGCTCTGAGGCACAGGTCTATTATGGATCATAAATCCATAGTAGACCTGTTTTTGGTAAATTATAACCATAGTAAGAATAGTTTAACGTGTCGCTTGATTTTTCTGACGTCTTCGAAAATTATCGTTATGTTTTAGCCAATATACTCAAAAATATTACAAATTATATTCGAAAACCTTCCTCAATAATCACTCTATCTATTGGTAAAAACCGAATAAAAGAAGTGGTAGCGGACACTAACTTATCTTAGGAATAATAAAGACTATGGAGATAATGCTACTTAACTTTTTAAAGAAGTCATAATTGTCATTGGTACATTAGCCATAA
Source organism: Spilarctia lutea (assembly GCA_916048165.1). NCBI lineage: Eukaryota > Metazoa > Arthropoda > Insecta > Lepidoptera > Erebidae > Spilarctia > Spilarctia lutea. The sequence continues at coordinate 25,707,263 of OU696470.1, read as the reverse complement.
TAATTCTGACTTGTGTGTATAACTTTTAAAGTGAACAAACGCCATCTGTACCGTACTACACTGTATTATTAGGAAAGGATAGGGTACTCATAGGTCGGCAAATAATTTCATTCTACCTGGCATCAAGAGACTGCGACATCAGTTTTCTAAAATTGCTAGTAGATGGCGCAATTATAATAATAAAATAACGAAGAGATGCCACTAAAATTATTATAAAGTAAAAAAAACGTGAAACTCTAAAGGTGTTTTAAATTTACAAACCAGTATTTTTATATACCTTGCGCTAGTTTCACAATTAAGGTAAACAAAACGAAACTACTAATTGGTCATTACGCGTTTTGATCCTTTTGCACTAAGTTCCAAATTATATTGGTGATGAACGTATAGATCCTCCGCTTAGCCAGATCTTAGACCAAAAAAGATACCAGATTAAAAATTAGGAAAAAATATTAAAAGAAAAGTTGTTTTTAAAAACCTGGTCTTTATCTTGTTGCCATTATAGTGTTTAATTTAATATAGTAACGAATTCTCTTCCAATGTTACTTACAGACAGATAGGAGGATCTTCATGGATATCTATCGCATATAGCGTTAACGAAGGCGTCTATCAGTCTCTTACCAACCAAAACCATTTCGGTGTTCCTCTGCTTGCCAATGGTTATCATTTTGATGTTAATTAAACATAATTTTACGAACAGTTTATAGGGAACAATTATCATTTTTTGTTAGATTGTGAGAAATGAAGTCGATGACAATCTATTGTTCAATTACAATACAATTTTTTTTTTTTTTTTTGTTTTTGCTAAGTTTCTCAAACCTTACGAAACTATACTACTGCTATCTTGTACCAAGGTGTCGCTAGATATCAAGTTAGGGATGTAGGTGGGGTACGGGAGGGTGATGAGACACTGACGAGTAGCGAAATACGAGTCCATCACCACGTATAAAAACTTATTTAAGAAGAAGAGTAATCGTAATTTAAATAATGTTTCTGCATACAGCATAAAACACTGATTAAAAGTACACTGTACTCCTTCCTAAAAGGCCGGCAACGCACTTGTGACGCCCCTGGTGTTACGGGTGTCCGTAGGCGGCGGTAATCGCTTACCATCAGACGATACGTCTGCTCATTTGCCCCCTATTCAATAGAAAAAAAAAATACAAAGCTCAACTTGTCTGCTGTAATATATATTAATTGGAGCAAGTCCCGTTATCCATTAATACATATTCTCTCATAAATCTTTGTTAAGAAGAAAACTAATTTAATTAAAATTATTTCCTTTCTTTTTTGATATTTGCTTATATTTCTTTTCGCCTTTAGCAAAAAAAAGTGAAAAGAACTGTTAACATTGAAGCGGCACCAAAAATATTCAGTGCGATGAGTTAGTTGTGCGATGAAATATTTTATAGCGAGGTGAGGCTGTCCGCGTGCTTTATGTTAGTCATTAATACGTAGTATTACATGTACGACAATGGCATTGCAAGGGTCATGAGGTGCTGATCAAAATGAGACTAAACACGACTATTCTCTTATAGGTTATTGTGAAGTTACAAATTTACAGTTCTATCTAGACTTTCTGAAGACTAACGGCTGTTTTCAATAACTTGTTTTTAGTTAAAACTGGAGATAGTTAATGTTTTTTTACTTTTGTACGATTGTTTTTTTAATTGTAATTTATAACCAAGACTTGTGAAAGATACTCTTTTGAAGTAAATTTAGACCGTTTTCTATGAAATTATTATTTTTTTTTTTTTGATGATGAATGGCAACTAGCCGGATCACTCGGATCAGCCATTTCTGCCAATGACAAGTATTTATAGTCTTCAATTATCAAGTCTTCAAGTCTTCAAGTCGTCGTCGTGATGAAATTAATGATAAAAAATATATAAAATGTGGATGACATGAAATGGGGACCGTCTTCCGAAAAAACAAAAAACGATCTCCCTATGAAATTATAAATTATGTTTTATTTGTGTGACAGAAACGCGTGACAGAATAAGTAAAAGTAGGATTCGGTAAAAAGCAACACATTTTTTAACATACACAAATTCAAAGGTCCTCAAGGAGCTGTGCTGTAATTGTATAGTTTAAAAGATTATACAGACATGATAAACATTAAGATACATCATCATCATCAGCCTATCGCAGTCCACTGCTGGACATAGGCCTCTCCAATAGCACGCCACTTAATTCGATCCTCGGCTTCTCGCAAGATAAGATACATAGGGAGACTGAGGACACTTGATCCTTACGGGAGACTAGGTACAGCGGATTTACAAAACATCTGTGAACATTACATAATTTTTAAGTAGCAACATTTGTAGTCTATGGTAAGTTCTAACTTTCTAAGGTTCGTACTCCTGTAAAATTGGTCAGTTGAACAGATGGCGGATGATTGTGTGTTTCGTGTTGCAGAAAAATAATTTTCGTAAGTATTGATTAATTTTCATTAAATAATTGGTTAGTAAACTTATTTTAGATGAGTTTAACTTTTAAACTAGTCACTATATATGTGTTTATACGTCTGTATCATAGAAAAGTGTTAATGGTAGTAGATTTTCTTAAAATAGTTTTTTATAACCTCGTCATAGCTAGGGTACACATGGTACACTTCCTTATGGGAGATATGATCCCGCCGGATCAAGTGTCCCCTAATGTTTACTTTTTAATAATTTCAGGAATCAATATGCCTAGAGTATATAAAACAAAAGAAGGTGCAAAAAAAAGAATATTGATCGACAAGGAAATCTTGGAGTTGGCTGTTAATGATGTTATAGGGGGTAAGAGTATTCGTGGTACTGCCAAAGTGTACGAGATATCAGTTATGAATCTGAAAATATATGTCAAAAAGAAGAAAAATGCAACAACTGAAAATATTGACTACACTCCAAACTATCGCCAGTCACAGATTTTTTCGTCAACTGAAGAGACAGAACTTGTTAGTTATTTAATAATGGCCAGTAAATTATACCACGGATTAACTCCTAAGAACATACGAGACCTCGCATTTCAATATGCTTCTGAAAATAGAAAAACTATAACACCAAAATGGGTTGAACAGGAAACAGCAACTTATGATTGGTTCTACGGTTTTATGAATCGTCACAAAGAGTTGTCATTGCGTAAACCCGAAGCCACTAGTTTGTCTCGCCCCACAGCTTTTAACAGACACAATGTTGGCAATTTCTTTGACAATTTGAAAAGTTTATTACAACGATATAATTTTGGTCCGGACCAAATTTGGAATGTAGACGAATCTGGATTTACTACAGTTCGTAAGCCAAAAAAAAATGTGGCATGTAGAGGTCTCAAACAAGTTTCTAAGGTTACATCTGGAGAACGCGGGCAGCTTGTTACGGTATGTGGAGCTATAAATGCCATAGGTAACCATCTTCCACCATTTATTATATTTCCACGCAAAAACTGGCAGCAACGAATGATAGACGGTGGACCACCAGGTACTGAAGGAGCTCCACATCCCAGTGGATGGATGACTGGGCCAAATTTTCTACTTTTTCTGTTTTTTTTTTCATAAACACGTAAGATGCACCAAAGACAGCCCTTGTCTTATTATAGTTGACAATCATGAGTCGCACATTACCATTGACTCTGTAAACTACGGCAAAAATACTGGTATCCATCTCTTAACTATACCACCACACACCTCTCAAAAATTACAACCTCTAGATCGAATAACATTTGGAACCATGAAGACATATTATAATACTGCGTGCGATAATTGGATGGTTAGTCATCCAGGTCAGCCGTTAACTATATATGATTTGGCTGGATGTCTAGGCAGTGCTTACCCAAATGCAATGACTCCTAGAAATATTCATGTGATTTATTAAAACAGTGGATAGATTGTTGTTGTTTCCATTTTACCTACTATACCAATAAATCGATGTTTAATACAATTACTTTTTTTTTCTTTTTTTTCTGTATTGGTATCATATCACCCTAAACATGGGAGACTTGTTCCCCCAGGATCAAGTGTTCCAGAGGTGGGGGATCAAGTCGGACATATATATGGGACACATGATATCATTCCCAATACGAAGTTTTAGTGGGCTGGTTACTAAATTTATATAACGATATCATTAGCAATGCCTATACTTAGCTAACAATGAAATTCCACATTTTTTAGTTCCAAGATATTTCAAATCAGATAATTATTTACGAAATAATCGCAATAAAACAAAAGGGGGGATCAAGTGTCCCCAGTCTCCCCTACATATAAATAAATAAGCTTTTACAATGTTTTGTACATACAACGAAAGTAACAAACAAATGTTTAGTGTTAGTAGTTTATTATGATTAGAAGTTTTGGTTTTTATTAATTTAGTTAATAATTAAATTTAAATAATAAGCAACAAAAATTTAAAACTCTTCTTTAACTTTCAGCAGGAACCCCTGTTTGGGTAAAGGCCTCCTCTAAAGATTCCTATTCATATCTATCCTGCGCTACTTTTTCCCAGTCAGGACCGACTGTTCTCCTGAGGTCGTCTTTCCAGCGAGTCAGTTGTCTCCCTCGGCTTCTTCGATCCTGCGGGCCGCTCCAAGACGTCACTCTCGCGGTCCACCTCTGTTTAGTAAATCGCACTACGTGCCCGGCCCTACATACTTGTACATTTATATGTTTGATGTGTAATCCTTTTTTTTTAATTTATGTTTTTTAATGAAAAAAATCATTAATTTTAATCGATAGATGTACTCACCTACTTTTATTTCCTTTTATATCCTCCATGAAAAGAGCGTACTCCCTCTTTAAAGGCTGTCAACGCACTTGTGACGCCTCTGGTGTTGCTATTAGGCTATCCGTCAGCACGATTGGCCCCTTTCCCACATAAATAAAATTATGAACGGTTCGCGTAAGTTGGTGAGTCTATGTCTTTTTCACATATTTATTAATTTAGCACGAACTGTATCAACGGTTTTTATGGTAAGTAGATAAATATTGCAAAAGAGCTTCTAAAAAGTTATAATATATTTAATTATTACAAAAGAAAAGTAGCGCATTTAAGATTTAAAAAATATAAGAAAGTAACTACTAGGAACGTTATATCAATAAAAATGAAGCCTCAAGTTCCAAATCATAAAGTTTATTATAGAATGATTTTGCTGCTGGTGTTCAGGTATACACTAATTTTGTATTTACATAATGAGTGCTAGGTATATAATTGTTTTCGGAATAAGTGTCACAACGGGACAGTCGTCGAATAAATTTGACTAGGATTGATTGCTTACTTTTACATAACATATAATTATGTTGTACTTTAAGTTCAGGTCTCTGATAAAATATTGTTTAAGGCCAAATATATTATTATAATACCTGTATTGGATCAAACGGCACAATCAGGTGCCTGCGAATCTTATGCGAATGTAAAGGAATTGAAAGTTGAAGTTCAGATTACGATTTATAATAGGTATTTACCACAACACCTTTGTTGAGTACAGTCAGGATTCAACAATTTAATGAAAAACGTTGTCAAGATACAGCTTTGTATTATAAGCTTTTACAGACCTTTTAAATATAGTCATTACATACATTAGTTAATTTATAATACTATTCTTTACTAACTTATTCTTATTACACTTGCAACTCTGCTGAAAAGTAAGAAACGAATGTCCGTCCTACAGGCTCGTAAGCTTCTATTAAAAGCAATCTTATGCTACGTCTTCGGAGTCGTGTAACTACCTACTACTTGACATTTTATGGAAATTATTCTAATAATTTATTTATATACTATTAACTTATAAAACTTGACACTTTTAGGTACTTATTCTGAACAATCATTTATACAATATTAGCTAAGAGCACGGCTATTCTGTTTTACGCGAGTCCCATCGCTTGGAATGTTTTGTGTCTGACCATGAATACAAAAATACAGATTTGTTTTTATTCATTAGGCTTATTAGTTTATATTCAATAAGAGAGGCTAAATTGCTTTCTTTTTTATTGTTAAGTACTACTTAATTATTACTTAGTGATCTACGTAGAATCTTGTTTTAAAGTTTGTATTAATTTTGAATGTTTATTTGTAAATACAATAAATACCTATATATAGACGGCAAAAAGCAAAAGACACTTCGATTTCATTCATTTGCATAGATTGATTGAGCGTTATCTTCATAAGGCCAGTAAGTAGAATTAATATAAATTACCATTATTTTGAAATCAGTTCTAAGCTCTCCTTTTATAGCGGGAAACTTTGATTTATACTTTCACAACCTATATTTCAATGCATTGCTTAAGTGCTTTTAGAACTACTAACATAAATTTGTTAAACAATGCCCAAAAACTCATGTTGCCTCAAATAACGTCGATGTCTACTTAAATCTTGGTAGCTCAATCGCCATTGCTTTGCGTACAGAAACAGACTTTACACTTTATGAAGTAGTAGTTACTTTACAAGTTCCGTTAATTGTCGCATACGCCCTCTTTACGTTAGGATATATTCTTTTGTAGTTGCTCCGTGATTGGTGGTTCCAATACAAATAATCTTCGCGAGCACAATCCAGACAGCTAAAAACACGTTAAAGTCACTATACGTTTGGCCTAGCGGTTCAAGCAATCGCTTTCTCCGCTGTATGATGCGGGTACTGTTCCTGACATGCAATACCAAAATTATGATATTCAAAAATTGTAGCTCTGAGGCACAGGTCTATTATGGATCATTAACCCATAGTAGACCTGTTTTTGGTAAATTATAACCATAGTAAGAATAGTTTAACGTGTCGCTTGATTTTTCTGACGTTTTCGAAAATTATCGTTGTTTTATGCCAATATACTCAAAAATATTACAAATTATTATATTCGAAAACCTTCCTCAATAATCACTCTCTCTATTAGTAAAAACCGAAAAAAACAAGTGGTAGCCGACACTAACTAATCTTGGGAATAATAAAGACTGGAGATGATGCTACTTAACTTTTTAAAGAAGTCATAATTGTCATTGGTACATTAGCCATAATAATTCTGTCTTAACTTTTAAAGTGAACAAACGCCATCTGTACCGTACTACACTGTATTATTAGGAAAGGATAGGGTACTCATAGGTCGGCAAATAATTTCATTCTACCTGGCATCAAGAGACTGCGGCATCAGTTTTCTAATATTGCTAGTAGATGGAGCAATTATAATAATAAAATAACAAAGAAATGCTACTAAAATTGTTATAAGTACAAATAAACGTGAAGCTCTAAAGATGTTTTAAATTTACAAACCAGTATTTTTATATACCCTGCGCTAGTTTCACAATTAAGGTAAACAAAACGAAACCGAATGCCAAAGTTGGGCTTTTACACGTCAGAAGGTTAATTTCTCAAATCCGTCAAATCCTAACGTATTAATATTTAATATCGAAGTTATAAAAAAAAAATAGACAAGCTTCAGCAATAGATCTTGCCCTTGTTAGCTCTTCAATAGCTCATTTATGTAACTGGTATGTTCATGACGATCCTATGGGTAGTTACCATCTTCCAACTTTACTTGAGATCAACATTCGACCTTCTTTGTATGACACGTCACATTCTGTGGATCAAGAGAAATATATTTATAGTAGGGCAGATTGGGACGCATATTATAGCCTATCAGAAACATGTTTTTCACACTTGGATTCAATATATGATTCCCCTATCAATGCATATAACCCTTTTATATAAAAAAAAATGATTTAAGTAATAAAACAATTCCAAAACGAAAATTAGGTGCTAACACTATTGTTAAGAAACCAGTACCATGGTGGAATGCAAAATGTAGTGATTGTGTCGCAAAATCAAGAGATGCATTAAAAAATTATTTTTCTCAACCCAACATTGAAAATTGGATAAAATATAAAAGATTAGATGCTAGTAAGAAAAAAATTGTGAAGGAAGAAAGATCTTCTTCTTGGCAAACTTTGTGTAGTAGCTTTAATAGGTTAACTCCAGTTTCTAGGATATGGGGAAACATTAAAAAATTTAAAAAAATTGGAACAAATCGAAACAAAAACATCAATGATAAATGGGTTCCAAGTTTTTTAGATAATTTAGCAGATTCTACTGAAATAGATGACAATAGGCTTGAGTATTTATTCGAAAATGCAAAAGAAAATGATGTAAATGTATTTCTCAAGAACAATTTTACTATAGAAGAGTTGAAAACATGTTTAAAGAGCAGAAAAGATACTACACCGGGATTGGATGACATACCTTACATGTTAATCAAAAAATTACATTTAAATGCACAAACAACATTACTTATTATTTATAATAAACTATGGGATGAATTAGTAATACCAGAATCTTGGAAAACTCAATGTGTCATTCCAATTTTAAAACCTAATAAACCTGTAAATAGTGCTTCTTCCTATAGACCTATTTCCCTATCATCTTGTTTGGGTAAACTCTTTGAAAATATGTTGAAGTTAAGATTAGATTATTTTGTTGAATCACAAAGCTTAATTCCTTCTATACAGTTTGGCTTCAGAAAAGGTAAAAGTTGCTCTGAAAGCTTTGTATCTTTATTATCCGATGTAAGACAGGTTAAGCTAAGTCACTCTAATGCAATCTGCGTGTTTTTAGATGTAAAAGGTGCTTTTGACAATGTAAACATAGAAGAACTCATTCAAGTATCTCATGATATTGGTATACCTGATCACATTCTAAAATGGATCTATACTCTTTTAAACAATAGAACTGTATTTGTTAAATATAACAACAAATTGTCAATTGTCTGACTGTCAACAAAGGCACAATGCAAGGAGCAACTTTGTCTCCATTGCTCTATAACTTGTATACTTCTGAAATACTAAAATATGTTGATGTATCAGATGTAAATATACTGCAATTTACAGATGATTTGCTTTTGTACAGTATAAATCAAAACATAGATATAGCAGTAGCTAATATTAATAAGGCTTTGTCTCAGTTATACAGCTATTATTATAGTAAACTTAAATTAGAAATAAGTCCAGAAAAAAGTACAGTTTTAATTATCAATAAAAATGAAAATACTCATAGCAATGTCAAAATTTCATATAACAATATAGAAATTCCTGTTGGTAAACAACATAAATTCCTAGGTGTCATTATTGATAATAAATTAAAGTTTGATGAGCATATGACTGCCTCTGTGGCGTAGTGGTAGCGTATGCGATTCCCGGGTCGGACCAAATGTTTGTATGATCTGCAAACATTTGTTTCGGAGTTTGGGTGTTTTCTATGTATAATAAGTATGTATTTACAAAAAAAAAAGTATATAAGTATTTATATCAGTTGTCTAGTACCCATAACACAAGCTCTGCTTAGCTTGGGACTAGATGGCGTTGTGTGTTAGATGTCCGGAATATTTATTTATTATTTATTATTATTATTATTATTATATTAAACATATAAGTAACAAAGCACTAAAAGGTATTAATATATTGAGACATTTGGCAGGAAGTTTCTGAGGATCTGATCCCAAAGTTATGAGTATGCTGTACAAAAGTATAGTGAGAAGCCATTTTGATTACAGCAGTTTAGCTTACATGAATGCCAATAGCACCTTGTTACGAAAACTAGATATAATTCAAAATATGGGACTGAGACTTATTTGTGGTGCTATGCGCTCCACACCTATTAATTCATTAGAAGTTTAGACATGTCTACCTCCCTTGACATTACGAAGGTTATTGTTGGCTGAGAGATTTTTATTAAAAGTCATGACCTCAAACGATAATCTTTTAATTAGAAAACTAATTTTATATCCTGAAATCTCACATTCAATAGCTTCCAATGTCATTTCTGCTACCTCTCTGGTTGGTGGAACTCTACCTGAAATGCCAATAATATTTAAATATTTAAACAATAATTCAAAAGATATTGTTAAAAATGATATTTGGCCTGTATACAAAATTCCTTATAATAGTATCATTAGCAGCTTTGCAATCCACTTAGACATAGTGCATAATCAATTTGATTTGTTACAATTTAAAGACAATAGACCAGAACATTATGTGATACTAGCTGAACCCCGCGGTGCTACCCGCGGTACGATGATAACTGCGGGCAACGCCGCGAGGCGAAGCTATATCTTTATAAATAGTAGCCTATGTGTTATTCTGATGTATAAGCTATATTGTGGTAAAGTTTCATTCAAATCCATTCAGTAGTTTTTACGTGAAAGAGTAACAAACATCCATACATACATACATCCATACTTACAAACTTTCGCCTTTATAATAGTAAGTAGGATACACAGATGGATCTAAAACAGACAATAATGTACATGCAGCTTTCTATGATCCACAGCTAAACTTCAATAAATGTGTTAAATTAAATAGAGTGTGTAGCATTTTCACTGCAGAATGCTATGCAATCTATTGTGCACTGGATTATGTCAATAGTCTTGTAAATAATGTACATAATATTTTGATAGTTACAGATTCCAGAAGTGTTTTGTCCACTCTACTTAATGTAAATATTTCTTTTAAGTTAAATTATATTTTTTATAATATTAGACTTTTAAACAAAAAACTACTTGATAAACATATTAAAGTAGAATTAATATGGGTACCTTCACACAGTGGCATTCGTGGAAATGAAGTAGCTGACACTGCGGCCCGTTCAAACCATGACGAGGATCAATCCGATTTGCTCAAGGTTCCATTCACCGATTACTACAGCCTTATTAAATATCGTAATAGACAGTTATGGAAAGAGTATTGGGACATAACCCTGGAAACGAAAGGCAGATGGTATGCTGGAATACAAAATGAATTACTGATTAAACCTTGGTATCATAATTTCAAATATATATCAAGAAGATTTATAACTATTATATCACGCATGAGATTGGGACATTGCTTAACACCAGCTCACCTGAATAGGATTCGTATAATTAACAATAGCCGATGTCATCATTGTGGAACAGAGGATGCTGATTTGGATCACATTATCTTAAAGTGCTCAAGCTTTAACATTCAACGTTTGATTTTAGTTATCTCTACCCTCCATAATTTTAGTCAGTGAATCAGATGACAAGACAGGTTAGTGATGGTCAACTCGAGTAACTAACTCGAGTTAACTCGAGTTGGACGTAACTCGAATCCACTCGAGTTGATTGCATAAAAGAACTTTTAACATGGTCAATGCATTGTCAATGTCAATAGTTAATAAAGATGCGAAAGTAAATAAGACATTTTTACGTCAAAACAGCTGCACCGATTTTAATGAAGTTCGTCATGAGATACTTTGTTTCTTAAGACATTGCATAGGCTGCGAATTATAACGATAGCCAATATACATACCGAGTGAGTGAGGGCATCGGGGGCCCATACCCCAACACCTCCCCATCCCCCATAGATCGGCTACGCACTTGTGACTCCTCTGGTGTTGCAGGTGTTCATGGGCGCCGGAAATCGTTTACCATCAGGGGATACGTCTGCTCGTTTGCCATATATAATACCATAAAAAAACCTAACATAACGCCATATAGTCCTTATAGGATAGTGTATACATTTTTTGTAAATACATACATACTTAACATAAACCCAAACTCCGAAACAAATATTTGCAAATCATACAAACATTTGTTCCTACCCGAGAATCAACCCCAAGACCTCAGTACAGCAGTTGCATACGCTACTTGACGCTACCACTATGCCACCGAGGCAATTAAAAAGAATGTTTAAATATGCATAGGTATAAGCAATTGTGAAAAGATAGTAGTAGTACAGTAAATAAGGAATCGGTTTTTTCACTAAATAAAATAAAATATTTTATTTTCCTAGTGTGAATAGTTAGAATTTGTATATAAGAACATCTAATTTCTACAGTACGTTGTTTAAAACTACACAACACGTGTTGGCGCAAGTTTATGTGCGGATCTTAGTTTTATAAAAGTCACCACCTACCAGCCGTACACTACATCACAAAATGCCGGAACTGGAGAGCATTGAAGCTGCCCAAAAATCATTAGAGGAGTGCTTCACCAAGAGAATGGAACAATTGGAGTCACAACTGCACTGCACGGGTCCCTCGAAGGATACAGTTTCTAGGGTTGCCGAAGAATTCAGATCTTTTCGGGAACTAATGCACGGTATGCTGGAGCTGCTGCGGAGGCAGATAAGTCAATGTTCTCAAGCTGTTGATGCCTTAGAGACAAGACATCGACGCAAGGCACTGCTTTTGATGGGAGTTGCAGAGGTTGACGGTGAAAACTGCAACCAAGTAGTGCGAGGCATTATTAAAAATAAGCTGCGCTTTGAGGGATGCACTGAGGAGTCATTAACCATCTGCCACAGACTCGGGCCACGCAATAAGGATCATCACCGGCCCATCCTTGTTAGGTTCCACAGTATGGAACTCAGGACATCCATTTGGAAGGCTAAAACCGCACTTAAGGGCTCGTCGATTTCGGTCCGAGAGTTTCTCACTAAGGTTAGACAAACAGTATTTACTAAAGCTCGTAATCATTTCGGCACTCGTGCGTGTTGGACACAGGAGGGCACGATATTTATTAAGGTACACGATGGTAAGCGGCTCAAAGCTACCACTGTCGAGGAACTCTCGGACCTGATGTCGAAACACCCAAGAGCTCCTCATGAAACAGTGTCACAGGCTAGAAGCGGCAGCAAAAAGAATGTCTCGCATGGCCCACACAAGAATGCTTCAGTTAAAGCATAATAACATTAGACTTTTGTATAAATGTTAAGATGGGACTACAACCGTGTTGGTGTTTCTGCACGCAACTCATTAGAAGACTAGAAGGTGAACAGTAATTAACATTTAGATTTATTATTCTAGAACAGTCACACAAACAAATTACCCACTATAACTTTTTAACAACTTTGTTTACATTATTCACCAAATCATTGATAATATTGTCAATTTGACATTTCCTCTTGCGTTCGGAAACACTAACAAACATCCCATTTTTTTTTTAACATCATATTTTTTCTTTTTTTTACTAAATTCTAAAAACTAATGTCTTAGCATCATTGTGTTTCTTAAATTGTAATCTCAATGTACTTTCTTATTGTTTAATTTCATTACGTGTGGTGTTGACTGATGGGTGGTGCAGAGAAACGTATTCAAGCGAATTAAGTAAGTTTTTTTTGCATTATTTAAGACATCTTTCCGTTTTATTGTTTAGTTTATATATTTATATTTAAAATACCTTATATATATATTTAATATTTATTTTTAAAACATGATACCTTATAATTCAGATTCTGAAAGTGCATACGAGTCTGCTATATCCTCTGCCGATGATAGTTCTACCTCTTTAACTGAGACATTGGGAGAACGCTTGCGTTCTACTTTCGGTGTCCAATCGAAGCACCTGCTTAATGTATGTCATCTGATGGCACAGAGCTTACCCAGTCACTTTAGTGACTTTGCGGAGGCCTTCAATGACATTAACGTACATGCTATCCTGATATCAGAGAGTTGGCTTAAGCCAAATCTTCTTTCTACTTACTGTCCCCTCACAGACTACATCCATGTTCGAAATTATCGTGTTGGTAGGAGGGGTGGTGGAGTTGCCATTTATTTACACTGTTCTCTGCCCTTTAGAATTCTAGCTTGTTCTCCTCCCAGTGCCGCCACCGCAGAATTTCTATTTCTCGAGGTTTCTGTGAGGGGAGCCAAAATTGTTATGGGGGCTGTTTATTATAATAATAATAATAATATCAATTTATTTGCAAAAGATGGTAAAAAAAAATTGAAATAGGCACGATACACATTTCGCCAGTTATAGGCATACAAATATAGTGTTGCAGTCTTTCATACAATAGTTAATAAATTGCTAAAGTTAAATTAATTGCTAAATTAATATTAACTATTACTAAAACAATTTAAAAAAATTACGTGTTACGTTGTGAAAATATTTACAAAAACTACTTAACCAATTTAATACACACCTACAATGCATTTCTAAAATGATAAGACGGACACGCATTTTTTTGTAGGAATTCCCTGACGGAATAATAACTGTTTTCTACCAACCATTTTCTAAGCACAACATAAAACTTCTTGAGTGGTAGGTCAGTTATACACTTGGGTATTGTGTTATAAATAAGTGGAGCCATATACACGCAATTTCGTCTAAATAGTTCGATTCTGGGTATTGGCATATTTAATGGTAGTTGTGTTGTTTCACGTTTGCTAAAATTAACTTTAGATTCAAAAAGCGAACGGTTATTTTTAACAAATTTTGCAATTTCATATATATAAATACAAGGAACAGTTAAGGTATTGTCCTCCTTCGATAGATTACTTCTCCAGTCTGGAAACAGTACTGGAATCTTTAGGGTTTACATATGGTCACCACGTCATCATGGGGGATTTTAACACAGACCTAACTCACCGTACCTCACGTTCCTGTAAACTCCTTCAAATTGTTGATTCTGCCGGCATGCAGATCTTACCACTACAACCAACTCACCATAACAGTCTGGGGGTGGACACTTTGTTAGACTTAATGCTAACATCGGCTCCAACACTAGTCCGCAACCACGGCCAACTGGAAGCACCTGCATTCTCCAATCATGATCTTATATTCCTTTCCTACACCCTTAAACCGCCCAAAATCCCACCTACAATTTTGTACATGCGTAGTTTTGGCCGCATCGACATTGACAAACTGTGTATGGATGCTTCAAACCTAAATTGGGACGCAGTAACTTCCACTGAAAATGTAGACGAGAAAGTTAATAACTTCAATAACTCGATTCTAGCCCTTTATGATGTTCATGCGCCTATGAAGAAAATTAAAATTAAAAGACAACCTGCTCCCTGGATGACAAAGGAGGTACTTATGACTATGCGGCGAAGAGATAGGGCCTTTATCAAGTTTAGGAGGGATCGCACCGAAGAAAGACGTGTCTTATACAAAACTGCGAGAAATCGTTGCAATCAGATGATACGTAACGCTAAACGCCGACACATTCTTGACAACATCACTCGTTCATCCCCCACCAATATATGGAGGTTTTTAGGAACCCTGGGCATCGGAAAGCAGCGATCAGGTGGTCTGCAGGGGATGGTTGGTTTGGATGAGATAAATCGTCATTTCTCCTCCTCTGTTTATTTGGATCACCAAATCAGGCGTCGTACTGTGGACTACTTGGCGAGTTTAAATAGCCTTAATATAAATCCCTTCAAATTTTCTCCAGTTGCCCCGTGTGAGATTAAAAAGATAATATCCTCTATCAAATCTAATGCCATTGGTTGTGATCAAATCAGCCGACACTTGATCACTACAATCCTTGACCACATCTTACCTATAATCTCCCACATTATCAACTACTCCTTATACTCCGGAATATTCCCATCCTCTTGGCGCAAAGCTTGTGTCATCCCCTTACCTAAAATTGCAAATCCCACTCTCCCCAATCACTTCAGACCAATTTCTATTCTCCCCTTCCTCTCCAAGGTCCTAGAATCCTGTGTGCATAAACAGTTTTCTAAATTCATCTATGAAAATAGCCTCCTGAGCCCGTTACAATCCGGTTTCAGGCCTGGTCACAGCACTACTTCTGCACTTCTCAAAGTTATTGGCGACATTAGGGCGGGTATGGAGGACACAAAGGTCACTGTTTTAGTGCTGATCGACTTCTCTAATGCCTTCAATGCTGTCAATCACGATATACTCCTATCTATCCTTACCCATCTTATGGTCTCGCCCGAAGCGCTGGACTATCTCGTCCTATCTTCAGGGACGCCAGCAGTATGTCCGTGTCGATGAATCTGCCTCTGATTGGTGCAAACTTGACTCTGGTGTCCCTCAAGGCGGTATTCTTTCTCCTACATCAATCTCCTAACCTTGGAACTTCGTTGTGCGTATCATCTGTATGCCGATGATCTTCAGCTCTATTCGCAGGCTAAGCTTGAAGATATTTCGCTAGCAATAAATAACGTTAACAGAGACCTAGAATCAATTAATACATGGTCCGAAAGGTTCGGCTTGACAGTTAACCCATCAAAATGTCAAGCCATTATAGTTGGAAGTCGTCGATTGATGTGCAGGATAGCCATCGAAACTCACCCGGATATAATTTTTAATGGGACTGCTATACCTGTTTGCGAGTCTGTGAAGGATCTTGGCTTATATCTAGACTGCACATTAAGTTGGCGTGAGCAAGTAACAAATCAGTGCCAGAGAGTCACTGGCACTCTTCGGGCGCTTTATCGCCTGAGAAATTTTCTGCCTCCAAAAACCAAGACTATGCTTGTGCAAACCCTCATCTTTCCCATAATCGACTATGGTGACGTGTGCTGTTATGACCTGAATGCAGATCTTCTCGATAAACTAGACCGTCTTCTTAATAACTGCATTCGATTCGTTTTTAATCTCCGTAAATATGATCATGTTTCCCTTTTCCGTACGCAACTCAACTGGCTACCTATTCGCTTACGACGAGAACAACGAGCTCTCACTTTCTTGTACTCAATTTTAAATAACCCATCTTCACCTAAATATCTAACTGCCTGCTTCCAACTTCTATGCAGCAACCACAACAAAAACCTTCGGTCCACTAATAACCTCCTTCTTCTTTGTCCCTTCCATACATCTGAGTTTGTTGGCTCATCATTTGTTGTTCAGTCCGTTCTAATTTGGAATGAGCTCCCTCTCGAAATCAGGATGGTCACCAATGTCTTTTCATTTAAGATAAAAGTAAAGCAGTTTCTTATTAAACAACTTGCAGAATCAACGTCTACATAATTGTCATCTATTATTCCTAGTAGGTACACCTATTTGCGTGTGTATGTATGTACTCGTATCTATGTTAGTTGATATGTATTTGGTTATATGTATAGTATGTATAAGTTCTTGTATGTATGATTAGCTTTTATATATTATTTGTATTTGATATGTTGCCAGATATGTTTATTTTAATACATTCTTGTTTACAAAATGCACCCACTTCTTGTCTTCTCTGCATCACCCGATGGTTGACTGGTAGAGAATGCCTTAGGCATTAAGTCCGCCAATGCACCTAAAGTGCATGATGTATTAAATAAATAAATAAATAACTAAATAAATAATAGCTAGGCTCTGGTGGACAATAATGGGAACAACGGGGTTCCCGCACAGTAGGGGGACATCTACAAAACGTAGGTGACCCGATGTAAGTCGGTGTTCCAGGGTTTTCCTTACTAGGGTGTACCTGCGGCGTGCGGTTTTAGTCGGTTCGAGTCCGACATGCCAACAGCAGGTGGTATCTGAGGGGATTTAAGAACGAGGAAAAAAAAAGGGGGGATAGTAATAGCTATAAGTTCCTACAGACAATGAAAAGGCTGATTGTGATTGGTACGTACTAAAAGTATTGTAGTCCGACCACTCAGAGAATGCGTTTCTGACACTTGTAAATTCGTCATGAGTAGTGATGTACCATGAATAACATTAATAATATTTGGTAACAGTATTTATACTCGTAGCATTCATTATGCATAATTATTCAATTTATATATATATATTTTTTACACAATATTAACAAAATTGTTGATGGATGAACTAAATTTAATCATAATTTCTGAATGAAAACAAGGAAAAGAAAATAAAAATACTGTATTTATTGGAAAACATATATTATGAAATACATAGTTTTAAGATTTCAATAATGTCAAATCAAAATTTAATCCGACTTCGATTCGCTTGAGGACTCGCTGTCATCTTCACCAACATGTATTATTATGTTATTGTCAATCATAGTGTCTATACAAATATCGCGGTCAAAGTTATCAAATATATTTCATTTTGTTTTTTCAACCACCTTTGTCCAGTCATCTCGTGTGACTTTTTCGCATGCTTCTTTTAAAAGCGTCTTCATCTTTTTTATGCCATATGGTAGAGAAGTATTATGGCGGGCTGCATAACCTTTAATTTGAGCCCAGATTAGATCTATGGCATTGTACTGGCAGTGATATGGAGGAATTCGGAGAACGCAATGACCGTACTCCAGAGCCAGCTCATCCATTTCGTATCGAACATTTGCTAGCTTATGGTCGTTGACTAATTTCATCAGCTCCACTTTTAGCATTGACATATTTGCGTCAATGCCACTTCTTTACGGCCAAGCCACCAACTCCTCTTTTCCATTAGCTTGAGAAGGTGCTTTATTTATTTGATTATTTATTTGCACCGAATGATAAGGGGCGTTATCCATTATTCCATTATTGCTTGATTATTAGTTCACGGGTTTCACTTTTCAATGGATGACCGCTTTTCGACATTATTGTTAAGCACCAAAAGTACAAAACAGTAAAATTCAACAACAACATTCAAACAAATTAGCGCAGAGGTACAAATAAACAACAATAACAATCACGAGAAAACCCCCCACAACGAGAAAACTGGAAAACGTAGTCTATGCGCGCAAGACGACAAGAGACGACTGTTTGTGTATGTCACAAAATGACGGTCCTCACAACGCTATTTTGTATTACCAATTTTTTACCAGAAATATAAAGGGATAAAAATAGTTTTCCATTTATTTTCAATTCATCTGACTGATATTACGACAATTATTTTCTTAAGTTTGGTTTGGTCGTACTTATATCGTATTATAAACTACTAGCTGAACCCCGCGGTGCTACCCGCGGTACGATGATAACTGCGGGCAACGCCGCGAGGCGAAGCTATATCTTTATAAATAGTAGCCTATGTGTTATTCTGATGTATAAGCTATATTGTGGTAAAGTTTCATTCAAATCCATTCAGTAGTTTTTACGTGAAAGAGTAACAAACATCCATACATACATACATCCATACTTACAAACTTTCGCCTTTATAATAGTAGTAGGATATTAAATACTAGCTGAACCCCGCGGTGCTACCCGCGGTACGATGATAACTGCGGGCAACGCCGCGAGGCGAAGCTATATCTTTATAAATAGTAGCCTATGTGTTACTTACAAACTTTCGCCTTTATAATAGTAGTAGGATGACTCGCACCCTTATTCCAATACTGTCACTATAAAAAATTATGCAAAATTGAGTTATTAATGCCATCTTCCGGCAAACATGAAACTCCAACAATTGATTTTAACACTGACTTAAAAACTTTAGAAATAGCCGCTAAATGGCTGGATTCTTTTTCGACACTAAACGAAATACCCCGCCCCGCGGAGTGCTAAATTGACTGTTAACCAAAAAATACGCGCCGTCAATGATAATAAGTACGACTGTTGAATGCAAAACCGTCATTTTAGCGATTAAAACAGTTTGTCGGATCTGTCATTGGTAAGTAATTGATTTTTTTATGAATACAAAAGTGTCATTTTTTATTTAAGTTCATAATTGACTTAAAGTTAACTCATATTTATGTAAACAATTTAAAGCTATATTGACACTTTTCGTTTAGTGTCAATATAGCCCTAAAATATTGATAATAAATGTGAGTTATTTGTTGAGGCATCACGTTTTTTTACGTTTAATGTCACCTTTACGCTTAATTATTTTCGTTATTTCTGTTATTATGAATATAGAAATTACGTATAATGTCTTTTAGCCTTAAATTAAATATTACTAAAACAATGGATATATTATTAGAATAGAGGCCTTTTTTAAAAAAAACATTACATAGTATTTACTTAACTGATTTTTGATTATACATTTATGCTAAATCGGTCTCTAAGTTGCCTATAATGTGTTAAATAGTTAATTGGCCAAATTAAAGTTGTTCATCTACTTGAGTATTTTTGTTATTGCCTTAGGAGCTGAAAAAATGCAACGAAGAGACAAGTTGTTAAAACTTGCACTAGAATATAAAAAAAATGCTGCTCTTGAAGAAGAAAATCTGAATCTGCATGAAAACGAACAACTTTAGACCTCTTTGAACCCTTGCAGCTTCAAAATAGCATGAACACCATCCAGAGATCGCACAGGGTAAACTCCTCATCCTCACGAGTTCTTCAAGTAGTTCTCCTTCATCAAGTAGCTCATCTTCTTCTACCAGTTATATTTCGGGTTCAATAAATATCTATAATCTAAAGAGACCGGAACACAATATGAGATGAATTTACCTCTTGAATTATCTAGACCCAGATTAATAAGTTCCAGTTTATCAAGAGCAGGAGATTTCCCTCCAGATGATGATGATACTGATTGTAACTCGGTACCTAATAGTGTTAACGAGGAAAGCTTTGACAATGAGCAAGAAAATTTGTCGCAACATGTCTCACAGCTAAAGAATAAACGTGTAGCAGTCATGGATTCAATTTAATTTTTCCCATACAAAATAAATATTATTATATTATTATATATTTACCTTTGCGTCGTCCCGCTACACCATTCAAAAATGACAGAGACAGTCAGATGTCAAATCGCCTACATTTTTATGTGCTATCTGACTCACTCTCTGTTTGACATATTATGTAACATCGTACATCAAACTACACCATTTAAAAAAGACAGAGAGAGGTCATACGCTTGCTACCTGACTCACTCTCTCCTTAAATTTGTATAAATACAAGTATTGTTTTTGTATATAGTTAGTCATCTTTTGAATACAATAATTCTATCATCATCCTGCTGTCTTATTCAATATACTCCTACGAACACAACATACGTTAGTGGCTTTGGTTACACAGCCTTAATCACTACACTGGTGACCCAGCGACGTCGGGATACAGCAAAAGTAATCCCAAGAAGATGACCAGCACGGGAGTATCAGCTGCTAAGCAGAGCATCAGCCAAGACGACCAAATCATCTTAGGAGCAACCTGCAGCGTTGGTGTGAAAACACCCCCATTCAACCCGGATGACCCAGAGCTTTGAAGCCCAGCCTCAGGGGTCGTACCCTGCACAAACACCACAAGGATATCCTCCAAATCCTCAGCAGCATATGCAACAAACACATCAACAAATGCAACAAGCTCATCAGGTTCAGCAATACCAGCAGCAACAACAACAACAGCAGCAGCAACAACATCAACAGATACATCATCAGCAACAACAACAGCAGCAGCAACAACAACAACAACAACAACAGCAGCAGCAACAACAACAACAACAGCAGCAGCAGCAGCAACAACAGCATCAGCAGCAGCAACAACAACAGCAGCCAACGGTCTCGTAGAGAGACTTCACCGACAGCTCAAATCCGCCATCACATGCCACGCGTCTCCGAACTGGGTTGAGACTCTACCTTGGGTCCTACTCGGCATTCGCAGTGCATGGAAAGCAGATATCCAAACGTCCACTGCAGAACTAGTCTACGGTGAACCACTCCGTCTACCTGGACAGTTCTTTTCTTCTGCTCCTAACGACGAGATGGACATGACCAACATCATCAACAGACTTCGTGCTCATATCGGAAAATTAACCCCACAACCAACATCCTGGCACGGCACCTCTAGCCGTACCTTCTACATGCCTAGTGACCTTAAAACTGCCACTCATGTATTCATCCGCCAGGGTCCTGTACGTAGACCACTCCAACCACCATACCTTGGTCCGTACAAAGTACTGCAACGCGATCAGAAGACATTCGAAGTAGAAATACAAGACAGACCTCAACGTATATCGGTCGATCGTTTAAAACCAGCCTACATCACCAGAGACACATCAAATTCAGCACCGCACCCCTCAAGGACTGAAGACCAGCTAGCAACCAAGAAAACAAGAAGCGGGAGAACAGTCAGATTTCCAGACTACTATCAACCGAAGCTAGCTCCGGCTTCAGCGGGGGAGTAGTGTAGCAGTCATGGATTCAATTTAATTTTTCCCATACAAAATAAATATTATTATATTATTATATATTTACCTTTGCGTCGTCCCGCTACACCATTCAAAAATGACAGAGACAGTCAGATGTCAAATCGCCTACATTTTTATGTGCTATCTGACTCACTCTCTGTTTGACATATTATGTAACATCGTACATCAAACTACACCATTTAAAAAAGACAGAGAGAGGTCATACGCTTGCTACCTGACTCACTCTCTCCTTAAATTTGTATAAATACAAGTATTGTTTTTGTATATAGTTAGTCATCTTTTGAATACAATAATTCTATCATCATCCTGCTGTCTTATTCAATATACTCCTACGAACACAACATACGTTAGTGGCTTTGGTTACACAGCCTTAATCACTACAAACGTAAAGGTGTGATAAATTTTAAAAAGAAAATAGCTGTAATGGCACGCAATTCAAGAGAACAACAGTGTTGATAATGGTATGATGGAACCTGAAAAGAGAAGAAAATATGGACACCAAAAAAGTTATTGACGAGTAGTGCAAGGCATAAATTCGAAAAAAAAGCGTCTGTGAATATGGGCTTAAATGTTTAATTCATTAGCGACTAACTATAATTATAAGAGATATAAGTGGCTATCTCTCTGCCTCCAATCAAATACTGATTAAATATCATTAAATGTTTAGAACATAACAGTGACCTAAGCCTGATTGTTTTATTATAATTATTACTAAGAGTTTTGTGGTACTATTTTTATTTATGTTTTCAAAGTTTAGGTCAGGTTGTTTGTTTTGGAGCTAAATAATTTTGCTTATATTAATATTCCATTAAAGTTATTTTTATAAGATTAATTTAAATAAACATCTTTCTAATTAAAAAAAAAGTTTTATTTATTATAACCATAGTATATTATAAAAACCAATGTTGCAGTAGTAAGGATATAATTATCATTATTTTTTAATACCAGGATATTAACTATACTGTTTATTAGTCATAAATCAATAGATATAAGGCTTTTAAAAATTTATATTTCTATGAACATTTACGTACAAAATGACATTTAAAGAAAAAAAAAGAAAATTAATTAAAGCAAAGCTGACACTATATCACAAATATATGAAAAAACATAATTATAGACAAATATTTTTGTACTTTTTTACCCTTAAGTTCAAGATACAATATACACTTATAATATTTATACATTAGAATAAGGGAATTGTGTCATAATCATCGTATATAACTCATATTCGAAGAGGAGAAACTGTTTTTTTGCTCTCCTGTAAAATCACGTTTTTAGAATAATGTCAGTATTGGAATAAGGGTGCGATGTGTTAAGTACATTATACACACTCTCGAATAATTTCTCCGATGTCCCCAGGAACTTTAATGTCGTTCGTATAAATGCCCAAAGCATTTCGGCACATTTCCCTGAAATGGTGACAACATTCGACTGTACGACATCCTTACATAGTTTGTAACTCATCTTGTTATACTGTTTTTTTGTGTATTCAATAAAGATAAATAAATAAAAAAAATAAATTATAAATTAGAACGTTTTATTTAACAATATATCGACCGACAGAATATATTGCGATTACAAAAATACTGTTACAATTACCTATTATATTTTGTCTCATCACTACAAAAACAAACTGTTGACATAACCTTGAAACAGCGCAGTTTGACGTCGTTAGACTTTTAAAAATTATTGGTCTTAAATTAATTAATTAATTAATTGTTAATAACTTTAGCCCAAAATAAAACGTTTATTGTAAGTTGGCATGATTATTCAGTTTTTAGTTATTACTCATTATTAAGGTTAATAAAAGATATTTAAAATTTTGCTATAAATTGTCCGCTAGTTCAAAGTTACATCGCCCATTGGATCACGACCTGTCAGAAACGCATTCTCTCAGTGGCCAGACTATAATACACTGTATTACAAACACTTTGCTGATCTAAAGAAAAGAAAAAATTTCAAAAATCAATTTAATTAACAATTTCTGTTGATGTTTTTGTATGTAATCTTCTAATTTGTCACCTGTGGTTGATGATCAGAGTAATTGAATAATTAGTTTGTTTTATTTATTTTGGTTAATCATACAAAAGTGTAACTTATTCATAATTATTATGTAAAATAACTTAAAAATTATTTTCCACTTTGTGAAAAAATATTTTAATTATGTTTAATTCCAGTAGATTTAGTTTTTGTGTTAGTTCAAGAGTGACATTAATTAATTGCTCTTCTTTTGCCACTCTACTTTATGATCAGACTCCATAATTAATAATTTTTAATTTTTTTTTTGAAAACCCTTCAAAACTGTAAGTAACATAAACTACACTACTATATTTGAAGCGATGCAAAATGATATTTAATTATAGTTTATTTTATTTATTTTGGTTAATCATACAAAAGTGTAATAGACTACGGGCCCGTATCGAAAATTGATGGGTCATGTGAACCACCAGGAGACTTTTTTAGAAAGATACAGGGGCATAAAACAATAACATTTAGCACTATGCTGTCACTTGGAAGCTGTCCAACTGAGTATAGGTAAAGGGGAGGGAGTAGGAACCGTCGATTTTTCTCCCTTGTCGCATAATTTTTGTACGGCGTTGCGAGATAATGGATTAGAAGAGATATTGAAATTGAATGGGACCGATGCCGTACAAAAATAGTGAGCCACAAAGTTGGATTTCTTTTTGATTTCCCGGCGATTGTCTCGCTCAATTTAGTCATTTAATTTTAGACGGCATCGGTCCCATTCAATTTCAATATCTTTCTAATCCATTATTTCGCAACACCGTACAAAAATTATGTGACAAGGGAGAAAAATCGACGGTTCCTACTTCCTCCCCTTTACCTATACTCAGTTGGACAGCTTCCAAGTGACAGCATAGTGCTAAATGTTATTGTTTTATGCCCCTGTATCTTTCTAAAAAAGTCTCCTGGTGGTTCACATGACCCATCAATTTTCGACACGGGCCCGTAGTCTATAACTTATTCATAATTATTATGTAAAATAACTTAAAAATTATTTTCCACTTTGTGAAAAAATATTTTAATTATGTTTAATTCCAGTAGATTTAGTTTTTGTGTTAGTTCAAGAGTGACATTAATTAATTGCTCTTCTTTTGCTACTCTACTTTATGATCAGACTCCATAATTAATAATTTTTAAATTTTTTGTTTGAAAACCCTTCAAAACTGTAAGTAACATAAACTACACTACTATATTTGAAGCGATGCAAAATGATATTCAATTATAGTTTGTTTTATTTATTTTGGTTAATCATACAAAAGTGTAATAGACTACGGGCCCGTATCGAAAATTGATGGGTCATGTGAACCACCAGGAGACTTTTTTAGAAAGATACAGGGGCATAAAACAATAACATTTAGCACTATGCTGTCACTTGGAAGCTGTCCAACTGAGTATAGGTAAAGGGGAGGGAGTAGGAACCGTCGATTTTTCTCCCTTGTCGCATAATTTTTGTACGGCGTTGCGAGATAATGGATTAGAAGAGATATTGAAATTGAATGGGACCGATGCCGTACAAAAATAGTGAGCCACAAAGTTGGATTTCTTTTTGATTTCCCGGCGATTGTCTCGCTCAATTTAGTCATTTAATTTTAGACGGCATCGGTCCCATTCAATTTCAATATCTTTCTAATCCATTATTTCGCAACACCGTACAAAAATTATGTGACAAGGGAGAAAAATCGACGGTTCCTACTCCCTCCCCTTTATCTATACTCAGTTGGACAGCTTCCAAGTGACAGCATAGTGCTACATGTTATTGTTTTATGCCCCTGTATCTTTCTAAAAAAGTCTCCTGGTGGTTCACATGACCCATCAATTTTCGACACGGGCCCGTAGTCTATAACTTATTCATAATTATTATGTAAAATAACTTAAAAATTATTTTCCACTTTGTGAAAAAATATTTTAATTATGTTTAATTCCAGTAGATTTAGTTTTTGTGTTAGTTCAAGAGTGACATTAATTAATTGCTCTTCTTTTGCTACTCTACTTTATGATCAGACTCCATAATTAATAATTTTTAAATTTTTTGTTTGAAAACCCTTCAAAACTGTAAGTAACATAAACTACACTACTATATTTGAAGCGATGCAAAATGATATTCAATTATAGTTTGTTTTATTTATTTTGGTTAATCATACAAAAGTGTAATAGACTACGGGCCCGTATCGAAAATTGATGGGTCATGTGAACCACCAGGAGACTTTTTTAGAAAGATACAGGGGCATAAAACAATAACATTTAGCACTATGCTGTCACTTGGAAGCTGTCCAACTGAGTATAGGTAAAGGGGAGGGAGTAGGAACCGTCGTTTTCTCCCTTGTCACTTAATTTTTGTACGGCGTTGCGAGATAATGGATTAGAAGAGATATTGAAATTGAATGGGACCGATGCCATACAAAAATAGTGAGCCACAAAGTTGGATTTCTTTTTGATTTCCCGGCGATTGTCTCGCTCAATTTAGTCATTTAATTTTAGACGGCATCGGTCCCATTCAATTTCAATATCTCTTCTAATCCATTATCTCGCAACGCCGTACAAAAATTATGTGACAAGGGAGAAAAATCGACGGTTCCTACTCCCTCCCCTTTACCTATACTCAGTTGGACAGCTTCCAAGTGACAGCATAGTGCTACATGTTATTGTTTTATGCCCCTGTATCTTTCTAAAAAAGTCTCCTGGTGGTTCACATGACCCATCAATTTTCGACACGGGCCCGTAGTCTATAACTTATTCATAATTATTATGTAAAATAACTTAAAAATTATTTTCCACTTTGTGAAAAAATATTTTAATTATGTTTAATTCCAGTAGATTTAGTTTTTGTGTTAGTTCAAGAGTGACATTAATTAATTGCTCTTCTTTTGCTACTCTACTTTATGATCAGACTCCATAATTAATAATTTTTAAATTTTTTGTTTGAAAACCCTTCAAAACTGTAAGTAACATAAACTACACTACTATATTTGAAGCGATGCAAAATGATATTCAATTATAGTTTGTTTTATTTATTTTGGTTAATCATACAAAAGTGTAATAGACTACGGGCCCGTATCGAAAATTGATGGGTCATGTGAACCACCAGGAGACTTTTTTAGAAAGATACAGGGGCATAAAACAATAACATTTAGCACTATGCTGTCACTTGGAAGCTGTCCAACTGAGTATAGGTAAAGGGGAGGGAGTAGGAACCGTCGTTTTCTCCCTTGTCACATAATTTTTGTACGGCGTTGCGAGATAATGGATTAGAAGAGATATTGAAATTGAATGGGACCGATGCCATACAAAAATAGTGAGCCACAAAGTTGGATTTCTTTTTGATTTCCCGGCGATTGTCTCGCTCAATTTAGTCATTTAATTTTAGACGGCATCGGTCCCATTCAATTTCAATATCTCTTCTAATCCATTATCTCGCAACGCCGTACAAAAATTATGTGACAAGGGAGAAAAATCGACGGTTCCTACTCCCTCCCCTTTACCTATACTCAGTTGTACAGCTTCCAAGTGACAGCATAGAGCTAAATGTTATTGTTTTATGCCCCTGTATCTTTCTAAAAAAGTCTCCTGGTGGTTCACATGACCCATCAATTTTCGACACGGGCCCGTAGTCTGTAACTTATTCATAATTATTATGTAAAATAACTTAAAAATTATTTTCCACTTTGTGAAAAAATATTTTAATTATGTTTAATTCCAGTAGATTTAGTTTTTGTGTTAGTTCAAGAGTGACATTAATTAATTGCTCTTCTTTTGCCACTCTACTTTATGATCAGACTCCATAATTAATAATTTTTAAATTTTTTTTTGAAAACCCTTCAAAACTGTAAGTAACATAAACTACACTACTATATTTGAAGCGATGCAAAATGATATTTAATTATAGTTTGTTTTATTTATTTTGGTTAATCATACAAAAGTGTAATAGACTACGGGCCCGTATCGAAAATTGATGGGTCATGTGAACCACCAGGAGACTTTTTTAGAAAGATACAGGGGCATAAAACAATAACATTTAGCACTATGCTGTCACTTGGAAGCTGTCCAACTGAGTATAGGTAAAGGGGAGGGAGTAGGAACCGTCGATTTTTCTCCCTTGTCGCATAATTTTTGTACGGCGTTGCGAGATAATGGATTAGAAGAGATATTGAAATTGAATGGGACCGATGCCGTACAAAAATAGTGAGCCACAAAGTTGGATTTCTTTTTGATTTCCCGGCGATTGTCTCGCTCAATTTAGTCATTTAATTTTAGACGGCATCGGTCCCATTCAATTTCAATATCTTTCTAATCCATTATCTCGCAACGCCGTACAAAAATTATGTGACAAGGGAGAAAAATCGACGGTTCCTACTCCCTCCCCTTTACCTATACTCAGTTGGACAGCTTCCAAGTGACAGCATAGTGCTACATGTTATTGTTTTATGCCCCTGTATCTTTATAAAAAAGTCTCCTGGTGGTTCACATGACCCATCAATTTTCGACACGGGCCCGTAGTCTATAACTTATTCATAATTATTATGTAAAATAACTTAAAAATTATTTTCCACTTTGTGAAAAAATATTTTAATTATGTTTAATTCCAGTAGATTTAGTTTTTGTGTTAGTTCAAGAGTGACATTAATTAATTGCTCTTCTTTTGCTACTCTACTTTATGATCAGACTCCATAATTAATAATTTTTAAATTTTTTGTTTGAAAACCCTTCAAAACTGTAAGTAACATAAACTACACTACTATATTTGAAGCGATGCAAAATGATATTTAATTATAGTTTGTTTTATTTATTTTGGTTAATCATACAAAAGTGTAATAGACTACGGGCCCGTTTCGAAAATTGATGGGTCATGTGAACCACCAGGAGACTTTTTTAGAAAGATACAGGGGCATAAAACAATAACATTTAGCACTATGCTGTCACTTGGAAGCTGTCCAACTGAGTATAGGTAAAGGGGAGGGAGTAGGAACCGTCGATTTTTCTCCCTTGTCACATAATTTTTGTACGGCGTTGCGAGATAATGGATTAGAAGAGATATTGAAATTGAATGGGACCGATGCCGTACAAAAATAGTGAGCCACAAAGTTGGATTTCTTTTTGATTTCCCGGCGATTGTCTCGCTCAATTTAGTCATTTAATTTTAGACGGCATCGGTCCCATTCAATTTCAATATCTCTTCTAATCCATTATCTCGCAACGCCGTACGAAAATTATGTGACAAGGGAGAAAAATCGACGGTTCCTACTTCCTCCCCTTTACCTATACTCAGTTGGACAGCTTCCAAGTGACAGCATAGTGCTAAATGTTATTGTTTTATGCCCCTGTATCTTTCTAAAAAAGTCTCCTGGTGGTTCACATGACCCATCAATTTTCGACACGGGCCCGTAGTCTATAACTTATTCATAATTATTATGTAAAATAACTTAAAAATTATTTTCCACTTTGTGAAAAAATATTTTAATTATGTTTAATTCCAGTAGATTTAGTTTTTGTGTTAGTTCAAGAGTGACATTAATTAATTGCTCTTCTTTTGCTACTCTACTTTATGATCAGACTCCATAATTAATAATTTTTAAATTTTTTGTTTGAAAACCCTTCAAAACTGTAAGTAACATAAACTACACTACTATATTTGAAGCGATGCAAAATGATATTTAATTATAGTTTGTTTTATTTATTTTGGTTAATCATACAAAAGTGTAATAGACTACGGGCCCGTATCGAAAATTGATGGGTCATGTGAACCACCAGGAGACTTTTTTAGAAAGATACAGGGGCATAAAACAATAACATTTAGCACTATGCTGTCACTTGGAAGCTGTCCAACTGAGTATAGGTAAAGGGGAGGGAGTAGGAACCGTCGATTTTTCTCCCTCGTCACATAATTTTTGTACGGCGTTGCGAGATAATGGATTAGAAGAGATATTGAAATTGAATGGGACCGATGCCGTACAAAAATAGTGAGCCACAAAGTTGGATTTCTTTTTGATTTCCCGGCGATTGTCTCGCTCAATTTAGTCATTTAATTTTAGACGGCATCGGTCCCATTCAATTTCAATATCTCTTCTAATCCATTATCTCGCAACGCCGTACAAAAATTATGTGACAAGGGAGAAAAATCGACGGTTCCTACTTCCTCCCCTTTACCTATACTCAGTTGGACAGCTTCCAAGTGACAGCATAGTGCTAAATGTTATTGTTTTATGCCCCTGTATCTTTCTAAAAAAGTCTCCTGGTGGTTCACATGACCCATCAATTTTCGACACGGGCCCGTAGTCCATAACTTATTCATAATTATGTAAAATAACTTAAAAATTATTTTCCACTTTGTGAAAAAATATTTTAATTATGTTTAATTCCAGTAGATTTAGTTTTTGTGTTAGTTCAAGAGTGACATTAATTAATTGCTCTTCTTTTGCCACTCTACTTCATGATCAGACTCCATAATTAATAATTTTTAAATTTTTTTTTTGAAAACCCTTCAAACAATATACTACACTACTATATTTGAAGCGATGCAAAATGATATTTAAATATCATTTTGCATCGCTTCAAAATGATATTTAAATATCATTTTGCATCGCTTCAATTATATTTTTACGCAAGTTTTCTGTACAACTTCGTTTGGTTTCAGTAATCAATTCCAGTTGAAGAATTTGGATGTCATCTTCTAGTTCCTGTATTAATTTGTCATTCTGCGCTTTATGATCAGACTCCATCTTCTCACATCTAAGTAAAATTTATAAGAGATTAGAGCAATGTTTAAAAAGATTTAGTATTTAATTAACAAAAATAATGAGTTCTTACTGTTTCTTAAATGAAGTGTAAATATTATCCAAAGAATTCATCTTTCGTTTATAGGATAAGGTTGATTGTTGCATGCATTGTACAATCTGTCCTGTTAATTGTTTTATTTTGTTTTCATTAGCCTTCATGGCATTACAATCAGTTTTCAAGTTCAACATGGTATCTGACAAACTCTTAAGATGTTCACTTTTTTCTTTCCTGTAAATAAGGATTAAATTATACTAAAATGGCTATTGGTCAACTCTGTGTAGGTACGATGCATATCCATCGACACTATGGATATAAACTCTTACCTTAATTCCTGTTGCTGACACATGGCATCTAATATTATCCGACGAGACTCTTTGCAAGCGTCTCCTTCTCCGTCTACTTCTAATTTCTTTTTCTTGGCATTAACATGAATCTGTTCAATTGAATTACTTGTACCGTATATAAAATATGAAATATTTAAATATCATTTTGCATCGCTTCGATTATATTTTTACGCAAGTTTTCTGTACAACTTTGTTTGGTTTCAGTAATCAATTCCAGTTGAAGAATTTGGATGTCATCTTCTAGTTCCTGTATTAATTTGTCATTCTGCGCTTTATGATCAGACTCCATCTTCTCACATCTAAGTAAAATTTATAAGAGATTAGAGCAATGTTTAAAAAGATTTAGTATTTAATTAACAAAAATAATGAGTTCTTACTGTTTCTTAAATGAAGTGTAAATATTATCCAAAGAATTCATCTTTCGTTTATAGGATAAGGTTGATTGTTGCATGCATTGTACAATCTGTCCTGTTAATTGTTTTATTTTGTTTTCATTAGCCTTCATGGCATTACAATCAGTTTTCAAGTTCAACATGGTATCTGACAAACTCTTAAGATGTTCACTATTTTCTTTCCTGTAAATAAGGATTAAATTATACTAAAATGGCTATTGGTCAACTCTGTGTAGGTACGATGCATATCCATCGACACTATGGATATAAACTCTTACCTTAATTCCTGTTGCTGACACATGGCATCTAATATTATCCGACGAGACTCTTTGCAAGCGTCTCCTTCTGCGTCTACTTCTAATTTCTTTTTCTTGGCATTAACATGAATCTGTTCAATTGAATTACTTGTACCGTATATAAAATATGAAATATTTAAATATCATTTTGCATCGCTTCGATTATATTTTTACGCAAGTTTTCTGTACAACTTTGTTTGGTTTCAGTAATCAATTCCAGTTGAAGAATTTGGATGTCATCTTCTAGTTCCTGTATTAATTTGTCATTCTGCGCTTTATGATCAGACTCCATCTTCTCACATCTAAGTAAAATTTATAAGAGATTAGAGCAATGTTTAAAAAGATTTAGTATTTAATTAACAAAAATAATGAGTTCTTACTGTTTCTTAAATGAAGTGTAAATATTATCCAAAGAATTCATCTTTCGTTTATAGGATAAGGTTGATTGTTGCATGCATTGTACAATCTGTCCTGTTAATTGTTTTATTTTGTTTTCATTAGCCTTCATGGCATTACAATCAGTTTTCAAGTTCAACATGGTATCTGACAAACTCTTAAGATGTTCACTTTTTTCTTTCCTGTAAATAAGGATTAAATTATACTAAAATGGCTATTGGTCAACTCTGTGTAGGTACGATGCATATCCATCGACACTATGGATATAAACTCTTACCTTAATTCCTGTTGCTGACACATGGCATCTAATATTATCCGACGAGACTCTTTGCAAGCGTCTCCTTCTGCGTCTACTTCTAATTTCTTTTTCTTGGCATTAACATGAATCTGTTCAATTGAATTACTTGTACCGTATATAAAATATGAAATATTTAAATATCATTTTGCATCGCTTCGATTATATTTTTACGCAAGTTTTCTGTACAACTTCGTTTGATTTTAGTGATCAATTCTTGTTGAAGAATTTGGATGTCATCTTCTAGTTTCTGCATTAATTTATCAATCTGCGCTTTATGATCAGACTCCATCTTCTCACATCTAAGTAAAATTTATAAGAGATTAGAGCAATGTTTAAAAAGATTTAGTATTTAATTAACAAAAATAATGAGTTCTTACTGTTTCTTAAATGAAGTGTAAATATTATCCAAAGAATTCATCTTTCGTTTATGGGATAAGTTTGATTGTTTCATGCATTGTAAAATCTGTCCTGTCAATTGTTTTACTTTGGTTTCATTAGCGTTCATGGCATGACAATCAGTTTTCAACTTCGAAATGGTATCAGACAAACTCTTAAGAAGATGTTCACTTTTTTCTTTCCTGTAAATAAGGATTAAATTATACTAAAATGGCTATTGGTCAACTCTGTGTAGGTACGATGCATATCCATCGACACTATGGATATAAACTCTTACCTTAATTCCTGTTGCTGACACATGGCATCTAATATTATCCGACGAGACTCTTTGCAAGCGTCTCCTTCTGCGTCTACTTCTAATTTCTTTTTCTTGGCATTAACATGAATCTGTTCAATTGAATTACTTGTACCGTATATAAAATATGAAATATTTAAATATCATTTTGCATCGCTTCGATTATATTTTTACGCAAGTTTTCTGTACAACTTTGTTTGGTTTCAGTAATCAATTCCAGTTGAAGAATTTGGATGTCATCTTCTAGTTCCTGTATTAATTTGTCATTCTGCGCTTTATGATCAGACTCCATCTTCTCACATCTAAGTAAAATTTATAAGAGATTAGAGCAATGTTTAAAAAGATTTAGTATTTAATTAACAAAAATAATGAGTTCTTACTGTTTCTTAAATGAAGTGTAAATATTATCCAAAGAATTCATCTTTCGTTTATAGGATAAGGTTGATTGTTGCATGCATTGTACAATCTGTCCTGTTAATTGTTTTATTTTGTTTTCATTAGCCTTCATGGCATTACAATCAGTTTTCAAGTTCAACATGGTATCTGACAAACTCTTAAGATGTTCACTTTTTTCTTTCCTGTAAATAAGGATTAAATTATACTAAAATGGCTATTGGTCAACTCTGTGTAGGTACGATGCATATCCATCGACACTATGG
This sequence comes from Spilarctia lutea, assembly GCA_916048165.1. Taxonomy (NCBI): domain Eukaryota; kingdom Metazoa; phylum Arthropoda; class Insecta; order Lepidoptera; family Erebidae; genus Spilarctia; species Spilarctia lutea. The sequence continues at coordinate 25,673,700 of OU696470.1, read as the reverse complement.
ATATAAACTCTTACCTTAATTCCTGTTGCTGACACATGGCATCTAATATTATCCGACGAGACTCTTTGCAAGCGTCTCCTTCTGCGTCTACTTCTAATTTCTTTTTCTTGGCATTAACATGAATCTGTTCAATTGAATTACTTGTACCGTATATAAAATATGAAATATTTAAATATCATTTTGCATCGCTTCGATTATATTTTTACGCAAGTTTTCTGTACAACTTTGTTTGGTTTCAGTAATCAATTCCAGTTGAAGAATTTGGATGTCATCTTCTAGTTCCTGTATTAATTTGTCATTCTGCGCTTTATGATCAGACTCCGTCTTCTCACATCTAAGTAAAATTTATAAGAGATTAGAGCAATGTTTAAAAAGATTTAGTATTTAATTAACAAAAATAATGAGTTCTTACTGTTTCTTAAATGAAGTGTAAATATTATCCAAAGAATTCATCTTTCGTTTATAGGATAAGGTTGATTGTTGCATGCATTGTACAATCTGTCCTGTTAATTGTTTTATTTTGTTTTCATTAGCCTTCATGGCATTACAATCAGTTTTCAAGTTCAACATGGTATCTGACAAACTCTTAAGATGTTCACTTTTTTCTTTCCTGTAAATAAGGATTAAATTATACTAAAATGGCTATTGGTCAACTCTGTGTAGGTACGATGCATATCCATCGACACTATGGATATAAACTCTTACCTTAATTCCTGTTGCTGACACATGGCATCTAATATTATCCGACGAGACTCTTTGCAAGCGTCTCCTTCTGCGTCTACTTCTAATTTCTTTTTCTTGGCATTAACATGAATCTGTTCAATTGAATTACTTGTACCGTATATAAAATATGAAATATTTAAATATCATTTTGCATCGCTTCGATTATATTTTTACGCAAGTTTTCTGTACAACTTCGTTTGATTTTAGTGATCAATTCTTGTTGAAGAATTTGGATGTCATCTTCTAGTTTCTGCATTAATTTATCAATCTGCGCTTTATGATCAGACTCCATCTTCTCACATCTAAGTAAAATTTATAAGAGATTAGAGCAATGTTTAAAAAGATTTAGTATTTAATTAACAAAAATAATGAGTTCTTACTGTTTCTTAAATGAAGTGTAAATATTATCCAAAGAATTCATCTTTCGTTTATAGGATAAGGTTGATTGTTGCATGCATTGTACAATCTGTCCTGTTAATTGTTTTATTTTGTTTTCATTAGCCTTCATGGCATTACAATCAGTTTTCAAGTTCAACATGGTATCTGACAAACTCTTAAGATGTTCACTATTTTCTTTCCTGTAAATAAGGATTAAATTATACTAAAATGGCTATTGGTCAACTCTGTGTAGGTACGATGCATATCCATCGACACTATGGATATAAACTCTTACCTTAATTCCTGTTGCTGACACATGGCATCTAATATTATCCGACGAGACTCTTTGCAAGCGTCTCCTTCTGCGTCTACTTCTAATTTCTTTTTCTTGGCATTAACATGAATCTGTTCAATTGAATTACTTGTACCGTATATAAAATATGAAATATTTAAATATCATTTTGCATCGCTTCGATTATATTTTTACGCAAGTTTTCTGTACAACTTTGTTTGGTTTCAGTAATCAATTCCAGTTGAAGAATTTGGATGTCATCTTCTAGTTCCTGTATTAATTTGTCATTCTGCGCTTTATGATCAGACTCCATCTTCTCACATCTAAGTAAAATTTATAAGAGATTAGAGCAATGTTTAAAAAGATTTAGTATTTAATTAACAAAAATAATGAGTTCTTACTGTTTCTTAAATGAAGTGTAAATATTATCCAAAGAATTCATCTTTCGTTTATAGGATAAGGTTGATTGTTGCATGCATTGTACAATCTGTCCTGTTAATTGTTTTATTTTGTTTTCATTAGCCTTCATGGCATTACAATCAGTTTTCAAGTTCAACATGGTATCTGACAAACTCTTAAGATGTTCACTTTTTTCTTTCCTGTAAATAAGGATTAAATTATACTAAAATGGCTATTGGTCAACTCTGTGTAGGTACGATGCATATCCATCGACACTATGGATATAAACTCTTACCTTAATTCCTGTTGCTGACACATGGCATCTAATATTATCCGACGAGACTCTTTGCAAGCGTCTCCTTCTGCGTCTACTTCTAATTTCTTTTTCTTGGCATTAACATGAATCTGTTCAATTGAATTACTTGTACCGTATATAAAATATGAAATATTTAAATATCATTTTGCATCGCTTCGATTATATTTTTACGCAAGTTTTCTGTACAACTTCGTTTGATTTTAGTGATCAATTCTTGTTGAAGAATTTGGATGTCATCTTCTAGTTTCTGCATTAATTTATCAATCTGCGCTTTATGATCAGACTCCATCTTCTCACATCTAAGTAAAATTTATAAGAGATTAGAGCAATGTTTAAAAAGATTTAGTATTTAATTAACAAAAATAATGAGTTCTTACTGTTTCTTAAATGAAGTGTAAATATTATCCAAAGAATTCATCTTTCGTTTATGGGATAAGTTTGATTGTTTCATGCATTGTAAAATCTGTCCTGTCAATTGTTTTACTTTGGTTTCATTAGCGTTCATGGCATGACAATCAGTTTTCAACTTCGAAATGGTATCAGACAAACTCTTAAGAAGATGTTCACTTTTTTCTTTCCTGTAAATAAGGATTAAATTATACTAAAATGGCTATTGGTCAACTCTGTGTAGGTACGATGCATATCCATCGACACTATGGATATAAACTCTTACCTTAATTCCTGTTGCTGACACATGGCATCTAATATTATCCGACGAGACTCTTTGCAAGCGTCTCCTTCTGCGTCTACTTCTAATTTCTTTTTCTTGGCATTAACATGAATCTGTTCAATTGAATTACTTGTACCGTATATAAAATATGAAATATTTAAATATCATTTTGCATCGCTTCGATTATATTTTTACGCAAGTTTTCTGTACAACTTTGTTTGGTTTCAGTAATCAATTCCAGTTGAAGAATTTGGATGTCATCTTCTAGTTCCTGTATTAATTTGTCATTCTGCGCTTTATGATCAGACTCCATCTTCTCACATCTAAGTAAAATTTATAAGAGATTAGAGCAATGTTTAAAAAGATTTAGTATTTAATTAACAAAAATAATGAGTTCTTACTGTTTCTTAAATGAAGTGTAAATATTATCCAAAGAATTCATCTTTCGTTTATAGGATAAGGTTGATTGTTGCATGCATTGTACAATCTGTCCTGTTAATTGTTTTATTTTGTTTTCATTAGCCTTCATGGCATTACAATCAGTTTTCAAGTTCAACATGGTATCTGACAAACTCTTAAGATGTTCACTTTTTTCTTTCCTGTAAATAAGGATTAAATTATACTAAAATGGCTATTGGTCAACTCTGTGTAGGTACGATGCATATCCATCGACACTATGGATATAAACTCTTACCTTAATTCCTGTTGCTGACACATGGCATCTAATATTATCCGACGAGACTCTTTGCAAGCGTCTCCTTCTGCGTCTACTTCTAATTTCTTTTTCTTGGCATTAACATGAATCTGTTCAATTGAATTACTTGTACCGTATATAAAATATGAAATATTTAAATATCATTTTGCATCGCTTCGATTATATTTTTACGCAAGTTTTCTGTACAACTTTGTTTGGTTTCAGTAATCAATTCCAGTTGAAGAATTTGGATGTCATCTTCTAGTTCCTGTATTAATTTGTCATTCTGCGCTTTATGATCAGACTCCATCTTCTCACATCTAAGTAAAATTTATAAGAGATTAGAGCAATGTTTAAAAAGATTTAGTATTTAATTAACAAAAATAATGAGTTCTTACTGTTTCTTAAATGAAGTGTAAATATTATCCAAAGAATTCATCTTTCGTTTATAGGATAAGGTTGATTGTTGCATGCATTGTACAATCTGTCCTGTTAATTGTTTTATTTTGTTTTCATTAGCCTTCATGGCATTACAATCAGTTTTCAAGTTCAACATGGTATCTGACAAACTCTTAAGATGTTCACTTTTTTCTTTCCTGTAAATAAGGATTAAATTATACTAAAATGGCTATTGGTCAACTCTGTGTAGGTACGATGCATATCCATCGACACTATGGATATAAACTCTTACCTTAATTCCTGTTGCTGACACATGGCATCTAATATTATCCGACGAGACTCTTTGCAAGCGTCTCCTTCTGCGTCTACTTCTAATTTCTTTTTCTTGGCATTAACATGAATCTGTTCAATTGAATTACTTGTACCGTATATAAAATATGAAATATTTAAATATCATTTTGCATCGCTTCGATTATATTTTTACGCAAGTTTTCTGTACAACTTCGTTTGATTTTAGTGATCAATTCTTGTTGAAGAATTTGGATGTCATCTTCTAGTTTCTGCATTAATTTATCAATCTGCGCTTTATGATCAGACTCCATCTTCTCACATCTAAGTAAAATTTATAAGAGATTAGAGCAATGTTTAAAAAGATTTAGTATTTAATTAACAAAAATAATGAGTTCTTACTGTTTCTTAAATGAAGTGTAAATATTATCCAAAGAATTCATCTTTCGTTTATGGGATAAGTTTGATTGTTTCATGCATTGTAAAATCTGTCCTGTCAATTGTTTTACTTTGGTTTCATTAGCGTTCATGGCATGACAATCAGTTTTCAACTTCGAAATGGTATCAGACAAACTCTTAAGAAGATGTTCACTTTTTTCTTTCCTGTAAATAAGGATTAAATTATACTAAAATGGCTATTGGTCAACTCTGTGTAGGTACGATGCATATCCATCGACACTATGGATATAAACTCTTACCTTAATTCCTGTTGCTGACACATGGCATCTAATATTATCCGACGAGACTCTTTGCAAGCGTCTCCTTCTGCGTCTACTTCTAATTTCTTTTTCTTGGCATTAACATGAATCTGTTCAATTGAATTACTTGTACCGTATATAAAATATGAAATATTTAAATATCATTTTGCATCGCTTCGATTATATTTTTACGCAAGTTTTCTGTACAACTTTGTTTGGTTTCAGTAATCAATTCCAGTTGAAGAATTTGGATGTCATCTTCTAGTTCCTGTATTAATTTGTCATTCTGCGCTTTATGATCAGACTCCATCTTCTCACATCTAAGTAAAATTTATAAGAGATTAGAGCAATGTTTAAAAAGATTTAGTATTTAATTAACAAAAATAATGAGTTCTTACTGTTTCTTAAATGAAGTGTAAATATTATCCAAAGAATTCATCTTTCGTTTATAGGATAAGGTTGATTGTTGCATGCATTGTACAATCTGTCCTGTTAATTGTTTTATTTTGTTTTCATTAGCCTTCATGGCATTACAATCAGTTTTCAAGTTCAACATGGTATCTGACAAACTCTTAAGATGTTCACTTTTTTCTTTCCTGTAAATAAGGATTAAATTATACTAAAATGGCTATTGGTCAACTCTGTGTAGGTACGATGCATATCCATCGACACTATGGATATAAACTCTTACCTTAATTCCTGTTGCTGACACATGGCATCTAATATTATCCGACGAGACTCTTTGCAAGCGTCTCCTTCTGCGTCTACTTCTAATTTCTTTTTCTTGGCATTAACATGAATCTGTTCAATTGAATTACTTGTACCGTATATAAAATATGAAATATTTAAATATCATTTTGCATCGCTTCGATTATATTTTTACGCAAGTTTTCTGTACAACTTTGTTTGGTTTCAGTAATCAATTCCAGTTGAAGAATTTGGATGTCATCTTCTAGTTCCTGTATTAATTTGTCATTCTGCGCTTTATGATCAGACTCCATCTTCTCACATCTAAGTAAAATTTATAAGAGATTAGAGCAATGTTTAAAAAGATTTAGTATTTAATTAACAAAAATAATGAGTTCTTACTGTTTCTTAAATGAAGTGTAAATATTATCCAAAGAATTCATCTTTCGTTTATAGGATAAGGTTGATTGTTGCATGCATTGTACAATCTGTCCTGTTAATTGTTTTATTTTGTTTTCATTAGCCTTCATGGCATTACAATCAGTTTTCAAGTTCAACATGGTATCTGACAAACTCTTAAGATGTTCACTTTTTTCTTTCCTGTAAATAAGGATTAAATTATACTAAAATGGCTATTGGTCAACTCTGTGTAGGTACGATGCATATCCATCGACACTATGGATATAAACTCTTACCTTAATTCCTGTTGCTGACACATGGCATCTAATATTATCCGACGAGACTCTTTGCAAGCGTCTCCTTCTGCGTCTACTTCTAATTTCTTTTTCTTGGCATTAACATGAATCTGTTCAATTGAATTACTTGTACCGTATATAAAATATGAAATATTTAAATATCATTTTGCATCGCTTCGATTATATTTTTACGCAAGTTTTCTGTACAACTTCGTTTGATTTTAGTGATCAATTCTTGTTGAAGAATTTGGATGTCATCTTCTAGTTTCTGCATTAATTTATCAATCTGCGCTTTATGATCAGACTCCATCTTCTCACATCTAAGTAAAATTTATAAGAGATTAGAGCAATGTTTAAAAAGATTTAGTATTTAATTAACAAAAATAATGAGTTCTTACTGTTTCTTAAATGAAGTGTAAATATTATCCAAAGAATTCATCTTTCGTTTATAGGATAAGGTTGATTGTTGCATGCATTGTACAATCTGTCCTGTTAATTGTTTTATTTTGTTTTCAGTAGCCTTCATGGCATTACAATCAGTTTTCAAGTTCAACATGGTATCTGACAAACTCTTAAGATGTTCACTATTTTCTTTCCTGTAAATAAGGATTAAATTATACTAAAATGGCTATTGGTCAACTCTGTGTAGGTACGATGCATATCCATCGACACTATGGATATAAACTCTTACCTTAATTCCTGTTGCTGACACATGGCATCTAATATTATCCGACGAGACTCTTTGCAAGCGTCTCCTTCTGCGTCTACTTCTAATTTCTTTTTCTTGGCATTAACATGAATCTGTTCAATTGAATTACTTGTACCGTATATAAAATATGAAATATTTAAATATCATTTTGCATCGCTTCGATTATATTTTTACGCAAGTTTTCTGTACAACTTTGTTTGGTTTCAGTAATCAATTCCAGTTGAAGAATTTGGATGTCATCTTCTAGTTCCTGTATTAATTTGTCATTCTGCGCTTTATGATCAGACTCCATCTTCTCACATCTAAGTAAAATTTATAAGAGATTAGAGCAATGTTTAAAAAGATTTAGTATTTAATTAACAAAAATAATGAGTTCTTACTGTTTCTTAAATGAAGTGTAAATATTATCCAAAGAATTCATCTTTCGTTTATAGGATAAGGTTGATTGTTGCATGCATTGTACAATCTGTCCTGTTAATTGTTTTATTTTGTTTTCATTAGCCTTCATGGCATTACAATCAGTTTTCAAGTTCAACATGGTATCTGACAAACTCTTAAGATGTTCACTTTTTTCTTTCCTGTAAATAAGGATTAAATTATACTAAAATGGCTATTGGTCAACTCTGTGTAGGTACGATGCATATCCATCGACACTATGGATATAAACTCTTACCTTAATTCCTGTTGCTGACACATGGCATCTAATATTATCCGACGAGACTCTTTGCAAGCGTCTCCTTCTGCGTCTACTTCTAATTTCTTTTTCTTGGCATTAACATGAATCTGTTCAATTGAATTACTTGTACCGTATATAAAATATGAAATATTTAAATATCATTTTGCATCGCTTCGATTATATTTTTACGCAAGTTTTCTGTACAACTTCGTTTGATTTTAGTGATCAATTCTTGTTGAAGAATTTGGATGTCATCTTCTAGTTTCTGCATTAATTTATCAATCTGCGCTTTATGATCAGACTCCATCTTCTCACATCTAAGTAAAATTTATAAGAGATTAGAGCAATGTTTAAAAAGATTTAGTATTTAATTAACAAAAATAATGAGTTCTTACTGTTTCTTAAATGAAGTGTAAATATTATCCAAAGAATTCATCTTTCGTTTATGGGATAAGTTTGATTGTTTCATGCATTGTAAAATCTGTCCTGTCAATTGTTTTACTTTGGTTTCATTAGCGTTCATGGCATTACAATCAGTTTTCAACTTCGAAATGGTATCAGACAAACTCTTAAGAAGATGTTCACTTTTTTCTTTCCTGTAAATAAGGATTAAATTATACTAAAATGGCTATTGGTCAACTCTGTGTAGGTACGATGCATATCCATCGACACTATGGATATAAACTCTTACCTTAATTCCTGTTGCTGACACATGGCATCTAATATTATCCGACGAGACTCTTTGCAAGCGTCTCCTTCTGCGTCTACTTCTAATTTCTTTTTCTTGGCATTAACATGAATCTGTTCAATTGAATTACTTGTACCGTATATAAAATATGAAATATTTAAATATCATTTTGCATCGCTTCGATTATATTTTTACGCAAGTTTTCTGTACAACTTTGTTTGGTTTCAGTAATCAATTCCAGTTGAAGAATTTGGATGTCATCTTCTAGTTCCTGTATTAATTTGTCATTCTGCGCTTTATGATCAGACTCCATCTTCTCACATCTAAGTAAAATTTATAAGAGATTAGAGCAATGTTTAAAAAGATTTAGTATTTAATTAACAAAAATAATGAGTTCTTACTGTTTCTTAAATGAAGTGTAAATATTATCCAAAGAATTCATCTTTCGTTTATAGGATAAGGTTGATTGTTGCATGCATTGTACAATCTGTCCTGTTAATTGTTTTATTTTGTTTTCATTAGCCTTCATGGCATTACAATCAGTTTTCAAGTTCAACATGGTATCTGACAAACTCTTAAGATGTTCACTTTTTTCTTTCCTGTAAATAAGGATTAAATTATACTAAAATGGCTATTGGTCAACTCTGTGTAGGTACGATGCATATCCATCGACACTATGGATATAAACTCTTACCTTAATTCCTGTTGCTGACACATGGCATCTAATATTATCCGACGAGACTCTTTGCAAGCGTCTCCTTCTGCGTCTACTTCTAATTTCTTTTTCTTGGCATTAACATGAATCTGTTCAATTGAATTACTTGTACCGTATATAAAATATGAAATATTTAAATATCATTTTGCATCGCTTCGATTATATTTTTACGCAAGTTTTCTGTACAACTTCGTTTGATTTTAGTGATCAATTCTTGTTGAAGAATTTGGATGTCATCTTCTAGTTTCTGCATTAATTTATCAATCTGCGCTTTATGATCAGACTCCATCTTCTCACATCTAAGTAAAATTTATAAGAGATTAGAGCAATGTTTAAAAAGATTTAGTATTTAATTAACAAAAATAATGAGTTCTTACTGTTTCTTAAATGAAGTGTAAATATTATCCAAAGAATTCATCTTTCGTTTATGGGATAAGTTTGATTGTTTCATGCATTGTAAAATCTGTCCTGTCAATTGTTTTACTTTGGTTTCATTAGCGTTCATGGCATTACAATCAGTTTTCAACTTCGAAATGGTATCAGACAAACTCTTAAGAAGATGTTCACTTTTTTCTTTCCTGTAAATAAGGATTAAATTATACTAAAATGGCTATTGGTCAACTCTGTGTAGGTACGATGCATATCCATCGACACTATGGATATAAACTCTTACCTTAATTCCTGTTGCTGACACATGGCATCTAATATTATCCGACGAGACTCTTTGCAAGCGTCTCCTTCTGCGTCTACTTCTAATTTCTTTTTCTTGGCATTAACATGAATCTGTTCAATTGAATTACTTGTACCGTATATAAAATATGAAATATTTAAATATCATTTTGCATCGCTTCGATTATATTTTTACGCAAGTTTTCTGTACAACTTTGTTTGGTTTCAGTAATCAATTCCAGTTGAAGAATTTGGATGTCATCTTCTAGTTCCTGTATTAATTTGTCATTCTGCGCTTTATGATCAGACTCCATCTTCTCACATCTAAGTAAAATTTATAAGAGATTAGAGCAATGTTTAAAAAGATTTAGTATTTAATTAACAAAAATAATGAGTTCTTACTGTTTCTTAAATGAAGTGTAAATATTATCCAAAGAATTCATCTTTCGTTTATAGGATAAGGTTGATTGTTGCATGCATTGTACAATCTGTCCTGTTAATTGTTTTATTTTGTTTTCATTAGCCTTCATGGCATTACAATCAGTTTTCAAGTTCAACATGGTATCTGACAAACTCTTAAGATGTTCACTTTTTTCTTTCCTGTAAATAAGGATTAAATTATACTAAAATGGCTATTGGTCAACTCTGTGTAGGTACGATGCATATCCATCGACACTATGGATATAAACTCTTACCTTAATTCCTGTTGCTGACACATGGCATCTAATATTATCCGACGAGACTCTTTGCAAGCGTCTCCTTCTGCGTCTACTTCTAATTTCTTTTTCTTGGCATTAACATGAATCTGTTCAATTGAATTACTTGTACCGTATATAAAATATGAAATATTTAAATATCATTTTGCATCGCTTCGATTATATTTTTACGCAAGTTTTCTGTACAACTTTGTTTGGTTTCAGTAATCAATTCCAGTTGAAGAATTTGGATGTCATCTTCTAGTTCCTGTATTAATTTGTCATTCTGCGCTTTATGATCAGACTCCATCTTCTCACATCTAAGTAAAATTTATAAGAGATTAGAGCAATGTTTAAAAACATTTAGTATTTAATTAACAAAAATAATGAGTTCTTACTGTTTCTTAAATGAAGTGTAAATATTATCCAAAGAATTCATCTTTCGTTTATAGGATAAGGTTGATTGTTGCATGCATTGTACAATCTGTCCTGTTAATTGTTTTATTTTGTTTTCATTAGCCTTCATGGCATTACAATCAGTTTTCAATTTCAACATGGTATCTGACAAACTCTTAAGAAGATGCACACACAGCATCTAATATTTTTCGACGAGACTCTTTGCAAGCGTCTCCTGCGTCTCCTTCTGCGTCTACTCCTGCGTCTAATTTCTTTTTCTTGGCATTCGATTCATGTTCAATTGAATTACTTGTACCCTCTTCCTCGGTATTATCGCTGGGAGTACTTCTTAAACGCTTTTGTGTTTTTTTGTTGCTCGGTTGATCTTTTGATAACTGTGAGTTATTTAATAACTTATTTAAATCTTCCGATCGTAACTCAACTCTTAATTCTTTTTTAGATGTCATTTTATATTATCCGTATGAATATATTTGTACTTTTAGGATAAATTATGGCTTATGAAGAAAACAACTTCTTTTTCTTTTTTTTGATGAATGGCAACCAGCCGGATCACTAGGATCAGCTATTTCTGCCAATGACAAGTATTTATAGTCTTCAATTATCAAGTCTTCCAGTCTTCAAGAAAGAAATTAATGATAAAAAAGATATAAAATGTGGATGACATGAAATGGGGACCGTCTTCCGAAAAAACAAAAAACGATCTCGAAGAAAACAACTAAAAACAAGGTAGTTAACGCATTTATGGAGGGTACCCTCCATAAACGCATTTCAATAGTGACACGTCAATATTCAATATCCAGTTGCCACTTTATTGCAACAAAACATGAAATGATGGAAACATTATTTTTCAATTTTTTTATAGAATGGTGATTGAAAAACAGTCACCATTCTATAAAAAAATTATTAAATGATCTATTTGTGTACATAATCAAACAAAATATTTGAATTCAAATTACGATAACGTAATTGTTAGTTGAAAGCTAAGTGTCCTGTTGCATTTACCCAAGAGATAATGGTGGTTGTTGAGCTATTATTTCAAACTACTGATAACACAGAAACGAGCAGTGTTGTTGTTAAGCTGTCATTGTGGCATATATATTATCGGTATACCTACAGATGTCTGTCTCATTATTAGTTTTCACAGTGATTCTCAAATATTTATTTGTATGATTCAAAAATGATTGGTATTCGGAACTGATTCGCCTGCACAGATTTAATGAAATTTACCATGGAGATACTTTGATTGTTAAGAAAGGGCATAGACTTCGGAAATTACCACGATAACTGACATACATGCGGGCGGAGCAGCGGACAAAATCTAGTATTAAAATAAGATTCATTAAATAGTAGTAGGTGTACAAGAAGATACCTACATCATCATCAGCCTATCGCAGTTCGCTGTTGGACATAGGTCTTTCCAATTGCACGCTACTTAGATCAATCCTCGGCTTTTCGCATCCAGCTTCTACCAGCCATCTTGCGCAAGTCATCACTCCACATGGCCTGTAGACATCCTACATTATGTTTGCTGAGACGCGGTCTCTGTAAATAAGCAGGTTGCACTGGTGTCAGGCGCGTGCCCATAAAAACAAAGAATTCAAGAATTCAAGATTACAGGTCGCTTTGAGATTATATTTATAAGGAAAAATATGCAGTTTAACACTAACATTAAATATAATTAACGATGGTAGATACATTCCATCCACTCACGTGCCCGGCCCGCGCACAGAAAGATGGCCGGATTTATGAAAGATACTTCACCAGGCACTTGAACGTTAATCGAGATTTGATCTGGATTGTTTTTATTACTAAGTAAAATAGTTGGTTCTATAGAAGACAATTCCCGTCGCGCTTTTCGTAATTTATCAGCTCTCAAACGACTGAGTTCACGTTGTCGAAATCTTTTATTATTTATAATAAACATTTTTGTATAAAAATTGTATTCAATACACAGTAGCTACAACTATTCTGTAACAGTAGTTAGTAACAGTAACAACAGTATTTATAAACTAACGGATATCTATTCGTAAGTTTTTTGTGGTTCGACTAATCACAGAAACTCTTTTAAATATACGCATCTTTGAAATACGTAAAATAACACACTGCTCAATGGCGGCCGCGAGGAAGGAGAAGTGACACGTGACAGTCAACCAATCAGATCGCGCGTAGCGTTTGGTTATTGCTTACTTATTATTTTACGAGTGAGTTCAGTAAGTTTATCAATTTACGAAAATGTGGACACAAAATTACAATTTATCTCCCGTTTAGAATCCTACGAAAGTTTATAAACTTCCTAGTAGATTGATAAACTTGCAGATCTTGTTATTTTCCGGTGACATCTATACGAATATCACGGTCAAAGTTATCAAATATATTTTTTAGTTTGTTCAACCACCTCTATCCAGTCATCTCTTGTGACTTTTTCGCATGCCTCTTTTAAAAGCGTCTTCATCTTTTTATGCCATATGTTGGAGAAGTATTATGGCGGGCTGCATAACCTTTAATTTGAGCCCAGATTAACTCTATGGCATTGCACTGGCAGTGATATGGAGGAATTCGGAGAACGCGATGACCGTACTCCAGAGCCAGCTCATCTATTTCGTATCGAACATTTGCTAGCTTATGGTCGTTGACTAATTTCATCAGCTCCGCTTTTAGCATTGACATATTTGAGTCAATGCCACTTCTTTGCAGCCAAGCCACCAATTCCTCTTTTCTATTAGCTTGAGTAGGTGCTTTATTTATTTGCTTATTTATTTGCACCGAATGATAAGGGGCGTTATCCATTATTATAATTAAAGGATCTGGAAAGCCAGGTAGCAACACATCCTGGAGCCACTCCTTGAATGCAGACGCATTCATTTCTTCGTGGTAGTCAGTAGTAGTTTTTGACTCAAATGCCAATAAACCATTTTCCACAAAACCATACTTCGCACAACCTATAGGTAGTTAACATATAGTTCTGTCTCAATTTGTCCGTAAGTCACTAATAAGGAAAAAAAAGATAACCTATTATACCTCAAGGAGGCAGCACTGTACAAAATATTCCGTACGAATAAATATACCATTTACTTTGGTATTCCTTGCTGGTTGTAAGCCAAGACTTCCAATGATATGCCGTTGTTAGGCAATGCCATTGAATTGCCGAACTAAGTCCACCTTTGGTACACCAAACTTTGGTTATCCATGCTGGTCCTAAGTCAAGACTTCCAATGATATGCCGTTGTTAGGCAATGCCATTTAATTGCCGAACTAAGTCCACCTTTGGTACACCAAACTTCGGTATAACTTTGGTTATCCTTGCTGGTCCTAAGTCAAGACTTCCAATGATATGCCGTTGTTAGGCAATGCCATTGAATTGCCGAACTAAGCCCACCTTTGGTACACCAAACTTCGGTATAACTTTGGTTATCCTTGCTGGTCACAAGTTAGTACTGCCAATGGCATGCCAAATTAAGACAACGTCACAGCATTTCCTAGTTAGGATCGGGTTTAGCATGTCAAACTTTGATAAAGCTTCGGCTACACCTGCTTGGTGCCAGTCAGGATTTGATACGGTATACTGAACTTCGGCAGTACCGAAAAGTTTCCTAATGACACCGGAATTCGGAAATTTTTCGGCATGCCACCATTTTGCTTTCCGAATATGAATTTAATTATAGTCGTTCCAATCGTTTATTTAACTTTTGACAGCTCTAATACTTAATCAAATAGTGATACCCTGACCCGTTACCTATTCGATTTCTTTTATCGATCGATTTTATGCATTAAGAAGTTTTAATCGATTTAACAAACTCATTATTTTATAGATAATTTTCGTACTTCATATTTCTATGTGTTTCAATGTGCAGGTCGCACATTGAAACACTTGTCAAAACCTTTGTCAAAATAAAGAAGAAATGTATTAAAAGAATGTTCTTCAAATATGACGGTTCTATGTCATGAAAAAATATATAAAAGGAACTGAAGTTTCGAAATGTATTATTGTATTGTGTTGTAATTCAGTGGTTAATATTGTATTTGTTAAACCATTGATGATCTTTATTAAATCTCTCTCTGTCTATTTTAAAATAATCTACAGTATTTCAATGAGTAACCTTCAATATAGTTGAGTATTTATATTCCTCCGTATTGATTTATTTGTGAATTCTCACGTTTGGTTGAGTTGAGCGTATCGTTCCTGCCTTCTTTACTGTCAAAATGCCAAAAAAGAAAGTACTCAAAGGACAAACAAGAGAGTTTGTCTTGCGACTTCGTGAATACTTAGAAAAGGAAAGCAATAATGGTGGGCCTCTTATACCAGTGACTCAAGTTAGAGACCGTGTTGCAGCAGCATTAGGTATTAGTGCTCCAACAGTGGCAAAAATAACAAAAGAAGTCTACGGCAGCAGTGGCATGGAACAGAATAAGCTATCTACACCTAAGAAAAAACGTCAGCCTAGTAAAGTTACAGCCGTTGACAATTTTAACGCTGATGCTATTCGTCGTCATATATACGACTATTACCAAAGAAAAGAGATTCCCAAAATTAAAAAAACTAACACATTCTCTACGAAATAGTGGTTTGTTCCGTGGTCAAAAATCTACTCTGGCAAAGGTATTGAAAGACATTGAAAAAACTGAAAAACTCCAGAAAACTGGGCGAATGTTGTAGAAAAAACAAAGAAGGTGATAATGTCAGATTGGGATCGGGATGTTGCATTCAACAATTTATTTATCCAAGAGCTCACAACCTTTTAAATGTTCCTTGTATTAATATATATGAAATTGCAAAATTTGTTAAAAATAACCGTTCGCTTTTTGAATCTAAAGTTAATTTTAGCAAACGTGAAGCAACACAACTACCATTAAATATGCCAATACCCAGAATCGAACTATTTAGACGAAATTGCGTGTATATGGCTCCACTTATTTATAACACAATACCCAAGTGTATAACTGACCTACCACTCAAGAAGTTTTATGTTGTGCTTAGAAAATGGTTGGTAGAAAACAGTTATTATTCCGTCAGGGAATTCCTACAAAAAAATGCGTGTCCGTCTTATCATTTTAGAAATGCATTGTAGGTGTGTATTGAATTTGTTTTTCTTTAAATTGTTTTAGTAATAGTTAATGTTAATTTAGTCAACATTTTGTACCTGTTCATTACAAGTAGGTATCGCAGGTAGTTTTTATTTGAACCAACTACAGTAAGTCTAAACAATTATTTTAGATTCATTAATTTGCAGCGAATACATTCGATCCCATTACTAGGTACGAGTACGATGGAACTGTTTTTATTACGCAAATTATTTATGCATTAAAACAGAGACATTTAGGGCATTTTAATGCAAAATAATAAAGATTTTTACGTGATTTGATATAAAATATAATCACAATAATTTTATTGTATGTTTTATTAATATAATCAATAATCGATTTATTTCAAAGCCGTTTTTATAGCCTGTGGTCATTAATTACGAATGACACATCCCTAAGTGGGCGGAGCCCGCCCATAAAGTACAGTATTATCTGTAGTACATTGTATCAAAAATTATTACAAAACTTTATGCGCGTGATCTGTCAAAAGTTAAATAAACGATTGGAACGCCTGCGTTCCCATTGAGGGACCACATTGGAATTTGAAGGTTTTGAATGCACCTGGCTTTAGTAAAAGTTCTCAAACAATTGTAAATTAAGTAATTAATTTGTAAAAGCAGTAACTTAAAAGTTATAAACGGTCAAAGGTGGTCCCTCAATCGTGACCCATAGACATCCATATCTTGTATACTAGTTAAAATTCACAACTGCACTAAGTGACTACTTTTAGTAAAAGATTTGTAAAAACCAATTGACTAAATATCTATCTTTCTTGTTCATTGTATAAAAAGATATAGCATGCGGAAGGTGGTCCCCCAATTGATCACCCTAGGTTCAGTTTGAGTGGAAACTACAACGAAATCTGGCATTCTGTGTGCTTCTAGTGTTAGTAAAAGTATCAGAACGATTGTAAATTCAACCTCTGGTTTGTAAAAGCAGGCTTTCAATAAGTTTTAATCCATTGAAGGTGGTCCCTCAATCGAAACGCTTGTCACAAAAGAAAGTCAATTTACAAATCATTCGGCAATTAAATAGATTAAGGATGCAGTCTATTCGTTAGTAGTATTTTTTTACTAAAGCTTACTTAACTAAAATGTCTCAAATAATGTATAGTTTTGTTGCAAAATAAAAATTAAATTCCTACGAAGAAATACGCGACGTCGTATTTCTTCGTAGGCGTAGGTGACCACACAGTAGGATTTTCTTGGATAAATAAAACTAGCGGCTGCTTAATTTCAATATTTTTTTACTATTTCATATCATCTACCAAATTTAAAACAAAATGTTAACTGAACTTATAATGAATAATTTATTTTTTTCTTATGTTGGTACGTTATCTTTTGGAGCATTAGAAAAAAAAATATTCGGGTGACAACAGCTTGCGTACTGTTTACCATTCATTTAATACTAATACTATTGTAACTACTTGAATTTCAGACTATTAAAAGGACTGGTCATAAGTTTCTTTGCCAGTAATCTTCTCATAAGACCCTACGCACTTTGGAAACAGAAAGTTTTGGATCGATCGATTCATGTTTACCTTGGCAATCCAGCACATGCTGTGGCGTCTGTTTGTGTCAATCTATTTATGTCAACGTAATGTTCATAAATGTTACTTATTGTCTTAATTGAATAAATGACTTTGAATTTGAATTTGACTACCGATAGAAGTGAAAACTGATAACTTGGAATGTTAATTTTAAAATTAATGTGTAAAATTAGATATTTTATATTGCACAAATTAAAATTATCAACATTAGCATGTCGGAGACTGCGTCGTTGGTATAGTGGTTGGCGTAACCGACTGCATATCAAGAGGTCTTGAGTTCGATACACGAGTTGGACTGCTGTTAGATTTTTCTTACAAGAAAATTTTAACCGTTACCAGGAGTATAGAAAATGGTGGTGTTTCCCGCCCGTGCCTCGTAGAGCTCGTTAAGCCGTCGGTCCCAGTTGTCACGAACATATATAATATTAAAAACAAAAAAAATCAAAAATAAGCAAGCTTTGTACAAGCTTCTGATATCTATTCTGATACTCAAAATTATTACACATATTAATCACAATTCGATACTTTCTATTTCTCAGAATGGATGTAGAAGTGGGACCTGTGCCACAAAACCTTCTGGCTAATGGTCATGTCTATGATAAGGAGCTCTCCTTATCATAGACATGACTATTAGCCAGCAGGTGAATCGTAATCGTAAGAGCCTGGCGACATGCTGGATAGATTACAAGAAGGCTTTTGACTCCGTTCCTCATACATGGCTTTTGAAAGTGTTTGAGTTGTATAAAATTGATACAACTCTGTGCACTTTTTTGAAGTTATGTATGGGGCAATGGAGAACAGTACTTCGCTATCCTGGATGTCGGCAGTCTGCGATGAACGACGTACTTATAAAGATCGAGCGTGGCATCTTTCAAGGTGACAGTCTGAGCCCCTTGTGGTTTTGTCTAGCTCTCAGCACTTTATTAGAGGGTTCAAGGTTAGGCTACTGGTTGCAGAAAGAAAATCTAGTTATATCTCACCTCCTTTACATGGATGATTTGAAACTACTTGCCCCCACTAAATTACAATTGACAGCATTACTAAAGGTTACGGAAAATTTTAGTAATTCTATAAAAATGGAATTTGGGGTAGACAAGTGTGCAGTTATGTATGTAAAAAAAGGTGAGACTGTGGAATCTGAAGGTATAGAGCTTTCAGATTCCACAAAACTCAGATCTCTGTCTGCAACCGAAACCTACAAATATCTAGGTTTTTCACAGGCCTGAGGAATACCAGAATCTGACATGAAACAATCGTTGCGGGAACGCTTCTTTAGCCGCCTGAAAAAAGTACCTACTTAAAAGTCTTTTATCAGGCGGTAACAAGGTACGAGCCTGCAATGGTTGGGTTTCGCCGGTGCTGATGTATTCCTTTGGTGTACTTAGATGGACTCAGACTGAATTAGATGCTATTGACAGGAGAGTCCGTACATTGATAACTGCATTCCGAATGCCCCACACACGTTCATCGGTTATGAGATTGTATATCCCGCGAAGGTTAGGGGGTCGTGTATTACTAAATATCAAGACCCTACACAATCGCGAGGTAACCTTAGAGAATATTTTCTACAAACTGATGTGGGGGTGCATCGTAGTATAGTTACAGTGGATATCGGGCTCACTCCGCTCGCTCTAGCTAAAGGGAATTGGCGTAAACCTGTATATATAAATATTTGAAGATCATCAAAGAAAGTCAACACGAATCATTGTATTATAAATCTAACAAAAATTACTCATCGCGGCTAAAGTATGATGTTCTTGCGTTATATCATTTTTAAAATATTATTAATTCAAAATATTTACTTCAAAATAAGAATTTACTAATAATAATTACATAGAAAAATAGTGCGCGCCACAATTTTTAGGGAGTTTTGAGTGGCAAAGACAATATTCTGAAATAAATACGTAACAATGGTACCTACTGACGTTAGGTTTTTAATGGAGTAGGACTTACATGTTATTGATCGTTGTTATTTTATGGATCGTTTTTTATAACGTAATTAATATAGTAATTATATAATTTACTTCGTTCTAATTTACATTAAACAATGACAAGAAAAAAAAGTTATAAAACTATTATTTTTTTATAAATTGTTCGTTGACAGTACAGTAAACATTTTGTTGTATGTTTTAAATTTGGTAGATGATGTCAGATATTAAAAATAATTAAATGAAGCAGTCGTTAGTTTTTATTTATCCAAGAAAATCCTGCTGCGTGGTCACCTCGACGTCGTATTTCTTCGTAGGAATTTAATTATTATTTTGCAACACAACTATACATTATTTGAGACGTTTTAGTAAAGTAAGCTTTAGTAAAAAAATACTACTAACGAATAGACTGCATCCTTAATCTATTTAATTGCCGAATGATTTGTAAATTGACTTTCTTTTGTGACAAGCGTTTCAATTGAGGGACCACCTTCAATTGATTAAAACTTATTGAAAGCCTGCTTTTACAAACCAGAGGTTGAATTTACAATCGATCTGATACTTTTACTAACACTAGAAGCACACAGAATGCCAGATTTCGTTGTAGTTTCCACTCAAACTGAACCTAGGGTGATCAATTGAGGGACCACCTTCCGCATGCTATATCTTTTTATACAGTGAACAAGAAAGATAGATATTTAGTCAATTGGTTTTTACAAATCTTTTACTAAAAGTAGTCACTTAGTGCAGTTGTAAATTTTAACTAGTTTACAAGATATGGATGTCTATGGGTCACGATTGAGGGACCACCTTCGACCGTTTGTAACTTTTAAGTTACTGCTTTTACAAATTAATTACTTAATTTACAATTGTTTGAGAACTTTTACTAAAGCCTGGTGCATTCAAAACCTTCAAATTCCAATGTGGTCCCTCAATGGGAACGCAGGAACGACTATAGTGGTCTTGTTGCTGCGTTTCGATGTATGTTGCCGCACACAAGCTTTTTAGTTTTCTTTGACCGAGGAAACTGTATTTTTAAAATTTATGAATGTTATTATTATGGCGGTGATACCAGCCCTCTAATGTTCTTAGTATTGTGTAAGTGTAGAAGTAAAGAACAGAGTAAAGAAGCGAAACAAACATATTTCACGAAAAATAGGTCGCCTTCATCATTATCATTCTAATTACGACTTACAGGTCCATATGCATAATAAGAAGATAAGTCAATATGTGAATTAGAGATTGGTCATTTCGCGTAAAGGCCTTTTGCAAATTGGTCATTACGCGTTTTGATCCTTTTGCACTAAATTCCAAATTATATTGGTTATTATGCGTCTAAACCTCTTAAACCTAAGTTTGAGTATTTCTACGTGATAAACGTATAGATCCTCCGCTTAGCCAGGATCTTAGACCAAAAAAGAGACCAGATAAAAAATTAGGAAAAAATATTAAAAGAAAAGTGGTTTATAAAAACCTGGTCTTTATCTTGTTGCCATTATAGTGTTTAATTTAATATAGTAACGAATTCTCTTACAATGTTACTTACAGACAGTTAGGAGGATCTTCATGGATATCTATCGCATATAGCGTTAACGAAGGCGTCTATCAGTATCTTACCAACCAAAACCATTTCGGTGTTCCTCTGCTTGCCAATGGTAATCATTTTGATGTTAATTAAACATAATTTTACGAACTGTTTATAGGGAACAATTATCATTTTTTGTTAGATTGTGAGAAATGAAGTCGATGACAACCCATTGTTCAATTACAATACAAAATATAAATAAATTAAATTAGTTTTTTTTTCAGTTTATGCTAAGTTTCTCAAATTTTGCGAAACTATACTACTGCTATCTTGTACCAAGTTGTCGCTAGATATCAATTCAGGGATGTAGGTGGGGTATGGGAGGGTGATGAGGCACTGACGAGTAGCGAAATACGAGTCCATCACCACGTATAAAAACTTATTTAAGAAGAGTAATCGTAATTTAAATAATGTTTCTGCATACAGCATAAAACACTGATTAAAAGTAGACTGTACTCCTTCCTAAAAGGCCGGCAACGCACTTGTAACGCCTCTGGTGTTGCGGGTGTCCGTGAGCGGTGGTAATCACCTACTATCAGGCTATCCGTCTGCTCGTTTGGCCCCTTTCCCACATAAATAAAATTATGAACGTTTTGCGTAAGTTGGTGGGTCTATATATTTTTCAAATATTTATTAATTTAGCAATTTCATTAAAATTATTACATTTCATTTTTAATATTTGCTTGTTTTCCTTTTCGCCTTTAGCAAAAAAGTGAAAAGTACTGTTAACATTGATGCGGTACCAAAAATGTTCAGTGCGATAAGTTACTTGTGCGATGAAATATTTTATAGCGAGGTGAGGCTGACTGCGCGCTTTCTGTATGTCATTAATACGTAGTATTACCTTTACGACAATGGCATTGCAAGGGCCATGAGGTGCTGATCAAAATGAGACTAAACACGACTAATCTCTTATAGGTTATTGTTAAGTTACAAATTTACAGTTCTATCTAGATTTTCTGAAGACTAACGGCTGTTTTCGATAACTTGCTTTTAGTTAAAACTGGAGATAGTTCATATTTTTTTACTTTTGTACGATTGTTTTTTTAAATGTAAGTGATAACCAAGACTTGTAGGTAAAAGATACTCTTTTGAAGTAAATTTAGACCGTTTTCTATGAAATTATAAATTATGTTTTATTTGACTAATTTATTTGTGTTGTAAAGGCCTACTCTAAAGATTCCCATTCATTTTTTTTTTGCTTTTGTACTATATATATTATATATATAATTGTTTTTTTAATTGTAAGTTATAACCAAGACTTGTAAGTGGAAGTGGAAGAAGAATAAGAAGATTGTGGAAGTCAATAAAGATGGCCTATGTTCAGCAGTGGACTTCTTGTGGCTGAGATGATGATGATTATGATGATGAAGACTTGTAAAAAATACTCTTTTGAAGTACATTTAGACCGCTTTTATGAAATTATAAATTATTGAAGTGAAACTTCTTTATCGGGGTTGTCAAA
The DNA here is from genome assembly GCA_916048165.1 of Spilarctia lutea. NCBI lineage: Eukaryota > Metazoa > Arthropoda > Insecta > Lepidoptera > Erebidae > Spilarctia > Spilarctia lutea. Next base: position 25,651,286 of record OU696470.1, on the reverse strand, counting down.
AAATTTAGTGTAACATTTTTTCGTTACGCGTAACATTTATCCGTTACGTTACGTGTAATACTTATCCGTTACGTTACGCGTCAAATTTATAAAATAAAACATAAAACATTTTCAAACACAAACAGGACCAAATTAATACTACAATGAAATATCACATTACAAACAATATTATTTTATTTAGTCCACAATGTAAATAACTACACACATCACATTCCACAAACTTACTTCATTCACACCACAGATCGCGAAATATTTACTCAGGTCTCGCTCCTTAACTTTTATTGCACTTGAAATAAGAATTGTCACGAATATTGCTGGTTTATAAGTCTTTTGTCGTTATACCTTACGTCGACATATGATATTTATTTTTTGAAAAATAACGTCATAAAGAAGTATCACTTCTTACGAGTGTACGCTAGTACACGCACACATTTTTTTTTATTTGACTAATTTATTTGTGTGACAGAAACGCGTGGCAGAATAAGTAAAAGTAGGATTCGGTAAAAAATATATATATGGTGAGTAAATAAAGATTGCAAAAGAGCTTCTAAAAAGTTACAATATATTTAATTATTATATTTATTTAATTATTACAAAAGAAAAGTAGTGCATTTATGATTTCAAAAAATTTAGAAAATAGAACTAGGAACGTTATATCAATAAAAATGCAGCCTCAAGTTCCAAATCATAAAGTCTAATATAGACGATTTTGTGGTTACATAATGAGTGCTAGGTATATAATTGTTTTCGGAATAAGTTGTTACAACGGGACAGACGTCGAATAAATTTGACTAGGATTGATTGCTTACTTTTATCTACATAACATATAATTATGTTGTACTTTCAGTTCAGGTCTCTGATGAAACATTGTTTAAGACCAAATCTATTATTATAAGACCTGTATTGGTTCAAAGGCACAATCAGATGGCCTGCGAATCTTATGCGAATGTAAAGGAATTGAAAGTTGAAGTTCAGAATACGATTTATAATATTTACCACAACACCTTTGTTGGGTACAGTCAGGATTCAACAATCCTATGAAAAATGTTGTCAAGATACAGCTCTGTATTATAGGCTTTTACAGACCTTTTCAATACAATCATTAGTTACAATTTATAATACTATTCTTTACTAACTTATTCTTATTACACTTACAACTCTGCTGAAAAGTAAGAAACGAATGTCCGTCCTAAAGGCTCGTAAGCTTCTTTTAAAAGCAATCTTGTGTTACGTCCTTGGAGTCGTGTGACCACTAGGTACTTGATATTTTATGGGAATTATTCTGAACAATCATTTGTACAATATTAACTAATCGAACTAATGAGCTAGCAACCCGGCTGTTCTGTTTTAAGCGAGTCCCATCGCTTGGAATGTTTTGTGTCTGACCATGAATACAAAAAGAAAGATTTGTTTTTATTCATTAGTATATTAGTTTATATTCAATAAGAGAGACTTAATAAAGCTATGGTAATACACTAACAACAGCTAAAGTTTGATAAGGCAGTGTCCTTTTTCAAAAGCTATTATTGCCTAATGATTCCGATTCTAGATTTACGGTAAACTAAACCAAGGATAAACTTAATTCTTGTCGTTGTTACACTTTATTTTTTATCGTTTTGAAGTGAAACTTCTTTATCGGGGTTGTCAAAAAATTTCGTGTAACATTTTTTCGTTACGTGTAACATTTATCCGTTACGTTACGCGTCAAATTTATAAAATAAAACAAAAAACATAACATACAAAAATATATAACAAAAAAATAAATAAACAAACAGGATCAAATTAATACTACAATGAAATATCACATTACAAACAATATTATTTTATTTAGTCCACAATGTAAATAACTACACACATCACATTCCACAAACTTACTTAATTCACACCACAGATCGCGAAATATTTACTCAGGTCTCGCTCGCTCGGTAACATGATTGCGGCCAAGTTGCGGAGCGAGAGGGCGTGGAACTCCGCCGTTTCTTTCTGCGAGCAAGTTATGCTTGCCAAGGAGACGGCGGAGCGGAACCGGGAGAGGTTTAGAACTCTCCCGGCGCGCCGGGCCCGGGAACGGGCCAGGCACCGCAGGCGACTCAGCCGCCGGAGAGCGCAGAACGATCTCCGTCCTCCATAAGCGCAAGCCTGAGGGTGACACATGAGGCCATGTGTCACCCTAGCAGAAGCAGGCCGGGTGATGGCGCGGACGCTGCGGAGCGTGCGCGCCCTGGGGGTTATTAAAGGGAACATTGGGGTTCTCACACAGTAGGGGGCCATCTACAAAGCGCAGGTGGCCCGAGGTACGTCGGGGTTCCAGGGTTTTCCTTTCTAGGGTGCACCTGGTTCCCCGGCATCTAGTGCCCGGGACGGCGTGCGGTTTTGGTCGGTTCGAGTCCGACATGCCACCAGGTGGTATCCGCGGGGAAAGTCTCGCTCCTTAACTTTTATTGCACTTGAAATAAGAATTGTCACGAATATTGCTGGTTTATAAGTCTTTTGTCGTTATACCTTACGTCGACATATGATATTTATTTTTTGAAAAATAACGTCATAAAGAAGTTTCACTTCTTACGAGTGTACGCTAGTACACGCACAAATTTTTTTACTCCGTAATTATTACTAAGTGATCTACGTAGAGTATTGTTCAAAAGTTTGTATTCATTTGAAATGTTTATTTGTAATTACAATAAATATATACAGACGGCAAAAAGCGGTGATATCATTTAGTGAAGAGCTGCTCATTTTAAATTACGAAAGAGATCAGTAAGTAGAATTAATACAAATTACCATTATTTTGAAATCAGTTCTAAGCTCTCCTTTTATAGCGGAAAACTTTGATTTATACTTTCATAACCTATATTTCAATGCATTGCTTAAGAGCTTTTAGAACTACTAACATAAATTTGTTAAACAATGCCCAAAAACTCATGTTGCCTCAAATAACGTCGATGTCTACTTAAATCTTGGTAGCTCAATCGCCATTGCTTTGCGTACAGAAACAGACTTTACACTTTATGAAGTAGTAGTTACTTTACAAGTTCCGTTAATTGTCGCATACGCCCTCTTTACGTTAGGATATATTCTTTTGTAGTTGCTCCGTGATTGGTGGTTCCAATACAAATAATCTTCGCGAGCACAATCCAGACAGCTAAAAACACGTTAAAGTCAACTATACGTTTGGCCTAGCGGTTCAAGCAATCGCTTTCTGAGCTGTATGATGCGGGTACCGTTCCTGACGTGCAATACCAAAATTATGATATTCAAAAATTGTAGTTCTGAAGCACAGGTCTATTATGGATCATAAATCCATAGTAGACCTGTTTTTGGTAAATTATAACCATAGTAAGAATAGTTTAACGTGTCGCTTGATTTTTCTGACGTTTTCGAAAATTATCGTTATGTTTTATGCCAAATTACTCAAAAATATTACAAATTATATTCGAAAACCTTCCTCAATAATCACTCTCTCTATTAGTAAAAACCGAAAAAAAGAAGTGGTAGCCGACACTAACTAATCTTGGGAATAATAAAGACTATGGAGATGATGCTACTTAACTTTTTAAAGAAGTCATAATTGTCATTGGTACATTAGCCATAATAATTCTGTCTTAACTTTTAAAGTGAACAAACGCCATCTGTATCGTACTACACTGTATTATTAGGAAAGGATAGGGTACTCATAGGTCGGCAAATAATTTCATTCTACCTGGCATCAAGAGACTGCGACATCAGTTCTCTAATATTGCTAGTAGATGGAGCAATTATAATAATAAAATAACAAAGAGATGCTACTAAAATTATTAAAATTATTAAAAAGTACAAATAAACGTGAAGCTCTAAAGCTAAATTGGTTGAGGTTAGTGAATACATTATTATTACCCGTCATACCAAAGAAGAGAGAAAAAAATACCTATGAAAATAGACACATGATATTTTAAGTTCAAAATTTTAGCAGTAAATGTGTAAAACTTACGTTTTCCAAATAGTGAGTGTGACAAGAAAGTTATATTTTCTTGTTTATCCCACTTCTGTCTTGTTGGATAAGTCAGGGTTCAACAATTCAATGAAAAACGTTGTCAAGATTCAGCTTTGAACTATATGATTTTGCAGACCTTTTCAATACAATCATTATTTACTATTTATAATACTATTCTTTACTAAGTTATTCATATTATACTTGTTACTCTGCTGAAAAGTAAGAAAAGAATATCCGTCCTACAGGTTCGTAAGCTTCTTTTAGAAGCAATCCGTCCTTGGAATCGTGTGAAAACTACTTGACATTTTAAGCTAATTATTCTGAACAGTCATTTATACAATATTAACTAATCGAACTAATACGCTAACACGTTATTAAAGGTAATTAGAAATGAATTCGTTAAAGGCATACATTTGTGTATTAAAGAAAATGGAGCCCATTTCGTGCAACTATATTATTATGTAGTTTGTTTACTGGTTTTTTGTAAATAAATAAAACTAAGTGTATAGATCAGAATAACTAAATCAACTGATTTCTAACTTCTTCTAGTCGAAGAGCGAGCTTCTACTAAAGCGAATTTATTCGTTATATTTTAGCATTGAGATATACCTATAGAGGCGCAAACTTCATTACCATACGTCGCAAAAATGTAACCTTGTATAATTTCTTTATAAATGCGTACACAATTTTGATGACCGAACAAGCGATGGATATTCAAAAGTTAGAATCTTGAGCGTTAGCGAGGGAATTAAAAAAGAACGTATGCACAAAAAGCATTTATAATCACCAGATACTTTATTTCAGTTTAGGTATAAATATTTAATATATATTACATTACATTGATAAACAATACAGAACAACCTTTACATTATTTCAAATAATCATCAACAACCCATAACATCCCATTGCTGGGCTCGAGTCTCCTCTCAGAAGAGGGTTAAGTAATCTTACCTTTAGATGTTTTTATGAGGATGAAATCTATTGTGTTGATAAGCATGTTAGAGTACTGTCACGGTAGTCTGTAGCAGCGTAGTAGCAGTAGCGTAGTCGCTGTAGAAGTAGCGTAGTAGCTGTAGCAGTAGCGTAGTTGCAGTAGAAGTAGCGTATTCTGGCGGCCGCGTTTTGCAACACATGCACTGCATCTTGAACGTGTGCACAAACGTTTCTTACCTGTTTCTTTTAATAATATTTTGGACATCTAACATAACGCCATCTAGTCCCAAGCTTAGCAGAACTTGTATAAAAATATCCCATTAATTGACTATACACAAGTGTTAAAGGGTTTTTATTCCGCGTTACTTTAAAGATCACTTGCAAAACCGTAACCCCATTGCGCATACCTCTGACAAATTCGATTCTAGTTACGCTCGTTTTTGCAAGGTTATCAATAGCTGTGGTGACTTGATTGGTTTAAACATTGCCTTCTATATTGAAATAAAATATTGTGAACTTAAGAACCTCCCAAATCCATAGCTACGGAAGTGTGAATGTAGGTTGTAATGCGTGAAGCAGTAATTGCTTTCTTTTTTTACTGTTAAGTACTACGTAATTATTACTAAGTGATCTACGTAGAATATTGTTTTAAAGTGTGTATTAATTTTGAGTGTTTGTTTGTAATTACAATAAATATCTATAGACGGCAAAAAAGACACTTAAAATTCATTCATTTGCTTATATTGATTCAGCTTTATCTTCATAAGGATAGTAAGAAGAATTAATATAAATTGCCATTATTTTTAAATTAGTTTTAAGCTCTCCTTTTATAGCGGAAAACTTTGACCTAATACTTTCACAACCAACCACAACAAATTGCTTTTAGAACTAACATAAATTCGTTAAACAATGTCCGAAAACCCATGTCACAAAAATAACGTCGATGTCTACTTAAATCTTGGTAGCTCAATCGCTATTGAAATGCGTACAGAAACAGACTTTACGCTTTATGAAGTAGCAGTTACTTTACAAGTTCCGTTAATTGTCGCATATGCCCTCTATATGTTAGGATATATTCTCCTGTAGTTGCTCCGTGATTGGTGTTTCCAATACAAACTACCTTCGGGAGCTTAATGCAGACATCTAAAAATAATTTAAGATCAATTGTACGTTTGGTCTAGTGGTTCAAGCAATCGCTTTATGTGCTGTATGACGAGGGTACCGTTCCTGACAATATCCAAATTATAATATTTAAATTGTAGTACTGAGGCACAGGTGTTCTCTGTTTACGTGTAAAATGTAGACAGAGAACACCTGTTTTGGGTAAATGATAACTAAAGTGCAAATAGTCTAACGTGTCGATTAATTTTTCTGACTACTTCAGCAATTATCGTTATGTTTTATAAAACTTAATATAATAAAACAAAAATATAACAAATTATATTCGAAAACCCTCCCCAAAAATCACTCTATCTATTGGTAAAAACCGAATAAAAATTTTCTATGTTGATTTGCCTGCATACAGCATAAAACGCTGATTAACATGAAACACAACTTATCTGCTGTAACGTTTACTCATTGGAGCAAGTCTCATTATACATTAATACGTATTATTTCATAACACCTTTGCTTAAAAACCAATTGAATTAAAACTATGAAATATTTTTTTTGATACTGCCTTCTTTTTCTTTTCGCTTTTAACAATGTAAAGTAAAAAGTACTGTTAAAATTAGTGCAGCTCCAAAAATGTTCAGTGCGATGAGTTAGTTGTGCGAAGAAATATTTCATAGCGAGGTGAAGCTAACCGCACGCTTTATGTTTGTCATTACATATTAATAATTTTACGAGAATTGCATTGCAAGGGCCATGAGATGCTGATCAAAATGAGACTAAACACGACTATTCTTTTGTACGTTGTTGAGAAGTTACGAATTTATTGTTCTATCTAGACTTTCTACAGACTTACGGCAGTTTCAATTTTTTACTACTGTTTTTTTAACTGTAAGTAATAACTAAGACTTGTTAATAAAAAGAACGAACAGGACAATTAAGACCGTTTTCTATATCTCTATCTCTTAAGCGTAGTGTAGTAAGTAAATTACCTGATTTAAAATTTAAAAATGATCTTTTATTTGACTTATTAATTTGCGTAACAGAAACGTGTGACAGAATAAATAAAAGTAGGATTCAGTGAAAAGTAACACTAAAAAAAGTATATAAGTATTTATATCACTTGTCTAGTACCTATAACATAAGCTCTGCTTAGCTTGGGACTAGTTGGCGTTGTGTGTTAGATGTAAGGAATATTTATTTACTTGATTTGGAAATAAATTAATTTTATAATATCGTCACGGAGCTGTGTTGTAATTGTATAGTTTAAAAGATCGTATATACATGATATACATTAAGATACATAGATACAGCGCGACTATAAAGTTTTGCATATTTGTGTTAAAATAGTTACTATTTTACATTTCGAAATATTTTTGTTTCTTGATTTTTTTTATAAAATTTTCATTTTTTTTTATTTTACATGTATTTTTATCGATAGACGAACTCACTCCCTTTTATATCGTTTTATATCCTACATGAAAAGAGCGTCCTCCTTCTTTAAAGGCCGGCGACATACTTGTGACGCCTCTGGTGTTGCGGGTGTTCATGGGCGGTGGCAATCACTATCTTATTTACTATCAGGCTCAGGCGTCTGCTCGTTTGGCACCTTTCACATAAAATAAAATTATGAATGATTCGCGTAAGGTGGGTATATGGGTCTGAAAAGTTTTTTCATATTTATTATTTTGGCAAGAACTGTATCAACGGTTTGTATAGTAAGTAGATAAAGATTGCAAAAGAACTTCTGCAAAAGTTATAAAACATTTAATTATTAAAAGTCGCAAACTTTTAATAATCAAATTTATTATATATACCAAAGGAGATTTGATAAAACTATTATGAACTTTTGCCTCAAACTGTGTGCTATATATCTGGCTCTCATAACAGAAAAGTAGTGTATTTAAGATTTCACAAAACGAAGAAAGTAACTACTAGCAACGTTATATCAGTAAAAATGAAGCCTTAAGTTTCAAATCATAAAATCTATTATAGATTGATTTTGCTGCTCGTGTTCAGGTATACACTGATTTTGTGGTTATATAATGAGTCATCTTCAACCTTACGTATGGAATTAAACGTCTACTGAGCGGTGACCCGAGCCCAGCAGTGGGACATTATGGATTGTTGAATGAGTGCTAGGTACATATGATTATTTTGTACTATCAATTCAGTTTTATGATAAAACATTGTTTACATTGAAATCTAGTACTTTAGCTATATGCTGTGATGCGCAGGTCCAAAAGGAATCTAGCCATTGCAATATTGATTAAACTAGAGTTAAATTAGGAAGCGAGAGGGGTGCATGGAGTTGCATCACGCAGGGCTTTCAGTCTGTGCAGTGGAGACAGTTGAACGTGACGTGCACAGAGGCTACCTCGTGATACTGGTAGTAGTTACATCACACATTGATGCAGGAAGGATATACGAGGTAAGTTTGTATTGTAATACGAATGTTAAGCTTTAGTTCTAAATTTAACCGAAATTTTGTATCCTTATGTGTTTGACAGAAGCCGAGGTTACTAAAACCTTTGTCGTAAGATCGTAAGGCTCGCTTTATAATTTATTTTGTAATATTTTTGACAGTCTATGTATGTTTGTATATTCCACCATAACTTCTAAGCTACTAAAACAAAATTAGATAAATGAGGTGTCAAAAGATTGATAATAATAGTCGAATAGCGAGTGACATGGGCTATATATATTTTACTATTATTATTAAGTAACATAGTCGAGTCATAGCTTTTTAAATGTTTTCTTACATTGAGTTTCGCCTCGAACTAAAAGGTATTACTTTGTTCATTATGTTAGTTTTGTTGAATATTACCGAAAACAAACTCTGTTGTAGAGAGCTAAATTCTTAATAAGTGCACTGCGCAAAGTAAGGGATGCGCAGGTATGTTTGATGAGGATCGGTGCAGCGTCTGTTGCAGTATTGATTAACTGAAATATGGGGTGCAGGTGGGTGTGCGGGCTGTGCACTAATTGGTGCGCGGGTTTCATTGTCCTCCATGCCTTTCGCAGGTACTGTAGTAGTAAAAGAAATGTTTTTTTTAATTGTGACTGTGCTTTGTTTCAGATACCGAATTTGAAGTATCTTAAATATGAATGCATGGGCAGATGCAGGTGTATCGGTGCGTTGGAAGAGAGTATGTACCACCCATATGTCGCAGGCACCTCAGGTAGTTTCTATACTGAGTGTGAGCATGAAACGGATTGAGATTATGAGAATAAGAACGCAATGGTACGAACATTATTTATGGGAATAAGCAATAGTAATAGTAGCATCTATTAATTTTCATTTATTCTACTTTTAATAGTTTCTGGTTGAATGAAACAGATTATAGAAAGGGTAGTGGCGCTTCTGTGGATGTGTTTATTTATAATTTCTTACTTTGTAAATATTTTTAAACAATATGAAACTTATAGTTCCATAAAATTTAAAATAAACTCTTCATTTCAGGTAATCCTGAATATGTCGCATGCTTCAGTAATCAGGTGAAGAGCTGAAGTTGAAGAGGTAGCCACCTGCTCAGTTTGATGTCATAGTTTATAAGAAGGGAAATGTTGTGCTGTTGTTTTCATTTGTTAGTGAACTATCAAGGAGCTATTCGAAGGGTAACATCGCCCGGGATACACTTCATAACATCTGATCGAACTTTGGACTTGAAGGGCACCTCTTTCATAAGCTCCTTTTTAAACACTGAATGAATATAGTCTAGAATTTTATTTTGTGTGTAACCCTTCCATAGCCCCAATGATTTCAAATTTGAGGTTTCTAATTGGTTTAAGTACATTTACTTTTAAAGGTTTCGTTGTTATGTTTTATGTGGATTATTTTATAATTTCTGCATTAAATTTTTATTTTAATTAAAAGTTTGTCTATTTTCTTTAGGGATATATTTTTAATTACATTACTTGCAACCTGTTATATTTATTTAGCTTATAATCAGCCTTAAACAACAACAACAGTTGCCTTAATAAGTGCCCGAAAGCCCGGCCGGTTCTATAGCTTGTTAGTAGAGTATTAAGAATATTTTTATACTAGTTAATTTGGAAATTGTTATAGTTATTTAAATATATTATATAAGCGTTATATACCCGCCGAGGCAATTATTGTATAAGTACGTAACAACAGCCCAACTACCCAAAAGTTTAGGTGTCGTGCATAGGTATTATTTTTTGTATTCATTTAATGTCCGGAGGCGAATACTTATTTTACCATTCCAATCTTGACTTGAATAGTTTCAATATTTTATGCTTTAAATTTGATGTAAAATTTACTACGTTTTATCTCCTTTGACGTTCGTGTTTGATTTTAAACTAGCTTGTTATTTACATAGTTATTTCGGATTTTACTACTCTTAGATTATTCATTACTTCACATTAGATGTCGATTTCCATACGCCAATGGACAATCCACATAAAGTTAAATGTTACTTTTATATTGTAACATCTCAGTCTTCCATATGCGGGCTTCCAACAGTAATTTTAACTTTGTGTGGAACATGTTACAATGTTTATAATAGTAATATAGATATTAGTGCAACACATACATATGCTCGCGTGCTTTTGACTATTTTATTTTTATGTTTAGTCAAAGTTCTCCTTCTTACATCTCAATAGTTTCACTGTCTAAATTCTCCTAACTCTATATTCGGTTTATTTACTTTAAACTAACTTCACTGTCTAAGTAGGTACAGTTTCGTTCCGTTCTATCGAATGATCTTCATTTCAGCCAACAGCAACACGAGCGTATGTTTGCTCACGGTTCATGCACGAATCCGTTTCATATATAGGTTTTAAGGATCGTCTAGATTGTTTTTGCGAATGAAATTCAGGAGTGTTGTAATAGGTGGTAAACAAGACTGATTTCATGAGACGCGGTTCGGCTTGGACTTTTTTAAACTACCTCACTAGAAAAAATATATACAGTTCATTTCTTCACAATTTGGGGAAATGATTTGTAGATATTTTACTTAAGGATACAAAAAGGGCGACTAAGTTGAACAGTAAGGGAAGCAGGAAAGTTTAACTCACCGTTGGTTGAAGAACATCTAGGAATACTACCGTGGCTTGGGTGACGACTTGGTCGTCACCGCTGATATAGAAGGCTCGCACTACCACCACCTTGAAGACAACTCACTCGTGCAACGGTACGCGCCCCACCGACGGTGTTTGTAAATATTTTTATAATATATATATATATATACTTATATATAAGTATAATATAATGTATATATAAGAAATAGGTCCCTCTCTCAGCATTGTGTGTGTGTGTATTCTAAGATTTATAGATACATAAGTAATTTAATATTGTCAAATATCGATGGATTTTTTATGACATTAAAAATTCATTGATATATTAAGTATTTTTAATAAATAGATAAATTATTATAAATATACTATAAATACTAAGAAATTGTGTACATAATTGTAAGTTTGTAAATAAAATTAGGTTAAGCAAATACTGCGTTTTATTTTCTATAGTTCTCAAATATGCTCAATAAACAGCCCAACTTTAGCAAAGTTGTTAAGACTTTGCTTTGGCCTTATCAGTCTGTGTGGTGAAGGATTAGGATATTGGAATTTCACCATCCCTCACCTTACTGTATAGATTACTGCTGTGCTACATTACTGTGCTACATAAATTGTCTAGCAAACGTTGCACAGTAAGACAAAAACTACATTCAAAGGAGGAGCTCATTTGCAACAGAATGTGTGGTACAGCATGTTGATGAGTTTGATGACATCGAGTCAGTCAATCGTCTGAAACGTAATTGGTGCATACACAATGCAAGGCAAGTTTTAATATTTTTAATAATAATTCGCACAAACAGTAGTACTTACATGGAAACCACTCGAACTACGAAACAAATATTTGCAGATCATACAGCCTAGATCATCAATAGTCCAAGGACAGCATTAGCACATATTTTGCTGGTAGGTAACAGGTAGAAAATTTGCAAAGAGCATCTGTGGGGCGCCTCCCTTCTTCACCAGGAACGCCCATATAAAATCTAAGGATTATTTTGTCTCACTTAAAACCGATGAGAGCGAGGTGGAACGGTGAGTCACTAAAAGGAAACTGTACTGTTGGATGGGACGGCATATTATACAGGCTTTCAAAGAAGTATAAAACTATTGTTGTCCCCACCTCCTTACATATATTTGTAACCTAAGCATTGTAACAGGCAAATTTCCAACACTGTTTAAGAAAGCTCTACTTTACCTAATTTACAAATTGTGTCGAAAATATTATAGTCCCATATTAATAGTGCCACCAATGCAAAAAAATTTGGAAAAAATTACCTACAGGTGAAAGTTATCAATTAATTGTCTTTTAACTATTACACTGCCACGTATAAAGTATTTGATCAAAAGACAGAGATCCACCGCACGGAAACTGGCTTTCAAATGAAAAAATACCCCAACCCCTTCGCCGGCGACCCCTCGCTGGGGGCCTGCAGGGCGGGAGAGTGAGCCCAGATCGCCAACACCGCTCGCTGTCGGCCATGGCTCTAATGATGGCCGGCAGCGAGAGATCTGCGCCAATAACGCTCGTCAGGGCCGCCCTTTGCATGTCCCTCGCTTCGCCATGGCCAAGGTGTGTTGGGCCGTGTCGGGGTCGCCGCTGATGCAGTTACGGCACCGGGGCTACGATTCTACTCCCACCACCTCCCACAAGTACTTGGCGAAGCAGCCGTGACCCGTGAGAAGTAGGTAGAGGTACGTAGGCACAAACATTAAGATTCCTGGTTTCTGTCATATTAAACTCCCGACGCAAAAAGGCTGGGGCTGTTATAAGTTTGACGGCAAACGAGCAGACGTTTCGCCTGCTGGTAAGAGATTACCGCCGCCCATAGCCTGCCGCCGTTTCTACGACGGAGTGGTGCGCTCCAAGGCGCTCTACGCAGCGCCGATTTTTGACGGAGGCCCTCTGCCCGGCTGCTGCGACGTCCGCAGCGGGCATTCGCGCGATATATATATATATATGTAAAGAAATAAGATTTCTTTCTTTCATATAAAACGACATTTAAGTTTCTTAACAGATTTGTCAATTCCTTTTCACACACTCACTTGATGAAATGGCAACTAGCCAGATCTCTGGGATCAGCTATTTCTGTCAATGTCAAGTATTTATAGTCTTCAAGTCTTCAAGTCTTCGTCGTGATGAAATTAATGATAAAAAATATGTAAAATGTAAATGACATGAAATGGGGACTGTCTTTCGAACCTTTTTATCATTAACCCATGACAGCCATTTGTCAAACTACGCCATCTAGCTGTAAATGCAGGTAGTAAGCTAGTGTTCTATCGACAGGGCGCGCTTTATATGAAAGAAAGAAATCTTTTTTCTTAACATATAGTTAAATATAATATATTTACCTAGATATATATAATTTATTTATTTATAATTATGTTTCTCTTTTATGTCCCACCGTAGTACCTAAACTACTGAACCGCCTGAAATGAATAAGATGTAAATCGATTTTTGATAATGGCCCGAGTGACATAGGCTATATAAAATTTGTTAAATGTTTTTACGTAGGCGGTTTATAGTTAAAACTTTTTTTGTGTTTAAAAATAAAACCTCATTCGCGTAGCCCACGTGAATGTAGCAATTCTCGGCGCGTCATAATATTGCTTTTGGTACCAGGCTCTCATGACAGAGAGATAGTATACTATTACTATGACCTAAAACAACGCTGAAAAAGTATGAAACAAGTTTGAGAAGCCGTAGTCATACGGGTACGTTTCTATGTAACGTGCGATTACGCCTACGTCGTACGTCGTCGTTATAATATTAATTTCTTGCCAAAGTATTATTTAAATACCATAGAAATTTAACAGCTTTTGCATAAATACGGACGAAGTCACGAGCAAATGCTAATAATATTTTTTGAAATGTACAAGTAACGCGCTTTCCAATAACACGAACACGACATATTTAGCTCAAATTTACTTTTGACAGAGTAATGAATGAAAAGACTAAAGTCGTAGATATCGTACAAGAAATAGAACGCCGGAAATGGAGATGGTCAGGACACTTTGCTAGACTGGAGTACATCCGGTGGGTTCGAAGAGTGCTTGAGTGGAAACGTCGAGCAAACACCCGAGGCAGGGGAAGACTACCAAAAGATAGGTCGACGATATACGGGGACGAGTGGGAGTGAACTGGATGGCGATGGCACGGAATCGTGAAAAAGGGAAATTGGGAGAGGAGGCCTACGTCCGAAGACGGACAAGCAAGAGGCTGTGATGATGATGATGATGACTGAATGAGCGCTAGAGGGCGTCACATTACATTCAGTGACACGTCATATGGCCTATAACCAGCGGATTACAAATGCAGTAGAACATTCTAATTGTGTTGTTCAGCAGGCTGCATGGATAACCACGCCTCCTCCCCCATCCCACAATGTTATTAGATCTCACTGTTCACTATCAATTAGAGAACTACTATCAATAAAACGTAAAGCTAGAAAGCGATGGCAGATTACAAGACATCCGGATGATAAAACCATCTACAATAAGCTAACAGCCCAACTCAAGCAATTATTAAGTGACAATCGAAGCCAAAGCACTACAAAGTATTTGCAACAGTTGGATGCTAAACCCTCGACAGACTACTCGTTATGGAAAGCGACAAGATATCTTAAACGACCGATTAATCACAAACCACCTCTTCTCAAGGCAATTAACTCTTGGGCTACCAGTGACGCGGAAAAAGCTAAAGTGTTCATGGAACATTTACAAAAAGTTTTAAATACTGTAAAATAAAAAAAATAAAAATCTTGTATTTTTCCACTCAATTTGTTAAATTATTAGAGGAACTAACTTCCTCTAATAAATTAACATTTTAGAGATAAAATAAAAATATAAATTTGCCCCAAATTGAAAGTTTTGTTAATTTTGAATAAAGGATTTTTTAACAGATAATGATTGATAAATATATATTGGCATGCAATGCTTTTAGTACATCAATAAATTAGATTAGTTTTTCAGTTTTAACAAAACTTAGTGAACGCTGTTGTATGCAAAGGGCGGGAGGGTTGTGAGACAGTAGCGAGTAGTGAAATAGAGGTGCATCACCGCGTGTAAAACTTCTTAAAGATAAGAGTAGTTGTAACTTTATTACATTATTTGTATACAGCATAAAACGCTAACTGAAATAATACCAAACTCGCCTGGTCTGCTGTAATATTTACTAAATCAAACTCTTCTCAGTAACTTTATTCCACCTTTTTAAATTTGTATTTAAGAGAGTTTCATTACGCCTTAGATAAAGAAGAAAACCAATGAAGTATAATATTTTTTTCTGATAATTTCTTATGAACATGGTTTATTTTACTGCAAACATTATCAGGTTTGTGGTATCCTTTTCAGTTTGAACAGAATGAAGTGAAAAGTACTACTTAAATAGGTGCGGCTCAAAATGTTCAGGGCGTTGGGTTACTTGTGTATAGTTGCGGTACGGTGAAGAGTAGCGAGGTGAGGCTGAACGCGCGCTTTATGTTTGTCATTAATACATTTTATTAGTTTTTTAATAATTGCATTATAAGGACCATGATTTGCTGATCAAAATGAAACCAAACACGCTCTATCTACCACACATCGCTAAATAGTTACGAATCTTTTTGAACTGCCATTGACTTTACAAATCATTTTTAATTTTAAGTGGACACTATAAATTTAATAAAATACCTCCTTATTTTGGAGGAAACTAATCCAAAAGTAAAAACAATAACTATTTTCAGGCTTTCGCGAATTACATATCTCATCTATTTAATGCCTTAAAATGAATAATTCTTATTTTTGAATAATCTAAACCTCGGAAGAAACTCCAAACATTTTCATGGAATTTAGTGTGCAGGTGGTTTTGAGGGCGATAAATCGTTCTAACTAGGATTATTTTTTGGAAAATTTACCAAAAAAAAAACAGAGGTAAGGAACAATATAGGAACGTCTGCTGTTTTGCAAAGTATGGTTTAAATGAAACCTAGAGAAAATGTTTTGAAGGAATATGGCTCGATATTAATACGTGAAGCATAAACTTTTTATCCCTTTTTTGTCCTTACTGTAATAATAAATGTGTAAAGTAGCCATGATGAAATCTTTTATTAAATATGTGTAACAATAAAATACTATTTATGTTGAAATCTATGACCTAGCCTTTATCCTGTGCTGCGCATGTTATATGAATCTAGGCTTTGCAATATTGATTAAACTAAAAATAGTGTAGAGGGGTGTATGGAATTGCATTACGCAGGACTTTCAGTCTGTGCAGTGGAGACAGTTGAACGTGACGTGCACAGAGGCTACCTCGTAATTAGCAGTTAAATACATCAATGTGCTGAGGCAGGAAGGAAATCTAAGGTCAGTTTTTAATACGAATGTTATACTTTAGTTATGATTTGGTCGAAGTTTTACATTTCTAAGTGATTGACAAAAAACATGGTTCCTCAAACCTTTAAAAGATTTCGAGACAAGGTCATATCGTGTCATATTTTTATGTTCCATCGTAGCTTGTAAACTACTGATAACATTTTATCACTAAGATTTCAACAGATTTGTAATAATAGCCTTTTATCAAAAGTTTTTACGTATTCTGATAATAGTCTGTGGTTTTTAAACTTTTTCTCGTATTGTATTACATCTAATAAAAGGTGAAACTTTGATCATATTGCACAAGAGATATGTACTCAATGATATTCTTTGTGTTCAAATAATACCTCAACTATCCTATTATTATATTTATACTGTCCCAGTGTTTTCTTCAAATGTTTAAGTTTAAAGTTTAGGTTAAAGTGTTTAAGTTTAATTAACCTGTATGAAAGAGTAAGATATATGATCGTTATAGAGAACCCAAGTCCTGAAAATTGCACTGCGCAAAGTATGAGATGCGCAGGTTTGGTTGATAAGGATGGGTGCAGCGTCAGTTGCAATATTGATTAACTGAAATATGGGGTGGAGGTAGGGATTAGTGCGCGGGTTTCAACTTATTTACAAAATTAGGGTCTCTTCATATGTCCTCCATGCCTTGCGCAACAACCGGAGCAGTAAAAGAAATGTCTAGTAAATGTGTCTTTTCTTTGTTTCAGATACCGAATTCGAAGTATCTTAAACATGAATGTGTGGGCAGATGCAGGTGTATCGGTGCGTTGGGAGAGTTTATACCACCCATATGTCGCAGGCACCTCAAGTAGTTTCTATACTGAGTGTGATCAAGAAACTGATGGAGATTATAAGAATAAGATCGCAATGGTACGAACATTATATTTTATATGAGTACAAGCAATAATGATGATTCTACTTTTTATAGCTACTGGTTGATTTTTTATGGGGTTTGCCCCCTGCAAACGAGCAGACCAATCGCCTAATGGTAAGCGATTACCGCCGCCCATAGACACCCGCAACAACAGTGGCGTCAACAAACAAAATAGTTAAAGCGTTCCTTTTTAAAGGGCGCTGCTGTGAATATGTTTATTTATTTATCCTTCCTTTGTAAATAAAATTAAAAAATATAGTTCTATAACATTTTATAATTTATTAAATTTTACTCTTCGTTTCAGGTAATCCTGAATATGTCGCATGCTTCAGTAATCAGGTGAAGAGCTGAAGTTGAAGAGGTAGCCACCTGCTCAGTTTGATGTCATAGTTTATAAGAAGGGAAATGTTGTGCTGTTGTTATCATTTGTTAGTGAACTATCAAGGAGCTATTCGAAGGGTAACATCGCCCGGGATACACTTCATAACATCTGATCGAACTTTGGACTTGAAGGGCACCTCTTTCATAAGCTCCTTTTTAAACACTGAATGAATATAGTCTAGATTTTTATTTTGTGTGTAACCCTTCCATAGCCCCAATGATTTCAAATTTGGGGTTTGTAATTGGTTTAAGTACATTTACTTTTAAAGGTTTCGTTGTTATGTTTTATGTAGATTATTTTATAATTTCTGCATTAAATTTTTATTTTAATTAAAAGTTTGTCTATTTTCTTTAGGGATATATTTTTAATTACATTACTTGCAACCTGTTATATTTATTTAGCTTATAATCAGCCTTAAACAACAACAACAGTTGCCTTAATAAGTGCCCGAAAGCCCGGCCGGTTCTATAGCTTGTTAGTAGAGTATTAAGAATATTTTTATACTAGTTAATTTGGAAATTGTTATAGTTATTTAAATATATTATATAAGCGTTATATACCCGCCGAGGCAATTATTGTATAAGTACGTAACAACAGCCCAACTACCCAAAAGTTTAGGTGTCGTGCATAGGTATTATTTTTTGTATTCATTTAATGTCCGGAGGCGAATACTTATTTGATTCTTTCCAATCTTGACTTGAATAGTTTCAATATTTTATGCTTTAAATTTGATGTAAAATTTACTACGTTTTATCTCCTTTGACGTTCGTGTTTGATTTTAAACTAGCTTGTTATTTACATAGTTATTTCGGATTTTTGTACTCTTAGATTATTCATTACTTCACATTAGATGTTGATTTCCATACGCCAATGGACAATCCACATAAAGTTAAATGTTACTTTTATATTGTAACATCTCAGTCTTCCATATGCGGGCTTCCAACAGTAATTTTAACTTTGTGTGGAACATGTTACAATGTTTATAATAGTAATATAGATATTAGTGCAACACATACATATGCTCGCGTGCTTTTGACTATTTTATTTTTATGTTTAGTCAAAGTTCTCCTTCTTACATCTCAATAGTTTCACTGTCTAAATTCTCCTAACTCTCTATTCGGTTTATTTACTTTAAACTAACTTCACTGTCTAAGTAGGTACAGTTTCGTTCCGTTCTATCGAATGATCTTCATTTCAGCCAACAGCAACACGAGCGTATGTTTGCTCACGGTTCATGCACGAATCCGTTTCATATATAGGTTTTAAGGATCGTCTAGATTGTTTTTGCGAATGAAATTCAGGAGTGTTGTAATAGGTGGTAAACAAGACTGATTTCATGAGACGCGGTTCGGCTTGGACTTTTTTAAACTACCTCACTAGAAAAAATATATACAGTTCATTTCTTCACAATTTGGGGAAATGATTTGTAGATATTTTACTTAAGGATACAAAAAGGGCGACTAAGTTGAACAGTAAGCGAAGCAGGAAAGTTTAACTCACCGTTGGTTGAAGAACATCTAGGAATACTACCGGGGCTTGGGTGACAACTTGGTCGTCACCGCTGATATAGAAGGCTCGCACTACCACCACCTGGAAGACAACTCACTCGTGCAACGGTACGCGCCCCACCGACGGTGTTTGTAAATATTTTTATAATATAATATATTCTATAAGAAATAGGTCCCTCTCTCAGCATTGTGTGTGCATTCTAAGATTTATAGATATATAAGTAAATTAATATTGACAAATATCGGTGGATTTTTTATTACATTCAAAATTCATTGATATGTTAAGTATTTTTAATAAATAGATAAATTATTGTAAATATACCATAAATACTAAGAAATTGTATATATAATTGTAAGTTTGTAAATAAAATTAGGTTAAGCAAATACTGTGTTTTATTTTCTATAGTTCTCAAATATGCTCAATAAACAGCCCAACTTTAGTAAAATTGTTAAGACTGCTTTGGCCTTATCAAGTAGTCCGTAACGGCGAAATACCTCGCCGTGACCATCGACTGCATCCTCCCCATGAAACCTCACGTTAACAACGTCGTTGCCCAGGTTCAAGCCTTACGTTCCCTTAGTACGTAGCGATCGACAGTAAGGGCGATGGTCTCTACACCAGCCGCGCTAATATTCCTCGAGAAAATGTCATTGATGCCGTTTAAAAAACGCGTCAGCGTCACGATGGCTCGAAAGGGTAGGTGACGCAAGGTTTCATTAGACACCCAGTCGGATTCAGAAGCTTTTCGAAGAGGCTTTTCGGTAAATCATACGCTGGATTTGGCCAGGGGATAAGATGATGGGGTCCTCGGTCGGGGTTACCACTGCTCAAAGTATTGATGTACTAGGTGTTGCTCGTTGTAGGCAGGATTCAGGTATAACTGCGCTTCTAGGAAGTTGGCAAATATCTCCGCTCAGTCTTGGGCACGGTAACGTAAGGTTCTGTTACGATGTCGCAACCCCGGCATTCCATATAAAACAAAACTGCATCGTTTGCATTGACGTAAGCGACGCAATTCATTATAAACGATATTTTAATATATGACATCAGACTTATTTCCGATTTCGTTGAGGGCACTAGGTATTTATGTAACTTTATCGATTTTTAATTGAATAACATTTCAGTCTCAATTAAAATTGTTTTTTTTAAAAAGAACTTCTAGACCCACCCCGTAACAGTGGTGTCAGAAGTGGGATATTTGGGTAAGATTTGCGTGAAAATAAACGTGTGCCCAAAATTCCGATTAAGATAACACTGGTACCAAATAGAATTGAGATACGGTTTAGAAAATGGGCACTGGCCCATTTTCTAAACCGTATCTCAATTCGATTTGCTTTCCTGACAAAAACAATCGTTGTAATACATCTCCGACTCAAGAATCCATCAAATATCTCGCCGTATCTCGCTGCTCCTGTACCACACAACATCAGAAGACTCGTCCCACTGTATCCCGCAGTGCCCTACTGCACTTCGTCGTATTCCGCTGCATCCAGTCGCGATTGCCTGCGACAGAAAGTCTTGCGCCACTTGCAAGGCAGTCCCGTCGCTGAAAACGAGCTGCCATTCGTACCGCCGCCAACGACATCTCTACCGACGCCGTTCCTGTGAAGAATCCTGTGAACCAACGATGCTCGTCCAGTACGCGATTTTACTGTGAGTAAAATATTTTTATCCCTAGTTATTGCCATATCCGCGTTCTACATTAAATCTGTTTCTTATTATTGAATTTTAGATCCTAAATTTAGCCAAAAATACTTCTGTCATATCTAAATATTGTAAAAATTGCAATAAAATGGGTCATGTAGAATCGGAATGCTACAGCAAATTGAAACGTGATATGCAACGCTCGCAACTTCGAGTTCATTCACAGCCACATACTAATAATTTTCATTACAAGTCTCAAAATGCTAACACAACAATTACGTGTAGATATTTCAAAAACATAGGCCATGATATTTCACAATGCAGGACGACAGTATAATAATTCACGACCCTTCAATAATAACTATCCTAGTGGTTCAAGAGCATATCGACAAAATTGTATAGAATCGGCTTCCGAGACATCATTGCCTCCACAAGTACAAGAAATAGAAAATGGTGATTGTTTAAACTAAATGTTGGGTTTGCGCATCGGTACCAACGCAAATCCCATACTTTAGGTACCAGCCCTACTACTTCAATATCTAAATCCACTGTTTCTAAATCAAATAAGCCAATTTCTAAGTCCAGTCTACGAAATGCTAAATCTAATTTTATTTCCAATGAATACGTCATCGTTATCTTCTATTTCGGCTAAAGTGCCCATTGACTGCCTCTGTGGCGCAGTGGTAGCGTATGCGACTGCTGTTCTTGAGGTCTCGGGTTCGATTTCCGGGTCGGACCAAATGTTTGTGTGATCTACAAATATTTGTTTCGGAGTTTGGGTGTTTTCTATGTATAATATGTATGTATTAACAAAAAAAAAAGTATATAAGTATTTATATCAGTTGTTTAGTACCCATAACACAAGCTCTGCTTAGCTTGGGACTAGATGGCGTTGTGTGTTAGATGTCCGGAATATTTATTATTTATTATTATTTATTATATATGTATTTATATCAGTTGTCTAGTACCCATAACACAAGCTCTGCTTAGCTTGGGACTAGATGGCGTTGTGTGTTAGATGTCCGGAATATTTATTTATTTTATTTTATTTTATTTATTTATTTATTTTTAGGGGTTATTTTTGATTCAGGGCATTGCTTTGGTGCTGAACCAGGGTCTAGCCAACTTGCTGAGCGTTTTGGATTGTCGAACAGAATCCATTTTTCGTCGCACGTAACTATTCCTTTCAAAATTCCTTCATTTCTTTGCCTGTTGAGCAGCGAAAGGCAGGTCTCGACGCGTATGTTGCGCTGGCGATCGTTAAGGTCGTGGGGCACCCATCTATCAAGCTTTTTTACCTTGCCAATTTGTCGCAAATGGATCAATATTGTTTTGATGCTTACATTAAAAGCTGCTGCTAGCTCAGCTGTAGATTGAGTTTCGTCAGCTTCCACAATCGCCTTTATTCATTATTGTTAACCAAAGTCTCCGGACGACCACGAGTTTCATTTTTCAAGTCAAAATTTCCAGAACGGAACCGGTAAAATCAATAAAGGGTTGTGCGTTCGTTTGTACAGTTCTCTCCGTAAACGTTTTTGATGTTACGTGCCGTTTGTGTCGCGTTGGTGGCACGACGGAACTCATATTTCATAATTACACGAATTTTTAAAGTATCCATTATGACGAAAAATGTTCAAATGTAATGAAAATACAACGCTAATCAAAAAACAAAAGACTGAGTTTGTAAATAGAATGTCATGGTTTTAAAACAAAATTAATTTGAATTTAGAATACAGAGCCATTACAAACTTTTTTTATTTGAAATGACCAGTACTGAAGAAACGCAATTTCATGGGTAAAGACCTATTATTAAGGCTCCTTTCTCTAATATCAAAATCAAGCGTTTCAGTTGTCTCCAAACGTCCCAACCTTACATGTTATAGGGTTCGTAATTAAATTTTTCATCAGAGCATTTTTGTATACACGGGGTTATTAGTTTTTTGGCTTGTTTTGTATTATTTTCAGGTTACCTTTTAAATATTTTATGATAAGATCCTTTTCTTCTCTTTCTTTGCGTTGGGTCAGTTCTTGGCCAAGTTCTTTGATGATTAGTTATTGAGTAGGGGTCTGATTCGAGTATATTTTAATATTATCGGGTAATTTATTCTTATTTCGTAGTATTATTTTCGTTTCTTCTGATGAATTAAAGCATATATGTAGTGGACGGTTTATTTGGAAGAGATTGCCGTGAGCGATAAGACCGTCAATTGTTGTATTTATGTATTTTGTGACTTATTTTATATATTGGTTTATAAATGGTCAATAAAGATAAATAAATAAAAAAGTGGTATTATCACCTGATGCTCTGCTGAGGATCTCTTAACGCTTCACAATGTGCAATACCTCTACCCCTGGGGTCTCCTAAAGCAATACATTTAACAACACTAACAACAAATTTATATATTTACTTAATTGTTGAAAGGACAACTCCTGCATCAGGGCTAGCACTTGAATTGTATCTATACTTTGTTACAATAAATAATAATAATTACAATGGAAATAAATTATGTGCCGCGAGTGACTTTACGAATACGTAATCAATTGCTATAATAATAATTGCTGCAAAACAAAAGCAAAAGCTGTCAATTAACAGATAGACTCAAAACAACAATTTGTGGATTCACAAAGTTTTATCCAATGAGGGATTATAACCCAGAGCTAGCAAAGTAGAAAACCACTACGAAATCCGGGCAATCAATGCATAATTGCCATTCAATATTTACTTTGTAGAAAAATATAAACTAATTCATCTAATACGTATTTTTAAAGTGCAATACTTCATACTTTTAAAATGCAGATCATGAGAGAGAATGTATACAACGTACAACATGTGTTTAATGCAACATATCACTGAAGCTACGAGCCAGTCGATGTAAGTATAATATATATGTATTTACAAAAAAATTATAAATGTATTTATATCAGTTGTCTAGTGCCCATAATACAAGCTCTGCTTATTAGTTTGGCACTAGGTAGCGTTATCTGTTGAATGTCTGAATATTTGTCGGAAATATATTTTTTGTACATTTGTAAATATACAGAAAAAGAGTGTTATCGATACTTACTCCTTTTGTCCCATTTAAGGTAAGCGTAGTTTAATTTTACATGGGCTCTCAGGTATTTTTTGCATAATATGTGTCAAATATTCAACTCATTGGAAGAAACAACCACATCTATACAATGCTTGCTATTAAAAAAATGTGAATGGAGCCTAGAATCTTATTGCAAATTGCTATTTTTGTCTTAGGTAATAGAAAAGGACACATATCCAGAAGTAGGTTAGTACTGTCCATTCTTATTTGACGGTTTATTGCTCTATTTTCAGTATGAATCAATCAAATGAACATTTTAGAAAAATCAACTTACCATTCTTTCGAGAATGCTGTTGCATTTTTTTTAGGTAAATATGATACTTCTAAAAATGTATATTTTCATTAACGTTAACTGACATCTCTTTATTGTATCGTGTAACTACAACAGAACTCAGTGACCTGTTACCCCTGATTACTACCCTTATTTCGTAGTTAGCGACATCGGTTGAAAGTTAATGCGACTAGTCGCATCAGTTTTTCACAGATGTCGCTACCGTCTTTATAGAACGATTGCATTGTATTGTATGGGTTCACAATAATAATATAATTTAAAGGAAATCTATTAAGTAAGTATAAAGTATTTAAAAAATTAAAATTCGGAGGTGGTACTCGGATGGAGGAGGACGGTGGCAAAGCCAGCGCGTGGAGCCTCCAGCCGGGAGGACCAACGAGCCATCGTGGCTCGGCGAGCGGCTTCACGCCATTCGCGTACCTCTTCGGGCGGAGGACGATACCCGTTCTCCGCCCGATATTCAGGCGCTCGCCGATAAACTTCGGCGAGCACTTCCGCCTCCAAATCCCACAGGGGTGTTCCGGCCAAGGCGCACGCCGCCTCGGTGGACACGGTGCGGTATCCGCGTATGGCTCTGACCGCCAATACCCTCTTAGGGCGC
The DNA here is from genome assembly GCA_916048165.1 of Spilarctia lutea. Classification (NCBI taxonomy): domain Eukaryota; kingdom Metazoa; phylum Arthropoda; class Insecta; order Lepidoptera; family Erebidae; genus Spilarctia; species Spilarctia lutea. The sequence continues at coordinate 25,626,481 of OU696470.1, read as the reverse complement.
CAAAGGCGCGCCTTATTCTGGGCGGTCAGAGCCGCCACCCACGCCGGTGCCCCATACAGGGCCATAGACCGGACCATCCCCGTGTAGTGTGTCATCGGCATAACAAATTACGCCCAGCCCGGTGGGAAGACGACTTCGAAGGACCCAGTCGTACCCCACGTTCCACAGGAGTGCTCCGAGGACAGACCCCTGCGGAACGCCGCACGACATGGGTCGCCGTCTCAAGACGCCCTCTCGGTCCTCGTATACGACGGTACGCTCCTCTAAATAGTCTGCCACCAGCCGCCTCAGGTACTCTGGCACCCCGTGGTAATGGAGTGCTTCCCTGATGCATGTAACAATCTACCTTAACGTAATCTAAGCCATAGCTCTAGATATATGAAAGTTTACATCTCTAAACACTGTCGGGGGAGGCTCTCCGTCAAGTCCTTTCTACCGGACCGTATGGTGCAACACATCTGTGGAGAAGAGAAGGACAACTGAGGCTTGACGTCAGGATGATTTTGGAGGAAGCACCGTATACTTCTCGTCTCCCGATAAAAGAGTAGGATATCTCAAGATTGTTTTTCTCATTAACAATAGACTAGGAACTAACTATGGAAGAGAGATCGAAAACCTGTGGTAAAGCAACAATCAAGGTCAACGCCACGTGGCAAAGTTGGTTAAAAAAAATAGCCTAAGTTATTCCTTATATTATCAGCTACCGGTCAGTGAAAGTCCCATCAAAATCGATCTTGCCGGTCCAGAGGTTAGTCGGAACAAATACATAGACAGACGAACATTTAAAAATACTCTTTAGATGTAAGTACCGTATATACTGTCATATAGATTTAGTGAAAAGCTGTTATTACTTCAAGTTAATTTATTTATGCTGAGCTTGAGCTGAGCTTATAAACATCTATATGCATAAGTGGCAAGGTATTTTTTCAATTGCTCGAACTCTAGCTATATGTAGGTACCTATATGTTTTGTGTTTTCTGAATTGAACAGTTTTTTGATAAGGAAGATAAGGAAAGGAATAATAACTGAGTCTTTGTCTATTGATTCATTATTAAAATGACGTTAAGTCAATTTTAACAAGAGAGAATATTAATCAGCTTTGAGATTTATTACGATTTCATTAAAATCATTTGTTGAAAATACTAATATACGAGTATATCCCTTTGCCTTCGATAGTTTTACATGAAGATTACTATTAGAAACGTAAAAAACAGCTTTGCCATTATTTGCTATAAGTTTACTGTGAAAAGTCAAAAGTGATATTACATGTCACTCACCCACAAGTTTAACCTGTTGCAGAACAACTAACTAGTTATAATAACAACTTTCTAAATCCATCATCTTATCTTCCTAGCCTTTTTTATTCCCAATATTTTTTTTATGTATATTTACATCTTTATGCAAAAACACATGCATCGGCGGACTTAATGCCTAAGGCATTTTCTGCCAGTCGACCGGCTGGACAATGCAGAGAAAACATGAAGTAGGCGATAATATTCGAAAGTTGAACAAGTTCTCAGTATTTTTTCGGCGAACCGTGTCTCCATCCGCTTTAGTGGTCCGCCGCAAGGAGGCAACGTTTCGCGTGGACGGCACACGCCTCGTCGCCTAAATATAGACTTTTCCAGCATACGGTGCCCACTTCAGTGCAGGCAGGCGCTGAGAGGGGTCCGGATGTGTTAATAACAGCAGTTCCTGGATCCCTTCCTTCTCAGGCGCAGAGTGGCACACCGTGAGGTTTTAGTCGGTCCGATTCCGACATACCAATCGCCGCAAACCGCGGTGGGGTAAAGGTGGGTGGGGATACCACACGTAAAAAAAACATGTTGTCAGTAAATTTGTGGACACTGACTTCCCAATACCGATTGTCATAGGTGTTCATGACAACCGGGACCGACGGCTTAAAGTGCTTTTACAAAGCACGGGCGGGAAACACCACCATCTTCCATACTCCCGACTGCTGTTTAAAAATTCTTGCAAGAAAAACCCAAAAGTAATCCGATCCGAGACCTCTTGATCGGCAGTCGCTTACGCTAACCGCTAAGTATTTAAGGCAGTTTCTAATTTAATTTCCTAATTTGCTTTTATATTTCAATATTTGATTCGTGTCTTGACGGATTAAGAATATAGAGACATGGAAACCCACATTTGGCGTGAAAGGCAACTTAGGAAGCAAACTTTACAGGACAAAATCACTGCAAAGAGAAGAAAAACTTGAAACAAGCCCTATACAATCTCATCTACAAAACGTCAGTCGTAGGTGAGTAAATAGAACTATTCAAGGCTGTTGAAGATTGATGGTCATGATTTCAAATTATCTTTGGCCTAAACGAAACCATCACTCATGCCATCTACTGCTAAACGAAAGCCAATCCGCCAACTATCCCACCCCATCCAAATCCATCCGCTGCCAGCTATTTTCTTCAAGTCGCCGGTCCATCGGGCTGCAGAACGCCCTACTCTACGTTTGTCTAATCTTGGTTTCCAGTTTCCACTCTAATACTTTCCGGCTCTAGCGACCATTAGTGCGCCTTGAGACATGACCAGCCCATTTCGACTTAAGCGTGTGTCTTCAATTCTCTGAGACATCAGTTACTCAAACGATGATTGGAGTGAGTTACGTTACGAATTCTATCTATTAGAGAAACACGGAGCATTGCACGCATAGCGACTTTTAAACTTGTGAACCAGTCCAACGGTGAAAGTCCCCGTCTCAGCACCATAGTAATGACGTGTAGGACGCACTGCTTAAAAGCCTCTACTTTCAGCATTTGCGGGCCGACGACTCTAAGATGTGACGAAGCTGCCCATATGCTGCCCAGATTCGACAAATTGTTCTATCGGCCAGGCCATTAATGTCGTTATTATTGAGGTTGTACAAGCTTAAATCTATCATGGCCAAACTAAAATAGTTTGAAATCGATTAAAAATTATTTTATCAATGCTTTAATATTTTTTTTTTTTGTTATGTTGGAACAAAGTTATTTATTTTTTTCGCTATGTAGGAGACAAATAAAGCCTAATGGTAAATGACTATCTACATCCATAGATGCTTGCAACTCAAGATCCACACGTGTGGTATGGGCGTTTGTGATGCGATACACTCATTACGCAGTTTTCTTGATGTGATTCTTTAATAAAAATATTTTTTTTACTGAGTCTGCCAATATGACCCTACTCTGCCTGATGGAAAGCAGAGAGCAGAATCCAAGAGTTGTGGTACTCATAATCATTGTTATTGCTTACAATGCAATAATGCAGCATAGTGACCCGGCGATCTATTGACATACTGCTGCATCATGAAAAGTAATATTCGTACAGTAAATGTAAGGGTTAAAAATAATAACTACATGATTGGTAAAGATATTTCACTTGTTTTATTAATTTTTCAAATACAATAACATCTATACAATGGTATTCTACGACTAAATGTTTCTCATTATATTGACACATGCATCGAAATTAAAATAAAGTATAATATTAAAAACGTAAACAATTTATAATTGTGTGAATAAATAAAATAAATAATCTGTTGACTGGAATCTTTTTGCAAATCACAATGCGGTAGGTAAACTCTTAGTTGACTAAAAATATTCTACAAAAATTATTTATAAAATTAAAATTACATTTAGATTGATTAATTTTACCAAATACTTATAAATGTCTCACTCAATAAGGTTCTTCATGCTAGTAAGCACATATCTAAGAACTAACATAAACTAAGAACAATAATAACTAAGCACAACATAATTAATTTTACAGATTTTAATAATTACTTTTTTAGTAACGAGAAGGGTTAAAATTGAATCATCTATTTCTAGCATGAAGATATCCTTAACACATAATCACTACAAAACGGAAATAAGCAGGCCTTTTGAATATAATAATAAAAACTCAGGTTACTAACTACATAAAATAACTTACAAATTTCATAATTTATTTCTAAACTATATCTAACGCTATTACGATTGCACTTTTAAAATATAATCTAACATTATATACACGTCTATTATAATTCACAGTTGAAAATGTTAGGTACAAATAGGGTAACTTATAATGTTTTTTTTTTACAGATTTTTGAAATAGAGCAATAATTTATCGGGTACCTAATTAAAATATAACTGCTGCTCTAAGTCGGCTTAAGAAAATATTATATTAAATATCTGAGAGATTATCTTTAAAATACATGCAAGATGAACGCTGTTATATCTTTTAATTTAACTTAAAATCCCGTATGACCATTCATAAAATAAATATGTTAATGTAGTTTTATTTTATTTTAATACAAACCAGTTACTGAATTGGTTCTACATATATGATACATACGACTATACCTATAGTTAAACACATTTAAAAATAAAGGGAACACACTTTGTCTTACTCCATTAAAACATTGAAATATAAATTATATTGCTTGAGTCTAATACTGATGATCACAATATTTACAAAGAAAGTCCTCCACACATCTCGTACTATCAAGACTGGGTTAAATTAAAACAAATTGATGTTCTTCACGTTTTATCGTGGCGCGAAATTTTTGAGCTTAGTTTTTATTTAAAATGGGCTTAGAGTTTTAAAAAGTAACTTGAAATTTTATAGTAATACTGTTGTTTATAGTTAAAATTTATTGTACATATTATTAATACTGAGTATATTATCACCAATCGTTATCTATACGTGGCGATAGTACTTAACTTTTTTTGAGTAGCGAATACTTTTCAAAGCTAATTTTGCAATAACTCTAAAAACGGTTGTTTTACTGACCTTTAAAACATGCTTTTATTTCTTTAACATTCGAGTTTATAATTCATTATTAGTAAAAATTTATTAAGATAAATATGATCCTGATGCGAATTTTAGGTACTGTTCAAATGAAACGGTTATTGCAAAACACTGTTCAGTTTATAAGCGAGAAGTATTCGTTATTTTTACAACAATTTTCGTACGACACTTTTTATCAATTCGATATCCTAAATAAATAATTCTAATTAAATTTTATGAGTATCTATTATGTACAACATTCTTTAATTATAGACTAGTGTCGCTGTTCGCCTATTTTTTAGATGTATAAATGATAAATTGATCATAACACAATAGTGATTTATTCAAACCACACCTCTCATTCAATTACATAAAAAATGTTGTTCATTAGAAATATTAAAAATAAATTTAAATATAATAAACGGATATTTAATAGTCCAACATAAGGAAATTCAAATAAAGAACCGATAATTTGTCGTATTAATTTATATGGCTGGTCATGCGTAGTGTGGGTAAGACCCGAGATGTGATGTCACGTGCGGTGGGGCCATAGAGTGCGGGGAATACAGGTTACTGCCACCGCCGCCCCAATTACCCCAAGATGCCGACGGGAATATTGATGCTGAAACAATAGTTTTCTTGCCTCAGTTATTAAGTGGAACTGACACACACACTCGCATCAGGCATCATTACAACGGCTTAAAAAATCATAATAAGTTGAATTAACAATATTAAAGACACTTTCATATTTCCACATCAATCACATTAACAATTAGAAAATTTTAAATTATGTTTTATTAGGTTTTATGTGAAGATATTTTAAAAAAGTGCAAAGTAATCTATACATTTTACTTAAGATGGCTCATTTTATTATCAACTTATATGTTTTTTTAATAACATAAAATTGTCCTTAAAAATTATGACACATGTAATCGCAGTGGCTACAATAAAACATTCAATTTTATATTTATTGGTTAAGTTGACAAATTTTGTTACTTCATACTCAAATATATATATTTTAACAACACAAATGTACCCAAAGGTAAAGTTATAGGCATTTATAATTTATTTGAAATAAATTTCAATGTAAAATTAAAATCTTTTTTCACAGATGATGGCAAAATCTACTAATGACAATTTTTAAAACCGTTTTTCTATAATGAACCGGCTTCTGGTAATCTCTTTGATTTTTATAGATTACATATACTTATCACTGCAAATATTTTATCTGTGATTCGTAGGTAGGTAAGTTTATTCTTTACGGCTAACAGAAATCCAAAAGTGCCTTAAATTTCAATACAGTGAAGTTTAAATAGTGTGTTCCATTAAGTCAAGTATACCCGGCTTGTGTCAATGACAACCCGTTTCGAGCGGCGTGCAAATATTTGTGCACCCAAGTGTACCGAAGCATTAGGAGAGAAATGCAGATTATCAGCACAACTGTACACTGTATTTGAAGGGTGTATGATATTAAGTAATCGTCACCCTGTGGAGTACACAAACTTTATTAAAAAAATGTTACCGTGATAATGAATGAGGGGAGTTGTCAGGTCATGATTTTGAACTGACGTATATTTTATTAAATTTCCTTTTACTTGAATACAAAAAGAAATAATAATTTGAAATTATAATATACCATTTCGCTGAAGCACATCACGCTGAAATGTATAAATGTTATATTACCTGTAGAAGTTGGCATGGCTGCGTGTGGGGCCATAAAAGACGATAGTTTTGCAGAGTGATGGTATGAGCTCATGAACAAATCACTCTGGTACTTATAAGCGGGATCACTGGCTGCTGGTTGCGTGGCCGCAGCTAGCCCTTGGAAATCGAATTTGTACGCGTACCTCTTGCCGTGTACTTTGGTCATAATGTTTTTGTCGTAGTAATATCTGTACAGATCGAAAAACAATTATCAAAAATTAACCAAATTTAGCATTCCTAATATATACCCGGGCAATTTAGTAGTATTAATATTGCTTTGTAAATCGCAATGCAACATCGCACAGTTATTAAAGGGTACCCGCAATCGCAAAGGCTCGCATAGTCTCCACTTTCGTTACCTCAAAGCACGGCTGAGCTTATCGTAGTTCATGTTCGGCTTGGACTTGCGCTCGCCCCACCGACGTGCGACCTCGTCTGGGTCTGTCAGCTTGAACTCGCCGTTAGTGCCCTCCCAGGTGATACAGCCAGCGTTGCTGGAGTCACTCAGCAACTCAAGTAGAAACTGCCACAACTGGATTTGACCTGAGCCTGAAATATTGAAACAAAAAGACTTTAAAGCAACTCTAAAATTGTTTAGACTTAGCAGTCTAAAACTTTGTGACGGCTACATTCGTTGTGAATGTAAAAAATACTTTTTCAATCTTCATAGACTACAATACCTTTTTATAACGGGTGTTTTTTTAAGCTAGATAGAACTTTAAATTGTAAAAAGTAACACAAAAAATTAAGTTTTGATGAAACTTTTTTTTTATTTGTTTCAGTATACTCTGACAAATCATCATGAATAGACTCACGCTTGAACAACGCTACGAAATTATCCAAATTTACTTTGAAAATCAGTCGTCGATTCGCGCAACTTATAGACGACTGTTTTATCGCAAAATTGTGTTCAGCGATGAGGCGCATTTTTGGCTTAACGGGTTTGTTAATAAGCAAAATTGCCGCATATGGAGTGAGACCAATCCACAACAGACCCTACAGACTCCATTACATCCAGAAAAATGCACCGTATGGTGCGGTTTTCACGCTGGTGGCATCATCGGACCTTATTTCTTCAAAAATGAGCTGATTTTCAAAGTAAATTTGGATAATTTCGTAGCGTTGTTCAAGCGTGAGTCTATTCATGATGATTTGTCAGAGTATACTGAAACAAATTAAAAAAAAAGTTTCATCAAAATTTAATTTTTTGTGTTACTTTTTACAATTTAAAGTTCTATCTAGCTTAAAAAACACCCTATACTATTCATTCTTTGTCTAATGTGACAAAAAAAAAACAAATCTAAATATCATTGAAAATAAAATTTGGGTTTGTTTTTAAATAAGTATTAATTTGCTCATACCATTGATATTTATACTTTGGAAAATCAAAACCAATTTACAATTTTATTATCCTTTTTACCAGTATTTCCAAAAGAAATAATAAATCAATCAATCCAAAGTCACAAAGTCACGTCCGTAGAAGGACTAAATTATTAGAACATTGGATAGCGAAATATTTACATAAAAATTTACACAAGTGATTTTAAAATATATATTTTTACTTAACAGTCCTTCCAATTAAAAGTGTAAAAAGAGCATTTTCAATTTTACATATAAAGCAATGCTTAAAAAGTACAGTATTATTCCTATAAACGCCCAATATTTCGATTTCTATTCACGTTCACAGGTTACGATTATTTGCCTGACAAAAAACGGAATACAATGAAATCGGCGCGTCCCACAGTAGTGGATAGTTGGGGCTAATGGGCAGGGTGGGTAATATTAGTCGGTGTGTTATATTTGCGCACGATCGGTAACGAGTGCGGTCGTGTGTAACAGACCTTGCAGCGTTAGCACACTTATACATAATAGTGATACTGTTAAGGAGTTGGTGTTCTTTCGAAATGGCTTTGATTTTGGGAGACTAGTTTTAGAAAGATTTTTTTTACATATTAAGGTCTGAAGATAATTTTTGTTTGTTTGAAGAACGCATGGTAAGAGTTTGGTGTGCCAGTGACGAACGTAGATAGAAATCTTTTCACATTACACTGTGCATAGAGTCAAAGAAGTTTATAAACATAACACAAATGGGATTAATTTAGCTATCAAAATAAGCTCTTGGCTTACCTTGAGCTCTTACTATCATCTAATATGACATTACTTATCTTTAAATCGATAAACTTATTGACGAATCATTTAGTCCTTTAACGGTATTTCAATATAAATCGATTCATTTCACAAATCGAATAGAATGTTATCGGTTATAATAATAAAAAAAAAAGTTACATACCATACGTTAAAGACGAAATACGTCTCAAGACTCCAGCAGAAATTTGATAGAAGGTCGAAAAACAATCATTAAACGAAACAACTATCTATCAGTAATGTATTTTATTTTCCCTCTCGCATTTGTTCTGTCGACCGTACCCTAAGGGCGAGTGCACACGAGCGTGCCTTTCACGTGATTTATACGGGACTCTTACGTCACAACGTTTGTAGCGGCGCATCTCGCCTCGCTTGATACATTGTTGGTGTATGCCTCATCGATTTTATGACTCGCAATTAATGCCTCTATCGGCAAAATATTGTGCTCCCGGCTTTAGGCTAGACGTCGGATGGGTTACTGAACATAAGTTATTAATCAATTTTATCTATTGCAAATGTAATTGTGCATGAAACTAAAATGGTTTTTTATTGTCGAGATATGGGAAGAATATCGCTATCGGCTTGGGAATTAAAGGGACTATATATTTATAATTTAAGTTTTTTAAAAGCTTTCCATATAAAACAAGCAAGTAAGAATCGTTGCCTCGGAAGATTGTAAATATAAGTTATTTTTTTAAAAAGCATGCTTTCTTGAAAAATGTCGTTTCACACAACCTATAGTCAGGAAGATACTTCACATGTTAAATCTAAAGAATAAAAAAGATTATTAGACAAAATGAAAATAAAATATTTTGTCTTTGGCAATGTTAGTTGAACAAAGAGATGTGAAACTCCTAAAAATAGTTAGAAAATCACCTTGACTCGTTTCACAGGACCATTTATTGTATGTATCTATGAAAGGTTCTTCAGAATAGGGACAGAACAAAAACGAAGATAAGACAACGTTATACATTTTGCGAGCCACTGATTATTTTAAATCTCTGGACAGTACAGTATCACATTAAGGCGCTTAAAAAAACCGTGTGAGTAATTGGTTTTTTATACCGGTTCATATATAATAATTATTGATATAGGAATTAAAATTCTCACGTAAAACAGTCTCAATCACCTAGGGTTGCTGCGTGATTGCGTGCGCAGGTAAGGTGTGCCGTTATTACAAGTCAGGGTTAGCACGTGTCGTTAATTGTTTTAACTTCGAACGGCGTTCGCGCAAAGATTTACTGTCACTAAATTATACGGTTTGATATAAAGGTGTACCGGTTCGGAACATGGGTAGTCATTCTTTGGATCAATAGATTTAAAAAATGATTAGTTATAAAAACACACACAAACACAAACGTAAATATTATAATAAAGAAATCTTAGACCTTTGAAAAATGTTAGATTTAAAGCTAAAACTGTATTTTTCCATAAATCGCAGTATTTATTTAAATCAAAAGATTATAAGAAAGGAAAGTTGCCAAATGTTTGTATATTAAATGTAAATAATAAAATACATAAGTTTTACTTGACTTTGAATGATTTTTGTCTATACTTTAGTCGAGGGTCACTTTTTTTTATTATTTTAAAAGTACCCGTAGTAATGTATAGAAGTGTTACCTTTCAAATAACATCTGTTAATGTTTACAAAATGAAATCCAAAAGTGTACCATAACTAATTCATTCAAAAAAGTACACAGGAAAAAAAGTATTACCGAAATTGTCCCGTTCAAACCAATTCAAGTATCATTAGCATTGATAACCAAGAATATAAAGTCCCCTATACAATATGCAGCGATATCGTCGAAATAACTCGCGATTTACATAAATCCCCAAGTGGCACCCCTGTCGATGTAGCCTGTTAACGTTTCACCTTCTAGGTCGAGGGTTGATCGGGCAGATACTGGTAACGGCATGTACTTACGCACCGTGGAAGCTTTATTTAAAGTACCTGGAAAATCATATTGTCAATATGGTTTTAGCTTCTCGTAAATGATTGTGGTATACCTACATGGTACTTTGTTGTACATGGTATAATTATCGCTTCGATAATAACCCACTTTTATGTTAGCTTTTTTAACTTATTTTCAATAGTTCATATATGGCATAGGTACAACTGAAACCCGATGTTAAGCCAAGTAGTTCTTCCATTGCTTTTCATCAAGTGAGTAAGGCTACCGGAGCTCCAAATCTCTCCATGAATCGGGGCTCTTTCGAATGATGAATCTAGACTTGGTGTCAGGCGTCATGGGTGCCAGTACTATCAGGTAGCCATCTGTCTGTTTACTTCTCTCTACTATAAAACATAAATCTGCAATAGGAAATTATTAGTACCTTGTCATGTCTTGTTGGTTGTTTCGTTTTCAAAATTTTTTATTGAACCAGTGACGTTATTCGAGGTATTTTGTTAAGTACAACTTACGGGTATTACGTTCGTGACGTGTTTCAGTCACGTTTCGAAGGTATTGCATTACAAACGCTATGGTATCGCGTGTTACACAAGTACACTCAAACAATTTTATTTGTCAATAGCTATAAGTATTTGAACTTGAATTTCATGGTCTCCAATGTAGCACCTATAGGTATGTAATAAAGTCACACAATCGAATAATAAAAAAACGATTCTGTTTTTCTTTTGTTTTTTTAGCATTCTCTGTCTGTTGGTGAATATATAGGTATGGCCATTTGAACATATACCTATGCACATTATATGCGGACATATCTAGAAAAGTTTGTTTCGGCACGTGTACTACGATTTTCCTACTTAATTTTTTAACACAAAATTAAGTATAATACCGCACCTGGCACAGAAACGGATGAGACCCAAATTGAGACCGTATTTATATCTTCTAGTGAAGTCCCATGTTAGGTCTGAAATTAGTCTGACATTCCCAAAATAGACACGAGAGCTATCGTTAATAGTTTTCCTTTTCCCCAATAAATTAAATAAAACGAAAACGAAATGGAAACATAAATAATAATAGTAAATATTCTTCAAACATCTTGCTTTTAATAGTAAGTAAACTGTTATAAATAAGCTTCTCCTTGGAACGCAGATGTAATATTTAAATTATGGAAACCTTATAACCAGAAAAAATAAGATTATTGAAGAAAATACAGAAATACAAATACATAAAAGTGTTAACAATTTGTGAATTTTCACAAGATTTTTCGAAATGCATGATTACAATGTACCAATTGTGTCTTATTAGTCTCCGCTGCTGAACTAGGTTAGAAACCTGTGCTTCAGCACATAAAAATATGAAATAAAAACAGCAAAGAGTAGATGAGAAATTAATAACATACAAGAATAATATCTTGCAATCGCATATCCTACTACTATTATAAAGGCGAAAGTTTGTAAGTATGGATGTATGTATGTATGGATGTTTGTTACTCTTTCACGTAAAAACTACTGAATGGATTTGAATGAAACTTTACCACAATATAGCTTATACATCAGAATAACACATAGGCTACTATTTATAAAGATATAGCTTCGCCTCGCGGCGTTGCCCGCAGTTATCATCGTACCGCGGGTAGCACCGCGGGGTTCAGCTAGTATTTTAATAAAAAGATAACGCACTACCAGAGTGGGCTTTTTGACTTCTATCTGTTTACATTTAAACCTATTAATATCAAGTTCCCAGATAAAAAAAAAAACAGTTAAAGCCCGATTGACCCCTGCACACGGGGGCTCGTTATCGAGATCTCGCGTGATTTCCTTGCGAGAACCGACCACCCTATTTTCTCACAAGTCTCCCACCACCACTTTCACCTTTGAACCAATGTTAATTTTACACTAAATCGCTTATTAGCATTGGATGGTAACACTGGTTTTTTAGTTGATTTGATTGATTGATGTTGGTATTTTTATTTTGAGTAATTTCTTATTAAAAACATTTAGTTGAACTATGTTTTAAAATTAGATTTAGATAATATTAGAAGTCATAGTAACAAGAATTACATAAGATCCCTTATTACCTATATTTATATATAGCTATATTTTGTGAAAAATACTGAGAAACTGCAATTTTTTGTTTGGTCGTGTACTCCTTGATCTTGGCCGTAGGTGGCCTGAAGCTGTGGTTTTTGTACATTTACAATGTAAGGGAGTATTTTGTAAATGGTCTACTCAAGTCTATCGGGGTCTGTCCTATTTGTTAGTGATCTGCGAGATGATGACCATATCTCCTTCATACCACTAATCATTTTGATGAGCTAAAGTGTCAGACATATTAATGCGAAAATTATAAAGACAATGTTAAAAAGAAATTATAATTACCTGAATTTGCTAATCGGCTGCTAGTAGGCCCAAACATCTGATATGGATCTGTAACAATGGAAACACAAGATAGCTGATATAGAGTTATAAAAGTACATCTATACAAATAAACTGATGAAACTTTGTATTTTTAGAAGTAACAAAGGATACTTTTGTTAAATGCGAGCGAAGCCGGGGGCGAAAACTAGTGTTATATTATTTAATGTAAAATACTTAAATCAAAAATAGGCATTATTATACTATATATATAATAAAAAATAAATTAAATTGGAGTGTCTGGTTGGATTATTAAAATAATCGCTTTTTACTAAACCCATATATTTGTACACATGGTACAAAACAGTACATATACCATTTTTTATTTTTGTATGTATGTCTATCTGTCCGTCTATCCGTCTGCCTGTTTGCTTTGGCTAATCTCGAGAACGGCTGGACCGATTTTGGCGGGATTTTCACGGGCAGATAACTGATGATACAAAGAGTAACTATTGCTTCTTTTTGATAATACTCGTAGCTTCAACGTTACCTGCGGTTGATTATACGGTAATAACGCGCGCGGGTAAAAACGAGGCTCTGCTAGTTCTTAAATCAAATACTAGCAATCGTATTCTGTCAGTAGCTTTAAAAGCCAAGTCAGATATAACGATTATATTATTTCAATCGTTAACTATTTAAATTTTTTAGATTATTTATACAATTATTTGGCATTTAAGTTCTTCTTATGTCTTTTGAACTTAATAAAAATAATAAATTGAAACATCTTACACTTAGCCGTGGTGTATATGATTGGGCATAGCCTCCGACATGATCGTAAATAATGTAAATATACTTATATATATATTTAACATAAGTTGCACCCAAACAAATTAACTGGTTGTGGTTATCTCACTACAGTTTGTCCACGACTCCATGCAACAGTGAAATGCGCTAACCGCCATCACACCAAGAGGTAAATCAAATATATTAAATACTAGCATTTAATAAATTGTACCCAGTGTTACTTCTAATACCTCCAAGAATATTTATACAGATTTTCATTATGATGGGGTATGTAGTTTTCTTCTGTTCAAAACAGATTTCGCATTTGTAATAGTGAGATAGGATATTACGTGACTCTCGAAGTGAGGTCAATTCAAACTGACATTTGAAACTTTGAAATTGTCTGAAATCACAACTCCGATAGGCGACAACGAGATATCAAAGGAATTACGGTAGCGGTTCTCGCAATCGTACTTTACTTTAGATCACGAAGCATCGTAAAAGATAACAGTTGCCAGGACGACGGAACCACAAACAACACCGACCCGAAAAAAAACAAGATACATTGCATAGATTGCATTACAAATAGGCATAATGAGTCGGGTTGCAGCTATCTCGATTTGCATAGATAGTCGTCGTCAACGACAGAGAGCTGAAGGCCTAACACACTTTGAATAGTTCTGATTAAACTAGTACAGCTGCTTTATAGTGTACTGTAATTATTTATATTTTTAGATGTACATAAAATAACTTCGAGAGCAGTGGCTTACAGGCGCCCTATGACCTTTATTGTTCCGTGACAAAAAGCACTAAATAAAATTTCATAATGTTATGTAGTTAAGGCGTGAAAGCGTTTTAACGTTACAAAAACAATAGAATAATTATATTACAATTTCCCAAATTTAAGAACCAGCTATCTGAATTAACCTCATGCTAAGACAAAATACTGAAAACAGATTTCTAAACCGTTTTGGCTTAGAACAAATTTATCTGTCAGATATGATGTGTTCTAATAAGTACCAAGATTTTTGGCCTTTTAGGAAGGAGTACGCTCTTTTCTTGAAGGTTTGAACGTCATATTGGACATAAGATAACCCCAGAAAGAAAGAAATTTTGATTTAAATATTGTTGAAAAAAAAACTACACACGTCCTTGTTAAAAGAGATTAGCATGTTCATAATTTTTGTTTTGTTTTTATTGGACACCTAACACACAATACCATTGTATTATAAACTAAACAGAGCTTTTATTATGGGTTACTAGACAACAACAACATATATACTATTTTTGTAAATACATAGATACATATATAGAAATAAATAAATGTTCCGGAAATACACCCAAACTCTAAAGGAAATACTTGCAGATTACACGAATACAAATATCTGAACCGCCCCAAGAAACGAAACCCGAGCCTTCAAGCATAGCAGTTGCACACGCCACCACTGCACCACAGAAGCAGCTATTTTTACCCACTACGGCAAAGCCAAAGGAGGGTTATAATTTTGACAGGCTATTCATGTATGTATGTATGTTCATCTGTTCCTTCATAGGTCCTCAACTACTTACTAGAACTGGACAAATGAGCTATCATTAGAAGCGTCTTGACCGCGTGTTATAGAGTATATAACGTGTCACTGAATCTAATGTGACGCCCTCTAGAGGTCATAAAGTATTGTGTTAAAAAATAAATTTGAGATAAATAAGCCGTGTTTGGTATCATTGGAAAGGGCGTTACTAATACATTACAAAAAAATATATATCATTAGCATTTGCTCGTGACTTTGTCCGTGTTTATTCAATAAAAATATTTCTATGGTATTTAAATATAATTTGCAAAGAAATTTATATTATAACGGTACCAAAGCATTTTAAATAAAAGAAGTAAAAACTAAAACCAGTTGACGAACGACAAAAACGACAAAACGACAAAAACCGATGCTGAAAAAGTATGAAACAAGTTTGAAAAGCCGTAGTCCACGTTGTTAAAGTGTAATGGTACGTTTCTCATTATGTTCAGTCATTTTACTGGAATCTCTTGAAGAGTTCAATCAAAGATAGTCTAGTGATTACTATTATAATTTTAAAATTTCAAAGTAATGGATCCCTATTTGGCAACTAACTCAATACTGTGTATAGACTCCACAATCACGCACTACCAGTACAAGACGTACCTACTCATAAAAAATCGCCCCCATAATTTAGTTCATACGACCGTTGGCTATGCAAATTATAGTAATAATTCGAATGGCACTTTCATATTGAAACAATAGCACCCTAATACTTCTCGCCTTTTGTAATGTAATAATGATGTGGCAATTTTAATGATACTCCATTTAGTGCACGGACTATAAAGCATTGTGCCATAACGAATCGAATCCCTAAAGTGTTTAAAATTCTGTTTAGACTAGCTTTTACATTCAGGGTTTATTGTTACTTGTTTATTTTTAGCAAATTAATCACAACTGTGATAATACAATCCACATTAAAATTTAAAAAATGCAGTTCAGTCGTTTGGGATTGCCGAACTTATAAAAAAAACATTCGGAGACGACGAAATGAGTCCTTAAATTTTTTTACCCAAAAACTGCTCAACGCGCCTAAATAAGTTTTCACTTCAATAAGATACGTAAAGAAAAGGATTTTATAGGGATTTGTAGCTAAATAAAATAAATACCAAATAAACACGCAGTGATATGCAACTAAAATGCAAAGGAAGAAGAGCCTATTAAATTCTGTCAAAGCACTATTAACGAAGATGAAAGACGAAAATATTGCAACTCACTATTACTGACAAAAGGCAAGTTAAGTATAAAAAAAATGTTCAGAATAATAGTTAAATCGAGGGTGGGTAAATAGCCGCTTGCAGGGGCGAGGCGCGATCCAATCGAGATGATTATGATAAATGATCGAAACGTTTTGAACATAGCGTTGTAAAGCGTGTCACGGATGGATTAATACGAAATTGACGATTAGAACTACTTTGTCGAGATAATATGTTTTGAAATAAAATCATTGTGTAAGAAATATACAAAATTAGCAATTCTGCTTTTAAACCTAATTTATTTTGAGAACAAAATGTTATTGCTTCTTAATTTTTTTTTATAAACGACAATAAACGACAACGTACAGAATTATCAAATGTTAATGAGTAGCATAAAGTATGCTGCAATGAACATCAGAATACAAATATAGATTTTTGTAATTAATATGAATAACCATTACTATTTCTGATTATGTATTTTTACTCATGTATCTTATGTGTAGCAATTCAATCATATAGATAGAATAATACAGTCTGCAATATAACATCCACACCTAAGTAAAATTACTACATCAAAAAGACAGTACTCAAATAGGCAGTTAATAAAAAATATTCCTTAGTATGGTTGGTTCGTGTTGTGAACTATGTAATACGTATCTAATAACATCTTCTGAAATATGTGTTTCTTTGACTTTTTCGTAGTAAATCAAAAAAACCCTCTAAACACTGCTCTCATATAATAACTGCAATTATATTCTATTCGACTTGCATTTGCAGGGACAAGCTTAACTATTATATTTAGAAAGACGATGTGAGGCTATAATTTTCTGAGAGTACCAACTGCGACAGGGATGAAGTTTTGTGTGCGTTTCAATTTACTACAATCTATTCAGCTTATTTTAATATTAGTATATAATACTAGCATAATATCTGGATATGTTTTGAATGTAGTTTTTAGTCTGCGTATTCTTACAATTATTGTCCATTGAATATAAATTAATGTAAACCTAGACATTTGAAGAGGAACATGAAACTTTTACTTTTAGTAAAAACTTACATGCTCATAAATAAGACTACTGTTAAAACTCAGTGCCACAATGTAAAGAAAATAATTAAACGAAATATTTGAACACTTACTAGTGTTTTATTCTGAACCAATTATATAACAACATGTAATAATACATATAAGGATACGTTAATTTTCATTCATTGGTTTAACAAGTGAAAATAACTTAAGCAAAACCGTAGAAAAGGTCAACCTATATTGTATTAAATGAAAATAAATTAATTTAGGATTCACGTAACAGATTTCACTAAAACATTCGACTTTATCGCACACGCCAGTCAGATATACCAAAAATCACACAACCACCTGCAAACGAAGTTATACCACTGAAACATTTCAAATCGAGTTGTCAAAAGCGATTACGTTTTCCATTTGCGATCAAAATTGGTGGGACGTGCGCCCCACCGATGCTCCTGTTGCCACTTATTGGTACTTTGATTGTTTTCGTATTTCTCATCATTAGATTTTCATCTGACGGTATTTTGCGTTGTATTAACAATAAATAAGTCTAATAACTAAATGAGTTACCTACACTAATTAATATTTTGGTCTTCTTTATTAGTTAACGAGCGATAAATTACTGTTAACGCTTAATTAATTAAACAATGGTCATGTCCATTTATTAATACTTATAAATCGTACCATTTCTTACTTTAGCTTGTTCGAAGTATTGGTCAAATAGCTACGGTTCATCAATATTATTGACTGAACTATGATAAACATATTTTTCGGTTTTATTTTTGGCAGTGGACAATATGTCCCCCGTTGTTTGTCGGGACGGTCTGTCGCTTCCCCCACGACGCTCTGTCAACAATACATTCTTACTGCAAACATGGTGATCTCTATATGAAATTTATTGTGCCACTGTTGAGGTCCCGGATAGAATAGGATAGGTTATTTTCTGAGTCAATTTTCTTAGTATTTCTTCAACACTATATAACGTTAATCACTGTATACTGCATAGTTTTAACATTTATTGAAAAACAACTGTTAGAAAAAAGCAAGTAATGTCAATAGTCTTAATTTACATGTCCCTAATGAAAAGTACTGAAATTATGTTGCATGAACACCTCGTGTAAACACAAAATCCTCTATCTGCAAGTTTCAAATATACTTGACTAAGATTTAAGAAATGCCACAAGAAATAAATCTGGATCCTTATAAGAGAAATAGACAAACTACAAAATAATTATCACCAATAGCGATACGATTCGTTTACATGAAAGAAAAACTAACGATACTAATCAAAATACATTAGTAAGTCGGAACAAGCATCATCAAAGTGTTTGTCAGTAAGTGAATCTGTTGGTGCCCAAAGCGGTACTCAAATCGAAACCCCTTCACATTACAATTGATTGGTGTCCGCCAAATGAACCTCACGGTGTTAGTCTTTTCTAGTGTAATTACGCGCTATTACCGCTAATCTTTCGCAGTTCAAGAAAGTGCAATAGGCCAAATAAAGCTTTAAAGATTGGTAGTAAGACGCATTATTCTGTAACGTTGTTTTTCGAGAGTCCAAAATGTGCGTCAATACGGCAAAAGAGAAATAGTTCTTACTGCTTTAGCTGAAAATCTAAAATCGTCAGTAGCGGATATTATGGAGCAGATTCAAGCTTTAACGTTTGGAGTTAAAGTTGTTTTTCGTTTGAAAAGGGATAAAGTGAGGGGTGTAGTTGGAGGTCTGAAGGAGTTAATGCGTGCGGCACAAAGGGCCAAATCACTGCCCGACGTGCGGCCGCGGCGTCAAAGAGCGAATTTGTATTCCAATTATGACGCCAGCGTAGACATCATTCGATCAATAAAGGTGGACATTTCAGACCATTTTTTGTATATGTTATATTTATTCTGTTATTAAAAGAATTTAGGGTAGAACTAATAAAACTACTAATATACGGATTGATTTAGAGAAGTAAGTAGTATACGAGTATGCTGGTTTGTAAAGCTATAAGAGAAATGCAATAGATATTTTATAACTATTAGTATAATATAATTATCGTTACTAATTAAACACCTCTATCCCAAATACGTAAAATAGCGGTCTAAATGGAAGAAACAAGAAAATAATTCATTTAAAAATCCAGAAATTCAAAGCTACAACAATAGTTAAGGTGAATCGTCGTCGCATTTACTGTTTACTCACCATGTCTGTTCCTAGCACATATTATTACATCGTTTAGAATTTTGACAATATTTAAATAATCTGGGCTGTTTTTATAAAAATACATACATATACTGCCAAACTCGGACCACCAACCACCACCGCACTTAAAAAAAACGGGTCAAGTTCGAGCCGGACTCGCGAACCGCACTAATCTGTAGGCATATTATATGATGAAACAAAAATTTATGCATTTAGAAATTTTTACTTTATCTGTGCAATAAGATGTCGCTTCGTACCAAATTTCAAGATTCTGAGTTCACGGGAAGTACCCTGAAGGTTTAGATTCCCTTGCGAGGGTCGAACATTTGCAGCATAAACGGCTGTGTCTTTTGATTGCGTTGGCATAGAAGTTTGATTTTATCACAGCTCTAAGACACAGTAGACCTGAGTATTTGATATAAATTTCAACTTGATGACCTTTGCGCTTTCCTGAGGAAAAGATTTTTAACAGATAGACAGACAACAAAGTGATCCTATTAGGGATCCATTTTTTTTTTATTACACAACACAATTTTATTAAACAATTAAGAAACAACAGATGTTATTACAATGTCACTACTACAATGTACTACATTTAATTTTTCTAAGTTTTAGGAACATTATGCAAAATACGATTTAAGGTACTAGGTGTAGGTACTAGATACTTTTTTTTGTAAATTTAAATAAGGCCATCTCTCTTAATGTCAGGGCTCCATAGAATCTCCGTTAAATTTACGACTAACAAAAAGAACATAAAATAATAATAAAGGGATAATTAACCGATTTCGGTGCATTACGATTCCCCCAGTGGGTCGTTAGTGCAATTCCGCGGCCCCTGTGGCATTAGTTGTTTGATTGCGAGTCTCCACTCCCCACTATCAAATTCAATAATGTTCACTCGGCCAGATTTATTTTGACATTTCTATTTGTTAAGACGTATGATTATTAGGTAGTAATTGTTTTGTGAGAACAGTTGATATATCGGTTTCGGGGAACGTCTTAGTTGAGTCAATGGTTTTATTATATTTCTTATTTCATAGTAGTCGAGTTCACTTTGATTTAAGTGAGAAAATCACGAAAGATATATTGATTTCAAAATATTGAATTTTTTACAGAAAATTAATAATATCAATTTTGGTCTGTGAGACCAGTTGTCACATTCCAACGTTGATATTGTTAATACACGTGTACATTACAAGAATTATGTTCGATATTAGGAAAAAAATATTAATAACCACTGCTTTTTATATACTTTTCTTTCTTAATTTTCTGTAACAAATACTATATTTTGAAGACCTTTTTTTAAATTTAGGTTTAACTGTTTTACGTTACGATTTGTTTTAATATCTGTTTTACAGTTTCTTTAGTGTCCCATAGTTACTTCTAAAAAGAAAGGAACCCTGAACTGATCATTAAATTATAATTATAATATCTAAATATTTACGGAAAAAAAGAGAATAATATAAGTTAATTATGAATTAATATCAGTTGTCTAGTGCCCATAGTATACTTAGTTTAGACTATAACTAGTCTATGTTAGGTTTCTATAGTAAGTTATGTAGGTATTTACAAAGTGTACACGTATTTATATCAGTTGTCTTATACCCATAATACAAGCTCTGCTTAGCTTGGGACTGGATGATGTTGTGCATTAGATGTATTTTTTTTAATATAATTTCTTTGTGGCTTTGTTTAGCTCAAATGCCAATTATTTTTTAATAGATGTCGTCGTCTTTTACCGCTTTATGAAGGGTTAAGAATACAAAGTGTCGCCACTCATGTTTATCCCCTAGGTGTCGTAATAATCGTAAAAGGAGCAAAGTACGCATGGCAACAATACTATCAAAAGAAGTAAAACAATCTCAGCACTAATCTATATATATATATAGGGTATAGGCCCCGGTATCCTCACTCACTCAGTGAAACACAGCTGATTCACACCGGTTTTCTGTGAGGCCGTGGTAGCACTCCGGTCGAGCCGGCTCATGCATGCCGAAACGTGGCTCTTCCACGGTGATGATGATGATAATAACAATGGTGGGATTTCTCTTTGATAGAAATATCGATACATTTAGTAATTTAATTCCGTTTCGTTTTTAAAGATTACAGCCTTCCCTACATACCTATTATGGACATGCAAAACTGT
Source organism: Spilarctia lutea (assembly GCA_916048165.1). Lineage (NCBI taxonomy): Eukaryota > Metazoa > Arthropoda > Insecta > Lepidoptera > Erebidae > Spilarctia > Spilarctia lutea. Next base: position 25,604,711 of record OU696470.1, on the reverse strand, counting down.
CTTAACTTCGTCATCAGATTGCGGTTGCGTTCTACCCAGTGTTTGAATTTAATCTGATCTGGAATCAAGTCAAAATCTAAAGGAAAAAAACTAACCTGAAAATTTTCGTAACACCTTTGTTTCGTCTTTGAAAAGGTAGCTAATGGAACAAATTTTTTATCTAACTCTGAAATTAAAATATAATAAAGCCATATTTTTCATTTTGCTTCCAAACGTATCGACTATTTTATACATTATATTATTCGTTAAAATTCTGTTGGTACAGATAAAAGATGCTACACATTAGTTGGAACATCTCCAAAATTTCCAAATCGATTACTCAGAATTCTTACACACAGAATACGGTTGAATAGCGACAAAGGCGATAAGTTACGCATGACATCGGCCCCTACTACAATCGACACACAGAAGACAATGTCTAACGTCACCACACGCACGCCTGCGAAAACAATGTTTTGATTTCTTTCGTGTTTTAGTACCCCTGTTTGCTTTGCAGCTGGGCGCGACCTACCAAAACGTAAGTAAATATGCTTTTACTGTCTTCAGCACGAAACTTAAGGTTGACAAACAGTAAATATAGTAAATGACCTGATGTACCTACCTCAGGTCAGGTCAGGTGTAAGTTTAATTAAAATAGTGGTATAAGTACAAGTGAGTTTGATTCTAGAAAGTATCAAGAGTATTTACCAAACTCTGATTAGTTGAATGGCATATTTAACCAACCAAAAAAACTGTATCTATATTTATAAATATCATTTGAAATAAATTTAATATACTATTCACTTAAAATATGTCTTAAGATTATAAACCATATTATAAAAATGCAAATAAATGCATAATTGGTGTTTAAACTATCTGATCTGATATATAGGATAGCGACTGCGGAAACCATGGCCATCGTGACCACCGGTGGATGATGTCTATAATATAGATCTGTGAATATAAAACTACAGTAGGCGTGCTTAGTAGATCAAAAACATTTAAATATTCATCGTCATCAGTTTATTGCAGTCGGACATTTTCATCTCCGATTACACTCTACTCTGATCTAATTTGGGCTTCTCGCATCCAACATCTGCCAGTCATCTTGCGCAAATCATCGCTCTGTCTGGCTTGTTGGCGTACTACACTAACTTTGACTAAATACAATCTCTACTCTATAACTATTTTGTCGTAATGATTGTAAGTTCTGCGAATAATATAGCCTTGATTTTATTCAACAAAATTTCGTAATAGTTCATTAAAAATACTTCAGAAACAATAAATAAATTGAATAAAAATTCTTCCTCGATAAAGCGTTGCATGTTAATAAGCCGTCTGCAAGCTTACACAAACTTGGGCAGCTTGCTAGAAGGTGACCAAACACGGCATTCTTTATTTGCCTGACTTATAATGTAACATGTCCTACGCCACATTCAGAATGTATGAGCTAATCAAAATTGTCTTGCAGGCTTTTCAAGCTATTTAAGCAATGCAATATAAAATGTGGCTTTTATGTTATTGTAAAGAGTAAGAATAATTTCTTTATAGGCATTTTGCAAACAAATTATGCTGTAATCGAATTCATCGGTATGCTGACATATTTAAGTGAAGGTTGAAATGAACGATCGTATGTCGTGTAGTGGCAGACTAAGAATACAGTCATTGAGTGTCACCACCTCTTCTTATCCCAAATGTGTTATAAGAGCCAACTAAGAAAGCGAACTCTATAGGATAATACCAAGTCTGGTGAGCCCAAACTTCTTTTTCAAGGTGATGACTATGACCAGCAGTAGAATAATAAAAGCTTTTGATGTGATGTGATGTAACAATTTTTAGAATTGAAAGTGTCAATTAATATAAGCAAGTTATAGTTATCAAGACATCTTCTGACTTGTTTGTTATTCCTAATTTGAATCTATAAGATAGATCCATCAGGACTGTTGAAAGGAGCAAAAGGACTGTAAAGGGCTCTTTAAATATTGATATTCTGTGCAAAATACTTAGAACATAAAACCTCCTTACTAAGGCGGTTGTAAAAATATATAATATACACATATATAATATTATTATATTTGTCTAAGGTAAAGCTTGATGCCATCCACTCTGTGACGTTATATAAGTCCAGAGTGACAGCACATAGGCGCGTCGCTTCTCGATTTCATTACAAAACATTGGGTTCGTTGTTTGCAGTGGCCGCGTGTCACAGATCGCGTTACTTGCTTGTATGCTTGGTGAGAATATTGCGGTTTGGATAAAGTTTGAGCTTTGATCGGAAAAGCGTGTTTTATTTGCGCTTTTCAAATAACACAGTGGACGGTGTTCTTTTCTAATTTTGAAAAGCTACCCTTGCCTACGCTTTATTGAAATGTTTTCGGAGCTATTGTGCTGTTTATATGGTAAACGTATAAAGGTTATATGTAAAAATTTAATACAGTATGAATAATATTAGATCATAGTCAGGTAAGGCTTTTACTAGGCTACTTCTCACACGTCTTGAATAATAAAGTAGGTAACTTCGATAAACAAAAGACACAAGAAATATAATTAGGCAGCAATTTACTATTATCTACAATGAATTAATGTTTTTGTTTATAACTATGCAAAAACACTACCGATCCTGCTGCTTTTTGACTTTCATTGATTGTTGTTTCATATAAAAATGGATAAAAATTTGGCAGGCGATATGGCATGATCAACTTCAATTTATATTTATATGAAGATACACAATGACCTTGTTTATCTAGCGCTTAGCGTAGGCGATCAAAAGTGTTGTTGGGTTTTTCTTACAAGAATTTCTGAATAAATTAGGTTTCACGCCCATGTCTAAGAGAGCACGATAAGCCGTCGACCCCGGTTCTCGTGATTTGGAAGTCAGCGCTTTTCGAATTCAGTACACTCTAAAATTTGCTCAGGTATGATGCCAGTCATCTGCGGAAAAACCGATATTCAGGCAAAATCTATAGGACTAGTAGCCAACCCCAAACAATCTTGGGAATAATGAAAGCCAGGAAGAATAAAAAGGTACAAAATTATATCACATTTCTTTATAATAATTCTCCTAATAGGAGATGCTGATCCCTATTACGAAAGCTAATCAATAAAAGAGTCACGTATAAGGGGGTCCATATTAAGACCTCTTGTCTAACGATCTTCATTAGTGATGAGTATTTTTCCTGATTCACACAAATTAATATGAGTGTGTTGCTATGTACGGGGTCTAAGCGACCTGAGCCATGCAGAAGAATATTGAAATCCTTTGTTTTGCACCTCCACTGTTTTATGTCGTAATAATTAAGAAATTGCCGTGACGAATTTTGAGAGTAATCGTCAAAACTTATGTAACATATTCGACACTAAATCATCATCATTAGCCTATTTTGTTGCTGGGCATACGTCTCCCCCTCTTCATTTTTGTGTATGTAGATGTGACTATTGTCTAGGCTTGTAATATAAATTTATATTTAGTATCTTTCTGGTGGTTTTGAGTGTTGCCCCGGCCTACCCATATGTCCTGCTGGCGGTAGTGTCGCGCTTCAGGTCGTTAATCTTGACTTGTAAGGTTAGGTAACACGGTAGCTGGGGCTCGTATGCCGTCTGTATGGACAGGCCTACTCGATACTATGGTTCTTTCTTCAAAGCGCTAACCCAGGTCCTATACTGTAATCGCATAGGCTTTTATTATTTTGTAGTCAATCAATATTCACGGACTTAAAATAAAAGACACTTCTGTGGTTTCATCCCAGTGTGAGTCTTGAGGGAATACCGGCCTCTTTTAGCTGTAAAGTCCAACGTGTAAAAATATCTGTAAAGATTTACTTACAAAAGAAATAACATTTACCATAACGTGAAAAATATGTAATATGTGTGAAAATATTATATTATTAAGGATCGGAGAAATGCATGATAATTAAAACCTAGAAAAAAAATTAATCAAAAAATGATTTTTGTACCACTAGTAAAACATGCAATCAGACCATCTGAAGTCGTAAATGAGTCTAGACTTCTAGTTCTTAGTTACATATCATAATCTATCTTCAATACGTTCATCAGTAAAGCTTAATACGATTTGTCAAGAGCAGTATTCTAAGGACCCTCAATATTTTTCATAAAATTGGGCCTATATTCTCTGTGCAGGAAAGCAAATAGCCTTTATGTGCGATGGGTAACTGACCGTGGAGCAAACACCGCGAATGTTTGGAGACGGCCCCTCGACAAGGATTTATAGTTCGTTAGATTGAGAAATGTTTGGATATTTTATACTTAGAATAAGGTAAATTCTGAGTGAGTAAAGTAAGAATATTCTAAGAGAATTGTTGAAATCTGATTTGATGTAATATGTGCCAATATTAACGTTAAGAATTGGATTAATAATGGCTGTGACGTAACAACCCTATATCGCTGATATTTTATCATAATTCTACTATTCAATTTTATTAAAATTATACACTAACCTGGTTGACGAAGATGCGTGTGCGCGTCGAGTGTCGACTTCGACATAGCTGATAGCGAATTGGTGCCATAGCCTGTAAAAAAAGAACCTTATAAATAGAAACAATAGTATACAATTTCAAACAACAAATAATCTATTATTTTAGTTCGTGTCTGAAGTTCATTGCTGGCTTGATGTAGGAAAATTATATTTTGCAAAATCTATGTTCAAAGAAAATAATGTACTTCAAATTTACTAGTAATTTTCAGAAGTTATGGTGTGTCAGAATAAATATTTATTTTTAGAGTAATTTATTGTTTTGGAGTACTTCAAAGGGTTTTAAATTGTACTAAAACTATAAACGCGAAAGTTGGTGAGTATGTAAGTGAGTATGACTGTTGCTTTTTCAAGCAAAAACTATTAATGGATTTTGATAAAAATTTACAATAATGTAGCTTATACATCAGAATAACACATAGGCTATAATTTATAAAGATAATAGCTTCGCCTCGCGGCGTTGCCCCCGGTGGTTGTCGTACCGCGGGTAGCACCGCAGGATTTAGCTAGTATTGTAATAAATTCACCATATTGTAATATTATTGCCAGCGGCTCGAGCTGTGTATATTTCGTATTTCGTGGTAAAAGGTATTTTCTGCGTGTGATTCAGGTGTATGAGCAATGGGGCATATTTTCAGAAAAGATATATTGCGTTCTTTGGAAAACACCCTATAATAATTAGGAATTGATTCATAAAAGTGACATGTAATCTACATATTAGAACGAAGTTGAAAATGCAAATCGAATTGAGTTCTGGCGTTCTGCATTTCTTTTAAAGAGCAGAAAGTTCAAAAGGCATAAACTTGACAACGCACAAATGAACTAATTGTTCTTTTATCGTGATCGTGTATTTACTTTAACCACAAATCTATCTCTATAATTGTATGCTCATTTAAGAACGATAATCTTTGGAACTATTTATTACAGGTAAAAATTTGTTATGGTTTTTTTTATTGGACTTTTAGGGAACGTAACATGAGCACAAAAAGAAACTAATAGACAAATCCAGTAAGTAACAAATTATTTATATTCGTCGGGATACGTAGTTCATTGTAGTGTGAACATAATCCCGGATATTCTGCAATCACTTCACATCGATCATCTGTAATGTGATCCGTGACATAATGCGAAAGCTCTATCTTTGCCAAAGACAATCTCTATGCTAGAACTTTTTGCGAAATTTATAATCGACCCATGTGTGCAAAATATTATTTATTTTAGATGCCATGTTGCAAAACATAGCTATTGGATCATTTTTACCCGACTACGACAAAGCCAAAAGGAAGGGTAATAGTTTCGCAGTCTATGTATCTTGTTAACCGTAGCACTTAAACTCCTAAACCGATTTTAATAAAGGAGGTGTCAATAGATTCATAATAATGGTCCAGGTAATAGAAGGTATATATTTTATCAAACTTATTACATAAAAATATAAATATGCGGATTGTAGTGTTGTAAGCTTTTTCTTTGAATGTCTTTCTAAGCAAAAACGAGAATGAAAAAACATAAATGATACCAAAGATATCTACATTGTAAATCCCTTGTTCATGCTTAGCTAGTATTCCATTTCATAGATAGATTCCAGATTTTTTAATAGTTCTCTAAACTATTGAGGAATATTATTCAAATCCCACAATAATATGTGATCCAACGATTGTTTACTTAATATTAAATAAACTATGTATCTAATAGGTAATAATGGTCCTTGGATTTATAAAAGTTTCGAATTTTAAAGCCATTTTTCTTACATTGTTACGTGACAGCACCACTGTTTAAATTATTTGGGATCGGCTACTAATTCAATCGGTTTAAACTGAATATTAGTTTTTCCATGGTGCGACTGGTATCGGACCTCCGTAATCCTGAGACGAACTATATTGAATTTCCAATAACGATTTACAACTTTATTGTAAAACCGTCTTAAAAAGGTGAAGTTGATATAAAAGCTTTAATAGAAACGCTTACATATTTCCAATATTTTTGTCGGTAAAAAAATCTTAATTAAATGAGATTTTTAAGAGACTGTTAAGAGAAATCAAGAGAACTTATTCTGGTATAATAAAAAACCAGCATGAATTTAAATTTAAAATTTATTCTTTCAGAAATAAGACATCGCATTATCAAGCTATTTTTACATCAAAAGCCAATGTTTAGCAAATATTTATGTTGTTCTAATGTCACTATCACGTCTTTGTTCCCCTGCAAGAGTTAAAGCACCGTGAAACATGGAATCAAAAATACACCAAAATCAAAGGAGCTTCCACAATATTGCTCTAACACTAACAACGCGTGAAATCTTATTGAGAGCATCAAAGAGAGCCTAATCCTACAAATAAAGGGAACTATCAAAATCAACCCGTATTTAAGAAATAAATAGAGTTAGAAATTGTTCGGCGCAAAAATTCGAATGCCTCAGGGTCTTCTACAACCCTAAATAAAACAAGCAGCAAATACTCCTATATATATTAAAGTTTATAGTAGAGAAAAATATTGTACTTTGCCTTATTGTTAAATAATGAAATATAACATTTAAATATATATATACGAGTATATAGGAAAATAAAATTAATTAAACTATGAACATGGTTGAAACAAATAGTTTGCAACAAAAAGTATTTTAATTGTGTCCTCATTCAGATACAAATGTCGATCTAATTTTTTATCTGATATATATACTTCGCATTTCGGGGAACAGAGTTCACTGGTGAAAGCAAAAAAATACTTACTGGTTCTTTAATGAATTATAAGCACTTGATACTCTTCGGAAGTAAAATACAGTCAGACAATTTTTTTATCGATACCTTATAAACTTTAATATGCGTAGAGTAAAAGTTAAAATCTGTCAATTTATTATCATCCAATAGCTACTTCATTTTCATTTATTTGTATAAATAAGTCAAACAGATTCTAGTTAAATGATTTTACATATTGAGAAATCTCAAGGCTAATAACATCGCTTAGATTTCCTTTATTAAAAATTATAATTATCCAGATTAATGCTTATTTACTTTCAACCTTGGCAGGATTTTCCCCATACCCTATTAATACGAAGCAAATTTCGTTTCTCAATAAAGGAGGTTTCAAACCTTTAAGGTCGAAAATCCATTGTATTGACAAATAATTGTATTTTCAGACAGTAATGGCATTATTGCTCCGTCTGGGTACGGAGATTGAAAAAAAATAAAGGTAATTTGTCATTCTTTGTTTTTTTTATTGATTGGCGATTGTTTGATTGAAGCAATCATTGTGATTCAGTCATTTTATTTTTGAAACAAACAATAGAGCGTGGGCTATTATTACGCTCTCATTTTTGAGTTATTATTTATTTTTGTTTGAAGTAGAATATCTTCAATGTTCTATAATTTAATAAAAATACCTCATAAAATTATGATAAGAAGTAGAATTAAATTGGTAGTTTAAATTGCATGGAAATACAAAAATATACACTAATAATTTCTACGTAAATATTAAACAGAATATGAAGTATTTTAGCATGACTTTTATAGTTTCCACATCATACGTTTTTAGTCACCCAAAAATATATTAAAAAATATTATGTCATTCTGATATCAGTAAGATAATTTTAAAAATTAATTCACACATCACATTAATTTTCTTTTGACGCACCAACCCCGAACTTCAAATAAAACACCAACCCCTTTTGTTCATCTCACAACACCTAAAAACAATTTGGATTGTCTATGCTTTCAGACCACAGATTAGATATCTCATTACACCACTTCAAAGGCGTTTGTGTTAAAACTATTTGTTCAGAGTGGGGCGTAATGAAACCCAAACAATGTTGGGTTTTGAATCTAAAGGTCAAACCGAATAAGGTCTATTCTTCAAAGGACTTTAGACAAGTGTCTGTGTTTGAATGGTTTGTGATATGTTTAAAGTACATGTACTTTGAATTGCCAGAGGCTGAGATGACAGTTTTGACGCAAATAGAAATCACGATGTAAGCTGATTGTGACGGCAGTTGTGTGGTAATCGTTTTAATATTTTACTTTTCACAAAAACTTACTCAGTCTTTTTGAGACTGTAACAAACATCTTACTGACAGAGTTCAGAAATTATATCAGTAGGTAGTGACTTTGACATTTATATACTTTGAAATACTCGTACCCTGTCTATACAGTCTTGTAAAAGAAAGACTTAACTAATTTTTTAATTTGCTAAGTTAATAAGTTTCTGATGGATTGAAATCCAGATATAAAGGTCACTTAAGTGCACAGAATTCAGAACTGCTACTGACATCTTTGGTAGTATGGTTATACTTAATCTCTTAAGTGTTACTTATTATGTCCAATTATCTCCAAGTAATAAAATCATTTATTTAATGAAAAGAAATGAAACGGTCAAGAGAGTAATAGTATAATGTGTCATAGGCCCAATGATCATTTTGTGCTGTAGAAGATATTGGTGATCAATGGACAATTTAATTTGACTCCTTCTCATATCATGGCTAACAGGTTTTTTTTGTAAATTGTAATAATATTTCGGGCATCCAATACACAACGTCATCTAGTCCCAACCTAATCAGAGTTTGTGCTACGGGTACTAGAAAACTGATATAAATAAATCTATAAATTCCTTTTATTTTGTAAATACATAGTAAACATAGAAAACACCCAAACTCTGAATCAAATATTTGCAGATCATACAAACATTTGGTCCGACCCGGGAATCAAAACCGAGACCTCAAGCCCAGCAGTCGCATAAGCTACCACTGTGCCACCGAGGCAATCAAAGATTTTAAAAAAGATTAAGTTATCACGAAAAATATAGTCATCAATAATATAAGCTTTTAGTAGTCCATTACTAGATCTTTAGTCTCTTAAGAAAGGGCATCAATGAAACATCTAAATATTATGAACATATTGATTTCTGTCTGCGGCTCTATACACGTATATAGTCCTATGTCCTTCCCCAAGAATCAATGTATCTCTGTGCCAAATTTCATTCAAATTGGTGTAATGGTTAAACCGTAAAAACGTAACAGATAGGCAAACAGAATAACTTGAATTGTACAACATATAAAAAAGAAGCTCAATTAATCTTAATTTACAGAATGATCATGTACCTAATTTTATTCAGGAAATGCATTCACATTTGAATGAATTGGATAATATCACTTTAAGTAGTGTAATAGCCAACAATTAGTTAACTAGAACCGCTATGTACAACAGTTACCCATCAAACTCACCTAAACACTCAGAAAGTCTATATACCACCGTGCCCTCATATATAAGCAAAATTTTCATTCTAAATTACAACTCTTACACAGTCATAAGTACGTACCGTTCGCGCTTCAGAGAGTGCAAAACAATAGGGTGCTTGCCGCTTCCCTCATGATGCCTGAAGCAGTTTTTCCTGCTTTCCCCGTCCCTTTCTAACATATTAAGATGACTGTAAGTGGGAAGAGCATAGATGGCAGTGACGAAAGCCACTTTTAGCTAATTTTCGCGGGCGCTTGCAGCGTCTCGTCGCCGTACAAAACTTGAGATTTGAAATATGGGTTTGTTCGTTTCTGTGATGAAGTTCTTAATGTAGATTTTTATACTGTCATTTAAATTTTAGAAGAAATTTAACTAAAGTTATTTGATGGCACTACAAACTTTAAAACTAGACAGATTTGCGAACTTAATGAATAAATAGTTTTTAATCTTATCTCTATGGTACTCGTATAATAAACTAAGTTAGATGAGTGGCACCATAAACAGTATAACTCAAGAACAACTCAAAATATTTTTATCATTTTCAATTTGTTTTATTTTTTCACCGCCCCGAATAGAATTCAAAGTCTTAAAAATTCACGTTCAAAACTTTAACACAGATTAATTTTCTCATGAACATATTGTTAATTATATTAATTTAAACTGTAGTTACGAAATTAATAATATTATGATACACTTGCTTGTGGTGGGGGCTTTTAGGAGTATGTCGGTTATCGTAGCCTATGTCTTCTCTCGTCTTAAGAATTAAAGTATCTCCACGAAATATTCCATTGTAATGTGTGCAGCGGCTTAGCCGTGAAAGTGGAACAGACAGAGTTTCTTTTGAATGTATAATATTAGTATGGATATTAGATATGTTGTAAGGTTGTGTTTTATTAAGTCAGACTTGAAAAAAAATACGTTATTGGTAAGTTACTTTCGAGGTTTTTTTTTTTTTTCTAATTTAATTAGCTTACACCAAGAGGTTTAGTTTACCAATAAAGATATTAAGAAGAGTATTAGGGTGGTTATTATTATTTTTCTCATACAAAATCAACTCTGAAACTAGGAATATACATCGTCACTGGGGACTTTACAAACATACATCAAACGGAAACAAAGAACACCCATACTAAGAACAACAATTCGTGGATAACACAAAGTATTGTCTGATGTTGGATTTGAAACCACAACACTTGGCGCAGTAGAAAGTGGTGTGGCGCTTAAACCACTAAGCCAGTCAAATTACAACTAGAACTCAGTCTAAAACTTAAAAACCAAGAGCAGTGATCATTAACTTAAGCGAGCTAGTCATAAATAAAGCAGCCACTTTAGAATACCTACAGCTTGCTATACATTACTACGTGGACCATTGCCAAGTAATTAACTTTTGCACACCACAGCTCATTTTACTTATCTCATTTGACACTGTCCCCCGTAACTATAGTATAATCATTAATTCGGTGCTCACTCGGGCATAAATCATCGAAGCGAGATAAAAAATTAAGTTCTCACTCCCATTTACACCCCTTTGTTTCAGCGACAAGATTAAAATTATTTTAAACAAATATTTTGTTGTAACAGTAAAAAACTATCCAAATTTCGATTTGTTTTTATCGATATCGAAATACTGATGTCCAGAGTAGCGGTATTTATGCCCGTGTGAGTTATGTCTTGTAAATTAAGATATAACTTACACGTACATTAACAATAGAGCATAAATTTATTCATCTATATTGGTGGCTATATTAACTGATTTTCAAGTCACTGAAAGCAATCTTCTTTTTATTTTTTTTAATTTATTTATTTAGGTATACCAATAGCACACATACGATACAGTTTTAAACGAATTATACAATAATATTACCTAGTATGCATGCCTATTACAGATACACACAACATTCAAACAGAATGTGTTAGATTAAGAGACTAACTTCCTTGTTCCTAATAAGTATGTTTCTTTTTACATATAATACTCCATACCTACTGCTGAATGATATAAGAGCATTGATCAGGTAGACACTGAAATCACGGTTATAATCATTTTGTCCCCCGTCAGTGAATGGGAAGTCCCTATATCTTAATTAATATTTGTAACCGTTTATATTGGGATTTTCTTTTATTTATTAGAACGCGCTAATTAGGGATATTAATAGTCAGGCTTTTATAATCCTTACACGATTTTATGACAAAGCGATCAAGGTCGAGGCCTGAATATATTTAAAACTGAAGAGAAAGGCTATTAATTTTTCAACTTATAGAATTTCCATAGCTAAATATAACCATTTTCAAATATAGATTACAATATACACGAATGACTAGAAAATAACATCTGTTTCAATGAAAGATTCTCTTAACCTAGGTGTAGATGAATTCACTTAATTTATTTTAGATTAGCTGTTGCCCGCGGCTTTGCTCGCATATAGTAAAACTATGTAACATACATATATGTTACTTCTCATAATTCCAAGAATATGTATACAAAGTTTCATGATGATCGGTTTAGTAGTTTTCGCGTGGAAGCGTAACAAACAAATTTAGATTTACGTTTTAAATAATTAGAATGTTACCCACGGTATGCGGTATGTGTATGAAACATAAGGATCTTGAAATTGAATATATTTTTTTCTAATCATAGTTCCACCATCCTGACTGGTCAGTATGTTAGAGTAGGCCAAAACCTCCTGCCTAAGAAGAAACCTATGTTCAGAAATATAGTCCTAATGGCTGTTGATAATGATGATCTTCTAAGTAAATTAAATACTTGCAATAACAAAAGCTTGAGATAGTCACAATTACAAGTTAAGGTCTACCGAGAGGGTCCTCGCTCACCCTACAACCTTACATAGCGGATAGGTGTCAAGCAAGCGGCTGTAAGCGCTCCCTTGGGTGTGGTTTAATCGTTTGTAAGCGTGGTTGGGGGCACGGTGATCAATACTGACACTTACAATATTGTGTTATGAATATTACATCATCATTTTATTGGATAAATCGTTTTCTATTATTCTTTATCCTAAAATTATAAATTCGAAAGTAACTGTATCTATCTCTTTGTTATGTTTTAATGGCTAAACCACTGCACGGATTTCAATAAAATTTAGCATTCAGATACTTTGCTTCTTGAGGAATAATATAGGTATTTTTTTCGTAATAACCACAGGTGCGAGAGGAACAGCGGGTTAACGCTAGTAAATCACAAAGGACCTTACAATGTCATAATAATCGTTCTACATGGCCCGCGGACCATATAAATAGCCATATGGTCTGTTGGTCATGTAGATTAACGTTTCTATGGTCGTTTGTATCCCGTTGACTAATTACTCTTAATCAACCAACAAATGGAACATAGTGAAGGTACAGATTGTTCTTTTTTAATTGTTGTACGTAGTTTTAAAAGCAGATGTAATGAGACTTAATTCTACTCATTTACTTCTTTGTTGTTGTTCTAATTCTACGATAGTTTTAGTCTCAAATAAAGCTTTTAGGTTTTAGTGGAGAACTTAAAGAGTTGGTAAGGACCCATACAAGTTGAATATTTGTCAAACTTTATGTAGGGCTACATCGTTTGGCATTAAATATAGGTATTTTTTTAATTTATTATAAACCTCAACCTACTTTTTCAAAATGCTTATCAATTTTACTAATTGATAAATTGAACTAAGCAGCACTAGAAAATGATATGATATGACTCAGGTAAACCCTGACTGACTCCTTTTTCGCTTCTTGCAACCGGGAGTAATGATGTCTGTTTATCAATAATGTCTTTCTTGCTTGTATCTGTGTTGTCATGTGAATGTGTATTTATATTTATTTCCACTTATGTATTCTGTTAACTGTGAAAACTTGTTATTGGCCTTCTTTTTTCCTATTAATTTTGTATAATGTAACAATTCAGCTGTAAGTTTTCCTATAAATGTAAAATAAAATAGAGTTGTCACCATTGCTTTGTACACATTAGGTCATAAAGTTTATTTGGAAGTGTATTTCCAGCTACTACAAAATTATATAAATAATGATTTCCTCTTATCCGTATTTCGTAAATTCCACATTACAATTTCACCACAGTTTTGAATTAACAAGTAAACAATACATTTAAATTCGCATTGATTCGTATAACGCGAGTAGCGAAGCGAACCGACGATAATACGGCAAGCGCTAAAATGATAATCATCAAAATATTGCATCAGTTATCGAAATATTGTAAGTGTCAATCAAAGAATTAAGTTTGTATTGTTAGGCCGCGCGGCTGCCACGTGCCGTTCCGTTTCGCTGAACACTCGCATGCAACATTTTAGGGCGCCTATTGTTTTGATTTTTGCGCGTGAAATGACATGGTGACGTCATATTGCCTAGATCCGTTTGAATTCGGGTGAGGATTTACAGGCAATTTGAGCAGCGAACAAAATTAGTGAAGTTTTACTCGCCTCATGTTAGTAAATAGTACGTGGATGGCTGAGTTTTGTTCGTTATTTTTTAGTAAAATTTTATAAAAATGTATAGTGCCTAGATCGTTTCCAGCTACGGATCTCCGGATAATTTTAAGAATATTGTAAGCACTTTAACAATAAAGAAATAAACATAAACAAAAGTAATTTTTGTAGCAAAAAATCACTTAAGAACAAACAGCAATTATGTCAAGCTAAATTAGTGGCTTAAAAAACTCTAATAAAACTATCTCCGAGTTTAATGCACTTGCATTAATATTTTTGCAACGATCTATATTATCTCTTGAGGTAGATAATTCTTATATCTTATTTTTATAAATTATAGAGTTCTAATGTAAGAAACATAAAAAGTCGGATCAAATAGACAACCACTTTTTATTGAAGAACGAACAAACGATAAAACAGAATCGTACGAGAGTTTCAATCAAAGGAATGTACTATATAAATGATATTCATGTCTTCGTACAGGTTGTGTACAAACAATTTTTTTTATAATACAAAGTTCTACGCACGGAAAAGTTTTTTTTCTATGCATAGACCGGTAATTACGTTCGGTAGCGCCGCCGTCGGACATTCAGAATGGAGTTCTAGCAAAAGTGAATGATATAAAAATATAAAAACGTTACAACTTACCTTGTGACGCTTGTGACGTGGCATGTGTAGACCAAGAGCTTTTGTATGAGGCATCTGAAATTAAAAGGAAATATTAATATAGAATTTAGGGTGGAAGTAATTGAGACGTCAAAGTTGAAATATCTTAAATTCTACACACTAATATTATAAACATTAGTTAAGCGCGTACATACATTTCAGTGATTTTTTTTATATAGATTTACAGTCATACAGAAAATATTGCATTCTCCAGCAATATGATCAAGTTGCAAATACAAGACAGTTTCTATTGTATTTGCTAATAGGAAGTTGGGAACGTCAAGGAAGTTAAGACCTGGAACTACTCACAATTACCGGACAGCGATTACATTTTTCATTTTTGTTACATACACTCGACTTGATCTAAATAAAATGGTTTGTTTTTATGTAATAAGACTGTTAATTATAATATTGTTATTATGATGAGATTAATACAAATACAATTATATTTAAAGGATTACGTGACCCCTAAAAAGGTTGTGTTAGAAAGAGTGGAACCCATAAGGACTAAGTATAAGGAGGTTTTCAAAAACACGATGAGCTGTAAAAAGGCATTCGAAATTTGCTACTATTAATTATTTAAATAACGAAATGCCTTGTAAAATGTATTAAAAGTTTATAAATGAAACCATATAATCGTATTACGAACATTGAAAAAGAATGTGCTAAATAAATAAATTCCTTTTACAACCGGTTAAAAATAAGCCACCATCTGCGAATAAGCCTCATTCAATATCTCAAATCGTTGATGACACCAAAGAGGATAACGTCATCCCTTTCAACGAAAGCTTTCATCCCCTTGAGCGCAAGCGTAACTACTCTCTAGTATCTCTAGCACTTAATAGGTGCCAAAATATCTCCTAAGAGATACGTTTTATTCCGGTGAAGAGTTTGAGTAACTATTATTTGAATGAAGAACTTGCAAAATAAAAAGTGAGTAGAGATAAGACTGGAAGAGATGGGAATTATTGTATTCAGATGTTTAGCGTTTGCAATTAAACTAAAATTTTAGACAAAATGCAAATGTTTGACATCTAATGAAAAATCTATCTCATATCAAAAACATTTATTACAGGCGACACCGGGGTTCTAACACATTTATGGGCTGATTGAAATATTCTACGAGTAAAACTTGACAGCACTGTTATGAATACTGATCGTAGTTCAGAATTTTGATAAAATTTCCCTGGAATAATGAATTTTACACAAATCAGGTGTTCAACTTAACAAAAAATTATACGAGATATAAATCTTTGAAAGTGCGAGTTTGATTTATTAGATTAAATGATCCCAAAACTTTTAAAATGAATTAATAAAAGAAATGTTTGCGTAGGTATACAATTTAAATTTGAAAATAAAGGTATTATTTTATACACGGGTTTCTTGTACTTACATTCAAGAAAAGGATAACTTTAAAAGCCTATACCAATCTACCACCCATACTAACCACATTATGGTAACAGTAGATGTAAACCTCTTTATTAAGGAGAGGCGGTTAAGGTCCAGCCAGGGGACTACTGAACACTGTTGATGATAAACACATATTTATTTGAAAAATACACTATAATTTACCAAAATACATCTCTTTTAAATCATCGTTATTCCAAGAACTGCGTAAAAAACTTCTAACCTAAGAAGCCATAATATGTCCATGTGACTAACATTAAACTGAACACTTGTCATGCAAAAATATGATGTACCTAGTTCGAAAAATAATAACCGTGTTTACAATTGAATGCCATTTAAAAATGACAAGATCCAATACCATTCTGTTTAAAACAGCATTGCATGGAAGTTCTTTGTTGGCTGGTGACGGCTGTCTGCCAGACAGTTTCATTTCCGCTGCTGAAGGCTGTTTTAGAATCATGAAAGCATTTCATTTTTATAGTAGTAAATATACATAAAAGAGATGCAATATTAATAGTTCCCCTCTTTACATGTGTCAATCCAAACTAAGGCTCGTAAAACGTTAAGCGAATACCAATATGAATGATGATTAGAAATATAAGAAGGTATTATTATCCAAGTAATCTATACTAATATTATAAATTTGAAAGTAACTCTATCTGTTACGATTTCACAATGATACCGTTGAACAAATCTGGAGAAAATTTACAATAGAGATCCTTTGTGTCTTGAGGAAGAACATGGGCGAGCCGCGGGTAAAGCTAGTGATATTATAAATGCCAAAGCTTGTGAGAATGAATGTTTATGAAATTTGACAGTCGTATAGTTTATATATTAGAATAACACATGGACTACTAGTGACCGCCGTATCTGATATACACGCGGGCGGAGCCACGTACAAGAGCTTGTAGCCCTAAATTTTTTAAGTGAAAACTTCTTTAGCGGCGCTGTGTACTTTTTTGGAATGGGTAAAAATGTATAAACTCGCGTCAGGTCACGTGACCTGATCGAAAATTTGTAAGACGGATGGAGAGAGGACGTATAAACTCGCGTCAGGTCACGTGACAGGACAGGCGGCGCAGGGCGCTTGCGCGAATGTTCGTGTGTGTATGTAATATAAATTGTCATGTTTGTGTACGATAGCGCAATAAATGAATATTGTATTCCACCACATAAATAATAGTACTTTTATACTGATAATGAAAGCAATTCGTACAAAATTATTCTGTAACCATTCCAAAATATCAAAAATGCACAACGTTAATATTCAAGTTTTCACTTCTGCCGGCACTCCCGGTTTTTTTATTTAGTGTCATCATCATATCATTAAAATTTTAACATTTCTTTATTCTATGAAGTTTTACTTGCTTTTTAATTACGTAAGAATCCTTCCTAGTAGATTCTCGAATATAATTTGTAGAATGTGTAAGTGTGACAGCGAGAAACATATGCGGCGAATAGTATAAATAGTGTATACATAGATAATTGTAAATATTACACAAGTTATTACCAAGAAAAGTTAAATTACCCGTGTTACTGAAATTTGAATTCTCATTATAATAAAAAATCTTGGGTGTGTCATGCTCACGAGTCCCTGGGTCCCTTACTTTACCATAAAACTTGTGACTAATTATAGATTTGTACTCAAAATCACAAATAGGCCGCCTTGTGCGACTTACGCATTTGAAAAAATATGTAGTTTTTTTATCTATATAAATGTTATGTTGGTTTATGTACGCTTCAAAAACTCAAAAAGTTCTGCACCGTTCTGATAGTTCTGATATATAATCCGCATCAAGGATTGTTTTCATCTAATTTTTGCATCAGTCACATATCCGCGACCGCGAAAAAACACGAAAAAACCGACATAAACGCGGGCGGAGCCGCGGGCAAGAGCTAGTTGTTTATAAAATCTTTTTCTTTTTTCAATGATTTTATTGACATTTATAACATTTCTTTTTTATTTATTTTGTTGTAGTTAATAATATTTTGGCTTTCTCTGAAATGTTTGGATTTTGATTTTAATATTTCAACTATTATTGTTGAGCAATATAAGTTGCTGATCCTCAACGAGTACGGTGTCGTAATGTTTCACGAGCTGCCTTTTTTATAAGTTAAAGGTAAATTTTATTATGCACACTGCACATAGAATCTATTTCCAATACAAACTTTAAAAATAGAAACGTATTTCTACTTATTTTAAGACATTTCCAAGAACGCGGTGGTGGAATTTTAACTACTAAAATATTTCTGTTAAAATATTAATATATTTGAAGATTTTATTTCTGTATACTTCTTACATGTCTCATAAATTAGGCAAGACTTTGGTAACTGGAAAGATAGACAAAAGACTTAGAATTCGAAGCCCAAAGAGATCACCAGATGAACTAGATCTTCGAACAGTTGTAGATATCTTTTAGCACCGCTGTCCATCAGGCGAGAGGCCGTATCAGTTGGAGAAGAGCAATTAATTGATTTTATAAGGAGCCACGGTCTACTGACCGTGGCTCTTTGACCGTTTCGCACATTACTGAAGTTATGAGAGAAAAATTATGAAGAGGGATAAATTACGCAGAAAGCAATTTTTCAATTTAAGATCTATTTGACGTTGATATTTGAAAAATTTATGATTGATTAATATGATTTCAAATTACGGAGATTTTACTCCAAGATTGACTCAAGTCCCGTAGAAACTATATATTACGTATGTATTTATATCAGTTGTCAAGTACCAAAGATACAAGCGCTGCTTAGTTTAGTACTAGATGGTGATGTTTGTTGGATGTTCAGGGATTTCCAGAAAAATGCAAAGAAAACTTTTACAAAAAATAACTTGAATATTTAGGAGTTTTAAGAACATAAAATGATGATCGTAACATTTGTTTGCAGTCAGTATACCGAGAGTAAATATATTCAGAAATATATATTATTTACCAGTAAAGAAGAAGAGTTACACAATAAGAAGAGTTTGAAAATTATTTATGGGGTTTAAGGTATTTTTACGTGAACGGTAAGGTAGTAGAGCCATGCTGAATTCAGCACGAATGGGCCGGGCTGGACCGGGGCGGTACTTCCCTCGCACAGAAGACCAACCCAAAATGATAGGCTTCGTGCAGTCGTGTTTCGTTGGTGAGTGCGAGACCGGAGGCCCAATGATGCAGGGGTGACAGTTGTCGTGGTTAGTGTGAGAGCAGTCTAATGCTCGTGGAGTCATGTTGAGGGTGGCTTGGATCGAACCGTCGGCCAGGGAGTCCCGTAGAAACGGTGGTGCCGCTGGCCACCCGCGGCATAGAGAGGGGCCCAACCGCGGCTAACCACCCTGGGAGGCTGCCCTGTCAGGTCGCGCATAATCCACGGAGTGGGACGTCGTGTCAGTTGGTGACCGAGGGACGGCGGGACTAGGCGACCACTTCCGGGAGGGTACGGGGGCCCTTCTTCCTTTTTGAGGTGGAGTTCACAAACATCCGTGGACTCCATGCAAACCTCAACGCCGTCCACCAGCATCTTAAGACGGCACGGCCGGCCATGCTTTTTCTAACGGAGACACAAATACGCCGCCCTGCCGACACGACATATCTTCACTATCCCGGCTATGTTCTTGAGGAGTGCTTCCTTGCGAAGGCTAGGGTATGTCTATTCGTTAGGGCGGATGTTTGTTGTCGCCGTTTTCGCTGCCTTGAGGACCCATCCTTCTCCATCCTGTGGTTTCACGTGGACATTGGCTCCGTGAGCCGATTCTACGTGTGCCTATATCGATCCCACTCTGGAGACTCTGAGACAACTCGACTATTTGACTATCTCAATCAGGCATTGGACAAAGCGCAGAAGCAGTTTCCCACCGCCGAACTGGTGTTTCTGGGAGACTTTAACGCCCACCGTGAGTCCTGGTTGGGATCTTCCAGAACTGACCACGCGGGTCGGACTGTCCACACATTCGCTCTCACGCATGACCTCACTCAGCTGGTACTCCAGCCCACCAGGATAACAGACATACAAAGTCAAGCGCCTTCCTTGCTGGACCTTCTGCTGACGAGTCACCCAGCGCAGTACAAAGTATCGGTGCTCGCCCCTCTGGAATCCTCTGATCACTGCCTGGTGTCTACTACGGTGTCTTTAGTTGCCGCCCCACGACCAGTGGCAGCGAAAAGACGACTATGGCACTACTCGTCAGCGGACTGGGATGGAATGCGGGATTATTTTGCATCCATCCCGTGGGCTCAACGCTGCTTTAAAGACAAAGATGTGTCGCAAACTGCGGCCGCCGTGTCTGGCGAGATCACTGTCGGAATGGAATACTATATTCCCTACAGTGAGGTCGCCAGCGCAACGTACTGTCCCTGGTTTAATCGCGAGCGCGCCCATGCTGTTGCGCAAAAGCGATCGGTTTACCGTGCATGGACCAGGGCTCACGCTCGCGGCTACTCTGACGTTAGTCAACTAAAAGCAGCGTTTAACAAAGCCACAAGGGAATGCAAGAAGGCTTACATTAGAGCGGATGCCCAGCGCATTGCGCGGCTTGGCCAAGAACTCGTCGCACATCCTACAGGTGGCCAAAAGTTCTGGCGATTGGCTAAAGCCGTGCAGTCCAACTTCTGCCAGCCCTCGCTACCACCTCTGAAATGCCCCGACGGATCACTCGCCCATCAGCCGCAGGAGAAAGCAAAACTGCTTGTTGATCTCTTTGCGACTAACTCCCGAATCGACGACCGTGGCAAGCACCCGCCTACCATTCCGACCTGCTACACTACAATGCGGGATATTCGCATCCGGTTGCATGATGTCCGTGCGGAGCTTCGGTCACTCGACGTCCGGAAAGCCAGTGGACCCGATGGTGTCCCAGCGGTGGTTCTTAAGAAATGTGCACCAGAGTTGTCTCCGGTATTGACACACCTGTATTGCCTGTCGTACTCATCGGGAACCGTTCCGATGGCCTGGACAGAGGCTAATGTTCAACCCATCCCCAAAAAGGCGACCGTTCAAACCCGGCAAACTACCGTCCGATAGCCGTCACCTCAATTCTCTGCAAGGTATTTTAAAGGATTATAAACAAACAACTAATTCACTACCTGGAGGATCACTCCTTACTAAACGATCGTCAATATGGTTTTAGACCGAACCGATACACGGGTGATCTTCTAGCATATGTTACACACCTTTAGGGTGAGGCTATTGACAAGCATGGGGAATCCTTGGCCATCAGCCTTTACATGGTTAAAGCCTTTGATAGGGTTTAGCACCGTTCGCTTCTCTCCAAGCTACCGGCATACGGCTTACCCCCCAAAGTCTGCAGCTGGGTTGCCGCATTTCTGCACCAGCACCGCATTACAGTCCTTTGCGACAGTGCGGCCTCCGATTTTCATCTGATGAACGCTGGAGTACCTCAGGGGTCCGTCCTGTCACCCACGCTGTTTCTTCTGCTTATTAATGACATGCTAGCCCTTGGCAACATTCATTGCTATGCAGACGACAGCACAGTTCACGGGCGATATTTTGGACACCCCACAGCTGGGCTAGCAGATATTGAGAAAAAAGACGGGAGCTTGTCGCTTAACTCGACCATGACTTGGACCGCATTTCTCAATAGGGCTTTAGAGCCTAGAGAATCTGGTCGAGTTCAACGCCAAGGAAACACAGGTGTGCGCGTTCTCTGCCAAAAAGTCTCCATTCCTTCCCCTTCCCACTTTTCAGAGAACTCGACTGCCATTACAAGGTAGGCTCGAGATCCTGGGCATGGATATCAGCCGCGATCTCAACTCTTGCAAATACGTTGAGAGTGTCACTAAGGCGGCCTCGTGGAAGCTAGGTATCCTTAACAAGGTGAGACGGTTCCTCTCGCCCGAGCATTTGTGTCTGCTTTACAAGACCCAGGTTCCCTCGTGCGTGGAGTACTGTTCTCATCTTTGCGATGGAGCCGCGAAGTATCTGTTCGACGCCCTCGACCGGTTGCAGCGGCGAGCCATCCGCATTGTCTGCAGTCCCCAGGCCACCGAGTCCCTTGAGCCTCTGCAGTTGCGTAGAGATATCGCCTCCATGGCTGCCCTCTGTCACCTTTATCATGGAGAGTGTTCTGAAGAGCTGTTCCAACTGGTCCCCCCTTCTCCCTTCCTCTACAGGACAACACGTGCCGGTCTTGGAAGACACCGCTTCAGAGTGGTAGATATACGCTTTCGTACTCACTGCTTCGGTTCTTCCTTCCTGTGCCGAGCGGTCAAAACCTGGAACTCACTACCTGCGTACGTGTTTCCCTCCCACTATGAACCCGGGTCCTTTAAGCGGAGCGTGAAACGTGAGCATCTCACTAGGCCGCCATAGTGTGGGTCACCATGTTGCATTGTCCCTATTTAGCATTAAGGGTGGTCACCACCACTCCTGGATTCTATTCGTGCTTTCCATCAGGCAGAGCAGAGTCATTTTGGCAGCTAAGACATAAAAAAAAAAACAAAAAAAAAATGTTTTATTTGAAGAAAAATGGGTGTCTTTAAAATATTACAACGTTAATTGTTTAGGACTAAAATCTTTATACTTTTTACTTAAGTCTTTTCTTGTTTATGATAAACTTTTGAGGAATAGACATTTCGACAGGAAACTTGTTTTGAATAAAGCAAAGAAGAAGTTTAAATCTTATATACACAAATAGTGCTAAAACTACATAAATTAGTTTCATAAAGTCAATCATACATAGGCTTATAATACAGTCCTCAATTGTGAAACGGCTACTCAGTCAATATAAAATATAGTTATCAACTTTTTGGTAATAGTCCACCTATGATAAATGATATTTATTTTGTAAGTAAATCTTTACAGATATTTTTACACGTTGTATTTTACAACTAGAAGAGGCCGGCATTTCCTAAGGCTCAATCTGGGAAGAAATGCAGAAACAAACCATCGAGGTGTGGTTTTTAAAGCCCATGAACATTGAATAATTATAAAATAATAAATATCTATGCGAGTACAGTATATGATCTGGGATGGCCTTTTGAAGAAAGGACATAGTAATGAGTCATAGTGTTCATACAAACGGCTTACGAGCCCCAGCCATCGTGTTACCTAAGCGGTATTAGTCAATATTAACAACCCGAAGCGCTACACTACCGTCAATAGGACATTTGGGTAGGCTGGGTACCTCTCGCCATAGTCTTCTTCGAAATAAATATTTTGGCAATAAACATTAGAATTGGATAACCTACGAAATGACACAGGGTATAAGATTTCTTCTTTTGATTCATCTGCTTCGGTGGCGCAGTGGTAGTGAATGCGACTGCTGTGCTTGTGGTCTCGGATTCAAATCCTGGTTTGGACCAAGTATCTGTGTGATCTACAAATATTTATTTCGAAGTTTGGGTGTTTTCTCTGCATAACATGTATGTATTTCCAAAAAAAAAGTATATATGTATTCATATCAGTTGTCTAGTACCCATAACACAAGCTCTGATTAGCTTGGGACTAGATGGCGTTGTGTGTTAGAAGTCCGAAATATTTATTTATTTATTTATTCTTCTCTATCTTGATAGCATTTGGGTATTCAACTCAATAATACTAACAGTAATAGAA
This sequence comes from Spilarctia lutea, assembly GCA_916048165.1. NCBI lineage: Eukaryota > Metazoa > Arthropoda > Insecta > Lepidoptera > Erebidae > Spilarctia > Spilarctia lutea. The sequence continues at coordinate 25,580,967 of OU696470.1, read as the reverse complement.
GTAAAAGATATAATAACATCCTATACCTATATATAAAACAAAGTCGCGTTAATAACACTACTTATAAGTTAAGAATGGCTGAACTAATTTTTATGATTTTTATGTTTTTGAATTTGTTTTTGTTCGGAATAGGCTAATAAGTATTAAAATATAGTGTACATTAATAAAAATTGATTAAAAAAAATTTGATCTGCAACACCAATTCATTGAAAAGCTAAATGCTAAAGTGTTAATATTCAAAGCACATTAATTTTCTGATCCAGTTTATATACTACACCTAAAATGAAACAAGGATGAAGAGTATTGAGTAAAAACCTAGATGAAGCTGCGGATATTTACTACTTGTGGGGTATGTGACTGTTATGTAATGTGATACGAAATTGCATCATTATTGTATCCACGAGTAATCTCATTGTTATATTATTTAATCAATCTTTATTATAATAAACAGTCAATCTTAGTTATGATCTCCTAATACATCCCGTACAGCTAAATGCTGCTTATAGAAACCATGAACAGAATGGGAACATGTACATAAGTAACTTGGGTATACCTAATTAGTTAATAACAAGTGAATTAATGATACATCGCGTTATGTATTAATGCCGTAGGTATCGCTTCCGACGGTATGTACTGATGGTACTATATCTTAAAGACACAAAAGAAATTCTTTGTGTTGCACAAAAAGGCACAAAAGAAATGAGTAAATACCAAACAGTATAATACCAATATAATTTAATAGTGGAATTATCACTGAAACACTTTAAGTCTTAATTTTGTTTATTACTTAAAAAAATATATAATGAAGGTGGCTTTTTGTATGGATGGAGACGAATTCAGAAACAGGTAAAGGACGTTAAAAACTGATTGATAGGTATACTGTTAGAAGAGACATATACTGTATCTGTAAAAAGAATAAATAGTAAAATATAATGAAACAAGAATGTAACACACCAACCAATAAAATTGAGAAAAGATTGAAAAAGAAAGTAGATAGGTACTTTGCGAAAGTTGAAATCATCAAATAGGTACTATTTTATTATTCCTAAAGAAGTAACTTCACTGGCAACACTGAACTGAACAACTGATAGGACCTTCACTGACTGATAGCTGATGTTATTAAAAGTAACTAAGGCTATTTTAATTTATACCTACATGTTGTAATAAAAAAATAAACATCAAAAACCGCGGGTAATATTACCGGGCACAGCTATATTAAACAAAAATATTACGTCTGTCTAAAAAAAAACTTTTGTAGAAAGTTAAATATTAATCGTAATAAAAGCTTAAAATAAGTACTTAGGAGAAGAGGATTTCTGTATTGTATTTTGATTAATGTTACCAGACATCACTTGACTGATTTGCTCGTAAACAAATCCAAAACAAAAACATGGTCACAAATCTTGCTTGCTAAATGAGAGTCCGTTACAGGCTAGAATTATTTATAGTCATTCTAACTGAAATCCGCAAATCAACAATAATAATTATAATTAAAAAGTTGCCTATTTAAATTACATTACCCTCAATCAAAAATATGTAAAATGGAACTTAATACCGCCTTCGTACTTTTAAAGTGTAACTATTGTTTTGAACAAACCCCAGTTGAGGATTTCAACCTACTGTATACCTACTTACGACCTTTTCTAACTAAACCTTATATGACCACATCACTTCACGTGTCACTGTACACCACACAACACAGAAATACAATAGAAAAAATATACAAAGGAATATTCACCCGCAAATAACATAGAGAAATTGGTGAAAGTGCCCGACCGACTGAGGTAGTCGGCAGAGCTTTTGATATCAAGCATGTTTCTCGCGCTACGGGCCCCGCATGACGGTGCGTTCGCGGCGTCCAGGGACGCTCATCTACGCTGCTCGGCGTCAACCGGGGGCGGAACCCAACGACGACCACGCCTTTACACGCCCCCTCTCACCTCAACACACCACCCCGCCAATAGCAAAACACTCTAGCTAATCTTTATCTGAGAAAAATAAACACGGTGGGCGGTAGATAATGACTTGCCTCGGCTTCGGTAATCAGCCTTTGTGGGACGCTGACACCCCGCCGCCGTGGAATACGGTTTGGTGAAAATTGAACGCTTAGAATCTCCTCTTTTTAAAAGAACATACAACGTTTTTAATAAAAGCCTATTGCCTATCGAAGTTGGCACTCGTTTCGGCTTGTTTGTCAGGCGCATATTTTTTGTTTTTTTTTTTTTACGTTCGCTTCCAATTTCAATAGCGAACAATGACTGCCTTTGTGCTCACTTTTATGTTGTTTTTATAAATTGCCCACCTTTTCCTATCTCGATAATTGTCCATATAATTGGCTGGGTTTAGTCACATTCTGTTATAAATTTTGCCACAATATGTGACAGGTGGTGAGTTTAATTTTTTGTTTGTATTTAATGTACCGTGTTTTGGTATCAATATTTCATAAAAGAGGTTTATGATGGTACGAAATGTTTTTACGACGTATATCAGTAGCATAATCCTAAACACGAGATTGTAGGTATAGAATTAATAAAATTTATTTTTACAATACCTAAACAAATACCTACATACCTATTAAGACTTGACAATGTAGTGGAAAATAAAATGATAACATTTGGAAAATGACAATATGCATAACCTATATTGTAGAAAAAACTACCTACATATTTATGTTTATTTAGGTACCTTTTTTTTGTGCGGAAATCCCCTCGGGTACCACTTGTGGTTATGTCGGACTTGAACCGACCAAAAACCGCACACCGTCTGGAGCACCAAAAGCCGGGGAACCAGGTGCACCCTCGGAAGGAAATCCCTGGAACCCCGACGCACCTAGGGCCACCCATGTATGTAGGTGGCCCCCTCCCGTGTAAGAACCCAAACATTCCTATACTATAAAAGGGGCGCGAGCACTTTACAGAGCTCGCGCCGCCACCCCGGCCTGCTTCTGCTAAGGTGACTGGTGGCCTCACCTGTCACCCTCAGGCATGCGCTTATGGAGGACGGAGATCGTATAGCGATCTCCGCCGCCTGAGTCGTCTGCGGTACCTGGCCCGTTCCCGGGCCTGGCGGGCAGGGAGAGAGGTGAGGTCGGCTCTAATTATTACGTTATTTAGGTACCTAACGTAATAATTAGAGCCGACCTCATTTCTTTTATATCTTTCGTAAGCATTAGAAGTTGAAGCTGGGAGTCGATCTGAGACAAACGTAACTTTATTTATTGGATACTAAAGAGTATTAAATGAAGAAATAACTTTAAACACGCTCTTAGACAAATAGCTAAAAAATTATCACCTGCATCACCTGCACCTGTATAATGAAAGTTTTTGTGCTAATTACTTAGGTTACCTTAAATTTTCAAACGTCGTCGTCCGTTCCTATATACAATATAAATTTGCTTAGAAATCCTTGGAAGTCTCCGCTTTAGAGTATTAGATATAAGCTCTCGATTCGGTTCTTTCTCCCTGTGTCGAACGGTCAAAGCCTGGAACTCATTACCAGCGCATGCGTTTCCACCCCACTATGATTGATGGTCTTTTAACCTGCCGTTGGTGACGTGTATGTCTGTGAGACCGAGTGATTCGAAAAAAATCGAATAGATTTTTGACCTGCCGTCGATGCGTGTTGCAATTTTGAGTTGTTGCTTCAGTTTACGTCTCACATCGATAGCATTTTCCATAATGGCAGTACGGACTCATATTCTAGAGTTTTGGCCTCGACCCGGTCCGCAAGTCCGGCGTCGTTTTCGGTTTTTACTGTTATTTATAATAAATGTGTAATAAAATAATTTAAATAATCAGCATTTTATTTATTTATTGATATTTTACGAAAAAAAATAATAAATGCTTACAATTGTTTCAGAATTTCTTACGAAATTGAACGACGTCGCCGTCGTTTCGAAGGGCTTCGGGAAACTATACCGTCTGATGAAGATCTGTCACAAATATCATCGAATAGTGAAGCTGAAAGCGATGTGGCTCCAGAAAATCTAGTATCAGGACTAATTCAGATGGCGAAGGAATTTGAATGACTGAGATTTTTCAGGCAACAATAATTCCGCTTTTAGTTGGGAAATGACAATCCGTTTTGCACTATATTACATAAACGGACTATCGCAGTTGAAAAAGACCCTCTTGATATTTTGAGATACTTCTTTCAATCAGAGATGATGATAATCACAGACACTTCGATTGATCTGAGACTGCTGGTTCTTTATGAGTATGGGGGACAAAAAAATAGAAAAATCAGTTATTCTTGCTTGAGCACTTAGTGCCTTGTATTTTGGAGGTTTTTCTTTGTTAGATGAATATCTATTTTTTTATTATTAAAGAGTTCCTAATATTATAAGACGTACAAAGATTAATTTCATTCATATTATTTTTATTATTGTTATTAATTTTTGATTTTATAAATAATATGTATTAAAATAACGTTGATTTTTAGTGTGTCAGTTATGACTGTACGAGTATTATAATAATAAACGAGTTTTTATTATTCAAATAGTCATGCTTTATTGTCATACACATATGTGAAATTAAAACTAACCTAATTATGTCACTAAAATCATTCAAATATTTTTAACAAAGTTTTGAAATTCTGGTCTGTGAGACCAGCGTCACCAATGATGTAAATCAAATTGACGTCACCAATGGAGGGTTAAACCGGGCACACACATTGTAGACTTAGATACTCGTATACATCGTGGGAGCCCCATTGGTCAAAGAAAATACGTATACAGCATCTTCAACTACGACTACTCTATCTGTGTGAACGACTAAAAGGAAGGCCTCCATAGTGGGGGTTTACATGATGCATTGTCCACGCACTGAGGATAGTGGTCACCAGTCTTGGATTCTACTCACGTATTCTATCAGGCAGAGTATAGTCCTTTGGGCAGCTAATACTTAAAATAAATAAATATGTATAAATATGTTCATCAGCAGTTTGTTAACAGTCAGCTGTTCGTCTTATCGTACTGGCCTACAAGGAAGTCTTTAATGCAAATATAACTACAATCATTACGAAAATAATCGTATTGTGTGGCCAATTAATTGTGATTTATACTGTCGGGGTCCCCGGCACCACGGTCACGCTCCCGGGTTCATAACCCGGTGTGAGTAAAACAATAACTAATTAGTAAAATGTATTGCTCTAAGTTTCAAATTTTTGTCTGTAAAATCTTCATTTCGGTATTTCTGTTTATTGAGGTTGATTGCGACAAATAAAATACATAAAGCCTATGCTATTCTAACCAGACTGCTGATAAAAAGACTTACATATTTATAAATATAAACTATGCCTATAAGATTGCGGAATTTATGGATGCAACACAAGCAAATACCATTTGCCCATAAGTCGATATGTTCTGCACTCGCACAGTACACCAGGTACACTTATACCGATAAAAGGATCTTAAAAGATGCATTCTATTTACTGCCTAGAGTCTTTATTCTAAAGGCCGTTTCTCTTTTACACTCGTAATAAAGAAATGAAAACAGACTGAAGATCACTGGAGCGTCTAGACGCTTGCATGCTACGGTCCTATGAAAGCAAAAGAACTGTAGCTGAGGCTACGTGTGCTACGAACCGTAGTTAGATAACTTCAAAGGAAACGCTACGAAGAAACTGTAAGAATGAGAGTAGCTACGTTTGTGTTATAAGAATACTCGTATATTGTTGAATACTTTCTCGTCTAATATCGTACCTTTTACTCGATGATATCTATATTAGTTAACTGATCCGCATAAAAGCACTTATTATCTGCATAAAGCACAGTATACATATGTATTGTATATATATTTGTGCAATTATTCTAATACTATTTTAATTGTCAATTTCATATCAAGTCTTTATAATATATTCAGAATATTCCTTTGTCACAAGGAACTTTACAAACATACTTAAAACAACAAGGACGAAACATCTGGACTCAGAACAATAATTTGTAGATCATACAAAGAATTGTTTCATGTAGAATTTGAACCCACAACACTCAGTACAATAAAAGCGGCATGGTAACTGTTTCACCACCAGGACATTAGGTACGCATAAATATCATTAGCATCAAATGGTAGTTAATTTTTATATAATACAATACAAATGCAACTTAGTGGTATTATTATAACAAAGGGTAAGCAATGAAAACAAATCGGTGGAAAGTCATGAAAGAACACAGGTTGTCTATGAAGGTCTGACATCACTCCGGTTGAGACCACCAAAACGTTACAAAGCATGACATCTTCCCTAGAGAGGGTCTGTATTCTTTCACCGTGTCTGTATTCGTAAAAAAACTACTAAAGAAATTTTAATTCAGTTTACACCAAATGCGGTGCATGATAAAGATTTAAGTGTACAAGATTTTGTATAAATTGTTAAGAATAACGCAAGAATTCAAGCCAGCAGTTAGCTATTAGGGAAAGCGATTACGCTAACTTAAATTATTCGCTAAATATGTATTCGACGCAACAAGGCGGTGCCATAAAAATGCCAAACATTACACTACAAATTTTTACTAGTTCGTTTTCAGCCTATTGCTAATTCTTCTTTTTATTGATATCTTTTGCTGAACGAAGGCCTCATCCAAAGAACGCCTTCTATCCCAGTCCCGAGCAGTACGCATTCATCTGCTACCAGCCACTTACATTAAGTAGACGGTCTATCTTGCTACAGTATGTGTGTACCACCCTACATTAGTTTCGTACTTAAAGCTCCAGCGACTATCAGTCTACCTGGTCATACATCCGATCCATTTTCACTTTTTGTTTCCTCAGTTATTTGTCGAATCGTTTAGTTAAAAAATTTATAGACTAATAATATCGAATACTCAGAAGTTTAGTTCGTCATACTATTGTACAATCGCCGCTATATAAAAAAGAACATAAATCCCATAAAGCTCAGATAATTGAGTGGGGTTGTACGTGAGTGGCATTATTGCATGGTGTTCTATGGTACAACATTATCTATGGTGTAGATCACCCTTTGTTACATGGCGCGTGCGACTTGACGCCTGCCTCTACTGAAGTGAATATTAATTGCATGGCTTTTTTATGATAATATGGGAAAGATTTAATTTGATTTTATTAAACTTATGATTGCTTATAAGGAGTTCCTAATTGTGAAAAGGGCGATTTTAATTTTTAAAGTAAATAATTAGCTATAGTCCTCGCCTCCGCCTGGAATTATGGTAATCGTGGGAAAGAGTAGTCCAGTTCTTTTCTTAAGGATCAAAGTATGTTCATACTAAAGTTCATTGAAACCGATGCAGTGGCTTAGCCATAAACGCGTAACAGATAGACAGAGTTAGTATGGATAACATTGTCATTCATCCCAAACAAGGTGGCTTAGTGGCAAAATGATAAGTTTCTATATTACGATAACTAAACGGCTAATTTTAATTATAATACATTCATAAATGACTACCTCTGTGGCGCAGTGGTAGTGTATGTAACTGCTGCGCTTGAAGTCTCGGGTTCGATGCCCGGGTCAGACTAAATGTTTGTATGAACTGCAAATATTTGTTTCGGAGTTTGGGTGTTTTCTGTGTATAATGTATGTATTTATATCAGTTGCCTAGTATTAATAACACAAGCTCTGCTTAGCTTGAGACTAGATGACGTTGTCTGTAAGATGTCCGAAAAATTAATTTATTTATAAATATTATACATTGAATCACAATCTTCCTCCGTCACGGGATCACTTGTGATTGGACTAATTTCAATAACTCTTTTAGGATTCGGTAGATCATTTATAGAGTAAGGCTATGGACAAAGAAATGCGGAAAAGAGACTCAGACGAAGTTGCGTCGGACAGTTAGTGATAGATGAATTACACCCAGACAGACATTAATTGTTAGTGGCTCTACCTATTAGACCTCATATTCAGTTTTACGCGCGTTTACGATTCCCGTCGTACTCGAAACTAGAAAGGCATTCTATTTTTGCGTATTTAATTTAAATTCTCCTAGGCCGGCCTTTTTCAAGCACAGAGAATTAGCATTGTCATCAACCGTGGCAATGCTACCAGACTTTTGGGAACGCTACTAGTAGGCGATGATGCAGAGGAGTTTTTGGCGCTTGTATGTAAATATTGTTATTGTTTTATTTTTATCATTATTTCCTAGTATTTTAATTTAATGATATGTAATAATAAAATAAGTCTTTGTAAAGTTATAAGTATTTTTTTTCCTCCCGCATTAGGAATATACATTCCGGTATCGCGGGGGATTTCACCAACATACATGAAATGGACACAAAAAACACCCAGACTCAGAATAAGAATTTGTGCAGTAGAAAGTGGCGTGGCGACCGCTTAAACCACTAGGTCAACGGTGCAATCCAAACGTACCATCACATCACCAGAAGCAGAGCTCCTGATAATTACAGAAACAAACCTTAGGCCTCGGTCTAAGAAAACAAGGTCTCGCATTCCGAGAGTGAAACATGCTGACGTCACTATCCAGTTATCATTTTATTGCAACATAACATGAAATGATAGAATCATTTTTAGTCATAATTATATTTAAAAAAAATTAAAATGCATTTAAGTTGCAGTTTTGGGCTTACAATCCAACAAAATATTCGAATTTAAATATATGATAACGTACAACTTTATTGTTCTATCGAAATCACAAAGGTAATAGTTGTGGTTGAGGAGTTATTATTTCACACCAGTGGTGGCACTAAAACAGGATGTGTCAGTGTTATCCTTGTTACACGCATAATTCTGTCTCGTTCAGTGCTAGTGTATACAGCTATTCTCAAATATTCGTTTGTATTTAAAGCATTTATCAAAATAGTTGGTTGTTATAAAAGGCGGTACAATAAGATTTTTTTCGTTTCCTCAACTTCATACCACATAACCTTTAGAAATAATACATAGCGGCGTCTATGGAGCATTTGAGGCATTTTGTAGGTAAACTTACTGTAAGATAAATTTTACGATACTAACGAAAAGTAGCGTAGTTTGTTGCATGTGTGTGCGTTAAGTATGTTTACTTGGAAGTAGCTGAGCTTTATGCCTTCAGTAAAAACAAAGGTCGTGCGCTATCTACCTTTTTTATTTGATCTGAGGATCACATTTAGAATAATTTGTTTGAAGTGGTTTTTAGGCTTAAGATTTTGTTTATTTTACAACTGTTACTTTAGTAATCCACAGAATCCATTAGTACTGTGTGCTGCTTCGCAAAGCTTGCAAAGATTGGTTAAACAGTAATAGGTGCACGAGTAGCAATACTTACATAATTATAAAATACTACCAAAAAGCTGTATTTTTTAGCTAAAATAATAATAAAAGAAAGCTATAAAAATAACTGAAGCAATAATTATTTATATAAAATGAAGTACTATAGTATAACGTATCTAACGTAACTATTAATACAAAATAGTTTCGTTAGTGACAATAGTTATTGGCTAAATTAAGTAAGTTATAAAACTTCCTCAAAAGTGTAAAGTTTGAGAACCCGCGATAGCGGTGATGACGTAAACAAGTAACCCACGTGATCACTGTGTCTCGGAATGCTATACCTGGCGAAGTATATATATTGTTAAACCATGCCTTAGGCCTCGTTTTCAAAGTCACCGCTGAGCGTAGCGGCGACGGTGGCGGCGCGGTTAGCGGCGCGATAACGTAAACTCGTTTTCGAAACCCGTCGGCAGATCGCGCGGCGGCGCTAGAGTGATATAGTGTTGGGTTATGAGAAATAAAAATAATACGGACAAGAGATGTAACAAAAAATAAGTAATTAAATCAATCAATGCTTGATTCTATTTTTTATTTTTTTAAATGTGCACTATGTACATATGTGTAACTTTTTGGTTGAACATAGAGCGTGAAACTCGCATTATCGTCACGGCACTCTTCACATGAGCTACATGGTACTGTGTATATAATCCGTACATAATACCTCTGTGCGTTATTTCTAGTTTTCAATTCTGTCGGTAGTCTTTATGACTGCTTTTTTGAATTAAGGTACCTATTTATGGCATAATGAATAAGTACATTTAATTAATTTTCATAAAATCGTACAACCCCAACTTTTATAACTTTAGAAAAGTCGTAATTTGTCGAAGTCGTATAGACAATAATTTACTAAAAGGGATATTAGGTTAATTATTTTTTAATAATAGGTATATTAGGTTGGTATACTCATTTACTTACAGGGACCTCAAAAAGAGTAATGAAAAAATAAAGGTTATTCAGCGTACAAAATCACTAGTTATAAAGCTAATTGAGATGGTATGATGTTGTGGCGATATCCACATACAGCGCCGTCTACCGAAGATACACTGAACTACGGAGCAACGTACAACACGAATAACTACCAATCCTGAATCGCGCAATAGAAGTTCTCGCGCCGATTATCATATACACAACATCCCAACATCGACTGTTGGGCAGTAGCCCGCCAGGCATGATCACCTCGCCTGGTCGGAGGATCCTCCCTTTGTGTTGAAGGGACATGATACCCGTTCCTCCACAATGGTATGGATGATAATGGTTACAAGTAATGACACTTAAAATATAAACAATTAAATAAACTTAGAAAAATCAGAAAGTAAAAAAAAACATTAATCACAGGTGATTGCTATTTTATTTCATCCCTAGCTGACATCACTAAACTTTTGCGCACTGCTCGTACGCCGCTCGTCGCTAAGCTTTCCGCCCCACTTTGAGAACTCTCCCATATAAATCTATCCAAAATATGAACGAGTCGCTGTCCGCGCCCGCGCCGCTACCCTCGTCGCTGCCGCCGCCAGCCCGCTCCCGCTGAGTTCGCGTACGCGCCCTAAGACGCAGCGTGTCATTTTTCAAGGACCTCACTGTAGGAATAAGTCTTTTTGTGCTTACTCTAACGTTTCTGGCTTATTTATTATTCCTATACAATATATCTCATCCGCGGACATACAACTTCACCATTGGATAGAATAGAAAAAAAGGCGTAGATCATTTTACTTACTCTTGCAACTAATAAACAAAATTGAAGTGTCTGTATGTAATTTTAAATTAATAGTGAAAACTAGTAAAAATATATTCATTTTTATAAAGGAAAAAATATAGTATGTTATTTCACTGGTTATCTTATCATATAAGGAAAATCTTGGCCCACTTTTATTTTAGACTAGCTTAGCTCCGTTTTGTTACCCGCGGTTGTTTTTATAAAGGTACAACAACTAGCATGCAAATTGTATTGTTTCTAGAGGAAAAAGCGTTTTAATAAGCATAACCTTTTTTTCTCGACCTTTTCTACTATATCCTAGTAAAGTTAAAGGTTTGTTATTCTCATCTGTTAAAATTATTTATTTATTTTTCAATCAATCCGTATTATACATTCTACCGTGCGAGTGTCATGTATAAGTACAAATTGGCTTTCATGATCAATTTCCATCGGTTGCGAAGATAAACACCTAATCCATTATTTTATAAAAAAAAAATACAAGCACAAATGCTACCAATAATCTAATACCTTTAAAACAGCAATTTTTGTATTTACATAATCTGAATCTCGGAAACGACTCTAACGATTTGCATGAAATTTAGTTTGCACGGGGTTTCGGGAGCGATAAATCGATCTAGCTAGGATCCTTTTTTAGAAAATTTACGAAATCAATAACTATCATCATTATCATCATCGAGGTACCAATGACAAGAAAAAGTTTTTACTACGTTTTCACATAGTCGGGTGACTATGTGAAAACTTTTGATAAAATTTGTTTAGCCTCTATCACCCGGGCTAATAACATGAATCTATCGTCATTCCATAAATCGGTCCAGTAGCTAAGGCGTCAGGATAGAACATACAAACATACATACATACACATAGACTGCAAAAAATAAGACCCTTCGGACATCGACGAAACATCGTCTCATCAAAATCTGAACTCGATGATAATAACAAAGAACACGTAATGGAAACATATATATATATGGACTTCTATATTAAACCATTGTTTTTTTTTTCTACTCATAAAACAATTTACACTCGTAATTTTTTTTTTAAATTTACAAAGTTCAATTTTTAAACTCATTTTTTATCACTAATACATATTGATTGTGAAATGTTATAAATGCTTGTTTTTCTTTGATTCATTTCAGTAAAAAATATCATTGAATATTAATGGTTTTATGAATCTCGCGATCAAATCTAAAGGTCTTGGCTAACTAGGTACTATAAACAAGTTATGTATAACCTACTTAGAATCCGACGTTAAAGTAATCTCCATTAAAGCACCTACCCTACCTTTATATACATGTGACCTATCTCTTCTCCCTTCCAAAGTAAACGGAGCCCTGTATACGAGGGCTAAAAAAACAATAATTTAACCAACAAGCAAACACCTCAAGGCTTTAAGGAGAACATATCGCAGTGTGCGTAATATTTTTATATGTGTGAGTGTGCACAGCCATGATCGATGCCGGTGCGGCGTTGCCGGTCCGCGCACTTCCGGTTGCGACGACGCCAACCCGCGTTAGGTGGCGCAAAACTGAAGTTGTGGATTAAAGCCTACTTTTTAATATGATTTAATTTGAATTTCGAATTTCGGTTTTCAAAAGCTGGCGTTGGTATTAGGACGCATTCGAATGATGAATTTTATTTTCATTTAATTTTTTCCCAGAGAACTTCTCTATCTTTCTAAGTCTTGAACCACGGGGTTTAGACCTTTTCTGTAACCAAAAGTTACTGAAAAAGATAGACCCACATATTTTACAGATTTTTTAATGGCCCCAAATTAAAAAAGCTCACCAATTTACTAATGGCAATATGAAAGTTACCCATGAAAATGAAAGCTTCAAAAGGCTGAGGATCACGATAACTTTGTTAACAGGACAAGGGTACAGGACAATAATGAATGTCCCGCTTTGACGTCTCTGTATCCACCAAAATGTGTAAATTATATGTTTTTTTTTTGTATTATTTAATATATTTATACTTTTGAATAGGTAACCTTAAACCCGTAATTTAAATAGTTAGGAGATTCATGCATTACGATATTCATATAATGATGAGGATTTCTAAAACCGTTAAGTATCTGAGCCGGTCTTTTATAATATGCTGCTGTTACTCGACTACGGGTAAGCCAAAAGGAAGGGTAAGACCACATGAGAAACTAAGCAGTTCCTTCGCGGTATTACCCGCAGCTATGTTGTTACTAACCTTAACAACAACAGCAGGTAACACCGCGGGGTGAATAAAGACTCAAATAAAAGTAGCCTTAGGTGCTCCTTATATCATCAGCTATATATCAGATACCGGCTATATCGGTCCAGCTACTGTCTATTCTAGAGGCAAGGCAAACAGACACACAAAAATTTTAAAAACTGATTTCTTGACATAAGTACCGTAATACTTTCATATGTATTTACTTATAATTGTTTGATTTGAAGTTACAAAAATACACTTGATTTTTATTTATTTGCATAGATATTTGATTTAAAAGCTTTCTCCAGAAGTGATATCCTCTTAAATTAATCTATTCATGTAACCAACCTTTAAAAAAATTAGAACCGTGAGAAAGCCACGCTTCGGCATGAATGGGCCGGCTCGACCAGAGTAGTCTCTGTACTACGCGCTTGCGCTGTATTTCATCGAGTGAGTGAGGATACCGGAGGCCCAATCCCCAATGGCAACGCATTCGTGACGCCTCTGGTGTTGCGGGTGTCGCGATTACCGCCGTCCATGGACACCAGCAACACACAAGGCGTCACAAGTGCGTTATCGGCCTTTTAATAAGGCGTAAGCTCTTTTCTTGAAGCTTTGAAGGTCATATTGGTCCGGGAATACCGCAGGCGATAGTTCATTCAACAGTTTAGTTGTGCGACGCAGAAAGTTTGCCCCTAATCAATAAAAAAAAAACACAAAGCAGTCATAAGCACTGCCGACAGAAGTGAAAACTTATAACTATAAACAAACGGTTGTTTTAACTTACCTGAAATGAACACCTATGCTTTTTTAATAGTGTGCAATAAAAAGAACTAAAAATTATTATGATTGTAAGTAGTAAATGGAAGTAAAGCTTTGATATTCCAATAGATGTCGCTGTTTTCAAAAAAATTGTAAACAATCTTTTTGATTTACAAAAGGTATTGTGTAAGTAGAAAATCGTTATTTTAATTTATTGTAAATCACTTTAAGATACTGAAATATTAACTTTAAGTATATAAAATCATATTGAGAAAGGACCACTATCTAGAAAAGCGAATGCTACCAAAGTATATCGGTACATGGCGCTGTTAACAATAAACATCCGTCTTACGATTTTTTTCGATCAGGACACGTGACCCTGACGCGAGTTTATGGTCACGTGACCTGACGCGAGTTTATACATTTTTACCCATTCCAAAAAAGTACACAGCGCCGCTAAAGAAGTTTTCACTACAATAAAAAATCGTTGTGTGTACACAGCTGCACAGTTTTAATAATTCAGTTTCCAATATTCATATATATTGCAGTGAACGCAGCGTTTCAATTTCTCACACCGACGCAGCCTAATTGTAATAACTAACTATAGCGTCTATCGATATGCAACTCAATGATTAAAATCGGGACTAGCGCTGCAATATTGGAAATACAGAGTGTTGAATTGACAGACAGAGGCAATTTTATTCATTTAGAATATACGGTTTACATAAGTTTTAACGTAATGGAGTTATACATTTTGAAACATTTTGTTGTTTCTATGGCAAACTTCATTTAACGAGCATAAATCAATGGTCTTTTTTCACGTATGTTTCAGAACAAACGTTATCTTTTTTATAACTTATCCTTACATATGGTCTTTGACAGAGGGTCAGAAGTCTAGGCTCAAGGTTTGCCAAAGAGCAATGTAACGCAGTATGTTTGGGTGTCAAGCAACAAGACCATATTAGGAACACAAAGCTGCGTTCGAAAACTAAAATGTGGGCAAGAAGACTGTGAGTTTAAAATGGAACTGGACTGAACACGTATGTCGTATGAATCCGGACGTCGAACACTGGGTGCCTCAAGGTAGACGACAACAACGAGTTGACAAGGCAGGCCATGTAAAAGATGGCTCCACGATCTTGACGCCTATTCCATAGACTAGCCGGAACTGGCCTTAGAGAGAGTGAAGTAGCTTATTGCAGAAGAGGCCTTCGTCTAGCAATGAAACACAACAGGCATATTAAAAAATATATGGGCTCGCAAAAGTGACTCTACTCTGTCTGATATTCTCGTGCAGATAATGCAATAATGCAGCCTGCGTGCTGACGCATGCTGTCATTTTACGTTGATCTTCTGTGCCCCAGTCAAGTCGGCTCCACCAAGCTGAATACAGCGTAGCTCTACTACAAATTCTCTTAAAGCTCTCATAGAGAAAACTGTAACAGAATTGAAGCATTACTCGTTGCTCAAGTGGTTTGAGTTTCCGACCGCTATGTAGAAGACAATGTGTGTATAACTTCATCCACATAAAGTTCTAGATTGCGCCGAGCGAGTTTAATTAGCTCCTCTGTACTCCACCCGTATGTGTCTTTGTCACATAATAAGCTAGGAGTATGCGTTAATTGTTTATTCAGACCGTAATAACTTTGATCGAAAAGTTTGCTTATTTTCATTCTATTACTATATTTGCTATTTCTATTTTAGTATTATAAAAGTTTTTTGAACATATACAGTTTTTTAAAGTCTTAATAGACTGTGCTATTAACATTATAAGAATGGTTTTGTTTAAATAATTATTTGCATGTTTTAGGTTTTCTATTTAATATGATAGTGACTTATTTTTGCCCGCGACTTCGCACACTGTCGGATATTGTGGTAAAAAGTAGGCCAGTCAATCTATTATTTTTATGTATTGCTGAAAATTATCATCTAAATCCATTCAGTAATTTTCGCTTGTAAGAGTAACAAACATTCATACATCATCCAACGATCGCAGTTATAATGTTACAAGGAAGTTAGATAACTAAACTAGGTGTTTAATGAAAGCGTCACAAATCAATATTAAAATAAATAATAATAAATAAATATTTTGGACATCTAACACACAACGCCATCTAGTTCCAAGCTGAGCAGAGCTTGTGTTATGGGTAGTAGACAACTTTTTGTAAATACACACTTATTATACATAGAAAACACCCTAACTCCGAAACAAATATTTGTAGATCACACAAACACTTGGTCCGACCCAGGATTTGAACCCGAGACCTCAAGCACAGCAGTCGCATTCGCTACCACTGCGCCACCGAGGCAGTTAGACTTGACTTAAAAAATAAATTTGTCAAGTCCTAAATATAATTCAATCACCTAAATGATAAATGCCTGCAAATTAAATCAGTTCACCTCTGTAGACTCCACCTGTTACATACACATACCTATATTTTTGTTTATATCAGATTGACGGCTCGTCGCTCTATCCGTGCTTAATTTAAAATTAATACAACCAGCCGTCACACAGGAAATGAGTATAGAGCTCAGGGAGAAGGGAATCAAGAGTAGGGGGTGATGGCGGGGGGTGGGGACTGTATCCCGATCTATGAATTAGATGGTGTCGTCGCAATAATTTAAAAAAACATTGGCTTTGTGGAAAAAAATGTACAATGTTTTTTTACAGAATAATAACGAAGAGAAGAAGAATAATGTCACTTGAAGGCGACTTTGTTTACTTCTTTAGCTCCTTTAGACAGTGTATGACGGTACATTTATAAAGGAATGCAAGTTTAACGAGTTCACCGACACAAAAATCAGTGAGATCTAAAAGCCAACTTATATTTCGCAAATAAAACAGATGAATGGATGACCACATTTGTCAGTTATTAGGCACTCAGTTCTGCAACCGTTCAGATTTCTTCTAAATATATACAAATAAATAAAAATAAGGGGTCTGTTTTAAATTAACAGGTTTTCACTAAACGTATATATAAAGTATTTACGGTACTTACATCAAACATCTTTTTATAATGTTTGTCTGTCTGTCTGTTTGTTCCAGCTAATCTCTAGAATGACTGGACTGATTTTGACAGAGCTTTCACTGGCAGATTGCTCATAATATAAGGAGTAACTCAGGTTACTCTTTATAGACTTGCTTCGGCCCGCGGCTTATATCGGTTCAATTACACATTTCATTGTTTTATTGTTAACACTCTACGTTCGTACTTAAGATTAGCTATTTTTACAGCTATCAAAGAATGAATATTAATGTCACTAATCCACTAAACCTTGAAGTCAAATAATTGCTAAAAAATGAATACAAATAAACATTTCGTTATTTGTAGAAGACAGTCTACTGGAACTAATAGTCTATTGTACAAATAAATACCAAGTCGACAATATCCTATTATTCAGTTCATTCACAATTCTGAATTTGACTTGAACGTGAAATCTATTAAATGTACTAAAAGTCAAAGTCGTTCGTACGATTCGTTATTTCCGCGAGAAAGAGACAGAAAATGATAACATACGTAAAAACACTTGACACCGACAAATTTTAATATAAACGCAAACGTCTGTTTATGGAGGACTGACTATGTGTGAATTTACTATAAGCACGTCAGGGTATACCGACCTAACAGGTTTGTCTGTACTACCTGTACAGACAGGAGCGTGTGTGTTGCACAACTGTTCACGTATGTGTTTTACTCAGCTCAAGCTTAACTGACGGTTGTAACAATCATACCTGTCAGGTACACCTTAAAGTGTATGTCTAGCTTAACTCTTACACTCAAAATTAGTATTTTTATTGCATTATTATTATTTATACCTTCAACAGTTAACTGCTGGAAATGGATCTCTCGTCAACGTGAAGGATGTTAACTAATGGACGGTTACTTGATGGTAAGGAACTATAGGTACCCATGGACTTGCAACTTAAAAGTCATAAGTATACCCTTCACTGTGAAATTTATATTAACGTTTCTTCTTTATTTTTCTCACTTAAAAATTAACAGAGAATCTCACAGTCTTATTTAATGACATATTATATTACATTATTTGTTATTGGCACAAATTATGCATTTTGAGTTTTAAAACTTATATAAGATACAAACTTTTGTTGGCGGTTCCGCCCGCGTGTATCTCTGTTATCGCGGTAAAAAGTACCTTATGTCCTTTCTGAATATTCAAAGTATAGCCACGATAATTCGGAGGTCTAGCCGCCCGCTGAGAATACAAATCTCTATGTTTTCATTTTAAGCCAACTTTATTACAAGTTTTCAGCTCTTTTAAGGCATAAATTGTTGAAGTATTGTTCCTTTTGCAGCTATTGTATCTTGGACAAAATAATAATGTATTTTAATTTAACTTAAGTGTATATGAAGGCGAGGATCGAACCAAGTAGCGTGCAATTGACGAGGCCTATGTCTTGCTGTGGATCTGCGGTAGGCTGATGATGATGGTCATGATGAAATGTATATACCTAAATCCCTCCAATTTGATTTTCGTCCTGGTACCTTTGAGAACGGTAGGCTAACTGTGCTGTATTTTAGCAACGTCTTTTGACACCGTCAGACAAACATGCACTCTCAGTAGCTTCCAAAAATGATGAAAGGAAAACTTCTTAAACTCTTATGCGTTGAAAACTATGCTTAACTATGTCTCATGTATTCTGTTTTGTCTTATATTTTGCTCTTATTTATATGTGTTTGTAAAACGTATAATCTCGGGATTATTTCATGCTGCAAATTGCAATTCTTCATTTCAACCTTAATTTCCTGCTTATTCAGTGGTTACCTAGACGAGTTTGTAAAACACAATAAAGCCGGTTTTTTTTTATATATAAATTTATTTTAATTTTGTTTTCATAATGTTCCTTATTTAATAATTCATAATAACACTTATACGAATAGATACAAATTGTTTTGTCTTTGTACAATAAAGGAGTTTCTCCTACCTATATATCTGTCTACCTTCTCAAATAATTATTCTGTATGTATATGTAAAGTTAAAGATTGACTGCAATGATTGTGAATATAGGATCATTTAAATTTCGAATCAATCCTCTTCGCGAGATCTTGGTCAGATATGGTTTCTTTAAACTGAGAAAATTTTTGCTTTGTTTCTAATAACAACAGAAAGATTCACACAGAATGACTACACAAAAAAAACGAGCTGCAAAATATCAAACTGTCATTTAACCGGACTATTTTACTTTAACGCGAATGGCAAAGTTCATGGCATGCTTTATTAAGTATTCACGACATCCAGATGACACTGATTCCTTGGCGGACGTCCCTATTATGGAATACTTCCACCGACATTCTCTTCATATTACAGTTGAGGTGATTGCTATACCGGTTATAGTTTTTTTATGTGTTTTTTTTACATTTTTGACATTAGCCCATTAGTTAAAATTTAAGAAAACCTATAACTATTCATGCTCATTCTAAGAGTGGCTGGTTTACTATCCGATTATAATAAGGTGGTAACAAACCTGGCTATTTGTGTATATAATATTAAATATTTTGGACATCTAACTCACAACGCCCATCTAGTCCCAAACAAAGCAGAGCTTGTACTATGGGTACTATAAAACATTCAAACTCCGAAACCAATCTTTGCTGATCATATAAACATTTAGTCTGACCCAGGAATCGTAGCTGTGTTACGCTGTGTATTTTTTAGGATTTTTATTAGCAAGTTGCAAATTTAGAAGTTTATAATATTATAAAGGTGATAGTTTTATTTGTTAAGCTTTCTCGCGTATGCCACTTAACTGATCATTATGGAACTTTTTACACATATTCTTGGAGGCATTAAAAGTAACTTAAGATACTTTTTATTACATGCGTGCGCAGCGCCGGGTGAAAGCTAGTTTTTTTATGTTTATTTTTTTGTATGCAAGACAAAATAGATGTTTTGAAGAGTTCTAAAATGAATACATCTTTTTCTACATAAATGAGGATTGGAACCATCGCAGACAAAGTCGTTGGAAGCATTGAAAAACTTTGAACAGAATACTTTAATTAGTTTACTCAACGCCAAAGCATCGTACGTGAACCGCTTTGCTGCAGGCTGCAAATTTGATCAAAAACTTTACAGGGATTTCTCGTAAATTTTTATTCGTATACATACTTCAATTTTAATTTTTATACTTCATGCTCAGGAAAACAGTAAACTGCAGAAAAATAACAATTTATATTTTTTATATATTTTAACATACCTAAATAGTCTTATATCACAGCTGTGTCAGACAGACAGCATTGTAACAATATTTTGATTGTTTATTCGATTAGATGATTAAAGATTATCCGCATATATAGGGTTTTTTGTGCCAGACTCCTATTTCGTAACCTTAAAATATTTCAAATAAAAATGTTGACATCTATACTAATATTATAAAGCTGAAGAGTTTGTTTGTCGGTTTGAACGCGCTAATCTCAGAAACCGCTGGTCCGATTTGAAAAATTATTTTATATAGGATAGTCCATTTATCAAGAAAGGCTAAAAGCTATATATAATTACGCTAATACCAATAGGAACGGAGCCCCAATGAAGAATGTTTAAAAAACGGGGGCAATTATTACGCTACAGCCAATAGTAAACGTAAACAAGTAACGTAACATAAAATTTATAAATTATTTTAAAATATCCATTTCCAATGAAAAACACATTTTAGGAAAAAAATTACTCATTTGAATCTCTCAGTTTTATCACATTTGAATTGAAACTGATCTCGCATCGAATAAAAAACCAAAAATAATCACATTATTTACAACGAAATTCAAACATATATAGACACAACAAACCGACCAGCCATAACCCCAAAGTACCCAAACGATTAACATATGAACGAAGCACAAAGAGCCTAATCATATTATCAGCTTCTAGATTAGCGGTAGGAAGATATAAAGGGTCCATTGTAGTGCGGCAAAGTTGGCGGAACCCCCCCACCCCCGAGCCTCGTGCCCACGGAAATGGCGGCGGAGAGCGGAGACAGGGACATCCGGCGAGGTGAAGCTAGTGGTGCCCGGTTCAGCATAAACTCCGGTATTGTTAGACGAACACCTAGTAAGAGCCACTTTGAGAAATTTGTATTATAGCCAGCCGCCATCGCACTATGGACGAATTGCTCACTAACTGTACTTGAGATTTGTAATATTGTTTATTGTTTTGGATCGAAAAGGTTACAAGAGCAGGCAATTTATTTTTGAATGTTAGTGCAAAAGTCATTATAATGAAGTAATAACAATAAAATGCGAAATAACAATAAAGTGTAAGCGATTGATGACGATAAGAAGCCAATACATAAAATACACAGCTACCTACCTAGTCATTATGTTTGTATAAAACAAGCTAAATAAACATTTATCGTAATATTCACATCCTTGAATAATTGAAATAATCGTATAAAACACTAAAATTTGTCTAGTATATTTCTTTATAGTTCAACTTTGTACAACACGCAATATTTGACAACAAGTTATTAATTATTTAATTTAAAAAAACCTTCTGCGTCAATATTTGCCATATTTATTAAATTCAGGTTTTCTCTTTTGTTTTTTTTTAATTTTGATGTACATCACTTACAAAAAATGTACATACGAGTACATACATACACTCGAAGAACATAACCCTCCTTCTTTCGCAGTCGGGTAAAAAGCAACAAATAGTTGTGATAGTAATAATAATAAATAGTTCTGTTGTAAAAAAATGTTTGGGGTGTTTCCTGCCCGAGTCTCGGAGAGCACGTTAAGGCGTCGGTTGTCATAAACACCTATGACAATCGTTATTAAGATTTTTTTAAAATTAAATTTTATTGACAACAAGTTCAACCTTTGATTTCAGTTCACCCTCAGGGTTGCGGAGATCCGATGTCAGTTGGTTCGTGAAAATACTGATATTCAGGTAAAACCGGTTAAACTAGTAGCCGACCCCAAATAATATCGGGAATAATAAAGACTAGGAGGTTGAAAATGAAGACTTTTAAGAGGCATTTGTTACAATAAATAGTAAAAAAAATTAAAAAATTTGAACACTGGTTTTGAGAGTGTAAAACATGAAATAAATTGCCGGCGCCAAATTATGCTGATACGAAATTAATTGGTTTTAGCAAAAAATAGAACTAAGAATTAATAATAATAAAGTTAGTTCGGTAAATATCGGTGACCTTTACACCGTAAACGTACCTAAGTACTCTCCTAACTTAACATTACAACAACAACACGTACACACATTTTAGTGTTCTACAGTAGATAAAGTATAACTATTCTCATTTTAATTAATTTATTGCAGATCAATTATTCTCGGGTTGTCACTAAGGTAAAATGCAGTTGCGTTTATAAACCAAAGTGGCAAGTTCATGTTGTGTAAACCATGTTGCTGCTTTAATATGTCCATTCTATATTATATCCATTTAAATCTTTGATCTAATGCCCAGGCCACTTTAGAAAAAACACGAAATTTACACCGACAAGTTCCACCAAGCCCCTATTGTTGTACATTTCTGCCACGGCAAGCGCTGCGATCGTTTCCTGTACCCCCACAGTACACGTCGCACGTTCCCAGTATAAATTGGTGAATATATTCATCATTTTGATCGTTTAATATTCCGGCCTCTTTTTAGGCTTTCTTAACCAAAATAGCAAAAAAGCAACTCTTCTAAATAGTCCTGTCATGTCCATCATTTAGAAAACTGCTATTAAAGGCATGATCATACCACACCGACAAAGTGGTAAGTTTAAATCTTGAAAAATATTTATTTTAGGCATGAGGCTTTAAGGTAAGTCAAATGTCAAATGAATGAAGTCGAAGCATAGTTGTAGTTTAGATAGATATCTACAGGTATGAAAAAATCAACATTGTTCACTGTTTGATCTGGTGACTGATATCATATTTAATTATTTAAATAAGTCAGTGAGAAAAGCTCGAATATGAAAAAATAAAGATTGGTTTCTTGGAGACCGCTACACAGAGTGTGTCATTAGTAATTAAAAGTAACATTCTGTGTTTTAAGCTATGTATTTAAATATACTAATTATTCCTTGCGTCAATTTTCAACGAAATTACTTGAAGACGCTAGTGCAGACTCAACTTTTCTTTAATAATTATTAATTACATTAAATTTATAAGTTAATCCTATTTTCATTTTGTTATTGTGTAGTACTGTGTGGTAGAAAAAAGACTAATTTATTTTAACAGAAGAAGAACCCATTGTGCAATGGGTTCTTCTTCTTCTTTTGACGTCATAGCAACCAGCCGGTTCACTCGGATCAGCTATGTTAAGTATTTATAGTCTTCAATTATAAGCCTTCAAGTCTTCAAGTCTTCATCGTGATAAAATATGAAATGGGGACCGTCTTTTGAAAAATAAAACTACTGGGTTAACATTGGACTATTAAAACATTTGTTTCTAACGCCATCTAGTTTTCAGATGACAATGTTCTTGTAACTTAAGAAAGCGCCCTCTAACTAAGATATGTTGTACTAATTATATAGAGGGGTAGAATGAAACACAGACTCAATTGCACCCTCGCTATCGTAAAGTTACTCTGATAGTTTAGTATAGATGGGGTCAGAGTTTCGTTAAGTTCTACTGGCCTAATGAAAATACTGTATATTTTCATTTGTTAAGAGGAAAAGTTCATTAGTTACAGGTATTATATAAAATGTAGTTAATGTTTTAATAAGCTTACAATAGGCACATGCCGTGTCACGTACTTGCTCACAATGACAATATAATGTTGTCAATTTTGGAGGCCAGGGGATAGTAGTTAAAAACACCAGAGAAACGACCTCAGACGAATACTCGCTATATCGTCATCATCATCAACAACCTTCACCAGTCCACTGCCGGATTTAGGCATTTCCTTACTCATTATGAACAAAGAATTGCAAAATTTTAATAAAGACTTGTAAATAATCAACTTCGATTAGAAAAAATATAGAAACTGTAACAGATTGATAGATTGTTGAGATCAAAAATGTCACTAAGTATAAGTAAAACTATTTTTCTAAGCTCTTATATTTTTAATGTTTTCTTTTCATTGCAGTCACATTTAGTAAAATATATAATTCAAAATATATATAATATACTCGTAGCTTTGAATATCACAAAAATATTTAAAAAGTATTAGGGAACTTCTTATGTCTCTTCTCTGTTAAAACTTTCTAAAGATTAGTCTATGTACTGGTTATTTTTTTCCTAAAGCTTTCAAATGATATATATATTGAGAGTCCAGCATGAGCTTATTATCTGCAGCCTTAGGTCCCCAACGAGAATAAGACATATACCAATTGGTGTACATTTGATAATCAAATGGATCTATATACACAGACGTTTCATTCTCCATGACTGCTTGCAGTATTTCCTCAGGCTTTAAGGGTCTATATGCTAACTCAGCCATCCGTTTACCAGCCAATAGTTTTGTAACAACTTCTATTACAGCATCTATACCATATCCTCGTAGAGTTTGAGCTACGGAATGAACGTTAAACTCTCGATCAATACCGTGGTATTCCATTAGCATCTTCTTTAAAATATATGACAAGCTTCCGTAATCAGTTCTTGGAAATAATATTACCTCAGGAAAAACTTTATAAATCTTTGCTTTGGCCGATAACCACGGCTCTGAAGCTGTTCCTAAAACTAATATTTTATCTTCTGCTTTAAGTGGCTTAATAATTTCTTTGAAAAAATCTCTAGAAAGTCGCGTGGGATCTAACTTTTTTTCTTCAGCAGGCACAGCTTTGTAAAACAATTTATCAGCCTTGTCCACTAAAATTATTGTTGGTTGCATCATTCTACTAATTTTATATACAAATGTCCACAAAGTTTTGGTATTTTTTTGACCTGGAAATTTATTATACACTGAAAAAGGAGAAAGATCAATCAATAAGGCATTGCACTCTGTAGCAACTGCGTAAACTAATGTTTTTTTGCCACATCCTTTAGGACCTACTAGCAATTGCGTTTTTTGTTCACTGTTAGCCCCGAGGTTCAGAAGACATCGAATTCTGACTTGTTCTTTGACATCGCCAATACATGCTGGTGGAAATGTAGGTGTCCAGGCAATACCTCTACAATCAGCAGCCGCATAATTTCTATCACCCCAAAAGTCATCAAGTGTCACTCGGGGATATTGTCTGACTATCCCTTCATCAGCCAAAGACTGAAACATAACTTGTGGAGCAATTTTTTCTGGCTTAGGTTCTTTAATTTTTTTTGGCTTTTTTCGTTTTAAAGTGACGGGTATCTTTGCGTTAAAGCTGTCATAATCTGCTTTTAATGCCTTTTTTAAAATTTCTAATTCTAATCTCATAACTTCGTCAACCACGGGCCTTAGTTGCAGCTGCACATTCTGATAGGCGTCTTCTGTTACCAGTTCCATAATATATCCTTTTAATGCATCGTTATCTGCGTCCGGCTCGTCAATATCTTTCCACTGAGTTTCATAACTTTCCCAAGTAATACCTAGATTTTCAAGATATTCCCCTATATTTATATAAACTCCAGGGTCTGAATCTGGATTAAAACGCGATTTTTTATATTCTAAAAGACGTCTTGCTTCCTTATCTCTTGCTTCTTGGGCCAAGCGCTTCTTTTCTTCTTTAGCTGCTAACTTTTCAGCTTTAATTTGCTCTTTCGTTTTTTTGGATCCCGCTTCAGCTTTTAATCTTTTTTCCTCAGCCTCCTTCCATTCAATATATTCTTCAATAGTAAACGTCTCACCTTTTACTATTAATATTGACCCGCCTTCTTCCGGGTAAGGAAATTCATCAAAAACACGAACAACTTCAAACCACTCACAAAACCACTGTCTTATTTCATCTGATATATCTTCCATTATGTCACCTTCTTTAAATTTTAATATTCGCGCCTTTTCTGTAAGTTTTTTGTCCATCCATTTCTGGTAATAAGCTTGTCTAAATTTTCGTCTAGTTTCTTTTACTTTTTCTAACTGTACTTTAGCTGATGGTGGTTTGAATGAAGAAATTATCATATCGAGCCTCTCCTTAACTTTATTTTCTCGATAATGTTCTCTTTTAATTTTCATGTACTGTCTTAGTATATGCTCTATCAACGTACATGCTTTTCTTCTTAAAACTTCTTTTGCAGCTGGTTTTTTAAGGCCTGCTAACTCTAAATACATGTTTTCATCTTTATATTTCTTATGCGATATTTCTTTTGTAATACATCGAGCTCTTTCCATTCTTTGGATATTAAATACATGACCTTCATACTCGTCACGAAGTCTTTTTTCTTCTAACTCTTGAGGAGTTAAAACACAGGTATCCGATTCTACATCAATCTCTATTCCTAAAGCCATTTTTCTTCTTATCTCTGCTTCTTTTTCTTCTTGCAGCCTTTCTTCTTCCTCTCTTTTCTTTTCTTCTAAGAGCTCTAATTCAGAAGCTGTTGGTGTTGGATCACCAATGCGATTACCCGCGTATATTTGATCCATTATATACTGCATTTCGGCTTGACGCATTTCAAAAGAGTAGAAAAAAGGGCAAATTATTTCCACATCAAAGGGTGTTATTAACAGTTGTTGACAAGCATTATCTGTATATGTGTATTCGTAAACTTCAACCGATTGTAGTGTTTCTTTTAGTTCTATGATTCGACAGGCAAGTGCATCTATAATGATTTTGATGTAGGGCCGTCTCTGCACTTGTGTCATTTGATCATAGCAATCACACATCTTATTATAAAGCTCACAATATTTACCGTAAACTCTGGCCACAGTTTCAACAGCATTTGACTGGGGTTTGATACCTATATAGTTAACAGCTAATTCTTGCAGCCGTGCATCTTCTGCTAATGTCTTTTTGAAACTTTCTTTCATCTTCAACCAAATTGCATAATAATCTTTAGTAGACATTTTTATATACTATTTCTTGCAGTTTATTTTAACTCATAAAGTGTGCAAATCTAAATGTACTTTAATATTTATAAATAAATTCAAAAAAAAATATGAAAAGAAATAAGAAAATATCTATCACATTGTCAAAATATATGATGTTAGTTGTCAAAATGGACCTTTACAATAAATGTTTAAGGTCGGCGCTCTAAATAAACCTTCATCTAGTGCTTTTACAATTTAAGAAATTACTTAAATAGTCTACCAATACATTATAGAGTGACGACAAAGGAAATTTTCAAAGTATCATACCGTGAATAACCAGTCTAATGATTAGTTGATCCTGAATGCTACAGGTTATGGGTTCGATTATAACCCAGAACAAATACTTATGCGATGTGGACCATAATTTATTCAAGAATATGAGTGAGTTCAATACATGCAGAGAAGTGCATGTAGGTATGGGAACCTGTTTTAAAAAAAAAAGATGGTTGAGTGGCTCGAGATTCTGATTGCTATGTGTTTGATGAAGATGATCATTTGTTTTACTTTCAGTTTTAGTTTCTGTCTTTTAAATTTAGAACGCATTTAAATGTCCTGCCTTTAGTCAGAAAAGAGATGTATGTACAGAAAGAAAAAAGAACGATTAAAACATCGTTCATTTTACGATCTCTTCGAAAACAGTACATGTTACATATTTATTTATTCCTTCATGTTCTTATATTGTTATTTAAAATATGATTTGAAGACATAACAACTTTGTAAAAAAAAAGGATGTCAATATGAAAAATACTAATGCAATGTAATTTCTACTTTTACTCCATTCTATCAAAGCTATCCATTTCAAAATGCCTATCTTGCAAGGGTGTGATAACAAAGAGACGACCAATGGTTACAGTAAAAATGTTTTAAGTGTGCCTCCGTACGTTCCATTGAACATTTGAATTGTATGCGCACGCGCACGAGCTCGTCATCAACGTCCGGTGCATAATGCCAACTATTAAATATGATTTGGTTCAAGAAGTAAGAGGGAGCGACAAAAAAAGACCATTATTTTTCATACACTTATTTATATTGTTCTGGCTACTTCTATACATGTAATTATTAGTATTTTTATTTGAGAACTAACCTCTGCTTATTATTTATCAGCAAAGTAAAATGTTATGGTCAAAGTATAATTATTATTAAACAGAAATTAAACGTTGGTTGGTTGGTTTGAAACAAAATGTCATCAAACATTAGATATCACCACAATAGGATTTTTCATTCATACTGTGGTAGTAGTGTTTGTGAGAAAAATAGTTTAAAACTCTAATGAAGTAGTGATTTCTAAGAGGTATAACTTTTAGAGAAGACTCGGGTAACGATAGGCATTTTATAAATATCAAAAATGTATTCCGAATATGTTAAGGACTCATTTGATTTATTTTTTGAAGGTTATTAATATAAATGTATACTAGGAAGCGGGATATTGTCACTTAGAAGTTTTAATAAATGATGTGATTCATCACTATTTTTCCACTAAAGGTAGCATATTCACCTACAATTCCTACCTTGATCTGATCTGTATAGCAGTTAAATTAAAGTACCTGAAACGCGTATAGTAAACAAACACAGACGGATCACAAAATTGAAGTGTTTGGATGGCTCTTTATTCAATGTTATAAATTTCACATTGAAACATAATTTGAATGGTTTTTAAGCTTATTTTATATTTATTTCTAAGTTATAAAGATGATAAGAAAAACAAAATTATATCTTTAAATTATTTTTGATGTATAGTATCCATCAAAACTGATGTATAGTAAAGCCTTTCAACATACATCCAAAAAATAAGCGCGCACTGTCTATATTTTAAGCAAATTAAAGTATTTTAGAAAGCATCATACATGTTCTACGTAGGAATGGCTTTCGGAAGTAATTATCTCTCTAAACCGCTCAGCTACCCGCTGTAGCTTATATCTTAAGTCAACCGTTTCCCCAAAATGCAATGTAACAATGATTTATTCACCAACCCTCGCATGTATTCATTACTGGTGTAGAAATTTAAGCTATTTATTTTGTTAACTCTGTGCCGGGCAATAAACACCAAAGGGGGCGATTATAAGGGATAAATGTAAAAATAGTTTGTAATCCGTATTAAGGTATCTCCTTGAAATTGTTTGAATATAATTTTTAAAACAAAAGACAGTCTTGACGATTTGAATTATGAAAATATATGTTAACCACATTTAAAATTGAACTTGTCTGGAAGATTTTAAATGTTACGGTTTCTTATGACCGCGCTTCAATGACCTACCAACCGTTTTAACGATAGTTTATTGAAAGCAACCGTTAGACATTTTATATTGTATTTTTTCATTTACGGCTATATAGGTTACCTATACTATACCTATATATAGGTACACTTTAACGTTGAAGGCAGCTGGTCATATTCCTACTACAAATAGTTTAATGGTATCTGAATGACCGAATATTGCTCGGCGTTTTAGCAGCTAGCATGCAGATATTTCATTCTTAAGGATGGATATAGGTTACTCTCTACTGCGATAACCGACAATCAAGCGGGCCGAGCCGCGGACAAAAGCTAGCATTAGACAATAAGTGTAACTAGTAAACGGTTCTATCAATATACTACTTTAATAGTTAGTTGTTATTATAACTATTAGTTTGGATATTTGCATTCTGATATCAATCAGAGGAATATATTCAGATATCAAATTTGTAATTGTGAACTAAAATTTAATCCAGCAATAAGTCCCGATTACTTCTGGTACCACCCATACATTTATTTACCACCGGATAGTAATGGCAGAATGATTGACTGCCGAATAGACTGCCGCAGAGGGGTGCGAGGCTGCTTATTCAGTTTGTGTGCGCAATAAATATGTTTCTACATAAAGTTTGTTGTTTTAAGTCAGTTGGATTTAAATGGAGGTGTTTATGAATTAATAGTGACTGATAACCCTTGCTAAACTTGAACGACTCCATATAAACAAATAGTAATATCTTCATATATCTCATACACGGCCAGTTTATGATAACCCGACTGTTGATAAACATACTTGTTTATTTCTTAATACATACATCATCATCATCTTCCTAACCTTTATTATTCCCAAGATTATTTGAGGTCGGCTACTAATCCAATCAGTCAGCTACTAGTTACCTGAATGTCTGTTTTGCCATGGAACGACTGGCATCGGACCTCTGCAATCTTGATGAGGGTGAACTAAATTTGAAGTTTGAACTAGTTGTCAGTATATTTGAGGGCACTGACATCCCAATAACGATTGTCAGGTGTTCAATCAAGACCGACGGCATAATGTGCTCTTCAAAGCACGAGGGTAGGGGAGGGGAACACTACCATCTTCCATACTCCGGGCTGCTATTAAGATTTATTTGTAAGGGAAACCAAGCTCAGGTTCGAGTCCCATCCGGGAATCGAACCTGAGACCTCTTGATCTGTAGTAGCTTACGCTAACCACTAGACAAAATAAGACTAAATAACACTCAGACACAGAAGAATTGACCGTGTTCATCAAACTAAAATTTGTTCTATGTAGGAATCGAATCCACGTCCTATGGCTTGGCAGCCAGGATCACTAAACACTAGACCTGTACGAATCTGTTCCGTTGAAAACTGATTGATCAGTAATGAAGCTGAGAGCCTCTATGCACATGATGGAATTCTTCTCAAAGCTGTCGCTAAGAAGAGTGTTATAAGTTAGACACGTCTGTGTCTCTCTATGGCACAGTACCGCTTAAACGAATACACCGGTTATTAATAAAATCGTACAATCAGATGAAACCTGCCACCTTGAAATCTGGAGAACCTTAACATCAAGAAAAAGACCCTGAAGATAGTTTAAGCACATAGGATATTTTTATATAATCAACCGTTATGAAATGAATTATTTAAGCGTTAAAAGATAATGAAGATAGTTCCCAAAATAAACATCATAATAAATTAGCATCAGCTTTATCAAAGGGCTACATAATTATTGAATTATTTCAACCCTAAAATATATCAGTGCGGTCTTTTGTACCACATGAGAAAAAAATAACAGTGTAATTCACGGTTGTCACCGCAAAATTGTAACCGTTCAATGATCGCAGGGATCGTCACACGCGCAATAATTTGATACGCTTGGTGGGGTCTGTCAGACCCCTTCACATTTGATGGTATCAGAAAATCTACTCGTGTAGAGAACGTATATAATAATTTGTTTTTGATACATTCATTATCAATTTCAGACATTGGAATTTTTCAAATTGAATTTGGTTAGGAAAGCAAGTTTCAGATTACGGAGAAAAGACTTTAGGCTAATTCTTTGTAATAGGTATGATAGTTATGTTACATACTAGTATTATTTAAACCTATTAAGTTTTAAATAAGTAAAGACATTAGAAAGTCTTATGTTTAGAGACAGTTAAGATAATAAAAATGCAAGATAATGTAAGTAATATGTAAATTAAACTAAACACGGTATATTTATTTTGTTAATTGAAGTGAGAATGGGGAAAAGCAGGGACTAAGAAATTAAATATTAAAGTGTATTGAAGCATTACTGAACGTTGGTAAGTTTATTAAAAATATTTGTACTTTACTAAATAATCTACTTTAAACGTGCCAATCAAATCCATTTTCGGCAATTATTGTCAATAGAGTAACTATTGATATACTAATAAAAAATATTTACAAGTATTTTTTACCCAGTCAAAGAACAAACGATTATGCTTTGTTTCATGATCAAGTTAGTGTGTGAGACCTGTTAAGAACTTGGCCTATTTAAAATTTGCTTTAATCCTTCAAAAGCACTTTTTTAAATATGTAAAATACTTGTAAATCTGCACTGGTATTTGTAGGTATGTATGTCTAAATAGCGTGTTAACCCCAACAAAATGCCAGCCGAACGCCAGCCACTCCCAACCGATTCCATAGAATTGATAGCACTCGGCAAAATTAGAACAGTATCGAATCGTGTCATATAAAGCGCTCGAAAGCTCTTAATTAACATCGTAACCCGGCGCGTGGCGGGTTTTAGACACGGTACTATATGTACCCATTATTATTGAAGTGCTATGGATGGTTCTCAGGGTTAAAACAAGCATGTATAATTTGTGATGCTGAGAGTTCATTATATAGGCAGTATTTTTTCCAACCATTTTTATTTAATTTCTTTTTGCGATTTCTTCGTGGGCTTTTGCAGTCAGAGCTTATAGTTCTTATCGAGTTGAACAAGATAATACTTAGCAAACTGCCGTTAAGTGCTTTTTTTTGGGTATATTTGAAAAATGGCATGTGGCAAGATTATATTAAAATTACGTTTAGAAATTACAAACTTAATAGTTTTCTGATTACGTATATAAATATATGTAGAACTATGTGTATTTAGGTATCTATTTATTTATTTGGTACTTGATGCACTTGTTGTACAAAGACAGACTTAATGCCATTAGGCATTGCCTCCCAGTTTTCCTTAAGGTAATGCAGAAATATAATCCGGTAGGTGCCAGATATTGAGTTTTGTTTAAAGGAGATAAGATAACATGTGTTCGGTCTATAGTGGAGCTCGGTCTTATAACTGAATTGTTGACATTTTTGTAGTTTAAAGTAATGAATTTTCATTTAAAAAGTACCTATTGTTACTTAGGTACAAATTGCACTCGCTTGCAGTTTCGATTCATTCAACGTTCAAAGTTTTATTTTTAAATACTCAAACTTTTTGTAGTCTAAGACAGAGTAATAATTTTATACATAAAATTCATTTTATACACAAAGACATTTATTAAAATACAATTCAAAATCTTTAATCTTTGCTTCAATGCCTCGTAATTTAACTAAAAAAAATACCAGATGCATAATAATCACAGGGAATCGTCTTTATAGCGTTTGTCACCATTCATCAATTCCAATGCAGAATATCTTAAACTTACCGCTATTTTATCGCTTTGCTGAGCGTAATGAGAGTCTCTTTGATGGTAACTTTTAATTGCAGCCCTGTATCGCCCTAGGGTGCTTTGATTTCACGCTTGAGTAGACCTCGACTGTCATGAGTTAAATCGTTCAGAATTTTTGAAGAGCTTTGGTTAAAGAGAAATGGATAAATGACTTAATTGTACGTGATACTGATCAATAGTGAACTGAACTGAACGATAGACAGTGTGTTAAATGGTTTATAATAAATCGGTTTTAAATGATGAAAATTAAAAATACCTGCAACAGATGGTACCTACAAACAACGCCTTTACCATCAATGAAAAACATTTAAGGTAAAGAAAGTCGTAATTTTTATGTGTTTCCTTGATAATTTTGTAAGTCGCGTTTCTACGTATTTGATGACAGCTCCTATTTTGCTTCAATACTCTACTGACTGTTTCCACAACAGTGTTCAGACCATTAAGATACATTGTACGTGCCAATGACCGTACATTTGGCGCAGTCGGCATTTTACGTCCACAACGTCGATTTAAATTAAAACAATTTATAAATCTGTGTATTTTCATCAGTCACAGGGTGTACTAATTAGAATTAATCATTTCACATTATATCATTAGTTTCATATGTCAATTTGTGTGCAACAAATAACATAAAATCAAGCAACGTCTTACGTAAAAATCAACGTCGACCAGTACATACATATTATTTATTAAGGTGAAATGTATCTGTTATACTATGAATGAATATATTTCATAGTAGTACAGATTTTTTTACAACTGAGCAATATTTTAACAAGCAAAATGACCGTATTTATGCTGAAAGTTCTAAAGAAGTTTCCCAATTCAGTGATGGTTTAGTGGGGTGTTTGCTATGAAGGATTGATTAAATATTAAGTAGAGTACTGCAATTTAGTGACATATTTATACTTTGCTAAAAGAGATATAAAGAATATACATAGTTCCTTATCGAAAGTGTTAGTGTAGAAATTTTGTAAACCCTATTTTAAGGCTTTTTAGATAAATTGTCAATTTAATTAGTTATGTGAATTTCAGTTTTCTATTTCAAAATACAAAGACTTGTTATTTTCTGAAAGTTGTACTTTACTGAGATTTGATATTGCACAGTAGAACTGAATATAAACACAGTTAGTATGAATGTTTGAAAATTGACGAGTATCAATTCTAAGCAAACCTAAAATGAAATTGGCATCTATAATCGAAGAAGACATTTAAAAAATAAACGTTGTCAGCTATGTTAGTAGTATCCACAGTCTAATCTTTAGCCTCTTTTTCTTTCGCCCAGCAGAAGTAACTATCTCATTGCGAGGTGACAAGACTGCTTTTAGATATACATACCTGAACATTTCGTAGCCCGCAGCGTATCAGACAGTGTCGGAGTTGAGTAGCTTTTACCCAGCCCACCGGTAAGCTTGTCCGAACCTGTTTTAATAACGACTAATTATAAACCAGCAAAAATGTAGTCAAGTTTAAAGTTACCATATTTTAAAGGAAAAGAAAATACGTTTATTATCATATAATTTAATTGCCTACTGTCCCACAATTTCCAGCTAACTTTATTGATAAAGGAATCGCCAAAACCTCTCACGCTAAAGTCAGACGTATCAAATCACCCGAGCCGACACAATATGTTTCAAACAATTTATTTTTCTATAATATAAAGGAAGGGCGCGGAGCGTGGTCACCGTGGCTCCATAAATCTAAAAAAAAATAGGGTAGAGATCATCATTACTGGTATCTATCGCACAATTAAGTTCGCATTGTCTCGGCCACGGTTCCCATGAAATGGTACACAACATTCGTGGGGCTACGAAAACAGTGGGTTCAGAGCTGAACTGAGGCCAGTTTTTTGCCATGCGATAATTAACCTTGTTTATTCATCGTGATGGAGTAAAATGATTATATATCTGACCGAGTTATTTGATTATAGTGATCTAATTGTAAGACTAGTTTTATTTTTAATCTTGATCATTATTTTATTGTTACCAGATGTAGTACTAGTCTGGTCAGTGTACCATTTAGCCTGATTAAGTAAGTTTCGACAAATAAGATTATTGTTTTGTATTTGTTAGACCTTTCAGAATAAGATAGCCTAGTCTTATTAAAAAATGTTACATTCATTTCAAAACTTTTTAATGCAGCTTCGATTAAGCTTATCTTGGGTTGCAGTTTGAAACTATAAAGGAGCTCTTTACATGACCCGCGAATTTAGGGAGCCCGCGCAATGTTTACGGCATGCGCGGGCGCATGTACCACACACACGCCATCTATTATCATCATTGCAAACTAACAGTGATGTCACTATCCATAATGTGCTATTATGACTACTGATTTATAATATTCGCGCGCGAGTACCCATTGATTGTACAATGATTGTTTGTTTGGTGGGTCACCCTAGGGATGAATCTGTGAGAAAGTGACAATTGGCTTATTGGCATTAAAGTTAAGTGCTTGGGGTAAGAGTGGAGCTTCAGTGATTAGTAGTGATTATTTATATTTGATTTTTAAGTGGTCCTCGTGCATTTAACTTTTACGATGCGATTCAATTAACTTTAAGTCCATGATTTATGTTTTATCACGGATAAAATTACAGGATGTAAAGGACAATAGATTTGTATTCAATGTTGTTCATTTCTGATGGCTAGCTGTATTGTGAAAAAAGAATGTAAAGCAAGAACGCAAAAATAAACAAGTTTGAACGTTATTTCGAACAAGAAATAAAACTTTCCTAATGTTTATAAATTGGCATTATAAATTTTACGTAATATTATGAATGCAAAAGTAACTTTTTCTGTCTTTGGAACGAGCCATAGACTTCTTTTTACCGCGATAATAATGGATATATCTACATGTCGACGGAACCGTGTCAGAAATTAATTAATTATCGCATATTGAGTTTAACTTGGTTATCCTATTCGCACCATTTGAGAAATGAGTAGTACTAAGTCCATCAAATATAGGTTATTATTTTACAATTTTATGTAAATATTTGTAACAACTTTGTTCAAGATTTATAAGTAGAAAGCGCACTTTTTTTGTCAATAAATCACAAGAAAATTAAATAATGAATAGTTTCGAATATAAAAAATCAAATCACGTAATCTCGCCGTTGGATGGTTTTAAGCCGCTCAAAGGCCTCCAACTAAGCTTCACGACTGTTATCCTATAATAACAACCGGGACCCACTGCTTAACATGACCTCCGAATCACGGAGGCGCTAATAGTAACATGCCACCAGCGGTCACCCATCCAGGTACTGACCGCGGCGTCGTTACTTACCCTCGGTAATTGTTTCTAATCACCGAGTGCAACTGGGCTGTGAGCCCCTATCTAAAATCTCTCTACAGCTAAAATAAACGCTATTAGATGAACCGCGTAACACTGCTTTAATATCAATAAACAAAGATTTAAAACGATACTATAATACCATAACGTGTACTAATTAAACATCAAGCCCCTGGTCTATTTAGTGTAATAAAGTCAGCGCGGACGGTCCCCTATCATGACTCACGGTGTTAACACTCAAAATAAAACGTTCCTTCGTACAGCGTGTGGTAGCTTCGTGCCGTGATTTGGGGGTAAGAGTGTTTATCTGTATTCACAGGGTGGTTTAAAAGCTTCATATTTTAGGTAATCAAATTAACTTTTGCATAGAAAACCGTTGTCAATTATTGATGAATTATAAAAAAAGATTTTTAATGACTGCATGCTACATTGTGATGTGATCATCGTGATTTTTCGTTTAGGGTGCTACTTGTGTTAAAAAGTCAGGGTGGCTTTCATCTCTAAAAATAGTGTTCCAAGTGATAAACATATTTGTAACAGAGCTAGAGACAAGGATTACAAATTTTTTGGTGATATGTTTGTCACAACACAAATTTACCTTTCTTACCCTTTACCCTTTTTTAAAAATTGTTTTACTTATAATTTGCATTTGGTGTTTTTTTTCTATAAATCCAGCCCCTACCCAAGTTATACTGCTACATCTACATTCTACACACACATTATAAAACGACTAAAGAATAATATAAACAGAACTTCGTTTAATGTCAATGTTGTTTATTTATTTAGATAAAATAAAGTAAAAGCAATGCAAAGCTGTTTAAAAAAATAGACGTGGTACTAAACTTTTTTTATTACTAAACGGATTTTGATGAAAATTGTGGTACATATTCACTTTGAACAAAATAACATACTGTTAATACTTGTCTGGACATTGTTAAAAAACAAAACAAATAACATAACGGTTTTGGAGATATTTACGACACATATTCAGAAGTTAGCCATGGCTAGTAATCTTCTATGCCACTCTAGTAGGTGTAGTAGGTAATGGTATCCTAATAAATTAATATTTAATCAAGATTGACCACCATATGACAGTATAACGATGTAACATAACGACGACGAAGTATAAATACGAATTCTTCAAAAGTTAAACATGGCATTAAAAACATGATGAATTGAAAATACTCCATATAAGTAATTCAAGGTTTTTAACTTACATTTTTGCCCGCGTCTCCGCATGTATATCGATTTTTGCAGTAAAGTAGCCTATGTGTTATTCTGTTTTATAAGCTTTATTCATGTTTAATGATATAAAGTATCATCTGTTTAGCAGTTTTTGCACGAAAAAGTAACCAACTTCCATACATACATCCCCACAAACTTTCACATTTATGGAGGAAGGGCTAGGAAGTAGGATTGATATCGTAAGTTTGAACTATATATTATCGTAGGTATATATTACTGTTGGGATGTCACATCACTAATTACTAACTGTAATTAGTAATGTTTATAACGTCACTATAATCGTCATCTACGACTTCCCACTTCTATTTCCGTCGGTATTGAGATTAGTTGGGAGATCGTTTTTTGTTTTTTCGAAAGACGGTCCCCATTTCATGTCATCCGTATTTTACATATTTTTATCATTAATTTTATCACAATGACGACTTCAAGACTCGAAGACTTATAATTCAAGACTATAAATACTTGACATTGGCAGAAATAGCTGATTCGAGTGGTCCGGCTGGTTGCCAGTTCATCAGAAGGAGAGGTTAGTTCATCTGTGATATGTAATGTGTGTAAGTGCCATATACTCAATTTAATCCAGCCTTAATGTATCTTTTAATCAAGCAATATCTATATGATCTGTACAAACTTGGACATCGACTAAAGCCAACTACACCGGTAACTAAACTTCTGACATCACCTGGAAATCGACAACGACCTATTTCCCTCAGACGCTCACCGGCTCACCCCCGTCCGACGGTAATGAATATAAATTGTGAAACAACAACCCCTAGCCCTTTGGCAATAAACATTAAAAAAATCAATATACTCATATCGTACCGGTTGGAGTATGATTTATTGATATATATTTTATCACGATACCATCTAAAGTGCGGCGTCATAATTGATGACATTTATACGGTACAGATCTCTGTGTACGATATGATACGCCGTCCGCTGTTGGGGCGTTCCACAATCATTTTCGATTTAACAACTCTTTAGGAGTCGTTAGAGGGTTTATTTTTAATACATTTCTCTTAATGACTAAGATTAAATGCTGTCGGCACGTGAATTTTTGCTCTTATTAGAATATTATGTAAATGTTACCAGTGCTTAGTATTCTTGGCTCGGCGCTCGTGTTTATCAACGATGGTTCGTAATGGATGTTGTTGTGAGTGGTTAAGCACTCTTACTTAGTTTTGTTTGTATAATATGAACAAAAGTTTTTTTTTCTCCTCTATCACATTTATTTTGTTACTTTTAAAAACTGCTGTATGAAACACGAACACCCATTCCATTATTTAACCTACTCTTATAAATCTAACTCTTATAAATAAATTACAACTACAGAGTACTACTAAAGTACCCAGTATCATTTTATGGTGTAAGATCTGATATAACACGTAACATCTAACCTTCAACTCTACCACCTTCATGGGTCACATTAAATGAATCGTTTCCTGGGCTAGCTGTTACACTCCTTCAGGAACGCGAAAGTCAATATTTTGTATTACTCGCTCACATGGTCAAGATGGAGTTTCGACTTTCAGTTAAATTTCTTCAAAACTCAACTCCGTTTAAGACAGAAATACATATCTGCTTCAAAGAAACCCTGGTTATGAACATTATTGAGGTAGGAATTTTGTGATTGTGACATTTGTTACATGACATACCTATATCATTAACCAAATAATTTATAGCAAATCATTTAGCTACGAAAGTTCCCTACAGGTGTTGCTGACACATGAGCCACTGGACACACACACAATAGGACACTGTTTGCTTCAATAGAACCCAAAACGTGGATTGAAATATTGACCAATGTGTCGACGCGATTTTGGCGAATGAAATCTTGTTAGAATTATCTTTAATGTGCAAATATCTCTGGGTATATTCCAGATAAATGGGTTTATTTAAAAAAATCATATAGTTTTCGGTACCAAATAAAAACCTTCTTAAATTAAATCTTACGTCGAATAGAAAAGTAAACGGCTTTGAAAGAGATTGCAAAGCACCTAATTATACCTAATTATATGCTCATTAGTACTTTTATAGTCGGTGTTTTAGATTGTAATGTTATGAGTAGTCTATATTTATTATAAAGGTACTATAAAGACAACACGTAGCTCAAAATCATTCCATATTCTTGATTTATGTATTTATTAAACTCATTATGAAG
Source organism: Spilarctia lutea (assembly GCA_916048165.1). Classification (NCBI taxonomy): domain Eukaryota; kingdom Metazoa; phylum Arthropoda; class Insecta; order Lepidoptera; family Erebidae; genus Spilarctia; species Spilarctia lutea. The sequence continues at coordinate 25,541,567 of OU696470.1, read as the reverse complement.
TTAAATCATGAACTCAGTTCTATATACGTGGAACATTGCTTTAAACAAAAGTTCATTAATAACATACATAAATTATATCCACAGATACAGAAATACCTATCAAACAAAATATCTATATCTTTATGCACGTTAACGGGTTTAAAACACGAAATCAATTCATATTGATACCTATGTAACGTTTTAATACATAACAAAATCTATGCGCCCTGCTACTAGTACCCTAATTAATGTCACTTACTATGATATCCTTACAAAGGTTTGTAATATTTGTATATTGCAACTCTTTTTTTCTTTTTATATCTCTTATGTGTACAATAAAGAAAAAAAATTAAAAACAAGAACATAATTTATTAGTACGTATCGTAGTTTGGTATCTGATTTAAGTTCAGAAGTGGGTCATGAACCTCGACTCTCATTTAAATACTTAAATGGAAATATTTCCATTTCGTTACGAGAGCGGAAAGCCCCGATCTCCGTACCGTTGCAGCTTCAAGACAATGGTCGCTTCATTTCAAATTTACATTTTTTTATGAATTGCGACAGTTTTTAATGGCAAAAATCTTTATTGTCTTTTTGGAGAGCACTTCTTTTGTGCGCTGGCTTTTGTCGCGACCTCTGTCAGCACAAAGGGCTTTAGTACAATTGTAATATGCTAGTGCTGTATTTGAGTTTAATAAGATGGTCGAAATTCTAACGGAAACTGTGAAGAGTAATGATTTATTCGTTTTTTACTAGTAAATAATGTTATTTGCCAAAATATATTACAAGTACAAACCAAGTCTTTAAAAGGATGTACATGGTTTGAAAGGTTTCAAATTTTCTTAAAAAGATTTAATGTCTATTTAAATATCTTCAGTGAAACCACCAGAAGTTGCTCGACTATGGTCATCATCCCAATCTTCATCTTTAACCGACTTCAAAAAAGGAGAAGGTTCTCAATTCGTCTGTATTTTTTAATTTTTTTATGTTTGTTACCTCATAACTTTCGATTGGGTGAACCGATTTTGATGATTCTTTTTTTATTTGAAAGCTTGTGCTTCCCGTGTGGCCCTATTTTATAAACGGGTTAGTGACGTCAATGGTTTCAGTCTTTTTCGATGCAGGTATGGTTTTACTTTCTGGCTATGTTATGAACCAAAATCATAAAAAAACTTAACTTATATAATATCTTTACAAGCTAACAAATATACTTTAAGCTTGATGGATGTTGGCAGCACTAAACCGATTAAAAAGTGAAAGACCAGTGGAGGCCTAAGAGCAGCAATTCATGGACATCTTTTCTGAGATGACGATGGGTTATACTTTGATTATATTATTAACATTTTTGATTTATAAGAAACACCCTATCTTTTTGCCAGCAATACTTTCCAATGTATAAAATAAAAATGATGAAATGGTTATTATAATAATAGGGCGATAAAAATTTACTGTTAATAAAATTTCTGATAAGGGAATACTTGCAAAAATCATGAAATCTAGTTCGCTCGCTGACGTGTTATTAGTTTTTATTACTTTAATTTTTTTTCATGAAGAGAACGCTGAAAATTTGTTAGAGTGTGTTTCCCATGGACGGTATAGTCTTGGTTTGATTTGTTCATCTTGTGCTCAATTAGACTTAGGAAAGAATATTACAGAATATTGTTATAAATGTTGTGGTAAGAGAACGATACTGAAACTTTCCGAAACGGGAATACAAAATAAAATATATCCTCGAGGAATCCTACAGTATACTATTTGCAAGTCCCCAATATATCCTGAAATAGAAACCTTTTTAAAAAGCGGGCTACCTGCTAGATATTCGAACCTCGAATTAAAAGCTATGGAAGATTTAGATCCTATGATTATGATGCTGAATACACAAGGTGTTGTTGAACTTAAAGAAGATATTAAGAACTGGACGAATGAAGATATCAATACTTTTTTTAATGTGCATCTTGAGAAGATAAATAGATCAGATCTTAAACATTAGTTTTATATTTAAAATTCAATGTTTAATATTTCCATATTTTGTTTATAACTAGATTTACATAAATCTTCTTTGTAAGTAACGGTCTATGACCAGCACTGCTAAAGTGTGGTGTTGATAATTTAGTTATGTTATGACAAAGTCGAAATGCAAGAAAGAATTGACTAGGTGGTGACATCTCTCACTCAACTATGAAGGCACATACATGTTGCTGGTGGTCGTAAAAATTTAAATAAATATGAACATAACACACAAACACATACTCAAATATGCACGTGCACATGTCATCACACATTGTAAAAATAGACTATAACATACTTTTTGTTCTTTCCTAGAATCATAGAACCTTATATAATATCTATTATGTATGAGTAAAACATTGTTACTATGTAAGCAACTGCTAAGCTAGCCTGGGAATCTGTGTGTCAGGGACACCTAGGTACAGATGCCAGTCTCTAATTATTTTGTTAAAAAGCACTTACTCTAAGTTTTAGTGTTAAGAAATAACCTTCTTGTTGTAGAAATTAACGTTTAAACATCATTATCATTTAACACCATAAAAATAAATAAATAGGGGTGGGTCACCCTAATCATTTGGGGTATGAAAAATAAATGTTGGATGATTCTCAGACTTACTCGATATACACACAAAATTTTATAAAATTGGTACTACAGTTAAGTACTTTTTAAATTTGTATTGCATTTGTATTATTCCAAATTGACGATATGTATTAGGGCATTACAACCCGTCGAAAATATTTGAGAACCTGGCTTAATGACGTCAGCAAACTAGAGATTTAAAATTTCACTGAACAGAGAAACAATAAACAAGAATGAGATTACGAATTCAAGAATAATACTCGTGCGTCGGCGCTTGCGTCGGCAACGGTACTAGATAGGCGAAGGCGATGTGCGTGGGGAAGCGAGAGGTGAAGCGAGAGGTGAAGCGCAGTCCAGCTGGGGCACTGATATTTCCGACGGGTAATACATTCATTTCTATCGATCATAAAATAATATTTTGAGCCAACTTGTTTTGCTAGCTAACTTTGTGATACAAAAAAGTGAAATATCAGGTACCCTAGAACTTTAGAAGAATTGTTCGTCGTCCTAATTATTGTTATATCCCTCAGTGTGTATTCCGAAAGAAAAGAGATAAGTGATGTACACAGCAACCTTTCAAATTACTAGCTACCATTAAAGGAGTTTCTGATATAAGAGATACCTTTACTTATTCAAGTTTCCCAACTAATGCTATAGAAAATCTTTTTATAACAAAATATACCAAAGGCATACCTTTTATTTCTAACCTTATTTCCATATCAACCAATACCAAAAAAGGCTAAGTTACCTTTTCCCTACCTTTTCGAGTATCGAAATAAAAGTAGTAATAAAATCAAATAGGAGTTAACAGAGTAAAAAGTCAATAGAAAAGAAAGATGTTGTTTTTAGGTTCACCGTTCATATTTGACAAAATCAAAACCAGGGACCTTAAGATCCCACATAACTATTGCGCACAGTTTCATTCTAGTGTTAATTTCTAACTTAAAAAATGACGAAAATATATTTTATTTCGGGTTATTCTATATTATTCGCTAATTTGACTTTCTATTCGTAAAATAATTTTCTAAATCAATTTTGTTGGTTCTGAAATTACCCTCTACAACCTTACAAACTTACAAACTTTACCCCTTTATAATATTAGCGTAGATAAGTTAGGTATATTCTTAGCTCCATTTAATAAACAAAAATAGCATCTAAAATTTATTTATGCTCCCTCCCCGCGATTCAGGAGAAAGACTAACTTCCATAATAATGAACGGTGGCATAATAAAAATTTATATTCTGCGCGAGATGATCTCTAGGGCGGGGTGTGGGCGGGTGCGTCTCTATAGCAACCAAAGGGATGAAATCCCGTACGCCCCTTCCCCTTGATTGTTATCTGAAGAAGCCTCCCCACCTAACCTCTTCTACGTACATCAGAATAATCTAAAAGGGTTTAGTTTACACTGGAATTGGAACCATGTTTTGTTAGACTAAGGCTGAATTTACGGCGTATTCGTCTTCAATCGATATTTTTGATGTTTCTCCCGTTGGTGCTATCGTCGTAAGGTTAGCTCATGACAATACACCTTAAAATTGAGATATGAATGGAAAATTGTGAGTATAAAAGTTTACGTTTTATCGAATATCTTATCTGTATGATACGGTGCAATTTATTGTTGGGATGATTATAGCTACTGACGTGACATAAAGGGGATATGTAGTTTCTTGTATGGTAGTAGAGTATACTGCAGTAAAAGAGGAGCTAACTATACACATCGTAACTGAGAACATAAAGATATGTCGCTTTAGTTTTCAAGGAATTTAACTACGAAAATATGTACAATAGTTATAAAAGAATAAGTTAACAAGTAAATTGGTACCTATAAATCAGGAAAAAGATTGGAAAGAATAAATAATATTTCGCCTAATAATTGCTTGTACACTGCCGTATATCAGTAAAAGAAAAATAATGTTTAACCCAATTTAAATGTTAATAGTTACATGAATTACTTACCAATACTTTTAGTCTTTTCCATGGTCCCCAACATTGAATCATCAGTCCTAGCCGCTCTCCCGAATCCTAGAGTTGATCCTGTGGCATCTTGACCTAACTGCCCTCCATAAAAATCACCGAATGCTGTGGCAGTGCCTAAAAGCCCTGATCTGTCTTGTAAAGCTGCTTTGGCTTTCTCCACACTTTGTTTTAGTTGCTCGAAGGTGGACTGATGTAGTCGGTAAGGAGGCCATTCTGTAGTAGGCCAAGGTTCTTCTTTTAATGCACTTCTTTTCAGTTCAAGGGCTCCAGCGTAGGAGCAGCTGCTTTCGTACATTGCAGCTTTGAGACCAGCTCGGAGTGCTGACGCGCACTGTAATCCACGAAGATCAACCCTGACGACAAAGGAGAAACTCATTATTACCATTATTAAAGCAATAGTACCAGATTCTTAGAACAGTACATTGAAATGTCACTTGATTTTTTGTTCGAATGTATAAGTATGAATATAAAAACTAAAAAAAAAATCAAGCCAATTTTTTGACGCATAATTAAAATACCAAATATTTCATCAATTATTATTTTTTTTTTTTCTTTGTGTTTAATCTTAAAATTTACGTCCTGCAGTCAATAAAATAAAGCATCTTAATAAATTTGTATATTAAAATGTTATATATATAGTATACATAATATAATAATATAAATGCATTAATACTAATTTTATGAATTCGGAACTAACTGTATCTGTTTTTTATTATTGAAAGATGTAACTCTAAAATTTTTATTGCTAACCCGCAGAGCCGATGTGGATGAAGTTTACATTAGAGATCATTTGATACTTGAGGAAGGACATAAGGTACTATTTACCATGATAACTGACATTCACGGTAATTATTCTAAAAGTAGCATTACTGCATATGCATTGTACATTTAAAAGGATACAAGTTATTACTGCACCGGTATGAAGCAGAACAATCTGTCATTATTTAATTTGTACAGCTATTTATCGAGATACCTATAGATTAAATAATTATACTGCAACTGTAGGTTACTTGTAACTGCATGTTTATGTGACACAGTATATTATTTTACTTCCCTGCTTATACCGCTGAATAATATAGATATAACAGTAATACAGCTATTTTATAACTTAGAAACTATAACGCATTTATTGAAAGGTCAATGAACTTTGTGAAAAAGATTTACACACATTTACTAACAATTGCCTTATTTGAAATTAGCAATAATTTAAGGAATACAAACAAAATTATTTGTATCTAAAAGTATCTAAATTGCAAATAAAATAAGATGTTCGCAACTGAAGTGAAATAATATACTCTGCGTGGTTGTATGGTTGTATAAACAACGGCTCTCCTGAAACAAAGGGATGTGTTCAGAGAGTTTTGTTCACTAGTTTATCTATTGTCATTGGCCTGATTTTGGGGTACCTTTAACTATTATGTGTCTAAGAACTTCAGTCTACTATTATATTTGCCTTATTTAACTATTAATGTAAAGTATATTGGTTGATTTAAGCGCCATTTGCCTATATCAACTGCTTTCTAAACATTAAAATTCCAATACTATATTTTATGGGTTTACATCAAGGTTTTTTGATGGTATTTACAAAAAAAAACATGATAAGTTTTATTTTCAAGAAAGAATTCTTACACATCGTCTTTATAAATTGAAAACTGGAATTTGGTGACAGATTTTGCTGGAGTTGCGATTCCATTACCAATACCTTTAAATGTTGTAAATAGTACCATTACACATTCTAATTCTAACTCGAGTCTAAAACGAGTCACCATAACGTAAGCGATTTCCAGCCCATATACACTTGCGACTAAGAGACAAAAATTTGTTGCCAACCCTTGGGGAGATTAGGTCACCGGTTTTCTGTGAGTACCTTGTATCACTCCGGTCGAACCGGTCTCTATGTCACGATACACTGTCCTCTAAAGACAGACTTTAGTTTATAACGTTGACTTATTTATGACTGTATCATCATCAACAGGCTGGTGCTTTAGCGAGGATGCTTTGACATACTATGCAACTCTGACCTCCTTCTCCTTGTTGTGATGTTGCCCTGCATTGTGTGTCCCTTAGTTATCTCTTACGACATTCATAGAATGAGTAGGGGTGGTGACACTCCGTACGTCACTCTGTATCACTAGCTTCCTCATGAATTTGAGTTCTAATCATCACCATCAATTGCACGCCATTTGGTTCGATCCTCGGCTACAGTTCTTAAATTCAATAAAATTTTGAACAAGACATAATAATCACATTTAATTCATATTCGAGTCGCTCTCCGATGAATGCGGTGCAAAGAGAGGAGCTAGTACTGGGGTGCTTCCGCCCAAAGATGAGGACAGTACTTCGTATGAGGCCGAAACTGTGCCTTATAAAGCAGAAGGCGGTGGGCCGAAGTGAAATACTGTCTTGATCTGTTGAGTACGCCAAGTTTATTCGAGGCCAATTTGGTCTCACCCTCCAAATGGCCACGAAACTGGACTTCACTCGATATGTAGACACTAAGTGTTCTAATGTTGGCTGAAGCAAATAAAGGAGTGTATTCAAACCTAGGACGTAAGACCCACGACAGTTTTTTATCGGCGAACACGCAAATTTGTGTTTTTGTGAGGTTAAATTGGACTAAATTAAGTGTACCCCAATTAGAAACCTTTTCCAAAATGGTCACAATTTCAACACAAGTTTGTTTCAAATCTCAATTATGATTTCCCTAAAAATATTAGCGCGGTCGCTATAGAGAGTATCACCCGCGTATTTGCAGCATGTCATTGATATAGAGGAGGAACAAAGTAGGTGATAGCACACAGTCTTGCGGGGCACCAGCATTCACAGATAAGGGGTCAGAGCATTCGCCGTCGCTTACGGCCTACATGCTGCTATCTGCCAAAAGACAAGTGACCCATTCTCATAATTTTTCGAGAAGCCCATAGGTAAGGAACTTTGAAAAAAACGCTCTGTACCAGACCCAATCGAAGACCTTCGCTATGTCCAAACTAGCAGTTAGTTTAGTAAACCAGATGAACATATTCTGCTTATTTCAATGCCTACATTCCTTTCAATGTTCACCAAATTCAGCGTATGATTTTAATTATAATTTTTTATTCCTATTATTTTCCCAAAAAAATATTTTCGCAATATATAAACAATGGACTAAAATTACAATTATTTTACAGGTAGATCTACATACTATACTATACCCATTGATAAATTAATTTCTATTGTTTTATTCGCATAGTCAAAGTAATCTTAGTATTCAAAGGCCGCCGTAGTGTGAGTCATGTACTCATCACTTTCAAGTGCCACGTTATTTTGGAGGCGGTTATCAAAGCAGTTTTCAATCAAATCAAAGGTGTCTCAAGTAGACTACCATTGAATAAAAATATAAATGTTATTTAAACATTTTCAATAAAGGTATTTTGACCAGCAAGTGCATTATTTTGAGATTGAAATCAACATACATGGATCTTTTTACTATAGTAACATTTAGTATTTTGTAAAAAAATAAAATGTATTTGTATATTTGTGAAAAAAGTAAACAATAGTTTTTAAAGATAGTGCAACCTGCTTGAAACTTCGGGCAATCCTAAGGTGTAAATACCTACAAGGTGTCCAGTGGCAAACTTCAAAGTTTAAACAAACATAGTTTTTGATCGCAACGCGTGAAGGGGGCACGAGGGGCCTCATTGCAAGCGCAAGTGCTGCGGATTTTTTAGTAACCATGGAACAGTGGAGTGGAGAGCACCGGGCTTTTAACGTCGAGGCGTACATTTCGAGTGGATTTTCGCTGTCTGAAACACGTCGTCGATTTAACAATCGTTACGGTATTCATCGATTACGTGATGGACCATCGATCAATCTCAACCAGTCATTGGGAACAAGGTTCAAGGCTACAGAATCAACATTAAATAAACCCAGACAAGGACCTACACGACGCCACGGACAAAAATGTGTGAGGATCTCCTCACTGTTGAAATTTCGTACTGCTACTCGGATGAGAAACATATTCTTTAGTGACGAATTTCACTTTTACATTAAAGGGTATGGTAATAAGCAAAATTGCCACTACTGGGACGTCAGTAACGACAAATGCATCTAGAGCCTTTACATAAGCCTAAAGTCTCAGTCTGTGCAATATCTGCATCTGTTATCATAGGGCCTTATTTCTTTGAAAATCAACGTGGTTAAACTGTAACTGTGAATTCGCAGAGATACGCTGAGATGGTTAATGACTTTTTTACACTAGAACTACAAAATAATTCATACTTCAACCGAAGCACATGGTTCCAGCAGGACGGGGCCACAGCTCATACTGCTAATGTGTCTATAAATGCAGTTCGGCAGTTATTTCCAGAAAATATCGTATCCCGAAACGGTACCATACCGTGGCCACCTAGGTCCCTCGATTTAAGCCCTTATGATTTTTCTTGTGGTACTTGTGAATACTTAAAATCCGTAGTTTACAAAATAAAATCCGAGCACTGTGACAAAACTTAAAGAAAATATTCGAGCTGATGTCAGTAAATTCCCCGGCCGCTTTGTAAACGCACCTTTAAAAATATGCGTGCTAGACTCGAAGAGTATGACAAACTCGACGGCCGCCATTTGGATATCGTGGTTTTCAAAAAATTAAATCTGTAATTCTTATTCTTAAACTGTAATAAATAAAATTTGTATCAGAGGCGTAGTTTATTTTTAACATTTTTTCAATGTTTGAAATCTGCCACTAGACACCCTGTATAGTACCAATTCATCGCGTTAATATTAGAAATAATAAAACCTAAAATAACGCGATTCGCAGACTCGACTTAAAACTTTTAAATTGGGTGTGAAAATATGAAAATTAAAGTTTCATAACGTAACAAGCTGTTGATTGGACACATTTTGGTATGACAAAACACTGCGTTTCACTTTAAATATGTCTAGGTATAATAAATAATAAAACTAGAGAAGTTATTTTGTTATTTAAAGTTACAAAATAGCAAACATTCATAACAGATGAAAATTTAAAATTCAACTAATTTTTTTCTTAAATTTTATCCATGTTAAAGAAAATTATGAAATCAATAAAATAAATCAAGTTACCTTGCTGTTTGTTAGCAATAAATTACTTGATTAATTACGGACAAGTTTTGACCACTAGAGGGTGACCGCTGGATTGATCATCCTAGGCCTTATAACTAGGGTTTAGACTAATCTCAGGGCTATGGTGTCGATAAAACATAACCTAAGCCAACGTTGGCAGCTATTGGCACTTTTGTGTCCCTAAATGAAGATTTCATTTTCAATATCATGAATGTCCTCACCTCATATCTGATATTCTTTTTCGTTTCGTTCGCTTTTTGGTGTTATCGTCTCTCTCCGTCGTGGTAGCTGGCTTGTGGTATCACACGCCAGTGATACCACTCGCGTCATTAAACACAGCCACTTGACTTGCACTCCAGAGTAATACACAGTTCTTTTAAAATAATCACTGTATTTTAAAAAGTGAACAGTTTTACGTAAATGTGTTCGTTGAACAATCTGACAGGTAATAGTAAAGCAACGGGTGATCACTAACTGTGCCGCGCTTGCGCGCGACTGGCGCAACAATTGAACGCATCCGGCTTAAAGGAAATATGTCCTACAATCAATTTAAATGTACCACTCGATTTGACCACGGACGTGAAATGTTGGCAGAAATGAGTTTTATTTCTGTATTATATGTTTTTGTCATATTTTTTTTAAATTTACTAATGCCAGTAGGCATTGCTTGGTCGCCAGTATCACTAGTTTTAGGATACAAATATCAATTTTGTTGTATGTATTTATTTGTAAAGATTATAAATGTAAATTACTTATACAATAATAATACAATAAAAAAAATTACATTATTTTTTTTAAATAGTTTTTTTTTTCATTATAAACATTGCAAATGATTCACGTAGTTTGTACATTATTTAGAACTTGTGTCGCAAAACAAGCTGAAGCTGAAGCTGCCGCCGTTTTTGTTTACTTGGTAACACATGGATCACATTGTGAAGAACTTTTTGAAAATAAATAATTGACAAGTTCTTAGGATTTTGTCAACAAAACACATATATAAAAATTTACATACATATTGAACATAATAAAAATTTATTCGAAATTTTTTAAGTTATTGTATTTATGTGTATTTTTGTTTTGATGTCATTTTTTTAAACTAATCAAGATAGATTTTCTTTAATGAGATTGAGGTACATGAAAAACTTTTAATGCTAAAAAACAGTGGTAAGAATTATGTTAAAAAAAGTAAGTAAGAAAAGTAGCAGTCAAGAAGTAGACTTAATAAAAGTTATATATACGAAACTAACTACACAATTAATTTTAGCTATATCCTTCAACAAATTTATACCCATCTGCATTTATTACGTCACGGTTCACTAGCCAACACTGTAAAAAAATATAAAAAATACTATTAGAAATAGTAGTCAACCATACCGTAGCAGCAAAATGGCGCGCAACAAGTGGGCGAACACCGGCGCGCGCGCCACTTAGCCGCAGGAAGTCTATATATAACCTTATTATATCCAGTAAAATGTGTCATCCGTTAGCTGTCAGCCGAACAGGTATTGGCCTTTGTAAAGACAATAAAATTGATCTAGATATAAAACTTTGAATGTATCTAACTGTCGAACAGAATTTGTTATTTAATAGAGTTGATCACTAGCCTGTTCTGTCAACTTGTGAGTGACGGCTTCTTTCAAGACTTACTGGAGGAGGAGGCCTTAATGGGGCCTGCCTAAGATCGGGATGGTAATTAAATGTCATATGCAGCGACAAACGATCCTCCTGGAGACTTGACTATAATACTGATTCTCCTTGCAAAAACAGTTACTCAAGTTCCCTGACGACTACTCTACTCTCTACTAGAGAGACACCCAGCAAAACTTGTAGACCAGTCCAACGTGAGTGTTCGCGTCTCGGCTTCGTCTGACATTACGTGAAGAAAGTACTGAAGCAACTTGAAATTTTCGTGTATATAACCGGGAAGTGGCAAAATATTTTTTGTACAGCTTTAGTATAAAAACACGTACAAAATCAACCAATTGTTGTGTGTTTAGCCAATTTGGTTCCATTAGAAAAATATACCTCTTGGTTTTTTCAAGACTGGTCAAAGACAAATAAATGTTTTAACCTTTAGCAAATGTAGTACGTCTAGGTAAACCAATAAAAACTAAAATAATGTCTTTCGTTTATACCAAACACTTTTGATAATTATTACACACGCTTTGAAACAGATTCTATAAGAAAGCTCAAGCAATAAGAATAGAAAAGCGTTTCCTCCCTCGACCCGTCGTCCACATGTAACTTATCATGAAACTAATCGAGTGAAAAATCGGACTGAGTTCTGCATTCACTCTCCTTTCTTATCAATACGCATTCAAAATGTATGCATAGAGCATTTCAAAGAATATTGATCTAAAAACTACTGTGTAGGATGTCTTTTGTCAGTGTTCTTAAAAAAGGTGAATCGTTGAGTTTCTCTCTCTCGAATATAATCCTTTGTTTTCCAAGTAAAAATGACTTTTGTAAGAATTATAACTAAATTTTTAAATAGTCTTGAGAATAAATGTGTGCTTATTTTTGTAATATGATATGATGTTGGTACATCATTTAGGAATATTACTATTAGTTTAGCAATTACCATCATGCCAAAAAGATGTAAAATGAAATTATTAACAAAATAATATAAAAGTGTTACTTCTGGAATGTGCTCAGGATATAGTAAAAAGTTATCTAAAGTCTCATTTGAATATGCGGTATTTTTTTTTAAACTAATTAAATTTAAATTTAACGTAATCAATATTTATAGCTAGCAAACTTGTATGAATATTTTATGATTCATACTGTACATTTGAAATTTACGATCTTTGAATGGAGTTTTCATTTAACACAAAACTACAGTTTAACAACTGCAGAGAAAAATAACTTTCTCCTGGCAGGGAATTTGATTCATTCAATTAAAATAAGTATTTATTGTTATAAGAACAATACTTCCTTCCTTGCCATGCGACTTAACATACGAAAACAACTATCTATCTAAGACCTTTTTTTCTCAAGAACGCGTAGAGGTATCAATCTGAAATCCGTATCAAATACTCAGGTCTACAGTCCCTTGAAGCTGTCAAAAAATCAAACTACCAAGCCAACGCAATCAAAATAACCGCAAATTTATGCTGCAAATTTTCGACACACGCAAGGGAATCAAAACCTACAGGGTACTTCCCGTGAACTCAGAATCTTGAAATTTGGTACAAAGCAACGTCTTCTAGGATCTAACGATAAAAGAAAAGTTGCAAAAAGCATATTTTTTTAGACACATCATATAATATACCTGTTCGGTATATGTTTTAAGGTTTGTACGGCACCATCAGTGCGCGAGTGCAACTAGCACTTGGCTGGTTTTATTTTCAACTGCCTCGGTGGCGCAGTGATAGCGTATGCGTGCTGCTGTACTTGAGGTCTTGGGTTCCATTCCCGGGTCAGACCAAACCTTTGGACCTTTGTATGATCTACAAGTTTAGGTGTTTTCGATGTATAATATGTATCAGTTATCTAGTGCCCATAACAAAAGCTTTGCTTAGCTTAGGACTACATGGCGTTGAGTGTTATAGGTACAAAATATTTATTTATTTATTTTTAAACGATAAAATATGGTTCTACTTGTCAAATATATTTATTTAATCTATTAGAATTTATTCCATCGATTCAAAAACCGGTGATTACTTTTGCTCCACCTGTTATGTATAATAAAACTGCGTTTTTATTGTTTCAGGTTATCAATAAAAGGGAGGGAATGAAATGAAGAATTTATGTAATTTTGTTTTGGGTTCATGAGATTCAAAAAATCCTCGGGTCAATTACTGGACCTGATAAAGACGCTCAACCACTCACATGCTACCAGCTAGTTTCAGAATTTCCTCAAGACTAATGGAGACATAAACTATGCTTGAAAATCTGCTTGGAACAAATAAGTCACAAGAAATTCTTAGGAGTTCGAACATAGTTCGACATACTAAGGATTTACAGAGATATATTCTAAATATACATAGTCAAGTCTACCCTAAACAAGAATCAAACTAAATCTTCCTCCCCTAATGACGCAGTACAGTTAGAAGCAATAATTAATTCTCAACTGATTTATGCGAATATTATGCGAGCACATACATGTACAGTCGGCCCCACGAATGTCTACACGCGTTAGATTTATGCAACTATGGTAATGTTACTTCATGTAACAAGGAATATATTTGCGTTAAATAAAAACAAAACGACGTTATCTTTGAGGGCCTTTTAAATTTTCTTGTTATTGATTTAAAATGGTCTGGAATTATAAGGCATGAGGCATGTCTTAATACATTTATGGAAACCTACTCACGGTTTGCTTTTTATAGCCTTAAGTCGCTTTAGTTTTGCTGAAGCTTTGCTTTATTTATTTACTGAGTTATAAATAAAAATTGTGGTATTCATCAGGAAGTTACTAAATTTATAACTGTCTTTGAACTTTAACATAGTTTTTTAAAATATAATATTATATGCATTTGAGTTTAATTTCAGATAAGGAGATACCCATGGTAACTCAAATGAAAACACAAAATTCTTTGATTTCTAGGTTTGTACTCAAACTATCGAGAAAGATATAAATCGAAAGTTCAATACAAGGACTATTTTTGGGAATCAGTGAATAGATCTCCAAAAGAACCTATTATTAGTTCGGCACTTTGTATTTCATTTTATCGAAAATGTTGTAATCATTATTATAAATATAATGAACGAAACTAGCATTGTTTAAAATATATTTTTAAAAGATGTACAAAATTCATTCAAATTATTAAATTCCGTTATGGTATTAGCACTCGTAAAAACAAAATTATTTTAAAACATTATTTTTTTAGTTTTATTTTAGCAAGGGTTTGTCCGAGTAGTGATTATAATGATTAGGTATTAAATTAATTTCACAAAATAAAATCTACAACTGCTACTTTAATCATCTACTTAACTGAAACTGATATTTTTAAATTTTAAAAACAAACCCTCGTCCTATCAAAACTGCATTAGCCACAATTAGGCATATTTCTTTTAATAAAATTGTAGGATCGCGTGCCATTCATTTGCCAGTTACCACATTTATGCGATTGCCAAGTATAGTGCCAAACCCGCCATGTTACTAGCAAAACACTTGTTACTGGCATGCTAATAAAATTTAAGTGCCAGTTACTCCATGTTATGGTAAATTAAGTACTTGTAAATTGTCAACGGAAACTAAAAATTTGTTAATTTTCAAAGAAATTATTTGCTAAAATATGGTTTGTGAAAACAATTTCTGAAGTCTAACTCTAGCGTACTAGTGTTTATTTTGGATTTATAGAGGTAGAGGTACTACCTCCATGGTGCCGAATTTATCAGACAACATTTTTTTATTTGTAATAACTCAGGCTTGGAACCTTCTTAGTGTACTTTTTTTTATTTGCCTTGCCCGCCCTTTTCTTTTCACGTCATATTATTAAAACCTTAAATTAAAAACAAGAAACTTTACAACAAGTGAAAAACTTAAAATTAGTAATTCTAGCGACGAGGAAATTTATTGAACACCAACATAACTGACTGAAATTGTTAATAATGCGCAAATGAGCTTTCTCCTTCAACGATCACTCGAGAAGTATTGGAAACAGTACGATATATTTAACACGTGGCGATAGCTAAAAGAGCCAAAACTTTCTCGGAAAACGTTTTGCTGGCATATTTTATTGAATTATCCGACACCAAGAAATCAAGCACCCTATGGAGTACGTATTTAATGCTAAAATCAATAAAGATAAAAAAGACATACAAATACATCGAGACCTATCCCAAATTAGCGGCATTTTTAAAAAAGAGCCTCAATTGGTCACCAACTAATAATACCGAAGGTTTTCAGAGCATCTGAAATTGAAAAGTTTCTTAACGAAGCACCTGATTTCGTATATTTGGTGGTGAAAGTAAATCAGTTACACAGTCAGTGTCTACTTGAGTATATTAATCAACTACTTAACATAATCTAATACGTACTTAGTAGATGTTGATAGGCATAATTATACATTAAAATATATTATTATATATTAATTTATCTACTACAATACTCTTTACGTCACAGGTTGTTCTTATTATTAGTATAAACGCAGCATGTCGAACTAATGAACTAACAGAACTTAATATTAGAAACATTGAGAAACAACTTTACTATTAATTAATTTACCTAATACAAAGACAAAAAGAGACCGCAACTTCGTCATTCGTAAGGAATACTTAACAATTGTTGAGAAATATCAAGCCTTACGCCCGCCTAACACTCCAATCAATCCTTTTTTTTCTACAATATCGCAATGGTGAGTGTGTGTAAAATTGGCAGTATCCCACGAGAAAAAGCAACATTTCTGGAACTTCCAACTTCTTCCTTCCAACCCCTGTAGGGTCATTGTTTCCGACGAACTTCAGCCGCAATCTGGCTAATTCAGGAGCTGATCTCCTGCCTGTTAAACGCCATGAAGGCTGAAAGTGCAATGCGGTTGTAGAGGGATACATAGTGGATTCCACCCAAAATAAGTTTAAAATATGTGTATTAATTATAATTAAACTTAAATCGCCTCAGTCAGATTCTTGGACTGGCCCATCTACATCAGAAATGCGCCGTCACACCTAACCTAACACCTAACCATCGTCTTCTCTCGCCAACAATTACGCCAAGGGATTCCGATGCATTGGTACAACTATTAAGTATGACAGATAGTTTACCGAAAAACAATACACAAGTCACTAACACCAACACAAGTCACTAACAAAAATATTACACTCAACATAAGTAACTGTAGCAACGTTACTTTAATTTTTCTTAATTATACGGAAGTATTATGTACAATAATTTAGAGACTAATACTTACCTATTATAACGTAGTAACTAATAAATGATAATACCTAAACTGAAATAAAAATATCTAGTGATAGAAAATGGTTTATTGCATTTAGTCATTTCCTCGCTGAGGTGGGATGAAAAGTTATGTGTTGCACTCGAATGCAAAGATTTTTCACATCGTGCTCTTGCTTAATTTTATCGTTCGCTTGCTCAGTTATCAAAATTGAGCACGCGGTTAAAATCAACTTTGCTCTTTTGTACAACAAATAACTATTTTCATAGAATATGTAGTTCGTTTTAATGACAATATAAAGTAATTGACGACCATATGACGATAGACGATATAAATAATATAAAAATATAGTCAGAAAGAATAAATCGCGACACAAAATAACATGAATTACCTACATCAAACAATATAAAAAAATGAAGGTTTGATAAGTTACTTAACAAATAAATAATAAAAATTTAAATGTTAACAGAAGTTAATTTTTGGCGGGTGATAGAGACGTTTGATGAGAGACTTTGACTCACCACATACTAGAATAGTCGATCATCGACTCATGAAATAAGAGTTGTAAGACGCCTATGTGTGATCTATTGAAGATGTCAACTCACCTTTATTCAACGGCCTCCATCTCGCATTGCAACACTAAACGTTCGCGCGGGTGCCGGCACCGGACACAGGTCATCGCGAGCACCACTGACGGTCACCGATGCTGCGCCTGACGCTACACGGACACGAGACGGCACACGACACTCGGAAGGGACCCGTCTGACCTATTTGTCTTCTTATAAAATAAACAAATCAATAGACCGGAGCAAAGCGAGCGTCCACCGACAGGAAACCGGGATAAAAGCGAGGTGCCTCGTCCGGTCGTCGGAGACGAAGGGCGGGGGATGCGGGGTGGCCGCCGGAAATGCTTGCCACGCCCCTGGGCGGGGCTTATGCTCGCCTGCGCGGGTTATCCCGGGAGGGTTGAGGGCTTCAGCATAAACTCGCAGACCTCGCAGCTACCAACTTTTTTGCCTCTTTGTACTGAGATATGCTTGATACGATACAATGACTTTTAGATGTACAAGTCTATGTTTATGAGGCGAAAGCACTTGACATAAAACTTTTAACACTTCATACATGATAATACAAAGAGCATACTTATAGTATGTACTTAGGTAGACATTTATTTTACGTCCCTGATAAATACGTTTCAGATCTACTTGTTTTATTTACTGAGAACTGCACATGTAAAATATAAACATTTTACACAACTTTCTGCTGATCTCTCAAAATTAGAAGTAATTATAAATAATGATAAACCAACAAATTATTGCTGCCTATAAATTGATAAAAATAGACCGAGTAGAATAGAATGAAATAGTCATTGAAATTATCATTCCTTATAACGACAATGTCTTGAAAGCTGATAAAGATAAACGATTGGGTTTGGACGCGAGATTGTCGCCGCATGAGATTTGGGTTCAGCAATCATTTTACGGATAGTAATATCAATGCTTATATTGATTGTTAAGAACCTCAAGCCCCATGTTCAGAGATAACTACCTTCTTTGTTCAAGAGGTCTCAGGTTCGAATCCCGGGTCGGGCCGAAAGTGTTATTGAGTTTTTTTGATAATAGAAATACTTAATAACAGCTCGGAGTTTGGAAGTTGGGGTCTGAACTGAACCCCCGTACCTCGGAGAGCACGTAAAGCTGTCGGTCCAGCGCCTGTTCGCTTCCCGGTCGTGTCGGTTAACCGTCTCATCGGATTATGAGAGAGGGACCGTTGGGGTAAACGGGTTCTTGAGTGGAGACCGCGTCTCGGCAAACGTAGTGTAGGACGTCCACAGGCCAGGTGGAGTGATGATTTGCGCAAGACGGCTGGCAGGAGCTGGATGCGAGAAGCCGAGGATCGAACTAAATGGCGTGCTATTGGAGAGGCCTATGTCCAGCAGTGGACTGCGATAGGCTGATGATGATGATGATGTAAGCGCGTGATTTCGGCAATGTGATCTCCCTGACGATTTCCTTGATCATTACGTTTTGCTTGTTACTTCTATTAGCTTCCCCATAGCCTGTTTAAAGCATATACCTAGACGTTTTGTCATAGTTTGACATTCCTGTGAGGGATTTGATATGGACTACATATTTATTGTTTGTTTTTTTATCTGGTACCTGCTTTTTACCCGACTGCGAAAGATGGAGGGTCATGTTTTTCGAGTGTATTTATGTATATTTCTTTAGCACGCCTAAGGCCTATACGGCTTGTCGATTTTTATGTGAGTGGTACCAATAGATTCATATTATACGTGAGAGTGACGTAGTCGTGTTTTTTTAAATAATTCATTATTTGTTATGTGCCTAAGTTTATTTATTGTACAAAGCTATTCTATGTAAATGTACAGATTTTTTTATTAATTCTTTTTCCTCTTTCATGATTTCTAACGGATGATTTTTAACATCTGGAATTAATTATGCGCAGTTATTTGATTCAAACATCTTTAATTCACATGCAAGAAACTTATGGTCCCATCTTGAATCATACGTGTCACCCCAGTTCTTCCAAGAAGCCTAGCAGACCCTTCACGTTGCCGACGACTTCTGGGAGTGACCTCGGTGATCCGAGGTGTCTCGCCCGGTATTCTGCCACCTCAGGACATGTCATAATGACATGGGCGGCTGTCTCCTCTATACGGGTGGCTATACTATAACCCTTTACGTTTTAAGTCGACTTAACCCATAACCCTATATACTTACATTTCAGTCTACTACACTACAGTGACTAATCCAGTCTATAATTGTAATAAACGAATAAAGTTAAAATGATTTAAACTTTATGATGTTCACATTAAAAAAAAAACAAAGAGCCATGACTGGCCATATGATTAATTGATGTCTGAACCACGTCTATGGATAAAACAACACAGCACCTGGTTGTTTAGGATAAGGTGTGGCCACGTATAATATTATAACGGGCAGAACTTGACCCCTACTAACCTTTGTGTTTTCATCAAAGTGAACTCGAAAGAGGGTAGGTAGAATCGATATCTTCTAGCTAAATAAATCGGGAAGTTGCTATTTTTTGGTTTACGAATGTATGAAAGACATGCTTTGGTGTATGTAGGGGTCACGTGGAGTCATCGTCGTTATCAGCCATTTGAAGTCAACTGCTACAGATAGGCCTCTTCCATTGCACGCTATTCTGATCGTTTTTGGTCCACTCGCATCCAGCATTTAACGTAATGAAAAAAGATTTTAGCATCTTCCTCTTCCTAACCTTTATTATACCCAAGATTATTGGGGTTGGCTACCAGTTTAACCAGCTTTATCTGAATATCGATTTACCACGTAGCGACTGGCATCGGAACTCCTCAACGCTAAGGATGAACTGAATTCGAAGGTTGAACTAATTGTCAGCATATTTAAGGGCTCTGACTTCCCACTAACGATTGTCATAGGTGTTAATAACAACTGGGACGGTTTAACGTGCTCTCCAAGGCACGGGCGGTAAACATCGCACGTTGCATACTCCAATCTGCTATTAAGAATTTCTTGTAAGAAAAACCCAAAAGCAATCCCCTCAAATCAAACCAAAACCACTTGATTGGCAGTTGGCAAAATAGTATTTATTAAAACAAATGCTTACAATTGTTTTATAATTAAAAAGTTTGGCAACTGTATGTAACATAAGCAATATAAAATTAGTCCAGGATCCCAGGGCCACCAGATGTCACGTATTGTCTGACGAATTAAAAGTAGACGATTGTGTAGTGTTAGTATATACAACAATATCATGCCTACTCACTAGCTTGTTCAGACGGCCAATTTCCAGCTATCAGGTATCAAGGTATTCGGGATCGGGAAAGGGCCGATCCCGAATGACAGCACGCAGGTAAGGCGGCGCCTCGTAATATTCATCAGATGCAACGTCTACTAATTTGATCTTTTACTAAATTCATAGAGCAATACATCACACTTTTAAAATTTCACGCACACATAAATACATTCAATGTCATAATAGTACACGGCGTAGGCCCATTTGGTCTTAAACATTGAATAGGGGAACGCCTGCGTATGGCTACTCCCTATGGAGTTGCTCTATGACAAGTGCGCCTAGGTGATTTTAAGCTGATTTATTGGTTTATTTGGATTTTATGGAAATCTTTCCTTTTAATTTTGTTAGATACACTATTGTCTAGTACAGCAAAATACAAAAATGCTAGTGTGCATTGTAGTATTAAAAACTAACTTATTTATACATTTGAGTTGAAAATTTTGGCTTTAGAACTTTCTTACCAATGTCATTAAATGTTCGATTTAAGCATAATAAACATTAGAATAGAGTAGGTACGTACTATGTAGTACATAAGTCAAAGAAGAATTTCAGACGTTAGTAACATCCAGTTAATACATTCAGCTCGTAGAAACACTTTTACGAATTCATCTTAACTATAGTGATTTCGTACACCAGTATACAAAAGTATATCAATAAGGAACAAAATATTGTTCCGAACTTTAAAATATTTATCTTTCAGGAATACAGCGTTATTTTGAATAAAGTTATTTAAATTTAGATGTAGGTACAGTAGAATAGAAAAGCAGGACACGTCTTACACGATTTTATCTGATAAAAAAAAACCGGTGCTATACTTACTAAACTGTTGATAAACGTAGATAATAATAATAATAATTATATTATAGACTTGAAATAACTGTTACTTAAAAGAAATAAAACAACATCTATGCATAAAATGTAAAGAACTTAACTGATAAAACTACCACCATTTTGCGACACTCACAACAGAACAATCATAATTAATACTGAAACAAGTAAGCGCTGCAAGTTATCGCTTAGAGGCGTTAAGGGTCGACCCGCCTCGGGCCTCCCCTGCGATTACTGGCTGTTCATTGAACATTGCTAACTACCTACGAAGGGCCGTTGTCGCCCACCTCGCGTCGCGCTGTTATGTAGCTCAATTTTCGTGAGTCATGGTGAGTAGCAGAGAATGAACTCTTTGAAATTTTGTTTTTCATGTCATCCACATATTTATCATTAATTTCATCATGACGGAGACTTGAAGACTCGAAAACTTTAAATACTGGACATTGGCAGAAATTGCTGATCGCCATCAGCTGGTTGCCATTTCATCAATCATGTATTTTTACTGGTAAAGTAAAGGGGCAATGACGGTTGACTTAATTTGGTATGCCATCCCTAATATCATGACCGTTATTAATTCCCTGCTTTGCTGAAGGAGATTGTGCCACTTGGAACTATGGTCTTTCCTGGACGAGAGCGAAACAGATTACATCTCTTCCTATTAGGAATCATTGGTATGCTTGTATTATACCTACGTTGCCAATGTTAGGGTCGTCACGCTCCCGTTACTAACCCTCTTAAACTTTTTGATGATTAATTTGTAAATTAAGTAATTAATTTGTAAAAGCAGTAACTGAAAAGTTACCAACGGTCAAAGGTGGTCCCTCAATCGTGGCTCATAGACATTCATAACTTGTAAACTAGTGAAAATTTACAACTGCACTAAGCGACTCTACTCTTAGCAAAATATTTGTAAAAACCAATTGACTAAATATCTACCTGTCTCGTTCACCCTAGGTTCAGTTTGATTGGAAACTACTACAAAATTTGGATTTAATGTTGTTTTAGCGTTGAGTAAAAGTATTTGAACGATTGTAAATTCAACCTCTGGTTTGTGAAAGCAGCCTTTCAATAAGTTTTAATCCATCAAAGGTGGTCCTTCTATTAAAACCAAAAAAAGTCAATTTACAAATTATACGGCAATGCAATAGATTAATGATGCAGTTTATCCCTTAGTAGTTTATTTATTTTTACTAAAGCTTATTTTACAAAAAAATCTCAAATAATGTATAAATTTGTCGCAAAATAGTAATCAAATTTCTACGAAGAAATACTACGTCGAGGTGACCACACGTGGATTTTCTTGGATATTATTTTTATTTGATGTTTTCTACCAAATTTAAAACGTACAACCAAATATTTACTGCACTGACAATGAATTAATTTTATATAAAAAAAATCATTCATAAGGACTGCCATTAGAAGTGAAACTTATAACTTAGAATGTTATTTGTAAAATTAGAAATTTCATAATGTTAAATTAAAATTATGTCGGTGATGGGAACCCATAATATTTTCCCCAATCAAAAAGTTCTAAACGCGGCTAAAGAAGTTTTATGACGTCAGCATGTCCGTCAACATGTCCGTAAACTTTGACATTATGTATTCGGATAGGATCCGAAGTCCTATAGTCGAAGTCCTATAGTATAAACTAGGATCTTTAAATAGGAATTATAACTTTCTTTTATTATTAAAAATGTGGCGTTGATGATGATGGCGGTTTATTTGTGGAAACTTAAAATAACAAAGAATATTATCATTTATCTATAACTACTTATAGATAACTTACTTTTTTAAGTATAGTCCTACCAAAATGACTATTCTGTCTGATGGAAATTATAAGCAGAATCCAGGAGCAATGATTACCATACTCATTTTGAATATAGACAATGCAACAATGCAGCATGGTGACCCACGCCATGGCGGCCTACTGATGTTTCTGCATAATCGGGTATCGCACCCACCAACGTAACACGACAACACAAACGCTGTCAATTCACGTTGATTTTCTGGGCGAGGGTGGTACCGCCGCGGTCAAACCGGCCGTTCGTGTTAAAATAAGCTTGGCTACCTAGAAAAGCTATACAAAAAAAAGTAATAATAAGGAACACATGTTTAGGCACTATTTCTACAAGAAGAGTATCTATTAGGAAATTGTACCTGTAGGGAATAAACCTAATAGACTACGGGCCCGTATCGAAAATTGATGGGTCATGTGAACCACCAGGAGACTTTTTTAGAAAGATACAGGGGCATAAAACAATAACATTTAGCACTGCTGTCACTTGGAAGCTGTCCAACTGAGTATAGGTAAAGGGGAGGGAGTAGGAACCGTCGATTTTTCTCCAACGCAACGCCGTACAAAAATTATGTGACAAGGGAGAAAAATCGACGGTTCCTACTCCCTCCCCTTTACCTATACTCAGTTGGACAGCTTCCAAGTGACAGCATAGTGCTAAATGTTATTGTTTTATGCCCCTGTATCTTTCTAAAAAAGTCTCCTGGTGGTTCACATGACCCATCAATTTTCGACACGGGCCCGTAGTCTATAAGACCGTACAAGATAACTTCATATAGGAAATATTTTACTCATTTGAAAATGAGAACGTTAAACATTTATCTTTATTAAGTAAAGTTTTAAGAAGAACGAGTAGGTATACACACAAACTTGAAATAATCGTTGGCGTTGAGTTACCAAAACTTGCGTTCCATCTCCATCGTCAGCCTAAGTTTCCATTAACATAACAAAACACGAAAATTCAAGTTATGCGTTATCACAAATAAAACATGAATTGTTTGTTCGTTTCACCTTTATGCACCAGAGAACATTGTCTTTATGAAATATTGCTGGAGTAGATTTCAATAATATACAAAAACTAAATAAAATATACATAAACATGAAAAACTACATTTCAGCACATAAATTAGTAAGAAAAATCATTTCAGTGTTGATGCGTTTCAATATTCAATACACCCTTGGTACAGGAGGTATCCATTTTACTTCATCATCGAGAGTTTCATCGATCACAGGTCTATACGTGATGGTCACATTGCCTGTGCACAAATCTACCGTAGACAATGAGTGTTTTCGCCAGTGTTGTTCAATCGGCAACTTCGTCTAAAAAATTAAAGGAGGGTTGTTTTACGATAGTAATAATATAAATAATAACATCCCATAGATGACCCATCGCGTGTTAAGAATCAAATATATGTATTTTAACTAGCTAATGTCTGTGGTTTCGCTCGCGATAATTAAATTTTCCCAAGCCTAAATTACTTACCCCTATTAAACCACGGAAAATAAACCTTTCCTTGAAATACTGTATCTCGGTACTCTAGGTACCCCCTACTAAAGTTATCACTCCTATTTGTGAAATGAATATTTGCTTCCCAATGAATGCGGTTTAGGTTCGTAATATATTTAAAAACTATATTTACCTGACCTTCAGTCGATTTGCTATAATCAAATTCATCAATTCTTTTTGGACAATCATCCCTATAGTGCGCTCCTCTGCTCTCTGTTCTGTTTCGGGCACAAGCAACAACTTGAACAGCGCATTGAAGCATATTCTGAAGTTCCAATGTCTCCGTTAGATCTGTGTTATAGTTCAGTTTACGATCAACTACCCGAATCTCGTTGAAGCCTTCAAACCATTTTTGAATCTGCTCGTGACCTATAAGTATTTCAAAGTATAGTGTGGTGGTGTACGTAAAAATGGTATGAAAGACAGTGTGAGCTCATTAAGGATGTAAGCAAGCGAAAGAAACGGGTATGAATTAAAAAAAAAAGATTAAATACGAAGGAGCACAAATTTATAATTCAAAACCTAAGAAGATTAAGGACACAGATTCTTTCAGTTTATTTAAAAAATATTTCATATTTCAAAAATGTCACATTTTAAAAGACTATAAAAGTTAAAACAAAAAAAAAACTACGACATAAATTAAATCCAATGAGTGTGAATATTCCCAACTGGAGTTACGCGTTTTATGTCTCAATTTTGTCGCTTACCCACAAGGAATTTATTATTGTAAACGAGCTCTGAACTATGTACCTACTTGTATTAATTGTGTTTATTTCTTATGTGAAGTGATTTGTAATCTTTGAGAAATAAATAATTCTAACCTTAATATGTTTGTTTGTACAGTAACTCACGACATAGAATATACAGAAATATATCCTATATCAGGGAACTTAATAGACAGAGTTTGGATGTTATCGTTGATATTAATATATACATAGATATTGGTGTATGTATTTAACTATGAAGCTTATTGGATAGAGTATAAAAGGACGAATGTAAGAACAGAATAGCAGAATAACATAAACAAGGAATAGTACATGGAAATATGAATGAAATAATAACGTCATAGGAATAGATACAGAAAACAACAATTAAAATATGAAAGCATGAATGAAAGAATAAAAAAGCAAAAGAAAGTATACCAAATTCGGAAAAAAATAAGGACTAGTGAAAAAGGATGAATAGAAGAATTAGCAGGAGAATGAACGAGAATGAAAGGATTAGGGAAAAAAAGGCTCCGATTATGTTGGACGTGTGAGAACAAATCCGCTATGAGAGGATTTAAAACAAAAAAATTAAAAAAAAAGAACTGTGAAGCTTAAAATCTGTCAGTGGTTGACATCATTATAATCAATCTCCTTTGTCATTCTAATTTAAGGGCCAGTTCAGTTGTAGCTTCGATGGTTCTGACTGATATCTTTTACGTATAGTTGGTTGCTTAACGCCAACTTTCTTGAGGCCTTAGGCTAAGAACTTAGGGTACGGAATGCTGTATGAGTCAAATGAGTTACGTGATAGAAAAAGCAGTTGGTTGAAAGGTCCGGATAGTGTTTAGAGTCTTATGCTGGGAGAGGCCACAAACACAGGAAGAACGTTCTTTACAACAACTTAAACACAAAATTCGATGTTATTCAAGCGAAAAACTAAGTAGACATGGACATCCGGATAAATAATACATTAATCGTATAACTAATAACAGTCCAAAGTTAGTGAATTTGTAAATTTGCTTGTTACTTTAATAGCTTGGTCAACGGCAAAAAAATACTACTATGAAAGACTATATCGATGGAGGCTTACCATTCCTTGAGACATTACTTTTTAAATTAAAAGTATGCAGTATCTACATATTTTCTTCTTACCTTCATCTAATAGTTTTTGATCTCTGAACACTCCACATTTTGACTGCATTGTCTCTCTCATAGCTAAACGTAGTTCATGCGGGGCAGCGCAACCATTTGCACATCTTACTTTAAACAAATTGTCTAAGGTCGCATCACAAATGTCCTGAAATGTTAATATTAAGTAACAAACTACTTAATGTTAAACAGTCATGCTGTTGTTAAATACATAAATTGCAATAGTCATAGTCGGGAGATAAAAACTTAGCTATGGGACAAGACTGAAGATATTACACATGTTTATGTCCCTACGTTCTTATTTTTACACGTTTTTCCTCGTATTTCTCTTGGTCACAGAATTGTTTAACCAGTTTCGATGATTCTTTCAGTGTTGTATAAATAATTTATCAAGGACGGCCCAAAGGTTTAAAACATCACGATTAGACCAATCGGAATGGGCGTAAATAAAAGAAGTATTTATTGAAAATCGAGAAAATGTATTACTTTTGAGATACGCAGACCAAATCGGGTGGGTTGGATACTACTTTATAAATAATTTGAATATGCATCATCGGGCCTCCGGTTTCACACTCACACACGAAAGACGACAGCACAATTCTGTCATTTATGTTAGTCTTATGTGAGAGTGGTGTTACCAACCCGGACGAGCCGGCCTGATCGTGTTGGAAGGAGCGTATCACTACACAGATCCCTATTAGGAATTATATACGTACGGGCTTTAGGTCATCTTGTTTGTCTCCGGGTTTGGAAATTTTTCCAATGTTGTCAGCTACGGATTTTCCAAATACCGCAACATCTAAAATGGAGTTGGCTCCCAGTCTGTTTGCGCCGTGGGCATTGGTCACAATCTCCCCACAAGAGTGCAATCCTGGCACCAAACAGTCTTTGCCATTTTGATGCATTATAACCTAGGTAAATAATTAAATAATAAGTCTTACGAACATTTTCTTGTTTAATATAAAACTCTGTTTTTACTGGTTATTTTTAATTTTATTGTGATTCCACACTAGACAACGTCTATGCTATGGTAATTATACGTGTTAAAGCTGTCAAAACGGCTCTACTCTACCTGATGTAAACCATGAATAGAATCCAAGAGTGCTGGTCACCATCCTCATTTCGATTGAAGACAATTTAGACCCACACTATAGAACCTTCAAGAAAAGAGCGTACTCCTTCCTAAAAGGCCGGCAACGCACTTGTGACGCCTCTGGTGTTGCGGGTGTCTATGGGTGGCGGTAATCGCTTACCATCAGGTGATACGTCTGCTCGTTTGCCCCCTATACAATAAAAAAAAAAAAAAAGAAAAGAAACCTGGTATGTGGCAGTGGCAGAGAATCATATGTGCTGATAGTGAGTTTGGCTTGGCTTGGAGGGCTGAAGTGTAACTTACTTTTTTACCTGTACATAAAACTACAGGGATCCAGTATGTTCTCTGATACTGCAAGTCTATGCATTGACAGTTAAATTATAGTGGTAATAAAACCGAAGATTCAAAACCATCGAGTTAAATCTGTCAGACAATTATTACCTCTCCTTTCCAATTAATGGGTACTCCACCCATTGTATAGTGTACTGTTGGCAAAATTGGTACAGGTTGTTTGCACACATCCACTCCAGTGAATGTAAAAGCTGACTCTGAAATTCCTGGTAAGCGCTGATGGATGGTATCGCAATTTAGATGAGTTAGGGTCAAATAAGCGTGATCTTTCTTTGGGCCACAACCGCGACCTGTAATTTGTCATACACGGTAAACTACTACCAGAATATCAAGTTACAATACAAACTTTTAATAAAAATTTGTAGCCCTTGTCATTCGGGCCATTATTACGAATCTATACACCTCATTCATTGAAATCGATTCATTAGTTTTAACACTTTCACTGTCCTAAGACAATTATCAATACAATTATTGCACGTCCAATAGTGCGTTATATACTCGTACAATGCACGGACGTATGAACTTCAACCGCCGACCTATAGTGTTGTCCAAGTACGTCCAAACACGATCGATGTATATGTAACAAACATGGTCAAATCGTTGATCTGGGTCTACCAAGAATTATATGGACAAAACTGTATTTTAAATTTCTACCAAAACACACAATGGTGTACTTAAACAACGAGGGATTATTTTTTTCAGGCAAATGTGAGGATTGTTAAAATACATTTGTTGCCATTGACGAATTAGGTGACATAGTGCCACGATACAAAGTTAATTAATTGTGTGGCACTTATTGCAATATATTGTATGGACTGTGGAGGTGACTTATTGTCTCAAGAAAAGTTTAAGACCTATATTAGCGTAGACCCCCCAAAGAAATAAAACTTAAGTTTTATTTAAGTTGAATTTTAGTAAGAGAAACCATTTTTATTTTTGTTTGATTAAAATATAATATACTAAGTTTTACTTTTATTTATGTTACATATTAGATACGGCAACCTAGGGAGCCAGACTACGTACTTGGCAGGTTGAAAGAATTATCTGTTTTTTTTTATTTGATAGATTTTTCAAGTTTCTCGTGAACAACACTATTCTTGGTGGTTTTAGTGTATTGTACTCGTATGTCATGCACGGACGTACGGAGCTAACTCATCAGTGCATTACATGTAATGCATGGACAGTGAAAGTGTTAAGTGTTATGGTGTAAGATCCAAGCAATAGCAACCAGTTAGTATAAAAATGTATTGTAATAGTGTAATTTATTTACTGTTATATACTAAAGTATTTGTTGTAAGTCCCTATGGAATCTATGGTACCCGTGCTTCGCCTAGGTTCTTTCTCTATGTGAACCACAGGGAATATGTGTATGGACCCTTGGTCCAAGCTGCAACTGAAGACATAATTGTACAGAGGTTAGTAAGTTTATTATAATATAATAATATATTTAGATATACCTTACTTAAGTTATTATCTAAGAGAGACATTTATACAATAGATTGCATAATAATTAAATCACGGTTGTAAGGAATACTTCAAACTCCACTGCCTCTATCAGAAGAGATTCGCAAAAGAATAAATAATTTAATACATAAAATAGCAAATTTTAATACCTTCTCTTATTTCCGTGGCAATTGATCTAGACACAACGTCACGACTGGCTAACTCTTTGGCTTTAGGAGCATACTTCTCCATGAATCTTTTACCTTCACTATTGATTAAAAAGCCGCCTTCTCCACGTGCACCTTCAGTCATTAGGCAACCTGAGCCGTACATCCCTGGAACAAAAATTTAGATTTATGCTTAGATGTCTGTATCAACCACGTCACACCCGACATGCAAGACTTATTTTAGTAATTGCAATTACAAAACCATCCCGTCCGAATAAGAAGGTTGAAGTATGCTTATTGAGGTAGGGACTTACAGATTTACACAGATATCTGCTTTATCCACTGATAGATTTAAACATATCCATACCTGTGGGGTGAAACTGGACGAATTCCATATCCTGGAGCGGGATACCAGCCCGTGATGCCATCGCACATCCATCGCCTGTGCACGTGTGAGCAGCCGTACAAGAGAAAAACATTCTTGGGTAACCTCCTGTTGCCAAGACTGTGTTTTTAGATTGGAATCTGTAGCAATAAAATAACAAAAGTATTTTCTTTTTTCTTTTAATAGGGGGCAACCGAGCAAATGTATCATCTGATGGTAAGCGATTATCTCCTCCTATGGGCACCCGCAAACTACAGAGGCATCAAAAGTGCGTTCCGGGCTTTAGGGGATGGGGAGAGGGGTGGGCGAGGCGTTGGAGTTTGGGCCTCCGGTATCCTCAATCACTCGGTGAAACACTGCGCAGGCGCAGTTTCACACCAAAAAATTCTTGAGTTAGAAATTACCTGCCTTATTGGGGTTTCCCAAAGTGATACTCTCACGAAAAGCTAAAACGCTTCAATTGCGGATTATTAAATTGGTAAAAGTATTATGTCATTTTTATTATTTAACACCGACACGTAGTCTATCGCGAAACAACCACTCTATCTCACTATTTCCAATCACTTATACGCAAATCCACGTTACCACGATGAAGTTGGTCTTATGCACGGTTAGTCTAGTGATTTAAGCGGTTGCCACGCCTCTCTCTACTGCGCCAAGTTTTGTGGGTTCAAGTCCTACATGCGACAACTTTTTATGATCCACAAATTTTTATTCTGAGTCTAGGGGTCTTCTTTGTGTCCGATTCATGTAAGTATGTAAAGTTACCCGTGAAACAGGGTTTATATTCCTAATGCGGAAGAAGCCATTTAAAAAAAAAGGTTATCACCGCAGTTCAACTTAACCAAACTTCTAACGAGAAACAAATTTATTATTTAATCCATCAATAAGAATTTTATTCAAATGCAATGCATGACAGTGATGATGAATAAACTAAGATATTAAGAAGGGGGGGAAGGGGGCGAAGGCTGAATTCTCAATACAAATTGAATACCAAAATAATTTTCAGCTTGAACATATTTCCACCATATTATGTTGATATCCAGATTTAAACAGTATTTAAAAATATTGTAAATAATACTTAATTATAAAGATATAGTTCAAAGTAGTAGCGTCTAACTCCTAAAGGCCTATGACCCTTCCATCATCAGCTCATCCACTGATGAAGTACCGACTATTAGTCACAAATACCCGATTAGCTAAAGAAACAACCTTAAATACTTCGTCAGGACGGATACATCGAGTTAGTAAACGGGGATATAGATTTTTGTATTAAATGAATTGAAAATCGCCGACTTTTGAAGTCGGTTACAGCGTGGTTTTAATCTTTAAGAAATAAATAAATTCTAACCGTAAAATACGAGTGAAAGAACTGTGCCTGTAGAACTCTTTTAATAACCTGTGGGATTTGTGTCCGGATCAACCCAATCTTCACTTTTTTTTATAAGGTTTCTCGTTGCAAACCGTACTTTTCAGAACAGTTTTGGTGAATGTCCTTTGAAAAGTACGGTTAGCAACGAGAAACCTTATAAAAAAAAACTTCACAGCACCAATCCGGTCTACTCTCGTTTTAAATTAAATAAATGAAATCAAAGAATACTGTTAATAATACCTGTGTAAACTGCTATCATCCATGTCCATCGCTAGTGCTCCAACCACAGTCCCATCGTTCACCATAAGATCTAATACAAAGTATTCGGAGAATAACGCCACGTTACTAAACTTGGTGCAGTATCCATACAGAGTATGAAGTAACGAATGCCCGGTTCTGAGAATATTAATGGTTTACATTACAATTAATGATTACAATGTAAGACATCATGATTATAATAGTCCATTCTAGGACATAGGATTATCTTAAGTAGGCTTTGGCTGTTCAAATACTGTTCAGTAAATTATAATGGGACTCAAATAAGAATAGGAACGTCAAAAACCTCTATCTGTCAAATGTCCCTTGAAAAAACATTCTTATAAAACTATGTAAGAATTATGTGTTTTCAGTTGTGTACATTATTACGCGAAGTTTGTTATGTATTAAACACACTAATCACGGAGCAACTACAAAGTGGAAAAATTTGATTAGGAACCAATTAACGTAACTTGCTTTGTAACTTCTACCACTGTTACTTCATAAAAAATGGAACCATAAACTTAAAGTATGCTCTGTTTCTGTACGCATATGAATGGCCATTGAGCTGTCAAGAATCAAGTAGAGAAACCATGAGTAACACCACATTGCGAAGCTAGTCTTTATACAAATAAAGTTTACGTGAAAAAAAAAAGAATTCTAAGTAGTACGTGGCGCCATCTATTCGGTGGTAGTAAAAACGAGTAGGTAGGTAGGTAGACGGCCTCTGCTAAGCTTTGTTTTAATGGCCGCAGAAGGAGGGCGTACCTTTATGTAACTCAAATACATGACTCTTTGAATATAATATATTACAATGGGTATGGTACATTAGGGTCCACTTTCACTTTCACCAATGCTTGATAAAGTTTCAGATAGCTATCTGCTACATATACGACTATTTAAGAGATAAAATTTACTAATAAGTATGTAAATACTAGGGTTCGACCGCGGATTAGCATCATCGGTTTAGGATTTTTCCCGTAACCCGTTTGAGCTAACTCATCAGTGCATTACATGTAATGCATGGGCAGTGAAAGTGTTAATGTACATTTTACATTTACACAAAGAACAACAATCTTGGATTATAAAATATGACACTAAAAATTAATGTGTGCATTTGGAATTACTCTTCCGAATACACATTCATGCTAAGATTAACAACTTTAAAGTGACTTAATTCTGTCATCCGTTATTTACAGGACCGGTACCCTAGCTAGACCATTCAGCGCTCAACCTAAAAAGAGCTCGTTTTACTTGTATACATTGTGCACGCAAAGTTTGTTAACAATGTAGACAACTGCAACCAAACGAAAACTAAAAAACTAATAAGTCGTAACTAAAAAAATAGTTCCTGATGAAGTTTCAGATAATGCTGATATGTGTGACTAAAGTGCAAAAATTTTAAGCACTAACTATTAAAAAGCAATAAAAACGCCCTCCTTCTGCGGCCATTAAAACAAAGCTAAGCAGAGGCCGTCTACCTACTTACTCGGTTTTACTACCACCGAATAGATGGCGCCACGTACGACATGGAAAAAAAAATATAAAAGTGAACTTTATTTGTATAAAGACTAGCTTAGCAATGTGGTGTTACTCGTGGTTTATCCAATTGAACCTTGACAGCTCAATCGCCATTCATATGCGTACAGAAACCAACTGTGCTTTAGTTTTTGGTTAAGTTTTTTATAAAGTAACAGTGGTAGAAGTTACAACGCAAGTTACGTTAATTTGTTCCTAATCATTTTTTTCCACTTTGTAGTTGCGTCGTGATTAGTTTGTTTAATACATAACGTTCGCATCATAATGTACACAACTAAAAACACATAATTAATAATAATAAACAATAAATAATCCGGACATCTAACACACAACGCCATCCAAGCTAAGCAGAGCTTGTGTTATGGGTACTAGACAACTGATATAAATACATATATACTAATCTAAATGCATACATATTATACATAGAAAACATCCAAAACAAATATTTGTAGATTACACAAATATTTGGTCCGACCCAGGATTTGAACCCGAGACCTCAAGCACAGCAGTCGCATTAACTATCACTGTGCTACCGAGGCAGTCAATTCAATTGTAAGTTTGGCCTGGTGGTTAAAGCAAGTGCTTATTGAGCTGACTGTCGTTGATACCGTTCCGAACTAGGGTGTCTCAAGATAATATACATAGTGCCAGAGTATTTTTTTAAATTTTTAAGACTATAATCTTCATAAACCAAAATTATCCTAGTCACAAATAAACAAAAATTAAGTGTCCGTTTGTAATTTAGCTTTCTGTAGGTACATAAAAAAAGAGTTTTTACATTATTTTTCCGTCTGTCTGTCTATCTGTTCCGGCTAATGAACCGTCTGGACCAATTTTGATGGGACTTTTAGTGGTAGTTGTATAGGTTCAACAACAACCGCGAGCGACACCGCCGACCTCAATTGGGCCTATAGTAAAATAAAAACAGCTTCGGAATCCATGATTTTAAGGGCAAGGTTATAAAGATTGTGTTAGTTACACCTATACCTACAAAAATGTTTCGTCTATAATAAATATGAAACGTCACACGGTACCTTTTAGATCGACTATAATTAGATTATTTTGTGACTGTATGTGTACACCTCTTTTATCCTAAGGTATGTAGGTACCCTTTAGGAGGGTATCGAGAATTTTTACTTTTTTTTGGATTAATTCGATTTGACTTTATCAACCGGGATTCGAAGGATGACAAAATAAGTTCGATGGTATCTTTAAATTTATTAAGATTTTATTAAGAGGAACACACCAAATCTTGCTGATTTTTTTTTGAAAATGCAATCTATCATACAGCATCCCAATTTCAACTGGAGTAGCAAAACAATCTATTTTAGAGGTGCAGTACAACAGTCGTAATTAAGAAAACTTCAAACAACAACAAGATTTGTACCGAATCGGTAACTTGCTTTAAATTAAGAAATTATGTTTCTTAAAAAAAAAAAAATTAAGAAGAAAAAACATTACTGCATCGTAGTATAAGGAATTACAGTAAAAGTGAATTTAATAAAAAAAATGAACTACACTCACACACACACACACACATTCAATCAAACCTATTCAAGATATGATACAATTTTAAATAAATCAGTGATCTCGTGTCTGGTAGGTAGGTATTAAAATTTCAACGTTTGGCATAAGATCTTGATTATAAGGTTTTTTTCAATAATCAGAAGGTTCCCGTTTTCCATAAAATTAACTTTTTCTGCTAGGTTTGAGATTAGTCAATTGTACGCGAGTATAGTTTTAATCGAGGATCGAACCAAGTGGCGTCCAATTTGAGAGGCAATGTACATCAGTGGACTGCGATAGGCTTATGGTGATGGTAGTTTTAATACCTGTCAGCAACAGCACAAGTCCTCTTAGCTATCTTCTTCCCATACTCAATAGTACCTCCACCGAAAGGTCTCTGGTAAATTTTCCCGTCCTTAGTTCTCGAAAATGGCATTCCCCAATTCTCGAGTTCTCTGGTAACATTTGGAGCCTCTCGGGTTAAGTAGTGGATAGAGTCCTGTGAAATAGATTATTCAATACGTCTTACTGTAAAGGACTAACCTAACATCCATTATTTGAACAACACAGGATGTTCCCTCTCGTGACGTCCTGCAGTGTACTGTAGGATGACAATAGTTGTACGTTTTGTAGAAAATGATTTTCATATTCCACGTTTTGAATATTCTTTTATTGATTAAAGTCTACTTACTTATTACAAGTTAACATTTAAGGTCAGTTTTCGTTTTTGTCGATGGGAACGATATTTTCAAAAATACGAACATGTAGAAAATGTACAAAAAAAAATGTATTTACAGATTTTAATTTAGAAGAATGCTTCGTAACCACGAAGCAAATACAAAGAGATTTTATGAAATAATATATAATGATATATATAATAAGAAAATAATCTTTAAAGTAGTTTCAATGCAAGATTAATAATAGGTTGTCAAATATCTCCCTTCCGCTTTTTTGCTCTTTATTCAATGCTTTATAAAAAGTATTACTTACAGTGATCGGATTTAGTTCAAATATGCGCCGTTTTGTTCGATAATCTGTTTCTATCTAGACGGCAACTTTATAATACCCCACTCGTAGAAGGCCCCCTTCCTTATTTGCGAAGAACTCGGACAGCCACTTTTCACAAGCCTATTTTGAGTTCAACTTTACACCACCAGGGCGTTCGCCATGGACAGGAACAGGTGGTAATCACTTGGCGCTATGTCCGGGCTATATGGTGGATGCGATAAAACCTCCCATCCTCGCTCCCGTAGCTTCTGTCGAGTCATCAACGTAGTGTGTGGTCTGGCGTTGTCCTGGTGGAATACTACACCCTTCCTGTTGGCCAATTCTGGACGCTTCTGGTCGATCGCCTGCTTCAAGCGGTCCAGTTATTCGCAGTAGATGATAGAATTAAGCGTCTGTCAATATGGGAGCAGCTCATAGTGGATGATTCCCTTCCAATCCCACCAAACATACAGCAAAACCTTCCTGGCCGTCAATCCCGGCTGTTTGGGGCGATTCACCGGCCTTCGACCACGACCGTTTGCTTGATATTGTCGTATGTGATCCCTTTTTCGTCGCCAGTCACCTTCCGCTTCAAAAATGGCTCAAGTTCTTTCTGTTTCAAGCAGCATATCGCAGGCGTTGATTCGGTCCATGAGATTTTTTTGCGTCAAATCATGTTTTTTTTGTATACAGCCTTCTGCAGATGGTTTAAAATGGTTTAATGACTAATTCCCATCTCCTGGGCGACGTCACGAGATGCCACATGCCCGTCTAACTCGATGTTTTCCATGATTTGATCGGTATTCGTAGGCGGAAAGGGAGATATTTGCCAACCTAATCGTTACTTGATCAAATATAATTATCAATTCTAATTACTAATCATTGATAACTTTGACGATAGAGTTCAGTCGAAGTGAATACGAAAAATAATCTTTGATGACTAAAAATTATTTAGGAAAAAATACAGAACGTATTTTAGTAACTTCTTATGATTTATTTTATCAATACTCAGCTCTACGTACCTTTGTAATTTTATTTGACATTGCAAAAAGTTCTGCCTTCTAGTGCGATTAAATTTAATTATATTTCAATAAAACACTAAGAGATTTTTATAGAAGTTTTTTAAGAAATTGGCTATATATTTATTTATAAATTAAATGTGAGGCCATTCATGACACCAAAACGTCTTTTTTCTTTTTTTATGGAATAGGGACAAACAAACAGATGGTAAGCGATTACCGCCGCCCATGGACACCCGCAACATCAGAGGCGTTACAAGTGGGTTACCGGTCTTTGGGGGACGAGGATGGGGATGGGGAAGAGGTTCAGGTAGGGCCTCCGGTATCTTCACTCACTCGGCGAAAAACAGCGCAGGCGCTGTTTCATACCGGTTTTCACGTCTGAGTAGTTTCTACATGATAAAACACAACAGTATCGTTTACTTCTTTAAACCGAGAAAATATAAAGATTAGAAGATTCAGATTCAGTTCTAGAAGATTAGCGATGACAGTCTACAATCATAAACCGCGTCATCACCAATGACGCGGTTTTTACCAGATAGATAGATTTTTACCAGAATACCAGAACTGGTATTTAGTCACGTAACCCATTCGCTTATCGTATGCCCTACTCCTCTTTGTATTTGCTTCCAGTTCATAACTATATTTAAGAGAATAATTACGCACATTACGTATCGTGAGCGTATTAACTCCCATAACATGATTAAACATAATTTTATCCTGGAAAAAGGAGACTTAAAAACCTCTACAATGTTCTCGCTACTGGATTATTACGACAACCATTACGTCTTCAACCATTCTAAATATATACACATTATAGGATAAAATCAGGTGTAATATTCATCTATTAAGTACAGACCCTTCAATCAAAAGGACCAACTGCTTTTATGCAGGCTCACTAACGTTGAACTTAAATTATATTTTTCATTACCTGATCTCCTAACCAATCTGATCCTTTGACGGTATCGTAAAAATGATATTTCCAAGTGTCTTCATGCATGTTTCCTGTTAAGAATGAAACATCGTTAGCTACATAATAATACGTACAGCAAAAACTTTATACCTACCTCTTTTTACGATAATTATGCGATTTATATGGAGGAGAAATATGGAAAGAAAAAATGTATAATGGACGAACTTCGACCATTGCTCCATCACTAGTAAAAAAAATAGTCTTTATTCTTCAATTATTTACGATAAAAAGATTTCCTACAATGTGTAGACATAACAGATCTTAAACGGTCATTGTATGTCTGTGTGTCTGCGAGTTTTTTATATTCATCGGTATGTTTTAAATAACTATTTCAGTGTTGGAGAAACATTTTTTTTTTACCTAGGGCAAATCCATGGAAAAGCTAAAATGTCTTGGAAGATTCGCAACAATATATCAATTGTTTTGGTTACCTAAGGCAGCATTCATGCCTCCTTGCGCAGCAATTGTATGCGATCTCGTTGGGAACAGCTTCGACACTATAGCAACTGAAAAATTCTGCATCGCCAG
Source organism: Spilarctia lutea (assembly GCA_916048165.1). Classification (NCBI taxonomy): domain Eukaryota; kingdom Metazoa; phylum Arthropoda; class Insecta; order Lepidoptera; family Erebidae; genus Spilarctia; species Spilarctia lutea. The sequence continues at coordinate 25,503,685 of OU696470.1, read as the reverse complement.
GCCGACTGCCGCTCGCAGACCCGCTCCACCAGCTCCAATTACAAGACAGTCATATTTGTGGTCGTGTATTATAATACCCCGGTAGAAACCTGTTGAATTGTTAAATAAAGTGGCCTTAATTCTTCAAAATTACATGTGATAGCTACGTAAACACATATAAAATACCTCAAATAAATATACTCAAAGATATTTTCAAAATTTAAAAAAGTTAATTTCATGATATCTCACAGAAAACCGGTGTAAAACAGTGCCTGCGCTGTGTTTCACCGAGTGAGGATACCGGAGTTCCATACCCCACGAACACGACGAAACGTTTTCCGTCGAAACGCTAAGAATAAGATTATTATTCTCTTTATTACAACTATAACACATTAGTTACATTTTTAAATATACATATATAACCAATACATTTAAAAATATAAGAAATAGTAGACAACCGACTTCGGGTACAGGGACCAAGAAACCGGTGGTTAGAGCTCCAAAGACAACAACCTACTCACAATACGAGCCGTGTCAAGAAGAACTGCTTCTGCATCAGATCCTTGATCCATCCATTTAACGTGAGCCTCTTGAGGTTTTAGTCGAGGCTCTTGGCAATCGCAATCAATCAGCGAGCAGATATGACTAACGGTACAATGATTTCCGAATCAAGATTCCACATATCGAAAATCTCGTGAGATAAATTCAAATTTTTTTTTTCAACTTTCATGGGATTCTCGTCATGAGGATCGGCTATATCGATAATCATTGCGCGGCGCTCTAATCGATCCATCACCACAATATCAGGCACAACAATAGTCCTGTCTGTAATAATAGATCATATACCTACCTGTAGTATCACGCTCACATGGATTCGGTACCTCCCATTTCCGGTAGACCCACTTCTCATTTCTTTGGAACATACGATTCTGATTGAAACGGTCTCCTCGTTTTTTGTACCATCTTATCCTATTTGCCTATGCATAAACTTTCTGCTTCAAGAAGTCAACGCGTCAAGAAGTTAAAATAAATATATCGAAGAAAACACATAGTATAGATTGATACATACCTTTAATTGGTACTCGTTTTTGAGCTGCAGTGGCCAAATTGCAACAAACCTTCTGTAATAGAAAAATAAAAGAAACGATTTTTTGTAAGATCCATAGACCTATCTAATTGTATAGTAATAGGTAGTAAAGCATATTTGATATACAATATTGCTATTGAGAGGTCATGTTCAACAGTGAACTGAGATGGGCTATAGGTATATATAATAGCAAATAATAACCGAATACAAAAATAATATTTTATACATATTTAAAACAATAAAACTGAAATTGTGCGGAAATCCCCTCGGAAATCACCAACTGATGGTTATGTCGGACTTGAACCGACTCGTCTCGGGTACTAGAAGTCGAGGAATCAGTGCACCCTCGGAGGGAAATCCCTGGAGCCCCGACATACCTCGGGCCACCCACTGTTTGTAGGTGGCCCCTCCTGTCCATTGAACCTGCCTAAGTTTTCGTGTGTCAAAGATTTGTCACAACAAATCATTAAGAGGTTATGACTAGCAAGCAAGAATAGCGAGTGCCAACGATAGAGTATAGCTCTGGCTGGTAGTCAGAATATACTATCTGACTACCAGCCTTTACTATTCAGAGAGTTCCAAGAACAAAAACGTATTTAAATCCTGTAAACTGGGTATGACTGATTTTTGTTTTATTTTCCCTCTAATCGTAATTTACGGTGATGAATGTTATGTAATATTCCTCAACTACTAATAAACTAATAATTTGACATGTAGATTATATTGTTACTAATAAGAATACCACTAAGTATCAAAAGAATACTTCATTACAAGCCCACAAAAGCTATAATGTCATGTTCCTGCTGCTCAACTTTTAAAAATTCGATTCCGACTTCCTTGAAAAAAAATTTGGGCGAATATAAATGCAACATTACCTTTGCCAAAAAAATCATGGTTTATTCTTAAAACACAGCCCAAAAAAAATAAAAATTTCGTTTATCACAAATCTATACAATAAACTGACAGTTAGAACTAATATTTATTTTTATTATTAAAATAATATCAGCCAGTTTTCGTGAAATATCACACGTGATATATACTCGTATTCTACCTTTAACTTTGTACAAGGAATATATAATAGAAGGAACTTTTTGGAGATAGTTTTTTTTTCGAAAGACGGTTCCCATTTCATTTCATCCAGATCCGTGTCCACATCTATCTATCTATACAAATAAAAATGAATCACCGAAATGTATGTACGCGTATAACCTCCGATCGTCATATTTGTGTGTCCGATACGTAAACGGGTGTTGGTTACCTGATCTTTCCCACAAGTAAAGTTGTTAGGAAATTTCACAAATAACGATTTTGATAGTACATATTACGTTTAACTTTTATCAATAGACTAGCTGACCCTCGCGACCTCGTTTACGTCTACTAATAATTTTCCCCCGTTTTTTAAACATTCTTCATTGGGGCTGCACTCCTATTGGTCTTAGCGTGATGATATATAGCCTATAGCCTTTCTCGATAAATGAACTATCAAATACTGAAATATTTTTTCAAATCAGAGCAGCTGTTCCTGAGATTAGCACGTTCAAACAAACCCTTCAGCTTTATAATATTAGTATAGAATTCTGGTTCAAGGGTTTGATTTCCACTCATGAAGACTATGTCCAGCAGTGGACTATTAATAGCTATTGACAATGATAAATAATGTTATGAGTTAAGGGTAACTTATTATAGTACTGCGTGCCTTTTAACCATTATTTTCAAAAGAGGTAAACTTTTTGTACAGTTATAAGAAAATTGCAATGCACCATAAGACAGCAAACGAGCTGACGGAAGTCCTGATGGTAAGCGATTACCGCTGCCCATGAACAGCAAAGACGTCACAAATGTGTTGCCAATCTTTTAAAACTGAGTACGCTAAGCTTAAGAAACAACAAAAATATCGAAGCGTAATTCTCTTCCAGTACCAGACACCCATAACAGAGAGGTGGCATTTGCCATTATTTTGAAAAAATAAAAAGGTATTTACTAAGTGAGTTACCTAATTTGAAAATCAACCACAACTGGTAAAGATTAAAGTCCGAATTGGGTTGTAAACAAGTGGAGTTTAAGTCGTTGAGGTTCAAAAAGACATCGAGATTTATTGTAACAAAATTTGTTTCCTGGTATAGATTTACGAATTTCTAGTGGTTTATGACAGAAAATGTTAAAAGTGTAACATTGAAAAATATGGTTATAATATTACCCATGAAAGTCAATAAATTTAAAAGGTTTATAACGGTGTTTTATGTTATGATTTTCAGATTAAACGAAGTTAGTAAAGGTTGATTTGCAGTTATGCGGCTCCACTCCACATGATATGTTGCGGGGATGGGTAAGCTGCGCGAATCGAGGTGGGTGGAGACGCCTAGTAAAATGGGGTAGATCGGCGCGTCTGATATATTTTTAAACACATCGTTATAACAATTTCAATGATTGCACTGTACCGAGAACGAGATACTGATTAAAACGATACCAAACACGCCTAGTCCACTGTAGATTATTAAGATGTTATGATTTGAATGTGTTGAAATTTTGATGAAGTTTAAATATCATACTTTTATAGTTAAGTAGGTATTTTATCACGAACGTAAGTACAATCTATTCAAATAAATAAAATTGAAGTGTCTGTTTTTAATTTCAAATGACCAACTTTTCTCTAAATGCTTATATGAAAGTACGGTACCAGCAATTTTTTTTTTGAATTTTTTTATTTGTTTGTCTGTCTGTTTGTTCCGTCTAATCTATGAAACTGCTTGATCGATTTTGACTCTCACTTGTAGATAGCTGATGATAAAAGAGTAACTTGGGATACTTTTCTAGACTAACTTCGCCTCACGGCGTTAACTGCTGTTAGGGAAACCCCGCGAAAATCAGCTAGTATCATCTAAAACATGAAACACGGTTCAGTATATAACAATGAATTCATAACTTTTTAACTATCTATAATAGACTAGGCGTGTTCGATATCATTTTGATCAGCGACTCATTCCCGACACAACACAATGGTCGTAGATATAATAGTAGTATTGTTTAAAGAAAATAAAACGCGCTGATCCACCCCAACACACCGCGCCTTTGCTCCGATATACTTGCGCACCTTTCTCATTTCATACGACCCAATACGTTAAAGTAGTCATAGTACTTGGACCCATTTACATATTAGTATTTATTTGTAACTAATATAATGCCGTTATCCTATTACATTGTAGTAAAAAAGACAAAATGTATATGTTTTATAAAAGTATGTTAATGATAAGAAAATAATGACATTAAAAATTATTTGTATGTTTTTGAAGTAACGAAGTTGTGTTGCAACATTTATGCTTATCATTATCCTCTACGTTTATTTTTATCATTATATTCTATCTGTCATGATATGTTGCAGGGATGGGTAAAAATACTACTAACGAATAGACTGCATCCTTAATCTATTTAATTGCCTAATGATTTGTAAATTGACTTTTTTTTGTAACAAGCGTTTCAATTGAGTTACCACCTTCAATGGATTAAAACTTATTGAAAGCCTGCTTTTACAAACCAGAGGTTGAATTTACAATCGTTCTGATACTTTTACTAACACTAGAAGCACACAGAATGCCAGATTTCGTTGTAGTTTCCAGTCAAACTGAACCTGGGGTGATCAATTGAGGGACCTCCGCATGCTATATCTTTTTATACAGTGAACAAGAAAGATAGATATTTAGTCAATTGGTTTTAACAAATCTTTTACTAAAAGTAGTCACTTAGTGTAGTTGTAAATTTTAACTAGTTTACAAGATATGGATGTCTATGGGTCACGATTGAGGGACCACCTTTGACCGTTTGTAACTTTTAAGTTACTGCTTTTACAAATTAATTATTTAATTTACAATTGTTTGAGAACTTTTACTAAAGCCTGGTGCATTCAAAACCTTCAAATTCCAATGTGGCCCCTCATAGGGAATTCTAGCAAGCCGCGCGACTCGAGGTGGGTGGAGAAGCCTAGTAAAATGGGGTAGATCGGTGCGTCTGATATATTTTAAAACACATCTTTATAACAATTTCAATGATTGCATTGTACCGAGAACGAGATACTGATTAAAACGATATCAAACACGCCTAGTCTACTGTATATTATTAAGATGTTTTGATTTGAATTTATAAAGGTTTTAAGCAAATTTAATTACGAAGTTTATATATGATATTAAACTTACATAAATTAAGTAAAGTAAATTTCCGCCAATTGTGTGACAGTTCATTACAGAAAATGCTAAACGATAACATTTTAACAAATTTATGGTTTCCAAACCATTTCTGTACGTATATTAATAAACTTTGAATATTTGCAATTAAGCTTTACCTACATCAAAATGTTAGTTTTAGTTGAAGTAAGTTAAAATGAATTTTTAAAGGTTGTGGCTCGATATTCACGATATTGTATATTCAGTGGGATAAGTACCTTGAGTATGCGACTGAAGCGAGAGGCGTTGCAGACGGCGAACATCACCGTGCATATTCTTTTCAAAACAAAGATAAATTATACTTCCGAAAATTGTATTGAATAAGAAATGATGTCATTTCTAGTTTAGTACTAGCTGACCCACGCAACCTCGTTTGCGTCTTCTATTGCCCCTGGCGTGAAAATTTTCTCCCGTTTTTTGAAACATTCTTCATTGGTGCTCCGCTCCTATTAGTATTAGCATGATGATATATAGCCTTCCTTGATAAATGGACTAAACAACACTGAAATAATTTTTCAAATTGGACTAGTGGTTCCTGAGATTAGCGCGTTCAAACAAACAAACAAACTCTTCGGCTTTATTATTAGTATAGATTATAGATTAGAGAAGTTATGTTTTTTTAATAAAATTAAAAAGCTTTTATTTCAAGTAGGCCTTTTTAGACCTTTTCTTTCACTACAAAATGATATTCTTATAGAAAAGAACTCCATACGGTTTTACATTAACATTAATTAATTACAATAGTACAAACTTTTATACTTAAATTACAATGAATCGGTTTGTTATAACAGTTTTAATCAAAACATTTTTTCTAAATTGACTGGTCAGACATTCTTCATGTCATGGCTCAATGCTAGAAAATCTGCTTTCAAAAAAAGGTCCCTCAATTTAGGAGCTATGATGCCACAGACAGACACACCGACAGACATGACAGTAACCCATTACGCTAATGCTACACTTTAGTAAAATAACATGTTGATGCTGTATTACGAAACATCGACGAGCCAGTCTCTTGCTGTACCAGGCACTCATAACAGAAAGACGGTATGTTTGAAAACTTTGCAGTACTAGGAAAGTGAGTAACACCGTTTTATTTCATAGGAAATCCAACCATAGCCACTGAAGTACAAAGTTTACTTTGGTATGCCACGAATGGCGCTTTAGCAAGCGAGCAGGGAATATTCATTAGGGATAGTTGCGTCAAAATGAGTTCTCTGAGATTGTTTTTCAAAAACCTTTCAATTACTGACAGAAAATAGTAAAAAAATACACTATAAAGTAAAGTTATAAAATGTCCTTTAAATAGTAATGGATTGTTAAATTTTAAGTTTTAATTCAAGATTTTCAGTTCAAACCCAATGTGGAGTGAAAACTCTCGATACTGTTCGTTTTGTGGGATGAGAAAGGCATGCATGGCAAATAAAACGCTGATGAAAATGGTACTAAACATGTCTAGTCTATTGTACATAATTAAGAAGTTATTAATAATTATTTTACATTTCTCTGTTATTCGCTATTCACTCAGTGTTTGCTGGAAAAAAACTCAATTTTGGGTTAAGCTCAGGTACATGACACGTCTTTATACCTTCTATTAACCAACGTCAAAATAGGAGGTTTCTCAATTTGAGCGTATATGTTTTTTAATTTATGAAATTATTTATTTAAGGATGACTCCCGTTCCGACTCGTTCCTGGTGCAAAGATTGCAGCAATGTTGAAGTTTAATGTGCACCTTTCCACTAGAGGCGATCAGGGATGGATGGATTAAATGACCTATAAATGTTTGTACTGTTATTTTTATTAATTATTAAATTGTACCTATTTACCGTGTAAAAACCGGCATTATATTAGTACTAAATTGCACTCAAAATATAATAATTATATCATTTATGAAATAACATATAAAGGTAGTAAGTAGCGCCACGCTGATTTCAGCACGAAAGCTCGACCGTGGCGGTACTACTCTTGCACAGAAGATCAATGTAAAATGACAGGGTTCGTGCTGTCGTGTTTCGGTGGTGAGTACGAGACCGGAGGTCCAATGATGTAGAAGCATCACTAGGCTGCCATGGTGTGCGTCACGAGGCTGCATTGTTGCGTTGTCTGCATTCGCAATAAGTTTGGTGACCACCACTCTTGAATTCTGCATATGCTTTTCATCAGGCAAATTAAGTCATTTTAATCGGCCCATAAAACAAAATAATACAAATACAAATTGTAGAGCATTAGTTTAAATAGTTATTTTTCATCTTTTGGCTCATTTGAAGACTAAATAAATATTGTTAGTAGTATTGTAAGGATTTTCATTTACGTAGAATATAAATAATAATAGAACCAAATAGCTAACTTTTGACATAACTCCAAAAGGTTCTATTACCAACAATGTAGAATTGACATTTATAACATTCGGAGAATTTATTTCGTGGACAATGAAGATTCCCTCACAGATTTATTCTTGTAACAATTGCGATACAATACCCTTGTCTCTTCCAAACTAGCCTTATTATTTAGTCCAGTCATTATAGTAAGTTCACCTCGGAATTCGAGATACCCAGCTGTAAGTCTGTAAATATTTTGTATATTGACACCCTAAAAGTTGTCTCAAAACCTACATATGGTGTGGGTGGGTGTAAGCAACTATTAAATTTCAAGGTCAAAGGTCACAAAAATCGGTTTTTTGCTATTTTTATTTATTATCAATATTGTAGAATACAAAATTCTCTACAAATTTTATTAAAAATTTTTTTATACGGTGAACCGTTTTCGAGATAGAGGGCGGAGAGCGCGCGGTCACCGCATCACTTCAGGTCAACCAGTGCCTCCGGTCGCAAACGCGCCATACTCGTATATAGTTGATGAACTATCGATAAATCAATGATTATAAATATTTGTCAATTTTTATTAACTATTATATTATATTTTATCATTTTTTTCCTAACTTATCCACTTTTTATTCAGTATTAATTTATTTAACAACACTTACCTGCCCACGTAATTGCAGAATTGTTAATGAAAACATAAGAATTATATTTGAATTTTAACCTAATTAATATTATTAACTTCTTACATGATGAAAAAAAAAACAAAAAAATTATGAATTAATCTTTTTATTAAAAAATATCATTGAATACATTTTGTTATTGAAAGTAAAAAAATGGAATAAAGGGTACAAAAACTACAATTTATAATTTTAATCATCTTCTTCCTCTTCATCGTCGTCTTCTGGCTGCTGGTAAATTTTAAACTGGTCTTCATTATCGTCTTCAACGACATTTGTCTCAAGTTCTTCCATGATTTCGAGATCAAAGGTTCCATCTTCGTTAATGTCGCTCTGATATGGTAGAGCATTGAGGCAAGCTTGCCCATTACATTGGCCACAAGCTAAATAGCATTGCAAGCCCGCTTTCCTGCATCCGCATCGCGAACCACAACCACTTTTGCAGTTGCAGAAAATTGTATTTAGCAAATCTTCTGGAGCAGGTGGTAAAATTGTCATGATAGGCTCCAGAAAATCATTTCTCATCGCCCAACCCCATACCTGGGGTTCCAAATCATGTCCTAACCAAGTTTGAACTTGATAATATACACGGTTGAAATGTTGATGAGCAGCTGCACTTGTTGGTGGAATATTTGAAAGCTGCACAGGTTTATTAAGTTTTGTAGACTTGACGTAATGCATATAACGAAGATGATCGAGACTTTTCACAGATTTTGGAGCATTATAGACTGCCAATAAGGTTTGAGTTCCACTCTCTAATCTCTGGGCCGAACAATTTTCTTCCTCAAATGCTGCAGCTAGTTCATCCAAATATATTGATAGTTCAACTATATATGGCGCGTTTTCAACCGGAGGCACCGGTTGACCTGAAGTGATGCTGTGACCGCGCGCTCTCCGCCCTCTATCTCGAAAACGGTTCACCGTATAAAAAATTTTTTTAACAAAATTTGTAGAGAATTTTGTGTTCTACAATATTGATAATAAATACAAATAGCAAAAAACCCATGGGAAATGAGATATTTCCAAAAAAAGCGCTTGAAATTTAATAGTTGCTTACACCCTACCATATGTAGGTTTTGAGATAACTTTTAGGGTGTCAATATACAAGTATTTACAGACTTACAGCTGGGTATCTCGAATTCCGAGATTCTTACCTAATTTAAGCTTAAATGACTGGACTAATTGGTTACTTGATAGGACTACATCAATTAGCGCCTTAAAACATGATACTTCGAATGAATGGAAAGATCCATGCCAAACTGGTAAGTAATTTTAAACGACTCATCTTATCTCTTTCATCTGATTTTTGATTGTATTGTAGGTACCCCCCCCCCCCCCAGTTTTACTATGAAAAGACTATGTTATTTGCAAGGAAGGCCTAAGATACGATGGTGATGTAGTCTGGGTGATTCTGATAAAATTTCGGGTAAATAACTATTTAAGCTAATCTAAATATAGTAAAAAATGACCCATATCACTCACCTTTAGAAATTGCCCTAGCATCTAAATAAGACGATAACTTAAATTATAAAGACCAACCAACTTAAATTAAATTATTAAACATGAACTTAATACTAAAAACTGGCATGAGGGTCCCACAGTGATGACAACCCTAATGATGTGCTTTAGTTATTCTATAATGCTACAAATCAAGTAATTAAGCATCATGCACCCTCAACCACAGTCCAATCTAAATCACATGCACCGTGGTTTAGTAAAGGTCTTATGAGGTTGATTCGTGAAAAACAACTATAGATAAAGGTATAACAAGTATAAAAACCCAATGGATAAGGTTGCTTTTCACTCCTGTAGGAAGCAGTGTGAAAAGTTATCAGTGGCATGCTAAAACTCTTACATCACACATATGGCGCACATATCGCACACAAAACGGCCCGGTCTGGCTACGATTTCTGTGGTTCAATAACGTCAAGCGATGGGGACGATATTTGCAACATGTTTGGTTCATACTTTTCTAGTGTTTATTCGTTATCTAGACGTCCTGTCTACATGGATGAGGTTACTAGTCATCTTGGGAATTTCGATAATGCTGAAGTTTTTGACATAACTTAAATAAACTAAAAATACTTAAATATTTGGATACCAATCTTATGTAACTTCGTTATGTCAGGTTATGACCAAATTCCGCCAAGATTTGTATCGGAATGTGCTTATGAACTTGCGGTATATTTAGATTTAATATTAAACAAGTCTGTTGCTTCTGGAGTTATTCTGACCTATGAAAAGCTCTCAGGGTGGTGCCGATATATAAGGCTGGTGAAAGTAATTTGGTAAGTAATTACCGACCGATTTCTATACTGTCAACTTTGGCTAAGATTTTAGAATTTTTAATTTTTAATATGTCCATTAATTCAAACCTATTTAAAAAATACATAGCGAATCAACAGCATTACTTAATTCCGGGTAGATCAACTTGTAGCAATTTCGCATCTTTTATTGAACATGTTATACAAGCAGTGGACTCAAACAAACAATTTGACGTTATATATAGGGAATGCAAATCTCGCGAGATTGGGACTCAAGCGAGATCTCGCGAGTTTATGAATAACAATACTGCGTGATCTCGCCAATTTCGAGATCTCGCGAGATTAGCAGTTTGGTGTGTTTTTGCAAATAATCACAATATTTGAATAAATTAGGCAAACAATAATAAGTATTATATGATAAACATATTTTTTCACTAGACTTTTATGCATCAAACATTGTTTGATTTAATAAACTTCTAAGTAGTAAACTCTGACATACGTATCTGTCAAATAACAAATAAAAGAAACAACCAGTCTTCTCTTCTAATATCAAACAAAAATCTTTTAGTAATAAAACAGTTCTTTTATGACAAGCAAAACAGCGAGAAGTCAAAAAAAAATAAACTTATTGTCTAAATTATGTTGACTATTACACTGAGATATTATTATCAATTAAATGAAACTATATCTACTCAGTAGATCCATTAGATATTAGATACACAGATTAATTAACAAAATATATCAATCAAATGAAAGATTTGTTCAGTTCTAATCACAAGCCATTATTACGAATTATTTTGAAAGTAGCTCCATAAGAAGCACAAAATATCCAAAGAATCGTCTGCTAAACGGCTTTTTATTTTGTTGGCCAGATAACCAGCCGCTGAGAATGCCCTTTCAGATTCAATGCTAGTTGGAACCATAGTTGGAATGACTGCACGATTGACCTAGTGGGTTAAACGTTCACTACTGCGCCAAGTGCCGTGGGTTCAAATCCCACGTGGGACATCACTTTGTGTGACCCACAAAGTGTTGTCCTGAGTATTGGGTATTGGGTATTCTTTGTGTCCGTTATATGTATGTTTGTAAAGTCCCCCGCGACACAGGATGTATATTCCTAATGCGGGAGTTGTCTTAAAAAAAAAAAAACACAGATCTCAGGCAGTTATCCACGAACTTTCAAAGTTGGTCTTTAGACCCCCGAACTCATATAAATTCATTTCCTTTTTGATTAATGCCTCCAGGGAACGAGTGCAATCTCGTTAAACTCGCGAGATCTCGCCTTTTTTTCGTCCGAGATCAATCTCGCTAAAAAAGGCCGAGATCTCGCGAGAACGAGATCTCGCGAAAACGAGATTGCATTCCCTATTTATATACACTGCTCTTTGCAAGGGGTTTAATAAGATACCCCATGATATCTTAACTGGAAAGTTAGCTGTTTCTGGTTTTTCTGGGTATTTCTCAAATGGCTTTCTTCATACTTGATTGATAGATCATTTTACGTTGTAGCTCATGGATATAAATCAAATACATATTAAATAACTTCTGGTAGGTATACCAGAGGTCGCACATTGGTCCACTATTGTTCATTATTTTTATAAATGATCTGTCAGGCTGTTTGAAGAATTCAGAGTCATTCCTATTCGCAGATGACCTAAAAATACTCAGAGTAATAGAATCGGATTTAGAAACAGTATTTTTTAAGTAATATTTTTATATTAGCGTATTGCTGGATATAAGCAACCTCACATTGATACAGTTATTAAAAAAGTTTTTAAAGCCCTTGGTTTTGTAATTTGCAACACTAAACCCTTCCACAATCCCAGAACTAATACATTACTATACAACTGTTTTGTTCGAAGCATTTTTAATACCACTCGATTGTTTGGCGTCCACACTATGCTACTCTCAGCATAGAACGCATTCAGAAAAGGTTTCTGAGTAATCTAGCTTATTCCACTGGTATCGCAAAAAGGGTTCGAAGTTACACTAAACGATTACAAACTTTTAAGATAATATCGCTCAAAACACGAAGAGAATCACTGCACTTAATTTTTCTGTATAAACTAGTAAATAACTTCATCGACTGCCCTCAATCATTGTTTGGTATACAATGTAATGTCCCTCGTAAATATCCCCGAAACCCAGTCAATCCAGTACTCACCGTCACGTAAAACCGTTCTCGGATTCAATTCTCCAATACAAAGACTAAGTAGACTTTAAAATAAGTTCGATAAACAAATCGATATGCTTCATCGATAGGCACCAGCCTTTATTAATTTAAGAGCCAAGTTTATAGCAGAACTAACTACAGTTAGTAACAACTTTATTTATACTGTGTCAATTACATAAATTATATTTATGTTATAAGCTGTATTCCAATTAAATTAAGAAATAATTATATCAATGTCTTTTATGTTATTTTTTAAAATTTATTGTCTGAGAACTGGTTACTAATTTTAACGAAGTTTGTATCCTAATACCTATTGTCTTGCATTTGTTTATACTAGAATCTTAAGTAATGTATAACAACTGTAGATAAACTTGTAAATAAATAGATAAAACCGACTGACCGATGATGATGATCTATAAGCCGATCTCAACCACGGTGCCCAACGGAGACCAGCCAATCAAGTAGGAAATATTATAGTGCACAAGTGTATGCTGTTTCTTTTCTGAAACTTCTTGGAATTGACACCTTATTCGTTGAAATTGGTTCATTAGTATAGGCGGTACGGGGACACACACAAACAAAACAACCAAACGTATTACCTTTTCTTTTGGCTTGTCACAGTCGAATAAATAAAAAAACTTGAGAGGTGTCAAGGGACACCCGGATGGAACGAAGTTCGAAATAGAAAGACGATACAAATATTATATTTACTTCAATATTTTACGTAATTTCTAGTTTTATGATATATGTGTACACAATAATATTAATAATAATAATAATGAATAATAGTGAATTAGTGGACGGTGAAATTATATCCGTAAGTACCCAATATAATGATAGGATAAGGAGCACTTTGGAGGATGCGATTCGGGAATACCGATATGTAAATTTGAATAACAGACCCCGGTTGTCCCGTTTGCCCATGCATAAACGAAATTTAGCGCTGGTGAGTGCCTTGGATTCGTTATTACCGAAATATTTCAGTAATAGCGAAGATCTCAGTGATACACACTCAATTCTATACTGTGCGGCTATTGCAGTTTGTCGAGTAGCTGGTGTGAAATTTGCAGAATATACAACCACTACTCGACAAGAAAATACTTTGCCAGCTTGGCAGTGTAGAATTGAACGTCGTATTGCTGAGGCCAGGACACTCATTGGTAAGCTAATGAGTTTTCGATCGGGAAACACACGACCGAGAGTGATGCGCTTTGTGAAACGGGCATTCTTGGGGACTACTATTAGTCCTCAAGAGTACATGTCATGTGTCACGGAGCGCATAGACTTTCTGAAGCAAAAAGTTTATGCATGGGCAAATAGAATAAGGCGGTATAGAAAACGAGTAGATCGGTATAATCAGAGTCGCATGTTCCAAAGAAATGAGAAGTGGGTGTACCGGAAATGGGAGAACCTGAGTCCGTGTATGAGTGATGGGCAAGTTCCAGATGAAAATGCCACAAATTCGTTTTGGCACAATATCTGGTCTGTGCCTGTCACTCATACAGAAGGTGATTGGTATCGGGATGTTGAGCGCTCATGTGAGTCTTTGTTACCTATGGAACCTATTAGTATCGATGAAGAGGATGTAAGTTGTGCGGTCCGTTCATTACCGAATTGGAAAGCACCAGGTCCTGACGGACTGCACAACTTTTGGCTTAAGTGGTTCCGAAGCTCACATGCGTGCTTAGCATCTCAATTCCAAACAGCATTGGATTCGGGTTCATTACCACAATTTTTGACCACTGGCATAACCCAGTTACTCTACAAATCTGGTGATGCCATGGATCCCAAAAATTTTAGACCAATAACATGTTTACCAACTTTGTACAAACTTCTGACATCTATTCTGAGACTCAAAATTACAACACATATTAATCACAATTCGATACTTTCTATTTCTCAGAATGGATGTAGAAGTGGGACCCGTGGCACTAAAGAGCTCCTTATCATAGACATGACCATTAGCCAGCAGGTGCGTCGTAATCGTAAGAGCCTGGCGACATGCTGGATAGATTACAAGAAGGCTTTTGACTCCGTTCCTCATACATGGCTTTTGAAGGTGCTTGAGTTGTATAAAATTGATACAACTCTGTGCACTTTCTTGAAGGTGTGTATGGGGCAATGGAGAACAGCACTTCGCTATCCTGGGTGTCGGCAGTCTGCGATGAACGACGTACTTATAAAGATCGAGCGAGGCATCTTTCAAGGTGACAGTCTGAGCCCCTTGTGGTTTTGTCTAGCTTTGAACCCTCTGAGCACTCTATTAGAGGGTTCAGGGTTAGGCTACAGGTTGCAGAAAGATGATCGAGTTATATCTCACCTCTTTTACATGGATGATTTGAAACTACTTGCCCCCACTAAATTACAATTGACAGCATTACTAAAGGTTACGGAAAACTTTAGTAATTCTATCAAAATGGAATTTGGTGTAGACAAGTGTGCAGTTATGTATGTAAAAAAAGGTGAGATTGTGGAATCTGAAGGTATAGAGCTTTCAGATTCCACAAAACTCAGATCTCTGTCTGCAACCGAAACTTACAAATATCTAGGTTTTTCACAGTCCTTAGGAATGCCAGAATCTGACATGAAACAAACGTTGCGGGAACGCTTCTTTAGCCGCCTGAAAAAAGTACTTAAAAGTCTTTTGTCAGGCGGTAACAAGGTACGGGCCTGCAATGATTGGGTTATGCCGGTTCTGATGTATTCCTTTGGTGTACTTAGATGGACTCAGACTGAATTAGATGCCATTGATAGGAGAGTCCGTACATTGTTGACTGTATTCCGAATGCACCACCCAAGTTCATCGGTTATGAGATTGTATATCCCGCGAAGGTTAGGGGGTCGTGGATTACTAAATATCAAGACCCTGCACAATCGCGAGGTATACAATCTTAGAGAATATTTTCTACAAACTGATGTGGGAGTGCATCGTAGTGTAGTCACAGTGGATACCGGACTCACTCCGCTCGCTCTGGCTAAAGAGAATTGGCGCAAGCCTGTAGTACTTAGTACTAATGATCGCAGGGAAGTATGGAAGGGCAAAGTACTCCATGGTCGATTCTATCGGGCCTTAAATGGGCCTGATATAGATTTCAAAGCATCTACGTCCTGGCTACGGTATAGTGATCTCTTCGGAGAAACCGAAGGTTTTGTCTGTGCGATTATGGACGAAGTTATCATGACGAATAACTATCGGAAGTATATCCTGAAGGATGGTACGGTCGACATTTGTCGGGCATGTCACCGTCCTGGAGAATCTATCAGGCATATTATTTCTGGTTGTTCTCGTCTTGCTAACGGCGAGTATTTGCATAGGCACAACCAAGTAGCCAGGATCGTACATCAGCAACTTGCCCTTAAATACAATCTTGTGATTTCAGAGGTACCATACTACAGGTATGTGCCCGACCCAGTTCTCGAGAATGGTCGTGCTACGTTATATTGGGATCGATCTATTATTACAGACAGGACTATTGTAGCCAATAAGCCTGATATTGTGGTGATAGATCGATTAGAGCGCCGCGCAATGATTGTCGATATCGCCGTTCCTCATGACGAGAATCTCGTGAAAGTCGAAAAAGAAAAACAAATAAAATATTTGGATTTATCTCACGAGATTGTCGATATGTGGAATGTGGATTCGGTGATCATTGTTCCGATAGTCGTATCAGCTCACGGATTGATAGCCAAGAGCCTCGACCAACACCTTAAGAGGCTCACGTTAGGGGGCTGGATCAAGGCTCTGATACAGAAGGCAGTCCTTCTTGACACGGCACGTATAGTGAGGAGGTTCCTGTCTTTGGAGCCCTAACCACCGGTTTCTTGGTCCCTGTACCCGAAGTCGGTGGTCTACTATTTTTTATATTTTTAAATGTATTTGTTTTATATGTATATTTAAAAATGTAATTTATATGTATATACAAATGGAATAAAGAGAATAATAATGAAAGAAAAATTGTAAATTCTTTGGAGCCCTAACCACCGGTTTCTTGGTCCCTGTACCCGAAGTCGGTGGTCTACTATTTTTTATATTTTTAAATATATATTATGTTATTGTTTATCTTTTTTATGTATTTAAAAATGTAATTAATATGTATATATAATTAAATAAAGAGAATAATAATGATAATGATGATAATGGTGAAAATGATGAAGATGATGAAAATGATGAAAATGATGAAAGTGATGAAGATGATGAATTGATGAAAATTATGAAAATGATGAAAGTGATGAAGATGATGAATTGATGAAAATGATGAAAATGATGAAAATGATGAAAATGATGAAAGTGATGAAGATGATGAAAATTATGAAAATGATGAAAGTGATGAAAATGATGAAAATGATGAAAATGATGAAAATGATGAAAATGATGAAAATTATGAAGGTGATGAAAATGATGAAAATGATGAAAGTGATGAAGATGAAACGATGAAGATGATGAAAATGATGAAATGATGATTATGATAATAGTGATGATAATGATGATATGTATATATAAAAGTTCGAAATCTTATCTAAAGATATAAAAAGATATAAAAAGATATAAAAGATATAAAAGATAAAAAAAAGATATATATATAGTATCTGGGTTGCTTCAAGCAATGAAAAATAAACTAATAACAAATAAAATTTAAAATAGCAAAAAGTGTCGTGACAACAAATTATGTCGCGACAATTTCCGTCTAGCCCCCTTCGTTTTTTCGTTCATATCGCGCGATAAGGAACTTCGTTCCAATATTTATTTTTAAAACAGACCTTTATTTAAATGCTCTAAAACTAAGAAAATAAATTAATAAATATATATATATATATATATATATATATATATTTGCAGACCATGTTTGGTGTGGTGTTGTTAGATATCAGAAAACATTTATAATTATTTCATAGTTGATAAGTTCACAATAGTCTATCAGGAAGTTTATCAGTAAGTGGTGAAACTGGTTCAATCTTTATAACGACATATCTAACATTTTAACTAACTTCTTACATATTACTAAACCGAAAGTTGCAAAAATTTAGGTGTAGTGACTAAATCATAAAAGAGTAAGACATAAAATATGCTCACAGAAGTAACTGTTAACTACTGACTGTTATAATTCTCATCGGCCTTACAGTAAGCCAGTGTCACCGAGCGAGTGAGGATACCAGGGGCTCATATCCCAACTAACCAATTGGGGAGAAGGATGGGGGAGGCTCTTCTCTCTCCCCATTCCCCAAAGGCCGGCAACGCACTTGTGACGCCTCTGGTGTCGCGGGTGTCCATGGGTGGTGGTGAGACGTCTGCTCGTTTGCAGCTATAAAAAATTAAAAAGCAATACATTTTTGTAGTCTTATTAAAAAAAAAACAAAGATAACAATGTAATATCCTTGCCAACATAAATCACACGACAATGACAGCAGCAAAATTCTCAGGTGAAAATCCACAGGTGCTCCACTATACCTTAAAGGTCTGTAATAATGTATCAATTAAGTCTTATTACGTTACAAAGTAGTATAAAGGCAAATTTCAAACGAGTGTACCACATGATAATGAACGAAGCTACAAAGCTATTTAATTAATCCATTATTTTATGCACCCGTTGCCTCTCACGGAACTTAAAGTAATTACAGGTAAAGTCAGAAATGGCTTGAATAGAAAGTATTCTCAACGAGAATTACCAATAGGTAAGGCTTGTTTACTGATGTTCGCTATATTTTGCTTCTTTTGATATATATTTATTTAATTTGCTTCACCGCACACAGCCGACATCACACCGCACACCTCGTAAACGAAGTTTTTACTTTTAAGCATTATTTTGTAATTTTTTGAACAATATAAAAAAAATCATGTCTACATGTAATTATTTTCTTTGTAGCCTAACGGTCTTATAGATTTTTGCGTTGTTGTTAGATTAGTCTGAAGCCAGAAGTACACATCATTTTTAAATTGTTTTAAACACATTGTGTGCATAAAATGATATCGGTCATACAATGACGTATCACTCGACAGTAGTTAAGTTCTGAACTGCTGAGTTATAGCGTATTGAAGACGTATTTGAGACTGAATTGAATACCACTTGTAAAATTAAAACCAAATCAAGATTTAGGGTGCGCTGCTTCAAATACTTCGAGTGTTCTTTGTATTGTTTCAGTTTCATCTAGGTAATAAACTGAAAGAAAATGTAAGAATGTTTTATAAGAGACTTACTACTATATTATAATATTTATATATATGACTGATTGAACTTTGCTAAGTTATTTGCGTTATTTTCTTGTGTATTTGTATTATATTTTATAGCATGATACTGTTCAATCTCATAACATTTTTATGCAGAATAATTTAAACTGTATTCAAGGAAAGCAAAAAATTCTTAATATTACGGGTTCAAGTATGAAATTGTCGATTCAAACTGAAAAATGTAAGTTATTTTTATTGTCCAAAGTTCAGTGTCTATCACACTTTCGCCGCGATCGCGAGTTATGGAATGAACTATCGCCCGCGGTATTCCCGTACCAATACGACCTTCAAACCTTTAAGAAAAGAGTGTACTCCCCTTTGAAAAGCTGGCATCGCACTTGTGACGCCTCTGGCGTTGCGGATGTCCATTGGCGGCGGTAATCGCTTACCATCAGGCGATGCGTCTGTTTGTTTGCCCCAAATATCAAAGCACAAAAAATACTTAGTACCATATGTGGTATACCCATTAGTAAATTATTGGGGATATAATTACTTAACGTGCTTTTCTGCCTCAAACATTATAGGACATAACCAAATTACTTGACTCTATTTGCCGTTGCTTATTTCTTTAACGCACGAAACAAACTTGACTGTAATTGTTTTTAGTACCTCTAACCAAGATAATAAGGTTTCGTAAGTACTTTATAAGCTATTAACTTACTACTTTCTACTATTTACGATAATGTGGTGTGATACCAATTCTGCCAAGTTGGCATTCTACAAACAAAATTTTAAGAAAAAAGTCGACTTCAAGAACTGGACCAAATTGGAATGGGGCCCACACGGCAAGCATCAGCTTTTAAATAAAAAAAGAATAATCGGAATCGGTTGGCGTGATATTGAGTTATTCGTCAATTTATCGCACACCTAGTTATTGCAAATTTAAGTCTTCTATAGTTTTCTCATAGATGACATTGTCACAACTGGACCAAATTGAAATGGGACCACACGGGAAGCACCAGCTTTCAAATAAAGAATCATTAAAATCGTTTTCCGCAGTCGAAAGTTATGAGGAAACAAACATAAAAGAAATATAGTCGAATTGATAACTCCTCCTTTATTTAAGTCGGTTAAAAACAAAATCCCCCGCCGCGTCTGTCTGTTCACGATTAACTTCTTATAACTACGAAATTTATATTTAGTTACGTAATATAGTTACTAACTCAAATACTAGAATTATAATTATAGATCGAATAGAAAAATCAATTATATCTAACCCAAAGCTTATCTGGACATTTGTCAAAATTAAAAGGAAAAGTAGCAGTTCCTATCCCGCGGAAATGAAATTCTGTGACAAAGTCGCCTCCAATGGCGGCGATATATTATGTTTTTTAACACATGTAAAAACAATATACAAATATGCACTTCCTATAATACAACCACGTCTTCATCAGTTTTCAACAACCTTACTTTGGAGGTTGACGAAATATTACGCGCTCTGATTTCTCTTGACGAATCTAAAGAACTTATTTATACTCATAAACCTATATTTATTTATCTGTATAAATAAAAATAAATCACCAAATGTGTTGCGAAGCTCAAATTTCTAAATTATTTTAACGGTTATTTTAAGAGATCCTGCAGACCACGAACTATTTAATCTTCCGATAGTTTAGTTTGAAGGCAGTTGTCTACCGATACCGAATCATTTTAATGTGCACACTCCCATACATCTTCATACTGATTAAGAAACTAATCAAATTATATCCCAATTAAAAAAATTGTAGTCTGCAGGGGCTCTAAATTTCTATATAAATACATATCTACATGACATGGATAAATAACACTCGTATAGAGAACAAATGCCACACAGTGCTTATCACACAATTATTTTGGTTGAGTAGGAACAAAACCAAGGACCTGCGGTCTAGCAATCATTAGCATTAACTACTAGAGCTTCAGGACAGTCTGTATCATCATGAAATTACCCTCTGCGGTATATTTAAATCAATTTGACCTCCAATCCTTCAAGAAAAGGACGTACACTTGCCTGTAAATCCGTCACAGCGCTTGTGCCTCCTGAGTTTTAAAGGTTCTAGGTTCTACGTTTTCCCACTCTAGCGAAAAAAAGAATTTGCAGTCATAAGGACTGCCGATAGAAATGAAATATTCTAACTTACAATGTTTTTGTAAAGTGAATGTGTAATATTAGAAGTTTCATAATATTTAAATAAAATTATCAACATCAAACATTATAGTCGTTCCAATACTTTATTTAACTTTTGACAGATCACGCACATAAAGTTTTGTAATAATTTTTGATACAATGTACTACAGATAATACTGTACTTTACGGGCGGGCTCCGCCTACTTAGGGATGTGTCATACGTAATTAATGACCACAGACTATAAAAACGGTTTTGAAATAAATCGATTATCGATTATATTAATAAAACATACAATAAAATTATTGTGATTATATTTTATATCAAATCACGTAAAAAGCTTTATTATTTTGCATTAAAATGCCCTAAATGTCTCTGTTTCAATGCATAAATAATTTGCGTAATGAAAACAGTTTCATCGTACTCGTACCTAGTAATGGGATCGAATGTATTCGCCGCAAATTAATGAATCTAAAATAATTGTTTAGACTTACTATAGTTGGTTCAAATAAAAACTACCTGCGGTACCTACTTGTAATGAACAGGTACAAAATGTTGAAATTCGTAGTAATTTACGGATTAAAAATAAAACAACCAAAAGAGGTACTGTAATACTAATTTTAATTATAAAGAATCGTCTTCTTCGTATGACCAGGAATCATCATCACTTGAGTTCTCAGTAATATTGATTATCATTTCTTGGATAGATAAATTGTCGAATGCAACATCCCGATCCCAATCCGACATTATCACCTTCTTTGTTTTTTCTACAACATTCGCCCAGTTTTCTGGAGTTACTTTTTCACACGCATTTTTCAGTAAATTCAGCATTTTTCTTGCGGTGAAAGGAGGAGTTGTATTGTTCCTCGCAGCATATCCTTTAACTTGTGCCCAGATCATTTCAATTGCATTATATTGGCAGTGATATGGGGGAATTCTGAGGACGGTATGCCCATGCTCTGCTGCCATTTCATCTATGACGTATCGTTTTGGCAGCTTCTTTGTTTTTAATATCTTTACTAACTCTACTTTTAGTAGGGACTCATTCACCTCTTCGCCATTGTCACGGAGCCAGTTTATAATTTCATGTTTTTTGTTGGCCTGTGTTGGTATTTTATTAATTTGACGAGAGTGATAAGGTGCATTATCAATAAATATTATTGATGGCTCTTCGAGTGATGTAAGCATTTCTCTGAACCACTTTTCATACACGTTCGAATTCATCTCCTCATGATAATCTCCTGTTTTCTGGGATTTAAAAGCTAATAGAGCGCCTGGCACAAATCCTTTTACTGTTCCTGCATGACAAATAATCAGTCGTTCGCCTTTTCCCATTGGTACTGTAGAAGTGGAGCCAACGGTGTTGTCAGTCCAAGTTTTTGACAGCGTATGATTCGCATTGAGCCAAGTTTCATCTGTGAAAACAACATTCGACCAATCTTCTATTTTTTTTGCTTGTCTTAAAAAATCGCATCTATACAAAGCAATATCATTGCGTTCCATTAAAATTTTTCGTTTGTCACATTTTTGGAATAACATTCCAATGTCTTTCAATACCTTTGTCAGAGAAGATTTTTGACCACGGAACAAACCACTATTTCGAAGAGATTGTGTTAGTTTTTTTAATGTTGGAATCTCTTTTCTTTGGTAATAGTCGTATATATGACGACGAATAGCATCAGCGTCAAAATTGTCAACGGCTGTAACTTTACTAGGCGGACGTTTTTTCTTAGGTGTAGATAGCTTATTCTGTTCCATGCCACTGCTGCCGTAGCCTTCTTTTGTTATTTTTGCCACTGTTGGAGCACTAATACCTAATGCTGCTGCAACACGGTCTCTAACTTGAGTCACTGGTATAAGAGGCCCACCATTACGGCTTTCCTTTTCAAAGTATTCACGAAGTCGCAAGACAAACTCTCTTGTTTGTCCTTTGAGTACTTTCTTTTTTGGCATTTTGACAGTAACGAAGGCAGGAACGATACGCTCAACTCAACCAAACGTGAGAATTCACAAATAAATCAATACGGAGGAATATAAATACTCAACTATATTGAAGGTTACTCATTGAAATACTGTAGATTATTTTAAAATAGACATAGAGAGATTTAATAAAGATCATCAATAGTTTAACAAATACAATATTAACCACTGAATTACAACACAATACAATAATACATTTTGAAAATTCAGTTCCTTTTATATATTTTTTCATGACATAGAACCGTCATATTTGAACAACATTCTTTTAATCCATTTCTTCTTTATTTTGACAAAGGAGGTCGCACATTGAAACACATAGAAATATGAAGTACGAAATTATCTATAAAATAATGAGTTTGTTAAATCGATTAAAACTTCTTAATGCATAAAATCGATCGATGAAAGAAATCGAATAGGTAACGGGTCAGGGTATCACTATTTGATTAAGTATTAGAGCTGTCAAAAGTTAAATAAACTATTGGAACGACTATAGCATGTTGGTGACGCGAACTCATAAGGCATCCTACAAAAAAGTTTTTAATACGGCTAAAGAAGTTTTCACTTAAAAAAATTACGTTAAGCAAAAAATATTATTACAAAACGAGCAAACAAGATTTTTTGAGAAAAAACCGCGCACATAAGCGAGTTATTTGAAAGACTTTAAAAAATCTATAATAAACAAGACAAAAATAAATTCACAAGTTTGCTAATATCAGTTTTTCCACGGAGTGACTGGCATCCGAACTCCGCAATCCTGACAGCGATCTGAATTTCAAACTAGTTTTCAGTATAACGTGGTTTCGAAATGAAATCTCTTAACACTTCAGAATAAGATGACAGAAACACATTCCTCATATAGAAATTTTCAGCTTATTGTGTAAATGATAGCATGTTTTAGCATTCTACCAAGTTTCGTACGGCACAGATAACAACCCACCAACTAAAACAACATGAAACTAGGCCGACAAAGTTTGTAACACAGATGATGTTTACATTGCACTAGTTGAGTTCAATTTAATTAAAAAAAATATTTCACGCAAACTTTGGGGCTTTTGCAATTAAACTTTTTTTTTTTATTTTGAAGGAAAATCTTTAGTTTACTGTCGCTATAAAAAAAAATTAAAATAAAACTTAGACTATATGAGTTTATTTTTTGAATATAGAAAGCAATTCAAATTATTAAAATTCACATAATCCAGATAATTTTTGGTCTGGATTCCTATTTAAACAATAATCTTTTCTATTCTTAAAATAATTAGTAAAGATTAAACTATATTACAGCTAAATTTATACATACATCCTTTTCTTAGCCATTCTTTTTTGTTTTTCTAATAACGAACTAAGGAAGCCAGGAAGCTTTAAGACTTGCGGTTTGTATACCTAACAGTAATTGGTAAGCATAAGTTGACACAACAGAGGTTGTCAAAAAGTGCCTTTAATCTATAATTTATTTTATGTTTAGTATAACTACATTGCAAAAAGGAAGGTTTGTGGATTAATGATCCCAGTAATTCGTACTAAAGCAAGCATTTGTGCTACCTTTTGTTTATCCCAGTCCTCTATGTCCTGGAATTTTAAGCTTGGTTAAAGACTACGTAAGGAACTCGTAGTCTTTTAAGTTTTGGTCCCTACCATGAACTTTCAAGAGTTATCAAGGGACACGCGCTTTAGTTAGGGACTGTACGTTTGATTCTATGTTGCCAGTACCAAGTGCAACTTTACAATAATATAGCTTGTACATTAGAATAACACATAGGCTAATTTATGAAGATATTAGCTTCGCTTCGCAGCGTTGCCCGCGGTTATTGTAGTATCGCGGGTAGCACCGCGGGGTTCAGCTAGTTCTATAAAATGTAGGATCCCGAATGTTACTTATTTTTTTGAAGACGCATATCAGTATTTTCACCCGATTGCTGAGCATCTCAATGTGACTCTTCCAGTTTAGATTCTGATCTACCATTGCACCTAGAGTTAGGAACTGGGCAGAACATCAAATTCGTCGCTGGTCTGTCCCTCCTGTTGCAGAGACGAATCCGTCTCCATCCCGCTCAAGCCGCGTTCGGAAGCCAAGGTACATGCGGTGAGCTCCGAGATCGGCGGCGTCCTCTCTGCGGCCTCTTCTGCCCTTGGCGGTTGTTGGCCGTGTCTCGTTCCGTTATGAGGAAGGACTTTGTGTAGTGTGGCAGCGTCGATGACGCGGGTGTGAATCAAAAAACCGGCCTCGAGCTTCTTCTTCATCTCCGACATCTTGGATGACCGTCAGAGTGGTGTCTGTTATCGGAGAGGCGATGGATTTCGTTGTTTTCTACAACCAGCTGAGAGCGTTCGCTTCTTCGGAAGGGGCACCGGCGGAAAGATGGAGACTGCGAGCTAAAAAAAGGTTATCAGGGTCAGAAGAAGCCCCGCACTGTCCGCGATTACCTCTATACCCAATGTACGTCACGTCTAATAGTCCAGCTGTTTCAGAGATTAGCTGGAATATGGCATAAATAGAAAGCAGTCATAAGCACTGCCGACAGAAGTGAAAACTCATAACTATAAACAAACGGTTGTTTTAACTTACCTGAAATGAACACCTATGCTTTTTTTAATAGTGTGCAATAAAAAGAACTAAAAATTATTATGATAGTAAGTAGTAAATGGAAGTAAAGCTTTGATACTCCAATGGATGTCGCTGTTTTCAAAAGAATTGTAAACAATCTTTTTGATTTACAAAAGGTTTTGTGTAAGTAGAAAATCGTTATTTTAATTTATTGTAAATCACTTTAAGATAATGAAATATTAACTTTAAGTATATAAAATCACATTGAGAAAAGACCACTATCTAGAAAAACAAATGCTACCAAAGTATATCGGTAGATGGCGCTGTTAACAATAAACATCCGTTTTACGAATTTTTTAGATCAAGACACGTGACCTGACGCGAGTTTATGGTCACGTGACCTGACACCCCGACGCGAGTTTATACATTTTTACCCATTCCAAAAAAGTACACAGCGCCGCTAAAGAAGTTTTCACTTCAAAAATTCCAAAATTACCTTTTTGTTGTAAGTAGGTACCTTATTTCAATTTTACTTATTTGAACAGATAATAAATATTCGAATAAATATTCTATATACCTAATTAAACTAGTTGACCAACGCAACTTCGTCTGTGTCTCTTTTAAATCATGCTCGGCTCGATTGCGTGATTTAAACTTGATGTTAACTATCTTTTCTTAAGCACGTCAACAAAATACTCATTTAAAAATAAAACGTATAAATCGGTTGGATATTTTTCGAGTTCATCGTGAGCAACGTGTCATATAAATTACATATAATAAATCACAGATTACACTACATAAATAGAAAAAGCATTCTATAAAATTTAACCAATTGATTACAAGCTAACCAGCCAGCTAGGAAATGCTGAAGAATACTTGGCAACTACAATTTTATTTTTATTTAATAGTACGTCGTTCCTTACCGACTCATCCGCTCGCTAGGATGCCATGGGAAATGAATGAACTGGAATTTAATTTCGTTATCTACACAATTCTACTCGTATTATCTTCACACTGCACAGTCATTTTATTTTTCTATTGCATATATGGGACGATACTATTCATTTTCATTGCGCTTTATTGAGGTCGTATTACAAACCAATCTGTGCTTAAAAGCTGCTTTATGTATTTGTTATTCTTGTGGGAGCTGTTTCCCTTTATTATTATTATTTTCAAACAAGATTTATTTTCATTTTTATTTGCACAGCTTTGAATGCTTGTTCAATAAAAGCCGCGTACACAAACAATTGCTGTATTCAGTTTTCTTGAAAAATTTGACTTCATACCCTCTTTGTGTTATACTCGTACTTTGTATTACATTCGTATAAATCAAAGCAATACAGTTCCCTTTATAAGTCTACTCCATTTTACATCAAGAGAATATTTAACGAAAGTTAGCTGTTAAATGAGAAATTAATTGTATTTGCTCATTTTCACGCCTATATAGGCAATTATTTTCATCGGAATATTCAAGTGAGATTATATTAATTTTCGTTCAACATTGACATTGTATTATATATTGCTACAAATTACTGTTATGAAATTGTTTTGTTAATAACACATATTTGAATCGTTATAAGAGAAATATTTAGCAGTCATTATTAAAGTTTTTTTATGTTACTCGTATCTCTTATGCATCCTTCCTTATTATTATAAATGTGAATGTAAGTTTGATTGCTACGCTTTCACGGGAAAACTACTTAACCGATCATCATGAATCTTTGTACATATATTCTTGGAGATATTAGAAGTAACATAGGATACTTTTTATTAAATGCAAGCAATGCCGCGGCCGACTGCTAGTTTTGAATATTTCGTCCTCGCCTAGGGGTATTCAAGATGGTGACATTGTTTTAATCACTTACGTTGACTTTCTTTAATATTGATCACAAGATCAATCAAAAATTATTTCAGAATGTTATACCGATCTAGTGAGATCGAGAGTAAATCGAAATTGAACTTTGAATGAATTCTTTTCAGTATGAATAAGCAAACAAGTAAAACTTTTTGATATAATATATTTCCGTTTAACAAATTAGCAAAAGTTGAATGTTCCTTGAGTGCAGTGAGTAGTGTGTGTGAATTATATTTTCTTATGCCAATGGTTGGCTTGTGTGACGTGACGTGACGTGTTTATATGATGCGATAACCTCATACATTGATAAGTCACTTATCGATGTCAATGTCGAAGTTGCTTCGACATCCTCCGGGCTCTTGAAAGCGCCAGGTTTCAAAGATTCATCCTCTTCCGTAGAAGGAAGCAGACATATCGGGTTAATGGCTCTTCGTATTGTGCAGTATTGGCAGTGGAGACATCTGCCACATGAGGAACCACATCAGTTCCGGGGAACAACTTGGCAACTCGTCCGAGGCGCCAGCACGGCGTGGTCATGCTGCTAAGCGTTATCGTCTTGCTGGCAGATGTCGTTATTGCAAACAACTACACAATTCCCTTCTTCATGAAACAAATGAGTTATACTCTAAGTGTGAACGATTCATTGACTATAACAGTCTGTTCTTCTAAAATTATTTTATGTACTTCGTAAATTTAAGTCACCAACCCTATCACTGATGAGTCTATGATAGTACGATCATTACTCGCCAGCGAGAGTCAGTCGACGATTGTTAGTGAAGCTGTAAAACACCAACTTAACCTGATACCTAAGCCATCGAATGCTAACATTATACGCATTGGTGACAATAAATTAAATATAAATACAGAGCGCTGTACTATACGCCTCCATTCTCAGAATTCTCCATTTAATGTGTATGTTACACATTAAAAGGCCTAGTCTTGCCTAAAATTTCCTGCCCTTTACCAAAGGTTTCTTTTGATATTAAAAGGCTTAATATAAGCAATTTTCAATTAGTAGTTCCCACCCATTAGCATGCTTATTGGTGCGGTCTTATTTTGGGATATTATAAGTGCCCAACCGCACTTGTCAGGATGCGGCAATCTCAAACTTAAAGTTTCAAAGTTGGGATGGCTCGTAGCAGGACCCCTTTTTTTTCTCGAGCTGAAATTCCCCCGGATACCACCTGGTGGCATCCTGGTGGCATTTCGGACACGAACCGACTAAAACCGCACTCCATCTCGGGTACTAGATGCCGGGGAACCAGGTGCACCCTAGAAAGGAAAACCCTGGAACCCCGACATACCTCGGGCCATCTACGATTTGTAAATGGCCCCCTTCTCTGTGGAAATCCCGGTGTTTCATTTGCTGTCCCCAAAAGTTGGGGCGCGAGTGCTGTGGTGCAAACGCAGCCCCCACCCGAGCCTGCCTCTGCTAGGGTGACAGATGGTCTCATATGTCATCCTCAGGCTTGCACTTATGGAGGACGGAAATCATTTTGCGATCTACATCGCCTGAGGCGACGGAAGTCGCTGAAGAAACGGCGGAGTTCCACGCGCTCTCGCTCCGCAACATGGCCGCAATCATGTTACCGAGCGAGAGAACCCCCACCCCGATGATAGTCACGAGATTACGCCTCGGGCCCCACCGCCGGCCGCCGTGGAGCGCCGTGTCTATGACCTGGCCATCGCAGTGGCGGCACTCAGGCGTTGGCTCCTTGCGGAACAGACACAGGTGATCTCCGAAGCATCCTTTCCCAGTGATCAACTGCGTCAGCCGGTATGAGAGAGTCCCGTGACGCCTCTCGAGCCAATCCTCCATAACGGGTCTTATCGCCGTAATAACGGCGTGCCTAACGCTTGGTTGCACAAGACGTTCCTTCCATTCCTCCACAAGGACCTGGCGGAGTTGGGATTTCTGATGATCGATTTCTCGAGTCTCAGGACTCCTACCCAACTCCCTGCCTACTTATATAAAAGAAAAAACACGCTCATCTGTCACATGCAACCTTCTTTTGAAGGACAATGCAGCCTACACGATGAGTTGCCTAGATTTTAGGAACTTGAGAATTACCCAACGACGCGACGGCACGACCGTTCAAAAAGCTAAAAAAATCTTTAAGCGTTGGTATGTCGCTTAAACTGTTCCTATGCTCCTCCCATTTGAAATACGTACTACTGTGAAGCTTTCCTGCGACTACATATATAATTAAAACATACCATTTATCTGTAGGTAGCCCGAGTGTACTTAACGCACATATATTCTTTGTGACATGGTCAATAATGAACCGTAACGATTGTCACTTTCTTGCATATTCTCAATACAACTACAACGATTTTAGGTGATTATTAATTAATTGTCGTTTATTGTCGTAACGCTCGCACAATAGTTGCCAGGCTTGTGCCTGTAATAATTACGTGAAAATTTTAAAATTCGAAATAACTCGATCGGCTTCACTCACCAAGCATGAATTTAAATAATGAAATTTATGAATACTTTCAATCCGATTATTATTGTGAACTAGCGACACAAATGTTTCCTTAAACTCCAACCAATTGAAATATGTGCCGTCAAAATTAGGATTTTTTATTACAGGGAGTTTAAAACCCAACATATTGCATTGATCATGATCCTTATGATGACAAGTAGAGACTGAACTGTGCAGATAAGTCAGATTTTTATCCTGACAATTATTCTTTATTATGTCTTGAGCCAGTGCCATACAATGAACGAAATCCTGGTCTATCAAATCTCTGGTAGCTCTCTCACTCAGTTAATTGATTTTCCGAATTAAATATCTCTATTTCATTCTGCACCTTATTGAAGTCAACAAATAAGACTTCAACTTTAGACAATTTCATCGACGACGACGACTTCAGAGTTTACTTACTTCAAGTTCAGAGATACTGTCTAAAGATACTAAAACATTCAAACTAGTTTTAAATTTAGTGAAACGTCTTTTAATAGAACCGCGTGTGCTTATTAATTCCTTCAACTTAGCGTTGTCCGTCAGTTTAAAGTATACTCTCAAGAACCTGTCGTAAACAATCTATCGGTAATTAAGAAACAATTGCATAGGATATGCTCCTTCCTCGCTTTGATTACCAGCTGATAGGCTACGAGCAGCGCGGGAGCACGCCGGACTGTCAGTCAGGAAACTAGTTCTAATTGCATTCGAAGCGGCGCAGTCGCGTTAATCAATGGAATAGATTGTTTCCGAGCGTCTTAATACACTTGTCAATGTATGTATCCTTATGTGATTAAAGGGCAGAAATGTATAGTACTAGTTTTAAATTACATAATATGTAAGTTAAAATTACTAAATATTGTTTAATTAGGCAAGAAATGGGCAAAATGTTTGATATTCTATGTACCTATGTATAGGCGACCAAGAAATTATTTATAATTGTTTTGTTATTATAAATCCCTGAGTCCATCTATATATCAGTGTAGGCAAGTATAGTATGCAGTGTATACATCTGTATTATCATCAGCAGTCCCCAATAGTTCACAGCTGGCCACACACCCTACACTATTTTACCTGGCCAGCAGAGTACAGTGGGTCAAAATCTCCTTTCTGTGGAGACTCCTATAATCATACACTTAAATATATATTAAGTCGACATACATGCTTTAGGAGGTCCTATTTGCCTTTGTTACTTTTCAGCATTGGATCTTCAGTGTAAAATCTATCGAACCCAATATAAAATACCGTATTTCAAAATGGTAAATTTTAAAGATACTGGAATTTTAAGATTTTTATACATGTTTTTTATTATAATCTTATAAATCACTATGTATCACAGGGGACTTTACAAATTTACATGGAACGGATATAAAGAACACTCGGACTCAGAACAACAAAGTGTTGTTTTGAAATACGCGAGGTAACCGCCTAAACATTTTTATAAGGTAGTAGAGCCACAACTGATTTCATCACTAACGGGTCAACTCTTCTGTGGCTGTACTACTCTTTCACAGAAGACCAACCTAAAAAAACGGCATTCATCCTGTCGTGTTTCGTCTGTGAGTGCGACACTGAAGGATCTCAATAGGCCGCCATAGTGTGGCCCACCAGCAGCATTGTTGCATTGTCTGCATTCATAATAATATGGTGACCATCGCTCTTCAATTCTGCTCATGTACGTAATTTCAACTTTAACCTTTTGAAAATGTTTACTGACGTTCAACTAATATCTCTGTATACTTTGTAATTTCTCAAATATGAAGCCATTAGTGAACGTCCAAGCTAGGTTTCACTAAATTTCTAGATATAGCTAAAAAGCAAACAACACAAAGCTATTAAATTGCATGGCAAACATTGAGGTATTACAGTTATTAATGGTTTTATTACCGTATTTACTTGAAACAACAACCACTGTGGTGAAAAGTTTGTACAATGAATTGAAGTTTGGAAGTTACTATTTCGGTTGCCACACTTTGTAAAGGTATTTGCTGTAACCAATCCTTGGTATAACTTGCTACCTCACCCACGCAAGCTTATCTATAGCCTGATGTTTTATATACAGCGTGTATTAATTTGTTTATGTTGGTCAAAGACTCGCGGATTCGAATCGCAGTCCATTTGGATTAACCAACGTGGCGGCTGTTATGACCTGACGATTAATTGCTGAAGTCTAAGGATTAATGCCTGA
This sequence comes from Spilarctia lutea, assembly GCA_916048165.1. Classification (NCBI taxonomy): domain Eukaryota; kingdom Metazoa; phylum Arthropoda; class Insecta; order Lepidoptera; family Erebidae; genus Spilarctia; species Spilarctia lutea. The sequence goes on along the minus strand of OU696470.1, from coordinate 25,471,613 downwards.
ATAAAATGCAGGTTTCGAATACATTAAATTTAATGACTGAAACTAATTTCTTACAGATTTGTTGTTCTTGCTCAAATTGGAAGTCATTAGAGTGAGCGAGAGGATTTTTATCTCGCTGGCTCTATAGCAACGATCAGTAGTGCTGCATTTTGAATTAATACAAAATAAATGAGCACTGTTTATTTCAACTAACAGTTTACTATTTAGAAGGTTAAAGTGAGCAAACTTTAAAAGATAAACATATGCTGTCGCAACTACTTGTAGAACGTTTAACGGGAAATATTTCATACATTATTTTTGGGAAACTAGAACCGTTTACGCAGTGCACTCAATAGAAGAGTTTTTGCAATACTTTTAAATGTATTTGCCAATAGCCTTCCTCGATAAAAAAGCTATCAATCTACGAAAAAAAATGTCTAATCAGATGAGTAGATCCTGAAGTTAGCTCGTTTAAACAAACTCTTTAGTTTGAAAATATTAGTATAGATAAGTCAATAGGCAAAAGCCATATTTACATGGAGGTTTTTGTCTATGTCAGACAGACACATTATAATCTTGACTTGGCGCAACTGACCACCACACCTTCACAAACTAACTAAGACTATTTCAGAACTTTTTCGTCAGTCGTCTACGTGGTTTCTAGTGGAATTACCACATACTTCTGATTTCTGGCTCTAGAGGACTACTGCCGAATCAAGGACCAGGAGTTCCGAAGATGTTTCCGTTGGTTCCGTAAAAAGGGGAGCTTCAACTACCCTTAACCATTTCCACAGATGTTCGTATGGTCAACGAAACCGACAGCTTAACACGCTCTCCGAAATATGGAGGAATTTCAATGTGTTAATGGTCACCCATACTGAGGCTATCCTGGCTATGAGTGCTTAACTTTGCAAAGTGCTAAGAAACTCGGTTATTACGTAGCCACGAGTCACTACACATGAGAAACACAGCTTATTCCACTTTATATAACTATTTTTGAAGAGCAGGCCTAATTGGGTTCAAAAATAGATAAATATCGTCGCATTTATTGTTATAAGTATTTTTTCCAACTAAAACTCACAATCTCCCATAAAATAAATAAGCGTAAATTTTGCTCTTAATGAAATGAGGCCTGTAGATATACCTACATTTTTCCTAAATTTTGGTTAAAATTTATCTATTTTTAGTTTAATTAATTCGCTTACTTTTTTTATAAATAAAAAATAAAAGTATTTATGTCAGTCATCCCTATGGAGCCTGTTTTAGATTTGTCATCATTTTTTTGTATAAAGAAAGAAACTTGTAATAAATTCTAAACCAACCCTTCTGGTCAATTTGATGTAGTAAGTAATAATAATGATAAACTTTATTTCTGTCACAAGGAAGGTACAATTTAGCTACAGGATATCTAGTTAAAAATTTAAAATATTCTAAAATTTCCTTGGTGAGATCTGGGGTCCGTACTAGGCTCGAAGCCTGTGTCACAGATCTACAGCCGACAAAATAGTTACTTTTTTATTAAATATGCTCAAAAAATTAGACAGAAACAAAAAAAATGGAAAAAAAGTGAAAACCTTCTAAGGAGATATCTAGCAGTGGACTGTTAATGTTAATGTAAGCGCAGGATCAAAAACTCTTATTTTAAACATGGTATGGGACACGATGTGGTTAAGTTGTTTCGATTCTGATAAACTGCCCTATTAAACGTCCCAGCAGGGTGAGAAACCAAGGCGGGGTTTCAACGCGTGGCCCTCATTTTAACCTCCTTTCGTAGGTTTTTGTCCATTAGAAGACTATTAAACTGTAAATGTTATGACTATTAAACTATAAAACTGTTGATGATGACATTTCGATAGATTTATAAGATAAATCAAGTGATTTAAAAAGTAAGTATGTCTCTAACTGATAAAACCACCAATTATACTCCTCTTTGTTAAATTTCTGTCCAACAAATGTGTCAGATTTCATTAATACTATTATACCGATCTATTTCAATTAGCCGTCGCCGCGTCGTCGGCGTTCAAACCATCTGTAAATAAATTTAGAATTAAACCAACGCAGTCAATAAAGTACTAAATTGTTAAAGACAATAATTAATTAATTACAGGTTCGCGTATCGGCTTTTATCGCTGTAATGAGTCTTAAATTACTGACAATACGATCGAATATTAAAACGCCCTATATTGATTCCTGCTCACCCCACAACAATCAAACAATTTGAGCGAGTTTACTCAGTAATCATTGGAAAAAGTAACCTTTTTTACAAATAAATACTAGCGATATTTTTAGGGTTTCATTTTTATAAAGGAATGAATAAATAATATTTGAATGAATGGAAGCTTTGAATGCCGATTGTGGTGTTTGTACCAATTGAACCTTAAATTTATATGGTTCGAAGCCGATTGTTTATTTAGCGATCTTTAGAAAATTAAAGTTCAAGCAATATACAAGTGCTTTTCTTTCTTATTCTTTTTATATATACTGTAATGGATTGATAAGTACCATTACACAGAGTAGGTAAAACCAGTAATACCACTTGCGTTTCTATGGCCTTATATTTTTCTTATTTATAAGATGCAGGTAGTGGGCCGTAGCACTCTGTAGCACGTGTAATACCTTCATAATAGTTTGCTGTGTATATTTGTTCAATATTTATTTAAGTCTCAAAGTTTACTATTTACGATTCCGCTCATCTCATCGAACCCCACAAAGAACGTCTGATACTTAAGCTATTGGCACAACTATCTGCTGGTGAAACTCTCTGTCGTTGGTCTTCTTCCATTTTGGGTACAGTATCCTGTTCTAAAGAACCAAACTATCTCATTGTGCCCTATAAATTTTGGTGATTGAGCGCATGCAGATGAGACTCTATGCAAGCTTAGCATCTTCCTGTTATTTCTATGTGATATGTTCCTTTAGGTCAACGTCATCCATCTATGCATTGTTCATTGTCTCATCTTCCCAGAGACCCAAAGTAGTAACCTGGGTCCGTTTCACTTTCAAGCCTATTGATTTGTTTGACACAATGCTTACTGTACCATTTCTTACCTTTACGTGATGACCAATGCTAGTATAACAAAATAAATAACAATTTATATAAAAGTAATTGTTTGTAAAATCAACACTTAGAAAAAAAACATTACAAAGTTTTTTCAAAACTGTGTACACAATTTGTAAGAATTTTTATACTTTCGATGAAGGCGTTTTAAGGTAAATTGTCAGTTCTCAATCAGTTTTGAAACTTGAATCGCAACTAATATTGTTAGTTGAAAATTATTAACAACTACCCGCTCATCTTATGCTTAAACCGGGTAGTAATTTCCACTATTAAATATTACAGAACCGACTAACGTAATTCACCTAATGATATTTGTACAAAGAATTTCTTGAAGAAATCGCTCATCATGTTCGATTACGTACGTTGGCGCCCCTGAAGAATTAAATACTAACAGCAATTTCTCGAATTTATTGAAATAATAACGCTTTAACTTGCTAAGCAATAGATACCGAAGATTTTAACTGAAGATTTCTTTTAACTGTTGTGCTACGAGTATTTAAAAAAAGTACTATGTTTTCTGAACTAAACATATTTAACCGTTACGACTACGTGTATCTATGTCAGCTATCGCAGCAAAGGGTAGCCTATTTCGTTCCACAAGAATCAAAATATCTCCCTGACCAAATTTCATTACAAACAGACAGACAGCGCAACTTTCGATTTTTTTTTAATTAGTATGGATTTAAAAAGTAACTAAAACTCTGACAGTTTTATTCTCATTATTTTCGATATACTGTATTGAGTAACTGGTTCTCAGTACATTCGTAGGGAAACAATGGCGCTATTTCACACCGGTATTCTGTGAGGCCGTGGTATCACTCCGGACGAGCCGGCCCATTCATGCCGAAGCGTGGCTCTCCCACGGTAAAAACGAAACGGTTTTACGTTTTGGAAATCACTTCACTTAAATAAGAGAATAGCTGATAATTTTAGAGAAATTTTAGTTTAATGACACAATAACGCAATTGGCACCAATGTCACTTGTCCTTTTATTCTAGTTAATATGAAAACATTAGTATCGCCCGTTTTCTAAATTTTATGGAAATGTTTTCTTCTTTTAGAGTCTTTACATTAATATAATTAATAAACTGTTAATATTTTTCTCATCACCAGTAGTTGCTACAAGATATCGTCGAAATAGATTTCTTTTGTGTTCTTGTCACACATTTTGACATTTTTGTTATGAGTATATCAACTATGAGGAAGAGACTAGAGATCGTTTTTTGTTTTTTCGAAAGACGGTCCCCATTTCATGTCATCCACATTTTATATATTTTTAAAATAAATAGCTGATCCGAGTGAACCGGCTGGTTGCCATTTCATCAAAAGAAGAAGAGGAGACTGCTCTCAATGTCGTTTTGAAATCTAGAATTCAAATTGAACCAGAATTATTATTATTAATATTAGGCATGTCCATAGGCAGGCGCTATTTTTTTAAATGGACCTAACTTATTTTTTTCTAAAAATATTTTAATTTTTTTACCACTTTTCTTAAAGGGTTTCCTTTTCCAAATATTTAGCTTCTATCTGTGGAGATTTGTAAGTGGCGTGTTGTTGCCAATTTTATATTCTTTGCTAAGTGTATTACTATAAGTGTCCCTAAGATTAATAAATAAATAAATTTTATTAAACAATACTGCCGGGTTTTCATTTATTTTCATTTCGATATTTTAAATTGTTTCTCTCCATACTATAGAGTACAAATCAATTCGTTTACATTACAAGGTACAGTCACCACGACAATTCATTAATTAAATTATCGCGTGTTCGCTGTTGACATTCAATGAACGTCGATTCACAGGTCAACGCTTCGAGACATAATAACCCAACTTCTGCAGATCCAGTAACCGGCTGCTCCCGTACCCATGGCGACCGTCAATCGATACTAACCAAAGTGAAAGGACCGGCGTAAAACTTTTGACAAACTTTTGAAGTATATTTGTTTATACTTTGAAAATTATGAGCTCATGCATAAAATTTCAAAAATATTTCTTTCTAAGTCAGATAAACTTCTAGCTTGGTGTAATGTCAGAAATATTAAGATGTTTTAACAGGAATTCTGAGTAAGTTATTTCTCGTAGTACTGTGACGTCACTCATTCAGGAACAACAACAGGGGCGAGGCCCGTGTCGCGCGTGCGCAAAGATGACTATAAGTGACGCATCTGAAATGAGCCATTTTGTGAACTTTACCCTATCCGCTCAAACCTGTCAGGATAATTCTTTTTGTGAATTAAGACGAAAAAAAAGTATTCGAAAAAAAAAATTGGAGTGATATTTACCGCGTATTTAAAATATTTAAGTGACAAAAATTTGCAATTTTTGCAAGTGACTTCAAGTCTTTAGCGTAAAAAGTAAAGTCAGATTGCGCCAAACAATTCCTATAAAGTACTGTCAGAACATACTGCACATTAGGTTTTAGTAAAAATTATATATACATATTTATATAATTTTAAAATACATTTGTGCTTCCAAAGTTAGCATTATTTATCTTATGAAGAATAACTAAATTTCATACAAAGTTGTTGCGGTAGTTCTACCAGAAGTGATTACATAGAACTATCATATTTACAACTTTGTTTATCTCGGATAAATCGGAAATACAGTCCATTCGTATTTTATTGTGTTCGTAATTAATACATTCATTGCTTTAATTCAGCTGACATTAGTGCCTTATAAAACGATAGCAATAAACACGTGCTACACAAGTTTATAATTGGTGACAGCAGCCACATTCAGAGGGTAAGTACCTAGATTAAGAGTATACTAAAATCGATACTGCTTCTAATCTTTCTTTAGCTAGCCTCAGAGGATTTGTACTGGTAAATATCAACTGACTTTCAAGATATCTAAACAAAAAATATTTATGTTTAAAATTTTATAACTTATGTTTTAACTTATCTTAAACAAAGTTTGAAACAAAGTTTATAAAGTAATGGGCAGATGACAAATGTTTACTGTACGTAGTAAAACACGTTTCACGTCGGGGTTGGTGGAAGCGCTCGATACCAATAGCGTAGAAATTCAAGTACTCGTCACCAACGCTTCGTTTGGAATAACATTATATTTATTTTATTTTGTTGAACTTGACGCTCTTGCGAAAGTAAACGACAGATTAAAATTGTTGCGACTGACTGTACCTGCAACCGTGTACTTGTTATGAAACATGGACGAGTGATATTGAATAAGTGATTCACTACCATGCAGTATATGGTGTGGTTTCAGATACTTTTGCTTTTTACGTTTAGCCATTAGACCATTTTTTTTTAGACTTGCCTTGCGGTTTTATTGCCTACCTTCCTCTTTCTCTTACGTAACCACAATGAATTTTTTTAAGATAAAGGATATTTAGGTTGTAATTAACTATGCTAATAAAATAACTATGAAAATAGATATTTATAAAGTAACTTATAAAGTGGGAGAGGGATTCTGTCTGTGACTTCCATGTCTGAATAATATAAACCCTTGAGATTTTATTACGGATAGAATAGATTAACTATACTTCAGTGCCAACTATAAAATATATGAAAATGATGTTTTAACTTCATACCTCAGAATTAATACAATGCTATGGGTGTTAATTGGCATCATGTATTTCGTCGAAAACATTCTAAGACTAAAAAACTACCAAAACACCAAAAGGAATCAATGTCTAACATATTTTCAGATTCAAACAATTACACGATGCGGCGTTATGGGTAAATGGCCATAACTAGGATAAGGTGTTCAGTGCGACGAGTCCTGCCTCTAGATCTTTTCTGAGAAACAATCTTAACAATTTTTTTGATTACTACAATTGTAAGGCGGACTGCATCTATTCACATAATACACGTTACATAATAATAACGTAGTATCTTTTGGGTTGGTTCCAAATCCAATTCTAGCTGAACATGTGAATGGTGACCTAGATTATCTACGTTTTTATTTCATGAAAAATAAACTGCACTTATTGACTTAAACCTAGTGTAGCCTAACCTTTATTAAATGAGCAATGACCACGGGATTTAGCTCGTATCCATACTACTAAAGGACTTTAGTATAATATAATAATTTTCAGCATCATCACCAACTGCCTTCAATAGTTCACTCCTGGATGGCAACAGGGTTATGACCTACCATACCACACTAGCCACGGCTTGGTATAGGATTAGTTTCAAATTTGTATTTTCCTTGCAATGATGTAGTCCTACGTAGTTGGTCACGTATTCGTTTCTTACGACGACCATGAGACGAGTAGAGGTGGTGGTGCCACTCCATATTCTTCGTCGGGCATCACATGAATTCATCATCAGCCTATCGCAGTCCACTGCTGGACATAGGCCTCTCCAATTGCACGCCACTTAGTTCGAGCATCGGCTTCTCGCATCCAGCTCCTACTCCTGAATTATGAATTAATGATTTTAAATACAGAAAGTGTTTTGATTCCTTTTACTTGTGAATCATAGTGTTGACGTTATATCACTCGATTGTGGGTTCGATATCTATCTAGTACAAATAATTGTATGATGAGTGCAATAATTTGTTCTGTACCAGGGTTTGCTTCTTCTAAAATATGTATTTATTTATAAATAATTGTATGAGTCTTTATTTTCAGTTTAGTCACCATACTACCGGCGCTACTAGTTTGGGATCAGCGGGCAGATATCTGATAGTTATTATTGTCTAGTTTTTACCCGCAGCTCCGCCTCGCTTATAGCAGTAAAGAGTGGAGAGCCTATGTCCTTCCTCAAGAATCAAAGTATCTCAATTTCAAATTTCATTAAAATCGATGATGCGTTTAGGCCGTGAAAGCGTAACAGACAGACAAAGCTACTTTCGAATTAGGATAATAGTATGGATAATTTGATTACCATACTACCAGCACTGCACTACCATTGCGTTACCATACTAACTTAGGATCTGCAGGCAGATGATTTAAGTGAGTATAATGGTTGTATGGAAAAATCTCAATTCAGGGTTTTTTCACTTTACAGTTTATATATGCTATTTTAAATGAAAAGTTGAAAAATCAATAAGTAATCCTGCCATAGATTTCTGGACATAAGTCTCTCCAGTATAAGTAAGTTACTTGAATTTTATTTTGAGGCATAATTAATTAGCTGGACCTTGCCCAAAGTAGGGGCTGAGCCTAAATTTTTTAAGAGAAACACTGGAAACAACCCGTATCTGCATACCCATGGGACTGAAGCGTCGGAGGGGTAATAATAAAAATATCCTTATTTGTACACCAGAAGATTATAAAATGGACTTAAAACTAGGTATGTAGGTACAAGCAGCGGTCTTATTCCTCTAAGCTAATCTCTTACAGGCAGCCATAAGATGGAAAGAAAATTAAGATTAGGAGAAAGTACAGGGTAGTTTCTGGTCTGTTAAGAGATAGATAAGAACGACAAATTATAGTAGTATGATGTATCATTTAAATTGAATAGTAATACAAAGTGGGAGTCTTAATAAATACAAAGAAAAACAAACAAAGTGTGAATTAAATATACAAAACAGATTACGGGTAACTCAACCCGTTAAACCGAGTCTCAACAAATGTTGGGAATCGTGTTTCGGTTTTTGGCAATAAACATCAAAAAAATTAGATTGTCACAAATATAGATAGAAACGCTTAGTTGGAAACTAAAAGAAACATGCATCAACCGAGAACGAATCAACCGAGTTGTTAATTGATCTATATCACACACAAATACGATGAAAGTTTCTGATTCGTCTATCGTTTCTTTTTATATGAAATAATAAAAACTGTGACATTTTACCGTAGAGATGGTGTAGCGAGCAGGCTCGTTGCTCAAGTCCATCGCATCCTCCATAGATAGTGGTCTGAGGTTTCCTAACCTTAGGCTACTACAATGGCATGTTGTTAGCTAAAATGTTTTTCAAATTGTTGGCGACTCGGTGTAGCCGCAATGGAAACAAAAGTTGTCGATTTTCTAAAGAGTTGCAAACAGTTGGAAACACTGAAATTGCCTGCAATTTCGGTGGAGACGCGCCTTTACGTACCCATTTGTAACTCTGAAGTCAGTTGCCCTTGCGTCCCAAAGGAAACGGATTTACAAAGAAATTATTAAATCCGTAACTGCGCTTTAAAGAGAAAACTTAAACTACCTCGCTGAACTCCTTCTTTCTGGCTCTAGGTATTGTAAACCTAAACTTACTGTAAACTATATACCATAATATGGTATAATAACTATATACCATAATATCACTATGGTATGTAGTTTACAGTAAGTAAGGCCTATTGAGACGCTTCTACATCACAAAAATCCGTGTTAAACAATGTCTACGACGTACATAATTCATTTTTACTTTTTAATTTAACATAATAACAACTTTTAGTAGTTCACTGCAAGACGACTTCACCACGCTGGTCAGACAGGCTATTGTAGTGTTATCCACAATTGTTATCTTTGGTTCTTGCTTATTTTAATAACTAGGTAAATTTTATTCAACAATTATTCAATAGTCACATTAACATCATGTAGTTTGTGATAAGTTATACTGGTAGTGGAACTAATGACAACGTTGTTCTCGTCTGTTACTGCGATCTCTTCTTCTTTGAAGTCATAGCTCCTACACAGTACCTAGTGCTGTAGACGGAGCAGTCCATACTTTCTCCAGGAAGGCTGGACTGTGTCATACATAAGGTTTCACAGAAGTGGCAACAAGACTGACCTGGGGAAATGGTAAGTTTCATAATTAAACAATTTCAAGAGAAAAAAAAGTTGCGTGTACTAGCGTACACTCGTAAGAAGTGAAACTTCTTTATGACGTTATTTTTCAAAAAATAAATATCATATGTCGACGTAAGGTATAACGACAAAAGACTTATAAACCAGCAATATTCGTGACAATTCTTATTTCAAGTGCAATAAAAGTTAAACAGCGAGACCTGAGTAAATATTTCGCGATCTGTGGTGTGAATGAAGTAAGTTTGTGGAATGTGATGTGTGTAGTTATTTACATTGTGGACTAAATAAAATAATATTGTTTGTAATGTGATATTTCATTGTAGTATTAATTTGGTCCTGTTTGTGTTTAAAAATGTTTTTTGTTTTATTTTATAATTTTTTTTTGAAGGATTGTATATAACTACTCTCAATAATGATAAAACATTTTATTTTAACCCCGATAAAGAAGTTTCACTTCAAAAAGATAGCGTAACGGATAAACATAACGCGTAACGTAACGGATAAATGTTACGCGTAACGAAAAAAATTTACACTAAATTTTTTGACAACCCCGATAAAGAAGTTTCACTTCAAAACGAAATGAAAATAATGAAAATTAAGATGTTTGCCACTAAGCGGTAGGGGCCAACGATCGGACTAGTCACCTTATGGTAAGTGACATCTATCTCTATCTATAGACGTAAAAACTCAAATATGGACACTAAAAAAGTTGCAGAATCACTCGAATCGAACCAGGCATATGTTTCAAACATGATTCTCCCACAATTAAACAAATGACATTTCCATTGTTACAAGTTAGTTGGCAACACTAACTTATGATTAAAAAACTATTAGATGTATTGAGTTGCACAATTAAGTCATTAAGTCTAACTCAATACCTGTTTCAAACGTCGTCACAATACATACTTAGGTTTAATTCTAAAGTCAAATTAATCCAAAACATAATCAATTATTGAAGGGCTGGAGCGTTTCAATCTTGCTGGCTTATGAACTTCTGAATAAGTAATTTAACCAGTTTAGGAGTAAAGAAACATTGACAAGGCAAAGATATCAAAGCTAAACTTAAAGTACCACTTTTTAATTATGCAGGGCCAAGTAACCTAAATTAGCTAATCCGGGTAAGGTTGATGTCTTGTCTGTGAAGGATCCCATCACAGGACTCGGTAAAAAATGCCCATCTGTGAAGAGTCCTGTGACAGGACGCATTACATGCGCGCGCTAGGTGTTTATTTATTTGTACCCTATCTGTATAGAATTAGTAGGCTGACTTGTCTTAGCACTGTTTAAATTGACATTTGTAACAACTTAATCTCTCTTGTTCTGTCCACATTCTAATTAATCACTTCATTATGATAAACTAAAACTCAAACAGACTGTTGATATAGCCCTGAAATCTAACGATAAACAGTTTCTTCGTTGCATTTCACCGTTTGCGTGAGGTTACCGGAGTCCAAACCCGAGGAGGTTAAGGGTCCCTCTTATTCTTCTTACGCGGGGAACGCTTTTCGCACCATATCCGGCGTGGTGGGGACACACGAAGGGCATGTGTGGGACGCGAAAGTCGAGTCGAAACATAGACCCGCCTTAGACGACACCCCTCGGCCGCACCTGGGTTTCACCGGTCTCGGGCCGTTGGCAGCGGTCACATCTCCCCTTGATGTGGCCACAACGACCCTTAAGCGATAATTGGGGAGCTAGCGGCTTCTACCGCGTCCCCTTCGTCACCTCCTGCGAAGGGATCGCCAGCCAGCATTGCCGCGATCGATGCTGGTGGTGATAGGTTTCATCCGATCTGTCCGATCAGTGGTCTCGACACACCGGACAATTTGGTGCATCCGCTACACAAGCTCGAGCCTTGTGACCTAATTCCCCGCAGCGAAAGCAACGTCCACTTTCGACAGTGTGGCCCGAGTAATTCACCATTACGCGCCCCATTTAGAGGAACTGGTAACATTGCAAGGCCGTGGTGCCAGTGGTTCGGCACGGACAGATGCCCATCCTATTTGTACGCGTTTGACGGCCGCAACTTGACGCATTGCTGTAAGTGGGCCCCAAATCCAATCCTGTCTCAGCCGTCCTGCGGTTCTACGTATTTCCCCGACCTTGATGTCGGACGATGAGCAGCCACCCGCTGCAGCTATTGACTTTGCGACCTCGATGGGGGTGACGAATTCGTCTAAATCCATCACCCGTAGTCAGACGCATAAATCGCGCGTCCATGTCGCCCAACCGCTCGCAAGTGTTCAGGACCAGGACATCAGCTTTGATAGCGCTGTCTGGTCCACGTACCTCCAGTATTAGGTATCCTATGAACGCCTTTCGCTGGCGTACCCTACCCGTAATGCCAAGTTCCGCTAACTTTATACGGGACTTTGAGGCCTTCTTTACGTCTGCCAGTGAAATGCTGGACCCCGGAGGCACTACGAGTATGACCATATTGGCGGCGTCGGTGGGGGGTCGCGGTAAGTGCGACCTCTTTACCTTCGGGGTGGGTGTAACCACTGTGCCTTTACTCGCAATAGCAGCTTTGGCTTTTCTCCCAATAACTTGGGCCCAGGTGCCGTCTTGTTGCCTTATCGTGGGTTCCAGCCGGGGTCTCCTGTCCTGATGACTGCACAGTCAGTGGTGCTACGGGCGTCAACACCTTATTTTTCCTCGTATTCTTCTTTTTTCCCAGGTGTGACAGAGAGCATGGTGCTTGGAGTAGCCGGCTGCTGGGTCTCTCAAGTACGTCCTTGGTATAGAGAGGGTCTGGCATCCCTCTCTGGGAAAAATCTGTCTATAAGCCCAGACTGGAATCGGGCAAATTTTCGATTCATAACTTTTTGCTCCTAGTTCGAGTATTTCTTCATTACCGAGCGGGTTGCTGGGCCATTTGTCGGTCTTGGGATCTTTTTCGCTACCTTCATAGCGGGTAAAATAGCGCGTGGCTCGGCTAGTGATGGCACCACTGACTTTGTCTGGGTGCATTTAATCTTCTATTGTCTGGTTAGCCAACTCCGATATTCAGTTCTGTGCCAATGCCTCTTCATGCTCACGGGACATTGCCCGACTGCAGAGCTCCTTGACGCCGTCCTGCAGGGTCTGCAGAACCTGGCGAATGAAGCCTATTACTTCTGCCTTCGTGAAGCGTGGCAAGCCCTTCGGTCAGCAGGTTTTCAGCGTACCTACCTGGAGCCACCAGTCAGGTCGTTGTTAAGCCCCTGTTGATTACGAAATGCGAGAGGGTGGCTAACCCTCTCTCACCGGCGGTAGCACAAGTGCTTGTCAGCCTCTGCGTAAGTAGAGGTTGATCCGCCCCAGAATATCCCATAAATCCCACATCGGTCTCTACCTCCACTCGTCTAGTGTCCTCTGATGATCAGAGAAGTGCTGAGAGTGATACACGACTCCTTGTCAAGTTATTCGCGGGCGGCCAATCAATTTGTCTGTTTGTTCTTTTAATCTTTGGAACGGCTCTATTGATTTTAAAAGTCTAAGTCTAAGTGGTAACTTAAACCACTTTTGTTTTAGAAAAAGAAGTACGGTTGCACGAAAACAAACTTAAAACCAATTAAATATTAAACAATATTCGACTCAAAAGTAACAAAGAGCATAAGTAATACTCCTGAATGCAGATAGCTAATAATTACATTTAGTAAGGAGTTGTCAAAAGATAATGAAAGGGTTTCAATAATCTGACTCATGAATATAAATTCAGAACTCCGTGTCTAATGTTGTTTTACAGGGTGCGGTTTATCTGTGACGTAGTATCAAGAAAACACTGCGAAATAGTAATATTTAATCTTTTTACAAACTTTTTTGTTGTATTAGACTATTAGAGTATATGACATAGATACACAATATTCAACAACAAACAATGTTTATAATCAACTATTTTTATTATATGATAAATTTAATAATTTCTATGTATTTTGCACTGTTAGTCGTCTGTGTTAGCACGTAAACACAAATACTGCCTTATAATTTGAAGCCAAACAAACCATACCCACACTTTATTGTCAACTGATTCCGAGTTTACACACTGAAATTAAGTATTATTTCGATAATTAGTATCAGTGTTTTACAGATACAAATATTTTTGGTTTAAGATTTCCGATTTAATGACACATGAAAATATATATTCAGAACTGTTATTTCTAACATAAAGGAATTCTTGTTAGTTATTAAGTAATTTATCCTCAATTTGAACTGAAATAGGCCCTTGGGCAAAAACTGTAAAACGAAACCTTATAGTGACTGAATAGGCCTTAGGATAATGCTTCCATAGGTCCGAAAATGGTTTATTGATCGCCAGAAATCTTATATTTTTTATAAGCTTCACTTGTATATTTGTTGGTAACCTACTCCTTCGGACTTGATTTTGATCTACATCAAACGGTCATATTTCATTTAAACTTAGAAGCCTTAGGACTTAGCGAGGACCAATGATAATACAATGATAATAAAAAAAAAAAAAACTAAAAAGAACCATTTTAAGTAACGAAACATTTTAAGACAGCAACCCACGCTTTTTTACGAGTACATTAAAATAAAAAATAATATATTTTATTTATCACTCTATTCTTAATTTGAATTATAAAAAATATACGATACAAGGTTGAATATCAATAATTTGTTCATTATGGGTCATTTTTTTTCTTCGTGATATTAAGGGAGAAAAACTATTTTACCGCAGCATGTAGAACGACCACCCTTTACAATAAAGCCTTAGCCTTGTAAGTCACGAACATGTTACTAGGAGATGGCCTTATGGCGTTATTTTTATACAATATTGCCGTGGCCTCTGCATATACGATTGTTGGAATTGTAAAATATTCACATGGTAGTTGCGGTTTCCTGGGGCTTCCAAATGATTATACCGAAGGCCTTGAGTATGCTGTATGTTTAACCCTTAACAACCCACAAGTGTCTCGCGGACACAATTTTGCGTTTATGTTTTAATAAAAACTAAAGTATTTATTTTTATGAATCGACCTTTTATCTAATTTATCGCTAATGTTTTACGAATCTAAATGTGCAATGAAAATATTTGTAACATGAATAATTAATTATTTATGGTCAATAAACGAAAATAGTACTTCATCAATCCAGAAGTGTCCAACAGACACAATAACTTTTTGTTTGATTCGAGTGTGAAGGTAGATTGTTTTTTTGATTGATTGATGTTTTTTATTTACATTTACTTATAATCTTATGGTGTCGAGTGGGCAATAGCGGCTGATAGACCTTTGTTTGTGTTATAATCGTAGTCTTTGTAATCGTACCACGTATCAGTGATCAGAAACTTTTGTCATAAAGCAGTCGTGTTCTAATTCATTTTTATTCAAAGATATGGCTAAACGGCAACTAACACAAAGTTAAATTCAACGGGCCCTTATTGAAAGTGACGATGAAAACATTTTTGTGCGTGAGTGCGATAGTGATGATGAGAATTTTGCTGTTGACAGCTGTTCTGATAGTGAAAGTAATGTGACAGAACCAGCATCTGAAAACGATGATGAACAATTATGGAGTGAGAGTGATGATGTACCATTACAAGAACACGTCTCAATCGACACTTATAAAGGAAGAAATGGAACAACTTGGAAATCAGAACCTGACAGGCAAAGCCGAACGCCTCGACACAACATAATTCGCGGTGGTATTCATAAGGTGATTCTTCCTCCGGGGCAAGCTATAATAGATCCGATAGACAGTTTCAGCCTTTTTTTCGACGATCACGTATTAGAAATAATAGTAAAATATACCAATACTGAAGGGCTTAGAGTTTTACAAAATCGATGGAAATCAACAGACAAAATCGAAATGCAAGCATTTCTAGGTCTTTTATTGACTATAGGCGTCAATAAACAGGGAGGTGTGGATTTTAGAGAATACTGGGACCCTACCTTTGGCAATCCAATATATCGAGCTACAATGGGAAAAAATAGATTTGCTTCTTTATTACGATTCTTAAGATTCGATGATAAAAATACTAGGTCCCTGAGAAAGTTAAAAGATAAACTTGCACCTATTAGAGAATTATGGGAATATGTAAACCAAAACCTGAAAAAGTTTTATTTGCCTGGAGAACATCTCACTATTGATGAGCAGCTTGTACCTTTTCGAGGACGCGTATCATTCAAACAGTACCTACCTAGCAAACCTGATAAGTATGGTATGAAAATTTGGTGGATCTGTGACAGCAAAACTAGTTACCCCCTATTTGGTATACCATATCTCGGAAAAGAAGGACAAAACAGGGCGGAAAATTTAGCGTACAATGTAGTCAACCAGTTATGTGAACCATACTTCCGAAGTAACAGAAATGTTACTTTTGATAATTATTTCACGAGTATTGAAGTCGCAAAATCTTTGGCACAAAATGGTCTTACAATAGTTGGAACATTGAGAAAAAACAAGAATACCTCCAAATTTTCAACCCAAGAAAACCCGCGATATTGAGTCTAATGTTTTTGGATTTTATAAAAATATGACATTGGTCTCTTATGTACCAAAAAAGAATCGTGCTGTAATATTTTTGTCTACGATGCATCATGGAAAGGAAGAAGATGTGAACAAAAAAAACAAATCTGAAATAAACTTGTACTACAACTCCACCAAGGGAGGTGTCGATACGCTGGACCAGATGGTTCATGAGTATACAGTTTGGCGTAAACAAATAGGTGGCCAATTGCATTTTTTCAAAATGTTATAGATGTTGTTGGCATTGCATCGCTTATTATATGGAAAAATATACATCCTGATTGGAACTCACGTAAAAAAACTACACTTTTCACGTAAAGAAAACTATTTTTACGTGAAATTGCAACCGAGTTGGTAACACCTCATATACGGAAACGAATCACGAAAGGACTATCAAATTACCACTTAGCAGCCATGCAAGACGTGGCAGGGTCAAATCAGGTAGCTACTCAATCATCTGAACCTGCTACGAAAAGGAAGAAGCGTTGTTATATTTGCCCTTCGAAATTATCAAGGGCTTCTAAACAGTGTTGTGATAAATGCAATCGCAATGTCTGCTCTGAACATTCTGAAAAAAAAATTATTTGTAATATCTGTAAGTAAATAAGTGTAAATATACATTACTGAAATACATTAAACTGTCTTTTTCATTCAAAATACCTTTCTTTTCTTTCATCATACTTTACATTTATAAAATGAGTCTGTTGGACACTACTGGTCAGTTACGTCACAAAAGCATTCTGGATAGTTAAGGGTTAAATATGATAGATTTTTATTAACTCAGAGAATAAAATTTTAAATTTTCTGTATTCTGAATTCTATCATCTATTTATATGACTAATATTAATGTTTTTTTAAAAATTAATAGACCAATAGGAGCCGAGTAATATTGAATCGCTTACCATCAGGTGATACGTCTGCTCGTTTGCCCCCTACATAATAAAGAAAAGAAAAAAAAGAACAGAAACGCAGACGAGGTTACAGGGATCAGCTCGTTATTTGAAAAAATATTATTGTATGCCTGTTTGACATATTAGGTCTTTACCTATGAAATTGCCGTTTTGTATGCAATAAGTGAAAGTACTTATTTTTTCAAACTTTTTTATTTCTGTTATTCGAAGTAATCACCCATGCAATCGACGCACCTTTGCCAACGCATTGGCAGTTTATTGATGCCCTTCTTGTAAAAATCAGCTGGATGGGAGGCAACAAACTCTTCAAAGGCATTTTGTACTGCCTCTCGGGAATTGAATTTTTTTACCCACTAAAAAGTTGTCTAAATTTTGGAAAAAGTAATATTCGGTAGGTGCAAGGTCTGGTGAGTATGGCGGATGAGGGAAAGCTTCCAACTCCAGCTCTTGCAGCTTGGAGACTGTCTGTTGCGCAGTATGGGGTCGCGCGTTGTCCAACGTTGACCAAAGCTGGTTGCAGATGTGCAAGCTTCTCCATCATTCTCTCCAGTTCTTCACAGTACACATCTGCATTAATGCTCATGCCGTTTTGTAAAAAGCTGTGGTGAATCACACCCGCACTAGACCACCAAACAGTGACCATCACCTTTTTAGGGGTCATTTTTGGTTTAGGGCATTGCTTTGGTGCTGAACCAGGGTCTAACCAACATGCTGAGGGCTTTCGATTGTCGAACAAAATCCATTTTTCGTCGCACGTAACTATTCGTTTCAAAATTCCTTCATTTCTTTGCCTGTTGAGCAGCGAAAGGCAGGTCTCGACGCGTACGTTGCGCTGGCGATCGTTAAGGTCGTGGGGCACCCATCTATCAAGCTTTTTTACCTTGCCAATTTGTCGCAAAAGGATCAATATTGTTTTGATGCTTACATTAAAAGCTGCTGCTAGCTCAGCTGTAGATTGAGTTTCGTCAGCTTCCACAATCGCCTTTAATTCATTATTGTTAACCAAAGTCTCCGGACGACTACGAGCTTCATTTTTCAAGTCAAAATTTCCAGAACGGAACCGGGAAAACCAGTAAAGGATTGTGCGTTCATTTGTACAGTTCTCTCCGTAAACGTTTTTGATGTTACGTGCCGTTTGTGTCGCGTTGGTGCCACGACGGAACTCATATTCTATAATTACACGAATTTTTAAAGTATCCATTATGACGAAAAATGTTCAAATGTAATGAAAATACAACACTAATCAAAAAACAAAAGACTGAGTTTGTAAATAGAATGTCATGGTTTTAAAACAAAATTAATTTGAATTTAGAATACAGAGCCATTACAAACGTTTTTTTTTTTGAAATGTCCATTACTGAAGAAACGCTATTTCATAGGTAAAGACCTATTATAAAGCCGGAAACATTTTGCATGAAAGTCAGTTCTGTTTCGTATTTCTAACTTTTAGTATGTTACAGTTGCATACAACGTTTATTTCTCTTTTTTATGTAATAGGGGGGCAACTAGCAGACGTATCGCATGATGGTAAGCGATTACCGCCGCCCAGGGACACCCGCAACACCAGAGGTATCAATATATATATAATATACAAGTGCATTGCCAGCCTTTGGAGGATGGAGGGAGGGGTAGGGATATGGGCCTCCAGTATCCTCACTCACTCGGTGAAACACAGCGCAAGCGCTATTTCAAACCGGTTTTCTATGAGACCGTGGTATCACTCCAGTCGACCCGGCCCATTCACGTTGAGAGTAAAATTTCTTAAAATGATTCTGCTGTCAAAATGTAATTTTTTAACCCAGTGTTTTGAGCTCTGCGTTGGTCAATTGGCCAGTCAGGGCCAATAAATTTATACCTATGCACAAATATAACTTGTTACGTCAATTTGATGATGCCACTGCAAGTTAACGCTTGGCAAACTGATTGTGACCTAAATTCATGTGTAGGGGAGTATTTTTAGAATGGGTACACACAATAACAGTAGGTACACTCAAGAGCATTAGACTTGAGTCTCATAACAATTCTTGAAAATGTTGGACTCCACAAAATTAATTTTCACCCTTTGTAGGTCGTTCGCAATACGACCCTATTACTCTCGACTGTACTTCTACCTTACACCAACACAAACACACAAGTATGTACTTATGATTTGGTAAAAACTTTTATTTCATGAAGGTACCTATGTTTATACGTACAGTTCTAACATTTTATAAAACCAAACTTACTGAAAAGTTGGCAAAGTTCAAATAGAATATTGGCAATCCAAAAAAGTCTCAAGCTTCGAGCTCCACTAACACTTTATGTAAAACAACGTGCCCATAATGGCTTTGTCACTCTCAATTAACAGGCCCAAACATCTCTTTAAATAAATACACTAGAGAAAACTGCTGCTGGCAAATTTATTCAACGAAAATTAACTATTATTGAAACGGGAACGTGTGATAGAGTAACGGGGTTAAGAACGGTTATTCATCCCACCTTGTAATACTGACTGACACATACTCAAGACAAGAATTGCTTGTCAGGGCTAAAATATACACAGGGAATGGATAAACGAAAACCGACTAGACTTATTACATCTTTGATAATAAGTCAGAAAATTGTTCTCGATAACAAGAATTCTATTCACCATTGAAGAAAAACCCTACCCTTTATTAGGGTATCAATATAATACCAACTCGTTTAGTCAGCATGATTGAGTAGATCAAAACCATTTTTTTAAAGAGAGACGTATGTCCTCTCATATACCCATGAGCTGATGCTGATTCAAGTTCTAAAGGCTGTTTTAAGTTGTTTAACTATAATATTTTATTTTTATTTTATTTTATTTTTTTCATATTTTATGAAGTAGATGACAAACGACCAGTTGTATCGCGTGATGGTAAGCAATTACCGCCGTCCATAGACACCCGCAACACCGGGGACGTCCCAGGTGCGTTGCCAGCCTTTAGGGGATGGGGAGAGGGATGGGGAGGAGTTGGGATATGGGCCTTCGGTATCCTTACTCACTCGGTGAAACACAACGCTAGCGCTATTTCACATCGGTTTTCTGTGAGGCCCGGTCGAGCCGGCCCATGTATGCCGAAGAGTGGCTCTCCAACGGTGAATAACCTCCTTTCTGTCTAGTAGTGGACTGTTTACGGCTGTTGATGATGATGATAAAACTGATACTTTTATATTTAGATATAATTTGAGTTTAATCAAATTTTATGTTACGAACGTAAGCACATACATTACAACAGAATAGAAATCCAATTTAGTCCGATGTCAACGAAAATGCTGAATTATAAGAAGGCCGGATTATAGAAAAAACGAAGCGTCAAAAACTGGGGCACACAATATATGCGCACAAAACAGCGACACACGAGTATTCCATGTCACCAAA
Source organism: Spilarctia lutea (assembly GCA_916048165.1). Lineage (NCBI taxonomy): Eukaryota > Metazoa > Arthropoda > Insecta > Lepidoptera > Erebidae > Spilarctia > Spilarctia lutea. The sequence goes on along the minus strand of OU696470.1, from coordinate 25,451,118 downwards.
TGACAGTCAAATGCCCAAATTGGGGTTGCAATTTTTATTGAAACACAAAGTGACTGTTTATAACTCGTATTTTTTAAATTTATTTTTTAGTGTTAGTTGTTTTCTTGAAAAATATACTAATAGACTGCTTAATGATCATGAAATGAAATGGAAAACAGTGAAACCAGTGACAAAATAAAACAAATAATATTTTTACAGAAAGATTTAGCTTCTTGTTGTCAGGTAATCTTATTTTCACTATATAACCGAGGAAAATTCAGCTTCCATTGCGAGCTCTGCGTAAACGGTTTAAGTTTCACAAAATCAACGTATGATAGAATTGCTTCCCTTCAAAAGACCTAAAAAAAAGTCCGCAGCAGCATATGTCTATTGTTTGTGGCTGGCTATAACGGTTTTTATACTCGTATATTAACTACGCTGATTTCACAACGGGCCGGCTCGACCGGGGCGGTACTACTACCCTTGCACAGAAAATCAACGTACGAGTAAAATGTTAGCGATCGTGCTGTCGTGTTTCGTCGGTGAGTGCGAGGCCGGCGCCTGGTGATGCAGTAGCACTAGGCGCCGCCGGCGGTCACCATGCTTCATTGTTTGCATTACCTGCATTCGCAATGAGTATAGTGACCACCACTGTTGGAATTTGCTTATGCTTTCTATCAGGCAGAGTACAGCCATTTTACTTAAAATAAACCATATTTGTTCATGCAAACGAATTTGCACGGGTCGACTACTTATTTACGTCTGTCAGATTTTAGATTAGATAGAGCCTGTGCTGTGGTAACCGGGCTCGTAATAAATCTACTTATATACTTTTCAAAACATACATATTTTTATAACCAAATTACACAAATAACCGGGTTCATTCTATATGGATTTGTTCTGGTTCTCGTACTACTGTATAATATTTATTTTATTTATTTTAAAAAGACAACTCCCACATTAGGAATAAACATCCTGTGTCGTGGGGGACTTTACAAACATACATGAAACGGACACAAAGAACATCCAGACTCGGGACAACAATTCATGGATCACACAAAGTGTTGTAGGTACCGCGTGGGATTTGAACCCACGACACTTGGCGAAGTAGCAAGCGGCATGGCGACCGCTGACACCACTCGGCCAACCGTGCAGTCAAGTGAATATGCGGAAATAAAATACTTGTATTCTTTATATTTTATTCATTTCAACATTGAAATCACCTAATGCCGTGAAAACCTGCTATTAAATGCAGTATGTACTGATTGCAATCGTGTTGTGACTAGGCTAAAATTGTTAAACGTGAAATCTACATTTTTGTGTGCGTACTCAGATGTGGTACCCAACAGTTGTCATTGTATCTTTGATTTGGCGAGATTTTTGGGCACGAATACACATGGCAGTACCTAGAAAGAACGCCGCGATCATTATTATACAAATTATAACGCAATACAACTGGCTGTCTGTCATTGTGATGGTATAATCTTCGCTATAATTGTCTTCAGAAATAGGCTCACCCTCAGCCACTTCGAATTCACGGACTGAGTAGTTTTCATAATCTGACATCTTTTTGTATTGGGGCTCAAACTTGTTAACTGAGATCTGAAACCAACGTAATAAAAGCATTAAAATATAAATCAGTAGCTAGACATTTAACGCATAGGAAAAATCCTTACTTCGTAAAGAAAAAATACAGAGATGAATTACTGAGAACAAATTATTTCTTCCTAGCCGACCCGGTTCATTGGGCTTTATCCGTCCGCTTTTCTTTGACTTTATTTTACAAGTACTGTTATTATTTACATATTTTTTTGTTCAATCATAATATAATATGGCCTCCTGAATCGTGTCGCTTTTTGTTAGTAAAAGAATGTTCAGGATCGAATCAGTGCTGTATTTTTTTAACGTGTGGAAACCTCCTTTATCCTCTAGCGGATAAAAACAACTGTTGTACTGAGATTTCAAAGGACGAACATACTTTTTTCGAGATGGGGGAAAGAAAAAAAATTATTATCGAACAATATCAGTCATTTTTCACTTAATAAATTGGAATGTCTACGCACACAAAAAATTACATAAACAGCCTAGCTTAGGAGCTTTAAGAAATTTAAATACTGAACTATATTGAAATTTTCCCTTGTTTATTAAACGTTCTTCATTGCGGCGCCGCTTCTATTGGTCTTAGCATGATGATATATAGCCTTTAGCCTTCCTCAATAAATGGACTATCCAACACTGAAATAGTTATTTTAATCGGACCAGCTGTTCCTGAGATTAGCACGTTCAAACCAATAAACACTTCAGCTTTATAATATTAGTGTAGATAGTAGACCACCGACTTTGGATACAGGGACGAAGAAACCGGCGGTGAGGGCTCCATAGACAGGAACCTCCTTATTACACGTGTTATGTCAAGGAGGACTGCCTTCTGTATCAGACCCTTGAACTCCAGCCTTCTAACGTAAGCCTCTTAAGGTGCTGGTCCAGGCTCTTGACTATCAATCCGTAAGCAGTTACGACTATCGAAACAATAATCACGGAACGATTCCACATATCCACAATCTCGTGAGATACATCCAAATATTTTATTTGTTTTTCTTTTTTACTATCACATATTATTTACATTTTTAAATATTAATATAAAAATAAATAAATTTAAAATATAATTTTATTATTATTATACTCACTCACTAAACTTTATTCTAATCACCACAACCTGAAAAATCAGAGTTAAATAAGCCACTGGACAAGGTTCAAGTCCCAGCTGTTATATTTCAATGTTACGATAGCTGGTTCACGGCTATCGATCTTGAAATGAGCGGAAATAGAAAGACACCTTAGGACTGTTTTGTTTGTCTAGGCCGCGTTTTTGAAGTCACGAGAGGAGCGGGCAGCGGAGCGGAAACGTTAACCTTTGTCGAAACCAGCGGGCTAGGCAGCGGGCGCTAGAGCTGTTTAGTGATATTTTATAAGAAACAATACCTTGTAAAATACAGTTTGATATATTGACAGATTTCACAAAAACTGATTAGTAATCTATATATATAAAAATGAATTGCTGTTCGTTAGTCTCGCTAAAACTCGATAACGCCTCGGCCGATTTAGGTGATTTTGGTTTTATAATATTTTTCGTAGTCCAGGGAAGGTTTAAAAGTAAAATTTAAATTTAAATATAAAAAAAATTAATTAAAAATTTGATTTTCGAACGATGCATCAGTGAAAAATGTTAAAAAAACGGGGGAAAGTTATTACAGTACGGGCAATAGTAAACGAGGTTGCGTGGGTCAGCTAGTTTTAAATAATTAGTTAGTTAGTCTCGCTAAAACTCGATAACGCCTCGGCCGATTTAGGTGATTTTGGTTTTATAATATTTTTCGTAGTCCAGGGAAGGTTTAAAAGTAAAATTTAAATTTAAATATAAAAAAAAATAATTAAAAATTTGATTTTCGAACGATGCATCAGTGAAAAATGTTAAAAAAACGGGGGAAAGTTATTACAGTACGGGCAATAGTAAACGAGGTTGCGTGGGTCAGCTAGTTTTAAATAATTAGTAAAACGATCAATGTTTGATAATATTATGTTTAATTAGGATATCTACTAAGGTAATAACGTAATAAAAAAGTATTTTTTATTTATTTTTCTAAAATACTATAGTTTTAAAGTATCTGAGTTAAAATCAATTAAATTCACACAGTAATTCAGTCAAAAAACGTGATTTTCATTCCTGACACAATTCCCGCTTTGAATACTGTTTGTATGTTTATGTGCCAAACAAAAAAAGCGATACGGCAATAAGGATGAAAATACATATCTCTATCTTTCTCTAACACAATGCAAAATGGTATAATTATCTCACTCGCTCGTGGTGACGCTGTTAGTGTGTCCCGCTTTGTAACACTTTGTCTAAGATTGATGCGCCCCGTCGTACGCCACTCGTCACCCACTTATCACCCGCTCCCCGCTTCGCTGCTTTAACGTACCGTTGCCCGCTCCGGTTCCTCACCCGCTCCGCCCCATTTGCGTTTGAGTTCGCAGCCTAAATTCAAACTACTCAAACCGTTTGACAGTTAACATTTATGCAAACTACTATATCATTAGTTTAATATTAACATGAATATTTGATGTATATGAAATGTATGCAAAATGGAACTTAACTGTAAAATGTCCATATATTTTTTATTTTATTTGACTTTAATCTAAGGAGGGTCCAGTAGCATTATTATTTCGTATTTAAAGGAACTAAAAACCATACTTGCCGCGATGTTTTGGTTATAAGTATCCTGGGTATCGGTCTCTCCAGCTAAGTTGATATTTCACAAAGCTCAACTTAGAAAACTAACAAATGTGTGGTAATGACGTCATCTTAACTATAAATCACGTGATAAAATAATTTTATTTCCAATAATACTAGAGAATATTACAAATTCAAAAGTAACTCTGTCTGTAACCGCTACACCGATTTCATTGTTTGACATGGAGACACTTTAATTCCTCAGAATGGATATGGGTTACAATTTACAGCGATAACCGACATACACGCTTTCAGAGCCGCGGATAAAAGGTTATCTTCAAATATTTATTATATTTGAAGACTCAATGTTTGCGCAACTGCGAAAGAAGGAGGGTTATATTTTCCAAGTGTATGTATTTTTCTTTGGCACGCCCTAGAGCCTAAACGGCTAATCGTATTTTTATGTGAGTGGTGTCAATAGAGTCGTCATAGTCGTAAGAGTGACACTGGGTACATCAAAATGAAAAAAAAACAACTTATAAAAAAATATTTAAATAAAATCTTTTCTATTTTCTTTTTTTTATCCTTTTAGTTCTTCAATGAATTTAATAAAGATGGCAGACATTGACGCAGTCGGTTTCTTTTTTATAATTAATTACTAGTAATCTGTCATGCTTTAAAATCAGAGGGCTTGGGTATGTACCTACCAGATAATGTATACAAAAATCACTTGCTCCGTCTATGATATATAATTGATTTCTCTTATAATATTATTCTTGTAAATTAAATAACTTCTAGTGACACCAACACCGTCTAAGGACTCCTGATTATTTGAAATAATTAAATATTAATCTCACTGAGGTCGGAAGGGCTTTGTGAAGATATGTTAGGTTAATTGCGTGTTTAAAATTCAATTTCTAACATTGTGCCGTGTGTTTATATAACCCGGCGCAAACATCACCCGTGTATTTGTTTATTTGTGCAGTTTGTTCACAAATTTACCGATTTTGATGTTTATTGAGAGTTTTATTAGATCCACTTGACAAAGCTTTAGCCCTTGCAAGATCATTGGTTCAAGGGATTTTAGAGCAGAAAAAGATGTTCTAGTTTTTTAATCTGCAGAAAAAAAATACTTCTAAGTCTTCTTTGTGACCAAAATATATTCAAATGCAAGGTTCTACAATACAAAAAAAAGGTTCTAAAAACAAGAATAATTATTGAGATATAACGATGTGATAAAAAGTTCTTCACTTTTTATATTTATTTTTTTCTGCTCGTTTCCCCTTATTCCATAAATCTCAATATTTTGTTCCCGTAATTGATAGCTATTATTATTTTAATTAAAAAATGTTAACATCAAAACCTTATTACTCTAAAAACCATATATACTTAAATTTATAAGAACCTTGCATTTTGAAATGTTTTTGTAACAAAGAAGACTTCTAAGTATATTTTTACAGCTTAACATTTTTTTTTTAACACAAACTATTTTAAATTCACCAAGTAGCAAGCTAGTACCTTCGTGGCAATGTAGATGACACTGATGGTGACCGAAAGAAATCCTCGAACTGAATGGTCAAGGCGGGTATTTCAGCGCATAATATATTATTACTCGAAGACTTTCCATGACGCAAAGGACATATGATACTTGTAATTTTGCTTCAGGGTTATATGATTACAGGCAATTGACATTGAAAAATAAAAAGATCATGGAATAAAAATGCATCAATCAATCGTATGTGAATAAAAGCACCTGCCCTTTACAGCAGACATTGTTACACCGTGACATTGAAATAGGAAATTAAGTAAAATGTATTTTTTTATTATACTTTGGCCCGCGACTCTGCTCGTGTGTATGTTGGTTATTTCAGTACGAAATTCTGTGTACTGCAGCGTAGAGGCAAGTAGTCGATGCTTTTAGAGAGGACACTAGGGTTAATGAGAAAACGGTTTGAAAATCCAATTGTCACTTCGTCAGCAAAGAGGTGGCCAATTAAAGAGTTCAGTAAGCTCGTACGACACAACGTCCATCGCTCTAATACTCTTTCGATCGAAAGAACGAAAGAGTATTAGAGCGTTATAGAGTTAACTACAACAAGTGGAGAAGTTATCGTCTTGAAACCGGTAGTTATTTCGGTAGTAGAAAGCTTCTATAAGTTATACGTTTCGCTTGCTTCTCGACCTAATCCTGAAAATGAGGACAACAGAGCCGCATTAACGTGGCACGACAACGAGGACCTGCCAGAAGTCAGCATCAACGAAATCGAGACGGCTCTTAAAGAGCTGTATAATGGAAAAGACCCTAAGAGGATGACGTTAAAACAGATAGAGCATCTTTATATATTTATATATATATATATATATATATATATATATATATATATTCTCGTGATATATATATATATATATATATATCACGAGAACACATTAACTTTAATTCTAAGCAAATGATAAGAACGCGTCTAAATCTTTTGTTGGAATTAAATATTCCTTAGTATATATGTACGATGTTGTTTGGAATCAAAACTTTTTTTTTTCAAAAGAAAAAGCTAAATTGAATTCTAAGCGAATGACAAGAATGCTTTTAATTACTTTTTGGAATTAAATATTACTTGGTAGATAGGTACGATGTTGTTTAAAATCTCGCGACAAGCTTTTATTTATATCAATATAAATTTTATAATTTAATAAATTGGTTTGGCATTTAAAATTTTATTATCTTCGTTTTGGAGCATCTAAATAAAATATTGTTTTAAAAAAAGCAATATTTTAAAATTTTTAGTTGTCTCAATCTCTGCATTTTAAATATTGCATCATTGTTACACGGTATTGTACCGATTAAGTTAATACTGTCCAGTTCTTCAATTAAAAGCCCCTCCAAAGACTTTATACGACTGAAGGCAACATACGCTTGCCCGGAGGCGAAAAGTTTAGAGCACAAAAACACGACGACGTGGTCCACTGTGCTGCCTTACATCTTATGCACAGTGAAAGCCCAGCAGAGCACCATTGGCATGATATTCTACGCTCAGCCACACCGTAGCTGTATTTGGCCTGCAATTGTACACTTTTAGGTAGAATAACGTGAATACCATCGTTACCAAAGTCGACCTAAACTGATGGTTTATCAGTTTGCTTGTCAAGACCATTCAAACGAATCCGAACTCGACGGTTTTATCTTGTTTAGTTTAGGAGTTCCTATGGCCACCTTCCGACGCCATCTTATGACCCTGGCTGTCATATAGCACAAGAGTGCTTGTCAAGACTATTCAAACAAGTCCAAACTCGACGGTTTTATCTTGTTTAGTTTAGGAGTTCCTATAGCCACCTTCCGACGCCATCTTGACACCAGCTTCATGGTACCATATTATTGCATTGTCACTGAAGTTACGTAAGTAAACCAAATTTCAACCTAATCTAACCTCTGGAAGTGGTTCTAATTTAACTCGCAATATTTGTCCCATACTAACATACTAACAGAGCAAGTAAAATAAAAACTTTTATAGTCGTTCCAATAGTTTATTTAACTTTTGACAGCTCTAATACTTAATCAAATAGTGATACCCTGACCCGTTACCTATTCGATTTCTTTCATCGATCGATTTTATGCATTAAGAAGTTTTAATCGATTTAACAAACTCATTATTTTATAGATAATTTCGTACTTCATATTTCTATGTGTTTCAATGTGCGACCTCCTTTGTCAAAATAAAGAAGAAATGGATTAAAAGAATGTTGTTCAAATATGACGGTTCTATGTCATGAAAAAATATATAAAAGGAACTGAATTTTCAAAATGTATTATTGTATTGTGTTGTAATTCAGTGGTTAATATTGTATTTGTTAAACTATTGATGATCTTTATTAAATCTCTCTATGTCTATTTTAAAATAATCTACAGTATTTCAATGAGTAACCTTCAATATAGTTGAGTATTTATATTCCTCCGTATTGATTTATTTGTGAATTCTCACGTTTGGTTGAGTTGAGCGTATCGTTCCTGCCTTCGTTACTGTCAAAATGCCAAAAAAGAAAGTACTCAAAGGACAAACAAGAGAGTTTGTCTTGCGACTTCGTGAATACTTTGAAAAGGAAAGCCGTAATGGTGGGCCTCTTATACCAGTGACTCAAGTTAGAGACCGTGTTGCAGCAGCATTAGGTATTAGTGCTCCAACAGTGGCAAAAATTACAAAAGAAGGCTACGGCAGCAGTGGCATGGAACAGAATAAGCTATCTACACCTAAGAAAAAACGTCCGCCTAGTAAAGTTACAGCCGTTGACAATTTTGACGCTGATGCTATTCGTCGTCATATATACGACTATTACCAAAGAAAAGAGATTCCAACATTAAAAAAACTAACACAATCTCTTCGAAATAGTGGTTTGTTCCGTGGTCAAAAATCTTCTCTGACAAAGGTATTGAAAGACATTGGAATGTTATTCCAAAAATGTGACAAACGAAAAATTTTAATGGAACGCAATGATATTGCTTTGTATAGATGCGATTTTTTAAGACAAGCAAAAAAAATAGAAGATTGGTCGAATGTTGTTTTCACAGATGAAACTTGGCTCAATGCGAATCATACGCTGTCAAAAACTTGGACTGACAACACCGTTGGCTCCACTTCTACAGGCGCCAGGCGCTCTATTAGCTTTTAAATCCCAGAAAACAGGAGATTATCATGAGGAGATGAATTCGAACGTGTATGAAAAGTGGTTCAGAGAAATGCTTACATCACTCGAAGAGCCATCAATAATATTTATTGATAATGCACCTTATCACTCTCTTCAAATTAATAAAATACCAACACAGGCCAACAAAAAACATGAAATTATAAACTGGCTCCGTGACAATGGCGAAGAGGTGAATGAGTCCCTACTGAAAGTAGAGTTAGTAAAGATATTAAAAACAAAGAAGCTGCCAAAACGATACGTCATAGATGAAATGGCAGCAGAGCATGGGCATACCGTCCTCAGAATTCCCCCATATCACTGCCAATATAATGCAATTGAAATGAACTGGGCACAAGTTAAAGGATATGCTGCGAGGAACAATACAACTCCTCCTTTCACCGCAAGAAAAATGCTGAATTTACTGAAAAATGCGTGTGAAAAAGTAACTCCAGAAAACTGGGCGAATGTTGTAGAAAAAACAAAGAAGGTGATAATGTCGGATTGGGATCGGGATGTTGCATTCGACAATTTATCTATCCAAGAAATGATAATCAATATTACTGAGAACTTAAGTGATGATGATTCCTGGTCATACGAAGAAGACGATTCTTTATAATTAAAATTAGTATTACAGTACCTCTTTTGGTTGTTTTATTTTTAATCCGTAAATTACTACGAATTTCAACATTTTGTACCTGTTCATTACAAGTAGGTACCGCAGGTAGTTTTTATTTGAACCAACTATAGTAAGTCTAAACAATTATTTTAGATTCATTAATTTGCGGCGAATACATTCGATCCCATTACTAGGTACGAGTACGATGGAACTGTTTTCATTACGCAAATTATTTATGCATTGAAACAGAGACATTTAGGGCATTTTAATGCAAAATAATAAAGCTTTTTACGTGATTTGATATAAAATATAATCACAATAATTTTATTGTATGTTTTATTAATATAATCGATAATCGATAATCGATTTATTTCAAAACCGTTTTTATAGTCTGTGGTCATTAATTACGAATGACACATCCCTAAGTAGGCGGAGCCCGCCCATAAAGTACAGTATTATCTGTAGTACATTGTATCAAAAATTATTACAAAACTTTATGTGCGTGATCTGTCAAAAGTTAAATAAAGTATTGGAACGACTATAATATTAAAAATACAATGAAAGTACAAACTCAAACAAAAAATTTGAAGAACGGTATGGGTAGAAATTTTCCTACATTTATGAAAATATGAGTAGGAACATATTTTTGAGATGTGTTGTGTCGAACAACACATTGCTGCAGCGTAGAGTGTTGACAGAATTCTGTAATGTGTTTCTAAACCCACAAAACGTTATTTTCATATAATACCAATATGGTTTTGACACAAATCGACACAACACGATACAGCGGTGTGTTTTCATCTTAACAGTGTAAATGTAAACATCGATGTGTTCATTCGTAGCGTCTATACCTCTCTTTCCATTAGAATGAGTTCGACCCTTGTTCTCTGAGCCATGTAATTGTCGAATGTATTCACCCGTACGAATAGAAAAATTATCATTAGCATCGCTAATTGTAATGATGGAGACGAGACTGAATAAATTTATGTTTTCTGCATAAAAAATATTGAATTCAAAATACTTAAGGTAGAAGAGATTTCAGCACGTACGATTCGACCAGGGCGGTACTACGCTCTTCTAGAAGACCAACCTAAAACCATAACAGTAATCGAGCTATCATGTTAAGGTTACGTCCTATGTGGTGACGGGTCAGGAATATAGAGTGTAAGCACCCTTATTTATCCCATGGGTGTCATAAGCACACAGTAACGCACTCCAAAGTGAAAAATCCGTTCTGTCAGCCAGTAGTCAGAAACTCTTTTCTAAGAAAAATATCCATCAGTGGAGTATTGAAGGCGGTTGAAGATCGATTGACGAAGATCGTATTATGTTTAAGTGTCAAAGTTTTCTACCTGACATATTAGATAAACTAAACATTTTGTCAGATGTAATATAGCCTATGCAGAATCCAGAAATTATTTTAATAAGATATATCTAATACTAGCTGACCCACGCATCCTCGTTTGCGTCTTATATTGCCCGTAGCGTCCCCCGTTTTTTGAAACATTCTTCATTGGTGCTCCGCTCCTATTAGTAGTAGTGTGATGATATATAAGCCTATAGCCTTGCTCTATAAATGGATTATCCAACACTGAAATAATTTTTCAAATCGGACCAGCGGTTCCTAAGATTTACGCGTTTAAACAAGCAAACTCTTCAGCTTTATTATTAGTATAGATATGAATTTCTCGTGTTGCGGTGTTTGTTACCAAACTCCTCCGAAACGGCTAAACTAATTTTTGTGAAATTCTGTGTACATATCGGGTAGGTCTGAGAATCGCTACCCCTAAATGCTAAATGTATTTTTTATTTTTATGGCAAAACGTTTGCCGGGTCAATTAGTAATAAAATAAATCTTACTTCAAACGATCAATTGCTTAATCACGCTTACTAAGCTCAGCGTGCTATCGAGTGGGCTGTGCTCGGCATTTCTCTGAGGGATCGTATCAGGAGTGAGGTGATCCAGCAGATAACCAAGGTATCGGCATAGTCCAAAGGATTAGCAGTGAAGTGGCAGTGGGCTGGCCATATTAGCCGCAGAACTTATTACTGTTAAGGTAAACTGGTTCTTGAGTGGAGACTGCCTCTCGGCAAACGTAGTGTTCCTACACTGCCATACACCTGGCTACACCTGGACTGTGGACGTCCTCGTCCACAGTCCAGGTGTGATCTATGCAAGACTGCTGACATGAGCTAGATACGAGAAGCCGAGGTTCGAACCAATTGGCGTGCAATTGGAGATACCTATATGCAGCAGTGGACTGCGATAGGCTGATCATGAATCCTTATAGTTTCGTCATGTCCGTAAGGCCTTGGCTTACCTTCCAAACGGTTAGTGCTCACGTCACCAAAACGCAAAAATAAAATTGTGGGGGAACGGGTATCATGTTCCACCCAACACAAAGGGAGGATCCTCCGACCAGGCGAGGTGATCATGCCTGGCGGGCTACTGCCCAACAGTTGATGTTGGGATGTTGTATATATGCTAATCGGCGCGAGAACTATTTATTGCGCGATTCAGGATTTGTAGTTACTCCGTGTAGTGCAGTTTGTAGGTACAGTGCGTTACTTCGTAGTTCAGTGTATCTTCGGTAGATGGCGCTGTAGTAAGTTATGTTGTATGTGTAAGTCGCCACAAAATCACGAGATTTTTTTTGGGTACTTCGCCCTACACGTATCAGGAGTGAGGTGATCTAGCAGAGAACCAAGGTCATCTATATAGTCCAAAGGATTAGCAGTGAAGTGACAGTGGGCTGGCCATATTAGCCGCAGAACTTATTACTGTTAAGGTAAACTGGTTCTTGAGTGGAGACTGCCTCTCGGCAAACGTAGTGTTCCTACACTGCCCTACACCTGGCTACACCTGGACTGTGGACGTCCTCGTCCAAAGTCCAGGTGTGATCTATGCAAGTCTGCTGACATGAGCTGGATACGAGAAGCCGAGGTTCGAACCAATTGGCGTGCAATTGGAGATACTTATATGCAGCAGTGGACTGCGATAGGCTGATGATGAATCCTTATAGTTTCGTCATGTCCTTGGCTTAAGGCCTTGGCTTACCTTCCAAACGGTTAGTGCTCACGTCACCAAAACGTTAAAATAAAATCACGAGATTTTTTTTGGGTACTTCGCCCTACACGTAACGTCTGTGTCATTAGAGAGGTTTTTTGAAAACATTGACAGGTTCCTAAGACGATTTTTTTATTTAGGTATTCTTTAGTAAAAGCGGTTATATCATCTCGCCGTCCATCAAAATAAGACGACTTTATGACAAAACAAATCTTAACTTTTCAACTGCCTCGCTTATAAGTTCGGTGGAGGCAATATTCTGCAAGTCGGGCCAGACGTTCAATATAAAATTATATTGGGAGAATATAGGGATACGGGACGTTTATTATTTAAAAATGCTACCTTGCTATGCTTTACGGTTTTAACAATTTAATTTTTACATTCTTCTGTGAGGAAAGTTGAGCTCAAATAGGGGTATAAACAAAAAATTTTAAAGCTAAAGTAGAATTCAATTACTTACACCACAGATAATTTATGTAAAAGTAAAGAGAGCTTAAGTTGTAGAGTAACCAACACAATAATAAAAATATATGTAAAAGCGGGTTGTTAGGCCGGCCACGGTGTGTAAGTGTATGCAATGAGAGTCAAGTTAAACTGGTCGATGAATCAGAACAAAATATTTAAAACGGTCGAAATTCAACAAGCCCAAAACTTGTCTATTTGTGAAAAGCTGGTGAAGTACCATTTTTTGTCATTATGATTTCTTTTTTTAACTCCTTTTAGCATATTATATTTAATCTATATATGTGTATGTGTGTGTGTGTTACTTGTATATAAGCTACCCAACATTTTTGATAACGAAAATCCGTGTCATAGTTGTCTGGAAGAGATCGCCGTGAGCGATGAGAAGGGTGACTTCTAGTATAGTCCACATTGAAAGCGATGATTGATACCAATTATCTCATTAGTAATCAACGTCGAAGGAGGATTTTTAAGATAAATTATCAAAAATTCTTACTGTGGTTATGTATTCGGAATACAGAGAGTCATCACCTCTATTCTTCTAATAGGTACCATAAGAGGCGACTGAGAAAAGAATTTTTTTTTGAAAATACTAATATAAAAAAAAAAATCTGTTGAAGCCAATTTTCTACTGATAACAGTTACTTTTTTATAAATGAAGATTGATGTAATAAAGTATACGAGCCAGTTATTAATAAAGAATGGAAGAATCCGAGATGAACCTATAGCGTCGCAGAAGCCTAGCGCAGCATAAGTACATGTGATAGAACCTCCCGTGAAGGCATGTTGGCCTAGTTTATCTGGCCGTCGGCCAAATATTGGACAAAATCTATTTGTTAATCGCAAGCTAGCAATCGATGCACCATAGAGGTCAGATTGCTGCGGTTTTAAGTGGTTTTAATTAGCTTGCCCTGTTTAATTGTTTCTTTATTTTTATGTTTGGGTCAAATCTAGTAATTAAAATTTTACTCCATGCCTGTGGACAGGTTGATCTGAAATTTGGTACACATCTTTAGTTCTGGTGACAATACAATTAAATAAATTCTATTTCATTGTAAATCCAAGGTGGTTGACGATATAAAATGGCGGTTTACAAATTTTGTCACGTCTACCACCATATGGCTGTCAAATGAAAGGGCTTGACTAGTAGAACACAGGTGAGAAGTATTATGTAATGAAATTAAAAACTAAATACTTGATTACACAAAATATTAAAAGCTAAAAAATAATTCGGTGGGTCCAAGGTTCCAATCATTACAACCCTCTTCCTCATCAACCTACGGCATTGATCAGACAAAAAAATAAAATCGAGAGAGAGGAGTGTAATGACTGGAACCTGGGACGATTCATAAATTACTCACTGCTTGTGATCGCACGTCGAGCGCGTTTAGTGTTGCGATTGATAAAGATTTCGTTACAGTCGATAAAATAACCGAATGCAGTCGCCGTGAGGATTAATGATCCTCACGGCGACATTCTCCGTTTAACATCTCCGTAGCCTTCTGAAAGGCTTTTGACACAGGCGCTACGATAATTAACCCCTCAATGTCTTTTGCTTTTGGTAATTCCCCTGCTTCCACCTATTTAACCACGACAAGGTGGCTCATTTAAGCTTGGTCACAAAACGATTCCCATCGCCCCGTACACCACACTCTCGGTACCTAACAGAAATTTTGCATCTCAATATAAATTTGGAGACTATGCTTGCTTTTAACATGTCTTCAAACCTCTACAGTTATTCGCATCAGTAGGAGTAATATTTAAATATTGTCGTTTCTATAGATTGCCTCTCGCGAATTCTTAACCGACGAAAAAAAACGGAGGAGATTTTCAAGTCGAACTTAATAAATTTTTTTATGTATGACCATGCATAATTTTTTTGTATACCTCGAAATTGGTCCCATATAAAGTTGGAAAAAATATTACCGTAAGGGTGGGAAAAAAGGGGTTATTTACTGTTTACTCACAGATTTTAATGCTGAATTGAGTATTAAATATAAAATATATAACATCAGTGATACCACTGCCTCACAGAAAACCGGTGTGAAACAGCGTCTGCGCTGTGTTTCACCGAGTGAGTGAGGATACCGGAAGCCGTACTCGGAAGCCGTACTCCAACTCCTTCCTCCATCCCCTTCCTCATCCCCCAAAGGTGGCAACGTGCTTGGTACGTCTCTGGTATTGCGAGTGTCCATGGGCGGCGGTAATCGCTTACCATCAGGCGATACGTCTGTTCGTTTGCCTCCTATTCCTTAAATAAATAAATAATAATTCAAAAATTAAACATGTAGGTTATAGCCCCAAAAACTTTCTAAAATTAAACGTTTAACAGCCGAAAAATCTGAAAAGCAAAAAATAATAATAATTTTTATATAACCTTAATAACTAAGTTCTTTACTAATGTAGGTATACCTACGTAATTTTGTGTCGGCGTCAAGTAAAGTAACTGTGACTGCGATCTTGGACTATAAAGTGGTTTATTGAAGTACATGCTCTATGCTAAAGACCTAGAAATGCTCGCCACGTAGATTAGCTCCGGCAGGCGTCAATTGCCCCACTTATATCATTGATATCGTATTCGTTTATAGATTACTAGCTTTTGCACGCGATTTCGCTCGCATTTAAAAAAAATAACTAATATTATAAACGCGAAAGTTTGTATGTATGGATGGATGGATGTTCGTTACTCTTTCACGCAAAAACTACTGAATGGATTTTGAAGAAACTTTACGATAATGTAACGTATACATAGACTACAATTTACACAAGTTAATGTCGTACCGCGGGTAGCACCCCACGATGCTTCAGCTTGTATCCTATATTATTTGTAATACGTCTAATGATCTGTGTACAAAGTTTCATAATGATCGGTTAAGTTTTTTTATATGGAATAGGGGCAAACGAGCAGACGTATCACCTGATGGTAAGTAATTACCGCCGCCCATAGATACCCGGAATAACAGAGACGTCACAAGTGCGTTGCAGGCCTTTGGGGGATGGGGAAGGGGTTGGGGCCTCCAGTATCCTCACTCACTCGGTGAAACACAGCGCATGCGCTATTTCGCTCCAGTTTTATGTGAGGCCGTGGTATCACTCTGGTCGAGCCGGTCCGTTCATGCCGAAGCGTGTCTCTCCCATGGTATTCGCGTGAAAGCGTAACATACAAACTTATATTAACATTTATATTAGTAGGGATATGAATAACAATATACGTGATACATGATGTTGGAAAAGCGCTTTCGAAAAGAGCAAGAAGAAGACAAAAGTATTAACATTGATACTTTTGTTGATAGAGCCTTAAAAAAAACCTTTCATCATCACTTTCATTTTGTTTTCGTTGTGTTTTTCTTCCATAGTAATATTATTCAGTTTTGCGTTGGACTCATTCATGTAACTATTATTAGTTTGAGAAAAAACCTAGACAGCACAAACGATCATTTTAATTGTATTAATCCATGTTGTTGAAATGAACACTTATTCGTCTATATACCTATATTCGCAATTCTAGTCTAGAAACCTCAATAAATATGGTATACAATATGTTAGTTTTTCACTGACTTCAAAGAAGTGTTTCAATTTGGTTGTATTTTTTTTAATTCACGCACTACCTCACATCAACAGCCTTTAACATTTAACTGCTAAACATAGGCCTCTCGTTAGATGATTCATTTTCATGTTAACCAATACACTTCCTGTTTAGTCTTATTTACATTTAAAAGTGAAGATCAAAGACGGTTTAAAAGGTTTGTTTTTTCTTTTCTCTCTTCAATAGACAACTCCCACATTACGAATGTACATTCTGTGTCACGGGTGACTTCACAAACATACATAAAACGGACACAAAGAACACCCAGACTCAGAACAACAGTTTGTGGATCAAACAAAGTGTTCTCCCCTGTGGGATTTGAACCTATAAAACTTGACGAAGTAGAAAGCGGCGAGTGGACCGCTTAAACCATTAGGCCAACTGCGCAGTCATTAAGCAACAAATCGGCAATATATTGTTAAATAAAAAGTTAAATAAATGAAAATATAGCAATGGAAAATGTGAACAAGATAGCAGTTATTTTATCTCAGTAGGGTAATGTTCCTCGAATTTTTGGCAAGCGTAATGAAAAGAAATAAGGCCGAGGGGTCAACGTACTGAGTTAAGGTTTTCTGTTGAGATCTGCGAAATTGCGTACTCAGAACTGCCCAAGATTAGATATTATACTTTTAAATCCCTCGGCGCGGCGATGCTTATCTGCTAGCAATCATTCATTTGTCATTGTAATATTAACGAGATTTCATGGTTTCTTTTTTTAAGTTAACTAAAAGCCAATTTATAAAGAATTTTAGATAGGTTCTAGGTTTTTTTCAGTTATCAGTGAGATTATTAAGTTCTCTTCTCTAGAAACTAAGCCCACATTACTCATCTTTCAATTTAGCATCTTTCATTATATTGTTAACTTAAGAATATCAAGGTAGACTTAATCAACATTAGCTATATGTTACTTACGATAATATCCGTACAAAAGTTAACCGCAAGAAATCGTCCGCAAGAAATGAGCGATAAGACCTCCAATTGTCACTTTTGTACATGTCAACTATAAATACACTTACTAGTACACCGAACCATTCTTCACAAACTCCAGTTTTACAACGTTCTGTGTCTTCTTTGAAGGATCCCGAGGTGGTCATTGACAGTCACATGTCCATGATTGTAATTCAGGTGACATAAATAGAAGTGAGAAGCTCATTGCCAGTTGCATTCGGCGATTAGAAACAATTACCGAGGATAAGCAACGAAGCCGCGGTCATTACCTGGATGGGTGACCGCTGGTGGCACGTTCGGAGGTCACGTTAAGCAGTCGGTTGTTATCATAGGATAACAGTCGTGACGCATAGTTGGAAGCCTTTGGGCGGCTTAAAAACATCCGTCGGCAAGAAACTTAACCGCAACTTGGTCTTGCTAGTCCCCAACCCGCACTTGCCTAGCTGGGGCCAGAGGAAACCCGAGCCCAGCAGTGGGACGTTATGGGTTGTTGATGAAATAGAACTGGAAGACTTTATATGGAACTAGCAGTCGTCCGCGGCTCCGCCCGCGTGGATGTCAAATATCTTAAGGAACCCTATGTTTTTCTAAAATAAAATATAGCCTATGTTACTCGTGGATAATGTAGCTTTCGAATGGTGAAAGAATTTTTAAAATCGGTCCAGTACTTTTTGGGTTTATTCGTTACATACAAAAATACAAAAATACAAATCTTTCCTCTTTATAATATTAGTATAGATATACGAGCCACTTGCAATAGACCCAAATGTGACAGAACGCAACCTTAGGTGATTTTAGTTGATTCTGGCTAACCACTTTACAATATGCCCCGTGGTTAGGTTATACCCATTTTTATTCGAAACACATAAAGTAATGAAAGCAGAAGTGGTTTCAGCTTTAAGTTTTTACCTATCGTTCTTTAAAGAATCTTAAAAAAAAACGCCTTACACATACCGTCGTATTCCCCGTCTTGAATAACCAAACGTGATCCAAGAAACTATAACCATTTATGAGAATTACGTAAGATAACGAAGTTGTTACCCATTTGAGGATTTCAAAAGATTAAATATACTTTCCTTACTGTACGATATTTCCTTACTCCTCCTGCAGTTTTTTAAATACGGTAGGTACGATTGTAAATATCTTTTTTCCTGTTCAATACGCGATCTTCCCTCTTTAAGTGTTCTTAGGAGGTGAATCAGAGATTATATCCTTCTCAGGAATAACGAGACTGATGTATTTGTGTTTCAATAAAGCTATTTTGGAACGAAGTTCGTGAAATGGGATGACGAGTGATCGAGGAAAATGGAAAAAGAAACTGACTGAATCGATCCCATATTAAAATTGGGAAAAGGGTAGGTTTTAAGGAAGGTATCGATGATAGTTAATTTGTAAGCGTGTAAATTGTGTATTTCTATAGAGTGACTAGCTAACCCACGCAACCTAGTCTACGTCTCTTATTGCCCGTAGTGTAATATTTTCCCCCGGTTTTTACAACATTCTTCATTAATGCTTTGCTCCTATTGGTCTTAGCGTGATGATATCGATTATCGAGGAAGGCTATAGCCTTCCTCGATAAATGGACTAACCAACACTGAAAGATTTTTCCAAATCGGACCAGCGGTTCCTGAGATTAGCGCGTTCAAACAAACAAACTCTTCAGTTTTAAAATATTAGTATTTAGAGGGATAAATAATGTATGTTTACAGTTGTCGCATACATGTGGGTGTAGGCTGAAGTGTCTTTGGCCATTACGTGCATTGGTCACGACGAGACTCTTGTCTTTATAGACTTAGGGTCAATACCACCTGTTCCTGATCAAGTTACTATTACGTTACTAAAAACCAAGTTGCTGATATGTATATTCCTATCTGAAATATTTAGCTGTGTGGCAGATAACTTGACATTTGGCTATCAGGGTGATCGATTGGTTCTGATAATACTTTAAGCAAAAAAAATATGCAGCTGATCACGTGGCTCTATGACACGCATATCTAATATAAAAACATTTATATATCAATACTGAAAGTCTATAAATATTAGACAAAGTGCCCGTGTCGAAAATCACGTAAACCACCAGGAGACCTGCTTAGAAAGATACAGGGGCATAATTAATTCGCTAAACGATCTCCGTCCTCCATAAGCGCAAGCCTGAGGGTGACAGGTGAGGCCACCAGTCACCTTAGCAGAAGCAGGCCGGGGTGGCGGCGCGAGCTCTGTAAAGTGCTCGCGCCCCTTTTATAGTATAGGAATGTTTGGGTTCTTACACGGGAGGGGGCCACCTGCAAACAATGGGTGGCCCGAGGTACGTCGCGGTTCCAGGGATTTCCTTCCGAGGGTCCACCTGGTTCCCCGGCTTCTAGTACACCAGACGTTGTGCGGTTTGTAGTCGGTTCGAGTCCGATATAACCACAAGTGCTATCGAGGGGAAATCCACACAAAAAATAAAATAAAAGGCATAAATGAATAACATTCAGCATTATGCCGTCACCAAAAAACCCGACTGCGTCAATACCAGCTATCTTTATTATTTTTTATTTTTTTTACTTTTTGGTTTTAATTTTGGTGTACCCAGTGTCACTCTCACGACTAACGACTATGACAAGCCGTTTAGGCTCCAGGGCGTGCCAAAGAAATGTACATACATACACTCAAAAAACATAACCCTACTTCTTTCGCAGTCGGGTAAAAATAAGGCCAAATATAAAATAATGGAAAAGCCTTAAAAAACAAATAAGTACCTATGAAAAAGAAATTAAAAAATACCAAATTATTATTTAAATAGGTAGGTATATGGATAATAATATATTGTAATAGACTGGCATAATCTTTTAGCAGCAGATGCAGTTGGGTTTTTTAAACAATTAATTTCTTATTTATAAAATTCTCGAAAAATTAACACTAAGCTAGACTAGATCGCTTTAACGCCCACGTAATCCCCAGCATATAAATTTCATGAACATCGTTGAAGCCGTTCCCACGATAAAATATTAAAAAAAAATAAGACAATGGAACCTACGAGTTCGCGTCACCGACATGCTGACGTCACAAATCTTCTTTGGCCGCGTGGAGCACGTTTTGGTAGGGGTAAATCTTATGGGTTCGCGTCACCGACATGCTAATGTTTGATTTTGATAATTTTAATTTAAACATTACGAAATTTATAATTTTACACATTAATTTTACAAATAACTTTTTAAGTTATAAGTTTGCACTTCTATCGACAGGCCTTATGACGACCATTTTTTTAAAGACATCTTCCGCATTGGGAATATATGTATGTACAGGACTTCAGAAACGTACATGAAACGGACACAAAGAGCAACCAGACTCAGAACAACAGTTTATGGATCACACAAAGTGTTGTCCCTTGTAGGATTTGAATATATATTCTAAAATAAGTAAAATTTATAATTATATACGAATGAATAAAATTGGAGTGCCCATTTGTAATATTAAAATAACATTTTTATAAAATGTGTATGTACGAGTATATATACACGGTAAATACCAAAAATACATGTTTTACAAATTTTGTCTGTCTGTTTGTTCCGTATAATCTGTGTAACAGCTGGACCAATTTTGACGGGACTTTCATTGGCAGATAGCTGATGATATAAGGAGTTACTTAAGATACATTTTTAGGGTAGCTTCGACCCGCGGTGTTGCGGTTGATGTTATACCGCGGGTAACACCGTGAGGCTAGTTATTATTAAATACTAGCTAAATCCCGCGGTGTTACCCGCGGTTATTGTCGTATTGTGGGTAACGCCGCGGGGCGAAGCTAGTCTAAAAAATGTAAGCCTAAGTTACTCCTTGTACCATCAGCTACCTACCAGTGAAAGTCCCGTCCAAATCGGTTCAGCTGTTCCAGGGATTAGCCGGAACGAACAGACAGACAGACAAAAATTTTAAAAATACATATTTTGGTATGTGTACCGTATATACATTCATATGCATGTAGTAGATAGCGGTTATTTTAATATTACAAACAGACACTCCAATTTTATTTATTTGTATAGATGAATATAAATATGAATTAGCTAAGCCCCGCGGTGTCATCCGCGTTTTTTTTGTACCTTTACAACATCAACCATATTTATCGCCGGGCAGATAGTCTAAAAAGAGGCCTAAGGTACTCCCTATCTGCCAGTGATAGTCCCAGTACAGCCATTCCAGAGATTAGCCGGAACTAACAGACAGACAAAACTTCTGATAATTGCTTTTTGATTCAAGTACCATTTAAACTTTCATATCCCTACATATACAGTTAGTTTCCAATTACAAACAGACAATTCAATTTTAGTTATATATTTGTATAGATTTATATTAGAAATTAGATTAGAAACTAAAAAATCAAACCCTTTTTCAAGGACTTGGACCAAATTGAAATGACACCACACTTGAAGCACCAGCTTTCTCTTCAGAATCTTTCTTTCTTTCACCCAGTCGAAAGTTTTGAGGTAAAAAACTTAAAAAAAACTTAAAAAAATACAGTCGAATTGGGAACCTTCTCCTTTTTCGAAATCGATTAGTAATAATAATCACAAATTTAAACAAAAAAACAACCGACTTCAAGAACTGAACCAAATCAAAATAGGATTACACGGGTAGCACCAGCTTTCAAATAAAAAAAGAATCATCATAATCGGTTTACCCAGTCGAAAGTTATGAGGTAACAAACATAAAAAAAAACAAAAAAAAGAAGTACAGACGAATTGAGAGCCTCCTCCTTATATGAAGTCGGTTAATAATAAAAAAGCCTCATACTTTAACGATAGCTTTTCTTTAATAAGTAGTGGGGTTTCTTATTTGTTAAGAAAATGTACTTTTTATGATAATAAACTTCTCTAGCGCGACCTAGCGCGACATAATATTATTACCTATGAAGAAACTTGAGACTGAACTATTTCCTGAAGAACAGACCTACTGAATAAGCTAAAAATTTAGTCGGCTGTATTTCAAAATTTCTAATACAGCTTGGTATAATGCTGCCGATCTTGGATGACTTCTTGGATGACCGCCTGCGCACCAACCTGTTCGTGCGCGCTGACGGATCGGAAACCCGCTACTTGCGGGAACTCGCGCCTTACCATCGACGACCGTCGGACAGGTATAACATGCCACGAGATCTCGTCTCCATGGCAACCCCTCACTTACCATCCCCAACATCCGACCTAGTGCTGACTGACGGGCGCTCCTTAGGGTCCACACTCCTAGGCGCTCGGCCTCGCTAAGCACAGGTCACCACACTGGATAAGACTTGGGCGTTACTAGCAGGTCGAGTCAATAGTTAGTTACGCCGCCCCCACCGGACAAACACCCCGGGATTGCAAACGGGCTCGCCGGTCCAACCCAGTGACCCACCTGTAGTTGCAGGCGGCGTGGAAAATAACTGTAACAGGCCGAAAACCTGGAAAAGTTACCTGGGACCCCACGGGGTTTACGAGAAGAACCACGAGAGCTTCCGATATACCTGTTAATCTCCCTGGAACATTTTCTTTAATAAAAATATTTTCGTAACTTGCGACTTGTGCGATATCTATACTCGAAATTGAAAAACAATTACAAACTGCATTGCGGTACTTTAGTCGTAGTTTGTGAAAAAACTACTAGGTGGCGCTCTAAAATTTCAAAATAAGAATTCTGTAAATAAAAATTAAGTTATTGAAAGTTAAGATGTGCTATTTAGAAATGATAAGTATTATTGTTTAACAGTGGTTGTCAATACCTATTAGTTATTTTACAGCAGTTTTTTGAATTTATTAGATAAAGCAGTTGTTAGGACTTTTTAGTTCAAAGGTTAGCATATAGATGGCATACGTTGATGTGCATCGTCCTGGAATCCAACCCATTTCATGCTTCATAATAACTTACGCCATCTATTTATTTTAGCTGAATTTAGTTTCAGTTTCAGCATATTATAGAAACTAGACGTACAGATTTCCCAACATGAAATAGATGTCGCCTCTTTATAGCAGAATAGTTAATGTGGTTATTATACGTCAACAACTTAAAGCGACAATAATTTTAAGAAAATTTCTTGTTTATAACTACTGTTTACCTACTTACTTGTGATACTAAGGGTCTGTTTCACAAAGTCTGAGTAAAGTGTTGGTTAACTAATTAACAAATAAATTATCTGACACATAAAAGTCCCTGTTAAAACAGTTTGCGTTTCACAATCGTCTAACCGTTAAGTTTAGGTGTCAGTTTGTTACTTGTGAGATAGAACTGGCAACGTCGCATTTTGACGTTTCAGTTTACGAAACTTAAAAGAACATAATTTTTTTTTGATTAAATCCATCTCAAAAATATGTTGAATGCATTTTTTATGCATTATTTTGTGATACGTAAGTATTATATATACTTTATATGCAGTCTACAACAATTTTATTAATACAAATGAGCAGTTTTAGAAATCGGTTATTTTTATATGAAACGAAACGTGAGGCAAATGTCACAGAAAAAAAACAACACTTGACTTGAATGATCTTGAAGTTCTTGAATATTCCTTTGGCTTGTTTGACTTCAATTGGTTGTAGTTTGTCCCTTTTAACGTTATTTTTGCCTCAAACAATGTCTCAAAAACGTGAGAGAAGCATTAATTTTACGCGGGAGGAGGTAGATATTTTATTTTTATTAAATATCTCCATGTGATTAGAGCGTTGTCGAAACACTGGATCTCTTCGTGGTTCCGATAAACGATCAAAAAAGTCATCTAATTCGTCGTCCAGGGCATTAAATAGATCCATTTTTAATATGTTTCGATTTCAAAAGACACAAAAATGATCTGTCAAGTAACTTACCCATCAAATAATTTCCTTATTTGACAGATGATCTAACCTATAATTTACTTAGCACTTTATCTATCAGTTATGCTTATTTGAAGATTGTGAAACGCCAACGATGATTTTATTTGTCAGTTAAGTGGCCACTAGCTTATTCAGGACTTTACTTGGACATTGTGAAACAGACCCTAAACCTTTAAATCCTATAATTAAAATAACCTCATGAGACCAAACGATGCGGAACCAGATGCCAGATACTGCCATTTAATCAGATTATTCATTAACATGTTTACATAATATCTAAATATGTACAGATATTTATGTATAAATAACAGTAATATATAAAAAAATGATATGTCACACGAAGCACAATTATATGTCATGGGTGGGATACGAACCCAGGACCTCTAGTTTAGCAGTCCGGAGTACTAACAGTTAGATGATTCTTCTTTTTTTTTTTGATGAAATGGCAACCAGCCGGATCACTCGGATCAACTATTTCTGCCAATGTCAAGTATTTATCGTCTTCAATTATCAAGTCTTCGAGTCTTCAAGTCGTCGTAGTGATGAAATTAATCCTGTTTGATGATAGACCAAGCACTTATTAAAAATCATATAAAAATGAACGGGTTCTCCCTTTCACATGCAATTTAGCTATTCTATGGAACAAAAAAGTTGATATTAATTCATTTCTTCTGTGACCGGGTCAGCAAGTGATTGCCGCCAATAAACTATTATTGTTGTGCACAATTTTGGGAGTTCTACTGATTTATACCAAAAAAATGATGGAGCAGTAAGTAATATTTAACTTTATTTTCAAATATGTATATATTTTTTACATTATAAGTCCGAAACAGCCTTTGCAAATACGACCAAGTCATTTTACGAATTTGTAGCTGGATTTTGTTTTGTCATATTTGATAGTAAAAATATTAAAACCCAAACGAATAAGGGTAAATAGATAGGTATTCTAATGAATTTCAATCTAATTACTACAGAATACGTGTATTTTAGTCGCAAATGTGTAAATTTCGACCTCAAAGATATGAATAAACTCAAAGTACTACTGGGATTCATCACTGACAGGTGTTTTCAGTTACAAAATGGCTGTCAGTTGAACGCAATATGGATAAGACTTGCATTTACAACAATTATTCTATTGATATTTTCTTGTTGTTTTACTTATTTAATTTTTTTATAATTTATACTACTAATTTTTTTATATTAATATTTTATTTCATTATATATACATATTAATTACATTTTTAAATACATAAAAAATATAAACAATAACATATATTTAAAAACATAAAAAATAGTAGACCACCGACTTCGGGTACAGGGACCAAGAAACCGGTGGTTAGGGCTCCAAAGTCAGGAACCTCCTCACTATACGTGCCATGTCAAGAAGGACTGCCTTCTGTATCAGACCCTTTTTTTTTACGTGTGGAAACCCCCTCGGGCCGTCACCCCACCGGGGTTTGTGGCGGGGTGGTGTGTCGGAATCGAACCGACTAAAACCACGCGGTGTGCCAACTCTGCGCCTGGGAAGGGAGGGGTCCGGGAACTGCAGTTATTAACACGACCGGACCCCGGAGGACGATACCCGTTCTCCGCCCGATATTCAGCCGCTCGCCAATAAACTTCGGCGAGCACTTCCGCCTCCATATCCCGGGGGGGTGTTCCGGCCAAGGCGCACGCCGCCTCCGTCGACACGGTGCGGTATCCGCGTATGGCTCTGACCGCCAATATCCTCTGAGGGCCCAAAAGGCGCGCCTTATTCTGGGCGGTCAGAGCCGCCACCCACACCGGTGCACCGTATAGCGCCATCGACCGGACTTCTGTATCTGGCCCTTGATCCAGCCTTCTAACGTGAGCCTCTTCAAGTGTTGGTCGAGGCTCTTGGCTATCAATCCGTGAGCAGATACGACTATCGGAACAATGATTATCGATATCGCCGTTCCACATATCGACAATCTCGTGAGATAGATCCAAATATTTTATTTGTTTTTCGTTTTCGACTTTCACGAGATTCTCGTAATGAGGAACGGCGATATCGATAATCATTGCGCGGCGCTCTAATCGATCTATCACCACAATATCAGGCTTATTGGCAACAATAGTCCTGTCTGTAATAATAGATCGATCACAATATAATGTAAAACGACCATTCTCGAGAACTGGGTCGGGCACATACCTGTAGTATGGCACCTCTGAGTTCACAAGATGGTATTTAAGGGCAAGTTGCTGGTGTACGATCCTGGCTACTTGGTTTGCCTGTGCAAATACTCGCCGTTAGCAAGACGAGAACAACCAGAAATAATATGCCTGATAGATTCTCCGGGACGGTGACATGCCCGACAGATGTCGACCGTACTATCTTTCAGGATGTACTTCCGATAGTTATTTGTCATGATAACTTCGTCCATAATCGCACAAACAAAACCTTCGGTTTCTCACGAAAGAGATCACCATACCGTAGCCAGAATGTAGATGTTTTGAAGTCAATATCAGGCCCATTTAGGGACCGATAAAATCGACCATGAAGTTCCTTACCCCCATACCTCCATACCTCCCTGCGATCAGTAGTACTAAGTACCACAGGTTTACGCCAATTCGCTTTAGCCTGTAGTTTTATGTATACTTCTTCTTCTATATCTCCATATAGGAAAGCACTCTTTACATCCATCTGTGTCAAATTCAGTCTATATTTGCTTGCTATAGCTAACAACACCCTCAATGTTGGTAATTTAGCTACTATTGTGTATATTTCAGAATGGTCGAATTCATCTTCCTGTTGGAAACCTCTGGCGACTAATCTTGCTTTATAAATATCTTTATTATCTTCACCCTTTTTAATTTTAAAGATCAACTTTGTATCTATAGGTTTTCTATTTTTTATTTGTCCTTTTTCTTCAACCCATGTTTTGTTCTTTTCCAATGCTGTCAACTCTTTGTCTATTGCCTCTTCCCATCTCTGTGAATCTTCTCTTTTCATTACTTTCTCATAAGTTAGTACTTCACCTTCTATTGCTGCCAGTCCAACGTGATAATCTTCCATCCATTTTGGAGTTTTTATAATTCTTCTACTAGGTACTCTCCTATTTTCTTCTGTTTCTTCTTCTGTCGAGTCTTCTTCTACTCTTTCCTCTGTTGTGTTGATTTCTGTATTTTCCTCTGTAGAGCCCGCATCTGTAGGTCTTGACACATCCCTTCCTGAATGAAAACCATCTTCTATAACTTCATCTTCATAATTTATTGTACTATCTATAGAATCTTCTGTTGTAGTTTCTGGTATTCCTGTAGATATTTCTGTTTGGTTATTCTGGTGTTCTGTCATTTCCTCGATTTCTGTGTTAGTTCTTGTTGAATACTTCTGTTTAACTCTATTCTTATCATCTTTCATCTTCATGGCTTCTGTATCTTTCAAGAAAATTATATCTCTTTTAATCTCTACCGACCTTTTATTTGGGTAATAAATTCTGTAACCTTTTGAGTCTTCATAACCTACGAATATCCCTTTCTCTGCTTTACAATCCCACTTTCTTCTTTTCTCTTTAGGTATGTGAGTGTACACTTCTGTTCCAAATATCTTGTCCAATTTTCTTATATCAAATTCCTTCTGTTCCCATAGCTGAAATGATGTTTTATTTTCTTCTCTTCCTTTCCCTGTTCTATTTAGGATATACACTGTAGTGTTAACAGCTTCTGCCCACAAATATTTATTTAACTTGCTTGCCTGTAACATGGTTCTGCTTGATTCTACTATGGTCCTCATGTCTCTTTCTGCTCTTCCATTCTGTTCTGGTGTGTATGTAATTGTAGTTTCGTGATTGATTCCTCTTTCTTGTAAAAACTTCTGTAATTCTCTATTTATGAATTCAGTCCCATTGTCCATTCTTAATGTTTTTATCTTGTGTCCACACTGTCTCTCTGTAGAAGTTATAAAATGTTGAATTTTCTTTGTCGTCTCTGATTTTTGTTTTAAATTTTAAAATGCGTATCTTAAAGGGGGCCTCCTTAAACCTACACCTAAGTCCTGGGAACTGCTTTGAGTTTCTCCCTCTGCCACACGATGGACCCGGCACCCGCACGGTGAATCCATGGAGTGCTAAGAAGTTTGTCTCATAAATCTTTCTGTAATTAGAGTAATCATCTTAAAGTAACAAAAAATATCTGGAATCTCCTAATGAATTCTGTTCCATTGGACCACAAAGGTCTCCATGGATAAGTTCTCCAACTTCTGTTGTCTTCTGTGAAAAGGTAACCTATGCTGTTTGCCTTCTATGCACGCTTGACACTGTTCAATTTGCTATTCATATATAATATTATTTTTATTTAAAACTTCTTTAATATTATTAATATTTTGATGAGCTAGTCTGTTGTGCCATACAGCAAGAGAAGTCAAAGCTACTGTCTTAGGCAAAGGTATGCTTAAACAATACAAGTTATTCTTTCTTTTTGCAATTAGCACTGTCTCCCTATTAGAAATAAATTTACATCCATCTTTAGTAGAAATCATAGTTAAATTTCCTCTGTCTATGGCACTTATTACAGAAAATAAATTAATTTTTAAATCGGGTACATGTAAAACATTTTTCAGAACTGAAGGTTCATTATTGAATGAAGAATTAAATTGGATTTTCCCTATCCCAATAATTTTTAATTTCCTACCGTCACCTATTGTAACATACTTATCTTTTAGTGGAGTATAATCTGTGAAAAAATCCTTTTGGTGACACATATGGTCACTGGCCCCTGTATCCAAAATCCAGTCTGAGTCTGTGCACTCATTCATATTTGTAATATACGCTTTTGGTTCTGTTTTCTTGCTGTCTTTTTCCTTATTAAGCCGCTGTCGACAGTCCTTGTAAACATGCCCAACTTTGCCACAATAGTTACACTTACGCAAGCGACATTCAATTTTCATATGTCCATTCTTACCGCACCCAAAACATTTCACTCCGTCCTTTCTGTTGTCACTATTGCTGTGTTTCCTATTTTCATTGAAACTTAGGCTCCTGTGCTGTTGTTGCAGTCCTCTCTTGTGCGTAAACAATGCTGTTGTCTCTGTAGACTATGCACCATCATTGCTTTTAAACCTCTCTTCCTCAATTAATAGTCTAGCCGTCAAATATTTTAATGTCTGCTCAGCGACTGACACTGACTCCCAGGCTGATGAAAAGTATTGGTATTTCTCTGGTAAGCTCATTAAAATCTTTGTTATAACCATCTTCTCTGATATCTCTTCACCCTGTGTTTTTAGTTTGCTTACCAAATCTTCTAATTGTGAAATAAATGCTATTATGGAGTTTTCGAATTTCAAATTGTAAAATTTTTGTTGTAAGAGGTGAATGCCAACTCTTGATTTTGCATCAAATACCGTCTGTACTTTTTCCCACATTTGATGAGCCGATGTGCATGGTAGCAAGTATAATAGTATGTTTTCTTCAACTCGAGTTACAATAATCTCCTGTGCCTTTTTATCTGCAGCCTTATCTTCTGTAGAAATTGGTTCCGCCAACACCACGTGATACCAACCTTTCGACTGTAGAACTATGGTAATTTGGAACTTCCATAGCGCCCAATTGCTGTCGTTTAATACTAAACCACCGTCTCTTCTGTCTGTAGACATTTTTGCTCGATATCTTTACCGATGTCCTCAATAAAAAAACCTCTGTAACGCTTAGCGTCGTATGGCGGCGTCTTCAACTTCGTTTTGTGCGACAACGTGTCTATTAACACTCTGTCCTTGCCTGGGCCCATAACCTGTTAGGGTTGATGGTTTCCAGGAAAGGGATTATTGAAATATCAAGATCTATACTGTTAATAAACTGTTTATTGTTAGGCTCAATAAAGTACATTAGATTACACGCTGTATTGCAGAGCGGTGGAAAAAGCGGTCTGTCAAACACACTGACATATCTATGACATCTTATATTTTCTTAAAGTTGTGTTCCGTTTCATTGTTTATTCACAACAAGGTTGCGACATATAAATGTTTTTGGCAGTTAGTCAACTCCCAGGGATTTCTTTTCGCACCCCTGCCCTGTTTCACTTGGTCACTGCTTGAACCAGTGATTGACAAAGCGCTGGGAACTCGGGGTCGATTGTTTCTTTTGTCAGTCATTTAAGGTTTGGAAGGGTTATAGCGTATTATCACCACGACAGCAACGACGGGTTGGTGATCGCAGTGCCACAGTCGGTGATAACGGTTTCCGTTGCCGCCTGTGGGTGTTCTCTTTCATCAGCCATTTCTCCTCATCGTGAGGTCAGCCCGATGAAAGGCTATTATTATTACAATAGTGTCTTAAATTTAACCATTCTGCTAAGGCTTGCAGAGGCGAACAACACTGCTCATCTTGTGCTGGTCGTCACTCCTACAAAGATTGTGATGTCGATCAGATCACCTGCATCAACTGCGCAGGTAATCATCTTGCCATTTCACGAGACTGTCCCATTAAAAAACAAAAAATTGAAGAGAAAAAGGCCAAATTTCGGCAGCAATCGTATGCCACTGTTGTGAACTCACCCCCTACATTTAATGAAAAATCTTTCCCTGCTTTACCTAAGGCCACTGATAAGGCCATTGACACTTTAGATATTAAACAAATAGCAAATAATGATATTGTAATTAACGCAATTGTTAAATCATTGGTTGCATTAGGAAACAAGAGTGACTCTGATGGGCCACTCACGCATAAGAAAATAAAAGAAATATTTTTATCAAATTTAATTTAAACATGGATAATTATTTAAATATTTTACAGTATAATATACAGAGTTTACTAAAAAGAGCCTATTGCAAAATTTATTAATTGATAAAAATATAGATGTTTGTCTTCTTAATAATCCTTTAATTACAAAACTAACTTTACATCCTGAAATCTCAATTTCAATAGCTTCCAATGCCATTTCTGCTACCTCTCTGGTTGGTGGAACTCTACCTGAAATGCCAATAATATTTAAATATTTAAACAATAATTCAAAAGATATTGTTAGAAATGATATTTGGCCTGTATACAAAATTACTTATAATAGTATCATTAGCAGCTTTGCAATCCACTTAGACATAGTGCATAATCAATTTGATTTGTTACAATTTAAAGACAATAGACCAGAACATTATATGATATACACAGATGGATCTAAAACAGACAATGTACATGCAGCTTTCTATGATATACAGCTGAACTTCACTAAATGTGTTAAATTAAACAGAGTGTGTAGCATTTTCACTGCAGAATGCTATGCAATCAATTGTGCACTGGATTATGTCAATAGTCTTGTAAATAATGTACATAATATTTTGATAGTTACAGATTCCAGAAGTGTTTTGTCCACTCTACTTAATGTAAATATTTCTTTTAAGTTAAATTATAGGTATTATTTATAATATTAGAATTTATAACATAAAACTATTTGATAAACATGTTAAAGTAGAATTAATATGGGTACCTTCACACAGTGGCATTCATGGAAATGAAGTAGCTGACACTGCGGCCCGTTCAAACCATGACGAGGATCAATCCGATTTGCTCAAGGTTCCAATCACAGATTACTACAGCCTTATTAAATATCGTAATAGACAGTTATGGAAAGAATATTGGGACATAACCCTGGAAACGAAAGGCAGATGGTATGCTGGAATACAAAATGAATTACTGATTAAACCTTGGTATCATAATTTCAAATATATATCAAGAAGATTTATAACTATTATATCACGCATGAGATTGGGACATTGCTTAACACCAGCTCACCTGAATAGGATTCGCATAATTAACAATAGCCGATGTCATCATTGTGGAACAGAGGATGCTGATTTGGATCATATTATCTTAAAGTGCTCAAGCTTTAACATTCAACGTTTGATTTTAGTCAGTGAATTAGATGACAAGACAGATGACAATGACATTGAAAGTGAACAGCAACAAAGTGTTCCTCGCCGCGTTCAGGATTTATTAGCAAATAAGAATTTTTTTAGTGTATTGTATAAATATATTTGTAATCATCATCATCATCATCATCAGCCTATCGCAGTCCACTGCTGGACATAGGCCTCTCCAATAGCACGCCACTTAGTTCGATCCTCGATTTGTAATACGTTTGAACAAATTTAGTTTATTGTAATTATAAATGTATATAAGTTAATTAGTTGTAATTTAGATTAATACAAAAACTATGATAATATTAACACGGAGATGTACCCAGCCAACCTGATAGCCTGAAAAGGCGGCAAGTAGGTAATATGTGAAAACAGAATGAATAATAGATTTATTAATATTTACCTAATGAAAAATGTAACTTAACAATAAGTAGGTAACCTTAACTAATTTAATATTAGGTCTTTACCTATGAAATTGCCGTTTTGTATGCAATAAGTGAAAGTACTTATTTTTTCAAACTTTTTTTATTTCTGTTATTCGAAGTAATCACCCATTCATTCAATAATCATTCATTCATAGTAAGTAATCGACGCATCTTTGCCAACGCATTGACAGTTTATTGATGCCCTTCTTGTAAAAATCAGCTGGACGGGAGGCAACAAACTCTTCAAAGGCATTTTGTACTGCCTCTCGGGAATTGAATTTTTTACCCACTAAAAAGTTGTCTAAATTTTGGAAAAAGTAATAGTCGGTAGGTGCAAGGTCTGGTGAGTATGGCGGATGAGGGAGAGCTTCCAACCCCAGCTCTTGCAGCTTGGAGACTGTCTGTTGCGCAGTATCAGGTCGCGCGTTGTCGTGAAGGAGCAGTGGGGACGACCGATTGACCTAAGCTGGTTGCAGATGTGCAAGCTTCTCCATCATTCACTCCAGTTCTTCACAGTACACATCTGCATTAATGCTCATGCCGTTTTGTAAAAAGCTGTGGTGAATCACACCCGCACTAGACCACCAAACAGTGACCATCACCTTTTTAGGGGTCATTTTTGGTTTAGGGCATTGCTTTGGTGCTGAACCAGGGTCTAACCAACTTGCTGAGCGCTTTCGATTGTCGAACAGAATCCATTTTTCGTCGCACGTAACTATTCGTTTCAAAATTCCTTCATTTCTTTGCCTGTTGAGCAGCGAAAGGCAGGTCTCGACGCGTACGTTGCGCTGGCGATCGTTAAGGTCGTGGGGCACCCATCTATCAAGCTTTTTTACCTTGCCAATTTGTCGCAAATGGATCAATATTGTTTTGATGCTTACATTAAAAGCTGCTGCTAGCTCAGCTGTAGATTGAGTTTCGTCAGCTTCCACAATCGCTTTTAATTCATTATTGTTAACCAAAGTCTCCGGACGACCACGAGCTTCATTTTTCAAGTCAATATTTCCAGAACGGAACCGGGAAAACCAATAAAGGGTTGTGCGTTCGTTTGTACAGTTCTCTCCGTAAACGTTTTTGATGTTACGTGCCGTTTGTGTCGCGTTGGTGCCACGACGGAACTCATATTCCATAATTACACGAATTTTTAAAGTATCCATTATGACGAAAAATGTTCAAATGTAATGAAAATACAACGCTAATCAAAAAACAAAAGACTGAGTTTGTAAATAGAATGTCATGGTTTTAAAACAAAATTAATTTGAATTTGGAATACAGAGCCATTACAAACTTTTTTTTATTTGAAATGACCAGTACTGAAGAAACGCAATTTCATAGGTAAAGACCTATTATTTTAAGTTTAAACCCTTTTATGTATGCGACTGAAAGACTTGTATCTATGGTCATGAATAAATATTAAAAAAAAAGGTACGACTTGACGCGTGTTGACGTGTGAAATGTTATGCTTTCAGACATTTTATTCAATTTTGCGTAGCTTTACACCGTTTAATTACACAAGATTGCATAAAAGAACTTTTAACATGGTCAATGCATTGTCAATGTTAATAGTTAATAATGATGCGAAAGTAAATAAGACAGTTTTACGTCAAAACAGCTGCACCGATTTTAATGAAGTTCGTCATGAGATACTTTGTTTCTTAAGACATTGCATAGGCTGCGAATTATAACGATGACCAATATACATACCGAGTGAGTGAGGGCATCGGCGGCCCATACCCCAACACCTCCCCATCCCCCATAGATCGGCTACGCACTTGTGTCCTCTGGTGTTGCAGGTGTTCATGGGCGCCGGAAATCGTTTACCATCAGGGGATACGTCTGCTCGTTTGCCATATATTATATCATAAAAAAAACCTAACATAACGCCATATAGTCCTTAAAGGATAGTGTATACATTTTTTGTAAATACATACATACATAACATAAACCCAAACTCTGAAACAAATATTTGCAAATCATACAAACATTTGTTCCTACCCGAGAATCGACCCCAAGACCTCAGTACAGCAGTTGCATACGCTACTTGACGCTACCACTATGCCACTGAGGCAATTAAAAGAATGTTTAAATATGCATAGGTATAAGAAATTGTGAGAAGATAGTAATAGCTAGGCTCTGGTGGACAATAATTGGAACAACGGGGTTCCCGCACAGTAGGGGGACATCTACAAAACGTAGGTGACCCGATGTAAGTCGGTGTTCCAGGGTTTACCTTACTAGGGTGTACCTGCAGCGTGCGGTTTTAGTCGGTTCGAGTCCGACATGCCACCAGCAGGTGGTATCTGAGGGGATATAAGATCGAGGAAAAAAAAGAGGGGATAGTAATAGCTATAAGTTCCTACAGACAATGAAAAGGCTGATTATCATTGGTACGAACTAAAAGTATTAATACACTGTATTACAAACACTTTGCTGATGCTAAAGAAAAGAAAAAATTTCAAAAATCAATTTAATTAACAATTTAATTATTTATTTATTTATATAATTGAATAATTAGTTTGTTTTATTTATTTTGGTTTGTGTAACTTATTCATAATTATTATGTAAAATAACTTGAAAAATTATATTGCACTTTGTGAAAAAATATTTTAATAATGTTTAATTCCAGTAGATTTAGTTTTTGTGTTAGTTCAAGAGTGAAATTAATTAATTGCTCTTCTTTTGCCACTCTACTTTATGATCATACTCCATTATTAATAATTTTTTAATTTTTTTTTTGAATACCCTTCAAAACTATAAGTAACATAATCCATACTATACTATATTTGAATATATTTAAATATCATTTTGCATCGCTTCAATTATATTTTTACGCAAGTTTTCTGTACAACTTCGTTTGATTTTAGTGATCAATTCTTGTTGAAGAATTTGGATGTCATCTTCTAGTTTCTGCATTAATTTATCAATCTGCGCTTTATGATCAGACTCCATCTTCTCACATCTAAGTAAAATTTATAAGAGATTAGAGCAATGTTTAAAAAGATTTAGTATTTAATTAACAAAAATAATGAGTTCTTACTGTTTCTTAAATGAAGTGTAAATATTATCCAAAGAATTCATCTTTCGTTTATGGGATAAGTTTGATTGTTTCATGCATTGTAAAATCTGTCCTGTCAATTGTTTTACTTTGGTTTCATTAGCGTTCATGGCATTACAATCAGTTTTCAACTTCGAAATGGTATCAGACAAACTCTTAAGAAGATGTTCACTTTTTTCTTTCCTGTAAATAAGGATTAAATTATACTAAAATGGCTATTGGTCAACTCTGTGTAGGTACGATGCATATCCATCGACACTATGGATATAAACTCTTACCATAATTCCTGTTGCTGACACACGGCATCTAATATTTTTCGACGAGACTCTTTGCAAGCGTCTCCTGCGTCTCCTTCTGCGTCTACTCCTGCGTCTAATTTCTTTTTCTTGGCATTCAATTCATGTTCAATTGAATTACTTGTACCCTCTTCCTCGGTATTATCGCTGGGAGTACTTCTTAAACGCTTTTGTGTTTTTTTGTTGCTCGGTTGATCTTTTGATAACTGTGAGTTATTTAATAACTTATTTAAATCTTCCGATCGTAACTCAACTCTTAATTCTTTTTTAGATGTCATTTTATATTATCCGTATGAATATATTTGTACTTTTAGGATAAATTATGGCTTGTGAAGAAAACAACTTCTTTTTCTTTTTTTTGATGAATGGCAACCAGCCGGATCACTAAGATCAGCTATTTCTGCCAATGACAAGTATTTATAGTCTTCAATTATCAAGTCTTCAAGAAAGAAATTAATGATAAAAAAGATATAAAATGTGGATGACATGAAATGGGGACCGTCTTCCGAAAAAACAAAAAACGATCTCGAAGAAAACAACTAAAAACAAGGTAGTTAACGCATTTATAGAGGGTACCCTCCATAAACGCATTTCAATAGTGACACGTCAATATTCAATATCCAGTTGCCACTTTATTGCAACAAAACATGAAATGATGGAAACATTATTTTTCAATTTTTTTATAGAATGGTGATTGAAAAACAGTCACCATTCTATAAAAAAATTATTAAATGATCTATTTGTGTACATAATCAAACAAAATATTTGAATTCAAATTACGATAACGTAATTGTTAGTTGAAAGCTAAGTGTCCTGTTGCATTTACCCAAGAGATAATGGTGGTTGTTGAGCTATTATTTCAAACTACTGATAACACAGAAACGAGCAGTGTTGTTGTTAAGCTGTCATTGTGGCATATATATTATCGGTATACCTACAGATGTCTGTCTCATTACTAGTTTTCACAGTGATTCTCAAATATTTATTTGTATGATTCAAAAATGATTGGTATTCGGAACTGATTCGTCTGCACAGATTTTAATGAAATTTACCATGGAGATACTTTGATTGTTAAGAAAGGGCATAGACTTCGGAAATTACCACGATAACTGACATACATGCGGGCGGAGCAGCGGACAAAATCTAGTATTAAAATAAGATTCATTAAATAGTAGTAGGTGTACAAGAAGATACCTACATCATCATCAGCCTATCGCAGTTCGCTGTTGGACATAGGTCTTTCCAATTGCACGCTACTTAGATCAATCCTCGGCTTTTCGCATCCAGCTTCTACCAGCCATCTTGCGCAAGTCATCACTCCACATGGCCTGTAGACATCCTACACTATGTTTGCTGAGACGCGGTCTCCACTCAAGAACCCATTTACCCTAACGGTAAATGAAAAGATGGATACCTACATAATTATAAAATACTGATAACTGCTGTCTCGAAACATTAGCAATGGTAAAATAAATATAAACAAGTAGGTAGGTACTATAGTGTAAACTATATATTATTATTTATAACGTAAATAATTTACTTAGTGACAATAGTTATTGACTAAATTAAGTGAGTTATAAAATATCCCCAAAAGTGTAAATTTGAGAACCAGCGATAGCGGTGATCATACGTGATCACTGTGTCTCGGAATGCTATACCTGGCGAAGTAGGTATATTGCAAAACCATATGGGTTAGATCAACTTTCCCGCTAAAATTTACTCAATTTGCCGCGCAAAATAATACTTAGGTCTTTACCTATGAAATTGCGTTTCTTCAGTACTGGTCATTTCAAATAAAAAAAAGTTTGTAATGGCTCTGTATTCTAAATTCAAATTAATTTTGTTTTAAAACCATGTCATTCTATTTACAAACTCAGTCTTTTGTTTTTTGATTAGCGTTGTATTTTCATTACATTTGAACATTTTTCGTCATAATGGATACTTTAAAAAATCGTGTAATTATGGAATATGAGTTCCGTCGTGGCACCAACGCGACACAAACGGCACGTAACATCAAAAACGTTTACGGAGAGAACTGTACAAATGAACGCACAACCCTTTATTGGTTTACCCGGTTCCGTTCTGGAAATTTTGACTTGAAAAATTAAGCTCGTGGTCGTCCGAAGACTTTGGTTAACAATAATGAATTAAAGGCGATTGTGGATGCTGACGAAACTCAATCTACAGCTGAGCTAGCAGCAGCTTTTAATGTAAGCATCAAAACAATATTGATCCATTTGCGACAAATTGGCAAGGTAAAAAAGCTTGATAGATGGGTGCCCCACGACTTTAACGATCGCCAGCGCAACGTACGCGTCGGGACCTGCCTTTCGCTGCTCAACAGGCAAAGAAATGGTATAACAAGGTATGCCCACAGGTACTTAACCTTTTGATTTATGATCCACGGACAGTACATTGCTATCACGGGTAGGGTAGCATTATTTTTATGTCCACATGTAGCACTGTCTTCACAGCCTGGTATGCCCTGGTATGATGGCAGTTGATAATTTTAGTTTTAGTTCTAAGTTTTAGTTTCTTTCCTGATTCAGCAAGTTTAGGGACAGCAGATTCATTTTATTATTTTAAAGTAAAAACGCAGATATAACGATGATAGTAGCTGCGGCTATCGCCGTCAAATAATAAGTGTTGCGGTAGACACTGAAAATCAGTACTGGGATGGGTTACTTACACCCATCGCAGTTAATGCTGAGAGTCCGCCATTTCGTTGGACACGGTTTGCAGCCCTCGATACATTTTCTATTATCTAGTGTTCTGTTTTGGGGGCTAAATTTAAGATATAATAATTGTTCACATTACCAAATGTCAAATGAATCGTGTGCCATATCTATGGAGGGTAGAGACAAGGAGTGTTATCTTATATGGAAGAAAATTGAAAAAAGTGTCCAGCATAAGCTGTAAATAACAGTTCAAAAACCTTCCAGAATGGCGCTGGTGTAGACACAGGTTATGGTATGAACGTAGCAATTGTGAACGAATTGAAGTACGCCGAGGTAAAAAATTTAACATTATTGTCACTACTTGCGTATTACAAAATAATGTAGTAAATATATTTTATTTTCTGAACTGTGAATAAATAATAATAATAATAATAATAATAATAATAATAAATATTTTGTACAATTTAACACAACGCCGTCTAGTCCCAAGCTAAGCAGAGCTTGTGTTATGGGTACTAGACAACTGATATAAATACATATATACTTCGTTTTTTTTTGTAAATACATACATATTATAAATAGAAAACACCCAAACTTCGAAACAAATATTTGCAGATCATACAAACATTTAGTCCGACCCGGGAATCGAACCCGAGACCTCAAGCACAGCAGTCTCTTACGCTACCACTCGAGCCACCGAGGCAGTCAATAGTACGTTTATTGATTTTTTATCATTCAATTTTATGAAAAAGTGTGTGTATTGATGAATGTAGCAATTGTGAACGAATTGAAGTACGCCGAGGTAAAAAATTTAACATTATTGTCACTACTTGCGTATTAAAAAATAATGTAGTAAATATATTTTATTTTCTGAACTGTGAATAGTACGTTTATTGATTTTTTATCATTCAATTTTATGAAAAAGTGTGTGTATTGATTTTAAGAAGTTTACTCTGATGCTAATGTGGCGCCACCCTAATTTAATGCATTTCAACGGACACTTTTCATGTACACAGATGATACTCCTTATCTCTACCCTCCATAGCCATGTCATCAATGCCACGTCAATTGACATTTCTCTATTGTTACCAGCCTCATAACTGTAAGTTTTTTAACATTTTTTGTTAGATTATTTAATTTTAAGTTTTAATATTGTAAGCTGTGTTTAGCGAATAAAGTTTTATTATTATTCTCTTTATTCCATTTGTATATACATATAAATTACATTTTTAAATATACATACAAAACAAATACATTTAAAAATATAAAAAATAGTAGACCACCGACTTCGGGTACAGGGACCAAGAAACCGGTGGTTAGGGCTCCAAAGACAGGAACCTCCTCACTATACGTGCCGTGTCAAGAAGGACTGCCTTCTGTATCAGACCCTTGATCCAGCCCCCTAACGTGAGCCTCTTAAGGTGTTGGTCGAGGCTCTTGGCTATCAATCCGTGAGCTGATACGACTATCGGAACAATGATCACCGAATCCACATATCAACAATCTCGTGAGATAAATCCAAATATTTTATTTGTTTTTCTTTTTCGACTTTCACGAGATTCTCGTCATGAGGAACGGCGATATCGACAATCATTGCGCGGCGCTCTAATCGATCTATCACCACAATATCAGGTTTATTGGCTACATATAATATATATAGATCGATCCCAATATAACGTAGCACGACCATTCTCGAGAACTGGATCGGGCACATACCTGTAGTATGGTACCTCTGAAATCACAAGATTGTATTTAAGGGCAAGTTGCTGATGTACAATCCTGGCTACTTGGTTGTGCCTATGCAAATACTCGCCGTTAGCAAGACGAGAACAACCAGAAATAATATGCCTGATAGATTCTCCAGGACGGTGACATGCCCGACAAATGTCGACCGTACCATCCTTCAGGATATACTTCCGATAGTTATTCGTCATGATAACTTCGTCCATAATCGCACAGACAAAACCTTCGGTTTCTCCGAAGAGATCACTATACCGTAGCCAGGACGTAGATGCTTTGAAATCTATATCAGGCCCATTTAGGGCCCGATAGAATCGACCATGGAGTACTTTGCCCTTCCATACTTCCCTGTGATCATTAGTACCAAGTACTACAGGCTTGCGCCAATTCTCTTTAGCCAGAGCGAGCGGAGTGAGCCCGGTATCCACTGTGACTACAGTACGATGCACTCCCACATCAGTTTGTAGAAAATATTCTCTAAGATTGTATACCTCGCGATTGTGCAGGGTCTTGATATTTAGTAATCCACGACCCCCTAACCTTCGCGGGATATACAATCTCGTAACCGATGAACGTGGGTGGTGCATTCGGAATGCAGTCAACAATGTACGGACTCTCCTATCAATGGCATCTAATTCAGTCTGAGTCCATCTAAGTACACCAAAGGAATACATCAGAACCGGCATAACCCAACCGTTGCAGGCTCGCACCTTGTTACCGCCTGATAAAAGACTTTTAAGTACTTTTTTCAGGCGGCTAAAGAAGCGTTCCCGCAACGTTTGTTTCATGTCAGGTTCTGGTATTCCTAAGGACTGTGAAAAACCTACATATTTGTAGGTCTCGGTTACAGACAGAGATCTGAGTTTTGTGGCATCTGAAAGCTCTATACCTTCAGATTCCACAATCTCACCTTTTTTTACATACATAACTGCACACTTGTCTACACCAAATTCCATTTTGATAGAATTACTAAAGTTTTCCGTAACCTTTAGTAATCCTGTCAATTGTAATTTAGTGGGGGCAAGTAGTTTCAAATCATCCATATAAAGGAGGTGAGATATACCTCGATCATCTTTCTGTAACCTGTAGCCTAACCCTGAACCCTCTAATAGAGTGCTCAGAGGGTTCAAAGCTAGACAAAACCACAAGGGGCTCAGACTGTCACCTTGAAAGATGCCTCGCTCGATCTTTATAAGTACGTCGTTCATCGCAGACTGCCGACATCCAGGATAGCGAAGTGCTGTTCTCCATTGCCCCATACACAACTTCAAGAAAGTGCACAGAGTTGTATCAATTTTATACAACTCAAGCACCCTCAAAAGCCATGTATGAGGAACGGAGTCAAAAGCCTTCTTGTAATCTATCCAGCATGTCGCCAGGTTCTTACGATTACGACGCACCTGCTGGCTAATGGTCATGTCTATGATAAGGAGCTCTTTAGTGCCACGGGTCCCATTTCTACATCCATTCTGAGAAATAGAAAGTATCGAATTGTGATTAATGTGTGTTGTAATTTTGAGTCTCAGAATAGATGTCAGAAGTTTGTACAAAGTTGGTAAACATGTTATAGGCCTAAAATTTTTGGGATCCATGGCATCACCAGATTTGTAGAGTAAGTGGGTTATGCCAGTGGTCAAAAATTGTGGTAATGAACCCGAATCCAATGCTGTTTGGAATCGAGACGCTAAGCACGCATGTGAGCTTCGGAACCACTTAAGCCAAAAGTTGTGCAGTCCGTCAGGACCTGGTGCTTTCCAATTCGGTAATGAACGGACCGCACAACTTACATCTTCTTCATTGATGCTAATAGGTTCCATAGGTAACAAAGACTCACATGAGCGCTCAACATCCCGATACCATTCACCTTCTGTATGAGTGACAGGCACAGACCAGATACTATGCCAAAACGAATTTGTGGCATTTTCATCTGGAACCTGCCCATCACTCAAACACGGACGCAGGTTCTCCCATTTCCGGTACACCCACTTCTCATTTCTTTTTAACATGCGATTCTGATTATACCGATCAACGCGCTTTCTATACCGCCTTATTCTATTTGCCCATGCATAAACTTTATGCTTCAGAAAGTCTATGCGCTCCGTGACACATGACATGTACTCTTGAGGACTAATAGTAGTCCCCAAGAATGCCCGTTTCACAAAGCGCATCACTCTCGGTCGCGTGTTTCCCGATCGAAAACTGATTAGCTTACCAATGAGCGTCCCGGCCTCAGCAATACGACGCTCAATTCTACACTGCCAAGCTGGTACAGTATTTTCTTGTCGAGTAGTGGTTGTATTTTCTGCAAATTTGACACCAGCTACTCGACAAACTGCAATAGCCGCACAGTATAGAATT
Organism: Spilarctia lutea; assembly: GCA_916048165.1. NCBI lineage: Eukaryota > Metazoa > Arthropoda > Insecta > Lepidoptera > Erebidae > Spilarctia > Spilarctia lutea. The sequence goes on along the minus strand of OU696470.1, from coordinate 25,408,324 downwards.
GAGTGTGCATCACTGAGATCTTCGCTATTACTGAAATAATCCGGTAATAGCGAATCCAAAGCACTCACCAGCGCTAAATTTCGTTTATGGATGGGCAAACGGGACAAACGGGGTCTGTTATTAAAATTTACATATCGGTATTCCCGAATCGCATCTTTTAAAGTGCTCCTTATCCTATCATTATATTGGTTACTTACGGACATAATTTCACTGTCCACTAATTCACTAACATCTTCATTTTGTGGTACCTGTGGTGTGGTGTTTGTTACCACATCCACAACATGTGACGAAGAAGGGACAGTCAAGCTATTCCGTATGTCAGAGCGTATCCTTTCAAGTGCGGCATCATCCAGCAGGTGACATCGCTGTATAGCTCGCACTTGATCCGACAATCGTTGTGCCGAAACGTTGATAGCTGGCTCAAGCTCCTGAAACAGAGAGACTAGTTGAACACGGTACGCAGTAAGGTTCGTCCCCAACTCTGTAGCCCGAAAATATGCCCGCATGACATTCTCATTGATTGAATGTGTCCACTTCATGCGGTGCACATTACCACCGGTAGCGGGGGCCCTATTCGAGGTCAGTGGTCCTCGGGGTCCCAGGCTATCTGGTGGCCGGCATCTCTCCTGCCGACGCACAGGTGTTGGCGACGTCGGCGGCGAGAAAAACTCGTCGCTTGATGAAGAGCTCGACGCCTCTGCAACAGTTGGGGCTTCTGTTCTTGCTTCCGAGGACGGCAAGGCGGAGCTTCGCGACGAGTCCGAAGGTGGTAAAAGTGCTCTGGATCTAGCTCTTGTTATCATTTAGTCAGAAATTCTCTTATTTGTACATTGTGATGACATGACGTTTAACGTCATGTCTTATGGTAGGTATTCCTTTTTAATATTTTCATTTTAGGCGTGTTAATATCTTATTATTCAAATATTGACCCATTTTGTGTCTTTATTAGTAACTGTAACTGATTTTTATTGGGTCAAATATATTAAAATTATTTTTATTTTAAGAAAAAATGTATAAGAAAATCTGACTGTTTGTGGTGTTGCTAGTTTTTATTATTATTATTATTAAAAATGAAGGAATTTTGAAACGAATAGTTACGTGCGACGAAAAATGGATTCTGTTCGACAATCGAAAGCGCTCAGCTAGTTGGTTAGACTCTGGTTCAGCACCAAAGCAATGCCCTAAACCAAAAATGACCCCTAAAGGGCGACATAATCACTTCGTGACTAAGCCCTCATTAAACAAATAAAGAAAAAAAAAAAAAAAAATGACCCCTAAAAAGGTGATGGTCACTGTTTGGTGGTCTAATGCGGGTGTGATTCACCACAGCTTTTTACAAAACGGCATGAGCATTAATGCAGATGTGTACTGTGAAGAACTGGAGAGAATGATGGAGAAGCTTGCACATCTGCAACCAGCTTTGGTCAATCGGTCGTCCCCACTGCTCCTTCACGACAACGCGCGACCCCATACTGCGCAACAGACAGTCTCCAAGCTGCAAGAGCTGGGGTTGGAAGCTCTCCCTCATCCGCCATACTCACCAGACCTTGCACCTACCGACTATTACTTTTTCCAAAATTTAGACAACTTTTTTGTGGGTAAAAAATTCAATTCCCGAGAGGCAGTACAAAATGCCTTTGAAGAGTTTGTTGCCTCCCGTCCAGCTGATTTTTACAAGAAGGGCATCAATAAACTGCCAATGCGTTGGCAAAGATGCGTCGATTGCATGGGTGATTACTTCGAATAACAGAAATAAAAAAGTTTGAAAAAATAAGTACTTTTACTTATTGCATACAAAACGGCAATTTCATAGGTAAAGACCTAATATAATTTAAAAAAGTATTTGTTTTCTATGGTAATAGATATTTAAAAAATAACATTGTACCTTGACTTATCGAGTAAAGATAGTGCCTATCCTTTCAAGTTGACTATTTGCCATTTCGATTCAATGTATTTTCTTTACTGTTTTGAATAATTATCTTCCATAACTTGTGTGACTTGGTTACTATACGGCCGAAGTATCCGTATACGATACATGATACATAGTTTCTTATTAAAAACAAAGTAAGTAGGTACTATACGGCCGACGTATCTTGGCGATTCCGAACTTCGCCCCCGAATTTATTTAAATTGTACTAATTGGTCACTGTATTAGGGTAATTTCATACGTACATTGGTATATAAAAAAAAATACAGTAACTGTTTTCTTCACGAGTGTACATGAGCAAAAGTTCGCAGAGCCTATGTTCAGATTCGCCAAGATACGTCGGCCGTATAGTACTCGTACCTACTTTGTTTTTAATAAGAAACATGTACTGTGTGCTTACATAACTTGTGCGAGTTACGGCAATTTTGTTGATTAAGGCAAAAATAGGACTGTTTTGAAAAAAACTATATTTATTACTAATACTTTTTATTATATGTCGATAATTCGATAGTGAAATGTAGTTCACACTGTTCCTAACCAATTATTTTAACTACACTATCATCGTAAACTAAATCTTTTGTTCTTTAGTTATGTTATATTACGTACTTTATTTTTTTTTATATAGCGGGCAAATGAGCAGATGTATCGCCTGATGGTAAGCGATTACCGCCGCCCATGGACACCCGCAACACTAGAGGTAAACATAGTATTCTAAAACAAAATGTTCATCATCTTCTTAGCCTTTATTATATATTCCCAAGATTATTTGGGGTCGGCTACTAGTTCAACTGGTTTTACCTAAATTTCAGTTTTTACACAGAGCGACTGACATCTGACCTCCACAACCCTGAGGGTGAACTGAATTCGAAGGTTGAACTAGTTGTCAGTATTTTTGAGAGCACTGACTTTCCAATAACAATTGCCATAGCCGTTCATGACAACCGGGACCGACGGATTAACGTCAGAGGCACGGGCGGGAAACACCACCATTGTCCATACACCGGGCTGCGATTAAGAATTTCTTGTAAGAAAAATCCAACAGCAATCCGACCCAGAAACTGAACCCAAGATCTCTTGATCTGCAGTCGTATGCTAACTACTAGACCAACGAGGAAGTCTCTAAAACAAAATGTTGTTTCTTAAATCTATACTAATTTTACAAAGCTGAAGAATTTGTTTATTTGTTTGGATGCGCTAATCTCAGGAACCGCTGGTCCGATTTGAAAATTTTTTTAAGTGTTGGATAGTCCATTTATCGAGGAAGGCTACAGGCTACATATGATCGCGATAATATTAATAGGAGCGGACCACCAATGAAGAATGTTACAAAAACGGGGGCAAATTTTCACACTACAGGCAATAGAAGACGCAAATGAGCTTGCTTGGGTCAGCTAGTATACTATAATCATATAGCGTATTTACTTTACCCATTGTTGTTGGTAGTATCACTTGTCACTACCAGGGTTATTAGCTTTAGCAGGTTCAGTTCAGATTAACATTTAGAAATGTTAAAGCTATAGACTACTGGCCCGTGTAGAAAAATGATGGGTCATGTGAACCACCAGGTGACCTATCTAGAACGATAGAAGAGCATAAAATAATAAGATTCAGCACTATGCCGTCACTTGTAAGCTGTCCAACTGAGTGCAGGTGAGAATTCAAAAGTACCGGTAGAGTGGTCATATATTTTTGTACGGCATTCTTACCATCGATAGATCCATGAAAAATAATAAGAAAACGCGCAGTGCCGTAAAAAAATGGTGCGCCATAAAGTCGGGTTTTTATTTTTATTTTCCGACAATTTCGAGGGTAAATTTGGTCATTTGATTTTGTACGGCATCAGTTTCATACTATTTCAATACTGCTTCTAATCCATTATTCCGCAACGCCGGACAAAATCATGAGACAAGTAGAAAAAATCGAGGGTTGCAACCCCCTCTCTTTCCATGGTCCAGGGGGTGATTTGACACAACATAAAATTAATTTATTTTGTAAGTATTTTATGCATAGATAATATTTTTTCATATGCCGTACATTTTCGTTGGTCCAAAGGGGAAAAAAAATGAAAAAGAAAAAATCAAAAAGAAATAATCCATATAACGAAATTTAAGGTGAAATTCATCACGATATACGATAAGACAACTATGAAATTGGAAGCAACGTCGTTTCCCCCTTGTTTCCGGGAGTTAAAACAACATATGAAGAGAAGTACCTACATAGCACAGATTTGGTGTAATGCCTACAAACAAATAACGTCGACCTTGTTACCAATAAGCTATGAATGGATTGTCAATGACGGTCGGTACGATTTCGACTGGTTCCACGGCGAGGAATGCCCCCAAAAAGTCTGTTACATAACGGAACCGGATGAGGAATCAGGCGAAGAAGATGAAGACGTCATAGGTAAATAAATAAATCTTTAATCTGTAAGTATTTTATTTATATTTATGTTTTGACAAAAACATATTTATGTTTCAGAAAATGATAGAGAAGATAATTCGGACGTCGATCAAGACGTTGATTCCGATAACAACTTAGCGGCTGATTCCGATACTGAATAATTTAAAGAAAAACCATATTTTTTATTATCATCATTAAAAATATCGATTTTTTTTTAAAAATGATTGTTTTATTTATTAACATCATTACAATGAAACAAATCAATTATATAAATGTATCAATAATGTTTGAAGTATATATTAAACCAAAAAGTATACAAAACTGTTGATACTGGGATTGACAGTTTCAATTCTTGGATATAATATACACACCGTTTCTGTTCAGTTAGACGTCATAGTGATTTTATCATATTATCAATTGTTCTCTTCAAAAATATGTTAATGCCGTACTGTATCAGATGGCCATAAAGTACCCTTAAAATGGGAGTGTCATTTTCATCAGCCTAAAAGATATGGTCTGCATTAAAATGTACGGCATCATTTTTTCCTAATTTATTTATGTTAATACTATTTAAAACAAGTTATAAAATGTAGAAAACTGTTATATTTCATTAATTTATGATATTTAAACTTTTGCAATAATTAGCAAAATTTCAGTTTTTGTATTTCTCTATATTTTTTTTTAGAACAGTTTCTTTTGAACGGCAATACTATATAACAATTGAGTTTTACAATATCATGTTAAAAAAAAAGTTCCCGTACAGGATCAAATGACTTTACAGCTTTATAAATCAAGGATACGATGAAATTAAGATAATTATTGATATATATTCAAATGAGCAATCATTTTTTGACGGCATTATTTTTAATAGTACTTTTGAGTGCTAGATAATGTTTTGGAACCGAAGCCGTACTTTTTCAAATTACCCCCTGGACCACGGAAAGAAAGGGGGTTGCAACCCTTCCCCTTGTCGCATGATTTTTGTACGGCGTTGCGGAATAATGGATTAGAAGCAGTATCGAAATAGTATGAAACTGATGCCGTACAAAATCAAATGACCATTTACCCTCGAAATTGTCGGAAAATAAATATAAAAACCCGACTTTGTGGCGCACCATTTTTTTACGGCACTGCGCGTTTTCTTATTATTTTTCATGGATCTATCGATGGTAAGAATGCCGTACAAAAATATATGACCAAAATGTACCCACTCTACCGGTACTTTTGAATTCTCACCTGCACTCAGTTAGACAGCTTACAAGTGACGGCATAGCGCTGAATCTTATTATTTTATGCTCTTCTAACGTTCTAGATAGGTCACCTGGTGGTTCACATGACCCATCATTTTTCTACACGGGCCAGTAGTCTACTAGGATAGGTAAATGTTAATTTAACGAACTATTTTTCGTTAGATTGTAATGTATCGAAGTAAAACCGTTAAATCACAATCTGTCGCGCCGTGTGCGATTTGTCGGTCCCTGATTGGTCTATCTTATAGTATGATGTTCTCTGGCTATGCCAGGGTTACGTTGGGTTCCCTCACTGCAGTCATTGGAGGAGATCTCTCGCTACCGGCCATCATACGCTCCATGGCCGGTAGCGATAGCATCCTTCTGCGAAGACGTAATTTCGCAGAAGGAGGCGGCGGAGAAGGCCCGGGAGGATGACGTCCACTCGGACCCGATCCCCCACCGGCGAACCGGTCGGCGGAGGCGCGCCTATCAGCGCCTCATGCCGCCTTGAGTGTGGCCGCGGATGGGTGATGTACGCGTGTGTCGTACGTTCAAAATGTCCGTAAAATGAGAGCCAACCAGCAGACGGTGCCCGCTTCAGTGCGGGCAGGCGCTGGGAGGGGTCCGGTCGTGAAAATAACTGTAGTTCCCGGACCCCTCCCTTCTCAGGCGCAGAGTTGGCACACCGTGTGGTTTTAGTAGGTTCGATTCCGACACACCACCCTGCCGCAAACCCCGGTGGGGTGACAGCCCGAGGGGGTTTCCACACGTAAAAAAAAGGGTTACGTTAGGTTATAACTTCTTGGGTCCGGTCGTGTTAATAACTGCAGTTCCCGGACCCTCCACAGGCGCAGAGTTGGCACACCGTGCGGTTTTAGTCGGTTCGATTCCGACACACCGCCCCGCCGCAAACCCCGGCGGGGTGAGGGCCCGCGGGGGTTTCCACACGTAAAAAAAAAAGTTAGACCTTCTTTGGTGCGGACGTGTTAATAACAACAGGTTCCGAATACCTCACTTCTCAGGCGAAGAGTGGCACACCGTGTGGTTTTAGTTAGTCCGATTCCGACACATCACCTCGCCGAAAACCACGATGGAGTGTCGGCCCGTAAGAGATTCCAAACGTTAAAAAAAGTTAGAACTTTTTAGTCACAAATTCATTTTGCTGTCACAACAATTTTATGTAACTAATTCTAAAACTGCGAGTTATTTTTGACATGAAATCAATTTAAAATCACTAAAATACTTTACATTTGCAAATAAACGAATTAACAAATATGGTGGCGCGGGACATATGCTGTTCAACCAATCAGATGATCAGAGCGACGCAGATGCGATCCATCGCAAACCATATAACTACAGTTTAACGGTTTCATTCCGCTAAATTATAATATAACTAAAAATAATAGGTAGGTACATTAAATTGTTCGTTCGTAAAATCTTTCTAACATACATAAACTGCATATGCATTTAGTAAAAAGCGGTTATTTTAATATTACAAACAGGCGCTTCTATTTCATTTATTTGCATCGTTGTATAGACAATGTACTATCGACCAACTTGAAAGGTGACCCACTTTGACAATTATTCCTTTGTAATCATAAATGTAGTTAGGTTTTCTTCGCTATTTGCACATAGTACGTTTTAGATATAAACATAAATGCGTCATTACGGGTTAAATGTCAATGAAATTTAAACCTTTGTCACCACTGAACAAGATATATTTTTGATACAGCAGTCTTATTTGAATTTCAAATAATATAATCGTTTATAATCCAAACTCTTTTCATTGCGAAGAAAAAGTATTATAATTTGTAAAATGAAATGACATTATGTGTAAGATGTCAAGTAGTAGTCAATCTGAAAATATTAAAATAAAAATCTAAGAATATATTTATATCTATAAACGAATCGTATAATGGCCAATTTGGTAGAACAAAGAGCTCGGATTGTAGTGCTCAGTGAGCAAGGTTGCGGCGTTAGAGAAATATCACGTGAGTTAAATATAAGTCGTAACACGGTCAGAACCTGGATCAGACGGCACGCTGAAGAGGGTATCCTTGAAGACCGACGACGACATAATCATCGGGTTCGTCGAATCACAAACCAACAGAGAACGGAAATGCAACACCATTACGAAGAACATCCTTTTACTCGTACCCGCTATTTTGCAGCACGTTACGACGTTTGTCTAGAAACAGTTAGAAATAATTTGCACCGCACTGGGCTGCATTACAGACATCATGCTAAGAAAGTTCATTTAACGGATGCACACAGAACTGTGAGATTGAATTTTGCACGTAATTATTTAGATTTCGACTGGACAAACACCATCTTTACAGACGAAAAATCATTTCGCTCTTCTCAACATGGTCGCTTAACTTTGTGGCGTTACGATAACACGCGATACACAGAAGACCACGTAGTGCCTAACCAATCATCTGGCCGTATTTCAGCTAACATGTGGGCATGGATGGATGCTGGAAACATAGGCGAACTTGTTCCTATTTCTCCTCGTCATAACGCTATAAACTATGTCGATTTATTGGAAGAATCAATGTTACCGACTTTGCGAACAGTTTACCCCCGTGAAGATGTGCCAGTATTCTCCTATGTTCATGATAACTGTCGAGTGCATACTGCCAGAATTGTCTCAAATTGGTTTACGGAGCATGAAGATGAATTTACTCTCATTCCATGGCCGTCTAGGTCACCAGATCTTAACCCAATAGAAAATTTATGGGGTTTGATGGTTCAAATGTGGGATAACAGGAACGAGAGGACTAAAGAAGCAATCGAGCTGCATTGTAACGAAATCTGGGATTTCATGAGGGGAAGTGACATTTGCAGTCGTCTAATCGGGTCTATGCGTAATCGATTATTAGACGTTATTGAAAACCATGGCGCTTAAACTCGGTTTTAGGTTTAACCAGTAATCCTACAGACCCAAACAATTGGAACCATTATAACCCAAAAATTAACTATTGAGAAGTTTTCTTTTTTATTCGCTTTACGAAGTGAATGCCATTATTTTTAATTTAATAATATGAAATAAACAAAGGTCTCTAATTTTACTGTTTTATTTTACTAATATGTATGACTAGCTGTCTCGACAGACTTCGTTCTGTTAAATAAATGCTTATCTATTTTTGTTCTACAGTACCCTATGCTACCTTTACGGTACCTCTACCCTCCTACCTCAAGTCTACCCATTATCTACACTATCTACACTAATATTATAAAGAGGAAAGATTTGTATTTTTGTATGTAACGAATAAACTCAAAAAGTACTGGACCGATTTTATTTTTACCGACCGATTAAATAGGGTTCCGTAAGATATTTGCGTTTTTCGTTTATATAATAGGAGCGGAGCACCAATGAAGAATGTTTAAAAAACGGGAATTTTTTTACGCTACGGGCAATAGAAGACGCAAACGAGGTTGCGGGGGTCAGCTAGTTCGAAATAAAGTCAATCCTATGTCTCAAACAAATATACAATTAAATCTTTCCTAATATACCTATAGATAAGGACGTTCACTGGCTAACAAACTTTTTCGTGCAATACTTATCATAGTATACGTCTATGTCTATGTCATGGCTTTGTCAGTGTCTAGTAGAATGATAATGGTTCGTCACTTATGAAATGTATGTTCAAGCTAATTTCAACCTAATGGTATAGAATAGTTGTAGGAAAATGACTCTAAGGGGGGTCATGAATCACTTTGGTCCACTGTACTAAAAGGTAAAAAAATAATTCGGTAGGTCCCAGGCTCCAATCATCACATCCTTCTCCATGATCTATGTAAAGCATTGATTAGACAAAAAAATAAAATCGTTGGGCCCGTGTTTCCATCCAGTCAACTCAGTTTACGCTACGCTCAACAATGAAATTCTCCGTACAATGCTACAATCCGTAAAATTCCGGATAGGTATTTTATTTGTGTAGCAAGAACGCCAGCTTTTTCCATTACAGAATAAGAACTCTACCAGTAGGTACACGATGATGCAGAGGAACTTATTGACGTTTGTATGCAAATGTTTTTTCATCCCCCCAAATCTGAAAAAACATTTGCATTTTTTTTTATTTTGCCTTTCGATGATTACAAAATGAATACAAAAGCGCTTGTTATCCGCTAGAGGATAAAGTAAATTGAATTTAGAACATCGTTTACATTAAGTTTGTGAATTCTAAACATCATTACACCTATTTACTTCTACCTCCATGGTGCTAAATTTATCATACAAACTTTTTTAATTTTAACAAAAATATTGCACTCACGTAACTGTAGTATTATATATTATATATATTATATATATATTTGAACTAATTAAAAGATTATTCTGTAATAATTACCTATCATAGTGAAATACCTATAGTCGTTACAATCGTTTATTTAACTTTTGACAGTTCTAATACTTAATCAAATAGTGATCCGTTACCGATTCGATTTCTTTTATAGATCGATTTTATGCATGAAGAAATTTTAATCGATTTAACACACCCATTATTTTATCGATAATTTCGTACTTTTATCGATTATTAAACAGCAACACCGGACGCGGAGCCGACATTTTGTTGTTAGTGTTAATCCACATTTTCATACGTCGAGTTGAGTATTTATATTCCTCCGTATTGATTTATTTTTGAATTCTCACGTTTGGTTGAGTTGAGATTATCGTTCCTCCCTTCGTTACTGTCAAAATACCAAAAAATAAAGTACTCAAAGGACATACAAGAATAATTTTATTGTATGTTTTATAAATATAATCGAGAATCGATTTATTTCAAAACCGTTTTTATAGTCTGTGGTCATTAATTACGAATGACACATCTCTAAGTGGGCGGAGCCCGTCCATGAAGTACAGTATTCCCTGTAGTACACTGTATCAAAAATTATTACAAAACTTTATGTGCGTGATCTGTCAAAAGTTAAATAAACGATGGAACGACTATAATAAATATTAATACCTAAACTGAAATAAAAGTATCTTGTGATGAAAATACTGCTAATAATCACATAACACAAAAGATAAATTAGCTAAATTTGAGCATGATGCAATAACCGGGTTTTGCCTTGCTTGGGATTGTACGACTGTAAATTCTAATATAAATCTTATTATTAATTACCTACCATATTTGTAACGTCAATGTTGTAATGACTCGCTACACGTGTTGGGTAAGTATAGTTGGGTATATATATATATATATATATATATATATATATACCATCATAGTTATTAGCTGGGAAAAAACTGCCCACATAATTTATATTTAAATCGCATACTTACCTGCATCCTAAATCTTCATAGTGCTAAAACGCCCGGGTCACTTAAATCTTTATTAATACTAGCTAAACCAATCAACTTAATCTGCCTTGTTTTGTCGTGCTCGGCTCCTATTGGTCTAAGCGTGATGTTAAGTATCCCGTCTTAGAAACACCAGCAAAACACATTTCAAATAATCACAAATTTTAACAAAAAATACAACAACTTCAAGAACTGGACCAAATTATAATGGGACCACACGGGCAGCACCAGCTTTCAAATAAAAAAAGAATCATCAAAATCGGTTCACCTTGTTAAAAGTTATGAGGTAAAAAACATTAAAAAAAATTGAATTGAGAACCTCCTCCTTTTTTTGAAGTCGGTTAAAAATATGAAAATCAGTTAGATAGTTTCAGAGTGCATCGTAAGCAACAACTTGACACGAGAATTTTTTTTTTTTGTTGAATAGTTGGCCACGCGAGCGTAGCTGCAGGTCTCTCATAGAAAAATTACATTTACAAGCACTAAAGTCCTTCCTTTAGGTGGGTACAGTAATTATTGCAGTTATTACATTTAAAATCAAACTCAAATGGCCATGTTCTTCACATGCAAATACAGAATTTGTATATTTCTTCCATTGCGGTATCTAGGAAGGATTTTTCCAAAAAACCAACTTGAGTTTTAGCAACACGCAGGTGGTCTGAATTGCCAAACAATTTCCGAAATTCCACTGTGTGGTGTAATCTACACCATTCAAATGAATTTGCTAAAAAAACAAATTCTTATACATATAGGAACTTGTTTACAAGCTGGTGGTAATTTGCAACTGCATTTCCTTTAAGGGCACATTGTTTCAGATGAATTTTTTCACATCATAAAAAATATTTATTATGTAAAGATAAAAAAAACATGTGTTTTACAATAATTTTTTAATTCATTCATAGATTTTAAGGAAGTTCTAGAATAATTAATAAAGGTAAGGTATATAGTATGTTTTCGTTACAGCTTTTGTCAACATTTTAATGATTTGGCTTTTTGCTCATTTTGCCTAATGTTTTGTTAATAAGCAAAAATAACTTGGCAAGCACAAAAAAAGATACTTGTGGCTGTCAGAAAATAGTGTTAAATTATTTATCTGGTAAAAATAAACACTAAATTAATATATAATAGCATATAAATATATGAAAAGAGCTCATTATATGGAATACGTTTAAATCCAAAGAATGACAAGGTTTTGAACGAAATATTGGATAGTTACAATCGTCCATTTTATTCCTTGGTGACGGCTCTTTGTATTTAAAGTACCTATATCTATATTATATATAATTTGTGGCTTTACTTAAAAGTACGTACCTACGTTTCATAATAAATGTATTAATAATTTAAAGATCTATATAAAATTCCAATATAGTTGGGGAGCTAGAAGCAACAATAACAGAAGCATCATTTACTTTAATTTTCCATTATTTACTTTAAAATGTTATTTTTGTAGTATGTTCATTATTTCAGGACATTTGCGATTTTTATATTTCAAGACGAAGCAAAAATGCCTCATTTCAGAATCAACGATATGTATCTTAAAAATTTCCAAAAAATAATACAAAATGTGATCATCCTCACTGGCTATCGTTAAAAATTGCTCCAAATACTAAGTATGTAATATACTTGTTTGTAATTTTGCTTTTAAATAGTGTAGGAAGTAATTTCAGTTCCTAACGAAACTATTCATTCTCGTTTTTTGCATTTTTGCTACAGAACCCATAAAAATGGTAAAATAATGTAATACGGCTAATTTAACAATGACAGCACAGCGCATTTTTTAAATAAGAACGCAAATTAATTAGCTTAGAATGTCCTTGATGTCGCATTAAACAATTAAATAAACATTGTTCCACATTTTAGGTCGCTTATCGTTAGGTTATACACTGTGCCTACATTAATATTTGGGACAATTTCCAAGTGGGTATGATAGCCAGTAAGGGTAAACCTCGAAGGTACCCAATTGAGTGCCTACTTATTTTTATCAGTGTGTTTAGGTGTTTTACTCAGCTGTCGGACGTGGGAAAATTTTCTATCGAAGTTACTACGTTTCCTTTAGAAAGATTAAAATAAAATGTTTGCATTTTATTCATTATATTATTTAGTATATAAATAAATCTAATTTCTTAACAAAGTTTTGTTTTACCAATTTAATCGTAGCTATAAAAAAACTATTAATTTTGTACTCCACGTTGAGCGTAACAAAATTTCTACATGTTTTACACACTAATCTATTATCATCAATATCACACCAAAATGTGGTATCTTAGTAGTTCATAGATTTAGTATATATATAGACACAAATTAGGTATTTCAATACATAACAAGTTACAAAAGCTGTTATGGTAATCGTTGACTGGCTCCCCGACTAATTGGATAATAATGCTAGTTTACACAAAAATACTTAAAGTAAAGCAAAAAGAACATCGAGGACGATGCTCCCTATGACCGCTTGCTTGCCAGAAGAATACAAACTCTTTAGATCTAGCAACTTGACGTTGTTAAACATCGCATAACGAATGCCATTAAAGTAATGAAATGCAAAAGGGTAGCCCAAAATTAATTTTAACAGAAACACGCTCATAGTCCCTAAGTTCATGCTTTGAATAATGCAGACGTATGTCTCCACACCATTGGATAAAAACAATGTTCCAAACGACATCAGCAACGCGTAGGCCGTTAACATTGAACCTGAAACCGATAGAAAAGGTAGTGAGATGGTGTTGACTATTTGAAGATCTTTCTGCGAGTACATAGGACCTGTAAACCACTTGCCTGGTGGCTCTGACCTAATATATTATTTATTCTATTAAATTCTTTGCCATCATGATAAATAAATATTTTTTTACTTATTTAACAGTCTGTCAACTAGACTCTACCCTGTTTTGATGGAAAGCATGACTAGAATCCAAGAGTGGTGGTCACCATACTCATTGTGAATTGGTGACCAACACTATCTCGGTTTAATGAGATGATTCTGCATCATGGGCCAGCGGTCTAGCACTAACTAACGAAACACGAAACCATGAATGCTGTCATTTTAGGTTGGTCTGCTGTAAGAGGGTAGTACCATCGCGGTCGAGCTATCCCGTTCGTGCTGATATCGCCACGGCTCTTACTACTACCTTACTCTTATCTTTTTTGAGAACCATGCGGTAGAATTTCCCGATGATTGAGGAACAAAAAACTCGGGTAAAAGCAAAAAAGTGTTCATTAAACTATATTCACCAATTATTGACACCTGTATATGCTCACAGACATGAATCAAACAAACCATGATCATCACATCGGCATTAATCATCCTTATAACCAATGTTCTGTACTACCTACTTCAAATATTAAAATACCCAAAATCAAATACTACCCCACTCATGCAATACGTATACAGGTAATTTCTATGCCTGGACATGAATCGGTTGTTTCATATTGTAGACTGTTGGTTTTTATGCTACGTATCTATTGAAATTCTTAATTTATACGCGATGAAAAGGCAAAGTACCAGTAATCATTATTTACCTTTTTATATGAAAATGGTTGGCAAATTTTCCGTGTAAAGAGAATGAATCACCTTTATTTATTGAACATATTCATGAAAGTAAGTTATTTACTAGTGGTCGAAAATTCATATATTTTTAGTAGAAACTGTTTGTTATAACAATTCCTAAATAAATCACTTTCCTTAAGAAATCGTTCGTCAATTAGAAAATTATAAGAATAGGGAAGCTACTTATGTTTAGTAATCACAATCTAAAAACATCTTTATGTAATAAAGAAACATAAATGTAGTTGACTAAAACTCAATCAGGCTGGTTGCTTACATTTACCAAAGAGTTGATCAAATATAAAGTACAGTATAGTACAGTCAGCGTCAGTCGTGGTGATAACATCTGCAAACTTAATGGTATCCATATTGACGTATTACAAACAATGGCTTCGACACATCAAAATCGTTCAGCCATTTTTATAAGAAGTCAACATTACTAAAATCCGGTAGGTAAAGCATATTTTTATCTAAAAACCGATATATTTATTACATTAACAATTTCGGATACCATTGGGAATAATAAATAATGTCGAATTATCCTATAGAAGCAAAAAAATATTTGTATATCTAGCATGAAACATATAGTCCACGGGCCCACGTACAAGGGATTTCAGTGATTAAAAACAGGCTGAAAGTTTATATACAGCTTCGTTTTGACAAGACACCCAACTTTTATTATTGGACCAAATTCTGATAGTGGCAGGAAAAAACGGGATAGGGAGCGAAACACGTCGATTTGATGAGTGTCCCAAATTAATAAATAACAGTTTCTAAAAATCAATACTTGGAGAAAATACGATGGAAAACTGAGAAAAACTTGTGGCATACAAAGTGAATGGTACCTTACCGTAATTTTTTTGAGACCCACACTCGAAAAAATATTAACATAATCTTGACAACTTTCGAGTAGGGTAAAACCGGGATAGATGCCCCACTTTTTGAAAAACCTTCATAATTTTAAAAATATTAATTTAAAATGGACAATCTCTGTGCATGTAGCTAGCTTAGTTATTTAAGTTGGATTATTATTTGTTTTTGCTGATCTATCAATTACAGATTTTGTAAAATGTAGGTTTCTGTGAAACAAAATGAAATGAAAAATCGTCGTCCCGATAGTCGTACAGAGCGGACGTATGTTTGGATATTAGTGCGAACCTCAAGAGTGAAGTCTAATGATATCAAGCGTTACTACATAGTTAATAAAGTTTAGTTCACAATAAAAAAGTTACCCACGCATTTGACATTACGGAAGAAACATACAACAGCAGCAGCCCTCTTCGCCCCCGCAGGTAAGCGAGACCTCCTCTGATTTTTTGTACCGCTTACTGGCGATTCGCACTGCGTTTGCGCACCTAAACATTGTTTTCTGTGGTATAAAACATGAGCGTGCAGCGTTCCCCGACTACTTGCAATGCAATGCAATGCTGTGACTGTGCACAAGAACTGCAAAGTTTTCGCAAGGATATTACCAGTATGTTGGATAAAGTTACAACCACTCAAGAAGATACCTTGAAATTTATGCGTGAAACTATTGTTGAATTAAAAACCAATTTAAGTGAGTTAAAGATTTCTATTGACACTCTCAACTGTGAACAAAACTCTCTGAAAACCCAATTATCAGACCTGGTGAATACAAATAATGATACCCAAAAGAAAATAAATGCGCTTGAAACAGAGCTCACTGAAATAAAAAAATCCGTTCCAGTTTCCAAATTTACACTTTATAATAACAATGAATGCATAATGCGTGAACTACAGGAACGCACATTTAAGAACAAAAAAATTATTTTATTGGGCATACCGGAACAAAGAGGGTCATCTATCGATGAAAGTCAATCTTCCGATAGGGTTAAAGTGTCTGAAGTTATCGGTACAGTGGTTGAAGATTGCCCGATACCCAGTAGAATTTTTAGACTTGGAAAATATGATCATACCAAAAACCGCAAAATAAAAGTGTGTTTTGAATCACCACATGCAGCAAAATCTTTGCTGCGATGCAAGGAAAAACTACCAAGTGGCATAAAAATCCATTCAGATCTTACTTTCGCACAACAAATGTATCTGAGGGAACTTAAACAAGAATTAGAGCAACGGACTAAAAACGGTGAAAACAACATAACAATAAAATACGTCAAAGGGATACCAAGTATTGTGACCAAGAAGAATACTAATAAATCTTCAAGCCACTCCAAATAAACTCTGTCCCACTGTAACCTACCAGGTATCAAATAATAACCAGGACATATCCATATCTAAATCAGGCTTAAATTTTTTCTATACGAATATTAGGAGCATTTGTAAACCTGGCAAGTTCGATGAGCTGAAATGCGTAATCAGCTCTTTTAAAAAATGTATACACATCATATTGCTGTCTGAAACTTGGTTAAGGTCAGAGCAACAAGCTAAACATTTTCGGTTACAAAACTACACTCATTATTACAATATTAGACCTAATGTAATCGGTGGTGGTGTTTCAATCTATGTTCATAACAATTTAAAACACAAAATGACATCAACGACCTTCACTAGTGGAAACAACTACTTATGGATAAAACTTCACAAGTATGCACTTGAAGTCGGAGTTGTATATAAACCGGGACACTCAAATCTTAATAACTTTCTTATCAACTACGAAACACAATTGACTCAAAAGAAAAGAGCTATAGTTTTTGGTGACATTAATATCGATCTACTGGGGTCAGATAGTACAGTAAAGCGATATGCTAACTACATCTGGATATAGAATAATTAACAAAAAAGACATTTTATATTGCACTCGTGAAACAGAAAAAAGCAAAACAATTATAGATCATGTTTCAACCAACCTGAGAGAAAATAGTTTCCATTTTGCAATTGTCGACTCTTCCATGTCAGACCACAAAAACATTTACGTAGAAATTAAACATGTGCAACCACCTCCAAAACAAAGACAATTGATTACAAAAACTTATACACTATGACTGAAAAAACCATATCCAACAAAACACACCATGAGTTTGAAGAATTGGAAGATTTTATCAAGAAAATGATAGCAAAAAACAAAACCAGAAAATTTTAAATAATCAATGAACCGCAAAAAGATTGGATTAATAGAAAAATTATAACTGAAATCAATGAGAGAAATGAGTTATGGAAGAAACTAAAGCTAAATCCCGGAGATGAGATATTACGGGCTAACTTTAAAGCTAAAAGAGACAGCGTAACACAAACAATAAAAAATACAAAAGACAAATACTTCTACGGAGAGTTCATGAAGTGTACGAAGAAACCAAAGAAGATGTGGAAGTTGATAAACACTCTCTCGACCAACAAAATCACAAATAGCTGTGTTCCCCCAACATTAAAATCAAAAGATGGAGAAACAGTCTCAAATCCTACAGAGATCTGTGAGATATTTAACACCTTCTTTACGAGTATAGGAATACAATTAGCTAGTAAAATTCCATCAAGATTTCATCTTAATAGTGATGCATATACACTTCCACAAACAAACATTAACACAAAACAATACACTTTTTCTCAATTTTCTCCATGCACTGTTGGTGAGATCTCTAAAGTCATTGAAGGCCTTGACACAAATACAAGTATAGGTGTAGACGGCACTAGTACTAAGGCCTTAAAATGTATCAAGAACTTAATTCTCCTAAATTTAACAGACTGTATGAACAGACTACTAACCGAAGGCAAGTTCCCACATACTTTAAAAATTGCCAGAATCACTCCTATATATAAAAATGGTGGAAAATCCGAACCAGAAAACTATTGCCCAGTCTCAGTGTTGCCAGTACTTTCTAAAATATTAGAAACAATTATATATAGAAGACTAGATGAGTACCTAACAAAAATTAACTTTTTATGTGAAAAACAGTACGGTTTTCGTTCGAAATCCAATACATTTGGCGCCACTGTAGACTTAGTAACTACTATGAGGACGAAAGTAGACCAAAAACAATTTGCAGTTGGGGTTTTCATTGATCTAAAAAAAGCCTTCGACACGGTATGTCATAGTTTGCTACTGAAAAAGCTGGATAGTGTTGGCATCACTGGGACCGCATATAATATGATCCAGTCTTACCTATCTAATAGATACCAGGTCGTACAGCTTGGAAAACATAAAAGTTCACCTCAATCTTTAACTTGGGGTGTACCACAAGGCTCAATACTCGGGCCTTTATTATTCCTAGTGTATGTTAATAACATCTCCGAATTGACTTTACACGGACAAGTCTCACTGTATGCAGATGACACATGTATGTCCTACTTCGGTCACAATCTCAACCTCATTATACAACAGGCTCAGAGTGATTTGGATGTCTTGCACAACTGGTTCCAATACAACTCCTAACAATCAACATTGCAAAAACTTCATATGTGATTTTCTGTGCTAAGAATAAAAAACTCCCCAATCATGATAATTTATTTATAAATGGATAAGTCCTTAAAAAAGCTTCTCAAGAAAAATACCTTGGCTTAACAATGGACAAAAACATGACATGGAATGCACACTTACAACACATACAAAGCAAACTTTCATCTCTGGTAGGATCACTACACAGCATGGCAAGATGTATTCCACCACAAGCTCGACCACTTATATACAATGCACTAGTAAAACCTCATCTACTGTATCTCATTGAAGTATGGGCCAGCGCAGCTAAAACTAATATAAAACCAATCCAAATATTACAAAATAAAATTATTAAAATCCTATATCATTATGATTATTTAACACCAACAAAGACCATATTTGAGGAAACTAAACTAATGAATATCCAGCAACTTTATATATATAACACATGTATACTGATATATAAAATTATTAATAAACACATACATTCACATATCACTTTCACAACAAAAGGAAATACACAAAAGTACTCATCTCGTAAGCCCAGTCATTTCGTATTGCCATCAATAAGAACTAACTACGGCAAAAACTCTTTGAATTTTGTGGGGGCACAGCTATACAACGCACTTCCAGCGAACGTGAAAGACTCTCTCTCGCTAAACGTATTTAAAAAGAAATTACAACATCACATTTTAAATAATGAAAAATATTAATCATTTGTCGCCCTTAACTTGGGCCATACAACCTGGATCGCAGCGAACCTACATCTCAAGACATAATAATATGTACCGTTTCGCAATATTTATATAAATGTATTTTTTTTTTGTAAGTACCCACTTTTATCGGGATAATAGTATTGTTGAATATTTTTGTTCTCATGTAAGTGATTAAGTCTTTTTGAGAAATAAAGATCTTTAAACCGAAACCCTTTTTTTTGGGATAGACGCCTACCTGTATGGATAGTTGCCCCACCATGAAAATAACAAGGAGGATAGATGCCCTTCATACTGTGTAAAACAGCAATTCTCCATGAAACATGGATTGAATTACGAAAAACATTTATTTTTAATATGACACAAACAACCATAAATAAATTTTAAAACTATTTGTTCCACAAAAGTAATAAATCTTAGTTTTTAATATTAATTGTTAAGTTTCAACAAACATAATCATACTTTTTTGAAATATTATTTATAACCAAGAATAATTGGGGTCGGCTACTTCGTGGAATAACTGAATATCAGCTATTATATGGAGCGGCTGGTATCAGACCTCCGCAATCCTGCGGGTGAACTGAATTCGAAGGTCGAACTAGTAGCCATCATATTTGAGGGCACTGACATCTCAATAGCGATTGTCATAAGGTGTTCATGACAACCGGTACCGATGGCTTAAAGTGCTCTTCCGTACTCCGGGCTGCTATTAAGAACTTTTATAAGAAAACCCAACAGTAGTCCAACCCGAAATTCGCACCCGTGACCACTTGATCGGCAGTCGCTTACGCAAACCGCTAGATCAACGAGGCAGTCCCAAAATGTGAAGTTTTCCTAAATAAAAATACCTACCTTATAAGCTAAATAAAAGCTTATAATATCCTGTATTTATATTCCTGTATCCTGTATTATTTGACGTTATATTTTTAGCAACAAAACGCCTGCGCATGATTCTAGATGGAATAACAAATCATCAGAATATTTCGTTTATCCCCACGGATTTTTTATTAATTTCATCGAAAGCTGACTGTAATTGTACAAGAACATATATGAGTACACATGGTGTACGGAGGGATAGATGCTCTTAGGGGCATCTATCCGTTCTTAGGGGCATCTATCCCTCCAAAAAATCAGGGCAATTATCCTTTTTGATAGGAATAGATGCCCAGCTATTTTTTTAAATAAATTAAAAACAAAATAGCAACTATTAACATTCAGATGCATCCTTAATGACCCAGTGTATTGACGTAATAAGAAATATAACATAATTAATTACTACTTATAAAGTTATACAACGTTAAAATAGTAACTTTGAAAATGTTTAGGTGTAAGTGAAGCTCATTTCGGCTATAAATATACACATCA
Source organism: Spilarctia lutea (assembly GCA_916048165.1). NCBI lineage: Eukaryota > Metazoa > Arthropoda > Insecta > Lepidoptera > Erebidae > Spilarctia > Spilarctia lutea. The sequence continues at coordinate 25,387,493 of OU696470.1, read as the reverse complement.
GCAAAACATATCCTCAAAGCACAACAGCTCGTGGATAAATTAGGTGCAGGGTGATAGCGGCTCCTACTTATACTATTAATTCTTAGTTGCGATTTTGGGAAGTTAGGTTTCTTGGATGTGAGGCATCTATCCCATTGCGGCATCTATCCCGGTTTTACCATAGGTCTCAAAAAAATACCATCGAATTTGTATGCCGATGCATTTTTTATGTAAAATATATATTTTTCAAGCCCCAAAACAAAAATCAGTTTGTTATTAATGAAAATGAATAAAATTTTTCAAGTCACCATTCTGACTTGTTAGAGCTGGGGGTCACTCGGGAAGGTACCATTCACTTTGTATGCCACAAGTTTTTCTCAGTTTTCCATCGTATTTTCTCTAAGTATTGATATTTAGAAACTGTTATTTATTAATTTGGGACACTCATCAAATCGACGTGTTTCGCTCCCCATCCCGCTTTTTCCTGCCACTATCAGAATTTGGTCCAATGATAAAAGTTGGGTGTCTCGTCAAAACGAAGCTGTGTATAAACTTTCAGCCTGTTATTAATCACTGAAATCCCTTGTACGTGGGCCCGTGGACTAATACAACGCCGTCTAACCTCAAGCTAAGCAGAGTTTGTATTATGGGTACTAGGCAACTGATATTAATACATTTATACTTTATTTGTTAATACAGACATATTATAGACATAAAAACACCCAAACTCCGAAACAATATTTGCAAGTCATACAAACATTTGATCCGACCTGGGAATCAAACCAGATACCTCATACACAGTCTATATGAAAGTAAACACGTGAAATACGCCAAAGTTTATTTTTCCTTTCCTTCATATTTAGAACAGATACATGTCTATAGAACATTCAATTGTTCAATTGCTAACATAATATCTACCATGATTATGTAGTTCTATGTATGTGTAAATATAATTACAAACTGTCGACTATTTAATTTGAACATTTTACATCCGGCAGTAGAATCAGTACGTTCATCGAGTGTTTGCTAAAAATCAAATTTTTACGCATATTTATGATAAGGAGAATGTATATCTACCAAGTTGCCTATCAAAATGTTGCCGCTAATACTTTTAATTTAATTATTGCTAATTGATTTTTGGGAAAAAATTTCATTCATTTGTTTTCTTAATAAAATATCGTCCACTTCACGGCAATATACATAAACACTCTGAAAAATCACGGTTGCCGTTGCGCACTTTGCCGCACCACTTCGCAGCCAGGTGGAAACAGGTATGATTTTGATACATTTATACGTTCATAACGTACATTTATTATTTATATATCAAATTAAAGCTATTTTTTCTGTTTATTATGATATACGGTTGCTTAATTTAATCTGGCCGCAAATAAGGGTTGCTGGCTGTTAAAATTGGTAAATATTAAAGATAGATTGAAAGAGAGCTAGCGCGTAACATCACTAGTCAGATGAGGATAGCGATTGCCAGCTGTACAGCTGTGCCAGCTGATACTTAAAAGGCATTGCGCATGCGCAAGTGTTTATGTATATTGCTGTGAAGTGGACGATATTTTATTTAAAAAACAAATAAATAAAATTTAAAAAACAAATAATTTACAATCGTTGTATGTTATGTATATGAGTTACTACTCGTATAATAGTTTTAGATTTGTATTTATTAATTAAATAAATATAAAAACATGTCGGCCTCTAACGCTTGATTTGTGCACTATTTGCCTTATTTGCCTTTACACTTAACTTTTAGTCCTCATACACTTAACTTTTTGTTTTCATAGATCGATGATTATAAAATCATTCGACTTATAACGCCATCTATTGTTGTTCTTTGGAAGTAATTTTAACAAATTTGAATTTTGATTTATTGCTAAAGTGACCGTTTTGATAATGAATTTATAACAACATTTCACAATGGTAATATAGTATAGTTTTTTGTATTGCCGCCGTGAACTTCTTTTTTCCTTTTTTTGTGTTCAAAAGAATTTGCATGTGATTTATTTTTATCGAGGGTAGATACTGAGGCTCGCAATCTTTTTATGCATAGTGGATTTGTCTTCACTAAGTAACTTCATTTGATTAGTTAAAATAGTTCACTTTGGATTTAACATTCATTTGGATTTAATCATTATCATTCAGTAACACTGGTAAGTGTATCTCAGTTTAGTTCTTATTAAGTTTTTATAATTATTGTTTGTCTGCAACTGACTTCATTGCGTCTCTTGGGTCATTCGGTTTCAAATCACTTTTATCACTTTTTGCATCTTTAATCACTGTTTTAGCATTTATTTTCCTTGTTAAATTGCGGAGTTGATGCCAATCGTAGCACAGTTTTTTTTTTCTTTTTTTTTTTTCTTTTTTTTTTTATGCATATTATATTATAAATGTAAAATAGAGTGCAGAAATGTAATAAACCATACGCAAGTAGGTATATTCAAAACGAGCTAGCGCCAACTTATATAAATATAACGTCTTGGCAAACCACATTTCGTAAATCTTATTTCGTTTCATCAACAACATTTGCCGCAACGCTGCTGGTAAAAGTCTGCATAAAATTGCAATGTCCTGATTTACTTCAATATTTCCTTTTAAATTATCACACATGTATCCGTATTTGCAATAGCAGCCCGGAGTATGAGAGATGGCGGTATTTCCCGCCCGTGCCTCTGAGAGCATGTTAAACTGTCGGTCCCGGTTGTCATGAACACCTATGATAATCGTTATTGGGAAGGAAATATGCTGACAACTAGTTCAACATTCGAATTCAGTTCATCCTCAGGCTTGCAGGTGTTTGATGCCAAAATAAGACTGAGATATAATGTACTAGAAATACTATAATATAAAAAGAAAAATTACATGCTTACTTAGTTGGTTACAAACAAAGAGACATACAAAAACTTTGGATTCATCTCAAACACGATTGTCTATGTGCTATGGAAGTATGGACACCAGTCCTCCGAGCCAAGTTGCAAGTGTTTTTTTCTTTCTGCAATCGTTAACACCTAAATTCTCATGTGTCATTGGTTAATCTCAGACAAACTAGGGCTAGGGGCTAGGGGCTAGGGGCTAGGGGGGATGGTTACTGCCAAACACATGTTTTAAAATAAATCAACCATAGGCCTCTTCTTAGAAATGAGGTTTTGACCTACTTTCTATATCATGCATCATGTCAGGCAGACGGCCTCGTTGGTCTAGCTGTTGGCGTATGCGACTGCTGATCATGAGGGCTCGGGTTAAAATCCCGGGTCGGAACAAAAAGTGTTAGAGTTTTTCTGATTAATCGGTATAAACATTAACTGTGCCAAATTGCATACTCCTCTCCGTCTGCATAATTTTCTCAAACCTTTAGAATAACAACGGCTCGTAACGCCATAGGGCAAAGCTAGTTTAAAAAAAGTCAGCCTACGTTATTCCTTATCAGCAGCTATCTACCCGTGAAAGTTACGTCAAAATCCATCCGAAATTCCTGCGCTTCACGCCGGTTTCTCGCTGAGTGAAGATAACGGAGGCCCATTTTTTTTACGTGTGGAAGCCACCTCGGGCCATCACCCCACAGGGGTTTGTGGCGGGGCAGTGTGTTGGTATCGAACCGACTAAAACCACATGGTGTATCACTCTGCGTCTGAGAAGGGAGGGGTCCGGGAACTGCAGTTATTAACACGACCGGACCAAGATACCGGAGGCCGCGCACTTGTGACGCCTCTGGTACTGCACCCGTACATAGGCGGCGGTAATCGCTTACAATCAGGCGACAGGCATGCTCGTTTGTCCCCTATTAGAAAAAAAATCATATGCGTTTGGTGAAAACGTGTTAAATTGAAATTAGAAACAGACATTTAAAAAATATTTATTGTGTTATTCCCGTGCTACTCCTACTATTAAATACGCCATTTACAGATTTTGATTAAAATAATTTTGAACGAGGCAAAATACGTAGTATCAAAGAGAAATGTATTTGCTTTAGGTACTATTGGACGTTCCGGATTAAACATTTCTGGCTAATAGTGACAGGCAGTTCAATTTTGAATAAATTCCAACGACGACGACCAAAAAAGAACTTTCAAAGCGCTGGACGGATTAATAAAAGGATTGCCCTCCCTTTGTCTATTAGGCCAACGGAGTAAAGAGAGTTCTCGAATATACGAGTAGGTACATGTGACATGACAATTAGTTCGCATCACTATACCCCTTGTTAAGCTTTAGTGTTTCGTAGAAAACTTACAAGTAGTAACCATACTAATATTAAAATTTAATAAAATTAAATTTCAAATAACTGCTTTTCACTAATGCATTCGAATGTTTACATTTTTTTTTACCATTTTTTTCTGTCTGTCTGTCTGCTTGATCCAGCTAATATCTGAAACGACTAAACCGCTGATGATAACAAGGAGTAACTTAGGCTCCTTTTTTTGGACTAGCATTGCCCCGTGGCGTTAGCAGGGGTTATTGTAGTACCGCGGGTAACGCCGCGGGGCTCAGCTAGTATTATAGTATAAATTCAAAAGGAATTATGTCTGACTGATCTTTCACAGCTCAACCGCTGCACCGATTTTGAAATTCAACATTGAGATTATTTGATTCTTTAGGAAGGACGTAGGCTCCTCTTTACCGTGATAACCGAAATACGTGTATATATGTATGTAAAAATAAGAATATAGGGATGTAGGCAAAAAGTACCTACTGCTCTTGATCTTTTTGGTTATATTTTGTCTTTCTATCGTGCTATCATTAAAAGTATCATTGCTACATCTCTCTAATACGTATTAGGTATTTTACTAAACAAATGAGGTGATAAAAATAAAATAGTAAGATAGCCAAGCAAAGATTGATTTCCTTAAAGTTACTCAACGGAGTGGTGTCCGCACAAAATCAAATTCATCGATAATGCCTATATTCATATGATAAGTCAGTACTAATTTATTAGTGAGAGAAACAAGTCGAAGATATGGATCAACCGCCATTCTAAATACTTTTAAAGAAATGCCTAGTAATTTTGGAGGCGTGTGAAAGAATATATTTCAATGCCTTTTCAATAACGCTGCAAGTAAAGTTGCCATTGTAATTGATCCCTACTACACACCCTCTAGCAAAGATTAAGAGAATTCTCTTCGAGGTAGTGTAGATGACAAGGAACAGCAGATTATACGACAGATTTGAAAAATACAAAGTTTAATGAAGCTATTTTCAAGTTCTTGATCGATCATTGGACTGATCAGGAGATGATTACGATTATCGGTAGTAAGGTAACTTACTTAATTCATGATTTGTGTTATGAATATTTCGTTTCCGATAATAAATACAAATGAATTATGAGTTGTCATGCCCTTGCCTTGAGTATTTCGAAATGGCGTTCTTTTTTGCACATTCTCATAATGGCCGCGAGTTAACGTCACATCCAAATCGTCAGATTATTGAATGAGATCTTTTTTTCAGGTTCACTCAGCATCCCTCAGAAAATCTAACGCATTCTATTTTTGTTCTTCATTTTCAACCCTTACGTTGGACCACTCACCCCATCATGCAATCGATCTGATTAACATACGTACATTATTAAAATATGTAAGATATGGATGTTGTCAATAGATAAAGTACATGTAATTTTAATTTACATATTTGAACATTCATAGTCGCTCTCCCCACCGACGATGGTTATATATATTCCTTGCTAATGTTTGTAGAATAAGTTATTTTATGGCGTAGGTTCTTGCTATAAAGGTGGAAGCTAATTTCCGCTGTTGTACAATTTTGTTTTCAGCGCGGGATTTTTCATCCCCTTACTTCTTAATTGGCACTCAGCCACCGTGCGCTTTGATGAAACTTTTTGCCTCACGCAAGCGACCTCTAACACGAATTGGCACCTGTGGAATTTCCAATACGATGCAATCTACATCAAAGGCCGTACTTCAGTATCAAATGCCGTCAGCGCACTAGTCTTTTGAATTGCCGGTATCCGTGATTGGTGACAGGGCTTTTGCCAAACAGCTGCCAATAAAACTACCAATACCGGTAGTCGTTGGGACAGTTTTTATTTATTTTCCCGACCATCATAACCAGAGGACTTCACGTTTGTAGAATGTTAATTTTTTCACATAGAGTAAGTACATCTGTGCTTTGATATCTCATGCATTGATATTTTAAAATACCTATCGTATTTGGACAGAGAGAAATCCATTTTTTTCAAATTAGAACTGTCTGTTAACGTTCAAACTTAAAAAGAGGCGTTGTTAGAAGGCTGACACGTTGTGAGAAGCGTCGAATACCAACACTTTTCTGTAAACGACTACTTCTTTCTCACGAAACAATCTCATACATACCTTCAAATAAGTAAATCTTGTAAATACCATTTTCATGTAATTTTGTATTAGTCCAAGATCAATAATTTGGCATGCGTTTGAACGGTGGAGCTTCAAAGTATGTAACGAAAGTTTTGGTCCACGGTAACTGTATGACATTTATGAAATTATTTAAAAACAATATTCTACAAAACCTATATACAAATCAGCTATATATATTTAAGTTTAGTAACTCTTATTTTTAGTTACTTTTCTTACCTGATACCTACCAAGGTGTCAAAAACGAACTCCACAAGTACGCATGTATTCAAAGCACTTGAGACGCTACTGAGAACATAAGATGTGTGTGTGTTTTATCGAGCGATTGAGGATAATCAGTAGTATACATTTTTAGACATTATTTTTTGAATTATGCTTATATTTACGACTTCAAACCTTCAAGAAACAAGCGTACTCCTTTCTAAAAGGCCGGTAACGCACTTGTAATGCCTCTGGTGTTGCGGGTGTCCATGGGCGGCGGTAATCGCTTACCATCAGGCGATACGTCTGCTCGTTTTCCCCTATATAATAAAAAAAAAGTTTTATTTACACGATAATAACAAAATGCATTTCAATCAGTATAAAAGCTAAAATATGACGGTAAATATAGGTATTAGTAGATGTTAGTGTAATTGCAAGGTATGATTATGTTTGGTAACTCATGCATCGATATTTTAAAATACCTATCGGAATTCGACAGAAAATAATCCGAATTTTTGACATAGAGACATAGGGAATGACTATGGCTTATGCCCAACAATCACTACTAAAACTAACCCTACTGGTGATTGAAGCACAACAGCACCCCCCTTACTGAAGGCGGTTAGGAACTATTTCATTTATTTATTTAACGGTTTTAGTGGTGGCCGTTAGGAATACGGTACTCAACCTTATGCCCAACTTACCATTTAGCCCAACGGCCATAATTAAAAGTGCCTACTACAAACATAAACGAACTAGGCACATAACAAATGCATGAGAATTACATCTCACAACGCTGGCACTGGAAAATACCTATTAACTACGAGTACAAGAGAATAGAGGTGTCTTAGATAAGGGGACTGGGGGACATATTGTCGGAAGTTTTTCGCGAGATTACGAAAAAAAATATCTGAACGAATAATCCTTTTCTGAAATGCATAAAAAATGTATCATTCTGTCAATATATACCTACATTATCATCATAACATTAAAAATTCACTCTTAGGCACACTCGATTAAGACACGATAAACCAAAAATGGTATTTTAACTTTATATAAAAGGATTCTAGTGGACTTTTATACACAATACCGGAGGTAGACCTGCACATGACTACTTATTTTTTTCAATTTTATTTTTATCTTATAAACGTATTGAAGTTCTTCAAAAATTTAGATCTATTACGATATTTTTCAATACCACAACCACATTTTTTCAATGCTTTTGTTTTTATTAATAGGAAACTGAATAGCACTGATATCTATGAGACAATTCGTAAAAATCCACAACGCTTCTAGTTTTTCACTTAAATTAATGAAAATTATTTTATTCCCAAAATTTTTTAAGGTTTTTACTTTTAACCAACTTTCAAGTCATTATGGAAAAAAACATATGCATTATGAAAAAAAAAGGCAAGTTTTAAAAAAAAATGTCGCAAATAATTAAGATTTCAAAACTTAAAAAAAAATAATTAAACCTTTTATAACTGAACATTAACAGCATAAATGACGGTCGGGTCATAAATAGAATTAGTTTTTGAAAATTGTATAATATTTCAAAACATATGGTGCAATAGTTTTACTTGTAATTCAATACGCTATTGACATTTTTTTTATTATTTTATAGGTGGCAAACGAGCATGCGTATCCCCTGATGGTAAGCGATTAACGCCGCCCACCCCCCCGCAACACCAGATGCGTCACAAGTGCGTTGCCGGCCTTTAGGGGATGGGGAGGGGATGTGTTATAGGCTCCCGGTATCCTCACTCACTCGGTGAAACACAGCGCAAGCGCTATTTCCCACCGGTTTTCTGTGAGGCCGTGGTATCATTCCGGTCGAGCCGGCCCATTCATGCCGTAGCGTAGCTCCCCCACGGTTTAATCTATATGGCAACTTTTAAATATATAACGGGTGTTTTTTTAAGCTAGATAGAACTTTAAATTGTAAAAAGTAACACAAAAAATTAAATTTTGATGAAACTTTTTTTTTTATTTGTTTCAGTATACTCTGACAAATCATCATGAATAGACTCACGCTTGAACAACGCTACGAAATTATCCAAATTTACTTTGAAAATCAGTCGTCGATTCGCGCAACTTATAGACGACTGTTTTATCGCAAAATTGTGTTCAGCGATGAGGCGCATTTTTGGCTTAACGGGTTTGTTAATAAGCAAAATTGCCGCATATGGAGTGAGACCAATCCACAACAGACCCTACAGACTCCATTACATCCAGAAAAATGCACCGTATGGTGCGGTTTTCACGCTGGTGGCATCATCGGACCTTATTTCTTCAAAAATGAGCTGATTTTCAAAGTAAATTTGGATAATTTCGTAGCGTTGTTCAAGCGTGAGTCTATTCATGATGATTTGTCAGAGTATACTGAAACAAATAAAAAAAAAAGTTTCATCAAAATTTAATTTTTTGTGTTACTTTTTACAATTTAAAGTTCTATCTAGCTTAAAAAAACACCCTATATAAATATAGCAAAGTTCGAATTGTTTGCCACCAGCATTGATTCGTGCACAATATACATCTAAATAACATAGGTAATTGTTAAATACCATTGGCTATCGTCCATTGTATACACTAGGGCAATACCTACTCGTTAGCTAACAAAGTCAAATGTTTAGCCTGTCCAACCGCTCGTTAGAATCCAAGATATACAAAGCCTAAGTAAATAAGAATAGGTTCGGAGGAATCAGCTTTGAGAAAGTGATAAGGAGATTTGTGAGACAGAGAGACGGAGCGGAGAGCGTCAGTAGGTACTTGATTTTTATTTACAATTTTGAAACGCCTGTCTGCGGACATGCTAGCTGGGTCGAATAAACTTTACACATCACGTAGGTACAAAGGTACAGGTAGGCTACAAGATTCTGCATACAAATTGGCAAGAGCGCCGAGAGCGTAAACGAGTGACATAAGAGTGACAATGACACAAAAGTTATGCATGTGCTAAGTGTGTCGAGATATCCAAAAAATGGACTGTAAGCAGATGAGATTAAAGTATATAATTCAACAATAAATTTTAGTGATTTTTAAGATAACGATATTTGATGCACAATAGTATTATCTGTAGATATAGTTTTTCTAAACATTGATTACGAATCTTACCTGAGTGGTCGCAAATTAAGAATACGGATTAACACTACTCCTGTAATCTCATGAATGTCTGTAGAAGTGACTAAGGGCGCAAACTAAATTGGACAATAGCATTGTAAGGAGAAAGTAAACTGGACGCAAACACTGACGGAGCCAAAGGAAGCCAAAATACAAAACCTCTTTCTGAAGATTGATGAATGTGTTTCAAAATACAATTATTTGACTTGGCTAGAAATAAAGCCTATATATGCATATATATAATTGGCTAAGTAATAACTACTCTACACCTTCTAATTATTATTCTTTTTTCTTCTGAGTATAATTATTTTGGACTGCAGGGTTGAGTTAGTGGTTTAAGCGGTCGCCCCGCCACATTCTACTACGCCAAGTGTTGAGGGTTCAAATCCCACAGGACAATACTTTGTGTGATCCACAAATTTTTGTTCTAAGTCTGGATGTTCTTTGTGCGTTTCAGTTATGTGTATAAATTTCAAATAAATAGTTATGTTACAAAATAAATTAAGTAAGTGTAATTCTGCTGCTTCCAACTACCGCCATATACTCCTAAACAACACAGTTGCTTTCAGATAGGACACAAGTTTTCTTGGTATGTGCCTTATTGAACGCTGTTATAAATTTCACGTAATTTTCACTCATATGTGTGTGTATGGCACTTACTACCAATAACAACTATTACCAGCCATCTTCAGAGGCTATGCACTACGCTAAAGCACTTACATAACTTTGTTATTGCTCTTAAACAAATTTCAAATGAGAAACATGTTGTTTCAATATATTTAGCAAAATTCAGAGTGTAGTTACTAACTGTTATAAACATTTAGAATTTACTCAGAGTTTGTGTATTAGCGACTTTTAATTGATTCTATCGAAGTATCTGATGATGGAAAACGTGGTTTTGAATACAATCGAGAACAATGTTTGTGTTATCTTTGCCATAAAAGCTTTTGCAACCCTTATATTTTTATAGAGGCGATACTTCTAGTTCTCTAGTCTCTGTAAAGTAAAATGCAAGTGTATTTCAATACCTACTATTTAAAATTCTCGTGTCGCGGTGTTTGTTACCGATTTTTATGTAATTTTGTGTGCATATCGGGTAGGTCTGAGAATCGGCCAACATCTATTTTTCACACCCTTAAATGATAATTAACCCGTAATTTTTTTATTTTCATTCTATTTACAAACTCAGTCTTTTTTTTTTTATTAGCGTTGTATTTTCATTACATTTGAACATTTTTCGTCATAATGGATACTTTAAAAATTCGTGTAATTATGGAATATGAGTTCCGTCGTGGCACCAACGCCACACAAATGGCACGTAACATCAAAACGTTTACGGAGAGAACTGTACAAACGAATGCACAACCCTTTATTGGTTTTCCCGGTTCCGTTCTGGAAATTTTGACTTGAAAAATGAAGCTCGTGGTCGTCCGGAGACTTTGGTTAACAATAATGAATTAAAGGCGATTGTGGAAGCTGACGAAACTCAATCTACAGCTGAGCTAGCAGCAGCTTTTAATGTAAGCATCAAAACAATATTGATCCATTTGCGACAAATTGGCAAGGTAAAAAAGCTTGATAGATGGGTGCCCCACGACCTTAACGATCGCCAGCGCAACGTACGCGTCGAGACCTGCCTTTCGCTGCTCAACAGGTAAAGAAATGAAGGAATTTTGAAACGAATAGTTACGTGCGACGAAAAATGGATTCTGTTCGACAATCGAAAGCGCTCAGCAAGTTGGTTAGACCCTGGTTCAGCACCAAAGCAATGCCCTAAACCAAAAATGACCCCTAAAAAGGTGATGGTCACTGTTTGGTGGTCTAGTGCGGGTGTGATTCACCACAGCTTTTTACAAAACGGCATGAGCATTAATGCAGATGTGTACTGTGAAGAACTGGAGAGAATGATGTAGAAGCTTGCACATCTGCAACCAGCTTGGGTCAATCGGTCGTCCCCACTGCTCCTTCACGACGACGCGCGACCCCATACTGCGCAACAGACAGTCTCCAAGCTGCAAGAGCTGGGGTTGGAAGCTCTCCCTCATCCGCCATACTCACCAGACCTTGCACCTACCGACTATTACTTTTTCCAAAATTTAGACAACTTTTTAGTGGGTAAAAAATTCAATTCCCGAGAGGCAGTACAAAATGCCTTTGAAGAGTTTGTTGCCTCCCGTCCAGCTGATTTTTACAAGAAGGGCATCAATAAACTGCCGTTGGCAAAGATGCGCCGATTGATGGGTGATTACTTCGAATAACAGAAATAAAAAAGTTTGAAAAAATAAGTACTTTCACTTATTGCATACAAAACGGCAATTTCATAGGTAAAGACCTAATATTACACTCACCAGTAATACGCTGCATGATCGATAGCATTGCAGGGACAGTCGGCGCGTATATAGTCACGTGCGGCGACATCGGCCGCTTCAGTTTCATGTTCTTATGGTCGTGATCCTCTTTCGGGGGAAACACGTAAGGCTTGTACTGAATCTCGTGCTTTCCTCCAGGTGTACATGATGTGGTCAAGCAGTTTGCAGATATACAGAAGTAGTTTATCCTGAAAACAAACAGCTAGTTTAAGACTAGGTACTTTAGTCAATCAATCAAGCTTTAATAGTCCACTGCTAAACTGTGTTTAAAAGCCGGCAACGCACTTGTGACGCCTCTGGTGTTGCATAGGCGGCGGTAATCGCTTACCATCAGGCGATGCGTCTGCTCGTTTGCCTCCATAACCATAAAAAAGTTATGATATTTAGCGTTTTGTAAAATATGAACCATACATTTTACAAACAAATTACCATAGTCCATACTGTAGTAACACCCCTAATCTGTTTTTTTTTAATCTGACTATTAAACTGAAGCTTCACTTGTGGCCTCTAGAAGGATCATCCTGATACCTTGTGATTGTACGAGTGTGAATTCAGTTGCTCCGTGGAAAAACTATATTCAGATAAATCTGGTTAATATCGGGGATAAATAAAGCCTAGGAAGAAGAAAGATAGACTTGTACTACACACACACATGCACACTCACTTAAGTTACGCACGCATATACGTTTCTCAAAAAACAAAACCTTTGAGGTACTTTCGAGTTACAAATGATTAAAGAATTAGTTTCACGAGGTATTCTTTGAAACTACTGAACCGATTTAGAAAATTCTTACACCAATCGAAAGCCACATTATTCATGAATGTCATAGGGTCATCATATATTAACCCGTACTGATATGTGACCGTCCATTAATCACGTGATATTTTTTTAGCTTTTTACCCCTCCCCCTTCCCTACTTGGTGACGTTTAAGACTAACCAAACCTAAAATCACGTGAATTTTTATATATTATCTTTAAATAATAATATGTGTTTCACCGAGTGAGTGAGGATACCGGAGGCCCATACCCCAACCCCTCCCCCCGTCCCCTTTTCCATCCCCCAAAGGTCGGCAACGCACTTGTGACACCTTAGGTGTTGCGGGTGTCCATGGGCGGCGGTAATCGCTTACCATCAGGTGATACGTCTGCTCGTTTACCCACTATACAATAAAAAAAAAAAATTACAGGTATAAAATATAATCGAATTTAATTCTAAAATTAATGCAATAAGATGGACATCATATTGCTATAATTTTATATGACCTAATAGTTTTTAAAATAGGTACCTACCTCAATTTTTCTTCTATTGTTATATTCAATCCGCAAAATAATTTGATATTGCTGTCACGGCCATCGACTTGTACCTCGAAACTTAACACCGAAGAAACACTTTTTGAAAATACTCATTGTATTTAACAGGAAAAGTGTATTTGCGAGGAACAATTCCATAGACTGTGGCCACAATATCAAATTAATTTGAGGATTGAATAGATGTCAAATATTTAAAATATGCTTAAGCAATTAAGGTAGAAAAGAATCAATTAGGTCATACTAATATTACTCGTATAAAGAGGTAAAGCTTGTGAAATGTAAGGAGTCTTAAGGAATCTTTGGACCATTGAACCCAGAACGCTGAAAATTCTCTTGCTAATAGAAAGCTACATTATTTGTGAGTGTCATAGGTTATTCTATTTATAAACCCCAAAATCTGGTATCAAATAATTATAGCAAGATAATAATTATCCATACTAATATTATAAATGCGAATGTAACTCTAGTCTGCCTCGTTTTCACGGCTAAACCACTGCATCTATTTCAATAAAAGATTGAATCGGAAGAGAAAATTGACCATTCTTGTATGGGAGTTGGGCCAAGTTCTTTGGTCAGTCCAAATAACTATATAATACATTATGTACCTTAGGTTAATATTTACCTGAAAATAAAATCTCATCAAAATATATCCCCAGGAGTTTTGAGAAAAACAAAACATTTTGATTAAGATTTGTTATTGGTTAAGAAAGGCGTTCAATGGCAAGTTTTTTTTTCACTCGAATGCAGTAGTTATTTTGAAGAATTACTCTATTTATTTATATATTAATTTATTACAGATCTTGAGACATTCAACATTGATTTGTGTGACTGCCTCGTTGACGCAGACGACTGCTGTGCATGACGTCTCGGGTTCGTTTTTCGGTTTGGACCAAATGTTTGTATGTTCTTCAAGTATTTGTTTCCATAAAATAAGTATATATGTTTTTACATCAGTTATTTAATACCTTAAATACAAACTATTTAAAATCAATAATACATATAGTTGTCTACTTGACATTCAATAATGAATTACTTACATGGATATTATTAGACTATTTGTTTACGTCGTAAAACCTATAATCACACGTATATTTGTCAACATCGTCTTCGATAATAATTGTGTTTAGAAACAGAATAGGGCACCTAAGGAAACCGCGCACAAAAGCTAGTGTGATATACAGAGATAGATAAATACATGTAATGTGTATGTATGTATATTACATATGTCCGTGAAGTGACGTCTTAAGAATACGGAGTGTACCTAACCACCGCCTATCTATTCGACCAATGGGTGTCGTAAGAGCCGACTAAGAAAGCAAACGGTGCAAGACATGACTGCAAAGAGAAAAATACTTGAAACGAACCCTTTTTTGCAACGTGTGCAAATCCCCACGGGCCATCATCCCACCGGGATTTGCTGAATTTGCGGTTGTGTGTCGGAATCGAACCAACTAAAACCACACAGTGTGCCACTCGGTGCCTGAGAAGGGAGGGATCCGGGAATTGCTGTTATTAACACATCCGGACCAACTTGAACCTATAACCTATTGAAGCCAGCGTGGTATAATAATAGCCCAAAGGAGAGCTCAGGTCCAGCAGCGGAGTGTATTTTTAAGTAACCTAGCTACACACATGGCATCTATATGATAAAAGTTAAGTTAAACTTTAAATAATAAAGCTTTAAAAAGTTCACTATTATTATGTCATGTTTTCTCTATCTAATTACTAGCTGACCCACGCTACCTCGATTGCGTCTCAGCCTGAAAATTTTCTCCCGTTTTTGAAACATTCTTCATTGGTGGTCCGCTCCTATTAGTATTAGCGTGATGATATATGGCCTATAGCCTTCCTCGATAAATGGACTATTCAACACTGAAATATTTTTTCAAATCGGACCAAACAACCACACTCTTCAGCTTTATATATTAGTATAAATGTACATAAGTTTATTATTCAAAAAGTATTTATTCAAAATACAAAAAAAATATTGATATCTTTAGTCTTAATAGAATAAGGTAAGGTGAGGTTACTTTCGAATTAAATCTTTATACTCTTTCTAAGCTAAGTATATCTAATAAAGCCATATTTTCAGATTTTTTTTTAAGCTTTCCAGTAAACATACATACAATGCAAGATTTTGAATTATTTATATTTCGAATGAACACAATCACATGTTAGTTTTCAGTCTATATTGTTAAAAAGTATGAACGCTTACGCTAACTTATGTAGTACTAATAATACACATGACGCATGTGTCAGCCGCTGTAGAACATACTGGGGTTCCTTTCTATAAACTTTAAACGGGTCTTGGAGAAACTTAGGCCTATTGGCACGGAGTATCAGTACACTTAAGTGGAAATGAGCCGTAATGTGCTAGAGTGGAGTGCATAACTTAGTTGACCAAGTAACATGATGTATACAATATTATTAATTGATTGAAATGCATTTTCATTTCCCTCATAGTATATATACAATAATCGATTTAAAATTAATTGATGACCATAATCTGTCCGCTCGCTTGACCCACAAATACATTTCCCTTTATATTAAACACGCGCAGTGGGGAGTAATACGAGTTCGGAGGGCTGCAGTACAGAACCTTAATAACATAAAATTCGCCGGTGGTCCCCTTTTAATCGATATATGAATTGGAATAGTTTGTGTAAAGGAAATAACGATATGCAATCAATTTAACTTGGTCGAATGTGTGAATATAGGAAATGCTAATTCTCAAATGGGAATCTGGGTGAAAAAAAGTACTTTCAAATAATTACGAGTTTCAATGTTGATCACTTAACCGCTAGCCAAGTGATAGTACTAGTCTTGGGTACGATTTCAATGTATTCGGTTATTCGTTATCAGTTATCGCGGTAAATAGTAGCCTGTGTGTTAATCTAACGTATAACCTATACAACTTTAAAGTTTCAACTAAATCCGTTCAGTAGTTTTTAAGTGGAAGAGAAATAAACATCCATACATTCTCTTCACCGCAGTTATATTAACACTTTCACTGTCCTAAGACAATTATCAATACAATTATTGCACGTCCAATAGTGCGTTATAAACAATGCACGGACGTATGAACTTCAACCGCCGACCAATAGTGTTGTCCAACTACGTCGAAACACGATCGATGCATGTAACAAACATGGTCAAATCGTTGATCTCTATATATTTTCGCGGACTGTTTCATTGATAAACACCTCTACGAGGAAAACGAAAGAGATAATTACGTACCATAATAGATAAGTAAAAAAAAAATTGTAAAAATACATTTGTTACCATTGACGAATTAGGTGACATAGTGCCACGATACAAAGTTAATTAATTGTGTGGCACTTAATGCAATATATTGTATGGAGGTGACTTATTACGTCTCAAGAAAAGTTTAAGACCTATATTAGCGTAGACCCCCCAAAGAAATAAAAAAAAAAGTTTTATTTAAGTTGAATTTTAGTAAGAGAAACCATTTTTATTTTTGTTGATTAAAATATTACGAGTATATACTAAGTTTTACTTTTATATTTCTTACATATTAGATACGGCAACCTAGGGAGCCAGATTACATACTTGGCAGGTTGAAAGAATTATCTGTTTTTTTTTTTATTTGATTTTTCAAGTTTCTCGTGAACAACACTATTCTTGGTGGTTTAAGTGTACTGTATGTCATGCACGGACGTACGGAGCTAACTCATCAGTGCATTACATGCAATGCATGGACAGTGAAAGTGTTAAGTAGGATATGCATGTATTTAGAATAGTATGTCTACAAGAAGTTTTAGTTAATTTTATATATAAATATATTTATGAATATACATACATTATAGTCTTCTTTTCTCACTAAATTGACAACATTTCTTCAAAATTCTGCGTATATACTCTTTTGATTCATATATTTTTTTATACAACGACTAGATATTAATCCCAAAAACATGTAAAATACTATAAATCTGTGTTTGGATTGCTATAAAATATCATACCGATTCACGGTATGATATTTTATAGCAATCCAAATAAAAAATATTTTTGTAGATTTTTCTATAAACTTAACCTCCCCTTAAACCGCCAGCCGGTTCCTGGCTCTGTGCCACTCAAGCGCGCACAGACTGAAGGGTTATCACATTTTTGTAACGAATGGATTAACTTAAGTGTAACCACAGCCCGCGTCATTTTAATCCAGACAAATGTTCATAAAGTTTTAAAACTGAAATATCCTGAATTATTAGAGCTTAAAAACGTACACATATTAAAAAAATAGAGTAATTCAACCATAATTCTTTTAATTTAAAACTTTTTAGGGTTCTTTTGGCTATTACACCTCTTTAATTAAAGATTACATCATGAATAATTTCGACATTCAGTATGTCACTATAGACAATAATATGATGAGTATCTTCATGCCAAATTTCATTTAAATCGGTGCAGCTCCAAAGTTACTTTCACTTTTACAATATAAGTATGGATAAGTGTGCGAAATGTCATAGTCCTACGTCCGCGCAATTGTCGTAAAAAGGGGTACAACGTTATTGCTTCGTAAAAAGAAATCATTTTTAAATCGTTTAAAATTTGTAATATTAAGATCAAACCAAGAGATTGGTAAGAAAAGAGGACTAAACTATGTTTGTTTTCTAACGGAACAATATCATATCATAGCACGCCAGATATTTTGGACCTATCAGTTCGACTGTAACAAGATCAAAATTATTTGATGCATCTGTGTGAGTCACCATGCTGCATTGTTTGCATGGTAACTCACACTGGATGACCTATTAGGGATGGCCTATTGGATTCTGCTGGTTTTCTTCAAGCAGAGTGGAGTCATTTTGGCGGAGCAACACCTAAAAAATATTGTACTAGGTTACCAACGGTTTAAAATAAAAAAAAAATCTTAAAATCCAAATGTATCTGAAAATTACAAAATGTAGATAAGTGTTTATTCGATGTAAGTACCGTATAAGCTTTCATAAACATTTAGTTAAAAGCAGTTAATTTGAAATTACAAACAGACACTTCAATATTATTTATTTATATGGATGGATGCAATGGTGGTAAAGGTGCCCTAGAGTAGCTAGTTATTTAAGTATACTATTTCTCAATAGTTCTAGCAAAGCAATAAAGTCCTACTGAAAAAATAGCTGAGCTATAAGACCATGGGCAACCGATGAAGGGGAGACAAACTTCTTAGCACTCCACGGATTCACCGTGCGGGTGCCGGGTCCATCGTGTGGCAGAGGGAGAAATTCAAAGCAGTTCTTAGGACTTACGACTTAGGTGTAGGTGTAAGGAGGCCCCCTTTAAGATGCGCATCAACGCTCACCTTCACTGCTCGAGTTTCCCACCCTACCTAGCCAAATTTGGTAGGAACCAGTTAGTGCAGCCTTGGATACTCATTCTAAAATTTAATATAGTGCCGTTGACGTATTAACCCGAAAACCGTTATAAAATCTCGTTACCTCAATCTAATTAATACTGTGTCGAGAAGGCTAGGAAAATATTTCTAAACGTTCACAACTTGATCGTTCAGAAATATTTTTGAGCGCAACCTTCATTGTAATAAATTAAAACCTTTCGTTTAAAACCTTAATTTGGCTAGAACAGAAATAAATATTGTGAGATATTTTTATTAAACGTGTTGGGAAACAACCAGACTAATGAAAATGGACGTTTATGCCTAAAATATTTGTAGCGCAGAGGACGGCAGTCGAATGCATTAACGCCGTGGCATATTTGTCATCGTTGAATGATCGAAGATGCGTGATTCATTTTTACGTTGGTTGGTTGTCTGGCATTTCTCCATTACCTACTGTTGAAATATCTCATACCTCTTAATAAAGGCCTGCTTAATTACCAACTTGTTTTTGTGTAGCTCACAAATGATAAAAAAAGTTTTTTTCTTGCTACAATTGTTTTGTCTTACGCGAATTTGAAATAGCAATGTTAACATAATTGAATTTAACTGTCGCTTGATTAAAGGCCTAAAAAATAAAAATATGAGCAGTCGTTATGCAATTTTATTGAAAATTCGTTATTTATGTAATTTATCGATAAATTTTATTTTAAACTTTTTTGAATATTTAGGAGTAAAACACTAATTAAAAGCATTCAATTGGGTATTTGAATAAAATTTTTTTGTTGTGATATATGGAAAGATCATATATAAGTTTTATAACAAAACTATTTTTTTAATTTTTTTTTTCGCTATAATTCAAAAGTTATTTCAAAATAAAAATTAAGTTTTGAATCCAGTACCGAAGACGCGCCGACAGCTCCCGAATAAACCCGAGCGCGTGTGACGTCATAAAGTACAGTCGCTATGTCACCGGAAAATAACAAGATCCGTAAGTTTATCAATCTACTAGGAAGTTTATAAACTTTCGTAGGATCTGAACGGGAGATAAATTGTAATATTTTACGTCCACATTTTCGTAAATTTATCAATTTCCGACGTCACACGGTAAATTTATAAACTAACGGATATCTATTCGTAAGATATTATATGGTTCGACCAATCACAGAAACACTTTTAAATATACGCATCTTTGAAATACGTAAAATTACACACTGCTCTCTGATAGGTCATAGTGGCAATGCTTGTGTCCATAGACTTTGGTACAATCAGACTTGACAAACTTTTTCGTCACTAAATGACATTATGTCATACCTTTTGGCGTGATAGTATTCTTTGTCTGTGGGCCGACTTCCCAAAACTTTAGCTTTATTATAATTTTCTATCATTTTAATAACATTTTTAATTTTTTCCTCTGTCCATTCCGATTTCTTACTATTTTGGTTAGGTTAGGTTAGGTTATTTTATTTAGTTTCTGGGAGGGGTCCGGTCGTGTAATATCTGCAGTACCCGGACCCCTCCCTTCTCAGGCGCAGAGTTGGCACACCGTGTGGTTTTAGTCGGTTCGATTCCGACACACCGCCCCGCCGCAAACCCCGGCGAGGAGACAGCCCGAGGGTTCCACACGTTAAAAAAAAAAAGGTTATTTAGTTTACTATAAAACTAACTATAAAACTTTCGTAGCTCTGTGGTAAATTTTACTTCTTCAACAAATGTTTTAGCATTTATTATTTTACGAGTGAGTTCAGTAAGTTTATCAATTTACGAAAATGTGGACGTAAAATATTACAATTTATCTCCAGTTTAGAATCCTACGAAAGTTTATAAATTTCCTAGTAGATTGATAAAGTTACGGATCTTGTTATTTTCCGATAACGCTGTAACATTATGACGTCACAACGACGGTGACCAATTTTGACGCGTTTATAGTCACGTGATTTTTATTGAAATTTTATCAATTTTTAATTGTTTATAATTTATTGATAAAAATATTTTTTTAAGAGTCTTGCATCATTTATCAATATTATTAATAATAAAGTTTTAAAATACATAAAAAAAATCATTAGTTCTTTTTTTTCAAATTCCCAATTGTTGAAACATGTGAATACAAACAAATGAGTGTGTAGACACTAAATTAAAAAATATTCAACATTATCTAAAAATAACAATTTGAATATCAAATTCAATAATTGTTTATGTACCTTTTTATTGCGTTTTAAAATAAACTATATTATGGTATCATTAACTACCCGCCGACTCACGCAACTTTATTTACGCGTCTTTTCAGTCATGTTCGGCTTCTATTGTTCTAAGCGTGATGTTATTAATCTAATCATTACCTTTATAGGCACGGCAACAATACATACACTTAAAAGACGGGAAAATCAGTTAGTTTCGGAGTTCATCGTGACCAACAACGTATCACGAGAATTATAAATATGGGATTTGTTTTAAACAACAGTTTCACAGATATTAAAAATTTATATACAGACAAGTCTAACTATCTGGCCACGACTTGGTCAGTGTGAATGTTCTAGTTCTCCCATGGTTCTAGTGACTCCTGGCCATTTTTATAGATGTTCTATCCGTCATCAGCTTTCTAACTTATTTCAAATGTATTTGAGGTCGATGCAACGAGTTTTCTTTGCTATTCCTTGCAATACGAAAAATCAAAGTGAGCTACGATGCATCGAAGTTGTGAACATTACCTATCTCAGAATATAAACTACTTAAAGAGGTAGAAATATCTATATATATTAATAATTATAATACATCTTTATTATACAGGGTCTGTCGTAAATAATGGATAAGTCGTAAACTGGAGTTGGTCCGGCTATGAGACTATTAGAAAATCGTATCTTTTTGCCAGGGTTTCTAACCGTATGGAAATGGCGTAGACTTTTATGTTTTTTTAAAATTTCGCTACTCTTTGCATTCATTCCGTTGCCATTTCGTTAAATTTAGGTATTTCTGTGTCATTTTTTTTGTATTATAGTCTTGAAGATGTGTATTATTTAGTTTTAGTACTGTTTTAGGCGTTTTTAACGTTGGTCATTTTCAAAATTGTCATTTTAAGATTTTTTATGTTTTTGTTTTACTTAGGGTCAACTTTTGATCATTTACTGTGTAAAAAAAAAGTACGGCGCTATAGCTGCCCATGATCTTAATAAATTATCTAGTATGTGTAGATTCTAAAAAGGTATAACAATGCATACTTCACAAGTAATATTAAGCTACATGAGCGAGATCAATATCAAGGTGAGAAAATATTTTTTTCATGTAATGTTGTAAATGGTTATAAAACTTCGTCATAATGATTTATTTCTGCCAAGATTCTTTACACAAACACTATGGGGCCACTATTAAGGATATTCAAAGAAAACTAGGTAGTTTTTTGTCAAAAAAATTTCATGCCTCCTCATTTCATAAAGGTGTTTAATTTTAAAATTGATGTGCTCTAATAGTTACATGCGACAAACATGTTACAAGTTTATTCGTAAAAAGGATCATCAGGTAAAAAAATGAACAAAGACAGCAATACAAAGGGTCTCCCCGCGTGAAAAGGACATTGTTACTAGGCACACTGCATGATGCACCGTCCCTTTCACACGGCGATTGGGGCCAATTTTATGGCCTCCACGTTCGCCAGACCTGAACCCCTTGGACTTCTTTTACTGGGGCTGTATAAAAGAAAAAGTATACAGTGAAACAATAAGTTCTGTAGAAGAGTTGCGTGCGCGCATTCAAGTAGCAGCGAGAAAAATTGAAGAAGCCGGTTATGTGCGCCGGATTAAGCGATCGTTTATTAGGCGATGTAGAGCGTGCATAGCTGCCGGCGGAGGACACTTCGAACATTTAGTTTAAGTTGTTGAATAAATATTTTTACGTACTAAAACAACCTAGTTTTCTTTTGAATATCCTTAATAGTGACCCCATAGTGTTTGTGTAAAGAATCTTGGCAGAAATAAATCATTATGACGAAGTTTTATAACCATTTACAACATTACATGAAAAAAATATTTTCTCACCTTGATATTGATCTCGCTCATGTAGCTTAATATTACTTGTGAAGTATGCATTGTTATACCTTTTTAGAATCTACACATACTAGATAATTTATTAAGATCATGGGCAGCTATAGCGCCGTAATTTTTTTTTACACAGTAAATGATCAAAAGTTGACCCTAAGTAAAACAAAAACATAAAAAATCTTAAAATGACAATTTTGAAAATGACCAACGTTAAAAACGCCTAAAACAGTACTAAAACTAAATAATACACATCTTCAAGACTATAATACAAAAAAAATGACACAGAAATACCTAAATTTAACGAAATGGCAACGGAATGAATGCAAAGAGTAGCGAAATTTTAAAAAAACATAAAAGTCTACGCCATTTCCATACGGTTAGAAACCCTGGCAAAAAGATACGATTTTCTAATAGTCTCATAGCCGGACCAACTCCAGTTTACGACTTATCCATTATTTACGACAGACCCTGTATATCAGTCTAGGTATATACTGTAAAGTCTTATAAGTATTAATGTTAAGGAACATTTGTGGAAGAACAACAAACGTTTATTATTATTAAAGTTAGTTTAATATATTCCAATTGGTGGTGGTCACACCACGTTATTAAGCAATGTATGTAGTACAAGTGGCGGCCTTATCGCTCGGAGGCAATCTCAAAGCTGAGGCAAAATCTTTCTACCCCTTTTACGAAAATTATATATATGTATGATGATATTAGGCGAACTTAAGAGAAAAAAACGGTAGTTTGGTAAATTATGGTCAAATTTACTGGGCGATCACTAGTGAAATACATATCTCTCTTGGCACCAACACAAAGACAAATAGACTTGTTTTTTTTTCGCTTGACGCTACGCTAGTACCAACTAGCCAGTATTCTGCAGGATGTATTACTTTATCAGTCAAATGTACCACATAGAATAAATCCATTTCCGCTTTGCTAAACTGATGGGCTCTATTTAGCGCACCAAACTTTTCAGATGAAAGCTTTACTTCATTTCCTAAGATATATGACGTTGAAATCGCTCGGAATGTCAAAACTAGACAGACTAGACACTCTAATACTTTTGATAATATGTAAAAGACATTTTCGAATTCTGCAGCCAACTTGATGTCATTTACGTGTAGCAAAAATGTTCTGTATTTTTCACAACCACACCCGTAGCGCTTAGTTTATAAAAATATATGACAACCAGTTATATGGTTCGGAGATTATTTTAATTTTCTTTTTTTTTAAATTTTGAATAAATATAATAATAGCTGAGGATAAGGAAAAATACGTTTAAATTCAACCCGCCTATAATAAAATTAATCCCGTTCATTCCAAAATCGAAGCAATATCAATAGGTAGCGGTCCGGCTGTTTGTTTTGAATATCCGCACTCGCTCTTTATACCTACTCTTCTTTAAACATCGCTTAGTTTACTTCTAGAAACCGCTGTGTAAATATATTAATATAAGAAATAACATAGGATACTTTTATATGAATTGCGAGCGAAGTCGCGGGCGAAAGGTAATATGTATATATAAGTATGTTTAGTGGAACTCAGAATTCAGTATTAACGCGCTCATTGTAGGTAGGGATTAAGTACATAAATATCTTTGGAATGCCTGACGGTTCGACGGGATTGCACTGTCCATGGACACAAATAGCCTGTGATAATACCTATCGCGAGCGTATAAATAAAATTATACCCTAGATGGTTGGCAGTCCACAACTGTGCGCTTTTCCCGGAACTTTCTGTCTCGCACAACAAAACTGTGGAATGAGCTGTCGCCTGCGGTGTTCCTAGACCAATACGACCATCAAACCTAGAAAAGAGCGTACTCCTTCTTAAAAGGCCGGCAACGCACTTGTAATGCTTCTGGTGTTGCGGGTGTCCATGGGCGGCTGTAATCGCTTACCATCAGGCGATACGTCTGCTTGTTTGCCCACTATACAATAAAAGAAATGAAAAAATATTATATTTATAAAAAAAAATCACCCGTTTTTGAAACATTATTCATTGGTGGTACGCTCCTATTACTATTAGCGTAATGATATATAGCTTATAGCCTTCCTCGATAAATAGACTATCCAACACTGAAAGATATTTTTTCAAATCGGACCAGCGGTTCCTGAGGTTAGTACGTTCAAACAAACAAATAACAAACAAACAAACTCTTCAGGTTTATAATATTAGTATAGATATTAGGTATTGGGTCATCTAGTAAACAATAAAATAATAGTGTACAAAAGTAACTCTTGTTGACATTAATTAAAAAAGTCCGTCGACATCAATTTGCCGTCGGCTGTAAATGGTAGGAATTGTTTACAAACAAAATGTATTTATTATCATTAATTAATAAGAAACTGAGAATCATAACAACATCGATATCCTGTGAAATTAATTAAGACGTACCTGAGGCGATCACTAAAGATAAATAAAAATCTTCCACTAGCAGTTTCTAAGAAACAAAGGTACTGAAATGTAAACACAATTGATTTATCAATATTTGAGTTACATAATTCAGTGGAAAAGTTTTTACAGTTAAATATTAGTAATACTCTTATGTGCTTAGTCTGGAAACTGTGGAAACGTGGGCAAAGCTTTTAATTGACTGCACGGTTGGCCGAGTGGTTTCAGCGGTTGCCATGCCGCTTGCTACTGCGCCAAGTGTCGTGGGTTCAAATCCCACGCGGTACAACACTTTGTGTGATCCACGAATTGTTGTCCCGAGTCTGGATGTTCTTTGTGTCCGTTTCATGTATGTTTGTAAAGTCCCCCACGACACAGGATGTTTATTCCTAATGTGGGAGTTGTATTTAAAAAAAAAAAAATGTGAATTTTGGGAATTCTATGCGCGTCTTGAAAAGAAACACAATGGAATGATTTCGGTGGTGACTTTCGTTTGTATAGGGCACAACAAATGCAACGTGTAATCCTCTTTGGTAAACCATCGTAAAGTCCTTATGTAATTGTTATGATTTAACGCTTCTCCTTGACAGCAGTGTGTAGTATAATTGAAGAAATATACGTGCTTTTAACATATAACAATAAAGCCATACATATATTGATGAATCAAAAATATTAAGTAATATCAGTTTTTCTTCGACGTTTCGCTGTGAATACACATTGAAGGATAAGCATTGTCCATAATAAAACTAATGCATATTATCCGCCTACACAAGGTGCGTGTAATTTGAAACAGATAGAAAATGTACTCGTATATACATCAATAGCGAGCTAGAGAGGTTCTTTGTGTCAATAACAATAGGGTCTTGTAAGTCTCTGTGAAGAGAAAAGACATGATAGGTATTATGTGTAATAGCATATTTATCGTTGAATGACAATAATCTCATTCAATGATAAAGAGGACATTATCAAACATTAATGCAACCTCGAGTTATATTCCTTCCATTGTTGAATCCATGCCACGATAGGTGTTATTTAACAGGTTCTATGCAGTTTTTATGATATAAGGAGTAGGAATGACTACTACCATACATGAACTGGTGCAATATAGAAGT
This sequence comes from Spilarctia lutea, assembly GCA_916048165.1. NCBI lineage: Eukaryota > Metazoa > Arthropoda > Insecta > Lepidoptera > Erebidae > Spilarctia > Spilarctia lutea. The sequence goes on along the minus strand of OU696470.1, from coordinate 25,361,281 downwards.
CACTAACGCGTCATCGGTCTTTAAGGAAGGAGTAAGCAATTTTTAGGAAGACCCAATGCGCCACCGGCGAACCGGGCGGTGGCGAGCGCTTTCCGTTACCGACGGCCCGTGAAAAAAATCAAATGGAATCGTTAGAAAGATTTCAAAATGTTCAACTTGGCGAATTGATTTCGATGATTCATTTTTTATTTGAAACCTGATGCATCCCGTGACTGCAAAAACGGACTTCAAGAACTGGTAAAGCCTTGTATTATGTAGGTACATGTAAAGATTAGATAACGAATATAATTGGGATGCTCGAGTACACTGACTATAGGCTATTTAGCCAGTTTCTTTGTGCGAAATATAACAACATTTAGAAATTTAAACCATCTCTTTGGCGAATTATCACCACAGAAATAAGAGTATCAATTTGAACATAATAATTCGAGTATGTATTTGTCGCCATATCGTCAACATCTTAAAACTTGAGCGATGAAATGTTAAAAGCTCTGCCCAAACCGCTGCACCGATTCAAATGAAATTTGACATGGACATACTTTGATTTTTGAGGAAGGACGTAGGTTACTTTTTGCTGCGAAAACCGACAAAATAACTTGGGTGGAGCCGCGCGCAATAGCTAGTATCGTATAACTCACAATGACGATTTTTTTAAAGTTTTCGTTGCAAGTTCTTAATCTGCAGTTCATTAAAACATTTTATTATTCATTCATTATTTTATAAAAATCCTCTCAGGAATAGTCCGTCTTGAATCGTATTAAATAGTGCAAAAAGTCGTGCGCATTCTGAGATAATTGTTATGAAAAAGTATTTAAAAAGTAACTACATTGAGAGGGCACTTCGGCTGCTTGGAAAAGGCAGGAAAATTTCTTAAACATTGTTTTATTATAAACAATTGTAACAGTAATAAATTGAAACTGTAAATAGCCTCTTGTTTCCTTTATACGTGTAGCTGTGCTAGTAACAATGGCATTTTTGTTTCGTGATATTTTCTCAGATTTGTGGGTAAAGAATTTATTTTTCTCAATAAGAAATTTACATTTCACTTATATGAGAACATGTTTTGATTCTTGATATATTACACACACTACACACTACAGCACTCAATAACAAACCATTGAACAGGCTAAAATTTCAGATAAGAAAGGTCAACATCAAAAAATCCTATAACATCAGGAGTATCCTATTGCCAATCCATACTTAAATTATAAATGCGAAAGTAACTTCAGTTTGTTTGTCTGTCTGTTCTGCTTTCACGGCCGCTGCACCGATTTCAATGTAATTTTCCTTGAGGAAGGACATAAGCTACTCTTTACTGCGATAACCGACAAAAAGGCGGGTGGAGCCGCGCGCATAAGCTAGTTATATTCATTTGAGTATCAAACGGTACTAAGCTGTGGATGTATTATCAAATTACAGAAGACTGAATCCTCCCCTAAGTATAAACTTGCTAATTATTTTGTAGAATTTAGGACACATCTGTAGCCATCTTCACATACACAGTTTTTAATAATCCACTGTTGAATAAAAGTCTCGTCTTAAAAAGAAAGAACCTTTAAAAAGTTCCTTGAATTTTTTTCCGAAATATTCTTCCTCGCAAATCTACCATACTATAAATATGCTAATTGGAAGAGTTAATAAGAACTAGAGATTACAATGCAATGGTATATATAGTACCGTCTAACCTACTTGTATCAAACCGTTAGAACTAAGAGCAGTAAACCTCTCTCAAGGGTAAAAGATGAACCGATGGCCTTTACCTTGAGATACCAGACGCTACATTTCAAAAATTTGTAAATTAAAATAGTGCCCATTTTTTATTACTTCTATTATTCTGTGTAATTTACTTTGAATAAATAAATAAATGTTAATAACTTGATTCACCGCGTTATCATCAAAAACATTTAACAATCTACAGGTGCAAACAAAAAAGGAAAAAAAATAAAAAATAAGGCCTACTGGGGAAACCACGTTAAAAAAACGCGCTAAGTACACTACCTTATAGGTGCTGTGGAAACGTGTGTATATTATGACGATAACAACTTTTATAACTTTTTGAATCGTTATATCTCAGAAACGGTGGCTCGTAGAAAAAAGTAGTAATCTATTTCTTATAGATAATTTTATGATCTACAATTTTGCCTAAGGTACTTTTATGATAAAACTTACCGCTTTGCTGAAAATCGCGAAAAACTAATTTTTTTGACCTTTGACCTTGAATATTTTTTTTTTCCTTACACGGGAATGATGGGGAACTTTCAGGTATTGTCTATAATTATGTTTTGAACAATTTTACTCATTTTCAGCTTGTTGGGAATTTATGTAGCTTCACTCTCATTTTTTGGTCTAAATTGAACGGACTATAGTGTTAATTTACATCGAAGCGAGATTTTTTTCGACATTTACAGGAGTTTGATGTGACATAAAATATTTTTTCATTTCTTTTATTGTATAGGGGGCAAACGAGCAGACCTATCGCCTGATGGTAAGCAAATAACGCCGCCCATAAACACCCACAACACCAGAGGCGTTACAAGTGCGTTGCCGGCCTTTTAAGAAGGAGTACGCTCTTTTACTGAAATTAGACAATGCAAGTTACATTGACTGTTCATAAACATATTTTACAAAAGAAGAAATAACATTTTTTTAAAAAAAGCACAACATGTGGTTCGTAGAGTAGTTTACCATATAAAAAAGCAACTCCCTCATTGGGAACACACTCGTAATATATACTATATCGCAGGGGTCATTACAAACCTACATGAAACGGACCGAACGGGGGCGGACCCAGAAGGGGGATAAGGGGTATATATCCCCCGAAATATTTATATTCAATAATAAAATGTAACGTCACGACTGTTGGCAACAATGACGACGAATTGGTACCAAATTGAACGCCGCAGAAAACGATATGATGACCTTCTCAGACCATTACGACATTCGTACAGTCAAATTAGCCTTATAAATTATCCATTATAATATTTTAAAAACTGAAATAGGTATATTAAATTATATTAAGAGAGGTAATGGTTATATTAACTAAAATTTCACTTTGACCGCTAATTGAATGCCATTATTACTACTAATTAAAATTTGATAGCTCCCATTCAACATTACGTTGTATGTTTTAGCTCTGCATGATGTTGATTCTGCAGTTTTAACAGTTGCCGACGGTCGCATATTTGACCGTTTTGGAGGGAAGTTTCAATAAATTAAATAAACATTGAACAACTATCAACATAGCTCGAACTGAAACAATATAAACTAGAACCCACAAATTAATGCCACCATTTTGATATATTTTTAGTTTTATAGCACATTTATTTTTATTTATAATTGTTCAATACTTCGTCTGTACATAAACAGTACCTAGATACGTATTTCTTAATTTTATTGCTGTCGTGTGATAAGAGATAAAGAATAGTCACAACCTACCCCTCCCCCGCCTCTCGTCCCACGGGTTTACGGGTGTCAAAAGGCAACTTAGAGTGCAAACTATGCAGGACAACATCACTGCAAGAAGAAGCACCTTATACCTTAAGCATTGGCTTGGTAAAGGCTGGTTGATCTATGATGATGATGTCGTATGCCATACTAGATTACAAAGAGACGCCTTAGTATTTTGTTTCACGTATTAATTAAGGTCTTATTGATTTTAAGACAATATTAATCTCTTCTCATATGGACTTATAAATTATGAACAAAAGATTACATAATATTATTTTATTAAGTATGTAAGTATTATGTTACATTAATTTATAAATATTCTGGAGTGTGTTAATTACATTAATTTATAAATATTCTGGAGTGTGTTAAACGCATAAAACTGTGTGTGATTTCAAATGCGTATTATATTAAAAATAGCCGTTTTATCTACTCTATAGAACATTAAATATCCCCATAAAAGCTAAATTTCGCAAAGCACCTATCTGTTCGCGAAAACTTTGTAGGGAAGGTCAATATTGGTTATAGCTCACAATACCCAATCGGCTCCAGGGCAATACACCAAAAGCCACATTTAATTAAGATGCGGTTTAGTCTTTACTTGGTAATTACGGCTTTTGATCATTTGGAGCTTTGTATATTTAACAGTTAATTAGTAGTCATACTGTAGTTTAATTTAATATTACTTAGTTATCTTTGTCCACTTACAAAACTTTGTCCGGATGTTAAATTGCATAAAAAAATATTAAAAAGCGGCCAGTGAAGCAGCCATGTCTCTTAAAAAGTTCTTCAATCAAACGGAAAGTACTATACTCTTCTAAATTTCATATGAAAACGAAACAACAGAATGCCGCAACAAACTAATCTAGAAACCAACCAAATTCTTAAAAGAAGAATTGTATTTAAGTTGTTTATTTATTTTGTTATTACGTATCTTACTTTTATTGACATAGTGTAGATAATTGCGAATAAAATAATTACCTTCTTTGATGTTTCTCTTTCCGAAGAGCAGTCTGTTGTTGCGGCAAAGTTGAAGTAACGTACTTAGCGCTCCTTGGCAGATGGGTTGAGTACCATGTCTTTAGACGCGCAGTCACTCCATTACTGGAATGAAAAATAATGGTTCAATTGAATATAATTTTCGACGTATGTACAGCGATGGTGAAACCTCGTTGGTCTAGTGTTTTATAGCGTAAGCAACTGCCGATCAAAAGGTCTCGGGTTCGATATGTTGGTTGTTGGGTTTTTCTTTTTTAAAAGCAGCCCGGAGTATGGGAAATAGCTGTATTTCCCGCCCGTGCCTCGGAGAGCATGTTAAGCTGTCCCGGTTGTCATGAATATCTATGGCAATCGTTATTAGGAAGTCAGTGCCCTCAACTGATAACTAGTTCAATCTTCGAATTCAGTTCACCCTCAGAGTTGCCCTCAGAGGCCGATGTCAATCGCTCCGTGGAAAAACTGATATTCAGGTAAAAACGGTTGAACTAGTAGCCGACCCCAAATAATCTTAGGTATAATAAAGGCTAGGAAGATAAAGTAGATCACGTACACCGATGGTGCAGTTTGCAGTCAGTTTTACTTAAACTCAATGCAAAATCTAGTTGCATTGGTTTGGGTGTTTTATTCTTAAAGTAACTAGCCGACCCACACAACTTTGTCTGCGTCTCGATTTACTGATGCTCGGCTCCTATTGGTCATAGCATGATGTTATGTAACCTTTAACGTTCCTCGGTAAATGGTCTATCTAATACTGAAATTGGTTGAGCCGTTCACGTATGATGCCGTAACCAAAGGAATTAGTGATTCATTTTATTTATATGGATAGGGGCAAACAGTTGGACAGATGACCTGATGGTAAAAAATCATGCAACTCTAGAGGTAAAATAGCCATTCGTTTGCATTCAATAGAATTAGGAGACGTAATATTGTGAAATGCAATTTTTTATGTAGTTTTTAAAGATATTGCAGATTTTTTTGCATCTTCAATTCTTTCGCTTCGTATCGTACAATCATTACAAATTGATAGTTTCATATCGCATATTGAGTTTATAAATAACAATTATAAATGCTTAAAAATCACAACTGAGTCAACTGAACTGATCACTTTGAGTGTGTTTACTTTACTTTACATACTTTTATTTAAAATCAAAACCTACTTTATTAGGCGTGGCCTATGCCCATCAGTGGACTGTCAAAGAATATTGTGTGAGAAATGATTATAATATTATGGTACATCTGGCATACCACGGCATCTATTCTCAAACCGAGTAGATATTGTACTTGCAGAGGTTCCACATAATTGAAAGAAATACATATACTATAATATAAATACATACACGTTATTAAAGAATGAAAATCGAGGAAAACTGTTTGCCGGTTTTCTCAAATTTTCAGTTGTACTTCGAGAACATGTTCAACTTAGAAATTGGAAAAATATACAGAAAGAAAAAATAAGGAAGCCGAAGGTTATAGGATTGATGCCCAGTCAGGATCACTTGCTGTATCTACAAGTTTTGCTTTTCATACATATTTACAACAAATATAATTCATTATAGTAGGAGAGCTGGCACCAATTTTTGGGTAGGTATTTGAGGCAAGCTGAAAACTTGTCAGATACCTCTCCTATTATATCCCAACTCGGGACTGCAGACCTGGCTGGTGAGTAGCGGGGCTAAATAAAACCACAAATTTAAAAAAAAAAAATTTTTTCTTCTCCAAAAACATATTTGAGGCACTACGCAATGTATATATGTTGCAGTGTAATACTTAATGAATACGAATAAAAAAAAGCCAGATAATTTAATCGGGGTTTTAACATTGCCAGACGCGTGCAAAAATATTTTGCAAAAAATTATAAAAAATGTTTTTGAGGCAGCTTGAAATTTTAATGGAGTGTTATTTATAACTAAAAAATAAGATTCCCAAAAAGACAGATCATTTCGGTGGGGCTTTCTACCTGCCAGGTGATCAAACAAATCATGAATTGGTACGTTTTTTTCGTATTCATTAAGTATTACACTGCAACATATATAAATTGCGTAGTGCCACAAATATATTTTTGGGGAAGAAAAAAAAATATTTTTAAAAATGTAGGGGTTGATTTAGCCCCGCTACTCACCAGCCAGGTCTGCAGTCCGGAGTTGGGATATAATAGGAGAGGTATCTGACAAGTTTTCAGCTTGCCTCAAATACCTACCCAAAAATTGGTGCCAGCTCTCGGACCATTACATTCACAAGTATTTAGGTATATTTATCCACAGTACCATTGCATAAGTTGCACCTTCAGTTCAGTTCAGTTGCACATACTGTCCAGGCATGACGAGTATGCGGTTATTATTATTATTGAAGATCATTTTATAATTTACTAGACAATACAGTAAAGTACATTTTAAATACTCACTGGTCTTCTTTACATGGAGTAAATAGTATACCCCTTGCGTTGCGAAAGTTAGCTAAAATTATCATTTCAATATGCAAATCCTATTAAATGTGTGAAAAATTTTGCGAGCTCTACATAAAATACAGATAATGGGTGGAAAAAACTTATTTTTGACATTGATTCACTTTTTATAATATGACTTTTGATGTAAATAAGTCGTATTTAAAAAGGTTGCTTTAGGTAAAAAAAAAACGTGAATTTTTAATTAATAAGTAATAATCAACTCTGCGATCATCATAATCACTCTATTTATTTTGACATAAAAGCGTTTATAAAATATGATAGATCTGCATAATAGATTTCCAAGCTCTGCTGAATTTATATAGTAGACTGACGTAAGAGTATATTTGTGTATTTCTGTGTGTATCTAAAGAGAAGTACTCAAGGGAAATGGCAAATTGTAGATGTATATGTGTGAGTAACAGACTTTGATTCGTCTATGTTGAGGGACTTCGGCCAGAACGAAGCAATTCCTTTAACAAATATAAAGAAATATGCAATTTCTCACAGAATTTTTAACATGTCTTGAAAGGAAGCAGAAAATATCTTAAAAATGCTGTGTTACGACGAATCATTTCAACATCTGGAAGGTACAAATTATTAAAACAATGCGATTTTTGAACATTTGCTAGAGAATTACGGTACGGGATTTTATCAGAAAGAAGTGAACTAGCCTTTTTAAGATCAGAAACTTAAAATATGGGTTTTTCAAGTGTCAAACATCCGGAGGCTATCGAAATTAATAACTAGCTTGATTTTTTTATTTATTAGGGATAACTCCACTACTAACGTACATGTTTAATGAAGTTTATACAGACTAAAGTCAACAATTTGTGGATCACACAAAGTGTTGTCACATATGGGATTTAAATACAAGACACTTGGCGCAGTAAATAGCGGCGTGGCGACCGCCTAAACCACTAGGCCAACCATGCGTGTTGTAATTAAACAAGATGTTAGGTAACATAAAATATGTAGTGATACAGATGTTATAATGTTGTAGCGGTCACGGATTCGATAACATTATTTCTATAATAATAATATAATAATATTATTATATATTTTTACATTGCGTTGTCACGCTACACCTACCTATGTACCTAAATCGTGCAACAGAGAGAGATGTCATATGCCTACATTTATGCGTACTACCTGACTCACTCTCTCCTTAATATAAGTATAAATACAGATGTTGTTTTGTATATAATTCAGTCATAGAAATTAAATCATCAGTCATCTTTTGAATACAATACTTTAATCTTCATTCTGCTGTCTTATTCAATATACTCCTACGAACACAACATTTGTTAGCGGTTTTGGTTCCACGACCTTAACGGCTACAATGTTATAAGAAGACATATTTTCACTACCGCGTTATTTTAAGAAGTAGTGGTAACCCAGAGGTCGAAATTCGACCAAAGGCTATTACACCTCCTTAATCAAAGATTTCGTCATGGCTACTTTTGACATTCAGTATGTCACTATAGACAAAATGTTCATGTTTTTGGTTTGATTTTGACATACTGAAATCATTATGAATGCATGTCATCAATAGTTTAACAAATACAATATTAACCACTGAATTACAACACAATACAATAATACATTTTGAAAATTCAGTTCCTTTTATATATTTTTTCATGACATAGAACCGTCATATTTGAACAACATTCTTTTAATCCATTTCTTCTTTATTTTGACAAAGGAGGTCGCACATTGAAACACATAGAAATATGAAGTACGAAATTATCTATAAAATAATGAGTTTGTTAAATCGATTAAAACTTCTTAATGCATAAAATCGATCGATGAAAGAAATCGAATAGGTAACGGGTCAGGGTATCACTATTTGATTAAGTATTAGAGCTGTCAAAAGTTAAATAAACTATTGGAACGACTATAGTGTATGTATATGTAATAGTTTTTTTTTTCTTTATTTATTTATTGGGGGCTTAGTCACGAAGTGATTATGTCGCCCTAATGTGTATGTAATAGTATGACAGTGTGAAATTTATTTTTATAATTTTTTTATGCATAATTTTATGAAAATACTAGTTAAGTCCCGCGGTGCTACTCGCGGTTAATGTTGTACTTTAACAACCGCGGGTAACACCCCACCGAATTGTGAATCTAAACGATTCTCGAATCCTGAGGAATAGACACATTTCTTTCATTAAAATCGGTTCAGCCACGTAGGAGGAGTTTAGTCACATACACATGCACAGAAAATTCATATTTAAAGATTAGATTTCAGTACTCCTTCTCTACATAAACTACTAGCTAACTCCTGCAACCTCGTTTGAGTCTCCTATTGCCCGTAGCGTGATAATGTTCCCCCGTTTTTGGAAAATTCTGCGTTGGTGCTCCGCTCTTATTGATCTTAGCGTGATGATAAATAACCTATAACCTTTCTCGATAAATAGGCTATGAAACACCTAATGAATTTGTCAAATTGGACCAGTAGTTTCTGAGATTAGCGCGTTCAAGGAAACAAAAATTTTCAGCTTTATATATTAGCATAGATAAGTGGGCGAGATTTCATACACATCCGTACGCGCAACTTTCGTAAAAAGGGGTACAAAGCTTTTGCTTCGCGTATTATTATATAGATAACTAGCTTTTGCATGCGGCTCCGCCCATGTGTTTTTCGGTTACCGCAACAAAGGGTAGCCTATGTCCTTCCTCAAGAATCAAAGTATCTCCATATTAAATTTTATTGAAATCGGTGTAGCGATTTGGCCGCGAAATCAGGAGAGACAGACTGACAGAGTTACATTCGCATTTATAATTTAAAAAAATCGAAACTCAATAAAACTCGCGTGTATGTGGATTATCGCGGTAAATAGGTTCCTTTATATTCTTTAAAAATCATCGGATTGGCGATGCGATGCGATCAGGCAGGTGGACGGACAGACTTACTTTCGAAATTATAATATTAGTACAAATTTCTGTATTAAATATGTAATCTAATATAACTAGTTATTAAGGTTGCAAACCTGCTCTGGTTTCCAATAATTCAGGAATACACTAAAATATTACTGTAAAGCTGTTGCTGTAGTTCATGCTCATTGCTTATTCTTACACGGGATTGAATGTAATTAAGTATATTAATAACAAACAATATATATTAAACAAAGGGGAAAAGATCCAAATTGGTGATATAAGCCACATGCATTACACAAATTTCAGACAAAATGCTGAATCGGTCGCCGAAGTCCACACCGCATGAGGATTATCATGTTATTAAACGATGCTATTGGAATTACTATTGAAATGAATCTGTCGAAGCTCACATCACTATATTACATTATTCATAATCTTAATCGACTGACAAATTGAAGAGTTACGAGTATTATGTTATTATGGCGTATTTTGTCTATAAGCTCTAATTTAATATGTCATGTTAATATAGTTTTATCGTTTAAATTTTGAGGGAGATCTATGTAAATCAGTGGACAGGTTTCGGTTGAGATGCTGATCGTGAATATCGTTTTAGTAAAACATTTTTTTAAGATCAGCGGTGGACTATTTAAAACTTTTAATGATAAAATCATTTTTATTTTCAACCTTTTATAACATCTAAATCTGGACTGGTTAAAACTACACAGTTATATATACCCCACGAGAAGCTATGTATGCATACGTTTGTTTATTTATATTTCAAGCAAATAATTTTACTGGTCCAAAGCGCTTCGCTTTGACTGTCGTTGAGCAGGATAGGGTAATATATGTATTTATTTGAATATAAAATAGTAAATAAAGAGGATTTATTGATATAAATCCTTACTCCCCCTATACAAGCGCAACCATTAGTATTGATATACTCGTACTAATTGATTGCGCTTATGTTACAAGCATCGGTGTACAGAGAACCAGTCAGCTTTGTGCTGTAAAAGCGTTCGAGTCAATATTATCTTCTTGCAAACATCCGCAAAAAACTGTTTTAATATCCGTTTCTGCGATAAATAAATCTCTCACCGCAAATATTAAAAAGCTAACTGAAATTTAAATCCTTTAGATATCTTTGTAGTTTAATTAAAGTACAGCCGTGGCGGACAAGGTTTTCGTAAATGATATTTATTTTTACGTCGGACTTTACAGCTAGAAGAGGCTACAATACCATTGTATAAAAGGTGTTCGCAATGAAAATATGCCTAAAATACGTATAATGTATATTCTAAAAGAGACCATTGATATAAAAACATTGAAATATTTGTGATATTATACTGAATAACTTATACTTTGATTAATTTCTTTCATGCGAAGAAAACTTTATAAACTCTTGAACGACTCATGGGATGCTTCTAGAAGAGTAGCGTAGTCGAAATATCAGATATCATTGCTTTTGCTTTTGGGTTTACATTTGTATAAAGTATCGTCATAATGTAGTGTAAACTTTGATTTATGCCTCCTATTTGTAGGCATGTTAATTGTTTATAACAATGCTAGTTTCTCGCGATGATTCTCTTTCTGCAAAAGCTAATTCTCTCTTTATTCTCTTATATTATTGGCTAACATTTTGTTTCCACTAGACTTAGCGTTGAGGTGATGACTGTAGTTCCATATACTTGTTAGTTTTCTATCTTGCTGTTAAATAGAAGACCAAGCGTAAATAAATTATTATGAATATGTATTTAGATAAATATAAACATTTATATCAGTAGTGTACTGATATAAATGTTTATACCTGACCCACGCAACCTCGTTTGCGTCTTATATTGCCCGTAGCGTGAAAATTTCCTATGTTTTGGAAACATTCTTCATTAGTGCTCCACTCCTATTAGTAGTAGCGTGATGATATATAGCCTATAGCCTTCCTCGATAAATGGACTATCCAACACTAAAAGAATATTTACTTCGTGATCAGACGTGTGTGAGTTGGGTAAAGTTTTCATTATTATTTTAGTAAACAACAACATCTACTAGTGCATAGAGACGATCCTAATTGCTAAAGGAAAGGTTGTGGATTCGATTGGAATCCATGTCAAATACACCCGTTTGACATTAATAGCCTATAGCGTTTGCCCTTGTAGCGAAAGTACTTAGGGCTAACATTAAATATTTACTTTTACTTATTGGCTGGGTTTACTTTTTACTAAAGACTTTAGATTAAAATTTATTTTACTCAAAATAAATTTTCACAAACACATAAAAATAAACAATTACTAACAAATACCAATATTATACTTTCTCTTTTTGCAATGTCTGGAAAAGGCTACGAACTTGATACAAACTCTATTACAAGATCACAAAGTGTACATTTAGTAAGCAATCAACGTTTTTCATTTTGATTCCGAAGAAAATACAAAGAAAATAATATAGTAGTAATGATATTGTGTGAGTAATATAATTGGAGGCATTATTGCGCTGTGACAATCTATTGAATTATCATCTTATCCTATCATAGTCTACTGCTGGATTCATCATTTGAGTAAGTTTGGTGATGTATTAAGAATACAAAGCGTCACTTATTCATCAAAGTCGTAGTAAAAGGCGTCTAAGTATAAACATACACGAACAACATTACAGCCAAACGAGAACAGCCTGAAGTAACTCTATAACAACCCGTTTAGCCAGCGTGGACCAAACCTCTTTTCAAAAGAGACGCCTATATCTACCAGTGCACTGCTCAATGCTGTTGATGTGCTAACGTGATGTGATGTAACAAGTAAAATATAAACCAAGAAATATATTTTATATTTATAAAATCAGTAACTCGTAGGTATGAGCCATGTTCACTCAACTGACCTTCCATTCCGTGTCTGCTATGTTTCAGAAATCTTAGAAAATAGGTAGGTACTTGTGAGCTCGCATATTTATCGAGCTTAAACATGTTAGCTATGTCACTGCCGGCATCTCCGTGTAAATGTAAGAATTCCAAGTAAAATATGCTTCCATGCGCTATATTTGTTCAAAAGGGTATACCTAAATAATTTTCTTGTCGTATTAATAATAGGTCTTTACCTATGAAATTGCGTTTCTTCAGTAGTGGTCATTTCAAATAAAAAAAAGTTTGTAATGGCTCTGTATTCTAAATTCAAATTAATTTTGTTTTAAAACCATGACATTCTATTTACAAACTCAGTCTTTTGTTTTTTGATTAGCGTTGTATTTTCATTACATTTGAACATTTTTCGTCATAATGGATACTTTAAAAATTCGTGTAATTATGGAATATGAGTTCCCTCGTGGCACCAACGCGACACAAACGGCACGTAACATCAAAAACGTTTACGGAGAGAACTGTACAAACGAACGCACAACCCTTTATTGGTTTTCCCGGTTCCGTTCTGGAAATTTTGACTTGAAAAATGAAGCTCGTGGTCGTCCGGAGACTTTGGTTAACAACAATGAATTAAGGGCGATTGTGGCAGCTGACGAAACTCAATCTACAGCTGAGCTAGCAGCAGCTTTTAATGTAAGCATCAAAACAATATTGATCCATTTGCGACAAATTGGCAAGGTAAAAAAGCTTGATAGATGGGTGCCCCACGACCTTAACGGTCGAGACCTGCCTTTCGCTGCTCAACAGGCAAAGAAATGAAGGAATTTTGAAACGAATAGTTACGTGCGACGAAAAATGGATTCTGTTCGACTATCGAAAGCGCTCAGCAAGTTGGTTAGACCCTGGTTCAGCACCAAAGCAATGCCCTAAACCAAAAATGACCCCTAAAAAGGTGATGGTCACTGTTTGGTGGTCTAGTGCGGGTGTGATTCACCACAGCTTTTTACAAAACGGCATGAGCATTAATGCAGATGTGTACTGTGAAGAACTGGAGAGAATAATGGAGAAGCTTGCACATCTGCAACCAGCTTTGGTCAATCGGTCGTCCCCACTGCTCCTTCACGACAACGCGCGACCCCATACTGCGCAACAGACAGTCTCCAAGCTGCAAGAGCTGGGGTTGGAAGCTCTCCCTCATCCGCCATACTCACCAGACCTTGCACTTACCGACTATTACTTTTTCCAAAATTTAGACAACTTTTTAGTGGGTAAAAAATTCAATTCCCGAGAGGCAGTACAAAATGCCTTTGAAGAGTTTGTTGCCTCCCGTCCAGCTGATTTTTACAAGAAGGGCATCAATAAACTGCCAAAGCGTTGGCAAAGATGCGTCGATTGCATGGGTGATTACTTCGAATAACAGAAATAAAAAAGTTTGAAAAAATAAGTACTTTCACTTATTGCATACAAAACGGCAATTTCATAGGTAAAGACCTAATATAATAAATTTGTTCCTTTTGAAATTCTAGATACTAGCCAATATCGAGCTCTTTAGGACCGAAAGAGAGAGAGACAAGAAAAGCTGAACTTGATGAAAATTTGAACTGAAGTGAAGCCCCTTTAATAAAAATTTCAAAGAAGCGTTAATGTGATTCGTGAAATGGTATCTGCCGATGATGTACTAGTTCCTAGAACGCGACTATTACATTGCAAATCATAAAAGTTCCGACAATGCATCCTTACAATAAGATGAGAAGGTTACAAAGTTTAAATTAAATGTAATTGAAACTTTGTAACCAACATTTCTCAAAAACCAGCTACACATAGCATGCATTTTAGTAAAGTATAAATATTTTACATTTATAAGAATGAATAAAATACAACATACAAACATTGAATTATACAGATAAGCGTCTTCTGTGACATGTGAAACTCGCTTCACACCGTGAATAAGATTCCTGCCGGTTCTAGCCAGACGTCACGATATTACACATTCTAATAAAACTATTTATCTATACTAGTATTATAGAGCTGAAGAGTTTGTTTGTTTGTAAAAAAAGTTTGTAATGGCTCTGTATTCTAAATTCAAATTAATTTTGTTTTAAAACCATGACATTCTATTTACAAACTCAGTCTTTTGTTTTTTGATTAGCGTTGTATTTTCATTACATTTGAACATTTTTCGTCATAATGGATACTTTAAAAATTCGTGTAATTATGGAATATGAGTTCCCTCGTGGCACCAACGCGACACAAACGGCACGTAACATCAAAAACGTTTACGGAGAGAACTGTACAAACGAACGCACAACCCTTTATTGGTTTTCCCGGTTCCGTTCTGGAAATTTTGACTTGAAAAATGAAGCTCGTGGTCGTCCGGAGACTTTGGTTAACAACAATGAATTAAGGGCGATTGTGGCAGCTGACGAAACTCAATCTACAGCTGAGCTAGCAGCAGCTTTTAATGTAAGCATCAAAACAATATTGATCCATTTGCGACAAATTGGCAAGGTAAAAAAGCTTGATAGATGGGTGCCCCACGACCTTAACGGTCGAGACCTGCCTTTCGCTGCTCAACAGGCAAAGAAATGAAGGAATTTTGAAACGAATAGTTACGTGCGACGAAAAATGGATTCTGTTCGACTATCGAAAGCGCTCAGCAAGTTGGTTAGACCCTGGTTCAGCACCAAAGCAATGCCCTAAACCAAAAATGACCCCTAAAAAGGTGATGGTCACTGTTTGGTGGTCTAGTGCGGGTGTGATTCACCACAGCTTTTTACAAAACGGCATGAGCATTAATGCAGATGTGTACTGTGAAGAACTGGAGAGAATAATGGAGAAGCTTGCACATCTGCAACCAGCTTTGGTCAATCGGTCGTCCCCACTGCTCCTTCACGACAACGCGCGACCCCATACTGCGCAACAGACAGTCTCCAAGCTGCAAGAGCTGGGGTTGGAAGCTCTCCCTCATCCGCCATACTCACCAGACCTTGCACTTACCGACTATTACTTTTTCCAAAATTTAGACAACTTTTTAGTGGGTAAAAAATTCAATTCCCGAGAGGCAGTACAAAATGCCTTTGAAGAGTTTGTTGCCTCCCGTCCAGCTGATTTTTACAAGAAGGGCATCAATAAACTGCCAAAGCGTTGGCAAAGATGCGTCGATTGCATGGGTGATTACTTCGAATAACAGAAATAAAAAAGTTTGAAAAAATAAGTACTTTCACTTATTGCATACAAAACGGCAATTTCATAGGTAAAGACCTAATATAATAAATTTGTTCCTTTTGAAATTCTAGATACTAGCCAATATCGAGCTCTTTAGGACCGAAAGAGAGAGAGACAAGAAAAGCTGAACTTGATGAAAATTTGAACTGAAGTGAAGCCCCTTTAATAAAAATTTCAAAGAAGCGTTAATGTGATTCGTGAAATGGTATCTGCCGATGATGTACTAGTTCCTAGAACGCGACTATTACATTGCAAATCATAAAAGTTCCGACAATGCATCCTTACAATAAGATGAGAAGGTTACAAAGTTTAAATTAAATGTAATTGAAACTTTGTAACCAACATTTCTCAAAAACCAGCTACACATAGCATGCATTTTAGTAAAGTATAAATATTTTACATTTATAAGAATGAATAAAATACAACATACAAACATTGAATTATACAGATAAGCGTCTTCTGTGACATGTGAAACTCGCTTCACACCGTGAATAAGATTCCTGCCGGTTCTAGCCAGACGTCACGATATTACACATTCTAATAAAACTATTTATCTATACTAGTATTATAGAGCTGAAGAGTTTGTTTGTTTGTTTGAACGCTCTAATCTGAGAAACCAATGATCTGATTTGAAAAATTATTTCAGTGTTAGATAGTCCATTTATTGAGGAAAGCTATAAGCTATATATGATCACAGTAATACTAATAGGAGCGGAGCACTAATGAATGTTTTAAAAACGGGGGAAAATGTTTACGCTACAGGCAATAGAAGACGCAAACGAGGTTGCGTGGGTCAGCTAGTACTTTATATGACACGAATATGGTGTATTTTTATTTCAATATCACTATCACAATCCGTTAATTCGTTAAATTATCCAACTTTTCTTTCAGTGTTCCTGCTTCTGCTAAATGATTCTTACTGAATAATTATTTTTTTTCAATTTAATACTTCAAACTCATAAAACATTATAATATGTCGTGTGAGTCCAAAAGAGGTTGGATAGTATAGTAAAATTTGCTAACCAAGACCTTTAGGTAGATACTAGATTTTTTCATGTCTTAAAATACTGCGTCAACATCAATGCTCTATTAAATCTATTAATTGTTATATTTTTAAAAATTGTATGTCTGTACAGTCGGTTTCCGAAGGATTATTTTATGTGAAAACGTTCTCAGAAAACATTGATGAAAAATAAGCGCCACAAGCCGAACGCTTAGGCCGATCGTGCCTCTATTTTTTGTTCCGCGTTCTCGCTTGCACGCTCAACGCAAGAAGAGAAACGTCTAAACGCGATAAGCTCAAATGTGAAAAAAAAACCTATAATCAAACTGCATAAACACTAGTAATATAATTAACAATTTAGCATATGTCACCTGGGCTATTACAACGAAATTATTGACACCTCATTCAATAAAAACGATGCAATCATGTACACTGCGGTGGTGCATACAAACATAGACTGTCAAAATTAATATCCATCTTTTTGCTTACGCAGTAGTCGGGTTAAAACATTCTGGCACTATTTTCGAAAATAATATTTAATGGGGAAATCAAAAGTGTGATTTTTGGTAACTTAATGACGGCCGCCATAAAATTTTATAATAATGTCGTTTCCTGTATTTTACTAAGATTAAAACTGTTACTATTATGAGGAAGAGAGTTTTATTTACTAACTTTAATAATCATTTGAAAATAATTAGCATCAATTTTTTATTTTAACCGTAATTTTCTGTTACTTATGCAAATTCACGCAGAACAGTGCATCGCATAGCTACAATGTTCTTTTTTCTCAACATTATTCTTTAAACACATAAGTTGTTAAGAATGCCGTACCCAAAGGGTAAAACGGAACCATATTTATTGTTATTTTTAGACATACCAAATTACTAAGGATTTGCTATTCGTTTATCTGTCTATCTTCTACCAGGCTGTATCTCATGAATCGTGACTATTAGGCTATCGTAGCAGTTCTTATAATTTCGTTACTATCTAGTATTAAAAATCTTTTATGTTTTGAATAAATATATTAAGTTGGCCATGTACTATGAAATTGTACCTAATTAATGTACAATGAAGTATATTCTATTCTATTCTATTCTACGTTCTCTATTCAATTTTACCAGCAATTATGTCTCGTAATTTAAGGATATCATAGTTATTTATGCAACTGTTGTATAATAAGGCGTATTGAAACATAAATGTGGGTTATAATAATAGTATCACATGAGTGTTTTAATACCTAATTATGTACAGTTGCATACAAGACTTTATCTACACCCATGTTAAGTAACCTCAACAAAGTAATACATTTTTACGACAGTAACATCGAACAAAAATGGCGGAATACGACGTGAATTCGAATAACAGTTTTTTGTTTAATTCAGCACTGTGGTAGTGAAAGGCGCGTACCTGACAATGTTCCTATTTTGAAAAAGGAGTTGCATTATGAAATTTAGTACAACATTATAACACACGTTTTACATTATGGTTACTATGACACAAGATGTTTTAATGTTGGCAATAAGCGAGCTGTTTCAGAAACTTTTAGAGAGGATTTAAAGCACGGGTGTAGATGAAATATATTCAGTAATCCTATCATTATTGTATAAAAATCCATTTTAATTGGCCAATGATGCGCTATACTTGTAAAAAAATGTAGGCTAATAATTTATGCATACATCGTAGTCTATTCTCGTCAGATAATTAACGAATGAACGCAAGGTATTAGTGAGGTATTTTAAAAGAATGAATATAATACACAAGCTTAATAATATTGAAGCTAACTTGTAGAGTAGGTAGCTTGTGTCGTAGCGTTGTAGCTGTCGTAGCACCAGTAAGACCTGTCCTACGAGAGTAGTCCTGTGATGATTGCCCCGACGATAAATCTACCACATACATACGTACAAGCTGTAAAGTACGGTGATATTGTCGTTGCAGTCAATACTACTGGTAATCCCTAACTTGCATATTCACCTTTGTTCCGATTCAGATGTCGAGATTTTAGAAATTCATCGTTTCTTTGACGCTTTTTTTAATATGGACGTCTATAGAAGAATAGGGAAGGGCATTTATTGCACCATAAATTAGAAGCCTTACAAAACTTATAGCAGTTTTTTGTTTACTACTCATATTATTTGTGAAAGTATGAACTGTGATTGTGTGTATTATATTATACTAGTTTTCGCCCGCGGCTTCGTTAGCATTTAATGAAAGTATCTTATAATTTTTCTAATACCTCCAAGAATGTGTGTTCAAAATTTAAAAAACTTACTTTCACCTTTATAACATTAGTGTGATTTCTAGATTTATGTCTTTAAGTCCGAGAGTTTTAAATCCAGTTTTATGATTTTATTTTCTTGGTCGCTAAAACCACTGCTTTGAAAGTTCATTGTTACAGTTTTATGCTATATTAACTTTAAGATTAAATCGTCATTGAGAAGGTGTCATTCGATTTCGGTGTCGACGGATGGAGTACAAATAGAATAATCTTAATGGATTGTAATCTCTTCCTTGACGGAAGAGATTTCCGAAAATTATTAGCCTACTTTCTAGAACCCATGACACAGGGCATCCTAGTACAATATGATAACTTTTTCATCCCATCCCACCATCTCGGAACGAGTATTTTTGCCCTACGAGATATGAGTGCAGAAGCTAATTTTATCCGCTAAAGGATAAAGTAAATTGAGTTAAGAACATCGCGTGCACTAAGTTTGTGAATTCAAACCTATTTACTTCTACCTCCATGAAGCCAAATTTAACAAATAACCTTATTTAATTTGTTAAAAACTCAGACTACCGGAACATTCTTGGTGTACTTTTTTTAATTTGCTTGGCCCGCGTCAATTCTTTTCATGCTTTTTTTGCTTTAAGTCATTTCCTCGCTGAGGTGGAATGAAAAGTTACGAGTTGTACTCGAATGCAAAGATTTTTCACCTCGTGCTCTTTTGATTCCCTCGCTAACGCTCAGAATTTTTTTTTATAATTTAATTTTATATTTAATAAGAAAGCAGCAGTTGCGCCGTCTTTCTAAAATTTCGAATGTTACATGTAAAACCGTGCTGTATATACGGGCTGGTTCTACTTATTCATCTACAGTGAAACTACTGCCCAAATTTCTAAGATTGTTGATATTAAAATGCTGCATTACACAAAAATAACATAGAATAAGTACTATTACCTCCATCGCAAATAAACCCTGTTCCTATAGGCACGTATTTACTGTTACGTATGAACTGATCATCTTGAAAAAATAAATATAATGACGGTTTTTAGTGTGTTTGTCAAAATTACCATGACTTTGGCTGTGCGAAGTGCGGAGCATGGATATCGGTGACTTGAAGCCGACAAGAGGGCAGCATGGACATGTGCAATCTGTCGCATAAAGTCACCTAAACCAATAGTCCTAAGGCATAAAGACCAACTTGAATATATACCTAATGAGTAAGGTGGATGTAATGACTACTGAACTCAATTTTCTTCCTTCCCTTATAAGTGATGTAAAGGTAATAAAATCGGAAATGACAAACGGAAATGAAAAAAATTCAATCTGCAACTGAGGGAGCACTGAAGAAAATTAAAAAAAAATTGTTTCTTGAATGAACACGGTTGAGACGAGGATGTCTGCGGTGGAATCGTCAGTGGTTGCTGCTTTAGATTATGAGTCTTAGTCTTGCCTTAATAATATTAAAATGAAAGTAATAATATTGAAATAAAAGGCATTCCCATAAATAATAACGAGAATTTGTTTATTACGCTTGACCTGATTGGCAACTTCGTTAATTACAAATTGAATAAAAGCTAAATAAATTTTATTAGTCGAATTCCTATTCTGAATAGTAAAAAAAATCTAGTGGTCAGATTTACGAACAAATTTGTGAAAAATGTTTCTGTTTACGAGCTGTGTGGCCCGTGAACGAGAAACAAATTCTAATTGCTTAATTGATATTCTCATTTGTCAGCTACGTCTGGTATTAACTTTTATTATCAAAGATAAATTGAAACAAACCGTAATTTTTAAATAGTAACTATATTGTTTTGATAACTGAAACATGGCTAAATGATAGTGTATTAGATCCGGAACTTTTTGACGACAGCTGTTATGAAAGTATTAGTAAGTTGTTCGACTAGAATGGAATTCTACTGCTAAGGTATATGGTTATCTGTCTGTGTAGCTCATAATATATAGTTACACATATGTACAGTTTATTTGTGCAATGAGAAGAGGGGTTGGAATTTTACAAACACAACAGATTAATAACTTATTGAATAAGATACGCGAAGTTATTAATTAGTGCGCCTCCGATCATTTTTTAATTGTGGGGGACTTTAATAGTAGCTCTATTCATTGGAATATGTCAGAAAACTTATCTTATCTCGAACCAAATAGTATGTTTGGTATAAATAAAAGCAGTTTAATTGATGAACTATCATTACTGGGTCTTCAGCAGTATAATTCTGTCCCTAACTAATATGGCAAATAACTCGACTTGGCACTGTCTAACTGTGAAGCTACCATAACCGAGTAAATTTTGTTTACATATTACACGTACATATGACGAGTCTAATAAGTTTCCTTTACCGCATAGTGACACTTTTGACAATTCGGTGGTCCCTATAGGAGTCAGGAAGTTTTTTAGGAAATTGTATATCTAAATAGATGAGTGTGCCGAGTGAGGTACCCCAAGATTCTCTGATTGGCCTGCCCCTCTTCCTCATATTCATATCTGACATCCATATCTGTTTCCATAACTCTCAAATCGAATAATTCCATAACCGACCGTTTTAAATTTTTTTGATAATATAAAAATATTCAAGTTCATTTCCAATCCTGGCGACGCACCGGCTTTACGAGATGATCTTTCTCGCTTGAATATACAGGGTGGAATTTGGTAATGCCATCAGAAGGGAAAGTGCTCTTAATATTGTAGATAGAAAATTTTACTCAAAGAAAACATTCCTTTATTTTTAAAAAGAAAGAAAAGTGCATTTGGTGTTTGCCGAAAATTAGTTTGCCACACCCGGGAATCGAACTGACTAAAATCTGTAAAAATTACACCCTGTACTTTTATTGCATCGATCGTTAAGGTCAAGTATAAGAATGAAATCTCTCTAACAAACTTGATAAATCAAATGAGAGGAAAACCATGAAATCTCGGCTTACAAATTTAGTGAATCAAGTTAAAGCACTTTTACTCAAAGATCCATCTGTTTACTTATGTTAGTAGTTAATAATTAACACTGTCGTCATTTACCTACTATAATGTCGAAATACTAATTAGATAAGAATTTTGCAATTTGCACGTGTTTGTAATGCAAAGCATATCTACAATATTAAGAGTTTCCCTTCAGGTGGCATTACAAAATTCCATCATGTATATATATTGTACCGAAAACAAGCTTTACCTAAATGCTAGTAAGTGCTGAAAAGTTAGACTCAGCGGAGGTGAACACCCAATTTCTTTTAATTACTTTTTAAACAAATAACAACCACAAGTAGCTGATGCCGTTGAAGATTTAGGTATCCTGCATGACTCTAAATTATTGTTCGAACGTCATATAGACTTCAAATTTAAAGAAGCCTTAAAATCTCTCGCTTTTATTATGAGTACATCCAGAGACTTCAAAAACATAAAACTCTGGATATTCTCTATTCTACACACGTACGTTATCATCTAGAACACGCCTCGCAAATTTGGAGATTGAGAAAATTCCAAAGAAATTTATAAAATTTCTCAATTACAGATATAAGTCAACTTGTTATGATTATGCAATTTTATGCAACAATCATCACTTTCTGGAACTCCGAAAGCGTCGGGATATTACTGACATACCTACTGTTTCTTGCTCGAATAATAACCTCTCCCATTGATTGTCCTGATTTATTAAACAAAGCAAAAAATTGTGTTCCAGTGCATTCATTGTGCCATACTCCATTTGCTCAACACCAGTAGCTATCGTCGATACTAGGTATCGTCAAACCAGTTTTCTTTATTGTTCTTGTCATATTTATAACAATTTAGTACGCAAGCATGACCTTGACATTTTTGTTATGAGTATATCAATTTTTTGGAGCAGACTGCACTCAACGTCGTTTGAAATCTATAACTTTTTTAATTTAAACCTTGTTCAATTTTAATTCGTATTAGGCACTATCTATCTATCTAAAATGTCGTAAATGTTAGGTAAGACATACTTACTATTTGTTATGTAATTGATTAACTTTACGTGCCAATCAATATACTACAAGTCAAAACTCTACGAAACATATCTCCGCCGCGTCTGTCTGCCTGTCTGTTCGTGATAAACTCAAAAGCTACTGCACGGATTTTTATGCAATTTTTACCAATAGATAGAGTGATTCTTGAGGAAGGTTGTCGTATTTAATTTGTATTTTTTTTTTGAGTATACTGGCTAAAATATACTGATATTTGTAGAAGACGTCGGAATAAATTAAGCCGTACATCTTCTGAGAGTAACAATGGCTATTTTATATTTGCCGTAAAGAACCTGTGCGAAGCTGGGACGGGTTGCTAGTAATTTTACAATTATAGAATGACTTTTACTCTAAATAATAAAACTCATTGAAGTGCCTCCTGGTTTAATATTCAATGATCGGCATTGCTAAGGATTTGATTCATTCTCTACAAATTTGTTTCTATAAGTAAGTTTAAGAGCAGCCTGGTTCCAACAGGCTTTGTCTAGCTTAGGCGGTCCCAAGATGATCAATTATACTGCGCAATATTCCGTCGTCTTGACATAGTACACATGCGAGTGAGCCAAAAATAATAAGGAAAGAGACTTTATCGTCGAACGTATTTAATTGTATAGCGAACTAACTTTTGTTCGTGGCTCCGCCCGCGTATATGATAGTCATAGATAAAAAGTAGCCTATATAACAAATTTCATTGAAATCGGGGCAGTGGTTTGGCTATGAAAGCGATACAGACAGACAGAGAAAGTTATTTTCGCATTTATAATAAACCGAATATCAAAACCGTGATAAAAAAAAAATGGTTACGAAACATTGTTGTCTAAATTCAAAAAGATATTGCCACAGGCAAACAAAGACTGTGTGAAGAACAAAATAATGCACTATTCATAATACTGTGCAATATAACTGATTGTTTGTATTCTAAGCGCCTTTAAATCTAACTGTACAATAAAATATATTGTACAATGTTATTGTAGCGTCTAGAGGCCGTCTTAGGATGAGACGGTCGTGTGTGAAATATATTAGGGTACAATAATTATCTCTC
Source organism: Spilarctia lutea (assembly GCA_916048165.1). Taxonomy (NCBI): domain Eukaryota; kingdom Metazoa; phylum Arthropoda; class Insecta; order Lepidoptera; family Erebidae; genus Spilarctia; species Spilarctia lutea. Next base: position 25,337,189 of record OU696470.1, on the reverse strand, counting down.
GTAAATACGAGTTTTCAATGCATTTTTTATTTTCTACGTTACCAATAACTTATGATTGCTTATTATGAACGAAACTTTACTATCTACAGCCTCTATTAACTCATATTCTTCTTGATAATAATCTAAATCTATGCATAATTGCATAAAAACTTTTCAATTTACCGCACGAATGTTTATGTGATGCATAAAACCACATGTGAAGTTGTGATTTTTCTTAATTCGAATAGAGTGACGGTTCCGTATAATGTTTGGAATTATTAAAGTGAAAACTACATAGATATACCTTCGTGCGTCATGAGTATATCTTTCTACATAATATATATTATATAGTATTCACTTGTATCGACAATCCTCAAAGAAAGCAACGCGTTTTTTTTACATTTTGATGAAGTACCTTAAGAATTATTTTATTAGTTTCATGTAAAAGATTTTCTACTATAACTTACTATATACTGAAGTTTCATATCTTTAGTTTAGACACCATATTAGTTTTAGTTTTTTTTAGTTTAGAGCGTTGATGTAATTAATACTGCTATGTGTATCAGTTATGCTATGTATATTATGCTTCCAGTATAGCCATACACTCGCCAGTAAATACGGATGACTCTTTAGGACATTTAAATTTTAGGACAATCCTGGAGCCCTGGTAGTAAACTGCAGCACCCACAGGGCTTTCGTCATGTAATTTGGATGCATCAGTAAAAAAATTTTGAAATCCATCCAATGTTCTTCAACTAATGCATTAAACATCGAATTGGCATGAACAGTGTCTTTATAGATCCCAGTGTTTAAAATAACATCTGGTTTGAAACACAGAATGTTATAATCAAAGCAGAAGAGAGGCAGAGATTCATATTTTACTGCACTGCTAATGAACGGTTTGTAGTCCCGAAAACATTGGAGTAACGTTAACGGAGGGCTCAGAACATTCTACTTGTAGGGTGTTGATGGGATAGGACTTCATACAGCCAGTTATAATACGAAGACACTTAGCTTGAATTATTATTAAAAAGAAATAGACAGAAGGTAACCGGATGAAGCGATGTGCCTGAATTTGGTTGAGACGCAATACACGATGCGTGGACAATGAAAGGACATTTATCATTTGCGTTATAACTCTCGCGGCTTATTTGGCTTTTTAATTGTTTCGGTGGTAGATTTAGGTTGGTTTCATCATTAACTGGACGTTTACGTGAAACAGAAGGGCGAGGAATGACATTTTCGGGTTCTGAAATATTAGAAATGACATTAGCACACTGTGTAAGGGGGTTCGAAGGGGTACTGGGTTGATCAAAACAGTAAGAACGCGGGGAAAAGGGGGGAGTACATGGAGCCATTTTATCAGGAGGATCAGGAGGAGGATCAGGAGGTATATCTTCGTCCATTGTTTGTGTTTGAAAGCCTGTTAATATTGGCACAAACACACGCTTTAACCAACCTTCACATTTGAAAATTTTGTCGTTGTTTTTCTATGAAGAGTTCCGTAACTTCAATTCAGGATCTGTTATCCACAAAATTAGTAGTGACATCTGCAATTTGGCTTCTTCTTTACATCAAAAATTTCTTTAGAGAACTTGCTCACTAGGAAAATAAAATATTTTATTTTATTTAGTACTAGCGACCCGCCCCGGCTTCGCACGGGTGCAATGCTGATACTAAATACACGTTGTATATAAAACATAGCTGACCCACGCAACCTCGTTTGCGTCTTATATAGCCCGTAGCATGAAAATTTTCGCAAAATAAGTAACTTTTCTGGTTGATTTTTACACCTTGTGTCCGAAAAACCCAAATATCTTACGGAACCCTATTTTTTTCCAAAATAAAATATAGCCTATGTTACTCGTGGATAATGTAGCTTTCGAATGGTGAAAGAATTTTTAAAATCGGTCTAGTAGTTTTTGAGCCTATTCATTACAAACATACAAACATACAAAAATAGGTACAAATCTTTCCTCTTTATAATATTAGTATAGAAAAAAAACGATTCACTTATTTACTGTTGCTTAGCAACGTCTAAGTAATTGTTCTCTTGTAAGTTTAGTCACGAAAAATTTTTTAACGATTTAACAACCTACAGCTATGTCAAATTCAAATTCAAAATGAGTTATTCAATTAAGACACTAAGTGACATTTATAAACGTTAAATTGAAGATACAGTTAAAAATCACAGATCAACACAGACAGACGCCACAGCATGTACTGGATTGTCACGGTAAATTTGTGAAACCACCAAAATCTACTGCCTGTTTGTGTCGATCTATAACTTCCAGTTTCCAAAACGCGTAGAGCCTTATGAGAAGAATACTGGCAAAGAAACTCATGGCCACTCTTCTTAAAAGTCAGATCTTTAGGTACAATATTATTAGCATTACATGAAAGGTAAACAGTATGTAAGCTGTTGCCACCCGAATTTCATTTTATTGAAATGCTCCGAAAGCTGTTATTGTCTATGCTATAACATAACGACTCTGTTTACTTGCATTTTCAAAATGTTAATGCTCATAATACTGATATTGTGAATAAATTTTGACAATTCCAACGAAAGTCTTATTTTAAAATGTTTTTTTATTTGAGGTAACCCAATATTTTTTATGGGAAAATTAAATTGTACCTTGTACCAAAATAAGCCTTATCGATTTATTAGGACCGGGCTTACAAAAACAAGGTATGAGATAAACCTACTTGAATGAATGATGAATTAATTTTTGTTTGCCTATAAGCAAGTATATGTGCAACTGTTTGCGTAAAGGTTTATCTCATTTTGAGCTAGGAGAATTTGGTACATGTTAATACTGTGATATAAATAGTGCCTAAAATGTTTAAGTCCGGTGTTCTTGGTTTCTTGTCCCAGTTCAGCAACAAAACCCGACTTGTGATGTCACTATCAGCAATAAATGTGGTGATTTCACTCCTACTATTTGAATACCAAAAACACATATTATGTACAATACATTTTCGAACAACTCAATCCTTTAAATGTTTAAACATAACGCAGACAAAACAATCTAATAGCTAATTTCTCCGGAGAAGGTAAAGGCGATGAGATTGGCGATCGAAGTATTGCAATTTCAAGTTGCTGTTTGTGGATTAAGACTTGAGCGTCTTGGCAAATATAATGTAGGTAAGTGCCTTTATGTCGTTACCTCTTGAGTCCATCATAAGCCTGGGCGGTTATATCAAACTACTTGAAACTTTAACTGAAAGCGCTAGAGGACGAGGTGCAGTAAACAGTCGGCTAAGTAAATACTTGATCCCTAGGGCACCATCTTCTTCCCTTCCTCGGTGATAAATGATCATAGGCCATATTCGAATGATCGGCTTTGGGCATACGTTAACTAGCTTCAAGTTTATTTTTTTTATTTAACAACTTCATGCACTTGTGTACATCGGCGGACCTAAAGCATTCACTACCAACTAACCTTCGGGGGGTGTAAAGATCTATTAAGGTAGGTGCGGCGAAGTTAGTCAGAAATCGATTCAATTGATATTATATAACAAATACAAATATGCATATAAATATAACCATACACTTAAATATATTTTTATATACACAAAAATGCATATATAAAATCGGACATTATAGAAAACTTAAGATGTACTGTTGGTTAATTTAATCCGCCATCTGAAGGAGGTAACTATCTTATATCTTTTTAAATGATTATATCGGTTAGTGGACATCTTAATTTCAAGTGGGAGCGCATTCCATAACAGCACCGCTTGCACAAAGAAAGAGGCGCTTATGAGGTCGAGGATGTGGGAAGGACACATGAGAAGCCAATTATTCGTTGAATGAAGATTCCTGTCCTGATGCTGATAGATGATGATGATGATGATGATAGAAATACTATGTTTACAGTTTATAAAAATCAATCTTTTTTAAAAAAATAATCAGTATACGGATACCAATAAACCGCACTGTGTTCTTGATAATATATTTAAATTAAGAATGTTTATTATTGCATGTTATTAAATTGTTAATAGAATGGTGGGTTTATAACATATTTTCATGCACGTCTTAATGAATGGCCTCGTTCTTTTATCAAATCAAATTGTGTTACGGCAACCACTACCAATATCATTACATGTTTCCATTAGCGGTTGCAATCTAAATACCTACTCATTCACTAGTTCAAGACCAATGAATGAATTCGATTACCTACCTCGATTGGACTCTTAGGTGGCGCAGTTACATGAGTATGTTGAATAAGTACTGTTGGTATTTTAGCTACGCTGTACCTATTGTTATGTCAGCGATGCCCAGGCATGCGACTCAGGATTGGAGAGGCAAGATGAATACACCGAATTCATCAGTGCAAGAAAGTTTTCAAAATGTTCGTTTATATTCATATTGTAAGAATATTTCCAATTACACTGCATATAGAGATTTAGGCTACATGTGCTTACTCTGTATTATCTGTGGGATCCGGTTTCTGAATTTAAATATACGGACGGTCTTTTATGCATTGTGATACGATTGGCTCGTTGAACGCACCCAATCGATCTAGAAGCACAGAAGCCTCCTAAGTCCTTGAACGTTCACAAGTATATAGGGGCGATTCTGTATCAGTGCTTTTGAACAAATGTGTAGTATATATATTTCTCGTGGCACGTTGTTGCTTACTATGAACTTTGAAACTACATATTGAACCGTTTTTCACGTTTTTTAAACCTTAAGTGCCTATAAGGCACGGTTATTTTCACGTATTTTTTGTTAATTAATAATTAACGTCCTCGGTGGCGTAATGGTAGCGTATGCGACTGCTAAGGTTGAGGTCTCGGGTTCGATTCCTGGGTCGGACCAAATGTTTGTATGATCTGCAAATATTTGTTTCGGAGTTTGGGTGTTTTCTATGTATAATATGTATGTATTTACAAAAAAAAGTATGTAAGTATTTATATCAGTTGTCTAGTACCCATAACACAAGCTCTGCTTAGCTTGGGACTAGATGGCGTTGTGTGTTAGATGTCCGGAATATTTATTTATTTATTTTATTTATTTATTATTAAACACGCAGCTGGATCTGCTAGTATGCTATATTTAGATTTCTATCATTAGCCTACAAAATATATCAATTTAAAATCAATGTGTATTATCAGAGCCCGTAACAGTGATTTTTTTTTCTGCTTGTATCTCCGTGAAAATTAATCTGAAAATCTGATAATTATAAAATATTGCATGTACATAAATATCAGCATGTTGAACGTTTTGTCGCTTGCTCCGTAAATCATTGAAAATATTTAAATAGTGAAACCGTTTTAATGAATTTTGAGAGTCGACACACTATAAGTACCTTGTACCCTTTGGATCTAGACATTTACTTAATATTCAAGACTAAATCAAACTCTTAATTTTGATTAAATGTTTAAGGACATCTAATAAAAGATTACTAAGGTTTGTAACAAAGAATACTAGATTTAAAACTAAAGTTTCCATTAAGAAAACAAACAATATAATGGCTGATTAATATCAAAATTTGCCTAGAGGGTAAACGTTAGCTCTTCTACAATACTCTGGTAAATTAATTAGCATTGTTTTTTTAGTGTCTCAAGTGTCTTAAATTAACTTGTAACCTCTAAAACTATCGTGCAAAATGGATAGGTACTTGCTATTTACAATACCGTAATTAAACTGCCTCGTTGTTCTTGCAGTTTAGATATGCGACTGCCAATCATGAGTCTCGAATTCAAATCCCTGGTTGAGCCAAAAGTATAATTGAGTTTTTCTAATAATAGGAATACTTTAGAAGTAGAATAGTTTGGAAGTTAGGGTCTGAACCCCCGTGCCTTGGAGAGCACGTAAAGCTGTCGGTCCTGCGCTATATCTCTCCCTTTCGTGTCGGTTAACCGTCTCATCGGATTATGATTGAAATGGAAGAGGGAGTGCACTTATGTTTGCGCACACACTCGTGTACTAATATCTCCTGAGTAATTGGCTGGTCTCCGTTGAGACTGGCCGCTGTGGCCGTAATCGGCTAGGAAAACATCAATGTAATTTAAAGGGGCTATTCACGTGAAGCGAGCATCGTAAAAAGGATCATGATTACGATTTCATTTATATATAAGTACGTTATACCTGTACATATCTTCGGCACAGATACAAAATATTTTTGCATTTTCTAGTATAAAATAATATATAGGTTTTTTAATATTTCAGTCAACGTGAGGTATACACTATTATCTGATTGATCTGAATGGGTGTTTTTGACATTTGACGTTTAGTGCTCGGGTGTCTTTAAGCCAAAGTGAGAATATTCGATTAAAATTACAAATGATTGATCGATTACTACTTTAAGTACATGAAGCGTCGGTAATCATTTTAAATCAGTCTCTTTTTTAAGAATTATGTTTTACCTACCTACAATCTACATGTTGTATACCTACCATAATGCTATACTGTAGATTTCTTATACATTATACAAATATTTGACACTAGTGGCTGTTGAATACACACACAATGGAAACCAGTAATTAAATCTAATTTCACTGTTGATTGTTTTGCACTTCAGTTACTCTGGTGCAAGCATTAGATATTATATAATTGCTTGTTATCAGACAGAGAGGATTCCGACATAATTTAAGGACACGTGTAGTCTTAATAAATAATAAATATTTCAGACATCTAACATACAACGCCATCTAGTTCTAAACTAAGCAGAGCTTGTGTAATGGGTACTAACTGATATGAGTACATAAATATTTTTTAAACGTAAAAAACACACAAACTCCGAAACAAATATTTGCTAATCATACAAATATTTGGTCCCACCCAGGATTCGAACTCGAGACCTCATGTAAAACATCCGCGTACTCTACCACTACGCCACTGAGGCAGTTACCGAGTATAAAAGCATGAAACAGATATTAATATAACTTTTAATCTCTTTCTAAAGTATTTTCTTAATTATCTGAGACAAAAAAAAACAACTCGCTTTGCCTTAAATTTTCTACACTAATATCAGTCTAGAAGTCTTCTACTAATGTTTTATTTTGGTTTTACTGTACCATTTCACTCAGTCATCTTTTGTAACATGGTTACATGCTTCTCTAAGAAGTTTCACCATTTTTGTGTTGTGTATGGTGGGGCTGTATTTTGTTACGCAGCGTGTCCTAATATATTAACACTAATAACAAGAATAAAGAAGAAATAATTGGCTAAGTCTAATATCCTGCGATGAACACAATAATTTGTTCTCTGTCTGGCTCATTAGCAGCTACGTGCCAGTGAAAGACTCGTCAAAATCTGTCCAACCGTTCCAGAGATTAGCCGGAAGAAACAGACAGACAGACAGAAAATTTAATCTGAAATCTCAAAACCTGCAATTTCAAGAATTGCTAAATTCGAATTAATTCTGTTCAGTCAATATGTATATATTCTACTCGTATGGTAGTACTTTGATGACCGGCATTTCTTGTGTTAACGTTTTTTAAAATTAATCCTATGTATATCGATTTATCGGCCTCGAAACCCATACTTTGAATATATCACAAATACGAAAGTAACACTGTCCGTCTGTCACGCTTTCACGGCACGAATTAAAATCAATTACGTATTTTTTTTAATTTATCGTGGGGAGATAGACATTGACTTTCCTTCTCAATTTAAAGTGATAGTATATTTTCTAAGAATTTTATGCATCCGACTCATGCGACTTATATGTTTAAAAAAAGGATACAAAGAACCTATGAGGAGGATGCAAATTCTAACCCCAACCAAAAACTCAAACAAATACATCGTTTGAGAGGTTTTATATATACTTTTTGAAGTGAAAACTTCTTTAGCGGCGCTGTGTACTTTTATGGAATGGGTAAAAATGTATAAACTCGCGTCAGGTCACGTGACCGTCAGTTTTTATAGCGCTGTGGTAAATGGTATATATTACTCACGGTTAGTTCCAGAAAGGAATAAAACAAGTTGTTGAGTTGAAGGTATGACGCACAATTTAATAACGTTCACAAAAATAGTTTAAATAGTTATTATAAAAAGTTCACAACGATACAAGTTACACACATAAGATGAACACAAATTACCACGCACTATACTTAACAAGATTTAACACAATTCAAATACAAATATTGGCAATCAACAATTTTTGGATTCACGTAACCGAGGGCAGTAAGATACTAAATTTCTTGCACCGGGCGAATACAATCGGCCTCGTACGAAAAGGTGTGGTTCCGTTACGGTGAATGTAATATGTAATAAATAAATTTTATTTGATTTACTTAGATTTATTTAAAGAGTAAATAGATTCATTCCAGGAGAGCTTAAACAACTGTTTGTTTATAGTTTTGAGTTTTCACTTCTGTCGGCAGTCCTTAAGACTGCTTTGTGTTTTTTTTTGTAAATACATACATATGATACATAGAAAACACCCAAACTCCGAAACAAATATTTGTAGATCACACAAACACTTGGTCCGACCCAGGATTTGAACCCGAGACCTCAAGCACAGCAGTAACATTCACTACCACTGCGCCACCGAGGCAGTCAAACATAATTAGGTCGACATTTGCGTAAATATGCATTTCAATGATAACGACCGTGTTATCTGTCATTTAATTACATAGAGAACAACTGTTGCAATATATTATCTACTGCAGTGATGATAAATAGATCTCCGACGGGTATTGACGATGCTTGCATATTATTTAAAACGTCCTAAGTACGAAGGGGTCCTAAGGAGGGCAATCGGACGGTTTCATACGATTAATCGCCAAAATGGGTCTTGATTCGATTTGTCGATAGTTTTTCAATAATGACATTATTTCAAGAACAAAGACTCCTTTGTGAGATATTGATTACTAAACTAATAGAATTCTGATCGAATAATTCCTATCAGATTCTATGCCAACTTTTGGCAAATGTTACTTTTTATTATTGGCTTTAAAGAAATTAATTCTATAATTTATATAATTAAAACACCCAAACAGCTCTATCAAGGTAGCAGCGTCAAATCAGCAAAATTCAATAAAAGATATGCAAATTTTGTAGCTTTTTTGTTGCTATTTAGTTGCTAAAACCGCGATTTTGTTGCTTGAGCTGTTCGCGAAAAATCGCAATCACTGCTACATTCATGTAAAGCTAGCATAAAATTTTGATAAATCGATAAATCTCAAGTTGACGATTGAACCCCAACTCTTCCATAACAAAACAAAGTTAAACTTATATTTATACACACGCTATGTTGTGAGTGTGTAGGTACGCATTTGTATTTATGTGTTAAACAAGCAATATTTTTATTTATTTAATACGTATGTTCCATAATAATATAACTACGTAATTCAATACATATGTGGGAACCATTTTCTCCAGCTTTTAAGATTTGAACTACAGAGCGGTATTCTAGCATGTTATTCAGTTAGGCGCATATCCTGATCTAAATTGTCTGTTGACAATTCGCACGCACGTCGTAGTTCACGACTTCCGTTGCTCGACTATTTACCGGAATATATTGGCAATTAGTGATATTTCTTTGTATTATTCTGAAGAAAATGTTTTAAGAGTTGTTGTTCACATTTATAGACATGTACAAACTAGACAATTAAGTTCACATCACTCATTTTTAAACAGAATCAATATTAAATGTTACTTTCGGAAAACGTCAAAACTAAACGTACATTTGTCTGAAATATTATAACGAAACAAACATCATCACGTCATATTAAAGGCCCTACCGGCGTCCGTCTCAAATGAAACGGTAGTCCACCACGACGGTTCAGAATGCGCGAACGGTGCTGAGAGAGTATTATCATATTTATTATACGTATTATACGGCGTTGACCGTGGGAGAGCTATGCTTCGGCGTGAATGGGTCGGCTCGACCGGAGTGATACCACGGCCTCACAGAAAACCGGTGTGAAATAGCGCTTGCGCTGTGTTTCACCGAGTGAGTGAGGATACCAGAAGCCCATACCCCAACCCTCCCCCCATCCCCTTTCCGCAACGCACTTGTGACGCCTTTGGTGTTGCGGGTGTCCATAGGCGGCGGTAATCGCTTACCATCAGGTGATACTTCTGCTCGTTTGCCCACTATTCAATAAAAAAAAAAAAAAAGTATGAGAGTAAACAAGGAAACGCCGACATTTTACATGTTGCTAGCTGACCGGTGCAATTTAATCTGCATCTCTCGCGTACAAATACCCGTTTTGTTACACTTTTTATATATGCTCGGCTCGTATTTGTCAAACAAACAAACTCATTAACTCTGGCTGCCCCGACAGGCTTAGTTCTGTCAAAAGTTATAAGCCTGTAGCAGTACAATAGAATAATTAAATATGGTATTTTTCTCGCATGTGTTACGTTTTTATTCTCCATAAGAACCATCCTTAACAAAAAAAACCTATAAAAAAAATTAGTCAAGCGGTTTTCAAGTTTTGCGCTTAGCAATACATTTCGCAATTCATTTTTACCCGACTACGGCAATGTCAAAGGAGAGCTGTGATTTTGACAGGCTATGTATACATGTATGTTCATCTGTTCCGTCATAGCTCCTCGGGAAAGCATAAACAGAATCCAAGAGTGGTAGTCACACAATGCAATAAGGCATCATGGTAACCCATACCTGGTGGGCTAATGTATACACGGTACATATATGAAATAAGCCTTTTTTTATAATTGTTGGGTGACTGTCTTTCAGTCTGTCTATCTATAGAATGGCTAGACCTATTCTGATGGGACCTTCATTGTCAAATAGCTGATGATAAAATGAGAAACCGAGGCTACATTTTTTGACTAATTTCGACACCGCGCCGATTCTTACATTTACAACAACAACTGCGTGTAACACCGCGGGTATCAGCTAGTATTAAAAAAGAGCATTAATAATATTTCAAACGAAACCTAATACTTCTAAATTGCAAGCTATCTGTAGTCTAAAAGTCATTTCTATCTCTTATTATAGCCTCACGAAGGCTTATGCAATTTGTCGTTTTCAAAGCGACACCATTTATTCGTCTGCAAGATCTATCCGCTCTACACATTTTATTGCATTTACGCGTAACCCAGTATTCCTAACAAAGCTTCTTGGAGACGAGTAGTGCCAGGGCCCACTTTATGTCAATAAAACTCATCCCACGGGAACACTACTACTCTTTCGGAATAAAAAAATCGGCCAAGTACGATTCGGAATCGCGCACCGACAGTTCCGTACAAACCTTACCGTAATATAGCTAAAAAATTATGCATTTGCAATTTTTCTTTTATCTGTGATGTAAGACGTTGCTTTCTACCAAATTCAAGATTCTGTATTCACAGGAAGTAACCTATAAGTTTAAATTGCGTTGGCTAAGAAGTTTGATTTTTTCACAGCTCCAGGGGACAGTAGACCTTAGACTTTGGTGTGAAATTCAGCTCGATACCTTAACGTGTTCCTGAGAAAAGAGGTCTTGACAGAGAAACGGACAACAAAGTGATCCTATAAGGGTACCTTTTTTTTTCTTCTAAGGTAAGGAACCCTAAAAATTAGCATATGTGCATTCCAGACTATAGTCTATTTCTGTGCCAAATTTCGTTCAAATAAGTTGAATCGTTTTTGCGTCAAAGAGTAACTAACATACATCCATCCTCACAAACATTCCCATTTATAATATTAGTAGATAGTTCAGTGTTTCAAGTTACCAGAACGATTGATATTTAAAGAGGTTGGACAGACGTAGTTATGTGTGTATTTCAAGCATGATAATAGTCAATTTATGCGGAGGATCTTTTCATAAAGTAAACTGACCTTCCGCAACGTTATGTGTTGTACTGGAATCTAGAACTGACGTTGCGTTACTTAAATATCAAAATATACGAGTAAATAACATATCCTACTAATATTATAAACGTGAAAGATTGTGAGTATGTAATTGAGTATGTTTGTTGCTCTTTCACGCAAAAATTACTGAATGGATTTTGATAAAACTTTATAATAATATAGCTTATACATTAGAATAACACATAGGCTACAATTTATAACGATGCTAGCTGGTTATTGTCGTTCCGCGGGTAGCACCGCGGAACGACAATTATTAAAATAATAAATAATTAACAACAAATAACAAGCCATATCTCCTGTTAATGCCAATCTGTTTGAGTATATTTTGCTTGTTGAAGACAGAAAAGACAGCACCCTCATTTCATTTCAAGCAAATGTTTGGATTTTTAATTTTAAAACTTTAATATTGTAAACCTACAAATACATTTACAACTTAATAGCACTATAAAGAGGAGGGAAACTTGCTACAAACCCTATACTAATCAGTGTGGTATATAGATCAAAAGTAAGAGAGAGAGTTACAAGAAGAGGCCTAAATATAGCAGTGGATTATTAATTATATAGATTTAAAGTCGGTCAAAGAACAAGAAGAAAGTAGTTAACACGCTACATCACACAATCTTTATGACAAACTAGCTGACCCACGCAACCTCGTTTGCATCTTCTATTGCCCGTAGCGTGAAATTTTTTCCCCGGTTTTTGTAACATTCTTCATTAGTGCTCCGCTCCTATTAATATTAGCGTGATGATATATAGCCTATAGCCTTCCTCGATAAATGGACTATCCAAAACTGAAAAAAAAAATTAAATCGTACCTGCGGTTTTTGAGATTAGCGCGGTCAAACAATCAAAAAAACTCTTCAGCTTTATAATATTAGTATAGATATGGATTTTCATTCTGTTATAAGTAATACTCGATATCATTTAACCACTACCCAGTTACCTAGTTGTTTTAAAGTAAACTACAATAAATGTAGAGATCGCTGTACATGTTATTAGTTAATAAATACATCAGTCAAGACCACAGAAATATTATGTGGCTGTACCAAAAATAGTAAGTGAAATGAAAAATAGCTAGAATATAAAACATAATTACAGCTTTTCCAAATATCCCCCTCCAATCCCAATGCACTTATGCATTCGGATGAACCAGCTTTCAAAACATGTAAAAACAACCACTGAAATTCTTCAATAGCCTCGTCTGCAGTGCTAAATGTTCGCGTACGAGGTATTTTTTTTTACTGTGGGGAATAAAAAAATACCGCACTGAGTTGAATCTGGGCTGTACGGAGGATGTGATAACATTTGTACCCCCGAAGTTGTCAAATAGTCTATAGTTCCAGCAGCAGCGTGAGCTGGCGCGTTATCTTGGTGAAAAGAATGCCACGCCGCGGCAAATAAAACCGCTATCATTTTTTTAATAACGCTCCGACCGCGAACAACTTTTGTGGGCCTCTTCAAACATCCATTGCGTGGATTGCTGCTTCGTGAGCGCTATATATCCATGATTCGTCAGTTATAAGAATATATTATACGTTTTGCGAAGTTCCTCCTTAGAATTTTTCGAATATAAATTTGCACCAATCAACATGACGGCATTTTTGCTCATCAGTGAGAGAAAGACGTGTACATCTCGAAGGAAGCTTCCTAACTTTAAGGTGTTCATGCAGGATGGTGGCAACCACCTGTGATCCAAAATTTAGTTTAGCCTGTATCTCTCGATGTGTAATAGGTTAATTCTTTCGTAATGCAGTTGCAGTAACTCCTAAAATGGTGCATACTGATCTGGGATCATCATTTAATTTCCTTCGACCATATTTAAATTCACGAAACCAATTAGTAATTGTTACTAACGCAGGAGTAGACTCCCTAAAAGCAGCTTGTAAAGTTTTTTGAGATTTCTTGAAGTTTAACCCTCGTTTATAATCGTAGAAAATCATAGAAAGCTTTCCGCGAGACGTCCATTGTTGCAAACAAAAGAAGAGTGTCAGATAATCATTAAACATTAAAAAAAACTACACATATGTGGCCTGTGATTTTCACAAAGGAGGTTTGTGTTGAAATTAGCCGTCAATCAAAACTAGTTTCATAAAAGAAAATATATTATATACTATACTCGTTGCGCTGTAGGATGGTGCGGGTGACATTTGCCTGTACGACATTGACATCTATCAGTACCACATAACTAAGGGATGTGACGTTATGCAATTCATTTTTATCGCTAACGATACTCGCACCATAAATCTAGTTCTCTTTAATATTGTTATGAAAATGAGTGTGTTATTCAGTTGTGCAGTGTAACTGTTATTTGTTTGTTGAGTTCGTTGTTATTACCATGTCTAAGCATACAAAAATAAACTATTTTGGGTAGTCAGGCCAGGGAGGTTGTTGTTCGTTAATAATATCCGTCACAGATTCAGATGATGAATTGAGTGACAAATCAGATGTTCCTGACTCTGATATGAGTTGGATGAATAAAATGTATTTTTTCTTAGCAACCTTTTAAGCACCCTTACCATATAAATGTTCTGTTGTATATTATAATTATAGACCAATTTTAACAATAAAAAATGACCGTTTTTTATTATGAAAAATATCGACTATCCATCGTAGCAGTACATCCGATCACTAAATACTTCTATGGCGTTACGTCATACGCATAACACTGCTTAATTTTTCATTAAATTTGATTTTATTTGTAGATTAGAACATTCTGGTTTGGTTTAATTTAATTTACTACAATTATTATTGATTTAATATATTGCGAATGTGGTACAGCTGAAATACTCAGTCATAATTTATAAATCGCGGCAACTTTCAAGAGTGAAACGAAGTGTTGCTGAAACTGTCACCCGCACCAAGCTACAGCGCACAGAGTATAGCTGGTGCCCGCGGCTCCGCCTGCGTTTATGACGGGTTTTTCGTGTATTTTCGCGGTCGCGGATATGTGACTGATGCAAAAATTAGATAAAACAATCCTTGATGCGGATTATATATCATTCTAAAATTTCAGCTCGATCGGTGCAGAACTTTTTTGAAGTGTACACAAACCAACATAACATTTATATATATATAGATAGATAGGTATTATAATTGCCTAGATTTCTATAGACTGCTAACATTTATATAACTTAAAAGCCATAAAATCTGAGGCTTTTAAGTTATATAGATAATTGTTCTCCATGGTAGTTTATTATAAAATAATAATACTCAGTAACGTTCATCAATTACTATAATATAGATAGGATCGTGTCTAATTTGATTATTTTTCGTAGATATTCCGACAAGATTCTTCCAAATCACTTTGTCTTACGCCTGCCAGATAGTAGTTATAATTATGAATAGGTACATATGGTGACTTAAATAAACCTCTGTAGGCTGTAGCGAACTCCGTAAACTAATAAAGGTAATGAAGAGAAAATAAAAAAGCAGTTGACAAGATAGGTATCTTTAGAGTAAGTACTCGTAATTTACTTGCAAATTTTTTACAGCAATGATAAATTTATCGTAGTAGAGCCAAGCTATCACTCAAATTGGAAGACTCGACTGATCCCAAAAGGAGTTACCTTATCGATACAGAAAACCATTGTAAAACAATTCTTTCGATTCGTTTCACCCCCATGGACCGTCACCCCACCGGGCTTAGCGGCGGGATAGTGTGTCGCAATTGAACCGACTAAAACCACATAGTGTGTCACTCTACGCCTTAAAAGGAAGGGATCCGGGAACCGCTGACATCCACACAACTTCCAGGGCCTGCCCGCACTGACGCGGGCACCGTCTTCTGGCAAAATCTCTAAATAGTCGACATACGCGTATGTGGCCTCCTCGCGGCTACCCACTTAAAGTGGTGGGAAAACCCCGTCCCAACCATCCGCGGCCACACTGAAGGCGACATGAGGCGCTGGTAAGCGCGCGCCACACGGACAGACACGGACAATAATGCACTACTGTCCTCGGCAGTAGGCACCTATTACCGAGGTCTATTAAAGTCGCGTCCACGAGCAGCTATACTCACCATTTAGATATTATCTGTTCCTCAGCCTCCATATACCTATCATTAAAACCTCGGCTAGCTAACTCCATAAATGCTTCATTAGCATCTTTAGAAATTTCATCGCTAATTAACTATTGAGTAATTGAAACTTATAGTCGACATAGCCGTAGGTGCCGGATTCACACCAGTTAATCGCAATACACTAGAACACAAAACTGCCCCGGGTTGCGACTCAAAGTTAATTGAGAAACAAACATCCGTCTAAAGTTATTTATTAGTTACGTATTCACATGATCGTAGATAATAAGTCACAGTTGTTATCTGTCTATTTTATCTCTAATGTCTTGTAAAATATCTATCATCTTGTAAGTAAATTAAATTTTTCGAGATTATTTTGGGTTGATTCATATATCGTCATCACTTTCAACAGCTCTTCATAGGCCTCTGTTGAGTATAGGCCACTTGATAGAATGGAGCTTTTGAGCTACGTATTATACCAGTATGGTATAATGTTCTCGATTGTTGAAGTAAAAACATATATTCCAACTATCACAGAACCAAAATGATTTGTCATAAATAAATAAATTAATATTTCGGATATCTAAAGCACAACGCTATTTAGCCGCATGCTAAGCAGAGCTTGTATTGTGGGTACTGGACGACTGATATAATACATACATATATACTTTTAATTTATATACTTTATTATGCACAGATTTTAGTAACTATCTGTAAGACAAGTCACAACACTATTATTGGAAAACACGCGCCATCGTTTCGCATTGTTTGATGACAAAATAGCAATTTAAGCTTTAGATTTTATGCCAGTGCAAGTATATGAGGTTTGTACTTCTTCAAAGGGATGACAATGCACTTATGACTGCTTGTTACAGGCGTCCATGAATAATGGCTGTCACTTTCCATCAGCTCACTCTTTCATAAAACAAAGAGTTAGTATTCCTTTGTTGTTGTTATTGTTCCAAACACTATCCAGATATTCTCTTTAGATATTTGTTATTCTTCGAAAACTGAAGGTGCTAGAACATTATATGAGCATCTATAGCATACTACTGTAGCTTTTGTTTAATGTAGCAAATTACGTCACGCTGTGGCAACAGTATCTATTATAACGACATGCGCGACACCAGCTATATTTGAATCTTTTCTACTAGAACCTGCTATTTAAATATTCATGTAGTAAATTATTTTTCTATCCACCAAGGAGCTGTATTCCTGAAACCGCGACGTGAAGTAAAATCATACTTGTATCTATTTATGAAAAGTTAGTAAAAAAATTAATAATAATAATGTTCAGTGAGCAAAATGTAAAGTGTATAATTTGTAAGACATACCTTTTTCCTTTTTTGACACTTCATACACTAAAAATTCTCAAATACATCGAAAAATAACTCTTTTTATTTTAACTAAAGTACCCAATTAGTTAAATTAGATCATTTATTTTCAGGAAAGACTTATCCTATATAAATCCGTCACATAGATAGTATTCCAAGACCTACTCTTATCTTATTCAACTACTTCAATGGAGAATAACATTCACGTGAACTCCTCCTTACCTTGAACACTCAAATATCTTAATTTCAGTTGACGATATGGAGGAGACTATTTAAACTAAGTTGAAGGTCTTGGATGCTGAACAGTGTCCACAAACAAAACAGTAATAAAAATATTGTATTAACCTATTGTAACTGACTTCAAAAAAAGAGGCGGTTCTTAATTCGACTGTATTTTTTTTACGTTTGTTACCCGTTGAAAGCTAAAAGTTTAGATTATTCTATAGTGATATATTAAGTATAAAGAATAAATGTATCCACCTGCGCCTGTAACCTCAATTGAAGTTGACTCAATGGCCTACATAACTCACAAACAAAGATATGGTTTAATATCAGTTTAAATCAGGTTTAAGTATTTTTAAGACAATTTAATGATTGTATGTACATTGTTCTGTTCTTTATTAATATTTGTTTAAATAACTAATATCAGTTCATTTCAAACCTAAGTATCAAATAAAAAATATGGCTAATAAATCCCTATTAATCCCATAGGTGTCGTGGGACAATAGCACAACATTGTAAAAGTAAAGGAAAAGAAAATACATATAACGTTATACCGACCCGGAGTTTTTGAAAGAAAAGAAAAAATTAATTAC
Source organism: Spilarctia lutea (assembly GCA_916048165.1). Classification (NCBI taxonomy): domain Eukaryota; kingdom Metazoa; phylum Arthropoda; class Insecta; order Lepidoptera; family Erebidae; genus Spilarctia; species Spilarctia lutea. The sequence goes on along the minus strand of OU696470.1, from coordinate 25,319,266 downwards.
TAGGTGAACCCCGCGGTGTTACCCGCGGTTATTGTCGTATCGTGGGTAACGCTTCGGGGCGAAGCTAGTCTAAAAAGTGTAAGCCTAAGTTACTCCTTGTACCATCAGCTACCTACCAGCTGTCCGATTTGAAAAAATCTGGTGTTGGATAGTCCATTTATCGAGGAAGGCTATAGACTATATATCATCACGACACTACTAATAGTAGCGGAGCACCAATGAAGAATGTTTCAAAAACGGGGGAAAATTTTCACGCCACGGGCAATATAAGACGCAAACGAGGTTGCGTGGGTCAGCTAGTCGTACATAAAAAAGGTAATGTACATCAATTTTGCAAGGACAAGAAAGGACCCAACTCATCATTGTGTCAGACAAAGCGTCTAACGCTGGTTCTCATTTAGGCCTAGGTGACGCCGTGCATAAAGATATTTTACATATCCGTGCCATAATACTCGTGCATACAAGGGTATTTCAGAAACTACGGTGTAAAATAACAAATGTCCTTCCTCAACAATTAAAGCATCTTCTAAAAAAACAAATATTGATCTGGAAAATCATTCGTTAAAAGATGTACAGAAATAGAATGTTCCTTGAGTATGTATGCAGTACATTTACCAGGTGAATTATGCAATAATTGATTATTAATTATGCAATAATTGATTATTCACCACCAGAAGTATGTAATCAGTGAATCGAACTCATCGCAACATGGAATAATGATCAAACTTATAAAAAGCTACTTATTCAAAACACTAAGTGGATGTAGTTTCTGAGTTGTTTATTGTAGCGTAGGTATTTCGCGAAGCAATAGAAACATGCACAAGAGTCTAAAATTTCAAGAAAATTGCAATACTTTCAATTATTTATTTTTAGCCGTTTTAATTGACTTGTTATTTTGGCTTGTGGTTAGGAAGTAACTGCCAACACACAGCTAGCGCCATTTTGGGAGTCAGGGCTATACAGTGTTATGTAATCCACTTTTTGTTACAATAAAGAATTATTATTTATAGAGATACATACTATATATACTAGACATAGGCCTCTCAAGGTTATCCACAAGAAGTGGTCTAAGTGCTACCTGCATCCCATAGCTACCCGCGACCTTCGCCAGATCGTCGTGGGGTCACCTTGTGGGGCCCTACAAACACTGAACGCAATAAAACGTTCTAGTAAGTGAATGTAACTCAAGAATATAATATTTTAAAATAAAGATAAATATGGCTTAGTGAAAATTTCAAATAAAATAGTTTTATATTGTGACGGATAACATATGGTTATCAATGTTAGCGTTAGGTGGCTTCAGATTTATACGCGGTGAAGGGTTAACAATACAATGAGTCACTGTCCGTTTTCATCTGTCGTAAAAGGCGAATAAGGAACAAAAGAGTGAGAAACCTTAAAATAAATCCTGTACCAACTCGTCTGATCAATGTGGGACAGTGGAACAGAAGGCTAAAAGCTCTTTTCTAAGGAGAAATCTTGTACAGCAATGGACTTTCCTACTAATATTATAAACGCGAAAGTTTGTGAGTATGTAAGTGAGTATGTTTGTTGCTCTTTAACGCAAAAACTACTGAATGGATTTTTATGAAATTTCACAATAATATACCTTATAAATCAGAATAGCATATAGGCTACCATTTATAAAGATACTGACTTAGCCTCGCGGCGTTGCCAGTGGTTATTGTCGTACCGCGGATTGCACCGCGGAGTTCAGCTAGTAATATTATAAAGGTGAAGGTAAATTTGTTAGTTACGCTTTCACGGGAATACTACTAAACCGATCATGAAACATTACACATATTCTTGGAGGTATTTTTATTAAATTCGAGCGAAGCCGCGGGCGATTGTTAGTGTTTTTTATAACAGTAGTGTATGTATGAAATTGTCTTTGAATAGAAATTGATACTTTGAATTGACATAAAATCTTTTGACATTTACGAGTGGAAATGTTTTGATGTTTTGCATGCGATACCTATAAGGTATTTATTTAAAAAATGTACAACTTTCGATTTCCGACTTTCAATTGTTTTTATTCAGCATAGACCTCCTATGAGGAAGATGTATATATCATAATGAATTAAATGTTACAATATATGTGAGTAAAGTCAGTAAGACTGTATGTAGTTAATTATCACTTTTGCAATGTTCCTAGCCGGGACTGAGATATATAACACGGAGTGATTTTAAACTTGAAATTACATTTAATATATAAGAAGGTTATACAAGGAATCTACACACGTTGTGTAGGGTTGGCATGGTGCAAGGCAACTGGCGTTGCCCGGCCTTACAATCCGGTGGCCAACCGAAAAAGCTTACCTCAGTTAAAACATAATACTGTGTGCCTACATATACTTCGAAAATCCAAGTAATTTTTGAACCCGAGTCCCGACACGGAACTAATGCCGCAGAAACGGCTCACAATATCACCAAACCGCTGCACCGATTTCAATGAAATTTGGCACAAAGATACTTTGATTCTTGAGGAAGGACACAAGCTATTCTTTATTGCGATAACCGACAAACACGTAGGCGTTGCCGCGCGCTTAAACTATTACAAAATATATAGTTCTGTAAAAAACTCCATACTTTCGAAAGTAACTAAAATAGTTCGAGATAAAATCTATTCAATTTTAACTTACGTGAGACGTATTGGCTCTAATGCACTCATACTCATATACACATACATGGAGCAGACTCCATTAGCAAATAAGTACATTTATAATTTGATTGCATGGAGAGTAAGTGAGAATGCAGGTATACCTATAATAACTAATGTATCGACTCGGGTATCGTATGAATTATAAAACAGAAATGAAGAGATTCATCACATTATTTGGAGTCGGCTACTAGTTCAACTGGTTTTACCCGAATATCAGTTTTTCCATGGAGCGACTGGCATCGGACCTCCGCAACCCTGAGGGCAAACTGAATTCAAAGGTTGAACTAATTGTCAGTATGTTTGAGGGCATTGATTTCTCAATAACGATCGCCATAGATGTTCATGACAACTGGATCCGACGCCATAACGTGCTCTCCGTGTCAGTGGCGTGAAACACCACCAAACTTCCATAATCTTGGCTGTTATTAAGATTTTTTTTAAGAAAAATCCAACAGCACTTTTAATTCGACACGGTAATCAAACCCTAGAAATCTAGAACGGCAGTCGTATATGCTAGGCGCTACAAAAAGGTGGCGGAGACGAAACGAAATGACTATAATATAAAAAATAATTGTGATACCATGTATTGTTTAAAATTAGACAAAATATATTTAATATAGTATATCTAATTCATCTATTAATTAGTGACAAGTTATTTAAAAAAATATGAGATAAGTATATACGAGTATACATAATTACGCATGGCATGTACTGTACATAAATTTGCATCTCGTTTCATCAGTAAGTCAGAACAAAACTTTCAGATTTTCAGGATTGCAACGAAATGTTTGACTTTAATTAAACATTTTCATTTACACGAAAATATTTCTATGTTCAGAAAGTAATTAACTACATTTCTTGCACGTATTTAGCTTCATATTTTACTGCTAAAGAAGATCACAACTGTTTTATGTATTAAATTGCAGTACAGGTAGTCTGTAAAGTTCTGTGAATATTTTTAAAGGTAAGTTTAGCTTTTCTACACACTACTGTTTGGAATATCATATCTCCTATTGATTCAGTAGACATTGAGGGTCATATGAGTCGACTAAGGCGCAGACGAGCCCCCGTAAAAAGAAGGAAAACTTGAAACAAACCTTATACAAATCAGTCTGGTCAAAGAAGTATATTAAGACGAAGAGTCCAGCAGTAGACTATTAGTGACTGCGACAGCGACTTGGTAACGAGGAGTATCCTACTATTATTGCCTGATGTTAAGCGACACCAGAGGCGTCACAAGTGCATTGCCGGCCTTTTAAGAAGGAGTACTTTTTTTTCTTGAAGGTTTGAATGTCGTATTGGTCTACAGTTTTGTTGTGCGAGGCAGAAAGTTTTTGGAAAAGCGCTCAGTTGTGGAGTGCCAACCATCTAGATGATGGGGATGAAACTTCTGTCGCGTAGTACGATGTCGGAAAAAGGCAGCAGGGATCAGTTCATACAATTCCTTAGAGCATTCCCCGTACTAAATGTGGTAGAAGATGCACACAGCGACAGACATCTCCTACTATTCTTTTCAACACGTAATATCGTGAAACATGCCACGTGTTTATACATACGTAAATACATATGTAAGCCAAAAAAATGTTTACACGTATTTAAATTTATGCGAGTTCATAACTTAGACACGCGTGCCAGACCCAGTCGAACTTTTTGCCTGCAAGTGAGATGCTTAAGCAATAATTTGGTACCCTTCATGTCAACGTCAAACTAAACTAAAAAATGTTAAATTTAACCTCTTAAAATGAAATTACATAAAAACAAAGCTTTACTTAACTTAAAATATCACTCGACTGAGTGCCTGTAAACTTCACTTTTTGGATTTCGTATTTTTCCCTATGTTCAAAGGTATCAAACGGAACATGGACGAACGAGATTAGATGAAAGGATTACCGAGGGCACAAAGCTATATATATTATTGAAAAATCTTTGATTTTGCATTAATACTGTGTACGTACAATTCTGTTGAAATATATATAACAGTTGAATCAGGCATAGGTAGATATATATCAGAGTCAGAAGTAACCAATAGATAATAACTTCCAAATAAAACTTTTACTTTCATAAGTCTATTGTCAAATCTGTAAATCTGTAACACAATTGAATCTTTGAAAAAGTATCACAGATTATTTAGAATCACTGAAACGTAAATGTATTGATTGAAAGGTCCCCCAAGGCTTATTTTATTTTAAACAAGTATCACAATGTGACACCAACAGGTCTTATAAACTTATGAGAATTATGTTTATATGAAGCCATGATGATAATATACTTATCAAAAGATCTTTGTGTTTAAAGGTCGCCACGGCGTGGGTACCGAGACAGATGGTTTCCGTATTTATTTCATACAAAGGTACTTCATTAAGTAACTGTTCCCAAAATTTCACCTACGTAATCATTGTTCCGTTTTTGAACAACATGATTTGAAGAATAACCGTTTCCAAGTGTATTTAAAATAATAACATTACGTCCGAAATATATTTGCTTTCAACAGATTGTTAAGCCGCTCATTCCGCAAACTACCCCTCCCTATTAGACAACCTTTGTTTATAGATATTTATGGTTTGTGGAGTATGTGCCCCTTCTACCGGAATACCGAACACCTGGTTATAAATGAATAATATTTAAATACATACACTATCACTGTAGTCAGTGTCTATACACCTCAAGCAGTTACACAGATACCATAATTTCGGACGATAATTTTATCTTAGTACCGTCGTAAGGCCGAATGTAGTGCTGTCTGTCGAGTGCTTCAAAAGGTTTATACAGCGGGGGAAATATATAAAAGGTGGCTGTTAATACAAAGGGATATTACTTGTTCTAATTGATTGGGGAATGTGTATGTCAAGGTCAGGGGTTGATACCTGTTACTCAGATTGTTGTTAGATAATATTAACGAAGGGACATGAGGGTGGAATGTACCAGATAGTCACATTTGTCAATCATTTACTAAACCATATTTCATTATGAAGTTAGTAGGCTTAGGGTTGCAGGTGTCTTTGTGAATATCAAGTAATTGTACGTAACTATATTACCGTAAACTGTACTGATGTGTAATGTATACTACTGAAACCTAGAAGGACTATATTCTTACCTATTCTATACTTAATATTTTTGAAGCAATAGATACATAATTTTACAGCAATGAAGGAGTAGTTAATTCAAAATATGGTAATAACTAATTCGTTTTGATTTATGATAAAATCACTTCTTTGAGTGTCCATAATAAATAGATATTTTCTTCTCCCAAAAAAAGTTCATAAATCAAATGATGCATCTATGATCTATCTATGATAATCTATTTTGTATGAATGTCATAATTTTCTGTTAAAATTTCCAATTGTTTAAATATATATATATTCGCGATTCGTCTCTCGATGTACAAGCATTGTTTTATTTTCAATTATACGAAATGATTCGGTGCGAAACACTCCGTTTTGTAAACTAAAAACAAACCGCTTCTTTCATTAGTGAAAATGAAATGAAAAGGCTGAAGGCGTCCATTTATACAAAGAAAAAACAAAACAGAATGTAGTCCGAAACAATATCTATTAATAGCTTATAGGTAGGTACTCATGGGAAGAGCGTTGTGCCCCTTTTGCCTCTTGATGTCATAGTCGAAAGTCTCCAGTTGTACAATCACATCATACTTATTCCAGTTATTTTTATAACACACTAGCTTTCGCACGCGGCTCCGCTCGCATTTAATAAAAAAAAGTATCCTATGTTACTTCTAATACCGCTAAGAATATGGGTACAAAGTTTCATGATGATCGGTTAAGTAGTTTTCCCGTGAAAGCGTAACAAACAAACTTACTTTCACCTTTGTAATATTACTAGTTTTTCCCTCTATTTTTTGGTAATTCGTAGCCTATCCAATATCTTAAGAATCAAAGTATCTCCATGGCAAATTTCATTGAAATAGGTTCGCACAGCCGTATAGCCATAAAAGAGTAACAACACCTATTATTAATAACTTCGCATTTATACTAACATGTAACATTGGCAATGCGCAATGCATTGACTATCCCTCTACATTCAATACTTAAAGTGTAAAAAATGTAACTATTTTTATAAGAGTTCGATAAATATTTTAAAATGTGCATTGTTAAAAAATATCTAATTTAATTGTATTTATGGTGCATTATTTTGGTCATAGTGACTTCCACATAAAAGGTACATATATGCTATGGCGGACTTTTATTTAGAACTATTTAAGACGAACAATCCTACAGTAATTATTTATATGTATCTCCAACTGTAATCATTATTTTTATGTAACCCAAATTATGAAATTTTATACACGCGAAAATAACTCTCAGAAGACTGATTTATTTCCGACTTACTTGACAGTTATCGTTATATTATGACCAAATTATAAAAAATTATATGTTATATGCTATATTACTGCAAAGTTTCATGAAAATCCGTTCAGTAGTTTTTGCGTGAAAGAGTAACACACACACACATGCTTACAAACTTTCGAATCTACAATATTAATAGGAAGTGTGATAGTGAAAATGATCCCGATTCTGATGATATAAAAGTTTAACTAATTAAGAGTAAAAAAGTTATTTTGGTCAGGTTTTTCTCAAGATGTAGCTAAACCACATTAGATTATCGTAACAAAATCTATATACCTAATCATATATCATGGTTACATCATTACATTACATACCTAGTATAAAACAAAGTTGCTTCAGCTATCTGTCTGTCCCCATAAATGTTTAGATCTTTAAAACTACGCCACGGATTTTGATGCTGTTTTCTTTAATAGATAGAGTGATTCAATAGGAAGGTTTATATGTATAATGCATGTATAATATAATAGAGAAACACTGATAATTTTAGAGGTTTCGAATGTGATGTCGTAAATAAACACATTATTTTTTGCGCTTACATTGCAAGCGCTTGCTGAAACCTCCGAGATAGATGAAAATAATGTATGTACTACAGTATTGTACACCTTAAAAAGCTGCATAAAAAAGTCCGCTATGGTATATGTCTACCTCTTAGGGATAACCTACAAGAACGTAACATTTTTATTTCTTTTTTTTTACGACAAATAGTGCCTTATTTACGAAGCGATTGTAAGCAATAAAGCATTAATCTTTATTTAATTATGTACCTTAAATCCTTTTTTCCATTATTTAAATTTTGGTAGGCGCTTCCGTTCATGCAAACACAGGTAATTTGTCATATAAAATAGGCGATTTGTTTTACAAAAAAAATATTTACTGTTAAATTATTCATACTTTTAGAGTAAATAAAATAAATAAATAAAATTGAAGTGGCCGTTCATAACATTTAAAAAACGCTTTTTACTAAATGCATGTGTATACACTGTACATATACCAAAATATCATTTTTTTTAAGTTCTTGTTTGTCCGGTTAATCTCTGGAAAGGCAGAACCGATTTTGACGGGACTTTCAATGGTAGGTAGCTGATGATACAAGGAGTAACTAAGGCCACTTTTTTTTAGACTAACTTTGCCAGACAGAGACAATAACCGCGGGTAACACCGCGGAGTTCAGCTAGTAATGTATAAATATGGTTTTAAATTATAAAACAGAATGGTTTTGAAGAGTTATTCTTCTGCTGCTTGAATCACATTTTCCACAGAAAACTGCACTCTCCTCAAGTCGGTATTTCAAAGCAATAAAGTAAAGAATCTGGCAATAACGTCATACAATCATAGGATTTGAGTGAATAAATAAAAATCAAGCTGTTTGTGTAATTGAATCCTCAAAAATCCTCTAGCTTTGTGAGTACGAGGAGTTGTCTCATTGCATATCTGCATTATTTGAAACTTGAAGAAACAGGGAAGGACTCCAATTGGCCCTTTGTTCTACTAGAAAACAGTCGGTCTTGGACAAGATAAAAGTAATAGGGAAAATTACGTGGCCTAGTACAAGTGTAGTATGACGTCTTAGGTGGGTATAAAACAGTAAAACTAAATGAACACAAAAACCTATGAAGCTTCTCTGAGAAACAAATAACTTACATTTACTAACAAATGAGGTTGTGTTATCAAACAAGAATTTATAATTATTTAGTATATAAATATTATACACCAGCTGATCCACGCAATTCTTCTACGTCATTTTTCAATCATCGTGATATAAAATATATCTACTAGCTCGGGCTCGCCAGCAAAATACATATTCAATACAAAAAGTGAATATCAATTAGATGGTTTCGGAGTTCATCGTGAGCTACAACTTGATACGAGAATAATATTTATTTATTAGCTGAGCCACGCGGCGTTATCCGCGCTACAACAGTACCCCGGGTAACGCTGCGGGACAAAGCTAGTCTAAAAAAGTAGTATCGGTTCAACCGTTACAGAGATTAGCCGGAACTAACATACAGATTGACAGACAAAAATTAAAAAGAAACATATTCTGATATATGTTTATAATCAATTTGGTTTGGTTTGGTAAAGACATTCGCTTTTAGAAGAACAATTATCAAAAATCAAACATATCTAGTAAGTACCGCTGAATAAGCACAAACGCGCAGCGACTAGTAGGAATGTGGCAAAATAAAGAGAAATTAGTTAGTGCTGTTGAAGTCCTATTTCTGTCATTCAAGAAGGCGGGACGTAATCAAACTACACACATTAGATTCCTATTGGAAGGGCTTGATTCCCATCATTATCGCTTTAGTAAATACATAGATGAAAACATCTAGTATACCCAGAATAAGATTTTATTAAACACGACACCTTCTAACCCTGTACCTGTAAAACCATCTCATTTTACCTACTTACAAAACCAAATACACTTTTTAAATCAAACAATTCTAAGTATGTCACAAACACAATTTATATAAACACGCTTATCTGATCATCAAGGTAAGAATTACTTATCAATTAGAAGATTCCGTGAAACAAATCAAAATGGACGGGAACACTATGTAAGTAAAGCTGCGACCACCAATATTATTCTGTGATACGTTATTAGTCAAATTTTAGAAAAATATACATTAAGTATGTATTAGAAGCTAGCTTTCAGAACCAATTTCTAAGGGCTAAAATCTAAATAATAAATAAATAAACCAATAAATATTTTTGACATCTAACACACAACGCCATCTAGTCCCAAGCTAAGCAGAGCTTGTTTTATGGGTACTAGATAAATTGTAAATAATAAATTTCAGATGCGAATTAGCCTCAATAATGATAAAATCCAATGATGTACTCCATGGTTTTAGAATAAAAATATATTATCATGTCAAACTACATTAACTTGCAATGTCAAAGTTTGAAAGGAATGTATGTATGTATGTATAATCAAACATTTACAACATTTAAATATCATATACTAGCTCACCCTCGCAACCTCGTTTACGTCTACTATTGCCCGTAGCGGAATAATTTTCCCCCGTTTTTTTAAACATTCTTCATTGGGGCTCCGCCTATTGGTCTCAGCGTGATGTTAAATACCATTATAGCCTTCCTCGATAAACGGACTATCCAACAATCAAAGATTTTTTCAAATCGGACCAACGGTTCCTGAGATTAACGCGTTCAATCAAACAAACTTTACAGCTTTTTAATATTAGTTTAGATATTCATTATACTCGTATCATTTACGACATTTACTTGAAATATATCTTTTACTTCGAGAAGTAGGAGTGTACTCCTTCTTAAAAGGTCGGCAACGCACTTGTGACGCCTGGTGTAGGGTGTCCATGGGCGATTGTAATCGCTTGTCACCAGGCGATACGTCTGCTCGTTTGCCCCCTATTTCATAGAAAAAACGTGACCTTGAACGTAGAAAACATACCTACATTTGAAAGAGAAACCTACTCACTTTCGTCTTAAACATTTTAGCCTAGCCTTTTCTTAGCCTAGTTGCATTCTGCAGACATAAACGTTAATAGACAACTAACGAATATATGGGAATGAAGCTTAATCACGTGGTTTAAACAAAAATTTAACCACAAGCCTATTAACAATACAGGATAATAGAGCGTTAGCGTTTGTAGAAATAGCAATTGCAGGATTGAAATTGTTTTTAATACAGTTTCACAATTTAGTTCATTTCATAATTAAATTTGCAAATTGATTAATTGCTTGCATTTGTTACAAAAGTGGTTTAGGCCTAAAATATTTTAAAAATTATACACAATACTTATGCGATGTGCATACCCTATCAGATAGTCATTATGTGTAACAGCGTAGAATGCGCTGTCAAAACTTATTCAACCATTTCTTTAATTTTTTTCTTTACAAATTGTAAGTGAAATTTATAAATTACTAGCTGCCCCAGTAACGATATTATTAATAAATAAATACGTGATAATAACTATCCATATGCTATCGCACATCGGCAAAATACACGAGAAAAAACGTGAAAATCGTTGAGATGGAGTCGGAGTTCAGAAATAGATTTAAGATTAGAAATTTATCTAAATATTAATACGTGAAGAAAAGCTTTTAAGCTCTACTTTGAAAATTATGGAATCGAAAGACTACGAAAGAACAATGTCTCAAATAAAATTTTATTGGCATATTTTTCAGTGTCCGGTGAAAAATACGCAAAAATCCAGAAAATATTCCAGGTTGAAATTGCAGAGGTTGCGTGTATATCGAAAGAAACCCATGAATCTTTATCATAAATAACCGTATGTTTGTCGTAAAATATAGAAAAAAATAAAATGAAAAGTATGTGGATTAAATGCCTAAATAAATAGGCGGTAGACATTACTTATATTCAAATTGTTGAAAATATCCACTTGGAATTCAAATAAACAAAAAATAAAGTTAAGTGTTCTTTATCTATGGCACATCGACAATATTTCCACTGTCAATATTGCCAAACTTGACATAAATCCAGAGAACTATTATGGTTTTATTCTATTATTTACAGTCCTATACTAACGTATCTGAAGAATGTGAACTATTATATTTGTATTATGATTCTTAAACATATTTACAAAAAAAAGTAAATTCAAACATACACTGTTTTTATTAAAAGTAGTGAGTAGGTACAATATAAGTTAATCAAATACACTTCTTTTATAAGTTGTTTTGTTTTATGTCTCACTCGGGTCTTGATTATAGAAAATAAATTAGAAATTATTTAGTGTTTGTTAAAAGAAGACATTTCGGACGCTAAATTAATCTATCAACTAGGGTTTCGCCATTGTTCCTTCTTACTATCTAGCCATATCCCAAGATTATTCGGGGTCGGCTTCTAGTTCCACCAGGTTTTACTCGAATCAGTGTTTCCACGGAGCAACTGGCATCAGATCTCCGCAACCCTGAGTGTGATCTGAATTCGAAGGTTGACACTATTGTCTGTATATTTGAGGGCACTGACTTATCAATAACGATTACCATAGATGTTCATTGGCAACCGGGACCGACAACTTAATGTGCTCTCCGAGGCACGGACGGGTAACACCGCTATCTTCCATTCTCCGAGACGGTTAATAAGAATTTTTACATACGAAAAACACGATACTTTACTTTGGCCCAACTAGGGATACGCTAGCCGCCAGACCAATAAAATAAAGTGATCTAATTTCCACACCACCACCTGATTTACATGAATCCTAAACAATTTAGGTACACTTAGTTCCTACGTTTATGCTGAAACGAGTTTGTTCTGCAAATTATGTTATATGTATTGAATGTAAAATTCTAGAAGAATATGAATTATACGAGTATAAAACTCAATATTGTTGATAAATAATATAATTAATTATGTATAACACTATATTACGAAGAAAAAACTTACACATGAAACAATAGTCCACAAACTTCCTCTCGAACCAGATCTGAAGCGGTTGAACCATAACTCGAAATGACTGGAAAAGGCTTTACTAAACATACACAGGTGTACCGTCTTAATCGCAAACATTAGCAGGTAGAACTCACTCACAAACCCTTAATAGCCTCACACGATGCCGTCCCACTTTTTGAATCGAAATTGTAATGTCCCGCGCGGAATAAGCTTAGTCCCGCTTTTTGGCGATAACTGGCCGGACCAAAACGAAGTTAGTTAGCCTTAGTACTTTATCTTAAATAAATTAGGCAGGAAATAAAAAAGCACTATTATATTATAAACAACAAAGTTCCTTCACGGTGGTATAATGTAGAATGTAACAGAAGAACAAAAGTATTGCGATCGACTATTTTGTTTTGTTGGTTCACGTACGTACGTACGTTTTTACGATTTTTTACTTTTTCTCGCTTACGAGGAAAGAACCCCGCTTTTTGTCACTTTAAAATCATTACACATTCTATGTCATGACTTTCAATAATAGCACTTATCTCTGCAAGACACTCAACATATTCGGGCAAGTTATCATCACAATCTGTAGGCATGTAAACACAAAAAACTAATACATTTCTGGCATCTAGTGTCAATCTCACCGCCATCATCCGATCACTATCGCACTCAACTACACTAACATCCGTAAACAGAGCAGATCTCCACATCAATGCAATCCCACTATATGGACGGCCTCGCAGCACTCCGCAGGATGTATCAATGGATGACTTTCCGACACGGGAAAATTCTTTATTAATTTCATTCAGGAAACCCAAGTCGTGAGGCAACAGCCAGGTTTCCTGTAGTGCAATTAGATCGACTTGTTTGCATAATTCCCTTACGTGATCTACTGATCTTCTTATCGGCTTACAGTTAAAAGACGCTAAGGTTGTATGTTTATTACGTGTATTCATTATTAATGTTTAGTAACCACATTATCACCCTTAAAGGGACGTTGTTGTCTAAATCTGCGAAATACTAATCCTTGTGGCCAAAAGTCGTGTTTTAAGAAAGTATTCAAATGGGATGAGGCTACTGATATTTTGAAAGAGTTGAAGTTTGTTTCCCTGTTTTGTACTAACAACTCAACAGACTGACATTCTTCTTGCATACTTCTAATGTGGTCCAGTATGTCGGCTACTGTGGTATCTTTCTTTGTACGCGAAAGGTAAATGTAAGAAGTGGAGTCTGCCACTTGCAGTCTGCTATTTGTTTGCAATGTTCCTCGGGTATTACTGTATTTGTATCTATTTTTCTTACTGTTCACCACCGTGGTAAATCCCTCGCTATCTATAAGTTTATTCGTCTTATCGGTACTTGCTACGATATCTCTAAAAGTAGGCCTAAAGAAGGATTGAGAGTCGCTGGAAGTAGCCTCGGTAAGATTGTGCGCAAGCTCGAGCTTATTTATGACATTCGTGTTGCCCTTAATAAGTCGGTCACCTGTTAAGCCGCTAGCGCATACACTTGGCTCGACAAAGCTCGGTTCACTTTCATCCTTCGCACAGATGTTCATACATATGGTATTCGCAACCGAACTTTCAAGTGGTCGAGCTCGGATAGTTTTTGTTTCGTCTCGACCGTTTCGACTAGTCGGCTTAGTTCAGGTGAATTCAATTTTGCCGCGTCCGTCGTATTCGCGTTTGTTCTTCTCCTCTATTATCGGCGAAGATAAATGATTCCGACAATTATCTTGCATCTCCATGATCATTCTTCGCACGTGATATATGTCATTTTTTACAACCTCCATGTCACATGATAATGAGGATTTAATTGTTTCGTTAAATTCTTTATTTTTAAGTGCAGCCACTTCGATTCTTAAAACAGACATTTCTTTTAAAAAAGTCGTTACGTCAATGTGATCAAACGACACTGGTGGCAGTTTATTAAGATTTTTCACCACAAAACATGGCAAAGTCGTGGGTTTAGAATCTTTTATCAGTTTTATTATTTCTTGTAAACTCTTATGTTCGACACCTTCCTTTCTTCGCATAGTCCTCTTGCTAGGAGCCAGTAGTTTGTTTGCTAGTGCCCTAGCTGTCTCAATCTCTTCTACAATTCTTAACATAGTTTTAAACTATAGTGCTTGGATTAAACGCTGTTTATTAAAACTGTAACCTAAGCCTTCAAAATGCTATAACATCACGCTGCAAGTGCCAACATGATAATAACAACTCTTACCAACTGGCTACTTTGTAAAGATTTCTGTTTTAAAAGTTTTGAAATGTGCACTCACGTTCTGAGCTTATCTAATATTAGTACATCGTGGCCCGATGTATCGAGATTATGAGACTTGTTACTAAGTGAAATATTGAACTTGAATTGACGGATAATCTTTATATTATCTCGTGAGGCCGAAAGATGACATAATTAATTCTCTTAATATTTAATATTAACGGTATTATTGGAATGTTTGAAATTATCCGACAAAATCAGACTACAAAATCCTTTAGGTAAATTATCATGATTTTATTAATATGTTTCAGGAATATGTACGTTCGATATTAGTTATAATACTTGTGTGTGTGGTTACGGCTTGTAAAAATCTTGCCAAATCAATTCATTAATCTTATACCACAACACTATCAATATGTGATGTTACAAAAAAATTGTTTTGTTGTGAAACAACCTTTTCTTATTAATGAATAACATTAAAAGGTTTTTATTTTGGTACACACACAATACAAATATTTGTTTACAAACAAGCAGAAATTAAGAATATACGTAACAAAAAACTATACCAAAAATGGAATCAATTCAGCATTGTGTGATCCTGTCTGTACCTAAGAGGAACTTTCACGTTTTGCCCCCTTTGAACTTGGTGCTACACCGACAATTACAAAAAGTTCAATATGAATTGGTGCCTTTTTAGTTTATAAAATAACAGACTGTCACTACCCCCATTTTTACCGCGGGTGTCGTAAGAGCAAAGAGAAGGAAAACTAATAAAAAATATGGCAACACATCTAGCTAACATGACGGATTATAGTGATTATATACTAATACGATTAATGAGGGATTGAAGTGAGTCGCAGCATTTTATTTTGGTTAAGAGTGCTTGAAGGCAGAGTTGGCAGTTGTATCTCCTTCTTTACACAGTGTAAAATGAAATCGATCTTTTAAACTACCCTACGAGTTTTAAAGCAGTTTTCAAAAATAGATAGAGTCATTTAAGTAAGGCATGTATGTATGTGCATGTATAGCAAATTATCGTCAAAGAATATTAAAGGGTATTGCCGCTAGTACATTGTATAGTACCAGTACTTTGCGGTTTAATCACTTTTATAACTATTATTTGAATGTTTAGAATTTCATATAATTTCATGAATAACCGATCATGACATTCAACTTTTCTAAATTATTATTCATCGTTAAGTTAACCAAACACAATTTCAGACTCTAATTACTTTATGTGTATTATGCATGAAGGTACGCAAAACAATATATGAATTTATTAATATGCAAGATGTTTATGCCATGTCGATGATGGTTACTTGTAGAGAAACTTATTGAGCTGTAAAAGATGACGTCAGTTCTCATTGTGTCGCACAACATGTCTAACTCTATCTAAAGCCATAAAATCAGGTGTCAAGCTCTTTGTTATAGGTGATGGGACGACCCTGTGACTTTGTGCATTTACTGAGATGTTAAAGTTAGGGTTCAACATCATAGTTATTTTTTCACTTTTATAAACTAAGGAATTAAAAATTATTTAGTGTCATTATTAAATTATAATTTATTTATTAATAACTTAATGCACAGGTTGCATGAAGACAAATTTAAGCCATGGATGGAGTAATTTTTCAACCTTCAGGTGATGCAGAAATATGATGCCCTAAATGCAAAAATAAAATGTAATTTTGACATAGTTCTATATGAACTTATAGAAATTTAACTTTTACATTTAAGTTAATATTCAAAATAATTATTGTGTTTAAATTTATTTCTAGTTATAAATCCAGTAGTTTACACAAAACAAATACAACATCCAATTTAAATCAACACTGATTGATAAAAACAGTTATTAGTGTGCAGCACAGCAAGATAATTCTCCCCAGCCTGAATAACTCTCCGAAATCCGCGCGTTTCCAGATGAACTTCAATATCCGACTTTACGTACAAACACTGGTCAAAGAATTAATAGTATTGTAATAAAAGTTTAACCAAAGGGGTTTGTATGAAACGTTGTCTAGGACTAGTGATTGGCACTCCCTTCTATATTTTTAACAACGGGTAATCCTATATCGTAATATAAAAAGAGAAATTAAATTGTTTCACTAATTAAAAATCGTCGAAATCATTAAAAATATAAGATGGTAATGTTAACTTACAAAGTTTTATTAACTTGTCTGTGTTTTGCAAACTGAGAGACGCCTAGATTAACTAGAAATTAGTTTTCTTCGCTGTAGCAGTCTTTTTAATTATTTAGATAGTTTTGGCATTGCTAAACATAACATAAAAAAAATTAAACATCTTAAAAAATCTGAAGGGCATTGGTGATTTGTCCCGCAAAGTCTATAATTCTTCATCAATATATACAACAGTAAATTTTCTGAGAATTGTTTGTTCGTAATCGCAAAACTTTATTTTTAATAGTAACGTAATTAAAAATTTTAGGTTTATCCTTTAGTTGTGATATTAAGCCTTGCCTTTAACCCATTCTTAGCCAGTCAAAACCTTCTTTTTAAAAAGAGGCCTATGACCAGCATTGGATTATTCAAGGCTGTTGATGAGTTGAGATGAGAACCTATTAAGTCAAAGTAAATACATAGGTTTATTTATTAACTAGCTGATCCACGTAACCTCGTTTGCGTCTTCTATTGCCCGTAGCATGAAAATTTTCCCATTCTTTATTACATTCTTTATTGGTGCTCCGCTCCTTTTAGTATTAGCGTAATGATATATAGCCTTCGTCGATAAATGGACTATACAACACTGAAAGAAATTTTCAAATCCAACCAACGGTTCCTGAGATTAGCGCGTTCAAACAAACAAACATTCAAACAAACAAACTCTTCAGCTTTATAATATTAGTTAGTCTGCTTACAAATACTGTTACAATTAAAATAAACAAAATATTACTTTACATTTGTAATCTGTCTGATTGTTCATTGTGTTTTCTTATTTTCACGCCAATATATTGAAAATATTTTGTGATATTAAAATGGATCGCTGTGATGTGTAGGTGATGGAGCCAAATACAATTTTAAAAATCCTCCATGCGCTTGGTATTAGTCAAATAATTGTACCGTCAGTACCGTGCTATTGATAGGTACAATTAAATCTCCTCTTTTTGTGACAGAAAAAGATCTGACCGTCCACGTGGTGTTTGTACGAAAAAGGCGATCAAAGCAGTAAGGGAAAGAATTCGTAGAAATCCTGTCAGAAAGTTAAAGATCTTATCTCGGGAGATGAAGACAGCACCTAGAACCATGACGCGTATTTTAAAAGGTGATTTAGGACTTGCAACCTTTGAGAGACACAGTGGTCATTTCTTAACTAATAATTTAAAAAAGAATAGGGTGGTAAAATCAAAACAATTACTTAAGCGGTACGCAAAGGGAGGAGAGATTATTTTTCATGTTTTGTTCATTGTGCGTTTTTTTTTCCAATTGAGCAATATTTTAACGTATTTATGATGAAAGCTTTAAAGGAACTGCCTAATTAGTCAACAAAGTACTACAGTGGGTATCATCCGACTTCAGTGATGGTGTGGTGAGGTGTTAGGTACGATTATAAAAAGTGACTGAGTTATATTTTCGTGAAAAATGTATCAAAATATCGGCACAAGTGTATCAAGATACTCGTACCATTCTTGGGAAGTTAGTTAAGCCCCTTAACAACACCGTGTTCACTAACCAAGCCCTTTCAGCAAGACTCGGCGCGGGGTCCTAAAGCTCGACCCATTCAATCTTGGTTAGAAACGAACGTTTAGTTCATCAGAGCTAGTCGGTCGTCATCTAGTCCTGATCTAAATCCACTATATTATGATTTATGGACAGTTTTAGAGATTAAGGCTTGCCCTAAACGCGATAATTTTGCGTCACTAAAACCATCCATACGATTGGCAGTGAAGACTTTCCTCCCTTGCTATACTGCTTTACTTTTGAAGCAGAATAATTGTTTCCTACATTATTTACGTAAAACTTTGACCGTTTGCGCAGCGCGCTATAGAAGTTCTCAAAACAAATAATTTTCCCACTTTTTTACAACATTTTGTCATTGATACTCCGCTTGTTTTGGTCAAAGCGCATTTAGTTTATAGGCATTCTCAATAACTGGGCTAACTAACACTGAAAGACTTTTCAAATCAGACCAGTATATCCTAAAATAATCCTGTTGAACCAAAAACCTACAACGCAATTTTATAATACCAGTATAGTTATTGTTGATTTTTTAAGTTTAGTCTTTAGTTAAATGATGTAATAGACATTTTTTTATTTCAGTACCTGGATGAATCCTAGCTAGATTTAGAATTGAACCTTAGCTAAATCGATTTTTGGCCCCCGAGGCCCCGTCCTACCAAATTTCATGAAAAACTTTGGAGCCGTTTACGAGATTCATATTATATTTATACAATAATTGCTCGTTTGTAGGTATTAGATTTATAGTCGTTCCAATAGTTTATTTAACTTTTGACAGCTCTAATACTTAATCAAATAGTGATACCCTGACCCTTTACCTATTCGATTTCTTTCATCGATCGATTTTATGCATTAAGAAGTTTTAATCGATTTAACAAACTCATTATTTTATAGATAATTTCGTACTTCATATTTGTATGTGTTTCAATGTGCGACCTCCTTTGTCAAAATAAAGAAGAAATGGATTAAAAGAATGTTGTTCAAATATGACGGTTCTATGTCATGAAAAAATATATAAAAGGAACTGAATTTTCAAAATGTATTATTGTATTGTGTTGTAATTCAGTGGTTAATATTGTATTTGTTAAACTATTGATGATCTTTATTAAATCTCTCTATGTCTATTTTAAAATAATCTACAGTATTTCAATGAGTAACCTTCAATATAGTTGAGTATTTATATTCCTCCGTATTGATTTATTTGTGAATTCTCACGTTTGGTTGAGTTGAGCGTATCGTTCCTGCCTTCGTTACTGTCAAAATGCCAAAAAAGAAAGTACTCAAAGGACAAACAAGAGAGTTTGTCTTGCGATATAATCGATAATCGATTTATTTCGAAACCGTTTTTATAGTCTGTGGTCATTAATTACGAATTACCCATCTCTAAGTGGACGCAGCCCGCCCATAAAGTACAGTATTATCTGTAGTACATTGTATCAAAAATTATTACAAAACTTTATGTGCGTGATCTGTCAAAAGTTAAATAAAGTATTGGAACGACTATAATAAGATACGTACTCGTATTACGTATATATTTGTCAACAGTCTGATTGCCATAGCACCGGCTTAGCCTAACGGCGAGAGGGTCGAGTAGTATTTTATTTTTACTTACCTATTAAGGCGACGGAAGATAAGATTTGCGATTGACTAATCGCAAGATCGAACCTCACACTACTCGTATACTGGCAAAAGAAGTATCAATCACTACAAATAGGTTACTATTACATTAATTTTAACGTTGACAAAGTGGGTATGCAGAAGTATTTTACACAAATTAGCACTTTATAAACACTTTTTAAACTACGACACGTTGCAAAACTTGAATGCGCTTTAAAACGGTGTCTGACGAGGATCGCGGGCATGCACAGACTGGTAGAAGCGGGAACTGTATTCAGGTGGGATAGCACCATATACCTTCTCATTCGCCCTTGGATTGGCATGCGTAGCCGGGCGGAAAACCTAGCGAACTAAGTTTTCCGACCTGCATGTTAATCTATACAAATAAATGAAATTGAAATGTCTAATTTCAAATTAAGTACATGCGGTACATCCAAAATTCAAATTTTTCATGTGTTTGTCTATGTGTGTTTGAATGCTTATTTAGACTAATATCTGGAACTCCTGTACCGATTGTGATGGGACACTAGCAGATAGCTGAGGATATAAGGAGTTATTTGGGCTATTTTTATTTTAGAATGAAAATAGGGTTTTATGATAATAAAAAAACAATTAAATGATTCACTAAATATATATTATAGTTAAAAATTCGCGTATTATCCAGAATATTCGATTGAAAAGCAACAAAACTATAAATAATATGGCGCGGCGCAGCCAGTATATTAATGTAAAGTGGTTTTAAAAATATTATTAGTAATAGAACTTAGGCGTGTGCAAGCAATTTTCCAATTTTTTAATGTCAATCGTTTCCGTCGGCTTACATATATTTAACATACACGGTATTTAAAAATCTTAATACCTTCTATCAGTAACGCAGGTCACATATTTTTTACTTATAAACATAAATAATGTTTATAAAAAAAAAATTATAGTATGTTCAAAATAAATAGTTAAAAAAGCAACACGTAAGTTTTGACCACGTACCCTAAACAACCAGCCCATCGCTCATTTTTTCCGACTTATAATCAATTTTAACTAATAATTTTAAAATGTTAAAATTAAATAAATTTTTACCCGTAATTGTAAAAAAAAAACAAATTTAAAAATAGTAATGACGAGGTTTCTAAGTAACAAAAAAATGCGGGAAAACCTTTCGCTCCCATTGGTGGACGTTTAAATGACGGACCAATCCGGTGGCAGTGTTCGTGCCGAACACCTTCATTCGCCTGCCCACCAACTCTACTTACACAAGTTCACAAATATCGACAGACTAGTAATATCGTACTGGTTTACTACAATAAGTAATATTTTACTTTACATGTAGGTTCTAAAGTCTCTAAAAACATTAGGAAATATGGTTTAAAAATTTACTCCCAAATCGATTAACGGTTACATAAAAAGCGATTAAGCACACACCATTGACTGACTGGGCCGTTAGCTACCCCGTGTAGCTAAATCATTTACCTAAAAGGCTATATACCATGAATAAATGTCTTGTTTTAAAGGAACCCACGTATATGTATACCATTGATTTTGTATTTAAACATTATATATTTGATTTATATATTTTTACTATAAAATATTATTTTTACATAAAGACAAACGAATATTTTATTAATAGTTAAGTTCCAATTAGTACATTGTGTACGTAACGCACACATGGAAGGTGGTAGGCGTGCACTGGGCTCCAAAGAGGCGGATGCGATGCAACCTACGTCATCGCAACACTATTTAAGCCTGCACTAGCCGGTGTTAGTCACAGACTCATCTGAAGCTCCGTAGTCACGGTTGAGTCCTAGGACAGAACGGTCGCGACTCTCCTCTCCGGACACAACCTACTCGCTCCTATCCGCGCTAAAGTCACTTATAATCGACTTAGAATTTTCACGAAATTTTCATAAATCGCGTTCTTTTATTTTTTGTGTTTCATTATTTGAAAAGAAAAACCATTTTCTGAAGTTTCTTAATCGGGCTACCCGTTTTCATAGTCTTTTTTAGACTCGTTATTAAAATCGGAAAAATTAAATATCATTTTTTTTCCGTCGGTCTACCTAACGCGTTTTTCTGTGTTCTTAATTTAATATTTGGTTTAAAAAATATCTTTCAAATATCGGGCCTTCTTTTAAACTTCTACGTTCCAAATTTAAAAATAAATATTCCAAATAAAAAAATTCAACGTTCTTTGTTCAAAAACGTTACTTAAAAAATAAAAAAATCGAATAACTCTTGGTGGTCTACTTAACTGGTTAATATAGCTTCTTATTCAAAAGTACTTCAAAATTCGTCTGAGTTTCAACTTTTTAATATTTCCGTCGGGTATTTTTGAAGTTAAAAGACCACCAGAGCCATCAGCCATCAAAAAAATTATAAATGTCAGGGCAACGTTTCCCATCGTTCTACGACGGTTATAAAGCTGAGATGTACCATGCACAAACGAGAAGAGAAATACGAGAGAACACCACCCAAGGTCCGCCAATGTCGCGCAACCCACATCGTCCATATAGCGAAGACAGAACCCGTTCCGCCAGCGTTTCGCGGCAAGAAACAGCCAGTAAGTACCACATAATTAGTTAAAATCATTTGCTTTATTTTAAACTGTTCATAGTTTTCTTCCTTTTTTCCTTTATTATCTAATAAAATATTTTTTCTTGAAGTATTAACAAACAGAATTTATAAGAAACTGAAAATTTATTCTAATCTCATCGTTAATCATTATTGCGGCTCTGTTTTGAGTAGAAATCTTCAGTGTCCGTACTTGAAAATGGCTAAAACAAATGTTTTTACCATTAATATGTTAATAGCACTTTTGTAGTTGTTTTAATGTATCATAAAATCGTCGGGAACATTTAGTTACTTTGACTTAACTTAGAAAAAAATTTTTTTTTTGAATTACAAATACAGTAACTTTATATTTATTATTTTAATTAATTGCTAAGAATTAAAGTAAGATTTTATTATTAAATTTACCTAAATAAACTTACTAGATTGTTTTTATTACATTTTCAATGACCCGTCATGGTTATTTTTATTTTGCTTTTTCCATTATATATTCAGATAATTTTCAGATAACTAAGAAGAATCAGTAAGAAATATATTTTTGATATCAAGAATTGACACTTGAAATGAATTTATTAATTTTAGTAAAGATAATTTAAAAAATACTTACTTGTTTATAATTTTGATTACTATAGATATTGAAGCAAAGAGTGTACTCCTTCTTAAAAGGTCGGCAACGCACCTCTGGTGTTGCGCGGGCGGCGGTAATCGCTTACCATCAGGCGATACGTCTGCCCGTTTGCCACCTATTCAATAAAAAAATATTGTGTTTGTATTTTTACCGTTATCTTCTGAACGGTGCAATGTCTTCGATGACCGGGTTCATTTCAGGAAGAAAAATCTTCAAAAACCTATTTTTTGTACTACACCTAAAGAGTAGAGAATTATGTACACACAGAACAAAAGCAATCTTCTGAACGGTGCAATTTCTTCATCACCAGAGAAAGACAGATCTAGGTCTGAAAAATAAATAAATATTCCGGACATCTAACACACAACGCCATCTAGTCCCAAGCTAAGCAGAGCTTGTGTTATGGGTACTAGACAACTGATATAAATACTTATATACCTTTTTTTGTAAATACATACGTATTATACATAGAAAAAAAATGTAAAGATTCTGTAGAAACCAAATAACAGAGAGATGAAATTAACAATCGCGGACTCTCAAACGTATTGGCTCCGCTAGTCAAGAGACTCTTTGATGAAAATATTATCTAACTTAAAGAAAAAACCCTTTCAAACGCAATTAGAGATTTTTTTGAAAACTTTAATAGTACATATTAGTTTTTTTTTTAATTGACAACTCACACATTAAGTATATATACCTAGGTGTACTTTACAAACGTGCACAAATAACAATCAGACACAGAACAATAATTTGTGGATCACACAAAATATAAACTCATATGGTGTTTGAACCCACAACACTTTAACGCAATAAAAAGCGGCATGGCGACCGCTTAAACACAACGTCATTCGTGCAATCCAGAAATAATTTGGTTACAAAGTTAGGAACCTTAGCAAGTACAAAAAAAGTGCGAGAACAATACTCTTTAATATATTACTATATATGTATCTTTAAATTATTACTACTACTAGTAATACCACGGCCTCACAGAAAACCGGGGTAAAATAGCGCTTGCGCTGTGTTTCACTGAGTGAGTGAGGATACCGGAGGCCCATACCCCCAAACCCGTCTCCCCATCTCCCTCCCATTCCCCAACGCACTTGTGGCGCCTCTGGTGTTCGCTTCGCATCGCTTACCATCAGGCGATACGTCTTCTCGTTTGCTGCACCGATTTTGACGGGACTTTCACTAGCAGATAGCTGATGTAATAAGGAGTAACTTGGGCTACTTTTTTTAGACAAGCTTTGCCCCTAGTATTACCGGCGGTTGTAAAGATACAACAATAACCGCGTGTAACACCGCGAGACTAAGCTCGTTAAAATCTAAAAAATAAAAATAAATCACAAACGCGCATGACTTCCGATTGGCTGCACCAAATTTGATAATTCTTTTATTATGTCTTCATTTGTATATACATATAAATTACATTTTTAAATATAGGTACATATAAAACACATACATTTAAAAATATAAAAAATAGTAGACCACCGACTTCGGGTACAGGGACCAAGAAACCGGTGGTTAGGGCTCCAAAGACAGGAACCTCCTCACTATACGTGCCGTGTCAAGAAGGACTGCCTTCTGTATCAGACCCTTGATCCAGCCCCCTAACGTGAGCCTCTTAAGATGTTGGTCGAGGCTCTTGGCTATCAATCCGTGAGCTGATACGACTATCGGAACAATGATCACCGAATCCACATTCCACATATCGACAATCTCGTGAGATAAATCCAAATATTTTATTTGTTTTTCTTTTTCGACTTTCACGAGATTCTCGTCATGAGGAACGGCGATATCGACAATCATTGCGCGGCGCTCTAATCGATCTATCACCACAATATCAGGCTTATTGGCTACAATAGTCCTGTCTGTGTCTGTAATAATAGATCGAAAAAAAAAATATTATTAGAAAAATTACACAAGAAGAATTAAAAGATAACGGGATTTTTCTTTTTTGTACGTGACTGTACACTCTCTGGGGGAAGCTGAGACAGATATATAAATATGGCGTTTAAGCCAGAGAAGAAAAAAAAATGGCGGTACGAAGTTTTCCGGGTCAGCCGAAAAGCATTAGTCTGAAATATTAATAAATCTACACTAATAATAAAGCTGAAGAGTTTGTTTCTTTGTTTGAACGCGCTAGCCTCAGGAACCGCTGGTCCGATTTGAAAAATTATTTCGGTGTTGGATAGTCCATTAATCGAGGAAGACTATAGGCTATATATCATCACGCTACTACTAATAGGAGCGGAGCACCAATAAAGAATGTTTCAGAAAACGGGGGAAAATTTTCATGCTAGAGGTTGCGTGGGTCAGCTAGTATGTAATATAACTATTACATATTTATTAACATTTCTAATTATTTATTTAATCATCCGCACAAAATGTTACTATCACTTTATATAATACTAGCTGACCCGACAAACGTTGCTTTGCCATAAAAAGGAATATATATTTTAGGGGTGGGTCCATATAATCGCGATGGAAAAATAGGGGTTGACCGTAGAGGGTTAAAAATTCAGGATTGTATGTATTTTCTAATGCTGCATCATAAAATAATGAAAAAATAAAAAAATCCGATTCTCAGACCTACTCAATATGCACACAAAATTTCATGAAAATCGGTCAAGCTGTTTCGGAGGAGTATGGTAACTAACATTGTGACACGAGAATTTTATATAAAAGATACATACACTACAGTTTCTACGTCTTTCTTTCCATCCCATGGTTGTCTGAGAGAGATTATCTTCGGGCGATAAGACCGCTTATTGTTCCTCCTAGTTTAAGTTAACTTTGTAAGTAATCTGGTGTACAATAAAGCGTTTATTTTTGAACTTCATACGTATAATAACAGGAAAATTCGTATACTGAGCTAATAATATAAAAAGTGCGTGCGTACAAAGTACACGTCAGAAGTGAAACTTCTTTGGCAAACAAATTTTTAAGTCTTGTTTATATTTATACCAATCTAAAACTTTACATTGCCGAGACTTAGAGAGGAGGGAAAAAGGAAGATTTGTTAGGAATTTAATTGTCATTAAAATATTAAAAGTGTCGAAAATTAATACAAATTATAAATAATTATTTTTTATACATAATTAAAGAGAATGATTAAAAATCATTCATTTTATATTGTTCAAAAAATAATGTAGTAAAATCTCAGATGATGAATATTAAATTAAAATTCGCCCTTCCTCACTCTCTCTCAATCGCTCTCTCCCTTCGTGACGCTGATATTATTATTATTACGTTTCATCCTAAAAAAAATTACCCTCATGCGCCTAAAGAAGTTTCACTTCAAAAAATACATTAACTTTCACTTGGAACATAGAACTTTCTCCTTTTTTTGAAGTCGGTTTAAAAGAAAAATATGTCAGTCATTTATTATCATACGAAAATTCTTAAAGTTAAAACTTAAACGAAAACTTACCGAACTCTAGAGTTTAAAAATAATATGCCGCGTAACCTTTAAAAACGATATATATTTGTCTTTAGAAACTATATTAACATAACAATTTTATTACATTAATGTAATGTATGACCGTCATAAAATCAGAGGATAGTTAAATAATAGAGACTCAAATTTATAGGAAAATATATATTAAGTAGGTATAATGTATTCAATTGATTACTACGGAACGGTAATATAAAACAAGTGTGGCTCAGAAAATACTTTCCACCGCGGTGTCGCTCGTTTGAAACCGCAATAATTAATAAAATAATTAAAAAAGACATTTCAAATCTCAAAATTCTTCGCATCTCTTAATTTCTCTGCTTAAAATCTTCATAAACATGCAATTTTGTTTTATATCTTGGATGAAAATGTATATTATAAACTCGACTCAAACTTAACAATTATGTTTTATTTTAATTTAAACAATTTTAATACATAAAACTACTAATTTTCGCCTGCGGCTTCGCTCGCCTTTAATAAAAAGTATCTTCTAATTCCTCCAAGAATATGTGTACATAGTATAATGGTACTCGTATTTTCACGTGAAAGCGTAACAAACGACAGGAAGGGCACGCTCGACTGGAGTACCACGGCCTCACAGAAAACCGGTGTGAAATAGCGCTTGCGCTGTGTTTCACCGAGTGAGTGAGGATACCGGAGGCCCGTACAATCCCCTTCCCCATCCCCCAAAGGTTGGCAACGCACTTGTGATGCCTCTGGAGTTGTGTTGCCCATGGGTGGCGGTAATCGCTTACCATCAAGTGATACGACTGCTCGTTTGCCCCATTCTATTCAATAAAAAAAAGTAAGAAACATACATTTAAAATAAATTTTAAAACAGTACAGTGAAGATAAATGTACCTACACATAACGCATTCTAAATTAAAGATAAAACGGGAATGCCTATTTAAATACGAATTGTCCCTGATGGGCGAAAGTTCAAGTCCTGATTCAAAGGCCGATTATCCTTCATAATTGCGGATGCTTAAACGCATACCGCGACTTATGGTACATGCACCGCGGCATAGTGAATTTTTAACAGATTTTAAAAAAAGAAGAGGTTTGTTACAATTTAAAATAAGAAATTCATGGTTCGACCATTGATACATTTAGATAATTTTTTTTTCGTTGTCTATGATTTAGTGATTTATAATATTTTAATACGCAAATCATGATCTCGTGTCTATAAAACAAGGTGTAAATTACCACATTGAACAAATTATTACGCCTGCAATTGTCTCCACGTTTTAGACTTATGGATGGATTTTATCACCTTTGTCGAAGTAGCGCAGCGTAAAAAAAACATCTTTGAAATGTCTACATTATTGAGCCAGTGGCTGGTTCATAGATGCGTAAACTAGTTGAAATAGTGCTATTTTGAAATTGGTAAATAGAATACTTTTAGGGTTCCGTACTTAGAAAAGAAACATACTGGAACCCTTAAAAGATCACTTTGTTGTACGCCTGTCTGTATGTCAAGACGCTTTTTCTCAGGAATGCGTGAAGGTATCAAGCTGAAATATATATCAAATACTTAAGTTTACTGTCCCTTAGAGTTCTGAAAAAACCAAACATCTAAGCCAACACAATCAAAAGATACAACCGTTTATGCTGCAAATTTTCGACCCTCGCAAGGGGATCAAAACCTACAGGGTACTTCCCGTGAACTCAGAATCTTGAAAGTTGGTGCGAAGCAACATCTTGTAGCACTGTTAAAGGCAAAATTGCGAAAATCATAAATTTTTGTTCCATTATATAATATGCCTAGAGGTTTGTACGGAACCCTTGTTGCGTTAGCCGGACTCGCACTAGGCCGGTTTTTATTTTTACATCGTATTAACGAATTTTAAGAGAGTATATCAAATGTCAGATATGTAATGTACAAAGGGCGACCTTACTACCAAAAGCAATGTCTTCCAGTCAACCTTATGACTTTGAGATGACAGAACAAACATGATCAGATAAAATCAAAGAATATATTTTAGTACATTTCTATTATCTCCATCAATAGTTTCAGTAAATATCATCTGGAAATTGGAACAGTTAAATCAAACCGTTAACATACGAGTAACATCGTGAAAAATGTAAAATTAGCAAAAATGTAAATTCATCTTGTAATTAATACCCAAATAATAACAAACATTTATTTATTTATTTATAAATTTATTTATCTATTTCAGACGGAAAAATTATATGTGATTTTAAATAATTAACAAATCAATCAATGTTTGATGATATTTTGTTTCATTGGGGTTCATCAAGTCATGCCTATTTATGTAATGGCATCGTAAATAAGTAATTTAAATGTATTTTTCTAAAATTGTGCAACTCAAGCCTTATAAGGTTAGAAAAATCTTGATTAGTCGTAATTTACAAACACAATAATTTACTATAATTGACGAATTTCACAAACATTTGGTCCGACCCGGGAATCCTTAAGAACAGGAATCGCATACGCTAACGAGAAACAATAAAACGTTTTCAATCTTACAACCACAGATAATCAATGAAAAAGACAGTGATGTATACATCAATATCGACATCGATGTTTAGTTGATACTATGAAACCTAGAGACGGGCGCATAGGTCAAATTTACAACAGAAAACAAAGTTCGCTAAGAATTTTGGTTCATTTTCCACGCGAGCGACTATACTGTTGAAATACTCGTATTGTCAACTGTAACATACTGCTTACAATTGAATGTACAGTTAACGGTTTTGTCAATGTGATGGTAACATATATATTGGAAGCTGATTTACTGTATAATATTTTTCGACTAACTGCCAAATCTATTACTGTGGTCGGCTTCAAGCCTTTGGACACTTCAGCCCCTTCAATAGTACAAAATGGGAAATCACAAATTTAACTCTATGTTTGTAGGTTGTTGTAGTCAAAATAGTTCAACACAAAAAAGGATTGTCATCAGGAGAATTCTACTTCTCATGTAAAAAAAAAGTACCTTTTAAGTCACATAAGGGTAAAAACTAGAGATTTTCATGGTGGGTATTTTATTTTAATACAGTATATATCCAACACCATCTAGGCCTTTAATTTGACCAGAGCTTGTTTTTTGGTTACTAGACAACGGATATGAATACTTCTTTTTTGTAAATACATTCATATTATACATACTTATCTTTTTAAGATCAAAGCAGGCATCCCATAAGGTAGTATCATGGGCCCATTACTGTATCTGGTTTATACTTTTGATCTTCCAAACGCGGACAATGTCGTTACCGGTTCATATGCTGATGACACAGACACACGCCATCCGAAGCATCAGATAAACTCCAAATAAGTCTAACAGCATATCTGAATGGCTGAGGGATTGGAAGATAAAAGCAAATTAACGCGACACATGACCTGAAGTGGAACTAAACCACGCAAAGATCCCACAGGCAGACAGCGTTAGATATCTGGGTATTTATCTGGACAAACGACTAACTTGGACAAAACATATTTTCACGAAAAGAAAAGCCCTTGGCCAACAGGTGAAAAAGATGTATTGGCTTCTAAACCGAAGATCTCAACGTTCTTATGAAACCAAGCTCTTGCTCTAAAAAGCAGTAATTAAACCAATTTGGTCATACGGAGTGCAACTCCGGGGTAACAGCATCAAACTCAAACCTAGAAATACTGCAGCGGTATCCATCCAAAATACTTCGCATGATTACTAACGCCCCGTGGTACATTAAAAACGACAGATTCCATCGTGAATTGAACATAAAAACAGTAAAGGAGGAAGTGGCATACTCAATAGAAAGCTATCACAAGCGTATACAAAACCATCGAAACGAACTAGCAAAGAACCTAATGGAAAATGAAGCTGGCACAACTTTCAAAAGATTAAAGAGACGTGCGCCTCAAGATCTATTGAAAATGTAGGTATGAAACTAAATTTGGCTAAATCATTGGATTTGGAACCAAACACGCCCATATAAATTCTTAAAGTCTAACTAAATGTCAATAAAGACAGATTGTAAGAAAATAAGAGAGTTAAAAAAAAATTATACATACAAAACAGTCAAACTTCGAAACAAATGTTTGCAGATTATACAAACATTTATTATTATAGTTCCATTCCTTCATTCATTCATTGGAAATAATAAATACAATTTATTATTTCCAGGAATAATCGAGACCTCAAGCGCAGGAGTCGCATACACCACCATTGCGTCACCAAGGCAGAAAAAAACATGAATAACTATTTCCCTTGGTTACAGCATCGCGCATGAACCGCTGGGCTAAATTCACTCATTCTTATAGTATTCGATAGGACACTTATTGAGGAGGTTAGAGGCAATAAAATATCAAGGCCAACAGGAGTAGAGCATCAAAGAAAACTGTTGCAAAAACTAGGAAAACTCATTACTTGAGAGTCACTGATGAAGTTGCACGGTTTAGCTAGTCATTCATGTTCATAATTGTGGCCACAA
Organism: Spilarctia lutea; assembly: GCA_916048165.1. Classification (NCBI taxonomy): domain Eukaryota; kingdom Metazoa; phylum Arthropoda; class Insecta; order Lepidoptera; family Erebidae; genus Spilarctia; species Spilarctia lutea. The sequence continues at coordinate 25,288,259 of OU696470.1, read as the reverse complement.
TTTCTTTAAAAAATGTAATATTTTAATTTACACAAAATATTGCTAACTAGGTTTTATTTTTCAAAATAGTAGGTATATTTAACAAAAAGAAGTGTTTATATGAGTTAGTAGTGTGAGTATATATGTAGATGTACCTGTTTTCAACACCTTGATGACACAGTTCATGCTGAGTTAGTGCATTTACAGGTATGGATACAAGTGTTCAAGATCGAACTGAAGTCATCAAGTTAATTCGACGTTTTGCACTGAATTGACCTTGCTCGTTCCGGTTGTAACATGAGAAATGCCTTCATTTGGCCGACTGAAGAATAGTAATTGACATTATTATTTTCTCCCACAGGCTCAACTACCTCGACACTAACGAGAACCCCGTCCTTGTCAGATTTTTATGGCCCAATAAAACCGCTGCCTCCAACTACAGAATCACAGCGTTCAAGTTTGACCGGGAGTTTATCCTCTAAATGTAAATCGGAAATATACTCTCTGAAGCAAAAGAAGCAAGATAAAGCTACTTCAAGTAGAAAATCGAAGTCTCAAGATTCTATAACACATAAACACGCTGACACAGAAGCTACGAAAAAAGAAGGAAAGAAAAAGTTTTTTGAAACAAGTAGTAAACTACGGTGCTTATTACCCGCATTTTGGTCTGAATCCAGACCGACATATTTTCCTTCCTCACGTTCACCGTCACGTTTAACTAAAATACGTAATCTATTTTACGAATTCACAAGACGGGGCAAAGTTGAAAAAGGGGAAGACAATAAACTACAAGAGTTAATTGATTCTCTACCACTGTCACAACCACTGGTTTCTAAACCAAGTAAAAACAAAACAAAGAACACTTCCTGCTCGGAGTCCAAGAATAAATCTAATCCTACTACAAGTACTACAACCACTACAACTGCTACAACTACAACTACTACTTCAACGACTGCTCCTTTAACTACTACTACAACCACTTGCAATAAAGATATTCTTGAAAGGCTTACTTCAAACGTAGAAGAAACACAGGACTTGAAAGATTTAAAGCCTAAACAACTTGTACCCACTGACGACGCAGCACACCGACTAAGCTCAGTTTATCACGAAGATCAGCCCCAGTTCTCACGTTACGACCGAAACGAGCAAGATCAATACAGACCCAAACGTCAGATTAAACGACATTTGCCTGATCTTAAATACTTGTATCTGGAGCGTCAATAAAAGGCGGTGGATAGCGACAAACTGGTTTATTGGTACTCGTGCAATATATAATAATTTTACGTCTACCCGAACCCAACATCTTCTCCCTTCTTAATTTACTAACATGACTAAAGACTAAAATGAATAACTCATTATTACATAACACTTAATAACTACAGACATTACACTATTCAACCAAATTTATTAGCGTACGCTTTGCCCTATTAAAAGCTCGCAAAGCTCGTGCAGACGCGGCCAGCGGTGGCGATGGTAACGGCGCCGCTGGGGCCCGCTCTGACTCATTGAGAGTGCCCCCCTTGGAACCTAGTGGAACCACAGGACTGTCCGGCGGAGCCGTCGACCCGCCACCGCCAATCGCGGCTTCTCTCACGTCACTCGAATCCCTATTCTCATCGACGCCTGGCGGCTCGTCCAGTCCCACTGTAGTGGCTATACTCGCACGCGATAAAGAAAACCTGTTGTTATTAGTTTTCTTAATTAACTGGTCGACATGTCTATGCCACGGTGCGCCGGTTCCTACTTCGATGTTATACGACACGGGCCCCGTCTTTTGAACCACCGTTCCCGTAGCCCACTTCTCTCCCCTTAGTGAGTAGTCTCGTGTTAGCACCGGCTCTCCTATTTCAAAGTTTCTTATAGCCTGCGGTCCGTTACGCACCTGGCGCTCTTGCGCGGTGCGTACTACTGCGCCCACGTCCGGTCGCAGCGCGTCGAGCCGACTGCGCAACCGCCGCCCCTGTAACGCCACTGCCGGACTGACACCCGTGGTGGCATGCGGGCAGTTGCGATACTTCATTAGAAACTTGTATAAGGCCGCTGTAATGTCATCACCTTCGTATTGCGCTCTTTTAATTGCCTTTTTGACAGTTTTTACTGCATTCTCTGCAGCCCCATTGGATTGGGGCCTGTACGGCGCAGATGTGGTATGTTTTATACAATTTTTATTGCAGAACTCTTTGAATTCACGAGATGAGAACGGTGGTCCGTTATCCGTCACTAGTTGTGACGGCAGTCCGAATCTTGCAAATATGCTTCTAAAAGCATTTATGGTCTTGCGGGTGTCAGTACCGCGCATCTGTAACGCCTCTATCCATTTAGAATGGGCATCCACTAAAATAAGATATCGAACGCCCCCAGAATCCCCAAAATCGGCATGTACACGCTGCCACGGATGTAGTGGAAACTCCCATGGGTGTAACTGTGCCCGTGGAGGTGCGTCTCGCACCACCTGGCACGCTTGGCACGCACGAGCTATCTCTTCGATGTCTTGATCGAGGTTCGGCCAATATACGTAGTTTCTTGATAGGGCTTTCATTTTATTTATCCCTAAGTGACTTTCATGAATTTCGTTTAATATCGCCTTTTGTAAAGTTAGTGGTACCACGATGCGATATCTATACATTAAACAGCCCTGGTCTAGTGACATCTCTTGCCTTCTGGTAAAGTAGGGCTTCTCCTCTTCGCTGCGAGGAGCGATAGGCCAACCAAACAGAACGTAACCTTTTATTTTGTGTAGAACTGTGTCCTTCTCAACTTCTCGCGCGATTTCCTTAAAAGAAACTGGAAAAGTGTCCTCCACGAGATTTAAATAATCCTTTGATTCTTCACTGCGACCCTCTTGGTTTAATGGTAGCCGTGACAATGCATCAGCCGGCCCATTATCCGCTGAACGAATATACTTAATGCTGAAATCGTATGCAGCTAGCCTTGCCGCCCATCGTTGCAGACGACTCGCTGCCGTCTGTGGGATGCCACCCTTGTCCCCAAAAATGTAAGTCAAGGGTTGGTGGTCGGTACACAGCGTAAATTTTCTTCCAAACAGGTATTGGTGGTGCTTAGTTACACCGAACAATATTGCCAGTGCCTCCTTGTCAAGCTGACTGTAGTTGCGTTCCGCGGCGTTAAGCGTACGCGACACGCAACTGACGGGCCGCTCACTGCCGTCCTCGTATCGGTGTGCTAGCACGGCCCCTAATCCGTACGCGCTACTGTCCACTGACAGCACCAACTGTCGCCCCTCCTCGTAGTGCGCTAGAACTTGTGAACTTAGAAGTGCGAGTTTTGCTTGCTGAAATGCATTTTGACATTTAACATCCCATTTCCACTGCTCGTCTCGTCTTAATAAATTGTGTAAAGGGTGTAACAAAGTACTTAAATTTTTAATAAAACGACCGTAGTAGTTTAGCATCCCTAAAAAACTTCTAAGTTGTACCGTGTTCTCTGGTGTCCGCACACTAGATATGGCCTCTAGTTTGTCAGGGTCTGGCTTTAATCCTTCTTTATTGATAACAAATCCAACATATTTCACACTATCCTGTAGAAACCTACATTTATTAAATTGTACCGTTAGCCCTGCGTTCCGTAGTCGCTGTAAAACTGCCTTCAAATTGAGTAAGTGGTCTCGATCATCAAACCCCGTCACACAGATATCATCCAAGAATACGACACACCCTGGTACCCCTCGTAAGGTTTCTTCCATCATTTTCTGGAATTTTTCCGGTATACATGATAATCCATATGGCGTACGTTTATATGCAAACGTACCTACGTGAGTAGTGATCGCGGTGTATTTTTGGGACTCCGGAGTTAAAAGACATTGTTCATATGCGTGTGTAAGATCGATTTTCGAAAATTTCTTACCCCCACTTAACGTCGAAAATAACTCTTCAATACGCGGTAGAGGATAATAATCTCGTTTTAATTTAGGATTAATAGTTATTTTATAGTCCCCACAGATCCGGATATCCCCATTTTTTTTTACCACTGGTACGATCGGCGTGCCGTAGTCAGAATAATCGACCCGATAAATAGTGCCGTCCGCCTCAAGCCGGGTCAACTCACGTTCGACCCGTTCGCGCAACGATAGTGGGACAGGACGTGCACGCACATATATAGGCGAGTTTCGATCAGTTAATTCCAAGGATATAAGGCGTTTACAAGTGCCAAGCTTTTCACAAAACACCTCCGGAAACTCCTTACACAAGTTGTTTACAAAGGTATCGTCTGTGATCTCATTGAGGTTGATTTGTTTAATACTTAAAGCCCGTAACCATTCTCTTCCTAGTAGGGGCCGGGCCCCTCCTTTAATAACGTACAACCGTAACGCCTTGACTACCGTATCGCAAAACGCAACATCAACCTCAATGTATCCCAGCGACTCAATCTTAGAACCACAATAACTTCGTAACAATAAAGTATCCGCAATAATAGGTTTATAAGAAAAGCTTTGTAGGTACATAGTTCTACTTATGGCTGAAATTCGGCTTCCCGTGTCCACTTCACACTGCAACGGGATAGTATCAACCATCAATTTAATAAAGTATGGATCGTTACCTGCAGAGTTCATACTTCCCATGTTGAACAAGTCTTCCTCACTGTCATTCACATAATTATGTCCATTCATGTCATTAGAACACACACTTTTGCACACTGACTTTAAATGGCCCTTTTTACCGCACTGATCACACGAATAATTTTTAAACCGGCATCTATCCGCCTGGTGCGTCTTGCCGCATCGCCAGCACGGCCTATAACCGCCGCCTGCCGCCGAGCTCGCTCCACCAGCTCGCATTACAGCGCGCACGCCGCTAGGCCCCGCACCCGCACCCGCGCTGCGCAGCCCGCGGGCATAGTGCAGCGCCTCGCCTGCCGCGCCCGTTGAGTCCGTCGCCACCGCCGCCATTCCGGTGGAGGCGCTCACTTCGGCATGCTTCTCCGCCGCCTCAAGTGCCAACGCCAGCTCCACCGCCGCCTTGTACTCGATATTCTTCTCCGCAAATATTCGCGATCGCATCGCGTCATTCGTTAGGCCCGATACAAATTGGTCTCTCAAATTTTCTTCGAGGGTAGAACATTTGCCACATTTGCCAAAGTTGCAGGTAGTAGCGAGATGTTTTAACGCTTGTAGATATTCGGTAAGCGGCTCCCCTGCGCGTTGCCTTCGCAACCTAAATATGTGCCGCTCGGCAACCTCGGACCTCTGGGGCTCCAAATGTTCCGTCACTAATTTGACGAGATCCGCGAACTTTTTATTTTCCGGAAAACTGGGCGCACACAAATCACACATTAGCGAATAAGTCGCGTCACCCACCACTGTTATTAACAGTGAAACTTTTAATTCGTCTTTCACTTCATTTAGTATAATGAATTGATTAACGCGACGTATATACGCCGGCCACTGCTTCGAGCTTAAGTCGAACGGTTCCAACTTACCGATAGGCATTTTTACGAAATTTACAATTTTACGAACAAAACAACGACAATTATGACCGAAATAAAGAAAATAAAAAATGTAATACACACGCGCGTGTGTCTATCTCCAATAATTATAGTTATCCTCGTCGCCAATGGAGCGTCAATAAAAGGCGGTGGATAGCGACAAACTGGTTTATTGGTACTCGTGCAATATATAATAATTTTACGTCTACCCGAACCCAACAGTATCCACATCTGGGAAACTCACCATCTCATCAGAAACCGTACCATCAAGGAGTCCAAAATAGGCACGACACATATAGTGAACAAGAAATTCCTCCATCAACTCATTCGTCTCGCTCGGAAGATTCACAAATCGACGTCAGAGGTCAACCTAGTCAAGGTCAAGATGGATCGTCTCCAAATCATGCAGTAACACGTCAACATTTACAACAACAAAGTTCAAAAGAACCACCACCAACCAACCGGAAAGTAGTCTTAACAAGTGGTTACAATAATTCGAAGAAACCTAATCAACAAGTAGTACAACATCAAATCGAAGAAGAGAGGCCTGTTCAACGAGCTGCTGTGTATATACCTAATTATCAGGCTGAACAAGAACAAGTCAAAGAACAATCACATGGTGCAATAAGACGGCAGCCGTTACAACAACCTCAATCTAAGAGGGAAAAGAAAGTTTCAAAGAACGAAGAACATAAAACTGGACAATTACAACAGGGCGCTATAAGCCGCAAACAAAATCAAAATAATCGTGGGCTTGTAAAGCAAAATCGACCAAAAGTTGAAAAATCAGAAGACAGTGAACACTATGAAACAATAAACTATCAGCGACATTCCCCAACCGGGAGTAAACCAATTTCAGGTAATGAGCTAAAGCATCGAGAATATCAGCAAGAACGTAATAAACAACAGGAACAAAATCAATTGATAGTGAAAATCCATGAGCAGAAATCCAAATCAAAACAACAACACTCTGTAGAGACCGTTCAATCTAGACAAAGTATAAAACAGTTACAAAATACACCACAATCAACAGCTTCACCGAAACGAATTCTTCCTAATGTTTCACAACTTTATCAGTTTCACGCTAGTCAAAGCAAGCAAAAGAAACAAGAAAATACAACACAGGTAGCAAAACATGATCAGTTTCCTCAGCAACAGTTACAAACAAACCGTGTAGAACAACAAGCTCAAAGACAGCAAATAGAACACAGGCAACCAGAAGACCATAAATCTTTCTGGAGGCGAGAGTTCGGCTATCAATTACAATTAGATACTCCCTACCAATCAGATGATTCGGAGATAGAAAACATTTGTTTTAAAGCATCCCTAGTACCTGGTCCTGAGTCTCCTAATGATTATTTAGAAATTATTGATGAGAAAAATTTACCTCACGAAGACACAAACGGTACAGAATCAACCGATATTCATCATCACACAAGAATGGGACCTCGAGAAGATCACGAACGCAAAATTGTCCTTGAATTCTGTCATTTACTTGAGAAATCCAAACAGCTTTTCAACGGTTTAAGGTGAGTTCACAATATATTTTGGGAGTACATAGGTATAGTGTGAAATTCCTTATACTATTTGGTTATAAACTGATGTCATATCATATTATGTCATGTCTTGTCAAAACTGTGCAGAAAAACAAAAAGAGAATATTAACAATACTTTCGTTAATTTGTTGAAACGTATAAATAAATACCCAAGTGTAGAAACTAAACTCTATATAAGCATTTATTCGAGCGGGTAGGGTGCGACACTTGTTGCATGTAATGCCTAATCTATTTTCGGTCAATAGCGCCCAGTACTCCGAGTTACTTTATCAAGATAAAATAATTGACTTGATTATTTTAGGGACCTACCCCAGTACGGCTATAAGCAATGGCACTCCCACTTTGGTAGAACTTTCGACGTGTATACAAAACTTTGGAAATTCCAACAACAGCATAGGGCAGTGTTAGACTCGAAATATGGACTGCAAAGATGGCAAATCGGAGAAATTGGCTCGAAAATTGGACAATTATATTATCACTTCTAGTAAGTATGCGTAGCTTTTGATGTCTTTTTCTATATTAAAAACGAATGAATCTCATATTTTTTCGTTTTTAGTTTACGAACAAGTGAAACTGCATATTTAAACGAAGCACTCTCATTTTACTCCGCAATCAGAGGTAGAAGCTATTATACGCAAGCAAATAAAGAAGATAAATGCGAATTAATGGTCAAGAAGCTTAGATACTATGCACGCTATATCGTGGTCTGCTTACTATTAAAAAAAATGAAACTGCTACGTGAACTGCTAAAAGAGCTAGATAGACAGATAATTGAATACGGGAACACTTACGACCCTGATGACCAAGCTGAGTGGAATGTTGTGGTGGAGGAAGTAAAAGCGTTCCTTCAAGCCGAACTGGTGGTATCTGTCATACATCCTGATAACTATACTATGATCCTTTCACATAGGTAAGCAAGGTTATTTTATTTTATACTAACTTAGTACGAGAAAAGAAAGCCTAAAAATATCCAAAACCCTTGCATATTTATTTAATCTGGTTTTCTAAGTCTTCTCCTCCTTACAGATTAAGTTCCATAACTACGCCTCTAGTTGAGAGATCTTCGCAAACGAACCTCTCTTTACAAGAGGTTCTCATCGTCGGAAGTCGTTCGCAACAGGTCAAGTTCTCAGAGTTAACCATGGACATGTTCAGAATGCTGCAAACCTTAGAGCGTGAACCCACTAGAGATGTTCAACAGATGTATGATGATTCACCGCGGCAGGGACTCAATTTAACACCAAGTGCCTTGAATACTAAAGGTGATAGTCCATTTTATTAAACACTTAAGATTTACTGTATTGGTTTTGTAGCGGTTAAGGTCGGGTAACTAAAACCACTAACAAATGTTGTGTTCGCTCCGTGTTATAATAAACCAAACCAGTTATAAATGTAGACGACCGTAAGAATATACTGAGTTAACCAGCGGGACGAATGTAAAAGGATTGTATTCAAAAGATGACGGATGATTGAATGCTTATGACTTATGACTGAATTATATACAAAACAACACCTGTATTTATACTAATATTAAGGAGATAGTGAGTCAGGTAGCATGCGTAGATGTAGGCGTATGACATCCCTCTCTGTTGCACGTTTTAGGTGATGTAGCTTGACGACGCGATGTTATATAATATTAAGGAGAGAGTGTCAGGGAGTACGCATAAATGTAGCCATATGACATCTCTCTCTGTTGCACGTTTTAGGTGGTGTAGCGTGACGACGCAATGTAAAAATATATAATAATATTATTATATAGATAAAATGTTATCAAATCCATGACCGCTTATTTACATTTAGTACAACATACAGTTTATTGTGTGTATTTATAACTGTTTTCAGAGATTTTTTAACTGACTGTGCGGAAAAAGGCTGTGCAAATGTTTATTATTACATGATTTGTAACCATAGTGTAATCGATAATACATGGGACTTAAGTGACGAATGTCATCACAACTTATATTTAGTTAGTCTGCTTGAACTCCAAATACATCGTTATTATTTAAAATTTTAATATGATATGCCATGCGCATGCGAATAGCTTGCGGCATAACTTAAGTCAATTAAATTACCCGGGGTTTAACAGCGGCTCAAGCAATTTTAATATTTTAATGGGCTAGCGAAAATCTTGCGATTTTTATTGCGCTTTACTTAGACAAAAAAAACAATGACATACAACATCGAGATGCTTGTAATTGTTTTAGGATACAACTTAGAAACGGCTGCACCGCGTTGTGAAAATCCACATAAATATTTACTATTCAAGCCATCACCGAATGAGTTGCTGGTATACCTTTCAACGGGATGCAACGATCTTCCACCAAACGGAGTTCTTCTTCTGTACATCTCGGCCGACGGACTAATTGTCCAATCTTCGAAGCATCCTGAAGACGGTGAGTTATGCACTAAGTAACCACCATTCAATCATTATCAATTTATGTACGATCTCAACTCAATATTTTATGGTAGGATACGACATCGGAGGCCTAATAACAACATCTAAGACTGATTTTTATCGAGACAGCAACAAAGAAAAAGGCAGTCAGTCTCAGCATAATGAAGTGCCATGTTTGCATCCAGGAGACTTGTATGCGTATACTAGGCGGCCCATGGTCATTATCATCGATTCAGACAACTCGTACGTGTTCAACAATATCCCGAGACGCTTTGGGCAGCCTCTCGTAATACTCATGTCACCTATGGAACTGCCGTCATCATTGCACGGTAATTACGAAATTTATATTTTTATATGTCTCGGATGTTTTCTTAGACTCTCTTTCTAACACAACTTGAAACATTCAAGAAGAAGAAGACTTGAATTCAAATTATAATAATAACTTACGAGTACATTTAATAAAACATGATACAATCTCAAATCTTAATTGTTAAACTTTGCAATACATTCTAGAATCAAACTCACTTATACTTATTCCACTATTTTAATTAGGTTTACACTTTACACACAGTACAAGTGAATTTGGTTCTAAAATGTATTGCAACAAGTTCCATCTAGTGCCGATAATCGAGAGTATAAAGTACAGTTATACTTTGCACTACAGTGAACATTCTCTTTATAAATACATATACAAAAACAATGTACCTAGTCTTTCTTACGAAAATTATGTAAACAGAGGAGTTTGAAACTTGGCACAGTTAAATTTTATATGGAGGAGTGCAAAAGGCTAAAAAAGGTTAAAATAAATGAAAAACTAAAAACTATTTCGACCACTGAGCGACTACTAGTAACACTCAGTAGTAATACACAAATTATACTTTTCTTCTTCTTCTTTTGATGAAATGGCAACCAGCCGGATTTCTCGGATCAGCTATTTCTGCCAATGTCAAGTATTTATAGTCTTCAATTATAAGTCTTCGAGTCTTCAAGTCTTCGTCGTGATGAAATTAATGATAAAAAATATTTAAAATGTGGATGACATGAAATGGGGACCGTCTTTCGAAAAAACAAAAAAACGATCTCCATACTTTTGTTCTCATGTAAATTTTGTTTACCCTTACAGCTAGAGCAATTTTAAAAATTGAATACTTTATCTTTGAATTTTATAGTAATTACTTTATAGAGAAAAGCTTGTGAAGTAATAAGGGGTAACATCTGAATCTAATGGATATGTCGATTATCGCAGTAAAGAGTAGCCTATGTCCTTTCTCAAGAAACAAAGTATCTCCATGCCATTGAAATCGGTGCGGCGCTTTAGCCTTGAAAGCGTAACAAACAGACAGACAGGGATGCTTGCGACTTTCCAATATTAGTGTGGATATTATTAATAATTACTATTATTAAGTTCTATTCCTATTTATCGGATAGTTTACATAAGCAAGCTGATATTGTTACATAATATTACAGTGTCAGAGGGGAGACACCAAGGAAGTCTTTTCACACTGTTCCTGCATGCGCCCCTGACAGCATTCTGTCACTGTTGCGATATCCACACAATGCCCTTGGTACATTGGGATCGGGCACAAAGCTACATCGATGCCTTCATGGCTGAGGCAATGCTATTACTCAGGAGAATTAGAATTGGTAAGTGTTTCTTGTTTTCTGCCTCTTAACTGTCAACTCCCGCTCTAGTAGTATAAGCTGTGTCTCGGAGGAGTTCACACACACAGATAACATAGAGATTCAGAACAAGAACTTATGGAACTAAGCCTTCAATGTGGAGATCAAAACCATACTACTCCGCAAAGTAGTAAACGATGATGATCAATAAAACATGTTGCTTCGTCTCTCAAAAGAAGAAGAACTACGACTACGAAGAATTTCGCAGAACGCGAATTTGCGCGTGTTGACTATAGTTCAGTAGTAGTTAGACTATAGACTATAAATTTGTGATTTTGACAGTCGACGTTTAGTGCTTAGCCAAAGAGAGCGGTTTATACTTTTTGTTTTTTGGTCCTAATTGTAAAACCATTAAAGACCAACAAACACACGACTTAGCGACTATTGTAAGACAATCGGTTTCTATAAACATATTTTAATCGAACATTGCGTACCCAACAACCTTCTAAAGGATACACCTGGTCTTCTGCAGTCTCCAACAATGTACAGATTTTTTTTTCTCTTTTTTTGTTGGAAATCTGCATTTTTCGTTTTTTTTTTCGTAAGAGTCTACCAAAGTGATTTATCTCTGCCTGATGGAAAGAATGAGTACAATCTAAGAGTTTTGATCACCATACTCATTGCAAATGAGGACACTTCAACAATGCAGCATGGTGACACACTACACTATGGCGGCCTAGTGAGATGCTTCTGCATCAATGAACTTCGGTCTTATAAAAGTTAAAAAGTATCTAGGATACGAATAGTATTATGTAGTGTCGACAGAACGACTCAAAACCTTCACAACTTTCCACAGACACGATGATTCTGTGCTTCATGAACGATGACTTCCTTCGTGTTTTGATACAACGGTTTATCTTCTGCGAAGTAGTGCTGAGAATGCACCGCGCATTCAGGGCCCGTACTCACTTGACACGCTGTTCCCCACCACTTCCTGATGATTTACTGGAACATCCTGCGCTCACACACATCGTTATGGATCTAGCTGCACATCTGCAGGTAAATAATGTATATTTAATGTACTATCGACCAACTCGAAACATGACCCACTTTGTCGATAAATCGGTGAATGCCCTTGGGACGTTTTAAATATTAAGCAAGCTACGTCAATACTGATCGGAGATCTGTGCAATTTTTACCTTCATCATCAGTGTAAAAACAATATGTATACCTATTAGATAAAACAGTAATAATCATAACAAATCCATGCTTTTGGAATTAATTATAACTCAAAATAAATATTTTTTAGATGTAGTATCCAAAAAATATTTATTTTATTTTTATTTTTAACAGATAATTATCTGTGTAGTTTAAAGACAGATGAAAAGGTAGTTAAAATGGCAATTTATATTTAGTCTAATGACGACGAAATTGTATTTGAATGTCTGTAAAAAGGTCAGCCTATGGTGGATCATGAGACTAATTTGTCGATATTACATATTTCAAAGGTTATCCACAGGGAAATCGAAGAAGCGGCCTCTAAACTAACAGATAAAAAAGAATCCATTAGGCCCTGGTTACTTATATACTTAAAGAATTGTTATTGTCATTACATTTGTTCCGTTTATTGGCCAGTATAGCAGCGTGTTACGATATAACTTCTCGCGACCAAATTCTTTGAAAATTGCTCAATAAGTCTCTAGCAATATTTTCGAGATTTCTAGTTCCTATGAAATTAGAGATCATGTTAAAGACGAATTTTGAAAGTTTTTTTTATTGACCAGTATAACTTGAATAGTCATACAGATATGTGTTCCTAGAGCCGATGCAGCCGATTGTTTTTAGGTTTCTACACTTCTACATTACTATGGTGACCACCAAATCTAATTTTCTTTGATCATCATAACACAGTGCTCAGTGCTATCTGAACCCTAACCAAGTTTAATTTGTAAGTACAATAGGATGTAGAACTAAAGATGTAGTCATCTTTTATGCAATGTTACAATTAATGATATGTAGTTTTGATGTAATGTCCTAGTATAATGTTTATAGCGTCTAATTATATTAATATATAAAATAAACAGTCTCTGAAACCAATCACACAAACCAAAATTAGCGCCTGAAAATGTCAGTATTGTTACTTTGCAATGCCATCTATGGCAATTTTAATAACTTATGATACATAACTATCAAATGAGTTTCATTCAATTGGCATATAGATGGCGCTCAACTCAAATTAAAAACTAGTGGAGATGCTTTTATTGACACTGGCTATTTTATTGTTTAATATTTTATAAATTGGTTTCGATTTCTCGGAGTGAGCCACTTTATTACGTCTTTATCGTTGATAGCTGAATAATAGTAAAAGAACGTGTAATACCCGAGCCTGTGTGTTCCATAGCTCATGCATAGTCCCAAGAGGCATCCTTTAAACTTTACGGAAGGTACGTCTTAAAGGTTTCGAATAAAAATTATACAAATTTAATTATTCAGTTTAGTTAACAAAACCACATATTTTTTTATTTCATTATCTACTAAAAAATTGGAAAAACATGAACAAATATTCTTTTATTTGTCTGAAATGCCCTTTAAAACCTCAAATGTAGAAAACCACAGACCAATAAAATGTACCCAAATAAATTGTGGTACTAAATAAGTGTTTGAACCAACATAGCGTATGTAAGCTTAACATATTTGTAATACTTATTTTTTTATTTTTAGTTTTTCTACATTTTGCCTATTAAAATTATAATCCGACCTTTTGACGTCAACCGTGCACTATACTAGGGGAAAATTGACAACTAAATAGTAAAATTTGATAAGTCATCCACATGCCAATCTTATTTTTTTCTTTCTCATCTCATCTTTTATAACAATTTGCCCACTTTCCCCCTTCGTTGAAACATATGAATCGGACAGATGGGTTGGAGAGCATAAGAGGAACTCTAGTAACTTGAAAGGGCTGGTTCTCTGTGACAAACAATAATAAAAAATATTTAATTAATAGAGTTCCAGTACACACTTACTTAACTTATCATAGCACAAAACAATTCTAAACAATGGTACTAAGTCACAATTTGTCTAAAATTATATTTGTCACAATAAAATAGGCGTTTACTGGGTGCACAGGTAACTTCAAAAATATAAATTTTATTTTGGTGACCTAACAACAGAGTTAGTACCAATGTCAGTTCTTTGGTTCTGGTTATTAAAAACAAAATTAGGCATTCAAAACAGTCGAAAATCGATCTAGCTGTTGTTTCAAATATCAACCTCACTATTTCAGGTTCGGGGAAACTTCCATGATCCGTCTGTGGCTATGGCTACGGGTGGCGGGCCCGCTGACGATCGACGGCCACCTAAGGAGTGAGACAGTGAAGTCTCCTTGGTGTCTTTCGCTCCACAATGAAGAGAAGAAGACCTTAGTTTGGTGAAGTGTTAAATAACTTTGTAAGTATTTAATTGTTTCGATTAGAACGTACGCGTCGGATGGAGAGATCAATACGTATTCGAGTTTAAAACGATACCATTGTCAATGCACTTGGAGTTTGATAGAAGATAATTGTGACTTCAATCCAACTGGCATTTTATAAGATAACTCATGTGTTTGTACATAGTTCTCTTACCGCTGTTATTTTCATGAGAATAGTTCATCACACAGTAGTAGTATGTAAATGTCTATCTAATAAGCGAACCCAGGCTGATCAATGAGTTCAAGACACAAAGACAAGAAAAACGAACTCCGTTGAAACGAGTTGTAAATCTCGAGACTACATAATGGGTTTAATAATAATTCTAAATTTGTAAATAAAAGGAGAGATGAGATAATGATTACTGGAGACCAATGTGGTTCATTATCGTTTGTGTTCCAACGGCTGTAAAGAAAAATATACTATCTAGCACTTGGATCAATATTAAAGGAGATTAAGATCTTTGAAAGTATAGAATATAGAAATTGAACTATGAATATATAAATTGAATTAAATAGAATACGAAATGGATCAGCCACATTGGATTGGATAGCCGTGAAAGCATTGTGGCGTATGTGACAGTTATTTCTAATATGGAATCTTTAAAATATAATATGGATTTGTAAATACTCAAAAATGAGATTTTGTAGATATATAGTTAGTCATATGTAGATAGGAATTATGTAAATAAGGTTTTGTAGGTAATATGCTACAGATCCGGTAACTATATAAACATTGATTAAATTATATACAATTGTAAATATAACGTCTAAATGTAGTAAACATAAAAAATATAAATAGATAATACGAATATTATACTATTAATTATTCTAATAAATTAAATCGCTTGTAAATAATAATTAATCATAGTATATTGAAATGCATTAATGCATAAAAGACAATTTCAGAAGCTTTTAAAATCATTAGATAATGTAAATATTAAATACGAGTATTTAGAAGATAAAAGTATAAATAGTAGGAAGTAAAATCTATGAATCTCTTAAGACCTCAATGAAATTGAGTCGTTATCTTGATGGCGGTAGGCACTTACCATGCCTAGCCTGTCAATCTATAAATATTATAATATAGTACGAGTATAATGAGAAAAACAAATATATGTTTATAAACTTTCGTCTTGATTCCAGTTATCTCGTTAAGATATAGTATTCCAATACTTTTATGTTGGAAATTCGTAGAAAAACCGTAAAATGCATAGAATTATTAGCTAAACTTTAATCTATAACTTTCTTTTACTTAAAATTAAATACTCAACTCTCATTACACTAATTTGAAAGTTCTCGGATAGATGTGTACTGTAAGAGAAAGGTAGTCTTACATAAGTACCTAGTTAAATAAGTTTTCAAAATTAATCGACAAATATCTTTAATACACACACAAAAACGTTTAATAGTTTACATGTAAAATTGAAATGCCAACATACTTGTATTACGCGCAATATTGGTCACAACAATTTCCTAATAATAATTAGGTACATTCTTAACATGTAAATTGTTGGTTCATAAATATTACATCGCTTTTCAGACCCAAACTAACTAAGCTAGACGTTAAGGCTACTATTTTCACTTTAAACCTTTGAGTTGCCGTAAAAAAGTGTTTGTTTATCAGTTCATTTTTAAAGAATGCAACGCAAATTTCAATAAAAACCTTATTTACTTCACATCTTCTTAAATATTGAATTGAACTGGTTTGGGAATACCGTTAAAACACGTTGTAAATCTAAAACCTCAAAATCCATACTTCATCTATGTACAGCCAAACTATTTTAAATCAAACCATCAAATTTTATTAATTCATCCCATCACAGGTTACTTAATACCCTCTAGCAAAGATCAGTATTGAAGAAAGGTTTAGTCTTCGGAAAACGTTCTATTATTTAGAAAAATAGTAAATAAAACGTACAGTTTGCACGTTTTGGACTAATCCCGGCTACTCGGGAAGTCCCAGGAAAAAATTAAATTTGTCTTTTAACCCACAGCTACATTAATCGGAATGCACAGAATGCAAACAATGCACTCATTAACCGTCTAGTAAACACCAAGTAAATGATATTAGTTGAAATTGTTGAAGGGTTCGTTTAAAGTTCAGAATATGGTTAGAGGACCCGACTTCCAGCCAGTCGGGTTACAGGCACGCGATCCTGGCCTACTCAGCTATTGCTTTACATCAATCCGTAAATGCAATATCCTGTACCCTTTCAATTGTCTTCACTTCGATTTCACCTTAATATTTTGGCAAACTTCGGGTAATGCTTACGATACCATTATTGCGTTGCCTACTTTCAAAGGTACCAAAAGGTATCAAAAATGAAACTGATGAGTTTAGTTAGAGTTAATTTGTTAGTTTTTTAGTGTCGCATTTGTGTGTGTATCTACTCGTCGGATTTGAGAACCTTTTGCATTTGATATGATATTGTCTAAAGAAAGAATCTTGAAAATTATGTTAAAATTCATAGAAATCATTTTTTATTATTAAACAATATACCTACTTGATTAATGTTATTTAGTTTCAAAGCAATTCCAAAGATATCTTCGGCAATAAACGGTCGCATCGCGGCAAAGCTATGACGCATCGTAGTACGTAAATTGAGATTTAGTCTGAAAATATATTTAACAGTCGCTACAAGATCTAGATATTTCAGCCACATTTCACATTAGGTGAACCTACATTCGAACTCTATCATTTCTTGGAAAAATGAATTCAAAAATCATTTAAACGCTATAAGTTAATATTCTCAAGAATTGTATCATGATTTTAAACATTGGAGTATCAAGTACAAAAAAAAACAAATCCGACAAGTAATTAAAGACTAATACGACGGCAAAAAACTAAATATTCAACTACATTACATAAATAATAACTCGGTCCTGATAAGGAACTTTTGTTTTATAAGTTTTAAAACATTAATTTCTGACATAATTTCCCCATACCCCATCCGTTACCATATTAATCCCTTCTCTATTAATTAAGATAATACTTTTAAACATATATTCCAATCAATATCGATGTTATTTAGAATTACAAGTGTTTCATCGGTGTTCTAGAGCTGTAGCAAAAGCTTAGGTTAGTTAAAACTAGTAGTTGGTATTCATATTCTTAATAATTAGTTCGAGCAACTTTTAACAATTAATAGTTTCTGTTTCTGGGTTTGATTCTAAAATGTATTAAACAATTAAAACTAACATCATTTCAAACAACATAAGCTGTGAGCAATTTATTGACAATTTGTTTGCGAGTTTTATGAGAACGGACTCTGGCACTCTTATGTGCTCTGTATGTACTGAATATCGGAAATTTATCACTCAACAAATAATATCGTAAAAGAGCACCCACGCGTTGATAATAAAATATTGAGGAGACATCGCCAGAAATAATTTTCAAATGTCAACTAAATTAGACAAATACCTTTAGTAAAATGACTTGTTCATTTTGTTAAATATCCTTGCAGCTAAATAGAGCTTGATACTTATAAATAAACTTTGTTAGTACAGCATTAATGGGATACTATACACAAAAATAATAATAAAAAATGTTTTAATATCAAAGTAATTCGAAATCTCAACTTTTATCCGGTCTTAAGTCCATCTAGTAAGGCGATGTCCATCTTTTCATTTTTAGGTCCTGAATTCCAAGCTAAAAACCCATGGTCATTTCTTATTATTTGCAAAGAATAACTGAGGCAATGGTTTAATTTTTTGCAATTGTTTGCATTTGGTCTCAAAACATCTAAAGACAACCAAAATTTAAAGTCTAAATTTCTCAACACAATTGTCAGATATAACCGTGGGAGAGCCACGCTTCGGCATGAATGGGCCGGCTCGACCGGAGAGATACCACGGCCTCACAGAAAACCGGTATGAAATAGCGCTTGCGCTGTGTTTCACCGAGTGAGTGAGGATACCGGAGGCCCAAACCCCAACCCCTCCCCCCATCCCCCTCTCCATCCCCCAAAAGGCCGGCAACGCATTTGTGATACCTCTGGTATTGCGGTTAATCTATTGGTGA
Source organism: Spilarctia lutea (assembly GCA_916048165.1). Lineage (NCBI taxonomy): Eukaryota > Metazoa > Arthropoda > Insecta > Lepidoptera > Erebidae > Spilarctia > Spilarctia lutea. The sequence goes on along the minus strand of OU696470.1, from coordinate 25,269,774 downwards.
AGGTAGTCGCTTACCATTAGGTGATACATATGCTCGTTTGCCGCCTTATCCATAAAAAAGATAGAATTTAAATTGATTTAAAATGTATTTTTTTCTTGTCATAAAATTTGATTCATTTAAAGACACAATATTCTCTGACAGTACACATTTGAAATTCAGTTACGATTTCTTTTTGCGCACCATTTGACTTTCACTTGTAGGAGCGTAGAATATTTAATCAATGTAGTAGTTAGGCGGTTATGACACTATATTCTTAGATTTATATATTCCAGTTCTCATAGTAATATATTCCCAATATATTTTAGATTTTAGGTAGATATTTATAACGATCATACTTTGGAAATATAATATTATTTTACAATTATAACTAAACTTTTCCGCTTATTTATTACTTATTATTATTTTATCGTAAACGAGCGGTACAAGGTTGGTCGCAGGGCTTATCGATAGTCATCAAAGGAAGGTACGTTGTTCAAAAATAATTTGTACAACGTTCTTTGTAGTGTTAGTAAAATATATACTCTTAGAAATTAGGGAATTTTATTATATATTCCAATTCTAATATCGATAAAAGTAAGCAATTTATCTGATATTAAATTTAATATTATTCAAAGATCACTAGAGTTGACTGTGACATTGAGTAAATAAAGTGCAACAAGAGTTATTGATATATTCCAATTCGTATTATTAAAGTTATATTCAATGTTTCGTTAGTTGGTTTAAAATCTAAATCTATATGAGGTTGTTAGTATCATATATTGAGTTTGACAGATACCGCTGGTCGTTTTTTATGATAGTAAAATAATTTGACTCACTTATATGTTCTGATCCTGAGTGCTGATCCTAAAAAAGTAAAGCATCAGATCAACTTGAATCCTCCCAAAAATGAATATACCTTGACCTTGCGATGTGTTAATCAAAACCTTAGTCGAATCGAATACCTGTGAATACAGGAGTGCAACTTCCACTGTATTCAAATTCGCAGTGTATTCATTCACCCCCTAAAACATGACCACGTTTCTGTTTAACCATATACATATAATAGAATAAGGGTGTCGTGAGTAATCTAAGAGCATACAATTATACTCACTTGGTTTTGAAAGAGATTAGGTACCTTGTTAATAACTCCAACAATGTCTTAGGTTCATATACAAGTCAGTAAAACTAGTATGTCTTTGTAATGTGCTAGATATATTGAAGATAGTAGAGCCATGCTGATTTAAGCACGAATGGGCCGGTTCGACCGGGGCGGTACTACCCTCGCACAGAAAACCAAAAACAATGACAACATTCGTGCTGTCGTGTTTTGTAGGTGAGTGCGAGACCGGAGGCCCAATCAGCCGCCACAGTGTGGTTCACCATGCTATGCAGCATACTGCGTCTCGCAATTAGTATGGTAACCAGTTCTCTCGGATACTGCTCATACTTGCCATCAGGCAGAGTAGTCACTTTGGCAGGCTTGTATATAAAAAAATAATTAAGTGTTTTAGTGAGTAGGTAAAAACAAAAAAAATATAAAAATGAAAAAATGTATTACATAAGAAGTATTAGAAATATTCGTCTAGATTAAATACATAGATTGTTAAATTATATTGTTAGGTACATTAATTGAAAAGTAATCAGGAATGTAACGAAGGTTCGACTTCCCACAATCGAGAATTCGAATGCGAATATCGTTGCTATCATTGGCCTGCGGTTGGCTCATTGAATATGGACAATTAAAAATTATCGGTGTTTATTCACGTCTTAAACGATGTAGTTTGTGATTGGAGGTCAAGATTGCAAATATTGAAAAAATATGCCATGGACATTAAATAATGCGATTATCTTCACTTTTGCGACTATTGAAAATGTGCGAATGAGCGAAATCGGACCTTCGTTTTATACCTGATAACAAATCGATTCATCAAAAAAAAATTTAAAAATATAAATCAATAGTCAAAAAAATCATAAAAAATGCGAAAAAGTAAAAAAACAACTTTTTTTTAATTTTTTCGCACTTTTTATAATTTGTTTAGCTTGAGTTTGTGTAGGTGTTTTAAATGTTTTAGTAAGTAGATATTTAGCATAAAATGTGTCACCGCATCACAAATAATACAGCAAATTCGGGCGAATGTATTAGATGTTGTGTCGGTGATACAACGGTAGTTTAGTTCAAATACATTTAAATAATAATATCTATTAATGTATAATTACAAATGCGTTATATTAAGGAATAATGTAACTAAAGTAAACAAATGTTTCTCAATGTTAGGCGTAGCCAATATTGATGTTGTTTAGTTAAATCGGTGTAATTTTGAATGTCTCCTAAACTAAGAATAGATTATGGACTTACGAGGATTATTTAATAAGGAATTAGGAAAATAAATGTTAGTCTAAACCTCATATAGTATCTAGTTCTTAAACCTATTAAGTCGTTTATTTAATCTTCAGTAAAATATTTTCTAAGGATAGTAGGGGGCAAATCACAACTTGACAACAACAAAAGAATCACTTACTGGACATATACGAGTATGTTAGGTAACAAGCAACTATATAATTAATCAAATTAGGTAAATGTTATATGTTACTCAATGTTATTAGTAGAAATGTGTTATTCGATGTTCTTTAATGTACTATGTTTAATGTTTAATCACCACTTGGCAATAGCTGTTTCTTCAAATTATATCTAGTTTAAGATTTTCATGTATTTAAACGTATTTATTATATTAGGCTTATTAGAACCACCTGGCACCAGGCTATCGAGTCGAGAGAGATGTTTTTCTGCTGCAGTATGCGTGATGTCCATGCATAGATGCTGCTGAATACTCGTCGTGCTACTAAAATGCGATGCGGTGCCATGCCATTAAACCAGTGAATTATCAGAGTTGTTCTTTCGCCGTCAGCGTGTGAGCGACGCGATGCGATGACTGTTACCGATGCGATACTGATGCGTTTCTGATGCGTTACTGATGCATTACTGATGCGTCTCTAATGACGACCGCTACGTCGGCTCGGGTGGCAGAGTGGTTCTAATAAACTATGACCTTAACATACACTATAGTAGTAGATACGTACCATTCACTATATCAGTAATACCTACTAGACGATTATAATAAATATATGTGTATAAATAAATAAATAAACTTGCACTGCAAACTTGCCTCATTTTATTTAATATTGTACCTGTATCCTTATTCATTGTTACTTTCCTCTCTAAGCTATCCTAGTTTCTCCATTCTCTGCTCTTTGTCCTCTAGTAGATACTTGTACTGTGATAAGCAGACCGCTGATTAACACTCTTACTATTTAGAATTGATTTGAACTCGAACCTACAATCACTAACTAATAAAAAATATATATGTCGATAAATAATGAAATTAGGCTGTGAATGTTGCTATCTCGTAACAAAAGTTACATTGAAAAGATTGATGACTTCAGTATGCCACAAGCTTCAATGTAAAATTAATTAGGTTTGGGATCATGCCAATGATCTTGAGCTTTTGGGTGGGGCGTCTCTCCTATAGTTCGGCGTTAGTGTAATACTATCTATAAATTTCACAAATGAGAATAGACGGTTAAATGAGATGAAAATTAAACATCTGCTCTCTTAGACAAGTTGCAATTCTATTGACGTAAAGGTATAAACCCATACATTTCTTGGTTGGCTATTAAAAACCAAGAAATGTATGGGAATAACGTCAACTCTATTTTTATTTTTTTTTATTATATAGCGGGCAAACGAGCAGACGTATCGCCTGATCGTAAGCGATTACCACCACCCATGAACACCCGCAACACCAGAGGCAATACAAGTGCGTTGCCGGCCTTTTAGGAAGGAGTACGCTCTTTTCTTGAAGGTGTGAAGGTCGTATTGGTCCGGGAAGACCGCAGGCGACAGCTTATTCCATAGTTAATTAAAATACTGTCTTGTATTTTAAAGCCATTAGCGATAGTAGAAAGAGATTCAATGCGAAACACCTTGGCGTAGTGGGCTATTCTGCAAACCTGTCCTTGGTCTGTCAAATTATACGAATATGATTTTTATACCAAAGAGGTTTATTTATTTATTATACAGTTCAGTTACAAGAACACTTTTAAATGTCAGCCTTGAGTAGGAAGGACAAAGCAAACTCAAGGATTCTATCTTTAAAAATCCAGACAAATATCTTAAAATTTAAAGTACATTCTCTAAGTAAAGAAAAAGTATATAGTCGTTCCAATAGTTTATTTAACTTTTGACAGCTCTAATACTTAATCAAATAGTGATACCCTGACCCATTACCTATTCGATTTCTTTCATCGATCGATTTTATGCATTAAGAAGTTTTAATCGATTTAACAAACTCATTATTTTATAGATAATTTCGTACTTCATATTTCTATGTTTCAATATGCGACCTCCTTTGTCAAAATAAAGAAGAAATGGATTAAAAGAATGTTGTTCAAATATGACGGTTCTATGTCATGAAAAAATATATAAAAGGAACTGAATTTTCAAAATGTATTATTGTATTGTGTTGTAATTCAGTGGTTAATATTGTATTTGTTAAACTATTAATGATCTTTATTAAATCTCTCTATGTCTATTTTAAAATAATCTACAGTATTTCAATGAGTAACCTTCAATATAGTTGAGTATTTATATTCCTCCGTATTGATTTATTTGTGAATTCTCACGTTTGGTTGAGTTGAGCGTATCGTTCCTGCCTTCGTTACTGTCAAAATGCCAAAAAAGAAAGTACTCAAAGGACAAACAAGAGAGTTTGTCTTGCGACTTCGTGAATACTTTGAAAAGGAAAGCCGTAATGGTGGGCCTCTTATACCAGTGACTCAAGTTAGAGACCGTGTTGCAGCAGCATTAGGTATTAGTGCTCCAACAGTGGCAAAAATAACAAAAGAAGGCTACGGCAGCAGTGGCATGGAACAGAATAAGCTATCTACACCTAAGAAAAAACGTCCGCCTAGTAAAGTTACAGCCGTTGACAATTTTGACGGTTGATGCTATTCGTCGTCATATATACGACTATTACCAAAGAAAAGAGATTCCAACATTAAAAAAACTAACACAATCTCTTCGAAATAGTGGTTTGTTCCGTGGTCAAAAATCTTCTCTGACAAAGGTATTGAAAGACATTGGAATGTTATTCCAAAAATGTGACAAACGAAAAATTTTAATGGAACGCAATGATATTGCTTTGTATAGATGCGATTTTTTAAGACAAGCAAAAAAAATAGAATATTGGTCGAATGTTGTTTTCACAGATGAAACTTGGCTCAATGCGAATCATACGCTGTCAAAAACTTGGACTGACAACACCGTTGGCTCCACTTCTACAGTACCAATGGGAAAAGGCGAACGACTGATTATTTGTCATGCAGGAACAGTAAAAGGATTTGTGCCAGGCGCTCTATTAGCTTTTAAATCCCAGAAAACAGGAGATTATCATGAGGAGATGAATTCGAACGTGTATGAAAAGTGGTTCAGAGAAATGCTTACATCACTCGAAGAGCCATCAATAATATTTATTGATAATGCACCTTATCACTCTCGTCAAATTAATAAAATACCAACACAGGCCAACAAAAAACATGAAATTATAAACTGGCTCCGTGACAATGGCGAAGAGGTGAATGAGTCCCTACTAAAAGTAGAGTTAGTAAAGATATTAAAAACAAAGAAGCTGCCAAAACGATACGTCATAGATGAAATGGCAGCAGAGCATGGGCATACCGTCCTCAGAATTCCCCCATATCACTGCCAATATAATGCAATTGAAATGATCTGGGCACGAGTTAAAGGATATGCTGCGAGGAACAATACAACTCCTCCTTTCACCGCAAGAAAAATGCTGAATTTACTGAAAAATGCGTGTGAAAAAGTAACTCCAGAAAACTGGGCGAATGTTGTAGAAAAAACAAAGAAGGTGATAATGTCGGATTGGGATCGGGATGTTGCATTCGACAATTTATCTATCCAAGAAATGATAATCAATATTACTGAGAACTCAAGTGATGATGATTCCTGGTCATACGAAGAAGACGATTCTTTATAATTAAAATTAGTATTACAGTACCTCTTTTGGTTGTTTTATTTTTAATCCGTAAATTACTACGAATTTCAACATTTTGTACCTGTTCATTACAAGTAGGTACCGCAGGTAGTTTTTATTTGAACCAACTATAGTAAGTCTAAACAATTATTTTAGATTCATTAATTTGCGGCGAATACATTCGATCCCATTACTAGGTACGAGTACGATGGAACTGTTTTCATTACGCAAATTATTTATGCATTGAAACAAAGACATTTAGGGCATTTTAATGCAAAATAATAAAGCTTTTTACGTGATTTGATATAAAATATAATCACAATAATTTTATTGTATGTTTTATTAATATAATCGATAATCGATTTATTTCAAAACCGTTTTTATAGTCTGTGGTCATTAATTACGAATGACACATCCCTAAGTAGGCGGAGCCCGCCCATAAAGTACAGTATTATCTGTAGTACATTGTATCAAAAATTATTACAAAACTTTATGTGCGTGATCTGTCAAAAGTTAAATAAAGTATTGGAACGACTATAACAATTAAACCTAATTTGGTAGAACATAAATATGAAATTACACAATTAAAGATGTACTTGATGTTGTCTATGATAAAAAGGAAGAAACGATTCGGCATCTGCAATTTGTCTAAACTCTTGACGTAACTTTACCGGTACAAGAAGAAATCCATCAATAACTCATAACGTCGCACTGCTGGGCTCGGGTCTCCTTTCAAGAGAGGGCTAAGGCCACACGTCCCCACGCTGGCCAAGTGGGGGTTGGGGACTGGCAAGACAACGTTGTGGCTACGTAACGACGTTGGATTTTTTGAAGCCGCCCAAAGGCCTCCAACTAAGTTTTACGACTGTTATCCTTTGATAACAACCAGGACTCACTACTTAACGTGACCTCTGAATCACGGAGACGCTTATGGTAACATGCCACCAGCGGTCACCCATCCAGGTACTGACCGCGCCGTTGTTGCTTACCCTTGGTAATTGTTTCTAGTCACCGAGTGCAACTGGGCTATGAGCGCCTCTAGAAGAAATAGTAGCTGAAGGAGTTTTTACGTCTGCAGTTCCAATACATTTCTTACAGTAGAAACAGCAAGCGTCTGTTTGTAATTTCAAATTAACAGCATTTCACTACATACATGTAAAGAAATACTTAGTAAGTAGGTACTTAAATTAATTTTTAAATATTATGTCTGTTTATCTAACTATTTGTTCCGATAAATGTCTGAAACAACTGAACCGATTCTGACGGGACTGACTGACTTTTCACTCACAAAAAGTCAGCTTTTTGTGAGTGAAAAGTCAGTCATACTCGTATCAGTCAGTAACATCAGTGTTATAACGAATTACTTAGATTACTTTTACAAAAACAAAATTAAGACGCAGACGGTGGCGTAGTTCTGGTGGAGGCTATTTTTCTAACCTATTATTCCTCTTTTAATATAAATAAATACAATTATAAGAAATAAATAGAACATAGAGTAGCAACCCCCGCAATGAAAAAAGATTTTTTTTTTTATATTGAAAACCATATCCTTTAGACGTGTAGCATGGTTCCCTCAAGATTGATGAAAACTTGTAGTAAAATTGTGTCAGGTCTATGAGCATACTTTTAAGGAAAATTTCTTTAAGTAAAAAGTATAATATATGAATAACTAGCTAATACGCGCAATTTCACCTGCGTCTCTCGAAAGGAATAAACGTTTCCCTTTTTTGATAAATGTTATTTATTTTGTAAGTAAATCTTTACAGATATTTATACACGTCGGATTTTACGGCTCAAACGTGCCAGCATTTCCCACGACTCACTCTGGGAAGAAATGTCGAAACAAACCACTGAAGTGACTTTTTTTCGAAGTCCGTGAACATTAAATAATTACATAATACAAATCTATGCGAGTACAGTATAGGTTCTGGGTTGACCTTTTGAAGATAGGACCATAGTATTGAGTCGACCTGGCCATACAGACAGCATACGAGCAACAGCCATCGCGTCACCTAACCGGTATAAATCAAGATTAACGATCAGAAGCGCGATACTACCGCCAGCAGGACATTTGAGTAGGCCGGGGAAACATTCAACACCACCAGAAAGATACTAAATATGAACTTATATTACAAGCCTAGACTTTACTCACATTTACATACACAAAAGAATTCAGTTTATTACAAAAAACATACAATTATAAAAATAATAATAAAATGTCTGTTACTTTTACACAAAAAGCGTAGGTAAAAACTGGAGTGAGCCTCATCAATCCCAAGCAAATTTGTCATCAAAAAAATCCAAAACTGTGTAATAAGCCTTTTCAGGTAGATTTTGTTTTATTAAGGTCTTAGGTAAATTTGGTAATACTTAATTCTTCATATTTGCATATTGTAGAATCGCACACCTTTTTTTTCTGTGCGGTAAACCCGTCGGATACATATCGTACTCGAACCGACTAAAACTGAACGCCCTCTCGGGTACTAGATGCCGGGGAACCATGAATCGCACGCCCTGACATCCGAAAGACTTGCTTACTCTTTGCAATCTAGTGGTTGGAAACACGAGTTTATCTTTATTTCTAGTGTTGATCGTTATGAACGTATTTCATAGATGAATTGAGATGCAACTGTCATGATACCAATTTGTTTAAATGTATCCTTCAGTGACTGCCTATAACCAAGATTATACATTGCACGAATAGCCCTCTTCTGCAACACAAAGACACTTTGAATGTCAGTAGCATTCCCCCGCAATAAAATACCATATGATATTAGACTATGAGTTTTGCAGCATTATTTGTTGATGCTTAGCTTCTATTAATCGTAAATAAGCGTGGTGTTTTATACCCTATAACACACATCAGAATAAAAAAGAGGTTATCCAATAATAAAAGAATTTAAGTTCTAGAGATTCGTTTTTATGAATACAGCTATAGTATCATGGGCGTACCCAGGGTAGGGCAGGGGAGGGCAGCTGCCCCCCCCCTAGATGTTGACGTTTCTACTATTTTCTTCTCTCGATTATATATAAAGCACACTCAGACGCGTAAAAACGTGACTAAGATCGACTATGGACAAATACAGATTTATTTTCTGTGTTGTTGTAAGATCGGCAATCGGCATCGGAATCGGAATCAGTCCTAGGGCTATGCGATGTTTGAGCGTAGTGACAATCAGAGATCATGCTCTTTAGCGAGGAGAACTACTCATCATTGTCCTAAGATATCAAATCTTCCGAGTCGGTTTATGTAGTTTTTATGGACAGCTGACATGCCCATTCATTTGGAATGTATTTTAGTCACTACAAATAATTCTCGGAAGCAAAATATTATCGTCTGATATATCAAAAACTTTTTGTCCAGTAATAATTTGTAGTTTTGTCCTAGCATCCAGTACAGGTTTTTGTGCCGTCTAGATATATCACCTTATTTTGCTTTGATATGGTTTTTCCACCGGTCTATTTGTAAGCCCACATTAGCTCGCACTCGAAGGGCGATGGGATACCATTTCCGAAGTCTGATTCCCAAGCTGACGCAGCGCGTGCTTGGCTCGGTTGCTCCCAAATATGAGGGGGCCCGATAACTCCTGCAGGAGACTATACGCGGGCGTTGTGCGGTCTTTAGTATGGGCTGAGGTCCTGAAGGCCAGCAATATCGGGTTATTGCGACGTCCGCCACAAGTGCTGACCTTCAGGTAGGAGACCTAAGACTCGAGAAATCGAAGACCAGGAATTTCAATTCCACCAGGTTCTTGTGGAGGAATGGAAGGACGACTTGGGCAATCGAGTGCTGGGCACGCAGTTATTGCGGCGGTAAGACCCGTTATGGAGGATTGGCTCGAGAGGCATCACGGCTGACACAGGTGATCACTGGGAAAGGATGCTTCGGAGAGCACCTGTGTCTGATCCGCAAGGAGCCAACGTCTGAGTGCCACCACTACGATGACCAGACCGTAGACACGACATTCCACACACTGGCAGAATGTCCGGAGTAGGGCGAGTCGAGGCGGCCATCGGAGTGGGGGTTCTCTCGCTTGGTAACATTATTGCGACTATGTTGCGTAGCGAGAGCGCGTAGAACTCTGCCGTCTTTTTCAGCGAGCAAGTTATGCTTGCGAAGGAGATCTTACCGTCCGCCAGGCCCGGGAACGGGCCAGGTACCGCAGACGACTCGGGCGCCGGAGATCGCCAAACGATCTCCGTCCTCCACAAGCGCAAGCTTAAGGGTGACAGGTGAGGATCACCCTTTTTTTTTTTAACGTTTGGAAATCCCCTCGGGCCGTCACCCCACCGGGGTTTGCGGCGGGGTGGTGTGTCGGAATCGAACGGATAAAATCACACGGTGTGCCAACTCTGCGCCTGAGAAGGGAGGGGTCCGGGAACTGCAGTTATTAACACGACCGGACCCCTCCCAGCGCCTGCCCGCATTGAAGCGGGCACTGTCTGCTGTTCAAATCACAATTTAGGCGACGCACGGCACACGCGTACGTCGTCTCCTCGCGGTTGGCCTGTATTGCGGATGGAGGGGAAAACCCGTCCCGTCCATTCGTGGCCACACTTAGGGCGGCATGAGGCGCTGGTATGCGCGCCTCCGCCGCCCGGTTCGCCGGCGGCGGATCGGGTCCGAGTGAACGTCGTCCTCTCGGGCCTTCTCCGCCGCCTCCTTCTGCGAAATTACGTCTTCGCAGAAGGATGCGACCGCGGTAAAACTGCAATCGCTATCGGCCATGGATCGTATGATGGCTGCAGTGAGGGCCCGACGCTGCGACACCCAAGCGGGGCAGATCGCCAGCGTGTGCTGGGCCGAGTCCTCACTGCAGTCGCAGTGGTGGCAGGCGGGACTCAGTTCCCTCCTAGCGACCGAGTGCAGGTACTTCCCGAAGCAACCGTGCCCGGAAAGCACCTGCCGATAAACTTCGGCGAGCACTTCCACCTCCAAATCCCACGGGGGTGTTCCGGCCAAAGGTGAGGATCACCCTAGCAACAGCAAGCCAGGGTAGCGGCGCAAACTCAACAAAGTGCTCGCGCCTCTTTTTAAAATAGAAAAGGAGCATCAGGGTTCCTACACAGTAGGGGGCCATCTACAAACCATAGGTGGTCTGAGGTACGTCGGGGTTCTATGGATTTCCTTCCGAGGGTGCACCTGATTCCATGCCAATGCCTTTTTCATATCCATTTATATGACGAGGTGCTTTTAAAAAATCCCGATTTGCCCCCCCCTGGCCCAGAACCTGGGTACGCCCATGTATAGTATACATACCTACTTGCAACCACACATCAAGGTAATACAACTTGACTAAAACGAGACACGCTTTAATATTAATTGATCTTTTGCGTCAGGTGTCTGTTTGCTTGTTTGACCCCCTGTCATAATAAAGGAAACTTGTCATAAATATAGTATACAATTTAATGTTCAGTTTTTTAGTTAATGTTTATCAATAAAAATATTGACACAATCGACTGTTATGTGATCGAAACTACAGGTCCAACAATTTGTGTTTAACAATATACATTTTTATTGCATACGTATTGTTATGCTAAATTTGTATCCGAAATATATAGAGATCATAGAACAAATAGCCCAATACATATACAACCATAATTTACAAATTCCCTGTAGAATCCCTGAGACATTATACACAAAAAGAATCTATAAGATGTGATAGCAAAAGTAACTATATTACTTTTTAATCTATGCTTTTAGGTATGTACAATATTGTTTATGGAACCAATAAACCAAAATGTTTCCACCTACAAATCTGCATACACTTAAGCAATTAAAGTGACATATTAAAGTCATTTATTATTGTACGAATTGTATCGTGCATTATTTCTGTTTTATTTTAAAATTATGACAAGTGATACTCATGGATAACATCAACCTTAACACTCAAAATATATAAGTTTACGTTATGACACCTTTAAGATAAAAAAAAAACATATCTAAACTTACATAACAATGTACTAGATGTAGTAATTATAAACATAAATAAATAAATGTGTAAATGAAGTAGTCACGAGCAAACAGCGCTCGACGGCCAACCGAAACAGTCATTTGGACTTCGTTCAAGGTGCACTGAGTAAGTCACAATCTTCATTCCTTGTTGTTTAACGGCTCAACCCATAACACTCCATTCATTACTAAATGACACCCTCATTTTAATTACAATACCACAGCTAAGTTTGCATAAAAGAGAACGTCCTATAGTATTAACTGATGACGCGAAAAGTTCACCAAAAATAAATTCATGCTCAATCTTATATTTAGCGCGCTTGCTCCGACTAAGACGTTTCGGCCAGTTGAACCGGGCTTCAGTGTAGATCGCCAATCGTTTCGTATCGGTAAAAAAACAAAAGCGTCTTGTGCATCCCATGTCAACAAACAAACACCAGGGATGATGAAGAGAAGACTCACAAGAGAAGTAGCCTGAACGCTTCAAGGTAACTTCGGTGCATTAGTTCAAAATAATCTGTTGGCCAGTGATCATAGTACACAAATTGTTCACACCTATTTCTACACGAGCCCACGCAAACATAACGTGTTTTCAGTAACATATTCTCACATTGACACGATGTGTTGTGTTCTTAGTTTATACGGTGAAAAGTGAAATTGTGCTGGGTTCGTGCTTTAAATATTTCAAAAATATCATTAATTTCATAATAAAAATTCGTAAATTGTTAAACATAAGATTTTAAGAAGTAACTAAATCAAACTCCATAATCAATTAAACATATGGAATCTGAATTGTTGCCAGATAAAGAAAAAGAAATACCACCAGTGCCAATTAAAACATATCAATGGGAGGATCTGAGAAGAGATCGTGAAGCGGGAGGATATCCTTGGACGCATCTTCTCAAGGTACCGCTTCAAGGTGAAATAACTGCTGAAGATATCATTAGAGAGACAACACCTAGAAGAAGTATGTCGCGTGAATTTTCCAAATCACGCACTCACTCGCCTGTTGACCACGATGTTCAAAGGATTCTTAATCTAGATTCCTCACCTGGGAGTAGCCGCAGACACGGTGAAGAAGGCGAAGATGAGGGAGTACAAATACCGAACTTCTCTAAAGAAGTATCTGTAGATTCCGAAGATGATACACTAAACCCAGTTATAAAAAGTTATGTGGTAAGAAAAGCCCCTGAAAATAAACCAAGCCCGCTTTTGACTACTCCTATAGAAATACCAAAAAGTGTTTCTCCGAAAGGTATTCTGAAGCGTCGAGTACCAGAACAGCAATATAATATAGGGGTCACATCTGAAACAAGAGAAAAAACAAAATGTTGTCATCCCTTGGTAAACAAAATAAAACACTTAGCAGATAAGACTCTACACAAACTTGAGAGGAATGAAAATGAAAAGTCACCTATTCCAAAACGAAAGAAAAATGAAGATCAAGAAATTAGACAGCTGAGGTCATCTCCAGGTGCCGTGCGTAGACAAAAGTTCAGCGCCATCAAATTAGGAGACTCAGACGAGATGAGTAAAACGATGTGCATTGACACTCCGCCACCCAGGAAAAGAAAAGAGCATATTTACGAAGATATAGAAGAATCAAAAGAATTGGAAAAGTCCTTACATTTTTCACCTGATGTCAATGAAAATAGTCCTTCTAAAACTGAGGATGAAAGTAACAGCAACAAAGAAAATGAAAGTCTGTTGGAGAAAAAATCCATTGCTTCTCAGGATCCTAGCCTAGTAACAGATGATACATCATTAAAGAATGAAGATCATGTTATGGAAAAGTTGCACAAAGTCGATAACGTGAACAAAGAAGCAGTTTTACTAGATGATGAAATGGACCCAGATGAACCCAATGTTGATGAGATATTTCAAAATCAATTTGATGAAAGGGGAACAAACAATGAATCTCCTAACATAACTATCACAGAAATTACAGAGGAAGATGCATCTTTAAACGGTCACCAGCCTTCTGTAACACCCATTGAAACATCACCGACTCCTAGCCCTCACGATGCTGACGATCGCAAAATCATCAAATTCCCAAACAGAAGATGGTCTAAACCTAGCAGGTAATTTACCTTTATTATTTTAATGTAGATCTAACCCCTTTGTAGTAATACGTCACACGTAACAGTGACATAACAGCTGTATTTCAACACATGTAAAAGCAAACGCGCTAGCTTCTGACTGTTTGATAAATATAGCACTGTCCGACCGATCTTCCTGTACCTTGGGTAAGCTCTTTAAAATTGTCATCAGTGATCAGTGCTCGCGGCTGCTTTCACGTCTGTGATTAGTTCATTTACTGCCCGGCTTTGACAAACACGAATAATGACTCATTGTCTGCGTACAAATGACAGTTTGAATAGGAGTTTGAGGGAAACTATTAATTTATAAGAATGACCGGGCCCGCTAGGCAGTAGTAATGACTACGCTTCGGCGATGGACTTCCGAAGGTGGCACTCCTATAGAAAGACCAGTGAGACCAACACGTGAAGGTAGCGTTCAGGTGTTCACTCCGGACGTCCGATGCGGTTGTCAATTCTTCCAATGTGACTCACTTCTACCAGAGAGAGTAAATCCAGTGGGTACTAGACCGACGTCGCGAGCTAGTAATTTTATTTCGTATGACAGGTAAGTCACACACCTACATAAATTTTCGGTGATTTTGACGAGATTTATAACTAAAATAACGGACCGCAAAATAAATTTCGACAACATCTCATACCCGGTGGCTGCGTCTAAAACGAGCGCCGGCTGTTGGCCTAATTGTGACTCGAGCAACTTGTATGAAGTTTAAATATAACTCAAATCTTCTGCGACGAATCACATTTTTTGCGATTTGCATTTCATTTTTATAATTAAATGCTCTGTGTTATTCTCAATGCTCTGCGAATGATTTATTGTCGTTTAAATATATAAATAATCCAGTAGTACTAAAACGCATTTGCGAAATAATATCTAGCTCGTATTAAATTAACACCATAGAATTAATGACATGTAATGATTTTCAGTGATCACGAATATGAAATTATCGAAAAACCGACGCCGAACATTATTTACACAGCCCCAAGTGTAGATGAAAAGCCACATCAGATGGTCAAAGCAGATGATGAATTGTCAAGTACCACATCTCTGGAAAGAAAATTTTTACAGCATACATCGGACGAGGAAGATCAATTAGACGAAAAGGAAAATTTACACTATGAAAAAAACGAAGATATGCTAACCGCAGAAACACTTCAAAAGGACATTGAAGACCGATATTTTGTTAACACTCCTTCAACACCATCACGTACTGAATGTGAAGTCAGCACTAGTCAAGTAGATTCATCTGCTTTAGAACAATTGCCTTTAAAACGTGACAGTAGATCCAAAAATACCGAAAACAGTGATAGCAAATTTCAACAACGGTTTAAGGAAGGCACAGGTAAACTGAAAACACAAGCTGGAAAACTTAAAACTAAGTTACAAAATATTAAAACCAAACAGTTCACGATGCCTGAAAAAGCAAAGTTCACTTTACCCGATCGCCCTAAATTTAAAATGCCACAAAGACCTAAAATATCACTTCCCGATAGACCTAAGTTTAAATTACCTGATAGAAGAAAATTTAGTTTGCCAGATCGACCAAAATTCAATTTAGCTGAAAAACTAAACCGCTCTAAATTTACGTTACCAGACAGACCCAAGTTTAATGTTCCAGAATTTAGTGTTCCGAAATTTAAAATGCCGGACAGACCAAAAATGAACTTCCCCAGCTTAGGTAGAAAAAAAGAGTACAAAGTGACAAATGACTCGGATTCAAATGTTGTAGCAACAGATGTAGCTACAGTAGAATTTGAAGCTAGAACCTACCCAAGACTGTTTAGTAAAAAAAAGAAATCAGAATTACCCAAAACTTCTTCATCTCCTATACTTAACCGAGAAGATACACCGCCACCCACTTTTACTTTCACGCGGTTTAAAAAGTCTAAAGAAAAACCAACTTATATCCCCGATAGTCCAGAACAACCACGAGAATATGGAGCTATAGCAAACGATGAAGAAAATTTTGAAAGACAGGAAAATCACCGTCATGAAACAACGTATGATTTTGATAAATTAGATACAGAATACATGGATGGGGAACCCGAAGGATCTGATTTGCAGGACGATCGCATTGCTACATTAACAGACGAAATGTCACCGTCTAAACAAGAATACACACATGTAATAACCGAAATAAATAATGACGAATTTTTCGTGCGACCGAGAGGTATTTCTCGCGAAGATATTCAAACAAGGGAATACTTAAGCGATGAAACTCGAAAAGCGTTCCAAACTCCCAAGAATATACTTTCCGTAATGGGAGGACATTCGGGATCGAACGACGAAAATATGTACATCAATGATCCTGACGCTGATCCTGAGCTGATGATCGATGATAACGAACCGATGAGGTATTCAACTGAAGATTTGAATGATAAAGATGACGGTTATTATACATTCCCACCAGTAAGACCGTCACGAGCAAAGCGAAAGAAAAAAGAACTAGATAATACTCCATACATCGATGAGAGTGTTAACGCTAGTCTGCAATTCAGTGAGGTAGACTTAGGATTATCAGAAGACCAGCATATAAATTGTGAAGTCGATGATCACTTGGATATTCACGTAAACCATCACCTTGATTTCACTCCAACTACTGATTTACACTCGATACATGAATATGCAAACGATGATGTTATTCAGTATCCAGAGAACATCCCGATCCAGTCTCAAACTCTGCCGATGCCACCGAAGAGAAAGAAGAAATTTGGAAAAAAAGATTTCAAACACTCATCTCTAAATGACTTCAATAATGTGTCTGTATCGGAGCTTTGGGAGGAGCCGCATGAAAATACTGATGACGTGAGTGTTTCATTTTCTATTTACTTCTATCCATAGACAATGATAACCTACTTATTGTTACTTAGGTGTTTGAATTTAAAAAAAAAGGTTTCAGATGTGAATAGTTAGCGAGAAATGCATTTCATAATTTTCATGCTATAATTGAAAGGTATTAAAATCATAAACCTATTTATTTTTCTACTAGGATCAAAGGAAAGGATTCGTATTATATTCTTTATAGTTTTATTTACGTTGGACAGAAACTCTTTTCAATCGAGTCATGAAATTTAGAGGTCCGGTAAAAATCTAAACCGTTGCCAAAAAATAAATAATATGTTTATTTATTTTTGTAAATCTGATCTAGTACCTAATGAGCACTGAATCCTTGAAACAAAAGACCAATAAACTCTAATTTCTTTGCATTTTGCTAAAGTAAAGTATATAACTAGTACACGTTTATCTGTAGGTACTTTATAAAGGATCAAAATCGTACAGTCTTTAATAGGCTGTATTTATACTGCCTATGAAACACACAAAGTTAAAAATTTTATGATTGCAGAAAATTTTACGATGGCCGATCGAGTAGATCAATTTTTAGTTTATAAATAACGAATATACTACTAACAGTAGTATACTGTACAATTGTAATATAGTGGAATGTGAATGACAGGACAGGTAGAGAGGAAAGTAGAAATAACTTGAAATTCTATATTTACCTAAACGTTTACAGGAGGTCGGTACCAATAATGTAAAACTAATATTACTGAGACAAGAGCATACAGGGCATAGGGATTTGATTTAGGATAAACTGTGCTGCTTAGTAAAGAGCGCCCAATATACAACAGTTGCTCGTTTAAAGGTAGATATTAGATGGAATAGACAAAGTGGTGGAATGAGACGCGAGGGTGTAGCATTTCTTAGAGTTCTAAATCATATTTCTATAATTTTGCAGAAAAAATAATAGATTTTCGGGTAGGTACTGATATTGGCCGGTCATCTGTTCTGTCGTGCCTACGCCCTTGTATCGAAGTACAAACTATTATGTAACCGGTCGCCTCTGCCGTTCATTTTACACGTCACGTAGCATAATCAATGTATTCTGACTGACAATAGTCTATTCAATATCGGTCAGTGAAACAGCAATTCACACTTCCAACTGTACATTGTAAAAGTAATTAATGCCTTTCCCACATTATGTATCATTAAATTAAACGAGCACATTTTACAAGACATTTTACTGATTTTATTTCTTTAAAAATTACTAGTTAACCGTTTCTATATGAACTGTTACTAAAATTTTACTATAAATGAATATAGGTGTAACAGAAGATAATCATGAATTTTAAAAGTTCATAAATTTGTAACGGATTGTTAGTCAGATAATAGGCTCAGTGCTGCATATATTCCTGCGACTGGGTCGTTGGCGCAGAGGTGCTGTGCGCTATGCGATTCCAGGGTCGGACCAAATCTTTGTATGACTTGCAGGTATTTGTTTCGGAGTTTGGGTGTTTTTCATGTATAATATGTATAGTATGTATTTACAATATTAGTTGTCTAGTACCCATAACACAAGATCTGCTTAGCTTGGGACTAGATGGCGTTTTGTGTTAGATGTCCGAAATATTTATTTATTTTTCTACACTAATATTATAAAGAGGAAAACTTTGTTTGTATGTTTGTTTGTTTGTTTGTAATGAATAGGCTCAAAAACTACTGGACCGATTTTAAAAATTCTTTCACCATTCGAAAACTACATTACCCACGAGTAACATAGGCTATATTTTATTTTGGAAAGAATAGGGTTCCGTAAGATATTTGGGTTTTTCGGACCCAAAGTGTAAAAAATCAACCAGATAAGTTACTTATTTTTCGTACGCTGCCTAAACGGTAAAAGATAGAACCATAAAATGTTCTAATTAATCGTAGATCTTATAAATATCTACAAAAAAGTCCGCGACACACTATACCTATCTATGTCGAGTGAGGCACAACAACCATTTTTTATTTAAAAATCTTGAATTTTGTTTGGACTACATTTAAACGCGTTTATTTTACTCATGCTATCAATCCTTATCAAAATAAATTATTCCATCACTAACTACAGTTTACGTAGATAATATTTGGTCTTTGAATGATAAAAATTGGATGTTTGGTTTTGAAGTTATGGCAAAATTAAAATATTACTAATAGGAGCGGAGCACCAATGAAGAATGTTTAAAAAACGGGGGAAAATTTTCACGCTACGGGCAACATAAGACGCAAACGAGGTTGCGTGGGTCAGCTAGTATGTTTATAAACATGACATGGTACTAACTATAATATCTATAAAAGAGAATAGGAAAGTAATAATGCAAGAAAAGAGTTTAATCTTCGAGTTATGCCAACGCGTCGGTCCCAATTACCATGAACATTTATGGTGAGCTAATTCAATCTTGGAATTAAGATCAGGGTTGCGGAGGTCTTAAGCTAGTCGCTCCGTGAATAAACTGATGTTCAGGTCAAAATAATCTTGGGAATAATAAAGCTAGCCTTTATTATTCCTGATAAGTTTATTTACATGTTACTGATCAGATTATCTTATTTATCGTTTAAATGACCAAAGAAATCAAATTCTGATTTGGATGTAAAATACTTATTGACCTTTGACCTAAAAAATATTGAAGAGGTTAGCTCATATTACAGGTTGAATGAGACTCAAGCTTTGCCCTTGGTTGCAATCGTATTGTTCTCTTTTGATCTACTTCTCTTTAACTCTCAATTTTTCCATCTTAAAGTACCTGGTTATCGGTACGTGACCTCTATTACGTTATCAGGACAAAAATTATAGCCAGCAAAATATAGATGTGTAATATTCCTCTGCCTACGCCTTCGAGAATACGTGCGTAAGTTTACACATGCATGAAAAACACGAAGAAATAGGTAAATGTGTTACACGGTGAGCCTGAAAACTTTGCATTCTTTGTGAACCTAAGCAATGAAATCATATAGATACATTACAATTATAGGTCTCTTTATTTTTGCATTGTAAATAACGTTTAATAAATAATGACAAAACAGCGAATTTAAATAAGAAAAAGTTTTATTTTAAATTAAATCATTACATACGCTTCGCAAAAACATAGGTATGATATTCTCTCTGGCGAGTCATTTCGCATTGGCCGACATCCAACAACTGACTATAGTTTTTTATAGACACTGATATATTTTTGGAAATCCTGTTTCAACGAGATTGTTGACCTACTTGCAGAGCAACAATATTCTTATAGAAATATATGTATGAAATGTGTCTGCTGTTATGTCTGTTATAACATACAAATGTAAATCAAGTTCAGGCTGCAAAAATATAAACACCCAAACGTTATTTAGTACAATGTTAGATAATCAAACAAGTAACTGAAAAAACTATCGCTAACTTTAAAACTCTTTAACTAAATATTAATCTTATTCGTTCACTCTTAGCAGTCGAATGATGTCTTCAAAAGAGATGACCAATAAGTATTAGGTACTATTAGGTACGGTCTCAGTCTCTGAATTAACATTAGATATCTCTAAATTCAATGACATGACAAAGATACAGAAAACTCAGCAGCTATGGATAAAACATGACCATTGATAATTCATTTACTCCATTTAATTTGTCCCTCCTTTTACAATTGCGCCTGGTGTTACTTTTTTCGATTGCATGTATGAAAATAAATATTTCGGACATCTGACACACAACGCCATCTAGCTTAAAACTAAGAAGAGCTTATACTATTACAGCTAGACCGATTGATTTAATACTTAAACACCCAAACGCTGAAACAAATCCTACTACTATTATAAAGGCGAAAGTTTGTAAGTATGGATGTATGTATGTATGGATGTTTGTTACTCTTTCACGTAAAAACTACTGAATGGATTTGAATGAAACTTTACCACAATATAGCTTATACATCAGAATAACACATAGGCTGCCCGCAGTTATCATCGTACCGCGGGTAGCACCGCGGGGTTCAGCTAGTATTTCCATATAATACAAACATTTGGTCTGAACCAGAAATGCAATTCACCGAAGACTGCTAAAGCTATATACTATTGGCTGTACTGTTGAGCACACATATTAGATTGTTTACATGGAGATTGCAAAGCTTGTTTGAATAATTCCCCTGTGTAACCATAACCCATTCCAATAGATATGCATTCGACAACACTGGCTCATTTTTAAGTAAATATACTGATTGTTATATCAGTACTCCATTATATTAACTGGTTCCCCTGATAGGCTGGTGTCATGCAATAGTTTTGTCCATAGACACCCTATGGAAGTAGGTCGAAAGTCATGGAGAGTCATGACATTGTTTCTTCCCTTAATACCATATGAAACTTGGTAGATGGCGTTGCAGAGGTACTACAACCATACACTTTTTGTTTTCCTACTTTTAGACTCCAGCCAGTAAAAGTTTAAACTTGCTTTAAGTTGGTATTGCTCTAACATCAGTGTGTTTCATGGGTCCATTGGGAGAGCCACGCTTCGGCATGCATGGGCCTGCTCGAACGGAGTGATACCACAGCCTCATAGAAAAACGGTGTGAAATAGCACTTGCGCTGTGTTTCACCAAGTGAGTGAGGATACCGGAGGCCCATACCCCATCCCACAAAGGCCGGTTGCCGTATCGCAATATTGCAGCTGTTGAGTACTATTTAATTATCTTCTTGATAATGTGAATGACATCAAAAGCTAATGGGGTGGAACCCTGAAAAAAATTTATAAAAATTACAGCACTACATATTTAGATTTAAAAAAAAATAATTTACATAAGGATATATTTTGCTAAGTGCATAACTACCTATAGAAAACATTAAAATTAATGTTTTACATTGTAATTCTTTCCTTTATTAGAACAACAAGCCTGGCTTATAGTTTTCCTTTTTAATTTGCTTCTGCAATTTATTGTACTTCAGACAGGAATTGTATGGAACAGAAGCATTGCTGTCATTCATAATTTTAAATGGCATTCTAGCACTCCATAATATGTTCTCATTAAGTTTATTACTATTACTCTTACTACCACCATATTTGTTAACCAGCACCGTCAAGCCTTTCTGTAGCTGCGCCACTACCATATCATAGTTCTTTTTCTTCTTTTGCATGATGAGAGTGCAACTAGCCAGATCAGCTATTTCTATTATCTTCAAGTCCTCGTCGTGATGAAATCAATGATAAAAAATGTGGATGAGAGGAAATGGGGACCATTTTTCGGCAAAACAAATACGATCCCTTTTAACCGCTCGTCTCCTATAAACATTGTTCATTGTTGATAAAAAAAAATTTGATCGATTTACCGCCACTTGTCAATGTGTCGTTAACGTCAACTGTCAGTTCTAATGACAATTAGTTGCGTTCCAAACCACGTTTTTGGACGTTTAATTAATTACCACAAATTCACACAAAAGTTGAATGCTTTATTCTTTACCCCTTTGGATTTGAAATAATTTGTAAAACGAACAGTTATTCTAACATTCATAAAACATGCGTTACACAAAATTATGCTTTCTCTGCTATACTCTGTAGACTGTATATATGCCATATCCAAGCCAAATCAGTGATGTAATTAAAAAAGAACTGTAATAACACCAGGAACTATCAAGAATGCATGTACTATTGATAAATATGAATGAGTGTAAATGTACCTGCTTACCACTCTGGAAAATAGTCGTGACTCTATATATATTTATGTATGTAGGTTTGTATTTGTAGCATTCATTCGAATTAGATTCAATCGACCGGTCTTTGACTCCAATTCGAATTTGAATTGAGAAGATTGGATTACAATAGCAAAATTGTTCTGATAGTGGAACGTGTGCTAGTTTTGAATATTCGTTCATTGAAAATTCTTGACTTATGCAATTTGCCACAATGAATAGGTATGAAATGATACTATAAAAAAAAAATAAGATATCAATAAATATTTTTGAACATTTAACACACTACGCCATCTAGTTCCAAACTAAGCACAGCTTGTATTATGGGTACTAGATAACTGATGTATATATTATATCTATACTTTTTGTTGTAAAATCATACATATTAGACTCACACACTCCAAAACAAATATTTGCTCATCATGCAAAAATTTTGTCCGACCCGGAAATCGAACTTAGAATCAGAGGTTACTACTGCGCCAACGATGCACTATCTTAAGTTTTATTGGAAAATCTTAGAATTTACCGTAGTTCGGGATTGTACAAAACATTATATGAGACTTACTTAATGTTTGTTGTGGCATAAAACAGACTAAATATAATACTCGTTGGAAATTTACAATAGGTTACATTGTCGGTATCTATTAATGGACAGGTCAATAACCAATAACAATTGGTAAACCAATGTGTTATTTATAAACAGTGCTTAACATTTCTTACTACTTTATATAGAGTAGAGGATTTACTAGGTACTGAAAATGGAATGGTTGCCAAGGTTCTAATAACTAACAAGCTAACAAACATTTTCCAACTGCAATATATATTACAATATACTTAAGTGTATAATCTACCTACTAGCTGACCCACGCAACTTAGTCTGCGTCTTCCAATAATACTCGGCCCCTACTGGTCTGAATATGACTGCACGGTTGGCCTAGTGGTTTAAGCGGTCACTACGCCGCTTTCTACTGCGCCAAGTGCCATGGGTTCAAATCCCACGTGGGACATCACTTTGTGTGATCCACAAAGTGTTGTCCCGAGTCTGGGTGTTCTTTGTGTCCGTCACATGTATGTTTGTAAAGTCCCCCGCGACACAGGATGTATATTCCTAATGAGGGAGTTGTCTTTTTAAAAAAAATAAAAAAATGTGGTGTTAAACATTCCTTAGCTATCTTAGATACACCACCAAAATTTAAAAAGAAACGTGATAATCGTACAGATAGTTTCGGAGTTCACTGTCACAAAAACGTGACATGAAAATAATGTGTAATAGATTTATATGAACATATAAGTGAGAAAATTACGTAACTCACGAAATAAAAATAAAAGTACATATTATTTTATGTTATGTAACACAGAACACAATGGATTGGATAGACACGATTGTTTTAGGAAGCCCCAGCACTTTCGAGTTTATCTTTATTAATAATCACAAATTTTAACAAAAAAACCGACTTCAAGAACGGGACCAAATTCAAATGGGAACACAAGGGAAGCAACAGCTTTGAGGTCGGTTAAAAAGTATTTTCGATTTGTTTAGACCGTAGTTAGAGTTTTAAAGTAAATAAAATACACATAAAATGATGAAAGTTACCGTCAGTGTCAAAAATTACATAAATACATTAACTTAAACAGGCTAAAAAAACAAGTATATTTAAAGTATCATTTCATATCTGTTCACTCGTGGCAAAGTTGACGACTGCACGGTTGGCCGAGTGGTTTCAGCGGTCGCCATGCCGCTTGCTACTGCGCCAAGTGTCTTGGGTTCATATCCCACGCGGTACAACACTTTGTGTGATCCACGAATTGTTGTCCCGAGTCTGGATGTTCTTTGTGTCCGTTTCATGTATGTTTGTAAAGTCCCCCACGACACAGCATGTTTATTCCTAATGTGAGAGTTCTTTTTAAAAAAAAAAAAAGAAAAAGAAGTGCTATAGTTGAGAATTTTCAATAGTAACATTAAACAGATTAAAAAAAACTATAAAACTTTATAAACTTAAAAAGAGTAAGTTCACTGACTGACGCGTCTAAAAACTTAGGAGGTGGCTTTCTGCTGCAATTTAGGTGGAAA
The DNA here is from genome assembly GCA_916048165.1 of Spilarctia lutea. Lineage (NCBI taxonomy): Eukaryota > Metazoa > Arthropoda > Insecta > Lepidoptera > Erebidae > Spilarctia > Spilarctia lutea. The sequence continues at coordinate 25,245,149 of OU696470.1, read as the reverse complement.
TGAAAAGATAAATAATGATAAAATTAGCACTTCACAAATAAAATAGAATTCTTAATTACAAACATGAAAAATTACAATCCAACTCCTCCTCCTAAGTTCCTCCTCCAACCTCCTCTTTAAACTCGGTTCAATGCCGCAAAAATGATTTGAACCTCAGATTATTTGCAAAACCATTTATTTGATTGTCTGCACCTCAATTTCGTTATTTTTGAAGATTAGCTTCGGTGTTGGTAACAAAATCGGTTTGAAAACCAAAAATATTTGACAACGCACTTGTTACGCCTCTGGTGTTGCGGGTGTCCATGGGCGGCGGTAATCGTTTACCATCAGGCGATACGTCTGCTCGTTTGCTCCCTATATAATAATAATAAAAAAAAACTACAAAGAAATACTTACCAATAGTTTTTGAATGCAGTATTAGAATATAAAGAATGAAATATAATTTATATTTATCGTAAGAAACTGTATTCGGTTAGATTGATTTACATACCTACACGCAATGCAAGGTATTTGAAATATGTATAAACATCTGCAGGAAGTCGTGACGTAGTTATCTACCTACCGTAACAATTATTTATTGAATTGAGCCATTAACAAGGTCAGTGACACATCTGTTAACTAAGTTATGATGCAATACTATTAACTGCAACAAATGAAAGACAAATATACTCGTATTAATTGACAATTAGGCCCTACCGCTGTTATCATTATTAGTGCCATTAGTTTTCTATCGACTCAAATACAAGGTCATAGTGTTGTTTTCATAACCACACGTAGAGTTGTACACAGTTAGGGCACTAATTAAGACAATAAAAACAGGTTGTGTGATGTTATAAGGAAACAGTGTTATTGAATTAATCGCTAAACTATTATTGATTGAAGACAATTTCGTCGTAAATAAACGTAGATGAGACGTGATGAGACGCTTGGTAATATAATATCTACATCTGGTATGGTAGATATTTAAAATCGAAGCAATAGTACATGACTTAATATTGTCAAAATACATCATAACTTTCATTTTAAATGTCATATTTAAAACGTTCAGTACCTACTGTCATTATTCTAACTGTGAAAGCAAAAATTTATCGTAATTGCTACTATTCGTTCTAAATAATCAATTTATTCATCATATATAATGTAGATATGCACCACATATGGGTCCTAATATCAATAATGGATTATACAAGTTTATTATTTGTAACGTTTCAGATAATTGTATACCGCACTGAACACGAGTACACCGTGCCACAAGACTTCGTGCAATCGACAGCCACAGGGCAAAGCCCCGTGCCTCCAAGACGCAATCGATCAAGAAGCTCTAGATGTACCTCCCTTTGTGATGATGATCGTACGTCTCATGGTGCTGAATCTCTTATCCTCGATACAAATTTGCCGCCAACTGATGATATTGACATTGAGAGGGAAATCCGCCATGAGAGTCCCGGTTACGCAACTGTCGATAAAGGTCCTGTCGTCCCCAGTAAAGGAGCTAGACGTTCTAAAAGTAAAACTCCACCTAGGCAACGAAAGAGTAACAGCTCAGAGCGCAAATATTATACAGTAGGGCCAACAAAACCGGTAGTACCTGACCGCCCTCCTAGAAAGAAGTCTTCTACTAGTCTTGTTACTTTGGACAGCTTCACTAAGCGGTCTGTGAGTGGAGATCTAACTCAATATGTTGAAATAGATGAACCATTTGAAGAAATTCATAAAAATTTAAACTCTGGTGAAGTGGTCAACAAAATGAAAGATAGACCCTTACCACCTCCACCACGTCCACCCAGAGGATCAAGGCGTGGTAAAAAAGATAAAGATGATCCAGAAGGGGTATCTTTACAGTCCGAAACACCAATGGAATTTTCACAAAGCTATGAAGTAGACCCCACCAAAGGAGATAGTGTTATGGAAATTGAAGTTTCTACTCAAACAGATCCGCTTCCAGATGACATAGATTTTGAATTGGGATTGGATGAAAATTTAGATATGTCTATATCTAGCTCATTAAGGGACATAATTGATGAAGATTCTATGTTAACCAAAAGTCAAACAAAGCTAGTAGAAAGTAACCATATTTCACGTCCTACATCTAGGTCCGAGAAGTCTCTAAAGTTGTCCGAACCAAAAATATCGGAATTATCAAAACCAAATATAGGGCGAACATCACCCACGGTAATATTAGTAGAAAGGCGTGTTTCAAGCCCAACAAGGATTAATGAACGGGATGAAATGTTGACTGAAGCTTCATTAACTGTTCAGCACATAGATATTGACCAATCTCAAATCCCAGATGTACCTCCGCTACCAAGACCAAGAGGCATTTCAAGTACATCTAAAAAATCTAAAAATAGTATAACGGCAAGTGAGGACAAAGCACTTGAAAAAGTAAATGACGCGATCAGTAGAGACGTCCAGTTAGATAATTTAGTAACACAGCGACTTCAGGTAAGAGATTTAGATGTAGGCCGTCTTAATGTATCTGAACTTCAAGCTAACAAAATTTTGGTTTCGGATATCGAAGGAATGACATTACAGGTAACTGAATTAGATTCCAAATCTGGTCATATTTCCGTCAGTGGTATTGAGTTCTCTCAATCTGTTATAGATGAGATAGTCAAAAAATTTGCAGAAATATCAACGAGCCATGCCCCACCGCCCGTTCCCCCACAGCCAATAGTAAATTTAGAGGTAGTGGAAACTCCAAGACCTGTGAGTAGAGAAGAGCAAACACAAACAGATAATGTTCCTGAAGAGCCCGAAGAAAGCAAACCCAAAGTTGAGACGGTATGTTCCCCTGAGCAAGAAGCGGCCCAGTCGTCGCCGCCACCTAGACCTCCTAGCGCAGAAGATACAGTTGGTCCTCCTCAGAGACCTCCACCTCCAGATCTAACTCCTTTACTCTACTCTTATCTACAAGATATAACCATACCACCCATGTCATTCTATCCTCCAAGGCCTTTACGAGACCGTTCGTTTCCTGAATTTCACGAATCACCACACCAGACACCTGCCCCGCCCACGAGACGCGCGAAAAGGAAACCAGCAGCTCCCCATTCAGAGTCTAGTTCCGAAGATGGTAGACCCCGTCCCTCTCCTCGACGAGCGGGTGCTCCTCTGAGAACACACGAACCTACGATTACTGAGGCAGGTGCGCAATTCCTTCGTGTTTGTCACTCTTCTATCAGTAGGACTTTAAGAAATATATTTAATTCCTTCATGTCATACATTAGCGGTGCTGAAGACAAGAAAGACATACAAATGGCTATGGTTATATTCCTTGTGCTAATTGCGGGACTAATCATGCTTGGTTTAAGCGACAGCCGAGCGATTCATCATCATCACTGGGAGTTTTTCAACCCACCTGACGGGAAGCCGTGATCTATGGCCTCATCGTGTGTTGGTGCAGTTGTGCATTGTTGTTATTTAATACGAGGAAAGTAGCTCTAAGTTCGACAGACTTGTTTGGCGCAACTTTTATTTTCTTACGAACAAGTTTCGTTTTATAGGGAGATGTCAGTCAGTGTAACAAATCAAAGTTGCTATTTTAGTACAGTCGCCGGTTACAATTATGTTATTTTTATTCATAAGGTTATTAATTTTAAATTAAGAGATAACTAAGTAGTCATTGTTGATAATAACGAATATTTATAAAGGTACGGCACGAGTGGTATACTTGGTTTTTGGCGTCTAAACAAGTCTGATACTATTTATTGTAAAATTGTGAACTGTATGATAGAATATACCAAAAAATATAAGCATTTCATGTAAACCAGACTCCACTGCAGTTTATTTTTAATAACCTAGATACTAGTTTAATTTTAGACGTATTTATTCATGTTTTTAAAAGATGTTGGCGGTACCCGAAGCTCAAATTTCTTTAATCTAAGATGGACAAAATTCATCATGAATGATTTTTTTATAGGGTGTTTTTTTAAGCTAGATAGAACTTTAAATTGTAAAAAGTAACACAAAAAATTAAATTTTGATGAAACTTTTTTTTTTATTTGTTTCAGTATACTCTGACAAATCATCATGAATAGACTCACGCTTGAACAACGCTACGAAATTATCCAAATTTACTTTGAAAATCAGCTCATTTTTGAAGAAATAAGGTCCGATGATGCCACCAGCATGAAAACCGCACCATACGGTGCATTTTTCTGGATGTAATGGAGTCTGTAGGGTCTGTTGTGGATTGGTCTCACTCCATATGCGGCAATTTTGCTTATTAACAAACCCGTTAAGCCAAAAATGCGCCTCATCGCTAAACACAATTTTGCGATAAAACAGTCGTCTATAAGTTGCGCGAATCGACGACTGATTTTCAAAGTAAATTTGGATAATTTCGTAGCGTTGTTCAAGCGTGAGTCTATTCATGATGATTTGTCAGAGTATACTGAAACAAATAAAAAAAAAAGTTTCATCAAAATTTAATTTTTTGTGTTACTTTTTACAATTTAAAGTTCTATCTAGCTTAAAAAAACACCCGTTACATACTTGAAAAAAATACGACAACAACATTTGAATGGTCTACAGGCGTATTAATAATATGACTCGTATGAATTTACTATATAAAACAGGATCGATAAAACCAAGACCAACAAGGGTACTAGAATTTTAAAAAGTTAATTCTGCCTAAAACATTTTTTATTTATATTATTTAAAAAGATTTTTAGTAACATCATCGGAGTCAACAACCTATGACCTGTAGTTTTTTTACAAAAACCCAACACGTGGTCTCCCAAGTAGCAGTTATTTTAGTACCTCAACAGTCTGTTTACTTTATATAAGCATATAAACATACATATTACTTTTGTTATTTATTTATAAAACATATTAACCGCACTGTTTACTATAATATGTAGTGTTTCAAGCGTTATGCATTTTAAATTATCATTATTTTGTTGTGCAATTGTAAAGGATAATAAAATTTGTTAACTTTTAGCTTTATGTTTTATTTCAGTTAAGTTTGTTTAAATTATCACCACACGCAGAACCATGAAAAGAAGAGGTTTGGTCTTCGACAATCTTTTTCGATAATAGTATCGGAAGAATTACTAAGCACTGGATTTCTATTATTTTTTTGTTATTTGAAGGTCTGCCAAAGTGACTCTGCTAAGCTTGATGGAAAGCTTGAGTAGAAGCCAAGAGTGGAGGCTTCCATGCTTCTACGAATACAGTTTGGCGACCCACACTATGCCTGTCTAGTGATATGCATCGATCGAGCCAAGTGACTTGCATTTGGAGAGACCTATGTCAAGCAGTGGACTGCGATGGGCTGATGATGATGATGTTCTTTTTTACTTAAGAACACTTTACTAAATAATATTAAAAAAGTGCAGAAATACTAGGATCAAGGTAGCCACATAGCAAGATTAAACGCACCTAACAATATTTCGTGTCTGATTATAGGTACTAAACTCTTAACAAATTCAAACAGAGCCGAGATGCCTATGTGGAAAAATTGATGTCCAACAAGATTTTTAAAGGTTAATAGCAAATGACAGATGAATCGCCTGATGATAAGCGATTACACACCACACCCGCAACACAGGCGTCATAATTACTTAAATAATAACTTTTAAGAAGGAGTACGTTATTTTCTTAAAGGTTTAAAAGTCGTATTGGTACGGGAATGCCGAAGGCGACATTTCATTTACTTGAATTATTGGAATTAAAAGTGGAGAATTTGTGCTGGAAACGTTATCATAACAATATCAAATCAAAATTGGTACCAAGCCTTTGTCCAACCGTGGACGTCTTTTGGCTGAGATAATGATGATGAAAATCTGAATTCAATTTAAGCACAATAAATTCTGCCATATAAAAATAAGAAATAACGAAGTTCAGTTCAGATTGTTACCAAAAGATGGCTCTGCTAGTGGCTATAACAGCGACATTAATAATGGAAAGTAAATCACCATGTACAGATACATGACGTAGCTTAAACTAAAAACTGTTAACCCGTGAAATAAATCATTTCATTTCATCATTCCATTTCTTTTTAACCCTTGCATTATGACACCGTGGCACCAGCAGCGGCAAGCGGTAAGCAACATCATTGACTTTGACGTTTACAAATCAAAGTAATCAAACACTACAATACAAACTATGGAGGGTAGAGACAATACAAACGAACGCACTGCATATTATTGGTTTGCCTCTCCCGTTCTGGATTTCTGGATCAGAATACAAGTCATTTTGATTTGCAATCAAAAGAAAAATGTATGTCTTTCACGAAACTCAGACGAAATTAAATTACGCTAGTCAGTCAGATATATATATTATATTAAATGACTACAAGTGTCTTAGATTATTTAAAACTCTTTCTAAATTGATGATAATAACTATGATTTTTAATGAGTAAAATTATAATCTAGATTCATTCATTTATCCATGTTCTACAACAGACATGCTCATTACAAGCCTCTTGTGTATTAATGTTCTAACTAAAGGCTATGTAGTAACAGACATTAGCTAAATGCAGCATATTATTATATAGGTTTACCTCGACCCACATGCATTCGCCATTGATTGAGAACTAGTGGTCACCTGTGAGGAAATTGATTGTCGCTATTTGATGGCTAACAAGTACCTACGTTTCTAAGTACATAATAATGATATTGAGATGAATCAATGCAAGTAACCTAAAGATAAATGTATTTTAAATTTACATTCAAGTAAATTAAGAGACAAAACAACCAATAAATCAATGTTAAAGTTTTCAGTAGCTTTCGGAACGTTCGGAATTACGTCAAATGAATTTCATTGTATTTATTGATATTTTTATAATATACTAGCTGACCCACGCAACCTCGTTTGCGTCTTATATTGCACGTCGCGTGAAATTTTTCCCCCGTTTTTGAAACATTCTTCATTGGTGCTCCGCTCCTATTAGTAGTAGCGTAATGATCATAGCCTATAGCCTTCCTCGATAAATGGACTATCCAATACCGAAAGATTTTTCAAATCGGACCAGCGGTTCCGGAGATTAGCGCGTTCAAACAAACAAACTCTTCAGCTTTATTATTAGTATAGAGTATATTAGTATAGATATACAATTGTTTTAGAATATTATTAATTATAGTATAATAACGACTAAAATTTTAAATGTTTAGTGTTGAGTATAAATTTATACTTTTTACTAGCAACTTATGTTTCTACGCAGGCATAGCTCTGTTGTTCACTCATTATTGTTTTTGTTTACTGCCTAGCCGATGACTGATAGGCAAAACTGACTATCCGGTTACTCTTGTGTCGATGACTTTTCTTATTGAAGTGAAAACTTCTTTAGCAGCGCTGTGTACTTTTTTGGAATGGGTAAAAATGTATAAACTCGCGTCAGGTCACGTGACCATAAACTAGCGTCAGGTCACGTGTCCTGATCGAAAAAATTCGTAAGACGGATGTTTATTGTTAACAGCGCCATCTACCGATATACTTTGGTAGCATTCGTTTTTCTAGATAGTGGTCCTTTCTCAATATGATTTTATATACTTAAAGTTAATATTTCAGTGCCTTAAAGTGATTTACAATAAATTAAAATAACGATTTTCTACTTACACAAAACCTTTTGTAAATCAAAAAGATTGTTTACATTTTTTTTTGAAAACAGTTACATCTATTGGAGTATCAAAGCTTTACTTCCATTTACTACTTACAATCATAATAATTTTTAGTTCTTTTTATTGCATACTATTAAAAAAAGCATAGGTGTTCATTTCAGGTAAGTTAAAACAACCGTTTGTTTATAGTTATGAGTTTTCACTTCTGTCGGCAGTGCTTATGACTGCTTTGTGTTTTTTTTAATTATAAGATCAAAACTCAGAGTTTCGTTCTAAGCTCAGGTGGCCATATAGATTACCTACATAAATAAACAATAAAATAATTGAATTTACTAGAAGAACAATATTATATTGACGAATCTAGAAAATCGTAAACGAATGATTTTTATTTTATAACTATTACTTGTAATAAAGCTTTTATTTATAAACATTACATCTTTTTATACAGTAGATACATCGAGGAAAATATCACTTATCCTACTTTTATCTTCGATTTACTAATTTAGTAAATGTAAAACATAATTAATTATACATCATCTGATAACTTATTCCATGACTATTCCAATGCTAGAAAAATCTTATATAGCCCCAATATGATTTTTGAAGTGAAAACTTCTATAGCGGCGCTGTGTACTTTTTGGAATGGGTAAAAATGTATAAACTCGCGTCAGGTCACGTGACCTGATCGAAAATTCGTAATACGGATGGAGAGAGGACGTATAAACTCGCGTCAGGTCACGTGACCTGATCGAAAATTCGTAAGACGGATGGAGAGAGGACAGGCGGCGCAGGGCGCTTGCGCGAATGTTCGTGTGTGTATGTAATATAAATTGTCATGTTTGTGTACGATAGCGCAATAAATGAATATTGTATTCCACCACATAAATAATAGTACTTTTATACTGATAATGAAAGCAATTCGTACAAAATTATTCTCTAACCATTCCAAAATATCAAAAATGCACAACGTTAATATTCAAGTTTTCACTTCTGCCGGCACTCCCGGAGTGCAACCCGTCGATTTTTTTTTAAATCGTCTTTTCAATGAGAGTCGTAAAATGTAACGTTTTGACAAAATCGCGTCACACTTGCGCGATATTAGAAAAATGGGCCACACTTGAGGTGATTTACATACACATTTATATACATATACTAGCAACACGCCCCGTCATAGGTTCATTACAGAAAACATAATACAGTCTATTATTCTTAATTTTTGTTGACGTCTTCAAAAAATATATTCCTTATGGGCTTACCCAAAGAGGGGGCAAAGAGGGGCAGCTTCCATCCCCTTGGTTTGGTTACGTCCTTACTGTCTTCTTTTGTCGGTAAAAGTAAAAAAAGTACTATTTGCCACACATACATTAAATACATAGACGTTTTGAGTACAATATACAACTTGTAAAAATCTTTCGATGCTAGCAGCGCTGCAAGCGAAATTGCGCGCTCGGAACCTCAATCGGTGGTCACTTCACTCCACGCTTCCACAACAACATTAGTGAATTTAGTCAAGCCACTTCGTGCATCGCGAAGGTTAGATCATCGGAGTACTCAAACTTAGACGTCAATAATTAATAAATATCCTATAAAATGCAGCACAAATAAATTGATTTTCAATAATTTAAGGTTATCTTCAATATCATTTTTTTTGTTAGAACAGCTTTTTAATTTCTAGGCCGCTATTTCTGCTGATTATTTTATAGTTTGAAATACAGTAATATAACCTATTTTTAAAGCAACATTGAGAAATTTAACTAAGCCCCTAATTTTGTACCAACATTTCTGCCACGACATGCGCTGTGATCGTTTCTTATACCCAAACAGTAGGTACACTCCGCATGATCCTAATAAAGTTTAATTATTGTGGACAATAAATTAAAAAAAAAAATATTATGTACATAATTTATAAAATATAAATGTAGATACATGAATAATCGAATAATGTAAAATTATCCACGATATGTAGGGTCTACTTGTAACAAACAAATGTGGTACGTTCGTCATTATCTGCTCAAACTCCTCATTATTGCAAAGATTCGCTATTTTTTTATATTTTTTTTTAATGGAATAGGGTGCATCAGACGTATCGCCTGATGGTAAGCGATTACCGCCGCCCATGAACGCCCGCAACACCAGAGGCGTCACAAGTGCGTTGCGAGCCTTTGGGGGATGGGAAGCCGGATGGGGGAGGGGTTAGGATATGGGCCTCCGGTATCCTCACTCATTTGGTGAAACACAGCGCAAGCGCTATTTCACACCGGTTTTCTTTGAGGCCGTGTTATCACTGCGGTCGAGCCGGGCCCATTCTTGTCGAAGCGTGGCTCTCCCACGGCCATCTGCAAAATATGTGGTGGGTGGGGACCGTCAAATCGACCGCAGCACGCTTTGTCATCTGTCAAATTGGTTTAATATTATGTATTTGTTAAAAATAGTGGTCTGCGTACGAGATAGTAATGTTATTTATAAAGTGTAAAAACCATAGGAGAAGTAAATCGTAAATTTTTTATTAATTTCCAATATCAAATTGTAATTTGGAGAAAATAAATAAATGGATAGTATAATAGATATAATGTAATGCTACACGGTAGATGACACCTTAGTCAAATTAGTTACTTTTTATCATTTATCACGATAACTTTCTATAAAAAATGTACTTAAATACAAACACGTGACGTCACTGTTTTAGACTAGGTACTCAATCGAATAATACATTTCAATGTTTATTTGATTAAAGTTCGTTACAGAAATGAAAACCTGTAATAATAATTATATTTTCCGAAATGTTTTGTAATATTCGTTTTAATAAAGGAAACATCGGTTTTTAATTACGATACAGTCATCAATTCTCTTATTTATTTTAGCGCTGATCGCTGACTAGAGGCGCTGTAATCGCGTAAACAGTGCAAAATGAAGACTAAAATAAATTATTACAATAAGTTTAACAAGAAAAATCCACAGATCTCGTGCCCATGACTTTATTTTGTTTTAAATAATTTTATTTTACATTAATTTATTATATTAAACATCACCTTAGATAAACAACCCCATGTCCAAAACACTCACACACAATTGGGTATTTGAAAAAAATTTTTTTGTGATAAATGGAAAGATCATATATAAGTTTTATAACAAAACTATTTTTTTTATTTTTATTTTCGCAATAATTCAAAAGTTATTTCAAAATAAAAATTAAGTTTTGAATCCAGTACCGAAGACGCGCCGACAGCTCCCGAATAAACCCGAGCGCGTCTGACGTCATAATGTTAGTTTTCACTCATTGCAGTTGATATAGATTAATTTTGTTGTCATTGTTAAATATTCAAATTTATATTAAAAATGTCGAATCTCAAGAGTTATCATTCTTGTTTTGTACCATTATGTACGAATATTACAAAAAGAACTCCTGACAAAATGTTTTTAAATGTTCCCCAAGATGACAAATAATTGGTTATCATAAATATATCAACATCAGGAATATAATCAGACTTTGCCTTAATAAATCCTTTATCACACATAGCTAATATTTATTTATTTCTATTTTTTTTAATATAATCGGAACCAACAAACAACTCGTTTTTTAGCAATAAATTTTCAATATTATTGTCTAGTCACGTGTCATAGCCGTAAACGCCGTTTATTTTTTTATTTTTTTTCCCGTGGGGAATGCATTTACGCACTTCGCTAGACCACTGCGGTGGGTTCGCTTCGTGTGGGACTCGTGGCCTCCGAGACAAGGGACTCTTGCCTCAGGGGGCCAAATCGTTGGGGCCCCCCTCTCCTTAGTTGGTATGCGCCCCTGAAACAAGAGGGGCGCATTACGCCTAATGGCTAAGGGGCGACAGGTCCCCCGACCCGGCGCCCTAAGCTACTCTCATTCAGGGCCGCGGGCGAACATCTGTCGCCGGCGACACCTCGCTGGGGGCCTGCGGGGCGGGAGAGTGAGCCCAGCTCGCTCCCGTTCCCGAAGGACCTCCCTCTTGGCCGTCATCACCTCGCTAGCGAACGAGGCGATGGCGGCCCAGCACCGCTCGCTGTCGGCCATGGCTTCGATGACGGCCGGCAGCGAGAGATCTGCGCCGATCACGGTCGTCAGGGCCACTCTTTGGCCGTCCCACGCTTCGCACACGGCCAGGGTGTGTTGGGCCGTGTCAGGGTCGCCGCTGGTGCAGTTACGGCACCGGGGCTCCGATTCCACTCCCACCATCTCCCACAGGTACTTCGCGAATCAGCCGTGACCCGTGAGAAGTTACGTGGGTGAGGTGGTACGTGGGAGCCCCAAGACCCCCTCCACAAATTGTCGCAGGACGGGCCGAGCGGCCCTAACAAGCGCCGTCGGACTCAGCCGTAAACGCCGTACTGTTATTAAATAGCTATAACATTATGACGTCACAACGATGGTGACCACTTATGACGCGTTTATAGTCACGTGATTTTTTTTGAAATTTTATCAATTTTTAATCGTTTATGATTTATTGAAAAAAAATTTTTTTTAACTTTCTTGCATCAATTATCAATATTATTAATATTAAAGTTTTAAAATACATAAAAAAATCAATAGTTTTTTTTTTCAAATTCCCAATTCAGAACGAGCGCTCGCTCCCTTACACGTGCATCCGAAATTCAAACGCATAAAGGGCCCCTTCCTGCCTAGAACATGATAGAGGACTGTTTCTTTCAAAACATAGCACAACTCAATACCCCGAGGTTTCTTTTTCAATATCGTTTTTCATTTTCGATAAATCGATGATTCAACGAGAATTTTTCCACATTTTGAGAGTCCGAAAAGTGATTTTGACTTAAAAAAAATACGCCGTCTTGTAACCCTCGTCAAGATGCCTCTTAAGACACTTCAATCATCCGCGTAACCCTTAACCTTACGAAACAATGTCAAAAAAATTCATACTACAACCCGACTGCACAAAATATTTTAATAAAATTTATACCTAGGTATAGCCTTAGTCACTATTCACACCCCATTCTTTAAAATCGGTTAAGGGTTTAGGCACTACGTTGGAACAAACAAATAAGTATACATAGATCGCTAAAACTATGACCTTTCCTTTAAGCTTTGCCGTAGTGAAGTGAATTTAAAAAAAAATTATACTAATCAATTGACAAGTACAAAATCAACCTTTTCCTGGAAATTAAGATAAAAAGTCCAACCTAAAGTCTATTAAAAATCAGAAAAAGCAAGGGCCCTGCAACTTCTGTAATAATAGATATTTGATTATTACAACTGTAACAGCTGCAGCAGAAGCATAATCATTTTAATTTATACTTTATCTGTATGTATTTTATTGGGATTGTAAATCTATCTTAAAGAAAAATATAGCCATTATCCTACAATCCTTCTCCTTCTAACGCGTCAAAACGTTCTGTTTCTGTTTCTTCTAAAATTGAGGTTACACCTATCGGCCAATCAGAGAGCGACATTGCAATTGACCGAAACATCGAACTAAAGAGTGAGCGAGTGAACATTTACACTTCCAAGTAAGTGAAATGTATCTGACTTCACTCCGAGCTTCATCGTTGGAGCTCATGGAGTCGTCAGTCAGCGCGGACCACTGCGGCTGGCCGCGCGCTGAATAGTTTCACGCATTTCATCGCGAAAGAGTAAACTCTCACATCGGGTGTTTTGCCGCGAATAGCACATATTCTAAGATAAATCTCTGCATTTTAGTAAAAATGTACGCATATTTACCTTAGTTTATTTATCTAATAGTAGTGTTCTTGTTAAATAAAAATGCACCATAGGAAGTAAACATGTGTTGTTTAAGGTGCCGGGAATTGATTCCAAGATGAACCCGCCCAGGCAATTTTTTTTCAAAGAGACTGAACCGGGTGGTGGTCAGTTTAGAATGGAGGAGGGGACGATGGCAAGGTGTGGATTCTGCTCCTTACTCTCTGGCCTGCTGAGACGCGCGATGTGCGTCGGCAGCAGGCGCGGTAGCAGTGAAAGCTACTACAGAGAGTTGGGTGATCAGGATACCCTGGTAAACATTTTAATTAGTTATAATCGTAGTTAAACATCGCTTTAAAAGCACTAAGCACGTTTTGTTCATTCATAGTATTGTTTATTTCACGTTCGTACGTCTACGTCGTGTAACGCTAGGCATCATGTTTACTCATCTTTAAATTAATGTGTTATTATATTTACATATCGCGTAAGACCGTAGTATGTTAATTAAACATGTGTAGTTCCATCATGACTAATAAATTTATAAGCTATGTGCAGTATTAATGTTACAATACAGAATAGTATTGCAATATCAATTTTGACAGATCTGTTGTTTTATGTATAAACAAACAAATTGTCTATGCTTTTTATGTGTAGTGAAAGTGTGTAGTTTCACTTTATGTTAGTCATTGCTAATAGTTGTGCTATTGGCCTCATAGATGTACATCTAGATGTTGTGTGAAATGTTATTTTAAGACTCTTTGTAATATTTGCATCTGAAACTCTAGATAGTGCTAATTTGGGATATATTCAATGACAGCCAATGGTTACAAATCCCAACTATTTTATAATATTGTTATGACAAACTTAAATTTTACACACCAAACATAATTATAAATAATCATTTTGTACTGGACATCTTTATATAATACTAAAAATAATACTTAAATGTACAAGTCATTGTGCCACAAAATACATATATTTCATTCATACATTTTGATTGAATTAAACAAAGAGGGACTTTTTTCTAGAACTGGTAGGCACAAGTAATTAAAAAAATATATTTAAATGATTATAATAATGCCATTTTGGAATACACCTATATATTTGAATGCTATAAGCACGGTTGTAGTTGAGTGCTTGGAAAGGGCCGTTAACAATTTCTGATCCGATAATGTTCTAATGTGCTGCAATATAGTCATAATAAACATATTTATAATGTTTATTTTTATTCTTCTCTCTATAGCCTAGTTATCTGATTGTAATAATGCATGTCAAAACCTCTTACCATTAAATCAATAGACAATGAAACTGGTAGGATCACATTCAAAAATAGAATTTACTAAAATGCTGTCAGAACATTGATTTCCTTGAAAACTGCCGGAACACATAAATGCTGTACTAAAATATATTAGCGACAGTATCATACATTGTGAATGAAACACCTTATTTATTTTATTGTATTTATGGCAAGTCATTTTATATGACAAATACTTGGCTCTAACCAATACCATATTAATTTACAAATACAGAGTATATTAATAAATATCACATATGTATACATACATATGTGATATCAGCTTTACTGAACTAAAGTATGTAGGTCACAGATATTCCAAACCTTCCCATAAAAATAATCAATATAATCATAGACAACAAGAAAGTATAGAAGTTTTTTAATTTACATTACTACTTTTAATTTTTTTTTTTGAAGGCCATTTACACGCATAAAACAATATAATTTATTTAGTAGCATAATTCTTTTGTTCCTAAAATGTTATAACCGAATCAATATACTATCAAAGAAGAAGTTATTAAAATACAGATTTTATTTGATTTTAGGAACTAATACATATTAAAATAATAATAATAATAGTAACTTTTCATACTGAACTTCATCATCCCAGCCCAAGTCAACACAGAGCCCGGTCTGCTGCTTAACAAAACCTATCAGAAAATCATTATTAATTAAAAAGCAACCTAATTTCAGTGTCAACAATATTGATATTTGATCACCCTACCGGGGAAGGGTCCTTCCATTACTTCTGGAGGCATATGTAGCATACGATTATGAACCCTTAAGGAAAAGGACGTTCTGGTGGAAGTACGCCCATTTCCTTAAGGGATAACGTACATAGAGCTCCTGAGTTGCGTTTAATTACAATGGGTGTAGGTCCACCAGTCGAATCATTTTTGCTGTAAAAAATCACTTCATCACTATCGCAGTTTGCTGCTGGACACAGGACAGGTACTCTAATTACACGCCACTTGGTTCGATCCTTGGCTTCTTGCATCCAGATCGAATAAAAAAAAAAGGCTCAACAATCGCTTAAAATGTTAAAAAAACTTTTTAGGTCGCACCATCATCGATTCAATTCACATTCGATTTAAATAGTCGAGTATAGAATACTGAAAGAGGAAGAGGCTTTACTAGAAGTTCAATATGAGAGACATTACGAAACATTGGTGGCAGTCGAAAGTAGGCACTGAAAATCATGGGCATAAAATTTTATTACTAAAGTCATCAAAGTAAAACTAAAAAGTTTATTACTCGATTGCTCCGATTGAGTGAATCGCTTCAGGAATTTCTTTACATCAACAGTTTTTAAAAGTTCACTGATGGAACTAAGCCTCTCCTTCGAACGGAATTTCTAGAATTCCATGAAGAGTTGATATCTGCCCGAAAATAAATATTGGTACTTTCTTTTTCTCTAACTTAGTGTATTTCTTACTAAAAGCGCAATCATTCTTCGAGATTGGCCGCACTACTGGCGGCAAATTCTCCAACTCTTGCTATTCTCCAATTCGATGCTAACTTCTGTGCAGTCAACTAATAAAACATGTATTATATTTTAACAGTGCCAAAATGACGTACGTACTCTTAAATTTCATGGTATCTATCATCCTACAGGTAAAACATTAGTCTCACTTCAAACAACTCTTGTTTCACAAATCGTATTTGCAATCTTTTTGTTACCTACATGAAACAAAATTTATCATGTAAATATTTGCATAAAGTTAATAAAAGATAACAAACTAGAGTAAGTAACTCAATATGTGTAATAAAAACATTGATAATTATACAGCAATTACTGCGTTTACATAAAGGAAAATATTTTTGCGGTTAACTCATTTATGATGATGGTGTACTCTTTAGCCGATTTCGGCCATGGCGAACTGGCTCAACGGATGCCAGCCAATAACGCAGGAGGCACATGTATGTGCACAAACACAGGTGCACTCTCTGTTCCCGTACTCTCATAATCTGATAGAACGGCTATCCGAAATGTCGGGGGAGAGATAAGGACTGACGGCTTTACGCACTCTCCGGGGCACAGGGGTTAAGTCTCCAACTTCCAAAGTCCGGGCATTTCTTCAGCATTTCTATAATCAGAAAAATCCCATTTCATTTGTCCCGATCTGGGAATCGAATCTCTTAATCGACTATCGCATTAGATAACATAATCGCTAGACCAATGAGACAGTATGGTCATTTATACCGTACTGGTATAGAATATAACGCTAATTCTGAATTGGGCAGACGGAATACTTACATTGCTGGAATACCATTGCTGTCACTAGATACAGATTTCAACTACTCCTTAACAATCCAATATGCGCTATGACTTATAGTGGCTGATGGTCCACACTTATCGCAGCAGATGAGCCGGCACGAACTGTTTCTCGTCGAGCAATTTCAAAACTAATTAATTTCATGGATCGGAAAAGCGGCGACAGTCTATTATTACTTTAATCTTGGCTAATGAAGCTAGGCTAGGCTCTAGGTCTGCCAAATCACTTTTTTTGCAAAATAAATTAACAATCCACCAGTCCACGTCTCAAACCAAAAAACCCGTACTTCGCCAGTTGCACTAGTTCGATTGGAGTGAAACCGCAGAATCACAGCATAGACTCTAAAATTTAGGATCGATAATTATTAAAGACCGTTTTTTTTAAACTCATCCAGATTAAAGAAAAATATAACGGAGACTGCTTGTACGGGTCTTAAGCATACTTATCCATACTACACTAATATTATGAATTCGTCTATATTTTTATTTAATTCATTAAAAGTCATTTTGTATGTCTTTTTTTTATGTGACGCTTTATACCAATTTCTATGAAATTTGGTATGAAGATACTTATATTCTTGAGGAAATACATAGGACATATTTACCGCGGTAATTGATTACACGGACATATCCATAATAAGATATATACAATGACAATAAATCGAAAACAACATAAAAATAAATGTGAAAACGGTAATTAACTTTACATATGTATATGAAATGTAACGACTCAAATTCTATTACAAGATTAAATCTGATGTAGTTCGATTACAATTTCATTGTCGGTTGTTTCATTGGTATTTATTGTTTTTTTGAGCTAGTACTATAATTTTTATCCATTACCTGAATTCAACAGACTGTAAAGAAAACAAAAATTGATGCTTTTTGTTGTAATTGTTCTAAAATTTGCGTTTTAATAGCATGTAGTGACAGTTTCGATTCAAAATATTGATTAAAAACACTCAACATAAATTACCTATAGACTGTAACCTATGGAATAACTCATATCGACTAATTAAAAGGAAATGAATGAGCAATTGACGTTTTCAAAGGCCGATTTGATGGATTGGAAATTGTCCATAGCAGTTTTCGACGAAATGAATAAAATCTAAAAGGCTCGCTTAGCATCAATTCGAATAGAGGCTTTTGTAAATCGGAAAATTATCAAAGTCATTGTAACTATTAACTCAAAAAAATCCAAAACATTTGCATTATCTGCTTTAAATTCAATTGTCGCCTTTGCAATTATTAAAAAAAACGGTACATCTCTTACAAAATGGGATCAAACAAAATACTTTTTATTCATTTTTAACAATAAGGGTTCTCTAAAATACATTATACAATACATTTAGCTTCAAATACGGTCCCTGACCAATACGACCTTCAAACCTTCAAGAAAAGAGCGTACTCCTTCCTAAAAGGCCGTTAACGCACTTGTGTTGCGGGTGTCCATGGGCGGCGGTAATCGCTTACCGTCGGGCGATGCGTCTGCTCGTTTGCCCACTTTCTAAAAATTAACAAAAATATGGTCATCTTATAATGTAAGTCGTTATGAATGTTTTAATAGCCACTTGATAAAGTTCTTACTACATAGTTATTTTCGTACCTTACCTTACTACTACATAATATAATCCTCCGCCAAAGAGTGCTTTATCGTACCTTAGTTAACGGATTATAAAATCCCTTCGAATGTCCGGCTCCTCGAGGACTCAGGAGGAACAAAGTTTTACATCAACATAAGTTGTGATTGTAATTGTTCGCGGCAATAATGCATGCACAAAAATAGTGCGCCACAGAGATCTTTCTTTTCCGGCGATTTTCTCTCAATTTGGTGACTTGATTTTGTACGGCATCGGTTCCATACAATTTCTATACCTCTTCTAATCCATTATTCCGCAATGCCGTACAAAAATTATGTGATAAGGGAGAAAATTCGCCCTCCCCTTCACCACTATTCAGTTAGACAGCTTACAAGTGACGACATCGTTCTGAATGTTATTGTTTTATGTCCCTGTATCCTTCTAAAAAGGTCTCCTGGTGTTTTACATGACCCATTAATTTTCGACACGGGCCCGTAGTCTAGTTTTTTTAAAACGGCTATCTATTGGGAAGTCAATCCAGATTGAAGTTTAGTATATTCGATTGATTAAAAATACAAACAGTAAGGATATCATATTGCACCCAATCGACTAACTAGATTACTGTTTCATTTATTTATTTATTAGCTGACCTGATGACTTCCTACCGCCATATATTTCTTTCGTAAACAGATTATTTCTAAATTCCTGAAAAACTTGTTTTTACTAGTTATGTCCGCCTTAAGCTTCCCTCGGTGCAGTCGTGGACAAAAAATTACTTTTATTCCCGTTAACTTTTGAATTTCTTCTATACAAACGTTTTCCATGTGAAAAGGGAATTATCCAATTTGGTGCAGCCCATCGGAAGTTATGCGCGTACATACATTTCGGCAATCCATTTTCATTTATATAGATGGATGGATAAAATACTTTACGTACGTTCTCTGTTCTAATAGTTAATTGCTAAGTGTGTATCTTCATTGTCTTGTTGTAGCTGATACTAACCCTGCTTCTTTTTGCCTAATCGTATAATATAGAACAAATTGATATATAGCAACGGCTCTTGAGAATGGACAAGGATCTAAGCATACTGTATCAGTTGTATATCAGAAGAATACTACAGAATACTCGATGCTCTTCTGGGGAGGTTTGTTAATAAGCAATAAGGAAGAATGTTGTTAGCCGTATTATACCAGTTACAAATTAATAACTGTTAATAACATACAAGGAAAAGATGATATACCGATTACATTGTGAACGCTTACGACTCAATAAATTTATCTAAATTGGTACAAAACTAAATTATTGTATGCTTTTGTCTTTAAGTGTCTGGGAATATACTATAAAAATAGGCCAAGTGCGTGTCGGACTCAGGGGTTCCGTACAAACCACAATTTTTCTTTTATCTGTGCTACAAGACGTCGCTTCGTACCAAATTTCAAGATTCTGAGTTCACGGGTACTTCCCGTGAACTCAGAATCTTGTAGTACTAACTACGGGTATTCGCATGCAGTTCTATATCTATCTATCTATATATATATATATATATAACTCAAAGGTGACTGACTGACATAGTGATCTATCAACGCACAGCCCAAACCAATGAACGGATCGGGATGTAATTTGGCATGCAGGTAGATGTTATAACGTGGGCATCCGCTAAGAAAGGATTTTGATTAACTCTACCCCCAAGGGGTTAAAAAAGGGGATGAAAGTTTGTATGAAACTTTGTCAATTTTAAACCGATCGGGCTGAGACTTTGCATGCATAAAGCTACTATGACGTAGGCATCCTCTAAGAAAGGATTTTGAGATGCAGGCTACATAAGATTAGTAACTTTTCAGTTTAAAATATATAAATTTCTGTATGCTAACGCCATCTACATTGAGTTATTTTGGAGAGAAATTTGAATTAACCATTTTTGTGCATAGTACATAGATAATATATCTAGCGGATTATATTTGATGACTAGCTTTTAACCGTTGGTCTGATTTGAAAAATTATTTCAGTGTTGGATTGTCCGTTAATTGAGGAAGGCCATAGGCTATATATCATCACGTTAATACTAATAGGAGCGGAGCACCAATGAAAAATGTTTCAAAAACGAGGGAAAAGTTTCACGCTACAGACAATAGAAGACGTAAACGAGGTTGCGTGGGTATTAGTATTACCGTGATGATATATAGCCTATAGCCTTCCTCGATAAATGGACTATCCAACACTGAAAGAATTTTTAAAATCGGTTTAGTAGATCCCGAGATTACCCCCTACAATTTAACAAACACACAAACTTTACTTCTTTATAATATTAGTATAGATTGCTATGTATATACTCGTATATAACTCTTAAATCTTATATTCATTTGTACTCAATGCACAAACCTAATGGACAATTATACAAGTCTAGTCTCCATGTATACTAATATTTTGTAGCTGAAGTGTTTGATTGGTTGAACGCGCTAATCTCAGGAAGTACAGGTTCGAATAAAAAATATTTTAGTTTTGAAGATCCCATTTTTGAAGCGGGCCATCTAATATTACGATAATACAAATAGGAGTTGAGTATCAATAAAAATTATTGCGAAAACGGAGAATATTCAGTCCTTATGAAAAGCGCAGACGTAACATACTTTAATTCATATATGACGACAAAATTATGAAAAATGGTTGATTACTTATAATTCAGAAGCCCTAAAAGACATGAGAGAAATAGTCGAAAATGATTTTACAAACAATAAATAACGATCAAAATAAATAAAAAAACATACTTAATTAAACTTAAAAAAGCCTTAATCCCCTAAGCCAGGGACTTTTACTGCGCGAAAAATAAAGAAACAGAGCCGTGAAATAATGTTCACTGAGGTGTTACTTATTCTAATTCACTCAATATATTTACAGTAGGTATATATAATCTTTATGTATGTGTAATTACTGTCCACATAATTAATACTCGAGCCTCTGCGAAACGTGATCGAGGCGAGCTACGAGACTTCAATTAAAGGACATCACAGTAGTCGCCGTTTCCTTCCATTACCGCAATCTCTCTAGCTAAACTATAGATTTGTTTGTAATCAGTTTACATATACAGCGTAGGGTAGGCAGGGTTCGAATCTGTATTCACACAATTGCAAATATGACGACTAAGCCGCTACTACCGCGTCATTAATGTTTCCATGACTAAATTTACAACATACGCTCGTGTTATCAGTTAACTATATTATTACTTTGGTGATGATAAAATTTCATTGAAATCAGTTCTGTTTTATTTATAACAAAGGGATATACTAGGAGAGGCGTCATCTGAGCCTTTTTCTTGGACACAGGGGTCTAATAACATGCACAAATACACAGGTTTGAGATCTAGTGACTTTAATAGATAAAAACTAACTGTTAGGGTATTGGTATCACCTTGATTAAGCCAGTCCTTTTTTGACGAAAGGCTTTCCCACGACAAATATGTGTTCCCTTTTGATTTATTGTAATGAAACTACTACTTCCTTATTCATTTCTTCCATATCCATTGCATCATAAGCATAAGTTATCAGCTTGCGCGCCCATGATCATCCCGCAAACAAGCACTACGTTTGTTTTCTTATCTTTTCCCTCAGACAGCATGTCTGCACCTTGAAAACTGACACTATATAATATTACGTATGTGTTATATTTAGCAAGCGAGTTTTAAGTGATTCTTAATATAAAGAAGCACTTAAAAATTGTGTATGTTACGAGTTTATTACATCTTCGTAATATTCTGTATATGGTTTCGTAACCATTAACGTATTTATTTAATAAAGACCTCTAAAATACGAAACCAAATTTGAATCCAAACATTAAAGAGTAATTTTTTGACTGAAGATAGTGTACTACTAGTAGTAGTGGGATTTTATTTCATGAGTACTTCATGTGAAGCTCTTATCTACAGCTCAGTAAACTAAGTATTAAACGTAAATTCGTGTTTTGGCCCAAACTACATATATAAAACGTAAAAAAATCTCTTCTTTGCGCCCCGCAATCGGATAAAAAGTTGTAGCCAATTAATTCTTCTTAAGTTTACAGTACCTCCACGAGCAGTAACTTAAGTTTATTTACGTTCCAACTCGCTACTTTATTTGTTCGTAAACAAAGTTGAGTAAAAGTGATCTTGTCACGTTTTTAATATTCTCTAGTTCATTTCAAAAAAAGTAAGAGAATGACAAGGAAAGTTCCTTTCGAAGCGATGCACAATTCAATTGGCTATTAATTACACTTATAAATCGAATCTTTCTAACAGTTGTATTTATTATTCATTTGGAGCTCTAAACGCTGTCTTTTCTATTCTTTTTTGGTGCAATCGAGTAGACTAGCCACATGGGAAATGACTACCACCGGTTATGAACCTTGGCTCGTCGCCGGACTTACACACACTTGGTAAACTCTTGTTTTAAGGTTTTATAGGTCCTATAAACAAGCTGAATCTATGAATATTATGAGTTTTGAGTGCCACGTAATCTTTTGACCATTTAATTTTCTTTTTGTAGGGGAGCTTGCATCATATTTGACTGCACAGATTTAAGGTCCAACGTTTTCCCTAACTGAGTTACCTCTTTCTCGTGTATGCGATATGAAGCTAATACTGAACTGTTATAGTTTGATCTGGTGTCATCACCAACACTTACAATCCGCAGCTATAAACAGCTATCTATTTCCGGCCTCTCATAGACCACTACTGAATACAGGTTCCTAATTGCGAGATGCAATTAGGAAAGGAATTAGGTTATAGTCGATCCTTAGCTTCTCGCATCCACCTCTTGCGTAAATCATAATTCCACCAGTGTAGGAGGTACACTACGGTTGTTATGACAGATCTCCACTAAAGAATTCCTTTACGGCTGTCAAGAAATTTAGATGGAATGCCATTGCCTCCCTCTTTATTCATTTGGTTAGTTAAATAGGATTCGTACGAATCGCGACAAAACATGAAAACGTTATTAATGTTACTAATAATCTATTATTAATATTATATCTATGTCTTAATAAAACCTGCTCTGAAAGAGAATTTATGTCGTACGTATGAGTATATGCCAGAGATTCGTGCTGAAAATACACATAATTATGGCAGCAAAGTTGGTAAATAAATTACTATATTCTCCGTTCATTATGGTCCAATAAGATGCGTTTAAACACAGAAATAGTTCCTTCGAAGCTATAAACAACCGCGTAATTCTGTCGCTATCATCGTTTTAGAAGATATACAACGTCAACTACTAAAGATAATGCTCAGTTAGACTCATACTTCAGTAATTCTCTCAAGAAAATAAAATAATAGTTTAATAAAGTATGTATAATATTGATATACTCATAAAAATACGATTTCTTGTTTCTACTTTACACATTAATTCATACTAAGGGCAAGAACGATGTACCTAGTTTGTACCTTTTGATGCAGATCTTTTTAACTTTTTAAAGCGTACATAAGTTACAGTTATTTATTATGGAAATGTATCATAATCATTTTGTTGTTCTTCACCTTTCGGAGTTTGCTTATTACTTCAGGACTGAGTAGACTGAAACTAAGAATTCAAACTGACAACACTGATAGTAGAAGAGTGGGCGGTAAAGAAAAGGAGACAAGTATTAAATTGGTCATTTTAATGGGGAAATTAAATATTGATTGCCAAGTTCCACTTTCCTTATTCCTATTTTTCTGATTTGATACTGCATAAAGCGCTAAATATATATTTTTTTTTTAAAAATTGTTGCTATTGTACCTGCACTTTAGAGTCTGATTATAGATTTAAAGTGTGCTTCAAGATGCTTTAACAGCCTCGTTTTTCATGTGGTTCTTTTCCGTGCCGTTTTGCTAGATTTTACCTCTTCTCCAATATCCTTATATTCCAGAGTATTAGAACCTCTGACACGGACCCCATACACCACATGCATCGGACACTTATTAGTTGTTATCGTCCCCATTTGTACAATCGTTGGATAATGGATCGTTTTATTTTACTTAGTTGTCAAGAACAATGCTACATCACAAGTTAACGGAATATCAAAAGAATTTTGTGAGAAAATAAATTCGACTGCTATTGACAAAACGTGACAGTGGGGGTCCTGCGCCTAAATGGAGCCGTCGCTGAGTGTCTTAACTGTGTTATTGAAGTAATCGCGTTATATTAAACTTGTTGATGGTTTTTTAATGTTTATTTTTCGGATTTAAATAGGTTGAGGAAGCTGTTGCTAGTATATACTTGTATTTTTAATTTTTATGTACAAACTTTTTACACACTAATTTTTCTGGCTCTCCATCCAAACATATTTGGATTTGAATATTATTCCTCAGTAACTGCTTACTCCCTTTCCAGCCATAGCCTCTTTTACGCAATCTATTTAACTTTTCTATTATTATCATTCAATGTATATATCAATTTATTTAATAATCTCAATTCAGGCCTCATTCCCATCCAGGATAGACAGAAACGATGGAACGCAATTTGCTGCGATCCTAACGTACCCGCTCGCTTCCATATTCATCAGGCTTTTCGTAGATTTTCCGCCGGTAGGTGACATATATAGACGCTTTAACGAGGCCTGTCTTCTGTATATCTTTGCAGATTGACACTGATAATATATTGACTAAAGAGAAAATCTCAGATGGCTGTAACATAATGTTTTTAAATATTATGGTGCACTGTAGCAATTGAAGAAGGTTCTTTGGTTTTGTTCCTCAAAAATGACAGCCATGGATAAATGTCAACGAATTACGATATACCTATAGGTAAAGTAAACCGAGTCCTTCTAATACAGGATCAAGTTTTGGGTGTGTCAAATAAAAATTCTGTTTAAGAAAGTGATACTTCGGCACGAATTGAGTTTCGCATAGAAATTCATAAAGGATTTGTCATAAAATAACACAATCATTTCATGAAAACATGTGACAATGGGTTTTAGCATGATAAAAATATAATTTGTATAAGTAAATTGATGCATGAAAAATATTTACGCGTAATACGATTATAGATTCAGCGCTATACTGAAACATTTTTAATATTCTGATACATTACCTGGTAAATAAACATATTTAAATCTATACAAAATAAAAAAGATTACAATATCTCTTTCTAAATTTTAAATTAACAGTTTTTCACTTAATGCACATGAAACTATATCCGGTACTTACATCAAAAAAAGCATTTTTTTTTAAGTTTTGACTGTTTTTCAGTTTAATCTCTAAAAAGGCTGGACCGATTTTGACGGACGGACGGACTGGTAGATAGCTGATAATATAATGAGTAACTAGACTACTTTTATTATCGACTATCTGCGTCTCGCGGTGTTACACGCGGTTGTTGATGGAAAGGTGCAACAAAGAGCGCGGGGAGCAACTGGTATCTAATTCAGTATTTTTATTGTGCTGGAATGAAGTATTGTTTTAGTTAAACAGTAACAAACAACAATCGTTGTTCAGCAACAAATGGCAACATAAATCTTGACTAGCTGTAATGAAATTGAATTTAACGTCAATTCACTTTACGGTGCCGCCCACATTTGCGTACCTACGTTCAATACTAATTAATTTAAAACCAGAAAATAAATGAATTAAAATACACACTACTATTAAGATTAAAATTTTCGATAACTATTGCGCCACGCCGCTTTCTACTGCGCTGAGTGTTGTGGGTTCAAACCCTACATGGGACCGCACTTTGTGTAATCCACAAATTGTTGTTTTGAGTCTGGGTGTTTTATGCGTCCGTTTCATGCATGTTTGTAAATACCCACGCGACACAAGATGTTCTTAGTGCGCAAGATTTCTTTCTTTTTTTATTATGCATCGTATCCCGTTGCAGTCAACACAATCTGCATTTGGTTTTGATATCCTTTTGATATTATGTTATATTGAATCACGTTATGGATACAAAAGTACAAAACATACCACGTTGGTTGCCCAACATGTTGCTCAAATTTAACCGATTTTAGTCCAAGGTGTGTCTGACAAGTCTTAATTTGAATCAATTTTTATATTTGTACTAGTTTTAGCCAAGCCCATGTGGATGTCGATTATCGCAGTTAAGAGTAGCCTATGTCTTTTCTCAAGAACCAGAGTATATCTATACCAAATTTAATTGAAACCGGTGCAGTCGTTGAGCCGTGAAAGCAATACAAACATAGTTACTTTCGAATTTATAATATTAGTGTGGATTTAACACAAAAGTGTCAATGATATGATTTAATGTAAACTAACTTGACTGCACGGTTGGCCGAGTGGTTTCAGCGGTCGCCATGCCGCTTGCCACTGCGCCAAGTGTCGTGGGTTCAAATCCCACGCGGTACAACACTTTGTGTGATCCACGAATTGTTGTCCCGAGTCTGGATGTTATTTGTGTCCGTTTCGTGTATGTTTGTAAAGTCCCCCACGACACAGGATGTTTATTCCTAATGTGGGAGTTGTCTTTTTAAAAAAAAAAAAAAACTAAAATTTCAATTTACATAAATCTCTGTAAAATGACAAACTGTCTGTTTACCAATTCGTCATTTCACCTGTATATGCTAAGCTGTGATCTTCCTATAGTTTTCTCTCTGCTGCTTGTATGGTCGGTATAAAAATCTTAAAAATGAAAATTTATTCCTGTTCGTTTGTGTCGCTAATCAAACAGATCCTTACCTTATTCTGTATTTACTACGGCTTCGAACCACTTTGTCCGTATTTAATAATATTTGAATAATCTCTACGATATCATCAAGCCTGTTGTTAGAATATTATATATAATAGTGTCTCGAATATGTTATAAATCAACTTCATTTTCTTTATTGTCAGTTAAAAGCCTTCAAACAAAAGAAACGATCCACCTTGAAATTTATTGATATTACAACGTTTTCTTACGAGTTGTCGCAGTTTGTACGCCTGGCGGCTAAGTTGATACTATGCGTTTATACCTAATTTCATTTCGACTTACGCGTTACCACAGCCTAACAATTTTATCTGATTATAATTACATATCTGTTTTTATTTGACAAAATTCTTAATCGATTTTGTTTGGCATTTACTACGTTGTAATTTTTTAATTTAAATTTAATTTGTTTAATTAAGAAAGTGACAAGTGACCTATTGTACGTGGTTTTTATTAAATTTTGTTTTCAAACAGAGTAACTCCTCGCCCAACTTAAGCGGTTACCGGTACTCATAATTAAAGTTTAAAAAACAGCTGTAATTCCGGTTAATGCGGTATTCTCTGTGTTAAAGGGCACTGACCTAGTGAGAAGGGTCAAATTTGAGCGGCATTCTGCTGTGTTCCATCACTGTATAAGTTACATGATTTGTTATTTAAATTATTTATAATACGGTATAATATTATTCGTTATGTTTATACTATTTTTTACGTCGCTGGTTATTGTCCTTGCAATCTAAATGTAATACTAGATGAACCCGCGGTGTATCCAGTGTAAAAGAAGTGCCTAAGTTACTACTTACTACAGCTATACGCCAGTCCCGTCAAAATCGACCTAGTCATTCCAGAGAGCCGGGACAAATAGACAGACAGACACATTATTTTATATATTTGTATAAGTTGACATCAAACACGTGTCACACTGACAAGAATTTTAAGATTTGTTGTCAAAATCTGTTATAAATGTAAAAAGAATAAATGATCGCCCGACTTCGTATGCCGTAGCTTAAAACGAGTAATATACAATAGCGTGTTCTTTTGACAGTTGCATGGTTGCCAGCGCTATTAAAATCTATCTAATCATTTCCGGAGACCATACTATATATTTTACTTATAAAACAAACCATTGTTAAGTACTTACATAACAATCGCCTCTCAGTTAAAAACTTAGTAATTTGCGTTCCGCCTCTCAAAGTGTACTTAAAGATATCTAGTTTTGCTGTGAAGGCGTAATAGGAAGACGGATAGATAAACAGAGGTATTTATGATGAGACGTGGATAAAACACCTCACAGGAAATCACACAAAACAATGAATTTCTAAGTACTGTGTTATCTTGTATTTCACGGAATAGAGAGTTCAATCAATGAGTTATGAGTCATGGTTTGATTATGAGGTTTAATAGATCATAGAAGAATACATTCTCTCTGTCCTATTCACATAAAATATGTGGCTGAATCAATATTAAACATTCAATGTTACTTGAACCAAAAAAAGTATTTCAATTCCATGAAATGACTTCTGCCATAGGTTTGAACCTAAAATATTAATAGGAATAATTTCTTGTTACAGAAAATCGAAGACCAGTCAGAGGTATCCGACAACATTGATGCTGATGAAGACGAAGAAATTCGTAAGTATTGAAGACCATTCATCATACGAGTATCTAGTCTTGCCATAAATATTGTTACAAGGGAAAATGTTTTTTTGCTATCATACAGATACTACTGTAATGTCTGCTAATTTACGCATTAATTTAATAGCATCAACAAGAAAAAGGTTAACAAATGATAATATGAGAACGACTAATCTATTGAATCTATAGCTAGATATTTTTCTGTCACGACCAGAAGATGTACCAATATTAGGTTATAATATCAAGCAGATAAAGAGCTCCAAAAATTTCATTTTGCTCCAACCTACTTTGCGTTGTGTCATATATATTTTTAATTTTACAAAAATGTATAACACCAATTGCCGTGAAAATATCTTTATTTTCACGGCAATTAATATAAGAACCCAATGACAATTAATATAAGAATGACAGATTCGAAATTCAATTGCAATACATTTTTTTATTGCAACAGTATTTATGGCTTGATTAAATTTCTATACGACTTATTTCATAATACACCAATTATGCCATTATAAATTATACACCCATGCTGTAGACATTTTTTTCCTACGCTTGACGAACGTTACTTATTTTGTAATGAATATTAAAATTATGATTTACTATCTCTATGTTCGCGGGGTTCGGAAGTTGTTATCTGTTTATTTCCGAACACTATTGTTCATCATTTATGTAAATGGACATTAAAAATTATACGTACAATTTCCTATAATCAGCTATTAAATGCTCGCACGATGATGCTATTTCACAAAACTGCGACTCACCATGTTTCATTACAATAGAAAGCCTATCTGACCCAATAAACCTATTCATATCGTCAACATGACAAATATACCATGCGTATGTTTGAATCCTTTTAACTAAATTTTCTATGTTAACATTGTGATAAACGTAATATAAATTAATCTTTCAACGATAATGAGCAATTGGAAAAACATTTCAGTAACAATCAATCAGTTTGATAAATTAAAGATCAGTGGAACATATCGTTTGATTACAACCAGATTAATTGTCAATATCATTACAACAATTACATTCGGCGGCACCTGTATTACTAATCCTTTTTTTCTGCAATACCGATACTAATATTCCATAGAGTAACATAAAATTAATACAGTAATATTAAGATAATTGAATACTCAATAAAATATAATAGGTAGGTACATTGGAAGGGAACAGCTATCGCCACTGTCTCTGGGTATGGCGTATTGTTGCATCTCTAATATTGCTCTTAATAGTGTAAAAGCTGGTATAAAATATTTCTGTTTTAATACTATTATATATTTAAATATGTATATTAATGATAGACAAATGCACTTTTTTCGTAGGAAAATTGGTCACTGCTTTATGGAGTGTTTTAGTAACTTCAAATTATCACAAGGCTTAGGACCTTCTGAAAAATCCATTAAATCATAATCATATAAACTGAAGGCTCTGGTAAACTAAAAACACTACGACGCCGTGACGTCTCATAAAGCTCAATCTATTCAAACGTGTTGAATAGATCGAGCTTTATGAGACACTGGGATGGATAGATGATCTATTTTGCATATGAAACATGGTGCAAAAATATAAAAGCAAAACCGTCTTCACAAGAATCAAATCTAAAAGTTTCAAAATATACGAGTATATAAAATACACTACCAATGTGAATCTAAATATGCGTGCCATTAACACGAAATTATGGCATTATGGCCATTAAAGCAGAAATGCTAGGTATTTCGGGGAGGAAGTTAATTGCAATACACGTTTTTTTACCTTGGCCGACGTTATGCTTAAGAATGAAGGGTCTCCATGTGTTAAGAATCACCTACCCATAGACTGACTAGTCTAAGATTGCCGATATAATAATTTCTCCTATTATGTCTTAGCCCTGAGTTACTCTTCTATAGAGCAAGGGGTGATATAGAACATATATTTTCTTAACCTGAGACGAGAGGTATTCAGATTCACGATTATTCAGATGAATTAAAAAGTTACTTTTGAAATACTAATAAGGTGCTAAAATTTGCAATATCATAGAAACTGCTCTGTAATAATGCTGCAGTTTCTATTTCAAATACATTTTGAAAATAATTTTTGAAAGGCACAAGCTATTCGACTTGCCGTCCTGTGAGTTCTTTTATATGTTTAGAAGTCTTACCACTCACCGGTACTGTATTAAAATGCACTACACTACAGCTCTTAATTAATATTGCATTATCACAATGTTTGAAATTTTTTCAATGTAGATATTACTAAGAATATCTTGTAAGATCTATACTGTCTTATAAATGTCGTCAATCAACATGGACCTTGTTCTGAATTTTCTGATTGCAAAGGATTTTGAGTACTTCCTGGAAAATAACTGGCAATCTTTTGAAACAAATAATACTATTGTTAACCTTTCTAGGTAATTCTCATAAAAATAAAAAAGACAAAGGTAAAAGACAAATGTGAGCTAGGAAAGCGAATTACATAGAAAATATCAGGGTTATTGTAAATTTCATACAGCTGCAGGCGATGGGGTCGGGGTTGTTCTGTGGTTAGAAATGGCACTAGGACAGGGACATCAACTGGTTAGAAATACAGTTAAAGGTGAAATAAAAACGCTATCAAGGACTTAGATTATTTTTATAAAACATGTTATAACCATGAAAATTATTGTAAATCATGGGAATATTTTAATTCCGCACATATGGGCCGAGGTTGCACTGTCGAAGGCTATGTTATATTTCACCTATAGAGTGAGGTTTTAAAATAAATTAATCATAGTATGTTTCTTACAAGCAACAATTTTGTTACAAATACTTTACCGCTGTCTGTTGTCCCCGCAGACTGCAATTAATTGACTTAAATCCGAACGGTGGCTCTTATTCGTAAACTACTCAGCCCCACCTCTGTGAAAGGCGGAGTCTCTTATGTGCCTTGCTGTTAATTAGTTTTTACGGCTTAATCTCAATCAGCTAACGGCATCAAAAATAACAAAACATGTACGTGATGACGCCTGCATTAACAATAGTGTAATTCTCAATTATTTTATTTGAGGAAATACTGCCATCTTATATATTTTCTGCTGTAGATATAAGCGAGCATATAGTTGTTAAAAGTGAAACGTTAAAAAAATATAAGCACCTTGTCAACTAGTTATGATACCTAAAAAGATCCTTAGTAGTTACATTATTTTCTGTCTCTATAACTACTTACATAAATATTTAATATTTACAAGAACAAGATTTTTCAATGCGGCTAGACTCTTTGGCGCTGCGTAGAGATGTGGCTTCGCTGTGCATCTTCAACCGCATTTACTATGGGTAGTGCTCCGAGGAATTGTTCGCCCTGCCGCCTCTTTCCGCCATCATCACAAGCGAGAGGAGTTTCATCCCCATCGTCTAGATAGTTGGCAGTCCACATTTGTGCGCTTTTTCAGAAATTTTATGCCTCGCACAACAAGACTGTGGAATCAACTTGCGCCTGTGGTGTTCCCGGACCAATACGACCTTTATAGCTTCAAGAAAAGATCGTACTTCTTCTTGAAAGGCCGTCAACGTACGTTTACAGCGTCTCAAGAAGGTCTTTCGCAGTCTTTTTTTGTGGTCTTTAGCATCACAAAGGTCTTTTAAGAAAGCCTTTGTGATGCCTCTGGTGTTGCGTGAGTCTATGGGCGGCGGTAATCGCTTACGATCGGGCGATGCGCCTGCTTGTTTGTCCCATAAAAATTAAATTATATTATGAATATTAAATTATAATATTAATTTTTTATAAGGTACAGTTGAGAATGGCTTTGTTTACCAACAAAAAAAAAGCTACTTTTGAAGCTCTTTAAATATAAATACGTTCTTAGCATACTGAAGTAGTTTTGATTTAGGTTGAACATGAAAACAATTAAGTAGGTCATTCAGAAGGCTTAATATAGTTAACTTTTAAAGATAAGATAATTTTGGAGGGATATGTTATACTCGTAGTTGGAAACTATACATTCAGAGCTTAACACACGTCGCATATTTGGTATACAATCTATTGATTCGTAATCAACTTCGATCATATAAATAACTTCAAATGATTACAAAATTTGATGATATGCTATATTTTAATAGACAATCATGCAGACATGCAATGAATGCGAGCAGATAAAAATTTGTGTACGAGTGGCGTGCAATGTGAGAGGCCTACGTCCGGCAATGGACTTTAATATGCTGATGATGATGATGATGAACACACATAATATAAGATCGCTAAAGATTTTTACAGCCGTTGTAGAATAATGAGGAGGACCGATTTTTGTACGTCTCGGATCGAATACTAAAAGTCATGCCTGTGTACCTACACATTATTTATGCGTTATAGAATTGTTTGAATAATAACAAAGCTTAAATAGTCTTTCCATTGTTAATCGCACAAACCTCACCTTAACCTTACAAGTTAAGACACGTTCCGGCTTTTTCCTTGTGTGCAGATAATTATCTGTATTAACACTATTTATTTCATTCAAACTCTAAAAACGATACAATATGTCTAGACGATGTGATGATAAATATGCCTATGGGATACAATGAAAATGCTTATGTTTGAAAGCGATTGAAAATATTTACAACAGATTTATTGTCATTGAAAAACGTATGTAGATTACAAACCGTCATAGTTGTTTTATTTTAAATAAGGAAAAGACTTGCAACCAGAAGGGGAACCCCACGACCTCTTTGGAATTCGTCCAATTACATTGCCAGCTTCTTCATTCTTATAAAAATTGTACTAGTAGTAGATTAATTTGCTTTATTCCATGAAGTGAAATGTTAGAGTGTAGGAAAATAAATAAGTAACAGTTCAGTACTGGACATAGTCCTCTCTTTATGAGCTTTGGTTTGACCACTTTGATCAGACGGGTTGATATAGGGTAAAACACTGATCCCCCCAATGTATCCCTACGTTGTCGTCGTGGTGGGGCTTGCGTGGGTCAATGATCTCTGGGGCTGTGCCGGGTAGAGCTACTCATGCCGGATTGGCCCAGGGTGAGACTGCAGACTAAATGGGATCAAAGACGGAGTCCGTTTTAGGACTGCCGGGATGGGCGTGGCCCGTCGTGCCGCACTCCAAACGTCCCTCTGCTTTAGCAGAAGGCGTGTTGGAGTGCGAGTAGGTCAGAGAGGCTGGCACTTGAGTGTTAGCTTCGTCTGAGGGAGAGGGCTAGCCACCCTCTCGCATTCCGTAACCATTAGGGGCTCAACAACGACCTGACTGGTGGCTCCACGAGGGTACGCTGAGAACCTGATGGCCGGAGGGCTTGCCTTGATTGGCCGGCCCGTGACAAGGATAGTCTATAACACCCGACAGCTAAGTCGTAAAAACCTGTGGATACCGGCCGACCTCCACAGTAATAGGCTTGCCCGGGTATTGGGGATCTCTGCCCGGGTCGACTCTTAGTTCTCCCCTAATCGTGGGTTCAGCTATGGATAATAAACTTAATTTACAAAATGAAAACGAACAGACAAAAAACAAAACGACTAAATGCAACGAAAAAGGACATGAAACGAAGAGTAAGAGGAGGGAGAGACGGAATGCCAAGGGGCAATTCCTAAAGGCGAACGATCAATCGTCTACTGAGGAAGACGTTGGGTCCGGAACGCCCATTTTGGTGGGGCTCCCAGAAGTCGGACATCTGACTACTGGGAGCCGAAGAACATCAGAGCGTACGCGCTCCAAGTCCGCCACTTCTGGTGGGAGTGGTAGCTCCAGTGCGATTGTGGACGCGCTGGAGCTAATGGAGACGGAGTCCATGGACAACCGCAAACGCGGGTTATCCGGGGACGTGGACGGCGGGAGCGACACGTCGCTAGAGATGCTGCCGCCCAAAATTGGCAGCAGTCAGAGGGGGAGGTCCCGCACCCCAGGCTCGGCCCTGTCGGGTTCCGCCTTTAGCAAGGCGGAATCCTACAAGAGGGCCAGAGCTGATGGGGAGCTGCAGGCAGAGGAGGAGATGTCTGGTCTCCTGCATATCATCAGGGGGCCGGCGGATGGGGTTTTAGAGCCCCAATCACCGGCCTCTCTGCAGGAGAGGGCACAGGCGGCGGTGGCCATCATCCACAAGGTGGCCACAAAATCCGTGAACCTGAAGGGCTCCTTCGTGAGAGCCCTGAAGGACTCCTCCTCTGCCATTGCGGGGGTCGTGGAGACCCTGGCCGGGGACGTGGCCCGCCTCCAGACGGCCAACGACCATTTGACGGGGCAGGTGGCTGAGCTGAGCGCTCAGTTCGCCCAGTTTCGGGCGGAGCGAGAGGCCCCGGTCCCGTCAACATCCCAGCGGGCCGCTTCTACGTCCAAGCGGGCCCCGTCTGTGTCGCAGCCGTCCCCTGCTGGCACCGGGATAACCGACGCCCAGCTAGCGGTTATCCTGGACGCATGCCGGCGGCTGATTGAGGGTCGTACGGCCGGCCTAGAGGCGAGGCTGCCTGCGGCCCCGATTATGCGGCCGCCGCTTGCGGCGCCGAAGCGGACGGCCACGTCGTCGACGCCGACCCCTCTCCCTGTGGTGGGGGGTCGCGTGTCTTACGCGTCGACGACGAGAACAGCGCCGGCCCCTGCGGCTGCCCGAGGGCTGGTGGCCAGGGCTCCGGCTCCGGCCAAGACGGCTGCGCCAAGGACGGGGCCGAGGGCGGCAGCAAAAGCTGCAATACCTATGCCCCCCACTCCAACACCTCTGCCTGGCCCCTCTACATCTGCCCCCTCCAATGAGGGTTGGCAGGTAGTCGGAGGGGCAAAATCGAAGAAGGCGAGAAAGCGGGCCAGAAAAGCTGCCCGCAAGGCGGCCTCTGGCCCGCAGTCGCCGCCGGTGGCAAGGGCCACTGCGAAAAAGCCGCGGAAACTGCAGCCGCCGAAGACCGCGGCTGTAGTGGTCACGTTGACACCGGAGGCGGCTGCCGGCGGGCTGTCCTACGGGGCCGTTTTTAAGAAGGCCCGGGACAGCCTCGCCGGTGGATTTGAAACGGCTGGTGTCCGCTTGCGCCTCGCCCAGACGGGAGCTCGAGTCCTCGAGTTCCCTGGGGCCGATGGCGCAAAGACGGCGGACACCTTTGCTGAGAAGCTGAAGGGGGTATTCGCCAACATGGATGGTGTCAGGATCGCCAGGCCCACAAAGTGCGCGGAACTGCGCATTTCGGGCCTGGACGACTCTGTAACGACCGAAGACGTCCGCGCTGCGGTCTGTGAAAAGGCTAGTTGCAGCGCGGAAAACGTCAGAGTCGGCACCATCCGCCCCGGTCCAGGAGGGCTTGGCGCCGTTTGGGTGAGCTGTCCCGTAGCGTCGGCAAAAATTTTGGCTGATGCCGGCAGGCTCCTCGTCGGCTTCGTGAGTGCCAGGATCACGGTCCTGGCCCCGAGGCCGATGAGGTGCTACAAGTGCCTTGCCGCGGGACACACTCGCTCGAAGTGCGCCAGCTGCTTCGACTGCAGCGGACTTTGTTTCCGCTGCGGTCGACCGGGGCACAAGGCGGCAGAGTGCTCTGCGGCCCCTCACTGCCCCGTGTGTGCGGCGGGCAAGAAGCCCGCCAATCACCAGATGGGGCAGGGGGGCTGCAAGCCTCCCCGTGCTTCTCAGCAAGCGTCGGAGGCTAGCCAGACGACCCTGGCTGCCTCCGACGTGAATCGTGCGACAACGTCGTCGCCCATGGAGGGGGTTGGAGAAACGATCCAGTAATGGATCGAATCTCCAACCTCCTGGTCCAGACGAACCTGAACCACTGCGCCGCGGCGCAGGATCTCTTCCTGCAAACCATGGCGCAGTGGTCGATAGGTGTTGCCGTAGTTGCGGAGCCCTACTACGTCCCTCCCCGTCCAAACTGGATGGGTGACCGGGACGGCTCCGTGGCAGTCGTTGGCTCCTCGGCGGCTCGTTCCCCGCCCTTGTCGTTAAGAGACAAGGGCTCTGGATATGTGGCCGCCGAGTGGGGGGGAATCACCGTTTACGGTGTGTACTTCTCCCCCAACCGGAGTTTGAGCGACTTCGAGGTCTTCCTTAACAACTTGGAGACCTCGATGCGGCGACTAGCGTCTGGGCACGTCCTCGTGCTGGGGGACTTCAACGCAAAATCCATTGCGTGGGGTTCCCCGGCGACGGACGCCAGGGGCGATGCTGTTGTGGAGTGGGCGGCTTCGGTGGGCCTCTGTTTGCTGAACAGAGGCGCCACCAACACGTGCGTGCGACAGCAGGGGGGGTCGATAGTGGACCTTTCGTTCGCTACCCCTGCTGTTGCCGCACGAGTAAGGAACTGGTGTGTCCTGGATGAGGTTGAGACGCTCTCGGATCATTTGTATATCCGATTTGAGCTCTCCCGGTCCCAGGGCCCCAGTAGGGGTCACGTGGCGCGGCATACCTCCCGCTTTCCGCGGTGGGCTGTTGCCAAGCTCAATAGGGACCTGCTAGAGGAGGCGGCCATCATTCAGTCTTGGCTGTCTCCGCAGGCCCCGGCCGAGGAGGTCGACATGGGGGCTGGCCGCTTTCGCACTGCGATCACGCAGATCTGCGATGCGGCCATGCCCCGCGTTCGGGGTTGTCGACCTTCACGGAACGGGGTCTACTGGTGGTCCCAGGAGTTGGCGGACCTCCGTGCGGCCTGCACTCGTGCCCGGAGGTCCTACACCCGTTGCCGGCGGCGACGCCACCGCGTAGACGGGGAGGAGGGCCGGCTTCATGAGGAGTACCGCGAAGCGCGGAGGACTCTGAAGCTGGCCATTTGCCGCGCCAAAGAGGAGAAAAGAAAGGAGATGCTGGAGAGTCTCGACCGTGACCCCTGGGGTCGCCCATATCGTGCGGTGCGTCAGAAGCTCCGCACGGCGGG
Organism: Spilarctia lutea; assembly: GCA_916048165.1. Lineage (NCBI taxonomy): Eukaryota > Metazoa > Arthropoda > Insecta > Lepidoptera > Erebidae > Spilarctia > Spilarctia lutea. The sequence goes on along the minus strand of OU696470.1, from coordinate 25,207,671 downwards.
CCCCCCCCTTACCGAGACTCTCCAGCCCAGCTTCCTGCAGCAGGTGGTCGAGGGCCTTTTCCCGCAGCGGGCGGAGCACACGCCCCCGTCGATGGCCGGTCCGGCCAGAGACGACGGGGACGGAGGGAGTGAGGTGCCGCCCGTTAGGGAATTGGAGGTAGGGGCGGCTGTTCTAAGGATTCGTTCCAAGAACACCGCCCCCGGGCCGGACGGGGTACCCCCCCGAGTGATGGCCCGAGCCCTCGACCATATGTCGGACCGCCTCAGGGAGGTTTTGGACGCCAGCCTGGCGTCCGGACGCTTCCCTGAGTGCTGGAAATGCGGGAAGCTGGTCCTGTTGCCGAAGCCGGGACGGCCGGCCGATTCGGTCGCGGCCTATAGGCCCATCGTGTTGCTGGACGAGGCGGGCAAATTGTTCGAGAGGATTCTCTCTGCCCGCATCGTCCAGCATCTCAGCGAGGTGGGGCCCGACCTGTCGGACGCCCAATTCGGGTTCCGAGAGGGGCGTTCGACGGTCGATGCCGTGGTGCGCCTTAGGGCCGTGACCGAAGAGGCGGTTGGCTGTGGCGGCGTGGTGTTGGCGGTGTCCTTGGACATCGCCAACGCCTTCAATAGTCTGCCATTCAGCTGCATCAGGGAAGCACTCCTGTATCATGGGGTGCCAGAGTACCTGAGGCGGCTGGTGGCAGACTATTTGGAGGAGCGTACCGTCGTGTACGAGGATCGAGATGGCGTCTTGAGACGGCGACCCATGTCGTGCGGCGTTCCACAGGGGTCTGTCCTCGGACCACTCCTGTGGAACGTGGGGTACGACTGGGTCCTACGTAGTCGTCTACCCCCCGGGCTGGGCGTAATTTGTTACGCCGATGACACCCTAGTCACAGCCCGGGGGGCAAATTTCCAAGAGGCGGCGCGCCTGGCCACCAGGGGTGTCTCTCTGGTGGTTGGGCGCATCGAGGCGCTGGGCTTACGGGTGGCCCTTGACAAGACGGAGGCCCTGCTATTTCATGGGCCCCGTCGTGGTCCACCCCCCGGCGCCTCTATCGTAGTCAACTCGGTCCTCGTACCGGTTCGGGCCCAGATGAGGTATCTGGGCCTGATCCTCGACGGTAGGTGGCTCTTCGACGAGCACTTCCGACAGCTTGCTCCTAAGCTGGTCGACGCTGCCTCCGCCCTTGGGCGTCTTTTGCCCAACTTGGGTGGAGCCAGCGTCGTTACAAGGAACCTCTTCACGGGGGTGGTCCGGTCGATGGCCCTGTATGGGTCACCGGTGTGGGTGGGGGCTCTGACTGCCCAGAACAAGGCGCGCCTTTGGCGCCCTCAGAGGGTATTGGCAGTCAGAGCCATACGCGGATACCGCACGGTGTCCACCGAGGCGGCCTGCGCCTTGGCCGGAACACCCCCGTGGGACTTGGAGGCGGAAGTGCTCGCCGAAGTTTATCGGCGAGCGGCTGAATATCGGGCGGAGTACGGGTATCGTGCTCCGCCCGAAGAGGTACGCGAATGGCGTGAAGCCGCTCGCCGAGCCACGATGGCTCGTTGGTCGTCCCGGCTGGAGGCTCCACGCGCTGGCTTTGCCACCGTGGAGGCGCTCCAGCCGGTCATCCTCGAGTGGGCAGGGCGGCAGCACGGGACTCTTTCCTTCCGACTGACGCAGGTGCTTTCCGGGCACGGTTGCTTCGGGAAGTACCTGCACTCGGTCGCTAGGAGGGAACTGAGTCCCGCCTGCCACCACTGCGACTGCAGTGAGGACTCGGCCCAGCATACGCTGGAGTTCTGCCCCGCTTGGGCGGAGCAGCGCCGGGCCCTCACTGCAGTCATCGGAGGAGATCTGTCGCTACCGGCCGTCATACGCTCCATGGCCGGTGGCGACAGCAGTTTTACCGCGGTCGCATCCTTCTGCGAAGACGTAATTTCGCAGAAGGAGGCGGCGGAGAAGGCCCGGGAGGATGATCTCCACTCGGACCCGATCCGCCGCCGGCGAACCGGGCGGCGGAGGCGCGCCCATCTGCGCCTCATGCCGCCCTGAGTGTGGCCGCGGATGGACGGGATGGGTTTTCCCGTCCATCCGCTTTAGTGGCCAGCCGCGAAGGGGCGACGTACGCGTGTGCCGTGCGTCGCCTAATTTGAGAGTTTTTACCAGCAGACGGTGCCCGCTTCAGTGCGGGCAGGCGCTGGGAGGGGTCCGGTCGTATAATATCTGCGATTCCCGGACCCCTCCCTTCTCAGGCGCAGAGTTGGCACACCGTGTGGTTTTAGTCGGTTCGATTCCGACACACCGCCCCGCCGCAAACCCCGGCGGGGTGACGGCCCGAGGGGGTTTCCACACGTAAAAAAAAAAAAAAAAAAAAAAAGGGTAAAACACTGATCCCCCAATGTATCCCTACGTTGTCGTCGTGGTGGGGCTTGCGTGGGTCAATGATCTCTGGGGCTGTGCCGGGTAGAGCTACTCATGCCGGATTGGCCCAGGGTGAGACTCCAGACTAAATGGGATCAAAGACGGAGTCCGTTTTAGGACTGCCGGGATGGGCGTGGCCCGTCGTGCCGCACTCCAAACGTCCCTCTGCTTTAGCAGAAGGCGTGTTGGAGTGCGAGTAGGTCAGAGAGGCTGGCACTTGAGTGTTAGCTTCGTCTGAGGGAGAGGGCTAGCCACCCTCTCGCATTCCGTAACCATTAGGGGCTCAACAACGACCTGACTGGTGGCTCCACGAGGGTACGCTGAGAACCTGATGGCCGGAGGGCTTGCCTTGATTGGCCGGCCCGTGACAAGGATAGTCTATAACACCCGACAGCTAAGTCGTAAAAACCTGTGGATACCGGCCGACCTCCACAGTAATAGGCTTGCCCGGGTATTGGGGATCTCTGCCCGGGTCGACTCTTAGTTCTCCCCTAATCGTGGGTTCAGCTATGGATAATAAACTTAATTTACAAAATGAAAACGAACAGACAAAAAACAAAACGACTAAATGCAACGAAAAAGGACATGAAACGAAGAGTAAGAGGAGGGAGAGACGGAATGCCAAGGGGCAATTCCTAAAGGCGAACGATCAATCGTCTACTGAGGAAGACGTTGGGTCCGGAACGCCCATTTTGGTGGGGCTCCCAGAAGTCGGACATCTGACTACTGGGAGCCGAAGAACATCAGAGCGTACGCGCTCCAAGTCCGCCACTTCTGGTGGGAGTGGTAGCTCCAGTGCGATTGTGGACGCGCTGGAGCTAATGGAGACGGAGTCCATGGACAACCGCAAACGCGGGTTATCCGGGGACGTGGACGGCGGGAGCGACACGTCGCTAGAGATGCTGCCGCCCAAAATTGGCAGCAGTCAGAGGGGGAGGTCCCGCACCCCAGGCTCGGCCCTGTCGGGTTCCGCCTTTAGCAAGGCGGAATCCTACAAGAGGGCCAGAGCTGATGGGGAGCTGCAGGCAGAGGAGGAGATGTCTGGTCTCCTGCATATCATCAGGGGGCCGGCGGATGGGGTTTTAGAGCCCCAATCACCGGCCTCTCTGCAGGAGAGGGCACAGGCGGCGGTGGCCATCATCCACAAGGTGGCCACAAAATCCGTGAACCTGAAGGGCTCCTTCGTGAGAGCCCTGAAGGACTCCTCCTCTGCCATTGCGGGGGTCGTGGAGACCCTGGCCGGGGACGTGGCCCGCCTCCAGACGGCCAACGACCATTTGACGGGGCAGGTGGCTGAGCTGAGCGCTCAGTTCGCCCAGTTTCGGGCGGAGCGAGAGGCCCCGGTCCCGTCAACATCCCAGCGGGCCGCTTCTACGTCCAAGCGGGCCCCGTCTGTGTCGCAGCCGTCCCCTGCTGGCACCGGGATAACCGACGCCCAGCTAGCGGTTATCCTGGACGCATGCCGGCGGCTGATTGAGGGTCGTACGGCCGGCCTAGAGGCGAGGCTGCCTGCGGCCCCGATTATGCGGCCGCCGCTTGCGGCGCCGAAGCGGACGGCCACGTCGTCGACGCCGACCCCTCTCCCTGTGGTGGGGGGTCGCGTGTCTTACGCGTCGACGACGAGAACAGCGCCGGCCCCTGCGGCTGCCCGAGGGCTGGTGGCCAGGGCTCCGGCTCCGGCCAAGACGGCTGCGCCAAGGACGGGGCCGAGGGCGGCAGCAAAAGCTGCAATACCTATGCCCCCCACTCCAACACCTCTGCCTGGCCCCTCTACATCTGCCCCCTCCAATGAGGGTTGGCAGGTAGTCGGAGGGGCAAAATCGAAGAAGGCGAGAAAGCGGGCCAGAAAAGCTGCCCGCAAGGCGGCCTCTGGCCCGCAGTCGCCGCCGGTGGCAAGGGCCACTGCGAAAAAGCCGCGGAAACTGCAGCCGCCGAAGACCGCGGCTGTAGTGGTCACGTTGACACCGGAGGCGGCTGCCGGCGGGCTGTCCTACGGGGCCGTTTTTAAGAAGGCCCGGGACAGCCTCGCCGGTGGATTTGAAACGGCTGGTGTCCGCTTGCGCCTCGCCCAGACGGGAGCTCGAGTCCTCGAGTTCCCTGGGGCCGATGGCGCAAAGACGGCGGACACCTTTGCTGAGAAGCTGAAGGGGGTATTCGCCAACATGGATGGTGTCAGGATCGCCAGGCCCACAAAGTGCGCGGAACTGCGCATTTCGGGCCTGGACGACTCTGTAACGACCGAAGACGTCCGCGCTGCGGTCTGTGAAAAGGCTAGTTGCAGCGCGGAAAACGTCAGAGTCGGCACCATCCGCCCCGGTCCAGGAGGGCTTGGCGCCGTTTGGGTGAGCTGTCCCGTAGCGTCGGCAAAAATTTTGGCTGATGCCGGCAGGCTCCTCGTCGGCTTCGTGAGTGCCAGGATCACGGTCCTGGCCCCGAGGCCGATGAGGTGCTACAAGTGCCTTGCCGCGGGACACACTCGCTCGAAGTGCGCCAGCTGCTTCGACTGCAGCGGACTTTGTTTCCGCTGCGGTCGACCGGGGCACAAGGCGGCAGAGTGCTCTGCGGCCCCTCACTGCCCCGTGTGTGCGGCGGGCAAGAAGCCCGCCAATCACCAGATGGGGCAGGGGGGCTGCAAGCCTCCCCGTGCTTCTCAGCAAGCGTCGGAGGCTAGCCAGACGACCCTGGCTGCCTCCGACGTGAATCGTGCGACAACGTCGTCGCCCATGGAGGGGGTTGGAGAAACGATCCAGTAATGGATCGAATCTCCAACCTCCTGGTCCAGACGAACCTGAACCACTGCGCCGCGGCGCAGGATCTCTTCCTGCAAACCATGGCGCAGTGGTCGATAGGTGTTGCCGTAGTTGCGGAGCCCTACTACGTCCCTCCCCGTCCAAACTGGATGGGTGACCGGGACGGCTCCGTGGCAGTCGTTGGCTCCTCGGCGGCTCGTTCCCCGCCCTTGTCGTTAAGAGACAAGGGCTCTGGATATGTGGCCGCCGAGTGGGGGGGAATCACCGTTTACGGTGTGTACTTCTCCCCCAACCGGAGTTTGAGCGACTTCGAGGTCTTCCTTAACAACTTGGAGACCTCGATGCGGCGACTAGCGTCTGGGCACGTCCTCGTGCTGGGGGACTTCAACGCAAAATCCATTGCGTGGGGTTCCCCGGCGACGGACGCCAGGGGCGATGCTGTTGTGGAGTGGGCGGCTTCGGTGGGCCTCTGTTTGCTGAACAGAGGCGCCACCAACACGTGCGTGCGACAGCAGGGGGGGTCGATAGTGGACCTTTCGTTCGCTACCCCTGCTGTTGCCGCACGAGTAAGGAACTGGTGTGTCCTGGATGAGGTTGAGACGCTCTCGGATCATTTGTATATCCGATTTGAGCTCTCCCGGTCCCAGGGCCCCAGTAGGGGTCACGTGGCGCGGCATACCTCCCGCTTTCCGCGGTGGGCTGTTGCCAAGCTCAATAGGGACCTGCTAGAGGAGGCGGCCATCATTCAGTCTTGGCTGTCTCCGCAGGCCCCGGCCGAGGAGGTCGACATGGGGGCTGGCCGCTTTCGCACTGCGATCACGCAGATCTGCGATGCGGCCATGCCCCGCGTTCGGGGTTGTCGACCTTCACGGAACGGGGTCTACTGGTGGTCCCAGGAGTTGGCGGACCTCCGTGCGGCCTGCACTCGTGCCCGGAGGTCCTACACCCGTTGCCGGCGGCGACGCCACCGCGTAGACGGGGAGGAGGGCCGGCTTCATGAGGAGTACCGCGAAGCGCGGAGGACTCTGAAGCTGGCCATTTGCCGCGCCAAAGAGGAGAAAAGAAAGGAGATGCTGGAGAGTCTCGACCGTGACCCCTGGGGTCGCCCATATCGTGCGGTGCGTCAGAAGCTCCGCACGGCGGGCCCCCCCCTTACCGAGACTCTCCAGCCCAGCTTCCTGCAGCAGGTGGTCGAGGGCCTTTTCCCGCAGCGGGCGGAGCACACGCCCCCGTCGATGGCCGGTCCGGCCAGTGACGACGGGGACGGAGGGAGTGAGGTGCCGCCCGTTAGGGAATCGGAGGTAGGGGCGGCTGTTCTAAGGATTCGTTCCAAGAACACCGCCCCCGGGCCGGACGGGGTACCCCCCCGAGTGATGGCCCGAGCCCTCGACCATATGTCAGACCGCCTCAGGGAGGTTTTGGACGCCAGCCTGGCGTCCGGACGCTTCCCTGAGTGCTGGAAATGCGGGAAGCTGGTCCTGTTGCCGAAGCCGGGACGGCCAGCCGATTCGGTCACGGCCTATAGGCCCATCGTGTTGCTGGACGAGGCGGGCAAATTGTTCGAGAGGATTCTCTCTGCCCGCATCGTCCAGCATCTCAGCGAGGTGGGGCCCGACCTGTCGGACGCCCAATTCGGGTTCCGAGAGGGGCGTTCGACGGTCGATGCCGTGATGCGCCTTAGGGCCGTGACCGAAGAGGCAGTTGGCTGTGGCGGCGTGGTGTTGGCGGTGTCCTTGGACATCGCCAACGCCTTTAATAGTCTGCCATTCAGCTGCATCAGGGAAGCACTCCAGTATCATGGGGTGCCAGAGTACCTGAGGCGGCTGGTGGCAGACTATTTGGAGGAGCGTACCGTCGTGTACGAGGATCGAGATGGCGTCTTGAGACGGCGACCCATGTCGTGCGGCGTTCCACAGGGGTCTGTCCTCGGACCACTCCTGTGGAACGTGGGGTACGACTGGGTCCTTCGTAGTCGTCTGCCCCCCGGGCTGGGCGTAATTTGTTACGCCGATGACACACTTGTCACAGCCCGGGGGGCCAATTTCCAAGAGGCGGCGCGCCTGGCCACCAGGGGTGTTTCTCTGGTGGTTGGGCGCATAGAGGCGCTGGGCTTACGGGTGGCCCTTGACAAGACGGAGGCCCTGCTTTTTCATGGGCCCCGTCGTGGTCCACCCCCCGGCGCCTCAATCGAAGTCAACTCGGTCCTCGTACCGGTTCGGGCCCAGATGAGGTATCTGGGCCTGATCCTCGACGGTAGGTGGCTCTTCGACGAGCACTTCCGACAGCTTGCCCCAAAGCTGGTCGACGCTGCCTCCGCCCTTGGGCGACTCTTGCCCAATCTGGGTGGAGCCAGCGTCGAAACAAGACACCTCTACACGGGGGTGGTCCGGTCGATGGCCCTTTACGGGTCACCGGTGTGGGTCCCGGCTCTGACCGCCCAGAATAAGGCACGCCTTTGGCGGCCTCAGAGGGTATTGGCGGTCAGAGCCATACGCGGATACCGCACCGTGTCGACGGAGGCGGCGTGCGCCTTGGCCGGAACACCCCCGTGGGATTTGGAGGCGGAAGTGCTCGCCGAAGTTTATCGGCGAGCGGCTGAATATCGGGCGGAGAACGGGTATCGTCCTCCGCCCGAAGAGGTACGCGATTGGCGTGAAGCCGCTCGCCGAGCCACGATGGCTCGTTGGTCGTCCCGACTGGAGGCTCCACGCGCTGGCTTTGCCACCGTGGAGGCGCTCCAGCCGGTCATCCTCGAGTGGGCAGGGCGGCAGCACGGGACCCTTTCCTTCCGGCTGACGCAGGTGCTTTCCGGGCATGGTTGCTTCGGAAAGTACCTGCACTCGGTCGCTAGGAGGGAATTGAGTCCCGCCTGCCACCACTGCGACTGCAGTGAGGACTCGGCCCAGCATACGCTGGAGTTCTGCCCCGCCTGGGCGGAGCAGCGCCGGGCCCTCACTGCAGTCATCGTAGGAGATCTGTCGCTACCGGCCATCATACGCTCCATGGCCGGTAGCGACAGCAGTTTTACCGCGGTCGCATCCTTCTGCGAAGACGTAATTTCGCAGAAGGAGGCGGCGGAGAAGGCCCGGGAGGACGATCTCCACTCGGACCCGATCCGCCGCCGGCGAACCGGGCGGCGGAGGCGCGCCCATCTGCGCCTCATGCCGCCCTGAGTGTGGCCGCGGATGGATGGGATGGGTTTTCCCGTCCATCCGCTTTAGTGGCCAGCCGCGAAGGGGCGACGCACGCGTGTGCCGTGCGTCGCCTAAATTGAGATTTTAATGGAAGAAGGTGCCCGCTTCAGTGCGGGCAGGCGCTGGGAGGGGTCCGGTTTGCGTTAATAACAGCGATCCCGGACCCCTCCCTTCTCAGGCGCAGAGTTGGCACACCGTGTGGTTTTAGTCGGTTCGATTCCGACACACCGCCCCGCCGCAAACCCCGGCGGGGTGACGGCCCGAGGGGGTTTCCACACGTAAAAAAAAAAAAAAAAAAAAAGGGTAAAACACTGATGGGTTCGGTCGTGTTAATTCAGCAGTTCCCGGACCCCTCCCTTCTCAGGCGCAGAGTGACACACCCTGTGGCTTTTGTTGGTTCGATCCCGACATACCGCCCCGCCGCAAACCATGGCGGGATGACGGCCCGAGGGAGTTACCATACGTAAAAAAAAAGTGTAAAACACTGATGTGATGAATAGGGGTAGTGACATAGACATAGGTAATAGATAAATAATAGGTAAGCCTCAGTTAGCTTTTAAAGTTAGCAACACTCATTTCTAATAAATGAAAGGTGGATTTCGTTGAGAAATTTATTCTGATCTTGCTCTAGTTACCGGCTTCTCTGTATCAGCAAATAATATTGATATTTTGTGCAGTCTACGGTTCTGATAGCCAAAATGGAATGATTGAAGAGTATATATTGTTGGGTACAGTCAGGATTCAACAATTCAATGAAAAACGTTGTCAAGATACAGCCTTGTATTATATACTTTAAAAGACCATTTCAATACAATCAAAACATATAATCATTATTTACACCTTTTACTTTTACTATTATTTACTAAGTTATTCTTATTACACTTGTTACTCTGCTGAAAAGTAAAAACTAATGTCGGTCCTACGGGTTCGTGAGCCTCTTTTAAAACAATATGCATATATCTATATCCGTCCTTGGAGTCGTGTGTCAACTACTTGACATTTTATGAGAATTAGTGTAACAAATCATTTATATAATATTAACATGGAGAACTCGACACTTTAATAGAAATATTCTAAACAATCATTTATAAGATACTACTCGTATCTCATCGAACTAATAAGCTAACAATATTAATCACCACAGACTTTTTATGGTTTAACTTTAAATACAAAATGAAATATGTATTGTATCACTATCCTTTAGATACCTAGTCTTAAAAAACCTTCAAAACAGTAGCTTCATATATTTTACCTGAGCTGTGTAATGTTATTAAGCGCGTTTTCGCTTTTTATGCAGTACCTACGCAATAAAGTTTTTAGCAAGGGCGTAGCCAGGATTTGTTGTAGAGCACCACCAAGAAATTACGAAGAAATATATATGTAATATTTGTTTTAGGAAAAACTTGCAAGGCAGTATACCTTAATTTTTTATTAAACAGATCGGGCGAACGTACTGAAGCAAACACTTTAAACTTGAATCTACTTTTTTCGGTAAATCAGTAGTATAGACAATATTTAAGAAAATAATTAACGTCAACAAAACGGTTCACAAGTTGTATTTAATTTTATTCAATTACATTAATATTACTCGTATTTTTAGGTTTCAGTAAATTAAAAAATATATAAAGATTCGTTTTAGACCGTCCAGAATGGGACCACTTCACTAAGCATCACATCTGAAGGGAAATTTCTATTTCGTCAAAAATTCTTGGTTTGATACTATAATTATATTGTTTTTAACAATTAAAATAATCCTAAGACGTTCAATAAACGCCCACGAAACATAGAACATGGTTGAAAATATTTTTAAATGTGAAGTTTTTGTGACAAATAAGTGTAGGATGCTTTTAACTGACTGCACTAGACTGCACGGTTGGCCGAGTGGTGTCAGCGGTCGCCATGCCGCTTGCTACTGCGCCAAGTGTCGTGGGTTCAAATCCCACGCGGTACCTACAACACTTTGTGTGATCCACGAATTGTTGTCCCGAGTCTGGATGTTCTTTGTGTCCGTTTCATGTATGTTTGTAAAGTCCCCCACGACACAGGATGTTTATTCCTAATGTGGGAGTTGTATTTAAAAAAAAAAAAAAAACTATATTTTTGTTATAATCTTACTTTATAAATGACTACCTATTTCATGATTTATAATTACTTGTCCTGTATCCACATATGTCTATCTATTTGCTTAAATTCATCTTCCGCACGTAATAGTTTTTGCCAAACTCAGGATAACCGAATAACCAGAATATTTAGGTACAATGGCTTAGTAGGCCATTGAAATTAAAAGCATAAACGGCGCAAATGAAACAAGCTAAATAGCCCGGTCAATTTAGACATTTGATGGTACATAAATTCCCAACAAGCTGAAAATTAGTAAAATTGTTCAAAACATAATTATAAACAATCCCTGAAAGTTCCCCATTATTCCCGTGTGAGGAAAAAAAAATATTCAAGGTCAAAGGTCAAAAAAATGATATTTTCACGATTTTCAGCAAAACGGTAGGTTTTATCATAAAAGTACCTTGGACAAAATTGTAGATCATAAAATTATCTATAAGAAATGGATCAATACATTTTCGTACGAGTCACCGTTTTTGAGATATAACGATTCAAAAAGTTATAAAAGTTGTTATTGTCATAATATGCATGAGTACGCCGCGTACATACATCTCTAGAGTTGTAATATATTAATTTTTTTTTTACTCGAGTTTTTTCTCAGTTTTTATCCTGATTCCCGCTCTGTAACCTTCAGAGAAGAGGAGATTAGGATTCCCTGGAATTTAAGAATACAGTGTCCCCTAAAACTTTTGTGAGTATTGTGCATGAGGCAGCAGCAGTTTTCCATCGTCCTCCTCATGTCCTGATCACAACTGACCCGTGGAATAGGAGGAGTAGAAACCACGTTACAAAAAGCGGTAAGTACACTAGCTCATAGGTGGCGTGGAAACGTGTGCACATTATGACAATAACAGCTTTTATAACTTTTTGAATCGTCATGTCTCAGAAACGGTGGCTCGTAGGAAATAAATATTGATCAATTTCTTATAGATAATTTTATGATCTACAATTTTGTCTAAGGTACTTTTATAATAAAACTTACCGTTTTGCTGAAAATCGCGAAAAACTATTTTTTTTTTCCTTTGACCTTGAATATTTTTTTTTCCTCACACGGGAATGATGGGGTACTTTCAGGTATTGTTTATAATTATGTTTTGAACAATTTTATAAATTTTCAGCTTGTTGGGAATTTATGTAGCTTCACTATCATTTTTTGGTCTAAATTGACCGGACTAAAAGCAGTTTACTATCAAATCATTATTTAGGTGTTATTTTCTTAGTTTTTAGTAGTCTGTAGTTTCAGTTACAGTTTTCGAATTTACACAGAATACGTATGCAAATAAAAAACAAACTGATCAGACGTATTGAACTACGAGTACTTTACTAAAATCCATTACATCAGATACAACGTAGAAATATGCTACCTGGTAGAAACCATTGGAACACCATATTAGTGGAATATTTACAACATTCCTGTTCTTTTAAAGCTGAATATAATGATGAAATATAAAGATTTAGAATTTTAGTGCAAAAGTTGGGCCTAAGGTTAATTAGGTACAAATGAGTATCTATTTCAACCAAGTCTATGCGTACTCATCATGTTGTTAATGAACGTTGCTATAGCCGCTTACGCAACATAAATCCAGGTGTATGATTTGACCTATATAACATACCATCTCTGAAATAATCATCGTTTCCTAATGGATGAGCACGATTATATCTATTAATAGTTTGGGTATTGCTTATCTTTGATCCATAGCCGAGAAGCTTAGGTGCGTCTTCTTACCCACTAATCGGGCACTAAGTCCGCCTTTGTGCGTGAACATTTAAGTGTTATGTATGTAGTGTGAATGAAATGCGGCTTGCTGTTTAAACATTTGTGATGCGGGACAACTGTTGTATGTTTTATATGTTCTAGTTTATCCTAAACGCGTTGTATTCGATTATTGCTCTTGAAATACACATCTATATAATGTTAACCTCATGAAATACTATTTTCCTGTTTAATTGTTAGAAGTTACCTAGTTTATTTGTTCAGATTCAGAAAATATGATCTAAAAGTTACATATAATCTGTCGAGTATAATTAATCCGCAGATCATAGCTTAACCACGACCAAGCGACGGAGTGACCTAGTATTTAGAGCCATATAATACAATGTGCTTATTGTCAAATCCGCTATATTAACAAGTTAATCGCTTGTCGCTCTGAACGTGACCTCGTTCTATAAACTATAGTTTTATCTTATAGTAACCATATAAGGTAGACTACTTAGTTTTACACTTCGCTAAGGTGCTGTGTGATTGCAATATTTCTCTATATGAATGCATTCATATAGAGAAATATTGCTTGCAGAAAATTCCAATATGTACTTGATCACATCACGGCTCAAGATTATTATCAAACTAAACTAATTTGTATCAGTATATTATTATTAATTGACAATTGAAACGAAATAATCACGAATCCCATCTTCCCGAAATAAGTAAAGCTTAAAACCTTTAAATTGTGGATTAACCTCTACATGGTTTTATTATTACAAAATGACTATGAAAAAAGTTTTTATATTACGTATAACCGAGTGCAATAAGTTATATTCAAAAGTTAAAGTGGTCTTATAGTAGACTATCGTAGTCAACTCACAACGCTTAGCCTAAAGTCAACTCTCTTCGAGATGACGAACCCAAAAACAACGTACATATGTCGGAAATAATGTTTATAGACATATCCATTCATAATCATCAAGAACCCTTAAAAGTCCAATGCTGGACTTAAGGCTCTCCTCAGAAATGAGTTTTTGGCCTACTATACCATGATGGCCAGAATGGTTGATACAGAACTTAATTCTAATTCTTCTCTTTGTGTCTCGCATAACTTGTCTCTTAATCACCTCTTATTGCACCCACGGGACCCACGGGATGAATACAGATGGTGATACTCTGTACTCTTACTTAATCCACTACCACTAAGACCACCACACGGAGAAGATAAGACGATTATAAAATATTAACTATTTTAGTTACCCACATGCACTTTAAGTAAAACTAACAAAATCTACCAAAATGTTCCACTTTTATCAATGAAGCCTTAAAGCGAAAGTTATTCGGCTTTAAAGTTTTCAGGATGTTGTTATGTACAAAGCAGTACTTCCACCGGACCATGAATTTTGAACGCCTCATGAGTCTCGGTGAACTAACTTGTGTAAGCTTCTGAACTTACTTGACTGGGAATTTCAGTCCATATAATGATTGTTATCTTTGTCAGGTTAGGATGTTAATACATGAAGTGCTTTGTATGCATATTTAACAAAGTATAGCTATTATTTTATATTATTGATAACGAAGGTTTTATGGAGTAGTGCAAAAAGCTAAAATGTTAAAATAACGTCCGATTACATCGAGTAAGTGTGTTTGTTACTCTGTTGGGTCCAGCAAGTATAAAATGACCTTATTAATTATGCTGGACATTCTCCCTCTAGGCGCTCAAGTTATTGTTATTCTTGTAGACGTATATACCGTCAGACGAGGACAAATTGCGTTTGGCTTAATATCATAAACACAATTGACATATCTCTTTTGTGGTTGTGTATTGTGTTCGATTCCCAACATAAAGGCGAAACTTCCTCACATGTTATTCCGATTTTATCGACGCGGCGCAGCGGGGCGATGTCATGATTCGCAACACGATAACTACTCTATTACGTTCTAAGGAAGAAGTATTTGTGCAAGTAAATATTGCAAAGGACCACATTGTTTTTTTTTAATCTGTAACATGCATAAACGTTATTTAACAATAAGCAACGATTCTGTGTCATTGTCAACTTTATGTCTCGTAAGTTTAAAGTTTAAAATAACGGAATCGCTGTTTATATCGGTTTATATCGGTGTTATAATACGTGATCTACTCCGGAATGAATTGGCAAAACAGTCACAACGTTAGTTCTCCGACTGAGTAATTATATTATATTTATGTATGTCTATATTTATGTATTGTGTAGGGTATGTTGAACTTCTATGTATCAATGTACAAAATTCAGTATTGATTTGTGTATATTAGTTTCATCCAATACCATCGTATCAAATATATTATTATATTCTTATTTTCTTTTATGGATTAGGGGGCAAACGAGCAGACGTATCGCCTGATCGTAAGCGATTTCCGCCGCCCATGGACACCCGCAACACCAGAGGCGTTACAAGTGCGTTCCCGGCCTTTGGGGGATGAGGAAGGGGATGGGGGAAGGTGTTCGGGTTTTTTTTGGGGTCCGGTCGTGTTAATATCAGCAGTTCCCGGACCCCTCCCTTCTCAGGCGCAGAGTTGGCACACCGTGTCAAATTGCACTATTTTCACTTACGCACCTACCACATCATATTTTCACATCACCTTAAGGTTGACTGGCAGAGAATGCCTCATGGCGTTAAGTCCACCTTTGTGGAAAATGTGCATTAAGTTTAAATAAAGAAATAAAATAAATGTCAGTTGATATTTTTCGAGTCTTGTTCTAGTATAGTGGAGCGAATGATTGAGAGTTTATAAGCCGTGAGTGTATGTTTGAATGTTTACTATTAGTTCACGTCCTCTTTTGAGTTCATTCGTTTATCATCAGTCAGTTTTGAACCTTTATTGGTTAATAAAATATAATGTTTGTGCTCGGAACCAACAACTTAGAAATCGATTGCTTAGTGATAAGTTGATGGATGTTGGAAGATGTAACAGCATCCTGGCCAGTCCTTCGACGGATACAGCTAAAGCCTTATATGATTTGTATGCTGAATATATAAGAATATTGTTAAAGTGGCTATGATGGAGCGACATACTCATAATTGTGGCTAAGCTCCTTAAATAAAGATTTAAAAAAATATATAATGTTATTTGTACTAACTTTCACATTTCATGAAATATAATTATTACTAGCGAACGGGAATTAATGAGACTAATATGTACCGTGTACTTTTTAACCTGTCTGGTCGTGGTGACAGCCGGGATGATGCCAACCCGCTTCTGATCAAACCAACAACAGTCTTGGTTGAAACTGGTAATAAAAATTGTTTACGAGTACGTACGTAATAATACAAACGTCGCTCCACTAACAACGTTGCTGCGACCTGAAAAAAAATCTACATTTCTAGGAGCTGAATATACAAACACCAGCTGTGACTAGTTTTGTGTTAATCTTTTGTTTACTTGTTAACCTACTTTTATACATAACAAGCAATTAGTGCATACTTGTCTCCTCCGCTGATAGTGTAACTTTTTTTTCTTTAAATATGATAATATAAATATGGGTCATGTTTAACATTTCCGTGATGTTAAGTGATGATGTAGTCTATGATAGAACTATCTTATCTGGAAGATTACAACAAGAATTGTCAACCATACACTCCGGTGAGGTAGTACGTATACATGTAACGCATTTTTGTAAATAGGTGTTTAATTGGAGACTCGTGGGTGTAAGACACTTGAGTAGTGTAGAACTGTAGACTTCTGAAATACTAATCAGTGTATTCATATAGATGTTTGATTTGAATTTAAAAAGTAATTTAAAAACTATTAGAAAAAAGTTAATGATTTTCAAATTGAATAGATTTTACGCGATCAGGATACACGATAAGATTAGAAGAGATTAGATATTTAAGAACACTCGATCACGTCGTCTTTCGATTGCTATAAAACTAAATCAAATTTTATCTTTCTATTTGCGCTGGGCCTATGGAAACCACAAACAGATACAGCAAAATTCTGATTCAGTTTTTGCTTCAGAGGTTATGAAATAACAGCATTTCTATAAGCATGTGTGAATGTCATTGATAACGACCGCGTTTAGTTTAAATTATTATTCATATCGTGTGTTCTTTACCTAAAAAACTGCGAATTTCGTACATTAATCTTAATGATAACATCATTGGCATGATAAGAGATACGAAAAAACGTAACGTGATTTAAATGTGTCTGCACTACGTCTGAATCACATTTGTTTTTTATTTCTTCTAAACGTTAATTGAACGGTCATTTAAGATTTTAATACATTATTGAACCCTTAAACAACTAGGAAGGACTTATACATCGGTAGGGGTTGATGTAACTTGATCTATTTCTCACTAATACAATCTTTTAGATGGCCTTGGTAAAATATGAACCGAACGATTACAATAAATATCAACATAAATTTAAAATCTTATTTACAGATTTCGGTATTGAAGTGGGGTATTCATTTGAAGCGTATGTGGTTGAGTAATGACCACCTCGATCGACCATTTACCCACGAAGGCAACTCTAACCGCGAAAAAACTGAAATAACCCCACATCGTGCATTTAAATAAAATACACAAGTACAGTCAGAGAGATTGCTCGTCGAACAATGTAAAATCATTGATCTGTAAAAATCTTTGTATTATTATTGGTCAACAATAAAAATATATATTTATCAAATTGCCAATAACAATTGACTGACTGCACTAATTAATTGATTTAAAAGCACTCAAATATATTAATTTAACGAGAAACTGCTGAGTTTGTTATTGTTTCATGAAAATATTGCGAAAAATTACAATGTAGTTCATTAAATGGGCAGCAATAAGAAAAATAGTAACTTTTCAAGTGTTGACAGGCATAGCTAACAATATAAACCACATAAAAAGTAGATAAATTCTAAAACAAAGTTAAAAGCACGTAATATGCAAGATATATCCTATTAGGAACATTACTTATGTTATAAACTCACTTGATATTGTAAATTTTTTATCAATCTTAAGTGCCCTTAAGTCACAGACGAGGTAGATGATTTTGATGTAAAGATAATATTTCTACTTAGGGTAAATTCGAGGACATTTATTATTTCACAAATATACGCCTACTTTTATTTAGGTATATTAAAAAACAATGAATAAACGTTTAGAACGTTTACATCAGAAAGGACATAAAGATGAGAGAGAACACTTATCTGGTCTCTTTGAGAATCCACGTGTATTTCATTAGTTACTATGGCAATCAGAGTAATAAATATGAAATTGTTTTATTTATTTATTTTTTAGTTTTCAAAGTACTTTCTATTTACATCATCATGTTAATGTATGATGTGTTTTTAGTAAATCTATTTATATTCATTTAGAAATGACAGCCATTAGTAGTTTGTCATGGAATTAAATAAAAGCAGTTGAGAAACAGCCAAAACATTGTGTAGTTGTATCTTAACAATTTTATACAAAGTTTAGTGTAAATACGTAACTGCGGCGCTTGTTCTCGCCGACATTTTAATTGCCTCACTCAGCCACACTTAAGTGCTATATAAAGACGCATCAATTTACATGTAACACGTTTTCTATTAAAATAATAATTTGATTCTCTTTTCGCTTGTAGAAAACGGTGAAATTGATATATAGGCTCACAAAACACATTCATCTTCATGTATTTGAAATGTGTTTTTTAGAGACAAGTATCAGTATTTATTGTTTTGGTAACTAGACTTTGGTAGCATTGGGCATTGCGGCTATTGACGGCGTTGCACATATTAGCCAGAGTTCATGGGCCGCAATGTACATAAACATCTGATTAAGACAGGTGGTGCCTACGGCTACTTTTATAATCCTTTTGCTGTCGTAACTGTGAGTGTCATAAACACCGTAAGCTTGCATAGGTTAAACTGTTGCCTATTAATAAAACCTTTAGTTCATAGCCACCGATTAATGCAAAATTATGAGATAGATTTCATTTTTTTTTTATAAAATAAATGTATGTTTACATTTTACAAAGTGTGGCATTAAAATACAACTGTGGCATTAAAAAGTGTTACATTAAATTATAACATCTCGTTGATAAGATTTCACGTAATCGTGAATTATTTAGATAATGTTTACAATTAAGTTAATCAAATCGCTACTGTATCACAGCTGTACGCACTATCTCTATAGAACATGGCGTTATCATCGATTCGTAACGAGTTTGTATAATAACACAACATTAGAGCAAGGCTGATCTATGTTAGTCGATATAAAATATTAAACCTTTTTAGTTCTACATTATTTTAAACCATAATATTACGACTACGACGATTGAAAGATCCTATTATGTTGTCGTCCGTCCAAATTGTCTGTTGTTTTAAAAAGGAATATATTACATGTAGCAAATAAAGAAATAATAAGTACGAAATCTTAAAATACTAGTATATGCGGGTATTAAACTAGACAATTAATATAAATTTCACTATTCTCTACTTCGTTTAGCAGTGGACAGCAATAAGTTGCTTAGATACTGCTTGTGACTACTCAATACTACATTATCAGTTTAAAGATTTAATAAAGAAGAATTATTGTCTAGTAAGATATGTAAACATCGTCTCCTACCTTGTGGTTCATTGCTTTAGAACTATCACGAACAGATTAACTATGAAAATGGCAACAGCCCCATCATAATTGATCCAAATATTTTGAAACGCACGCTCCTATCTCGCGATCCGATGCACTTTCTTGTCGAGACTGATATTCTCGTTTCTTGTTGTTAAATGTATTTTGGTAAATCTAATTTTGTGACGAATCAATCGTAGTGGAAATAGTGTGTATTTTGTAGTGTTATGTTTTCTCACTGTGTATGTTTTAGTTTTTGCTAATTTGTTTATTATTATTATTTTTTATTTTCACTCTTTTTCCTCTTATAGTTTGTAAGGTGTATCTGTTTTTTTTTTCTAAAGAAAATAAGATATTATATTATTTCTGATAACACAACTGGCGAGTGGACAAAATTTTGAAAACAAGAAAAAAACACAAACAAGTACATATATATCATTATATTACTTTTATATATATTTTCATACTATATATATATATATATATTTTAATAGTGTTCATTGTCGTAATGTTAGATTTACGCGACAGCAGTGATGATGACAGCTTTGAATCAGCCAGTAGTCATAACGACAGCTTCGTAAGCATACCTACTCTCTCCGACACAATCCAAGTTCTGTTCTCGGATGTAATCAGGAATTTTAATGTAGTCCACATAAATTCACAGAGCGTTCCGGCCCATTTCCCTTGACTTTCATTTGATAAGAAATGATCGAGCGAATGGTGTTGGGGAGGTGTTGCTATATACCTACGCAATAACTTTCCTTTTCAAATCATAGACTTGTCAGCGCAACCACCACCACCAAACGCAGGTGAACATTTAATTTTGGAAGTTGAAAAGTGTCATACTAAGATATTACTAGGTGTGTACTATTGCCCTTCCTCACGTATAAACTTTTTGTCATCATTTGAGAAACTTTTAGAACGTACAACACCCGCTTACAGTCACTGTATCATTGGGAGATTTTAACACATGTCTGTTAAAAGGTGATCATCGATCTTCCTCCTTATCCAGTATAGTCGAGTCATGTGATTTGTCTGTTCTCCCTTTAAATGCTACTCACCACTTTCCTAATTCTACTCCGTCCCTTTTAGACATTGTACTTGTTTTTTCCCCAAATTCAGTTGCTAAGTATGGACAGTGCTCAGCTGATGAATTTTCCTACCATGATCTAATATTCCTTTCTTACAAACTTCGTTCTCCTAAGCCTAAAGCCAAAATCCTCATGCGGCGCAATTTCAAGGATATGAACATGGAAGCACTCCATCGGGATGTCGCTGTAATCGATTGGAATTTGCTATCAGAAATGGAATCAATCGAGGACAAAATCAACTTTTTTAATGTGACATTAAATACCCTCTATGACGTGCATGCGCCTGTTCGGGCTATGAGGCTAAAACATTTGCCTGCACCGTGGCTGACAGATGAAATAAAGAAAATTATATCCAAAAAGGCTGCAGCCAAAAGTAAGCTCAAATCTCGGCCAACACCTAGCAACCGGGAAAAATATAACCCTCCGAAACATCTGCAGTAAGGCTTGTAGGAAAGCACAACGCCTACACATTCATAATTCGGTCGAGAACCGAGACCCAGCAAAAATTTGGAAATTTCTCAAAACATTAGGAGTTGGTAAGTCACATTTATGTGTAGATTCTAAACAAATTGACATCGAGTTGCTTAACCAACACTTCTCTTCTTAGTCTTCATTTAGCCAGTCCAGTAAGGCAAATACCTTACAATTTCTTTCTACGCTTATGTATTATGTCCATATCTTCCAACGCTGTTGGAAGTGACTGTGTGAGCCGTAACATGATCCTACCAATTCTTGCAGCATTATTACCTGCTATATGCTGTATCCTAAATGACTCCTTTATTTCCCATACTTTCCCCGAGGCTTGGAAAGAAGCAATTATTATTCCACTACCTAAAAAGAACAAACCTACCTCCTTCTCCGAGTATCGTCCCATTTCCATATTGCCCTTCCTCTCGAAAGTCCTAGAACGTCTTGTGCACTCCCAATTGAATTCTTTCCTTAATAGAAATCAAGTCCTAAATCCCTTCTAATCCGGTTTTCGTACAGGTATATCTACTACACACATAGTACACAACACACAGTTGATCAACGCACTCACCGGAGTGCGTTGATCAATGATACGGACGATATCAGGTATGGCATGGAGAACGGAAATCTCACGGTTCTTTCCTTATTGGTTTCTTTTTTTTTTTTTTTTAAAAGACAACATGAAACGGACACAAAGAATATCCAGACTCGGGACAACAATTCGTGGATCACACAAAGTGTTGTACCGCGTGGGATTTGAACCCAAGACACTTGGCGCAGTAGCAAGCGGCGTGGCGACCGCTGAAACCACTAGGCCAACCGTGCAGTCAAATTGGACTTTAGCAATGCCTTTAATAGTGTAGATTTCCACATCCTCCTGGGCATATTGCGCTCTATCGGCATATCTCCGACAGTGGTTGATTGGTTTCAGAGTTACCTGTTTGGACGGAGACAGCGTGTGCGCCTGGGAGAATCTTTATCTTCCTGGTGCGAAACGTCTGCTGGAGTCCCACAGGCTGGCGTCTTATCTCCTTTAGATTCACTATATTTATTAATTCTATCTCTAAGTCATTATCCTCTTCCTACCACCTTTATGCAGATGTCTTTCAAATTTATACACAAGCACCTTTACATAAATTACCGGAGGCCTTCTCTACTATAAGTCTCGATCTGGCGCGCGTATGTGAGTGGAGTAGTAATTATGGAGTTGTGGTGAATCTAGTAATTGTTTTGGGCAGTCCCAGATTGGTATCAAGGATAGACTGGACTAAACTACCGAACATAACTTTTAACGGTACTCCATTACCTATAAATTCTTGTATCAAAAATCTAGGGATTCATATAGATAGCACCTTAACTTGGGGCCCCCAACTACGTCGATATCACGGAGGAGCAACACGTCAAACTTGAGCGCCTTCAAAACTTTTGCATTAGATTCATATTTGGACTACGCAAATATGACCATGTATCCGAATATCGCAATCTGCTTAAGTGGCTCCCAATTCGCCTTCGATGGAATGCTCATATTCTTTCCATACTTTATGGTATTCCATTTCATCCGTGCGCTCCACCTTATTTGAAAGAACGTTTTGTTTCCCTCAGTGACACACATTCAAGATCCTTGAGGTCATCCGAATCTCTGGAACTGGGAGTACCAACTCATTGCACCAGTTTTTATGACAAGTCGTTTACTGTACAGGCTGTCCGACTTTGGAATGCTTTATCAATGACTATAAAGCGTGCTAAATCTCTGCCTATATTTAGAAAAATGGTCAAAGAACATTTATTATCTTCGTAATTTATGACCTCTTAATTTTTTATTTTTTTTATTTTGCATTTCTGAATTTTTTAGTATGAGAATGTGGATATTGTACATTATTTTATTATTTGTATTAATGTTTTATTATTTATTTTATATATTTGTATTATTATTTATTTGTATTAATGTGTAATATAATCTCTATATTTTTACTTATGTAATCTTATGTGAATTATTCCGTATTTATTTTTTAACACCATAACTGCCTATAATTAGTGTTTCTACATTCGATTTGTTCATCCAAAGGTTGCCTGGAAGAAATTGCTTTTCAGCGATAAGGCCGCCATTTGTACATGCTTTTATATTGTTAAACTCTTATATATAACTGTATTTGGTGTAGAATAAAGTTTATTCTATTCTATTCTAAACCACTCAAGACAAACTTATAAGAAGCTCTTAAGCTTTTTTAAAAATATATTATCAGATAGGCATTTTGATTGGCCACCGAATACTTTGTTATTTCAGATATTAATAACTTATCACTTGAAAGTAATTTATATGTTTTAATCGTATTGAAGATTATTAACAATATAAAATGCAGCGGCGCTCATTGACTTTTCTTTAGTGTTTACTCCATTCTCATTCATCATTACTCATACCAGTTACTAGCTTACCAGCCATATCTTCTCTCACAAAGTCTGTCTTTCTTTTCTTTAGTGTTTATCTGCTCTTGATTCTGTCAATTTTTCAGCCAATTTTCAAATATTTTTCCTTGATATAAGTTGTCTATGTTCAGTATTATGACATCTAAGCTAAAAGAGCCTGTGTCCTCAGTTACGAGTATAACAGGAATATGGAACGTTTCTCTTTGAAATAAAATCAAATTTTATTTGCTCAACAATCGAGTTTTATTTGCCGACATTGAGCAATTCTTCCCAAAGGGTTTACCTAAATTTCATGAAGAAGACATTAAGATTCCGGACTGCAATCTATATCAGTGCCAATTTTCACCCAAACCCATACAGCCAGTTGGCCTGATCGAG
Organism: Spilarctia lutea; assembly: GCA_916048165.1. Lineage (NCBI taxonomy): Eukaryota > Metazoa > Arthropoda > Insecta > Lepidoptera > Erebidae > Spilarctia > Spilarctia lutea. The sequence goes on along the minus strand of OU696470.1, from coordinate 25,184,572 downwards.
TAACAAACTTTCGAATATGCATCCTTGAAAACTTTTGACTTTACGATCTATCATAGACCAATCGTTGTATTATTTCAGTTGAGATATAACTTTGTTATACATATATTGTACATACATAAATAGAATTTAAAAAAAAAAACGTCCATGTTCCATATCGATAACGATAGTTATCAGGAGTTTATCGACACAGATCAGCCTTGCTCGTACGTCGTGTAAATGTCGCCAATCCGTAACGAACTCGTTACGAATCGGCGATAACGCCATGTTTTATTTAGAGATAGTGCCTACAGCTGTGATACAGTAGCGATTTGATTAACTTAATTGTAAACATTATCTAAATAATTCACGATTACGTGAAACCTTATCAACGATGTCGATGTTACACAATATAATTGTAATTACAGTTTCTTTTGTCTCACTTTGTGAAATGTAAACTAAGTGCGGTATATCACTAGATGCACTTTTTTTTATCAAATACTACGAGTGAAATTTTCTTTCGATTCGAGACTCAATATAATTTATTTGCTTAGATAAATAAAATAAATGTGTCACATTCAAACAGTAATCAGTAGAATTCTAGCATAAAATATGTTATTAATTATAAATGTTGTTATATCGCCATGTTTTTAACTTTTGACGTTCTCTATGTACTACATGTATCATATTTTATGTTCTTTTTATAAGCAACTAGCTGACTTGTCCTCGTTTGCGTCTTCTATTGCCCGTAGCGTGAAAATTTTCTCCTGTTTTTGAAACATTCTTCATTGGTGTTCCGCTCCTATTAGTATTAGCGTGATGATATATAGCCTATAGCCTTCCTCGATAAATGGACTATCCAACACCGAAAGAATTTTTCAAATCGAACCAGTGGTTCCTGAGATTAGCGCGTTCTGACAAACAAACAAACTCTCCAGCTTTAGTATTAGTATAGATATAGATATTTTGCCAGATTCTTTTTGCGTATTGTAATGTGTATGCGAAATTGCATTATGGCAAGTGAAATATTTTAGCCGCAATAACCTAAAAAACATACTTTCGTATTTATAATACTGGCAAAGACCTAATTTTGTTCAGTATCACTATTTTGCAACAAATTGTCAAGACCTCAAATTATATCAATTAATATCGCTCACAAATTACAAACATAACATCACTTTAGCGTTATGATAAAGCATCATATCATTAAACCATTATGAAGTCTACGCATTTAGAAATCTATTTGTTGTTACATATATTTCATACTAGCTTAAGCGCGAGGCTCCGCGCGCGTGCTCGCTCCTTCCTCAAGAATCAAAGTAGTTGAAATGAAATCAGGACAGACAGACAGTAACTTTCGCATTTATAATATAAGTATGAATTTCTGTACTCTTCAACAAGGCTTGACACCATTTTATAAAAAAATGTTTAACTATAAATTGCAAAGTATTCGTGATACTACGTAACGAGAGCGGTAAGTCTTGAATCGTGTTTGCTGGATGTATCGTGGGCTTAAGGCCTTACGTGCACTGGGAACGTTTCACTGCATTAAAGTGCTTAGTTTTTTTAATCAAGACGATATTTAATTGAGACTACGATAGTGACATTTACTTAAACGTGTTGGTTGAAACTTTAAATGAAATCTGTCCCCGAAATAGCTAACAGTTTTTATGTTTAGATATTTACCGGGAAATCGAACCGGAAAGTAACTTTGAAGGAGAGGCACGTGATTTCTCAAAGTTAATCTTAAATAATTATTCCAGATTGTTTTGGTTAAGGTCACGACCTTATTGTCGTAAAGGAAATAAAAGTGAGGGAATCTTTCGAGTGCTTTAATATTCCGTTGGTTGGTTATCTTGAAGTATTTTGATCAAAGATAAACGTTTTATTGAATAGTTTGAGACCGACAATTTTGATTTCAATACTAGTTTCATGTAGTAAGTAAATTAATCTGTGAGTTGTGTGATTTCAAGTCAAGATTTCTTTATAATCAACAGCTATTTATATATACTATTTAAATGAATTGTAATTTGGATAAATAAAGCAAACAACTTCTAATCTGATGAAAAATGTAACCTACCTGGCCAATTGAGTCAGTTTAAGCGGATATAATTCAAATGAAATAAATTATTCCAGAGAATATTTTTAGAACAAAACGAATTGTGTACTTTTATTAGAAAAGCCATAGGTATAAAATGTAATGCGTACGAGGACGAAGGTATGTTAGGTGACTTTCAGTAGTCAGCGAATAATCTACGCATACATATCTATATACTAATAATAAAGCTGAAGAGTTTGTTTGTTTGATTGTTTGGACGCGCTAATCTCAGGAACCGCTGGTCATATTTGAAAAATTATTTCGGTGTTGGATAGTCCATTTATCGAGGAAGGCTATAGGCTATATATCATCACGCTACTACCAATGAAGAATGTTTAAAAAACGGGGGAAAATTTTCACGCTACGGGCAATATAAGACGCAAACGAGGTTGCGTGGGTCAGCTAGTCTATTATAAAAAAAGTATGCGATATATCTCGAATGATTATTCGAGATATATTTTTAACAATTTTTTAACAAATTTAATCATCAATCAGTGAATAATAAAACATTGTTAAAATGGTTTATCCAGTACTAAATTGGTCTATTAAACATCAATTTAAATTAAATTGAATTAGGTTATTTTTTTTGAAATAGACCCAATTTCGTGTTCTTTTAACGTTGCGTTGCCTCAAAGATTTATAACTTATCTTAGAGGAAATCGTTGATTTAGTCAATGGTTGATAATAAAATAAAATCTTGACACTTCACACACTTGGCCTTTTTTATACGGGGAGAGCCTGTGATAGAGTAACTATTGTTACCAGAAGAAACTATTCCGCTTTTTGACGAACGGGCAGAAAACCGTTGCTTTTTGTTACCTACGACTATTTGTAGTAAAAAATAATTATACACTTCTGGAAGTTGTATGCTAATAATAAAAAAATACGTTCGGATCTATAACCCCAGCAAGACAGTTCGGTATAACTTAATAGGGCAATTGAGAGCTTTCATGTCTGTTTAGATTAGTTTTTGCTTTGATTAGTAAATTGACACCCGTAAACAGGAGTTCGGTTAGATATTCTAGAATCGACGAATTTAATTAATTGATTTATTTATTCTCGGAAAGACTTACAGACATTTAACATTAATATATAAGTACAATTAAATCATCCTATTGCAAATTACAAGTCTCTGCATGTAGATACTCTGGGGAGAACTGTCGACTTTCATTAAAATTAAAAAATAGAGTACACATGTAACCAATACACACAAGAAATAGAACATGATTATATAGGTAGAACAATGTATACAAAGAAATGCTAAGAAAACCAGTAACACAAAATAAAATAATAGTACAAACAGAGTAGTACAGTTTGGTGCCGCTTGACCTTTCAAAAGATGAATGAGCTAAAACCCTCCTAACCGTAATCACGCTGGTACAAAACAAGTCTATATCAAAATTCTGTAAAAGCTTATTAAAACTGTTTGCACTTCTCAAGGAAAAGGCGTTACGTCCATAGTTAGTTTATGAAAAGGGTATGTTTAATAGGGTTAAGGTTTAATTTACTTATTAAAGGCTGGAATTAGAATTCATAATTTTTTTCAGGTATTTCGGGTTTTGCTAAATCTTAACTCAGAATTATGTAAGATTGATAGCGATTGGTATAGGTTGTGTAATCCTGACCACAAGGATGAAATTTGAACACAATTTTGATTCTCTTCATCTGTATACGTATCTATATGCAAAAAAAATCGTAGTATGCTAAACAGTACATAGTTTCTGAACGTGATCTGTTAGTGTCTTGTTTTTTAAGGCCTGTGAAGACAACATGCCCTGGAAAGAACTGCTCAATTCTGCTGTTAAATACGAAGGAACTAGTTAGTTGCCTACCTTCTGATCTCCAACAGTGATTTTTCTTCATGACAGTGGATGAATAGTGACTGCCGACCCCCATGAACGCCTGAGGCACAGGCCTTTGAGAAAGAACTTCACTCTTTTCTTGAAGGTTCTATCGCATTAATCTAATAAGAACTGTAAACAGAATGTACCGTTAATATTAAGAAATGAAAACTAAACTTGAGAACAGGACTGAATATAACTTGTCACAGCAATCTATTTTAACGAACAAAAATTTTCAAATCCCTTGAATTATTTGATAAATGGACAGATATTTATAAATCTGCAATATGCGATTTAGCGCTAGTAAGTACTGATCTTTGAACATATGCTTCGCATTTTCGCCGGTCATCGTCTGAATACTTGGCACCCACTATACTATACTTTGTCTACTGTTCATACTCTAATATGCAGAAAATGAGAACTATTATTACCTTCGCTTTCGAATATAATACCAAATTTTATCTTGTTTTATATTCTTTGTCGTAACATACTTGCCTAATTCCAAAAATGTATGCCAATCTGCCTAAAATCAATTTTACTTAAGATGTGAGACTGAAGTTAAAGCAATTATACTTCGGTTAGATTTTATTTTTACTAATGGGATAACATGTCTATTGTTTTTTTAAGTTGCATGCCTATTATTTTCTATTCGTTTCGTGAATAGTGAAATATACCTACTGACGTGTTTCGCGATGACACCATAAATATCTACTTAGCGTCCACATTTCATCTTTCAGCATTAGACATCTGACAGTTTTGACATTATCGCTTGTCCATGCCTGAAGCATATTACACTAATCGGTTTGTGCTTGACCATGAGCGTTTCGAGTTAACTTTTAATGGATACTATTTAGGAGACTTTGGGAACTTGCTCACATGGCTAAATATAGAATGACTTAGATTATTGACAATAGAATAATTTAAAACCACAAGTCAGCTTATTATACTCGTACTATTTACGTGAACAATATAATTACGTATTTTATTATAAATCTATCTTTTGATAAATATTTAAAGTATTCGACCCTCAGCAGTGAAATTACTTCCTAAGTAAGTTTTGGACAAGCCACATTCAATGGGGCCAAACAATCACGTGTGTCCAACTGTCTTAAAGTTTTGGAGAAGCAATGTTAAATACAATAAGATGTCTATTAATCATTTTCGAGACCGCGGAATATACTAACCTAACGACTTATAAATGTTTTATATTGTTATCGAAACATTCTTCTGTCAAATACGTCACAATATCATTAGAAATATTATCTGTTCATTCATTGGCAATATCACCAAATTGTTTGTCTAATCTACTTAATTGCTGTTACGATTATCAACCAATGCCAACCAACGACACCCAATTAATTGAATTATCTTTTTTATGAAGACTTCGATGATAGCTGACACCTGACTTGGCCTTAGTCTAATAACGGCGGTAAACACTGCCACACGCTTTATATATAAGCTTGTTTGTCCACTTGGATAATTGTGTTTTTGCCAATTAAGGCCTGTACAAACACTGGCATGTGCCCACCATCATATTTTATGGATTTTGTGTTATATTTATTTGTATGGTGGTTTCTTAAAACTGAAACAAAGTGATTTTAAAATATTGGAAATGATATCAACTAGTACTTAGTGGTGTATGACTGGTGAAGTTTCTGCTGAAGATCATGGTACTATGCCTAAAGCATAAATCTACTGTTTGTTTATAGGTCACCATACTTGATACCCGTTTTACAATATTTATCGGTTGGCGTCAGAGCTCGAATTTTGAATCGTCTTCATATGAGGGGGAAGAGGGGGTTGGTAACAGAAGTAAACAAGATAATTAGTAAACTTTGTAACTGTCCTATCTTTTTTATGAATAGTTAAGTAGTGGGGGAGGAGCCTAGGATGCTTGTCAGTGTCGATTTAAATAAATACCACCTCTGAGTAGAATGTATTATCTCTAAATTAATTTATCTATTTACTAAGTGCACATGAAGTACAAAGACGGCCCATAGGATTACTGATCGATTGGCCACTCTCAACATTTTTTATATTACCCACTGTGACTATTTATTCCCTTATTTATTTGTATTTCAAAGATTTTACTGCTGTTTACTTAATGGGGACAGTCTTTTTAAAATTCTAATTTATATGTGACTGCCATTTATATTAAGAAAAAGTAGATTCCATTTCATTACCACTTTAAATTTCTTCCACAGGTACTCAATGTCTTTGCATTAAATTAGCTACAATATTAGACTGCTTTTTAGATGAGCTCAAAGGGAGGAAAAAGAAATAAAATTTCCTTGAAAAATTACAAAGTCACAACCGTTTCATGGCTATTAGCAAATTGAAGTGACTTTACAGAATTCCCTGGTAATGGCATATAAATAATAAATTTCCGATTCTGGGAGTGGGATAGGATTCGCTAAATCATGATTTCCCTAATAAAATACTTCCATTTATTCATGTTGTATATCATTTTGAATTAAATGAATGAAATACATCATTATAAAAATATATAGGCTCACTAAAAAATCCTATAGTTAACAACCTGAAAAAGCTAAGTTAACAAGTAATATTTTATCCGTGGTGCTTCCCGGTTTGATAAAAGTGTCTGTTTATTTTGACATCATTTTGGCTCCCGCTTTGCTAAGGAGGGAAGTGGGCATATTATATTTCCAACTCCTCCAGTTTCCTTCTAATTAATTTCGTTGCGGGTTCCAAAACAGTTTAGTTTTTCCTGAGTCTTCCCGAGTGTCATAACTCGGTGTGTTCGTGGGTCACTGCTGTTGTGATCCTGGTGAACAGGAGTTACAGTGGTGGGCGTGTTAGGGTGGGATTAGTCCCGTATAGTTAACAAGCGAATCCTCGGAAACGTCGTAACTGATTTCGGTAGCTAATGTAGGCAGTGGCCTATCTTCATCGCGATGTTTCTCTAAACATATCTACTATCTAAGAGTTAAGAATCCTAGTATATTTTCATTTGTAAGTTATTTCTTCGACCACGTATATAAAATGGCTAAAAAAAGTCCATTCAGTGACAGGTATCTTAAAACTTTAATAATGGCTTGCTACAATTGGTATCAAACCTACGAAGGTATAGAATTTAATGACTAGCACGAAGCCAACCGAAATGGGGGAACACATCGACAAAATCCAAATACGCTTTTACGTGAAAACTACTTCGAAACTAATCATCATGAAACTTTGTATTTTTAGAAGTAACATAGGATACTTTTTATTAAATGCGAGCGAAGCCGGGGGCGAAAGCTAGTATTATATAATTTAATGTAAAATATTTAAATCAAAAATAGGCATTATTATTCGTTAAACATGGCTATATATATACATCTATACGAATAAATAAAATTGGAGTGTCTGTTCGTAATATTAAAATAACTTTTTTGTACAATTTTTATCTGTCTGTGTGTCTGTTTGTTCCGGCCAATCTCTGGTACGGCTGGACGATTTTAACGTGATTTTCACTGGCAGATAGCTAATGGAATAAAGAGTAACTTAGGCCTGTTGTTGTAACGGTGTTGCCCGCGGTTTTAAAAGTATAACAATAACCACCGGTAGCACCGCGGAACTCAGCTAGTATACTAATAAGTTATGAAGAGTTATTATCGAGGTTTTCTTTTACTAATTAATATTAGTATACGCGCACGTGTTTCCGTCCCACTATGATCCCGGGTCCTTTAAGCGGGGCGTGAAAGAGCATCTCACTGGGCCGTAGTAGTTGTTTGCATTGAGGATAGTGACCGCCACTCTTGGATTCTGCTGGTGCTTTCCATCAGGCAGAGTCATTTTGGTAGCTCAAGTAAAAAAAAAAGTATTATTACTACTTTTACTAGTTATTTTAGGTATACCTAGTGTTAGAGGTAATTTAGTAAATTATAAAAAAAAAACAGAAAGCAGTCATAAGCACTGCCGACAGAAGTGAAAACTCATAACTATAAAAAAAACGGTTGTTTTAACTTACCTGAAATGAACACCTATGCTTTTTTTAATAGTGTGCAATAAAAATAACTAAAAATTAATATGGTTGTAAGTAGTAAATGGAAGTAAAGCTTTGATACTCCAATAGATGTCTCTGTTTTCAAAAAAATTGTAAAGAATCTTTTTGATTTACAAAAGGTTTTGTGTAAGTAGAAAATCGTTGTTTTAATTTATTGTAAATCACTTTAAGATACTGAAATATTAACTTTAAGTATATAAAATCATATTGAGAAAGGACCACTATCTAGAAAAACGCATGCTACCAAAGTATATCGGTAGATGGCACTGTTAACAATAAACATCCGTCTTACGATTTTTTTCGATCAGGACACGTGACCTGACGCGAGTTTATGGTCGTGTGGCCCAGACGCGAGTTTATACATTTTTACCCATTCCAAAAAAGTACACAGCGCCGCTAAAGAAGTTTTCACTTCAAAAAATGTATGTTGTGACTACAGCTTTCACGGTCACCTAGTGCCTATATATTTGATGTAAGGTCACGGAGTGAACAAAGAGCAGTTTCCTTGAAAAATTTTAGAAACACTAATGTCAAAATTTATTATAACTGCGATTTTCTGCACTTAAAGGCCATCACGTACTATTAAGCAGTAGACCCTCCCCGACTACGACAGCGCAAAATTGTGGATGAAATTGTTCGAGAGAGCGACGATAATTTAAATAATGCGAGAGACAGCCGGATAATATTAGCATGTACGATTATTGATTTAAACGTGGGTAATAGTATGCATACCAATTTGTCAGTCGAATGGAGACTATTACCTAATAGCGTATTAGTTTCTAATTGACTTTTTTAAATGAATTGAGCAATAAATATATAAACGAGGGAAAATTTTCACGCTACTGGCAACAGAAGACGCAAACGAGTTTACGTGGGTCATCTAGTATACGTATGTATGTATGTATTTATGTATGTATGTATATATATACATATATTTAATATGTATACTAGCTGACCCGACAAACGTTGCTTTGCCACAAAAAGGAATATTTTAGGGGTGGGTCAATAAAAATCGCGACGGAAAAATAGGGGTTGATCATAGAGGCTTGAAAATTCAGGGTTGTAGGTATGTATTTTCTAATGCTGTATCATAAAAAAATGAAAAAATAAAATTTCATAGAAAAAAAAAAAAATTGGCTTGGAATACCCTTAACATTTAGGGGGATGAAAATTAGATGTTGGCCGATTCTCAGACCTGATCTGCACATAAAATTTAATAAAAATCGATCCAGCCGTTTCGGAGGAGGATGTAAGTAACTAACATTGTGACTCGACAATTTTATATAAGATTAAAAAAAATATTATATTTAATATAATATATAAATATAGGTTTGGGGTAGTCCCCTTAATATTTAGGGGGATGGATCGTAAAACCACACATTTTCTATGAATATTGTTGATTTTTTTCTGGATGTCTTCTTTTGCAGTCACGGCCATAAAGTTTTTTAGAAAGCACATATTTGAATTTTTTTTTTTTTTTTTTTTAAATTAGGTATAATTTCGAATTTAGAATTAATTCTGTAAATATTTTGTCAAAATAAATAAAAATACAAAATCTCTAAGGGCATGGTCTTAAAATATGTTAAAACCTATAAATTTTAAAAACAATTCACTATATGGACACAAGTACGATACTAAAAAAAAAAAATGAACATATTTAAAAAAATATCTTCGAAATGTATTCATTATACATAGGTTCCGAGGCCGAGGTATTCGCAAAACGATCTCCGTCCTCCATAAGCGCAAGCCTGAGGGTGACAGGTAAGGCCACCAGTCACCTTAGCAGAAGCAGGCCGGGGTGACGGCGCGAGCTCTGTAAAGTGCTCGCGCCCCTTTTATAGTATCGGAATGTTTGGGTTCTTACACGGGAGGGGGCCACCTACCAGCAATGGGTGGCCCGAGGTACGTCGGAGATCCAGGGATTTCCTTTCTAGGGTGCACCTGGTTCCCCGGCTTCTAGTACCCCAGACGGTGTGCGGGTTTTGGTCGGTTCGAGTCCGACATGACCATAAGTGGTATCCGAATAGATATAGGCATAAAAAAAAAAGTTTCGAGTTATTAATTATTCTGGTCTATACATATAGGTATGTTTTTTAAAATCTTTTTACGGAGTATATTTCTTCGTAAGCGATGTTAATACGTCAAAATTTTGAATTGATTAAAAGCTAAGTCACACCTATCACTCGTTAAAGCAATGTAATAAAATATTCAATATTGGAAAACATTAATATTAAAAATAACTTTCTCGAGTTGTGCTTGCTTGAATTATTAATACTAAAATAATACTGCTATTCTCAGCATTCAAATAAATTTAAAAAATATTCGTTTTATCAAATAAATGTTTAATCATAAATAATAGGTCTTTACCTATGAAATTGCGTTTCTTCAGTACTGGTCATTTCAAATAAAAAAAAGTTTGTAATGGCACTGTATTCTAAATTCAAATTAATTTTGTTTTAAAACCATGACATTCTATTTACAAACTCAGTCTTTTGTTTTTTGATTAGCGTTGTATTTTCATTGCATTTGAACATTTTTCGTCATAATGGATACTTTAAAAATTCGTGTAATTATGGAATATGAGTTCCGTCGTGGCACCAACGCTACACAAACGGCACGTAACATCAAAAACGTTTACGGAGAGAACTGTACAAACGAACGCACAACCCTTTATTGGTTTTCCCGGTTCCGTTCTGGAAATTTTGACTTGAAAAATGAAGCTCGTGGTCGTCCGGAGACTTTGGTTAACAATAATGAATTAAAGGCGATTGTGGAAGCTGACAAAACTCAATCTACAGCTGAGCTAGCAGCAGCTTTTAATGCAAGCATCAAAACAATATTGATCCATACAAAACGGCAATTTCATAGGTAAAGACCTAATATCTTATAATAAACTAGCGACCCGCCCCGGCTACGCACGGGTGGATTTCAGATGCACCCAGCGACGGCACGACACGTGCATTTTAAATCTGTAACATCTTCCATGTATTGCAAGATACGGGATTACAGATCCATTAATTCATTTAAATTAGATACTGTAATGGGCATATATATTATATATCAATCTATATTAAATGCCCAATGTATTTAAGGTATTTATAAATGTAGGTATATATAAATTAATTGGATAAAGATTAATGCTGTATTGCTTAAAATCACTTCAAAAAGCTTTGATACTCCCTTAACTAGCATTTGAAAGTACAAGTATTGAAAAAATCTTTGAAATTCCACACAAATCCCACGCTTTTAAGGTAACTGAAGGGATGTCTCAACGCTCATCTGATTTCATACTAGGCAGAGACTGATCTACTAAATTACACATTTGAGATAAACTAAACATCACCATCATCAGATGAATAGATTCCTAGCCTTTATTATTCCCAAGATTATTTGGGGTCAGCTACTAGTTTAACCGGTTTTACCTGAATAATAGTTTTTCAACGGAGTGTCTGGCATCGGACCTCCGCACTCTGAGGGTGAACTGAATTCGAAGGTTGAACTAGTTGTCAGTGTATTTGAGGGCACTGACTTCTTAATAACGAATGTCATAAGTGTTCATGCGAACCAGGGTCGATGGCTTAACGGTGCTCTCCGAGGCACGGGCGTGAAACACAGTCATATTCCATACTCCCGATTGCCCTTAAGAATTTCTTGTAAGAAAAAACCAACAGCAGTCCGAATCGGAAATAGAACCGGGTACCTCTTGATCGACAGTCGCGTGCGCTAGCCGCTCGACAACTAGGCAGAGTTAAACTAAACAAAATTACATAAAAACAAGAAAAAAATAAAAACAACTATAACCCGACTACAATTTATACACCTCATGTCACCGGGCCATTATTACAAATATATCTTTAAAATCGATTTAGTAATTAAGAGGCTAGTTGGGTGGAGCATTCAAACATATTCGTACATACACTGTCAAAAATATTACCCTTCCTTTTGTGTTCACCATAGTTGGGCAATAGTTGGGCTCATATTAGGTGGAATAATAAATCGAACCGACTATCCATGAGATTGCAGTTATACTAACAGCCACTTACGCCTAAATCCGATATGACAGGTAAGTAATTTGTTTATAATATCTTAGCACTATGGCACAGAAAGAAAGATAGTGTACTCGTATGTTTGCGAGAACGTACATGAATCTCCCAGTCCGATTTGAAGTATTTTTAGATAGCCTATTTTACTTAGGTAGGTTACGAGTTGTAATACATAAAACTACAAACCATACAAGCAGAACAGTAATCATAAACGTCGGCCGATTCAATATAATGTAAGCAAGTAGGTATATGCGAGATTTATAACGAAAAATTACGCTTTGATAGCGCGAGCAAAGCAGTGTAGTCAAACTGTAATCCATAATTATCCTAATTTTTTATTTTATTTTTTTATTATATAGTGGGCAAACGAGCAGACGTATCTCCTGATGGTAAGCGATAACCGCCGCCCATGGTCACCCGCAACACCAGAGGCGTTACAAGTGCGTTGCCGGCCTTTTAGGAAGGAGTACGCTCTTTTCTTGAAGGTTTGAAGGTCGTATTGGTCCGGGAACACCGCAGAAAATTGTCCGTCTGTCCTGCTTTCACGGCCAAACCGCTGCACCGATTTCGATGAAAGTTGGCATGGAGATACTCTTGAAGAAGGACATAGGCTACTCTTTGCTGCGATAACCGACAAACACGAGGGCGGAGCCACGCGCGATAGCCAGTATTATATAATTGCTAAAGTAACTTTGTCTGTTTCGCTTTCATGACTAAACCGGTGCACAGATTTCAATAAATTTTCCTAAAGAAGGACATCGCGATAAACGATGTATACGCGGAGCCGCGAACAAAAGCTAGTTTATATTATAAACAAGGAATATTTTTGATTCAAAATTTCAACAATCAACTTGTAAAATAAATAAGTGAACCGTTGAACAGAATAATCCGAATTAGTGTAACTGATACTTGAAATCTAATATCTTGTAGCACTTTTCTTTTTGTGAGATTGGAAGCTCGGAATTTCCAATTAAATTATTTTTACTCCAAATGAAATAGGATTCTTTCGTATCTACTACTATACTATATTCTTTACTATACTATGTTCTATACTAAGAACACAACTAAAATACTTAAAGCAGTCATTATGGTCCATTGGTGATATTTTAACGATGAATCAATCATATCTAACCAGTTTAATTAACTATGAAATCAATATTATATGTAGAAAAATAATCAATCTTCCCCATTCGTTCAATTCATCTTTGATCCTGTTTCTCGGGACGGATATTGTAGGCTGCCGTGTATTGGAAAGAGACTAACAGTATTTTAACCTAGCTCATTTGCTTATTTGCTCCTTTTGGACTTTATTTCATCTCAAAAAATAGAAAACTTTATAATCGAGTCATTCAAATATATAATCGTTACAATATATTGAAGAAATTTACACATTGCCCCGATCCCAATACTTACAATCAGACGAAGCGCGGGAAAATGTTAATATTAATCAATATAATAAATAAGTGAAAGAGTGCCTTACGATTATATACCACTTTAATTATATATAAAACTAAAGTAAGAAGATACGAAATCATAATATCCTACGCGAAAGATCCGACCTTCCGAAGAGATTAGTCCCGACCTTCGCGTAATATACCGTTCTCAACGAAATTTCAAGTCTTCATCAATCCGCGACTCGAAACCCGGCGTCAAAGGAGTCACGAACTTTTTGAGGGGCTTTATTTGAAAAGCTTTTTAGCAAAAGTCACGTTGTATAATTTTTGTCCTTACATATATTTGTCCTGAGTTCAATTTTGATATTTTTTGTGTATGTTGTGTTGTTCATGTATTTTTCAAATGCCATTACTGAGTGGTCGCTATTTTAGCAAATCAGCCAAATGAAATTTGAAACGTGGATCTAACTTCAAAAATCCCAAGCGTATGCTATAAGAGATCTATTCGTTATTAGAATAGATACCTCATCGAATATAATATCAGACTTATGCTATACAACACCTCACATCAACAGTCCACAGCTGCACATAGACCTATCCATAGAAATATATTATATGTGTGGCAGAGTAGCAAATATCCTATTTGCTACTCTGCCACACATATATTTTACTAATACCTACAAGAATTTAACATTTTCAATATCATTTTTGGACACGAATTTCTAAAATCTCATTTTCATTTTACTTTGTTAATAGAATGACTATATTGCCTTATACTGATGCTACCCTAATGGATTACGTACATATAATCTATGTATGATGATAATATGAATTGATCTTTTTAAATTATAAATGTAGTACTATCTATGAGATCACGGACAATTTACTCAGTTAGATATAAGAATTATTTGAGACTAGAGATACCTATGTTATAATTAAATATTTTTTAAAAGAAAATCGCAAAGCTTTGCATCTCCATCGCGCTGAATATAGGTAGTTGAGTCACATACGAAAAATAAACACAACATTATAATATTATGTAGTGATGCGGACATGTGAAAATCGAATTACCGCTGGAGTTTACGACACTCCAGCGACGCAGCCATTATTATGCGCCCGCGCAATCATTGCTCTCTCTAAACTCAATAGTAGTTGATAAACAGTTTAATAGTAATAATACTTGACCGCCATAATGGGTCAATCGAAACATTAAATGACCTGGCCTCCCGCTCGATAAACACTAATGCTATTACTTCGCAATGGAATGCCACAGCTAAATGTGACACATCTCTATTTTTATTTGAGATGTATTCTGATTTACACATACGCGTCTCAAAATAGTAGTTGTTAAATTTTTTATTAGAAAACGAGCACGGCAGCACTCTGCTTGAATCGTAGTCGCCTGTCTGCGTGTACCTACACTACAGACCACATTTCCACAATACTGTCCACTTATAATTGATTAGAACAATTTTTAGTTTTTTCGATCGATTGATTTGTATTTCTAATAATCAGTACTTTATTACTGAATGAACCTGAAACATAAAACCTGCCTTAATTAAAGGGTAAACCGACCCTTGGTCAAGTCGGGCTTATTTCCGTCCCAACCGCAGCAATGTCGGATACCAAATCAACCTACACCCGGTAGTCAAATTACACCCTTATATATTAATAACTTTTGCCCGCAGCTCCACCCGCGTTTATCTCGGTTATCGCGGTATAAAGTAGCCTGTGTCCTTCCTCAAGAATCAAAGTATCTCCTCGCCAAATTTTATTAAACTCGATGTAATAGTTTAGGCGTGAAAGCGTGACAGACAGACAGACAGACAGACAGAGTTACTTGCCAATTTATAATATTAGTATGGATTGTCGATACAATAAAATATAAGTTTTAGTCAAAGCAAAATAAACTTTTTCTGTATGTAAATTTGATATATTATAGCTTAAAAAGGCCAACAACAGCCAAATTTTGATTTATAGATTGTCGATTTCTACTAAGCTGTACAAACTTACTGGTTAATGATTTTTTTAAAATTCGATTTTGCGGCATGCTATTGTGTTCTAATGAGATGAATTTTTGTAAAGGACTTACAAGTGAAGGAAAGATTTCACAAGTAATGATGTCATTCGGGAAAAGTGTCTGGATAATGCCATCAAAAATATAAATACATGATAAAATAAATTTCGACGATGTGCAGAAGCGAAAGTTTGGCGAAGTCTTGACATATCGGTCGTGTGGCGTATTTCTAATACTGCATGATTTGAGAGCTCTACTTAGAATCGTCATACTTCGTATACCCAATAAACTAGGCCAAATCTGTTAAAACTCGGTCGCGTGCCGTCTTTGTTGGTATAACTTTTCTTATCTAGTAAACTGTTAACAGAAATGATGATTATGTTTACCCTCCAAAATAGACTGTATTTATTGAGTAATCAATGATTTATGACATGATAACAGGTTCTTACTATTTTTACTGCTCGCAATTAAAGGAGAGTATGTATACCTATATGTAGAAATTGGTATAGATATTATTTTTTTTGTATTGCCTTCTAACTTATGTTTCCCCTTACCCTACATTTCCAATTTTCCCATTTTTAATTGTCCTAAAGAGATTGGTTTGCGAGAATGTATTCCCATATCAGTCGGTTGGAGCTAAACAGAATTTAGTTGTTTAAAAATTCCTTTTCCTGCGGGGCATGAGTTCATTCTAAAGTAGTGTAGTAAACAAGTTCAAATCCAGCTTACAATGAGTGTTTACCTTTATAATCACTTGCAACGCTAGTGAAAATAACAGATAACGCATACCCTCTCAGTGCCACGACATGGATACTTGATTATATAATACCCGT
Organism: Spilarctia lutea; assembly: GCA_916048165.1. NCBI lineage: Eukaryota > Metazoa > Arthropoda > Insecta > Lepidoptera > Erebidae > Spilarctia > Spilarctia lutea. The sequence continues at coordinate 25,168,364 of OU696470.1, read as the reverse complement.
AAATGTTAAATACTATGATGAAACAGTCACCATAATTTTGTTACATATTATTACAACTTACCACGCATGCTATCAAACTTTCATCTCCCGTATTCAAATTACACACGCGAAGTATTCACGAATTTATTATTAGTTACGTGTGACTGGAGAGTAGAAATAACATTCATAACGTAAGCAGATCCAATAATAAATACAGTCGAATTCTGTTCCAAGTTGCACGCGATAAATATGACAGTCTATCAGTACTACTACGAGAATATAATATTTTTCATCATCTTTGCACGTGTGTGTTGTTTTGTCGCAGCGACTTCCTCGATGGACCATCGGGAGAATTCGAATTTTAACATAAAAATATATATTTTATCTCATAAAACTTTTGTATCTGCCGACTTTTTTATAAGCCGGCTGCTTTTTTCTGTCAACTTCAATGACATATTGTTATATAAACAGCGTAGTTGCATATTCCGTAGAACTTACACTAATTAATTTATTTTGATCTTTTGTAAGAACTTTAATGTTTAATAGAAATAAAGAAGAAAATACGAGATAGAATCTAATCAAATACTAATTTAAATCAATTACCAAAAAATCATCCGTCCGCAGAAAAAGTACCCCTTGAGTGAAAAATAGATAATAATTAAGGTACATTCATTAATTAACCTGCGTATCTAAAAGTAAAGGAAAATATACTCTTTATCAAAGAGTTCTGTTTGCCGATAACTGAGCAAAATGGAAAAATAAATAGAAACAAACTCGTTAATAGAAAACTGTGTACTCTGTTTTCGTTCAAATTATAAATCTGGTAGCAGTTTCAGAAATAAAACATAAATATGGACATATTAACAAAATTAAAACAACTGTGCTTCAATGCATATCTTTATTTGATTAAAGTGGTTCTTTGAAATCTCAATAATTATTTCTGTGCTAACTTGAATCCATTATATTTTATCTAAATCAAATGTCTGTTATAAATCAATTTAATAGTGCACCAGCACTGTTAAATTGATTAATATATATATATATATATATCCTTAACTTGTATAAGCGTTATAAAGCACGGAATGCAATTAAAATCCAGGCAGTAATGTTTGCGATAGGAACAAAACAACCTTTTATTATTAATCGTACTGTCAAACTCCGTTCCGAGGTATCAAATTTCCGTTGAAGACTTAATTTAACTTTTACGAATTCGAGTTAAATGGTTTTGCTATGAAAGTTGAATACCGCAGACTTTAGAAACGGCGCTAATAGTCCGGCCACCTCTGTCTTATACAATTTTGCGAGCAAATTCCTCCACCTATTTTCGCATGGAAAATGTTTTACGCCAAGTGTTGAAGCTAACTAGTAACTACTAACGATAATAAAGTTTTAGGGTGCCGTACCTCAAAAGGGAAAAACGGAAGCCTCATAGGATCACTTTGTTGTAGGTCAAGATCCTTTTTCTCAGGAGCGCGTAGAAGTATCAAGTTCAAATTTATATCAAATACTCAGGTCTATTGTCCCTTGGAGCTGGGAAAAAATCAAACTTCCAAACCAACGCAATTTAAAAATACAGTCATTTAAAGGCTGCAAATTTTCGCCACTTGCAAGGGAATCAAAAGCAGTAGGGTACTTCCCGTGAACTCATTATCTTGAAATTTGGTACATCTTATAGTACAGATAAACAAAAAATTGCTAAAAGCCTAAATTTTTAGTTACATCAATACCTACAGGTTTGTACGGAAGTCCCGGTGCGCGTTCAACTCGCACTTGGCGGGTTTTTATAACGAACTTTAATTTTTTTCTTTCACTTCCCGCTGCATTGATGACTACTTCAATATAATATGTCGGTAGCTAGGTGAGACCTACTAAATTGCACGCAAATTACGTGCCCCTTCGACGAACAAGTGTATAATAGTTCAATGGGACGTCTGTGTGTTTATTTTTAACACGCCTTTATTACTATGTAAAGAAGGCAAGCGAAAGCGTAATACATGGATACTAAATTTAGTATCGTTGAATTAATCTTATAATGGAGCATGCAGGTGTAAGTATAGTGAAACTATTACGAAGCTAATAGTGAAATCTCCACTTTGGGTTCGTACACAAATCGTTTATGAATCTAAAGATTTGCGCTTAATATGTTTTATAGTTTGACTAAACTTTAATAATATTAAAAACTGTATTGTGGTATATAATACAGCATAGGTACAAAATAATGTGTTCGCAAACCAACACGTGACGGCACACATCGGAAATATAAACCGAGACCCATATTTTTAGTTAAATAACATATTTATCATTGAATTCATTCATTAAAAGGGGAAAGAACTCCGATTTGGTTCTGAAAGTTCATTTCAATGACCCGATGTATACAAGTACCGCTTCGCAGTCAGTGTACAAGATATTTGGGGATTCGTTATACAACAACTGCAGTAGCCATAGGATCAAATGGGTGGTATTGATACGTGACTTAACTATCTATTAAAGAAAGAACGAAAGAATAAATTAATTATTCATATTAAAATCAGAAACAATATACAAAATAAATACATAGAATAAAAACAGTGAAATGTCTGGCTGTGTGACTAAAAAGCCACAGCTCAGCTTATGTTGCGGTCCTGGAAGTGACCACAGCGCTGAATTTCAGCTGAAGCCCTGTTGGGCTTGGTGTTATGTTTAACACCTCACGGACACGTGCATGGTATCAATCAACATTAAAACATAATAGGAAATAATTAAAAACATACATTAAACACATAAGATATATAAAATCAACATATACAGGTAACGTAAAATATATTTTATACCTACATGATATCCATATGATCGAAATTTATTTAATACCGTAGCTAGACATATCTCCATTGATGATATTGTTTAATATCTTTTCATTTCCATAATAATTTGAATTGTCCCTGTTAGGACCATGTCAGCTCAACTTATAGGCTGTACACGTTTAGCCCGATGTAGCCGTTTTCATGCCACATATTTGAGATTTTATGTTTCTCCAATTGAGAGTTTTCTTGTTCGCAATAAATTCTCTTTAACCCTTACTAATTTATATATGTGTATCTATAACAGTTATAATATATTGCAAGTATATACAAAAATTTATATCAATACTTCAATTGAAACAAAAACATTTCAGTAATATTTTATTATGTTGATGCAATAAATAAGCATCGTACGAAACTCACATGCGAGTGTTTATTTCATAAACACTACCTGTCTTTTTCTACGCTCAAAGGATAGGCAGATCTTAGAAATATTGTATTGCTGCTCATCCGAACAACGCAAAATAATTTTAACAAAAGTAAATAAAGACAAAGCATTTATATGCAATGATCCCTCGAGGCTGGTTGCGCCAACCAACATAACATATTTGTGTAAATGCTTGTGTTTCTCTTTTGAGGACAAAGTAAAATGGTAATATATTACAACGTGTAAAACTTGAAATGTCGAAAGTGAAGTTTGCATTCGATCTCAGTATGAAACGCATATCATATTTAGTTTGAAATACCACTCTTTGTTTTAAGTTTAAAAAACAATTTAAAGTATTTTTTAAACCAGAATCGAAAATTTTGTACCTTAAATAAAAAAAACTGTAAGTTAAGAGTTTCTATAAATATTAGTATTATAGAGAAGAGATTCTTCTTAAAAATTGCGCTAAAAATCTTTGAAGTTTAACTTCACTTTGATTGTAAAAGACCTAAGACGACATTTATTGTTTAAAACACTCACTATATATGTACGTTTATAACATTGGTAAATAAACACGAATTACTAGATAGATAACTAGGCAAGAGTGTATAGGAATATACACTCTTGCCAAACTTATGTCACTCGTCCCTAATGCAAAACCAGAACTAAATGTTTAATTGCAAAAGTTTAGCATATTTGAGTAGTTACTATTATATCTAGAACATTTACTATGCATGTTAATGTTTTGAAAACGAGTTATGACTTGAAGGTAGTCAGAAAAGTTAATATGCACTTTAACTATATCCATTTGAAACAAGCAAGGGATACATGAATAATTAACGCGTTATTAGGCGTTTGATTGTTACATGTATCTGAAGAGGCGATGTGTGAATAGCGCTGAACTATTAATACCAGATTCAATGCATCTTAATGAGGTTGAGTCATTATTTATAATTTTTAATGACACCATTTTAGTTTGCTAACTTATTAGTGTTTGTAAACATCGAAAGCTTAATGTAGGTAGAGCTTTCATGTTGTCAGCGTCCGAAATGAACCCTCTAAAATACACGGTGTACCGACACAGTGTCTAATAGCCAGCGGCGAGAGTAAGTTTAGATCGTCTTTATCGAGTTTCATTATTACTCATTCGCTTGGATTTAAATTTGCATTACCAAAAATAATTTTGTTAGCGTTACATTGCTAAACAATGTAATTAAAGAAGCGTAGGCATTGAAAAAAGACATGCGCTAAATTTATGTGACTCGAATTGCAAATAGGGTGAAATAAAAATGATGTCCAATCCTCAAACGCAGAAAGCTCTAGAGTGGTGACTACAAAGTTAGTCTAGCATTTCAAATTTGAATCGCGCAGAATATTTTTTGTTTCGGATTGTAATTTGCATAAAAAATGGATACGGAATATTTAAATATAGCACGTCATTATCTGTAATTATTTCTGTACTGCTGTATTTCGTGCCTGGCGAAGGTAAGTGGTTCCCTGTACTATCCCAAACTCTCGTCTATAAAGAAAATTACACGTTATTATGAAAAAACAGATTGTAAATAACTGTTTAATACTTTCTTGTTATACGAAACCGAACCGCAAGACGGAACTTACCGAATTCATTCTCAACTTTCTATTTAATTAGTTATTAGGTACATGAACAACACTGTAATAATAACCATTGTTTATATAATTTATTTACTTACCAAGAAATAATCCAGTAATTTCAAAACAAACCGATGGAGTAGATTGCGGCTAGTGCAATTTTAAATAGATTGCTATTCTCATTCTAATTGCACACATACGTTGTACACTGGGGATATTTGTCCATCTGAGGGTCAATGCAACTATGTGTCTGCTGGTACTCGCTCAACTGGCAAAGGTCGTAAGGAGAGTATATAATATGTTTACGAATACGCCACCGCTTTGAAATATTCTTGCAACATTGTAGAACTTAAACTTTAATAAGTACATCATTTCAAACAGTTTAGCGTCCAAAACATCAAACAATATGAACAGTGAATAATATGATTCTATCTACGAAGTTTAAATATACGCTTGGCTGTGAAGTCGAAAAACACATCACCGCTACTATAAGGTTCACACGACGTATAGTCCGTCGTGATGGGTAATGTCCTATTATTTATTGTGTACTATAATAACATTATAGAAATTAAATGTTTTAATTTTTTTTACCGCATAATGTTGTACTACTTAGGCCGTATTTCTCAGTCGCGACCAGTCAAAACGACAGCTTATAAGAACTAAGTATGTACTTACGAGATTTCATTTCCTCATACATATTAATTAGGGTAAAATCAATTGTAACACAGATTTTCCAATATTACATCGAAAATCGATAATTGAATAAAGCTTTAATCCACAAAGACAATGCTGTTGGGTGGTGCCCTCCCTAATAACTTAATACTAGTATTGACATAGTAAGTCCTTTCAACTAAGAAAACGGCACGAAACGATATCGCGTACTGTTTCTCCAAATACGCTTTTCTCGCCTTCAAGAGAGCTTCGTACCACGAGATCCGATTGCATACAAATCCAGTTAGTTTCCCTTTCGTTGTTAGTAGACTGTCGTCACTTTAATAGATTAAAATACTGTCGTATTTTCACCGAACCGTATCTTTTTGAAGCATCTCCAGATTGTTGTAGGAGAGATCAGCAGTCTGAATCACTGTCACTAAGGCGGCCTCGCGGAAGATAGGTGTTCTAAATAAGGTGAGACGATTCTTTTCGCTCGTGCGTAGAGTACTGTTCTCATCATGTGTCTCACTGACCGGCTGCAGCGGCGAGCATTGCGCAATATCGACTGTCCCGAAGCCACTCTTAAGCCTCTGCAGTTTTGTAGAGATATTGTAAAATTTTATGAATAAAACCGCCAATTAGTCCAAGAGGGAAGTGACAAATTATCCAATACCGATCAACCTGATGCACATGACGATAGTGACATTGGTGACGCCTTAGCATTTACAAACCAAATTTAAGTATACGTTCATGTGTCAACCATTTTTGTAAATACCAGCGTTACCCAGCAGTCTTAACTGTGCTTATTTACAATTATATAGACCTTTGTTTGTTTGAACAAGTTAAGTATGTTAGCTATTGCTCTCACTTGCGCGTTGTTTGTCCTTACCCTACGTGTTAATAAGAGACTTTATGATGCTTTATTGCGTACAACATAATACAGTTATGTTTATTCAGTGAGGTCGAGGTGGTTTTGCAGTTAAGTCGTGGGAGAGGCCTCGTAGAGTAAACAAATACTATAGTAATGTTATAAAGAGATAAAATTTTTGAAGTTGTAGTGGGTAATCTCTGTATCTACTGAAACGATTTAAAAATCCTTTCAATAATAGAAAACCACATTATTTGTGAGTGTCGTAATCTATATATTAACAAGAAAAATGATTACCGCGACATCCGACATACACGCGAGTAGAGCCGCAGACATTGCTTTCCACCGAGTGACTGAGATTACCGAAGCCCAAAACACCGCTTTTCATCTTGTACCTCCTTGAATGCCGATAGTCTTTTAATGTCTGGTGACACGTCTTCCTGCTTTTCTTTTTATACCATAAAAAAATCCACTACTTACAGTATAATTACGATACGTTAGTCAGATCGTTTGATCATCTAAGTTATTATTAAATTGACACCAAACTGCAACAATGTTAAACTATATATAAAATACACATTCAATGCAGTTAAAAGCCACTACCTAGGTTTACAATTGCATTCGTAGAAAGACTAAAATCATTACTAATCAAGTTGTAATTCCTATAGTTTTTTTACTGCCATTTGCTTTTTAAATCGATATATTGACGCTGGAAAGGCAATCCTTACTAAACGACTGTAAAAATCGTTTTTGTACTATCCGAGTTGTAAGATTTTTCTGCGTCATCCGATGTATGTAACTCATTTACGTACTTGTGCAGCTTAGTAAGGATTGCCTTTTAAGCGTCGATATGTTTTATCTCTGTATATTTTCATATTATTGCTGTGGAATTCCGCGAAAAATGGATAAAATGTATAAATAATATACTATTTTAACAAAATGTGTCAGAAATTACACGATGTGGTTTCTTTAGTATGATGTATACATATATATGTATGTATATTATATATATATATGTATGTATATTGTATATATAGTAAATACAGTGGTGTCCAAAAGTATTAGGCACCCTATAATTTATTTTTTCATGTTTAAGGCCATTAATAAAACTCGTTTCGAATTCCACATTAGTATATTAACATCATATGACTTTAAAAGCGAATATCTAGTTGGACCACCTTTAGCTTTGATCACAGCAGCAATACTTTGGTGCATGTTGCTTATCAGTCTTGTACATTCGGCTGCAGTTATGGCATTCCATTGTCGAATCAGGATAGTTTTCAATACTGTTTTACTGTGCTCATGGACCTTGTGCTTCAGTATAAACTAAACATTCTCGAAGGGGCGCAGTTCCCATATTTGAAACCCAGATCTGAGGACTACGCTGGACTATCTAAAAAGACAAGGTTGTTATTTTTAAACTAACACAATATGGTTGCTTATTTATCACCAGGAGCATTGTTTTATTGGAATTTGACGCCATTTAAGGTTGTGTTGCCGAAAATACATGTAGACTAAGGCGATAGCACAGTTTCTAGCGCATTTATGTACTATGCGCTATTCATACGACCTTCGCAAACAAACATTTTGCCGAAACCATCGGTTATCATGCAGAACCAGATTATCGTGCTACCTCCTGCGTGTTTATCAGTAAGCACAACACAACCTAAATAATAAGCCTCGCCGTTGTGCCACCCCGTAAATGTTATAGTCTCTGTACCGAATACCTGTCAAAACTAAAAAAAAAAAAGAATAATTAGTATTATCATTTGTAAAAAAATGAAATAAAAGCTTACCTTATATTTTGATATAGCAGGCCACACAAAGTTTGACCAATCTTCCTCCGTGAAATGTCTTAGAGTGCATTTCAAGCGGCGTTTTGTTTCTGTCAGCTACGGTGGCCTTTCTTGCTTTATAGCCTTGATCCTTCTTCAGCAAGTCTTCTTCTTGCTGTTAGAGCAATAACGTCTCTTTAATATTCTCGGACAGAGCAGTCTGCGCTCTTTCACAATTTCGCTGATGAGTTTTCTCCCCGGGCGCTGACTACTAATCACACATTTTCTACCAGCTTGGAATTTATTTGTATGTATGTGAAACAATCTCTACAAACCGTTTAATAGGAGTTTGCACTTGCGCCGTGAACATGTTACAATTTTAATAATCTCTACATGAGATAAAATAAAATATATATATAAATATATATATACGCAATATATGTACTAAACTAAAACTAAAATAAATTACGTATATATTTGGTATACGTTTACGTATTTTATTTTAGTTCTCGTGTGTGTATACCATAGGCCGGCGATGTCGGACTCCACTTCCGATATTTTCGGTAAAGCAGTTAGTTGAAATAAAGCCGATTTAACCCACACAGTATGCTTAAATGCGGGAATAGAAACAACTGCCAAGATCGATCCACATCAGCAGTAACATTGTAGGTATCATGTCTTTGTATCAGCATAATATGAGCTAATTTAAACTAATAGGCACTAAGGCACTTTATAATTAAGTTAATCGTGGAGAACATGACATGTGAATTTAACGATGTGTCACTTAATTGATACATTATGGATAGTGACATTTGTTGCTTAAATACATATTGAAATGAATTAACAGTAAGTGGTGGTACTGCTATAGAACGTACGAGAACTAAATTATTAATTACTCCCCGAGATCCATGAGAAGAAACCTCTGAATATTTCTTTCTTGAATATTGTATAATAAGCTTGTACCCGTGGCCCTGCCAAAATTACTTCTCTATCTAATAAATAAATATTCCGGACATCTAACACTCAACGTCATCTAGTCCCAAGCTAAGCAGAGCTTGTGTTATGGGTACTAGACAAATGGTATAAATACTTATATACTTTTTTTTTGTAAATGCTTACATATTATACATAGAAAACATCCAAATTCCGAAAAAAAATTTGCAGATCATACAAACATTTGGTCCGACCCGGGATTCGAACCCTAGACCTCAAGTTTAGCAGTCGCATAAGCTACCAACACGCCATCGAAAATAAAATCATAAGCAGAATCCAAGAGTGGTGGTCACCATACTCATTGCGAATGCAGACAGTGCAGCATGGCGGCCTAGTAATGATACTGCATCATTGGGCCTCCATGGGCATTGAGTTATTTTTAACTTAGACTTACAGTCTTAAAGTTGTCCCTCAGGTGGTTTCCATCTTGTAAAAGCTTTTAGAGCTTTCAACAACAATGAATAAATAGTACTTGGTTGATAAAAATAGCTTATCCAGTTTATAATTATACCAAAATTCATTCTAATACAAAGCTCAACCGCAACAGCAAAGCTTAAGTGTAATACTTATGTTATTATTGGTCACTTGTATAAACTTTAATAACCTGTTATGCCGTCTCGTTGTTTAATTTTCACCACTATCTAAAGTCCTACCTTGTATATAAACTGAAATCATATTAAACATAAAATCAGCCAAGCAAAACACTATTGTTGGAAGCAAGGGAGACTATTCCACATGCGACAAGGCAATATACAAAGCTCAACCGCAACAGCAAAGCATCAAGTGTATACTCGTATTAGTCGTCGGTAGTGTAGCAGTTCTCGCTTTCAATTACTGGTGAATGCGATACCTTCACTGTTTTTATTATTATTTATATTGCCAGCACTATTTACTATTGTGTTATACCTTTTAGAATATACCGGTTAAAGAACTACAAGATAATAATGAAAAGGAATAATGTTCGTTCGATCAGATAATACTGTGATTCTCACAGAGAAAAAATTGTGATACGAGTATTTGCCTCTCTTATGGCGAATTAAATTTTGACAACATGCAGCTATCCTTAATGTCAGTATCAGGGCTCATAATAACATTAACATTAAGGTTTATATCTTCGGTGTTTTCTATATACGAGCATAATATGTATCTACAAAAAATAAGTATTTATATCAGTTGTCTAGTATAGCTAGTATAGTAACTATGATACAAGCTCTGCTTAGTTTTGGATTAGACGGCGTTGTGATATGTGTGATGGTAGATATCCATAATATTTATTTATTTATCTTCTATTTTTTTTAATATCTAGTAGTAGTATTCTAATCATTCTATCTCTGTTTAAACGTAAGTATTATATCGACGTCTTCCTTGACAAGATGCAACTTGATTTATTTGGGCCTAATTAAATTGGCGATGTTTTATGTTACTTTTATGTTTTCAATAAATCTGTATTTGTCGTATACCTCTTATAAGTTTCTCTGTTCTAGTATCCACTAATAAGTATCAAATACTAATATCAAACTTATAATTCTAGTTTTTTTAAATACGGCTACTTAAAAAATGTGTTTTTATAAATTTGTGGCATCTCGACCATACTTAAAATTATGCTGACCCTTCTGAATAATAATAACCAATTAGAGCTACTACTACTACTACTTGATCTAAGAAATTCAATCTTAAACACAGTTTCAATATTTTATGAATTTGCTTTCACAAAAAGCTTCTACACAAATCTTTTTCCTCAAAATCATATAGGGAAATAATTATGAATGTAGATGAGACAAACGCCACAAGAGAAGATTAAAAATATACACCGAAAGACTAAAAATCATTATCATCTTCCTAGCCTTTATTATTCCCAAGATTATTTTGGGGTCGGTTACTAACTCAACCCGTTTTACCTAAATGTCAGTATTTCCACGGCGTGATCGGCATTGGACCTCCGTAATCCTGAGGACGGCCTGAATTCGAAGGTTGATCTAGTTGTCAGCTCGGATTTCGTGATTCTGAGTGCTAGGTTAGTAGTTTTTACAACTTGACATCCCAAATCTTGTCAGTGATTAAATAAAAAGGTATTTCACATTAGTAAATTTTCTCTAAAGCGACTGTCAGGGTCATGTGTGCCTAGTGACAACCACTAAATTACTGTAACACAGCGCTGGTTGACCATAGGATTCGATCGGTTCATCGTTATCATCATTAGCCAATCCCAGACTACATAGGTCTATTGCTTGGTGAAAAGGCAAATTGAACCTGTTTAATGTTATTATTTTACGGCGATTGCTGGCGATAAGAGTCTTCTCTAATAATAAATATACTTACGTACCAGCGTCTAAAACGGGGGTAATTTAATGATATGTGGTGCAGACCGACAGCTCTTTTGGTCAGTCAACTCAGTTACAAGTGCATAATCTAATTAAATCGATCGATTGTTAATATATGTAGGTACGGTTTGATTAAAACAAGAATTGAGGATGTTTAGCAAAATAACAACAATACGTTTATTGTCGCTATATTATGAGGAAAATAATTTCTCATTACGCTTCTACGTATTACTAAATAAAACGCTACTCAATACCTTTTTAAAACTGCAAGCGTTTAAACAGTGACAAACTGTCACATAAGGTAAATTGTAGAGACAAAATGTAAAAGAAGATTTTAAATAAGTAGGTATATGACGAATTCACGTAGGTAACTGACAAATGTTTCCACTTTAATTTCAACATTAGCAACCGCTTAGTCTCTATTGTACTGTGCTAATAAACAATAAGAAATCACTCTTAATATCATTGTGTCGTATCAAGTTCAGTCAATGATGGTAATTCTGTTGCTGGCATCACTAACCAAAATTCACTAAAATTTGTTATGTTAGATTATTTACTGTAATCTCGTCTACTTACAGCCCATTTTCCAATATCTCTCAGCTGCCACTGTGTTTAGTTCAATACCAAATAAACGTTAATCAGAGACACCCTTGTTTATTACTTGAAAAAGTAAAATTTACTTTGGCATAACCAAAATTTGTAAAATTACTCAACTTAGACTAGGATATTAAAATGGAGTGGGATGATAGAGAACCGAATTGCTATGATTGCATTACATAAAGTAGGTATGGAGCCAAATACATTTTTAAAACCCTCCGTACGCTTAGTATTATAGGTATTTCTTTGTGTATTGATAGGTACAATTTAATCTCCTCTGTTTGTGACAGACAAAAACATGGCCGTCCACGTAGTGTTGGTACGAAAAAGGCGATCACAGCAGTAAAGGAAAGATTTCGTAGAAATCCTGTCCTAAAGCAAAATTTATCTCGGGAGATGAAGATAGCACCTAGAATCATGTCCCGTATTTATAGATATAAATATAAAATATACTTAGGACTTGCAGCCTATAAGAAACGCACTGGTCATTTAAATTTAAAAAGTATAGGGCAAAATCAAAACAACTACTTAGGCGGTAGGCAAAGGGAGGTCACATAATTTTACTTAAAATTTATTTTACAATTGAGCAATATTTTAACAAACAAAATGACCGTATTTATGCTGAAAGCTCTAAAGAAACTGCCCAATTAGTCAACAAAGTACAACGTGGGCATTATATCGACTTCAATAACCAAGAATGATCCTTTCAGCAAGATTCGGCGCTGAGTCATTAAGCTAGATCCACCCAATCTTGGTTAGAAACGCACGTTCCGGACTTGATTAGAGCCGAACACTACCCGTCATCTAGTCTTGATCTAAATCCACTAGATTATGATTTGTGGTCAGTTTTTGAAAATTATCATTGATGTACTTCGCTCTTTGGGTGTGAAGCGAAGAGAAGGTGTCTGTCAGACTCTTCCAAAACCATCCCGGTGTTCCTCTGCCAATAGAATCGCAATTGCATCCATCATCATCTCACTTCGGATCATGGATAAAATGAGAGTCGGAAGCTAGACACTACCCGCACAATTGTCCTACTGAACTACAAGGTGTCTCAAAAGAAATTTCATATTTAGTGGATTGATTAAAAAAAAAGGAAGCGGTATATAGAAAAAATGTTTATTTATTGTTAAAATACACTTTTTGGGAATTCATTTCTTAAAAATAATATCGTCTAAATGTAAACCCTCACGTTGTTGGCACTCATTTAATCGAACAGTAAAATTACTTATGACTGCTCGACAGGTGGAATGAGGGATGGCTGCCATTTCGTGACGGATATTTTCTTTCAAATGCGCCAGTGAAGTTGGTTTATTGGCGTAAACTTTAGATTTAAGATAACCCCATAGGAAAAAGTCCATAGGGGTTAAATCTGGGCTACGTGGAGGCCAATTTATGTCACCTCTCCGGGAGATCTATTTTCCTGAGAAAATTTCACGAACACGTGGCAGAGATATATTGGACGTGTGTGAAGTTGCTCCGTCCTGTTGAAACCATGTTCTTTGGTTATAGCCAGGAAAGTTTTGCAGTTCAGGTACCAAGAAGTTGTCTAACATCTCCACATAACGCTCTGAATTCACTGTAACTGTACGCCCCATTTCGTCTTCAAAAAAGTAAGGGCCGATAATTCCTCGCGCCGACATGGCAGCCCATACGGTCACTTTAGGCGAGTGTAGGGGTTTCTGATGTTTGCGTTTCGGATTGGCTGAACTCCAGTAGCGGCAGTTTTGCTTATTTACGTGGCCATTAAGATGAAAATGAGCTTCATCCGAAAACAAAATGTTGGTAAACGTTGAAAATCGCTCAATCATCTGATTTACGAAATTAAGCCTCTGACCGGCATCTTGGGGCTTTAATTCTTGCACCAATTGAATTTTGTAGGGGTGCAGCTTTAGATCTTTGTGCATAATGCGATGTAATGATGATCTATGCACATTTAAAGCACTCGCGCGCTTCCGAATTGAAAGGCTCGGGTCGTCACGTACAGATTGATTAACACTCTCCACGTTTTCTACGGTTCTTGATGACCTAGGTCGCCCGGATTTTGATTTATCCAGCGTTGATCCAGTCTCTTCAAACTTTTTAACCCAATGTCGAATGAGAGGAAGGCTTGGCGCATCATTTAAGTGGCGAAAACCTCGAATACTGCAGAATTTTCTACGCGCGACAGTTGTCGAATCACCGTTCTTGTAAAACTCGCACGCACAACGCGCGGTCTGCTCCCGAGAAACGCTCCATAGCGACTGAATCCCCAAGAGCCAAGCTACCAATTGACATAACCCCCGCACCCCTCAAGTACGCAGCGTTCACGCAGTAAGCTAAACAAATATAAAATTTCTTTTGAGACACCCTGTATAACGCTTAAATTATAATACTCGTAACTATTTATGAAAGCCCTCTTCTAGTGAGTGGGCAGACGTATTGTAATTTGATTGAAATTTGAAACTTTTATAAACGCGTTTCGTGATTATTTCATTGAATTGAACGTCGCATGGTGGAAGTCTATTGTTTAATAGTTATTGAATAGGAAAATCATATATCTCATCTACTACTTGCAAACACCTTTGATTATGTATACGAGTATAAATATTGCTTTTGTTCAACACGATTAATGTGAATGATTGACCAGGTTTCTTCATTGACTAGTTGAGAGTACCTCGGAACACGTAATATGTAATCATTTATTAAATATAAAATGAAGTTGCGAAAAAAAAAGTTAGCATAACGAAGGGGTAGCCTCTTCACGAAATATCCTGATGTTTTTCAAAAAGCACATGATTTTCTTCCGAAATTATTCTTTTGCCGCTATGGATCCCGTTCCACTGATGTATTCGGCGTGACTGCCTCGGTGGCGTAGTGGTAGCGTATGCGACTGCTAAGCTTGAGGTCTCGGGTTCGATTCCCGGGTCGGACCAAATGTTTGTATGATCTGCAAATGTTTGTTTCGGAGTTTGGGTGTTTTCTATGTATAATATGTATGTATTTACAAAAAAAAAGTATATATGTTTTAATATCAGTTGTCTAGTACCCATAGTACAAGCTCTGCTTAGTTTGGGACTAGATGGCGTTGTGTGTTAAATGTCCGAAAATATTTATATTTATTTATTTATTCGTTCTGATAACAAGTAATCTACTTGATATAACTACTTTTTTATATTACAACGTATCTTATCCCCTTTTTATCCTCACATTTTGTGTTTTGTATGATCTTTAAAATGTAATACCTTTAATGGAATATTTTATTAACTATCGATTTTAATAGTTGCCTAAATGCAATAATAATGTGATGGTGTTTTTTTTAACATTAAGTTGATCTTGTCCAACATTCCCCGAGAAGGTTAACATTTGCCTCAAATGAATCATACCCATACAATTTATTTATTTCTAAGATTGCTAATAAAAACTAGACTATATTAAAGGTTACGACGGTAAGTTGCGACATGTATTAGGTATAGGTTGTCAAGTCGTAAATGTATTTACTTGATAAGGAGAGTTATATTAATATGGCATCAATGTCCTAACAAGGTATAAATCAACTCTGTTCGTTTCATAGGAATTTTCGTGTAAAAAAAAAATCTGATATCAACTGTGTCTAGATCATGTAAGACACCCATTTTACGGGCAGAATACCTGCTTCCAGCTTTCTATTTTACAGTAGCGTTTAAAAATGAGTAAAACCTTTCTTTATGAAAGTAACTCAGATTTAAGAGTACCTATACATAAATCGGTAGATCACAAATGCTATTTAGATCGCCTTTCACCTTTTTGTAATTGGCTGCCGGCGTGTAACCAACTAGTGCCGCCTGGTTTTCCGTCACGAGAGAGATAATTTCCGGGAGGTATATTAAACTTTCCGATAAAATCCCTGAAAGTAATTATAGACTACAGCCACCTGCCAATGGCAATAGCTCTTACCAGGGTAGGAGGGGACTTGGCCCCTTCGGTTTATAGAGGCGCTCGCGGAACAGGTTGCGCCACTTGACCTGTGAAACAGACAGAGGATTGCAATAGAAACTCAATTAAATTCGAAGTATTTGAGCTCCAGGGACTGAATTCGATACTGATCTAGTCACTTTAATCAAAAATATTTATCTATCCTTAACACACAGGTAAGTCGAAAGTAACTCTGTCTGTATGTTACGGTTTCACGGATAAACAGCTGCACCGATTACAATGAAATTTGTTATGGAGACACTTGATTCTTTGGGAAGGATCTAGGCTCTTCTTTAGCACAATAACTGACTAGCACGCGGGTGTAGCCGCAAGTAAAAGCTAGTCTTGAGGAAACCCACGACATGAGAAACTTTTATTTATTTATTTTGTCATTTTCATTTATCTTTGTTCTTCTAAATAAAGAATTCCACATTGAGGCCGAAATCTTCAAAGTCTCTTTTCAGACTTGGCTTTAAAATTTAAGTATTTAATTATACTAAAATATATTAAGATAAAACTTTTATACGAGCGAGGAACGAAGTTTACTTACACTTTCTTCCCTTTTATAAATGTTAGTAGGCTATATTAAATATGTATGTCATAAAAACCTTTATTAAGCAGAACTTACTTCGACGCATTTCCTTAATAGGACTGCGTTTAGAAGACGAGTGTATATTTTTTATTATAGAATTTAATATAATGTAATGAAAATGTAGATATTGTATTTGTGTGGTGATTATTTATTTATTTGTATTGGAGTATGTATAATCATCAATATTTCTTTTTTTATTTACTTTATCTTATTCACTCGAATTCTTTTGCATATATTTTCTTCTGGCATCAAAACTGCCCATGAATTCGTTTTTTCACAGTATTTTTTTCCATCCTATGGTTGCCTGGTAGAATTTGCTGCTTGGTGAAAAGACCGTCATTCACTTGATATATTATTTTTATGTAAACCGTATTGGTGTATTATAAAATCTATTCTATTTTATTCTATGAATCGAGCTAGAGCCATTGCTCAGAAATATGGGTTGGCTCGAGCGGGCTGATACATTAGTCGCATTAAAAAACTAGTGTCAAGCATTCTATCCCTGCATTCGCTCTCCCCTCTCCCCTAATTCCTGTATTACGAAGGAATAGTCTGTCCTAACCTTACATATCTAAACCAATATTATAAATTTGAAGGTAACTTTGTTTACCTGTCTGTCTGTCTGTTACACTCGCAGCTAACCCGCTGCACCAATTTTAACGAAGTTTGGTAATAAGATACGATTCTTGATTAAGGAATATTTGGCGACAAAGAGACTTCTCTTTGTCGCCGACCGAACCGACTTAAACACAAAATCTAATATATATATATAAATAAAAAAGTACCTACCATTAGAACACGGTACATATAATTAATATATTTACTTCGTAAGTAAGACTTTCATTAATATGTAAGTACGTTTTTCTTTGTTTTTTTTTATTGAATAGTGGGCAAACGAGCAGACGTTGACAGCACCTGATGGTAAGCGATTACCGCCGCCCATGGACACTCGCGACACCAAAGGCGTCACAAGTGCGTTGCCGACCTTTGGGGGATGGGGGAAGGGGTTGGGGTATGGGCCTCCGGTATCCTTTGTTAGAACATAATAATAACCTTGCTATCAAGGTTATTATTATGTACTACAAAAGCAACGTTTGCTTAGTTAAAAGTTTGTCGTTATAAACTTCATACTATTTCATCAATAACTCGCAAGTCAATTTTCATTGGCTTCTTTTCGACCTTTCCAAACGGAACATTGTGCCTCATGTTTGAGAAGTCCGCCATTGTTTCTAAACTTGAAAGCTACTGAGTCTTTGTTATGAATATTTGTCACGTTATTGTTGGTGAGCGTGTTCATTTCGTAACTATGTGTGAGTACAAGTATTTCATTTAACTTTTTATTAAGAGTCGTATGTACTAACGTACATGAAATAGAGTTCAGATTTGTGTAGAATGTCTTTTCCGTATTTATCATATAGTCCACAAAAAGACATCATTGGCAACGAAGATACATACATACCTAGTGCCTATTTCCCAAAGGGTAGGCAGACAATAGATCTCCACTTACTACGGTCCTGATACACCGCTTTTGCTGCGTCCACATTCATCAATCATGCATGCTCGTCAGTTCCTGGTGCTTTTCACATGGGCCTTTTTCAGAACATCACCAATAAAAAACGTAAATGACGAAACCTAAAACAAATTAATAAACAATCAACAACTCTCGGATGTTTCCTTTCCCTACTTATACTGCGAGATTTTTCTCCTCGCAAATATGATGCTTGATCAGTTAGAAGTAAGCAACCTAAAAGTTTTAATTAACCTCCAAAATGTTTGACTGCACGGTTGGTCTAGTGGTTTACGCGTTCACCACGCCCCTTCCTACTTCGCCAAGTGATGTGGGTTCAAATCCTACATGGGACAACACTTTGTGTGATCCCCAAATTGCTATGCTGAGTCTGGATGTTCTTCGTGTCCGTTTCATGTATGTAAATTCAACTAAACTGACCATTTTTAGATTGACTTAACGGTGGATTTTTGCAATATTATGCCTTTTTTATTCGACTACGGCAAAATCCATAAGCTAGATACGTTTTATCAAAAATTTGAACATAATTGTTTTCTATTTAACCGACTTCAAAATAGGAGGAGGTTCTCAATTCCACTATATATTTTTTATATTTGTTTCCTAAGAACTTTCGCCTGAGGGAACCGATTTTGATGATTCTTTTTTTTATTTGAAAGTTGGTGCTTCCTGTGTGGTGCCATTTCAATTTGATCGTTTTTGAAATCAGTTTTTTTTATTGAAATTTTACTTTTAATTTGAAAACAACTGTTTAACGTTGCTGAGAATAAAGGTTGTATCGTCACAAGCAGACAAACGAACGACGAAGTAATCTCAAATCATATTTATATAATCTGAGGAAGTGTACCTACACTTTGGAGGGTTTGTTTTTCTTTTTGAGGAACGGAACCCTTAGAAGTGAAATTGTTAGGAAACAGTGTTTTTTATTGTTTTGTATTTCAACATTGTCTTTGTAGATTGAAATGTACATATTTAAGAAATCTCATTACTGACTCAGTACTTTCATATTATGTTAGGCAATCATTTTATTTCTTGTTGAGTAAGCGATGAAACGTTTAGATATTTGTAGATATACAGACATGAATTATATGATATTGAGTATGTTCGTGACAAAGATTTTTTATTTTATAAGAGATTCGTTGATTCTCATAGAGGTTACTCCCCTTAAAATGATTAGTTATTTATTACTTTCTATTATTGAATTCTAAGAATAATGTAAGAAACTAATTATGATTTAAAAACAGTTGTGCGCTTTCCTAGAAACTTTCTGTCTCGCACAACAAAACTGTGGAATGAACTGTCGCCTGCGGTATTCCCGGACCAATACAACCTTCAAACCTTTAAGAAAAGAGTGTACTCCATCTTAAAACGCCGGCAACGCACTTGTGACGCCTCTTGTGTTGCGAATGTCTATAAGCGGTGGTAATTGCTTACCATCAGGCGTAACGCCTGCTCGTTTGCCCCTATTTTATAAAAAAAAGTTGCTTTCAGATAGTTAGTAGTAGGTGAATATTTAGAGATGTTGTGATATTGTGATAACAATACCGGGGGTCAATCATTATAGATCAACAGTTACAGAAATTAATTAATTAATTAATTACTCATTTTATGCTTTAAAGTAAACTCGAATTTGTTAATGACATAAAAAATCACTTATTATTTGGGCCACAGTAATAGAAAACAAGGACACAGTCCACTAGGGTTCCCTGCAGGATTTATCTGGAGGTTTCGTCTACACTGATCCTCTTAGGAATCTTTTGGGATCGTAGTGGACATAGTGCTTACAAAAACTTCCAAACTAATCAAAGCGTCAAGGGGTCTAAGCAGGGAATCCTGATGAACGTAGCCAAATAGGGAATAAAACATCTACATAATTTCAATCTTCAATTTTTAAAAGCTAATAAATTTTAATTAAGTAAAGTAATTTCAAAACGTTAATACTCGTATTACAACTACAGCGAAAATTATAACTAAATAACACTTGTACACAGAGAAATTAATTATGCCCTCTTATAAAGAACACTCATACCGATTTCTGTCGTAATTTGATGGATGGCGGGAACCCTGACATAAGCTAGTGAATCAATATTTTGCATTAATCAACTGAGTATATTGACAGTAAATGTAAATTGTTATATGTATTTATAGTATTACCTTGCGAACGATACTACCTTAACGAGCTCGATCTATCATTTACTTACTGTCTTTATAATCTACTTAGGTATTTATTTAGAGAGCTAAATACCAATTTTTCAATTATTTTTATCATTTAAATTGTAGCAACGGGCTTATCACCTATAACGTATGAATATATGATTAAATGCACGCGTTATATTGTGAATACTACGAAAATAAAATATTTATAATAATGATGAACAGGTTATAAGTAGAATGTAGAGCAAACCTTTCATACATTTGAAAGGCAAATTAAAAACTAAGAAATGGGAAGACATTTTCAGAAGCGCAAACAAGTTGATTCATGGAACTCGTCTTCGGTTTTAGTTAGAGGAATTAAATGTCCTACTATATTTTTAAGCTTTTTCTATTATGACTAAGATGTGCTTTTTCAACATTCGAGCAATCTATACTAATATTATAAAGCTGAAGAGTTTGTTTGAACGCGCTTATCCCAGGAACCCGCGCTGGTCAGATTTGAAAAATTCCCTCAGTGTTGGATAGTCCATTTGCCGAAGAGGGCTATAGGCTATATATCATCACGCTAATACTAATAGGAGCGGAGCACTAATGAATAATGTTTAAAAAACGGTAGAAAATTATAACGCTACGGGCAATAGTAGACGTAAACGAGGTTGCGAGGGTCAGCTAGTATTTGATAAATAGCTATGAAATCTAAGGCCCGTATTATAGAAGGCGTCTCAGTCCTGAATCGAGTTTTAAAACTATTTTCAAGAAGAGATTGTATTATAGAACGTCTCTTGAGTCAAGATTAGCTTAGCTTATTTTAGAACGACGCTTATGTAAAAATCGTCTCTCAAGAACAGATTTTGACAGATGTGATCTCTGTTCAACTGAGACAAGCTCAATCTAGTCTCAAGTGGTAATTTCTAATGATTTTTCTGAATAATAACGAAAGATTTATTTTACCATACTTTATTTACGAAAGAATTGCTTATTATACACATTTCAATATACTTTAATCAACACTAATTGATATTCAATTCACTTAAAATACACATTCAACTATTTATTTTAAGTAATGTCCTTCAAACAATAATAATACCTTTATACCTTTTTTTTTACCTTTTGGTTTCTGACAAAAAAATTGCAATAATTTCAAAATAAAAACAAAAACAGTTTGATAATTCGATATTGACAAGTATTGAAAACATTTTGAACGTTCCGTTATAGGTAGTATCTAGTCAGTTTTATTTTAATATTTAAAGAATTTAATTTAGGGCGAACTGCTTCTTATTATTATATTTAAATTGATACACTAGCCAATAGTGTATTATATATAAACTAATAACCAATAATATATAAATTATACTTGTTAGATATGATGTGTTTAATATAATTAGCTGCGTAACACAGAACAATAATTTCGACAATGCAGAAACGTAACTGAGAACAGACTTGTGAGTTGAGATTAGATATTGAAACTAGTTTCAACTGAGTAGAACTTAAAACGCCTTCTATAGGGTGTTTTTTTAAGCTAGATAGAACTTTAAATTGTAAAAAGTAACACAAAAAATTAAATTTTGATGAAACTTTTTTTTTTATTTGTTTCAGTATACTCTGACAAATCATCATGAATAGACTCACGCTTGAACAACGCTACGAAATTATCCAAATTTACTTTGAAAATCAGCTCATTTTTGAAGAAATAAGGTCCGATGATGCCACCAGCGTGAAAACCGCACCATACGGTGCATTTTTCTGGATGTAATGGAGTCTGTAGGGTCTGTTGTGGATTGGTCTCACTCCATATGCGGCAATTTTGCTTATTAACAAACCCGTTAAGCCAAAAATGCGCCTCATCGCTGAACACAATTTTGCGATAAAACAGTCGTCTATAAGTTGCGCGAATCGACGACTGATTTTCAAAGTAAATTTGGATAATTTCGTAGCGTTGTTCAAGCGTGAGTCTATTCATGATGATTTGTCAGAGTATACTGAAACAAATAAAAAAAAAAGTTTCATCAAAATTTAATTTTTTGTGTTACTTTTTACAGTTTAAAGTTCTATCTAGCTTAAAAAAACACCCGTTATAATAAGAGCGACGCTTGAGATTCGATCATAACTTGAAACTCGATTCAGCTGATCGGAGATCAAATGATACTTGAGACGCCTTCTATAATACGGGCCTAAGTGTGCGATCATGATTTCCTAATTTGAGTATTGTATAATAATACATTACTGTATAAATTTTCCGTTCGCATTAACATCAGTTAATAGGGGAACTTACATCTGCCTATCTTTTACCCCTGATAACTGCTGACTTCCTTTATTAGCTGAGCATACATACGTAATTCATCGATATTAATATGTATATATATATCAGATGTAACAATAAGCTAATCGATAAATACTACCATAAAATTTAAAGAGCTTTAGAATTACCATGAATGAAAACTTAAACATCTCTATACGACAATAAATCTCGTTAAATGTCGTGCAAGGATAATTTACTTTAAATATTTCCTATGAACTCTGCTTTTGAATACTTTTCAAACAAAAACAATGGTCGTCACAAAATCCAATATGAACTATTCATAGAATTTGAAGTTGAAATACGTACACCAAAATTGGTCGAAATTTAAGCCGATATCTGCACAAAGGCAAAAGTTAGGTGGGGAGATGAGAGTTTTATACCTTAACAATACAGTTAGTATTTAAGTAGCTTAATATGAAGTTGCGCGACTCATTTGATGGTAAGTACTTTATATTATTCAGTATTCAGACCTTATGCTTCTACGAGCCTGCTACTACTTAGGCTTAAAACTTTCAGAAATTGCTTGTTGTGAAATGATATATAATTTCTGTGGTTCATCATTATGAACAGCCTTAGTCCACTGCTAGACATACGTTTCTAATAAGAAAGAAGGTTTTTACCTACTACAATATATAATACTGGTAACACCGCCATCAACCCGTATATACGCAAGTAGTAAGTATATAATGCTAATCAAAGTTGGCTCTCAGCCATAGCGTTGGAGAAGTTACTTGTTATATGTACTAATGATGCTTCACATTCAACTGATCTCGGGATAATATACTGTAGCTATTTTTATCATTATGTCATTAAACGTTTAATATATAGGGCTAATAAAATATTTAAATATATTTCTTCTCGTGGGTGTTTATATAATTTGAGGATAAAAAGTAAAATCTTTACATGCACACATGTCCTCTTTGAACTGGTACTCATAATTATATCTGTTTTGATCATAATAATTAAGTTGCAGTGCACATTTGCTTCGTCTGTCGAAGAACATAGAAGACCTAAATTTTAACTCTATAGGAAAAGATATTAGAAGTGGCAAATAGGTAAAATCAACTCGCAAATGATACCACTACTTCACCGAAGCTTCACTGATGTAAATAGGTAGGTGTCAATTTTACGCATCTTGCTGCGTGTTGGCTCGTAAAGCCACCATGATCCGAAATACATATTTTCCGACCGTTTCCATCTTTGTTCGGCACGCGATCTGTCAAACTTATATAAAAAAAAGATCTAGCGATCACGGGCTTTTCTCTAAAATGTTATAAACTCGAAGTAAATTCAAGTTATATTAATTATTCAACAAAATTAAATTTTATATTAAATTGTATTAAAATTTTAGATTTAAGCGATTTCACAACCAGAGGTGCGTTAAATTACTTTGAAATACGGACCTTTGTATAGGTATTTATAACTTTTAAATTACCTTATAGTTTTATATTGTACTCCCAACGTTTTGTAATAATTCGACAAATTGAAATAAAAATTTACTTTCGAAGCAATTACAATACCTTTAAAATACAAAAGTCTTTTAAAATACAAATTTTGTCTTGCGTACTTTTGTAATGAAACTTTATATCATTGCTTCCATATAGGTATACGAAATATAGTGTACATTAACAGAAACGTAGCCACGGGCAAAAGTTATGAAACAATAGAAATGGCAGTGAAATAGTTTGTGTTCATGTCTGTATGGAAACAAACATGACCTGAGGCCGGACCCAGCTTTTACATTGGTCGGCCGCTGCGACTGATGCGGCGTCAGTTGTGGTTGGTGGTCGATCCGAGCTTGGTGTCCTAAAAGTTTCTCGGTTATCATATATCCTACTACTATTATAAAGGCGAAAGTTTGTAAGTATGGATGTATGTATGTATGGATGTTTGTTACTCTTTCACGTAAAAACTACTGAATGGATTTGAATGAAACTTTACCACAATATAGCTTATACATCAGAATAACACATAGGCTACTATTTATAAAGATATAGCTTCGCCTCGCGGCGTTGCCCGCAGTTATCATCGTACCGCGGGTAGCACCGCGGGGTTCAGCTAGTAATAAATATGTCGATAAACAGTTTAATTAATTTGTAAATTTTGGTTCTGCGTCAAATCAAAACCGCGTACGGTACTTTGTTAGTGATTTAAAAACGCTGCAGATGCAGTGCTGGGTAAGTGTCTTCACTTTTTGTAAACACCAAGTCTATTTTGTGTTTTTTTTTTATGAATAGTGGGCAAACGAACAGACGTATCACCTGATGGTAAGCAATTACCGCCGCCCATGGGCACCCGCAACACCTGAGGCGTCACAAGTTGCTTTGCCTTCCTTTGGGGGATGGGGAGAGGGATGAGAGAGGGGTTGGGATATGGCCCTCCGGTATCTTCACTCACTCGATGAAACACAGTACAAGCGCTATTTCACACCGGTTTTCTGTGAGGCCGTGGTATCACTCCGGTCGAGCCGACCCATTAATGCTGAAGCGTGGCTCTCCCACGGTACATTACATCACATCAATAGCCTTTAACATTCCACTGCTTCAAATAGACCTCTAATTATAAAGGAATTTTTGGCCTACCATATCACGCTGGCCAGATAGGTTGGCAAGAATAAAGGTATGTCATTAAAATAATGCTATAGTACGAGTATTATTGCGTTTTCCATTCTCCTCCTCTGAGTCAATGGTCAAGTTGACTAAGTGGACATTAAATCAAGAAATTATTCTTCATACAAAAAATCAAATGTCTTCTTATTAATAGCGTAACGTTTTATTTTTCAAAGTCTGATAACTAATTTGAATAGTATAATTACTCGGAACGCTACGGTATTTACTATTAGTAAACCGATTGGATATAACAAACTATAAAGCAATATACATACGTTTATATTTGTACATAATTTACCAGCGAATCTAATACAAATCCTTCTATGAATTTCAATGCTCTTTACGTTAAATAGCTATATTATAATCTATTCATTATAATGTATGAGTATTCATTCTCCTACAAATGTGTATAAAGCAAAATCATCAAAAGATTCGAACAGTTCCATTCCTAATTACTTGCAGTATTTAACGTCTACCTGCCAGTGTTATCTATCTCCTGATTCATTTCTATTCGGTTTTGAAGGTACTCAATCGTCCGAAGGAAGGTGAATTTATTGTAGAATGAGAGAGAGAATTAAATTATTGACCACTGGCCGTGCCTGCAGCGTGATTTGAGCTTGGATTTTCAAGTTATTTTTAATTTTTCACCGTCTGAACCTTGAATCCCTGATCTTACGACAAACACATCAAAACAAAAATCAGCTAAATCGTTCCAACCGTTCTCGAGTCTTAGCGCGACAAACGAACAGCAATTGATTTTTGTATGTAAGACTAACTTTCGCCTGCGGCTGCGTTCGCATTTAGTAAAAAGTATTCTATGTTACTTCTAATACCTCTAAGAATACAAAATGAGACGTTGCTCATTATGATTGTTTAAGTAGTCTTCACGTGAAAGCGCAACAGAAAACTTACATTCACATTTATAATATTAAGGATAAGCGTGATAAGGATGCAGGTTTTATTTAATAATATAATTAATTAAATACTAATGTATTTCATTTCATTAAGATTAGGATAGTATTTGGATAACGATGTCAGGTGGCCAGCAATGATATTTTTTGGTGGTCAGTCAATGACTTATCTTCATTATTTCTTCGAAGGCTTACATAAAACTTCGACGAGTTCAATTGTGATATTTCATGTTCAATAGGTACCTTAATATGTTTCGATATATTCACTAAGCTCTCATATTTATACAGTATTAAACAAAGTCGCTTTCGCTGTCTGTTCGCTGAGATCTAAACTGCTCAATGTTTTCAAATGCGGTCACCACTCTATACAGTGAATTAAAAGGAAGGTAGATAATACATAAAGTAGAAGAAATCCGAGACTTTTGAAGACTTCTGTGCAAGGCCGGGCCTAGTCGCTATTTATAGAATAAAGATAAAAAGTTTAAAAGAGAATAAACTAATGTCCTTTACTTTGAGATACCTAAAATGTTTAGTAAAAAGGTTTCACCAGTTAGTTCGTTTGCTGGAGACCAAAAAGGGTACCCTGTCTGTCTGTTCCAATCAAGCTCCTTTAAACCGTAAAAGAAACAAAAAATCTGCCCTCATTTAGTATTGTAGTGTAGTGATTTTATCGTTGCATATAGCAAACAACAGAATATATTTTTGAAGTGAAAACTTCTTTAGCGGCGCTGTGTACTTTTTTGGAATTGGTAAAAATATATAAATTCGCGTCAGGGCGTCAGGTCACGTGACCATAAACTCGCGTCAGGTCACATGTCCTGATCGAAAAAATTCGTAAGACGGATGTTTATTGTCAACAGCGCCATCTTCCGATATACTTTGGTAGCATTCGTTTTTCTAGATAGTGGTCCTTTCTCAATATGATTTTATATACTTAAAGTTAATATTTCAGTATCTTAAAGTGATTTACAATAAATTAAAATAACGATTTTCTACTTACACAAAACCTTTTGTAAATCAAAAAGATTGTTTACAATTTTTTTGAAAACAGCGACATCTATTGGAGTATCAAAGCTTTACTTCCATTTACTACTTACAATCATAATAATTTTTAGTTCTTTTTATTGCACACTATTAAAAAAAGCATAGGTGTTCATTTCAGGTAAGTTAAAACAACCGTTTGTTTATAGTTATGAGTTTTCACTTCTGTCGGCAGTGCTTATGACTGCTTTGTTTTTTTTTTT
Organism: Spilarctia lutea; assembly: GCA_916048165.1. Lineage (NCBI taxonomy): Eukaryota > Metazoa > Arthropoda > Insecta > Lepidoptera > Erebidae > Spilarctia > Spilarctia lutea. Next base: position 25,141,098 of record OU696470.1, on the reverse strand, counting down.
GTTTTGAAATCAAATTTATTGCACCATTTATATCACTGTTTATGAGTATCGGTAGCCGTCTTCTAGTATCATATATAGTTTTAATGTCTGATATAAAAAAACACTAAATTTGTTATAATATATATAGTATAAACCTTCTAGTTATAAAAGTTTACAGGAATTTCCGACTGTCATTATTATAGTTCATAATATTTGTATTATGATCTACAGTAAATGACTTTGAGGTCTATAGTTCCTCATTTTTGGAGCTTTTTAATCATGTTGACTTAAGAATATGAGTGATTCAAATGAAAAATCTTTATTCTCGTTATAAGCCTAATACATTAGACACTAGAGAGTATTAAACACCATTTTCATTAATTGCTTAAAAATTCGGTGTCTCAATTAAAATATTTATACATACTATATTACGACATAAACGAACACATTTAATTAATAGACTACCCTTAAAACAAAAAAAAAGCTTCAAAGAAAACACACGCTTAGCTTCGCACAAAGTCTGACATTAAAAACTTCAAGAATATATCATAATCCAAGAATAAGTTCAGTAACGTTCAAAACGTTACGTACGTACTTATTCTTGGATTGGTTATTTGGTTTTATTATTGACTCCTGGTTTGCACGGCTGATGATAGTAACTTACCATGACATGACCTGTTGGCTTGAATCCCCGTATAGGAAATTAGAAGTCAAAATTGTCGTACGTACTTACTGTGATTAGGAAGTCAATGTATGTTCTTAGATGTAATTACATAAATTTAACTTCATTTGCCTCTAGTTTGGGAGTTTTCTCATAACATGGATTAAACATAATTTATTTTTTTGAAAATAGTATTTTATCATAGGAGCTTCTCATATAGTAAAACTACTCATGAAATTTAATTACAATAATTACCTTATAAATAAAAATTTTCATCTCTAAATGTTAATTCAGAAGCGCCAGTGACTGAAATATGATCTACCTGACTAATGACGACACTAAACGTTGCGATACGTTAATAAGGCTAGCTTTCATAAACTTTCACGTAGTTTCACATTTTAATAACGTAAGAAGACCGTATGAAGTTCGAGGTTCGAGTTTCAAGAGTTCGTCTTGAGATGTTTACCAGTATGAAATATCACATTTGCAATGAACACTTGTAAAACCTGAATCTCGGAAACGGCTCCAGAGATTTTCATGAAATTTAGTATGCAGCGGGTTTCGGGCCGATAAATCGATCTAGCTCGTATTAATTTTTAGAAAATTTTTCAATAAAAAAATACCGAGCAAAGTCTTCCAGGTACTACGATATTTAATTTATAATTATTAATAGGCTTTAGTGAAAACATTCCCGATTTTAAAACATGAATACTTTTTGCCTATAGTCGTTCCAATACTTTATTTAACTTTTGACAGATCACGCACATAAAGTTTTGTAATAATTTTTGATACAATGTACTACAGATAATACTGTACTTTATGGGCGGGCTCCGCCTACTTAGGGATGTGTCATTCGTAATTAATGACCACAGACTATAAAAACGGTTTTGAAATAAATCGATTATCGATTATATTAATAAAACATACAATAAAATTATTGTGATTATATTTTATATCAAATCACGTAAAAAGCTTTATTATTTTGCATTAAAATGCCCTAAATGTCTCTGTTTCAATGCATAAATAATTTGCGTAATGAAAACAGTTCCATCGTACTCGTACCTAGTAATGGGATCGAATGTATTCGCCGCAAATTAATGAATCTAAAATAATTGTTTAGACTTACTATAGTTGGTTCAAATAAAAACTACCTGCGGTACCTACTTGTAATGAACAGGTACAAAATGTTGAAATTCGTAGTAATTTACGGATTAAAAATAAAACAACCAAAAGAGGTATTGTAATACTAATTTTAATTATAAAGAATCGTCTTCTTCGTATGACCAGGAATCATCATCACTTGAGTTCTCAGTAATATTGATTATCATTTCTTGGATAGATAAATTGTCGAATGCAACATCCCGATCCCAATCCGACATTATCACCTTCTTTGTTTTTTCTACAACATTCGCCCAGTTTTCTGGAGTTACTTTTTCACACGCATTTTTCAGTAAATTCAGCATTTTTCTTGCGGTGAAAGGAGGAGTTGTTTTGTTCCTCGCAGCATATCCTTTAACTTGTGCCCAGATCATTTCAATTGCATTATATTGGCAGTGATATGGGGGAATTCTGAGGACGGTATGCCCATGCTCTGCTGCCATTTCATCTATGACGTATCGTTTTGGCAGCTTCTTTGTTTTTAATATCTTTACTAACTCTACTTTTAGTAGGGACTCATTCACCTCTTCGCCATTGTCACGGAGCCAGTTTATAATTTCATGTTTTTTGTTGGCCTGTGTTGGTATTTTATTAATTTGACGAGAGTGATAAGGTGCATTATCAATAAATATTATTGATGGCTCTTCGAGTGATGTAAGCATTTCTCTGAACCACTTTTCATACACGTTCGAATTCATCTCCTCATGATAATCTCCTGTTTTCTGGGATTTAAAAGCTAATAGAGCGCCTGGCACAAATCCTTTTACTGTTCCTGCATGACAAATAATCAGTCGTTCGCCTTTTTCCATTGGTACTGTAGAAGTGGAGCCAACGGTGTTGTCAGTCCAAGTTTTTGACAGCGTATGATTCGCATTGAGCCAAGTTTCATCTGTGAAAACAACATTCGACCAATCTTCTATTTTTTTTGCTTGTCTTAAAAAATCGCATCTATACAAAGCAATATCATTGCGTTCCATTAAAATTTTTCGTTTGTCACATTTTTGGAATAACATTCCAATGTCTTTCAATACCTTTGTCAGAGAAGATTTTTGACCACGGAACAAACCACTATTTCGAAGAGATTGTGTTAGTTTTTTTAATGTTGGAATCTCTTTTCTTTGGTAATAGTCGTATATATGACGACGAATAGCATCAGCGTCAAAATTGTCAACGGCTGTAACTTTACTAGGCGGACGTTTTTTCTTAGGTGTAGATAGCTTATTCTGTTCCATGCCACTGCTGCCGTAGCCTTCTTTTGTTATTTTTGCCACTGTTGGAGCACTAATACCTAATGCTGCTGCAACACGGTCTCTAACTTGAGTCACTGGTATAAGAGGCCCACCATTACGGCTTTCCTTTTCAAAGTATTCACGAAGTCGCAAGACAAACTCTCTTGTTTGTCCTTTGAGTACTTTCTTTTTTGGCATTTTGACAGTAACGAAGGCAGGAACGATACGCTCAACTCAACCAAACGTGAGAATTCACAAATAAATCAATACGGAGGAATATAAATACTCAACTATATTGAAGGTTACTCATTGAAATACTGTAGATTATTTTAAAATAGACATAGAGAGATTTAATAAAGATCATCAATAGTTTAACAAATACAATATTAACCACTGAATTACAACACAATACAATAATACATTTTGAAAATTCAGTTCCTTTTATATATTTTTTCATGACATAGAACCGTCATATTTGAACAACATTCTTTTAATCCATTTCTTCTTTATTTTGACAAAGGAGGTCGCACATTGAAACACATAGAAATATGAAGTACGAAATTATCTATAAAATAATGAGTTTGTTAAATCGATTAAAACTTCTTAATGCATAAAATCGATCGATGAAAGAAATCGAATAGGTAACGGGTCAGGGTATCACTATTTGATTAAGTATTAGAGCTGTCAAAAGTTAAATAAACTATTGGAACGACTATAAGTTCAATATTAAAACCTATTGTCGGTATCAAATATAGATATTGGCTCATAAATTTATTGAATTTGTAAATTGACTTTTCATAATTTCATTATAGATATTACAAAAGTTTGGTTTTGATTCATTATTCCGAATTCTCTGTGTAATTAAGAATTATTTTACACAAAGGAAACAGTTGAAAGTATTAATAAACCTTTTTCTTGACTTTTAAGGTCTATTTGGTTTCCTTTGTAAGCTTTATATTGTAGGTAATTTAATTATTATCTAAAACACTCAATTTTCCGTGAGCTATTGAAATAGGTTTGCGGACAAATTTACGAGTATATGGAAAACCGTTTTGCTCTTGACGTTGGTCGAATACGGTAACATTAGAATAGAATGCGATGAATCTCTGTTTTTCACATTTAGAATGAATGTTTTATTTAATCCTAGCATTTCTATAAAATGGTCAGAAAAGGGATAAACCGAAGTTACCTACGCAATCGCATGTAGGTTTCTTGATTGGCATAAGGGCCTTCTCACACTTATTCAGCTTATGTAGAAAGCAATGATTTTATATAAAGACGAGTACGCATCCGTGTTCGGCTTGTCGCGTCTAAACCGCTTTGAAATACTCGTATTATAAAATGACGACCAATATGTTTTCATGCTAGTGCCATATATAGAGTTTAGAGCTGTTCTGGCGTGTTCAGCACTGCACTTGCATTCAACGTACTCGTAGAACGCGGTCGAATACCGCTGTATACAGATGGTTCATAACTTCATAATTCGTGGATAGGTCCGCAATCTTATAAAGTTTTAAGTTTCAACCGAAAGCATTCTTTAAATTTGAAATTATTTTTATTTAATTGAGGTACCAATGTCACTTCAACAAAATGTATATTTCTCGAAATTGGTTCAATCTACGGTCGATTGCGTTTTAATTCGGTTTTACTACTTCATTGGCGCAGTGGTAGCATACGCAACTGCTGTGCTTGAGGTCTCGGGATCGATGTCTGGTTGTACCGAATATTTGTATGATCTGTAAATATTTGTTTCGGAGTTTAAGTATTTTCTATGTAAAATATATACCTACCTATTTACAAAATAATGTATATAAGTATTTGTAACAACTAATTTTTTTTCTATTTCTTATGCAACAATAGAAACGACAAAATATAATTTAGAAGCATATTCAGTTCCGTACGCAGTAGACAGAAGCGTTTGATCGGAGATTTTATGCTATGACTGCTTTCTCATTCTTACCATTCAGCGCCGCTGTACACGGCTGATAGAAGCAGAACTGCATAAGTGTGATTAAAATCGTTTAGCTAAATCCATATGAAGCCATAAGTATGAGTCATTCGTAAAGGACTGAAATTCTTAAACAAAGGTTCAATAACCGACTAAAGCGCTGAATATAAAAGTAGAGTGTTAGTTATATTTATAGTAACGGATTTAGTAAGACTAATAGCTCAGATTGATTAATGGCGATATGACAGCAATTAATTGCGGGTGGTCGCAGGTGAAACGCTGACTGCATAGTTAATTCTGTGCCATAATTAATATTTTGACTTCCTTTAAAATATGATAAATCTGCTCTATCTTAATTACCAATCTCTCTTTGACCACCATCAGTGTGATCAGCTGATCTAAGTTAGAAGTTTTTTACTGTGTCGGTGGTGCAGTGGAAATGTATGCGACTGCTGTACTGTACCTACTGTCTAAAGTACGATTCCCGGGTCGGACCAAATGTTTGTATGATCTGCAAATATAAACGTATAACATCAAAAACAAAATGGAGCGTGTATATCACATGTGAGTCACATGAGATTTTTTTTTTAGAAAACTTGATTAAACCTAATATTTAGAAGAAATATTTAACTAAATGATAACCGAATTAGGTGACGAAAAAATCGTTATAATGCGGCTATGTTTATACACATAGTTGTAAATAGCGAAGATATATAATTGATTTCAGATTAAAAATGTTTATTGGCTGATTTTATGTGTAATTCTAACTTAATGTTTGTTTTTAATTAATGTGTGTTTGCACTGCCACCTCTTTCGCCATTAAGTATTGAAGAAAGAACTAGAAAGCTGAATATAAAATTAATTTTGGTGTGCTATTTATTTTAAGATTCGAGAGGCCTATGTCCTGCAGTGGATTGCGATAGGCTGGTGATGATGTGCTAAATTTATATAAATTACTCGGGCCGACTCGACCGGAGTGATACGGTGATACGGTCTCACATAAACTAAAATTCTCAATGTCTATAAACTCTACTATTGTAGTTAAAAGAATTTGTAGATACATCTTTAAACATAGTTCTCATGGGCCTTATTTTCCCACATTTATCTCATTAGATCCTTCTGACTAGACATACTCGTAAACTTATTCGTGAAACGTGTTTCGATTGAACTTGTTCTCGATTACTTGGAAGCAAGTTGTTAACGTTTTTAAAGGAATTCAGTTATGTACCGTACAGAGTGCTCTGAGTATCAAGAGAAAATTGCAATGATCGTATTAATACAGAAGAAGAATAATATACAAATATAATATTTATATATCTTACTAGCTGTTGCCCGCGGCTCCGCACGCGTTTGTGTCGCTTTTTTCGTGTTTTTTCGCGGTCGCGGATATGTGACTGCTGCAAAAATTAGATGAAAACATCAACATCCTTGATGCGGATTATATATCATTCTAAAATTTCAGCTCGATCGGTGCAGAACTTTTTGAGTTTTTGAAGCGTACACAATTATTTATAAATAAGCAGGATAAGGCACTAACATTAATTTTCAACTTTTAGAGTTGAGAGGATTTACGTTACGATGTTTTTTATTCTAAAGCTTTTGTTATAATCTTCGTATGTATATTGTTGTCAGCTTTTACCAAAATAAGATAAAGAAACAAAACAATGATGAGCTAATCGACATATACATGCATTTTATTTTCAACCGCTACTATCTAAAACTATTTTTAGAAAATCGATTATTTTTAATAAATATACTGGATACGATCGAACTTACAATGATAAATAAACTGATAATAAATTATAATTGATGAGCTTGCTAAAACAAACGGCAATTAGTTGACCATTTTTGGATTTGCTCGTTGTTTTCTTAGTCTCACGAGTCGAATCATTAATGCAATGACAGGGGTTCTTCGACGAAATATGTGGTTAAAACAAATTGAACTTACCCATTGCGAAAAATTATATGCGTACTAAAATTATAAATTCGAAAGTAACTCTGTCTGTTACGCTTACGCTAAACCGATTTCAGTGAAATTTGTCACAGAGACATTTTGATTCTCAAGAAAGGACTTGGACTAGTCTTTACCGCAAAAACTGACAAACACCTCGGCGAAGCAGTAAGTCAAGGCTGGCCTATAGCGTATAATGGTGTCCTGAAATACAGGCTTTGAGTCTAGCTTAGGCATCAGTCTCCCAGAGTATGAACCCTCATCTATAATATATACTAATATTATAAAGCTGAAGAGTTTGTTTGTTTATTTGTTTGTTTGAACGCGCTAATCTCAGGAACCACTGGTCCGATTTGAAAAATTATTTCAGTGTTGGATAGTCCATTTATCGAGGAAGGCTATAGGCTATCACGCTAAGACCAATAGGAGCGGAGCCCCAATGAATAATGTTTAAACAACGGGGGAAATTAATTACGCTACAAGCAATAGTAGACGTAAACGAGGTTGCGAGGGTCAGCTAGTCATATTTATGTGTAATCTGTAACTTTGAAATGTATTGTGGCGCGGAAATAAATGTTAATTATTATTATTAATGAATCGTTCCCTACTTACAAATGGGTTATCTGAGGATGAAAACCAGATTATTTATATCAAGCAGGAATATATTGTACTAGCTGAACCCCGCGGTGCTACCCGCGGTACGATGATAACTGCGGGCAACGCCGCGAGGCGAAGCTATATCTTTATAAATAGTAGCCTATGTGTTATTCTGATGTATAAGCTATATTGTGGTAAAGTTTCATTCAAATCCATTCAGTAGTTTTTACGTGAAAGAGTAACAAACATCCATACATACATACATCCATACTTACAAACTTTCGCCTTTATAATAGTAGTAGGATAACATGTGATCAGCGTTGTGATATAAAATATAAATTCAATATTAATTCCCTCCATAGGAAACAAAAGCTTATCGTATATTATGTACAAGGAGAATTTCCACGAACATTAACTGAAGTACACATTGAAAGTTTACAACGTTAAGTAGAGCATATTAATTCTGTATTAATATGAATATTAAACACTATTGGATCGGATCGGAAATTTCGAACTAATATTATGTCTAATTTTTAAAAATATCTACCCTAATGTAGACCAAGGGTGATTATACCGTTACTTCTGTTGGTAATGTAGGATTATTATAGTACTGTAGTATAATCTTCTATAATATAAAAATGAATCGCTCAATGTGTTGGTAAGCGCATAACTCAACAACGCCTAGACCAATTTGGCCAATTATTATTTTAAATGTTCGTTGAAGTTCAAGGATGGTTTTTACGGCGAGAAAAATTCGAATAATGGCCGGAAACCCTTAAAACAGGCCTTTCCTTTTTTCCATACAAACGTTTTCTAACTAAAACGTAAAGTCAATTTGAGGTTTATTGCATTGTATAAAGTTCATATATTACAAGCACTCACTGCTGTCTAAGCAATGTAGGTGTGTTCCTAACGTCAATGAGTCAATTTGCACTTTATTACCGCTAAACAAAGTTCAAATTCAATCATATCTATCAAAACAGTGTGCGTATGTGCGTTGGAGTAGATTATTGTTGAATAGTCCATTTATCGAGAAAGGCTATAGGCTATATGTCATCACGCTAATACTAATTGGAGCGGAGCACCAATGAAGAATGTTTCACAAACGGGGGAAAATTTTCACGCTAAGGGCAATAGAAGACGCAAACGAGGTTGCGTGGGTCAGCTAGTATATATTACTATTATTATTTATAGCTATAAAGACAGTTGAAAAAATAAAAATACTAGTATAGTATTATGATTTTTTTTTAAACGGTATCGGTTTCAAATAAGTACACGACTTACCAGAAACCCATCGATTGCATATGGACGTTGCTTCTTTTAATTTTTAGTAACAAATTATATAGTCATCTACATGAAACTAAACAGTTCTATTGCCATGGGTATAAGCAATAATTTACCGCTACAAAGGCTAACGTAGATCTGTGATATCTCGACTTGCGACCGTAGTCTTCTATTGGATTAAGCTTGGGTCACTGAAATAAAAACACGAATGATACTCTTGCAGTTCTTATTGCTGTAACACATGCGACGCACCTATTAGTTTCTTTCTCATTCGAATGAAATATGTTTTATATTTATAAATAACTAGCTGACCCGGCGAACTTCGTACCGCCTTAGCAAAAATTTTGAAAACGGCTTGACCGATTTGGCTGATTTTTTTTTTGTAGTTTTCTAATATTTTTTTCCGTAAGAACCTTGTACAGAGTATTAGAAAACTACAAAAAAAAATCAGCCAAATCGATCAAGCCGTTTTCATGCTATGTCGTGACAACGGAAAACGGGTTTAATTTTTATATATATAGATGATTAAATTAGGTTCGTTAAAATGCAAAGAATGCCTAGATAGCAAACGGTATTCACCTCGTCTCGGCAGTACATTCGCAGAACCAGATAACAAACTTCATAGGAGCCTGTAATCGATTGTAAACTACAGCACTCACATATGCAAAACTATTCAGTGTTCTACGTACACGCTTTTACTGTCATTTTTATCAATGCTTTTGTAAACAATGTGCTTGATAAACTGCTATGTTCCCTGATATACATTCATATCGCTATCAGATTGTTAAATGAGAAATCGTTCATTGTCACACACCTCTTCGATCGCTCGGGTTTTAATATTGCTACACTTGTCAGCTCCAATTTACATATTTTCTGTTTTTCCAACCTTGTCCTATGTAAGACTGCACCAAAAATACTTACATATGTATTGAACATGCACGTTAAATATTTCTTGGAATGAAATTTAAAAAATTATATACCTTTGTTACAGATCCAGAAATTCACACCCAACCGGGAGAAACGTTACATGACTTAACGATGAAACCCAAATCTGTCGCTGACAGTAGGTTTCTGACAATACACAAGAGGAGAAAAAAGAGGCTCTTGACAAGATCTTTAGAAAAAAATAACGCACTGCTCGATGATCTGTCCTTGGGACAAGTGCAGGTAAGTGCACTTGACACCACACGCGTACTAATACCGAACGACTGAGGACTGAGCACAAGCGCCTAAAATATGAATTTTATCTAAGTGTCTAGTTATAGTTATCAACTATCCGTTTATCAACAATCTCGATAAAAGTTCATTCGACGCGTGGGAATTTGAAGCTGCGATTAGGCACCGTTATGGCACTTAGCTTTTATATTAAAGTAGTGTAACAGAAGGTACATGTCGATATGTGCGCTATAATTGGCATGTTTAACACACGGCAACGTCACATTATTGTTGCGCCCATCATGGTCATTTCGCAGTCCTTCGTTATACGACGCGTATTGTTCTTAGCTCCGCCGCAAATTTAAATGTCGTTTGTTTGTATTCAAGAGTCGTACTCACGCACTATTTGTAGGTATGTGTTGTGACATATTGTCACACATCGTTCTGCGTTCCAAATAGTTGTAGCAAGGACGTAGCGACGCGAATGAAGTCTTTCTTCGAGCATCTACTTAATAGCTCTTGATGTTTCATTTAATCATTCATGGGTGGTGGTTGTTTTTATACGAAAATAATAAAACGACTCCATATTGTGAGAGAGAATGATATTGTTACGCTCACTGTTTAATCTTTCTGAGTAGACATAGACAAATTATTGCGATTGTCATTCAAAAAAATTGCGTTTGCTGTGCGTTCTTTCTATGTGTCAACGTCACAGGTACGGAATATTAATAGATACGTTTAAGTAAGTTATTTGATTACTAGATGAAATTTAACCACGAATAGAATTGCTGATAATTATATATGTGCGCTTTATCTATTGATTTATATTTATGGGACGTTATTTATACCGGGAAGTGTTTATGAGTCTGTGTGTTTACTTGAGTGTACATATGTGACTTTGACATTTATTAATATTCCTTCCTGATGCACCGAGCATTGACGATTGGCCAAGATTCCATGGAATAAGCGCGGTTCTCTGTTTATCCACAGCCCATTGAAATCACAAAAAGGTCGCTAACTGAATACGGTGCGACTATTTTGTGTTTTCTTGCTTTGCGACGCAATGTGCTGAAGCGATACTTGCGATCGGCCGAAGCGAAGATGTTTTTGTTATTAATTTTTCGGCTTCTGTTACAGTGCATACTCAACCAGGCAGTACAATGGCGCTTCAACGCCTTTACGCTAGACGTCGTATCAGGAGGTAATATCCTTTTTCTATTTTATAATCAGATAAAAGACATAAATGCTGTCTTTGTGCATCGATTTATATTTTGGATCTCATTGGGGCTTTAAATATATATCTTATATCTTGGCTGCATTTCAGAGGAACTAGCATTATGAAGACAATTTACGACTCAAGTAATAGTCGCTCTTTAACTGCATTTACGTGCTCTTTGCAGGAAAATTAGGTGTGCATATGACGTAGTGTAACCTCGCGTCTTAATTGGCATACAAGTGTCGATCAATGCGCGAATATCCATAAGCCATTCAGAGACCGATTAATAAGACGACATAACAGTAATCGGTTATGAATGTTTATTTTTTGGCCCCTATCGGCACACAGTACAGTACACAGTAGACACAGAACACTGTACAACATTTACAATCTTAACTTTGAGAAGCCCTGCTAGGAACGTACATACTCGTACATTAGTTCTAGGAGAGTGAATTGAGGAGGTTAGTCTCTTAATTGAGTTTATCGTTCGTTAGTTTTGTGAGAGATATAACAGATGTAAACTCGTTTAATTATAAGACAGTTTTACAGATACATATAGATGTCAGTCGCTTAAGCTCATAGGTATAAAGTTTTTCTTATTAGCTTTGCAAGCGCCTTAACTCGTTTCAGTCTTTTTACTAACTACTGCGAAGCCTAAAGGAAGGTTAATATTTATCATATTTTAGCAGCCTACGGTCGAGTAAGTTCCACCATAGCACCTACTTTAAATCAATGAGGTATCAATAGATGCGTTAAAACAACCCGGGTGACATGAGCTACTCGTATATAAATTTCATTAAAAGATTTTACGTAGTAGTTAGGGTTATAGTTCCTAAAATTTTTACAAGTTGAAATTCTTCATTCAATTTTTTTTATAGATGTACCCTAGGCATTCTCTGTATCACCAGTAACTAATAATATTATAATTAAAACAGCCTGTAGTCGAACAGACATTGCTTTCTGTAAAATACTTCCAATGAAGAACGTTCACACGAACGTTCTTCATTGGAAGTGTATATATAGTAATACTCTAATATTATTTAATTTAAAGTAAAATGGCTCCCAAAGTTTTTACGTTCACGAACACGTGATCACCAATGGGCAATCTCGTGCTTTGAAATATCCAAGAAAAATATTTCTATTTTAGGACAACTATTTGCGTCTTTAAAAGCTCTTTTCTTTCAATATTATTCTTAATAATAACGACGTTGTAACGGACAGACAAACAGTGAATCTGCTTAGGTATTTCTATGGAATGATATGTTACATGACCTATCGGTTAATTTGATAATAACATAATCACTTCACACATAATCTATATATACATACTCTGCTGGACATAAGCCGCTCCAAAGTTCCTGCATCGGTCTTGCTGCTAATTGCCATGAATTAAAAAACTATTTTGTAAACCTTTGATGCTAATACCTACTCTAACTAATACAGGATTGGATTTTGTATACAGTATTACAATATTCGCTTAAACAGCTAACAAAATGCTAAACACAATTCACCTTGCACTCAAGTAAGAATTTAAATCGCCTTCAAATGTTTAATCTATGAACAGTTTTCATTAACAAGTCTTTCTCAAAAGTGATTTTTAAACCATTTGAGGTATACCAATTAATATTGAACTCTTGTAATTATATTCATTCATTCCCATCACAGCATTCAATTATAGATAGAAAGTAAAAATAAACATATGAATAATTCTAACAAATTCAAAAGCATATAATGTTACTTTGATGTTTATTTTACTGGTAAAATGTATAAACAAAAATCCTTTAGACAGACACCTTACAAAATATCTCTGATATACCACTATTGTTCCTATGCATCCAAATGACTATATAGTGATGATAATTCAACATAAAGCAACATTGACATATCATCTAATACATTACTCGACATCACACGCATCCTTTTTGATCTAAATAGTACCTAGTAACATAAATAAAATATAATAAACTGCCGTTCGCGTCATACGTAATACACACTCCACACGCGCGCGTAATATACATGCACTACCCACGCTTCAGCTGTATTTGACACGTTGAACCTCTGGAGTATAATAAAAATCATTCAGCATGCAATTTTAATTACTCTATAAACGCACGTAAAAATGTTGTCAATCCATATCTTCCATACCTATATTATAAATGCGAAAGGAACTATGTCTTTCCTGCTTTCACGACCACACCACTGCACCGATTTCAATTAAATTTGGTATGGAGATACTTTGGTTCCTGAGGAAGGACATAGGCTAGTATCTACGCGTGCGGAAACGCGTGCTAGTTTTATATAAATAAAGTTGCTAAAAAAATCTTCTCAGCGTCACCATTAGATCGTAAACACACGTAAATACAGCAATTTTAGTTTATTTTAATAAAATGTAAAGACATACCCAGATAACAATTTCCGCTGACGAAACGCTTCTCCGCCGTATTTATATTATTGAAGATGTTATATGCTCTGCAGTAAGTGCTTGTGCCTAATGAATTTATTCACAGAAAATTAACTTTCCTTGTCCGTCTCATGTTCATTTTTAGGGTTCCATACCTCAAAAGGAAAAAAAACTGTTGTCCGTCCGTCTGTCTGTCTGTCAAGACCCTTTTTCTTGGGAACGCGTGGAGGTGGCAAGTTGAAATATATATGAAATAGGTACTCAGGTCTACTGTCCCTCGCAACGCAATCAAAAGGTACAGCCGTTTATGATGCAAATTTTCGACAGTCGCAAGGGATTCAAAACCTACAGGGTAATTCCCGTGAACTCTGAATTTTAAAATTTAGAGTTCACGGGTTCAACGTCTTATAGCACAAATAAAGGAAAAATTACGAAAAGCATACATTTTTAATTACATCATATAATGTACCTACAAGTTTGTACGGAACCCTCGGTGCGCGAATCAGACTCGCACTTGGCCGGTTTTTATGGTTTTCTCTGCAGACTTTTATTTAGGTCATATCAAATGTTGTATTATGACTTTGTCTGGGATCACTGCAACGTGTAACATTGTTAAAAGCTTTGGCCGGTTCCTTTTATGACCAGCCGCCTCTCTGACGCTAACCCTCCTTATAAATGTAATCATTTCGGTTTAGAAAAGACAAGGTTTTGTTAAAACCCAAGTCTCAGATAGAAGTTCGGGTCTGAAACTGCAGTAGCCAAAACAAGCTAGGGTTATACAACCGTGGGAGAGCCGCGCTTCGGCATGAATGGGCCGGCTCGACCGGAGTGATACCACGGCCTCACAGAAAACCGGTGTGAAATAGCGCTTGCGCTGTGTTTCACCGAGTGAGTGAGGATACCGGAGGCCCATACCCCAACCCCTCCCTCATTCCCCCTCCCCATCCCCCAAAGGTCGGCAACGCACTTGTGACACCTCTGGTGCTGCGGGTGTCCATGGGCGGCGGTAATTGCTTACCATCAGGTGATACGCCTGCTCGTTTGCCACCTATTACATAAAAAAAAAAAAAATCCTTCCATCCTTAATTGGCAAATATAATAAATGTTTGTCTTGATTTAGCAATGAGGGAGTATTTCAAAAGTTTTGGTTGTGCGTGTCAATTGTTCTTAATTCATCATCTCAGCCAAAATACGTCTACTGCTGGAGATACACGACAACAACCGCTCCTGTGCCACACACATCCAACAAGCAAATGAATAAATATGTCTGTATGTACCTATGGATGAAAATACAATAATAAGGTAATCTTTTAGAAGGTCACTTTAATTGACCATAAAAGAATATATTTTCCTAAACAATATTTCAAAGACGCCAGCATGTACGACACAAGTATACATAATTAGTAAGAACACAGGCTAATCTATCCAGAGTGGCACAACGTCCAAATCTTTGTAGGCTATTGTCTGACATGGCCGCCGAATTTCACACAAATCTATAAACAATATTAGCATTACAAAGACGTTGATGCCGGTTACTTATTATCACATACGAGTGTTTGCGACACACCGCGTTCGTGACGTTTTCGTCTTACTTCACGCACATATGGTATACCCGCGGTTGTCGTGCGTTACAAAATTCTACACTACTACATTTTACACCTCGACCTTTATGATAATGTGTAGCTATATAAACGTACGATTATCTGCATCGTCGACTAGTCGAGAAGACGACATTGATTTTATGTTATACAGATTTTACCGACGACATTGATTGGTTGCATTTTTCACAATGAAAATCTATTTACACCTGACAACACGTGTGTAAAATTTCTTGCTTAACGCTTAAACAGTTAGGACTAGAAATTTTGAAATTTACATTATTACAAATTCAACTTCACATTTACAAAATGGGATCAAGAACAACTTATCTCACCAGAGTGGGGCTCTGGTGATGTCACGAAGTTACAAATTGAAAATAACAATCTAAGAATAAATGCCAAATGTCGCAGTCGCAGAAAGAGTTCTATTTATACATATACGGTATTAAAATGTAACAGTTGCTTTTTAGTCTAAATGATTCACGATTACGTTTCGGGTTGAAATACAGTCTTATGCTCACATTCAAATATCTTAAGTGTTTGTTATGTACATTAATTGAACAATATATACATTTAATGTGATGTGAGTTTATTCGTGAGGACACAAAATGTAGTTAAAAATTTTAACCATATTTTATCAGTGGTCTAAAGCCTAGTGGCACCTTTTTTAGATTATATAATCTGTAATATTTTAAGACCGAAACCAATCATTTTATCATCAAATATTTCTTAGTGTACCTATTAAGATGAAATCTTTTCTTGGTATGTTTGTTCGAACAC
This sequence comes from Spilarctia lutea, assembly GCA_916048165.1. Taxonomy (NCBI): domain Eukaryota; kingdom Metazoa; phylum Arthropoda; class Insecta; order Lepidoptera; family Erebidae; genus Spilarctia; species Spilarctia lutea. Next base: position 25,125,141 of record OU696470.1, on the reverse strand, counting down.
GATAATAACTAATCTCTGGAGCCATCAGTCCGATAATTTATTAGTCAGATATACTCGTATTTGTGAACGTGGATCAAACACTACTTAAGTTATGGTACGAGCTATAGGTACAGGATCAAGCTACAAACCATTAGGAGCAACCATAAATGTCGGTGAAATGCTAACAAGGGAGAAGAGTGTTATCTATCTGCTAAAGATTTTATGAAATTTATTAGTAATTAAATTATATAAATAGAAACTTGCAATTTAGCTCATTCCAAATTCGTTAATACTCGTATCTCTAAAATGTCGCAACCGTGAACGTAGCGGTTAAAAGCATCTAAGAGATGAGTGGCCATAGACCGCCTGTCGCGTCTGCAAGCTGTGTTTGAAATACGTTTCAATTAAAATTTTCACCTCTAGCCACGTTATAGTGTGAACAGAAACTTTACTTGTTCATTCAGAATTGTATTTTCTAACTCTAAACATGACGTCATGAAACATATTGTGGTGGGAGTAAACAACTACGATTTCACGCAGTAGTCGCTTGTATACCTACATGTTTCTGTGCAGGTAGGACGCTGTCTTTGTAAACGATTTGTTTCATTTTACGTCCTATTGTATTATCAGCATTGACAGTACGTGAGATGTATGTTATTATACTTTAGGCTGAATGGCGTTTTACTACCTAATAAATTTAATTTTTATTTTCACCCCATAATGCGCGGTATTACAATATGCACAAAAGGTTAAAAACGTATATTATTCGAAGAGTAAACACTTGTGGAAATTGATGTAGCTAGGCCTATGTAGGCGTCACGTGTCGAGTGTAGGGCTGCACATGCCCGGCTCTTAAATGAACTTTGAATTTTCCTATTCAACACTCGCATTAATAAAGAACTTGTTATACTATTTAAATAAAAAAGTGATAGTAACTAAATAAAAAAATCTTTCTTTGAGATAATAAAGGGGCGTTTGATTAAACCGCTCACCTGATTGTGATTGACTGCTAAAACCATGCACAACTGCAAGATAAATAGTCCTCCAAATTTAAAAGAATGACGACCCACTCAGTGAAATTGGTTGAAAGAACCGCTTCCTGTGAGCCCATGGCATCATTCTGATCAAGCTCGATTTTCAATATAGAAGATCCACGCTAATTTCATCTATATATATGTTTAAGTATATAAAAAAACTTACTTATTTGTACCGAGCCGGGCATGACTTTCAGTTGAAACAAATTTCAATGAAACTTATAACCCACTCAGCAATACAGACTACTAGTCCACGGGCCCACGTACAAGGGATTTCAGTGATTAATAACAGGCTGAAAGTTTATACACAGCTTCGTTTTGACGAGACACCCAACTTTTATCATTGAACCAAATTCTGATAGTGGCAGGAAAAAGCGGGATAGGGAGCGAAACACGTCGATTTGATGAGTGTCCCAAATTAAATAATAACAGTTTCTGAACATCAATTCTTTGAGAAAATACGATGGAAAACTGAGAAAAACTTGTGGCAAACCAAGTGAATGGTACCTTCCCGAGTGACCCCCAGCTCTAACATGTCAGAATGGTGACTTGAAAATTTTTAATCATTTTCATTAATAACAAACTGATTTTTGTTTTGGGGCTTGCAAAATATATATTTTTCATAAAAAATGCATCGGCATACAAACTTGATGGTAATTTTTTTGAGACTTACACTCGAAAAAATATTAACTCGGGGTCACTCGGGAAGGTACCATTCACTTTGTATGCCACAAGTTTTTCTCAGTTTTCCATCGTATTTTCTCGAAGTATTGATTTTTAGAAACTGTTATTTATTAATTTGGGACACTCATAAAATCGACGTGTTTCGCTCCCTATCCCGCTTTTTCCTGTCACTATCAGAATTTGGTCCAATGATAAAAGTTGGGTGTCTCGTCAAAACGAAGCTGTGTATAAACTTTCAGCCTGTTATTAATCACTGAAATCCCTTGTACGTGGGCCCGTGGACTATACGTTAAATATACTTAATGCTCTCACTCATATATCTTTGTTTATTGCAATTCTTCTGATAAAAATACAGCCATATACAGCCCAACATATTGATTAAAGAAAAAAATTTAACTCTAAATAAAGTTTATTAGTAAAAGAAAATAAATAAATATATGTTTATAGAAATGAAAAAATATTACAAATCATTGGTTTTTTTCTCAGGTCGCTGCCTACCAGTCTTGTGCGTCCACCTGTTCCACATGTACGGTTTAATATCACACTTCAAGCTGGATGCGACAAAAGCATGGAAGCTGTTTAGCTTAATTGAAGAGGGCTACCACAGCACCAATCCTTATCACAACTCGATCCATGCTGCGGATGTTACTCAGGCGATGCATTGCTTCTTGCAGCAAAAGAGGGTGAGTAAATATGATTAAATTGCATTTAGATCACTCGTACTGCTATACTAAATATTTAGATTAATAAAAAAGAGTGGAACGGAAGTCTCATCTTTGAGTTCCTGGGTGAGAACACATTATTAATGAAACTGATATTCTCACTTGACTTCTTACAAGTAATCCACAACACAAGGGAATACACAAACCTACATCGCTAGAGAACGCCACGCGTCCTAAAATCGCTCGTTCGGGACGAAGCATATACTGATAACTATGTAATACGAATACGAGTTTTCTGTCTACGTATCTGCAATAAAAATACATATTTCATCAAAAACTATACAATATCTCTTACGTCTACGTTACATATATTACTTTAAACATAGAGACTATCAAAGTCTTCAAACAACGAGCACAACAAACACAGAATCCACTACTATTTGAATGCTCTCAATCACTATTTGTAGACTACACAAATGTATGGCTCGTATAGAGATAGAAACCGCAAAATTCAATGAGAAAAGATAGTACCTTACCCATGCCGTCGATGCAGTATTAATGATAAATTTGGAAAAATCAAGAAGAATATAAGATTTGCTTAATTTTTGAATACGTAGCGTAGGTATATTGGTGGTCTGACGACCTGGTGAAGTTCGGAGGAAACCGTTGGATGTTGGCAGCACAAGACCGCTTGTTGTGACGATCCTTAGGAGAGGCCTATGTCTCGCAGTGGACGTCTTCAGCTGAGATGATGATGATATATTGTTTGGTTATGTCAAAGGAATGATTTATGACTCGATTTTATTGGCTCGAACTGTATCTGTCTATCAATGTCTCGGAATCTTTTAATGTATGTTTACTACATATTATTTACCGTCTTCAAGACATTTGTTTGTTAAAATTTTTATAGACATTTGTTTGCTGATTTTTTTACCAGGATCGCTACAAGAAAAAAAGTTATTGTTAAGATTAACCGTATACAGTCTATTAAATATTTTTTTAACTTTATATATTACTGTTATGCATGTTCATGCAAAAATAAAGATTTCTAGTCTGTGAGATATCGTGTGGTCAGACGGACGAACGGTCTTGATTCCGTTTTTGACAATTTCTTGAACACCGCCAGCAACTCTTCCGGTAATGAACACAGTCAGTAACGCTTTGAGTTCATTTTTCATGTTAGAGAATAAAAGGAAGTTTCTAAGAGGGGGATATTCAAACTATTAGTGCCTAAAAGATATCATTTAGATGTAGTGTATATACATTGTATACATGATAGTAAATATGTAAGATATCGTGGTCCAGAATAAGACCGCTCACTTTACTGTTTTTTTTTTATATTTCTGTATTGTACAATACTTATTGTTGTGTAATAATGAGTATCTATCTATACGGTAAATATTTGTAATGCCAGAGGTGTGCAAAACAAGCTATTGTTCTAGTTATCGACCGTCTGTCTGTACGTGGTAATGTCAAATTATGTACAAGTGAGTTTAGACATTAACAGCTTATCAGTGGTTGTAACATTAAAATGTTCAAATTTAAATTTCACATATTTGTTCATCTGTTTACACAGCCTTGTGCGAACAGATATATAGTATAAACTCAGTGTATGTTCGTCCCACGCGAAAGACGCTTTGTTACATATTCGAACGCAGTAAAATAATAGTCATAGATTCCCGTTTTCAATCACTATATTAATATAACAGAGTGGGAAAATATTTAATTCTTCTTTATCGTATTCTGTTCATTTTAACTAAAAATATGTAAATTAAGTTTCTTGCAATGGTTTAGATCTTTCACTAGAAAACACTATAAATCGGTTTAAAATATGAATACTATTGTAAATAGGTTACATTTGTTCTTTTCACAATAATGAAAAGTTTACAAGAGATTATTCGAAAAGTTCAGTCACTCGCGGTTATTTATATCGGTCGGCTCCGGTGCTTTCACGTGTTTTGTTGTATACAAAATTGCTCATCTAAATATACGAATTTACGTAAAATTCAAACAAACAATAACGTATGCACGTATTGGCACCAAAATAACAATACGCCAAACGTACATATGTTTTATAATTTTATTTATCGAGGTCATACTGCCAATAAATTAGAAGTGGCACATACCTAGATATGTTTCAACAATCTGTGTTTAAGATTTTTGTGAAAATGCGAGGCTAGAAAGAAAGTAGGAATACTGGTACAGAAAAACGTTGTTATAGAAGTATCAAGAAACTGAAGTTGTGTTACTTTATTTCATTTTATTATATTATTAATACTTCCTGCATTACATTTGCATGAGGGGAACTTAATGCCGAGTGGCATTTTCTACCAGTCAACCTTTGGATTGTTTAGTAAAAGACGTGGCAGGTGCACTTGTCTTATGAAGAAAAGTTATGAACAATATATATATATAAGATAACAACTAACCTTTAACATAGATACTTTTACATAGATACATGTACAAATTAATATTTATAATTAAATATACAAAGTCTATAAAGTTATATTTGAGGTAATGAGCTTATGAAGATATATCTAATAGTTGTCTCTTATAAAGTTTTCTAACCTTGACCATAAATGTATCACGGTTTGTTAATTTCCTGATCTCAAGTGGGAGCGCATTCCATAATAGAATAGACTGGACAGCAAACGAAGAATGGATAAGAGAAAAAGTGTGTGTTGGACATAAGAGTAAAAGATTATTAGTGGAGTAAAGATCTCTGTCATGATTGGAACATAGCAATTTAACCTGTGAATTAAGATAAGTGGGAGCTATAGAATTATTAAAAATGGAATTCAGGGTAGTCAGGGCCCGCAAGCAACGGCGCTAACGTATAGGTAACCATAACAGCTGAGTTCGATAGGTAGAGAAATGGTCGTATTTACGTAGATTGAAGATGAACCGAATGCAATTGTTGAGAAGTCGGTCAAGTTTGTTGAGTAGATCTGCATTCAGGTTGAGATATCATACATCACAGTAGTCGATAATTAGGAAGATCAAAGCCTGTACGAGCATTAATTTGATGGTAGATGAAAAGAAGTCCTTGAGCCGATATAGTGATCGCAAGGTTCTAATTACCCTTTGACTTACGTTCCCAATTTGTGGTTTCCAAGTGAGGTTCGAATCAATCCATAATCCCAGATCTTTGGCAGACGAACTGAACGGTATAATAGATCCGTTATAGACAATCGGCGGCAGTTTAGACGTATCTACTCTGATTATCAGTCTGGGGTTACCCACGATAATAGACTGACACTTACGCTGAACCGCTCAGACTTTCTCAGATTCAGTTTTGATTGTCTCCAAATCACTGTTAATATTATCTATAACTTCTGCCAAATGATCGAGACCTGTTTGCGAATAAATTTAAAGTGATGAGATTGATAGACATCGAAAATAAGAGAGGAGATAAAACTTTAATAGCTAACGCCAATAAGAAAACCCTTCCAAATTCGCAATTGGAATAGACGTTTATCCAACTCACATCAATAAGTGACAATTTAGTAGAACAAACTATTTAACAGTACAATTTCATATTATTCTTAAGCGATACAGAATTTATGAAGTTTAAATCAAAATGGAACTGGCAAAGTATCCAGTTGAACTTTATGGTTTTCCGAAAATAAAATAGTTACTTCCAACACGCTACGATAAACTTACTCGTAAGCTCAGTGCTTGCATCTTCTTGGCCTTTAACATATCTTTTTTTTTTATAAATGGCTAGATAACCCACACAGCCTCGTCTGCGTCTCATGTTGCTCGTGGCGTGATCTTCTAACAGCTTGAACATATTTAATTACTATAAAAAGGGAACTCAAATCCCATTGTAAAAACTATTTTTTTAAGAGTAAATAAACTTTATTATTATTATTATTAGTTTTATTTATGCAGCGAGCGCACGCTATGGAAGCTCTTCGAAGGAATACTTTTCTATAGCCTATCTCAATAACTGAGCATCTATCACAGAAATATTGTTTCAAATCGAACCAGTACTTCCTGAGATAAGCGCGGTCCATCAAAAAAACTGTTCAGCTTTATAAGATTAGATAAAGATTGTCATTCAAATGTGGATCATTTTCGGTGTTGTGATGGCTCCGAATTTTGAGAATATTTCTCTATGACACTGCTTGTTATACCTAGTAACGTGTTTTCTCTCTAGAGATATTATGGGCAAGAAAATTCTCTTAAGGATCAATCATTCTTGTGCATACCTACATATAAGGCAAATGTTCTTTCTTTGAAGGAGAGGTATTGGAGTGCACATTTTTTACATGTTTTGTAATTAAGTATTATGATTAAAAGTATTACTTTCTACGTTAACAATTAGTATGTTTAACAAGAGTCTACTATACTACTACTACTCTAGTCTAGTCTACTAGCTACTACCGTTCCATTTTGTTTTTTTTAATAATATCTAGTTAACTATAACGTTATTAGGTATATCTCATAATATGTCTATTTTAAAAAATGCCTATCTGGATTATTACTTTCTTAAAAATGAATGCGGTCGTCTTCCTATTTTAAAGTTCCAATACGATTCTCAGACAGATCAGCCAGACTAGTCCTATTTTAAAGTTCCAGTACGTTTCTCAGACAGATCAGCCAGACGTTGGCCCTGTCGCATGAATTTATAAAACCATTCTATTATCTATTGCCTTACCGTTCCCTTTCACATTTCAAAGCGGCTAAATTGTAAAATAATTACTTCCACTAATAGTAAGTAGTATAAATTTAAATAATACTTTTTGACTAGTAACAATAGTTTTGTGTTGTTACCAAAGATAACTGAGCTTACTAGCAAGCGATATGGATAGATAGTATAGGATTTGATATTATCTGAGTTAATTTCTTGCATTAAACAATAAGATAGTCACTTTCATTATAAAAACCAAACTTGTTTAAAATATGCATGGCGTGTCTCAATAAGAGTACCTACACTTTTTAAATTTATTGTCATTTTGTCTTTGAGCATTTGGCAAATCTGATTTTTGAAGTGAAAACTTCTTTAGCGGCGCTGTGTACTTTTTTGAAATGGGTAAAAATGTATAAACTCGTGTCAGGTCACGTGACCTGATCGAAAATTCGTAAGACGGATGGAGAGAGGACGTATAATCTCGCGTCAGGTCACGTGACAGGACAGGCGGCGCAGGGCGCTTGCGCGAATGTTCGTGTGTATGTAATATAAATTGACTTGTTTGTGTACGATAGCGCAATAAATGAATATTGTATTCCACCACATAAATATTAGTACTTTTATACTGATAATGAAAGCAATTCGTTCGCAAAATTATTCTCTAACCGTTCCAAAATATAAAAAATGCACAACGTTAATATTCAAGTTTTCACTTCTGCCGGCACTCCCGGAGTGCAACCCGTCGATTTTTTTTGCAGGTGTACCATATGTTTATTTCGATTATGAAAAATGGATCGCTTCACAAAAAAAGCAATGCGTTATAGTTGAGAAAACAATAAAAAAAAAATTGGAATATTAAAATGAGACCGTTCGCACACTTCAAATAAATTTTCAGTTGAGACGGTACATTTTTTCTTTGGGATTTTATGTGAATAAATAAGAAACAAAGTTAATATTCTTACTATATGTGTAAGTATGTACGATGTAATACAGACTTGAAACCTCTAAGAAATAAGCACGTTTGTTTGCCATTTATTATTCTGTTACACTCATGAAATAAAGGGCAAACCTAGTGCAATAATCGAGCACTATTAAAATGAAAATGAAAGGAAATTAAGAGTATTTCAATAAGGATAGCTGTTTTGAGCTGGAAATTGCTAACAAACTCAATTCAAATATATGTTATTAATCCAGATAGGTAAGGTATACCTAAGTGTAGTCAAAGTCCAAAAGCACGACTACCTGCTATTCTGTAGCTGTGAATATATTCTTCATGTGTCCTTAATTACGAACGTTGAAGATTGTGCCAACGTTTTCCTTTTCTAACCGGTAGTTGCTTAATTCACACTGTATTTGACATGTAATAAAATATTTACAGCTATTATCTCTTTAGGTCTCACATACAATTCAAAGGCCACAGGGACGATAACAAAATGTTAACAAATTGGCGTAATGGGAACAGTGGTAGAAAGGATTGATGTGAACAATGGGTCGCTCTGTGGCGTAGAATGCGATAAAGCCAGCCAATAAATAAACGATAATTGAATAGCAATCGCGGATACTACAGCCACATGAAAAATATGGGACTTTCACATACGTAAAATTTTATAGCATACTATTAGACTCGGTGGAAAATATTATTATGTTCTTCAAAGAAATTCTGATATTCGTTCACATTTATTATGTTTTAAAATCGTTAAAAGGAATATAATAAATCAGTATACGCGTACGGTAGTCAAAATTAATTACTTTCGCATCCATATTTACAAGTTTGTTGTAAATATATTTTCATGTTAAATGTCTCATATTATTGTGTAAAAGAAAACAAATCGGTATTAATTTTATAAACAATATCGTGCCAAGTCCAGCCAATATTAGCCTCAGAACAGGTTTTTATTTCGGCATTGATATTGAGGTTCGCGTGTCTGTAAAGACCGATGCTACTCCGCATTTAATTGTGTGATGTATTCATTTTGTGTCCGATTTATGTAGTTGTTCGAACTTTTAATAAATTCATATTATTATATTAATTTTTTTTTTATTAAGTGACAAAATATTCGTGAGATGACCAAATTTTGACAGCGACTATCGAACAATGCGATTTAAAACCATTCTGCTTGATATTCTTTCCATTGTCCTAGTGGTTTAAACGGTCGCCATGCGGTTTTCTACTGCGCTAAGTGTTGTGGGTTCAAATCCCACATGGGACAACACTTTGTGTGATCCACAAATTGAAATTGAAAGTCTTGGTGTTCATTGCGTCAGTTTCATGTCGTATACTCCTAATGCGGAAGTTGTCGTACTTATATTTTATAACACACAAAATTTCATAAATCGGTACATCTGTTTTGTAGGAGCTTGGTAACAAACACTGCGACACGAGAATTTTATATATTAGATATTCTGAAGCTTGACATCAGAGTGTAGGGATCTAGAATTACCCAACACCTAAATGTCAGTACACTATCTGTGAGCTTTTCGTCTTCACAGTTCCTATAGTAACGTACAATAATACTGCTACTCGATCTCTCAACAATTTTTCAACTAATACTAATAACAAAGCCTCTTACTAGCTATATCTTAAATAAATTTTCTTCACAAACTGACTAATGACAGGAAATCTTACTTTAACTTACAAATACTTTTTTCTTTCTATTACGTCATCTAAATATTTTAAACATATTGTTAGAGTCATAGCGAACACTAAACACTATAACCTGTTTTATATTTATAACTGGGGAAAATGTTAAAGGGAAAAGAAAGCGGATTATGGGTGCCTCTTTATGAATTTCATTATGTTCGAAATATGAAAGGTTTGTGTGTCTGCCTCGTAAAAATCGAAATTCGCTCCACTTCAAAGTTTATTTTTAGTACATACCCGTTCCCGTATCCCAAATCTTTATATACTCGTTCTACACACATGTTAAAAAGGATTTCAAGTGAATATGTCTCGGTGTCTAGAAAATTTGTATGATGTTAAGAAATCATACAAAACGAGTACGGTAATTAAGAACCACTGAAGAAACCATGACTGAATTATAATCTAGGTTAAGTCTCCGATTTTCGTGAACAAAGTGTTAATGTATTTTGTTTTGACACATGATCATCTCAATTTTCCATTCAATTAGTTTGCCATGTTCTACGAATTCTCGTTACTCTGTACCGAGAGAGAGATAATTGTGTAATAGGAGAACGACGCTCGTTTCTCTCTTTTCTTTTTAAATTTTAGTGTAGGTGTAGTACTTGTAAAATATATTCACCTTGGGAAAACCACGCTTTGGCATGCATGGGCCGGCTCGACCGGAGTGATACCACGGCCTCGCAGAAAACCGGTGTGAAACAGCGCCTGCGCTGTGTTTCACTGAGTGAGTGAGGATACCGGAAGCGCTACCCCAACCCCTTCCCCATCCCCTTCCTCATCCCCCAAACGCCTGCAACGCACTTGTAACACCTCTGGTGTTGCAATGTCCATGGGCGGTGGTAATCGCTCACAATCACGTCTGCACGTTTGCCCCATATTTCATAAAAAAAAAAAAATAACTTTACGAAGTGTAAAAGGTATATACCGTTTAGGTATAGTATAGGTAAATTAGTAATTGGTAAATAGTATAGTACAATTAAATATGTAACATCAGTACTTAGTAGTATATTGTACAACAAATAGTTGTAAAAGTTTGTGTGATCTTCTTGATAACATTATTATGAAACCGTTCCAATGTGAGTATGAAACTGTATAAGTGGATAAAATTGAAAATGTTTTATTTACGGTTTTTTCGAGTTTATCACCCAAATGAACAGTTAATCGCGTCTGTTAAAAACATGGGCGGAAGTTGTGTGTATTTCCGTATTAGAATAGAGTTTTAGAATCCATTTACATTGTTTTTTTTTTGTGGCATATGGGGCAAACGAGCAGACGTATCGCACTGAATCGGTGAAACACAGCGCAATAAAAATAAAATTAAGTATAATATGAAGTCGCTGCCGCCTCTGATCGCTTCAAGTATTTAAGTACTCAACGGATTATAATACAGTTTTACAGCTATATGTTTTCAGTGATTCAAGAGAAAGCTTTATATGTATGTGTAATACGAGAATTTCAAAGATTGTCGTGCTAAGCCGAGCTGAGTCGCTAGTCTGTAAAAAAAATATTTTGTTGGGATACTAAAACGTCGAGAGCGGCGTGGCAACGGCAAGTTAAACTCTCATAACAATATGACGGCCCTCTTCTATTCTACGTCAATTAACTGTCAAGCCGTATATAAACCATTCCGGCCGTTGCCGTTTGATAACAATAAGAATATTATACGTAGGCTGTTCCAAAAATAGTTAGTGAAATGAAAAATAGAATAAATAATAAATATATATTTTTTTCGGACATCTAACACACAACATTACCTAGTCCCAAATTAAGCAGAGCATTATGCGTACTAGATAACTGATATAAATACAAATATACTTTCTTTGTAAATACTTAGAAAACACTCAAACTTCGAAACAAATATTTGCAGATTGTACAAACATTTGGTCTGACCCAGGAATCGAACCCGAGATTTCAAGCACAGCAGCCGCATACACTACCACTGCGCCCCCAAGGCAGTCAAAAGGAGTTATTTTACAGCTTTTCAAAATATCCTCCTCCAATCCTAATGCACTTATGCATTCGGGTAAACCAGCTTTAAAAACATTTTAAAAAGTGTCTTACGGGAGGTAGAAAAATAACCGCCCAAATTCTTCGACGGCCTCGTCTGCAGTGCTTAATTTTCGACCACGAAGCATTTTTTGGTAAACATGTAGCTAAATCTGGGTTGTACCGAGGATGGGGTAACATTTGTACCTCTGAAGTTGTCAAATAATCCATAGTTCTAACACCTGTGTCAGCGGGCACGTTATCTTGTTGAAAAAAAGCCACTGCCACCACTCCTTGGGCGCTCGATCTTATCCAACTCTCCGAAAGCTTGAGGCAGACAAATTTGGCTATACCATTCACTAATAGCTATTCCACGGTCTTCTAGCGGAATTACTGCTATTATACTATATGCTATGCTATGCTATACGGCCTCTGCGTCGAATAAAACCGCTATCATTTTTTATTAACGATCCGACCTCGAACCACTTATGTGGGAAAATCGTCCTCTTCAGACACCCATTGCGTGGATTGCTGCTTTGTGGGAGGATCGTAGCTATATATCCATGATTCGTCAGTTGTAAGAATGTAAGATACGTTTGGCGAAGTTCCTCGTTAGAAATTTTCTAACACAAATTTGCACAAATCAACACGACGGAATTTTTGCTCATCGGTGAGAGAATGAGTTATCCATCACGAGGCAAGCTTCTTAACATTAAGGTTCATGTTCATGCAGGGTGGTGAAAACTGCCTGTGATTCAATATTTAGTTCAGTCTGTAATATCTATATTCTCTAGATACGTAAAATGTATATTCTCTCGGAAAAGCTACTCCACCCTGACGACGATTTCATAAGTTACTGCAGTTAGTGGTCTTCCGGGTCTGGTCTGGAGTCATCGTTTAAGCCCTCTCGACCACGTTTAAATTCACGAAACCAAAAAGTAATTATTGCTAATGCAGGAGCAGACTCCTCAAAAGCAATTTGTAAATTTTCTTTAGATTCCTTGAAGTTTAACCCTCGTTTATAATCATAGAAAAACATGGTACAAAAAGCTTCCCGCGAGACGTCTATTGTTGCAAACAAAAAAAAAGTGACGGATAACCTTTAAACATATAAAAAAACTACACATAGGTGAAGAAAGAGGTTTTTGTTGAAATTAGCCGTTAATCCAAAATAGTTTCATGAAAAAAGAGATTGTATTTATTCTGTGGCTATCAATTTTCGGAACAACCTAGGTATACAATAACTCGTTATCATTATCACTACCCATTTTTCTGTAGATTCAGTCAAACGTCCGGCTTCTAATTATAAAACTGCGATCTTTACCAGCATTCTTTTCATAAGTCTCTACGCCTTTTTCAAACTGGAAGTTATAGATCGACAAGCAGGCAGTAGATTTTGGTGTTTCCACCAGATTTACCTTTACCATACATTTATCCAGTACATGCTGTGGCGTCCATTTGTGTCAATCTATGATTTTTAACTGTAGCTTCAATTTAACGTTCATAAATGTCACTTAGCGTCTTAATTGAAAAAATAAAACCGTTTAAAAATGAATTTGAATTTGAAAATGGTCATCGGTTCTGCACACATATATCTATGTCCTTCTTTAAATTAGTGCTCGTACTTAGCAGCTGAAGAAGTAGAAGTTTATTAGAAGTAGATTTATTATTCTATAGTTGGTTCCTTGAACCTGAAGATCTGATGATGGAGAAAATAAGGAGCCGTTTCAAATATTATAGACAAACAAATGAATTTGTATATTTTTTACGATCTTGGGAGAAACCTAAGTCCAGCAGTGGACTGCAAGGAGCTGATGATTATGATATTTTTTACTTATAAGGTACCTGTAAATTCACTCCCGACAAGCACCTTTCGGTATAATAAAACTTATGATACTGACTGTCAAGAATAAGAATTTTCGGGTTACCGATAAATCATTTTCAACTTTACTTCGTGAAAAACAATGAGAGAGGCACAGTTTTTCTGTAACCTCATTTGTGTTAGTAACGGCCGGACAAGATGTGCCTAAGCAATGTTATTCCACGATTTAACATCAACTGACATTAAACTGTCCACTGCTGGACATAAGCTTTTCCTACTAATTCTACTAATTTTACTACTAAAAAAAATAGATTCAAAACAAAGTAATTTGAACAGTTTAGTCCAAATTATTTTATATTCTTAGCTCTAAACTTGGTCTGCACCTGTTTTCTTTTCGTAAGTACATAGGTACATACACAAGTATATATGGAAGCCTAGCAGTCATCTAAGCCACTTTAATAAAATTTTGTTTCACAAATAAGGACTTACGAAGACGGCACTTCATCTCTTATTGTAGCCAATTAATCATCTATACTAATATTATAAAGCTAAAGAGTTTGATTGTTTATTTGAACGCGCTAATCTCAGAAACCTCTGGTCCGATTTGAAATTTTTTTTCAGTGTTCGTTAGCCCTTTTATCGAAGAAGGCTATAGGCTATACATCATCACGCTAATACTAATACGAGCGGAGCACCAATGAAGAATGTTTCAAAAAGGGGGAAAATTTCACGCTACGGGCAATAGAAGATGCAAACGAGGTTGAGTGGGTCAGCTAGTTATTTGATAAAAAAATTATAAACGCGTAATCGAGACAATTTCTTAGCCTGATACCCATTTCAGGCCAAGTAAAGCGCTATAGTAGATTTTAACCAATTAGATTTACTTAAATAATAAAAGCTCATTTGCTCACTAATTATATATTGTATTATGTTGAACATGAAAAGCGTACCATTTTATTATTATTTCTTTAAATACAATTATTTATTGTTTAGCGGCACTCCCAGTCGAATTTTGTCTACTCATGTCCAACGATTCGTTTATCGTCAATTCATTCAGCGACCGAGCGTCCCACGCTGTTTTCAACGTAATAGGAGCTTTTTCGTTAAGTACCATTTACGTCTATCACCGAGAGTAAAAATATAAATGATATAGCTGCGAGTCCCCCAAATCTACTTCACAGTCAATACCGTATTTACTTCATGATAGAATATTTTAATCAAAGTCAATCAAACCATTTGATGTACTGCCTCGGTGGCGCAGTGGTAGTGAATGCGACTGCTGTGCTTGAGGTCTCGGATTCAAATCCTGGGTCGTACCAAGTCTTTGTGTGATCTACAAATATTTGTTTCGTGGTTTGGGTGTTTTCTATGTATAATATGTATCTATTTACAAAAAAAAGTACATATCAGTTGACTAGTACTCATAGCATAAGCTCTGCTTAGCTTGGGACTAGATGGCGTTGTGTATTAGATGTCCGAAATATTTACATTTATTTAATATTTGATACGTTGAAACCGCATCTAAATGACCGTTTTAATCGAGGTTGTATGCCTACTTAAGTAATACGTAACCGATTGGTTAGATTTGAGTACTAGTTGAGCCCCGCGGTTTTACCTGCGGTACAACAAACACCGCGAGGCAAAGCTAATTAAAAAAAACCCAGCAAGTACCGAGAGTTCCGTACGTACCTGTAGGTGTATTATTTGATGTAACTAAAAATGTACGCTTATCGCAACTTTTCCTTTATCTGTGCTATAAGACGTTGCTTTGTACCAAATTTCAGGATTCTTATTTCACGGGAAGTACCCTGTAGGTTTTGATTCCTTTGCGATTGCGAGTGTCGAAAATTTGCAGTATAAACGGCTGTATCTTTTGACTTCGTTGGCTTAGAAGTTTAATTTTTTCACCGCTCCAAGGGACAGTAGATCTGAGTATTTGATATGAATTAGTGCTTGATACCGCCACGCGTTCTTGAGAAAATAGGTCTTGACAGTCGGACAATAAAGTGAGCCTATAAGGATTTCGTTTTTTCCTTTTTAGGTACGGAACCTTATAAAGTAGCCTAAGTTACCCCTTTTATCATCAGCTATCTACTAGTGAAAGTCCCATCAAAATCGATGCAGCCGTTCTAGAGATTATCCGGAACAAATAGACAGACAGACAGACAAAAATTGTAAACTGTTATTTTTATATATGTACCGTGTACATATGCATTTAGTAAAAAGCTGTTGTTTTAATATTGCAACCAGACACTCCAATTTTTATTTATTTGTATCTAGTATAGATAAATAAATCTAACACGCTCAGTTAAATAAAACCGAGGTTATTAATTATTGAATAAACATCTTCAGAAATGTTGCTTATACATTTAATAAAATTGGAAATTTCCATTCTGAGAAATTCCCAAGCTTATTATAAATAATTGAATATTGTAAGACAATCATCGACAATCGGTGATAAATTGTATATTTCTACCGCAATAAGGTCAAGTATTCGAGTATTTTATTTTATAATGTAAGATAAATTCATCTAATGGCTCATAAGTTTTGTACTTGTCACGTTTCAGCCTTTACTATTTTTTGGTATACATATTTTCACTCATAGCTATGTTTTATCTTTAGTTCGAAGCTACAAATATATTTTTAGTGTACTTCAATGCCAAGAAGGTACCTAAAACCAATTCCCCGTTATGAAATGAAATGAAATGAAATGAAATGAAATGATTTATTTCACATAAATAGAGTACATTTACAGGTGTTGTTACAGTTTGAACTTAAGAGACCGTCTATTTAGCCACTGGTGGCATGTGAAAATGTCCTTATTTAAAATTCTATTAATTACATAAATTTTAAAAGAGTAAAAAAATATAAATTGTCAAAAATGACATTTAAATATTATTTATTATATTGCAAAATAGTCAAATTAAAAGTGAGTCAATTAAATATTACACATGTCAAGCTGTATTCTCATTTTCAATAAAAAATTCTTTGAGTGAATAATATGACTTTTCCAGAAGCCATCTCTTGAGATGGTTCCTAAAACGACACAGTGGTAAATCCCTTAGACAATTAGGAATCTCATTATACACTCTTATGCACATTGAGTAACAGTTATTTTTATATAAAGTTGTTCTTGGAGTACATTCTAAAACCAACCTATTTGGGTATCTGGTATTTCTTGGATACTTATCTCTTGCTTTGGTGAACAGGTTTGGATGTGTTTTTACAAAAATCGATATCTCGAAAATGTACATACAATAGAGAGTTAGTATACCTAAGTTTTTAAAATGCGGTTTGCACGTTTCGTCTGGTGCAATTCCAACTATGGCTCTAACACATCGTTTCTGTGCGATAAAGCATCTGTTTGCCTCCGAGGAGTTTCCCCAAAGCATCAAACCATATCTCAATACCGAACTCACGTAGCCATGATACGCTAATACAGTAGTGGCTTGTGATGAGGTATTCCTAAGATTGCTCAGAACATAAACAAATCTATTAATCTTACTACATGTAGCATCAATATGTGCTTTCCAGTTGACATGCTTGTCCAATGTTATACCTAAGAATTTTATATGTTCCTTTTCTTTAATTGTTGTTATTATTGGAATTTGATTTGGAAATCGTATGCTTTGAAATCGTATGTAACTAGTTTTACTTAAGTTTACATTCAAATTATTTAGCTCTAACCATTTTGTCACCATATGGATCGTCTCATTTACTTTATCGCTAAGATTAGTCAAATTATTACATGTCAAGATAATGGAGATGTCATCAGCAAATAAAACTGTTTTGTATTTTACAATGTCAGGAAGGTCATTAATATATAAAAGAAACAGCAACGGCCCGAGCACACTGCCTTGTGGGACCCCAAAGCTATTTATATTAAATGGTGAGCTACTGGTCGATAAGGTTGAGTTCTCTCCTATATGTCGTATGTCCACTCTTTGTAAACGATTGGATAAGTACGATTCGAGCCACGACAGAGCTGGTCCCCTGATTCCATACTGTTCCAATTTCTGCAACAGCAATTCGTGCGACACAAAGTCAAATGCTTTGGACATATCAAAAAATATCACCAGCGTTGTTAGTTTTTTATCAATACTTGTAACAACGTTATGAATTAAAGTAAAAGCCGCCAATGTTGTTGATTTTCCCCGCTGAAAACCATTTTGCTCAGGCTTTATAATATTAAATTTATTCAAAAAGGATGTTAAACGTAAGTGCATAGCTTTTTCAAAAATTTGTGATAGTATAGGAATAAGTGTGATCGGTCTGTAATTCGACATGTCCAATTTGTTATCTTTCTTATGTATAGGTTTTATGATTGATTTTTTTAATATTTCCGGAAATGATCCCTGTTCGAAGGACAGATTAATTAGATGTGTTAGGATAGGAGTAATAAATACAGCACTTTTTTTTATAGCCAAAGTAGATATTTCGTCATACCCCACAGAGTTGCTATTGTTTAGATCCATTATAATTTTACATACATCTGTATAATTTAGTGGCTCCAGAAATATACTATTTTGTATGACAGTTTTATTAGTGTTTTGTATATGTTTTCGTGTAATATTTAATTTTATGTAGTATTCATTGAATCTACATGCATGCATACTACAGTTGGGTTCCGAATAATCTGATTATTTACTTCAATATCTGTAATTAAGTTTTTTATTAAATGGTTTTCAGTTTCATTTTTTATAACTGACCATGCAGCTTTGCATATATTTTTTGAGGTACTAATAAATTTATGATTACAATTTTTTTGAGCCTTACATATGCAAAGTTTTAAAATTTTTGAATATTTTTGAAATATTATTTTATTTTGTAATGTCCTATTTCTGTAGAATCTATATCTTAGCATTCGCTTCGTATGACAACTACGCCGTATTCCTTTAGTGATCCACTTAACATTACGTCTTTTATGGGTAGTTTTAAATTTCAGAAGAGGAAAACATAAATCGAAGTACAACACTAAGTCATTGTGAAAGATAGTAAATGCTTTATTCAAATTATTTTCGTCATAAGCATCACTAAAACTGAGGCTGCCCAAACAGTCACAAAACTTTTTTATGCTATCCGTATTATAGACCCTTTTAGTAAAAAATATAGTACTATGCAATTTAGTTACTGTTTTAATAGGGACAAACAACATTTGGGCCGTTTCATGATCAGACAAGCCTAGTCCTATTACTTCGCTATGAGCGTTCTTGAATTTGTTTCCTATAATGTGATCAATACAAGAGTTCTGTCTAGTCGGTTCATTAATGTAGAAAGTCAAATTATAGTTATAAACTATATCGGTTAATTGTTGGGTAATTTTCCCGTGTCTTAAAGTATTAATATTGATATCACCTACTAAAATAATATTACGTCTTTTTCTAAATAATAATTTAAAAAGAAGTAAATCTAATTGGTTGAAAAACATGTTAGTATTTGAGTGTGGTGTGCGATAAACACATACAATAACTATATTTTGCTCGCTTATCTCAATACCACAGCACTCAAAAGTGTCTTTACAAGCATAATCAGACAAGTTCAGTGGTTGAACCTTAGTTGTTGTGTCAGCATATATACATACCCCCCCTCGCGATTTATTTCTACAGTAGGTATTAACCAAACTATATCCACTGATTTTTGCATTAGCTTCGCAACCTTTTTTGATGAATGTTTCAGAAAAACATAGTATCGCCGGTAGTTTGTTACAGATGTTTAAGTCATGCAAAGCTACTTCTATTAAAGCTCTTTTTGATAAAAGACCAGCAATATTCTGATGAAGAATGACAAGCTTTGAATTAACTCCGAGCGGAGCGAAAGGAATGAGGCGAATCACAGTATAAATCTGAATTTACCAATAAAGACATTCCGTTTATATTTCTGTCGTATGATAAATGGTTTGAATGTATATTATTGTTCGTGCTAATTAAGTATTCAAGATTTTTAAAAATATTCCTCATACCATAATTATTTAATTGGCCATTACCTTTAAACATAGTATAATCACAAGAAAGGTCTAGGTTTGAATCGAACAGCGTTACATAATTGCACATCAGATTGTCTTGATATAATAAGTTATTAAACATTTCTATTCTAAAATTGTAAATTGTTGCATAGTAGCTGTATTTGTATGTGGGTAAACATAGTATAATGTTAGTATTATTAATAGCCGACAATACCTCACGCATATATGCAATCAAGTCGAAACAGTTAAGAGATTGCTTGAAGTCCTGTTCACCTATAAATATTATGCAATAGTCATTGAAATTATAATTATTAATCTTTGTAGCAATATTATCCAATAATTTTTTAATACCACAATTCTGTGAAAGATAATGACATATGTTGTAGTCTGGAAAGGTAGTTTCGGCCACAGACAATACCTTATTGGTTTTATTGCTACTTACGATGCACAATTTACTCCTCTTTTCTTGAATTTGGTCGTTCGTGTTGTTCTTCGTTGTGCTTGTATTATCTTGTGGAACAATTTCTGCATTGATTGATTTTGGAGTCATACATTTTGTTGGGTAGTCATTTTGTTGTTGTTTAGACGGTGTTTTCCTATGCGGAGTTGATATTTTATTATTCTTATGTGGAGTACTAATGGTACTTGTTAATTGTTTAGTCACTTTTTTTACTAAGCTATGTTTATTATTCATGTTTTCCATGGTTTTCTTAAGATCGTTGTTTTCAATCGAAAGATTATTTATTTCCTCATGTGCTGCCGATAATTGTGAGTTCAGTTCATTTATTTTGCATTTTAATTCTGCTATCTCCTCACTTTCAACATCTAGTATGTTTGGGACACTATTAGTGGTGCTATCTATTGACGAGTTATTAGAACTACACTCTTCTAGTGTTTCCGATAACGACTTTGAACGTGGTCTCCGAAATGTTATATTCTCCAGAAAATTCATTTTAAATGTGTAAATATTAGTTCTCGATTATGAGTTGGACGAACCGTTTTAATATTTTAGTATAATTTACAATCGTTGTCTGTTATGTATATGAGTTACTACTCGTATAATAGTTTTAGATTTGTATTTATTAATTAAATAAATATAAAAACATGTTGGCCTCTAACGCTTGATTTGTATACTATTTGCCTTTACACTTAACTTTTAGTCCTCATACACTTAACTTTTTGTTTCCATAGATCGATGATTATATAATCATTCGACTTATAACGCCATCTATTGTTGTTCTTTGGAAGTAATTTTAACAAATTTGAATTTTGATTTATTGCTAAAGTGACCGTTTTGATAATGAATTTATAACAATATTTCACAATGGTAATACAGTATAGTTATTTTTTGTATTATGTTGTCAGCCGCGAACTTCTTTTTACCTTTTTTGTGTTCAAAAGAATTTGCATGTGATTTATTTTTATCGAGGGTAGATACTGAGGCTCGCAATCTTTTTATGCATAGTGGATTTGTCTTCACTAAGTAACTTCACTTGATTAGTTAAAATAGTTCACTTTGGATTTAACATTCATTTGGATTTAATCATTATCATTGAGTAACACTGGTAAGTGTATCTCAGTTTAGTTCTTATTAAGTTTTTATAATTATTGTTTGTCTGCAACTGACTTCATTGCGTCTCTTGAGTCATTCGGTTTCAAATCACTTTTATCACTTTTTGCATCTTTAATCACTGTTTTAGCATTTATTTTCCTTGTTAAATTGCGGAGTTGATAGTAGTAGTCATCAAGAGGTACCTAAGTCTTCCGAATTCAAATGAGTCACTCTTTATGTTACGAGTATTCTAAATTCAAAATTTTTGCTTCTCAATATTTTTAATTTTTAATGGAAAGGAGACCACCTACCTACCTATTTAATATTAAACAACACAAAAAATCTTTCAAAATCCGATCTTACAAACGCCAAATCTAGTATTAACACTAAAAAGTAGTATTCCTGTTTAAGATGAAAATTGTTCTTTTGGTTCTCAACCATAAAGTTTACACGTACCATCAGAACTTAGAAGGTAGCTAGTAGAAGCAGTTCTTTTGCCTGCATTAGTCAATTAACTTTTAAGTTCTAAACAGCTGTAAAATACGCACCTAATCGTGAAATTCTCGGCCACAAATACGGTATGCGGAATTGTCAACATTATTGTAAAGTATGACTCATTCATTCATTCACGTCGTTAATTATGCTAGTAGGACTGTCGCCAGTAAATGTACAAATTTAATTGACTCATCGCTTCTACTCATTCTGCGGTATTAATATTTGCTAACCACGCTATTAATTTTCATTGCGTAAATCCACTTCATGATTTTACGGTAAAATAAAATTAGTAACGTAATGTAAATTGTAATTGTAAAACCTTGGGTATTAACCGGTCGCCTGCTTAACTTAGTGTAAATGTCACTCTTGTAGCCATTACCCTGAGTTATGAGTATGAGTTGCTAGATTCTCAAACCTATAATAAATAAATTCACTACTTATTCGTACCTTATCGACATAGGTGTCACATAGATGATCTTCTACCCGACATCTATGCTCTGAAATAGATTTACTCATTATAAAAGTTCCTTAATATCAACCAATCGGCTCTCCCTGAGTATAGCAGCAAATAATAATAATGTGATAGAAAAACAGTAACAGCTACGTTTAACTTTCTAGAAACGTCTAGTATATAAGTGTATCTAAGTAGTTAACCCTCAATATCTGTTCGAAACAGACAGCGTTTTGAATTCCAATTTGAAGAAATTTGATCGAATACGATCGCTATTTCGTCAAGTCACAAGTTAGACTCATCCTTAAGGTAATTTAATAGACACATCAAACACTTGTAGAGAATGTGTGTGATTTAAGCCGTGGACCGTTAAAGAAATATAAATTATTCAATAAGATTATTTAGTATTTAGAAATGTAATTCGTTGATAATATCATACAATAAAGATCACCGAATAGGTCAAATAATAAGTTGCTGTTTACTAAAAGCTATTTTCGCCACTACCAACAATCGTGGACTAGCGACATTTCAACTTAAATACATTTATTCTAATTTTTGCTCCTTTTAAAAGTTATATTGTTTTAAAAATGACCGAAAGCTCTTAAGAAGGAAAATTATATATGATGCTTTTTACTGTAAAAGGTAAACACTGTGCAAAATCATACCAAGACATTTTAAAATTTTCACGGTGAAAATGCTTTGATTGAACGGGGAGTGGTTTGCTTCCGTTTTCGTTCCGGAAATTTCGGTGTCAACGATTTACTTCGGTCTGGTCAGCTATAACACGTTCGTCGGTGAGGCTTTGCAACTGGTTGGGAGAAACGGGCAACGCAAGCTACCATGAAATAGGATGTAATCAAACATCTATGATATGGCTGGCATTTAGGGATTGGAAAGACGCATCCGAAACATCAAGCTTATTTGTAAAAATAAACTTAATGTTTAGGTTTCCACATGAACGTGTTTGCGGCGGGATTAAACTAAACGAACAAAGAGCTAGAGCTAGAACAAAATATTTTAGTGTGTGGCGACTTCGAATGAGTGGCGAATGAAAACTCGTTTTCAGCGTTTACACTTCATCAAAAAGCAACGAGTAAGAATGAGAACCAAAAACTAGAATACTTGCACGATAGATGTTTAGATCAGCCGAACGGAAGCTCATTCATCATTCGCGTCAGCGTGTTTCGCTATGTCCGACTGTGATAGCAATATTATCATTTCAAGTCAAAAGTTTATAAACAAAAGGAAAAGACGTTGACGAGTTACAAATTTAATGCTTGCAAGTTGTACTTTTATAGTGTTTAAAAGGCGGATTCCACAGACATCTGCAATTTTGGTCTGCTTCTATCATTAATAGATATTTTCTTGAGAATAATCCACAATTAAATCGATTTGTATATATTTAAAATCGCTAGAACATAAGAACGCTTTAAAAAGCTCCGCTTCGAGAAGCGAGCATGTCTCCGACAATGTAAGAACACTAAGCAACTGTTCTGCTCTAGAGTCTGAAGTAAATCGGCCTTTAAACAAATATTTTTTTACTAACCACCAGTGAATTACGAAATGGCAACAAATACAATTCATTTTTAATAACTTTTTTCAAAGGCGAGAAGTAGCTTTAAGGACCTTTGAAAGTTCCTTTGAAATGGAAAATTAACTTTACTCGAGCAACTTAATTATGAAAAGCATCTATTTTATATGAAGGTTTTTATCGTTCCATTTCTGGTGATAGGTTGGTATACTGTGAGTGTAAACATTAAGACTCATTCACTTGTAATCTGTCAACAAGTCAAGGTTACATACATCTCGTAATTATATTATGCCCACAATTAGTTGATTAGTGTGCCTATACATCAAGAAATAACTACTAATATATTTCAGACTAATTTTATATATATTTTTTCGTTAGTAGATATTAGTAGGTACACAGGTAAATATCTTTTTTTTCTACTTCAAGAGAGACTAGCCTTTGGAAAATTTGTGAACAGATGTGGGTCCAACGTTGAGAGACCCATTGGGAACTGGTCGAAAGTGTAATGAGAGACTTCATTAAAACACCCCAACTTCATAAAACGATGACGATCATGGACCAAGATTATTTGAAAGAATACTATACTAGCTTATTTTGTACCGGTTGAATTAAATGTTCGGTAATCACCTCTTAACGGTTTATCCTACGAGCCCGCTTTAGACAGCTTACAAGTGTCAGCAAAGTGCTGGATGTTATTGTTTTATGCCCCTGTATCTTTCTAAAAAGGTCTCCTGGTGGTTCACAAGACCCATCAATTTTCGACACGGGCCCATAGTCTAGTAGATAGCTTGAGTTTGTTTAGGAATGGTATGCTTTAAATCAACAGACAACAACAACAACAACGGCAATTGGGTCAGTTCAACCTCCTAATGGATAAATAGAATAGATTCACGGTACCGTGTGAAGTGACCTGTATAGTGTATTGCTAATGACTATTGGTTTCCAGTACCACAAGCCAATCAGAATTGTTAATCAAATCAGTTCGTTCAGATGTAATAGGATTTAGTTATCTCTCATCTAAATATTGACAATACAATAATTATATTTCTGTTAACTTAAGGGAAGCATAATGGTTTTAGATGCTGTAGCTAAACAATAACTAGCAAAGATTTGCTGGCAACTGCTGATATGATAGATTTTTTAAATGTCGTCATCATCATCAGCCTATCTCAGTCCACTGCTGGACATAGGCCTTTCTAATGCATGCCACTTAGTTCGATCCTCGACTTCCCGCATCCAGCTCCTGCCAGCCGTCTTGCGCAAATCATCACTCCACCTGACCTGTAGACGTCCTGCACTACGTTTGCCGAGACGCGGTGTCCATTAAAGAACCCTTTTACCTCAATGGTTATCGATTCTATACCAAAAATGGCCAGACCACTACCACTTCAGCTTGCTAGTCTAATGGGCTATGTCGATAACCCTGGTTGTATGCCGAATCATCTCGTTTCTGATACGATTCTTCAGAGAAACGCCGAGCATAGTCCTCTGCATAGCACGCTAAGCGAGCCCTTTCCAATGCAGCAGTTCACTAATGTAATGGAGCAATTCTTAAGGATTGTTCTTAAGAAAAGAACCAGGTTATTTTTTAAAAGTGTTATTTCTAGCACTAAGATTCCTGAAAACTGTATAGAGCAGATTGACTAGGCAGACCAACTTGTAGTAAGTGCCTACCATCGCCATAGAACTCCTGCAACGTTAGAGATACTAGGTACCTATTTGCCTGATTTGAAAGTATTTAAGCAATAACCGCAGGCGATAGTTCATTCAACAGTGATAATTTGTACAAGACGAGTCTATTATTGAATGTGCTCAGTGAAATTCTACAAACCAAAAAGTTTTGAAGTGAGTTTATTCATGTTTGCGTTTAAATTTGCCTCGGATATGAAATATGGGTACAACAATCGCTCAGACTAGAGCCAAGAGAAGTTTTTACTAACTTCTATTAAAACTTCGGGATCGTAGTTTCATCAAGCTATCTACCTAGGTATGAAGCTTTTTCAAACTGTACTTCACATTCAGTGTTTAAAAAAACGCTAAATATTTACACAAAATAAATTATCTAAATTTTTATTTGTGGTATATGTCAGTGTACATAAATCTCTTACATTTTCTTTTTTATGACATTAATCTTCTTATTAATTAATAGGTGAATCCTTAACTTTGTGACCCTTTTTTACGAAAAGAATACAAAACGTAGGAGTATACAATTTAGCGTAATTTAAGTTTATATCGAGGAGGATTGCAGAAAGCTTAAAGAAAAATAAAACTCAATGGAGTTAAGTTCGAATTTCGACTACTTGGCGACAACTTTTAAAGGTTTATTCCACTTTTTATCACCTGGGTGACATGATCCAGGTGAATTAAGTAGAATTTTTAATACAACAAAGGCAATTTTTTATAGTCCTATCCTATCACGACATGTGTGAAATCAGGGCATACAAAAGTGTACTTTGTTCACCCACGTGAGCAAAGCGGGACAAACCTTTTTAAACTATTGTAGCATTTTATAAGACTTTAACTTGACTTGTTTTTGCTACTACTGCTTTTGGCAAGCAATATAAAATGATACTACTTGTTTGTTTCCATTTGTTGTATAGTTGTAAATATATTGGTTCGCCACGCTTCAGTGTCCACATTCCCAATGAGAATGGTGACCACCACTCTTGGATTCTAATCATGCTTTCAATTAGGTAGAGTGGAGTCATTTAGTAACTATTTATAAAGAAAAGACGTTGATTTTCGCAAGTAAGTTAAAACAAAACCTATGTAAGTAAAGCTGTAATATATGTATAAAATTTCGGTTAATATTTTCGACATAATCCGTGGAAGAAACTTTTATATAAGTACCCATTTTTCCAGAGTAAATCATCGACACGTATGTAAGGACAGCTTAAATATACATAATTTCTGTCAATACTTTTGTCATAAACGGCGAAATATTTTAGTTACAATTTTATAATATCGAAGAATTTTCAATGCACGTAAAGAATAGTGGTAAAATGTGAATTTTAGATATAGGCTTGCAACTATTTACAAATTACACTAGATACCGCAAATAACTGTAACAATTTATTTTGTTAACAAAATGCTTTCTCAACACCAGCCGAGTTTCCACAATAAGATACCTATTAAAAGCACAGAACCTACGAAGTAATATTATGCAGAAATTGCTACCGCGGATACGATTTGTCGCAGCCTGTTAGTAGCAAATACCAATACGTGAAGTTTATTGCAAATATACTTCACAGAATTCGAGTTACAGTATCGTTCCACTTATCACAAGAAATGATATTGAATCCATTTTATCGAAATGTATTTTACATTTTTCATTTAAGACGTTATTTGGTTACCTATCGATTTAAAATTGTTTTATCGGACTCAGTTAATATTTATATTGTGCTCATATGCTTCTTTAAACAATAATACTATTGATTGTCCTCGACGGAGATTAATCTGTTTATCAGGTGTTTTTTAGCTTTTATTGTTAGTCAATTGGACATTTTTTATGTATGGGACTGCCTAAGTCACTTCGTTATACTTGATAAAAAACTTGAGCAAATCCAAGCAACAATGCAGCGTGTTGACCCACACTATGACGGCCTATTGAGGTGTTTCTGCATCATTGGGCCTCCGGTCTCGCACTCATAAACGAAACACGACAGCCCGAACGGTCTTCCGTAAGAGGGTAATACCATTCTAAACGAGTCGGCCCGTTCGTGCTGAAACCATCGCGGCTCTACTACCAGCCAAACAACTTACATACCAAGAGATATACCATTTTATTACTTACTTGCAACAATAGTAAGTTGATATGTCTGAAATTTTTGAAGTGAAAACTTCTTTAGCGGCGCTGTGTACTTTTTTGGAATGGGTAAAAATGTATAAACTCGCGTCAGGTCACGTGACCTGATCGAAAATTCGTAAGACGGATGGAGAGAGGACGTATAAACTCGCGTCAGGTCACGTGACTGGACAGGCGGCGCAGGGCGCTTGCGCGAATGTTCGTGTGTGTATCTACACTAATATTATAAAACTTTGTATGTTTGTTTGTATGTATGTAATGAATAGGCTCAAAAACTACTGGACGGATTTTAAAAATTCTTTTACCATTCGAAAGCTACATTACCCACGAGTAACATAGGCTATATTTTATTTTGGAGAGAATAGGGTTCCGTAAGATATTTGGGTTTTTCGGACCCAAAGTGTAAAAAATCAACCAGATAAGTTACCTACTTATTTTGCGTACGCTGCCTAAACGGTAAAAGATAGAACCATAAAATGTTCTAATTAATCGTATATATCTTATAAATATCTACAAAAAAGTCCGCGACACACTATACCTATCTATGTCGAGTGAGGCACAACAACCATTTTTATATTTAAAAATGTTGAATTTTGTTTGGACTACATTTAAACGCGTTTATTTTACTCATGCTATCTATCCTTATCAAAATAAATTATTTCATCACTAACTACAGTTTATGTAGATAATATTTGGTCTTTGAATTATAAAAATTGGACGTTTGCTTTTGAAGTTATGGCAAAATTAAAATATTACTAATAGGAGCGGAGCACATTTAGAGGAGCGTACCGTCGTGTACGAGGACCGAGATGGCGTCTTGAGACGGCGACCCATGTCGTGCGGCGTTCCACAGGGGTCTGTCCTCGGACCACTCCTGTGGAACGTGGGGTACGACTGGGTCCTTCGAAGTCGTCTGCCCCCCGGGCTGGGCGTAATTTGTTTCGCCGATGACACACTTGTCACAGCCCGGGGGGCGAATTTCCAAGAGGCGGCGCGCCTGGCCACCAGGGGTTTCTCTCTGGTAGTTGGGCGCATCGAGGCGCTGGGCTTGCGGGTGGCCCTGGATAAGACGGAGGCCCTGTTGTTTCATGGGCCCCGTCGTGGTCCACCCCCCGGCGCCTCCATCGAAGTCAACTCGGTCCTCGTACCGGTTCGGGCCCAGATGAGGTATCTGGGCCTGATCCTCGACGGTAGGTGGCTCTTCGACGAGCACATCCGGCAGCTTTCTCCGAAGCTGGTCGGCGCTGCCTCTGCCCTTGGGCGACTCTTGCCCAACTTGGGTGGAGCCAGCGTCGCAACGAGACACCAATACACGGGCGTTGTCCGGTCGATGGCGCTATACGGTGCACCGGTGTGGGTGACGGCTCTGACCGCCCAGAATAAGGTACGCCTTTGGCGTCCTCAGAGGATATTGGCGGTCAGAGCCATACGCGGATACCGCACCGTGTCGACGGAGGCGGCGTGCGCCTTGGCCGGAACACCCCCGTGGGATTTGGAGGCGGAAGTGCTCGCCGAAGTTTATCGGCGAGCGGCTGATTACCGGGCGGAGAACGGATATCGTCCTCCGCCCGAGGAGGTACGCGAATGGCGTGAAGCCGCTCGCCGAGGAACGCCTCCACGGTGGCAAAGCCAGCGCGTGGAGCCTCCAGCCGGTCATCCTCGAGTGGGCAGGGCGGCAGCACGGGACCCTTTCCTTCCGGCTGACGCAGGTGCTTTCCGGGCATGGTTGCTTCGGGAAGTACCTGCACTCGGTCGCTAGGAGGGAATTGAGTCCCGCCTGCCATCACTGCGACTGCAGTGAGGACTCGGCCCAGCACACGCTGGAGATCTGCCCCGCCTGGGCGGTGCAGCGCCGGGTCCTTACTGCAATCATCGGAGGAGATCTGTCACTGCCGGCCGTCATAAGATCCATGGCCGGTAGCGACAGCAGTTTTACCGCGGTCGCGACCTTCTGCGAAGACATAATTTCGCAGAAGGAGGAGGCGGAGAAGGTTCGGGAGGACGATATCCACTCGTACCCGATCCGCCGCCGGCGAACCGGGCGGCGGAGGCGCGCCTATCAGCACCTCATGCCGCCCTGAGTGTGGCCGCGAATGGACGGGATGGGTTTTCCCCTCCATCCGCAATACAGGCCAACCGCGAGAAGGCGACGTACGCTTGTGCCGTGCGTCGCCTAAATTGAGATTTTATTAGCAGAAGGTGTCCGCTTCAGTGCGGGCAGGCGCTGGGAGGGGCCCGGTCGTGTTAATAACTGCAGTTCCCGGACCCCTCCCTTCTCAGGCGCAGAGTTGGCACACCGAGTGGTTTTAGTCGGTTCGATTCCGACACACCACCCCGCCGCAAACCCCGGTGGGGTGACGGCCGGAGCGGGTTTCCACGCGATAAAAAAAAAAAAAATCTATACTAATATTATAAAGAGGAAAGATTTGTACCTATTTTTGTATGTTTGTATGTTTGTAATGAGTAGGCTCAAAAACTACTGGACCGATTTTAAAAATTCTTTCACCATTCGAAAGCTACATTATCCACGAGTAACATAGGCTATATTTTATTTTGGAAAAAAATAGGGTTCCGTAAGATATTTGGGTTTTTACGGACACAAGGTGTAAAAATCAACCAGAAAAGTTACTTATTTTGCGAAAATTTTCATGCTACGGGCTCTATAAGACGCAAACGAGGTTGTGTGGGTCAGCTATGTTTTATATACAACGTGTATTTAGTATCAGCATTGCACCTGTGCGAAGCCGGGGCGGGTCGCTAGTGTAATATAAATTGTCATGTTTGTGTACGATAGCGCAATAAATGAATATTGTATTCCACCACATAAATAAAAGTACTTTTATACTGATAATGAAAGCAATTCGTACAAAATTATTCTCTAACCATTCCAAAATATCAAAAATGCACAACGTTAATATTCAAGTTTTCACTTCTGCCGGCACTCCCGGAGTGCAACCCGTCGATTTTTTTTCTCTCTAAGTCTCCACACCCTAACGATGGCGTTGCGGTGCGTGTTAAAAATTGTTACTGTAGTACTATAATACTAGTTATATATAATTAACATATATTATTTTACGAATTACTTTTTATTATCAGTAGACATAATTTGTCTATACCGAGTACGAAGATCGGAGCGCTCAAATACATCCTTGAATAAGTGCCCAGTGGAATGAAAACTTCTTGATTGGTAAAGCATTCGCATAAAACTTTACAAATTTATTCAGTTTCCACGGGACACGCGTACTAGTTTCAACAGAGGCAAGGGGGGGCTGGACACTCTGGACTGGACTGGTTTTAGCTCTGCTAAGCTTTGTTGCACTATCGCGAACAACTTTTGTAGGCAAATCGTTTTTTTTTTTTAAGAACCAATTCACTCAACTAACTTTAAGGTGTTCATGCAGTATGGTGGAAACTGCCTGTGATCCAATGTTTAGTTCAGCCTGTATCTCTCGATGTATAATATGTCCATTCACTCGCAATAGATCTCTCTCTGCAGTTGGAGGTCGGCCGGGGGGTCTGGGGTCATCGTTTAAGTTCTCTCGACCACGTTTAAATTCACGAAACCAATAAGTAATTGTTACTAACGCAGGAGCAGACTCCCGAAAAGCAGCTTATAATTTTTCTTGAGATTCCTTGAAGTTTAACCCTGGTTTATAATCATAGAAAATTATAGCACGAATGTAATCATATACTATAATAGCCGCCCCGAAAAACTTCGTTCTGTCAAAGGTGGTCCGTCGCAGTCCAATAGAAAAAAAAAATAAGTAAACGCATTTTACAAGTAACACCTGTATAACTCCTGAACTAATAATGTTATCTAACCCATCATAGATTTCTTTCAAAGTTTATCACATTGACTACCATTCATCATCAGATTTTTAGAACAGATTTTGCTTCTAGGAGGAGGGAGGGCCCTATTTTAACAACAAAATGCGCCTTAAACATGACTATCGCGCAAACGGATACCTAAATAAAATAAGGTCTTAGCAGCCTCTCAATGCTTTTAAATACCTATCTAATAATACCCCATACTGTTAGGTAGACGCTAGAAAAACAATTGTACAACAATTATTTTTTGTCGTGATTTTATTTTTACACTTTTCGAATGTGGTCAATATATCCATGTAAAGTCGCATTTTTCTAACACTAACCGTTTGGGAGGTAGGTAAGCCGGAGAGGGATGGACGTACATGACGAAACTATAAGGGTTTTTTATGGAATAGGGAGCAATCGAGCAGACGACGAACGTCTACCGAGACGTGATATACGGAAACCTAATAAAAAGGACTTCGAGAAAAGTGATAAGTTTAATAGATACTTATAAACGAGATAATTTTATCAAGATCGTTTTTTTTTTCAAACAAACTCTTACGAAACAGAACAAAATAACCACAATCACCGCAATTATACACACTCGCCAGCTATATTATTAGCGTAATCAATCACATATTGATTCATCAGGATTATGACATTGACATTTATTGTATTGATTACATTTTTATAAAGTTACGCGAAATTATGTTTAAGTTACCGAAGTAATCTTTTCGTATTAGATAATACATTTATAGAGACTATAGGCTTATAATAAAATCCCGCCCGCTATGCATAAATTAGCAGTAATTAAGCAATTTCCGTGCTTCAGTAACAGCGGTTTACACTGTTTACAGCAAACGTGAACAGAACAATCGAAATATACTGCTTCATAGTAATAATTAGATACGTCTATGATCTTTCTAATTAAAAGGTTTAGAAAGATACTAAATCATGTTACGAAACACACAATCCATCAATTACTTTGAAACTGCTTGGTAAGGTGAGATTTATATGATTATTTTTACTTTAATATTTCAGTGCAAGATTGTCACGAAATAGTTAATAAATTCGATGTTTTTTTTGATAACTAACACTGTAACTGTTTTTGATAATTAACAAATTATACAGCTATAAGCCATGAATATTTTCGTCATTTATAAGCCGTACACTGTCAATCTAATCTTTTAAAGACCGTAAGTGGGCAATATAGAAGATTGGCTAACTTCCACACAAAGGGATGACATGGCAAAGGATTCACTTAATAAAATTACTTTCTCGTTTCACCTCTGACCACACAAGTAGTCTCTGCTACACAACAAACACAATTTATTGTAAATGCTTTACAACTACACTACTTTACTATACTACTTTACAATACAGAAAAATTCGAAATGAATAAATATATTTTTATTATTATCTTTCAGTTGCACAAGTGTAATTATATCTGTTTATACTCTTTGTGGCATTCTAGAAACATATTTTTATCAGCGAATGGGTATTAGGGATAGCATTGCACAATCTTTGTTTAGATTTAAATCAAACAGCTTTGAGTCTCACTCACGCTATCAAGGTATAAGTTAGGTACCTACCTATATATATATATAAAGTAAAAATAAACTCAAAAATTAAAACCTATGTATTCCGTGAATAAAAGGCAGTCTCGAGACTTTATGTAATTAATTTGTATTATCAGAGGCACAAACATACCATTTCTCAGTATTAATTATTTCTCTTGTTTTTATTCTAAGTTTTAAAGAAAATTAGTAACCTAATAAATACTTCAATTCGAGTGTTTATTTTTTATCTTTCTATAAATAAATATATTGTTCAACCTGCGTACCTAATACTAATTAAATAGTCCCACAATTATTAGTGACTGACATTGATACAGGTAATGGCCTGATTGTTAGATGGGTTTATGATCGTCACATATTCCGGGTTTATTAATATCCTATACGGGTAGCGTTCCACTGTTCTCATTTTTAATCAAATATTCATTTAGACAATAAACCGTTCCATTAATCATAGATTGTTATCGTCCAAAATATTTTTTTTTGAGAATGTCATTGATATAACTTTCAATTGAACTAAATTCAAAACTTTTCTTTCGATAATCATAAGAAAATAACTGTAGTTACTAAGTTTCTGTAGTTTTTAATAGGAAGCCTGAAAGTTGCACCAGTGGCTGAAAAGTTGAGAGGCGGCAGGTTAACGTGGTATGGACATGTGATGCGTAGAGATGAGCAGAATACTGTTAGGAAAGTTTTGGATATGGAAGTTGACGGGTATAGGTGTAGAGGACGACCAAGGAAAAAATGGTTGGACTGCGTAAAAGAAGATATGGCCAGAAAGGGAGTTAGTACTGAACTGACGAGTGATAGAGGAGAATGGAAAAAGAAAACTCATTGCACCGACCCCAAATAAATTTGGGAAAAGGGTAGGAAGATGATGATGACAGATATCTATCACATTTATTTTTGATATTATTGTACTACTCGGTAAAAACATGCAAAAATGTAAAAAGCTTTTGTTCATTTCTCTGGTATCATCTCACACTATAAAAACCGTATTATAGATTTTCACTTGGTTCTATCGCAAAATTTTCTATTAGTAGAGTTGTTAACTCGCGTCGCCACAGATATGTTGAGAGCACCGATGATATCTTATATCTCAGAAGTGATTCTCTGCTGAATCATTCAAAAAACAACAACTCCTTGAGTTTCTAGTGTTTTTTACAAATGTGGTTATGCATCTTGTCCTGAAATAATCACAATTTGATTTAGTTATAAGCCGTAGAGTATTATATGTTAGATATAAACCTTTGTCAGTGTTTTCCTAGAGGAACGGTTGAACACGGCCTGCTTCCTTATTTGATCGACCTGAGGTCTAGTCGTATAATCTTACTTTCCCAGCAAAGCAAGTGCACTTGTAACGCGAGTTGACGGCCCTTCGGCATTGAGTGAAAGTCGAGAATTTGATCTCGATTATATAGACGCTCAATTTACTCTCCCTCGTAAGGCACACGTCGCCGTCTTATTGGAAATGGATTTTCCCGAAACGGCCAAGAATCTTCTTAACTGTTCCCAAGAAGATTAATCGGCTGCATGACCTGATTATTTGGATATTGTTTATCTATTTTTGGAACAATAATTATAAGGGTGGCACCGAAATACTTTTGAGACAGCCAGCTACATGTAGCAGTATTTGATAATCGTACAATGGAAAGCTGATCGACAGGTGTTTAAATGAATGTGAATAAGAATCGCAGTGCGCTTTTACAGTGAAAACCTTCGTAACGATTTTCCACTAAATAATACTTGTAAATATTTTTTTTGCATTGTAAACAACATGTATGTCATAAACATCAATATACAATTTGAAATTGTTAATTTTAGTTTAAGTGAGTTACTAAAACCACAAATTTTAAATTGTTTGCGACGAGGTTTGACCGCACACTTCATTTAATAAACAGTTCGGTTATACAATACATTATAACTTTTATAATTTTTTATAAATAAGCAAAGAGGAATGACTTCAGTTGATAGTCAAAACCTCATTTATATAAAAAACAAAACTATAAAGTTGTTATTTGATTCATTTAGAGAACACGGATTTAAGTTTCAAAAAACTGGACTGGTGATTGTTTTTATTTAATTTGTTTTGATGTTAGTTGCCCACGCAATATTTAACGTCTCTAAGTCTTACCTTTTTGTTTAATGTAACTAACAGCAACGGCACGGTTGTTTAGCTATATAAAATAACATTTTGAGTATTTTATCATTTTTCTAAATTGATAAACGGTGCGTGAATCACGTAAAGGTAATAGAGATGTGTGGTCAGGTGACGTAGTTACTGCAATATTTTATTAGGCGTACGACAGTGTTGGGCAAATTTTAATTGCAATTAAAATTAACGACTAAAAATTGATTAATCGTGAAAGGACACTATAAAGACTAACAAGTAGTAACAGTTTTTATAGTGTCCTTTCACGATTAATCAATTGTTAGTCATTAATTTTAATTGCAATTAAAATTTGCCCAACACTGGCGTACGATAACGAGTGAAAATAGCTGCCCCCAGGATGAGTTGTTTCCTTTATGCATGCAATATGATATAAGATATTGAAACGCACTTACCTATCAATGCCATCTATTGGGCTACATATACCTATTAGGTTAGGAAAAATATTTAAATACTTTTTTCAAATGCAAATTCTAAATGCTATATACTGTCCTTGTCAACAGATTCGAGACCACCTCAAACCTCTGGAAATAATGGCGTCACTTCTAGCAGCGATTGCACATGATATGGACCATCCGGGAGTCAACCAGCCATTCCTCATCGCCACATCAAACCATCTCGCCAGCCTGTACCGAGTAAGTACTTAACATATAATTGTAGGATGTGAAACATTGTTATACTCTCTTTCATGCAGATTGACCGACAGATGGGAAAATTACGAGTAGCACTTTTTTATTTTTATTTCTGACATCAACTGTTTTTATAGTCGACTGCTGGATACAAGACTCCGCTTGGGGGAGGGAGACTTAGCTTACTACACTAGGAGTTGTTGTAGGGTTCGTGTCAGGGTTTCTTTTTTCAGTCATATTATATCAGTCATATTACCCTGCGTAGTTTTGCTCCCTTATTCGTCTTTTATGACACCTATGAGGAGATACAGGTTCTGAAACTCTGTTTTTTAACCCGCACCATACGGACGATTTCAACCATAGGTACATAATTTTTATATGCGACCACTACAAGACCAAATCCTTCTATGTCCAGCAGTGGTCTGTAAAAGGTTTTTATTGAAAAGCCTTTTTTGCTAGGCCAAAACTAAACAATAGTTATATACTGAATCTGCAACATACATATACATAATTATGTAGTAGGTAGTATAATTTAGTAATATATATGTACGTACTACATAGCTCAACTCTCTGACGTCAAATTAATCTATCAAATTGGAAAAGTCTGGAACTTGCTGAGACTGCGAACATATTCTAAGCACAGCTAAAATATGTTCTGATTCTGTAAATAACATGAACGAGATCATTTTGTAATTGTCAGAAACACACAGTATTATTAATTAGAAGATGGTTTTACCTTTACTGTTGTATAGATACTAATCAAAAACATTATTCGCTATCAGAGTTTGATGTTAGTGGCTTTTGTGAATATGACACTTGTATTAAGCCATTCCATATAAAGGGTAAGTTCGATATGTTTTAGAATTTGCTCTTGTTGTTGTTGCACTTTAGTTTTCGTATCATTAATACGAAAACTAAAGTAATTGAAAGTGTTAGACAGACAATCGTTTAACACTTTGTACGATACTTAAAGCAAATCCAGTACGCCCACAAATTCGAAGCCGATTCTTAAGTAACAAATTACTAAGATTATTTTCACAAATTCAACGTAAAGCTATGTATTAAACTTGATATTTACAATTCTGATAGATATTGTTGCTTCTCATATAATGACTGTTCTGAGTTCACGATCGTTCGCATAGGATAATTATTTCTATGTATGTCGAAATCCAACCAAAGCTTTAAGGACCAAGGAATCAATGGCATAAGCACGTTTCTTTGGAAAAAGGATAGAGATCGCTTTACTAATGCCCAGATACAAAAGCTACAATCTGTATTCATCCCTAATTATGTATGTTCACGCCTATTGAATTAGCGTGTAAAACGGTCACCACATATCCTTATTCATATATTCATTATACATCAAGTGAAAATAGTTATTTATTAATCTGTATACAGATGTGCTTTACGATGTGTGTGATTAAGAGTCGCCTTGTGTTCACGGGCTATCCTTCGAAGTTGTTACCTTGACTCGGTAGCCTCTACGATCTGGTGACCAAAATGCAATGTTCGAAATAAAAACCTCAAAATATTCATAATTATGATGAATGTCCTTTTTGAAGTTCAACATTGATAACTAGTTAAAGAACCAACGATTCAAAACGTTCTTCCTTGACACTTGTCGAGCATTCCCTACAGACATTTAAGTAAAACGTTTCTCATTATTAAATAAATCATCATTTCAACCATTTGCCGTCCACTGCTGAACGTAGGTCTCCCAAAAGGAGCGCCAACTATCTCGGTCTTGGGCAAAAAATACCAAACATGAAAGGCTATCTTACTTTTTTGTAAACTGAATACAACCTAATATGGTTTTAAAGTTGAATGACAACTGCATATTATTAATTCACATAACAGATTGACGAATTATTACTCTTTATTTGGTGTCTCTATCTATTTTTATTGCCATCTGCATATCTGACGCCGACCCTCTTAGGAATGAAGAAGCCTCGTTTTCAGGTAGGACTAAGGAACGAGCTAAATATAACGAGTAAAGAAAAATATATATGGTACGGGAACTTGAGTAAGAGATACCGTAAGTCTCCATTGGGAATAGCACTGAAACTGCAATAGCTCGAGAGATCGGAGTCACGTGTCTATGACCGTCTTATAATTATAATTAGATTGGCCAATACGATAGGGACGCTACATTAACTTAAGATAAGACAAAATAGAAATAAAAAGTTCTTCACCAATTTAATATTAATTTGCTGCGCTCGCAAGTAAGCGCATTCAAACTCATTTGAAACAGCAAACGAGAAAAGAGAGACAACACGATCTCAAAATTATAAAGTTTAACTAATGTATGCAAAAGTTTCTATTGCTCTTAATATTATCACTAACATTTGCTGACTTTTCGAGTTTAATATTCCATACTTGTTTTTCCTGAATGAAAATAGTCTATATCAGTTGATGAACTATTGTGGCATATCCACATGCGTCAGAAAATAATACTCGCATAATATTTTTTTCGTTATGTCACCGATAGTTACGCGTTGCGTTGCGTAGCAGGCCAGAGTTAGATCTAAAGAGCCAGGAAGGAGAAATTGTAACCACCGTAACCACGAGGGTCATATCTGTCAGGGTACCAGAAGTTTCCTTTCTAGGTTACATCTAGTCCTTCGGCTACTAGTACCCGAGACAGAGTATGGTTTTCATCGGTCTCAGTATGACATAACTACGCAGTCGTCCGGCAGGGAGTATCTG
Organism: Spilarctia lutea; assembly: GCA_916048165.1. Taxonomy (NCBI): domain Eukaryota; kingdom Metazoa; phylum Arthropoda; class Insecta; order Lepidoptera; family Erebidae; genus Spilarctia; species Spilarctia lutea. Next base: position 25,087,012 of record OU696470.1, on the reverse strand, counting down.
AATGTACTTCAATTCGACACGGAAGTAAAAGACCAGTTTTATTGGCATTGCACTAGGGCACTCAAACAACTATTGAAAGGCCTGGTCGGAAATCCACGTTCTTCTAATCGATTCCGACCAAGGAGGTTATAAACAGGGATGTGTGTTCCAGCTGCGTGATACGGAAATGCCTTTAACCACTTTCTGCTCCTATAGAAATAGGTTGAAGGCAAACTCAACATTTACAAAGCTGTCCGAAGCTTTGCTGAAGAGTCTTCGAAATAAGGCCTGATAGCACGGGTGACGATAATGTTGGTGCGCGGTAACTGAGTCACTATTGAGACACAAGCAGCCCCAGCCCCACTCTCTCTCCCCAACTACCGTATAGCTTTATTCAATTCGTTTTCGATACTACACGCAAGTCCTTGTAGAATGACTGCTTCGCGTAAAAAAGGTTATTGAATTGCAAGAGGCGGCAAAAATGTAATAGCTTACTGACGGCAAAACCGTAAATCTGTCACTGTCAAAAACTGATACTAACATAAGTAGAGTGGGTTCGAACCCGCAACCAATTGAGCAATAACCAATCTTTAGGCATTATTCTACTGACGCTACTTTGATATTTGTGTTGGATCGTTATCTTTTAGTTCTTGTATTGTGCAGCACTTAGAACTTCTGGATTTACGCAAGATAGGCAACATTACGGAGAAAATGAAGTATCCATAGAATTATGGAATAATTTAATGCACCTTTGTTCTTTTGAACTGAATTATGTTCCAAGCCCTTTTAGTTTTTGAACTATTAGCAATACGCTTAAACATCAGGCATATTTACAACAACACATTTGAAATTGGTTGGCACAGATTTCCTTTAATTGAAGAAATTCAAGAGCAATCTTCAAAGTGAAAAGCTAAGCTAAGCTAATATGAAATATTGTAGTACTTCTATAGATACGGGCAACTCTAAATTATTTTCTTTCTGCTAAAATAAAAGTACAAATTCTTGCAATAATAGTACGAACTAATTCTCTATCAAGTGCATTGCATAAGCTCTCTTGTATGTAGTTTCTGTCAGAGAAATGCGCAGTATGCAATTTAATCAGAACTGTAAAGCGAAACCAGCTACTACTCTAATAAACGAGTTGCCTTGACTAAATCTCGCGAGGGAAATGTGTGCAAACCTTCAATAAACAAACCATTAAATTAATTAATTAAATTACAAACATACGTGGGTTTTACTCAAGTGTATATGACGACAAACATGCATTAGCAGTTGACATTGGTCAAGTATGTAAGAATATTGTTATGATGACCGCCAGGAATGTGAGCGCAACCACAATTGTACCTAGATATGTAACACACATTCACTCACGCCTATATAGATCTTCGAATGCTTAGCTTTAGGTTTAAAGAATTTATTCTCATAAAGACACATAAACCACTTACATGAGAAATTATTTTAACTTAAAGAAAATATTTTCATATGATGGTCGTGTAAGGACATCTTAATACTTAAATATGTTACAATAAATATTTATGTGGATAACGAGTGATTGCTTATTAGTACTTACCTTCAAAAGTAATGTTTTTTTTTTCCATAATTGGTTCTTATTTTTTTTGGCTAAACAATTAAGCTTCCTTGATGAGTGTTACGGTTATTTATTTGAGACTAGCTGACCGACGCAACCTCGTTTGCGTCTTTTATTGCCGTAGCGAAAAAAATTCCCCCGTATAGTGTGTCGCAGACTTTTTGTAGATATTTATAAGATCTACGATTAATTAGAACATTTTAAGGTTCTATCTTTTATAGTTTACGCAGCGTACGCAAAATAAGTAACGTTTCTGGTTGATTTTTTACGCCTTGTGTCCGAAAAACCCCAATATCTTACGGAACCCTATTTTTTCCATAATAAAATATAGCCTATGTTACTCGTGGATAATGTAGCCTTCGAATGGTGAAAGAATTTTTAAAATCGGTCCAGTACTTTTTGAGCCTATTCATTACATACAATCAAAGTTTTCCTCTTTATAATATTATAGTATAGATTGAATAATGCTTAGGTAGGAATGTGTTGTATATTTTGTCAAATAATTTGATTTAGATCTTTTCAAACTATTTTCATGATTGACGATTGATGACGCTTCTAATGTATATGTATATAGAAAATGATTGATATTTAGACTTTTCCATATTAGTTTTCATGATTCCTTAAATTTTGCTTGTGTTTTTTGAGTGTTGTGTACACACATTGTATAAGCAACAAATAATTTTTAAAATCTTTTAATTATTATCGTCCTATTATCCGGCAAAAGACAATTTCAAAAAATACAAGTATCGATACAGCCTAGGCTGTATAATTTTGAAAACTAGCTGACCCACGCAAATTCGTTTACGTCTCTTTTCAATCATGCTCGGTTTCTATTGGTCTTAGAGTGATGTTAACTATTTTATCTTATATAATAAGATGGATGTGCTTACAACACGGTCCTAAGTTGGAAACAAGCTTTGACCTGCTCAGTGATACATTAGTGAGAGATACTTTACAGCACAGTAGACACTACCCCGCTACCATTTTTCGTTTAGTGGGTGTTATATGAAGCGATTGTTATTTAATTTGCATATGAATTTGACGGGACAGGGGTGCAATAGCTAAAGGAGTCATACCGCTAGTCGCCCCTCTCCCCCGGCCCCTTTGTAGACCCTGAGTCCCCCGCATCACAACGCAAAGAAGTTGTATATCGAATCTGGATTTTCTTATCGCGCCGAAGTTCCTCGAAAAAACATGTAGGTATATCGCCTAGAGTGGATCCTAAATAAACTATTTACCAAAATCCCGTAGTTACACCAATAATGTCCTTAGACTATAGGAGTACGTCTGTACTGTATTTAATTAGTATTTTCATAGCAACAATTTTAACCAATAAACATCGTAAGTATCTATGCCGGCATAACTTCGTATATTCAAAACATTAGAAGTCGAGGATCGAAACAACTGCCGTTCAATTGGAGAGGTGTTTGCCCAGCGGAATGTAATGGGCTAATGTAGTCGCCACATAAGATACATTTCTGCTGATGCTCCTTACTGTTGTATAGCTAGACTCATACTCCTATATTAGTATACTTATTATTTTTTTCTGTTTTCTTTTCAAATGATATTATCTAGAGATGTTGTAGTATAGCAATTCACATTCTATCTATGAAACTAAGAACCCTAGTCGTCGAGTTTGCGCAGTCTTATTGTTTGTAGACATAGACGCGCATATTTTAATACTTAAGACCTTGAAGATCTAACGATTCCTTTGACAACAGAGAATTAATTGATTGCGCGGGCACGTTTCTGTTTTATACTCAGCTTAAACTTGTAAGCGTTTGTATAAATGCAAACTAGAGCAGCAACAAGTGTTTAGTCCTATCCAAAGATATTAATTAAGTTTGGGTCTTATAGTGGCAGATGATTAAAGTATTCTATATAAATCTTCTTGTCTACGAAATAAGAGCATTGAAGTGATCATACAACTGTTTATACATGTTTATAAATTCATCATCCAATCAGTCTTATCTCCAAACCAGGATGGGACTGTCTTTCAGTCGACTACGACACGACTGATAACGATTTTTCTTTCCGATCATATCAGCAACTGATTTTCCTTATTCATAACTAGTCTAATTCTAGTACGACTAGATTAGAAAAGTATAATTGTTGCGACAAACGCAGGAATGTATATATTTTGGCAACTGGTTGAGTATAAAGACTTTTTTCTTCTTTGGCAACTACTTGCTAATCTCAGCGATTTTTTACTTGAAACGAATGGTATTAAACCTTCACAACACAATTAATAGATGATATTGTCAAAGTCGAACATTCCAGGACTTTAAAAAATTCCAACTATCTGTAACGATTGATGATGTCCGTGTGGCAATCGAGACCAAAGGCTTAACTTGCTCACCGACACACGAACAGGTCTTAATGTATTAGGAACGATCACCTGTCAATAGATTGACCTGGATTGCTTAACTTTGCGATATTGTAACATACTCACTAACAACTTAGGCACGAGCAACTATGTGTATGTAATATCTTTTTTGGTGTTGAAATCTTGTGTCTCGTATTTTTCTTTTAAAAAATGCCCACGTATTCATTCCAAGCACGGTGAGATGTTTTTTTCAAAAGAAGGCCTACTTAAGCAAGCCTAAGATCATCATCAGCCTATTGCAGTCCACTGCTGGACATAGGCCTCTGTAATTTCACGCCACTTGGTTCGATCCTCGGCGTCTCGCATTCAGCTCCTACCAGCCGTCTTGCGCTTTTCATCACTCCACCAGACCTGTGGACGCGGTCTCCTCTCAAGAACCCGTTTACCCCAACGGTAACCAGTTCTGTGGCTAATATGACCAGCCTGCTGCCATTTCAGCTCGCTAAGCCTAAGATAACAATCAATATTTTTCAATTCACTGAAATTAGTTGTTGCATTAAATACTTTAATCGCATCTTCTTACAGTCCATTTTTTCGATATATCACACCTCAGCTGTCACTGTGTTCAGTTCAGTACCACATAAACGTTAGTCAGAACAACACGTTTGTTTAGTACTTGAAAAAATAAAATTTACTTTAGTATAACGAAAATTAGTAAAATTACTTATTTTAAGCCATAATTTTTCTAACTTGTGACGTAAATCTTAACATGTCGCACTTTTAGACGTCGTCTAAATACATGCCGACTTTCTTATGTAATTATTACCCATAATTTTTACATTTAGAGTTAAGTTTTTATTACCAATTAACAAGCGTTTACCTCTGATCAACTTTTAGTTGGTACTGAACTAAATATAGTGAAAACTGAAATGTGAGTTATCGAAAAATGGACTTTAAGCGTATGAGATTAAAGTATATAATCTAACAACAAATTTTAGTAAATTTTAATTTAGTGATGACAACAGCAGAATTACCTCTATTGTCATAGTTTTTTTATGATATACCAAATATTATTCGGTATTATCATCTGCAGTCCACTGCTGGATATATACCTCTCCCTATACGCCTTATAATATACCTGTATGTAAATATCGTGGAAATACTAATTATTAAAACTGGTCACTAAACTATAAGACGCCAAGATAAGACTACTTTATGAAGTGATTTCTTACATTATATTTAAACTAAACAATGCTGTGTAAACGCAAACACTTTCTTGATGAAATTTGACCTCCCTTGTACAAAATAGATTAATAAACAACGCCTTTTATTGAGAAAATAAAATTCTCACTACTGAAAAATGTATACGTATTTACAAACCGGCGACTTTCATTTTATAATTTTCCTGTACCCAGGGTCACTTTCACAAATATAACGAATTTAATGTCATGCCCCAAGCTAATTCGTCCAAAGCCTTTTAAATTATAGAGTATTCCAAAGAAATATCACTGTGTAAAAGAAATAAATATTCTAAACACAAAAGGGACTTATATATTGCTCTTTTAAAATGTCTTCGTAACGATATCGTTTATTGCAATATTTTTTTTATTTGCTTATTACTATTCGCTTTTAAAACATAATAATTGTTTAAATCTTTCGCGCCGCTGTCCATGAATAATTTTAGTATTGTACAACGTGATCACTAATAAATTTACCATTTAATTAAATTTATAGAGTAGGCTACACAATTAGTAATGACAGGCGAAGTAAGAGAGGTTTAAGATTTGTATAATACTCGTACGTCCTTAGAAATTTAGATACACAATGAAAATAATCCTCATCAAACGGTGACAAATGATTTAAATCATTTGTCACCGTTTGATGAGGATTATTTTTATTATTTTATTTTTATACACAACTTTAAAAAGAAGAAGTTATGCTTTATAAATATCCAAGAGCACACAAAATAAAGCTTTATTAAGGAAGCGATTCAATAAGGTTCCATATTTTAAATTTAATTTTCTACTTTGTGTTAGTGTTTATGGCTGAGAATAATTACTAATCCAAAGAACTTTCCGAAGATTTATACAAAAAACAGTGTTACCGACACATTGACGATTTTATCAATTCCGGTAAGCTGTAAGCTTAAATGCAAAATAAAACTAAGTTATTGTACTTTTTAATTAAAGTTTTATGTAGAATAAATCAGAACTGCCATGGTCGTTTTGATGACTTGCACACATGGATACTACGAGTAAAGAACCATCGTTAAGCTTAAAAAAACAACTCGCACTCTTACATGGACGAATAAAGTTGCAGTTACATATAAGGAATGTAGTATATCATCATATACGACATTGTCATCGTCGTCTGTCGGTATATATTGTCCCGACCGCGTCTCTGCTCGTTTAATTACATTGCGTTTCTCAAACTTTCATCCGATATGTTCTCGTGCAAACATTGCGAACGGCCAGACGGTACTACTCGCTGTGTGCAGGTCAGTCTGACGTTTCTTTGCCCTGTACGTACTTCAATAACTATTAAAGCCTTTTAACCGAATCGGAAATAATTCTAGCGGAGTTGAAGCGATTACCGCTTGAAACGAAGACGCTTGATACCAATATAAAGGGAACTAGTGAACCTAAAAAAGAAAAGTTTTATGAAGTAAAATCCTCTATTAAGTTTCTCGATATTTTATAAGAAAAAAATAAATAAATCGAAGATCCATTCTAACTAGATTGTGAAGCCGTGAAGAAGATTAATATAGGTGTGTTAAAGATTACTCAGTTCTGAATCTATATTAACTTTATTTCTGGCTCTAGCCAGATACCAAGGCTTCTAACTAGAATAAGCAAAATGATACCATAACAGAGATACTTTATAGGTTAACTTTTATAGATAGATAATATTATATATTTATAATAGTAAACCTAAAAGCTCCAACACAATCCCAAAATGGACTACGACAACTAGATCCACCTACTTAGAAAATAAATTAACACAAATCCTCGTTTTAAAGATTTTTGGGTCTGCTCCATTTGTATTTAAGTACAATAATACCTACTTTATTAGACTTATATGAATGTCACATGTATACAAATTAATGGTTATATATTAACACCGGAAGAACGGTTATCTGTTTTCCATTCATTTTTTTATAATTAAGTAGGTAAGTGGTGAAACAATAATCAAAGTTTATTAAATCGTAGATATATAATCTTACAACATTGAGAGCCACAGGTATTTTTTTCCATTCCGATGCCACCGGTCCTTTTTCTTTTTTCTTATTGCTTATGTTGTTATTAACGTGGTACTAGCTTTCTTTCATCATATTAAACTGTTTTTATTAACTTATAGAGTCGGTTTTCGCTCCACTAGGAAAATAATGTTTTAATCTAATAATTCTCAATTATATTGCTTACTGAACTTTTGGACTTAATTCATATAGGATTAAAGTTCTTTTTTGCATCTCTTTTAGTAAAATTTACCATGAAGTTTGATTGTATCTTGTATTAGTAATTTTTGGTAAGTTTGTTAAAATTTATGGTGGCGCCTCGTAGTAATTTATAAAATTGTTAGTATTAACGAATGAAAACCTGCACTATGAAATATGCTTGAATGAATAACTTTGATTAAATTTGTATTTAAGGAACGTAGAGTATTGAAAATATTTTGGACAGGGAATTGTTAGCTGTTTGATATTTTGTATAAAGACGCCTCTATTATAATTCCATTACCAGTCGAGTTAAGAGAGGAGGTTTATATAAATTGCTTCAAACACTTTCGATTGGTGTTCGTTTTCTGAGGAGTACATAGATTGCGTTAGCGGTATATCACATGGAACCCAAAGTTTCTTGATTAATACATATTTGGATTGCATACATTTACTTCAAACTTGACTAAACCGTTAGTTAACTTTCTCAATAGCTTCATCACTAAACTCTTGTGTATCTCATTCCTCATATATATCTAAAATTTAACCAACCGTATGTGTGTGAGGGAGCCACGCTTCGGCATGAATGAGCCGGCTCGACCGGAGTGATACCAAGACCTCACAGGAAACCGGTGCGAACCGGAGGCCCCCCATGCCACAAAGGCCGGCAACGCACTTGTGACGCCTCTGGTGTTGCGAGTGTCCATTGGCGGTGGTAATCGCTTACTATCTACTACTATGATACGCTCGTTTGCCCCCTATTACATAAAAAAAAACGAGTACAAAGTTATGAACTACGAGAAATCTTAAATTATCGCATAGTTAGTTAATTAAGATATTAAAAGAGAAACTAAAATCTTTTACTAAACAAAAATATGTTATGTGTACGACAACTAGTTATAAATTATGAAAAAGGTCTAATTGACGCATAAGTTTGACGAAATGTTCTCAAAGATCCAACATTAGTGTATTAATGCCCAACTTTTGTGCAGTATATAAATTCTAAAGAACATAATTGTTTATTCCTCATATTCTACAGCTGCATTAGCTACGTTATCTGCACTATTTTTAGCCACAATTTCCACTTCAGCTTGTTAGAACCGAGTACTTACGATAACAGATCTGTTGCGCTATAAATTGCTGAATGACGTCTATAAAGGGACAGTCAGCTCAGGTACAATCTATTTGGTTCGAATCGTTTATATTCTTCCTCTTAAAGAACGATGATTGTAAAATAATATTCCTATGATATGAGGACGTAGTATTAGGTCAATTTCCTATATTAGTTTTCTAATACAAATTATTCCTAGCTTTGAAACATTTGTCGTCTCTTGTCTTTTTAGAAATTAAAAATTGTAACTTGGCCCTCAAATATTTATTGGTGAGTTCAGAAATCCTAAATATTATAATTGTGAATGTAAGCTTGTTTATTGCGCTTTCACACAAAACTACTTAACCGATCATCATGAAACTTTGCACACTTCTTACTTCTTCTACTTACTTCTAATACTGCCAAGAATATCTTGGCAGTATTAGAAGTAACTGATACAAGTTATTAAATACGAGCGAAGCCACAGGCGAAATCATCAATCATTTAGTGTAGGATAAAAATACAACCCACCCGTCAACTGTCTCAAAAGAACTCTTTTCTAATCTCGTCAAGACAATGGAACTTGGTCGTAGAATACATTATTCAAATCTCGCTGTAAACAAAGTAACGTGAGTGATGTCATTTCAAAGAATTGTAAAGTTGAAGTAGAAGAGGACTGGCCATGTTGCCCGTAAACCTAGGTCACCTCTAGGATTGTAAATGGCTAATGCCCAGTTCCTATATTTGAAAAACGATCCGTTCTAGGTACGAATAGTAGTATATTATACGGGGCGTAAGCTAAAATCGTTCCTATAAAAAATAAATTGAGGAACGGTATTTACGACTCGTAGTCGGTTGTAGAAAAATTTCACACGATGACGATTCGTTAAATATAGGAACCGGGCATAAGTAGAGAGAGAGACAGAAATAATTTTACATTTAAGCGCCAGTTTCACCACTTAATGATAAAATCTTTGATAGACTGATATGGTCTTATCTGTGTACAATAACTACAGATTTCGGTTTCATAATTCTTAGATAGAGGCATACTTACATATATGCCCAGATACACATACGAGTATATATATGAGAAACTTTGATCCGTTAAAGTTATAGGACAAAAAACTATCTGACACTTTTCGAGGAACTGCTGAAAATTACGCTTTAATGTAAAGTTATCTCTTTCTCTCTCTACTTAGCCGTTTACAATCCTAGAGGTGACCTGGATTTACGGGTAACATGGTCAGTCCTATTCTACTTCATCTTTACAATTCTTTGAAATGACATCACTCACGTTACTTTGTTTACAGCGACGTTTGAATACAGACTCTAATATACCGAAATCAATGTAATCATCATATCACGAAATTTTAGGCCACTTAAAGCTATAAAGTTTAAACACTTTCAATAGTCACAGTCTCGTGTATAAAGTAGAAATGAAAGTTTACCCATTTATTCTAAACAAGTTATTAAACTGAATATAACTGTCGAATTTAATACCTATTCAATTATGGGAAGTAGCAAACATCAAATATATCGTATCTCCATAGACTAATCAAAACGACATAAAATTCGATCCAGAGATTTCATATAGGGAGTTACACAATAATGTATTGAATGATTTGTTGTTCTGGGCAAAAAGCTTTTCGAAAAGCGCCCTGTGGTACCAAATGCAATATGTGTCTACGAAAGTTTTGTCGCGTTGGACGAAAGCTTTTACTGAAGAGTTTATAAAAACATAGTAATATTATGGAAATGCTCTGTTAGCAGTGTCCCTTTTGTCTTACAAATAACTACTTATCTTACCTTCGTCAATTCCTTCAATGCCATTGTTTAATTGATTAATAGCAATAGTCATGCGGTGTATTACTTAAGTCAGCTCCAAAAAGAGTTTTATGGATCCGCCTCTTCTAATAGTAGTTAAAATAAAAATATTCAACTGATTAACTGGATCTAACAACATGCAGTACCTTAAACTTACCGTGTGAGAAATTGAAACGTAATAAATATATAAACATTTCTGTTTGAAAATATTGAGAAATTTCCGTATAACTCGTTTATACTTAACTACGATTAGCTATTGATCGCGCTGCAGCTGCTAATTTTACAATAAAAAATGTCCTTCCATGAGGCTTTTACTATTGAATATTATGAGATATTATGACTTTCTATCAAGATTTTATGTCCCGCTTATAATATCGAAATGGTAGATGACACATAAAGAAAAGTAAATGGTAAATAATTTTAGTATTGTCTTTTTTTGTCATTTGTTTATTTCATAAACAAAAATTAATAGCAACACTCACGAACCTAATAATTTTACTAATTTCATTTTCATTTTCATGCTTATATTAAAATAAATGTAGCCTTTGTGTCACAAGCTTCTTTAGTAGGAGAGCTCAATTTGCTAAATCTGTAGTTACTAAAACGTTATGTAGACCTGTTGGTTAGTAAAGATTGGGTACTAAAATGAAAAAAAAAAGTTTTTGTAAATTATGTTCATTTTCTTGGGTTCACTCTCCTCTCTGCATACAAATTTTTAAAACAGAAAAAGAAATAGTCAGATACAAATACTCGAGAGCATCAGATTTAATAGCAAATTATACTCTATTAACCGAGAGATATTAATGTGACGATTTAGGAGTGGGGAGTGGCCGTAGAAAAATTAACGCAAAAATTTACTATTAAAATGACTGACGTTTTGGACGCGATCAAAACAAATGACCGATTTTTGAAAATGTAAAAATACCTTTAAAATACACTAGCCTGTCAGATTTATATACGGAAGGTTAGCTTGATGTCCTAGTTGTCTTAAATTATAATATGACAATATGAAGGAATTTTGTTAAATTGACAATATAAAAAAATAACAACTATTACTAATACTAACTATTAATAGTACGTATAAGTACTAATTTACAACTAAATGTAATAATAGGCACTCAAAGACTCATAACCCAACAAATTGCCCTTGGTGATTATAAACAATCGCCGAGGGTTAGCAAAGACGAAGCGGTCAGTACCTGAATGGATATTCGTCAGTGGCATGATACCATGAGCGTCTCCGTGATTTGGAGGTAGCGTTAAGCAGTCGGTCCCGTTTGTTATTGTAGGATAAGAGTCGTGAAAATTAATTGGAACCCTTCGGGCTGCTTAAAAATATCTAAAACAAGATTACGTAGTCTCAACGTTTTATGTCAGTCCCCAACCCACACTCGGTAAGCGTTAGGACGCATGACCCAAACCCTCTCCTGAGAGGAGACCCGAGACCAGCAGTGAGACATTATGGGTTGTTGAAGAATGTTATAAGAACTATATATAAATAGATGTTTAAGTTAAAAAAAAAAAAGTTTTAAATAAGCTTCTTAATCATCACCGCCACTTGATTCTTCTTCATCTTCAAAGTGCGTATCGATTTGGTCACTGATCTTTTTGTTTCTGTAAGCAGGAATGATCATGATTCTTTTTTAAAAATAAATAAAATAAATAAATATTCCAGACATCTATAACACACGACGCCATCTAATCCCAAGCTAAGCAGAGCTTGTGTTATGGGTACTAAACAACTGATATAAATACTTATTCATATATTTTTTTTTTCTAAATAGATACATATTATACATAGAAAATAATACAACTTTTTTATTTATATTTTGATTATATAGGATTAAAAAGAAAGCGTACCCGAAGTATCCTCCAAAATGTCAGATGTGTTGTCCAAAACCAACAAACCGAGTGGTGAGTAGCTTTCTATGCACAGCCTGTCACAGCCAACAATAATATCTCATAGTGTGCAATACACCGTTCTCAGCAACTGTACGCCCCACACTTTACTGCTCACTTAAGGTTAATTGCCTCGGGATAATTGAAATATTAATTTTTTTACGTAATTTGCCACTCAAAATAAAATAAAATATAATCACGCTCGAATATTTCGCGGTATTTTTTACAACTTTGGATCTCGCCTATTAACTTATGTCACGATACAATCGTCAGAGTATTGAAATGTAGACTTTTCTAAGTGTAACTAATTTACCTAGTCTTAATCTGACGCTTTCGAGTATTTCTAAAGATCCATTTATTTTTACTAATTAGACCAACTGCTCCACGCACACCCCTATATAATTAGTTCATATTTAGTCCGAGTACATAATAGGGTGCAAGAGTTATCCCTAAATGGTTTCCTGACGCGCCTGAGTTAAACCCGAAATCCCGGCTTAGATTCCGCTACTATTCTTTGCCTAAAGATATTGCAAAAATAATTAATAAAGTTTATAATTATAAAAGACTGATATATAAGCACGTATAGACCTATGTTCACTTCTTGTACCAAGAGAAGTGGAAGCAGCAAATAGAATTTTCGCTGTCAACTCATGTTGTGGTCAGTAGGTACATGTCACTCTTAATCTTCTTATTCGTGTAAAACAAAAATTTTTTTAGTTTGAAACGACTGAATTTATTTTAGTATCGAACAATGCTACTATTAGATACTAACAAGTTCAATGGTATTATCTATTTACGGAGGCTCTTTTTTGATTTGATTCTATTTCCCAGAAATTTTCAAATATGTATACCGATGTAGAAAATTGTATGGGTAAATTCTGGGCCATGTAAAGGCAAGCGAATGCTAAAGTATTTTTGGGTATGAGTCCTTTGTGCCGCGCCGTTATCCCGTCCTTGAATGAGGAGAGCTCTGCTGAAAATATAGGATGAAAAAAATATAAATAACATAATAAAAATACCCTTATAATGTTTAATTCAATGAACACCGCGTTGGATATCTAGAAAATGGATATCTTGGAGATATGAGATTCGGAATTCAAACAACAATACGTCAAGGGTCTTAGCCATATTTATAGAAGAACATAATAGGTCTTAATACGTTACTATAGAAAATATTAATATAACAAAATCGTATTATAAATAAAAAACTAGAAATGTGAGAACTATGTACACACGTGAGGTTACTGATTGATGTAGTATTTACAATATATGGTATTAAAATAGTTCATTGTTAACTATTTTAATACCATGTATTCTTTTTTTATTTTACAAGTCTTCATAAACCGATCAAAGGTCTCGGGTCAGATTCCTCGGTCGGACTGCTGTTGGGTTTTTCTTACAAGAAATACTTAATAGCAGCCCTGAGTATGGAAAATGGCGGTATTTTTCTGCCCGTGCCTCGGACAGCATGTTAAGCTGTCGGTCCCAGCTATCATGAACATCTATGACAATCGTTATTGGGAAGTCAGTGTCTTCAAATATCCTGATAACAAGTTCAATGTTCGTTAGGACTAGTAGCCGACCCCAAATAATCTTGGGAATAATAAAGGCTAGGAAGATGATGATGATCTTCATAAACCAAACCTTACCTACCAGTCATATCAGAGTTTGAATGTAATGGTAGACATGTATTTATGAAGCTTACATAGGATATACTTTAATTAACACCATTATCTAAGATAATACCTACAATATGTAAAGAAATGCATTGTCGAAATAATATTTCACATTATCATTTTCTCAATTATTGAAAATATAAACTCAAATAGGTAATATATATATAATTTATACTTACTTACAATACCTTTATATTTACTTCATAAAATTCTATGTTCTACATGGTAAATTTATGTTTGTACATGGAATTGGACGAGATCACGTGTCAGCCTGTGACCACACGGCCATTGCAATTTGGTCGAAATGTTAGCCAATTCTGAGGTGTGTGTATAAGGTATTATATACGTTTTAGGGTTGTCTCTTGTGAAGAATACGTGTAAATGTGTATTGATATGGTACTTTCTTGCTTTGCGCAGAATACTTCGGTGCTAGAGAATCACCATTGGCGTTCGGCGATCAGCTGCCTCATAGAGAGTGGCCTCCTGGATCAGATGCAGGAGTCAAGAGCTGCACTCGAGCGTCAAATTAGTTCGCTAATCCTGGCTACTGACATCACAAGGCAGCAAGAATACTTATCTCAATTCAAGGTTAGTCAAAGCCTATTTTTATGGTGTAGGGGGCGAACGAGCAGTCTCATCGTCTGATGGGAAGCGATAACCGCCGCCCATGGACACACGCAACACCAGAGACGTCACAAGTGCGATTGTTAAATGACAAATGATTTTAATTTTGTCTTCGATTTAGATACCTTAAAAGTATTACTATGGGTAGTAAGAAATGGAAACAAAAAATATCTAAATACTATAACGCGATATTTTTTATAACAATTATATCACATCTGTCATTCAGGTCATTGTTGGGCATCTATTGACACCGTATTCATTAAAATCATTTCTTTATCATTTAGACACTGCAGTGGAACATACAAACATAAATAAAACTGCCAAAACTATTATCTTTTAGCTTTGCTGTAATCGGGTAAAAAGGGCTTTCCTCGACACACGCATTAATAAACTAATTATAATAATAAGTAATAGTTGCATATATGTCCTAAGAGAATATATAAAAATTGCAATATTTAGGATCCTCAAGAGGTTTTATTGGTTTTCACAATGTAATTTACTTTTAGAGCTGAATCAATGAATGATATTTTATTTAGATAAGCTAATCCTCATTCGTTGCTGACTACTCCAATGTCTTCCTGTCTGTATGTGACTAATATGAAGTTTGGTACTCGTTACTAAATAAGTGTTAGGTACATATACCATGTCACAATTGGAGGCGAGAACCTTTTAACTGCTAGTACTCCTAACTTTACCCACGTAAACCACTATGATTTCTTTTTAAATTATAACGTGCCTATCTTTAATACTAATTAAGGCCTATAAAAAAACATTAAAATTGAATTACAGAAGTTCTTTTATTTCCTAAATATGATGACACATCAATTTGAAATAAAACTGTATGCATTGTTACATATGAAAGTAACTGTTTAATTATCTTCAATTTGCGTCAGTAAACAGGTAATCCAACGCTAAAGAAATATAGCAAATCGAATAAAGCGTTTAAGCTATACACGAAAAATACTTTATGCTTAGAATATGACGTAAATCTGTCATTCAGAGGAATATTGTCAAACGTTTTTGACTCATTATAAGTCCTAAGTAGTTTCGCAAGTGCTCTTCAATACGGAGTCTACCTAAATTCGCATCTCGATTTCTTCAATATTAAACACTCCATCGTTCAAAGAGGCACTTTATTTGTAAACAAGAGAAATCCATTAACATACTCATTCAGAAAATGTTTGTTAAAATTTTAATGTTTTGAAAGCACAAAAAAGGCGCCCTTTTAAGGTGCGAAAATTGGCTGTATCTGATGTCTACGTATGTATAAATAATATTTTATTACTTCGCACTTTGTGTCAGGCTAAAACTGTCTAAGTGATAGGAATAATAACAATGATTGGGATGTCGACAAGAACTTTAAAACCGATACGTCTGCTTCTAATATGCGATGGTACCCTGGTGTACAATACATTCTGCACTGCTGTGTAAAGTTGAGCTTATGTTTTTACCTTAGATTATTAATATGTATAGATAGAGCATCTCGATCCAAGAGAACAAAAATAAAAGAAAAAAATTTGTGTGCGTGACAGTTACGCACACAAATTTTGAAATACGGGCCAATTCGTGTATAATCTTATTACTCATTTAAGAGTTTGTATGATGTTCCTACGTGGGCAGTTCCAAAAATAGTTAGCAAAATGGATTTAATTAGTTAGAAAATAAAGAAGTTTATTTACAGCAGCTTTATATGCATTCGGGTGAAACAGCTTTCAAAAAAAAAACTACACATAAGTGGCCAGTGATTTTCACAAACATGGTTTATATTGAAATTAGCCGTCAATTCAAAATAGTTTCATGAAAGAAGAGGTTGTATTTATACTGTAGCTATCAATTTTTGGAACAACCTAGGTAAGATGAATGAATTACTTAGATCCCTACAGATATTTAAATTCGAATGTCTGAAATCATTGCTTCATAACCACATTTTAAGCCTTTGTCTAAAACTTAAAAATTCGTTCGTGACTTGGTTAATATTCATTGAAAGGAAATCTTAAAAACAATATTACCAAACATAAAATATTAATTGGTAAACTGTTTTGTTAGATTTCGTTTTCATAAAGTTATATTACTTTTATTTCACAAGTTAGCTAAGTTGCGACAAAGTGAAATAAAAACTATATTCATTTATTTACCGGCAATGTTCAAGTTTTGTAACGTTCTTAGTGCTTCTTAGAAAATTTTGTTTGTAGGGCTTTTTTCTTGAATACAAGTACTTTATAACCAAGAAAAATAACATTATATAAATTGAAGGGCCAGAGGGAGAAAGCCGTTAGGAAATTCAATACAAAATGTACAACATTAAACATTTATATTAAAACATGTGATATACCAGGAGTTTTCAATCAAATTAACCTCAACGTAAATGTGAATGTGTAAATCACAAATGTGATATCGAGACATAAAATACAGTTCTTTTACAAAATTATAAACGTAATTGTTTTTTTATCGGTTCTTCATTCTGTGTAAAAGCACTTTTCTTTGTAAATTTATTTTTTAAGTAAAACAAAATCTTAATATGAATATACAAACAGAGATTAGGTGGAAAATGAAAGAGACAAAAACTTGACGTCCGAACACGACCTCGATAAATAATGACAAACCATGTTCATGCCTCAACGCTTTTGTGAAGGATAAAACCGCTTTCAAAAGGAAAGGTTCGTTACCAAAAATATATTAGAAAATACTTTATGAAAACCGAATGATCGACGATTCAATGAGGTTACTGTGTTTTTTGCATTAAGAACCTGGTACATTGTTAAATACGTTCGATAGAGAAATACTTTCACTGAAGATTAAAGGAGAATTAATAATATCTTGATATATCATCACGACCGGCCGTCTCATCCTAAACTATCTGTGCTCCCCAGTGTTACCCGCGGTTATTGATGCTTCTGGCGACGCCGCGGCGCGAAGCTAGTCTAAAAATTTAGTAGAAGTTACTTCTTATATCATCAGCTGTCTACTAGTGAAAGTCTTCCGTCCAAATCGGGCCAACTGTTCCAGAGAATAACCGTAAGTCAGAGACAGAAAGACAAAATTAAAAAAAAACTTACTTACAATAAGTACTGTATATACTTGATATACGTTTAGTAAAAGTCGTTAATTTGAAATTACAAAAGGACACTTCAATTTCGTTTATTTGTTTAAATTTCATATCATGTACATACACATACATGTATTGTAAATTACAACTTTAAGCTCTCAATTCATAATTATTGTCATTTATTTCGATTCAACATTGCATAGGGTTTTTGTTAGCTTATTTTATAATGGACTCACTTAACAGCGAATCACCTTAAGAATGTAGTCATATTTAGGCGAGACGGACGGACTATGATAGTTACTAGGGTCGGTTGAAACTGCAAGTCTCAGATAACAATTTAGCCTGAGACTACAATGTATTGAAATAAGGAAACGGACGAACGGACCATGATAGTTACTAGGGTCGTTGGAAGTTGCAAGTTTCAGATAATAATTAAACTGAGACAACAATGGTCGTCGACTACGAGGTCGTGTCGTTATATGTCCGTCCTATGATTAGAGAGACCACAGCGACTGGTCATTGATTAATGTAGTAGCCATTGTAGCCTTTGTTTGTGGCCTAACCAAATTCCAGCCCGTCCAATCAGTCGGCAGTACGCGATCTCAAAGCTGGAATTACGTTAGTTACATAGTTTAGTAGCGTATGTATAGCGAAACAGTGAAGCTTTGCATTTGTGTGATACGCTTGTCGTGGTTTCTGATGAATTGAGGTGTGACATGATGACTACTGATGACAACGTGGTGATTATCAGTGTTATTCTTTTAAATCGAATGAACGAAAAGGGCCAGTGGGGCATATTTAACTAGCCAAATAACTTTTTAGAATGTCACTATCTCCGGCCATCTCTAATTCCTATTGTTCGTAGTAAGGATCGAATTATATAGATAAAAAAGTGTGAAATGAAAATATCTCAGAGGCCTGTTATAATGATAGCAAAATAAAATTTGAATTCTTACCGACATAATATAAAGTAACTTAAATAACTTTAAAAACAACAAAGCTTAACTAATTCAATATAAATTTATTATAATCCGAACTAAAGAATGTTAAATTAAAAAATAAGTTTTATAAATAAAAACTTGCGCAAAAATACGTGTATAATAACTTGAAAATAAAAACTGATAAGATAAAACTAGTTTAGTTCAGAAGTGTAGAAAGCAATTTAAATTACAACATTAAAATAATTTGATTAAATGTAGAAACATGAAATAAAACATAGGTATAATGAATTGTAATACGGAACATATTGAATGCAAAAGTCGGCACCTATATTGCTGAATAGAATGATTTTAATCTAGATTATTTAATGGGTCCCGATTACAGACGACTATGGCGTCCCAAAGTCTTCATGTTGATTTTTTTACGCGTCACTTGTCTAAGGCCACTTGGGTTACCAAGGCGAACGCAGCAGTTTGAAAGATTTAAAATAATAAGTCATTTAGGTAAAAAGGGCAGTGACCCCCTTTTACATGGTTTGTAACACTTGTCTTGACAAAGCTCAATAGTATCTAGAAAATAATTTCATCTTAACACTAATTACAATGTTTTTAGGTGCTTCTGTGCTGTACGGTCGAAACTCAATTTCATGAATATAACGATGAATTGTTAAAAGTGACAATGGATTTTTTATCGCCATATACACACATTTTTAATACGTGGTGAATTCAAAAGTGTCTATTGACACGTTCAGCGCCCCAGTTAATCCATTTGATATTCTATTGAAATCAAAAAGTTTCTAGCTGCGTGTTTGAATTTTAAGCGAAGTATCAATTGTTTTTTAACTCCCAGTGCAAAAAGGAGAAATGTTAAATTCAACATATTTTCAGCCGTACGAAAAGCTCTTTTTCGAACTTTGGTAGGGTTTTATTTTTTATTTTACATTTTAATGCACTCGTCTACCAGCCAACTAGTAGGTTAGGTCCAACGAGGTTACAGTTGTATTCAAAAACTGATACAATTGACATAAACTAGAAAACACAAATATGCATACAAATATAAATAAACACATACGCAAATACATATATAAATAAACAAAAATACATTTATCTTATTATCGTATACTGTAGAAAATCGACTACACTCTGTTGATTATTCCGCCATCTGAAGGTATTTTTATTTTACATATACTAAATGAACAAAAATCACATCGCTTGCAATATGCTAAATTGAATGTATAATAGACGAAATTCTAAATATGAGTAGTAAGAAATACCCGTCATGGGCGACGTTGAGAATAGAAATATCTCTGGACGTTTGAGACAGACTTGAAATTCTGTAATAACTGCCTTCCCCACGATAACTAAACTAAAACATAGTTTATATTACTTCGTAACTAGATCCTGTATCATACTGCTGTCAATAAATAACTATTACGACCATCGATGTTATTACTTCGATGTTCATCTAACTTCTCCACTCATCTAACTTCTCCATTCAAGCGAATAAGTCTAGTAGTATATTAAAGCTTATATACGAGTATTTCACTGACTTGACTATTGAACTGAAGAAATAATTTAATCGACTCAGCCGAGTGAACTGACAAAATTGCACCGATTTCTACTTGTATTTTCGAAAATAAAATGTGAAGATATATTTATTTTTGATAAAGTTGAAATGGCTAATATTTTCGTACTTGTATTGAACCGTATTTAGTGAGAAGATAATTTAGACGCCAGGGCGGGGCGCGTCAGGTTTCACACTACATTTATGTCACTGTCGTCTCTAACTTTGGAACTTCGACCAAAGTGCATTAAGTATAAATACGAAGTCTGGGATTAAATAAAGCCTAACTTCTGTCTATATACAAACATAGGCAGTATGTATTTCTAATAGAGAGTAAAATTGACCAACCTTGTCTAGTGTAAGTTGTTTATTCTACGATTCGTTTAGTTTCTACTGATATAATTATTGAATTGTAAATAGTACATCTTAAAGTCAATAATTTAAAAAATACAAAGGCTCTCTGTTCTACTTTCCGTTCACGGGTCGACCATGGCAGGGCAAAGATAGTTTTTACCTCCCTAACGGTTTCGATTGTCTACTAATAATAACATTGCATTAATCAAATGTTGTAGTTTAAAAATGGTAATGATACTGCTGGTGTTACTGTGACTTAATTTTTTATTAGATCTAACAATACGGACGTTTTTTGTATAAATTCGTTATTTAATTATACTTGTCCAATCGTCGCACATTTTCAATAATTATGGTAAATTCATTTCGCGATTTAACGTTACATCGTAATGAGTAGTCCTATTATGTGACTTCCTCAACGTTGGAGATAATTTAAGAACAACTTCATAATTGAAACTTATTAACTTTTTAATTTTAATTGCTTCACGTACAACTCTTGAGTAAAAGTGAAATTCGCTGGAGCTCTCGCGTACAGTGAAATTTAATCCAGTGATGGTGTCTGCTCCCAGCCTGTTACGTGATCGCATTAATTACCTACAGTTAATTATATTATACATTAACTTTAAACAGCCAAATTGTTACGTTCACTTGTAGTGCTTACTTTAATGTGATTATTTCTTATGAATTAATGGTGTCTCATTTTGAATTGTTCAAAAATGTTCACCTCCTTATTGCCTTGAAATATTGCAAAATTTTAACACATTGTGATATATGTGTACATAAATACACCACTACCACATTGGATGATACTAATGGATTTATATTGTTATCATTATACTAGTACCGATCTTCTAACGTAACTTTTCAGTTGAGCAGTGAACTGAAGAGATACTATGTAACTGAAATACCATATATGATTGCCTCATTGCTTTCTCTATGTAAGTGAACAGATATTGAATCGATTTTCGGCTCCGACGTATTGATATAAGTTTGGAGCAGAATCTTAAACGTGTCAGCAGATGGTAATATAATGATGTCATAGTAAGCGTAACCAAAAATATAGGGCTCACACTTATTTAATTTAAGATTTTTTGTAATTCACTATAAACGGGCCTCATCTCTGATCATTTCACTTTTTCGTATACCTATAGATTTTTATTTTTCTAAAAAATGCTGTTACTGAACCTACCGGGAACTATAAAAAGAGAATGTGGATTAAAGAACAGTGTAACACACGTCACATCATGATGTTGGTGTTTGTTTTTGCAGGTATACATATACAACGTGTCCCAAAACTCAACGATAAGCCGGTACCAGAAGGTCGGCCTGCTCGTGACTACTCGTGAAAAAATGATAAAAAATAATTATCTTCTTTTTTTTTAAATTACGAAAAAAAAACTAAAATTTACACCTCTTAAGATATTTTTAACTACCATCACCACAATTTTCCAAATATTTCAGTTTTTTTTTTTTTGTATCAGCATCCTAAGTAACACCGTTACCCATCACAATTCTTAGAAAATCCATAACACCTGTAGATTTTACACGAAAATTAATGAAAGTTTTTTCTTTTCTTCAAAACTCAAAAAGATTTTTCTTTAAGGGCAATTTAACTAATCGTGGTGTAAAAAAAATGTATGGTCACTACTATGGCAAATGTTTAAAAAAAATTACGCATCTAACCATGAATCTAAAATGGTACAATACTCCTTGAAAACCAACCACAAAAAAAAATGCAAATTATTTATCTAAACATAAACCAACATTCATGAATTGTTTATAGTACTAAATTTTTGACAATATTTAAGGTTTTTGTCGAATTTTTCGTCAACCCTTATTTTGGTAGTAATTTATTATACATAACTAGTTAGATCTCATCTAGATCTACCTAGTTTATAGCAAATTACATAAGTCCGGTAAATAGAAGTTTGAAATTTTTTTTTCTTTGAAATTAAACCTCCTTTGAGGAAAATAACCATGCGTAATGCTCGATATTAATTTGACCAATAAATTGCCTTTTTACGTAATTTCAATATAATGTATTCAGTCACCGATGACTGTCCAAGTAATTCTTAATTAATGTTAAAGTCAACGTTTTAATATTATATGGTGATTAAGTTTTGATAGTAAATCTTACATTATAGACACAACATTATTCAATAGAGTCTAAACAGTATATACCTGACTTGGATGTCACAGGGTTACAACAATTATGTACAAGAGAATTTTAATTTTAGACACTAAATATACTTCAAATCATAATTTTGATTGTTTTTTTTTATTAGTTAAATCATACCGTTTATATTTGTCCGCTGACTCGATATTTGGCGTAATGGTTGACTATTGGTATGTACGACGAGCTGGTCAACTCTCAGTGAGCGACTTACTTGATAAACCGATGGGACAGTGTCTTAGATGTCATCCTATTGCTTCACCAACTATTTTCATATCCTGCTGCAACTACTTCAATTTTCAATTATATGACTGCATGTTTGACCTAGTAGTTTAAGCGGTCGCTACGCTGCTTTCTACTATGCCAAGTATTTTGGGTTGAAATCCCACATGGGGCAACACTTTGTGTGATCCACAAATTGTAGTTCTGAGTCTGGATGTTCTTTGTGTCCGTTTCCCCCGCGACACAGGATGTTTATTTTTATGTGGGAGGTGTCCTTTCAAAGGCAATAATGACCTAATCTGTAACATATCAAAATAGTGAAAATACCGTCATCATCATCGACAGCACATTCAATATACAGGGTGTAAAAAGACGATTACCGAAAACGAAAGGGGCTGATCCAGCACCCCAAAACTTATTAAAAAAAAACAAACAGTTGTCTTTAAAAAAAATTGTAGCTTGAAAAAACAATGTGTCAAGATTTTTATTAATTTCAGAAGCCAGCAATGTATAACTAAACGCGCCTGCACGATCTGTCGCGGTCATTGCACTCACCCGGCCAGCTGTTTTGATATTAAAATACATTACTGTTTTATTGATTTTCTTTGTTTTTTGGTTTTCTAAATGAGATAATTAGGTAGTTTGGGTCCTGTTACGTTTTACTATGTGTATGTAAGCAGAAAAAAACATAAAACGACTTAGATAAATTAACATTTTTTTTGAGTTTTTTTTTCACTGAACCTATTCAGTATCATGGTCTGATTGCAACCCCCAAGTTTTCGGTAGTAGTCTTTTTACACCCTGTATATTTAGCGCATCTCTACACTGATGAGTGAATATATGTTTCGACCACTTGGAAACTTCTACCTTTTTATAGCTAAAATGGAAATATACTCATACGAGTTACTATTCAATCATTTTAACAATGTATTCTTTAGTTCATTTTATTAAATACATACATATTTGTATAATATAGCTCATACTGAAAAATGGCCTGCCCGTTTTACAGTTACTTAGTAACCGTAATGAAACTGTAACGTCTTCACAATTCCTTTGTGGCAAAATAATGGGATATTTACCCGCATAAAATATATTAAAACTTACCAAACAAAGAAAGCTGCAAATACACCATTATCGATGAAATTCTGAATTCTTAAATCTACAGTTCATCTGCAATGAATAAGCTCTCGATCGTGAGAGCTCCCAGCCATTCCGTAATAATGTTCACCGATTTATGCGAATTCAATAACTTTGGTATTTATATAGTCCATTGGAAATACTATTCTGATGGCTCACAGAAATACAATACGTCGATAACTATTCCTAGAGTTGTCTAGTACAAGCAACTAATTAAAATATTCCACTTAGAGAAAATTTCAAATTTAATACTCACGAATAAACTATTTCTAGACTGCTTACGTTCATCATCGAAATAACTTTAAGTTATACTAAGCAAGAGGGTTAAAAGTGTTTGAAAGTTGTGCTGCTCGAAGTGATGACGATGTCCGACGGTAAGAGGTCCTTTCGAATCTCAAGGAGGATAATCAGTTACAATATATATAAAGTTAAATTGAATTTATTAAGTTTAGAACCTTGTAAGAATACTAATTACGACTAACAGACTGTAATAATCTTCGCTACTGATTTAAGCCGTGACTATATACGCATTATCACGTACGTCAAATGTTTGGCAAGCGGCAGTATATACGAATACCGCAAACATTGTACTAATATCACCACTCTCTGGCACACTATATTTGGTTTCCCAAAGTAGTCGAGCAAACAGTAAGTCTCGTATGTCACGTTCCACCCACCCTTGGTGACCGGCACTAATTAACACTTCATAAAATTAAAGCTTCATGGCCGTCTGTTGCGTATTTCATAAAAAAAATAGAAGGGTTGACTTAACTTACAAAAATATATCACAGACTTCAATGCTTCTGAGCCGTGAACAATTACGGTAACCAGATTAATTAGATAAAAATAAGATAGACCAAGTGCGGGAACTGCTGAAATTGACACCTTGCTAAGGCGTAAGCTTGTCACACTAGTCTATAGTGTAGTATTAAATAGTCTTAAGTTATGCCACATCTATAAGGTATCATAACTATCATATGGTTGTTTCATCAGCAGTACAATGGCACCCAATCTAGACTAATGACGTGAATAATAGGACGAACCATCTAAGCGGCGCTACCATTACCAATTCTTTCAATTCTTCGGTTTGAGTTGGATCAGTGTGTCGCTCAATTTCTGACAGGCCACGATAATTTCAAGAGCCAACTACAGTCATTTAAATTAGTCGATTTACGATTGTGTTAACACAATAGTCACAGTCTACAAACAGCAAACAGTCTGAAAAATTCTCTAGCTGGGGTACCGTTTTAAATGAAAATAAATAAGACCGTCGTTGCTTGCTTTTGTTTAAAATTTGATTATTTGATCAATTAAACTGACCCTTACTTCTAAGTGATAGTAAAATTAATGAAGAGACCAACCCTCTTGAACTACGTTAGAATGAAAAGTAGATAAGAGTACTTTTGAGGCTCAGAGCTCACTTTGTAATCAAACATTGAAATATATTTTGTAAGGGCCTTCTTTAACTAAAACAATTGTTAAAAAAGTCATAAATTTGCAAAGTGTAATTTGTAAAAAAAAAATAACCTCCGTATTGTGAATCTCCTCCTTTTAGAAATCGGTTAAAAGGCATATAATATATAAAGGCCTTAATATCTTATTAAAGCGACCAACAAACATTGGCAATTCTGGTATTCTTTATTGCAGTAAAAGTTTTTAAATATTCATTTGACTATGCGTTTAATTTAATTGCTGCCAGCGCAATCATCCAATCATAATAATTATCAAATAATCATTGTCGAGAGCCACTTATGAATAAACCCGCTTATCTCTGATGGGTTAATGAATGCTTCTTGTTCCGACGTTTATTTAAGTAGCATTTATTGGAGTTCACCGAAAATTTATTCTATATTTATATTAACAGTCAATATAAATATAGAATAAGTTCACCGAAAATTTTGGGTACTTTACAAAACGAGGCACTTTTTAAGCTGTCAATAGGTTATCTTTTAAAAAAAATTAAGGAAGAAGCACACCTTCTACTAAAAGGTAAGAAGACACGGACCGTATTTTTGGAACTTGGTGAAAGAATTTGCAAAAATGTAATTAGTAAAAATAAGGGAAACTGAACCTAAAGTAATTAAATAAAACTAAACTAAAGAATAAAAATAATAATATAATATGCAAGACAGCAAATACAAATAAAAAAAAATGGTAACAGGCTGTTTTCTTCTACCTTTATACATTTCGTGGTACTTTCTCTTCTGAAAAAAGAACTGGCAGGCATAAAAATCAAATGCAATTTCAAAATCCTAACCGCTAATACAATTACAGTGCGAGCCCCGGGCCAACAAAGCGGCAGCGCTGCTCGGTTCTAAGTGGATTTCCGTGTATGCAATATTAACAGATCAATTTGACTCATTACAATAATTGATTGATTGCGACAAACAGAATATTAATTCACGAATAACTTGCATGTGAACGTCATAATTGATATGATCTGAAATATCATTTGAAATTTAGTGTAGGTTGTTTCGTTACCTCTTTTTAGGTTAAATATAGCTAAAGAGCAACAATTCAGAAAAAAGTAAACTAAACCCACACAACAATAAATATTTAATAAATGTTTTCCTCCTCAGGATATTAAAAGTAAAGCAAAGGTTAAAAGGGAAGCACCGCCATTTAATATATAAACATTTTCCTTCTCACTGCCAGAGATAAAATGCAAGAAATAAACTAACTAGCCTTCGAAGAAACCACAAAAGTACAGGTTAATAAGCTGTGACGAATGCGGCTGAAAGTGAAGTAAAAAGTAAAAATCTCATTTGGAAATAGGAAAGGAACCGACTTTTTTTTAAAACTAATTTAATAGTCCGACTACAAACAAAATTAATATGTTTCAAAGTTTTCCTCGAATGACTTACTTAATTCGTCACTTATTTTGTTTTTATGAACATGAATGCAGCTTTCTAAGGACATTTTCCTGTCAATATTTAAAAAGAACCTATTCATTAAGATGACTGTAATGTTTTCTAGGGTGTGAAGCATTATCTAGTCCTCGTTTTTGCGTGCCTGTAGAGCTTTATCTATAAAACAGTAACACAGTATTTTTATTCATAGTATAAACAAAGCTACAACAGCAACAAAACATTGATATCGTTTAGTACATGGTCGTGGCGGTCTGATAGTAGTAGCTCCACATAAAAAATCGAATTTCACCCTTATCGACTGTACGGCGAAAGCCGACCCTAACCTAGTTTGGGAAAAAAGGCACGGTGAAAATTGCAAGGTTTTAGATTTACAAGGGCACATGAGTCACACAATTTACTTATTGTTTTGATTGCACGGTTAGCCCAGAGGTTTAAGCGGTCGCCACGCCGCTTTGCAGTGATATGGATTCAAATCCTACAGGGGAGAACACTTTGTGTGATCCGCAATTTTCTGTTCCGTGTCTGTGTGTTCCCTGTGTCCGATTCACGTATATTTATAAAATCCCCTGCGACACAGGATGTATATTCCAATTGCGGAAGTTGTATTTTTTTTTTTGATGAATCCTTATTGTCTTACCTTTTAGTAGAAGGTGTGCTTCTTCCTTATTTTTTTTTAAAAGATAACCTATTGACAGCTTAAAAAGTGCCTCGTTTTGTAAAGTACCCAAAATTTTCGGTGAACTTATTCTATATTTATATTGACTGAGATATCATGTGGTAAGGCGCGTACGTCATAACTTATATACTTATATGTATTATAATCACGATCCAAAATTTACGTAATTCAACCATAATATAAATTAGTAGTAAATATCTATAATAAGAAAACTATAACTATGTTAATAAAACAATATAATAAATAATTTGCCAACATCAAACCCAATTTAATATATAAACATAAAGTATAAAAATTGATTTACAAACAAAAACGCGACAGCATTGCTTTGATCCTGCTCTATCACTATCTCAAATATATATATATGTATAGTTCAATACATTCAAGAAGTTACTAACATTTTTATAAAATTGATCTTTCGAAGAAAACTGCAAAATTAAGTACTTTACATCTTACGACATCTAGTGTGTACCATCCTTTTCTCGAATCAGTTCAAGACATTTTCGACCCCCTATAACTTCAGTGTGGATAAAATTAGAGAATCCTGAATTTTGGGAAATTGAAATTGAAGGAATCCTGTAGACATTGGTACTAATTGTGTTGTTGCCCTGCCTAAACTAAAATGAACTAAAATTTGTTGTTGGATTATATACTTTATTTTCAATTGCTTACTGTCCATTTTTAGATTTCTCAAATCGTAGCTGGCACTGTGTTTATTTCAGTACCAAATAAACGCTAAGCTACCAAGTCAATCTATTTCTTGAACTTAGTACTACATGGATCTTAAAAATTTTTAGAGTAGAAATACTGAGTGGCGATATTTGTTTCTATTGCAAGTTATGTTTTTGATATCATATGGATTGCAATACAAAACAAATTATGTTTCATCGCACGGAACCCTCGTCACGAAAGCTCAACTTTCCTCTGGCCGGTATTTCATATTAAAAAGTTAACGCGAGTGAAAGCATCCCTCGTTTTTCTTTGTGCCTCATTCACTCACTTCATATCTACACATAACATCTAACTTACTGCATCCACGTCTTGCATAAATCAATAACTTTATTGACGTCTCTATAAGCCTTGAGAATGTTTTGGTATGAATTTCGTCAGAAGAATCTTCAAAGCTAATGTGGGGGAACGGGTATCATGTTCCACCCAACCCAAAGGGAGGATCCTCCGACCAGGCGAGGTGATCATGCCTGGCGGGCTACTGCCCAACAGTTGATGTTGGGATGTTGTATATATGATAATCGGCGCGAGAACTTTATTTGCGCGATTCAGGATTGGTAGTTACTCCGTGTAGTGTAGTTTGTAGGTACAGTGCGTTACTTCGTAGTTCAGTGTATCTTCGGTAGATGGCGCTGTATGTGGAGGTCGCCACATCACTCCCCTCCAAGACTGGAGGTCGATATATGTTGTGTCAGCTGTCTGTGCTCTGATGCGGAGCTTGCCAGTGCCAGGAGTGAGTAGTTCCAGTGAGTCGGAACTGAATGCCGCAAGTTCCAGTGAGTCGGAACTGAATGCCGCTAGTCCCAGTGAGTCGGGGCTGAAATCCGCTGATCCCAGTGAGTCGGGATCGCATGCGGTGCGCGGTGCTGCGGTGAGGTCCCCAGTGAGTCGGGGCGGTTGCTGCGTAGTGGCTGGCTGCTGCGTAGACGGGAGAGAGATGCTCTGCTTACATAGACCGTAGGTGCAGTGTGCTGTGCCTAGACGCTGTAGAGGCCGTAAGGTTTACCAGGCTGGAGCGGTCGCGTCCTGCGTGTGGTATATCCCAGTTGAGGCCGAAGTTGCTGGCTGGCTTGAGACTTGCTGTGGGAGTGAACATGATGGTGGCGCGGCTTGAAGGCTGCTTCCAATCACGTCGGGGTCACCACTGTGGGGGAACGGGTATCATGTTCCACCCAACCCAAAGGGAGGATCCTCCGACCAGGCGAGGTGATCATGCCTGGCGGGCTACTGCCCAACAGTTGATGTTGGGATGTTGTATATATGATAATCGGCGCGAGAACTTTATTTGCGCGATTCAGGATTGGTAGTTACTCCGTGTAGTGTAGTTTGTAGGTACAGTGCGTTACTTCGTAGTTCAGTGTATCTTCGGTAGATGGCGCTGTATGTGGAGGTCGCCACACTAATAAGGGCAGACTAAAGCTTTTTAAAAGCTAAGAGTACTAACAAGCTGCGAACACGTGTCTGCTTTTATGTATAAAATTGTATGCACACCACGCTACAATTTAATGTGCATATATGTAGAAGGCAATTAATTTAATAAAGTGCTTTTCGTGACTTTGAGAATACAATTAGATACGAATAAACAATTAAAAGTATATTATCCTATAATATGATACATATTATAGTATGCAGTAGCGACATGAAATAACTTTCTGATCCCAGCTATCGGGGTGTCCGTGTAGTATACATTTTAGGAGTTTGGAGAATATTATATAGTAAATTAAGTAAATACTAAAATTTCAAAATAACTAGCGACCCGCCCCGGCTACGCACGGGTGGATTTCAGATGCACCCAGGGACGACACGACACGTGCATTTTAAATCTGTACTGTAAGGGGCCATATTGATCTACTCGTATATTAAATGCCCAATGTATTTAAGGTACTTAATTGGATAAGGATTAATGCTGTATTGCTTAAAATCACTTCGTAAATAATCCAGTATTTCTCGTAAAAAGAAAGGAATAGTTATTGTGGGATGGATATTATAGATAGAAATTAGCCATCGCGGACTTTTTTGTAGACCTTATAAGGTGTTCAATACTGTTCATGTACATTATTTAGGTTTATCCCATAGGGCGCAACCAGCGTTTGCAATGTAAGCGCAAAAAAATGTGTTTATTTACATTACATTAGAAACCTTTAAATTTATCAGTGTTTCTCTACAATATTATGCATGTATACTGCACGTATTATACATATAAACCGTCCTATTGAATTACTGTATCTATTAAAAAAACCGCTTTAAAATCCGTTGCGTAGGTTTAAAGATTTAAGCATACATAGGGGCAGACAGACAGCGAAAGCCACTTTACAATAAGTTAACAGTTACAATAAGTCTGCAATTTTGTATTGGTTGATACGCTCTATAATATTACCCTTTCAACTTGCAGTTCAAATATACTTTGCAAGTGCAAACAGGATTCGGAAAAATTGAACTTACAACAATATTTTAGTAGAGATGAATTTATGCACGATATTGAAATTCGCTCACATTGATATGTGGTATCTTTGATCTGTCTTATTCGAAGACAGAATTTAAGTAGTGGAAGTGTGTTCTTTTCTTGTTTCTTAGAGTAAAATACAAATGGTAAACTGCCTCGCTGATCTAGCGGCTAGCTTAAGCGACTGCCGATCAAGAGGTCTCGGGTTCGATTCCCGGGTCGGACTACTGTTGGGTTTTTCTTACAAGAAATACTTAATTAACAGCAGCGCGGAGGATAGAATATGGCGGTGTTTCCCGCCCGTGCCCGTCGGTTCTGGTTGCCATGAACACCTATGACAATCGGAATTGGGAAGTCAATGCCCTCAAATATACTGACAACTAGTTTAACCTACGAATTCAGTTCACCCTCAGAGTTGCGGAGGTTCGATGCCAGTCGCTCCTTGGAAAACTGATATTCAGGTATATCGGTAGGTAATCGGTTGAACTAGTAGCCAACCCCAAATAATTTTGGGAATAATAAAGGCCAAGCAGATGATGAAATAAATGAGTTACAAAGTCGATCAGGGTGGCGTGCAATAAGAGAGGCTTATGTCCAGTAATAGAATCATGATTATGAGGATTCGATATCATTGAGTACTTACCAATTTATGAAAAAAATAATTATCATTCTGTACCATCTTACATTAACCAGTCGTCCCCGATTGATGTTATTATTTTCTCCTGGTATTCTTTTGCTCACTAACACCTTATAAATGTTTTTTTTTAGTTATGTAAACTTTCGTAGAATAGGTTATTTGTAACATAACTGGTCCAACAAGTGTATTTACAGTTTTTTGTATCTTTTTCATATTTTCGTCAGTTTGTAGTAAATATCATGGGCAGTCTGCACTCCTTTAAGTTAATATTCTTTCGTTAGTGATTTTTTTAACGGCGATACTTTGTAAGTCGGCACATCAGTAAATACTTAATGTATTTTACTATTCTCTTTGATAAAGAGGACCAAAAGTTGAATGCCTCAATAACATAGTCAACAGCAGCGATTTAGCAGTATTTTATTTGTCCCATACACTGTGTATGTAGTATTTTAAAAGCTTTTGTTCGACTCACTTAACAAAATTCAATGCACTTTGTGATGTCGATTCAGTTATACGAAACGTATTTTAAACAAAGGGCATTTTTACATGTAAAAAAATTATTTAAGAGCAGAATGCTTTCACTCCATGCAGTGCTACCACTTTATTTGAAGATTTTGTCATTACGGATAAAATATTTTTATAGAAAATCTGTTATAAAAGTAGTAGAGTAGGATTACTGTCACTTTATCTTTAACATTGTTTTCAAAATCTGCTCATTATAGGTAACGTAAGCCGGGACGTGTCTATTCCCTCAAAAATTGAAACCAAGCAAAACCACAAAAAAAACAACGAGTACTACATTCAGTGCCGAATTTCATTAACTAGTTCTCTGAAAAAAGAAGGAGAACTTAAAACAATTCCTATACCCGTCTGGACAGCGTAGTATTGTAAACCAAAACATTTCGTGAAGGAGAGGCACATGTCCAGCAGTGGACTATTAAAAGCTGTTGATGTAATTTTAACCCCGCTGGCTCGTTGACAACGAAATAATTGACACTGATTTTCTGTATTACCATTCATGCGGAAACATGGCTGTCTTACGGTGAAATATTGTATTCGAATTCGAAAATTCCTAAATTACCTTATCACATTGGTTGCCAATGAAAATTGTTAAATTTTAAAAGGGAAGCTGAAGTGATTTGGACACGAAGGAATCAGTCTGGAACAAATGTCAACACACCTACATACACTAGTTGACCCGGCGAATTTCGTACCACCATTTTTTTTGTAATATTTTACACTTTTGGTTTTCTTATAATTATCTTTAATACCAACGTTATCCTGACAATAGCAAACAATTCATAAAATAGAATTGTCCAATTGAATGCAGTAAACCTGAATTTATGTGCGTACATACATTTCAGTGATTCATTCTTATTTATATTTAAGTATAAAGCAGGCGTTAGTATGAAAACCAGTTCGGTTCGACCTCGCAAAACATTCTTCGATCAAATTGGTGTCGTTTTGAAGAAAGGACGAGCCTGTATGGACAGATTTAATGACTACTGAGAAAACCTCTTAGATATGTACGATGATGAATAAAAGCATGTATGTGACGGTAGTTTACAAAGTAAAACATGTATATCTAAAGTAGTATGTTAAACATGATTAAATCTCGTGTCTTTTTATTTACTGGCTTCGTACCGCGGGTAACGCCGCGGGATGAAACTAGTCTAAAAAGTAGCCTAAGTTACTCCTTATATCATCAACTACCTATTAGTGAAAGTCCTGTCCAAATCGATTTAGCCGTTCCAGAGATTAGCCGGAACACAGACAAAAGTTAAAGTTTATTAAAGAAAGTTAAAGAATATGTACCGTGTATACACACACATGTGCATTCAGTAAAAAGCGGTTATTTTAATATTGAAAGCAGATACTCCAATTTTATTTACTTGTATAGATTGATACCAGTTTGTTATTTATTTTCGGCAAACGAAACCTATGAAGGACCTGACGGATTTTTAAATGGGGTGTCATCGTTTCCATTATAATACGGGGTACTATGAAACAGACATCAGTTATTTCATAGTGATTGATATTCGTAGCCCACGGTAAATTGTTATTGTCCCATCCAAACTGTCTGCCTGGTCACTTTGTAGGTGACCCTATTACAAGTCATCAACATAGTTTTATTGGCACTAATTATATTTTTCACGTGGTCGCTGTTACCATTCCTGTCTCCACAATGTAGAACATCACAAGATAAAAACATCTGGACTATTGTCACATCTGTTAATTCTATGTTAATAGATTTTTTCAATCCACAATTTGAATAAATTCATTACCAGACATGTGAATAAGTACATGAATTCTAGAAGTGGATTCTCATTGAAAGTAAACATTTGTGTTTACAAGTTGGAGTACAATGTCAACCCTATCCTCACAAGAGTCTGTCAAAGTTTATTTTGGGAACTCGTTTTCTTTATATCACACACTAGCTGACCCACACAACCTCGTTTACGTCTCTTGTTGCCCGTAGTGTAATATTTATCCCCGGTTTTTGTAACATTCTTCATCGGTGCTTCGCTTCTATTGGTCTTAGCGTGATGATATATAACTTATAGCCTTCCTCAATAAATGGGTTATCCAACACTAAAAGAATTTTACAAATCGGACCAGCGGTTCCTTAGATTAGCGCGTTCAAACAAACAAACTCTTCAGCTTTATAATATTAGTATAGATTCTCTAGACCATATTGACAAGTGGGGCGTTACACTACCATCGTGTTCAAACTATACTATTTTTATCTCCTCCCATTTTTTCAGATAATAATAAAAACATTAAGAGCCATCGGTTGCCTCGATGGCGTAGTGGTAGCGTATGCGACTGCTAAGCTTGTGGTCTCGGGTTCGATTCCCGGGTCGGACCAAAGATTTCTATGATCTGCAAATATTTGTTTAGGAGTTTAGGTGTTTTCTATGTACAATATGTATGTATTTACAAAAAAAAAAAGTATTTAAGGTATATATACCTATAACACAAGCTCGGCTTAGCTTAGGACTAGATGGCGTTGTGTGTTAGATGTCCGGAATATTTATTTATTCCCATTGTTTTCTATATACATTAATGGTTATGTGATCTGGATGTAGGTCTACGAACCGGTCATTACGTCAATAGGTAGGTAGCCGTCGCTACGACGCTATTAACTTAATCCGAATCTCATCTGATTTCGAATAGGCGGTCCTATTTGTTTGTTCGGTCTCAATCCGTAGGTGATGCGTGCGAGCAGTAATCTATTTCAGAAGTGTTTGGAAGCGTCTCTTGGTCACCATTAGGCTTACCGTTCACTAAAGCGGACTAATAAGAATAGACAAGAGTTGCATATTGAAAAGACCAAGGTTTGGGCAAATATTAAATATTTTTTACAAAAATATTAGTTGTGCTTTAAATAAACTGCCTCTGCCTCGGTGGCGCAGTGGTAGTGAATGCGACTGCTGTGCTTGAGGTCTCGGGTTCAAATCCTGGGTCGGACAAAGTGTTTGTGTGATCTACAAATATTTGTTTCGGAGTTTGGGTGTTTTCTATGTATAATATGTATGTATTTACAAAAAAAAAGTATATATGTATTCATATCAGTTGTCTAGTACCCATAACACAAGCCCTGCTTAGCTTGGGACTAGATGGCGTTGTGTGTTATATGTCCGAAATATTTATTATTATTATTATTTATAATCATCATTTTTAACCGACTTCAAAATAGGAGGAGGTATCTCAATCCGCATATATGTTAAAAAAAAAAAAAAAAAAAAAAAAAAAAAAAAAAAAAAAAAAAAAACGAAACGAAATTGCTGTCGAT
The DNA here is from genome assembly GCA_916048165.1 of Spilarctia lutea. Taxonomy (NCBI): domain Eukaryota; kingdom Metazoa; phylum Arthropoda; class Insecta; order Lepidoptera; family Erebidae; genus Spilarctia; species Spilarctia lutea. Next base: position 25,051,991 of record OU696470.1, on the reverse strand, counting down.
TCCCTCTGACTTAGGCAAAAATCAATTTCACATGAAATCACGTTCTGTTTTTGAACGTGACACTAATTACGTGGTGTCTTTATTTGCTAACTCATCCTTTCTAACAGAATCGTCCTTCGACATTTTTCTGCTTGTACTTACCTCGCATAGTTTCTCTAAATAATGTTGCATCATTCCTTGCATATAATATATTATAAGATTTTTGGTGTATCTTTATTCTTTTTTTAAAGGTCTCTATTGTATAGGTATTATTTGAATGTCCATAGGATAGGTGTTTATAAATTGTACTGTAAAAAATACATTCTGTAACCAACCAGCCAAATAGGAGGCCCTCAGGAATACTACTGTGGGGTATAACGCCCCCAATTTATGTCTATTTTCTTTTTAATACACAATAAAAGATTATTATCATTAATTATCAATTTAATCTCTAAATTAAAGTAAAATAATACTTGACTCTAGTTTGTTCTCCTACATTGTAGTTTTTAAATTTTACGTGTTAGAACTTTTCAAACAACCAATTCGCTACAGAAACATTTAATAGACCAAGTATTTTTAGTTTACAATGTAGTATCTACGTGGTTTTAACGTACACGAATCGTTGATAAAACTGTTTAGTTTGAATTCGTTCAGTAATAAATCACAGTTTAACAAGTACATGTATGTGTGGCACACTTTGTGACCGATTTTTGGCTCAAAATCGTCGATTGTAAAATGATTTCACAGCGGGTATTTATAATATATATACAAAATTGAAAACGCCTTTTCATATAAGGCAACCAACGCTGGTACTTATTGAAATCCGTACAGTTAAGTGGTTAAGGAAACCCATTCAAACGTACCAGACTGACGTTTGTATATATAAGGTTTCAACCCACATTGAAGTGGAAATTAATTAATCTTTGCTTAGCGGGTTTAGCGTTAATATAAATCTATATTTTATTGCGGTATCGTGACCGTAATCTAATTTCTCTAGTCTAGTCTAGCAAACAAATACACTATAATATAGTATGTAAATTTAAGAAAATTTGCAACCTAAAAACAAAAGCTTTTTACTACTTAATTTCGTTGGATTGAATACCTTAATATCACATCATCATTTATGTACAATAATAAAAACAAAACTATGCTAATTATTACTAGCTCTTGTCACGTGATTTACATACTGTTAAAACAGTGAAGACTGTTTTGAAATTTAATAAAATATAAATATAATATAAAAATAAATATACAATATTTTATGTGTTAGGAAATTGCCACATATTATGTCGTTTCTCATACTTTTTATCACTCTCCATGAATTACCGAACTAGTAGATTTGAAGGTCTTTCACTTATGACAACCATGATGAGAACTTTGTAATAAATTCAACGCCGACTTGCTACTTCAGGCTTGTCTGGCTAATGCATCGCGGCGGCTGGCAATGCGCGCAGTGCAGTGTCCCAAAATTAAAACGACGTCTAGTGACAGACGTCGCTTTAGTTTTAGGACATGCTTAAATTATGATAATTGATACATGAAAAGGGGTTTGTAAATAACCCAAGTCAACCTCGTTCTCAAACGCATGTGATCTGATATTGCTAATATGCGGATACTAAATAAGAAAGCTGAATTTATTTGCAACCGTTGTTGTCGCATGTCAAGCAACATTGAAACCAATAATAGTTTTAATAAGAACGCTATATAAGGTCAATCTTTAGTTGTTTTTATGTACCTACTTTAGCCATATCTAATAATCAAAGTTTGTGTGTTAAGGTCCCTAATCCCAAATTACAAAAAAAGTAAAAAGCATACGTTAGTGCTTAAATTCGTTTGTTAATTTATTACACAAACGAATATATATATATGTTTCGTTATTTTAATAGACAAATGAGTATAATTTTAAGTTTATCTTTCTTATATTTTAAAATCAATTGCTGTTCGTGTGTCTCGCTAAAACTCGAGATTTAGCTGATTTTGGTTTTGAAATGTTTGTCGTGGTTTAGAAAAGATTTAAACGGTGAAAAAAATTAAGAATACATAACTTGAAAATCCAAATGTCACGTGTATGAAGTAGAGGGCACAGCTAGTATAATATAAATATACCACTCAACTAAGCTCTCTGAAGTTAAAATGTGTAGGTTGTAAGCCCTTGTAAAATCAAAATGGTTGAAGTTAAAATACGATGGTAATATCTAGTCGGTAGGTACCTAATTATATTCTCAGAGCTATAAGCCAACATTTTAATCACTTATTTTAAGAATATATTATATTTCATAAATATGATAAATGCTCGGTCGTTGAGAAGCTCCCTACATTATCAGCTATTTAACTTAATTTATAAAAGTAACATTTCGGTCACCTAACACACGCCATCTAGTCCTTAGCGAAGCAGAGCTTGTGTTATGGGTACTAGACAACTGATATTAATAGAAAACATCCAAACTGCAAAACAAAAGTTTATAGATCACACAAACATTTGGTCCAACCCGGGCGTCAAACCCGATACCTCAAGCACAGCAATCGCATACACTACCACTGCGCCACCATTATAGAACTATGTATGACTTAGATACACCAAAGTAAACAAAGTTGTAGGTATACATGAGTAAAACTGTGTTAGAAAATATGTTTCATACAATTACAAAAATGTAAGTATGTTGGGCGAATAACACAATGCATCTTATCAATAAATACGATCTCGACTAACTAAGGGCTCCAAACACTCATGAATTAGTTGTAATTGAGTTCCAACTTGGAAACGCACTCCGAAGTCGAAATAGTTCTTATTGTATTTTGTACCTAAACGTAATTCTTTTCAGCTACATTCGCAAGGTAAATTAGCATTTAATTAATCTAAAATTTTTTATTCTTTTACCAATTACAAAAGTATTATTCGAAAATTAATTACTGCTGTAATAAAAATACACATCATATAAATAAACCTATATTTTTACCGAAAAACTTGCGTTGAACTTAAAATTGTTTATTTCACAATAATAATACAATTTCTATATCACTTGAAAATTATTGCTGTGAAAAAGCTCTCTCGTAAACACGCTTAACAGGTGACTGGCAATATTGGCACTGCTAATGAGGATAAAAAATTCACTATGATACATCTAGGTAAATCCCTACGTCATCGAGATGGCTGGTATCTGATTAATCTAAAAATTTACACAACGTGTTACACTCCTGTTATTTTATTTACTATCGTGCCAAACAAACATGAGTTATAGTACATTTTACTGAGCTCCTTTGTATCAGTTCAATGTCTTGCGAACTATTTCGTACGCGTTTATGTAATATTGATGATTAATAACGAAAATACCTTTAATCTACAGCTCGTTTGTAATATTCTGTAAGTCAACACCTTTCAACTCTAAAATCTTACAGAAGCTAATTTATAGCTCTTTTTTTTTAAACAGAAATGTGGTTCATATTACTAAGGGTATGTGTAAAGATCGCGGCAAACCGCTTGATGCGCGGGCAGGATAGGATTGCTTGTTGTAGGGCCGCTAGGTGTAAGTGTATGTCCAGCAGTAGACATCTTTCGGCTCAGATGATGATGATTACTAGTATGTTGCTTAATTCTCAATACATTTATATTTAGAAATGGATCCGCGTTGATAGTGTGCTGGCTGGGGATCGAACCGGATATTCTTCAAATCTAAAGCCTTAATGTCTATGCTACCATCGCTTAGTTATGGACTATATTTTGTCTTTTTCACTTATTACTATACACGTGAAGGTTAGTGAAGATAGATGGATATTTACATTTACGTGGGCTGTTCTAAAAATAGTTAGTGAAATGAATATAATTTTTTTTTCGGTTTTTCAAAATTTTCCCCTCTAATCCCAATGCACTTTATGCATATGCATGCACATTTAAAAAATGTGTCTTGCGGTAGTCGAAAAATAACTGCCGAAATAAAAAAATAAATATTCCGGACAGCTTTTTGAAAAAAAAAATATATAATACAGTAAGTAATTGGAGTCTACAGGAAAATTATTGATGGTACTATCGACCAAATTGAAAGGTGACCCACTTTGACAATTATTCCTTTGTAATCATAAATGTAGTTAGGTTTTCTTCGCTATTTGCACATAGTACGTTTTAGATATAAACATAAATGCGTCATTACGGGTCAGATGTCAATGCAATTTAAACCTTTGTCACCACTGAACAAGATATATTTTTGATACAGCAGTCTTATTTGAATTTCAAATAATATAATCGTTTATAATCCAAACTCTTTTCATTGCGAAGAAAAAGTATTATAATTTGTAAAATGAAATGACATTATGTGTAAGATGTCAAGTAGTAGTCAATCTGAAAATATTAAATTAAAAATCTAAGAATATATTTATAACTATAAACGAATCGTATAATGGCCAATTTGGTAGAACAAAGAGCTCGGATTGTAGTGCTCAGTGAGCAAGGTTGCGGCGTTAGAGAAATATCACGTGAGTTAAATATAAATCGTAACACGGTCAGAACCTGGATCAGACGGCACGCTGAAGAGGGTATCCTTGAAGACCGACGACGACATAATCATGGGGTTCGTCGAATCACAAACCAACAGAGAACGGAAATGCAACACCATTACGAAGAACATCCTTTTACTCGTACCCGCTATTTTGCAGCACGTTACGACGTTTGTCTAGAAACAATTAGAAATAATTTGCACCGCACTGGGCTGCATTACAGACATCATGCTAAGAAAGTTCATTTAACGGATGCACACAGAACTGTGAGATTGAATTTTGCACGTAATTATTTAGATTTCGACTGGACAAACACCATCTTTACAGACGAAAAATCATTTCGCTCTTCTCAACATGGTCGCTTAACTTTGTGGCGTTACGATAACACGTGATACACAGAAGACCACGTAGTGCCTAACCAATCATCTGGCCGTATTTCAGCTAACATGTGGGCATGGATGGATGCTGGAAACATAGGCGAACTTGTTCCTATTTCTCCTCGTCATAACGCTATCAACTATGTCGATTTATTGGAAGAATCAATGTTACCGACTTTGCGAACAGTTTACCCCCGTGAAGATGTGCCAGTATTCTCCTATGTTCATGATAACTGTCGAGTGCATACTGCCAGAATTGTCTCAAATTAGTTTACGGAGCATGAAGATGAATTTACTCTCATTCCATGGTCTAGGTCACCAGATCTTAACCCAATAGAAAATTAATGGGGTTTGATGGTTCAAATGTGGGATAACAGGAACGAGAGAACTAAAGAAGCAATCGAGCTGCATTGTAACGAAATCTGGGATTTCATGAGGGGAAGTGACATTTGCAGTCGTCTAATCGGGTCTATGCGTAATCGATTATTAGACGTTATTGAAAACCATGGCGCTTACACTCGGTTTTAGGTTTAACCAGTAATCCTACAGACCCAAACAATTGGAACCATTATAACCCAAAAATTAACTATTGAGAAGTTTTCTTTTTTATTCGCTTTACGAAGTGAATGCCATTATTTTTAATTTAATAATCCTACTACTATTATAAAGGCGAAAGTTTGTAAGTATGGATGTATGTATGTATGGATGTTTGTTACTCTTTCACGTAAAAACTACTGAATGGATTTGAATGAAACTTTACCACAATATAGCTTATACATCAGAATAACACATAGGCTACTATTTATAAAGATATAGCTTCGCCTCGCGGCGTTGCCCGCAGTTATCATCGTACCGCGGGTAGCACCGCGGGGTTCAGCTAGTATGAAATAAACAAAGGTCTCTAATTTTACTGTTTTATTTTACTAATATGTATGACTAGCTGTCTCGACAGACTTCGTTCTGTTAAATAAATGCTTATCTATTTTTGTTCTACAGTACCCTATGCTACCTTTACGGTACCTCTACCCTCCTACCTCAAGTCTACCCACTATCTACACTATCTACACTAATATTATAAAGAGGAAAGATTTGTATTTTTGTATGTAACGAATAAACTCAAAAAGTACTGGACCGATTTTATTTTTACCGACCGATTAAATAGGGTTCCGTAAGATATTTGCGTTTTTCGTTTATATAATAGGAGCGGAGCACCATTGAAGAATGTTTAAAAAACGGGGGAAATTTTTTACGCTACGGGCAATAGAAGACGCAAACGAGGTTGCGGGGGTCAGCTAGTTCGAAATAAAGTCAATCCTATGTCTCAAACAAATATACAATTAAATCTTTCCTAATATACCTATAGATAAGGACGTTCACTGGCTAACAAACTTTTTCGTGCAATACTTATATATTTATATTATTATATAGTATACGTCTATGTCTATGTCATGGCTTTGTCAGTGTCTAGTAGAATGATAATGGTTCGTCACTTATGAAATGTATGTTCAAGCTAATTTCAACCTAATGGTATAGAATAATTGTAGGAAAATGACTCTAAGGGGGGTCATGAATCAATTTGGTCCACTGTACACAAATAACTTACTTAGTAGTACTTGTTTCTAGTACCTACCAAAACTCTGGGAAGCTATATAATAACCACTTGAATTTAACCCACGGCCGCCGGCTGTTGAATCCAAAACTGGGCAGAGAAAACCAAAGTATATACTGATAAACATACTTAATAATACTAATATTGCTAAATACTTGCGTTATATAGATAAAAATAATATTTTTAAATTCATTGCATTTATTACTTTTTTCTAATACTTTTATATACACAAATCATTGGAATCTGTCTGAAAATAATTTGTTTTACGTTTAGAGATAGAATGAAGAAATGCTACAATGAAACGCTCACTCGTAATACTCAATAAATCATAAATTATAACAATAGATATAATGAGATAGATCTCATCCGTGTTATATATCTATGTATGGTATATAGTTGTCCCTAGATATATAATCCAGAACTTGCGGCTGCAATCATCTTATTGAGACTGTGTACCGTATTGCACTGTATTTCACGATCTCAGAACAAGAAAAGATAGATAACGAACGGCCTTAGTTCTTACTAAAGCCAAAAAACTCAGCTACTTCTAAATAAACACAAACGTTAAAACACACACATTTTCGTCTGTATCTTACAATTTGTCATGCAGTAAGTTTATCTTATAAATGCCAACTTGTGAAATTAAATGGTATAAAACTACATAAAAGTGAACAAAAAGTCTGAAAGAAAAACGTTTTACACATATACACATAAGACGTACTGAGAGAGTGTTGTCAGGAGTTCGTATTCCTAATAGCCAAGAAATGTGGGTAAATAATTTGTAGGTAAATTCATAGTCAAATAATGAAGTGGAGAGTGAGACGACGTTTTTAGTCGCGTACTTTTATAGTGTTAAATATGTACAATCTAATTGTCATTTTAAGAAACAGATTTATTTTCGCATATTACCTATTGTAACGCAATTTCCAGGGACTTTTTTTTTTAAAAGTGGCAACACTTCAGTCACTCACACATTTAAAAAAAAAATGGCTTTTCTTTCGTATTCTACGTGCGTTATTTACCTTATTTGATCGGAATTCACGATAAATAATAACTAAATTGCAGTCTAACGAAGGATATTTATGAAATTTGGAATGTTGAATCTTGTAAAAATCTTTTCTCTTAACATCAAGGAAATAAACTAAATTCCTTAGATTGTTATGATATTTATTTTGCTTAGAAAGAATATTATGTCGTAAAATGCGCCATTGTTCAGTGAACAATAACACGACAATGCAGTTTGCACTGTCGAGGCATTTTTGTGCCGTTTCTTGAACAAGAACGATGAAATTAAAAAGGAAATGAAAGCATAATAATAAAGGATTTTATAGTATTTCTACGGCTCTTATTTTCGAATTTAAGTGTATTCAGAACATATTTGGCTATTCGATGTCCCTGATTAGTATAACTTCAAATTTCATTACCTTTGTCTTAACAAGTTCTCGTATACTGGATCCCGTGGCTATTTGATCTCTTTTATAACATTAAAAATTTTCTCTCTTTAAATTTAATTTTAAAATTAATTGAACTTTAATTACATTGTGCAAATTTTCAAATAAATGAAAATTTTAATCATTTTCGGAACATTTTTCGCAATCCTTATAATGTAATGTTGAAGATACCTTTTTTCAATAAATATTTGCAATAAATTGACAGATGACAAGATGCAATTAAATAAGCATCACAATATTTTGAAATATGTTTTCATGTTGAAAGAGTAAAATCCATGTTTCTCAATCGAACACTTGTTCCTTTATTCATTATAATTTACAAAACTATGGGTATACAAATATTAATAGCATCATTTGTAGTACAACTTCGTACTTGCCTTTCTTGCGTTGTTGATTTAAAAACGTTTAAACATTTATCTGAAGCTGAAGTATAAATTAGAATTCATTAAAATAATTTAATATAGTTGTTTTTTATGTAAGTACTTGAATTGGTAAATACGACAGGTACGAAAACTCTAACGGTAAGCGGTTACGAAAGTGTGTTATGTATGAACGTTTGTAGCTTATGTATGAATGAAAGTGTTAACCTGTAGATTACAAAAGCTATTTTATTCCTTGGCAACCATACTCAACCATGGAAAACTTTTTAAAATTTTTAGCCCTACCCAATAAATAGCAGTAAAAAAAGTAAATATTAACCTCAACACGAATATAGACATTGTCAAATTCTAGAAAACATTATGAAAAACAAATTCTAAGTGAAGCAAACAACGCGTAACAATAGCTTTTCAGAGAGCTGAAAAAATGTCTGGCCTTGTTATGTAAACATTAAATGAAATTATCATTAAACAATTACTTACTTTTCAATTAACGATATTTAATTCATTTTTGTTTAATCTATTGAGACGAAAGTTCATATAACGAAATCTATCTAATACCTTCAAACAAGCAATTATTGTTTATACCTATGTATATTTAAAACATGAATCTCGGTAACGCTCCCAACGATTTTTAGGAAATTTAGTATGCAGGGGATTCCGGGGACGGTTAATCGATTTAGCTAGAATTGATTTTCAGAAAATTTATCAAATAAAAATATCCTCACATAGATATCACTATCATCCAGGTATTATGTATAAAAAAAAAAACTAAATAAGTTCATTTCTTTTTTTATTACTACCGAAACAACTAAAACTACATTGATCTGATGTTAACTTATATCAAATCAAAGTATAATAACCTGCACCCGATTCCTTGAACCGGAAGATATGCCTAAATATAGATGAATATACTGTGTTTATTATTCCGATCTCTTCTGTCAATAAATTTGTAAACAACAAATATCAAGTTTATACTCAGCTCAGTACAAATCAAAAATAACAACTGCGGCAGTTCTTTCTTATTTAATCCACACATTTTAACAAATTTATAAATAACTAATAAAGGAATGATGTATGTATATTTTTGAATTTCACCTTGAAAAGTTCAGATGTCGAAAAATAGTTTTTTTTTTTTCTTTTTATTTATCACTTAAAACCATAGACCAATATTTAAAAATAAGCCATAACACGATAAACCTCTAGGGTTTGTGTTGTGTTACACTGTTATTCGGTATCGCATATTTACAATGTTTATACACTATCTGTAAGCGTGTGCTGATAATACACGAGAGCTAGATACATGCCTCCCAAATTGGATCAATTCAATATCTAAAAAAGATTCGATCCTTCGTCCAAGAAAAATACCTTTAATTTAGTTCTAATATTACTGTGTGTAATTTTATTAATTAAATCCGGCGGTAGCTTGTTTATAAGGCGAGGGATTATGTAGGTAGAAGTTCTTTCGCCGTACGTGTTGCTTGCGCGCACTGTACGCAACCGGTTTTGAGCCGCCGCTCTAGTATACACAGCATGTTCCGTGACAATTTTTAATTGGCTATTATAAAAGTTTTCTTTTAAAATGGCAAACTTAAACTTAGTTTGGACAGGTAATAAGTTGCAATGTTTAAACAGGCCAATTTCGTCGTTATAAAATAATAATTTAATTTTTGGGGATACAATTGTCTTTAATATTTTCAGTTGTAAATGGTAGATTTTTTTAACAACTATTATATGTTCGACAATAGCTACTACAAGCCCCTCCTCCAACACAAATACCACTAATAAATATGAAATAAAAAACAAACAATATCTTCCAATTCGGCCCGTCCCCGCGGAGGATTACGACCACAACCCTCCAGAGAATAAAACACATATATCAAAAAAAAAAAAAGAACATTGGAGGAGGCCTTTACCCAAAAATGGGGTTCTTGTAGAAGAAACAGAAAGCTATGAATAATATAAAACTTTTTATAAGTAAAAACTACAAAAAACTTACTACTTAGATATAATTAATTATAAACTAGGTTTAAGAAACTAACACAAAAATATATTAGAAAAATTAAGCAAAAATTATTAACATTAAACACTAGCTAAAAGAAATTTGTAACATGTTAATTCAAGAAATAAAAAGGCTTTTTATTTTATTTATTTATTTTAATAGCTACTAAGACCGTACTGGATATACGATTCTGCCAATGAGTGATACAACATTATTTGGACCTTAAATGGAATTCTACCCTTAAGGATAATAATGTTGGCTAGGAATTGTCGCAACTTATTACAAACATATTCAATATGTTTACCCCAGTTGAATTGACTGTCTATCACTAGACCAAGGTAAGTATGTGTCGCGACTATCTCTATGGGTGGACAGCTACACGCTTCTTTTCGGCGTTTATGCAAGCAGCTGTGAGTGTGAGCAATTAATGCAGAGCTGATAGTTTGCCGCTGATATGGTGATTTAATAACTAGCAATTTAGTTTTGTTTGAATTAATTACCAGTCCTGCATCATGGCACCATCTCAGTAAGGTATCAAAATCTGTTTTTATCTTTGCAAGTGCCTTTATAGGGTCCTTGTCAGCCACTACAATGCAGGTGTCGTCAGCAAACTGGTAGCATGTACCCTTCGTGATGCAGTTGTGCATGTCGTTCACATAAGATACAAAGTGTAATGGGCCTAAGACCGATCCCTGGGCAGTGCCTTCTGTGGCTGAGATTGTATCACTGAGCACGTTTTTTATTTTTACTGTATAACTGAGGCCTGTAAGATAGTTTTGACACCATGTTAATAAAGGCCCCCCTATGCCACAGTTACCAATTCTATTTATTAATTTGTTGTGGTCCAAAACATCGAATGCACGGGAAAAGTCTATGAAGAGGGCCAGTACTATTTTTCGCGAGTCTAAATGTGTATTGACCTCATCTGTGAATGCAGACAGTAAATCACTGGTTCCTTTCCGTTTTTGGAATCCAAACTGATTTCTGTATATTATATCATGCTTTTGGTAAAAACTTTGTATTTGATCAGCGACAAATTTCTCAACTATTTTATCTATAGTAGAGAGAAGTGTTATAGGACGATAGTTCAGATAGTCATTTTGTTTTCCCTTTTTAAATACGGGTCTTACACATCCTTTTTTTAACTCATCGGGATAGAGACCAGATTTTACACTACTATTTATTAAGTTGGATATAGGAATTGAGATGTCATCCCCTATGCATTTAATATCTGCAGCTTTAATGTTATCAATACCTGGTGACTTATTTGGATTTAAAGTTTTTATGAAGATTTTTCTAGTTAATTTCGTGTATTTTGCGAGAATTTGATACGAAGTGATGGACTCCTAAAAATTATGGGAACTACTAAATAAGACATACTAGCATCAAAATCACTTTTTTAATTATGTTTACACCTGACCGGTTTAACCTTTGATAAAGCCATAAGGCGATAAAAGCATAAGTTCCATTAAGTACCGACAATCGATAGTATAAATTACTACATAAGAAACTCGAAATTCGTGTCTAAATAAGTCTATAAAAATCAAATAATCTGTAAAGGTAAATAATATTTAGTTCGCAATGAAGCCTAAGCCCCCGTAGGAAGGCATATGCTTAGCCGCAGTAAAAATTTAGTATTTTTTTAATGCCATAGAATCCATAAACTTCAGTACAACTTCCGTTTATTTTCCAAAATAGTGGCAACAGTGTAGTGTGTAAGTGTAATCTTCTCCAAGACTGTTCAGATGTTTACGAGGTCCACAAAACTGTGCTGTATGTTTTACACAAACTTGCTCTCATGCATTCTTATTAATTCTAAAACTTTAAGATAGTCAAACACAAAACACTTGAATTAGCTTCAGAAATATTCCACAGTATAAGGTTTAAAATTCTCAAGAAACTGTCGCTTAACTTTGTTTTAATGATATAAGCAGCAATTGCAATTGCTCAGAGACACGTAGTTACGGCAATAGGCTGAAGAAGAAAACGAAATCGTCTTTTTTGGGTTCACCTGTTTCTAGTTATCTAATTACTTTTCCATTATTCCACTGCCATTCTGAACCACAATTTCTCAAAGCGATTATAATGATGACCACTAAAGACGAGAAACAAATAATTATAAAGAAATACTGCAAGATAATTGCAGTTATTTCATTTATGATCTTCAATTCATCATAACCTCGTCGTCATCTGAAGTTATCCTTTGTACTATAATAATGACGATGGCAACAGAAGTTTGGCCTCAAATCCTGTAAATAAACACAATATCACACATGAGTGAACATTAAGGGCGGCTATGCCACAGTTGGTACAGATTGATTAAATAAATAATTATCTATGTACAATTATAACATACAATTCTTTATATCGTCATCACTACCAGGGAAGTGAATATATCTGAAAAAGTTGTATCACTTTTTACGAAAGCCATGCTAACAGAGAAGTAAAAATTGGGCACAGTTAAACTTTATAGAGGAGTGCAGAAAATTAAAAAAATAGAATAAAAAGAAATGATGGTCGAAGTTTAAACGATCAATTCGATACTTTTTATTGTGCTAAATGGGGGACAATACTTAATGTTATCCACAATTTATATTTTTCCTTACCTGTATAGTGCTATTATCTTGACTAGTTTACTCCTTTAGTCGGATCTTAGAATGGATGAACAGGGGTGGTTACATTCCGTTAGTTAGTCACCATACGGATGATATCCTTCCATCATACATATTTTCCAATATGTCAAGTATTATAGATAAGGCCTGAACTCAGAATAGACAAATAGTAGTTTGTAGCATTAGTAAAGATATCGCAAGCTTGTGGTTACGGGTTTGAAATTCCGTCTAGTGTGCTACCGATGTGAACCGACTCCTGACTAATTTAGTGCTTCACGATATTCCTGAAATGAAATTGAAACCATCTTAAGTATTCTTTTAAAGACAAAAAGCTTAATAAAAACCAATTTTTGAAAGACAGTTGGGAAGAAATTCCGTAAGTCAATCTAATATTCCAGACATATCATTAGACTTTCGAGAAAATTCTAAGATCTAAGTAACATTCTCGGTAATACGATTATTTGTCTGTATTCTAACGGTTACATATATATGTATCTACCTCTATTTCTGTATAAAATATTCAACACCTCACATTTTTACCACGGCTTTTTAAGGAATAAAATACATACAGCGAAACTAAATTATGTAGCGCTCTACCGTATTCTTAAATAAATAAAATGTCAGTGCCACTTTGTAATTTCAAATTAATAGGCCTTCTTTAAATGCAGATGAAAGGATACACCTTACTAACATGAAAAATAAAAATAGGTAAAAAAACTTTTTAAGTTAAACGGTTTTATGTTAAAAAAACATACATTGCAATGTTTAAGATAAATGTACTAAAAACCAAAAAATAATAAAATAGATACAGTCGTGGGAATTATAAACATATGCATAGACTAGTCTTAAATAAAACCGTGGGGTTAACATGGAGTGTATAACTATTGGAATTTCCATGAGCAAGAAAATAGTAAGTAATTTCCTCACCGTCTGCGGGCCAACTGCCTAACGACGAATTAAACGATTCTTCTATCGCACATTAAGTCGATAATTTGTAGACAATTGACGTGCCCCACGGTTTTATTTAGTCTATGCATATGTTTATAATTACCACGACTGTATCTATTTTATTATTTTTTGGTTTTTAGTACATTTATCTTAAACATTGCAATGTATGTTTTTTTAACATAAAACCGTTTAACTTAAAAAGTTTTTTTACCTATTTTTATTTTCTAGTTTTTAGTTTTTATTTCGCATTCTGTTTAATTCATTTAGTGCTTCATTATTTCAATTTTTTATAGTATATTGTATTCTCCTTGTTTAGCCCTTTCATTTGATACCCATATTGATGGGATTGATAAAACCTACGTTATCCGCCATTTTGTAGCGGCCGCCATCTTGGATTTCAATTTTTTATAGTATATTGTATTCTGCTTGTTGAGCCCTTTCATTTGATACCCATATTGATGGGATTGATAAAACCTACGTTATCCGCCATTTTGTAGTGGCCGCCATCTTGGATTTCAATTTTTTAAAGTATATTGTATTCTGCTTGTTGAGCCCTTTCATTTGATACCCATATTGATGGGATTAATAAAACATAAATTATCCGCCATTTTGTAGCGGCGGCCATCTTGAATTTATAATGATAATGAATAAACATAATTGTATTGTCACCAAAATCCAAAGTGTATACAAAATTTCAGATTAATCGGTTGACAGGAAGAGGGTGAAATTCGAATTACTAAATTTGACCCAAGAAAGAAAAAAACAAACGGGGTGAGCTAAATAAAACCATTTAATTAAAACAAGTTTGTAAATTTCTTGTCTTTTTTTTTTGAGTAATTCCTGGAACGACTGAACTAATTTTGACTTGACTTTCAATGACAGATAACTGATAATTTATCTTAGGTTACTTTTATTTTTGACTAACTTCGCCCTGAGGTGTTACCGTTACAACGGGGCACGGCTAGTTATTAAAATTAAGATATTAATACGAGAAGAGTGATTTAAATAATTGCAAATAACACGTGGATGAAATAATTGGTTTGTTATCTTCCCACATAAGTTATTGAAACTCGAGTTAAGTTCCTTGCTTTAACAAACCGACTGTGAAGAAACGTTTTCAATATATGACTAAATGCATCTAGACCAGTAGTTCTTAACGTTGACGGACGGTTCTTTGAGTCAATTTTGATTTAGTCTAGAATCCTGTTGGGTCTTTAAAACCTGATGAGGGAAAAGGTTAATTAATTAATATTCATGGTATAAATAGCCTAACCTCCATAAAATATAAAACCATGAATGCCATCTTAGTGCTATTTCAAATATGAAGGTTTGTGACTATATATGTATGTTTGTTACTCTTTCATGCCAAAACTACTGAATGGATTTAGATTAAATTTCACAGTAATATATCTTACATATCAGACCGCGATAACCAACCGACTTACACACGGGCGCAACTGCGATTTAAAGCTAATTCTTATAAATAACACTTTTGAAAGTTCTGGTTCCAATACTTTGTTTAAATGACAAAACTATAGTGGATGTATTTCTAAGCATCAGATTCTGCATAAAAGACAAAGGTCAGTTTCACAAGATCTCTACCATTTTACACACCACTGTTGAATAATAATAATAAATATTTCGAACATCTAACATACAACACCATCTAGTCCCAAGCTAAGCAGAGCTTGTGTTATGGGTACTAGGCAACTGATATAAATACATATATACTCTTTTTTTGTAAATACATACATATTACACATAGAAAACACCCAAATTCCGAAACAAGAATTTGTAGAACACACCAATATTTGAACCCGAGACCTCAAGCACAGCAGTCGCACTGCCTTACGAATATCTCTTTCGTATGGATTCTCGCAGATTTGTATGGGGTTGATATTTACAGTTGTAAATCTTTGAATGACTACGAATCTATTCATTTTTCACTTAATCAGTAAATTTAAAATATAATTTTGTAACAAATCTAATATTTCCTAATAATGTGTAAAACACGAAAAAAGATCTACCTGTACTACACTTAACCTCAGAAATTTGAATAAAAATTCATGCATCGCATGTTTAAGCTTGCTAGCAGTCATTAGGGAACAAAGGCTGTCGAACACCCTTTTCTAAGTATATTGTCTAGTATAATTATATCCTATGAACCGTGTAATTGTATGTATATAAATTTCTTATAACAACGGCGAGTGCAACTTCTAAGTCTCAAACTTAATTACCTGTATTATTGACCCGCAGTCTATGGTTCTTTTACCGATAGCATTTATAACTTCGCTCTCAAACGTTATTTTTAAGGACATATATAAAAAAAATAGAAATATTTCAAACATTTATTATGTTACAATATTTATTATATAATGTTTTAGGACAATTAAATTAAATTAACGTAAGTATAGATATTTTTGTAAGTATGATGATTGTTTATCCCTTATTCACCTAGAAGCTTTTACTTAGGTACAGTACTTTTACTTTTAGTACTTTTTTTAGAATAATGGTGTCCCCTTCGGCACCTATTACAACTATTACATGTATGCATTTTTTTTTAAAGAGTTGATTAGTTCATATGCTAAAGTTTAAGTACCGACTGATAAATTTTCTAAAAAATAATTTTATCGATATCTATTTATCGTCCCTGAACGCCACAGATTATATATACAAGAATTGCTCGTTTAAAGGTATTAGGTAGATAAACAATTTATTTTTATATTGCAGTAAAATAATCATCTCATACTCAGACATAATCTGCATAAATATGTTCTTATCCATGTACGATTGTATTTACTTTTGTTACATACAAGTAGCTTTGCCCTCATTTACCTACATCTACCTTTAACTAAAAGCTTGCCAATAGTGATACAAATTTTAAAATCGGTTGGGTAGTTTCAAGGTTTATTGATTACAAACAAACTAATCATTATACTTTATAATATTTGTATATACAGTAATAAAACCTTGTATTCAATCGGAACACACGCAGTTGTACTGTTAGTTCAATTATTTTATACATAAATTCCAAAACAATACGATTTCGTTTTAAACTTTCATGAATCTGTCAGTGCTCCGACATGTCGAAGTAGGTCACATTTCAATTGTATTAGTTTGCAATGTTTTAATACTAACAATAAATTTCAATCATATGAATAACTTGTGAATAAGATGTACTTGACTGCACCTATTTTAAATAAATACCTAATTGAATCTACACGTTGTTAAACATGAACTCTTCTAGATAACTGTGCAATTTGTGCAGCTGCATAAATTTTTATATAATTCAGTGTTAAGAATGTCATTACAGAAAAAAATTTGCTTTTCTTTTGGATCACTTTGAAATGGTTTTCACAAAACGCGTGGACGTATCAAGTTTAAATTAATGTTTAATACGTACGTAAAGCTTTGGTTTTTGTAACGCAACGCAATCAAAATATACGTCCGATAAATTTCCTTTGAATATTTTTTTTTATTTAACATTTCTCATTTAAACAAATATCTATAAAAACTTCTCGTTGACCTAATTTCATAAAACTTATCGAGCTGCAATGCATCGCAGCAAAGTAATGGAAGTCTGTATTTGATTTTTCTAATTAAAAAAAAACTCATAAGCACTGCCGACAGAAGTGAAAACTCATAACTATAACTATACAAACGGTTGTTTTAACTTACCTGAAATGAACACCTATGCTTTTTTTAATAGTGTGCAATAAAAAGAACTAAAAAAACTTGAATATTAACGTTGTGCATTTTTGATATTTTGGAATGGTTAGAGAATAATTTTGTACGAATTGCTTTCATTATCAGTATAAAAGTACTATTATTTATGTGGTGGAATACAATATTCATTTATTGCGCTATCGTACACAAACATGACAATTTATATTACATATTATTATGATTGTAAGTAGTAAATGGAAGTAAAGCTTTGATACTCCAATAGATGTCGCTGTTTTCAAAAAAATTGTAAACAATCTTTTTGATTTACAAAAGGTTATGTGTAAGTAAAAAATCGTTATTTTAATTTATTGTAAATCACTTTAAGATACTGAAATATCAACTTTATGTATATAAAATCATATTGAGAAAGGACCACTATCTAGAAAAACGAATGCTACCAAAGTATATCGGTAGATGGCGCTGTTAACAATAAACATCCGTCTTACGAATTTTCGAAGAACTAAAATAAAGCTTTAATACTCCAATAGCCGTCGCTGTTTTCAAAAAAATTGTAAACAATCTTTTTGATTTACAAAAGGTTTTGTGTAAGTAGAAAATCGTTATTTTAATTTATTGTAAATCACTTTAAGATACTGAAATATTAACTTTAAGCATATAAAACCATATTGAGAAAGGACCACTATCTAGAAAAACGAATGCTACCAAAGTATATCGGTAGATGGCGCTGTTAACAATAAATATCCTTACGAATTTTCGATCAGGACACGTGACCTGACGCTAGTTTATGGTCACGTGACCTGACGCGAGTTTATACATTTTTACCCATTCCAAAAAAGTACACAGCGCCGCTAAAGAAGTTTTCACTTCAAAAATTATATTTGTAGTCGGGGAGTTAACTCTTATCTAATAAAGATGATCCTAATGCAGACTTATATTTCTTAGGTTTTATATTATTCTGGTTCTAAACTAGATCGTTGTTCAATGAACTCTATACCTAGCTGTATATTTTTGAGTGTTGAAGTGCTATTCCTTTTAAGTCTGTCAGTAAGTTTATAGGTTATATATAAGTATGTTTATTCGCTATCTGGTTACCATAATATAGGCTTCTGCTGTCCCTCCGTCTCTAATTTAATTTGTTGAATTTAAATCTCCAAAGTTGTCGTTTCAAAACTAAATCTCGTTACTTAAGTAGTTGTTTTGATTTTACCATCCTATCCTTCTAAGTTATCAGTTAAGAAATGACCAGTGCGTCTCTTATAGATTGCAACTCCTAAGTCATCTTTTATAAGTTCTCTTTATCACCCGACTCCATTTTAATATCACAATACATTTTACAATATATTGGCGCGAAAATAAGAAAACACATTGAACAATCGTATAAAAATTACAGATGCCAAATTCAAGTGTAATATTTTGTTTATATTATTATAACAGTATTTATGGTCAGACTAAGTATATATTATTATGAAAATGCCTTATGAGATGTTTTCCTATAATGTAATATTACAGCACTGTATATATATTTTTGGTTAATTTTCTAAAAATAGCTAGGTCAGTTAATCGCCCTGGAACAATACCGTGCATACTAAATTTCATGAAAATCGTTGGAGCCGTTTCCGAGATTCAGATTATATATATGTAAAAGTAAGGCAAAGGTATAAAATATAGCACTGTATATGAATATATAATATAGGTTCGTCTGTGACAATATTTATTCGTCTTAGCATCGAACCCCTATCGTCCTACTTTATAGCTAACACTTGATGCTATGTCGCAACGTGAATCTAACGGGTTCATAGCACACTACTTACATATTGATCTGTAGATTATATTATGTTATATTTATACAGGGTATGAAAATTTTGTACTCAATACAAAGTCATGTTTAGGTAATCGGGCTATCAATAATTTATAAAAGATTACTTTACTAGGCTGTTTAATACTGTATTGCCTATCGTACGCAGTTGCATGTTAACACAATTTCATCAAATATTCAACTGCGCAACCGTTGCATATTTATTGTATATTCTATTCAATAATGTGCAATATCGTACATTGTTGTGACATGTAATACGAATAGATAGATAAGACTAACACTCTACATTAGAGGCAGGTTTTGAATATTTAGGCTGATACGACACTTTTATTTAACATAGATTCTAGAGACACTTTAAGAATGTAGATAATATGAATAGAAGGCATTAAGAGCATGCATACATTATGAGAATGAGGGCATTATAAAGACAAACATGCTGCGACAAAGACACTTTGTAAATGCATTTTTTATGGAAATGATGTAACTAGACAATGTAGACTTTGTTGGAAAAGCACACATTAGGCTTCATTGACACTTGTCTTTTATTAAGTTTGGTTTAAATTTGGTGATCGTAGGTTTAAACTTCAGCCGTTTATATTTAAATATAAATCACATATTGAAGCGGAGTCTATACTAAAATCATCTTAAATCTCCAAAAGGTACCAATATGCGATTAATAAATTTACGAGTATTTCATGTTTTAAATGATTATGAGAACAACTCTTTGACATAAACAGCGACCGGAGTGATATCACAAGCTCATTAAACACTAGTATGAAACAGCTCTTTTCGTTTCTTATCACAAAATGAGAATACCGAAACCTACACCCCTTTCCGCCTGATTCTAGGGAGAACCCTTTTCTCACAAGGAATAATTTTTACTCAGAAGACGGCGAGATTGTGACTTTGGAGTTGCAACTATGGAGTAATTGACGATAGTTAGTTACTTGCCATCATATCCCCCTTAATACTGTAAAAAAATGTGTCTTCAATTACTTGAATAAAAATGTATTCGGACATCTAACACACAACGCCATCTAATCCCAAACAAAGGTTGTCGTACCATAGGTTCTAGACAACTGATATTAATACATATATACTTTTTTTGTAAATATATACATATTGCACATAGAAAATATCCACACTCCGAAAAAAATATTTGCAAATCATACAAATGTTTGATTCGATCTGGGAATTGCACCAGAGACGTCAAGTACAGGCGTCGCATACGTCACCATACGCATACTGCGCCACCGAGGTAGTCAAAAATGTGATAAATCTAGCTTATGAGCAAGCGAACACATTGAACTATGTATGAACGTCCGTGTTTCGATTATTTTAAAATTACGCTGAAGTTCAATGCCAACAAAATAATATGACTCTATAAGCATCTAAATACGATATAACATGCTGTTTTGTTTTTAATGACTATACAGTTAGAAGAAATTGTCTGATACTAGTACACTTGTAAATAAATTACGCTGATCGGTACTTCTTCCCAGCCCAGTTTCTTCATAGAAAATATTCGTGATTAAAAATAGGACTTATAGACTACAAATTGGCTTCTCGCGCAAGCTGCAAGGAGTACAATGCGATGGGGATCTCATTATTAACAAAAAATGCTAGGGAGTTATTAGTCCCTTATTTTATAAGCGTCTTACTTGTGCCGGTGCTGAGAACTCGTCTTAATAAATAAAGAAAAAGGAGTACAAAGCGTAAATTCTATATGAAATTATTTCTTAAAGTTGAAATTAAAATAATATTGATTAAATTTGTACTAATAACTTTACTATTATGTAGTAATAATATACGTGTCACGACACAGGCTGTCTATCCCATACCAACTGCCGGGTAACGTTTATTTTTACGCGGGGAATGCCTTTCGCACCATACCTTCCTGCGTTGGGGGGACGAAATGCGTGTGTGAGACTTCTGGAAAACCGGTATATCCACTAAACCCCGCTGTGGCCTACCTCGGTAGTCGGGAGAAGCTCCAGGAACGCATCAGCGGCTTCTCGAGTTCTCCCTGCCTCATCTCATAAATTGAGGTACATCTTCGGCGACAGGACACTAAGCGCCCGGCCCTAGACGACATTCCCCGGGCCGCACCGGGTCCGTGTTTCCTGTCCCGGGTCGCCGTCTCCTTCGCCACCTTCTTCGAGCGGGATTTCCCGATCCCGCTCTTTGGACTCTTTTTGAAGCATCCTCACAGAAGGAGACCGCAGTTTCCCACCCTTCATCAATGCTGGTGGGACGACGACGACTTTCACCAGCATTGATGAAGGGTGACTTCGTCGACGCTCGGACTCCCACGCATGGCGGACTGCCCTGTGTGCTGGGTGGATCCCGTTCGTAACCGCAATGATGGCTGAGTCGTTGTGCTGTAGCCTCCCATCCTATTTAATTCAGATGCTCCGTGCCCGGTGAGTATCTGAATAAGCAAGCAAGTTGGCTAAGAACCCATATTAGTTAATGAAAGGATGCTGCCACGGACTCAGACAGCCATTGTTAAAAATTAACTTTCTATAATTATAC
The DNA here is from genome assembly GCA_916048165.1 of Spilarctia lutea. Lineage (NCBI taxonomy): Eukaryota > Metazoa > Arthropoda > Insecta > Lepidoptera > Erebidae > Spilarctia > Spilarctia lutea. Next base: position 25,030,110 of record OU696470.1, on the reverse strand, counting down.
TAACAACGGAAACTAATAAATTGAGCCTATGCTCTATTTCGACTGCAAGCTGTATATATGTCCTATATCCTAATTAACATTATAAAGACAAATATGAGTTTATTAGTTTATGCCTTCACGTCTAAATCACCAAACCATGTATAAAATTATTGCACCCTATGAAGATAAATTAATCAAACATAAAATAACATCATCATATTTTTTTTTCTCGGACGGGCATCGAAACTACCGACTCGTAATTCAGTAGTCAGGACCACTAACCACTGAATCCTTAGACCAGTTAAATAGTTCATTACGGGCCATAGAACCGCTTATTTCCACACATTTTTATACCATATCAGTAGTAAATAGGACTCAACTCTACCCACTATACAGGAAGTCTAAAAATATGTATTTTATTGTACTAAAAACATATATTAGAACAAAAGTTATTACAGTTATGACAGAATCTGTTTTTTCATCAAATTGGCATTTCACAATGATTAACATTTTTAATCTTAATTATTAATATCTATTAAAAGAAAATATGAAAAGTATGGTTAAAATAAAATATTTAAATAAAACATCTTTTGATACACTAAAATTACATTTCTTCTAAACTCTATCTCTCCCAAAAGTAGTAAAAAATAATAACATGATATCCCAAACACAAATGAAACCTGGCCTCCAGGTATGACTTTCTAAAAATAGATAAAATTATAAAAAATATTTCATCTACTTACACATGCAAAGGGAAAAGCAAAGTTTATGGACACTAAATAATTAATATCGGAAGGAAATATAGACCAGGACCAGACCACAAAGGTACTTTATCAGGAAATAGTAACTAACTCTATTGTACTTAATTACTCCATCAATCAACTGCTATATGGTGAAAGACACATAGTCTGTCAAAATATAACTGATTTGTGACATTAATAAATGATGTTTGGTTTGTGAACTCAATCGATTCAACGCATTGGATCGGGGTTAGCCTGATCTCCTAACTGTCATCATGGGTTATGTGGTTTTTAACAGTAGATATTATTTGGTTTCTTAACAGTGATTGTTCTAAGTCAAAGTATTATACTTCTCGGTGCAAAATATGGCAACCGATGAATAGTACTTAAATGAAAAAACCCATTTTAATATCATGATCAAGTAACTGTCAGATCGATTTTTTGCAGAATATGTTACAATTTTTTATAGACAGTTTATAGGTACGATTTGCTAATAATTTCCATAGCTTTTGGTTTAAATTAATAAAACGTATTGTTTACAGAGCTACCTCGATACAAACACTCTGGACATGACAAAGGCCGACCATCGACACCTGGTCCTTCAGATTGCCCTCAAATGCGCAGATATTTCCAATCCCTGCAGACCGTGGGAAATAAGCCGAAAATGGAGTCTTAAAGTTTGTGAAGAGTTCTTCCGACAAGGAGATTACGAGAGGAAACTTAACCTGCCGGTCACAGCACTTTGTGATAGACACACCACTTCGATCCCAAAGATTCAGACTGGTTAGTTCAGATCTACATGCAAAATTTTACTACTGAGTACAATCACCTGATCTTAAATTTTTAATTAAAATGTACCTTATTTTTTTCCAGGATTCTTTAAATTTGTAGTAACCCCACTTATAAAAGAGTGGGACCGGTTCCTAAAGAACGATCTATCATCTCAAATGTTAAGTAACCTACTGTATAATCAAAACAAATGGGATACACTCGTCGCGGAGGAGCTAGCAGAAGAAACGGTTACTGAAATTTCTGACGCTGATATGGTGGACGATGATTTAGATACCTGTTCTGGTACTAATATTTCTGATAGCTCCGAACTACTCTTACCTCCACGCCGAAGTTCATTAAATCCTACGAAGCCAGGAGCGCTTAAAGAACAACTGAGACGTTTCTCTGTCCCACTTAACGTATTCCAAGACTCAAAATTTAAAACGCGAGGCGACAGGACTCGTGCTTCCTCAATAGTAGATCCTCAGAAAGCTGAAATTGCCAGCGCCGCAGGAAGCGAGCACTCGATACATTCGCAGCTTAGTGTACGAGGACATTGCGATCATACGCACATAAAACCCGAAAAAGTTCTAAGTACAGAAAAATTATTACCAAATTCATCTATTGCTTCTATAACAACCACAGTTCAAGCTACGCGACTTAACACAGTCATAAGAGGCGGTGGAACTTGGAAGCTGGTGCGACAACAAACTTTCCCACCTTTAGAGCCTGCGCGGGATCATTGTCGCGCTTCACGATCACTTCACACCAGCAATGAAGATGCTATATCTCGTCTTAAAACGGACTTGCCTAGATTTGACCTGTCTGCATACCGAAAAGAGGGGAAATTCAGTAATTTATTTACTAGATTAGATACTGATAAGACTGATAAAAGTGTCGAAGTTTCCCAAAGTAATGTAGAACTACAGGAACCATCACTTAGTAAACATAAAGAACATGAACCAAAAAGAAAAGAATCTACAGCAGTAGGCAGTCAACTGAGGGATAACCTGACTTCAGTCCAATTAGGAGGCCTCGACTCTGATCACCTGTTGCGTCGCAGGAAGTCAATGCCTACGGATGTAGTTTCATTTGGTAAGTGCAATTAAGTTAAAAAAAATAAGTACACTATTTTTTTATATTTTCATTATAAACAAATTAATGTATATTATTTTTATTTTCTATGCGACAGCTCCAAAAGATAAGATAGTTCGAGAAGTAACAACAGCGTTACCACACTTCTTGCTGCGCACAGTATCAGGAAAAGAGTCTTGGACACGTCGTCGGGGCTCCGCTCCTTCGCCTATAGCACCATCTGAATTGCGTGGTTTGGCATCCTTGGGCTCACTGCGCCATAGTGTCAATGGGGGACGTCGAAAACCGACCCCGGTCGCATCTTGTCAACAATGGCTGGCTAAAACTAATTACAGCGTTCAAGAGGGAACGTTCAAGAATTTACATCGTCGTAGTTCACTTCCTGTTGAGGTGATGACAGGTGCTTAATGGCTTAGCGGCTTTTTTATTCCTTTTATGCATGTCCGTTACACACGTTAGTAGTGCGCGATGCCATGTTTAATATTACCTATTTACATGTTCTTTCTTTTATAGGTACCACATATGAGAACCAAGTTTAATCGCTATCATTATCTTTCTTTGCATTTGTTTATTAATGTGGTAGAATGTCCATAAATAGTAATGAAAATAAATAGCACCACACGGCTTCTTAGAAAGATGACTCATGACAAGAATTTTCATACGACATGTTGTTTTCATGTACGTTCATCACTGCAATGTTGAAGCCGATTCTTACTGTCCTCCGGGCTTATTAAAGTTTAAATAATCTCATTTTAATACGGATGGCGTATGACTGTCCTTGTGGAGTAGTGATTCAGGCAATCGCCACGCTGTTTCCTAAAGCGCTGAGAGCTGTGGGTTCAAATCCTACATGGAACAATACTTTGTGTGATCCACAATTTGTTGTTCCGAGTCTGGATGTACCTTGTGATTGTTTCATGTATGTTTATACATTCCCACGCAATATACGATATATTTGTAATTCAGAAGTTGTCTTTATTTCAAGAAAAAAAACGAAATAACAATTATTTTACTAAGTCTTTAATTGTATTTTTTTTTCATTTTACAGGTTTATAACTTTCACGAAGTGTTCAAAATTAAACCCAAATAGTATTTGGGTGAGCCTAAAGAGGCTCATAATTTTGAACACGAAGATATAGACCTAGTGGGCGATGAACAATTGTTAGTGTTAGATCAAAACGTAAGTTTAGTTCGTAACGATCAAGATTATGACGCCGATGTCGATGATAATGATCAAGAAGATGGTGATGTGAATCCAGATTTAAAACCTAAAACAAAAGAAGAAAATCTTCCTGTGCCTAAGGAAGAAAATCTGCCTGGACCCAAGGAAGAACAGAAAACCCCTGTTTATGAACTAGAAGATCCAGAAAATGATCCTGTTGACGATGAGATATCTGAAATTGATGAAGTGTTATTCTTCCAAAAATATGGGCATAATATAGGAATTGAAAATATGCGTACTTTGAATTTCGGCCCTATTCATGGCCTAGATACAGATGATGATGATGATATCGAGATAGACGACGAGGATATTGACGTCGATGACGACGACGACGACGACTATATAGGCATTGGTAATGTCGTTAATACTGGTATCGGCAATAACGTAAACAATGATAATGAAGTTAACATTGGCGTTGGCAATAACGTAAACATTGCCAATGACGACGATACTGATACTGATAGTGATATAACATCGTCAGAACTTGACGACTCGCCATCCATCCACATAAAACGCGCAAATTCTATCTAAGTTGTCGCTTAATTTTTATTCCTTTCTCATTTATTTCTAAGATTAGATATACCTTATATATTTAGACGTAAATAATGCTTTTTCAATAAGCCGCAGTCGTGTTCTATTCCCTGGTGGTATTTTATTTATGTGATATTATGGCTCTTTAAGATCTTTCCTTAGTATACAGTTATCTGATCTAGCCACCGATGAAGCTTACAAACCGTCTCTCCTCCCCCCGACTATCCTTCTAGTCAAATGAGTTGAATTTTAAAACGTTATTTTGAATAAAGATAAACTTTGCAGATTTCATTACATTGCGTATCTTGTGAAATCTTCGCTTATGACATTATTCTCTTGACTCGGCTCAAATACGCAATCGTAGAGTCCTATAGAAAGGTACCTACTACTGACATTCTGCGAATACGCTCAAGTGCGTTTCAGCACCAGAATTACACTTACTGTCGACATAAGGTTGTCATTATGTCGAACTAGTTATTATTGTAGACTAATTAAATATGTAGTAAATGTACAATGTATCACTCTAATACACATACATGTACGATATGACAAAGAGAGACAACTGTCAATCAGTATTGTCAATGTCAATTGAGGCCAAAAATATTGGGATAAGAACGGAATGAATGAATGGTTTTGAATGATTAACATATACGGTTGACTGTTCTGTTCTGAAATTGAATCATTTATTTACTTTTTTGTTTACTGTAGGTAGGTAACACTTTTAGATTACGGTCCCGTGTCGAATATTAATGGGTCATTTTTAGAAAGATACAGGGCCATAAAACAATAACATTTAGCAACCCTCGATTTTTCTCCCTTGTCACATAATTTTTGTACGGAGTTGAGGCATAATGAATTAGAAGAGGTATTGACATGGTATGTCTCAACTCCGTACAAAAATCATGTGACAAGGGAGAAAAAATACTTAGTTGGACTGCTGACAAGTGACGGTATAGTGCTGAATGTTATTGTTTTATGCCCCTGTATCTTTCTAAAAAGGTCTCCTGGTGGTCACATGACCCATCAATTTTCGACACGGGCCCATAATCTATTTTTTTAATTGAATACGTTGTATTGCCATCTTACGGCAACCGTCTAAATATATTTATTTAACACCATAGTACAAAATAGTGACCGTTATTAATTATGTTTTGTTAAATATTATTTTAGGGTTATAAATATTTTGCCATATCATCTCATAGGTTTAACCAATCACAATTAATTTAAGTTTTAACAAAATTTGTATTTAATTTAATAAAAATCACAATGAAAATCCAAAAAGGAATAAACTTTAATGGATATTTGAGTCTCAAGTAGTATTTTCAAATTTAAATAGTCATAGTATAAGTACGTACTTAATATAAGATAAGATGGTAATGGGTAGTCGCTCTTTTTGGGCGGGCCGGGCTTATGTCTGAAGGGTGATGCATTGCACACGTATAAATTAGAACATGTTCAGTATTACAATGACAGCTGAGAACCGTTCTGTTGATCGCTGCACCAGCCTACTGTCATATTTATGTTCAGCCACTTTTTCAGATGGTCTAGTAATCACGTTGTTACGATAGCACTACTAATTTCAAACATCTCGCACTCCGTCGTCTATCCTGAAGCTAAGCAGATGTATAACCAAACTGCTCATAAACAGTTTTTTCTAACTACCAAAATAATTTCTACGAATTAATTTTTCATTTACGCCCAAACAAACAAAAATAAAGTGATAAAGTAACAATTATGTTTTTCTATAGGAAAAATATTTATAGTCTAACAAATTCTGCAACAATTATCCAAAAATGTACATTGTTGTTTTATTTGACTCCCTTATTGAGTTTAGAAGTTGACAATCTTTAATTAATGACAATTTGAAATTACTGGCAGAATAAGAAAACAAATGAAATCCTTCTGTAATTATACTCTATGCGCTGTAGCATGGACAGTTTCAGTAACACTTCGTTTCACTCTTGAAAGTTGCCGCGATTTATAAATTATGACTGAGTATTTCAGCTGTACCACATTCGCAATATATTAAATCATTAATAACTGTAGTAAATTAAATTAAACCAAACCAGAATGTTCTAATCTACAAATAAAATCAAATTTAATGAAAAATTAAGCAGTGTTATGCGTATGACGTAACGCCATAGAAGTATTTAGTGATGGGATGTGCTGCTACGATGGATAGTCGATATTTTTCATAATAAAAAACGGTATTTTTTTATTGTTAAAATTGGTCTATAATTATGTAGTATATATTATAGTAAGGTTGCTTAAAAGGTTGCTAAGTGAAAATACATTTTATTCGTCCAAATTCATTTCAAAATCGTCATATCAGAGTCAGGAACATCTGAATTGTCACTCAATTCATCATCTGAGTCTGTGACGGATATTATTACGAACAACAACCTCCCTGGCCTGACTACCCAAAACAGTTTATTTTTGTATGCTTAGACATGGTAATAACAACGAACTCAACAAACAAATAACAGTTACACTAAACAACTGAATAACACACTCATTTTCAGAACAATATTAAAGAGAACTAGATTTATGTTGCGAGTATCGTATGCGATAAAAATTAATTGCATAACGTCACATCCCTTAGCTATGTGATACTGATAGATGTCAACGTCGTACAGGCAAATGTCACCTGCACCATGCTACAGCGCAACGAGTATAGTTCTAGCATAGAAAACGAACTATAAGGATTTCTTACTAGCGGGAAAATATGCGAGTATTAGGTTGACCTCTCTTCTTTAAATCCTATGTTTAGTTTGCGTGATCCTGGGCATTTATTTCTTTTTTTTTATCGTAATATTTCGGAGTTACGCATCGTATGTGACTATCACCAAGCACCCTAAGACACCGAGCATTCTGAATATGACAGTTGGCACGCGTAGAACAGGGTGTTGTAAATATATGTGAATGTAGATATCAACGTTTCAATGTCCCAATGTTAGTAGTATAATATTATTAATGGTCATCATTGACAGTTATGTAAATAGTAAAAGTTGCGATCAACAGAATTGGATACAAAGTAGGCAATTATAACATTTAAAAGTTACCTTCAAATAGTTAAGTTACAACTAATAGTTTGTATATTTTTTCTTTTCTCTATGATCTATAAACACGGATAAAATTAGTATAGTACGTTAATTTAACTTTTATTTTCTTGTAGACCCCAATAATTGATCAATTTTAAATATCAAATATCGGCATGCTCTTCTGTGCTAGATGAGGACTGTTTTCTCTTGACCAAATAAATTTTGGTTATAAATATAATCTCAAAATATTTAGTAAACAAATGCAGTTATAAGGTTGTAAAATCACTCCTCATTGTTGGCTACGACGTTAATTGGTATTGAATTTTTGATATCCTGGCATTCCTTGAACACTAGAGGCCATCTTGATAATAGCAAATTTTCTTTGTTTTTTTTACAACTTACACTGCAAATCTAACACGGTTTTGCACTAAAATTACAATTAGAGTGTAACACAGTTTAAATTAAGCTCTCGGTGTGTGTATACGTATGTTTGTATATGGCGCTGGTTTGCTCATCAGTAACCGACAAGAAGGTTGACACTCGGCAAGGTACTAGCGGTAGACAGTATTTAAGTGTACTAATAATAGAACATGAGAGTAGAGGGTAGAAATCCATTTAGATTTTGTCTGTATTATTTAGAAATAGTTTAAAAAAACAAGACATTGAAGTACTTTACTCAATAAAATAATTTCTCTTTATTTTGATCATAATGTATCGGATGGAAAACGATTGGCAATTGGAAGGATTTCGACGTGCCCTTCAAGGGCAGGGCGGGGTGTATTGAACACCGAGAGTCTTTTTTAAATAAAATGTGTATTTTCTTTAACGGCCTTTAGTGTTCGAAAGTACTTTGAGAAAGCTCCTTAAAAAATACTAATCAGTGGTTTTCTTTTATTATCTACAATGGAACAGAATTGTAGACAATAGGTACACTACACTATGCAGTAATTAAATATTCATATTATTCAATCTAAACACTACTGCACTAATTATATATTCAACAGGTTTATCAAATTCAAATAAAAGTATTTTAAATGTCTGAATATTAAGTGTAGATGCATTATATAGATATACATATTCTTCATTACTTAGTTCCCTAACCTTGAATAATTACTAAATACTAAATTAGAATTGCAACGGTCGTTTTCCAGACTAAATTATAAAAAAATTCAAAGCGTTGCGCCCGATATTGAATTAAATTTTAACAAAATTACTAATTATAAATATTCAAGAGAAACTTGGGCGTATCAGTCGACATTGTTGTCCGACAGACCAGGGCACAATAGACGAGCGTTTCGATTTAAACCCCACATGAGCATTTAGACAGGAGGTGGCGTCCTAGCTACTAGCCAGTAAGTTAGTATATTTACATGTACCATAGCATTAGATACATCTCTACGACCAATGTTTCTGATCATTACTTTATCTATTCGTAACTAATAAGTGTTAGAATCACTTGTATATAGTAAATAGAATTTAATATGCTCAAGTCCAAATGAAGTATTATTAAAGGACCTTTAAACTTTTTAATAAAACACGTTTTTTATTACACTATTCGTAATTTGTAGTGTATCTACTTTTGAACACTTTCTATAGACACAATGCCCCACAATAGTAGTACTCTTGTACAATATACGATATCAAAAGTATTAGTACACAATAGGGTTAATATGGTCTTAAATATAAGCTATGTATCAAATGTAAATCTGGGCTCAATTTGTTTTTTAACTTATACCTACATTATTTTAATATTCTACGGCTGCTTCGTATTGCTCATGTTAGTATTATGTATTTAACCTCCTTAAGTTTGGTCTAATATTACAATAGCTTCGTAAAGCCAATGAAACAACATTACTAAAGCAAAAATTAAAAACCGGCTGTGTGTGTTGCAAGGTTCGATAGTCTCTTGTTAACAACATGTATTGAATCAATTTACTTTTTTATTTTAGCTTCTCTAGTACTAACAATCTCTAAGCTGAACGACAGATGGACATGCAAAACAATAAGGGCTCCTCGTCGTACTACCAAACCCTAAATTGTAATAAAAAGTTAAAATTGATAAACATTTAATTATGTGGCCAAATGATTTCTTCTAGTCACCAATACTAACATGAGCTAATATGAAATATAATATTCATCACAATAGGACGGTTTTTAGAATATAAAATGGTAATGTTAAACACATATTAGACTCAATTGACATTCCCGCCGAACGGAACGGCGTCAATTTCGCGAGTGCTGTACGATTTTCGCCACCGAGCTTTGAAACCAAAGAGGCCGTCTAGTGGTTTAGTCTAACCGATTTACTAGACGAAGATGCCTTACTGGAATATTATTTCACACACGCCACTACTTACAGAGAACAGCGGATATTCTCAAGAATGAATGAGAATTCATCTAAAGACCTCTTTTCGTCTCGTCCCTAAGTTAATTTCCATGCCGTTCCGCGGCTATGTAAATTGACCCTTGTGATTTGTGGCAAATTCGGGCAGTGCCCTACCTTGTACGCCCTAGAGCCCTTTGTATCGAGTTTATCTCTAAGTAAAATATCAATATTGTCACAATTTTTAAATACTTCTGATGTAGCTAGCAAGCTGTAAGTGTCTACATTAGATAAATATATTTTCGTGTTTAATGTTGTTTCTCTGGATAGCATAATATGTATATTCTAAATATGTTTGTAACTGTCAGGGATGTGGTGTAGCTTACTGTAGTCGTTTAGCCGGCCTCAACGCCCGCTGACCACCAGTAGGTCTATGCCAGATCGAGACGGACCTGTCGCATATAAATCAACTGCATCAGATCACATAATTTAAATCTCGAAAATTTACTCCAGCGTTCATGAAATATTGATAGTTAAAATCTTTTGCAGTTGAAATATGAATGACGTATTTATTTAAGTATTTAGTTTAAAGTGGGGTGTCCACTGTATCAATAGAATAAAATTAACTTATAAACTATAACCACCTAACAGTCAAATTGATATTATGAATGTATGTAGTGGAGATATCATCAAGGCTATAATAATAAAGGATTTATGTATGTATACCTCGGTTATATACTGGTCATGTAACTACACGATAAGGTATTAGATAGGGTTCTTACATGTTGTAAGTCGTAGAGAGCACCGTCAAATACAAATTGTTTTTAAAATCGCTTGTATTCAGAGTTATTATAAAGATTGAAATGATAATAATATCTTCTCATATTTCGGCAGAGCTTGTATTATAAATCTGCTGATAAACCACTCGCGGTAATCTGTCGTGGTCTACACAATTATGTAATAAAAATTAAAACCTCTTTCTTTCAAATGTTTTGACTTATTCAAATTTTATTATTACTCTGAAAAATTGTTAGATATAACTTGCGAATTGTTAGGTATAACTTGAAAATTAATATAATATACAATAACTATAAGGCTCCCTGTTAATATTGTGTATTTAATCGGAAAAGATAATTATTGTAGCCATCTTATATACTTAAATATGTGTGTTAAAAATCTCAAGTGCATACTTACTCTCTAATAGATGTTCATATATACGTACCTATTCTCTAAAAAGCGCTTGTACACGATGGGTGAACAAAAACATATCACAACTATTATTACGGTTCATACAATTATGACATGGCAAATTTTCATCTTCTTAACCTTTTCCAAATTCATTTGACATCCACACGAGTCTTCTTCTATTCCCGTATCTCTAGTGAGGTTATCGCTTTCTCCATTTCTAACCATCTCTCACTCTCCACAGTCCATCCATTGTTTCCTTGACCGTCTTCTACTCTACCTCCGTATACTTTCATACATAAAACTAATTGTACTACATATAGCTCTGTTTTCTTTTAATTCTACCCTTTTTATCCAACTGCAGTACTTACTGACAGATTTAGAAATGCCAATAGAGTACAGATGAACCGATAAACATATACACTTTAAACGTTTCTGTACTGTACTGTAAGGAACAGCGAGTGCATTTGCCATGAGTGTATTCTATTTCATTCACAACATTAAACATTTGCTAACCCACGTGAACAAGAAGCTAAATAAAAAAAAAGTAGAAAACCTTACCTATATCAAATTCGTCGAAAAGCTGGTTCATGTATTAAACGCTCTGCTTTATTTCCTGTTCTATGACTCAATACATAGCTTTGAGAGGCAATTTATATTATATTTATCCTTTAATGTAATTTATATCGATACCGTGGGGTAACAGAATGAACCCTGACATTGTGTTCCTAAAAGTAACGACAAATATGTTAAAAGACTACTTGAAGTAAATGAAACAACCTATAAGGAACAATATGATTACGCTTCGCTATCGATATATGCACACTAGTGTGGAACAAGAACGGAATGTAAAGGCCCATTTTAATTACAAATGAATGCACAAAGTGATGAGGAAAGTAGAATGTTTTGTTAAAAGCTTTAGTTTTATGTTCTACATCAAGTGCATGTCAAATCGTACTTAATTAGTTAAATTAAAAATAAACGTTTTTTTATTGATTTTGTTTTTCTTTATTTTTGTTTCCTAATTCATTGAGTTTCTTAATATTCTTTCAAAACAATGAGCTTTTAAAACAAACAAACAGTCGAATTTACAAAATTTTTACTAATATTTATCATAAGAAATCTTCGACTTGAACTTGATTAAAGACTGTTGATTTGATATAACTATAGGCCATTGTTATTGTAAGTGAGAACGGAAGTTCGATCAAGTATCAAATTGACACACAGTGTGTAAGCCCTTCTCGTACTAATATCGCTATATGTGTGTGTATATATATATATATATATATATCTATAATAAAATTAAGACTATTGTCAAAATTGGTGTTTATCTGTGTGTAACCCCCTTTGATTGTGAATATAGTAATATATGTGATGAAAACAGATGTTTTATTTATCTCTCTATTTACAATTCAAGGATGAAATGGTTCCTTAATCTAATGAAATTATAAACAATAAAAGGTAGGTAACTGTCTGATGCCGAAGTACTCCTAGTTAAACAAACCCTTGAGCCTGGTTTATTGAAATTAGGTGATTAGCCACCGCGTAAATAAGCGGTGCGATGAGCTTGAAATAAGCCGAGAATAGTATATCTGTTGCATAAGTAATCTTCTGTCAATTTGTACAAAAGAAGTAAGTATATCATCATAATGAACGGTCTTAAACAGCTAAACATAATTCATCACAGATTCTGCGAAAAAAAGTTGATATTTTCGGGCTGGCTTGGATGATCACTCAGACCCTTCGGTCACACAATTACTCCACTATTGCCGAAGTCACACACTAGTTAAGTTTTATATTTTTAGTACAGAATAAATAATTATCTCTCTCGCTCAATGTCTGTTCATCAAATGGGTGCAGTGCCAGATTAAGATACCGCGGACCTCTAACAAATTATATTGAGGGACCCCTTTGATCTAAATTCTTTAACTTTGTGGTATTAAATAAAACAAAATTGCTACAAACAAATTTTACTTCACACATAAATAACACTTCAACATATAATTAATACTGTTCATTTTGACGGCAAGAAAATCATTTACAAAATTCATTATAGTTAGGTTTTTTTATTTGAAAGTCTGCCGAAGTGACAGTTTAATCAAGAACTACGGAATGTCGGGGCGGTTGCTGCGTAGTGGCTGGCTGCTGCGTAGAAGGGAGAGAGATGCTCTACTTACATAGACCGTAGGTGCAGTGTGCTATGCCTAGACGCTGTAGAGGCCGTAGGGGTAACCAGGGTGGAGAGGTCGCTTCCTGCGTGTGGTGTATCCCTGTTGAGGCCGAGGTTGCTGGCTGGCTTGAGACTTGCTGTGGGAGTGAATATGATGGTGGCGCTGATCTGCTTCCTTGAAGGCTGCTTCCAATCACATCGGGGTCACCACTGTGGGGGAACGGGTGTAATGTCCCACCAACACAAAGGGAGGATCCTCCGACCAGGCGAGTGATCATGCCTGGCGGGCTACTGCCCAACAGTTGATGTTGGGATGTTGTATATATGATAAACGGCGCGAGAACTATTTATTGCACGATTTAGGATTTGTAGTTACTCCGTGTATTGCGTTATTTCGTAGTTCAGTGTATCTTCGGCAGATGGCGCTGTAGTAAGTTATTGTTGTGTTATATGTGGAAGTCGACACAGACTGTTTAAAGACTGTTATGAAATATAAATTGTTACCAATTAAAAGTACGTTCATTCTTAGAAATATGGTATGTTTTTCAAGACTTTAGTCATTATTTCAACATATTTAATAAGCTCTGGTATACACTATTGAACTACATACGTGCACTCAAAAATATCAAACCACAAAAAGGCGAAACATAAAGATCAAAACACGATGGCTGGGGCTCGTATACCGTCTATATCAACAGGCTGACTTAAAACTATGGTCCTTTCCTCAATAAGCCAACCCAGATCCTATACCTACTATACTTGCGGAGATTTTTAATTTTATTCAATCAATGTTGACGGACTTAAAAAAAGACACCTCTGTGGTTTGTTTCGTAAAACTAACCGTGTTATATAGGTCTTAAACGCGCTACCCCAGACCACAATCCAGTAACCAGTAACGGACTGAACCAGAGCCTACACAGTGCGTAGTAAAGAAATTCAAATACATGTCTCAATTGCTAGAATTTACATATCCACGGTTCCTACGTACATAAAGACAGGTCAAAAACCGAGGTTTACAGGCGAGCGTAAATTATGTTCAACACTCTCTAGAAATAATTCTATGAACATTCATAAATACTTTTTTTCTATAATATTTTATTAGATTTAGGAACTTTATCATACATATTTTATTTTTATATATTTTCTTGGAAAATCTGATAGATGAATATCAACATTCATTGGTTTGGTTTTAGAAATAGAAATTTGAGGCTATACCGTTTTTGAGAGAAGATGTAGCAAGACTTTTTTTGAATCGGTGGGATAAATTTCAGTGATCAAATTTTCTTCTCTTTGCAGTTGTCTTGCGAAGTTTGTTCATAATCCGTTATCGCACAACAATTTAAATAACGTAGGTTAATAACGCGCATTCAGCGCTACAGGTATTACTTGTTGGAATTGATAAATAGTGGATAGCTCAGGAAGACTATAAGCCAAATGACATCACGCTACGACCAAAAGTAAGGTAGTAGTCACGCTGATTCAGCACGAACGTCCACGACCGAGGTGGTACTACCCTCGCACAGAAAATCAACGTCAAATGACAGAGTTCGTTCTGTCGTTTTTCGTTGGTGAGTCCGAGACCGCAGGCTCAATGATGCAGAAGTATCACAAGGCCGCCATGGCGTGGGTCACCATGCTGCATTATTGCATTGTCTGCATTCGCAATGGGCATGGTGACCTCTACTCTAGGATTCTACTTATGCTTTCCATCAGGCAGCGTAGTCATTTTGGCAGGGCCACACAATAAAAAAATTAAAATAGTCGCCGAGCACCATTTTAAAATAGCGAGGATTTTTTTTCCGTTTCACAGACGCAAACGAAGTTGCACGGGTTAACTAGTTTGTACTACAAACACTAGGCTATATACATTTAATATAACAATGCGAGAACAAACGATAAGGTTAAAGGTGACTTTGATGACACCGGTAGCGTATGCGGCTGCTGTGCTTGATGTTTTTCCGGGTCGGACCAAATGTTTGTATGATCTGCAAATATTTGTTTCGGAGTTTGGATGTTTTTTTTTGTACAACATTATAGTGCACAAACACAGGTGCACTCTCTGCTCCCTCTCTCTTATAGTCCGATGGGACGGCAAACCGACACGATCGAGAAGAGATCAGGCGCAGGACCGACAGCTATATATATATACAGACCAGCCAGAATATTTTCCATATATCCTGATAGCTCAGGATAGGTCTCATTTTTACAGTCTGGATACAGATTTCTATGCTCCTAAACACTGTAAGTATATCCAAAATAGCTTTTTACTCGAAGAAAATCTTGCCTAAGCTTTACAGCTGTTTCGGGTGTATCATTAACTGCCCTTAAAGAAATCAATTTTCTTTTTAACATTTTCATCTTATGGAGAATTCTCTATTGGCAATTCTTATTACTTTTTAATCTAGAAAACAAAATTTTAGCTGTGTGGCTGTATTATTATCAATTCATTGAAAGCAGCATAACAATAGTTCTAAATATTGTATCTTCTTTAGATGTAACACCCAGAATCATACACAACTTTCATGGGAGAGCCACGCTTCGGTATGAATGCGCACGCTGGCTCGACCGAAGTGATACCATGGCCTCACAGAAAACCGGTGTGAAATAGCGCTTGCGCTGTGTTTTACCGAGTGAGTGAGGATACCGGAGGACCATAACCTTACCCCTCCCCCCATCCCCCAAATGTCTTATCGGCAACGCGCTTTTGACGCCTCTGGTGTTGCGGGTGTCCATGGGTGGTTGTAATCACTTACCACCAGTCGTCTCATACGTCTGCTCGTTCGCCCACTATTCAATAATAAAAAATATCTCTTTGTAAGTTTACTGTAATGTTCGCCTTGGTTTGTTTATTAACGCTACAACTTTATCATCAAAGAGTGATAAAACGGTGATTTCGTTTGACTGACTTCTGACTTTTTTTCACTGTCTTTAAGAAAATAATAATCAGTTTCTGATAATCGTCACGTACAATGGCTTTTCGCAGCTCTTGATTATAAAATGTTAAGGAATATTCTATTGTTAAATACAAAAAACGTCGTGTGACGATATCGGTGTATGTTTCATGGGCGCAGAATTAATACTTTTCCAATTGTCTTTAAACTTTTTGCAACAGTGACAGGTTAGGGTAACAGTGGGAGATCAGGGCTACTTGGTGAAGTTTCGAAAACAAATTTTAAAACCAGTCTGTGAACGTGATGGCGGCAGGCAAAGAGTAGTCATTCCCTGTGTAATTTTTATACCAAAATACACAAGCTTCTTTCAATCACCTGTATTACACGCAGTTGTGTCACAACACTTTATTTGAACTTCCATTGTTATTTTGTCATCAATCATTTCTTTACGCATGAATTTTTCAAAAGTACCTATACCGGGAATTTTATGTGTCTTAATTTTCCCAGCTTGACTGCAACAAAAACGTTGCAAGTGCATTTTGTAAATACAAGACTGGTCTTTCAGGGAAATGAAACATATCTGCGCCTTAGTTATATACATAAATTCTCCTGAAAGCGGCAAATCAAAAACTATAGTCGTTCCAATAGTTTATTTAACTTTTGACAGCTCTAATACTTAATCAAATAGTGATACCCTGACCCGTTACCTATTCGATTTCTTTCATCGATCGATTTTATGCATTAAGAAGTTTTAATCGATTTAACAAACTCATTATTTTATAGATAATTTCGTACTTCATATTTCTATGTGTTTCAATGTGCGACTTCCTGTGTCAAAATAAAGAAGAAATGGATTAAAAGAATGTTGTTCAAATATGACGGTTCTATGTCATGAAAAAATATATAATAAAAGGAACTGAATTTTCAAAATGTATTATTGTATTGTGTTGTAATTCAGTGGTTAATATTGTATTTGTTAAACTATTGATGATCTTTATTAAATCTCTCTATGTCTATTTTAAAATAATCTACAGTATTTCAATGAGTAACCTTCAATATAATTGAGTATTTATATTCCTCCGTATTGATTTATTTGTGAATTCTCACGCTTGGTTGAGTTGAGCGTATCGTTCCTGCCTTCGTTACTGTCAAAATGCCAAAAAAGAAAGTACTCAAAGGACAAACAACTGTCAAGTGATGATGATTCCTGGTCATACGAAGAAGACGATTCTTTATAATTAAAATTAGTATTACAGTACCTCTTTTGGTTGTTTTATTTTTAATCCGTAAATTACTACGAATTTCAACATTTTGTACCTGTTCATTACAAGTAGGTACCGCAGGTAGTTTTTATTTGAACCAACTATAGTAAGTCTAAACAATTATTTTAGATTCATTAATTTGCGGCGAATACATTCGATCCCATTATTAGGTACGAGTACGATGGAACTGTTTTCATTACGCAAATTATTTATGCATTGAAACAGAGACATTT
Organism: Spilarctia lutea; assembly: GCA_916048165.1. Lineage (NCBI taxonomy): Eukaryota > Metazoa > Arthropoda > Insecta > Lepidoptera > Erebidae > Spilarctia > Spilarctia lutea. The sequence continues at coordinate 25,012,667 of OU696470.1, read as the reverse complement.
AGGGCATTTTAATGCAAAATAATAAAGCTTTTTACGTGATTTGATATAAAATATAATCACAATAATTTTATTGTATGTTTTATTAATATAATCGATAATCGATTTATTTCAAAACCGTTTTTATAGTCTGTGGTCATTAATTACGAATGACACATCCCTAAGTAGGCGGAGCCCGCCCATAAAGTACAGTATTATCTGTAGTACATTGTATCAAAAATTATTACAAAACTTTATGTGCGTGATCTGTCAAAAGTTTAATAAAGTATTGGAACGACTATAGCCATAAATTGAAAGATTGACTGTAATGATTACAAAACCTAGTAATTTTCCCTACTAATATTTCTAAATGCTGGAACTTCTACTTACGTGTAGTTCTTTACTACGTTTATTAAATTTTTGCGTTTTTGCATGACCACGGCATGAGACTACTATTCTTTGGTAAGTAATAAAATTTATATTATACTATTTCTATTTCATTAATTTTTAATATTTTTGGATGTTTTGGTACAGAACTGATTTATGATTTGCTAGAATTTAATGTTCACTAATAAAATTAATTCTGTTTACTTGTTAAAAATTACAATTTCAAGTATTATTTGAGTACAAGATTCGGAATGGCGACACCAGGTGGCAGGACGAAGCTAATCTAGAAAAGTAGCCCATCTGTCAGTGATCCCATCAAAATCGGTACAGCTGTTCCAGAGATTAGCGGGAACAAACAGACAGACAAAAATTTAAAAAAATGTGTGTACTGTGTATACATATATATGCATTTAGTTAAGTGGTTATTTTATTATTACAAATAGACACTCCAGTATAATTGTAGTTACAAAGTCTTGACCTGGTATTAGTATACTAAATGGTCTGAAATTTGATTGTTAGTTTGTCAGTGTATGTTTTTCATGTCTTAACTAATTTAGTATAAGCATGAGTACGGAAAAGGAAAGCCAACAAGGTATCTATAAGCATAAAAAAACAATTCTCGATGTATTATTGAATTTTTTACTAAATCTACATTCATATGAATAAATCAGCGAGCAAAAATTATTTAACAAACAAATAAAACATAAATTATCTAACATGATCTATTTAATAAAGTAACTAAAACGAATGTACACTATATACAATCAGACGGGGGGTCCCGAGGGCCCTGTCTCGGGCTTTGCAGACGGGGCCCCGACCGGCTGTGAGTCCGCATCAGTCGTGGCATCTATCTCCATGTTCTTCAAGCTCTGCTCAAACTCCACAGGGTCGATTAATTTCTTCTTTGGAAACGGAGGCGCTCCAAGTATCTTTTCAACATCTTTGTAATTCAACGTTTCCTTTTTAAGAAGTTCTTCGGACAGCTACAACATAACACATAAACATGATATTAACACCTGGATTTACAAATACTCAACACTATTTTGTAAATGCTGTGATTGTTTTACTCTACTTCTAAAAATACGTTCATAACAATGGTTAATCGTGCTTTCTCTAGAAAGAAAGCGCTTTCCTATTCTTCCCATGGACAAACCAGTCTCTAATACTGTAGTATTACAAGATGATCTACATATTAATACGTGAAGCATAAACATACACCTTGTTACGTAAGTGGTACGAACGCAAATTTCATTTGGCACGAATAAAGTGTATACACTTTATTTGTGCCAAATTTGGTTTCGTTTTGAAAAGAAGTGCGATAGGTAAAAAAAAACAAAATTAAATGAATTATGTTCGAAATCTGACAGCTGGGCGACCACTACTTATTGTAATTTGAGATGAATAGTGGCTAAATGTAAAAAATAATATTTATAATACACTCAAAATTGCTGTTTCACTGACAGTTGTATTCAATTTTTAAATACAGTTTACGCGATACAGTCGCGTGTATAATATAAGGCCTGTTTATATCAAAATATTCTTACATTTGTGAGCAAGCCCAGATTGTCACGAAGTAGTTTCTCAGTTGTGTAATACGCATCGGCGATGATTTTGCGTGCCTCGTGGTCAATCAGGTTCTTGAGCTTGTTGCTGAAGGGGCTCTTGCTGCGGTCCTTGAGGTTAGGGAACGACAACAGCCCCACTGTAGGCGACATGCCATACACTCTCACCTGAGAACAAATACATTTTTTTGTGAATCTTCTATGAGATCATTGTATAGGAATTTTATAACTGTTTCACTTCCAAAAGGTGTATCTCCAGCAAAGACGGTTCCCGAAATCATGACTTTAGACCATCGTTGCGGGCTATTTGCCCAAACAACAGATTTTTCTAAATGAATTTCAAAAACCTCGTAGTCGGCTAATAGTTTTTTAAACTTTTTCTTGTCCCATTCCGCATACTCCAAAACTTTTGATATCATTAAAACTCTGAAATACCTACAAAACAATGAGAAATAAACAAAATATGTTAAGAAACTCAAGATAAATTATCATTATATTCTTAATTGTATTGATGATTCTCCATTTTCTACAACTTGACTAACAACTTGTAAATTGATTGCATGCATCATGGACGGGAAATCCAAGTATCAAAATAAAATTAAAAAATATGTAAAGAAAAATAAAATTTTCACACACATACACGTACATAGATAATAAAAATACCAAGACTGTTTTAAATTGTGATTTAGGAACGGACATTATGATCAATAACATCAAATGTCGTTTCTTTTCTTACACGTATGTAAGGTTTTGTTATTAAAACTTCTATTTCATGTAAAACATAGTACTTGTTAAAAATAAACAAAAGAAAGTCTTTTCTTACACAGAAACTCAATTCTGTTTCATTAACTGTGTCGCCCAAATCACAGAAATATAAAAGTACTTTATAAATATAAATACCTGTGCGTATGCAATTTTAGTGACCTTCTCGAGGTCGTTCTGTGCCCCACTTGTGATTGAGTTGAAGACAACCGCCTCAGCTGCGCGACCGCCCAGCGCCATGCACATGCGATCGAACAACTACAGATAATCGTACAAAGAATATTTATTTTATTTTAAAAAGTCAGCGTATTAACGTCTCAAATATATAATTTAGTGTCTGCAAACTTTTCAAAATATATAGTCCACCGTGTGGTATTCATATTTCGGCACAACAGGACCATTTTTCGTTGCTTTTCATCGAGTAACTGAAGATATCGTAAGGGATGGCTAGTTCTTAGAAAACAGATCATGACCATCTCAGTATTAAGATAGACACTAACATGTAGTGGTTTATTACTGGATATAGACCTCTGCTTTGAAAGTTTTTGGCTTACTATAGTAAACTGGTTAACGAATTCGTAGAGGCGTTTGTGTTCAGTTTTCTGTTCCTGTTGTAGTCCTACATAATTTGCTCTTTTAGTCGGCTCTTACGACAGCCGTGGAGGTAATGACTCTACGTATTCTTAATCCGCCACTATGAGCAAAAGAGAGGTAATGATACATTAAGAATACAAAGTGTCGCCACCCCTATTTTTCTCGTGGATTTCATAAGATTCAATGAGGGAGAAACCTGTGCAGGGCAACAGCACTGCAAGGAAAATTAAAACTTAAAAGAAACGCTATACCAAGCTCGCTAAAAAGAGGTCTATGTCCAGCAGGGAACTATTCAATGCTGTTAATACTGATACATACCTCTTCTTTGGAGTAAAGCTTCTGATCGGAGGTGGTATACTGTGCGAATCCGAGGGCCATGTTGGTGCGAGGTACTATGGTGACCTTAAGAAGTGCGTCAGTGTGTTCGAGTAGCCAGCCCGTGAGAGCATGCCCTGCCTCGTGGTACGCCACTATCTTCTTTTCCTGCGGTGACATCGCGTGGCTGCGCTTTTCAGTACCACCTTCAACCGAGAAGACAGATATAAATCAGGATAGAAACCAACACTTTTTCATTGAAATCAAAAGTATCATGTATTAAAAGAACTTTCAAAATCAACTGATACATGTAATCTTCTCATACTGGTCATCATCCATCGCTGGCCATGGGCGTCCCGCAAGGCCTGACTCACAATCATCAATACCTTCAACCGTCAGTCAACAGACAGTCAAAAGTCAGGACACCCACCAACACTTTAACCCCAGTTAAGAGGTATCTATTAAAAAACTGACAAATGGATGTCTTCTAATACTAGTCAACGTCCACTGCTGGACATGAGCCTCCCTGAAGGCCTCTCTATGTGCGCTTTATAAAACTAATCGGCCACGTGGTGTTTCAGCAGAGCTTGAAGAAAATGGAGATAGCTGCCATGACTGATGTGAAAACTTGTCAGGGCCCCTAAAGCGTTGTCCGAGACAGGGCCCCCGTTACAACAATAACACAATACGTACCAACAACTCTCTCAACGGCGTATTCCAAGTTTTTCTGTTTTACGATGGACTGCTTGTGTCGGGCGGCGTGCAAGGCCGCTTCGTTACACACATTGGCTATGTCAGCTCCGCTGAACCCAGGAGTCAGATAAGCGAGCCTGCATGGGAGTGTACTGAGTGAGTATATGGTACAAGAGGTCAAATGAGCAAACAGATAACCCGATAAATATTATTTATTTTATAGTAAGTATAATAAATATTAAATATTCCGCACATCTAACACACCACGCCATCTAGTCCCAAGCTAAGCAGAGCTTGTATTATGGGATACTAGACAACTGATATAAATACTTATATACTTTTTTTTTGTAAATACATATTATACATAGACAACACCCAAACTCCGAAACAAATATTTGCAGATCATACAAACATTTGGTCCGACCCGGGAATCGAACCCGAGACCTCAAGCTTAGCAGTCGTATACGCTACCACTACGCCACCGAGGCAGTCGGTCTCTCTGTAAGTCAGTAAATCTCTTACAGATATTTTTACACGTCGGACTTTACAGCTAGAAGTGGCAGGTATTTCCTAAGACTCACACTGGGAAGAACGATTAAACTATGCGAGTATAGGGTCTGGATTCATAGAAACAGTATTCTAAAATAAAAATTCGTATAAGACTTGGCGTTATATACATATTACAGATAAATTACACCCAGATACAGAAAAATATCGTCAGGAAAAGAACAATCGCCCTCTGGTCCTGGTCATCATCATCAATACTATAAACATATACTTAAACCTTACATTTAAAAGGTAATAGAGCCACGCTGATTTCAGAACGGTTAGGCCGGCTCGACCGGAGCGGTACTACCCTCACACAGAAGACCAATCTAAAGTGACAGCATTCGTCTATCGTGTTTCGTTGGTAAGTGACCGAAGATCCAATGATGCAGAAGCATGTCAATAAGCCGTCATATGTAAGTACGATGACCGCCACTATTGTATTCAGCTCATGCTTACCATCAAGCAGAGTAGGGTCACTAGGGTGGGGTCACTTTGGCAGCTCCGTGTACATAAATATAAAAAAACAAGAGGTTTAATAGTTACCTCTTCACATAATGTTCAGGCATCGGTTCAAGTACGATATTCTTGAGATGCCTGGCGAAGATCTCCTCTCGTTCCTGCATCGTCGGCAGGTCGATCAGGATGTGACGGTCGAAGCGACCTGGACGGAGGAGAGCCTGGGGAGCTCATATAACTTAGTAAGGTTTAATTGTTCCTTGGTTGAGAAGGAGACTTCTAGGAATGAGAGGTATTGATGCTATCTGCTGTATAATACTAAACGATTCTGAATAGATTGTCGTCGATGACGTCATACAATAACTGGTGACGTCATATTTCGATATTATCATCGTTAACAGCCTTTAGTAGTTTATGCTGGACATTCTGCAGTACTAGACTACGGAGACCTTTTTAGAAAGATACAGGGGCATAAAACAATAACATTCAGCACTATGCCGACACTTGTCAGCAGTTTAACTGAGTACTGGTGAAGGGGAGGGCGTAGAAACCCTCGATTTTTCTCACTTGTCACGTGATTTTTGTACGGCATTGCGGAATAATGGATTAGAAGAGATATTGATATTGTGTGGAAGCGGTGCCGTACAACTAGGTCAACCTTCGAATTCAATCCGCCCCCAGGCTTGTGGAGTATCGATGCTAGTCGTTCTACTACTAACTAATATTCAGGTAAAATCAATTGAACTAATAGTCGACCCCAAATAACATTGGGAACTAGATGAGCCCTGAAGTGTTACCCGCTGTACAATAACAATCGCTGATAAGAAGCCTAAGTTGCTTCTTATCATCAGCTACTTGTCAGTGAAATTCCCGTCAAAATCGGTCTACCCGTTCAAAAGATTAGCCGGTACAAATAGATTTTTTTTTAAATTCCTTTTTTAATTTGAGTACCGTATATATATTTTTACGTAAAAAGCTGTTAATTTGTAATGACAGACACTTCGACATTATTTATTAGTATAGATTAAAGGCTAGTGGGACTAATCCCGCCCACATGCCCACCACTTTAACTCCGCTACACCAGGTTCAATAGCCCTCTGTGTGACCCACGAACACACCGAGTTATGACACTCGTGAGGTCCCAGAAAAAATTTAACTATCTTGGAACTCGCAACGAAATTAAGAAAGAAGAAAAAAAGGTGTGTGTGCGATTCACACACGATAGAAGTGAAACTTCAGTAAATCGACAAGAGAATGAGACCGACATTTGCTCTCTCGCTCTGGCTCATTAATTACAGGCGACTTTTTGTATTTGTGTCTCTTACCTGTCGTTTTTTTCGTTGCATCCGGTCTTCAAAAAAGTGGAGGATTTGGAAATATAATATGTCCACTTCCCTTCTTAGCAAAGCGGGAGACAAAATAGGCAGACACCTTTTTCAAACCGGGAGCACCACGTATAAAATATTATGGGTGCTAAATGAGCTATATTTAATTTCTAAAGAATGTATGGCCGAAACCCACAGAAATTCACCGCAGTTGACACAAGATCCCATAGTATATCACCCCAGATGTCATTTGTCAGCTATTCAGCATTATGTTAAGTTCATTGTATAAAATACTACATTCCCAGAGGACATGATGATCCGACTGTTCACAGCTAGAATCAGGTGTTGAGCATTGACACAATGGCTAGCAAAAAAAGGTTCCTACCTTGTCCAGAACATCGGCTCTGTTAGTAGACGCGAGTACGATCACACCCTCGCGACTCTTCATGCCGTCCATCTCGACTAGCAGCTGGTTGAGGGTCTGCTCGCCTTCCCCCCCACCTGGGCCGAAAGACTGGGCGCCCGAAGACCTTGCTCTTCCCACAGCATCCATTTCATCAATGTATATGATGCAGGGAGCACGTTTGCATGCTTCTTTAAACAGGTCCCTAGAAATAAAAACAACTATTCATTTAAAACCTTCAAAAATAGTATTGTTGTTGTTACCCAACTGTAAAATAAAGGGTTTTGTTCTTCTAGTGTATGTCATTTCTTTGGCACGCTTTGGAGGCCTATTATCAGTTCTTCTCAATATAATCTATCTAAATCTGAGTTCAGTAACATTAGGCACTTGTAAAATATCACTTGTTAAGACTTTACAGAATACGGATATTCACTTTTTCTAACATTCGATGGCAATACTGCCTCGGTGGCACAGTAGTAGTGTATGCGACTGCTGTGCTTAAGGTGTCGGGTTCAATTCCCGAGTCGCATCAAATTTTTGCATGATCTGCAAATATTTGTTTCAAAGTGTGGGTGTTTTCTATGAATAATGTGTACCTATGTATTTACAGAAAAAAAAAGTATTCATATCAGTTGTCTAGTACTCATAATACAAGCTATGCTTAGTTTAGGACTAGATGACGTGTATAAAAAATAATAAAACGCATATTACACTACATTACAGCCCAAGTTGTATGTACTACGAGAATACCTATAATGATTTATCTAAATATACATTATACAGGATACCATAGACTTTAATTAATCATTGTGATATATCTATGTAAATCTTGTCTATGCGTATTTAAAGTATGTATGATTATATAATAAAATCTCCCCTTTCTGTTCCTGCCGTGACAAGCGTCGTTTCATTTTAATAGTTATTTATACAACTGTTGTATAATAAGGAGTTTAAAACCACGAATGTGGGTTTATAATAGTATCACATGAGTGTTTTAATGCCCATTTAAGTACATTTGCATACAAAACTATATCTACATCTATGATATGAATCTTGGTACGCCTTTTCATATTGTTTTCTCGACTTTTTTGATAACAATTGGTGGTAGTAACATAAAAAAAATTACAGTCGAATTGATAATCTCCTCCTTTTTGGAAGTCGGTTAAAAACTACGTGTCAACTTTTCATTAAATTTATATATTATTACAAATCTCTTAATTATATATGATGATAGTTGACCTCGCAACCTCGTTTTCGTCTACTACGGCCCGTAGCCTAATAATGTTCCCCCGTTTTTTAAACTTTCTTCTTTGGGGTTCCGCTCCTATTGGCCTTAGCGTGATGATATACCCTATAGTTTTCCTCGATAAATGGACTATCCAATATTGAAAGAAATTTTCAAATCGGACCAGCGGTTCCTGAGATTGAACCCCAAGACACAGGGAATCCTAGTGTGGAAACCAGAGATATTTTTGGTTCTATAGATATATTTACTGATAAATTATTTAGATTACTTTGTGAACAAACATTTGTATGAATATTGTTAAAGATTATTATTGAAATATAATGCTTAACAGAGTTGTCGAAAACAGTGACGTCACTAGTTTGTATTTAGTACATTTTACATACAAAGTTATCGTTTGACAGGTGCTAAAAAGTAAATAATTTGACTAAGGTGTCATCTACCCTATTTACAACCCGTCGATTAAATTTTCAGTTTTTATGTACCCAGTACACCTTAATACGTATTCTTCGGTTTGGGTATAATCTAAATTAAAGAGGCCTTATGTCCAGCAGTTGAATGCGATGGGCATCCTCATGAATATTAAAAAAGGTATTTGTCTACACCCATGCTATAAATCCTCTTTAGAATTTTCCGAAACGGCTAGCTTATTGCCAACATTAAAACAGCACGTGTCACAGTAACCATAATATCATCAAAAATAGTTAAAATGTTGTATTTAATTGATAATGCAACTCTTTTTTCGAACCTCACAACTTTCGACTGCATGAACCGATTTTGATGATTGTTCTTTTATTAGAAAGCTAGTGATTTCCGTGTGGTCCAATTTCAATTTGGTCCAGTTCTTGATGTCGTTTTTTTTCAAACTTTGCTTGTAAGTAATTGTCTTGTTAGATATAGTGAATTCGATTTTGCTCACCTGACTCTGGCCGCTCCCAGTCCTCCTATCATCTCGATGAACTCAGACCCGTTCATCGAAAGGAACGGAACGTTAGCTTCAGTGGCTACAGCTTTCGCAAGTAACGTTTTGCCACAACCCGGTGGACCTAGTAACAGAGCTCCTTTTGGTACCTGAGAGAAATAAACTGTCAATAAATTATTAAATAACTAAATCAAACCTTCAAGAAAAGAGCGTACTCCTTCCTAAAAGGCCGGCAACGCACTTGTAACGCCTCTGGTGTTGCGGGTATCCATGGGCGGCAGTAATCGCTTACCATCAGGCGATACGTCTGCTCGTTTGCCCGCTATATAATAAAAAAAAAAATACATGGGTCGGAAATGTTGGAATCGAACCACCACGGGTTTGATTGTCTTTCCTTCTCATAAAGCTCAACTTTAGATATAAATAGAGATAAATGCAAATCGAAGTAGTCTTATAATAGCTAGGTGTTTGACAAGATAAAAACAGTTGCTATTCTATGTGTTGATATATGAGTTTTAAGCGACGATTTTATATATTTTGTTTGTGAACCCACATATTGGACTGTGAATAAAGTCACAAAATGTTAGCAACCATTTCTATCATGACATGAGGTATGTTATCATGACAGAGCACGGCTTTCTCACGGTAAACAAGAGTTTCTGGTTCTTTTTTATGGAATGTACGGCAAACGATCAGACGTATCACCTGATGGTAACACCAGAGGCATCACAAGTGCGTTGCCGGTCTTTACGGGATAGGGAGAGGGTGGGTTTATGGGCATTGGGTATCCTCACTCACTTGGTGGAACACAGCGCAAGCGCTATTTCACGCCGGTTTTCTGTGAGGCCGTGGTGTCACTCCACTTACATACAGACGACACACACATACACCCACATACACACACACATACACACACACACACACAGACACATACACACACAGACACACACACAGACACACACACACAGACACATACACACACAGACACACATATACACGCGTACACACATAAAAATCTATTATTTTGATTGTAATATACAAGGGTATTACTTGCTTTTTTGTGATTAACCTCTGTATTTTTCTTTTTTCCATAAAATCATAATTATATCATTTAATTCCGAAAGAGAACACTGATCTCTGTAACACAGGTCATTGAACCTAGCTCCGAGATCAGGGAGCGCAATATAATTTGTAAAAAAACGTTTTGTGGCAATAAAATTTTTATTTATTTATTATTTATATCTACTTAGTACTCTATAAAATACACAAAATAGTTTACCTTAGCGCCCAAGCTCTTATAATGCTCCGGTCGCTTGAGATAGTCCACAAACTCCATAACTTCAATCTTGGCCTCTTTGAGACCGGCCACATCTTCAAACTTGACACCCTTCCCTTGACCGCTCATCGCATCCACCAATGTAAATTTAGCACGGCTCAACTGACTCTGAAATAGTGAAGCAAAATAATCTAGACAAGTAATCATTATGGGCGTAGCGTAACCCCTTCTGGGGGATTTCGGGGTTTAAACCCCCTCAAAACGATTCTACACCGTCATTTTATCATCCTAAAACCCGGCTAAGCCCGTGGTAAACGATACATTATTAGAGTATAATGAGTAATGAGTGTGGCGTGGGATAGGCAGGGACTAATGTTAAAAGCAAATGCTCACAAATATACATACATATATAAACACTAGCTGCATCTCGTGGCTGTTGTTTGAAATATACAAAAAAGGCGGGGCGGTAGCTAAGTTACAAAATCAGCAACACATTACAGTCGTTAAATAAATAAGCCGAATAGACGGACAGACAGATAGATAGACAAACAATTTTAAATATTGTTTAATAATATGAGTACCATATACTTTGATATGCATTTAATTAAAAACTGTTAATTTGAAATTACAAACAGACACTTTAATCTGTTTGGCTGCTATTTGCCACGAAAACCGATATCCAAGCGGGCATAGCACGAGCATAAGTTAGTTTAGTAACAATCTATATACATATATATGCTGTGCTATGCTATATACATAAATACTTTTATACTAATATTATAAAGAGGTAAAGTTTTTAACTTTGTATGGTTGTGGGGGGTAATCTTCGGAAGTACTGATACGATCCTGAAAATTCTTTCACTAACCGAAAGCGACACTATTCCGAACTGACATACTCCATACTTTACTATGTATGAACAAAAAATTCAGTTAAAAATGATAAGTATTTGTAAATCAAGTCGGAGAAAAGCGGGCAGTTAACGCCCAACGAAGTGGGCACGGGTCGGCTAGATTCTTTATAATCCTACTAGCTGACCCACGCAACCTCCTTAACGTCTCTTAATGTCCGTAGTGTAATATTGTTCCCCGGCTTTTGTAACTTTCTTCATTAGTGCTCCGTTCCTATTGGCCTTAGCGTGATGATATAAGGCTACTATAGCCTTCCTCGATAAATGGACTATCCAACACTGTTGTAGATCATACAAACATTTGGTCCGACCCGGAAATCGAACCCGAGACCTCAAGCACAGCAGTCGCATACGCCACCACTGTGCCACCGAGGCACTTCATGATGAAGAAGAAGGTCTTGTAATTATGTAAACTAATATTCTAAATTCGAAAGTAACGCTGTCTATCTATCTGTTATGCATTACCGGTTAAAGCACTGCACCAACTTTAATCCTTGAGAATAGGCGGAGTCGCGGATGAAAGCTAGTGATAAATAAATATACTAAGAAATTAGCTCCGGAAGGCAATACATGACAGAATGGTTCTTAACTAAATAACATACAGACTACAAATAAACAGAATCTATAAGAACATTTGCAGTACCTTCTAAAGACATCCGAAAGCATAAATACACATAAATTAAGTTAAATAATGCATTTTGTACGTACACAATTCTAGCAAATCCAAGAACTATTTATATTTCATTTACACCTGGTTATTTAAATATTTATTGCATGTGTACTGTATTAACAGTCCTTAAAATATAGCTTGAATTCTGTGACAGCTATGACGTCATATTTCTGTATCACATAAATGTTCTTTCTTTAAATGCCTTTTATCACTAATGAAGTGCAATCCATATTTATATTATATAAGTAAAATCTATTTCGCTGCTGCAACAATTTCAATGAAATTTGGCATGGAGATACTTCGATTTTTGAGGTAGAAGTTTTTACCACGATAACTGGTATGCACGCGGGCAGAGTCGCGGACAAAAGCTAATACATACCTCGTAAATTCCAAAATTACACTAGTGACAATTAGCACACAATTCAAGCTATGTTTTAAGGACTATAGGAATTTGTTTATTTTAAAAGTGTAAATATTTTTATGTACGTTGGGCAAACTGACTGGTCACCTGGTGGTAAGTGCCAACCGCCGCTTCTGAACACATGCAAGACAAGACATAAATGTATTGTCGTCAGACTTATACAAAGATTTATATATAATGGCGCAGTGGTTTAAGCGTTCGCCACGCCGCTCTCTACTGTACTGAGTGTTGCGGCTTTAAATCCGCGGATAACACTTTGCGTGATCCACAAATTAAAAATAAAATCTGTGTCCGTTCCTTGTATGTTTGTATAGTCTCTGACAACACAGGATATATGCGCTGTCTTTTATAATCACAAATTTTAACAACCAAAAAAACCGACTTCAAGAACTGGACCAAATTGGGAACCACACGGGAAGCATAAAGCACGGGAAATAAAAAAAGAATTATCAAAATCGGTTCACCCAGTCGAAAGTTATGAGGTAACAAACATAAGAACGATTATACAGACGAATTGAGAACTTCCACCTTTTTTGAAATCGTTTTAAAATAGAAGGAAATAAAAAGAGACGTGTAAAATGACATTTTACCATAACTAAGTGTGTTGAGATTTTGAAATCATCGTGTGTAACGATGACGTCCTACGTCATCTTCACTCAATCAGACACATATGTTGTCATACTACACTACACATATAACATTATAGCAGTACAAAAATTAGGCGGCGTTCATAAAATACGTGAGATGTTTAAGGGGGGGAGGGGGTCGAGTCAAATCTATCTAATCTTACGTTGGAGAGAGGAGGGGTCTCGGCAAATATCATGCAATTTTTTTCTATCACAGTAGTTACGATTTGAGTATTCTATTGCAAAAATTTTATTACACTTATAATTAAACTCTCAGCAGTATTGATTACTAGTCTTAACTAGTCGTAAATAAAACTGCCTTTTGACTGCACGGTTGGCCTAGTGGTTTAAGCGGTCACTACGCCGGTCGCTACTGCGCCAAGTGCCGTGGGTTCAAATCCCACGTGGGACATCACTTTGCGTGATCCACAAAATGTTGTCCTGAGTCTGGGTGTTCTTTGTGTCCGTTACATGTATGTTTGTAAAGTCCCCCGCGACACAGGATGTATATTCCAAAAGCGGGAGTTGTCCTTTTAAAAAAAAAAAAAAAAAAAGCACGAAGCAATTTTTTTTTCCAATAACAATTCAATGCGTTTACGTAAGAAACCCACATTTTGAAAAATCTTACGCGCGATTGGGGTTTGGGGGAGGGGGTTGAATAAAATCTCACGACATCTCACCATACAGAATATTTAAGACAACACCTCACGTAATTTATGCACGCCCCCGTACCTTAAATCAACAAAAGTACTTACAAATCCACCGAGGCTGATGTTCGACCTCATTGTTCTGGTAGAATACAGGAAGGATAGAATGATGGCGGTGATCAGTAGCGTGGTGATGACCTTACCGGCTGTAGTGCCGTTCCTGTCGTATATCACTCGCACACCTGGCGGACACAAACTTATATAATACTAGGTGACCGACGCAACGTCGTTTGCGTCTTTTATTGCCCGTAGCGAAAAATTTTCCCCCGTATAGGATTGATTTTTTACACCTTGTGTCCGAAAAACCCCAATATCTTACCGAACCCTATTTTTTTCCAAAATAAAATATAGCCTATAGATTTACCATAGCAGCGCCATCTATTGATTACTTACTCAACCCAGTCGAAAGGTATCGACATCTGTTAGAATCATTTGGAGTTAACAGATAATTGTGACTGTCAAATAATAACAGACAAATAATTAGCAATAAATTAAAATTGCGACTATAATTTGAGATTAAACCTATCCTATCTCTCAAGTTGGATCGAACTGCACATGGTGTGCGAATTTTATTATAATCGGTTAAGTGGTTTAGGAGTCCATTGAGGACAAACATTGTGACACGAGATTTATATATATTAAGATAATCATCAGAATATTCATCCTCTCGTCCACATCCCTGTTCTATCCATCCATATCTTGTATATCCAGCCCCCTATTTCCATTTCCTTCCTATTTTGTTTATATCAATGTACTAGCTCGGTTAACGGAATACGGTTAATAGTTAACGAAATAAAAGGTTATAATAAGTGCATTAACACACAAACTCACACTCACGAGGCCGACATAGTGTGTGTTTTATAAGCTACTAGCCGCTAATAAACGCAAGTAACGCCGCGAGGCGAAGCTAGTTTGTTTATAATTTCCTAATTCTTTATAGCTTATGTGTTATTCTGATGTAGGTATAAGCTATATTATTGTAAAGTTTCATCAAAATCCTTTTAGTGGTTTTTGCGTGAAAGAGCAACAAACGTACTCACTTACACACTCACAAACTTTCGCGGTTATAATATTAATAGGATTGTATAACTTTATGTATATTACATTAGCTTAGAATATTAAGATTCCTTAGAAAAAAAATAAACTTAAATAGTTATTTAGTTAAGTGATGGTGAACCAATTCGTTACGTAACGAGTTACGGCACCAGCCTATCTAGCTTCTCTTTCTCTTACGCATACGGCAGCGGTAGGCAAGCTCCTTCTCTCTCACTCTAACCCAAGACGCCGTCTTTCAATATTAAATAGTTCAACTTACATTAGTTTCAAGTTATCACTTCTGTCGAGCGTTTGTTTTATATTTGATGTTCCTTACAACATTTAAAAGTCCTACCTTCTGTGACACCCAAGTTCTTCTCAGTTTCTCGTAGTTTCTCTTCGAAGCGATGAATGTCTCCAACATTCATGTGGAAAACTCGATGGTTTGTCTGTACAGATAACCGGTAACATTAATCAAAGTGTTTATAAATGACCAGCTGAGCTCTGTGCTGTTATCAGCGATACAACAACAACAGCGGGTTTTAAAAAAGTAGCCTTAGTTACTCCTTACATCATCAGCTCTCTGCTGTTATAATGTTATTTTGGTATATGTATGTGTGTATAACACATATATATATATACATTTAATAAAAAGCGGTTATATTAATATTATAAAAAATCAATTTCAATTTTACTTATTTGTATAACCGAGTCTACTGGTCTAGTGATTTTGACTTCTGAGTAGACCACAGACCACTAGAGTTGTATTTTTTAATACTACTCCCGCACTAAGAGTATATTATGTGTAGCGGGGACCTTTACAGACATATATGAAACGGACACAAAAAACACCCAGACTCAAAACAACAATTTGTGGATCACACAATGTGTTGTCCCGTGCAGGGATCGTACCCATTATGCTCAGCACAATAGGAAGCGACTAGGGACCACTTATACTACTACTACGCTAACCGTACAATATTATTTAATTAAAGAATCATCGAAATCACATAACAGTATCATATGATGTCTTGTGTGGTCCCATTTCAGTTTTGTCCAGTTTTTGAAATCGGTTTTATTTTTGTTAAAATTTTACTTGTCTTAGGTTACGACATCACGCTTATCAATATACACAATTCTTTTTATTCAGCCCATTTATCGAAGGTTACAACATCACGGTTCGATTTATAGGAGTCGAATTTATACATTTTTTTTTAAATATAAGCCTACCAAAGTGTCTTTACTCAGTCTAATGAACGCATGAACAGAATTCAAGAATATAACATACTCAATGCGAAGGCAGACAAAAGCAGCAATGCGAATGGTGATCCACACTATAGCGGCCTAGTGATGCTTCTGCATTATTGGGCCTCCGGTCTCGCACTCACCAACGACACACGACAGCACGAACGCTGTGTGAATAAAAGTTAGTAAAAATATACAGTTAAAAACTTACTCGTTTGCCTTTGAGGACTGCACCCTCGTGCAGTATGATGGTGACCACTTCTAAATCAGGCCTTACTATCAGCTCTTCAACTTCGCCCTTCAGAAGCATAGAGTATACAAACTCATTCCACGACACATAACGTATCAACTGCAAAATTAATAACATATATATATTGATTTATCTTATTATAAAAAACAGTGTCAGGTCCACAGTAAGTGCAAATTAACAGTCTCTGCCTACACCTCTGGGAAATAGGCGTGAGTCTATGTATTTATGAATTCCTATTCAAGTCTTCAAAAATAAAAAATATTCTCTATTTTAGTCTTGAATTGTTTGTAGAAAAACAGGGAAAGGTTAAACGGCAAGAAAATATGACAACAAAATTGAAGAAAATAGTAAATATATTAGTTTAAATTTTACATACGAAATGGTTCTACATATAAAAGACTTAAGAGACGTAACGCAGAAAGTGGTAAATGCATTCATTTTAGGTACCTGTATTTGGTTGCCAATACACCATTCAGCGGTTTACTGTAGGTCATATTCATAACAGATTCTATAAATTTACTAGCTAACGCGGCAAATGTTGTTTTGAAATGAAAATTTAATAAATATTTATAGGTCACCCTTATCATTTAGGGGTATTAAAAATAGATATTGGCTGATTCTCAGACCTTCCCTATACGCACACAAAATTTCTTAAAACCGGTCCAGCCATTTTGGAGGACTTTGTTAACAAACACTGCGACACGAGAATTTAATAATTAGTAGATGAAGAAAATTATTTGAATGACATGTTGTTCTGGCACGGAGACTACGGACACACCACACTTCAGTCAAGATATAACAAAAAATTGTTTAAAAAACTACAACCCAACTAGGTAAACACTGTGATAAAATACATTTAATATTTGTCATCAGAATCATAAATTTGAATCAATTGATACCTCATTCAATAAAATCAATTCAGTCGTTTTGACACTACCGTGGAACTTACAAAAATACACGGACTGCCAACTATTATCCTTTCTTTTGGCTTTGCATTAGACGTAAAAATATCTTACCTCATTTTGTGCATTATCTCCAGGCAATAACAACGAACTCATTAGGATAAGAATGAAAGTTGTGAACATCCAAAAAACAGCTTTCATGAGTAAAGAAGACATTTCTTCGTTCTTTTTATTCTTGTCTTTATCATCATTCTACAAAAAAAGAAAACAACAAACCTATTATAAATATTTAATAAGAGAGAGATATTATATCTATTTTAATGGGGAGACACACTGTCTTCTTTAACATGACTGCTTCATTGTCGAAGGTTGGTTAATGTCATTGAATCAAAAGGAGCATTCCTTTGCAATAATTATTAATAAAGTATATTTCATTTCTTAAATTCCCACCTTGGGTGGAGAAGAGAAATATAAATTTAAAAACAATGACAGAATTTTGAGGTACAAACAAAAACTTTAATAAAAATATTACTTTTATGACTGCCTTGATGGTGCAGTGGTAATGAAATGATAATATATGGCTGTGCTTGAAATTTCGGGTTCAAATCCTGCGTCGGACCAAATGTTTGTGTAATCTACAAATATTTGTTTCCAGTTTTTGAGTTTGGGTGTTTTCTATGTGTAATATGTATGTATATTCCAAAAAAAAAAGTAAATATGTATTCATATCAGTTGTCTAGTACCCATAACACAAGCTCTGCCTAGCTTGGAACTAGATGGCGTTGTGTGTTAGATGTTCGAAATATTTATTTATTTATTTTAGGACATTTGTGTGATAGACAATATTATAGAGAGCTGAATATTAAAAAAATGATTTTCTTGAGAATTGGCTTTCTTCTTTATAGATACATACTGAAAGGCCTCTTGGTCTAGTGGTTAGTGATCCTGACTGTATCTGGGTGTAATGCATGCATACAAAACTATATACGGTACGGTGAAACACATACAGCAATTTTTAAATTTTTTGTCTTCTGTTTGCCTGTCTGTATAATGAGTAACTTAGGCTACTTTTTTCAGATTACCTTCTCCCCACGGCACTACCAGAAGTTATTGTTGTGCTGCAAGTAACATTGCAGACCTTAGCTAGTTTATAATATGTATGTATTTAGAAATATGTTTATTTTATGAAGTTACTAGCTTTTGGGTGCTGGCTACGCCTGCGTGTTTTCCAGTTATCGCAGCAAAGAGTAGCCTATGTCTTTCCTCAAGAATCAAAATATCTCCATGCCAAATTTCATTTAAATCGGAGAAGCGGTTTGGGCGTAAAAGCAGAACAGACTGACAGAGTTACTTTCGCATTTATAATAAAAATATAAATATATTGTAAGCTAATTATCCTAAACAGTGCTAATAATACATACCTTATCTTTATCACTCTGGTTATTAGATGATGAAGTATGGATTCCTCGGAAATCATTCTTAAAAATTGAGTTAATAGTTGGCAAATGAGACCTTCTCAACAAAGCGCAGGCTGCCTTATACTCCGAGTTGAACTTTCTCAGTTGCTGTGAAATACATACATATTAATTTTATTTATATGGGTTTTCAGACAATTTCTAAATATAGAAACTGGTACCAATCTATTATATTTAATTGTTGAGTATGTTCATGATGAATTCCAAAACTCTATTTATTTTAAAAATGTGTTTTTTGGTGTTCTGCCTAAGATATATAATATGGATAGGCCAACAAGAGTTGAGCGTAAATGAAAAGAGACGTAAACAAAGTTGCGTGTATCGGCTAGTAGGTAGTCGGTATCAATATATATATAAATAATACCATAACAATTACTTATTGTGAGTATACTTTTTTGGGTGGTAAATCTGGATATCCTGTTTATTGGGAATTCAGTAGTCAGGAGCATGTGATATTTAACCTCAAAGCTACCTCAATTGCTGATCTCCGAGAGTTACTAGTTAGTTAAGTTTTATCATCATCATCATCATCTCAGCCAGAAGGCACCCTCTGCTGGACATAGGCCTGGTTATACATAACTATATACTCCAATCATTTATTTCATTGGGTAACCGCCACTTACTATTAATAATTTTGAATAAGTGGGTAGACGGCGGCTTGTTGTGACGGCTAAATAATGCAATGTATCACCATCCCTTTTCACCTGTATACATTTTAAGGGTTGACTAAGGGAGTAAACATACAGGACAACAGCACTGCAAAGAGCAGGAAAACTTGATACAAACCCTTGTGTGGAAACCCCCTCGGGCCGTCACCCCGCTGGGGATTTGCGGAGGGGCAGTTTGTCGGAATCGAACCGTCTAAAACCACATGGTGTGCCACTCTGCCCCTGAGAAGGGAGAGGTCCGGGAACTGCTGTTATTAACATGACCGGACCCTTGATACAAACCCTATGCCAACCCATCTGGTCACATGGCCATAGCATAGTAGGCCTCCTCTCTATGCCCAGCAGTGGATTATCAATGGCTGTTGATGTGAAGAGCAGAAGAAGTACTGTCTTTGAAATGATTTTCCGTAACCTTCACTAGATCTTTGGGCCACCTTGTAAGGGGCACGCTAATGGTGCATTTTTCAGTATGTAGTCACTACTATTATTAGGCATGATTATGCGTACTTATATAATAAATTGTAAGTGTTTTGATGTCTCTATTCTTATTTGAGTTGCATAGTATATAAATTCAATATTGTGCATAATCTTATATGTAGAAAGGAATTACATTTCTATGGCCAAAAATTTATTTTGATTAAAGAAAGCTCTTGAGATTAAATTTGATGAATCAAGATGAAGGTCTACTTCAACTGATTTACATATATGGATAAATCCATTTTCACATTTTTTAACATAAGGAGTTGGCACGGAGAACAGCCTTTTAAAATAAAGGAACTAGCAGATTCAAACTGTTAATTCAGTTTGCCTACATATTCTGTTGTACTATTGCACAACATTATTATCAAATTACTGATAAAACAAAAAAGGAACAATATATTTACAATTCTCTATGCAACCATTTAATGATCATTAATTTCCAATGGTGAAAGCACTGATTTTAAATATAAGCGTTGATAGAACGGGTTTTAAAAAAGGAACGAGGTAGATTTATGATAAAGAACATTTTGGAAGTAAATGTTATGAAATAATAAAAATAAAGGGCTCACCGGATTATTCTCTTTACTAGTTAAATTGTGCAACACAGAGAATGATCTACATAATTTTATTATGTTATTGTGGCAATGTTTATTTATTTCTTTTTCCACTGCTCCACTTATA
Organism: Spilarctia lutea; assembly: GCA_916048165.1. Lineage (NCBI taxonomy): Eukaryota > Metazoa > Arthropoda > Insecta > Lepidoptera > Erebidae > Spilarctia > Spilarctia lutea. The sequence continues at coordinate 24,992,136 of OU696470.1, read as the reverse complement.
GGCCCAAAGTTTAATTTAGCTTGTACTTTGGACACGGATAATGCTGGTAGTCGTTTAACAGACAGCATTTTTCCTAATTCTTATTAATGTATGCTTTAAAATGCAGTTTACAAAATCATCTTTTATTGTTTCAGGTTATACAAAAAATCCAGATTTTAGGGATTGCGTTTGCACCGTCAGAGTGACAGTAATGACAATGACAGTCCGTTTTCTTTTAGCGCAGTCTTAGTTCCAAACATTGTACGGATTCATAGCATGTTATCTTAGACGCAAGACTTTGTATTTATGCATGCAACTTGACTCACCAGTTTATTTATTGATATTTCTTCAGATATTTGAAGCCGTCCAACTAGTTAGATTAGATGTAAAGAATAAATTAACAGTAGATTTAATAACTATTCCGTACATCACTACAATCACTAGACGAAAAATTAAACACAAAATTACTTTTTCAATAAATGTCCTATTAGAATTACAGTAAGTTTCCCTTTAATGTAAAATTGCGAACATATTTTGAGAAAAGTGTGTCTCTTAATTAACTCCTTGGTCTTTCAGTGGACTTTATCTAAGAAACCTTATAAAATTACCTGAAGGTTGATACTTAAATCATATTCTTATCTTTATTTTCTAACAAGATATACGACTTAGAAAAACAGCTGGTTCACTGTTCGACGACTCACTATACTAACTCATTTTCTATCACTATTTTTTCAGCACTTTCTTTATTAATAAATGCACTTTGTTTATTCATATTTAAAACACTTTATACACAAATTTTACGCGTACAGCTATTCACCAGCAACTGCTATTCACCGTTGTACATAGGGACACCTATGTATACATATATACCTACATGTATACTTACGGTGCGCACATGCGGTGAGTGTGGCATTATAAAGATATGATACCTATACACCTATATACATTCTCACAAACAGCTACTTACGTATTCGTCCGATTTAGGAGCAGCTCCTCTCGATCCGTGCGAGCTTCGTACAGTCGTACCATGTACATACACGTTAAGCGAACGCTCGGCCGAGCTACATAGTAGGTGGAGTGGGAGGTGTTAGGTTTTATTTTCGTTACGGAATGTCTTGATTCGATCGCCGCGCTCAAAGCCCGCGATATAAGCTATGCTTATAAAAAAAAAATCGGACGTCTAACGCACAAAGTCCAAAACTACGCAGAGCTTGTACTATGAGTACTAGACAACTATGGCTTTTTTTTGTTAATATTTACATTAAGCTACTACTGCGTACGCATACGTATCTGCTACTCATGACAAAGCAAAAAGGAGGATGAATAAATAAAATCTGTGCATAGAATTTTATGAAGTTATATATTATAATTATATATTTAACTAGCCGAACCCCGAGGTTATTGTCGTACCACCGTACGCGGTAACGCCGCGGGAAATAGCTAGTCTATTCAGAGATTAGCCGGAACAAACATACAAAAATTTTAAAATACATATGCATTTAGTATGCAATTTTATTTATTTGTATAGATAAAGCAACAAGGATTATAATAAAAACCGTGTGTAGACGTTTAGAGAGTTTGCAGTTTTAGTTAGTAAATATAAATGACATGTATGACTTAAATATTTTTAACAAGTTGCCCCCTCAGACTTCGTTCTTTCAAGTTATTGGGGCACCAAATTTAATAATTCCTTTTTTATGTATTTGTTATTTTCAGGATAAGTTTTGTATATAAGAAAAAAGATGTTATATTCTCTTAGTTAGCTTAGTTCTATACACTGCAGCGCTGCGGGAAGTTGACAAGGGCTTTTTAAAAGATTATTTTCGATAATTTGCCCGCCACACCGAGACACGTGTGTGAATCACCAGTTTCAATATTTCTGGGAGTTGCCCGACCCGGGAATCGGAACCCTCTTGATCGGCGGTGGCATACGCTAGACCATAAAAATATAATAAAAAATAACAAAGAGCTCAATAAAGTGTTAAAAACTTTTATTTTGCCCATCAAAATTACATTGTTCTCTTAGCCATCATGTACCAAAGCAAGATGATAGGAGCCCATAAGCCAACGCCAAAGAAAACTGCAAAAAAAGCAGTCGCAGCATACCTGAAACAAATATTCTGATATAAATAAATTGGTTCTCGAACCCAAAGACGATTGTGTATTAAAGGCGACAATAGTACAATGATGAATCATTATTATATGCAAAATGCATATACCGTAATAGCAGAACGTCTAATACACCTGACTATGGCTGCCTTCTGGCTCCTTTATAGTTAACTAGCTGAACCTTGCGGTGTTACCTGCAGGCTGCAGTTATTAGTTTACATATTGTTATTTTTTTTGTTTTTTTTTCTCCTTACAAATCAAATAGCCTATATTAATCAGTGATAATGTAGCATTCAAATGGTGAAAGAATTTTTAAAATCTGTCCAGTACTTTTTGAGCCAATTCGTTTACAAACATACTTACATACAAACCTTTCCTCTTTATAATATTAGTATAGAATTACAACCATGGGCGTAGCCAGGTTTTAGTTTTGGGGGGACCGTAATGTGTAAACATATCAATAGTGTTAGAAAATTGGGGAAAGGGGGTTGAACCCCTAAAAACCCCTTAGCTACGCACATGTTTAGAACCGATATTAAGAGTGAACCAGTACAACCATTAAACATCATTTCAGTCTTATGACTCCGAAACAGTTACTGTACTGGCTTTAATGAAAGTATTACCTAATATACTTTTTGTTTTAAATATAGATAGCTAATGAAGTAGAAAATAATATTATGAATTCAATCTTACCGATTTGGAATCGAAAAGGGCATGTTGTCGAAGGGTTGTGGAGGACCTTCATGTTCAGAATGACTACGGTTTTGAATTTTAATTGGTGTTTTAATTTTGTGTAACAAGGGCCTAGCTCGCAGAGTAGTAGAAATAAGGGATCTCCAACCAATCATTTTGTAAACACCTCGAAATCAGATGTCTTTATAAGTATTACGCTAAGTAAGATGTACTCGATCGTTTTGTTTGAATGTCACTAAATACATTAAGTAACAATTGTTTTTAATTTATTCGAATTTGTCAACTTCTATAAAAAAGGTTGTATATAAATTGTTGTATAGGACCAATACGATACGACCTTCAAACCTTCAAGAAAAGAGCGTACTCCTTTCTAAAAGGCCGGCAACGCACTTGTAACGCCTCTGGTGTTGCGGGTGTCAATGGGCGGCGGTAATCGCTTACCATCAGGCGATACGTCTGCTCGTTTGCCCTCTATATAATAATAAAAATAAATAAAAAATATTGGTGAAAATGCACTGATTTCAATGAAATTTGGCTAGGGGATTTTATGATTCTTGAGAAAATACAAAGCCTACTTTTTACATCCAGGCGGAACCACGGCCAAAATCTTGTAGGTACCTACCCTATTCGGTAAGGAAATGAGACTTTATTTTCTTTGTGCAACTGCACATCAGATAGATTATACATAATGCAAATAATGATCCTAAGAATTGAAAAGATAATTTTATACAAGTTGATAGATGTCTTTGTATCAAGAAGCTATTATTGAGGCACACTACTTATCCAGCGTACAGACCTACAATAGTTACAATGCGAATTCTTTAATGGTTCAATATTAAAATTGTAGATGTAGAGTTAGGGTACCTCATACGTATATTTATTTTTGTGAATATTTTATAAATTATCGAAAAAGATCTCATAGTAAGCCCGTGTCAACTGCCCGCAGCGCTGCAGCATATAGACCTAAGCGGACTAAGAGAATATAACTTTTTTTTCTTACTACTTAGTTACATACCTACAATATTTTTACGTTATAAACTTTTTAGGCAAATTGTACCGTTATTCTGCGTTACGTCACAGCGTGAGGGAAAGGAATTTTTATAACATTAAAAACCGACTTCAAGAACGACCAAATTGAAATGGGACCACACGGAAAGCACCACCTATCAAATAAAATAAAAAAAAATAACAAATGCGCTAGTCGCCCTTACGAATTTCGAAGGTTCCCCACGATTTCTCTTTGATGCCGTCATCATATCCTAGTGACCCTATAATTCATTCATCATCTATTAACAAAAGAATTTTCAAAATCATTTTATAAACGACGAAATTACCCGCGAACACACGTACAAATAAACATATACATATAGATACAGTCGAATTGAGAGCCTCCTCCTTTTTCAAGTCGGTTCAAAAGTGTTGATTGTCTGTTTGTGCAGGCGAATCTCTTGAACGGCTGGACGTGTTTTTTATGTAACTTACAAATACACGAACGGAACGGAAATACATTTATTAAAATATCAATAGTTTTGTAGGCCACCAGATGAATAACCATGTTTGATTCAGATCAAAAATGATTCCTTGTAAAAAATATTTTCTTCGTTTTGCTTTTTACTGTTTTTATAAGTCTGTCTAAATCTGAAGCAAAGTGGTACTATATTATCTTATAATAGTTAGTAATGAAGGACATTCGTCGCGTGTAGCTTCGCGTCTCAGTGCATTGTGCCGTGTCCCGTTGCATTAGTCGCTCACGTAAGTCAACACAAGCATTATTTATAGACTAGCTGAGCCTAAGTGTTATTCCTTACATCATCAGGTATCTCAGACAGACAGAAATTGTAAGTGATATTTTGTATACATACATACATATCTATTCAGAAAAAAGCGGTTACAAGGTATTTTAATATTACAAACTCTGACTCTGGAGACTCCAATTTAATTTATTTGTATAGATGTATAGATTCATTGACTGCTTGTGCAATAAAAAATATTTTCTTCAAATCAACTAGACATGTGACTAACAGTGAGAGAACAGAGTGGTGTTCTTTCTCAGAAATTAAAGATAAATAAAAGAATAAATAAAAGACATATTAATCACACTAATTTATTGCTGAGACATGATAAACTAGAAATTATATGTTGATAATTTATAAGGGCCAGGATGGTGGGTCCCCTGGCTTTACACATCCTCCGTACAAGGCAGACTTGTCCCTAAAGTTGGTCATCCGCAGCGTTTCTTGATCATCCAAGTATTTGCCAATGAAAAAACCAGTCATTGGAACTGCAAACCAGAGGTATCGAGGGGTGATTCCAAAGAGAGCCATGTCTTATTCGTTTTCCAGCTCTTTCAGAGATAACTTCCACTTCCTAGTGTGGTTCCAGTCAGCAAAGATTGTAGAAATAGTCAGCACCGGGAAACTGATACTCACCAAGTTTCGGCTTAGGAATCTTGTTAACGCCATATACCTGAAATTAAATTATTTCACATATACATAATGCATGAGCTATTTAAAATATGCTGTGCTACCAAGTTAATCATCTTAAACATGCAGTATGGTTATCACTATCGAGTGAGGGTAAGAGATGCCATACTGGAAATGTCCTTTTCTAATTTAAAAAAGAAACCCTTTTGTGATATCAGATATTCCACCAATCCCAAGCTAGCTAGATAGATAGAGAGAGCATCAAATTTATTGTATAAACATTATTCCTATCTCTCCATTTCACATATTATTGTTCTGAGTCTCAGTGTCGTGTCCATTTCATGTATGCTTGTAAAGAACACAGTAACTCATGATATATTGTCTTATAATCAAACAACAAGATAATACACTATCAGCAGTAAAATAAAATTAAGAAGGCTGCAATGAATTATTGATAGATGGGTTAACTTAATCGATTTTGGTAAAAAAAAATAATCTACCCACATTTGAACTTTGTAAGTAGTAAATTAACTCAATAAATTAGAAATTAAGATTGTTATTTTTCATAAACAACAATAGTATTGTTTTATAACATCACAGAGATTGTCTGATTGAATGTGGTCACTTTGGTGGGTATCAGGTATATTATGACCAAAAGTACTAAACATAGCTCCAACTCAGCATTTGACCAACCATTAAATCTCATATATTTCATTCCATTAATACAATAAACTTATCACTGTTAGTCCTATACTACAATATAGAAATTCTCATGCTAATTAGCATATATACATCAAACAATGGATCCGAGGACCCTCCCTATAAAATGGAGGGAAATGACATCCGTTCCTCCATAGGTAGTAAGTATAAGAAAAAAAATGCAAAATATTAAAAATCAAGACACATTAAACTAGAATGGATTTGATTTAATTGATTTTGGACTCATAACTTAACAATTTTTTTTTATTGTTTTATAGGGGGCAAACGAGCAGACGTATCACCTGACGGTAAGCGATTACCGCCGCCCATGGACACCCGCAACACCGGAGGCGTCACAAGTGCGTTGCGCCCTTTTAGGAAGGAGTACGCTCTTTTCTTGAAGGTTTGAAGGTCGTATTGGTCCGGGAACACCGAAATTTACGAAAACAACACCTTTCCCCTAATTCTTATAAGAAATTATGGATTAATAACAAACAAAAATGTTATATAATTCATTGCATTCAACTAAGAACTAAGAATATATGCTATAGATCTTGATTCAGAGTGACATTTAACCCTTTAAAAAACATCTACCTACATTCCACTTCCACATGAATATTCTAGTAATTATAAGTAAGACTAAGACCGTTCATTACTTTATATTACAATTCCATTCAATTACCTAGGCAAAAAATATACTTTACAAGGTGTATAATAGTTACTCACTTTCATTCGTTTTAATGGTCTACATATAGGATCTACAGAATGAAAAGCTAATGTTAGTTTTAATTATTGAATATTATTTATAGCAGATCTAGAAAACTAACCTAAATCCAAAGATAGGCGATTCCGTAATCTCCTTAACTGACAACCTGTGACATGACACATTAAAAATAAAACATAGACAAGATATTCTTAATCTAAATGATCATAGAGTATAGCGAACAATGGTCAACATGATCATGTGGAGTCATGATTTGCTTAAGATGGGTGACAGGAGCAGGATGCGAGATGCCAAGAGTCGAATCAAGTGGCATACAATTAGCGAGGTCGGAGAGGTCTATAATAGTTATATCTGTATTTGTTTAACGTCCAAGATTTTTAGGTTAGAGAAAATATGCTTTCTCTAACCTAAAGTTATTCTACCTTTATTTATTTATTCTACCTAAAGTAATTCGAACAACAGAATTAGCGCCAATAGTATTTACGGAGTACCGTCTCCAAAAAGAAGTCGAGTCATACGAGCCTACATTTTTAGACCCCTAAAACCCCTAGTAAGCGTGCTGGATTTGTCGCAATTTTGCATCCACATGGGGAAAAGAGATGTAATCAAACAGAATTACGAAGTTTTTAGTACAAAGATATACTACTGTCACTATCTGAATCATAGTCATTCGTATTACTGTCGCGTCGTGATCAGATTCTGTTTGACTATAACTTGCATAATCCATTTCTTCAACCATCAGTTCGATTCTGGAATCACACTTTCAACACTTTTGCGTCTTTATTTTATTTTATTAGGTCAAACAATCATTGCAAACTACGGTTTTAGCAACTTATTTTATAGCCGGTCGCCTGCCGGACGCTAACCTTCCTTGGGAATGTAAACGTTTTTAAATATGAAAATAAAGGCAGAGGTGAATTAAAGAATGAAAGATAGATAGAGTGAGGAAATTAGGGTAAAGGATACCGCAAGAAACAGGATAGAAACCGCGGTAACTCGAAGAGGTTGAGGTCGCATAACCGTATGTATATCCCGTGATTTGTAGATACCACATGGACAGGGACACCTTCTGAACTGTTTAAAGTGAAAGTGTTTGCAGGTTCCCTGTTACAAAATAATCTGTCTGAATAGCATCGAATCAATGCTGGACGTGTTGGCAGATAACAAGAACTATTTGCGATTCCAGGTTCCCTTGAACGTTAAAGAGACAAATCAGACATCAGACCTGTCGTTCTGCATGGATGTAGCACCACTGGATGAAAAGTTGACAAACAACAGCTTTTCTTGGTATGGATATGTAATGCTTAGAGATTAGTAAAAGGCAGTTAAGAAAGTTTTAAATATGGAAGTCAACGTTTGTACATAAGAGTAGATGACCAAAGACAAATAGGACGTACTGCGTAAAATAGGATATGACCAGGAAGAGAGTAAGCAGTGACCTGGCAAGTGATAGAGGAGAATGAGGAAGAAAACTCATTGCACCGACCCTAAATAAAATTGGAAAAAGGGTAGGAAGATGATCATGATGTGGTCAAACAATATAGCGATTTTTCGGGTAAGTTTAAACTAGATATTTATTTATATTACAGTTTTAGAATAAGGTAGAAAAGCAATTTATAATTTTCAACAGTCTTAATAAACTTTAGTTTAATGCATCCGACTTAAAAAATATTAGATACTTTCATCTGAAAAGGTACAGAGACATAAAATGTCCCAAATATGTCATGGTGGCTACTCTCTTACGATAAATATTGTTCTGCTCATCTGCTTATCAAATCTATTTCTTTCAATATTTTTACTCGACCAGCATGTTTTACAACTTGTTTGTTGGTTTATTTACCGAGGCTTTTAAATAGTCACTAGCAAGCCAGCGTTAAGCCACCACAATAACGATGCGTCTACCTACAATGCCGGGCGTAAACATAATATTTACCGAGGCTCTTTGCGCACTTAGTCTCTTGATTGAACCATAGTACGTGAGTTGGTCATCTTTTTACTCCTACCATCCTAAATCATATCAGAAGCTTAGTAGCCTTTTCAGGTCACTACATGTTTCTGGAAGTGATGTTGATTGAAGAATGGCTGCCTGTTGATCTGCCACATATTTTTTCTGCTTCCATGCATCCCCTGCCCAGAAGGCACCTATAATGAATCGCTGCTTGTTTAGCAAACAATGTTAGGTCCTCCAGTTAGGATGTTTATAATTACAGTAAAAAATACATATCTAACCATTCCATACGGTCGACGATAATTCCATTACGCACAGTTTTTACTTTTTACTGATGAATGTATTTATATGAATTATTACTAATAATACATTTTGCATTCACAATGTTATACACTGTTAAGAAAAAATTCCGTCCTTTGCCAGTATGTTCCAAAATTTATACCCATAATTACTCTAAAGCATTTTTTTCCGGGAAATTTATTATTATCTCATTTGCTCGGTTATAGTAAAGAACTCTGTTGTGACATGTGAGTCGATTTAACACTCATCTCTCTACAGATCTCTCTCTTTGTCAAGTCAAGTTATAAGTTGTGTTTAGCTAAAAAACACCGGTATTTCTTAAGCGTTACTCTGAGAAGAAATTCTGAAACCAACCACAGATTTGTAAAATCCGTGAATATTGCTTGCGTGATTAAAGCTATGCTAGTACAGTAGTACACATATAATATAGGGTCTGAGGTGAACTTTTGAGGAAAGAACCATGGTTTTGAGTTGGTCCATTAACCATTTACCGTTTGTAGCCTAACCGGTGATAATCAAAATCAAAGATCAGCAAGACATTAGAGAAGTGAATTAAAAGATTCTAATATGAACTAATACGTAAAATAAGTTTATGTAAATGTGAGTATAGCCTAGGCTTGTACCTACGTGTATATTACGAGCATTTTTCTATTTACATCTTCTGCTACTTCCTAGCCTTAATTAACCCCAAGATTATTATGTGTCGGCTCGTAGTTGAACCGGTTTTACCTGCATATTAGTATTCAAAATATTTACTACTAGCAACATTGCGTCGATCGATAAGTTTGTCTGGTAGGTATAATGAAATTGGTCCCTGGGAGTTGCGCAAGTATATGTTTTCTGTGGTGTTGCGTTCGTGAACAAGCGCCGTGGAAGCATACAACGAGCATGGACAGAGTGAGCGAGCGAATGCCCTCGTCATCGTGTTCTGATTTTCGAGTTGCAAATTGCAGTGTAGGGTGCTAAAAATTATGTTAATGAAGTGAACAATAGAATTGGTGATGTTGGCCTTAGGCTTATCGTTATTTCGTAAAAAAACTGTAAAAGAACACTCGTTTACTGTAATAATTCGTCAAAAATCGAGAAAGCTTCAAACGTGTTTGAAGCTTTCGTTTTTGCATTAATGGAACTATGAACCTGGACTCTTTAACGTTTAGCTTATCGCAAATCAATTATCTTGTCGTAAATTTAAGTAAGAAGAACTTCAAGCAAACCAATCAAGAGTTATCTCAGGTGAGAAACTGCCACTATAAACCTATTCTTTGTTTTCTGTTGTCGCCATATTGTGAACACGAAAAGTCATGATCGCTTGGTAATAGCGCGGAATTATTGAATTTGTCATGGATAAACTATATTTACAGCTGTCTTTTATTGCGATGCTTGTTAAATGGTGCCAAATCATGTATTATTACGTGAATCTTTAATCTGCCATACGATATGTGCAACGGACGTGGTTGACTGCTTTCATAGCGTTGCGGTCGTTCCACCGTTATCTACAAGTCTTTGTGTGGGTTTTATTTTTAAATCTTGGCATGTAACTGTGTGATTAAATTACTCTGTCAATAGATCTACTTATTAAAATTCTATGAGATATTATTTCTAATACTGTATTAGATTTATAATGCAAACTAGAGTATTCCTTTTCATGACAATATCAAATGCACGATGTTAGTCATTTCGAATAGGTTAACAATATTGAGTCATATGGTGAAAAAGTTGGATGGTCAATTTCTCGAAAGTTTTAAGGGTAGTTTGATATTCGGTATTTAAAATATTCCGAATGTAATATTATCACATCTTTGCTCAACATTACTGATTTTTGGGCAGCCTGATTGTAATATAATCTTTTATGCTGCTAGATATAGAATTGTTAGTAAAAAATTAATTTAACATACAAACTTGAATGCAATACATCTAGTGCTTAGAAAGTGCTCTGCCAACCTAGATGTAATACATATTATTTAACTTAAAGTAGGTATCTGTTATTTTTAATTTTAAACTTGCAGCCTTAAAGTTGAAAATAGCACAGAACTATTGCATAAAGTTCTACAACCTTATTCTTAAATTTAAAATTATTTAAATGTTTATGAATAAGGTTTAGAGTCAATAATAGGTATATTTTTATAGAGATATTTATATGTGAATCGGCAATCTGGTTAATACATTACAGCATCTGCTTACTTTGGAATCAGACAGTCATCTAGCCAGGCAGAGCCAGACTGCTGTCCTGTGGTTATTACCACAGCACATGTGATGGCACACATAGCAGTGTGTGAAGTTCTTATTATTATAAGAACTTCACAAACTGATATGTCTGAAGTTGTTAATATTAGCTCAAACATGACTAAATATATATCTTATCTCTGTGATTTGCTTGTGTGTGTTTCATATAAAGACTAATTTATTTGATTTTCTAATGTGACGATACAATGTGACTCAAATAAGAATAGGAACATCAATGACTAATGATTTTCCAAAAATCCTTCATCTACATCATCAGCCCACTGCTGGACATAGGCCTCTTAAACAATCCTTATCTCTTTCCAATTCCATTTCTTCTGGTACTGACAATTGCGCTTGTTGCAATAGAGTATTATAAAGTCTTCATCATATAATATATAAATTAATAAATATAATATATAAAAATATAAACCGTGGGAGAGCCGCGGTTCGGCATGAATGGGCCGGCTCGACCGGAGTGATACCACGGCCTCACAGAAAACCGGTGTGAAATAGCGCTTGTGCTGTTTCACCGAGTGAGTGAGGATACCGGAGGCCCATACCCCAACCCCTCCCCATCCCCCAACCCCTCCCCATCCCCCAAAGGTCGGCAACGCACTTGTGACACCTCTGGTGCTGCGGGTGTCCATGGGCGGCGGTAATTGCTTACCATCAGGTGATACGCCTGCTCGATTGCCACCTATTACATAAAAAAAAAAAAAAAAAATTAAAAGTATTCTTATTTTGGATACTAGAAATCATCATCAACATCACATTGTAACTGTTGGATATTAGCCCTACCTTGGCAATGAGGTTTTGGTCTATTGTACCATGCTGGCCGGATGCCAACCCGGCATTGTATTTATATAAATATATGATATGATTCCAAGATAAATACCTGAGGAAATTATAGCGTAGGTACTGGTGGGTAAACTATATTCTTTGTTTATGTTCTCAATAAGATTAAATTATTATAGAACTATATGAATATAAAAACTTGCTAATCTTAAAGCATAATGGACACTGGACTTTTGCGGCTTAGCGAAATCTATTATATATAATTCTGGTGTCAGATTGTTGCTCACTAGTCCGACACCATCTAACTGGTTTTTATGTTTCCTTTTTAAATGTGTTTTGCTGGCGTGCCTAAGATAGGAGAGTTAACATCACACTTAGCGGTGATCCCAGACCAATACGACATTCAAACCTTCAAGAAAAGAGCGTACTCCTTCTTAAAAGGCTGGAAACGCACTTGTAACACCTCTGGTGTTGCAGATGTCCATGGGCGGAGGTAATCACTTACCTTCAGGCGATACGTCTGCTCGTTTGCTCCCTACACAATTAAAAAAAAAGACCAATAGGACCTGAACATAATTGAAAACAGACATAGACAAAGTTGCAGGGGTCAGTTAGTTTTATTATATTTACAATTATGCTTATAATTATATTACCATCAGGTGACAAGTCTGCTCATTTACCCCCCTATTTCATAAAAATAATAATAATAACAGGGCTGTGCTATTAATGACAACAATTGTTGTTTGATCACTTCCATTATTAACCATTAGAATATGATAATGTGATGAATATGAATTTTATGTTACTGTAAAAGCCTGAATAATGGTTAGTCTTAGGTTTTACCAGCACAAGTTGGAGAATGTAATTATTTTTAAAAAAGGAACCAGTTTTTCGTTTTTTTAACATTCAAATGTACACCATATGTATGTGTAATTAACAATGTTCGTTTGACATCTATATTTCAGTATTTACATTGTCTTTGAGACAAATACTAAGATTTACAAAAGATATCAAGATAGTTCTTAGAATAGTTCTCTGAATAGTTCTCTGAATGATTACTATTCAGTGTAAGTAAATCTTAGGTTTTACTGGAACATCTTAAAATTAATATAACAACATAATATAATAATATATAATATTCATAACAAAAATGCCAGCGACACATATCATTATTACACTGTGATCCTCTGGGTCTGCAAGCTCTGCATACTTTTATCAACATCTTAGGCAAAAAACTACAACCTGAGACAATTGAAGACAATCTGAATAAACCTTATGTTATGTTACCCTTTTATGGCTAAACTGCTGCACCAATTTCAATGAAATTTGGCATGGAATTGCTTTGATTATTATTAAAGTCTACCGCGATAACCGACAGCGGCGCGGGCGGAGCTTGCAGGCATTATTTAGTAGTCTATAAGTTTTATTATTTAAAAGATTATCATAACTGATGTTCAGTAATTTTCCTTCAATGCTACATTTGATAACAAGTTCTTGATAAACTAGCCTTATATTTGAAAGGGACAAAATGAATCAAATGAATGAGTCATTCCCTTATAATATAACAAAACAAATATTATTGTTTTTTAGTATTGATAATAAACATTAAAATTAGATTGTTTCTGTGTCATAACAGAATGTATATGAATTAAGAAAAGGGTTCACAAATAACTTAATTTTGAAGCATAAACATAACTAACAATTTGCGATGGTCAGTATTTCTTCTTTTTGATGAAGTGGTAACCAGCCAGATGACTCCTGAGTAATTTTTAATTTTATTAATTTAATTTTTAATATTTTTTTATAATAATAATAATTAATTAATAACTTTAAATTCCCAGTAATCAGTATTACTATTAAATAAACAAAACGAAGCACTTAATATATCCAGAATGCACATATCTACTAGTAGCTAGAGTAAAAAATTGATGCACATATTTCACTGGTTCCTCCATCAGAAACCTAATGGGGTACCAATTGGTAGGTGGCACCGGCAAAATCTAGTTACTTTTAAATCTTGCTAAAAGACATACTTATCTCTTATAAAGGCTAAAAAAGAAAGAAAAGACTACAGGGATACGGAAGGCACTTTAAACTTGCTTTATCTAAGTCTACCAACAACAAAAATTTTACACTTATATCTGTAAAGCATTTTCGTGTTCAGAGCAAGTTGAAATATATTTATTGCTAGCTGAACCCTGTGGTTATTGTCGAACCGTGGGTAGCGACGCGGGGCGGAGCTAGTCTAAAAAAAATAGCTTAAGTTACTCGTTGTATCATCAGCTACCTACCAGTGAAAGTCCTGTCAAAATCGGTCCAAAATTGGTTCAAGAGATTAGCCGGAACAAGAAACAGACAGACAAAATATAAAAAAAAAATTTTGGTATATGTACCGTGTATACACATACATATGCAATTTAGTAAAAAGCGGTTATTTTAATATTACAAACAGATTCCAATTTGATTTATTTGTATTTGTATAGATACATACTATTTTTGCATGTGACTTAACTTGAATTCTTCCATCCTTTATGAACATGGTTTTTGTCTTTGTTCTTTTGTTATATCTTTAAAAATTGTAGCCTATGTGTTATTCTAATGTATGAGCTATATTATTGTAAAGTTGCATCAAAATCTATTCAGTAGTTTTTGTGTGAAAGAGTATCAAACATCCATCCATACTTACAAACTTTCTCATTTATAATATTAGTAGGATAAGGGGTGCACAACTTTATAAACTAAGTATATATCTTATTTACTTTTACAGATACAATATTAATATTCATAATTGGCAGTCACTAAAGCATTATAGTGGTGTCATATTCGTTTCCTTTCACAGTCACTTCATATGGTATTCTATCCAAACTTCCACAATATCACAAATTAGTTTCTCGAAATAGCAAACATCAAACTTGTCATGTCGGCAGTATTTCCAGGAACAGAACATAGTATGTTTCATTATTGTTTACGACTTCGTATTGTAAAATGGAAACTAAAAACACCCACATGTCATAATTTCAGTTTCAATTTAGCTACGATTACACCCTACTGAATCATACCATTCGTCACACAATGCTGAGGAGTCCATTATATATGCTATAACACGAAGCACATATGGTATATTTCTCACAGGAGGTTAGGTTGATAGTTATGATGCCATGGCTACGTGGACTCAAAACAAAGTCACTGACCGTTGTTAAACCTAGTCTATTTTTAATTCAAAGCAAACAATGGTAAAATGTATTCGCGATAGAAAAGGATATTGACTTAGCGTGTTTGTGGGGAGTCCGATATTTTGACTCTCATGGTGTGTTTATTCAAAGTTGCAGGTTTAAACTGTCGTCTTTGCATTGTAAGGTCCATCAGTATTAAGGCTTATTAAGATAGATCTATCTAGGTATGTAAATCTACAGCTAGAGATTTTAATATCATGTTTTATATTTCATTATGTTTAAATGTGTCTCCATATAAATAACTAGCTGACCCACACAACCGTGTTTGCGACTTCTATTGCCCGTAGCTTGAAAATTTTCCCCCCGATTTTGAAACATTCTTCATTGGTGCTCCGCTCCTATTAGTATTAGCGTGATGAAATATAGCCTATAGCCTTTCTCGATAAATGGACTATTCAACACTGAAAGAATTTTTCAAATCGAACCAGTAGTTCCTGAGATTAGCGGGTTCAAACAAACAAACTCTTCAGCTTTATAATATTAGTATAGATTAGTTAAAATAAATTAATATAAATGTATGTTAATAGCGATTATATAACTAGTTCATAGTTTGCGCGCAACGAGTTTTATAACTTTTCGTCGTTGTCAAACCAAAATCTGCTATGTGCAAAAACTCTATTTTGAAATAATGAGTAAAAACATTTTCTATAAAATTTTATATGAAGGTAAATTTTAAGAACTATATCAAATGAAAGCCATATATATTATACGTAAAGTTAATTGTTTTCTAACCACAAAGATTTAATAATTTATTTGTTATTTTAAAAATTGTGTAATTTGTGCACATAACAGATTTTAAATGGTCAATCATAGGCACATAGGTATTGAATAAAAATATATTGGATTTAAATTAGTATTTAATGAGTAAAAATGAAAGGAAATAAGTATTAATCGTACCTAAATTTAAAAGAATCATAAAATGGATGATAGTCAGTCTATAAATGGTTTAAGTTCTTGTAGTTGACTGAACTTGGATTGTGTTATTTCCAACGGCCCGTCATATAATGTCGCAGGATCAGGATACTCTTTGGCAATATGCCTTCGTTGCGGAAGGATTGTATAATTTTGTGGATGACGAAGTTTGAAGTATACTTCATCCATACAGCTATATAAGAATGCTCTGACATGTTTGACCGTGGGATCACCCTTCCTTTTACCTGGTCTGATAGACTGATAATTGGTGGTTAATTTTTCGTAATCCTTAAAAGAAACATAATGAAAAACTAATGTCATAGGGTTGTTTAGGTCGAGCTTGACGTATTCTCGTAATGTTATCCTGAAGTCCATAGATAGGGGGCTTTATATAATGTTCGATAGTGAAGTGGATGCTGTCAACCTCCACCATAGTAGTTATGTCCCTTTTCTAAAATTATTTGTCACCACTTCTACTTTAAAAAAATAAGTTACAGATCAAGCTGCTTTTGGTGTAGTCTGTTCTAGCTCTCATCTTCCATCATCCTTCCTTTATGGTTGTAGGAAAAGATGAACTATCACTCCGTTCCGGGGATGAATTTATTGACAAGCTTGCATATACGCCCGAAGATGTAGACGGTTGATTTATCTCGTCGTTATTTATCAGATCTGGATTCAGAGCCGATGAATAGCCGTGAGGTTGGCATAATATCTTTTTATTTTCATCTTGTAACCATTTCTCCTCGGTAGTTAAAACTAAATCGACAATTTTCTTTCCTCTACTCATTGTAGAGTTTAATGAAACACACCACATTAATGCACTTTTAACTTTGAAATACGTATGTACTAATAAGCTAACATATCAACGGACTCCTTAGAAGTACAGTACAACTACAAAGACAATATTATTCGGAGTAATGAAATTTGAGGGTAAATGTAAATAAATAGCAAAATATTTTCGCTACAATATTCTTGCAATGCCTTCTGCATTGCAAGAATATTATATATTTAAAAGTACAAAGGATTATTCATATCATCTTATCAATGTATTGGTATCGTTATATTGAGTATAAATAAGCTTTAACAATGTTGCTATTTGTTTAGACTAAACACATAGCAACTTTCAATGTAGCAGTGTGTCACATAGCAGATTTTATTTGACTCTATATCTAGCTGCGGCACATAGCATATTTTAAAAAGTGGTCATAGATCGTCGTACAGTGCTCATAGACACATAAAAGTTTTTTTATACGGTAGATAGGGCTGTGAACTATACGAAAAGGTCAAAATGTGAAAATCTCAAAAAGTGCACATAGCAGATTTTGGTTTGACAACGACGTTTTACTGGTTTACGGTGTTCACAAACTTATTTATCCATTGGTAGAAATCGTCTTTATTAGATTTCTCTCTCGTCTAGTAAGGATATTGAATGTTTTCCTCCAATAAGTAAATGTATTGATTGTAAAAGGGGCTACGTGTCTATTTATTCACAAATATTACAAACTTCTCAGGGTGACCTTTTTCCAGTAATTTGAGTGATTCTACTATAATTTTTTAGTATTGTAATCTGCGGAACTTTCCACTTTCTAGTTAGGTAATAAAGGCGTGAGCATAACGTTTATTTTTAAAAAATCTACACAAAGTATCCACGACGCAGTAGTCTGACAAATTGTTTACTAGGTAAGAGCAAATGACGTAAGTACGTTTATGTAAATACAAGTACTTTATAAACGTTTTCTTAACAATATAAAATAATGGCCAGTGTTACAAGTAAACTTCACAAACTGTACTTAAACTAATTATGCAATCATGTCCTTTTGAAGCACCGAATTATAGCATTGTGTAATATTGTGTATTCGTTATTAAATCTATGTACCTGTTTGAACTAACTATGTATATGTGTATATGTTAACTTGAAGTTTTCTATTTACTGTTGTGAAATTTTAATATTCTCTGACGTGAAATGTGATTTCAAATTGTCGTTTTGAAACGGTAGTATACCGGCGCCTCGTCGGAAATGCGATGCTGGCATTCTCATTTGCGTAAAACAGACGTTTAAGTGCCAATCTACGTTTCCTATTAATTTCCATTTTGTTATAGGTTGTATAAGCTTCTGCTCTTAATTACTTAGTCTTGTCATAAATATTTTAACAAAGAAAAACAACATTTTTTTTATTGTACGTAACATTTATTACTATGTGTGTTAGTTTAATACATAAGTAGAATATCATTAAAAATATATAAAGCTTATTCGAACATCTTTTTCACAAAAATATGGTTCAGTCACTCCTTCGTAGCTAACACTTCACCAAACCAATACTGAAGTCAGATAATGCCAACGATGCACTCTGTTTGACTAATTGGGAAGCTTCTTTAGAGCTTTCAGCATAAATACGGTCATTTTGCTGGTTAAATTATTGCTCAATTGTAAAAAAAATGTCATCGGTAAACAATTTTTTTCTGTGACCTCCCTTTGCGTACCGCTTAAGTAGTTGTTTTGATTTTGCAACCGTATTCTTTTTTGAATTATGAGTTAAGAAATGACAAGTGCGTCTTTTATAGGCTGCAAGTCCTAAGTCACCTTTTAAAATACGCGACATGGTCTACTAGGTGCTATCTTTATCTCCCGAGATATTTTTTTTTGCTTTCGTACAGGATTTCTTTAAATTTTTTCCATTACTGCTTTGGTCGCCTTGGTTCCTCGGTTGAACAATGCCGTCTCCTCTCGCAATCACTACGCAACTGACGCTTGCGCAGAGATGACCACCTACCGCCACAGACAGAAAATCACATAAATATTTTATTTTTTAATATTTATTCATTAATATAACAAATGTCTAGACTGTTCTTTATCACAGGTTCTTTAATAGGAGTATAACACGTGTTCAAGAATCTATCTCCAGTTTTGAACAATAGCAAGGTTATTGAAAATGGCCTTAAACCATATATATACCCAAAAATAATTCGCCAAAAATATTTTGAAAAATTATCCTGGTTCTTTACACAAGTTTTTAGTTTGTTAAAAGTCAGCTCTAGTCGAATACGGTAGTTATCTAGCATTACTAATACTAGACCCGAATACAAGATTAGATGACTTCCAAGTCAAAGTAGTATCTTTTGATTAAAAGTCCAAAACAACATACTCGATTTTGTTTGTTTAAAACACTAAGATGTGACGTCATCTCTAGCTATTCTCAAATTATTTACTCTTAAAGTTGATTTGAAGACAACAATAAACCAAAATTAAATTAACAATTAAGAACGATTCATACTGAACGTCAATTGCATTTATACGACGAAATTATTTATTTGAAGTTTATGAATTTACCCTATTTAATAAGATTGAGATAAATTTTCTAAATGTACACATTAAACTTAACGTAACACATTGCAATTAAAATTAATTAATTACAATAACCTCGATATATAGACTGTGGCTTCATACACACTCACTCGCATTGACGCATACTAACGTTGCAAGTTAAATATTGAAGGGTTGGGGGTCTGGTCCGAGTTAATTTTACATCAATCGATTGTCGACGGCGTTCGTGTACGGCAGTGCGTTAGGTTTGTAGTCGATCACTTCTTCATTCGAAAAAAAGCAGTAAATTTTAATAGAAAACGGTTATTTTGCATATTGATTATAATGTGTACAGATATACAGTAATCTATCGAGTTTGAAGATAAACTGAATATGAATTTATCCATTTGAATTTTCGTGACATAGTTTCTGCTTAGTTGACCTCTTGATGTGGGTCCTCGTCATAAATGGACGTTTTAGTGCTAAAGATAAATTAGTGAAAAGGCTCAAATAGGTATGTTATAATTTCATGTAAGTTTTTTAATATTTTCATAAAATAATTTTAGCCAGTGTAGCATTTGTTGTGGGACAACTATACATCACATTCCTGATTGGATGGACCCAAATGACAGGTAATCTAAGGGTAAGTGGGTGCCGGCGCCCTTGGGCCCTAAAACCATCAGTACTCCTAAAAATACAGGGGGGAGGGGAAATTCGATCTTCGGTTTGGCTCTCTTTTTATTTACTTTACATTTTATGAAAAATACAATTTATATGTGTGTGTTAAAATTTACTTACATTTTAATCATTTTCCATCCACTGCTGAACGCATGTCTTCCTCAAGGTGCGCCAACTATCCCAGTCTTAAACAAATTAAATAAATGTTACTTGCCTTAAACAAATTTTGCCAAATGTTGGAAAATTCCTATGACTTTAATACAGTTTAATAGCAAGTACCCGTTTATCAAAGGTGTATTGTGAATACACCATAAACATACCGAAGTGTGTAGCTTGCAAATAAATGGTAATGGTGATTATAACCCCCGCGCGTTGACATTGGGATTGAACCTTGTCATAATAAGAGCCGCGTGACGTCATCCATCGCAAAATAGTAACGCTAGTAACACAATCTAAAAGTTTATTTTTAAGAAATTTAATTTGATAGTTTGATTGATTGATTTCAGTTGATAATTCTTGTAAATTTCACATGTACTAAAGCAATACTTATATTACTTCTGGTACTGTAAAAAGTAAATCGAGTCGATTTAGTCAAAAGATGAGAAAAACTGTTTAAATATTTAATTTATAAAAAAAAACATTTACAGTAGGTATGTAGTATATAATTTTTTGAATGTTTATCGGTGGATTTTAAAGTGATCTGGTATATTCAAGCATTGTTAATGAGCCGGTTCGACCGGGTAAGAACCACCCTCTCACAGGTTATCAAATAAGTTGCATTTCGTTCGGTGGGTGAGAGTTGCAAACGCGTAGTGAATGATAAATAAAAAAAAAGAATAACGATTGCGTTGCTTTGCCAACTGTACTGACGGTTCACTGACGTCACCGCTCTTAGCTGTCAATCCCAATATCAACGCGCGGAGATAATAGTGATTGTGATTACATTATTCAAATGTCTAAACTGCGATTTGTGTCCCATTTTTTTTACAATTATCGTAATTAAAACTATTTATTAATGTCAGAGTAAAGACAATGAAGTTGATTTGATGTGGATTTACCAGCTTTGATTTGACTTGCTTAAAAGTAAAATTTTACCCCTTCTGAATTTACCCTACCCTATACCTATTTGCCAACCCCAGACAATACATGTACATTATAGTGTATCTATAGAAAACCGCTTAATTGAGTCCTGGTCTGCTAGGTTCAGAGTCATGGGGTTAGGGCGAGAAAGGGGTTAGGACGAGAAAGGGGTTCGGAGCAGGTGCGGGCGACAGGCGCATTTAACAGGGTACGAGTGCCAGCCATACATATATACCTAACTGACCTTCGCAACTACGTCTGTCTCGAGTCTCTCAAATGGAATAATTCAATAATCCCCGTACCTGCAACATATTTAGCTGATACTCGGCTCGGGTTGATCGTAGCGTGATGTAATAAAGCTACCTCGATAAAGAAGTCAAAGTCAAATCATTTATTTCCATAGGCCCCAAAAGGCACTTGAACACGTCAAAAATACAAACATCAAACATTATGAATACAAATCCTACTACTATTATAAAGGCGAAAGTTTGTAAGTATGGATGTATGTATGTATGGATGTTTGTTACTCTTTCACGTAAAAACTACTGAATGGATTTGAATGAAACTTTACCACAATATAGCTTATACATCAGAATAACACATAGGCTACTATTTATAAAGATATAGCTTCGCCTCGCGGCGTTGCCCGCAGTTATCATCGTACCGCAGGTAGCACCGCGGGGTTCAGCTAGTATAAAATAAAACTCAAGTACTGAATTGATCACTGATAAAAGGATGTAACTCAAGTAATCAATGATTTGAATTACCGGAGCTTAGATTGATTTCGATTCAACTCAAAGGTTTAAATTGAAATCAATCCAAGTACCAACTCCGATGGGATGGGATTGCATTCATGAGAAGAGCTGGTGAGAAACTCATGGTGATAAATGGGCTATCCAGCACAAATGATTTCCCGATTCGATCTGTGATTTGCCCGTTTAATTAAAGAACGAACCATTCTCGGGTTCGATTCCCGGGTCGGACCAAATGTTTGTATGATCTGCAAATGTTTGTTTCGGAGTTTGGGTGTTTTCTATGTATAATACGTATGTATTTACAAAAAAAAAAAAGTATATATGTATTAATATCAGTTGTCTAGTACCCATAGTACAAGCTCTGCTTAGTTTGGGACTAGATGGCGTTGTGTGTTAAATGTCCGAAAATATTTATTTATTTATTTATTCATTCGGCTTTATAATATGAAGATGTGAAAATTGAAACCATCTCGCTTTTGTGTTAATATTACCTGTTTAGGGTATAGATTTTAGAGGTTACCTTACACTATAATATGGCTTATCTTTTAAAACATTCTTTATAAATTCGAGCTAGTCTAACATTTCATTTTAATCACTCGATATTGGTTTAATCTAATTGTCACCAGTTGTTCGACCTGGTTGATAGCAAACATGTGATAGTACATCTAATATTATACGCGAAAGACGTCAACAATTTTACCTTATATTACCAGTTTTGCTAAACGTTATGGTCACGTGTAGCTAAACGCTTGTTTAAATCACATTGAACGCAACGTGTTGTAACAATCATTAAGCAACAACTTTACATGGTTTGCTCTGACTTCAGACGGCCAATGGTGTTTGCTACCCTTTAACGTTTCTGTTCATTTTCTACCAGGTCTCTCTAAGTCTATTACAGTATTAGTGTGTGTTAGGTATTATCTAATGCTTTTGAAAGTTAGTAAAATTTATTTTCTTACTCTTTAATTAATGTCTGTAAAAACGAGCTGATTTGTTCTCTGCCGCCTTCACTAGTTATATGGTAGGATGGTATATTATATTTAGTCTCAATAACGTTCTCGTATTATGTTCCCAATAAAAATGTAATAGAGGTTGTCTGGCGGTTAAATTTGAGCCATTTTAAGTGTCTAATTTTATTGATCAGTCTGCCCTACGCGGTGGAGTTTTTTTTCACAATTCTTTACTTTATATAACATTAGCCCACACACATTTCGCCTTCATTATTTTTTAATCGTTCTCGACTCTTGTTGATTTAACCGCGATTTTGACTGTCTTATCTTAGCTATGCCAACAAAACACACATTTAAAAAAAACCGGCTAAGTGCGAGTCGGACTCACCCCCCAAGGGTTCCGTATAAATTTCTAAGTACATTGTATTATGTAACTAAAAAGTTATGCTTTTCACAATTTTTCGTTTATTTGTGCTAATAGACCTTGATTGGTTCAACTTTCAAGATTCTAAGGTTCACGGGAAGTACCCTATAGATTTTGATTCCCTTGCGAGAGTCGAAAATAAGCAGCATAAACGGCTGTATTTTTCGATTGCGTTCGCTAGAAGTTTGATTTTTTCACAACTCCAAGGGTAGATCTGAGTAT
Organism: Spilarctia lutea; assembly: GCA_916048165.1. Classification (NCBI taxonomy): domain Eukaryota; kingdom Metazoa; phylum Arthropoda; class Insecta; order Lepidoptera; family Erebidae; genus Spilarctia; species Spilarctia lutea. The sequence continues at coordinate 24,968,688 of OU696470.1, read as the reverse complement.
TTGATATAAATGTCAGTTTGATACTATATATACTTGGACAACAAAGTGATCCTATAAGGGTTCCGTTTTTTCCTTTTTAGCCATACTAAAAAACCTGCAAATCAGTTAGAGTTTCGGAGTTTATTGTGAGAATTATCAATTTAAATAAAAATGAATCGCCAAGTGTGTTCTAAGCGGAAATTCGAGAACCACTCTACAAATTCGTTTTTTGAATATACTCGTTAAGGCGAAAATAAGTTTCTTATGGAGAGAAAAACGTAAAGATTGCTAGGAAAATAGTTAAATAACATTTACATATTTACTTTTTCTATAGACGACTGCGACAGGCCAATAAATTTTCAAAGAACAAAGTATGTCGGCGCAACTAGTATTTATTAGATGTTAATACAAAATTTTGACTTAAAATTTCAACAAAAATAAATAAACCTAATTTGTTTAAAAACATGTAATACCTTAACGATTATCTTTATATAAATTTAAATGATAAATTAACAATAAAAAAACAGTGTGATTTTCAGTGCTGGAGTTTATTGTAGAATATACATTACTCAGACGGAATATCTCAGTTCTGTAGAGGAACAAACCATTTATTCGCACAATGAAGTCCTGAGACATCAATGAGGATCAAAAAGACCTTGGTTAGCACAAGCTTACATACATACAGTAGTATTACCAAACAAGGTTGACAAACGGACAAAGAGAGAGAAACAAATCTTCAGTACATGCTGTTTTCACACAGCTATTTTAAATTTATAGGTTAATATTATAGTAAAGTAATTCATAGTGTTATGTATTATTTTTTATATAAAAGAAGCATTACAGATATATTTATATGAGGCTACATTGGACAATGTAGCGTGAATGACACCAAACTTTAAACTGTAGATAAAATTACTAGTAATAAGTGACTGTTTTCTTTCATGGGAAGATTTATTTAAATAAATATAAACATGGCAGAGGTGACATATTTCATTAATTTGTACAATCCATTAAGATAAAGAGAATTGAAATATAATTACTTTATGAATGACATAAGGTATCATAATATTAATTGATAAAAGTTTTATAATACACAATTTATATTGAAGTAGAAAAAAAAAGATATGGCTAAAACATGAAATAAATTCAAACTCGGTATTAATGTTTTTACATATAGGTTTGTATATTTCATTGAATTAAAGGTCATTGTCATTCTCTAGTTATACACAAATCCAGTACCCATTTATGTATCTACATATTGCTTTTGTTTCCTATGTCTGTTATTCTAATTGAGGGATGCAGTTCATTATGGTCTAAGAACACTGGTCCAAAAAACCTTCATTTGAGCCTTTCCCTACTTGATATATTGAATTGGAGGGAAGTTAATTACTACCATTTTGCGAATTAATATTGTATGCACTCATGTCTTGAGTTATTATAGCTGTGCGATATATTTGCCAGTACAATGTTTAGTTGGACGCATAAGTCACATTTTCACATAAGCGTATGCATTTTTATGCTCCAGAGCTAATTGATGTACATAACTGCAAATAAGTAAGTAATCACATTATAATGTTATATTTTCATTTGTCCCACAGCTCGTCAGTCTATATGGGCTGGAAGCAGAAAATCAACTCTTGAGGTGCTTGCTTAACGAGGCAGCAAGGACTTCTTGGGACACTGAGCGCCCCGGGAGCTCGCCGAATAACAGTATACACGCGTCGCTCCTCGCGCAGCATCTAGCGTCATTACTCAATCATCCGGCCAAATCCACTGTAATTTGCCGTGCAGTCGATCAGCCAACTCGCTCTCTCCAGAAGGTAAGTACTTGTGACTGTCCCCAATAGGTCACCATGTCCTCCGAGCTTAGCAACTGTCCTTTTAGTTGCCCATTTATATTTTAATAGTTTAACATATCACCTGTATCGTCTGTTTGTCCTGATCTCATGTCATTTTATGTATCTCTTTTAGTTTTACATATGTACCTATTTTTTATTATTTTCACATAGTGTTTGTTTTAATAAATATTTGATAAAGATTTTTTAATACTATGAATGTACGATATTTATAATATTTATAATTGTTGATATAAGATGTTCTGTGAAATATATTTTGTTAACTGCAGCTGGCCGGGAGGCCTTGGAGATTATCATAAGCACAAGGACATAACACACCATACAGATGTAGGTACTCTGAGTTTTTACTATGTCAATGTCATATTAAATTGATATGGTTTAGCCTTTCATACATTTGTAAACAATCCATATATTTCATCGAAATCTCTTATGCACTGGATATTCGACAGTAGCGAAACATTACTTTTTAGCGCTTTTTTATATTAGCTGTTGTATATTTTTACTTCTGCAATGTAAAATTGATTCTTTTTACAGATATTAAAACCTACAAGTACCTTACTCAATCGACTGTCAAGATTGCTAAAATTAACTACCGCAGAGGATGTTGCCTTCTCTTTAGTTTTGAGAAGAAATTCGTCGAAATCTGAGATTGTTACCCTAGCAAAGACACACCTTAAAAAGAGATTCTTAGATCTTGTTCAGTGCTACCTTGACGCAGGTCAGTTACACTAATAAATGAGTTAGGTATTCTAGTTATGAGAGATCACACGTTAACATTAACTTATCTTTTGTATCCACAGAGCGTGGACATCAGGTGGAGCGTGCTGGACTTCAGGAATGCAGCCCTGAAGTTTTGCAAACTCTCTTGACGAGTCTAGCTCACGAGAACTTTCGCTTGGCAGCTGTGACAAGGGACTTGTTTTTAAATAAGTTACGAATTGACTTTCCTCGTGAAGTGGTGCCTATAGTGCTAGCACCACTTCTTTATCCCGACGACACGCAAACACCCCTCGAGGAAATGACGACAGCTGACGATATGACCGCAGCCATGATGGATAACTCGTTAGCTGAAATTATACGGGACATTGGTTACACCTTCACCTCATCTGTGGAGGATTGCAAAAACAACATGCTTAACTTCGGTGTGCGGGAACCGACTGCTACTGATGTCGCTAAAATCATATCGACTATGGTGAGGTATCATACCACCGTTCAAGAGGGACCACCTGTACAGACACCAGGTAACTTCTGGGTGAGTCATGATGCGAAGAAAGATCAAAATCCACAAGGTCATGGAGAAACCTGGAACGCAGAAGTTTTCGTACAAACACTTAAAGAATTAGCTTCAAATTTGAACTGGAAGGAAGTGATTCTGCAACTAGATCATCCAGAATTTTTCGTACCTGACAGGCAAGGGATAAGCTTGCTTTTTACAATCTTACGGCTAGGTCTTCAAAGTGCAGGTTACCCGGCTAACATATTTCCAGTGGAATACCTTTGCCGCCGATGGACCAACCTAGAAGGACAAATGAGTCTTATCACGAACATACTAAAATATCCTGATATATTTAGCTTTGCTGATCATCCATTCCATCCAGTTTCAATTGATCTACTCAAGTCACCCCCTGAAGCCGACAATAAGGACGTTGCGACTTGGCGATGCCTGTATTTAGTTGAGTTGCTTTTGTTCGCTTCAGAGCGTGGTTATTATATGCAGGTTCATGAACTGTTTAAGATTCCACTTCAGTACTGCCCTGATGTTTTGATGCTGGCCTTACTGCAGATCAGTCCCCCTGTAAATGTAGTCAGGCAAGAATTATTTACAACGCTTATCCCAATATTTTTGGGTAACCATCCAAATTCAGGCATCATCTTACACCACGCCTGGCATAACCAGAATCCTAACATTAAGGCAGTCATCATGCACTCTATGGCAGAATGGTACATTCGCGGTGATTGTGATCAGTCCAAACTCTCCAGAATATTAGACGTTGCACAGGATTTAAAGGCGCTGTCCTTGTTGCTAAACGTTCAATCCTTCCCATTCGTCATCGACCTGGCTTGTCTAGCCTCTCGCAGGGAATATCTGAAACTGGACAAATGGTTAACGGACAAAATAAGAGACCATGGCGAAGCATTTGTTAGTTCCATGGTGAAATTCTTACAAAGACGGTGCCCGCAAGTTCTTGGCAAAGGCCCAGAAGAGCAGTTACCGAAAGCAGCTCAATTGCCGCACGAGACTATTACGACGATGTTGACATGTTTACAATTATGTATTCCTAATGTTCAACAAGAGCTACAGGAAGCGATTTGCAACGTTATTGCTAACTGTCAAACACTTATTCTCAGCAAAACAAGACAAAACATAACGGGCATCGCACGCCCTCACACAAGAGTTCTCGAGACGCCCTTCCCAGCTGGATTAGGTGGACAACTTTTTCCACCACATGTCGATCCTATTGCAACTTTAACACCAAACGTGGCGAACATGACCCTAGGTGCTCCTGCTAACGCAACATTTATGCCAGGAACGCTGGGACCACTCGTTACCACCCCTGGTTCTCCGTCGCGCCTTATAGGCGCAGGGCCCAACAGTCCTTTCGCTTTGATGCCTATACAACATACAACAAATGTCGCTAATATGGGCATAGCCAGGATGGCTCCGGTATCTGCCATGGATAAGCCTCGCCTCCCGGATCCTATTCATTTTCCTGAGATGATGCACAACGTAGCTAAGGAGATTGAAGACGAAGCTAACGGATACTTTCAAAGAATTTATAATCACCCCCCGCACCCGACCTTGTCTATAGACGAGGTCCTTGAAATGCTCAAGAAGTTTCAAGATTCACCTAATAAGAGAGAGCGAGAGGTGTTCTCGTGTATGCTGAGGAATCTCTTCGAAGAATACAAATTTTTCCCTCAATACCCTGACAAAGAATTACACATAACTGCCCAACTGTTCGGGGGTATCATTGAGAAGGGATTAGTACCCAGTTACGTTTCGCTTGGTTTGGCATTGCGATTCGTTCTCGATGCCTTGAGAAAACCCGAGGGCTCCAAAATGTATTACTTTGGTATAGCTGCTCTAGACAGATTTAAGTCGCGTCTTAAGGATTATCACAAGTACTGCGAACATGTTAGAGCTATACCGCATTTTAACGAATTTCCCCCACATCTCATAGAGTACATAGAGTACGGTCTGCAGAGTCAGGAGCCTCCGACGAAGCCACAGGGGGCTGTCTTACCGACCAGTCTTGCTAATATGTTGAACCAAAGTGCAGTTGTAACAGTAGCTGCGCCTTACAGGTATGTGTGACTTACAATTTTATTTATATAAATTTATAAAATTTTCTTATCTATGATAAATGCAATCTGACAGTATGTGCGTATTAGTCAATAATATCTTTGACGCAAACTTTAGGCTTGTATTAGAGTACCCAGAGATGTGTATTAAGCGCGTGATTCTTGATTATGGAGTCTCATCTTGTTGTCCAATTATTACACACATTAATGAAATGAATGTACTTTTACAGAGCTGTTGCACCATCGATTTCAGTCATCTCTAAAGTGACTAACGCTGCGGGTGCAATGGGCAGTCGTCCATCAATTGCCAACGCCACTAACATTGATACGCTACTCACGGCCACCGACAGGGAAGAGAAGATCAGCGCTCCTCCAGAGCCTATTCAAGACAAAACAGCATTCATTTTCAACAATTTAAGCCAGCTTAATTTGTCAACCAAATGTGAAGAACTCAAGGAAATAATCACTGATGAACATTATCCATGGTTGTCCCAGTATCTGGTCATGAAGAGGGCTTCCATTGAACTCAATTTCCATGCATTGTATTCTAACTTCCTCGACGTTCTGAAAGTAAGAGATGTCAATAAAATGGTTACTAGGGAGACATACCGTAATATTAAAGTCTTATTACGCTCCGATAAAGGCATAGCGAACTTTTCCGATCGATCATTACTGAAAAATCTTGGTCACTGGCTTGGCATGCTGACTCTGGCACGTAACCAGCCAATATTGCATGTGGATATCGATCTGAAAGCTCTGGTACTTGAGGCATACCACAAAGGGCAACAGGAACTTCTATATGTAGTGCCATTCGTCGCAAAAGTCCTGGAATCTTGCGCTAAAAGTGTTGTATTCAAGCCACCTAACCCTTGGACCATGGCTTTGATGAATGTATTGGCAGAGTTGCATCAAGAACCAGACCTAAAATTAAATCTAAAATTCGAAATTGAAGTATTATGTAAGAATCTCGGGTTGGACATCTCGAATTTAAAACCGGCCATTTATTTAAAAGATCCCGAGAAAGTAAGGACGATTGAATTTCAACTGTCACAACCTAAACAGAACAAGGAGGTCCCGACTACAGTTATACCTGTAAATCAAGCAATCGTACAAGCGCCGCCTATGCAGATGATGCCACCACAGCCTCCGATGATGCCGACGGAGGAGATGACGGTGGTAGCGACCGCACCAACTCCTACAAGTGGCCTTGTCGTAAACGATCCTAATCTCATGGGAGTAATCGGCCTTCCTGAACCCAGATTTAATTATCTAGACGTGAATGTATCTTCCACGTCTGCTTTTGGCCAAAAGATCTGCTTCAACCCTCACATAATACTGTTCCAAAACTACCCACATCTAAAACAGTTCGTCAAGCCCGCGATCGAACGGTCGATCCAGGAATGGATTCACCCGGTTGTGGATAGATCGATTAAGTACGCTTTGACTACTTGTGAGCAAATAATAAGAAAAGACTTCGCCTTGGATCCTGATGAAGTGAGGATGCGTACCTGTGCTCATCACATGATGCGAAACCTGACAGCTGGCATGGCGATGATCACCTGCAGGGAGCAGATCATTAGCACCATCAGCACTAACCTGAAAGCTGCGTTCGCCACCGCTCTGTTGCCTTCTACACCTCAGCAGGTTGGTATTATGTAATTCTAATTAAACTATCACTTTAATACATTTTTACTGCAGAGTTCAGTATTGCAAGAAAAAAAAAATGCAAGTTATAAAACCTTATACATCATATCGATTACATCAAAATTGAAGAAAAGGATCTGAGTTGTAGCTACTATCTTATGAAAATGATAGAAGCACCATCTGGAGCATATGCTATAAAACCTGGTAAAATTACTGTTATTAAATTCACTTCGGGATAATCCATTGAATGTATCACGCATCACATTTATTACTAAGGACCATTGATATTTGCAGTATTGATTGATAGGTATGAATGTGATACAGTCGACCATTTATTTTGAATTAGATTACCAAAATATCAATACTGAACATATCAATATTTTCATTCGTTCGTATTGTGGTGACTAAATGTTTTATCACACGTATCATCTACCAATCACTTGCGTTTTTAACTAAAAAGAGGCTGTTTTGGGTCTAACAATGACTAAGAAATGATTTGTTTTCTCTATGGTTTTTTTACCCTGTTGAAATAGATCAAACTTTGTAAATAAGTAACCTAAAGTTTAATACTGCATTTCTAAGAATTATTTAAAAAGGGCATGAACTAAATACACACTAACAAGTTCTTAATGTTAAAATTTTGTTACTACTAACTGCTATGACATACTAATTTTGACAAATAAACTTGCACCTTGGTATAGGGTTCCTAAAATTGAGCAACAAAAAAATATTTTATTGTCGTATTAATAGTTTCTGGTATTTCAGAAGGAGATTATAGAAAGCGCCGCGGCCGTTCTAGCTACCGAAAATATGGAGCTGGCTTGTGCGTTTATTCAGAAGACTGCTGTTGAGAAGGCTCTGCCGGAGTTGGACAAACGTCTGCTCAACGACTACGAGATGCGGAAGTTAGCGAGGCAGGAGGGCCGCCGGTACTACGACCCGATGGTGCTATCGTACCAAACGGAACGTCTACCGGAGCGCGTCCGACTCCGCGTCGGCGGCCCTACTGATATTCAAATACCTGTCTACGAAGAATTCGCTTGCAATATTCCTGGTTTCACACCAGTTCGCGATGTTGGCTTGTTTATTCCTAAACCCTCGACTCAGGAGCAAATGTCTCAGCTGAGCTTTAGCCAGGTCATGAACCCGACACAGGTCTACGGCACAGACGAGATGAGTGCGCTGATTTCCGCTGCTGAGGTGTTTATTGGCAACTGCATCGCGGTCACTTCGCTTGCAGTTCAGGTCCCTAACATGCACTCCTTGCTCGAGTGCCTCTGCATTGCAAGACGGAATAGAGACTTTGTCTCTGGATGCACTTTATTACAGAAGGTAACATTGTTATTGTAAATGGATAAAAATTTGTAACTTGTGCGAAATTACATATTGGAAATTGTATTACCTGGTTTTTAAATCTTGACAATAATTTAAAATTGGGATTATTCTTAACTAAAAATTCTTCCATAGCACAAGTTACAGATTTTTAAAGCATTTTTATTTATTTATTTAAGTTTAATTAAATTTTGTTTTACACATTCCTGTTCCCAATTTTGCCAATTTAGTTTAAAAAACATTTATTTCCCAATTTTTATTCTTTTTATTTTGACATTTAAAATGTCTTTTTAATTTTAAATTATAATTTCTCTCCGCAACCAAAAGTAAAGGTAAGAGCTAGTTGTTGTTGCAATATTTCACGTTATTGACTTGAAGTGTTATACTTCTTCATAGGCGGTTGAGGGATTATTAGACGGACACATCGTACAGCCAGGCATGAACAGCGAGCATGTCGAGATGATGGCTCGCTACCGGGACATCCACCTTCGTGTTCTCAAATTGTTGGAGGACGCCCGCCTGTACGGCCACGTGTGGACCACGAAGCAGATCACCTGTTGCCTCACCGAGTGCAGAGAAGAGCTTCGCTACAACATCGAAGCTGTGGACTGTCTCATCAAGAATCATTTGATCAACTTACCTCAAGTTAGTATTATTAGATATTATCCTTGTTGTCCTGTTACTGCCAATCAACAATAACACGGTAAATATGGTGGAAATTAAAGACAAGTGACAAAACAGCAATGCTCTTTCTTACTAGAATAGCCTCAAATATCTGTCATACATACACATTCAAAAATAGGATATAATTATACACATTGTTGTACACATGAAGAATGTACTCTCTAAAAAAGGACTGCTTCTGGCTTATGTAGCCCTTGTTTTGGGATACTCAGTTTTGCGTACCTCTCTGATTTATAGGACACACGTTTTAGTAGTACCTATTTGTCAAATAACGCCGATGAAGACATCAGTCACCCACATTTGCTTGCAGTACGACCTCGCCCTCGCACATATGATGGATAATGGAAACAATTACATGGCCGTGGCGTTCGCTATGCAATTGGTCCAGCTCTATCTAGTCGACGACAGGAACAACATCTACGTGAATGAATCCGACCTGTACCACACGACCGAGATGCTTGTACGAGTTATGTCCCATTCCCGACAAGCGCCGCCCGAAGGACTCGGGTCATTGATCGAGACACTCAGAGTGAACCAAGATCCTAGTGCATATCTCGGTGAGAGGTCTCCACTAGGACCCACCGCTCACATTCACTCTGGCATCCTTCAAGTGAGGGTAAGTGCTGTGCTTTAACTTCTAAATTATATCTGTAATATATATAATTATAACAGTAATTAAAATGATCAGCGTATTTATTGTTAGGTTCCATTGGAATAAGTATAACTTATAAACCCAGTGCTTTGTCATAACCAGTTGCAAGAAAAATGTGTATCATAGTAAATACCAAATTTAGTGTTTTACTAACAACAGTTACATATGAAAAATATCAATTTGGTTGTGTTAGCAGCATTTCATTAACAATTTACATTTATTTCATGACAGTCACAAAATTACGATGATCCACCTGGCTTGCAAGAGAAAACAGAGAACCTCCTCCGTGAGTGGAGGAGTGTCCTCCTAAGCGCACTCACTGAGATTGAACTCGCCCAGAACTTCAACTTATACGTTCACCGTATGAACATGAATGGTATCCTAAAATCCGACGACATGATCACCAGATTCTTTAGGATTGCTACCCAAATGTGTATTGAGAATGTACACCAGCAGCTGAACGAAGACAGGATGAACCCACCCCCAGTATCACCTAAGAGGGACAAATACTACGCCATGTGTGATTCGTTTATCAAGCTGGTGTCATTGTTGATCAAGAACACAGCTGATGGTGGAAATCCTACTCCTAAACTGAATCTTTTGAACAAGGTAACTACTCGACTGTTTGTGTTCAATATATCTTTGTCAAATGAAATAGTACAGACTGCAAAGACAGTTGATGTACAAAAAACATAAGCTTTCCTTCTAGTATCGACCATTGTGAAAGATATAACTCCAACTAGGTGCAGCTCTTATCACTATATATTATAAAACAAAGTCCCCTGCCGCTTCTGTCTGTCTGACAGACGGATTTTGATGCGGTTTTTGTCAATAGGTAGAGTGATTCTGAGGAAGGTTTTCGTGTATAATTTGTAATGTTTTTTAGTATATTGGCTAAAATATAACGATATTTCTTGAAGGCGTCGGAATCTTCTAAGGTTAATAACATAGGCTATATTATAGTTTCTGTAAATACACCGTGCGAAGCTGGGGTAGGTGGCTATAAGTGTCTGAATTGTCACAAATAATACTGTAAGTTATTAGGCCAAGGCTTCAAATTTCAATGTAGTTTGAGTAATGCAGGTAGTAACTAAAAATTGATGTTATATCCCGTATTTTAGTGATAGTATCTATAAATATGATTTTATTTTTAGATTCTAGGCATCATAGCTGGATGCCTGCTCCAAGACCACGACGAGCACGGCACAAACTTCCAGCAACTGCCGTACCACCGACTGCTTCTCATTCTCTTCTTAGACATGAACATGGCTGAGCCTGTTCTAGAATCTATGAACTATCAGGTCAGTGAATATCATCATTATGTGAAGTAGCAGTAATTACAATACCTTTGTTTCAAGGATTTGTTTTAAACTCTCTCTGTATCTTACATATTACAATATATCTTGAACTTATAGTAAATAAACAAAATCAGATATCTTTTTCTATTTCATCAGAATTTAAAAGTACAAAGATTTCTCCTTTTAATAGTTGTAACAGACGTTGTAAAAGAAAATAAATATTTTTGCCAATCTTTGAAATTGAATAATTCTCAGACTGCGTTCCTTGCAGAACATAGGCCCTCTGAATGTGTTTTATTTCATTATTCTTTAGAGAAGTTTGATTAGGATAGTTATAACAAGTGCGTTGTCGCCAGGTTCTAACTGCTTTTTGCCATACGCTGAGGATTATCCGTCCCAGCGTTGCTCCCGGCTTCGCGTACGCTTGGCTCGAAGTGGTCGCGCACCGAGCATTCATTAATCGCGTTCTCGCGGTTACACCGCAGCAAAAGGTATCTATCCACTACATAACACTTAATTAACATATATATTTACTAACCTTTCTAACATTTTAGGTATTTGTCTGTTTCAGAGACAGAAAATTTAAATGTGTTAATTTCTTGTTGTCTTTTGTGTGTGTACTCCCACATACATAAAACAAATTGAGTAAGGACCGGTGCCTCACCCAGGTTCTCTTCCTGTGTGTAGCACGGGGACTTCACAGGGTCCCGTGTTCTAACTGATGATATTATTGTTCAGTGATGTTGTTAACCTTTTTCCCAATAGGTTTGGTTCAAAAAATCTAATGATTATTATTCTTGTAACAGGACAATAAAATTTATGTTCCAAACACAACTAAATTTCTTACAGTATGTCGTACTGATTGATGAACACAATTTTTTTGTACTTAAAGCAAATAAATACCGTTTTAGTTTAGATTGACTGAAGCAATTCATGGTCAATGAAGTTTTTTTGAACCAATTTTTGGTAAAACGCATTAATTACGCTGCAGTAATGTGTTATTAGTTAAATGTTAAGTTTAATGTAATTTTGTTGATTTCTTGACTACATTAATCATCAGTTGGAGCACAGGGTCAAACATATAGGTCCCATGTTTCACCCAGGTGGAACACCTGGGTGAAGCACGGGTCCATCATCTACAAATATACTAATTTTTTTCGTACTTTACTTTTGTAGCTCTCGCTAAGGGATGGCTGTCACGTTCAAGTATTTAACTTTATAGTAATTATATTTTGTAAATTAAATGAGTAATGAAAGACGTTGAACGTAATGCTTTATTTGAAACAGCTATCTCAGAGTACTTAAAAGTTGCATCTCACCTTGTGGAGAGATGGTTGTTAGTTAAATGTTTGTGCATGACACTGCATGCGGTGTGCGTTGCTATTGCCGCCCTCGGCAACCTGCTTCTCTGCGGACACTGTACTAGCAGATAGTTAAGCCTCGCTTTACATTACAGGGCTGGGGAATGTACTCGACACTGCTAATTGACCTCTTCAAGTTCCTGGATCCGTTCTTACGCAATACAGAGCTCGCATCACCGGTCATGATGTTATATAAGGGCACGTTGAAGGTGCTTCTTGTATTGCTTCATGACTTCCCTGAGTTCCTATGCGACTATCATTACGGCTTCTGTGATGAGATACCACCGAATTGTATTCAAATGAGAAATCTCATCTTGTCTGCATTTCCGCGTAATATGCGCCTCCCTGATCCGTTCACGCCTAATCTGAAAGTTGACTTGCTGGCGGAGATCACTCTGCCTCCTCGTGCTGTCATTAACTACACTACGATTATCCCAGCATCGCAGTTCAAGAAAGATTTAGATGCGTACCTAAAAGCGCGATCACCTGTCACCTTCTTGACCGAGTTAAGGAGCAATATGCAGGTTAGTCCACGCTCTTCATATCTCACTAGAACCTATTCCATTCATACATGTATATACTCATCTATACTCATATATAATCATGTATTCATACACACATTCATCTCTATACAATTAGCAATAATAACAGATAATATTAACTGCAACATTTCAAAATAACATAAAAATGTATGTCCCGCATTGGTATAATTAATAAACAAAATATAATGAGCACATATCTCATAGTATTTATTTACTATCATTGTCTGGGTGTTTCTATATATAAAATGTATGTATTGACAAACAATAACTATATTAAATACTTGCGACTACTTATGTACCCAAATTACAAAGACTGTTTAGATCGGACCTAGACGGCGTTGTATGGGTGTGTGGTAAAATATGATTTATCATTCAGCTTTTTATGTTTGTCGTTCAGCTTTTTACATTTGTTATTTAGCTTTTTACATTTGTCATTTAGCTTATCACATTTGTCATTCAGCTTTTTACATTTGTCATTCAGCTTAACACATTTGTCATTCAGATTTTTACATTTGTCATTCAGCTTAACACATTTGTCATTCATGCAGCTTTTCACATATCAGCTTTTGTGTCTTTTAGTTATTGAAACACCACTGAAACAATTTATTGTATAGGTCGTGAATGAGCCGGGTCGTCGCTACAATAGCCAGCTAATGAACGCGGTCGTGCTTTACGTAGGCACACAAGCAATCGCCCACATCAGAGCCAAAGGTCAGACACCAAACATGTCTACGATCGCCCACTCTGCACACATGGACATATTCCAGAACTTTACGGTCGATTTCGATTTTGAGGGACGGTAAGCGTAATTTTATTTAAACACAATTAGAAATTTCAATCATTTTATATATTATTAACTGACTTCAAAAAAGGATGTTCTCAATTTGATTGTTCACCAAAAACCGTTTTTGATAATTCTTTTTTTTTACTTGAAAGCTGTTGCTTCCCGTTTTCTATTTCAATTTGGTCCATCCATTTCAATTTGTTTTTTTTTTGTTAAATTGTTAAATATGATGTTTTATATTTTGTAAGAATAATGACTAATTGTAAATGTTATTACAGGTATTTGTTCTTAAACGCGATCGCTAACCAGCTGCGCTATCCGAACAGCCACACGCACTATTTCTCGTGCTGCTTGCTGTATCTCTTCGCCGAAGCCAATTCGGAAGCAGTACAGGAACAAATTACGCGGATGCTTCTAGAGAGACTCATTGTGAACCGGCCACATCCTTGGGGCCTGCTGATCACCTTCATTGAGCTCATCAAGAATCCGATATACAAGTTCTGGACGCACGAGTTTGTTCACTGCGCTCCTGAAATTGAGAAGTTAGTAATTGTATTACTCAAATATTAGAAAACATTAAGAAATTAGCCTTGATCAGACGTATTACTTTTATTATCTTAAAAAAATTGGTTGCCTGTAAAGTCGGTATACGGGCGAAAGTTTTACGTGACAACGACTTTGAGTGGTAAAATAATTTTAATGTGAATATTCATTCGTATAGTAGGAAGAAGGATGAAATAATAGTAACAATTTAAAACATTTATTTATACAAAGAATTATATTTAAAACATTAATTTTAACGTTTTAAATATAATTCGACGCATGCCTTTCAGTTTTTATGTCTGTCTCTCTCGCTCTTAGGCGGGCTAACCATGCCCGAGTGGAAGGGACGCGTGCCTCTCACTCGCTCTCATTGTGAGCGCATAACGTGAGCGGAGCGTAACGCAGTTTCTTGAAGTGTCACCCGGCAAACCAATTTATAAGACGTTGTCACGTCAAAAAGCTGGTATTGTCATCGTTTATAAAGAGAATTCAAGTAAAATAAATTATTTTGTGAAGAACATTAAAAAATATATATATTCATTTAAACGTTGAAACTTATTTAACACTAGCTGAACCCCGCTGTGTTACCCGCGGTTATTGTCGTACCGCGGGTAACACACATTGTATATGCATTCACTAAAAATCTGTTATTTTAATATCACAATCAGACATTTCAATTTTATTTATTTAAGCATTTAACGTATCGATATAATCATTCTAGTATAGAGTGGTTGGTGGTATGACATGGTTTCACTTGTAAATGATAAAGTGTAAACAGTCTTGGTAGTATAAAAATAGTCACAATATGCATACCAGTTGGACCATACACAAAGTATATTTGCAATTTCAGCTTTATAACTAACTTAAGTCATAAACAAACATTAATATATAAATAACTAGTTTTTGCCCGCAGTTACATCTGCGTATATATCGGATATCGCGACAAACAGTAGCCTATGTTTTTCTGCAAAGTTCAATCGGTTTAGCGGCTTAGCCGTAATACACAGAGTTACTTTCGAATTTATAATGTTAATAAAGATATAGGTCCACAACTCACTGGCACTAGACATATTATTTTATTAGCCGACTTTATTTAACATAAATGTTGTTTTTCTGTTAGATTGTTCGCGTCAGTGGCGCGTTCCTGCATTGTGGACAAGATGGGTGCGGGAGGGGGAGAAAGAGAGATAACCGAGTAGCGTCAAGCCAATTGGGAGTCTGTTCATCGACACTTGTTTGCAAGTTTCGTTGTAGAGACAGGTAATTTGACTTCAGGTTTACTTTATCGTAGGCGGTCAACACGCTGCTTTCTACAGCGCCGAGTGTTGTAGGGTTCAAATTTTACACGGGAGAACACTTTGGGTGATCCATAAATTGTTGTTCTGAGTCTGGGTGTTCTTTGTGTCCATTTCATGTATGTTTGTAAAGTTCCCCGCGACACATGTATATTCCTAATGCGGGAGTTACTCGGATGCTTCTATATGCCTATATACTCGTATATTTTTTTATTTGGTTGTTTGTTACCAATGAAGTCACTTTATTGTTATCAATAGCTTTTGATAGTCCACTGTTGGATATTTTTTGGTTTGGCTTACTATACCATGCTTGCCTTGTGGTGTATAGTATATATGGTATGTGGTAGAGGGTTTATATCAAGTTTTCTATCACTGCAGTGATGTCGTCTTGCATAGTTTGCCCCCTAAGTCTTACGACACCCACGGGATGAATTGGGGTGGTCTCCACTGACACACACACTGGTATTCTTCTATTTACCTTTGAATTTATGACACCAGATTTTTTTGTTTTTTTTTTTTTTTATTATATAGGGGACAAACGAGCAGACGTGTCGCCTGATTGTAAGAGATTACCGCCTCCCATGGACCCCGCAACACCAGAGGCGTTACAAGTGCGTTGCCGGCCCCTTAAGGAAGGAGTACGCTCTTTTCTTGAAGGTTTGAAGGTCGTATTGGTCCGTAAACACCGCAGGCGACAGCTCATTCCACAGTTTTGATGTGTATGGATTAGAATTATTAAAAGCGTATCAATACTGAAGGTTTTGAATCTAATAATGAGTATGTGTATGTTGTTGTTTTACAGGCTTCCAATCTGTGGCAGGACCTAGTCAAGTTCCACAGCCACAGCCCTCCACTTCTGCTCAACCCCCCAAACCCCTCTTGCAGTGGAACAAACTGTTTAAGAAGTAAATCAGTGATAAACAATTGTTGTACATACACTATTAGCTTAGTTACTACATAAACATTACAGTGTTACAATGACAATTGATTCGATCAATGTAAACAAGTGTTTAATAATATTTATAGTGCTGTATGTAACATTTTGTCAATATCCATTAGTTTCGTTGTTCAAATAATTTATTTGTTTACCTTGTGAGCTGCACAGTATAATTTTAATTTCTTAGAAGTTAAATATAAAGTTGAATTTTAATCTCACACAATATAATGTACAGCAGTACATTCTGTGATAATGTAAAGCAAAAACTATACTGTGCACATTTGGATTGCTATACTCGTATATTTTCGCAACATAACCTTATGCTAACGTTTGTAATTTGTAAATATGTTTTGTAGAGAGAACTTTTCTTTAGGAATAAAAATTAAATTTGAAATATTTCCTTGGAATAGTTGTCTTTCGGCGCTCGTACAAGGTTACATTCGGAAACAGTATAATAGTCAGTAGTTCTCCGTACAAGTGATATAGTCTCTAGTAATTAGATGATCTCTAGTAGATAGATGGAGACTAGATTACCAGTACCTTTAACGGGCCATTCTCCGACAACTGTTCAACATTTGTTGTAAGTTGCTGCGAATGACCGTTAAAGGCACACAAATTGCACTCATTTCCTCAGACGCGAATTGGTGGAAACCCCAAGAACAAATTTACACAAACAGACAAGCAGGAGAAAAAATGTAAACGACTCGTATATCAAGTCGTTTCTGTCGTATATTGTACGTTCAAAGTACAACCATGGACGGATTCGACGCGAGGAATTATTTTTGA
Source organism: Spilarctia lutea (assembly GCA_916048165.1). NCBI lineage: Eukaryota > Metazoa > Arthropoda > Insecta > Lepidoptera > Erebidae > Spilarctia > Spilarctia lutea. Next base: position 24,951,692 of record OU696470.1, on the reverse strand, counting down.
CTCGTGCTTTGTTAAGTCAACTACATTGATAGAAGTAGGTCTGTGCTATAAATAGATAAGTGAAGGACTTTGTGCGGTGGCATGTAGCTGGGTGGTTCGGTTCTTTCTCATAGTTGAGTAGCGCTTAGATACACACATGTTAGTGGTCCCATAGAAACAATGCTTTATTGTTTTGTAACGTTTTTATTTTAAATTTGAAGTATATTATACTATATTTAAAATGTTTTTTGAAAATATGAAAATGTAAATTGTAATATACTGTAAATATTGTTCTATGGACCGCTTCCACTTACGGAACTGTCATTCTGACAACATATTGATAAACTTGGACGATTCGGAACAGTACTGGACGTTGACTTGTGTACCGCTGTTTGTAGCGGCATGACCTTGTGAGTACATGTTGTGATATTGGATACGACAGAACCTCTCGGACGTTGATTGCGCGACACTCGAATTTGACATTATAGCTCTCGATATAGACATTTGCATATTGAACAGAAATCATGAAATACAATATAATTACACTGTGGCAACGATTTTGTTCTTCGGAAAATACGAACAGTCGTTTTGATACGATAAAATTATTGTAAACTGAACTAGATGTATAATCATTTCGCGGTTAAGGATAGTTGATGTTGACGTTTCACGGTTGAGATCACTTGGCGTAAAACAAGTGGCATAGGTTCATAAGATGAACTTGGGAATTGCTCCCCTGAAGCTGGGAGCGAAGTGTGGCGCGGGTCTTGACGTAACCAGCTGCATTATGTGTACGATCCGACCCGACTCACACATCGCCCCACACACACTTGTCATAAAGCTAATTACACTAAGTGATACGGAGATATTGTCGAATAATTTAAGTCGACTGATTAAAAATAACCGCTAAATCATTTGTTTAGAATTAATATCTTGTATTGTACTCAACACGTATTTTAATAGTTTTTATAAAACAGGAGCGCATACGCGACAACTGTTTATTAAATAACATTTGAATGTTAATAATAAGTTTTGATGAGCGTAAGTTCAGAATGTAAAGTTTTTTAGATGTGATAATTAATGATTTAATGATAGGTATGTGCACACCGACAGTGAGGCGAGTCTAGCCCGGCATCGGCCACTTGTACCCGCGCCGGTGTCTGCACTGTCGGTCTTAGATTATAATTTAATGCTATAACTATTTCACTTTGACTAAGCCATGTAATCACCTTTTTTAATGATTGTGTTTAACAAAGGTATTTTTCCAATTATTTTGTTGTTTCTATTCATACCTCAGCCCTTTCAAACATAACACAATCCTATGAGCCTCGTAATTCGTAAGGCTTTCCTTGCTATAAAGTACCTTTAAATAAATGCATACTATAAATATTTCGGACATCTTACACACAACGCTATCTAGTCCCAAGCTAAGCAGAGCTTGTGTTAGGGGTTTGTGAATACATATAAAAATTATACATAGAAAACACCCAAACTCCAAAACAAATATTTGTAGATCATCCAAATATTTGGTCCGACCCGGGAATCGAACCCGAGACCTCAAGAACAGCAGTCGCTTACGCTTACCACTAGACCAACGAGGCAGTTAATGAACTTAAACTTAAAAATTATGAATTACTTACACTTTTAAGAGATCTTAAAATCCATCAGTGTGGCTTTTAATGGGAGAGGCCTAGCAGTGTACTGCAATAATAATAATAATAATAATAATAAATATTTCGGACAATTTAACACACAAAAGGTTGATGTTGACACATACAAAGTAAATAGAGCGCTGCATTGAGGTATTGGACTATTTCCTAAGATGTTACTATGGTATACTTGAATACTCAGACAGCAACTCTGCTCATGGATAACATTAGTCGCTGGGCCAACATATTCGTCTATCCATATGCCATCTATCGGTAGGTTATTATGAAGTAAGTACATAAGCGTTAAAATATAGTTTATTTATATCAAGTTTTGAGAACTATGGATAGATATGTCATTAATAATAGCCGAAAATTCCACAATATAATACCTAATTGTAGGACTTATGCCACTTGATCCCAAACCAACATCCATTCACCATTCTTCGCAACAAGAAGGAAGAGCCGCTCACGTTACCTTGTTGTGTGCATCATGACCAAGGGCCCATTTTTAATTTTTTTGCAAAACGATATAAAATTCAAATAGCAATTAGTTAAAAATAGTAAAATCTTAAAGCAATGTCATAAATTTCTTAAACGTGAAATAAAGCAGTTATGATCAATTAACTTGTGCCCTCAGTTCAGAAGCTTGCAAAAAATGACATGGCCTAGATCTTAGAAAGTACTGCCAGAGTCTGAGAGCAGAGAATTTAGTTAAAAATTAACTTTAAGGAAAGTCCCAAAATCTACAGTTTGGGATTTTCTTAAAACTTTAAGAAAGTCCCAAAATCTACAGTTTGGGATTTACTTAAAACTTTAAGAAAATCTCAAACTGTAGATTACGACAATACGTCTCTACGGAGGAATCCGCAAAAAATGCAATTATCTAAACAAATACGCACACATTACGTTGTAGCCACACTTCATTCTTGAGTAAATGTGTTCTGTGGTTGTATGGCACTACTGCCCCACAACGAAATACCTACCGTGAACTCGATTTATTTAGGCTGGCCATAAATACTGTTACAATTAAAAATAAACAAAATATTACTTTTGAATTTGGAATCTGTCATTTATATGACGGTTGGCCGAGTGGTATGAGCGGTCGCCATGCCGCTTGCTACTGCGCCAAGTGTCTTGGGTTCAAATCCCACGCGGTACAACACTTTGTGTGATCCACGAATTGTTGTCCCGAGTCTGCATGTTCTTTGTGTCCGTTGCATGTATGTTTGTAAAGTCCCCACTACACAGGATGTTTATTCCTAATGTGGGAGTTGTCTTTTAAAAAAATAAAAATATATACCTATACGATTGTATTTTTTTTAACTTAATTAATTTAAGGGCTTTTATTAAAAAGTAATATGTTAGCCCCATCGTGGCTTATTCCATGATACTAACTACCTTGGAGACGAGGAATTCGATGTTGTGCAAATATCTTAAATAGGTCTAACGCCGCATTTGTATTAGGATTACTTAATATAGTGATGAAAAGTCCTACATCGTACATATTAAAGTTATATTTGCACATCAACGAGTTCTTTTGGTTTCGATATTTGGCACAATCCTCTAGCAAGTGTTGGACATCATCAAGGACTCCGCAAGTTTCACAATTGGGTGTATCAACTTTTTTCATGAGATGTCCAAACTTGCCAGACGGATAGTGGCCTGAACGCAGTCTGTGTGCTATAGTAATTAGCTTACTATTTAACTTATTAGTAACAAACCAGGGTATTCTAGCAGGCTGATGTTGAATGGTTTTATACCAGATGCCCTCTTCCTTACTTCTCTCATCAAAATATTCTTTGAAATCAATATACTCGTAACATAACTTTTTGATGTTGCTTAGGTATTCAGAGTAAGATATATACGATTGTTCAATGTGTTTTCTTATTTTCGCGCCAATACATTGTCAAATATTTTGTGATAATAAAATGGAGTGGGGTGATAAAGAAAACCGAATCGCTGTGATTGCATTACATAAGGTACGAACACCAGTAGATGACCAATAAGGGCCCAAAGTATTCTTGTCTCATGCCTTAAATTGAAATTTAATTCCGATTGCAATTTGTTTATTTTTATCTGTAAATTCTGATAAAGTATTTTATCTAAGCATGGGCGATGTTACTCTTGTACCTACTTGCTTCTCCCTACGAGATAAAATCTGAAATTGACAAATGTGAAATTGGCGCGCTTTGATACTCAGAGTGCAGCATTGCTTTTTTAATTAGGAATCAGTTTAAAATATGTCGCCAATTCTTATTTTATTCGTTTGTATGTGTGAGTGGTCAACTATAGATCAATCACTACTCCTACTTTAATGTAGGTATGGCGCCAAATACAATTTTTTTAATCCTGATATTAGTTAAATATTTGTGCACGGCGCAAGGAAACCTCTGTCTGTGACAGAATAATATCTCGCCGTCCACGTAGTGTTTAAGTAGTAGGTAGTAAGGGTAATAATTTAAAGAAATCCAGTCCGAAAGCAAAAGGTTTTATCTCGTAGGGAGAAGCCATTCGCAGACATTCCCCTCTGTCAATGTATAAGCACAAATGGGCCTACGCGTTACTTTGTCATAACACAGAATGTATTCATGTGTGCGTGAAATTCTTTGTGACAGGCGATTGTTTTTGTGAGTCTAAACTATGTATATGTGAGGATTTGCCCCACAAAATATAACAGACTGAATCGAAATGAAATCGAAACATCGTAAAAAGACGATATAGCTACTCCCTTCATTGGGTGCCCCGTGTTGCTCTAGGTGAAAGCTAGACGACTTCTCCTGTGAACCACCTATGTGTCAGATATTCGAAAATATGTTCATTCAGTTTTACCATGTTAATTATGTATAAACCATTTTATTACATAGGTATGTAGGAGCTAGCAATGATAACTCGACTCTGGCTGATCGAAAGGCGAGCAGAATCTAGGAGCGGTGGTCACCATTCCCCTTGCAAACGTAGCCAATGCAGCATGTTGACCCACACACCATAGCGGACTAGTGAGTTCCTTTTTACGCCTCGATTCCCGCAAGGACCCGTGATCATAGTGGCAGGGAAACACGTCCATTGATAATAGTACGAGGTTTTAACTGCTCGGTACTGAAAGAAAGAACCGACCTGTTTGGTTCGAGAGCGTATGTCAGATACTCCAAAACGGGGACTTTCAAGGGCAGCACGTGTTATCGTGTAGAGGAAGGGAGAAATTTAACAGCCACGTTGTTCACACCTAAATCAGAAGAACTCAATAACACTCTTTGGCTCACGTCGGGAATCAAACCTGTGACCTCTTGTTTGGCAGTCTCATACGCTAACCACTACACCTACGAAGCAGTGGACTCATAATATCTGCTAAACTGAGACCAGAGTGAAACTGTGACTTTATTAAACACTAGCTGACCCACACAACCTCGTTTGCGTCTTATATTGCCCGTGGCGTAAAAAATTTCCCCCGTTTTTGAAACATTCTTCATTGGTGCTCCGCTCCTATTAGTAGTAGCGTGATGATATATAGCCTATAGTCTTCCTCGATAAATGGACTATCCAACACCGAAAGATTTTTTTAAATTGGACCAGTGATTCCTGAGATTAGTCGGAACAAACAGACCGACAGACAGACAGACAAAAATTTTAAAAATATATATTTTGGTATGTGTACCGTATATACATTCATATGCATGTAGTAGAAAGCGGTTATTTTAATATTACAAACAGACACTCCAATTTTATTTATTTGTATAGATAATTGCCTTCTAAATTTTCCTTGGTTGACAGAATCTTTCATTCTCACCATGTTTAGCTTCTAAGACCTATTTACAATATATCTATATATATATAATATTCGTAGAATTCTAATAATTAAAAAAATAAAATATTGCTTCTCACTCTGTAGTTTTGCCCATTTTAGTCTACGAATGCCAAGCTAAATTATAATTTTGCAAGAACCGTACAGAGCATCCTTAAATAATATAAAAATAATAAAAGAATATTATAAACGCGAAAGTTTGTAAGTATGGACGGAAGGATGTTTGTTACTCTTTCACGCAAAAACTACTGAATGAATTTTGATTAAACTTTACAATAATATTGACTGCACGGTTGGCCTAGTGGTTTAAGCGGTCACTACGTCGCTTGCTACTGCACCAAGTGCCGTGGGTTCAAATCCTACGTGGAACATCACTTTGTGTGATCCACAAAATGTTGTTTTGAGTCTGGTTGTTCTTTGTGTCCGTTATATGTATGTTTGTAAAGTCCCCAGCGACACAGGATGTATATTCCTAATGCGGGAGTTGTCTTTAAAAATATATATATATATATATAGTTTATACATCAGAATAACACATAGGCTACAATTTATAAAGATACTAGCTTCGCCTCGGGGCGTTGCCCGCGGTTTATCGTACCGCGGGTAGCACCGCAGTGTAAAGCTTGCATTTAGAGTAAGATTGAATTAAAATGTAGACATAATAAACAATACCTGCCGCCTAAAATGGCGTTGGGGTGGACATACAGTAAAAACCTCAGATGACAGATGGAGTGAAAGAGTCCTTCAGTGGTAGGTACTCGCCAGATGGACAACGTGCACGGACATTGTGGTGCGTCACAGGTGGTGCGATGACATTGTTGCCATAGCCGGGAGCATGGACACGACTAGCCGTCGATTGAGAGCAATGGCATAAGGCGGCGGAGGCTTTTGTCCAGAAATTGACAACCCCACAACGTTCACAATTTAATTTTAAATATGAATTCCATTTGGAAAGACTACATTGCAAGTCTTCATCATTTTAAATTACATTAATATGATTAACTGGAACACGTGATTGTAATCTATTTTAATTAATTTCTTACCGTTCGAAACTATTATGTGACCTTTTTAATGAACACCCGCAACACCAGAGGCGTAACAAATGTGTTTAAAGAAATTAGAATATTTATGCCGAGAGATTCGTAAAAAAGTCGTAATAGTCGTACATACGAGTACAACGAACGGAATCGCGTTGAAAACGTGGACATATTTAATAGTAGATTCTCCCTGTACAAGAATGTCATACTCACGATGTTCGTAGTGGGTATCCTATACCTCATAATAATAATAATAAATATTTCGGACAACTAACACGCAACGCCATCTAGTCCCAAGCTAAGCAGAGCTTGTGTTATGGGTACTAGACAACTGATATAAATACTTATATACTTTTTTTTGTAAATATATACATATTATTATACATACAAAAACACCCAAACCTCGAAACAAATATTTGCAGATCATACAAATATTTGGGCCGACCCGGGAATCGAACCCGAGACCTCATGCTTAGCAGTCGCATACGCTACCACTACGCCACTGAGGCAGTCGATTTCGATGATTATTTTTCTATTTGAAAGCTGGTGCTTCCCGTGTAGCCCCATTTCAATTTGGTCCAGTTCTTGCAGTCGGTTTTCTTTGTTGTTAAAACTTGTGATTATTTCATTTTAACTATTATACAATAATTTTATTGTAGACTAGCTGACCCACGCAACCTCGTTAGCGTCTACTATTGCCCGTAGCGTGAAATTTTTCCCCCGTTTTTGAAACATTCTTCATTGGTGCTCCGCTCCTATTAGTTTTAGCGTGATGATATATAGCCTATAGCCTTCCTCGATAAATGGACTATACCACACTGAAATAATTTTTCAAATCGGACCAGCGGTTCTTGAGATTAGCGCGTTCAAACAAACAAACAAACTCTTCAGCTTTATAATATTAGTATACATGTTGTGTTTGGATTACTGTCTAGACTTATATGTTCCTGTCTCCTAACGTTCAAAATGTACTGGCAGTGAGCGTACCTTTCATAAATCTATACTAATATTATTAAGCTGAAGAGTTTGTTTGTTTGTTTGAACACGCTAATCTCAGGAACCGCTGGTCCGATTTGAAAAATTCTTTTAGTGTTGTATAGTCCATTTATAGGCTATATATCATCACGCTAAAACTAATAGGAGCGGAGCACCAATGAAGAATGTTTCAAAAGCTACGGGCAATAGAAGACGCAAACGATGTTGCGTGGGTTAGCTAGTAATTAAATAAAAAAAAGAGGTTTAATAACAATGAATGTGTCTTTGGTGTGATCTGTTGTTCTCGTGAGGTTGCCTGATTACTGTGTAAAGTTGGTAGGTTCTAAGCCCTCAAAATGATTGTGTCAGAAGCCCAACGATTTGTTTGGTGTCTGGTCAATTTTTCTACGATATCTTTCTCGGATCGGCCCTTATGCCTGAGGATAGTGGGCAGCAACAAAACTATCTAAAGGATCAGAAAAACTGTAGGGTCGGTTGTCGACCCTACGTCTATTTAGACATATATAATCTATACAAATTTATAAAACTGAAGCTAAAATTGTTTGTTTGGTTGAAAGCGCTAATCTGGGGTACTACTGGTTTAATTTGAAATATTCTTTCAGTGTTGGATAGCCCATTTATCGAGGAAGGCATACATCATCATGCCACGACCAATAAAAGTAGAGTTTTAGTGAAAAATGTTGCAAAAACCAGGGAAATATATTTGTTTTGAGAGCTTCCATTGCGTGCACTACTTATACGATTAATGTTTCGCAAAAATGAAGTACAGAATTGTTACCCTTTAAATGTTCTAGTGTTTTTGAGTAGACATAGTGTTGTTACACAATTTGCGTTGAAGCAATTATTTATTACTTAGATATTTTTTTATTTAAACTTAATGCACATTTTACACAAACTCGGACTTAATGCCATGGGGCATTCTCTTCCAGTCAACCTTAAGGTGATGTGAAAATATGATGTGGTAGGTACGTAAGAAAGAATAGTATAATTTGACATATAATAATATATTTGATACGATGGCATTGCATAAAACTAATACACACAAATCAACACTGAATTTTGTACATAGATAAATATAGACATACATAAATATAATATAATATACAATTACAAAGTCGGAGAACTATCGTTGTAGATCACGTTCTTTCTCGTCTTAAATGTGAACTGAAGGTTTCGATCATGATTGGAGCATAGTAGACGGAAGTGGGTACGAGGTATTAGGGTAATGATAGGGAGTTGAGAAAAGAAAAAAGAGAAGTGACTGCACGCAAGCTACGGCTCTGTCGAATTAGGAGCCACTTACCTATTCGTCACTTACGTATTGTGTGAGATTTTTCTTTTAGTTTTATGTTCGGTTTATGTTTTGTTTCTAACCTTATGCTTACAATATTTTATATTAGTCTATATGTTATTAGTGAAATATTGTAATTGGCTCTTTGTAAATATGCTTTATTATACTAACATTTCTAGCTGTAAGTTTTCCATGAATTAATTAATAGTAAACTTTGTTCACGCTGTTTAACATCACGCTACGGGCTCTGGTACGGGTGGTTGGGTGAGTCACCTAGTTATGTTATGGCGATAACACAATCCTTGTCCGGTTTGGAGTTCCTATATTTGAGATAGTAATTAGATGTCAAGATATTGCTGTACCTAATATTTAACATATTGCCTTCAATATAATACCAATAATTATTAAATAAAGTACCATAAAAGCATAACTATTTGTTTATTAAATATCAATATAATATTAATGGAAGTGGTAACATCTTTCTCAACAACTGACAGACCGAGTGGTGAATCGTGCCCGCTCACATAATTTCTGTCAATAGTTTACATCGTTAATATGCACATAGTAACTTGTCCGTAAACACTTCAAACATGAAGCAGACACGTATGCAAAGTTTATAGTATTTGGAACTGACAAATTCTCCTTGAGAGAGACAAATTCTCCTTTTTTTGTGGGAGAGCCGCGCTTCGGCATGAATGGGCCGGCTCGACCGGAGTGATACCACGGCCACAGAAAACCGGTGTGAAATAGGGCTTGCGCTGTGTTTCACCGAGTGAGTGAGGATACCGGAGGCCCATACCCCAACCCCTCCCTCATTCCCCCTCCCCATCCCCCAAAGGTCGGCAACGCACTTGTGACGCCTCTGGTGTTGCGGGTGTCCATGGGCGGCGGTAATCGCTTACCATCAGGCGATACGCCTGCTCGTTTGCCACCTATAACATAAAAAAAAAAAAAAAAAAAAAAGGCATGCGTCGGCATATGTAGGTCGGTTCGACCATGTGATAACCAGGTATAGATGAGGGATTAAGAGCACTCTAACCAACATGCCATCGGCGACTATACATTTCTTATATGTATGACCCTGCCAAAATGCCTCTACTCTGCCTGATGGAAAGCATAAGCGAATCCAAGAGTGGTTGTCACCATACTCATTGCGAATGCAGACAATGCAGCATGGTGACCCGCACTATGGTTGGCCTAGTGAGCTTTCATATCACTGGGCCTCTGGTCTCGCACTCACCAACGAAACTGTGTGGCGCAGTGGTAGCGTATGCGACTGCTGTTCTTGAGGTCTCGGGTTTGATTCCCGGGACCAAATGTTTGTATGATCTACAAATATTTGTTTCGGAGTATGGGCGTTTTCTATGTATAATATGTATGCATTTACAAAAAAAAGTATATAAGTATTTATATCAGTTGTCTAGTACCCATAACACAAGCTCTGCTTAGCTTGGGACTAGATGACGTTCAGTGTTAGATGTGCGGAATATTTATTTATTAGACAGAGAAATAATTTTGGCAGGGCCACGGGTACAAGCTTATTATACAATATTCAAGAAAGAAATATTCAGAGGTTTCTTCTCATGGACCTCGGGGAGTAATTAATAATTTAGATCTCGTACGTTCTATAGCAGTACCACCACTTACTGTACCCATAACACAGACTATGCTTAACTTGGGACTAGATGGCATTGTGTGTTAGATACCCGAAATATTTCTTTATTATTACATTACATTTAGTTCCATCAGTTAAAATTTGAGTTCAACTAAACGAAATAGGAGTGACGAAGTGATAAGGGTAGGTACTGTTTTTCTTCTCTTGAAGTTGTTTGTCTAAAATTCATTATTGTGAATAAAATGTTTACTAAAAACTGAAATAAATACTGTGTGCACTCACTTTAATGTTCGATTATCCAAAATTTTGTTTAACATAATTATCTTTTCTTTATAAAACTATTCTGTCACAAAATCAAGCACTATAATAATTTAATGTCCTATGTTAACTATATGTACTTTTTTTTTTTTTTTTTTTTTTTGACGAGGTGGAAATCCCTTCGGATCACCGGCTCTTCCGGGGACTGAGGAGCCAGGTATGTGGTGAGTCCACTAAAACCACCCCGGCGGCCGGCCTCGGGCGCCCTGCTCTGGGGAGGACCCGGACCAAATTATTTCAGGTCCCAACTATATGTACTTATACAAAAGAATAAGCAGGGGCTCCTAATGGACGTTGTTTTTATTATAAAAATTTGAAAACAAATCCCCTTGATGTTGATCATCAAGGGGATTCGTTTCGTCGTTCGATGGAAGGTATCAGTAAGAGATCAGTGTAGACATTTTTTAATAAATATCACAGGGGATTAAAGTAGGGGATGTTAGTTTATGAAGGCAGGAGAATCGTTGTCATGTGTAGTTTGCCCTTAGTCGGCTCTTACATGACGAAGGGTGGTTACAGTCCTATTATAGTGATACCCTTAATTCGTCACCACAAGAAATCGGCTAAAAATTAACAAAAAATTAAACAATACATATAAAAATACGAAATACAATAAAAATTAAATCAATATGCAAATCATACATATTGCTGTACTTATGTATATTAGTGTGCAGAACTATAGTACCTTACTTTCAGGGTATCGAACCATCAATATAATCAATACGGTTACTGAATATAATCTGAATAACTTGTAGGCCTGCGTCTTGAAAACTTATTTATACAGTGACTGGCAAATGATAACAGGATCTTGACCTAGCGCCTTGAATTCGTAATTAAGACATTGTGATTTATCGTGCTGTGTTACATTTATTTTATAGTTTTATCTTTTTATGACGGGGCATCTGCCCATTAGTCATAATGAAAGAAAAATGACTATTACTGTATGGACCACGGTACAGTATTGCTTGAACTCGAAAGTTGTTTAAAAGAGTTTATGCAATAGTCAATATTAAGGTTCCGTTTTTGTAATTAAAACATAAGAGAAAAGTAAACAATATTTAAAACTAATAATTAGCCGAGTGTTTTTTTATGGAATAAACGAGCAGATGTATCGCCTGACGCTTGACTGAACAACATCAGAGGCATCACAAGTGCTTGCCTTAGCTTAGAATTGTTTGCCTTAGCTTTGTACACTTGATTATCGATATCAATCGATATCTAGCTATTTATGATCGTCTGAAAAAGACTAACGTATTCTTTAATCTTTCACACCGTTTCCCCCCGCTTGATCATTCAGAAGCTGAACAGAGTTGGTATCAGAGGTTTTCCATTAAAATTATTTTAGGATTACTTGTGTGACAGGAGTCAGCGAGTTATGATTGATTCGTGGATCCATATGCTTCGGTGTACCGCAGGGGAGCATTTTAGAACCAACCTTCTTCTTGGTGTATATTAATGACCTTTGTCAGCTTAATCTCTAATCTGGAAAGATATCATCTTATGTGATGACATAGCACTTTTTTTCAGTGGAAGTACTTAGAAAGACGTGTTTAGCAGTGCACAGTTCGCCTTAGACGCTGTTTGCAAATGGCTAAAGGCTAATGTAGGTACATTGCTTTTGCCCATCGGAAAAATCTCCTTACGTCTCATATACTCTCCATAACTGCCGACACATGTTCACAAATGGATACCATCTCTTGTTCCTGCTCACCCCTTCGAATAAACCTCTATACTACTCTATACCTCGGAGTGCAGATAGACCAAACTCTCAGCTTTAAACCTCAGTTACTCTTGTTTCGAGAATATGCCAAATAATGTATACGTTTAAAATATTAAGACATGCAGACATGATTTAAAAACAATAAAAATTGTATACTATGCTCATTGTCATTGAATCATTAACTATTGCATTTTTTCGTGGGGAGAAGGAGGTTAAGTCTAATTTCTGGAAATAGAAAAAGCTCAGAGAGCCATGCTGTTGATGGGGCAGGACTACCATTTCGTTATACGGCCCATCCCTTCCCATTCCCTTGTAAGATTCAAAAATGCAAAAAAAAACGGAGCATAAATACCCTATCTTTGGATCGGGTATTAATGCTGCGTTTAAAGGGTGTCATTCCTAAGTAGGGAAAATGAACCTTTAAAAAATATATTACTTTCTTGTCCCTCTGCCTGCCTGCAGTCTATCAAGACCAGTTTTCTCAATACATTTATGTCTCCCGTGTTTGGTATGTCAATGTGCAAAAAAAAAACAATAATGTCAAAAGGTATTAAGAAGTTAAAATATAATAATTTTGTATGTAGGTACCTATATATATATACATATTTATAATGAATATAACACTGCAAAGTAGAAATTTTGTTGATTTTATGCAAAAAAAGACCAACTGTGTCAATATAAAAAAATTGGTTATATAATTATCCAAAAACAGTACAACTAATTTAAAAAAAAATCATTGGTTAACACAACTGGGTAGTAAACAGTCAAAAAGAAAGAAAATATTACACCTACAATTAAATACATAATAGCGTTGCGCGTTGATGTCGATTTGAGCAATATTTTTTTCTTCAATAACACTCGGTGAGACAATGAGGTTGAAATCCTTCCACCCTTCAAGAAAAGAGCGTACTCTTTCTTAAAAGGCGATACGTCTGCTCATTAGCCCCCTATTCAATAAAAAGAAATTAATTCATCCTCAAGTAAATAAAAACTTACGACAAATCATCAGGTCACATCCCCCATCCCATCCAAATGCCTTTAATATTGCTGTTTGGCATAGGCCTCTCCTTAGCAAGGAGGTTTTGAACTACTAGACCACGCTGGCTAGACGAGTTGGTTTAGTCAATACGTTTAGATAGTGTCAGTACAACCGCACGTAATTGTGGTTATTGTTGTGAAATACGAATATATTCATTCATACAACGGCGTAAACTGACAAATTCAAACTCAAACTCAAATCATTTATTTCCATAGGCCCCAAAAGGCACTTGAACACGTCAAAAATACAAACATAAAAATATAAAACAAAACTCCTAATACTAAATGCACTGAGATGATTTGAATTACCGGAGCTTAGATTGATTTCGATTCAACTCAAAGGTTTAAATTGAAATCAATCCAAGTACCAGCTCCGATGGGTATTGCATTCATGAGAAGAGCTGGTGAGAAACTCATGTGCACCATCTTTTCAAATAATTCATACAAAGCTTGTTTGTTTTTGACAACAGTATTTCTATGTGCAAGTTAAGGCAACCAAAACTAAGGCTAGAAAGCGGTCTAATAAGATATTAAAGCTAGGAAAATCAATTTTTGTCTAATAAAATAATAAAAATTAGTCCATAGCATATAAGGTTGCAATCACTTACACATCAAGGAGTAAAAGCAATGTGTGCATACATACTGGTCCCAGAGAAAAAGAAAAAACGTTCAAAATGTAATAAAATAATAAATACAAATTATTTACGCTCCAACAATGTAAACACAGATCGCCTTAACTTAAAAAAGTTCAAATGTCAGGTAATAAATGCAGAATAAGATGTCAAGAATTAATTACAATCAAATAAATTATAATAAGGATTGTAAGTAAATAAATACATTGCGTATAAAAATAAGTCACCCCAACCAGTACATGAGCCAATGCCAGACTCTTATCACATCCAAGGCACTGTATCAGTTAAGAAATCGTTTATCGTATAATAGCCCCTTTCCATAAGACGATTCTTAAATCAAATCATTCTTATTTGTAAGTTTACTTATGTCTTTGACAAAAGGCCGCAAGAGCGACGGGGCGGCGCGGTTAAAGTGACCGTATCTAAGCGAATAGACTATTGAGGGTTTGTTTCAAGTTTTTTTTTTGCAGTGATGTCCTTGTGTGTAGTTTGCTTCTTTACCCGCCTCTTACTATATAAAGGAGTGGGTGGGTGGTGACACTCCATATTGTTAACCCGTCACCACACAGACATGATACATCATTGTGCACAATAAGAGGACTGGGTCTCTGGTAAATAGCTCTATAAATAAATCGTCAAAGTCAATATTTACAAAACTGTGACGTCAATAGTAACAAATCATGACGTCAGTAGTCAAAATTATCATCAAGTTTCATAATATTTCGCAGTTGTGTTAGTCAAATCGTTCGATGTATTAACTTCGAAAGTTGGATTATAATACACGTATACACTTTCTTCACATCTGTCAAATACATTATGTATTATGTGCACTCTTGAACTTGAATAAAGTTGCGATGTTTGAAGTAAATTATGTAAATGGTGGGGCATTTCTTGAATCATGAATAGTATGTCATTGTCATCTGACAAAGGTCTTGTATATGTACGATATGTTTTGTTTTATTTAAAGTTCCATGATCTTTTGCACAAGTCCTGTTTGAGTTCAACTTACGGCCTATTTATGACGCCTCTATTTTTTTAAATATGGACATATTCATAAACCCGACGTCATATGTTTAAATATAATCTATCTAAGTATTAACACGCAAAATAGATTTAAACGTGTCTAAGCGTTAAAACGTAAACTTCCTTAAATTGATAAATAATACAACACGCTTATTCGATATCTGTCCTTTATAAAATTACTTAAATTAAGCAAGAGCAAGAGAGAGGGTCATCACGAAATGCGGGACTATTATTCCTCTGCGGCTCTATAGAATTATTTTTTGATGAGTCTGCTAAAGTGTCTCTCTTCACCAGCAGAATATAAGCAGAATCCAAGAGAAGTGGTCACCATACTTACTGCGAATGCAGACAATGCAATAATGCTCCATGGTATCCCACAAGCGAACTCCTACATTAGGAATATACATCCTGTGTCGCGAATATACATAAAACGGACACAAAGAACACCCAGAGTGAGATCACGTTTGAATTAAAAGAACGGCAGGAGATGGTTGTTTCAAGTAATTGAGATCCTCTGTATTTCCAGTGTGTATATTGACAGCTGGATGAAAAGCTTAAAACAGTGCAGATTCTGAAAACATTATATCAACATGAAACAAACCTTGTACTACTATATTAACCCATCGGGTGAGAGTATTATAACCTCCTCGCTATAATTGCCATAATAGAGTCTCTACAAAAGAGATACTCTCCTTTAGAAAGGCGTAAGTCCACCAGTGGACTATGATCATGACAATATTTAAAGTTGAGACCGGGATGGTTGGCGCTCCTTGGGGGAGACCTACGTTCAGCAGTGGATGGCAAATGGTTGAAACGAAAAAATGATAAAAAAATATGTTTCTGTTTCATTTCACCCATCTATCTATCTCAGCATCTTACTATCCAGTATTGAACGTAGGCTTCTTCCATACTCTTCCACCTCTAATGGTCTTGAGCCGCTGACATTCAATCTTGATCTGCAAGTCGTTTGATGTGGTTCTTCCATCTCATTCGTGGTCTAGTATGTGTCCTAGGGCACCACTCTAACAGCCTTTGAGTCCACCTTTCGCTATTCATTCGTGAAATATGTCCTGCCCATCTCCACTTCTGTTCAGCAATCACCTCAATGAGGTCCCTAACCTTGGTCTTAGACCTAATCCAAATATTTCTCTTCCGGTCGCGTGAGGAAATACACTCTTTTGCAAAAAAAACGGGCACTTAAGCAAAGAACTATTTTATAGTTACTATTAGTTTGTTTGACAATTTTAGGTATTGTTGTCCTCAGAATTAAATAAATTAATTAGGAAGGAATAGGTATCATCAGTTTTATCATAACATTTTGATTAAATTATTGAGAAATAATGTTTAAGCTCAAAACACTATTATTGTACCTGCTCGCTAAATAAAAATGACATGCGTTAATTTCTTTGTTTTTCTTGAATACATTAAAAGCAGATAAAAGTTTAGTATTGAGTGTGACCCCCTCTTGCTGAAAACACGGCTTGCATTCGTTTGGGCATGCTAGCGAGTATATCTTTTATGGTTTCTTGGGGAATACGTTCCCACTCCGCGGTAATCACATTCTTTAGCTCTCTGATGGTCTGCGGAGCCGGCTGCACTGATCTCACTCGTCGCTTCAGAACGTCCCAGACATGCTCTATGGGATTGAGGTCCGGACTTCTAGCTGGCCAGTCCAAACGACGAATTCTGACTTCTAGCATATACGCTTCCACATCGCCAGACCGGTGGGCGCGAGCGTTGTCGTCCATAAAAAATGAGTTTTCGTTAAGAGCGGTTAAAGCGGGTTGTGCATAAGGAATTAGAACTTCCGTTATGTATCGGTGTCCAGTCAGTGTACCGGTTTCGATGAAGACTAACTCCGTACGATCCATGGAATTTATTCCTGCCCAAAACATTACAGAGCCCCCTCCATAAGGTGTGATTTCTTCAAACATGCCTCTGCAAAGCGTTCTCCTCGTCTACGTAGCACTCGCCGACGTCGGTCTTCACCATGCAGAGATATCCTGGCTTCATCGGAGAACAATATCCTATCCCAGTCTTCATGAGTCCATGACACACAATTTCGAGCAAAGCTAAGCCTGGCAACTCGATGTCCACGGAGTAATTTAGGGCCGCGTGCCGGGCGATGACTGTGTATATAAGCAGCGAGAAGCCTCCTCCTGACCGTCCATAGACTAATTGGCACATTTCTTACTTCTTCGAGGCTGTTCTTGAGGTCCACATAAGAAGATTTGCGATTTCTCAAGGCTTGACTAACTAGAAAACGATCATCCCGTGGTTCGGTACATGTCTTTCTGCCAGAACCAGGCCTTCTCTTGACGGAACCGGTCTCTTGATAGGGCTGCCAGGTCCTTTGAACTGTTGACCGACTCACATTTAGCCTCTGAGCCACGAAGCATTGGCTGCAACCTTCTTCAAGCAGCGCAATAATTTTGCTCGCTTTTATCACTTTATCTACCATTTTCGAGATTGCTAAACAGCAATAACAATACTTTTAAATGTCAAGGACATCAGATAATTTAATAAAAATTGTCAAAAAGTGAATTAGAGTCGATATTAACTATAGGGAATTCGCGCCACAAAATGTAGTTAAAAGTTGTTTTCTTTGAAAACCAGGCTCAGTCAAAAATTTGAATTTGGAATGTACTCTTATAACCATTATGGCACTTTCATAACTGGCCTGTAACATGTTCAAATGATTAAAACCTTTTTGGATTTTATTTTTTTCAGCCAGGAAGAAAAACGAAACCGCCCGTTTTTTTGCAAATGAGTGTACTTAGCAAAGCTCTTTCTATTGCTCTCTGTGCAAAGCGGAGATTTTGTGCGGATTTTTGGTTAGGGTCATGGTCTCTGCTCCATAACATAGAATATTGGCGGAACACAGCTTTCTATTTCAAGATCACGCACATCTAGCTACGCAGTACTATGCGAACTATGCGTCTCTATACTTCTGCAGTTTACCATATCTATACTATACTATATAAGCAAAAGTACCTCTGTCTGTCTGTCCTGCTTTCACGGTCAAACCGCTGTCCCGATTTTAATGAAACTTGGCATGGAGATACTTTAATTCTTGAGGAAGGACATAGGCTACTCTTTGCAGTGATAACCGATAATCGCACGGGCGGATCCGCGCGCAAAAACTAGTCCACACATAAAATTTTTATTACGGATTTACTTAAATATTGATTGAACATTGTAACAAATACATTACATTATTTAATTATTTTAGTGGCTTCTACTGTAACTATTATAAGTGCTACAGTTGGCCGTCAGATGGTGCGTGAGATGTCAGTTGTTTCACGTCATATGCGACTGCTTTAGGCCCGCACGTTTTTTTATACATGATTTTTTACTCCTGCATATGAAGGATAGGAAGTACCGCATCGTGTGTCACTGCAATATGATCCTTACATCGCTATAAATAGACACTATTTTGATATTGGTACCACTTGATTATAACACTCTTTGGCTCTGATAAATTAAAATACTTTATACAAATTTTTACATAGTTTAAAATAAAGTTGCTTCCCGTTCTTAGTTTCCCACTTTATTAAAACTCCGATTTTCAGCAATAGTATTTATAATTATTATATATTAAACTTATGCGAAGCCCGGTTGCTAGTATATAGGTACCATGTAGGAAAAACATTTAAGACAATCTGCGGAGACTAGGGCATAAGTATGACGGCGAATCACTTATTTTGTTTGGTAACACATAAGTGTCGGTAGTTAGACACTGACGTAACACCGAGCATTGAAGCGTGCGACCGATGACAATAGAGATGGAAATCATTGCCATTTTAAAAATAATAATCACGCGTTAAAATAACACTATGCAACAAATTAAAAAAAAAATATTTCACTGGTTTCACAGTATGTAATTATGTTTTGCCACCTTAAAACTATGTGAAAAATCTAAATAATTTTTTTCTATCACATCAAGTTTAATAGTGAAATGGATTTCTTAATTTTATTTTACTTAAAATCATCTACATAAATTTGTTATTCTACATTTTTTTTTTATTTTTCTGACCGACGAGCTTTTCTCTTATAGTCAGTAGTGGCAGTATCCCTCTGGAGGCTCCAACAGTAGTCTGCAAGCTTTGCTGGCTCCCATCTTCCCTGGTAACGGTTTCGTATTCTGCAATTTCTTGATGGAATCTTTCACCGTGTTCATCACTTACCGAAACCATGTTGTCAGGAAAGTAACTTAAATGAGAGTGTAAAAATGAATTTTTAACGACATATTGCATCCTAGTTTCTGATACGCATCCAGCATCCGATTAATTTTTTCATGGAAATCCGGTGATTTGTGATTGCCAAGAATTTTTTTGTAACATCGATAAAAGCCAACCATGCATTTTTTTCAAAAGGTCTGAGGCTCGATAAAAAAGCAGGATCATTGACCAATTTTCTTATGTCAGGACCGTTGAAAATACCTTCTTTAATTTTTGCTTCACTTAGCATAGGAAATTTTGTTTTAAGAAATAAAAATCCAGGTCCGTCCGTCCAGCTTGAAGAACTACAAAATCTTTTCGGTACTGGAATATGGTAGCGGCATTGACACTGATGAAACAGTAGCATACTTCACCGAATGTTTTGACTTTTTGAAAACCCTTTCACAGTTGTTAAACAAAAGTAACAGTCATCTACATGATTTTTGGGTTCACGCCACTGCATTGGTACATCAAAAGGCATCTGTTTAATATTACCCTTGTACCAACCCGTCAAATATTTATAACATTTTAAACAAGGCACTTTCCCATGATTTGTCTTGATGTTTAATGGCAATTTTAAAATAAGCTTCATAACACTTCTCAAGCAGAGGCGAAATTGGCTTTTTTTCACTTTTAGGTGTAAATTGACCACAAAAATTAACAAAATAAGCTAAGAGAATTAACACAGACACGCGGCATTTTGTAGATATGAATAACATAAATGTTCCGATGTCTTTTGTACACATCAATGATATTAATTTATAACTTCACTCAACTAAGTGTAGCAGAAAGTAAATTCAGTAAGATTAAAATCTTACGTTACGAATATTACGTTATTTTTGTTCTGGGACGTGATATCTAAATATAACTTTGTTTTCTGTGGTACTAAGCATACCTAATACAAATCATCACCCGAGATATCAGTGATTTTTTTGATGTTGCATAGTGTAATTGATGGTAGACGATTATTTTATGTGATTAGTTGCAGGTAACAGTGACTTTGATCCCATCCCTAAAGAACTGTGGGTAGTTATAAAATGGAACGCAGCCGGAGGTAGTTATAAAATAGAACGCAGCCGAAGGGCAAGCATTATCGTTTAGCATCTCGCAGTAGCATCACATGTTCGGTGGAGTGTCGTACCTAAATTGTAACCTGTATACCATTATTGATTATCGTGACTGTATTTCACTATGTATTATCATAAAGTGATTATAACAAAGCGATTGTGAGGAAAACCATTACTATCATTCTCCTCGCCCGACAACTCACGTCTACCCTCATTTAGAGAAATGGAATCTACCGACACTCCTATGGGTGGGTCACCATGCCCATTGTCCCTATTAGCATTGAGAATAGTGACCACGACTCATGGATTCTGCTCGTGCTTTCCATCAGGCAGAGCAGAGTCATTTTGGCAGATAAAACTTAAAAAAATAGTCAAGAAAATGAAATAAACAAATATTTTGGACATCTAACACTTAACGCCATCTAGTCCCAAGCTAATTCATTAACAGGAACAAGTTTTTGGGTGAATTATTTTTGACTTCATATCTACGAGTAGGTATACTAATAATAAAGCTGAAGAGTTTGTTTGTTTGTTTGAACGCGCTAATCTCAGGAACCGCTGGTCCGATTTGAAAAATTATTTCGGTGTTAGATAGTCCATTTATCGAGGAAGGCTATAGGCTATATATTTTTACGCTACTACTAATAGGAGCGGAGCACCAATGAAGAATGTTTCAAAAACGGGGGGAAAATTTCACGCTACGGGTAATATAAGAGGCAATCGAGGTTGCGTGGGTCAGCTAGTACTCCATATATTTGTTCTAAATCAGGAAAATATGTATAACTACACGACATTATCATTAAGCCTTAAGATAAACACTCTGAAAGTAATGAAAAAACCTACATACGTAAAATATATTTTAATTTTGGCAAGACGGCTAGCAGGAGTTGGATTCGAGAAGACGAGTATCGAACCAAGTGGCATGCAAGGCAGACTGTCCAGCAGACTGGACTGCAGTAGGCTGATGATGATGATAAGACTAGATGGCAAAAAATAATCTATCTGTGGTCGCCTAATTAATCTTAAACTGACCGTGAGTTTGTTAAGTTGATTTCTTTTCACAAAGCTTAAGAGACTGTAAACTATTGATATAGGACGACACACTCAGTTTTATCTATATTTTGTGGATACCAAAACATCTCACAATGTTCAAGGAATGGTGAAAGATTGATATGGGCTGACACATTATTATCTGTGTTTTACTAGAATATTTAAATTCATAAAACTACCCGCTGTCGTTTAGACTTTCTGTTTCTTCATCTACAATTAATCATCATCGTTATCATCAAATCGCTACCCTTTTACAACTTTATTTGAGGTCGGTGCAAAGGCATTTCCTCCTACATTATCTTCTATCACTTGTCAAATCACTGCTTACTCTCTTCTTAGCCATGTTTTCTTTTATGCAGTCCATCCATTTTTTCTTTGGTCGTCCTCTACTATGTTGAGATGCATGTGTGGTGTGACTAGAGTAGATAAGTTGATGATTGACTACTTTAGAGGAACCTTGAAGCTAGCACCACTGGATTAAAAGTTGAGAAGCAAAAGGTTAACATGGTATGGACACATGATGCGTAGAGATGATTAAAATGTAGTTAAGAAAATGATAAGTACTTATGTGAAAAGCATTAGGAAATTATTATAGGTAAGGTAAGGCGATGTAACAAAGCAATAAAATGGCGTTGAGTGTTAAATGTCCGAAATAAAACAACAAAGGTATTCCCAAAAATGTATTTTCATGAAGACTTATTAATTAAGGTTGACTGGAAAATGTCCTATGCATTAAGTCCGTCGATGCACAAAAGTGCATAAAGTTTAAAAAATTAAATAAATTAGATAATTTTGAATTACCTGAAGAAGAAATGTGCGTCGGGTGTTTCCTTGTGCACTGCGCTCTCGCCGCATTTGTATCGGCTTGGCATCGTAAAAAAAAGGCATGCGAGGTCCAGACGGGTCTAGCGACGGCGGCAAAGCGGGGCGCGGGGGCGCGGCGTCCGTGTTCCCTGGGGTCGCCGCCGAGCGCCGCGGCGCCACCGTCGGATGCCACCTGTAGCGGCGACGGCGCTCGTTCCGTTAAACATTATAGTGACTCCTGCGCGACGTCGCACTTGCACTTCTAACATACATACATAAATGTAAACGAACTATTCTGGCAGGACACCCCATTCCAGTCTGGTAAGTGTTTTACCTATTATCACACTATAAGCGACATAGCTTTGCGCGCGCGCACGAGCCTTTGTTGACAAATAACTCACATGTGTTTTTTTATATTTTGTGTATTTGTATCTTGGTCTTTATTGACAAATCTTTGTTTTATGTATGTAAACACTTTCAGACTCGACAAAACATAGAATTAGTTTATATTATATATTTATCTGAATATACAAATTTTGTATCAAACTGTATGTAAACAAAAAATAATCGTTTGCACCCAGGCGAGTGTAACTTGTTTAAAATATTACTTTATGTTGATATGAGTTCTTTAGATTTCAAGTTCGCTGTTTCGAGTTTACTAAGGCTCAACTGTCCGGCTTGCATGAATCAACTAATAAGTTTACGGAAGATAGTGTTCTATCTGAATGCGTTAAGGGTGATATTTGAGTGGGTGGTGCAACAACCTTGGGGGAAAGGGACGTCGCGCCGTCGCCGACGCGCCGCCATCCCAGGTAGGCTTGCACCGTTGTTGTAGATTAGCTCTTAAACAGAAATGACACTTCGCTGTGTATATTCCATTACTTACTAATCTTCCGTTAAAGAAAATAGTTTGATATTTGTTTATGACTTTTATATTTTTTTTATAAGTAGGTAGGTATTGTCACTTCAAAATATATTCTATTAGAGCGGGTTTCTTATTTTGTTATTTTGGGATCATCTTTTTTTCTGGAACAATTACTACGTTGTTTCTTTGCCAAGCTTTTGTCATAGGGGGTGATCGTCGTTGCTTTTTGTTCCAGTAAACAATGTTGTCGCCTGTTTCTTTTATCCTATTTTTTATGTAGATCACTGCTCAAGGGAAACCAGTGCGTTGCAATGTTTATTATGATATAAATTAATTTTAAGATTTGGACCTGACATACTTAAAAGTCTATACAATAACAATTTAAGTAATATTGGTCAATGAAAGATAATAACATATTCAAACGATCTAAATTCAATCCTAAGCCGTTCTCTTGTTTGCTTGTGCAAGATATAGGTAAACATTGTCGCCCTAATATTGACATCTACTTACTACGCTCCAAATAATAAAGACGTTCTATAGAGTGAGAATTAAAAATTATTACACCATTACTAAGAATCTAAGGATATTTATATTATGTAATAACAATAAAAAAAGTATTACCAAAGACTAACCCATTAGTTTCACATGGAAGCATTAGCAAAGTAAACACATTCATTGTCTTCACTATCAAGTTTTATTTCAATAGATATCTATATTTTATTAAAGTAAGCGATACACAATTAGGCACAAAACTAAAGCACGCTGTCATATCTCGAGCCTATTTAATGTGTGTCGACTGCAGTGATCGAACGGCGAGAGGCAAGTCAACCCGGGTTTCTTCTAGAGCTATAATTTCAATTAAGTCCAAGCCTTAATTAACTATTGTGAAACGTTAAGTCCTTAATTGAATTCTTGTTTGTTTATATTTTTTCTTCTGTCCGTCATCTGATTGTTTTCGCTTTCCCTGCAAGTTTGCGATAGAATGGTACTTATTTCGTTTTTTTTTTATAGTTTTGCAGAGGTCTTGCTGTGTAGGTTCACAGTATAGCAGTTGGAAAGAATGCCGTAATTAGTTCCGCCTTGTATATGAGAGTTTCACTTCTTTTTATAAAATAAATACACATTCGTACAATGTTGGCAATCGTTAAAAACGACACTCGTGTTTTCTCAACACAAAGATTTTTTTTTATAAGCCCGTTGTGTCCCACTGCTGGGCAAAGGCCTCCCCTGCAACAAGCCACTTCTCTCCATTTAAAGCCAGCTCCGGTCAGTCTCTGCAATAGGCGTCGAGATCGTCGCGATCTTTTATGGGGTCTGCCTCGTCTACGGCGTCCACCCTGAGGCATCCAGTGTTCCATGACCTTGGCCCACCGGTCTGGCAGTCTTCTTGCCCACATCCGCGACTTTAGTTTTGGATCGCAGCTCCGTGTTTCTAATACGATCCTGTCGCTTCACATCCAACATGCTAAGTTCTATTGTCCTTGGCAAACCTTGAGCTTGAACTTCTGAACCTTCTCTTCTGATATAAAGATATATTTTGACTGCCTCGGTGGCGTAGTGGTAGCGTATGCGACTGCTAAACACGAGGTCTCGGGTTCGATTCCCGGGTCGGACCAAATGTTTGTATGATCTGCAAATATTTGTTTCGGAGTTTGGGTATTTTCTATGTATAATATGTATGTATTTACAAAAAAAAAGTATATATGTATTTATATCAGTTGTCTAGTACCCATAACACAAGCTCTGCTTAGCTTGGGACTAGATGGCGTTGTGTGTTAGATGTCAGAAATATTTATTTATTATTTATTATTTATATGAAGAAAATTTTATACTGGCTTTTAGAAATATTCGAGAAAGCAGGAACGTGAAGTTATGCATTCTTAAGAGTGAGAAGAGCAAACACTATAAATTTTCATTAATTTAGGTTACAATAAAAAAAATCAAAAATAACTACATCAATTTACACATATATGTAGTACAGTTTATATGTTGCCACTACGTGGTATGACCTTCTATACAAAGATAGACGATATATTACTAACCAGATGGTCTTGTGGTTTGTGGACCAGACTGCTGAGCCAGAGGGCTTGGGTTCCATTCCCACCTTAGGGCAAATAATTGTGTGATAATTACAATCACTTGTTTGGTTTGGGTATAGTTTGTCTTTAAAAGGTATGTTTTAAAAACAAATAAGTACATTTGTCGAGGCTGCACAAAACTCAGGCTCGACCTTATTTCAGATCTGATTGGCGAGTGTGTGAGTGTGTCAAGTTATCGTTATAATTTCCAAAAGACCAGACGATCTCTAATTATTACATGCAACTTATAGTAACTTGTGTCAACAACTCCACGTGGTAGAAACAAAAATAAACCTAAAAATCCATTCATTCCATGTTCATTAGAAGGTATAATGTATAACTAGCTGAACCTCGCGGTGTTACCTGCAGTTATTAGTTTACATATTGTTTTTTTTTTTTAAATATCCTATATTAATCAGTAATGTAGCATTCAAATGGTGAAAGAATTTTTAAAATCCGTCCAGTACTTTTTGAGCCAATTCGTTACAAACATACTTACATACAAACCTTTCCTCTTTATATTATTAGTATTGATAAATAAATGTCCCAGATACGATAAGGTGGCATCTAGATTATTTTACTATCAAGCTAGCGAAGCTAACAGCGAAAGCGGGAAGTCATACAGCGATACATAGCTTGTTTGCTTGATTGTTCCCCATAAACATAATAGATGGCGTTGCAAGTACCATTCCAAACTTTCCGTATTTCCGCCTTTTTATAAAACACCAGCTTTTGTCCACGACTCCGCCCGCATGTATGTCGGATATAATTTTTTGGGTTTATATATAGCCTATGACGCTTAGATATAATGTGAACTACTAATAGCAAAAAAATTCAAAATCCGTTCGGTAGATCCAGTTATTACCCCCTAAAACGAAAACGCTGCTTGAGCCTTTTGAGATATAACTAAATCTTTAAAGCTACATCTTCTTTTTTTTTTTCTTTTTTTTTATTGAATAAGGGGCAAACGAGCAGCCGTATCGCCTGATGGTAAGCGATTACCGCCAGACACCCGCAACACCAGAGGCTTCACAAGTGCGTTGCCGGCCTTTAGGGGAAGGGGAGGGGGATAAGGTAGGGTTAGGGTGTGGGCCTCCGGTATCCTCACTCACTCGGTGAAACACAACGCAAGCGCTATTTCACACCGGTTTTCTTCTGTCTTCTCGGAGTAACATACGCTATATTATATTTTCCGTAAAGAACCCGTGCTAAGCCTGGGCCGGTTGCTAGTATTTATTAATGTCTTGATCTTCGATTACTAATAAGTCACAAAAGAAAAAGTTTTAATTAAATTACTTTGGTGATTTAGTAACTAAGTTTTTATGGTTCTGTAGACGAAATGGCATAAACGGAACCCCTATAGTTTCGTCATATCCGTCCGTTCGTCCGTCCGTATTGTAAGTATTGTATTTTACAGATTATTATGAACTTGTAATTTCGCATAAACATACATACATACTAATGACGCCGACATCGTGACAATTTAAAATCTTGAAAAAATAATATAATATATATAGAGAGAAAGTAGGCAGAGGGAGAGAGAGAGAGAGAGAAAAGATAGTTAGAGTCTGGCAGAGTACAGTCATGTAGCAGGGCCAAACGTAAAAAAACTGCCATTCATATTTTTTACCCGTTTACCTGTCTGTGTACCCCTGGCTGTTCCCCTGATGATACAGCGGAAAATATTTTTTACTAATTAAAAAAAATACAATATGGTGAAGTTTCACGACCAGGAGTACAGTGGTTACACACACGTACACACGGAGGGTCGCACATTGATGTGTGATCACTACTAGACATAAAGCTTTCCAAAAGCACGCCACTTGGTTCGATCCTCAACTTCTCGTATTCATTTCCTGCCAGTCTCATCTTGCGTAAATCACATATATTTGTAGCATCATAAATGAATAATTTCAATTTATTTTAGATACTTTAGCAGATGACAGATATATTCTTTTTCCTGTCTATTATTATCTAAATGTAAAACGCAGGTACTTAATCTGGGTTTATATCGTCCCTGTTATGTATTACTAGCTGACCCACGCAACCTCGTTTGCGTCTCGCCCGTAGCGTGAAAATTTTCCTTCGTTTTTGAAACATTCTTCATTGGTACTCCGCTCCTATTAGTAGTAGCGTGATGATATATAGCCTTCCCTGATAAATAGACTATCCAACACTGAAATTTTTAAAATCGGAACAGCGGTTCCTGAGATAAGCGCGTTCAAACAAACGAACAAACTAACTCTTCAGCTTTATTATTAGTATAGATCGATCCCGTCAAAATTTACACTATAATATTATCAAATCTCTATAAACCTACTAAATAAAAATGTATGTTGGTTGGTATGTAGGTATACTTTTGTTAAACGGGGTGATATTTTCTATTACTAACTAGAATAAGTATCAGAAATAGGTTCATTTATGATTTTACTACTTATTAATCAAGAAACTAATCAAGTTTGGTAATTAAAACGGTTTGTGCCACTGTACTCTGTAATAGTTGGGGCCACCTACTTACTTGATGCAATCTTACTTTATTTGTTAATTAGAAACTACTTCACTTAATAATAATGCGTACTTGATTATATGTATACTTTAACTATTTGAACTAACTCACTAATTAACTATTTCAATGGTTCATAAGCCTTATTATCGATAAAGCTATGGTACAAGAATAACAGATAGCTAATAAAAGTAAAAAAGAAACACGTTTTCTAAAAAAGAAGTATTAAATCATGACGTGGTATAAATAATTCTAGTGTTCTTGTTTACCTCTCTAGTTGAAACTTTTTCACACCCTACGGTTTAAATTCAAATACACTTCATTGTAAGCAGCCTTCACCGTAACGCACCTGTCGCTTAAAAAATAAAGTACTCACTTTTTTTCTGACATCTTGGACTGGCAAAAGCATCATATAATAAAGCCTCTGTGAAATCTCTCGCCCTCTCTGCCTCGGTGGCGTAGTTGTAGCGTATGCGACTGCTAAGCTTAAGCAAGTTTTAACAACAAAGAAAACCGACTGCAAGAACTGGACCAAATTGAAATGGGGCTACACGGGAAGCACCAGCTTTCAAATAGAAAAATAATCATCGAAATCGACTGCCTCAGTGGCGTAGTGGTAGCGTATGCGACTGCTAAGCATGAGGTCTCGGGTTCGATTCCCGGGTCGGACCAAATGTTTGTATGATCTGCAAATATTTGTTTCGGAGTTTGGGTGTTTTCTATGTATAATATGTATGTATTTACAAAACAAAAGTATATAAGTATTTATATCAGTTGTCTAGTACCCATAACACAAGCTCTGCTTAGCTTGGGACTAGATGGCGTTGTGTGTTAGATGTCCGGAATATTTATTTATTTATTATTTATTTATTTATCTCTTCAGAACAGGTTTGAGGATGTTTGGGTTTTGGTAACCACACCCAGACAATGAAAAGCAACTGCTCATTTGTTTAGTAGTGATTTATTTATTAGGCCGTGGTATCTCTTACTGGTCAGTGGTATATCTGTCGTAGAGCAGGGGCACATGGCTCTGTCAACGTTTCTGTTATAGCTGCCAAAGTGATTGTACTCTGCCATATGGAAACCATAAGTAGAATCACACAATGAAGATAACTCAGCATAGGAAACCACACTATGGTATTAAAGAACCCAGGATCATAGTGGGAAGGAAATATAATAAATAATAAATATTCCGGACATCTATAACACACAACGCCATCTAGTCCCAAGCTAAGCAGAGCTTGTGTTATGGGTACTAGACAACTGATATAAATACTTATATACTTTTTATTTTATTTTTTTGTAAATACATACATATTATACATAGAAAACACCCAAACTCCGAAACAGATATTTGCAGATCATACAAACATTTGGTCCGACCCGGGAATCGAACCCGAGAGCTCAAGCTTAGCAGCCGCATATGCTACCACTACGCCACCGAGGCAGAGAGAATATGTGCGCTGGCAGTGAGTTAGTAGTATTATATCGAGGTCGTTAAACAAAATTTAGTGTTGGTAGGTAATATTTCCTAATCCGGTATCTAACGCTAGTCAGTAGGTAGCTTGATTGTTGCGTTTCCAACATATGTTGATACAAAACACTGCATTTTTATTGCGTACATTAATATTGTTACGCGTTTAGTGTGAGTGATGTTTGTACAAATTAATGTTGACATTTATCTTCAAGAGTACTTGTCCGTTTTTGATGTGGTGTTCAGTAGTGGATTCGGGTTTGATTGGTGCATGTCATTAAATAGGTGTAAGAGCCCCGCAGATTACAAACTTTTTAATCTGCCATAAGTTTCGCGACATTTTAGTTTGAAGGCAGTTGTCGGCTGATATCTAATTCGTTATAACTTCCACTTCTAAACATCTTCAGAACCCATACACGCAATCAACCAAATTAAAGGCCGATCGAAAGTGTGCAGTTTGGGGGTATGGTGTCAAGTCACCAGGGGAGGTGCTGTAATAATTATTAAGTAGGTATGTCCAAGGAATTTAGTTGTTAAAACTTATTTTTCAAATTTATATTCTTAACCGACTTTAGATAGACTAGCCGTACTTAATTTAGGTTTTTCAATGAAAGTAATTCATTACTTATAACTGACACTAAGACTTTGGTGGTTAGTTTTTGTGTTCGGTCATAATTTTTTCAACAGTGTTTATGTTAAATTTCCATTGTTTATTTTTTGTTGAGAATTTAAGTTCTTTAGCGCATGTCGTGACTGTAAATGTTGAGATAATATAATTGGTTCAAGATTAATAACTTCATTGTAACTATATTCAAGTAGGGTACCTGACGTTGGTTTCGCAATTAAACAAATAATCATTGTTAACAATTGATAATGAAAAGCCGACGGTATTGACTCATAGAGTACGAAATGTAGTACGAAAAGTATCTAATCGAACTAGCTTTAACCTGCGGCTACGTAAGTACATAGTAGTAGGTATCTCCATGTCAAATTTCTTTGAAATCGGTGCAGCTTAGCCGTGAATGCGTAACAGACATATAGACAGTTACTTTCGAATTTATATGATGATTTTGAGTGAAACAGTTTTAGGTTTCATTTATGACATAGAAGTAACTGCTACCGAAATTGGATTAAATCGATGTCTGTAATAACCGAGGATACTGGATTAATTCACTTTTTTAGGAATTTAAAGAAATATTACCTTTAGAGTTAAAAGTAGATCATAAACCGCTCAAATAGGAGGAGAATTGCTTACGCAATATGACGCATTTTTTTAATTGACATGGCAACCATTCGACTCAGCTGTTACTGACATTGTCAAGTATTTAAAGTTTTCAATTAAAGTCTTCGAGTCTTCAATTCCTCGTTGTAACGAAATTAATGATAAAAAAACAAAGCAGTCATACTCTTAAAACTGCATTGGAAGCGTATGCGACAGCCGAGCTCGAAGTTCGGTTTCGATTCCCGGGTCGGATCAAATGTTTGTATGATATACAAATATTTGCTTCGGAGTTTGGGTATTTTCTACGTATATGAGTATGTATTTATATCAGCTACCTAGTACCCATAATACAAGCTCTGCTTAGTTTGGGACTAGATGGCGTAGTGTGTTAGATGTCCGATAAAATATTCTATTCTGCTATTATTCTATTCTATAAGGACTGCCGACAGAAGTTAAAACTAGAAATAACACACGGAGTTATATTTATGTTACCGGCAATCTGTATAATACAGGTATTCTACACAATACCTGGGCAATGTATACAATACCTGGAGTGTCCAGGCAATGTATGAAACATGAATGTTATTATCTATCATTGCATACTTTACGCAAGTATTTTATACAATCCCTGGAGATTGTATATAATAGCTAATGACCCACCAGCAATGTGTAAAATATTTAGTCTGTATTTATTTATTTTATGTTACTGCCTAGCTACGTACAAAATGACGAGTAAAGAAAACGTAGTATGTTTTCCTAAAATCAACTTTATTCAGAACTATTTAGGTTTAGGTTAGGCTAGAACAGAGACCACTCCAGATCCCTGTGTTGTTGTAATTGAATCATTTGGGTTAGATGAGTTTGAGTGGATTGCTTTTGACTTGTTCCTATAGATAACACACTACCAGCTGCGCATTAGGTATTGTATAGAATACCTAGGCAAAGTATAATATCTATACAAATAAAAATAAATCACAGAAATGTATGTATGCGCATAACTTCCGATCGACCACCAAATTGGAAAATTCTTTCTCTTATGTGTTGGTTATTACCAGGACAAGGTTTTTATAGAAGAAAATGATAAAAAAACACTAGTATTATATTTTCAAAGTCCGCCACTGTACACTACTCGTGGGCAATTGAGGCAATTTAGAAAAGATTCCCGAAAATAAGTGTGGCGGTGCGATGTTCACCGGGTCAGCTAATAAATAATATCTCGCACATTACCTACACTTTCTAGATATTGTATACATTCCCTAGGTATTGTATAGAATATCGAATCATACAGATTGCCGGTACCTAACATATACACATTACATAAAGCTCATGGAAAGCGTTCGGTGACGATGACGTGAGTTCCATGGTTTTTGTTCACCTAAAAAGACCGATTTAGGAAAAAACAAAAAAATACTATCCGTTCTACATACTAGTCCTTTTTTGATGAAATGCAACCACCTGGATCACTTTGATCAGTTATTTCTGCCCATGCCAAATATTTATAGTCTTTAAGTCTTCGTCGTGATGAAATTAATGATAAAAATATATAAAATGTGGATGACATGAAATGGGAACTGTCTTTCGAAAAAACAAAAAATGATCTCCAACATATTAGTGATAACCATGAGTTGTCATCATTAGTCACGTCATACCTGTCCCGATGTTTGTCTGTAATCAAATCTTGCAAGTTAAATTTGATCCACTTCCCGATTTCCGATTGAGCTGAAATTTGAAATATACATTTAGTTCTGATGACAATGGAATTACATATGATCGGTATTATTATTAATCCAAAATGGCCGCTGTAACAAAATGGCGGCGTACATATTTCTGAACAACGCATATAACAATACGGGTATTAAGTGAAAGTGCTTAAAGTTTTATATCTTTTATTAACAAGTTAAAAAGGCTTGTTTTAAAAAATAATTAAATAAGAAATCACTTGTTTAAATAGTATTTTATATGATTATGAACAAATTAGAAATTCTGAACAAGAATTGAAAAACTATCTCAGAAAGAAAGTCAACTATTTTTTTTATTTTTCTATCTGAATTACTTATTCTTTATTTCTATAAATCAATCAATCAACTATCTTTATTAGTTTTGTGGGGGAACGGTTGACATATTCCACCAACACAAAGGAAGGATCCTCCGACCAGGCGAAGTGATCATGCCTGGCGGGCCACTGCCCTACAGTTGATGTTGCGATTTTGTCCTTATGATAATCGGCGCGAGAACTTCTATTGCGCGATTCAGGATTAGCAGTTTCTTCGTATGGTACGTTACTCCGTGGTTCAGTATGTTATGTTGTATGTGAAGGTCGCCACAGTTCATAACATAAGGTAGATTTTTGTTGTCTATGCAGTGATGCCGTATTAGTTTGTTTCCTTAGACCCCTCTTACGATACTCAAAAGATTAATAGAGGTTTTGACACTCGTGTCAGAATCGTACACGTATTCTTAATTCATCACCACATGTCCCATCCATATTCCTAGCCTTTATTATACCCAAGATTTTTTAGAACTATCAGTTCAACTGGCACGTATATGACACATTAATTCTACGACAGTGGATATTCTCAATTGTTAGTTGATAACAAATTAGTTTATATACATTATAATGTAGCCAATACATCACTGTCGCCATAACATCAGTGCATTTAGAAACTCATCCCGCAGCGTTCCTGATTGACCTAATAACTATTATTTAACTAGTGCAGTACCTACGTCACGATAATATTTATAGTTGCCAACAATATAATATTAAAAGGCATACATTTAGGTTCACTTAATACGTTTATGATTACACGTTGGGAACGAGTAGATCGTGGCTTTTACAATGAATAAATTCAGTTTTGACGGTAAAATTGTATTATGCGATTTAATAAATACCGATAATAATGACAGGCTTTGATCGTGCAGATTGTAAGAGAACGTGTTCTTGTTTTAGGAATAAGTTTGGTTGTAGTTTATTTTTGGAGCTGGTAGTGTTGTTATATTTAATGCGAGGCAAGGCGGTACTGGGGCTTTGACTGTGGATTTTTTATTATTTTTTTTATAGAAAAGGGGTCAAACGAGCAGACGTATCGCCGGATGGTAAGCGATTACCGCCGCTCATGGACACTCGCAACACCAGAGACTTTGGGGGATGAGCAAGGGGATGGTGGTTTCCTCACTCATTCGGTGAAACACAGCGCAGGCGCTGTTTCACATCGGTTTTCTGTGAGACTGTGGTATCTCTCCGGTCGAGCCGGCCCATGCATACTAAAGCGTGGCTCTTCCACTATAAATGAGCAGTTGTAAATAAATATATTCTGGATAAATATTCTGGACATCTAACACACAACGCCTTCTAGTTCCAAGCTAAGCAGAGCTTGTGTTATGAGTACTAGACAACTGATATAAATACATATATACTGTTTTTTTTTGTAAATACATACATATTATATATAGAAAACACCCAAACTCCGAAACAAATATTTGTGGATCACACAAACATTTGGTCCGACCCAGGATTTGAACCCGAGACCTCAAGCACAGCAGTCGCATTCACTACCACTGCGCCACCGAGGCAGTCAATAAATAATTATTAGTGACAGATATTAGGGTAGTTATAGGTTTAACTTAAGCGCTTTTTGTCTCATCTAATTTGTATACACTTTGATTGAAATGCAAACGGATAGTAGGACGTTCTACATCTCTTTCTACTGAAAAACACTACTATAGGCCGACCGTTTATCTGAGTCCTCGCCTGCGCGGTAACAGGGGCGCGGGGGTATGACGACAAAGGTGACAGAGACAGGTGCGGGCGACATCTCGTTTGTATCTCACTAAGCGGCCCCGGCGCCCGCACCCGTCTCAGTCCCCTTTGTCGTCATACTCCCATCATACTCTACGTTACCGCAGGCGGGGACTCGGATAAAAGGTCGGCCTATAGTAGTGTTTTACAGTAGAAAGAGATGTAGAACGTCCTACTATCCGTTTGCATTTCATAATCCGATCAAAATTAGAAATTTAATCAGCGAAAAAAGAAAACAGAGAGAAAACAGCGAAAAGAGACAAAGTTGGCAGCAAACAAGGTACCCTTCGAATAAAACATTATTGAATAATCTCACAAAAAGCTCACTCGAGTAATACAACTGTTCAAAGATGAATGTATGTGTACTTATCTAAATCAACTAACCAGTGACCGCACTGCAGATTATTCGTTATGGAAGGTCACAAAGAATTTAAAAAGACCTGTTACGCAGACACCCATTAGAGAAGAAAGTGGGCAATGGGCTGTAAGTAATGAACAGAAAGTTATGAGATTTGTTGGTCATTTAGAACAAATATTTCGTCCGAATGTAGCAAATACTATGATCGAAACATGTCAAGACGGAAATAAATAACATGAAGAAGACATAAGACTTATAACTACCAAAAGAACTGTGCAGAGACACAATCTTATTATAGTTTTGTTTTATTAATTTAGGTCAAAGTAAAATTACTCATTAGTCAGTAGACTAGATCGTAATAGCAATGTCCTACTTGTATTAGTATGGTATTTACAGAAAAAAAAACTCTTTTATGTTTATCCCTTAATTATGTGTTTATATTGCGCTTATAATATTTCGAGTGTAGCACAGAAATCACTAGTAAACACGTTCACTAATTGAATTTTTGGTCTGTATAACATAATTTCGGGGTTGAGTGAGCACCCACCACGCCTTGAAACCAAATTTTTATATGATTTGCAAGTACGGAACCCCGCTGAGGGGATTGTATTGAAGAGTTACACTCTGAAGAACCCTCCGAGACCGCAGGGCGTGCTCTGCGGGCTTCTAATAGGTTGTTTAAATATATTTTTAACTATTTCAACCCCCTGTCGCGAAGTAATTGAAAGAGACAAGTTCATTTTTGGTACAATCACTATTTTAAATATTATGAGAAATGGTCAAACTTCTTTTAGATTAAAGTATGATAAGGATTTATGTTCTTTTAAAATAGTTAGTACGATTAGAATTCATTTCATGTAAAAAGGAAAAAGGAAAAAGGAAAGAGTACTTAATATAACCTTCTTAGATACCTTAAACGCATGAACTTAAATGAGTTCATACAATTACGCAAAAAAAATACACTACAAAACTTATTTTGAAATAGAACAAAACTCGTATATTTTTTTCGCGAATGCCGGTTAAACGCATGATGCAGAGATAAATACAAATACGGACAATCATCTGCGAATTTGTTGTTGGTTATCGTTTAGTCGTCATTGAGATATCGCCCGTGGAATTACAGCTGCATGTTTTGCAGAACATAAAGCAACAGGCGTCCTCATTGAAAAAGCTGTTAACGACTGTGGGAGGACCCAAAAGTCGCGCGTATCTTCACCGTTAAGGTAAACATACACTGTAGGATGTGTCTGATAAGTTTATTACACTCGACCGGTAAGCTGGAGTTGAGTGCAGGATATATACGTTGATAAACCGGTACAAACTGTCAGTTGAAGCCAGCCATGGTCTCAGTGGTAGATCCTAATGAAATGGAGCTAATCGGTTTATTTTGTGCTTTCACAATAACCGCGTAACTGCACAGGGACGACGGCCACACACGCTCAGTTTTGCCTGTACGGATAAACTGTAGACATCCCAAAGGGCGAAAATATAAAATACTCGTAGACCGGTCAATTTAGACATTCGAAGCTACCTAAATTCCCACCAAGCTGAAAATCAGTGATATTGTTTAAAATATGATTAAAAATAAAATCTGAAAGTTCTCTATCTTTCCCCTGTATGGAAAACAAAATATTCAAGGTCAAAGGTAAAAAAAATTGCTTATCGCGATTTTCAGCCAAACGGTAAGTTTTATCATAAAAATTATTTTATTTGTGCTAAAATTGAACTGAAAGTGAATTAATGCAAGTATCGAAAGAGCAGATGAATTTTCGGAATATCTTAAAAAACCGGGGAATGGAGAACTTTTAAATGTTATTTTTAATCATATTTTATACAATCTTACTGATGTTCAGCTTGGTAGGAATTTAGATAGCCTTCCTCTTCTTTGGTCTAATTAGACCGGACTAAAAAGGAATCGGTTACCTGAACAGGTGTGAAAACCTGCACAGTTGTGCAATATACACGATCCTGTTTACCTGTTAATTATAAACAGTACAGAGAAACCTGTCAGGTCCTACCAGCTACCTTTAACACAGCATTTTGATATGTTTCGCGAAGCTTGTGTGATACGGTTGAAGTACAAATATTTTCTTCTGAAAACAGGAAATTACCTATATTTAAATTATAGTTTGTTTAGCAGTCGAATTTAATCAACAATAAATTATTAAGGTATCAATGTTTTTTTTGTGTGATTTATTAGTCATTGTAATTTGATTTGTCTTTTTTGGCCTTAGGTGCTTATGTGCTTTTGTTAACTACTGGAGGCTGTTGATGATACTTTTTGTATCATGTTATTGTAATGCCTTTAAGATAGGCATATAGCATTAATTAAAACGAGGGCTTCATCTTGTGGGCTGCCGCCTAAACACATGCTGTCATGAATTCTTGAGTTTGACATTTGAGTCAGCAATTAGTTTGTAAACATTTTAGATGTAAATTTAGTAATTATAGGAATGTATTTAATTTCTTTTCTGTGGACTTTATTTAGCTTAATATGGCTGTAATATCAAATTTAGTCAAATCTTTTGTAAATTCAAATAAGTTTATTGATGGTAAAAATAGTTTTACTTAATTACTTAGATTGGTTGTGAAATAAAGTTTGTTTACGGTATATTAGTGAATGCTGTGAATAATTACGTTTAATGATTTAATGATAATTATATTTACCTTCAACGACTTGTACAATGATTTAAGTGTTAACTATTTAGATGTTATAGGCAATTATAATGAGAAAGCTAATAACTTTCTAGAACGTTATGGAAACTTGGTAATCAGGTTTCCTCCAATACTTTTCTTGGCTATTAAAATGATAATTAATTTCTAGCAAGCACATTTAATGATGACATCATGACTAGGCAACAAACCAGTTGTCTTACGCTCTGCTTTAAGACAACTGGTTCGATATATTCACGCACAATTGAACTCACTACCTAAAATCATGGCACAAATGGGTAGGTTCATCTGAAGAGCAAGTCAGGAAGTGAATGGCGCCACAAAAAATTATGCCCACTCTAGCCTAGACGTCATCTCAACGCTAGGTAACGTGGCTAAAACAAAATATTGGCCAACAATACAAGAGAATATAAGCGTTAGCGATTGTAGAAAGAGATGTAACTTGGAACGTGGGTAAGGGGGCTGTGTTAAGTAAGTCTTTTATTAATTTTCCGGCTATTCCCTGGAATGGCTGGACTGACTTTCACTAACTTTAGAAAAAACAGGGTTACGCGAAAACGAAATAGAACCTATGACCATCACATCCGTTTCAAAACCACAGAAAACATGGTAAATAGCGCAGGTCGTAACTAGTGTTATAAAAAGTATCTAAATAAGTATGTATTATGTGTTTTTAAAATACCAATATTGTCTCGGAAGAATTCAGTATCTCGGGAACGATCCTAACGATTTTCATGAAATTTATTTAATATGCAGTCGGTTTCATTTTAGCATTCACTCTTAGAAAATTTACCTGGATTTTTTTTTTTGGTAAATTTTATTTTATTGAAGTAAATACTTAAGCGCTTTGCGTAGATCGACAATCTACGCAAAGCGCTTATGTATTTATTATCGGGAGATACCAATATTCTTCTCTATCATTCTTCTCTTCATGCATTTCTTTAATTAAAAAATAACATTCATCATCAAACGCATCAAACAACAACAGCATTTAACAGTCCACTGCTAGACATAGGTCTTAGAGAAGAGAGGCCTACCTATGAATAAAAAAACTTGTAACTCTTTAGATGATTCATTTTACTAGATTTCCATGAATCAAATAAATAAATTTCATTTCATCAGTGAGTGAGGTAGGTCAGGTCCTAACGAGGCTGTTGTGCAAATAACAGTAGTGTCTTACAATCAGATAAAAGTCCTAAAATACATAAGATATAAATAATAAAGTTAATGGTCGTGTTCAGTTCTCACAAAAGTGGAAGTGAACACGTCATGGGCTTCGCTACGCCAGCCAACTATGGGCAAATCGTTTGGGTTGTAACATGTAATTCAATCTCATAAATATTGTTGCAAATAATACATATCATGTTCAAATCGCAATGTGATTGATGTAAAGCGTTTGCGATGTGAATTTGCGTCGTTTAACTAGGTTTGCCGGCTGGTTTCCTCTGTGTTTTGGAATAAAGTTTGTTGTAACTAACTTTATAAATAAAGGGTTAGGTGCAGGAAGCAGTCTTCAGTTTGACACGTAATTTTGATATTGATATGGCTATGTTTAGAGGGTAAACAGTGTGTGAACTTATTATTATTATAGAGCATAAATACTGCATTACGCGATCTCACTAAATGGCTAGATAATAATAACCTGAACTTAAATGCAAACAAAACAAATGTTATACAATAGTAAACGAGACATCATTAAAAATTAGGTATAATGACCAAACGTTAGACATAGTGGACTCAACCACTTTTTTGGGCATAAGTATTGATAAACACTGCCTCGGTGGCGCAGTGGTAGCGTATGCGACTGTTCAGCTGAGGTCTCGAGTTCGATTCCCGGGTCGGACCAAATGTTTGTATGATCTGCAAATATTTGTTTCGGAGTTTGGGTATTTTCTATGTATAATATGTATGTATTTACAAAAAAAAGTATATAAGTATTTATCTCAGTTGTCTAGTACCCATAACACAAGCTCTTTGCAATGAAATTAGGATATTTGAGGTAGGGCATAGGCTACTCTTTTTTGTGATAACCGACACTTATACAGCTATTTACCTATATAATTTTTAAATTTACACAATAAAGGTGTAAAGTTAAAGAGCATAGATAAATAAGCGCCGTGTTTTGAAGTGTCTTAAGCTTCTTTTGTATTCTAGATGTTTCTTTCTCAATTTAATGTTCAAAATCTGATCAAGGTAAACAATATGATTGTTTTTGAAACTGTAGTGAGATTTCACATGGCTCTATATTATTCTATTCTAGGGCTTGGTAGTGCCTTGAGGATATTTCAATCAACGACAATGTGAAAGGCATTAAAATATTTTCCCACGGCTTTGAACCAATAATTCCTTTATTGTTTCGAAACTGTTATAAGTCTTGAAAACTTTTACATACAATTACGATGTTTTATTGTGGTTAAGCCACAAAATATCCTCTTATATATCTCTCTCTGTTATATTTTCCTCCGAACTATTACCCAGCGTGAATGTCTATTACGAAACGGCTGAAATTCGATTTTTACGTCGAGCGACTGCCGTCAGATCTACATAACCTAAGTACTAAGCGGTATATACTCGTAAGTTTTGTAGAAAGGCTGTCGGAATCTTTGTGTTCCAACTACCCGTTATGTTAGCTACATATTGATATTGGTGCCGTAACCAGAACGAAAAATTGTGTATTTCTTATATTATAATAAATAATATGAATTCTTATTTGAGTTGTTTTGAAAACGATAACTAAAAAATCTTGAGAGGTGTCAAGGGACACCCGGATGAAACGAAGTTCGAAATAAAAAGACGAAACGAAAATATCTGGCTTGCTTTCTATAAGAGAGAGAGAGAGAGAGAGAGAGAGACAGAGAAACATGCACACGCCTCACGGCTTACAATAGCTTACTATAGCAAAAAGTGTCGTTACAACTTTTCGTCTTAATTTTTTCCGTCTAGCCTCCTTTTTCAACGCGCGATAAGGAACTTCGTTCCAATTTTATAATAATAACTTAATGCAATACTTATTATTTGATCGCGTTCCTTCCTGTAGGTGCATTTAATGTATAACCTTCCATTTTCGGCGCCTTGTGTCATATACCTACCTGTGGAAAATTATTTTCTTGTTTCTATTAAATAGTTAAAAAGTTCAATACATCAATTATCGTTTCCGATAAGAATCATATTATTATAGATCGATTAAGTATAAAAATATGGGACTTGCACGCTGCACTCAAACTAATACTACTTCAGTTATTAGAAGTGGTTGTATTTAAAAATATAGTGAAGGTATACCCATGATAGCACGATAGTCTAGTTATGAATAAAGGGGAACGTCAGATATTGAGAAATAGAGTAACTATTGGTCTAATGGTTAGCGGTTGTGAGGTTGCGTGTTCAATTCCCACTTTCGACAAATGTTTGAGTGTCGAGCACGTTATCATGTGTTCTGTGTCTTGGTGTAAATAATCTATAATACATATTAGAATTTCCTATTTCCTTAAATATATTAAAAGCATCCTAAAATAGGAGTCTCGAGCAAACGTAGTGTGTGACGCGTTGCAACATGATAGACCGATGATTTGAAAAAAGTGGCGGATGGTTGCGTAATGTCCTAGACCGGGATAGTTAGTACTCCTTGGGGAGACCATTTACCAGTGGACGGCGATGGGTTGATTGAATGTACACATACACATGTACGAAGGAAAACGGTCAGAACCCACTATTTACCTATGTACAGGATGACTGTAGATACTAGTTTTTTATAAGGAAAGTCTCGATATACGAATCGTTCAAAGTCCTGAAAGGGAGTGTCGATTATTTCTTTTTCATTTTTATAATAATGAACGTGTACCTTATGTCGACGCAGTAGGTCTCATGGAGACGAAAACAATGCTTTTTGTATCCAGTTTTCCTTTCTCTACAGTTACAAATGTCCTATTGGAAGTTTATTATATTATCTCTTTACAGATTTAGAAAAGAGCAAAGTTCTTGCGATTTTCTTGAAAGTTGATAGTTTCATAATACAGATATAATCTATTCTGGTATTGACTTAAGATATAACTAAATCCTAAAAACGTATCTTTGGATTTAATGTGACTTCGTCGCGATAAATGAATTCTTTCTTCCTTAGATATGGTATTCATCTACATCTTCCTAGCTTCTATTATTCCCACTTTGCTGATAAATCGTTCGCAGTGCAAGTTGCACGCCTGTGGAACTCCTTACCGGAAGCCGTAAGGCAGGCACAGTCAGTGAATACCTTTAAGAAACTCGTCAAGGATCACTATATATCTATGTAATATCTATATTCTTTATGGACATGTAAGATGCACAACGATGTGAGTTCGTTGTGCATCTTCTACGGCATTTACCATGGGGAGTGCTCCGAGGAATTGCTCGGACTGATCCCTGCCCCCTCTTTCCGCCATCGTCCTACGCAACAGAAACGTCATCCCCATCATCTAGATGGTTGGCAGTTCACAACCGTGCGATTTTTCCGAAACTTTCTGCTGCGCACAACAACACTGTAATGAGCTGTCGCCTACGGTGTTCCTGGACCTATACGACCTATACATATACATAGGTATTACTTAGAAAAAAATTAAAATAAATCAAAAGTTCAAAAATCGAAAAAAATATCTAAATAATGCCAAAACAATCTAGTCTTTGCTATACGCTTAAATTTATCCAATTTTCTTCTCTCTTTAATGGTAAACGTTTCGTTTTTTAACCTCGCTTACCATACTAAAGTAAACACCTCCATTAGCCAATAGGGTTGCACTCATAAACACCACTACGAGTATAAACAAATGAACTATATGCTTGCATATACTTACAACTCGCGTAAAACTGATACATATATCCCATGTCAAGATCAATTTAAGCGCTTGTTCAAGCGCCTCGAGCAGTCGCACTCCCTAATTACGAATTATAAAAATATAATATACCCTTGTACTTGCTACTTTTTGTTTCGGTAGCTGAGGCCTACCACAAAATTATCATGAATTAAAATAGGCTG
Organism: Spilarctia lutea; assembly: GCA_916048165.1. Taxonomy (NCBI): domain Eukaryota; kingdom Metazoa; phylum Arthropoda; class Insecta; order Lepidoptera; family Erebidae; genus Spilarctia; species Spilarctia lutea. The sequence continues at coordinate 24,909,483 of OU696470.1, read as the reverse complement.
GGTACGATTGACAGCGGGCTTCGCCGACATTATCTCCGAACCGGCTGTTAACTTGTGTCAATAAATTTTTATGTTTTCTTAATTGTATCGAATTATTTTTGTTTTACTTTTTATTGCGATTATTTTATGGCGGCCATTAAAATACTGTGCATTACTTTGTTGGTTGACACCTTTTTTGTATTTCATTTTTGCTTTGACTTGGACTAGTTGTAGAAAAGTGCAATTAACTTTTTACTAATTTTTAGCAGTTTTTTTGAGCCGTCTGTGTTTGTTTCTCTCTTGTCGTATGAAATGCAAGCCTTTGTTTGATACTTCAGTCTACTACTACATAAATAGTTTGAACGCTTTCCAGCCAGGTTCTTCCTTATAGGGGTATATTTCAAGACCTTATTTAGAATACTTACTCTTTTATTAAATTTGTTGTTTGTGACTGATATTTTGCCCTTTAGTTAAGAATTATCGAGATTATATAATATACATGCAAAATATTAAATTTATGTCTTGATACCCGCTAGCGATGTGACTCCATCCCTAACTGAAGCGTGAGCTTCTATGACTTTGTTTATTTAAAATAAAATAATTACGGTTAAACAAAGTAATGGCTGCTTTTAGTCAGGTATTTAGTATTAAATATCGATAATACGAAGGCTTGTCAGGTCGGCAGTCTATGTTAAAGCCAGTTTAATGTCTGCCAGTGAGTTTGACTTCTACCAAGGACAAACAATTATGACTAACGGACTCCTTTTGCCTCCTACTCTATAAAAATCGCAACTATTCTTTTAAAAATATTACCAAGGGAACAATTAAACTCCATGTTTGAGCTCAGAAACGAATACAATATGTAAAATAACCTGATGCTTGAACACAAATATGTATAATATGAACGTTAACGTGGCTTTGTTCACTGCTTACTGGAACTGAATTTGATCGATGTTATTGACACTCAAACTAAATGTTTCCGCTGTATACATAGTTTTGCTTACTTCTTATAAATTTACTATCTCAATGTATCGATTCCAATCGATTCAGTTAAAAAGTATGTGTGTGAATATAGTATCGAATAACAATAGTATGATTAGTAAGGCCTCCCAAGGTGGACGCTTTATAACTTGCTATATAGGGTACAAATAAATACGTATTCATGATTCAGGAGCGTTTGAGTGCGTCGATTCGTCAAGGATAACCAGTAAAATTACATACAATGTGTAGGTGGCTATTAGGAACATTTTAGTGTACCAACGAAAGCCCATAATAACAGCAACATTTAGCAGTCTATCGTGTCTTATTCAATGTTTTATTTTGCAAGTTATATTTTAAATTTTAGTAAAATTTAAAATTTGAAGAGTATGTTTGGTTGAACAGGTTAATTTCCGGCCCGAACGGGGCGGCACCACCCTCTCACAGAAGACCAACTTAAAATGACAGCATACATGATGTCTGGTTTTGTTTTTGAGTGCGGGTACAGAAGCAAAATGATGTAGAAGCATCTCAATAAACCACTGTAGTGTGTCTGCATCCACAATAAGTAGGCCAACCACTACCCTTTGACTACTCATGTTTTCCTTAGACAGAATTGAGGCACTTTGGTAGGCCAATACATATGTATGTATATGAATGTTTTTTTATTATGTAAGGGGCAAACGAGCAGGCGTAAGCGACGCCTGCAACACTAGAGGCGTTACAAGTGCGTTGCCGGCCTTTTAGGAAGGAGTACGCTCTTTTCTTGAAGGATTGAAAGTCGTATTGGTCCGGTTATATTTATATAAAAACGAAGTTCATTTATCTAGGAATGTTATAGTTGATATACAATCACGATACGTGTAACAGTAAAAGATGTTACTAAAACAGAGCCTATATACTATTAGTGCACCACGCCATTGTCCAATCAGTAACTATTTACAGAAACAGTTTTTATCCCTCTCCTGTTTACATCACGTGCACCACTGAGTGCCCCCAGGGTTATTGGGGGTTGAGTCTACAGCAACTTTACTGAGTTGCTAAGTCATAGTATCACTGTTAGCGCCCCCTATTATGAAGTTTTCTATCTGACGTTTTTGAGGTATTCCTTTTCAAACGGCCGATTTTACTGATTAGTAAGCTATCTAGAGAATAATTATTAATGTCTAAGCCTGGATTACATCAGTACTTCCCATACTTAATATACTCGTACATCAATCTGCAGAGCTACACTTAGTAGGAAAATGTACTAGAACATTAATTATATCTCATATAGGTTGCATAAAGGACGTAGTAATCCTGTGTCCCAGACAGTTTAGGTATATTGGAAAGTTACTAGTCTTGTATGAAAAGGCAGTATATGTTTTATTACAAACTGGTGATCATTAACATATGAACGTACTTAAACCAGCCCTCTATTCTGTACTATAAAAAAAAAGTTAATCTCCTAGCCTATGTTGAGATCGTGAGAAAGTCATGATAAACATATCAATTTTGAGAATCGACCAGCTTTCTCGTGAGTCCTAACTGTTTATTAGTACCCTATATAAAGGTTCCAGTAAGTATACCAGCGTTCCCCGGTAGCCATTTATTTATTGAAATTACTTACAATTTGATTGTGGAGTGTAATAATGGCCTGCAACTCCGTAGCTCCGCTCGCCTCGATATTAAGGCAGTGTTTTGTTTGAAACGACTCGAATTAGATGGTTTATATGTTAACGATTCGGTCGGTCTGCGGATCGCGATTCACGGACATGCCTATATTGTATATATCTGTAGATTAGCATATCAGGTCGTGCATTTTGTACTGCGCTAGATTATAGGAAATCTACATTGTTGGCTTTGCTTAGTAGTAACCAAAAGAAGCATTTAATATCTTCCAGTAAAGAATGTCAGAACTCTTTCTAAAACGTATTTTATACTGAATTTCGGCGAGGGCTGCACTCGCGTATATGACGGTTATCTTAGTCTATGTATTATTCTATTATGTATAAGGGCCATTCTCTACTAACTGGAAACTTGTCTATTGACAGTTGTCCCAAACCTATTTTTCGAGAAATTTTAAAAATAATGTGTTAAGTCTATAGATAGTTATAATATAAATACATATAAACAAGAGACCATTTGTAATTTTCCCTTATTTTTCGAATTATAGACAATTTTGTAAAAAAATGCGACAGAGGACTGTTTTGCCACCCAGAGGACTGTTTTTTCCACCCAGAGAACAGTTTATGTCATTGTTTATATGAAGAAAAACAAAATATTAATTAGGTATTAAATGTAATGAAATAAATTATCTTCTTTATTGAATACTGTATCACATACAGAGTTAAAACACTTATATTTATCAGGAACAAATTGCGAGCTTAGCTCTCTAAGTAACGAATTAAAATAATTATAATCAAAATTAAGCTTATGAGTACCTAACTCATCAGCCTTGTTTACTTATCAATGCAGACTTATTTCTCAAAAACAGGTACAGGTATATTAAAATAATAAAATATTCGTTTCCCTTTTCGGGCAATATCTGGGTTTGGCAACTTCTTTAATACTTGGTCAAAGGACACATCAGAAACATCATTTTCATCGACTCTGAATGTCTGTTCTTTGTCATCACACATTTTTAAGAAGGTAACTGTTAGTTCGCCTTCTTCCGTTTCTATCTTATTGATTACTGCAGCATAACAATATTCAGTTTTTCTTACTAGAAATTTAACCAAGACGTAATCACCGATGGTGTAATTCTGTTGGTTGATTGAACTAGGTCCAGCCATTGTGGAATCCTGTGATTTGTCCATGTTTTCACTTCCAGAGTCTGTGTAAATGCCATCTACATTAAGTTTTGTTTGGTTTTTATACTCTAACACTCCTAAATTAAAATGCTGGCACTCGTCTTCACAAGTGCAACCTTTTCATTATGAGTTTAGCGGCACTTGGAGCTGATTGCAGAGGACTTAATATTTCAGCCTTTACTTGATGTATTTTTAAAGTGCCATTAAAGCTTTTCAAATTAACTGTTTCATTTTTAAGTTCGTCTGTCAATTCTTGGATGGCTTTATCGTTGATTGTAAACAAGGTAATTGCGATACATCTTCGTTGAATAGCCTCTACAAATGATTCCAAGCTATCAATATCACCTCCTGTAGCGACGACAGCATCAGCGGTTCTCTTGCAGGTAGCTCCAATGCCATCAGGGGCCCCTTTGCCATGGCCACTCTCTGAATAGTTCCAGGTAAACTTCTTCACATTTAAAACCTCTTGTTGAAGCCTTAATGCCAGGATGTAAAACATCGTTTTGTTTCGGTATTGAGTAACGGGTCCATCGCTGACGAAGTGGATGCTCTTTATGTTTGGTGGGAGAGTTTTAAAGATTAAATGCTCTATTTAAACAGGGTCATTTTTTAGCCGTTGATATCTTAATCTTTCTGCAATTCGTTTCTGCTCTTTTATTTCTTCTTTGGTTTTAGGTTTCTTCTTTGGTGGCATTGCGGCCATACTAAAACAAAAAACATACTTTCAATATTTAAAAAAAACGTAAGGGTTTAAAAACAGGTAGTTACTAGGTACGTATTATTTTATATTCCAAAATCCATAATAATAAAAAACAAAAGACCAAATTAGTGTGACAGGCCAGTGTAAGAAAGAAAGAGGCTATCGGCAAGCAGTAGGTTAGTGCAGACTATAAAGAATATTAATAAAATACACGGACGTCAAAATAAAACAGTCCTCTGTCACATTGAACAGTCCTCTGTGTTATAAACTTCCAGAGGACTGTTGCACAGAGGACTGTTATTTTTCGTAAAAAATGTCATACCACGCATTATTTTAAATATTACTTCATAACACAGGAACAGTTATAAATTGTCACACTGAGCAATTTTTTTGTTAAATAAATATAATTATAAAGCATAAAACATCGTAAAATAGACTTACCAGAGGACTGTTCACTCAACACTACAGAGACGTGGCTCCCACACAGACGCGGAGTTGTCACTGCCCAAAATGACGGCGACTTGTTTAACATGGCGACCGAGCAAACTTCACACTGCTAACGTTCCGTGTCACGCGAAATGTAACCACAATAGTGTTAAATATGTTTGTGGCACCATATTAAAATTGTGACAGAGGACTGTTCAAAAATGTATAGGACAAAATTCCGAACACTAGTTTTTAGTACTAAAAAAATCTCTAAAATTATAATTGTTTTTTGTTCACATGCATTCAATATTCTGTATTTTCATAGAGTTATAAAATTTTACATATTTAAATACAACTAATAAAAATCGTACCGAATCATACTCGATCCGGAATTAGGACATAACAGAGGACTGTTTTTAGTGGCTTTTAGACCGAATTTATGAAATGATTATGATTCTAAATAATGATTAAGCTTGGCTCCTTAAAGAAGAGGTTATATATTATGTGTTTTAATAAATAAAACTATGCATTAACATAGGTAAAGTAAAAAAAAATGCTTGGACCACGATTTTCCTGTTAGTAGAGAAATGCCCATAAGCTATATCATTATACTAATTTCATCTTAATCCGTTTAGTAGTTACTGCTCTTTTATATTATACTACTCATAAACTTTCGCAATTATAATATTAAGGTCTGAGACTATTGCAGCCGATGGACAACTGCAAGTCAAGTAGCCGATGTCTGCCCTTTGTCTCTTCGTCATATGAATATCAGGGGAGTAGTTAACAGAAGTTGGAGCTCCGATACTCTACGCACTTGGTAAAAAGCAATAAAGTAATTTCTTAACAGAAGTTTTCAATGAGTCGGTGGTTCCATCAAGGCCTTAGCAAAGATCTTTAAGAACTAGTGTTTACTTACTCCTACCCCTGAAAACTTGAAACAAACCAATTTAACCCGTCTGGCCAGGGTGCTATAGTAAGCCAAAACCCCCTTTCTGGGTAATGTTTACCATACCATACCTGTCCTACTACGATTAGCTACTTGCATGAAACATTAACGAAATAAACAATGACGTGCCTGCCTGTCTAGTAGCTAGTGATTCGAACTGCTAAGCCATAGGTAGTGGGTTCGGTTCCCACTGAGGAGGTGTAATTTATCCCCAATATAAATGTATTTAGAAATATTTGTTTTTTATGGATAATAAGAAGCAAACGAGCAGACGTATTATATGATAAGGCATAACCACCGCCAATGGGCACCCGCAACACCAGAGGCGTCAGAAGTGCATAACCGACCTTTGGGGAAGGGGAGAAGGTCTCCGGTTTCGTCACTCATTCAGTGAAACACAGCGTAAGCGCTATTTCATATCTGTTTTCTGTGTTTATCAGCTGTCCTTTGACTTTTAGGCGTTAAATTTGGGAAAATACTTATTCGTATGATGTTAAAATGCATAACTTTGGGATGCATATATACCGTGGGAGAGCTATGCTTCGGCATGAACGGGCCGGCTCGACCGGAGTGATACCACGGTCTCACAGAAAACCGATGTGAAACAGCGCCTGCGCTGTGTTTCACCGAGTGAGTGACGAAACCGGAGGCCCTACCCCAACCCCTTCCCCCATCCCCTTCCTCATTCCCCAAAGGCTGGCAACGCACTTGTGACGCCTCTGGTGTTGCGGGTGTCCATGGGCGGCGGTAATCGCTTACCATCAGGCGATACGTCTGCTCGTTTGCCCCATATTCCATAAAAAAAAACATAATAATATAATATCGAAGTCGTAGGGACTACCACCCATAAAGGATTACATTAAATTATTAAAAAATTGCAATTGACGAGGTATATGCCCAGCAGTGGTATGCAATGTGCTGATGATTATAATTAAAACAATATCAATTACATAGGCAACGATTAGTCACCACCTGTCAACTAGGTGTCAGATCTCATCATTATACAGAATAGACGTAGATCGCACCATCACCAGCATTGCCTCATTTTCCTTGCTATCTAAATCTCAAGAAGAAGCTATGCCCATCATTAATAACTTACATAGGTCAGGAAACGCAAAAGTTCTTAAACTGAATAAGCTACGCCTGTAGTTCATCTAAATGTAACAAAAAATACTGTCCTAAAATTAGTGAAACGAATTTGAACATTTGCATTGGTGTAATACTCGTACATGAAATTACTCGAAACAAAAGTTCCACACGTCAACTGAACCACATTTCAAGTAAAACAATTCTGTACAAAAACTACAACACATTCAGTATTCCATGTTTGCGCGGAACTCAATCTAATACTTATTCTTATTTGTCTAGCTGGCTCGTTGAAAGCCAGGCATGCCGAGCGCGGGCCACAATTAATCATTGAGATAAACCCTACCAATGAAGGAAGGAAGTATGCTACATTTATATTTTGTATGACAAAATACCTAGCGGTTTGATCCGGACATAAAAACTCTAACAGTCCTCATTGTAGGGATGCCAACGATTGTTACGACTATCGATATCTATAATGTATGGTAAAATTCTTGTCGCTCTTCTGGGATCTGTTGGAATAGTTTTGTGAAAAGGTATCAATCAATTCTTTTGTTCGTACCAGAAAGCTTTAAAAAGCACACCTATTTGATTTAATCAATGATCGTCCGTGGGATTGGTCGTCATATATCAGAAGAGATGACAAATCTATATATATCATATCATAATGTGACTACAGTGGGGTTCATTTCAGGCTTTAAATTTACACTTATGACTTAGTGAATAAGGACATAAAAGGACATAAATTTAACGAAGTCCATTACCCGCTATTTTGTAGTTATTGTTTCACAAAGTGCTGAAATATTTACCTACAACCACATATGTAGTTATCTAAATTCAAACTTAACAAAATCAAATTAAATTACATTAAGCTAAAACAAATTAAGTTAAATAAATTAAGTTAAAATTAAATGAAATAGAATAAATAAAATAAAATTTGAACCTGATAAACTGACAGACCATCAATTTCATACCTTTGAACCGTTTATTCGACCTAACACATACAAATGACTATTTCACGTATGTTTGTAAGAAATTATAGTTTACTTATGACGTTGTTAAGATAGATCGTCCTAGTCACAGGGTACTACTAGGCACGCAGTTATATAATACTCGAAAATGTATTGCCACTCTTCTAAAATATTTAATTTAAAATTTACAAATAGTAATATTACAAATAACAAACACGTTCTTCGACAAAGAAAATTAAATATATCATAGTTTTCGTAAATTTTGTAATTTAAAAACATACCAAATTTTTATTTTTTAGGTTTCTTGTAAATGTATGAGTTAATGTACTTGAACAGTTACTCAATTAATTCACTCAATATTAATTCTTAAGTAGATAAAGAATAAATAAACCATCGATATGTTGTATTAGTCGGTGTGATCGTCCCATCCCTAGCATTTCACATTTGAGCCTTTCGCGTAGTCGCTTATCGGTGGCGTTTTACATTTTTATTGCAAGCGGATACGGGCCGCGCTGCGCCGACGTTATTATTCCTCCCTGCAATTATTGCTTAGAGAAGTCCGGCCGACAAGCGTTGCGCGATTGTTGTGCGACTGTTGCTGTGTGTTCTTATATTATATTGTGATACATACGAGATAGCAAAGTAACTTTGATGTATTGAAACAATTAGATAGATACTAAATAATACATGTCAGCAAAACAAACAAAGTATTGATAATTTTTAGTTAGAGAGCGTCCTTATTTTTAACCGAGTTCAAAAAAACGAGGAGGTTATCCTTTCGACTGTTTTATTTTATGTTTGTTACCTCATAACTTTCGACTGGGTGAACTGATTTTAATGATTTATATGAAAGCTGGTGCTTCCGTGTGGTCCCATTTCAATTTGGCCCAGTTGTGACAATGTCATCCATGAGGAAACCATAGAAGTCTTTTATTTGCATTAAGTATGTGCGCGACAAATTGACGAATAACTCAATATCACGCCAACCGATTTCGATGATTCTTTTTTATTTGAAAGCTGATGCTTCCCGTGTGGACCCATTTCAATTTTGTCTAGTACTTGAAGTCGGTTTTTTTAACCTAAAATTTTGTAATATTATCTTTTGCAATGACATTTTCGCGAAAAATTTATTTATTTATTTATTTATTAACTTATTGCACATGAAGTACAAAGGCGGACTTAATGCCATTAGATAGATTTTACTTGGGGTTATTTCAAGATATTTTGATTGTTAAAGTTTTTCATAATTTTTTATGTATTTTTATGACAAACGAGGAGACTATCTTTTCTTGAAGGTATGAAGGTCGAAACCGTCCAGAAATACGTCAGAGGATAATCCTACTGCTACAAATATCATAAATGCTAAAGTTTGTGCAGATGTTTGTTACTCTTTCACTCAAAAACTACTGAACGGATTTATTTAAAACATTACAGTAATATAGCTCATACGTTAGAATAACACTCTCCAGTTGAAATTAATTAGTGATAATAAGTTAAAACACATGAAATGTTATAAGCCTTGTGTCTACTCTTCCACTCCACATATACAAAGTGAATTCGAATCATTCATAGGGAGTCATTATTATTTTGAGTAAGTGTATGTGTAAGTGATGGTGGTATTGCTGGTTTACTAAGAATAATACTGAAAGGTGTTTTAATTTGAATGATGTTTCAATTGATAAGTGTTGTATATTTCAAGCTTTAGTGTCTAAACACAGTAGATGATCAATACGGGGGGATTAAATAAACATTGTTGAAATTGATAGGTGGGTTTCGCGTAGTGCGCATACATGCGTGTAGCCTACATCGCTGGTTTCATTATACTGATGAGATGTACTCTATAAATGTTGACAGTGGATGTTGCCTGAAGTATTCTGATATTCTGTTTTGATCTAACTCGATATTTACGTGTTGTTACGTGAGTTACACTAATAGACTTAGAATAACAATTTGTGGATCTCGCAAAGTGTTGTTCCATATAGGGTTTGAGCCCTTACCGCAATAGGCAACCTTTTAAAGAGTACAATCTTCTTGGCGCAGTCGGGTAAAAGAAATCTGCATTCAATATCGAATTGCTCTATATATTGAGTCTCAAAGTTTAGTACTCTAATAGAACACAACACACCTTTATTCAAGCCACCTTTAGGAATTTGCCGTAAAGCAAGTCCTCCATCGCGTCTGGATTCTGTCTGTTTGTCTGTTCTCGATAAACTGAACAGTTACGGAACAGATTTTTATGCAGTTTTTACTTCTTTATAGATTGATTCTTAAGGATTGTTTTCCTATATAATTGGTTACATTTTTGAGTATATTGGCTATAATATAACTATTTTTTGTTGAAGACGAAAAAAACCGCACATCTGAGAGAAACATACATAATGAACCCCGTGCGAATAAAAGTACGGTAATGAAATAATATTAAGTGGTGCTAAACTTATATACTACATACAATACTTACAAGATAATTTGTGATTTTAAGATACTTGCTCACGGCGGACAAGATGTTACCGCCTTGTAATATCCCGTGCGGAAGTCAACCAGACCTCCTCCTTTGTACCTCCATCGATATACTACCACCCGAGAACACTAATTATTTACGCGAGATTGGGCTTTAAGGAATATTTAACATAGATGTTAATTACTAATGTTAGGTATCCAAGTCCTAATCGATATTACCCATACTTGACGAGTTTTAATATTGACTGGCCTGTAGATTTAAGACTTTATTCATAAACGTTATTTAAATTTTAATCAGCGGTTTTGTGTTATTTTGAACTTTAAGTTTGTAAGTTTAAAGGTAAAAACAATATAGAACCGTTGCTTAAAGTCAAATAACGTTTATGAATAGGGCTGTTAAGTTTGATTTTCACCCAAAAATAATTGATTTGAGCATTCTTTCTATAATTATCAGCGGTCTAGTTACCAGTATGTACCTAGTTTAGCATCAGTCCGTGTGAAGATGTCATTATTGATAAATATTGATTTATTCCTTCACCACTTTTGGTAATTTTTTATTTATTTTATTATTTTCATAGGTGGTGTTAAGTACAATTGGTGCTAAGGCGTTGAATTTACAACACTGCTTCTTTGTGGTTTCAAACTTGAACACTACTGACGTGAACTCAAGCAAGCAAGCATTTCACGTTAGTAGAAGAATAGTGGATCAAGCTCTCTCCATATTTCAGGTAATCTAAAAGTAGATTTAAGCTTCGATTGATTGTGCCTGTGTTATATAGGGATATGGGGACCAGTATAGATTGTCGTCTATCATTATATAAACCCTACGTAAGTCAGTCCAAGTTATATTAGCGCGAGCTCAGATTAGTATATATATTGACAGAGTATCTCAAGGTAGTATGCTTGTCCCGATCTATTTTACCAACAAATTGTATCTATCGACTTTCAATGACAGTGTGATTGTCACTAATGCCAACAATACAGTAAAGTATGCATGGTCAATGGGGACGGCAAGCTAGAAAAAAAAACTTTTTTTTTTGGACATGGCATTTTGTAAAAAAAAAAAGACAGATATTACATACAGTGTTTTACCAACAGTCTTATGATATTGAGAACATTACAAATTATATTTTTAAATATTACTTTATTAGCATTGACGAGAATCTATTCATTATCTATGGTAATCCTCACTTGGACAAGGGCCTATTTTTATTTTATCTATCTTTTTTATATTTTATTTTGGTCTTCTTTGTCTGCCTTGTTGGCAGTCGGTAGTGTATTTGACTGCTGTGCTTGAGGTCTCGGGTTTGATTCCTAGGTTGGACCAAATCTTTGTATGACCTGCAAATATTTGTTTCGGTGCTTTCTATGTATAATATGTAGGTATTTACATAAAAAAAAGTATTTCCGTGGGAGAGCCACGCTTCGGCATGAATGAGCCGGCTCGACCGGAGTGATACCACGGCCTCACAGAAAACCGGTGTGAAATAGCGCTTGCGCTGTGTTTCACCGAGTGAGTGAGGATACCGGAGGCCCAGTCCCCCACCCCTCCCTCCATCTTGGTTAGTTCTAGGGCCGGCTCGACCGGAGTGATACCACGGCCTCACAGAAAACCGGTGTGAAATAGCGCTTGCGCTGTGTTTCACTAAGTGAGTGATGATACCGGAGGCCTACACCCATTTCCTTCCCCTATTCCCATCCCCCAAAGGCCGACAACGCACTTGTGACGCCTCTGGTGTTGCGGGGGCGGAGGTAATCGCCTACCATCAGGCGACACGTCTGCTCGTCTGACCACATAAAAAAGAAAGATCTATTGGTACGGTAACCTCACAGACACATATCATATCAAGAATATGCATTGCTATCAATATAACAGCTCTTAGCACTCAACGGGACCCTTCATATGCATAAACACACTCTTTAGCAACTAAACTCTTTGTTATAGTTTGAATTATATGTTTTTTCTTCTGCCTATTTATTAGTACACATAATTTCGCCCAATCTTCACTATCCTTTATTCAATCTTAGGTAGATAACTCATGTTTGGGTTAAACTCGCCCATGTACTTACATGTTTTTTCCTTATAACTTAAATGTTTTTCCATTTGTGTACAATAAAGCATAAATAAACGCTAGGCATACAAAATATAGAATAAAGCTCACAAGAAGTTTTTATATAGTCAGCACCCACCTTTACAGCTGATCAAATCATATCACACATCAACAGCCGTAGACAGAACAGCTGGACATAAGACTCTCCTCAGAAAGGTGGTTTAATAACCGACTAAATAAATGCCTTTAATTCTATCTAAAAATAGCTTCATACATTAACGTGTCAAGTAACTTTTATTAAAACGGTATTTCAAACTATAATAAATTGAACCATAGCAACGCATCGCTGGGGTCTTTTAGTAAATATATATACATATATAAATTCAAATAACCATCGACTCGCAACACCATCCAATATCTGTTTATTAACGTATCAGGAGGTGGCTGAAAATTAAATAATCTTCCCCACGAAAATAAATTGCAATAAGGCGAAAACCGCCGACGTCAAGTGACAATATTTTAAATTATATCAGTTTATGAAGCGCCAATGGGGAGGCGGGGAGCTTGAGAGAGCGTGTCATCTCACCAATCGGATAGTAGTATTTGAATTTGGAATTTTACGCTTTAAAGCACGTATCTATATCTGTAATTGTTGGAATCAAGTAGCCTTGCGGCGAAACAAATCGTTGGCAACAATTTTGTTGATTTATTTTCATATAGCAATTTTGACGTTTGTGTCATATTCTTTCAAACTTGCCGTTGTCAAATATATACTACTAGATTTCGACCGTGGCTTCGCTCGCATTTAATAAAAAGTATCCTATGTTACTTCTTATACCTCCAAGAATATGTGTACAAAGTTTCATGATGATCGGTTAGTAGCTTTCGCGTGAAAGCGTAAACAAACAAGCTTACTTTCAACTTTATAATATCTCGTTTCCTATGGTAATTGTAATATTATGAAAGTTTTTTTTTTTTTAATATCTTCAACCATTTTCGAGATAGAAGGCAAAATTGAAAATGTTATAGAATTTATTAACAAACAAATAGCATAAAACCTTGGAAACGAGATACTTGCAGTAAATGTGTAAAAAATCGTTTTTTTACCTTCGTCTTTGGAATATTTGTGGACGCGGACACCCTACGATAAGTAGGTTTAGGTACAAATTTTACAAACAGGACACAAAAAAATACGTTAAATAGCCTTATATTAAATCTTATTACTGCAAAAAGGTTACATCTATTCTAATGTTATAAAGAGGTAAAGTTCGTAAGACTGTAAGGGGTATTAGGAAACCACATTATTTGTATATAAGGATGAGTTGAAAAACGATAACCGCGATATCCGACATACACGTGGGTGGAGCTGCGAGCAAAAACTAGTCAATGATATATCTGCTTGTTTAATAAGAATAACTACTAGCGGAGGCTCTATCGACCCGTGCGTGTTTAGTGCAATCTACATTCGTAATTGCAACTTTATATTGACATTTTATATTACAATGACTATCTTTACATTATTTTTAGGGTGTCAAAATAAAGGTTTTAGAATAGTTTACAGCTGACTATCTCTCATTTCGAGGTGAAACCCCTAATACACCTGGACTATATGCATTACATTGTTGGGACACAGAACGAGTTTATTTGTGTGTAAAATTGTGAATGTTTTGTTTGTTTTTTGTTTTGATTGTCTATGTGTGAGTTCGTAGCGACACTCGAATGTTTGCGTGAGTATGAAAATGTGAATGTCTGAAGATTTTCCCGTGCAAAAAAAAAACAGACTGTTTTGTATCGATATAATCACAAATTTTAACAACAAAAAAAAACAACTTCAAGAACTGGACCAAATTGAAATGGGGCCACACGGGAAGCACCAGCTTTCAAATAAAAGAAGAATCATCAAAATCGGTTCACCCAGTCGAAAGTTATGAACATCATCCATTTTTGAAGTCGGTTAAATATACGCAATGGCTATGTGGCCTAGCGATCAATTATTTTTATTTTTATGATTCAGGTAATTAACTTTAAGTTTTAACTTGTAGTTTTAGGTGTGTTATATGTTGCACCTCGCTTTCATGCACTCAGATTTCATGAAAGGGAACGTGAGAAACAAGGAACCGGTGTAGTGCATGCTACTTGAATTGACCGGTGCGCACGCGGTGCTAGAGTCGGTCGTTGAGTGATTGATAAGATGTCCGATCACCTACGACTGCTGTGAGGGAGTTTCTCACCAGCTCTTCTCATGAATGCAATACCCATCGGAGCTGGTACTTGGATTGATTTCAATTTAAACCTTTGAGTTGAATCGAAATCAATCTAAGCTCCGGTAATTCAAATCATTTCAGTGCATTTAGTATTAGTACCTTTTATCACTGAATTGATTACTTGAGTTTTGTTTTATATTTTGATGTTTGTATTTTTGACGTGTTCAAGTGCCTTTTGGGGTCTATGGAAATAAATGATTTGAGTTTGAGTTTATTTGTATTGATTACAGATTTAAACTGTCGGGCAGCATCATAATAATTAGCGGGATCCATAAGCAAGCATCAAGCATAAGGTAAGATAAAATTGTAGTGTTTTTTCTTATTTTGTCAACGTTAGTCAAGCTTATTTTTGACGAACACGAAAAGAATAAATAAATAATAATAATTTATTTGAGTCTTCATGCATAATTGTTGCACAGTCGGACTTAATGCGGCATTTTCTACCAGTCGACCAGATGAGACCTGATGCAGAGCTAAGAATGGTAGATGAAGAATGAACAGAAATGTAATTTAAATAATATAATTGTGTTATAATATATTTCCAGTGAGTGAGATAGCATGTAATTTGCAATTGTAAGCTACAAATGCAAACTACATAATAATTTTAAATTACAAAGTATGTGGTATACGTTTCAAAAGGATATTAGTACACATAATATATATATATTATGTATAGGTATGTATGTATATATATATATATACTAGCTGACCCACGCAACCTCGTTTGCGTCTTATATTGCCCGTAGCGAGAAAATTTTCCCCCGTTTTTGAAACATTATTCATTGGTGCTCCGCTCCTATTAGTAGTAGCGTGATCATGATGAGTAACCTATAGCCTTCCTCGATAAATGGACTATCTAACACCGAAAGAATTTTTCAAATCGAGTCAGCAGTTCCTGAGATTAGCACGTTCAAACAAACAAACAAACTCTTCAGCTTTATTATATTAGTATAGATATTTTGTTGTGGAGAGGATAAAATTCAGGACATCTAACACACAATGCCATCTAGTCGCAAGCTAAGCAGACCTTGTGTTATGCGTACTAGACAACTGGTTTAAATATACATATACTTTTTTTGTAACTACATAAATATTGTATTTAGAAAACCCCCAAACTCCAAAACAAATATTTGCAGAACATACAAACATTTGATCCGACCTGGGAATCGAACCTGAGACCTCAAGCACAGCAGTCGCATACGCTACCACTGCGCCACCGAGGCAGTCAAATGAGTCAGTATCAAGTTAAGTTCTTCTTCTCATTCGGTACGCTCTTGACAGAGTGGTCGTATCATGTAGTAACAGTTTTGGGTGATGTGATGCGTTTCACGATGTTTCGCCACTACTGCCTGTTCACCGAACTTCCCACGGCAGACTTGATTTGCTCAGTCCAACGCGTAGGTGACCTTTCGCGGGGTCTAGTACCTTCCACACTTCCTTATCAAGTTAAGTTACTATAATTAAAAAACATGTTATAAAACTTTACGTGTTTAACGTGTTTGTGAAGATGCTTAAAGATCTGAATAACACATATACTATTTACCGCGATACCCGACCTACACACGGGCATCACTTAATTACACACGTACTTTTAAACCCAATGCGCTCATGATTCTTATGGTGTTATTTTCAAAGAATTTATCATGTAGGTATATATATTTAAAATGATTTCAACGCAGTATTAAACTATTTTGACTGAGTAAAAAATTAAGTACCTATTTATTGTGTATTTTTTAACGTTCATTAGTAATAGTGTCTAAGTGTCTAATGGGAAATTAATTCGTGATATTTCCTTCATTTTACGTTTATGCTCTAAATTTAATGTATTCTAATTCTTACGTAGCCGACGCTGGGGTATGGTAAAGCCACAAGCAGGTACCGGATACAAAATGCTTTATAATTTAAGTAACAAATAGACTTTTTATTTCTTGGTATTATCTTTTCTAAATCTTTTTTTCTTCTCTGCCTCCATATTGTGCTAAAATTGCCTCCTTCAGTTCGTTATCGTTAGATTTTTTTTCCTACGTGGTGACCTCAGTCAGTCTACTAGGGCAAGGGTCGTCTTCAATGGATGTTCTGCCTTATTTAAAAACTCCATACCATTTATTAATAATCATTTCACTATGAGAGCAATCACTATAAATAGCACCCATTTCGTTTAAAATGGTATGGACGGTTTTTCCTTGCTTCGTTAGGAACTTTATCACAGCACAAAATTCAATTTGCTCCATAAGTCCGATCAACTTCCCGATTTACTATTTAGTTGGGCGATAACTCGTAAAGAAATAAAGGTGTGATGTTGTAATTTGACATTTAAAGTAATGATGAGTTCACGTACACGATGGTACACATTTTTTCATCTCCATTCCGCGGACTTTTGAACCTCCTCTTGTATGTTTAACAATTTACAAAGCTATGTAATTGTGACTTCTGTAAACCATTACAAAGGCGCTTTTTATTTAGTAGTGTCATAGTGTACTTGAAGAATTTATCCAAATTTGACTGAAGCTTATTTACAACTTACTTTTACTGCACGGTTGGCCGAGTGGTTTCAGCGGTCGCCATGCCGCTTGCTACTGCGCCAAGTGTCTTGGGTTCAAATCCCACGCGGTACAACACTTTGTGTGATCCACGAATTGTTGTCCCGAGTCTGGATGTTCTTTGTGTCCGTTTCATGTATGTTTGTAAAGTCCCCCACGACACAGGATGTTTATTCCTAATGTGGGAGTTGTCTTTTTAAAACAAAACAAAAACAAACTTTTCTTTGTTGACGGGTTGGAAAATCTCTTCCGATCTCCTGCTTCTTAAGGATATTTTCCGTGGGAGAGCCACACTTCGGCATGAATGGGCCGGCTCGACCGGAGTGTTACCACGGCCTCACAGAAAACCGGTGTGAAATAGCGCTTACGCTGTGTTTCACCGAGTGAGTGAGGATACCGGAGGCCCATACCCCAACCCTTCCCTCCATTCCCTCTCCCCATCCCCCAAAGGTCGGAAACGCCCTTTTGACGCTTTTGGTGTTGCGGGTAATCGCTTACCATCAGTACTTTTTTTTTTCATTATTCAATAAAAAAAAATATATAGAAGCTAGGAGTATGTGGTTATTCTACTGAAAGCCTCCCCGAATACCGTCCTCAGCTACTTTGGGAAGGCCAAGACCATACCATTTCAGGTCCCCACGAATCCACGTCACACCTTTTCAGGTCCTGTTCCGGGGGATGGTGAGAGATTAAAGAATTCATGTACACTTGACAGTTTAGTTTTTTAACAATTCATAAACAAAAGGCAGTCTTGTCAAAACCACTCTCAGTTCAACTATGAGCTTTCACACTTTGTGATTTTGAATTTCTCGTCATACTATTAGTATGACATTTAAGTTCAGTTTCCTTTAAACATTAGAAATATTTTCTACCCAAGAGACTGAGCCCCTAATGTAAAAGTACTTTGATAACTTCGCCGCTGTCGATCAGTGCGCAGTTTTCGATTTCCGCCGCCTTGCTTCAGTTATAATATTGAGTTGCCGGCATTACTTCCCTCATCTCCTCACCATTTTACTTCTATATATATTTTTCTCTATCATCCAATCGTTTATTAGAAAGAGACAAAGTGTTTTACAGCATTTCTATACTCACTTCGCTTGGCTTATTTTTAGTATACGATGATATTATTATATATGAAAATGGGATTTTTTCTTTATGTAATATACAATATATACAAGCCAAGTATTTAGTTTTGTTTATTATTGTAAGAATCCTATGTAAAACAAACTTCTTTAGTTGATGACTTAACTATATTGTGAAGTAGTACTGTATTTTTTTTTTTAGGAGTTACGTTAGGACAAAGTCCTAGACACAAATAATTACGTTAAATAGCCTTATATTAAATCTTATTACTGCATAAAGGTTACATCTATACTAATGTTATAAAGAGGTAAAGTTCGTAAGACTGTAAGGGGTATTAGGAAACCACATTATTTGTGTTAACTGCTCCTGTGGCGTAGTGGTAGCATATGTGACTGCTGTACTTGAGGTCTAGGGTTCGATTTCTGGGTTGGATCAAATGTTTGTATTGGTTGTTTTCTATGCATAATATGTATGTATTTACAAAAGAAAAGTATTTAAGTATTTATATCAGTGGTCGAGTACCCATAACACAAGCTCTGTTTAGCTTTGAACTAGATGGCGTTGTGTGATAGATGTCCGAAATGTTTATTTATTTATTATTATAAGTTGAAAAATGATAACCGCTGTATCCGACATACACGTGGGTGGAGCTGCGGGCAAAAACTAGTCAATGATATTTCTGCTTGTTTAATAAGAATAACTACTAGCGGAGGCTCTATCGACCCGTGCGTGTTTAGTGCAATCTACATTCGTAATTGCACCTTCATATTGACATTTTATATTTGATTAATTATCTTTACACATATAAATTAAATTAAAGTACTATGAATAAAAGCAACAAAAAATATTTACAAAATTCACATTCTTATCTACTACTTTCAAACGAGCAATTTTTGTATATACCCAATATATATATTAGTTTTTGTCCGCGGCTTCGCTCGTATTTAATAAAAAATATCCTATGTTACTTCTAATATCTTCAAGAATTTGTGTTTCAATGTTTCATGATGATCGGTTAGTAGTTTTCGCGTGAAAGCGTAACAAACAAACTAACTTTATTTCGTTTCCAATGGGTTTTATGCTACTTGCGATAAATGTGTAAAAAAATTTTTTTTTTACTTTGTCCTTGGAATATTTGAGGACGCAGACACTCTACGATAGGTAAGTTTAGGTACAAGTTTTACACAGAACACAAAAAAATACGTTAAATAGACTTACATTAAATATTATTACTGCATAAAGGTTACATCTATAGTATTATTATAACGAGACTTGAACGAGAGATAAAACTTTGTTTCATGATGATCGGTTAATACAAGTGTCAAAACATTCCTCCGCATTATCGCCTACTGGCAGTGTTCCCGTAAGATTGGCAGCACTGCACCTGGTTAGAGTGCCAATACTGTAGCTGTAGACCTGTGCTAAACCTGCAAAGAATAGACTATTATTCTTTGATAGATGCGTTCATTATATAGTGAACTAGCTGTTGCCCGCGGCTCCGCCCGTGTTTATGTCGAGGTCGCGGATATGTGACTGATGCAAAAATTTGATAAAAACAATCCTTGATGCGGATTATATATCATTCTAAAATTTCAGCTCGATTGGTGCAGAACTTTTTGAGTTTTTGAAGCGTACGCAAACCAACATAACATTTTTATATATATAGGATATATACCTACTATATAGTAATAGTTTAGAAATACTAGTAATTAGTAATATTAGTCTATTAGTAGTAGAGCCGGGTACTCAATAAGGCCACCTTTTGATTTAGTAGTTCGGTATTCGATTCCCTCCCAGGACAAATCACGTAATGAGCAGGAATTTTTGTCCTACGTTTGGGTGTATTTTTTTCAGAAATTGCTCAGTAGTATGGTTATAATAGCACTGCCATTTTTATTATAGACTAGCTGAGCCTCGCGGCGTTACCCGCGGTTGTTGTTGTATCGCTAAGTAAGCTACAAAAAGTAGCCTAAGTTACTCTTTATATCATTAGCTATCTACCAGTGAAAGTCGTCCAGATCTCTGGATCGGTTCAGCCGTCCAAATAGACAGAGAGATATCTGCATATAAAAAAATAAAAAAGGACATATACCGTGTATACATACTAAGGCATTTAGTAATAAGCGGTTATTTTAATGTTACAAACAGACACTCTAATTTTTTTTTTTATATAGATTGGTCAAACTAGCACACGGGCCGGGCCACCTTAGGTTAAGACATACTAAATTATGATTTAATATTATCGTACCTACTCAGTTTTCTTCAACATCATATCTTCATCATAAATTCTAAAAATAATATTCAGTGGCATGTAATACGAAACATGAATATTATATAGTGAACGTACAAATACTCATAAAGTGTGTGAACAGAGAGCAAATGTTTAACTGGCCTAATGATTGCGAGGGCGATGGTATAATAAACTAATACTTTATTGGCCGTATGTTTGTACGCCTGTGCGTCATAGGCGCGCCCACCGACACCTCTACCTGTCATTTTTTTTCGTTCCTAATTTAAATAAACGTCAAATGGCCGTTTCGGATTACTAATTGATTTCTAGCTTTTAATAATTTTATGGCTGTTCGACCAGTGGCCAGTGCAACCTTTCATTAAATGGCGGATGATTTTAACTTTTATAATATGTTATATATTATTTTACTATGTTCTTTTATGTAAATGCTTACGTATAAATTAAAAATAGACAGTACTCACAGTATTTTCCTACTCTTCTTTTATGATATAGGCGTTTTTCTTTCATCTTACCGTAATGAACGATAAACACACACCCTTACACATAAGTAACCAACAACGGCAGTGGTCTATCAATCAATACGGACGCAAAAAAATCAATCAAACCAAAAAAGAGCTGTCAAAGCATTTAGTTTACTTAAAGGAAAAAAGTGGATCCTACAGTTGTTGTAGTGATGTGATAACATCTATCATGTAAGTAATAAATAATATCAGCATTATATTGTGATAAACTATTTTTAGGTATCATTCAAGCCTTTAACACTACCTGACAATCACTTGAATACCCTCCAAATAAATAGCTCTCTAGACTTCTAGAGAACTGAGATCAGTGCCGAAATAGTTGATTTGCACCTCTGCATTGAGTGATAGTTACATGCAATGTAGCCTGTGTTACAATATTCACATCGCCGCCGGTCCTCGCTCCGGATAAATCTTTAACCGGATCATCGGTGGTTACGGATAAATATATTAAGAGTTTCTAATTGCAACGTATCTTGTTCCGTAGGCACTGTCTCATTACTTATACATGGTGCTTGGGAAAATTCATTACATACTACAATTTATTGGAATTGTTAGAATTATTTTATTAAACGATGGTTTTTTGACGGGTGTGTATGTGTCATTGAAATTAGTAAAAAATTAATTGTTATGAGGATTTTTTGTGGTTAATACCTACTTTAAAAAAAGGTTTATACGTTTTTTCTTATGGGTTTAGAGGTTACATAAAACGAGGTTTTAGTTTTAGTAAATACATTTTCAGAAATTTAGTGTAGCCCGAGTGAAAGGAATACTTTTTTTTAAATTAATAAGTTCTTCAACGTTATTTTACATTTATTCTTAAGGCATTCTCTACCAGTCAACCTTTGGGTTTTGTAGAAATCTTGTGTGGTAGGTGCATATAGGTTATATAATTAAACATCTAAAATATACACCATTCGTCACACAATAACTATGTAGATATACACATAATAAACACGATATGAATTAACATAGAAAATATGGCAAATATGCGTTTGACATACAGACACACACACCAAATTAGATGTTTTTTTAAATTAAAATAAATAAATAAATATTTTCGGACATATAAAAGCTTATAACAGAACCAAAATGTAAATAGGTCAAAAGAACCAGTTAAAACATATGATGAAAAAAAAGTATTCTGAAAATGGGTAGTGTTTCACTGTCTTATACTATGTTTAGCTGTTTAAGGAAAGCCTGGTTATATTTTAGGTTCTTACCTAGTTTGGAAACCAGCCTCCCAATGATCAAATGTTTATTATAAAACTAACTATCCGACCTATCTATCTAACTAATAATTACTACTACTACTAATTAATCTATAAAACTAACTATCCGTACGTTCGTTAAGTGAAAAAAATCTTTTAAGATTATCTTTTAATTGTCTTCTATACAAACCTTATCCTAACAATAACGAACTCACAGAAAAAGTAATTATCCAATTTGATGCAGCCGTTCGGCAGTTATGCGCGTGTATGTATGCGGTAATTCATTTTTAAACGGTTTTAATTAGCTCACCCTGTTTGTTTTTTTCTTTATTCTTTATTCTTCCTTCAAAAAATCAAATTTAGTAATTCAAATTTCACCCTCTTCCTGTCAACCGATTAATCTGAAATTTCGTATACACTTTGGATTTTGGTGACAATACAATTATGTTTATTCATTATCATTATAAATTCAAGATGGCCGCCGCTACAAAATGGCGGATAATTTATGTTTCATTAATCCCATCAATATGGGTATCAAATGAAAGGGCTCAACAAGCAGAATACAATATAATATAAAAAATTGAAATCCAAGATGGCGGCCGCTACAAAATGGCGGATAACGTAGGTTTTATCAATCCCATCAATATGGGTATCAAATGAAAGGGCTCAACAAGCAGAATACAATATACTATAAAAATTGAAAGAATGAAGCACTAAAAACTAAAAACTAGAAAATAAAAATAGGTAAAAAAACTTTTTAAGTTAAACGGTTTTATGTTAAAAAATGTACTAAAAACCAAAAAAATAAAAAAATAGATACAGTCGTGGGAATTATAAACATATGCATAGACTAGACTAAAATAAAACCGTGGGGTTAACGAGGAGTGTATAACTATTGGAATTTCCATGAGCAAGAAAATAGTAATTAATTTCCTCACCGTCTGCGGGCCAACTGCCTAACGACGAATTAAACGATTCTTCTATCGCACATTAAGTCGATAATTTGTAGACAATTGACGTGCCCCACGGTTTTTTTTTAGTCTAGTCTATGCATATGTTAATAATTCCCACGACTGTATCAATTTTTTTATTTTTTTGGTTTTTAGTACATTTTTTAACATAAAACCGTTTAACTTAAAAAGTTTTTTTACCTATTTTTATTTATATAGATATATAAGTTAGTAATATATAGTAGGTATATGTGAGAAAATAAGCAAATTATTAAAATTCAATAAATCCGTTTGAGTAATAAATTATTCTCATTAGGCCAGTTAAACATTTGCTCTCTGTTCACACACTTTATGAGTATTTGTACGCTCACTATATAATATTCTTGTTTCGTATTACATGCTACTGAATATTATTATTGGAATTTATGTTGCGAAATATTTAATCATTATTTGGTAAATCTTAAGCTAAGGTAACCCGTTTCCTCGTTTGCCTGATCTATAATAAATACTGTGCTATGGTAAACAGACTGCCGACCAACTCCTCAATAAATGACACCCAGATATGGAAGAAATGATAGTGCTCATCACGTGCTTGTGATTTGTCTTGGGTGGGAATCGAGTCACGAACCACTAGTTCAAAAGGTGGCCTGTTGTCGAGCACTCGACTTTACCACTAATAGACTAATACTACTAGTATTTCTAGACTCTAGACTACAACAATATGTTGAACGCGTCTAGGAAAGAAAAGAAGCCCTTTTCTTGTAGGAACAACACAGATCAACAAAGGTACAAAGGTACTAGAGCAACGCTGCTTTCAGCACAGTTGGGCCGGCTCGACTGGGCGGTACTACCATCGCACAGAAGATCAACGTAAAATGATAGCATTCGTGATGTCGTGTTTCGTAGGTGAGTGCGAGACCAGAGGCCCAATGATATTAAAGCATAACTAGGCCGCCATAGTGTGGGTCACCATGCTGCATTGTTTGCATTCGCAATGAATATGGTGATCACCACTCATGGATTTTGCTTATGCTTGTCATCACGCCATCACGCAGTGCCATACATAAAAAAAAGATCAGCGAGAGAGTTGGTACTATCATACCAGGTGCAATACTACCAGTCTTTTGGGAACACTACCAGTAGGCGATGATACAGAGGGTTTTTTATACGCTTGTATGTAAATATTGTAAATATTTTAATTGTTTTTTGTTCCTAGTATTTGAATTTAATTTTATTGTAGGTATAATTACATGTAAAGATAATTATTATAATATAAAGGTGCAATTACGAATTCCAATTCCACTAAACTCCCTCGGGTAGATAGAGCCTCCACCAGCGACGGTGCTAATAAACCATTCCAGCTCTCTACTCCAACAGAGTCCGGTAATTCTGATGGTTCTATTTACGTAGCTAAGCTTAGCAATTCGGTACAAACATCCCGCAAGTTTTTTTTTGGTGTGATATCGTTATGCGTCTGGTTAAATTCCTGGATCATGAACGGTATAAAGCACTCGGTAGCTCCGCAGTGCGCAGAGGGGGTAGTTCTTCCATTCATTTGTTAGAATGAATATCTAAAGTAATAAAAATAATACCTTATTTCATTTACCAGCATTAACATTTTAAAAAGTAACTGCAATGACCTTTTAAGCAAACAATACCTGTGGCAGGTCACTGCGCTCTTTCATAGCATGACAAACTTAAGTATACTTTTAGCTCAATGGTCTGTGGAATGAATGATTTAGCATCCATTCATATGTTTGTTAGAATTGCAATACTCTTAATCGATTTGCTACGATAACGCAAGACATGAGTTTGTCTTTTATCCTGGATATACGAAACATGGGACATCAGAGAGCCCTATGCAAGTGTTCGTATTTCAAAGACAGTCAAAAGTCAACTTGTCAAAGGAAATAGAAATTAGGGAACGTCGTCTAACGTCATTTGATTTCTTTGTAGAGGTCTATTGACCGTGACAGTTAATTACCAATAGGTAACCCTAAAATTTACGAAGAAATCAATATTAAACATAAAATTGACAAACTGAGATACAACCTAATAATTACATATTTCTTATTTTTTTATTATTTATTATCATTAACAGTAGCAAAAATAGTGCGGCGGTCATATTGAATTACAAAAATGATTTTAAATTCGTACCATGTCAAATAACTACAATTAAGTATTTACACAACACTAATCCGCCATCCACATTTTAATGAGGGAGCTTCGACTTTATAAACTAGCAACACCCGCATTAAACACAAAATGGCGACTACAACAATTATTTATTTTAGAAAATATTTAATGGCTTTGTTTGCTCTAATGGATACAAAACAATGGTAGTGAACGATGATAGGTAATTTCTACACACTTTTATCCCACAATTTGCCATTTTTATCAACACAAAATATGACAGCAGCGTGGCCGTATCCACTGACAGTGCGTTTGGTACTAAACACGGGAAAAGCATTTAAGCGCCGGTAGTTGGTGCATATTTTTACTCTGTTTTTACAGCTTTGACTGTCCATCTAGACATATCTAAGCTCCGTACCTACTTTTCAATTACTTTTTTTTACTGCAGCGTTTGTAAATATTCCAACTAATCTTCAACTATCTTCTAAACTTTTATTTCACTCGCCTTCATAATATTTCCGGTGTGTAAAATCTATTGTGAAAATCTGTACATTATAAACCTTGTAAATGTACATGTACATTAATGTTAATTACTTGCCACAATACAATTCATTTATCCCTCAAAATTGAATGCAGTATAGGATGGACAGGTTTATTAATATCTAACCGGAATATTCCTGGAAAACCGATTTAGGATCAAACAATTGGTGGTACATGCAACAGCCTAAGCATAATACATAGCTCGTAATATACAACAGTCTTCGGACCTTCAAATGCGTTGTCCTAAAATCGGTCTTGCTTCAGGCGTGCCTCTATGCACACTGTGACAAATGAAACCAATTCCAAAAAGATTCAATGGAAATTGTACTTTATTGGAATAGAGATAGAGGTGTTTATGTCGGCCGATTGGTATTATTGACAAGACAAGTTGTAGGGTCCGCACACGTTCGCGTCTCACGAGTCGTGGAGCAAATCACGACAGTCACGTGTAAGAAAATAACAATAGGGTGACCACACTTCGCCACGAAATGGTTTGCTACTTGTTGTGTTGTATTGTTTCGGTCGTTTCACGTATTTGTCATTATTATAATGTACCTTGTATGCTTAATATGCTTAAAAGTGTGCAACGTGATACAGAACTCACAAAAATATTTGTCCACTTATTCATGACAGAATTAAACGCTTTATTATACAAACTAGCTGACCCTCGCAACCTCGTTTACGTCTACTATTACCCGTAGCGTAATAACTTTTACCCGTTTTTTAAACATTCTTCATTGGGGCTCCACTCCTATTGGTCTTAGCGTGATATATATATATATATATATATATATATATATATATAGCCTATAGCCTTCCCCGATAAATGGACTATCCAACACTGAAATAATTTCTCAATCCATACCAGCGGTTCCTGAGATTAGCGCGTTGAAACAAACAAACTCTTCAGCTTTATATTATTTGTATAGATATACATAAAGTAAC
Organism: Spilarctia lutea; assembly: GCA_916048165.1. Classification (NCBI taxonomy): domain Eukaryota; kingdom Metazoa; phylum Arthropoda; class Insecta; order Lepidoptera; family Erebidae; genus Spilarctia; species Spilarctia lutea. The sequence goes on along the minus strand of OU696470.1, from coordinate 24,882,659 downwards.
ATTTTTTTATTAAATAGGAGGCAAACGAGTAGATGTATCGCCTTTTATAAATCTTCTAGAAATATATTTCTAGGTAGTAGAACTGCGCTAATTTCAGCACTAACGGGCCAGCTCGACAAAGGCCTTACTACCCATCTACAGAAAGACCAACCTTAAATGACAACATTCGTGCTGTCGGGTTTCGTTGGTGAGTGCGAAACTGGAGGCCGAATTATGTAGAAGCATCTCAATAGCATGCATTCGCAATGAGTATGGTGACTACTACTCTTGGATTCTACTCATGCTTTCCACCACGCAGGATAGAGTCACTCTGGCAGGTCCATATATAAGGACAATAGATTTAAGATGTAGCTAGGTGATCGAAGATCTAGAAACAAATCAATTACGTCCTTAGGTCGCATATCGAATACAAATATAGATGAATCTGTTAGCTTAGGGATTCAATCAATATTTGCTGCATACGTACTTGTGATATGGGGGTATAAGTTATAGACTCTTTGTGCAACGTTGCAGCTTAACTTCTATTTTGGAAATTTCGAAAAGTGTCTGAATCAAAGTTTTGTTTATTGTAACAAGTTAGTTTGCTTTTGACAAGATAATTAAATCTAAGTAAACTACGTCTAGAAATCAGTCTAAGCATCTATGTAGTATGTTTTAGCAAAATAACGCCAACTCTATTTCAAGCACGACCATTTGGATACAAAGAAAACTCGTACATCTTTGATGACTCTGTACAAATTCAAGGTCTTGATAGGTATTTGCACCTTATAGCCTTTTGAGTCAATACTTTAATATCATATCATATAATTTTACAATTAACAAAAACTAATATAAAGTAACAATCATGGACCCTGTCGTGCACAGCACAGAAGAGAGAGAAAGCTGTGAATTATTTTTATTATGTTTATATATGTATTAATTATATGTAATACCTACACCGTTTTAAGAACATAAAACATACAACATAATTTGCTATATTTTTAATTTTAATTTAATTTAATTCACAATCATTTTTAGACTTACACAGAACACTTAAAAATTTCATGACTTAAATTTTATTTAAATTAACTACAAATGACAGCAATAAATATTTCTAAGATATATTTCCTTTAGGGATTTCTTGAAATAAACGGTTTTATACATTGATCGTAGCAGTAATATTGTGAGGAGAACGGTAGGTGGGCTCTTGTGGGCTCCCCTGTGAGGGCTAGCGAAGCTCTATGTAGGCCACCGGTTATCAGAGCAAATATATACTGATTAATTGAAAGCGCCTTACTATGTCCAGCAAACAAAACAAATGATGATGACCTTTTCCTTTGAAAGGAAAAATATACAGTTTGGAGTCAACGGTCAAAGATATTTGCACTGCTTCCTGTTTTTGTTTCTTTACGCGAGGAATGCTTTTTGCACTATACCCTCCGTGGAAATAAATCTATACATCTATACAAATAATTGAAGAATCTGTTTTAAATTAACAGCTTTTCACTACATGCAAATGAAAGTACATACGGTACTTACATCTAAAGTTTAAACTTAAATGGCTGACTTTTTAAATTGCAGACAAAGATCAAGTTACTCGTAAAATTCCCATTAAGTAAATGTAAAGGAACGAGTTTAAAAATTTAAGAAGTGGCGGCTAGTGCAATCTATTTTAGTATCGCTAGTAATGCGATTTTCAATCAAGTTACCGTTTATAGACGAGCCAGTAACCGTTCGTGATTGACAGGACAGTCCACAGACGTCTCGCCCCTTTACCGCTATTGTCTTGACCGACCAACACGAGAATTCGATTAGCTGCAGGATAATTGGGCCACCGTGCACACCAATACGAACTTACGAACCCATCTGGGGCCGCAACTACCGCATTGTAAGGTCTGAAACGCCTTTGTGTTTACCCAACCTATGTTGTCTTTTGCCTTAAGTCTAAGTGCTTTCGATCCCAGCATCGATGCACTTGAAATCCACTTACCAGAATATCGTTTCGTATTATACAGTTGAGCTAAAATCTGCATATACAAATATTACGTAGATAAAACTACTATACTATACTATAGACACCGCGTAAATAAAGTTTAAAGAAAGAGTGGGATAAGTAAGGAACAGCAATAGCCGCGAGAAACAGCGCGGGGCGCAGCTAGTGTCTAATAAAATAAATGACTTACCTAGAAGTTTACTTTAACTTTGTAAAGTGTAATGTAAAATATGTTGTTAAAAAAATAATGTTGGCAATAAACTTTTTTACTTGACTTCTCTATTTATTAATTGCGTGGGCTGTTCCAAAATTAGTTAGTGAAATGAAAAATAGTTAGAATATAAAAAAGTTTATTTACAGTTTTTCAAAATATCCCTCTGCAATCCCAATGCACTTATGTATTCCGCTGAACCAGCTTTCAAAACATTTAAAAAACGTGTAAAAAAACCGTTGAAATTCTCTCGACATTTTTTAATAAAAATAAATATGAAAAATAACGAATTACTGTATTTTTTTATTAACGCTCCGACCACAAATAACTTTTGTGGGCAAATCGTCCTCTTCAAACACCCATTGCGTGAATTGCTGCTTCGTGAGAGCATCTTAGCTATATATATATATATCCATGATTCGTCAGTTGTAAGAATGTAGGATACATTTTACGAAGTTCCTCCTTCGAACTTTTCTAACATAAATTTGCACCAATCAACACGACTAACTAATCATTACTAGACATGAAAACAGTATATAAGCGGTAAACAAGACCTAGGTAAGCAAGCGTGCGGTCGGCGTCGATAACGAGTTCAGACTGTTCTGGGCTGCGCACGCGCAATGGTTGCCGGCACATAATATCTAGTCTAGCTATGCATCTAGATAGCATAGTAAAATGTAAATATATCGACAAATCGATATGTATCGCTATGAAATGTAATTCACATTACTTATCTCATAAATGTGAATATAGATGATGTATATTTCTATACTAATATTATAAAGATGAAGAGTTTTTTTGTCAACAACACAATCACATGAACGGCTGAAATTTTTTTTCAGTGATGGATAGTCCATTTATCAAGGAAGGCTATAGGCTATATATCATCACGCTAAGACCAATAGGAGCGGAGCCCCAATGAAGAATGTTTAAAGTGATTTTTGTTTAAAGTTAAGTGATTTTCACAAAGGAGGTTTATGTTGAAATTAGCCGTCAATAAAAATTTGTTTCGTAAAAGAAGAAATTTTATTTATTTTGTGGCTATCAATTTTCGGCACAACCTAGGTACAAATAAACCACGATGACATTCGATTAGTCTGTCAGTAACAATACTAAATTAAATTCGATGACTAGATGTTGTGTGTGACAGAAGAGAAATCACACACTAATAGCGTTTAGATATAGGTTTGGTAGAAGTACAGCAATTTAAGAGGTAATTACGAACTATATAATGTACTAGGTGAATAGGCAAACGTTGTTTTGCCATAAAAGTAATTAGGGGTGGGTCACCCGTACTATTTAGGGGTATGAAAAATATATGTTGGCCGATTCTTAGCCACTTCGGAGGACTTTGGTAACAAACATCCTGTCACAACAATTTTATATATTATATTTTATTTTCTTCACATGACTATTCTGTTAGTTCAGTGGTTTGTGACCTAAGCTGCTAAGAGACATTTTTTGTCTGACTGCCTATTTGTTTGTTATGGCTAATCTAAATCTAAACGATAATTGTTGTAATATCCTGCCACAAGTTGCATTGGAACTCTGTAACTGGTGAATTAGTTTATTGTAAATGCAACCAGCAAGCCAAGGTCCGTATCCCACAGGGGGTAGCCTTGGGCGATGTCACTTAATAAGTCATAAATGACTGGTTAAGAGCCCTTAGCGCTCACCAAATAGCTCGCTTAAGCTTGTAGAGGACACCTAAGGCCAACAGCTATAGTCCTTAAAAAAAAGGTTATGTTCTTTAGTGCAGTAAGAGTACCAGTTGACGGCGCTAGACAAAGTATCTACTTCATAGGTTTAAACAGGGTGTTCTTTGCCTCCATTACATGAGTTGTTTCTAAGGGATTTACGATATGGTCGTAGCTAGGTTTTAGTTTCGAGGGAGTGGGTTTCAATATAATAAAAGGACTATATCCGTTAAACCGTAATATTTCATTTTGAAAAAAATTAGAGGTGTAAAAATATCAATAATGTAGATATATTTCGGGTTGGAACCCCAAAAGCCATGGACACAGGAATTATTTGTAACAAGATTTTGCCCGCGGTTCTGTCCGCGTTTATATACACACATAACCATACAAGCTGACCGATATATATATATATATATAAATATGATTAGTGATCTTGTTGCTAAGACAGAGAGTGCCAGTCGCTCCGTGGAAAAAACTGCGTGCTTGAGGTCTCGGGTTCGATTCCCAGGTCGGATCAAAGGTTTGTAGGATCTGCAAATATTTGCTTCAGAGTTTGGGTGTTTTCTATATTTAATATGTATGTATGTATTTACAAAAAGAAGAATAAATGTGCTTATATAAGTTGTCTAGTACCCATAATACAAGCTCTACTTAGTTTGGGACTAGATGGCGTTGTGTGTTCGGTTTAAAGGTAAAACTAGTATATCTTAAATGAACGGGAGTGTCTAAACTGAACCAAATGCTGTACGCGGTGGGTCTAATTTGGACGTGCCCTTTTCAGCAGAGGCGAGCACCACTTGAATCGATACATCGCTGCTGAGCTGAGTACTGAATGCACTCGTAGGGTTGTATCCACAATGAATCTTCATGAGCGATCAAAGGGACGTACAAAACGGCTAATGTCAAAGCACATACATTTCGTGAAGTTCGACGTTTGTGACTGCGCTTTGTGTTGTGCCTTACAAGGTAACAAGCGTAAAGCAATCATGTTTGTGACCAACATTCACAACGACAATACATCTGATTCTGTTTTTATTTAGTCCGAATGGTAAGAGATGGGTTCGAACAATTGTAATATTGTTTTATAAAAGACAGCTATTGTGGAGCACTGTTTGTCCTACGTTGGAACATTTAAAATTAGATTTTGATTCGTATTTGCGTTTTTCATGTATGTAGTTGGAAATTTATGTCTTTGTAAGTCAAAAGTGTTTTTGTACTCGTCGAAATATTTTGGACATTTTTACTGGGCTTTGTTATTATATTAGGTACTACTCGTAGCTTGTGGCCGCGCATCCGCCCTGCTTGTATCTCCGATATCAAAATAATATTTTTTCGGGATACTCAAAAATAATGTAGCTTTCTATTGGTAAAACATTTTTAAAATTGGTTAAGTAGATCCAGAGATTACATTTTTTTTAATTACATTGGGGACAAACGAGCAGACCTATCGCCTGATGGTAAGCGATTACCGCCGCCGTAGGTCGTATTGATCCAGGAACACCGCAGGCGACAGCTCATTCGACAGTATCGCCTACAACCTTTTTTTCGCGTTGCTAAATATTAAATAATATTTAAATGTATGGAAGAAACCCTTCTCAAGTTGTAAATATAAATATATTTACAACTTGAGAAGGGTTTCTTCCATACATTTTCTTGTTATTTAGAAAAGCTCATAGACGTTGTTTCTTAGCAGGGAACGTGGCGTGGTGAAGTGGCGATTTGTAGGCACACGCGGCGTGGCACGGCAAGTCTCGGCGTGGCGCGGCACAGCACGGCTCGGCGCGGCACGGAGCGGCAGGGCGTGACCACACTCCGTCGTGAAACTTCGTGTGCCACTGCGTCACCACCTACGTCTTCTCTAGAAGCATTTTTAAAGCTGTCAGTTTGTAAGTAGATACTAGTATATTAGTGTTTTGTTTTCTTATCATGATGTTCTGTTTTTTGTGCGTTTTTTTGTTAAATAGTAACTAAAGAGTTAAAATTATGTTACCCTATCAACGTATTATTGAGTATCACAATGTCACACAAACACACTTAGAAAAGTAAACCTTTAGATCATAGATCTATTGTACTTTACGTATTCATAACTGTAGCAGTTAGGGTTACTATACAACCGCAGGAGTGACCTTAAGGAGGGACCTTAATCTATCGTTTTTTTGTAACACATATTGTCAAACTTTTATTTGAATTCTGTGGTTTACGAAATACGTGTGTACTGAATGGGCGGGTCGACCGGAGGCCCATACCCCAAGCCCTGCACCCAACCCTCTCCCTATCTCTCAAAGGTCGGCAACGCACTTGTGACGTCTCGGGTGTTGCTGGTGTCCATGCCGGTAATCGCTTACCATGAGGCAATATGTCTACTCGTTTCCCCTTATTCCATAAAAAATGTGTCAATCACGTTTACTGATTACTGATCACATATATAATACTGAAGTATTTCCATTTTACTGAACTCAAATTTATCTGCACTGATAGCGAAGTGGTTTAAGCGGTGGCCACGTCATTTTCTAACACGCTATATGTTGTGGGGTCACAACTCACAACACTGCGCATTAGAAGTGGGTGATTCACAAATTGTTGTACTAAGTCTGGGTGTTCTTTATGTCCGTTTCATGTAAGTTTGTGAAAGCCTTTGGGTCCCTCAGATTTATTCCTAATAGAGTTCATAAAAAAACGTTTATCTCCTTTTAAAATCTAATGTTGTACATTTAAAATTTTGACGGAATAAACACCTGTCTTTAAATGTAATTCACATAAAATACCTGGCGAATACCTTTCTATAAATAAAGCTTTGGTCATTCGAGACCTGATATTTTATCGATGGAACAACAAACATACATGATTGAATTTGAGTCGATTTGATTAAAACTTCCCGAGCAAACTTAATTTTCTTGTAGAAAAATAAAAATAATAAATGTGCCTGCCTGACCTGGCGACTGAGTCGACGTGTTTTTACGAACTTGATAAACGCTAAACGACTTACATACAAACAGAAACTTTAGCGTTTCTTGCTCAAAGAGTGGTCAGTATTTTTTAATTAGATCTATGTATTTATAAATATATGTAAGTCTCTAACATATTTGTCCATTGATGGCACTAGCCTAGCTTCCTACTTATAGTTGGTAAATCTACTTCAGTTGCATTGGACTGCTTTGGAAAAATCTTTTAGAATATAATATGGTAGGTATACCCTTATGGCCCTACTCAAGTTTGGAGTAATCGTGTGCAGAACTAAGAAGCGAAGAATGCAGTTTATAGCAAGTAATCATAATAAATTCGGCTGCGAATTCGAAGAAGTCGACGATACTTTTTAAAAGTTAATCATTTCACGAATCATGTATAGTCCGTTCACTTAGATACGGTCACCTTCATCGGGCCGTTGTCGCACGTGCGGCAAGTCGCCATAAAATTAAGGGGCCACCCGTAGCGTACACCCACAAGCAAGTATGATTTGGCAGTTAACGCCTTTGTATGAATTAATAGATTCGTTTTTCACAACAATAACCACAACTGCGTGCGGGTGCACTGACACTATCTAAACGAATGGACTATACTTTAATTTAGGAGGGAATGTTGTTCGCGTCTGTTTGTACCGATGTAGAAAACTTGTGAAAACAATTTTATTGAACTGTACGCGATATATAAACTAGCTGCGGAACAATAATGGTCGAATTTCGACCACTGGGCGCAGTGGTCGAAATTCGACCATAACTTTTATTTGTCTTTTTTTTAGCTTTTTGCACTCCTTCTCCGTATAAACTTTAACTGTGCCAAATTTTATACTCGTCTTCCTAGAAAATGCTAAAACACAATCGAAAACAGACTGAGATTCAGAGCTTGATATTAGTTTAAATTGAATAAAATTTCGAACAAGTTCTATAACAATATCGAGTATTGATCTGCATTGAACTAAACTAATTTCAGATAATCAGAGTTTAACTGACACTTGAGATGTCTTTCATAAGATAGGCACTAATAGGGAGTTTAGAATCGTGTGATTATAAGATTCGATCACAGTTAACTAAATGCTGCTGGTACTAACTCATTCGATAGTTCATTTCGACTGTGAAGTCATGTGTGGTTGATAGGCACGATAGCTAAACATTTAAGCTATTTGACACTGGGAGGAGACGGTTAGGAAAATTTTTAGTGTCATAATAGAGGTAGCAGGCAATATCTTTTAATTGCAAGGTTTGTAGGTGCACGGGAGAGGTTAAAAATCTGTTGTTTACATACATACAGCTTTACATACCATTAAATATCAGTTACATAACTATAGACTACGGGCCCATGTCAAAAATTAATGGGCCATATTTAGAACTTGTATGGAACCGATGCCGTACAAAAATTGTGCAATGTTTTGTACAATTTTTATTTTTACAAATTTCCCGGGTATTCTCTTGGCCAATTTTGTAATTTGATTTTGTATGGCATCGGTTCCATACAATTTCAATACCGCTTTTATTTTGCAACGTACAAAATTCATGTAACTAAAGAGAAAAACCGAGGGTTCCTACTCCCTCCCTTTTTGTGTTTGTATTAGGTAAATCAACGAATAGTAAATCATCTGAATGTTTCTCAATGTTTTGATATTAAGTTGTGTTAGTTCATTAGTGCGACATTCTGCGTTTATACTAATAATAATAATAACCTGTAACGTAAAGAGTATTGTAGTAGATAAATTAATAAAATTGATGTGCACGTATAATCATGCCTATCAACATCTACTAAGTACGTATTAGATTATGTTAAGTAGTTGATTAATATACTCAAGTAGACACTGACTGTGTAACTGATATACTTTCGCCACCAAATATACGTAATCAGGTGCTTCGTTAAGAGACTTTTAAATTTCAGATGCTGTGAAAACCTTAGTTGTTTTTAGTTGATAACCAGATGAGGTCTTTTTAAAAATGCCTCTAATTTACAATAGGTATCTATATGTATGTATTTTTTAAATTTACGCATAGAATGCTTGATTTATTGGTCTCGGATAATTCAATAAAATATGCCAGCAAAACGTTTTCTTAGAAGGTTTTGGCTTCTTTAGCTAGTTGCCACGTGTTAAACATATCGTACTGTTTCAAATAGTTCTCGGGTGATTGTTGAGGGAGAAAGCTCATTTGTGCATTTTTAATAACTTCAGTCAGTTCTATCGGCGTCAAATAAACTTCCTCGTAGCTAGAATTACTCATTGTAGGTTTTTCACTTCTTTTCAACTTTCTAGTTTTTAACCTAAGGTTTTAACAATATGACGTAAAATGAAGTTGGCGCGGGCAAAACAAATTAAAAACAAAGTACACCAGGAAGGTTACGAGTCTAAAGTTTTTAACAAATTAAAAAGGGTATGATTAATTCGAGGTAGAATAGGTTTAATGATGTTTTGAATTCACAAACTTAGTGCACACGATGTTCTAAATTCAATTTACTTTATCATCTATCGGATAAAAACGGCTTCTGTATTCAGATATCGAAGGGCAAAAATACTCATTCCAGGATGGGGGGACGAAAAAATAATTAATCCATTTCCATTTCCCTTTGAGAAACTTTTTCAAGAATCCATACAATTCATTTCTCATAAAAGGTAATGATGGAACAAAGAGCACTTAGTTCAGGAATACTTTTTATTTAAACCGAAGGTGGCCAGCACTCGGAAGCCTTTCCGCTTGTGGATATTGGATAGATGTTGCTATAGGAACGGTCGTTCACTCGTTTGTTTACTGACTCTGGTAGGACTTAGAGATCCATGCGATTTTCTAGTCATGGGCAGGTAGCATATTGTTAGAATGGTAAGAATAAAGAATGCGACCTTGCTTTTAATGCTGTAGGTTTATGTTTATTGTAGGTACATTTGCAACTTGCAATGCATACAATTCTTTTGCTATGATGTATTTTCCGTTTAATTTTGAGAATACGATAGTAGCAAACAACCCTATTCTAAGTTAAGGTGTCCAAAAAGTATTTACATTATACTCAAGTATATAACAAAACATTGAGACTGTTATATGGAAATAGGAACGAAAATAATAATTTTAATAAATTAAACATGACAGAAATGTCGTGTCATACGGTTGTTTTTTCGTGTGTCGGTTAATTAATTAGTACCTAAATTTGATTATTCTCTTGTTTTTATTTTACAATTATAATGTTAATCTATGAAAACTTTAAACGTTACCTTGTTTTCTATACTCTACATCTATCAAACCTTTGATTCTAATAGAGCGTTGTAACAGTAGTGGGGTTACCGTGGCCTTATAAAAAACTCTTGTGTAGTAATTAATTCGTTGTTTATCACTGAGTGAGAAAGACTATAGCAAGCCCTCACCCCTATTAACTCATGGGTGGAGGAGGACACGAGCGGGAAGGGATTGGGGGATTAGTGGATGCTGGCGTTGAATACACACATACAGTAGTAATAGTCAGCAGTTAAACTTTAGGTAACCCGTTAGCCACATTTTTGTCAGTGCGTAATCCGTATCACCTGCTCGTCTTGCACGAACTTGAACCGATCAATAACCGTACGCCGTTTCCTGTACTAGTAGTCGGTAAACCAGGCGCATCTTAGGAAGAAAAGCCCTGCATCCCTGACGGTTGTCATCTTATGATTCGTTTGACCACGTTCGACATCGTTGGACCCCTAAAAAAAAAGATAAAATGAACTGTATGCGTCCCATAGATTCTGTACATCTAATACATACTTAATAATATGCATCAAACTATAGCTTTACATCTGTTAAATTGTATTTCCATTACACGTATAATCTGATCTTGATTACATTTTATACCATATGTGACCACTGACATTCAATAACGTGTATTGTAATTAAATGGACAAATAGGTACAATCTCATCTGACTCACTCTTCAATGAACACCGTCGATGTTCCCTACATGTTTTATGCGTAAATTCGTGATCGCACTGTCAGTTCCATGCTAATATTAAACTTACACAGATTAAGTAACGAGTGTTTAGTCACTTTTAGTATTAGTTAGTAATAATTAGCATGAATTTTATAATAAAAAACTCAAAAAAATTAAGGTTTTTAACTTGAGACGGGTGTTATAAATTTAACGTGTTTATGAGTCTGTTTGTGGCATAGTAGTTCCTAAACTAACGTATCAATTCTGATACGATTTCTTTGGTTGAAAACTAACGTGATTAAAATTGGTTTTAACTATTGTTTGTGAAGATCATCAGTTAAATTTTTAAATGTTGAAGTAGAGCAGTAGTAGTGAAGTAACTTTATTTTTTTTATCTAACACTCCACGCCGTCTAGTTCCAAACTAAACAGAGCTTGTGTTATGGGTACTAGACAACTGATATAAATACTTATATACTTTCTTTTTTGTAACTAGATACATATTATACATAGAAAACACCCAAACGCCGAAACAAATATTTGCAGATCATACAAACATTTGGTCCGATCCGGGAATCGAACCCGAGACCTCAAGCTTGGCAGTCGCATACGCTAACACTACGCCACCGAGGCAGTCAAAATTTGGTGCACTATGTTTAGTGGTATTTTCATGACATGGTGATCTTGACTTCAGACTGTAGCTTTGCCCAACAGTGTTAATCGCGGTTGTTGTTGTACCGCGAGTATCACCGCGAGGCTCAGCTAGTGTTAATTAAGTGTAACACTTCTCCACGCTGGAAAACAGATCTGTAAAGAGAAGGAAAACTTGAAGGAAACCCTATACGAATCCATCTGGTCAGCGTTGTATAGTAGCTCAAAAAACCTATGTCCAGTAGCAGACTGATAAAGGCTGTTAATGTGATATCCTCATTTAAAGACACTACAGTTTATTGCAGCTTTATACGATATGCCTATATAATGAACCACGCATTCTGGTTATAATTGACACCGGTAGCAGATATAACAAAATATCAATAATTAAACAGGCTTTCGGCCTATAAAATATTATTTTTGAGCCACCATACAATGTATTATTCATGTTTCTTGTGTGAATAACTTTACAACAAGTAATTACACTTAAAATAACTTCGTAGGTAATCAAGTCTCAGTGGATAAAGATTGGTCGATTGCTAACATTGTCAGTTATGTTCAAAATTATTAAAAATAAACTTGTTGTAGACGCGTGGAATGGTTTTGAATAACAAGATAGTTGTAAAGATTAATAACGCAGAAAGCCTTATAATATTGTTGATGAGATAGTGTATTTGTATGTTTATTTATAACTTGATGTTTAACTTGGTGTCTTGTAAATATCTCGTTATCTTCTTTTTTTATTATATAGGGGGCAAACGAGCGTCCTGAAGATGCGGTCACCCGAGAGGCGGAGCTGTTGGTGGAATACAGGGGTGCCAAGAGAACCCTTCAGGTAGCGATAAAGCGGGCCAAGAGTGAGGCCCGCCGCGAGTTGCTGGAGTCACTGGAGCGGGATCCATGGCTGCGCCCTTACCGCATGGTTAGGGGCAAGATGCGCCAGTGGGCCCCGCCGTTGACCCGGTGTCTTCAGCCAGACCTGCTTGAGGGGGTCGTGGGCACCTTGTTTCCATCGCATTTGGTGGAGCACACTCCACCACAGATGGCTCCGCCTACGATGCCTGAGGCGCCTAACGTGGATAATGACGACGTGCCTGAGGTCACTCGGGCAGAACTAGCGCTGGCGGTGCAACGGCTAAAAGCACCGCCCCAGGATCCGATGGCATTCCAGGCCGAGCGTGGGTTCTGGCTCTAGATTATGAGGCGCCGGCTCTCGAGCCCCGACTTAGAGGGTTGTTCAACGCATGTTTCGAACAGGGCCAGTTTCCGACATTGTGGAAGACGGGGAAACTGGTCCTCATCCGAAAGGAGGGGCGCCCGGCGGACTCACCATCCGCCTACCGGCCCATAGTGTTGCTTGACGAGGTGTGCAAACTCTTTGAAAGAGTGATTGCATGGCGCCTCGTCAAGCACCTCTACAGAGTAGGGCCGGATCTGGCGGACAACCAGTACGGGTTCCGTCAGGGGCGCTCCACCGTGGATGCGATCATGCGCGTGAAGGCCCTGGCGGAGGCAGCAGTCTCCCGGGGTGAAGTGGTGTTGGCGGTGTCCTTAGACATCGCCAACGCGTTTACTTTGCCCTGGAGTTGCATCAGGGAGGCACTAGTGTATCACCGAGTGCCTCCCTACCTTCGCCGTATAGTTGGGGCATATCTGTCGGAGAGAGCCGTTATCTACCCGAGTAGGACTGGTCTCGGTCGTCGTGAAATGTCGTGCGGTGTCCCGCAGGGGTCGGTCTTAGGTCCGCTCCTGTGGAACATTGGCTACGACTGGGTGCTCCGCGGTGCATTCTTAGATAGTATCGCCGTCACGTGTTATGCGGATGACACGCTTGTGACGGTGACTGGCGGGACGCACCGTGAGGCAACCCTGAGGGCCACGGCCGGGGTTGCCCAAGTCGTCGAACGAATCCGGCGGCTGGGTCTCGAGGTGGCTCTGCACAAATCCGAGGCTTTGTTTTTTCACGGGCCTCGGAGCAAGCCACCTGATGGATTCAGCCTCATAGTAGGAGGAACTCGCATCGGCATCGAGCCCTCTATGAGGTATTTGGGGCTCGTACTCGATGGCCGATGGGATTTCGGATACCACTTCCGAAGTCTGGTCCCCAAGCTGATTGGCGCAGCGCATGCATTGGCACGGTTGCTGCCAAACATGAGGGGGCCCGATGACTCCTGCAGGAGACTATACGCGGGAGTTGTGCGGTCCATGGCCCTTTATGGGTCCCCAGTGTGGGCGGAGGCCCTGAAGGCCAGCACTATAGCGCTATTGCGGCGACCGCAACGGGTGCTGGCCATCAGGATCATAAGGGGGATCTCTTTTGAGGCGGCAAGTCTCCTGGCCGGAACTCCACCATGGGACCTGGAGGCGAGAGCCCTTGCGGCCCTTTACCAGTGGCGCAAGGAGGCGCGGGAGTTGGGTAGGAGTCCTGAGACTCGAGAAATCGAAAATCAGAAATCCCAACTCCGCCAGGTTCTTGTGGAGGAATGGAAGGAACGACTTGGGCAACCGAGCGCTGGGCAGGCCGATTGGCTCGAGAGGCATCACGGGAGCCTCTCATACCGGCTGACGCAGGTGATCACCGGAAAAGGATGTTTCGGATATCACCTGTGTCTGATCCGCAAAGAGCCAACACCTGAGTGCCACCACTGCGATGGCCAGACCATAGACACGGCGCTCCACACGCTGGCAGAATGTCCGGCGTGGGCCGAGCCGAGGCGTGATCTCCTGGCGGCCATCGGGGTGGGGGTTCTCTCGCTTGGCAATATGATTGCGGCCATATTGCGGAGCGAGAGCGCGTGGAACTCTGCCGTCTCTTTCTGCGAGCAAGTTATGCTTGCGAAGGAGATGGCGGAGCGGGACCGGGAGAGGTTTAGAACTCTCCCTGCCCGCCAGGCCCGGGAACGGGCCAGGTACCGCAGACGACTCAGGCGGCGGAGATCGCTGAACGATCTCCGTCCTCCATAAGCGCAAGCCTGAGGGTGACAGGTGAGGCCACCAGTCACCTTAGCAGAAGCAGGCCGGGGTGGCGGCGTGAGCTCTTTAAAGTGCTCGCGCCCTTATATAGAATAGGAATATTGGGGTTCCTACACAGGGGGGGGGGGCACCTACAAACAGTGGGTGGCCCGAGGTACGTCAGGGTTCCTGGGATTTCCTTCCGAGGGTGCACCTGGTTCCCCGGCTTCTAGTGCCCGGGACGGTGTGCGGTCTTTGGTCGATTCGAGTCCGACATAACCACAAGTGGTATCCGAGGGGATTTCCGCACAAAAAAAAAAAAAAAAAGGGGGTAAACGAGCAGACGTATCGCCTGATGGGAAGCTATTACCGCCGCGCATGGACAGCCGCAACACCAGAGGCGTTACAAGTGCGTTGCAGGCCCTTTAGGGAGGAGTTAGCTCTTTTCTTGAAGGTTTGAAGGTCGTATTGATTAATCTTCGACAGAGTTCGCAGTCCACTAGCTAAACATAGATTCCTCCTTGATTTGAGTGGAGAGTTCATTGTAACACTGTTCATTTCAAGGGTTTGTTCAATTTTTTTTCTTTACAATGACATCTACCGCATTAGGAATATACATCTTTATGGTTACTTTAGAAACATACATGAAACGGACACAAAAAAGACCCAGACTCAGAACAAGAATTTGTGGATAACACAGTGTTGTCCCATGTAGGATTTGAACTCACAACATTGGGCGCAGTAACCGCTAGGCCCACTATGCAGTCGAACTTCGCAGTGCTCTCGGTAATTTTCTTCCTTAGACAGTTGTAACGACAATTCTAGGATGAAGAAGGTGGTGACTTATCTTATTTTTCCATACGCATATGAAATTTTCTCATTTTAATTTAATTTGTAAAAGATATCACTTTTGTACTACCTTTTATTCCTAGCCTTATCCCAAGATTATTTGGGGTCGGCTATTAGTTCCACCTGTTTTACCTGAATATCAGTTTTTCCACGAAGCGACCGGCATCAGACCTCTGCAACCCGAAGGGTGAACTGAATTCGAAGGTTGAAACTAGCGTCAGTATATTTGAGGGCACTGACTTCTCAATAACGATTACCATAGATGTTCATTGACACCCGGGAACGACGACTTAACGTGCTTTCCGAGACACGGACGGGTAACACCGTCATTTTCCATACACCAGGCCGGTTAATAAGAATTTCATATTCGAAAAACACGATACATCACTTTGACCCGACTCGGGTATCGAACCCGAGACTTCTTGACTGGCAGTTAGTTGCATACGCTAGCCGCCAGATCTATTTACTTATGTACTACCTACATACCTATTGAAATTGAACTTTATTGAATAGCGACTGTCTAATTTGAATGACTGTACAAGTAACTTTAATGCCTTTTCTGTTCTTTGGTTATTCTTTCGTTTTTATAAAACAAGGACTGGTCACCACAGTTATTCAATATCAATAAAAATAAAAATGAATATGGATGTACGCCCATAACTTTCGGTCGACTTCGCCAAATTGAATAATTATTTTTTATGTATTTGTTATTATCAGAACAAGGTTTGCATTGGAAAAATAAAAAAGTATGTAATGTTGCCTCAGTCCGCGTTGTTCTATACACTGCAGCGCTGCGGGAGGTTTACACGGGCTCACTAAAAGATTATTTCGATAATTTCGAAAATATTCATAAAAATAAGTGCGCCGGGTTAGCTAGTATACATATATATGTAAAATAAGACCCGGCGAACTTATATATAAGACTATTTATTTATATAAATAGTCTATTTAACTTATTTAGTCATTCAACAGCTACTAAAAGTACATTGCTGAATATAGGCGTTTCCACAAAAAGGAGGTTGGTTTCTCTTCTCTTTGCGGTACTTTTTTCGGCTTAGTCTGCTCTTTAATTCGTTTCTTGCGAATCACATGTGATGAATAAGGGTGCTAATACATCGTGGTCTTAATCTGTCCCCACAGGTACTATTAAAAATTTCAACAAAAAAAAGAATAACCACGATCGATTGAAAAATAAAGGAGTGATTAAGATAATAATAATATAATAATAAATATACCGGACATCTAACACACAACGTCATCTAGTCCCAAGCTAAGCAGAGCTTGTGTTATGGGTATTAGACAACTGATATAAACACTTATATCCTTTTTTGTTGTAAATTCATACATATTATACATAAAAATCACCCAAACTCCGAAACAAATATTTGCAAATCATACAAACATTTGGTAAACGCGAAACGAATCCGAGACCTCAAGCTTAGCAGTCGCATACGCTACCACTACGCCACCGAGGCAGTCAAGAAAACAAACAGAAGACAAGTACAAACAATTAAAGACCGCTTTCGCCTTTTGAAGTCAGTTGCTATGTTCTGTAATGTAATGAAATAATTTGAAATAGTATTTGGCCACGTCCATCGGTTTCTGTATCATTGTTGTAGAGCAATACGTGGCGATAATTATTAATTCTCGTTGTGGCCGTCGTCCTCTTCGCATACGAATCAGAGATTTTAGATCAACCGTCAATCGTGGGCCCTCATTATTGATGCCATTAATTGCGCAGTTTGTACACTGTATCATTACCATATTTTGTTAAGCATTATTATGTGCATGCCTGATTCGGTAGATTTAAACCAGTTGATTGTGGTTTAACGAGTGATATTATTACGAAATTGTTTCTCTTTGTTAGTGGTTATAGTTGGATTGATATTTTGTAAAATAAATTTTCTGTAAACCTTATAGTTGTTCGAAAATTCGGATGAATATTGTTTGTGTTTGTTATGATAAACAAAGGTGGTTTTTTTTTTAATTTCAGTGCAGATATTCCCGTTAGCACTCATTCAAATTTGGGAAGAAAATACTTACTAACTTTATACGTGCCAAATTAAGGAATAAGCTTTACGTCAATTGCTCTTTAAGTTTATTGACTGCACGCTTGGCCTAGTGGTTCAAGCGGTCACCACGCCGCTTTCTACTGCGCCAAGTTTTGTGGGTTCACTTTGTGTGATGCAGGTGTTCTGATTCATGGTGTTACTAGTAAAATTTTCCGCGACACAGGATGTCTTATTAAAATAATAAAAATTAAGAATTAAGTAACGGAACGTAAACTGGCACCTTCATCAACGAAAATCGTGCAACATCACATTAGTTTATCACTAAGTCCTTCTTCTCGGTCTTAACGCTGGGACTATTCAATACAAATGAGTAAAATAGTATTATATCTTAAAAGATTCAGTTGATGATACAAATGAAAAACTATTGCATTTTGAAGAATACTCTTCTGAACGGAGCTACTGCAATTTAAAAGTATTCGAAGTAAGACGAAGATTTGAGTTACCTCTCGTGAACAAATAATTATTATAGTTGAGGAGCTATGGATCTGGTTTCTGACTTTGCTGAAGTATTTGGTATTCATCCTACAGTCGGTTCTAAGATAGATTTTTTAATACGATTAACGACCTGAAGCGCGACGCTACCACCAGCAGGATATTTGGATAGGCCGGGCAAATAATCAAAACCACCAGAACGATACTAAATATGAATTTATATTATAAGTCTAGACAATACTCACATTTACATACACAAAATAATTCAGTCCGCATAACAAATTGAAAAAGAAACATACTATTACAAAAAAATCTATCACTTTCACACAAAACACGTAGTTAGAAACTGGAGTGAGCCTCATCAACCCAAGCAAATTTGTGATCTAAATACTGCAAAACTGTATAATACGCCTTTTCACCTAGTTTTTGTTTTACTAAGATCTTAAATTTAGTAATACTTAATTTAAATTATTAAATTATAATATATTTAATCAATCATAAAAATCTTCAATTTTAACTACATAGTTGTTGAAAACGACCATACGACTATGTTATTTTTTGTGATCTTAGCCATTTAGTACTCGTATAATAATCTCTTCGGTTATTTTCTTGCAACGGAAACGCAAAGAATTGGTTTGTGATAAATATAATTATCATCATTTACTTTTTGACCTTAAGATAACACGAAATTGGCAACATATGTAAGTAATTAGATACTTTATTAATAATATTTTTAAACATATTGACTATTTACATACAAACATAAAAATAACAGAATTAGCTCAACAATACACAGTTAAAGGGAAAAGACGGCACAATCACTTAGAGGTCGCCGTTTAACCCATCCCGGATCGCCTCTGGTGGAAAGGTGCCCATCAAGCTAGCAGCATTGCCGCGTTGTATGGCAATGGCCAGTCTCTGCACCAGGAACGAGCCGGAATGGGAATCCCCGTTTAGCAAGGCAAGCCTACGGCCCAGCTCACCCACAAACCTCAGAGTGTCGGCGGCCCAGCTGCCCATGGTCTCCACCGCTACCGGCACGAAATAATACTGCTGCTCTAAAGCCGCATATTTCATTTAAATGTATTAAATATAGTGTGTTTTTCAATCAATAATAGGTAGGCATAAGTCAATTTATGGTTATTTCATTTATTTTAATGCACAAGGATTTTATACTACTGATACCTAACTGATTTAATATTTATTTGACTGCACGCATGGCGTAGTGGTATAAACGGTCGCCACGCTGTTTTCTGCTGCGCTGAGTGGAGCGGGTTTAAGCCCCGCATGTGACAGAACTTTGAGTGATTCACAAATTGTTGTTCTGAGTTTGTACGAGTATATTCTTTGTGTTGTTTTTTGTATTCTCCCACCGCAACACAGTATTTATTTTTAGTGCGGGAGTTATGAATTTTCTCAAATTATTTTTAAAGCTTTTATTTTAGAATAATAAATTTCTGTTTTATAAATATTTCACTAGTACATTATTCAGACTTACAAATATTTTAAGCTTTTTTTACAATACTTTTTCGTAAAAGTTTTATGAACAAGGTCTTGTAAAGTAAGTAAAAACATTTTGTAATTTAATGACGTTACATTTTCAAGTGGCCAGCTCTTGGTCTAACTATTTTCAGCAGTCAGCAGCACAAATGCAGTCTGCGAATAAATTGTATTTAAAAAACAATAAAAAAATTCACCGCTGTACGAAATTGAATCTTATGGTTATCTGTCTGCGCAAATAAAACCAAAGATTGAGTTTCAACGGAGAATAAAGAAATGGGCTTAATTTTCAGCATTCAGTTTTCTTTATTATTTTTAGAGTTCTATTTCACAAAAGAAGAAAATAAGGGAACTAAATAAGATCTCTTCCTTGTTATCATGTAAGACAGTGCCTGTCTGTCAGTGTAGATGCGTAGCCGAAAATTTTTTTAGGAACGTGTGACAATAGTGATAATTCTATTGTTGCTTCACTAAACTAAAATTATCTTAAATGAATTTAAATCCTCTTATTTTAATGAAAGGATTTCGAAAATCATATTTTGATATGTGTTTTTAAAACGTCGTTTGACAGGACAAAAGTCATTGTTAACGATTTTTAGTTTAGTTATAGTCGTTCCAATCGTTTATTTAACTTTTGACAGTTCTAATACCTAATCAAATAGTGATACCCTGACCTGTTACCGATTCGATTTCTTTTATCTATCGATTTTATGCATGAAGAAGTTTTAATCGATTTAACACACTCATTATTTTATAGATAGTTTCGTACTTTTATCGATTACTAAACGGCAACACCGGACGCGGAGGCGCCGCGAGACGCCATTTTGATGTCAGTGTTAATCCACATTTTCATACGTCGAGTTGAGTATTTATATTCCTCTACTTTGATTTATTTGTGAATTCTCACGTTTGGTTGAGTTGAGCGTATCGTTCCTCCCTTCGTCGTACTCAAAGGACAAACAAGAGAGTTTGTCTTGCGATATAATCGATAATCGATTTATTTCGAAACCGTTTTTATAGTCTGGGTTATTAATTACGAATTACACATCTCTAAGTGGGCGGAGCCCGTCCATGAAGTACAGTATTCTCTGTAGTACATTGTATCAAAAATTATTAAAAAACTTTATGTGCGTGATCTGTCAAAAGTTAAATAAACGATTGGAACGACTATAGAGAGTTCTCGTATAACAGAATAGCAACAATGAAGTTAATACATACACCAAACAATTATGCACTCGGACCCTGAGAGCCACAGACACAAATAGTAAGGCAAGTATGTGAAATGTGTCAAAATAAGGGGTGAAAACGAATGAGCGAACTTAGCAGTACTGTTATGGTTAAATGTGGTTATTGATTGGGGTGAGCGGCTACGTAACATGCTTTGGGCATTCTGATATTATGCAGTACGTTTGATTTCTGCGGCTAGTATCTTTGAGAAAAGTGTAGAATGTTTTCATGTATTATAATTGGAACGAAGTTCCTTATGGCGCGTTGTGTAAGGGGGCTAGACGGAAAAATTGTCACGAGACAATTTGTTGACACGACACAATTTGTTGTCACGACACAATTTGTTGTCACGACACAATTTGTTGTCACGACACGACGACGACACACACAGATATTTTCGTTTCGTCTTTCTATTTCGAACTTCGTTCCATCCGGGTGTCCCTTGACACCTCTCAAGTTTTTTTATTATAATACTACGGACTCCTGAAACGCAACACAATCTAGCCTCAAACTCAGCAGACCTTACACGTACTATTTATCCCACATTAGTAATCCCTCAAGATCATTTATCTCTATCTCTCTTTAACTGTTTAGTTACTCAGTGTTAGTTTGTTACTTGGTTGGTTTTCCTCTCTTACAACATACCTGTCTATATGTGTACATCTATAGATGTGTGACCGCTGCTAGAACCCCTCAGCGCCACTTCAGCTTTGGTGAATATGTATTTTAGGGAATCTGTCATTTTAGTCTCTTCTGTGGAAGGGCTTTTGTTTACTTTCTTACTTTTTGATGCGCCTCCCCATTTTCCGTTGACAGGCACTGACTTTGGTTTTTATTTGTCGCCTTACTTTTCACATTTGTAATGGGAGTGACGAAAGTTAGAAAACGAAAATCTACTGCCTTTTTGCCTAACTGCGAAAGGGTAATGTTTTTCAAGTGTATGTATGCATATATGTTTATTTCTTTGGCACGCCATATAGCCTGGTTGCCGTATTTTTATGTGAGTGCTGTCAATATATTCGTCTTAATCGTGAGAGTGACGCTGGGTACATGAAAATAAAAAAATATTTACTTTTCGTTTTAAGTCCTTTCTGTCTTATCAGTTCTTCAATAAATTTAATAAAGATGACGGATATTGACGCAGTCGGGTGTTTTTAAATAATTCGTTACATGTATAAAATGTTATAGATGTGTTACTGTTCCGAAAAAAAATTAATTGAGAATTTATAGAGCACATTTATCATTATGAAACATTAGTAATTTATAGAGATTTGTGGCCACGTATTCTATTAAGACGAAACCTGTACTACGGTTGCCAGATTACAGATAAACAATTGGAGAGGGTTATGTCCAGCAGTGGACTGACAATCAGCTGATAATGATGATGAAGACGATGATTCTATTGATGTCTGGTCCTAGTATTTAACTTGTTTTGTTGTTCTTTTGAAGGCCAACTTCGTTAATTATCTATTTCATACTCATATCTTCCATCTTTTAACCTTCTCCGACAAATCTTATCTCAGATGACGAAGGAGATACAGGTTATTTAAATCATAGCACCTAAAGATATCTTACACATAACTGCTTATCCCTAAACTAGATAGAATCTGCAATGTGGTAACCAGGCTGCGAATAAACATTTTTCTATAATTTGAATATTTCTAAATACATCTAGACACAGCACAAAAGACCATGTTCGTTACCCTCGTACAAAGTTTTATGATGATCGGTTAAGTAGTTTCTGCGTGAACAACAAACTTACTATCACCTTCGTAATATTAGTGTGATTATAGATATTTAGATATGTTGTCTAGTAACCATAGTACAAACTGTGCTTACCTTGGGACTATACCTATAGCGTTTTGAATAACTATGTAAAAATATAATACGTTATTTTTTTATGGAATAAGGGAAAAGAAAAAAAAGAGAAATAGGGAAAGAGCATACTCCTTCCTAAAAGGCCAGCAACACACTTGTAACGCCTCTGGTGTTGCGGGACACCTGCAACACCAGAGGCGTTACAAGTGCGTTGCCGGCCTTTGGGGGATGTGGAAGGGGATGGGGGAAGGGGTTGGGTTAAGGCTTTCGGTATCCTCACTCACTAAGTAAACATAGCGCAGGCGCTGTTTCACACCGGTTTTCTGTGAGGCCGTGGCATCACTCCGGTCGAGCCGGCCCATACATGCCGAATCTTGGCTCTCCCACGATATTGAAATGGTAACATTTTTACACAACCTATTGTTTTTTAGTATATATTTATAATAACGCATTTTCTTTGTTGTCATTTTATAGTTTATCAATCAATTAATACTTTCCAAGAACTACAACAGAAAACCCTTATAAAGTAACACAAGTCTAAAGACTTAATTACCTGTATTGTACAGCTCATTTCTTTTATAAAAGAAATAAAAAGGTCTTTATAGTTTTGACATGCAATTGTATTATTTTAATAATATACAAGGCAGTAACTGAACAACTGTTTTAACCGACATCAAACTATTAACATTTTTTCCATTATGGTGGGTAATTTTTTACTTGATATCTTTTTGCTATAATGTCTTTTTCTTCGGCAAATATGCTTAATAGTAAAACTACACAATTTCATGACATCGGTTCAGTTTATATTTAAGAATGAAAAGTTAAAGCACGAAAAGTATGAAAATGTTTACATAATGAATACGTAGTAGTAATATTTTATTACTCCGTTAATCAATATTCAAAGGGATATATAATTTTATCAAAATAGAAGAACTTTGACAGAGCTTTTTGCAACATTCACTACCTTTTTATTTCTTTCAATTATCATCTAATTCGAAAGATGTCCACTGCTGGACATAGGCGTCCCCCTAGGCTCCTAATGACAATATAATACTATAAAATTACCTATTTATCTATCGTTTAGGAGACTCGTACACCACGCCACCAGCTGTAGTTGGACATCAACTTTAGATCAAAAACTCTCCGTTAGGCGATTCTGTGTGTCTGGACGTCGCCTAATCGATCATGTTTTATCTGAAGGTAATGGCCGCAATCACGGCGCTAGGTGGAATAACAAAGTCTTGATTTAAAAAAAAAAAAATATTCAAAATCAATACACTTCTACATGCTCAAGTCTGTCAAAATGTAAAACAGTTTGTCGCTGAAGTTCTCGCTTAAATATACATTATATAGTGTATTCAGATACAAATTGGTTTTATTTAAAAAAAACTGTGTCAAATACATTAGTTAACCATGTTTACAAAACCAATGCCGGTTTATATTCAAAAAAAGAAAAGAAAAAAGGGATGTTACCCATTAGTTAGGGACATAACAACAGGTAATATTTGTGAAGTTCTATTTTAAAGTGATCTTTTGAATGTACCTACTTGTTTTATAAGATCTGAAGGCAATTCATTTAACAAAACTGTTCCCAGAGAGAGTTTCCTTCTATTTTTAGTCGCTTCGATTTTGACCCATTACCTCTGACGCCAGAGGGTATTCCATGCGTATAAGAAACGGTCTTAGAAAAGAAAACAAACAAAGTTGGCAAAATGTTTGAGAATTTTTATCAATAGGTATTAAATAGCTACCATGAGATGTATCTCAGTCATGGGGTACGGCAGAGGGGACTCCAGAAGCCGCCGATGCGTTCCTGGAGCTCCCCTTGACTGCCGAGGTAGGCCGCCGCGGCGTTTAGTGGGTAGACCGGTCTTTCGGGAGTCCCACACACGCCCTTCGTCTCCCCATGAAGGGTATGGTGCGAAAAGCATCCCCAGCGTAAAAAAAAAAGGTATTAAATAGCTTCTGTATTTTTAGGGTTACTTTTTTATTTGTCCGTTTTTCAAGTTTATTGTGTAACAAACTAATATGACGCCCCTTCTTCATACGTCGTACCCGCATATCGAAATCTCAGTTTACACCGCTTTGCATTAAATTAATATAACGTCATCTAGTTTAGTCCGTTTGTCCATCTAACGTGAAAGTGAATTGTCGCAAATTGTCACATAATATCTGTGCTGTAAAGGAGCATCAATGTCATCGTAAACACATAGACAATACGGAGTTACGAGCTCAGGTACATGGCACACCATCATGGTAAACAGTGTGTGACTGTACTAAAGAGCAATTATAATCCAACAGCTGCATAAATATAGGTTAGTTTTAATTACCCACTTCGAATATAAATAGCTCACGTGCAGATTACAGAGCCCTGTCGTCTACATTAGTGCTTGACTATTACAAATGTTAGTTTTGTTGTAAAAAATAAGTCTTTGGATATCTGTATACGCAGATACTATCAATTCAAGAACCTGAAACCGCATGGAATATGTAATAGGTAAATGAATACTCATTATCTGCCTACCCAGATGATGTATTTCTGTTGCCGCTATAACAATAATTACTAAAAAACAGAGTAAAATAACTATTTAAGGAGACAAAATATGAATTTCTTTGCTCGATTTTGCTCCATTTAGATGACGGCGACAGACGCTTGAAATATTCACATAATGTTTAGATTTATTCACTTTAAAAATAAATAACCAAATTAAAGTAAACAAACATTTAAGCGGAATTCCATACAAAAACGTGATCTTTTTGTCTCGTTATTGTTAGTTAGATAATTCAAATTTCAAATTTTATTCAAATACTTGTACAAAGTGTATAGTGATTGCTAGTGGCAACCAAAAATACAAAATTATGTGTTATATTTTTATAAATTATAATACTTATGTAAAATTAAGTTAAAAAGTAAAATAAAAAAATATATAAAAATTAAAGTAACAACATATTGACATACCAATTGTCTCAGCACTATGCGACCATACCCAGATCTATAACCCCTCAGAATCGATGTGAGCTGTGTAGATGGTGCAGTCGTTCAGAGAACATTTAATTGATAAATTATTGTATGTGTCTTGGTGGCTGTATGATGGCAATCTTTTTGCAAATGAGGTTTTAATAGATGGACCTTTGCTTCGGCATAGAAATACTTGGTGGGTAAACGGTAGGGTTTCTTTAACACCACCTTTAGTAATGTTCGTTGAGCCCTTTCTAATTTAATTATTGCAGTCCTAGCCGCGTAACCCCAGATTCCGATATCCAGAAAGAAGAAATTGAAGAAATTTCTATACCTTTTATAGATCGTTTGAGTTATTTCATCATTGGGTGATTTGAGAGCTTTTTGAATGAAGTCTATCTCGATGGCGGATACATCGTAGACCTGGAGTGCACTAAGGAGTTAGTGTGTTCTTAGATCTTGTTACACGTATTTGCTTTGTATTCTCATTGATGGCAGATTGGATGCGGTCGACGAACAACTCGATAACGTTGATGTCAATCTGCTCAAAGATTTTATTTTATTCCTTCTGTTCGAGAGTATTATGTAACCCGAAAAAATCAATAACCGTTTTATAGCGATTTGCTTAGTACGTTTTCGGACGGGAGAAGATAGTTTAACAAGGACCGGGTCATGATCGGTTATATCTGTTTCACAGACGACATCTAGCGCTGTTGAAGCTGTTCGTACGAAAATATGATCTAAACAGGCATTTGATCTGGTGGGTTTGTTAATAGCTGACTTAAGCCCATGTTGGCTTAGAAGGTCGAAATATTCTGAGGGATCGTGTCTACTGGGATCTACTGAAAGTATGTCTGTGTTAAGATCACCTGCAACGATAGGAGATGATTTAGTAGATAAATTTATTAATATGCTGCTGCAGATAATCTGCATTCGGTTAGTATTAAGTAGCATAGCGGCATTTTCAGCCATTGTTACAAAATAATGAACGCATTGAAGTTTTGTTGATACTTCTTATGTTTAAGGTAATAATTTTAAATGCTTTATCTAAGGAGGTTTCGCAGTGTTCAGGAGGACAAGACAGGCACCTTATATTGAATTCTGAGTCGATATTGTTCCCTAAATCATTGTACCTACCAGCGTGGTTTAAAATACAATGGTTTTGAATTTTAAGTATATAACGTTTGGTGGTCAATAATGTCGTAAAAATAAAAATATAAGTTGTCGTTGCACGTTTGTTGCAGTGGTGGTAGAGTGTGTTTGTTTAATGGTATGCATGTTTGTGTTGTACATAATACTTTGGCAGAGATTACATCGGGAAAGAGGTCTAAACACATGTAGCGCTCCGTTGTAAAATTAGTTGTAATAAGATTTTTTTTGCGGTACATGAAAGATAACAAAACACAAGGAAAAACAAGACATACATAGATAACAACTTCAGTGCAAATTAAATAACATAAAAATATAACATTTAGGCCGGTGTTCATCAACACTTAACCGACCGTTTAAATATTAAAACGGTTGTTTAAGCAATATTTCCTGTTCACCACTGCCTAAACGTCAGTTATTAGCGTTAACCGGATGATTATCTTAACCGAGCTACAAGACGTTGTTTAACCTCACTACCAGCATTAATCGCGGCAAAGCTGGCGAGTAGTGAGGGAGGGCGCGGTCTCCTTCTGTGACGACGTTATGCTTCAAAAGGAGTCGGGAGATCGGGACAGGGCCGATCCCACTCGCAGGAGGCGACGAAGGGGACGCGGTAGAAGCCGCTAGATCCCCAATCGTCGCTTAAGGGTCGTTTTGACCCGGTACGGCCAAGGGGTGTTGACTAAGACGGGTCGGTGTTTCGACTCTTACTGTGTAGTGCGGTAAGAGGTGTGAGAGCGACCCCGGTGACTCTAGTTACACCGGGATTTACCTCAGTAGAGGTACGGCAGGGGGACTCCAGAAGCCACTAATGTGTTCCTGGAACTCCAATCGACTGCCGAGGTAAGGAACATGTCCTACCTGCACTTCAGTGTTAAATTATCACTCGATGTACTTAAACACACATGGCACTTTTACCGTGGGAGAAACATGTTTCAAAGCATGTGAATATTACCATGGCTATACAGAAATTATTATCTATTTGACTCAGGGCTATGCAATAATTCTATCGAAGCTTTATGGAACTGTAATAAAGCTGAATAGATAGTTTCTTTGTTTGGTTAAACGCGCTAATCTGAAAAACACTGGTCTGATTGACAATTTTCGGGCGCGTTATCTTGCTGCTTAATATATATATATATATCTTAATGCTGTTCCTTGGGCACTTGCTATCCAACTCCCCGAAAGCTTGAAGCAGACAAACTTCGCTATACCATTGATTAGTAACTGTTCTACGGTCTTCTAGTGAAATTATTGCTACTGATCCACAGCATCGGAAAAAACCGCTATAAGTTTTTTTAACGCTTCGACCAGGAACAACTTTTTTGGACAAATCGTACTCTTCAAACACCCATTGCGCGGTGCTGCGCTTGCTGCTTCGTGAGAGGATCGTAGCTATATATCCATGATTCGTCAGTTGTAAGAATGTAGGATACATTTTGCGAAGTGCCTCGTTCGAACTTTTCTAACATAAA
Source organism: Spilarctia lutea (assembly GCA_916048165.1). Classification (NCBI taxonomy): domain Eukaryota; kingdom Metazoa; phylum Arthropoda; class Insecta; order Lepidoptera; family Erebidae; genus Spilarctia; species Spilarctia lutea. The sequence continues at coordinate 24,854,830 of OU696470.1, read as the reverse complement.
TTTGCACCAATCAACACAACGGTATTTTTGCTAATCGGTGAGACAATGAGGTATCCATCGCGAAGCAAGCTGCCTAAGATGTTCATGCAGGATGGTGGAAACTGCCTGTGATCTAATGTTTAGTTCAGCCTATATCTCTCGATGTGTAATATGTCTATTCTCTCGCAATAAACTACTGTTCCCTAATGACGTTTTCATGAGTTGGTGGTCCGCCGGGTCTGGAGTAATCCTTTAAGTTCTCTCGATAACGTTTAAATTTACGAAATCAATGGAAAATTGTTGCTAATGCATAAGCAGACTTCCCAAAAGAGGCTTGTAATTATTTTTGAAATTCCTTAAAACCCTCCTTTATAATCATAGAAAATCATAGCACGAAAAGCTTCCCACGAGACGTCAATTGTTGCAAACAAAAGAAGAGTGACAGATAATCTTTAAACGTACTCATATAAAAAAGATCTACACATACGTGGCCTGTAATTTTCACAAAGGAGGTTTGTCTTTAAATTAGCCGTCAATCCAAAATAGTTTCATGAAAGAAGAAATGGTATTTATTCTGTGGCTATCAATTTTCGGAATAACCTAGGTATGCTTGAAATAGCCTCGCACAAAACCCTGACTCAGATCAATAATTTGTGCATCAGAAGAAGTTTTATCGTGAAGATTGAACCGCGAGGAAGGCGGCGAACTGACTGCTTAAACCACTACGCCATTTGCAGTCATACCACTATAAATGTAGACTGGTGAATGAGATGGATTTATGTCCTCCATCCATAACAGATTAATCCTTAAAAGGGTGATGTCCTTGTTAAGTCTGGATATCCCACAAACATTAGGGGTAGCTGAAGGTGGTCCAATGAGGACTTACCGCCACAGCACCCACGATATACCATTTCAAGTGCAGTATTAAAAAAAGGTCTTCGGCAGTTGATCTGCATCAGAAAACGACATTAAAAGCCGTTTAATTTTCTAAATGTCTTTGGTACGCTCTGTTCCCTTTAGCAGTTTGTCAGCTTATTGTATTTAAGGCAACGCTAGATTCGTCTTGATTGTAGGAGTGACAGTGGATTGATGAAAATCATCAGTTTGCAAATTATATGCACCTGTATAATTTTAGATTTATATTTTAGACTAATTTTTGCCTAAGTTCGGCGAAGTCAAAAGGAATAGTAAAAGTTTAGGCTGTTTATTTATGTTTGTATGTTACACCATAGTGCGTTCACTACTAAACCGACCGATGTGTCGATAGATTTGTAATAATAGAACTAGAACATAGGATATATAAATTATTACGTCGTTTTTTTATAGTTTTAATCTTTTTCTTAATAACAAGCGTGTTTTAAAATTTTTATTTGAACAAGTACCTAACACAAGCTAAAGATCTAACAAAACTAAACTAACTAAACTACACAAAACAATTAGTACATTGTACTATATACACAATTGTTTTCCTGTAATATAATTATAAGGTTTCGTGACTTTTACACAAAATTTTTGTTGTATAACGGAGTAACTAATTCTCAAGTTAGTAGAACCACGCTGTTTTCCGCACGAACGCACCGGCTCGACCGCAGCACGTACTACCCTCGGACAGAAAATCAACGAAAAATGACAGCGTTTCGTTTCGTTGGTGAGTGCGAGACCGGGAGCCCAATGATGCGGAAACATCACTAGGTCGCCATGGTGTGGGTCACCATGCTGCAATGTCTGCATACGCCGTGAGTATAGTGACCACCACTCTTGGAATCTGCTTATGCTTGCCATCAGGCAGAGTAGAGTCATTATGGCAGGGCCAAACATAAAAAAATCTCGGCATTTGAACGGGCTATGCCGCTTGTGGTCACGGGCTGGTGTGAGCTTACTGTGTCGCGTTGATTGGTTGTACTGTCGAGTGTCGGTACTCTTACATACTACATTTAAGACGTTTGCATAATTTGATTCGTCCATACGACATACAACGTCGTCCATACATCAAAAACTATTGTGTAAAGATGAGTGTGACCACTATGTCTGTCTTATCATAGCGCCTAAACGCATAAACTGATTCGGATACGATTTGGGGCGTGAAAAAGCATCTCACTATACCGCCATAGTATGGGCCACGATGTTGCATTGTCTGCATTCGCAATGAGTACGGTGACCACCATTCTTAGATTCTGTTCATGCTTCCCATCAAAAAGAAAAGAGATATTGGCAGACATATTTAAAAAAAAATAAAAAGGTGCGTGTGCGATTCACACACGATAGAAGTGAAACTTCAGTAAATTGACAGAAGAATGAAATTAATATATATAACCAGGGTAAGATAATTACAAAGTTTATTTTTTTAAAAATGAAAGTACTTTGATTAATTTATAAATACACACCGACATTTGATCTCTCGCTCTGGCTCACTAATTACAAGCGACTTTTTGAATTTGTGTCTCTTACCTGTCGTTTTTTCCGTTGCACCCGGTTTCAAATCACAATGATTCTAAAGAAGTTTCACTTCAAAAATGTCGCTGGTGGAATCAAACCCTATCAGGGTAACTAACCACTTGAACAGTTCAATCAATCTTACATGTGTACACTACTGGAACTATATTATAATGAAGTTTAGTATGTACGACTGTCGTAACATGATATACCTACCTATTATTTACGTACCTATATATTTTATTGTCACGCGTACACTATCGTCTGTCGGAACGGAACTCTAGCAAATACAATTAGCCTCGAGATGCGGTGGCAGGAGCGTAATATAAATTAATAGCCCTTTATTAAATAAGTGTACTCGTATCACATTATGGGCTTGCTTATACACAGATATGTAGGTATTATTTATACATCAGGGGTTTTACAGAGACTAGTGGTCAGCGAGTGGATGGTATTCAACTGTAATTAATGTATACAAATAAATAAAATTGAAGTGTAGTATTAAAATAACCGCTTTTTACTTAGATACATATACGTAACTTTTTTTTTTTATTTTGTTCTGTATGTCTGTTTGTTCCGGCTAATCTCTGAAACGGCTGGACCGAATTTGACGGGACTTTCACTAGTAGGTAGCTAAGAAGTAACTTAGGCTACTTTTTTAGAGTAGCTTCGCTCCGCGGCGTTACCCGCAGTTTTAGCTTTCTGCATTCCTCTTCCATATAAACTTTAACTATGGCAATTTTCGTACTTCTCCGTTTCCGTGAGTACAATGATTTTGCCACACGCATTTATAATCAGTCACTTACAATCTATATCTATTAAATATATTTAAACGAGACGGCTCCAATGCTTTTCATGAAATTTCGTATGCAGGGTGTTTCGAAGGCGATAAATCGGACTACCTAGAATATTTTTTTAGAAAATTTATTAAATAAAAATATCGGCAAGCTAAAGCAAAGCTCGGTCATCCAACCTACTACGGTTATAATAAAGTGTTACCACCCATATTTATTCCATGGTCGTAAGAGGCGAATTAGGTAGCAAACTAGAAAGGTCGGCAACGCACTTGTGACGCCTCTGGTATACGTCAGGCGATACGTCTGCTCGTTTGACCCTATTAAAAAAAAAACACAAAGCAGTCATAAGCACTGCCGACAGAAGTGAAAACTCATAACTATAAACAAGCGGTCGTTTTAACTTACCTGAAATGAACACCTATGCTTTTTTTAATAGTGTGCAATAAAAAGAACTAAAATAAGTAGTAAATGGAAGTAAAGCTTTGATACTCCAATAGATGTCGCTGTTTTAAAAAAAAATTGTAAACAATCTTTTTGATTTACAAAAGGTTTTGTGTAAGTAGAAAATCGTTATTTTAATTTATTGTAAATCACTTTAAGATACTGAAATATTACCTTAAAGTATATAAAATCATTTTGAGAAAGGACCACTATCTAGAAAAACGAATACTACCAAAGTATATCGGTAGATGGCGCTGTTAACAATAAACATCCGTCTTACGAATTTTCGAAGAACTAAAATAAAGCTTTGATACTCCAATAGATGTCGCTGTTTTCAAAAAAATTGTTAACAATCTTTTTGATTTACAAAAGGTTTTGTGTAAGTAGAAAATCGTTATTTTAATTTATTGTAAATCACTTTAAGATACTGAAATATTAACTTTAAGTATATAAAATCATATTGAGAAAGGACCACTATCTAGAAAAACGAATGCTACCAAAGTATATCGGTAGATGGCGCTGTTAACAATAAATATCCTTACGAATTTTCGATCAGGACACGTGACCTGACGCTAGTTTATGGTCACATGACCTGACGGTAGTTTATACATTTTTACCAATTCCAAAAAAGTACACAGCGCCGCTAAAGAAGTTTTCACTTCAAAAAACTTTAAAAAGTCAACATTACTGCAAAGAGAAGGAAGTTGACACAAACTCCTAAACCTACCCGTCTGGTCATCGTGGTTAAGTAGACCGAAACCTCCTTTCTAAAGAGAGGCCTATGTCCAACAGTGGACTGGTAAAGACTGTTGATGATGATGATACATAATCTTTAGCAATACCACCTCAGTCATTCTTCTATAATCTAAACTGTACTACTCCATAAAGGGACATCCATTACATATATGTGAGAGGTTTTAGGTATAGGGATATTTCGAACGGTAAGATGAGATTTGGCTCGATCGTCCCCTAAACTCCTCACGTAATTGAAGTAATTAATGAACGCCCTTTAATGGGAGAAAATGAATGAGAAGCAAAACTAACGCGATCATTGCAGAGGTTTAATATTAAAAATTGAGCTCAATCGGTAGAGAAATTTTTGAGTTTTTGAAAAATTAACCTAACTAACTTGCATTTCATTCTTTGATATAAAAATCAATTGCCGTTCGTTTGTTTCGCTAAAACTGGAGAACGGCGGGGCCGATTTAGCTGATTTTGATATTTAAATTTTTTATCGTAGTCCAGGGAAAGTTAAAACGGTGAAAAATTAAAAATACCTTGAAAATCCAAATATGACGTGCACGAAATAGCAAGCACAGCTAGTTTATAATATATTTATCACCTTCCTAGCTTTTATTCCTAGATTTTATTTAGCAAGATTATTTGGGGTAGGCGACTAGTTCAACCGTTCAACCTGAATATTTTTATTTTTTTACGGAGCGACTGTTATCGGACCTCCGCAACCCTGAGGATGATCTGAATTCGAAGGTTGAACTAGTTGTCAGTATACTTGAGGGCACTGACTTTTCAGTAAATATTGCCCTGGATATTCATGACAACCGAGACTGAACCTAGCTTAAGATGCTCTCCGAGGCACCCGAAGCACGGGCGTGCAATACAGCCAAACTGCCATATTTCGGGCATGTAGTTAAAATTTCTTGTAAGAAAAGCACAACGACACTTTCGGCCTGACCCGTGAATCAAACTCGAGATCTCTTGACCAAAGAGGCAGTTTGAATGGTTACTATAATTATAAATACAATTAGGAGATATATTAGTTCTATCGACGCGATCATTACAGTCGATGTGAGTTCCCCGAGGTGGTTCCTAATGTAATAATAGTCGGAATTTCATGGCCCACTGAATCAGCAAATGCGGATTAATTAAATCGATCATACCATTTGCAAGTCTGACTGAATGAATATCATTTCTATATCGCAAAATTGTATATCTGTTTATTATTATATACATAAAATTACCCAGGGTAATTGTATGTATATAATAATGAACAGATAGATAGAAGTATACAAATAATAATAATATATCACTTTATTGTACTCCAGATGCATTACGAGGTAGGTATGCTTAAAATTAGGGAAGTACGAGTACAATTGGCGGCCTTATCGCCCGGAGGCAATCTCTTACAGGCAACCATTGGATGGAGAGAAAACATGAGTAAGAGAAAGTGTTGGGTAGGGTCCGGTGTAAGAGTAGGTAAGACGAAAAATAAATAAAGTAATAAAGATTATAGAATACCGTTTAGTAATACATAGTGTGTGTGTACAAATACAAACAAGTAATAAGATAAATATACAGTTAATTACATACTTAAACGTAGTAGTAATAAAATAAATAATCTATAATAATCTACACTTTACTAAATTATTATACGTATAAATGCGAAAGTAACTCTGCCTATCTCTCTTGCTTTCACGACTAAACCGCTGCACCGATTTCAATGAAATTTCGCATGGAGATACTTTAATTCTTGAGGAAGGACATAGGTTACTCTTTGCTGCTATAACCGATAAACCCTCGGGCGGACCAGCTCGAAAGCTAGTTAAATATAAAAAAACAATCAGTCAAGTTAGACTCGAGTATGAAGGGTTCTGTTCCATTATCTATACAACATTAAATACTATTGTAACGTTTTTTTTTTGTATTTGTTGTCATAGCGACAAAATAAATATACCATAGGTGAAAATTTCTACAGTTTAACTATCACAGTTCAATATCTACAACCTGGTGTCACCAAACTGTTTCTTATGATTAATGATTGACGAACGGACAGCGGAGTCTTAGTAATAGGGTCCCATTTTTACCCTACGTACGGAACCTTAAAATGTAACAAAGACTTTAAAGCGCCTGCATAATGATTTAATAAAGTGTATTTGTGGGGTGGTTTTTTCTTCGAATTTCAATGAGACTGCACTGGAGACTATTCTCCCAAACAAATATATATATATATATATATTCAAAACCGAATAGAATAGAAGTAATTTTGAGGAAACTAACATAGAAATTCTGAATTGACTAACATTGAAAATAGTGCAAACGAATTAAAATCTCCTCTGTTATTGTATAGATCACGAACTTGAAGTCGATAAATAAACAAACTAGGAATAATTCAATCGTATGCAGATTAAAAATATTGCTCAATTTAACTCAGGACGTTCTATTTCTTCTATCAAATCACTTTTTAAATGTGCCATTATCTTAATTAAGGAAATTAAGCTCGCTGCCGGCTCCCCGAGTGCCACCCTGATGTTAATATTACTAATTGAGAGTTTTACCGAACATGTTTGGAAACCAGTTTTATTTCGTCACAGGGTTCATAATCAACTACGCAAAGCTGGTTACGGCATCGTGAAAAAAATATCTTAATTCTCTAAGGATCCTCTTAAAAAGGCTTAAACACACTTGTGCGTTACTTTGAATAATAATTGTATTATTGTATGCTTTAAGGTTCTTAATTGAGTAGCTGAGTTGTAAAAGCGTTGAGCATTTAATTTATATAAACAGTAAGTCAAACTCATGGAGTTATGAATTAATGTCAAACTTTTTAATGCTGTGTACAACTGCGAACTGTAAACTTTTATGTGACGTTTTGACTCTGTTTGTTTTAATCCTGTAAGCTCTTAAATTGTGGCTTTAGTAGTAATTTACAAAAGCAGTTGTGGGGAAAAAATCAGTACTTTTGGAGAGTATTTCCCAGTATTTTTTTACATTTTCTACTAGTTTTTGAAAGTGAATCCGCGAGTGTATGGTTATCATTTTAAATATTAACCTATGTGTTATTTTGATGTATAAGTAGTAAGATAGTAATAAAGATATATTACTTTTTTTTGTTTCTAACTGCACTGCACTACGAAGACCTCGCAGGGTCTAGACTTATCTAATGTAAAGTTTTATCTAAATCCGTTCAGTAGTTTTTGCGTGAATGAGTAAAAAATATTCGTACCTAAATCTATGCGTCGCTCCTTGTGAGGATAGATGTAGGTACTTTTGTATTTATAATATTAGTCAGATATTCATCTATACAAATAAATATAATTGGAGTGTCTGTTTGTAATATTAAAATAACCGCTTTCTACTACATGCATATGAATGTATATACGGTACACATACCAAAATATATATTTTTTAAATTTTTGTCTGTCTGTCTGTTTGTTCCGGCTAATCTCATGAACCACTTGTCCGATTTGAAAAATTCTTTCGGTGTTGGATAGTCCATTTATCGAGGAAGGCTATAGGCTATATATCATCACGCTACTACTAATAGGAGCGGAGCACCAATGAAGAATGTTTAAAAAATGGGGGAAAATTTTCACGCCACGGGCAATATAAGACGCAAACGAGGTTGCGTGGGTCAGCTAGTAATCTATATATAGTTATACGTCCTTATCTTGTAAATACAACACATAACTTATTCTTAATTTTATTGTGAAACAAGCTAGTCTAAAAAGTAGCCTAAGTTACTTCTTATATCATCAGCTATCTGCCAGTGAAAGTCCTGTCAAAATCGATCCAGTCGTTTCAGAGATTAGCTGGAACAAACAGGCAGACGTACAGATAAAATTTTTAAATAATGCTATTTTGGTATAAATATGTACCGTGTATACATACAAATGCATGTAGTAAAAAGCGGTTACTTTTACAGACACTCCCATTTTATTTATTTCTATAAATTATTTGTATAGGAAATGAGAGGACAAACAAGTAGACAATTCACCAGATGAATGAATATTGATTGCCACCGCACGTGAGCTCCTGCATGTTATGAGTCAAAAGTGAGTTCTTTTAAGCCCTCCTAGAATCACCGGGTTGGGGAAGGTCATGTTGTCCAAACGATAATAAAGGCCTTAAAGGCACCGTTTTAAATAAAACGGTTTCATACGCTCTCAAACTAAACGGTTCGGTTCTTCCTTACTATGCTAGCTGAGGTCACTTGATAGTGGTGGATGGAAGTGAAAAAAGCAGCTCACTAGGCCACCAGTTACATTGTCCGCTTTTGATTCCTCAAGCAGAGTAGAGTCATTTTAGCAACTTTTACATAAAAAACCCCGATGTAGAGCAATGAAAGAACTACTAAATAACACCGGTAGAGAATAACCCAAATGTGCCGAAACTCTCACAAAACAAATCATAAAAATATATGCACTAGCTAACCCACGCTCCTTCGTCTACATCTCTTATCAATCATACTCGGCTCCTTTTGGTATAGGCGTGATGTTAACTGTTCTATGTAAGCCCACAAGCAAAAAACCCATTAAAAAACATGAAAATCAGTTTTTTAGTTGCGGAATTCGTGGAGAGCAACAACGTATAACAATTTATTTTTTAAATAAATTTAATAAAAAATAAGTAAGTAAATTTTTCATTAATTTAGGCTGAATATTGCATATTGAAATAAAATATGTGTGTGAGTCGAAACGAGTCGCCGTGTTGTGCCAGTTTTCAGCGCAAACAACTCGTATTAGGCGAATGTAAAAAATATTATCTCTTGATTTCAGGCGGGTCGGCGGCTTTATACGTGGCACTGAACAGAGCGGAGCTTTGTGAGGAAAATGTTTATCGGAATTAATGTCAACTGAAAGTTAGCAGTAATGTAGACGTTAAAAATGAAATTGGCAGCTTTTAAGTGTGCTTGTTTCAGTTGGTAATGACACACGGAATTATATTTTATGCACAGTTATAAAATACATTGGTTTGTAGCCTCAAGTCAGTCTATTATATAGATATAATTCTTGTGTCTCGTGTCAAGTTGGAACTTCGAAATTATTTAACTGATTTTCATTTTTTTTAAATGTATGTTTTGCTGGAGTGTTAGTAGAATATTTAACATCGCACTAGACGAAGCTGCGTGGATCATCTAGTACATCTATATATTTATAGTAAATTGTAAAAAAAATGTTTACTTTAAAAAAAAATAAAGCGCAGACAATGGGTGTACAGATAGGTTCAATATTGAAACACAACGTAAAAATTTAAAAATTATGTTATAATGGCCGCATTAAACTACCGTTTAGGTTAGTTTTTTTTTGTTAGTTTAGTTTTACTTTGATATACTGTGGTATAAAATACAATAAAATATAACAAGGCACTTGAAGCAATTGACATATTATTTCAGGTCCTCCCCGATTGACGCCGTGCCTTATCAGGCCTTGTCCCGGGGAATATTATTTCCCCCAGCAGCGAAGGTAACTTAGTCTAAGCGACTTGGTATTACTGATCCTGTACCGTGCAATTAAAGTTTGTAGTTATTCTAAGAGAGACAATACAAAATGTAATTTCATTCATTTATCTACGTGTTTTATGTATTTCTCATAAGATTTCGAATCGTTTATAAAAATTTTAGGTTCTTTTTTTATTTTACAGCGGGCAAACGAGCAGACGTATCGCCTGTTGGTAAGCGATTACCGCCGCCCATTTACAACCGCAACACAAGTGCGTTGCTGGCCTTTTAGGAAGGAGGTTTAGGTTTTAGGTTTCTTGTAGTATACTCGTGGCGTGGAAATTTTCCCCCGTTTTTGAAATATTCTTCATTGGTGCTCCGCTCCTATTAGTAGTAGCGTGATGATATATTGCTCGATAAATGGACTATCCAGCACCGAAAGAATTTTCGAACCGGACCAGTGGTTCCTGAGATTAGCCGGAACAAACAGAAACAGAGAGAGACATGTGTACCGTATATACATTCATAAGCATGTAGTAGAAAGCGGTTATTTTAATATTACAAACAGACACTCCAATTTTATTTATTTGTATAGATAAATCTTCTGGTATATATTATCATTAACAGTCTTCAATAGTTCACTGCTGGTCATATGCCTCTCCTTTGCAAGGAGAATAAAAATAAATAAACCATTATATGTACTTACCAAAACTTATTATATTTACGATTTTAATTAGAATATTGATCAACCGACTTTCTTTATTATACACACATTAGCGGTGTGTAACCTTCTTGCTGAAATATGGACAAATGTTTTTGTCAAATGACCCACGTTACTTGCCGGGCAGACACTTGTGTCATCATCCAGGAAACGTTTTTTTTTCTTCAAATACTCTCGTGCCCTTATGGCTATCACTAAAATATCCATCATATGCACTAAGATATTGTATTTGTAATTAGTTATGCCTTACTCGATTCCGTGAAGTTTTAAACATTTGAGGAACCATAAAAATATTCAACTAATCAACAATTGAACAACTATTTTCAAATAAAGACGTCGTGTTTTACTCCAGTAATTACCGGAAGGGGTGTGGAGGAGTTCTAGGCGGGGTAGGTGTATGGCGAAGTGAAAGCAAAGCAATAGTGGTAGGTGGCGCCCTCAGCGATTTATTGTTTTTAATAATAACGTGAACTCGTAACAAAGAGGATAAAAGTCAGCGGTGCGCCGAGCGCTGTTCCCCGAGTCACTCAATAGCTCTACGTTGCGTAGATACGGTATTAATTATATATTTTTTTATGGAACAGGGGACAAACGAGCAGACGTATCGTCTGATTGTAAGCGATTACTGCCGCCTATAGGCACCCGCAACACCAGAGGCCTTTGGAATGGGGATAGGGGTATAGGCCTCCAGTTTTAAGATTTAATATTGTGGTCTTACTTACGTGCTAAATCTGTAGCCTGCTGAGCATTAAGCTTTAATGTGGCACATTGTTCTGGTAATCAGTAATGAGAAATAAATCCATGTGGTGATGGATTAAGAATAAGGAGCATTACATCCCCTATTTATTCCCGTGGCTGTTGTAAAGGCGCTTCTCCCACCGATATTATAGGCAGTTTCTGTGTTTCCAACTGTTTGCAACTCTACAGAAAATCGAAAACTTTTCTATTGTGTATAAATACACCGAGCCGCCAACAACTCATCGATCAATTAACCACTCGATTGATTCGTTCGTCCACGTGTCAGGCATGTTTCTTTTTGTTTCCAACTAAGCGTCTCCACAGAGCCAATTAATGTCTGCAACAAGCGTCTTTTGATGTTTACCGTCAAAAAATAGAAACACGGTTCCAAACATTTATTTACAATTTTTTTGCCAACACAAGGAAATTACATAAACTTTTGTCACCGACACGTGTTGCCAACTTTTGTTCGGTGGAAACTCGGCTTAAGATGCGACTCAGAGAATAAACTACGCAGACGAACATCATTGCAAAGTGAAGGAAAGTTTGGAACAAACTCTATACCAACCCGTCTATGCCTTTATTCAGCAGTGACCATAAAAGGCTGCGCTTATTGTCAGTGATACAATGAATAAATCACACATTGGATATATTCGTAAATAAATCTATACAAATAAATAAAATTGGAGTGTCTGTTTGTAATATTAAAATAACCGCTTTCTACTACATGCTTATGAATGTATATACGGTACACATACCAAAATATATATTTTTAAAATTTTTGTCTGTCTTTCTGTTTGTTTGTGCCGGCTAATCTCTGGAACGGCTGGACCGATTTGGACGAGACTTTCACTGGTAGGTAGCTGATGGTACAAGGAGTAACTTATGCTTACATTTTTTAGACTAGCTTCGCCCCGCGGCATTACCCATGATACGACAATAACCGCGGGTAACACCGCGGGGTTCAGCGAGTAATAAAAAATAAACAAATATTTAGGACATCTAACACACAACGCCATCTAGTCCCAAGCTAAGCAGAGCTTGTATTATGGGTACTAGACAACGGATATGAACACACATATACTTTTTTAATAAATACATACATATTATACATAGAAAACACCCAAACTCGGAACCAACTTTTGTAGATCACACAAATATTTGGTACAACCCAGGGTTTGAACCCGAGACCACTACCACTAAGCCACCGAGACAATCAAATGGATATATAACGCTACCATTGATTCTGACCATTTACATCGTAATATAGGATTAATAGGAGGTTTTGGCCTACTGCATCACAGACGGTTTCATATAACGGACCTTACAAGGATTTCCTTCTTTTAAAAAAAAATGTCTGAGTCGTGAGAGACTTAACAAACATACAAAAAACAGGCATAGAGAACACCTAGACTCAAAACAATTATTTGTGGATTACACAAGCTGTTGTCTCAAGTGGGATGAACCCACAAAACTTAGGGCGATAGACAAGCGCATGGCAACCGCTTAGACCTTACTTTCTATGCAGTTCTATTGGCTTGCTGGTGCTATTGGGATTATATATAGCCTATAGCCTTCCTCGATAAATGGACTATCAAACACTGAAAGAAATTTTCAAATCGGACAAGTGGTTCCTGAGATTAGCGCGTTCAAACAAACAAACAAACTCTTCAGCTTTATCTTAATATATATAAATCTCGTGTCACAATGTTTGTCATCAATGGACTCCTAAACCACTTAACCGATTATAATAAAATTCGCACACCATGTGCAGTTCGATCCAACTTGAGAGATAGGATAGTTTAAATCTCAAATTATAGTCGCAATTTTAATTTATTGATAATTATTTGTCTGTTATTATTTGACAGTCACAATTATCTGTTAACTCCAAATGATTCTAACAGATGTCGATACCTTTCGACTGGGTTGAGTAAGTAATCAATAGATGGCGCTGCTATGGTAAATCTATAGGCTATATTTTATTTTGGAAAAAAATAGGGTTCCGTAAGATATTGGGGTTTTTCGGACACAAGGTGTAAAAAATAAACCCTATACGGGGGAAAATTTTTCGCTACGGGCAATAAAAGACGCAAACGAGGTTGCGTCGGTCAGCTAGTTATTAGTATAGATTAGTATAGATTTAGAGATTTTAGCACACGCAACAGATTTACCACCAATGTCTAGTTGCAACAGTGTCTACTGCTCAATTAATGTCTCTATTACCAAGACTAGTGATTAACAACGGTATGTAAGCAGTGATAATAAACGCTTTTATAAATAATTTCAAATTGATTTGTTGTTAATAAAAAACTTTATAGGAAAAGCCTACAGGTAAGGCTATGTTTCTTTGGGAAGGAGCGGAGTTAAATGCCGGGGTTTGTGCTAAAAAGATAATGCGTTGCTCTACGGGCCCCATCAAAAGTGTGCTCAGAATAATATTTATTTTGATGATTTGTGAAAAGAAGGTTAGCATCAGTTCTCCTAGGGTTCTATCAGCTGCTACTGGTGTGTATACTCTATCTTCATGATAAACCTTATTCAGCCGTAGACGACGAAAGATTGGTTCCCCCAAGTGCCAACCATCCGATCTTGGGCAATCCGCATTCATTCACTGCCAGCCACTTCTTTCATATTTATTTATTGAAAGTATAAAGAAATAGATAAATAAGTGATTATGTATTTTAAGAAGGAGCAGAGGTAACTGTCGTAATTTCAAAACATTTATCTGCATTTTGTTAAGGGCCATCAAACATTGAAATTATATAAATCTTAACTTTCTTTCATTTTTGTCATATATTTTTAATTACAAGTCTATAAGTGTTTGAACTACGGTAAACTCACTATCTTGATGAAAAACTGCAAAGAATCGGTTTTTCTGCCAGGCCGTTGTCTCACTCAGACTGAGACCGCCAACTCTTGTTGCAGTGTGGTCCGCGTAGACCACAATTTGTGCTGTGGATGTAAATGAGTAAAAAAAAACTTGAGAGGTGTCAAGGGACACCCGGATGGAACGAAGTTCGAAATAGAAAGACGAAACGAAAATATCTGTGTGTGTCGTCGTCGTGTCGTGACAACAAATTGTGTCGTGACAACAAATTGTGTCGTGTCAACAAATTGTGTCGTGACAATTTTTCCGTCTAGCCCCCTTACACAACGCGCCATAAGGAACTTCGTTCCAATACCAAGTCCAAAAACAGTTTGGTACATCGTTGTATTGGCTCTATTGTGAGCCACGGTGGGGCGGTTCGCGGTCGCAATATTAACATTGGTACGTTTTCATCTCACTGCACTTTTTGCGATTATTTCCTAACTCTCAAACGTCTGTCCAACTGTTCGAACGGGCTATGCGCGTTAATCGCCCTGCTACAATATACTCGTACATACTTGTTGTATAGAGATGAATCTATTTTCAATGTTTTGTTTCTCCACAATAACACTTCAAAGTTGATTGGAAGTGGCAGATCTCATTTCCCGAAATGGATTTTCTTTTATAGAACCAACTCGTTTAGAGAATCAAATTTTTAGTACTATCGTTCGTTCAGGCATGTTTAACACAAACTAAAACCAAAACTATTATATAGACTTTGTAAAGTTTTTCTGTATTGTAAAAGTTAGTTGTGTGTTTTGTTGACAAGTTTGCTACGTTTAAACAAAACAACGCATCATTGGATTGCGAAAAAAACGACATACAATAAGATTTATACGAGTAATTGGTTAAATGGGTTAAACGTTCACCGCTTAGACCAAAAGACAAGTCTTATTTACATGTATCTGTTATGCCTTTTTTTTCAACTAAAGAAGTCTTTTCATTGAATAGTTCGCATGAATGTAGTTTTTTTCAATCGATAATCGCAAACCTAAAATGTTAAGTAGTTGAGATATAAAACTGGAATAAGCATTACTTGAGATGAAAATATGTTTTGGTGATGTATAATTCCCTCAGCTTTTATAACTATTGTGATCAACAAAACTTGTCTTTGGATCGAAGCCGTGAACGCTTAACGCATTTAACAAATGACTGTTTGAAATCTTATTGCACTTCGTTTTTTTTTCACTCCAATGAGACATTGTTTTGTTTTTTTAAAGAAAGGAACTCTAAAAAAGTCGAGTTGATTTGTGGCGTGGCTCTGCCATCCAGTAATTGAATTATATCATCGATTTTCCATTAAAATGGTTTATGGAATGAAATGTAAAAGTCTAGGAGGGGCGACTACTCCTCTGTCTTTTATATAAGCTAGTGGCACAATGAGTGCGGTTAAGAACCACATAATATTTTCACTGAAATACATTTTAAAAAACAAAAATAAAACCATTATAAAATACTAGCTGAACCCCACGGTGCTACCCGCGGTACGACAATAACCGCGGGCAACGCCGCGAGGCGAAGCTAGTATCTTTATAAATTGGAGTCTATGTGTTATTCTGATGTGTGAGTTTCAGTAGTTTTTTCGTGAAAGAGTAACAAACATCCATCCATTCATACTTACAAACTTTCGCGTTTATAATATTAGTAGTATATAATAACACATGTCTTCGCGACGCTTGTTTATCTAACATTTTGACCAGAATGCTGTGGTCAGCTCGTACTCTGTAACTACTGAGAGGTATGTAATACTTGTTACGTGGCCTAAAACTAAGAATTTTAACGAGGAGCGACTGCCATCACACAGACAGACTCAAGTACTAGGCGCAATCGAAGTCCTGTAGTTAGACTGTTGTCCGAATTTTTAAGAGCTTTAACTACCCACAACGATTGTTACAGATACTTGTATGGTAATCGGGACTCATAACTTAATGAAATAATTTACCGAAAGAAAAATGTTAAGTTATCTAGAGATACTTTCCATATTTACATCATCACAACGAGCTGTGTTCAAAAATGTATAACTAAAATTGACAAGTTTTTAGTAATTTAAATACGATGATCATGTTCTATTATAAAAAAATATTAAATAACACTATGTCGTACGAATTACAGAGATAATAGATAATATATTATGTTCATTATCAAGAAATCGTTGAAATAATTTCGTTATACCCGTTCAGTGCATCCCCGTCTTAACTCGAAGACACTTAACAGTCGTGTTGATTAATTGTTCTGAAACTTACTGTACACAGAATTATCGAAGCAAGAGTTTTCTTGTGCTTATTGTAATATTGTGAAAAAAGTAGCAAAAGTACAAGTAATAACTTTAAAACTTGTTTTTCGAATCTGTTCGTTATACTATAGCTGTTTCTGCTCTTTTAGATAATTTCTGAGAATTTAGCTCATGCTTTTCATCAGGCAGAGTATAATCACTTTTGCAGGCTCATATTGAAACGCTAAAATGTTTTCATTATTATTATCAACGTCCTCTCAAGAGCAATCTCTTGTGGGTAATTCCTAAATGCACAAATAAACTGCTGCGTTTAATTTTGATTATGTGATTATTGAAATTTTCGTTTTCACGCATCACAACCAAAGGACCAGATGCGTGAAAACGAAAAATTCAAAAGTTACAAACGGTGATTATAATTTTTATAACTTTCATTATAATACTTATCCAGTGTCATTTTCACAATTACGACTTTTTAATACACTCTCTCACTATCTCTCTCTCTCTCTCTTAGGTATCTATAATAATCAAACAATATCTTAAAGTATCATAAAGGTGCCAAAAATGCGTAACATATGTTTGTATGTATGCGACATACTAAAACTGACATCTTCAAAAGTCATTATTGAAAGGGAGAAAATAGAGCTACTACTAATATTAAAAGAAATTGGATGATACAGAAAACATATACTCGTACATTTATTCTCCCATTCGTTTTTTTTTATTTTTCCATTTTACTGGTCACCGAACAGAACTCACATTTATAGATATGAATGCTGGCAATTTCAATTAATGTCTTTTAAAAAAAACACGCCAAAAAGTTGTGCAAAAGCCTTGTACACACATATCACCACGTCGCGACACCACGGATCGTCAGCCCGCCCTTTTCCAATTAACTGAACGTCAATACGGAATAGTAGGAACACTCACGTGTCACTGTTAGAACAGACTAAAAAAACATCTTCACGCTTTTCAAATATTTTTTATTCAATCTGAGCCCATACATAGTGGCGTAATCCCATATGTAATTCTACTTTGTTTTCTCTCTATTCTCTTGTATTATTGGCTAATTTCGTTTTGACCTCGTGAGTTAGTGTTGAGATGTCGTCATTCCCAATGACAGATTTATTGAAATGAACACTTCTTTAGGCGCGTTAAGCACTTTTTGCATCGTCAACAAGGACTTTCCATTAGCTATGATTTTTTACTTCTTTTTATCGCGCATTTTATGTCATTTCAGGTGAGCTTATATATGTTTCTTTATAGTTTAGAGTTTTCACTTCTATCGATAGTTCTCATGACTGTGTGTGATTTTTTTTAGTTTTTTGATACCGTTTACATTTGTAGAACATCAACTTGGCTACAGGACTGAATAGCACCTAAAATCATTTCGTAGATGCCCTCTAGCCTCTATGAAATGAGTGACATATCAAACTAGTTCATTTGTCTTCCGTTTTCTCTGACATTTGCCTTTGCTAACGAGTTCTTCGTGAACCGTCTAGTGTCACAGCTTAAAAACTGTGAAGTTTGTTCTACTGGCACAATGACAAATAAGCACGTAAGACACGCCTGCAAATTGGGAATAATTTGGTACCATTACTATCAATGCTTATCAACCAGGTTCGGTATGTTCCTTGATAATATTTTTCTCTCTATTATGTTAAAGAAACAGGTATGTAATATTTTTGAGCATAATGCTAACGATTGAAATTATATCATCAATTATCATCAACAACCCATAATGTCCCACTGCTGGGCTCGGGTCTCCTCTTAGGAGAGGTACGTAATCTTGCCTTTGGATGTTTTTAAGCCCCCCAAAGGCCTCGAACTAAGCTTCGTGACTGTTATCCTATGATAACAATGGTGACTGACTGCTTAACATGACCTCCGAATCACGGAGACGCTCAAGGTATCATGCCACCAGAGGTCACACATCCAGGTACTGACCGAACCGTCGTTTGTTACCCTCGTTGATTATTTCTATTCACCGAGTTCAACTGGGTTATGAGTGCCTCATCAATTTTTAGTTACAAATCATTCATTCATTCATTTATTTATTCTTTCATCAACCCATCGTAGTCCTCTACTATTGGTTAATATTGCTATCTTTAACATATACATTTTTTAGTGCGTATCTCCAGTATTCAGTATCTAGTCCTTTAACAATATTACTAACTAGCTGACCGACTTTTATTGCCCGTAGCGAAAAATTTTCCCCCGTATAGTGTGTTGCAGACTTTTTGTAGATATTTATAAGATCTACGATTAATAACAACATTTTATGGTTCTATCTTTTATAGTTTACGCAGCGTACGCAAAATAAGTAACTTTTCTTGTTGATTTTTACACCTTGTGTCCGAAAAACCCCAATATCTTACGGAACCCTATTTTTTTCCAAAATAAAATATAGCCTATGTTACGCGTGGATAATGTAGCCTTCGAATGGTGATAGAATTTTTAAAATCGGTCCAGTAGTTTTTGAGCCTATTCATTACAAACAAACATACAAACAAAGTTTTCCTCTTTATAATATTAGTTTAGATAACGTTAGTAGGAGATATATGTACATGTATACCTAGACATGTCACTATGTCATACATAGTTATGTATGTACTATTTATACTAGGTACTGTACATTTAGAGCGTAGTGGTTCAAACGGTCTAAATGTACAGGGCTGGATTCCGATTTTTTGGGCATACGAGACCACGATAAAATCTTAAGATTATTTCAACAGCAATCCAAGGTCTATAACGACCTCATGGATGAATGCCAACAAAGACGTGACAAATCCTCTAAGGGGCGCCACTTCCACCAGTTATTTCCATCTTCGTTCGCGAACGGTTAACGACGAATATCTTACAGGCAACCGTAAATTTAACAGCAAATTACACTCATTTAAATTAGTCTATTCATCATTCTGTCAATTCTAGCTGTGAACAGTCGGCTCATCATATCCTCTGGGAATGAAGTCTTTGGTACAATGAACCGTTTTTACCGTGGGAGAGCTATGCTTCGGCATGAATGGGTCGGCTTGACCGGAGTGATACCACAGCCTCACAGAAATCCGGTGTGAAATAGCGTTTGCGCTGTGTTTCACCGAGTAAGTGAGGATACCGGAGGCCCATACCCCAACCCCTCCCCCATCCCCTTTCCCATCCCCCAAAAGTCGGCAACGCACTTGTGACGCCTTTGTGTTGCGGGTGTCCATGGGCGGCGGTAATCGCTTACCATCATCGATACGTCTGCTCGTTTGCCCACGATTCAATAAAAAAAAATAAATAAATAAGAACCTAAAATAATGCTGAATAGCTTACAAATGACATCTGGGCGGTATATTATGGGGATCTTGTGTCAACTGCGGCGAATTTACGTACGTTTAGGCGATTCTTCTACCGCATTTACTATGGGGAGTGCAATTGAATTGATGAATTGTTCGGACTGATTCCTGTTGCCTCTTTCCGCCGTCGTCATACGTAATAGCAATTTTATCCCCATCACTTCGTTGGCTGGCAGTCCACAACTGTGCGCTTTTCGCGAAACTTTCTGCCTCCCACAACAAAACTGTGGAATGAACTGTCGCTTGCGGTGTTCCCGGACCAATATGACCTTCAAACCTTCAAGAAAAGAGCGTACTCGTTCTTAAAAAGTCGGCAACGCACTAGTGATGCCTCTGGTGTTGCGGGTGTCCATGGGCGGCGGAAATCGCTTATTATCAGATAATACGTCTGCTCGTTTTCCATTATTGAATAAAAAAAATGTGTCATACATACTATAGTACTCGTATCAAATATAGCTCATTTAGCACCCATAATATTTTATACGTGGTGCTTCCCGGTTTGAAAAAGGTGTCTGCCTATTTTGACTTCATTTTGTCTCCCGCTTTGCTAAGAACAGTGGATATTTTATATTTTCAACTCCTTCAGTTTTCTTTTGATTTATTTCGTTGCAAGTTCCAAGACAGTTTAATTTTTTCAGGGACTGCCCGAGTACATAACTCAGTATGTTCATGGGTCACTGCTGTTGATCCTGGTGTACAGGAGTTATTAAGGTGGGCGTGTGATCGGGATTAGTCCCATACAAATACATGATGTTGTTAAAAGAAAGAAAACGGACTAATTATTAGCTTAAAGCGTTCTAGAAAGAAGAAGTTATTTAAAATAAACGTTGTGCATGATGGTGATCGGATGAAGACTATTAGTTTATTAAAAGACATAAACTTTTAAATGTTGTGATGTGTATTAGATTACTTCGCCGTTACGTGTACGAACATATCATAAAGTCTGAACTAAGCGCAATAAATTAAATGGTACACCCCGTAGATATTGTTTTATTGTGTACAAATGAGTCACATTTTTGTGTTGGGGGATTTTTACAAGTTAATTAAATAGCTTTTTGTACCGATGGAAGGGGAAAGATGAAATTACCGTGTGTCGCGCCCGTAGAGCGCATAATGGGTTACATAATCTAAAAATCTTTGTGAAGAATCATGTTCCTATTGGTTTTAGTTGCAGTTTCACCATTAGATAAGAAAGTCCATGGTGGACTAATGTTTAAGAGCTTTAATATGTTAAAACTAATAGTAATTGCAAACGCAGGTGAAAATGAAGGGAATGTATAGATTACCTATATATATATATAATTCTTAGGTACTTAGCTACACTAAAAATATTTGACTGCCTCGGTGGCGCGAGTGGTAGCGTAAGCGACTGCTGTGCTTGAGGTCTCGGGTTGGACCAAATGTTTGTAAGATCTGCAAATATTTATTTCGAAGTTTGGGTGTTTCTATGTACAATGTGTATGTATTTACAAAAAAAAAGTATGTATGTATTTATATCAGTAGTCTACTATCCATAACACAAGCTCTGCTTCGCTTGGGATTAGACGGCGTTGTGTGTTAAATTGTCCGAAATATGTATTATTATTTTTATAGTTAAAGTTAAAACTCATGAGAGTATCGTCATTAACAGCAAATATAATATCTAACTGACTATAATCTTAATGCTGCCTTGTTTACCTTCAATAAACAAGGCAACATTTCACTAAATAATTATTATTACTGACGTTCATAACAGAACTACCTACAGTTGTATTACAGTTTTCTTAGAATTCATTGTTTTCAATTACTACACGATTGGATTTGCGTTCTATTGAGTCTGTTTCTGCTAACCTTGTTCGTTGTGCGAAGTCTGTCTGAGTAGAGCGGCTTTGCACGTCATTCGATTGATGCCTGAAAGGAATGTAGTGTAGAGTTTTTTGAGGCGTGCTTTCACACATGCAATCAGTGCTTAAATTTTGATCGTGTTTCTGCCTCGACTGAGATCTGGAATGTCACCAATGTACGATTAATGTTCATGTTAATTAGTTCTACGCCTGCCTATCTGTCTGTAACTATAAGTAGCCGAAGGGGTTCGTGGCTTATAACGGTTTAATCTTTTTTTTTGATAAATGGGATGTGATAACTGGAACCTTCGACCTACCGAATTATTTTTTAGCTTTTAATACATTATTTTTAATGAAGCAGTTAAAATAAATAAAAAATACATACATTTTTATTCAATTTATTCTCAAAGTAAATTCAACCGTTATCCATATGTCACACGTGTATTTTTATTGTACTTCGATAATAAAGGTTTTGTTCGAATTCAACCCAAAAATAAGCATAACTTAAAGCAATGTTTTGTCATAATCGTAGTCAAATTAGACAGGTTTAATTTTATACATTACTTGCTAACCCCACGCAACTTTGTCAGCACCTTTCGAAACTGTGCGATTTTCCCGAAACTTTCTGCCGCGCACAGCAAAACTGTGGAATGAGCTGTCGCCTGCGGTGTTCCCGCACTAATACGACCTTCAAACCTTCAAGAACGAGCGTACTCCTTCCTAAAAGGCCGGCAACGCACTTGTAACGCCTCTGGTGTTGCGGGTGTCCATGGGCAGCGGTAATCGCTTACCATCAGGCGATACGTCTGCTCGTTTGCCCCCTATATAATATTGATCTCCCTATATATAGCCTATCCTTCGTCGATAAATAGGTTAATCAATACTAAAAACATGGCAAAATTGGCCAGCCGTTCATGCGAGGTGCCGTGGTCTTGGGAAATATGAATGCATTTATATTTATGTATATAATATTTGTTCAAGTGGTGGTTCGTGGTGGAAGTTAAAATATAAAATCACGTAATTTAAAGACTGTCCCCAATCGAATTTTAGCCGTTAGTTAATCATAAAGGGATTTAAATCTCTCAACGGTTCCATCCCCCTGCCTCTATTCTCGGAACATAGATGAAACTTTTTACAGGAAAAAACTAAATCCGATAAGACATTGGAAAATGCTCTTAAAATCGGTCCTTTTTACAGTAGGTAGGTCCTATAGAGGCAGTAATGAAAGTTCATCAAAATGACAAGATTGCATCGATGCTAATGGACAATTAAAAAAAAGTATTCGATGATTTTTGTAGTAGGAAAGAAAAGGGGAGCTTTTAGCCGAAAAAAGATTTTATCAATTGAGCTTTGAACATCGTAGTCCTTTTACAATACGGCTTATACAAGCCATATTGGCTTTTACAATACCACCGCTGACACGGTAAAAGCACACACTGTTTTTGTCATCCTTTCCTCTGAATATCGATGTATATTTTTAAATACAGAATATTGATAATCTCATTGTTTTAATGACGGTACATTTTTTTTTCCAAATGCTTGTGAAATTAAATACGGTAGTTATTAATACTTATAATTACTAATACAGCAAAAACTCATAGTTTTTTTATGTCAGTCTGTTTGTTAAGGCTAATTTCTAGAATGGCTGGACCGATTTGATGGACTGCCAGTACAGCTGATGATATAAGGAGTAACAATCGTACAAAAAGGACAGATTCCAAATTCAATATTTATTTTTAATTGTAACAGTATTTATGGCTAGACTAAGTATACCTGGGAGAGCCACGCTTCGGTATGAATGGGCTGTGTTTCACTGAGTGAGTGAGGGTACCGGAGACCCATATCCCAACCTCTCCCCCCATCCCCCAAAGGTCGGCAAAGCACTTGTGACGCTTTAAGTGTTGCGGGTATTCATGGGCGGCGGTAATCGCTTTTACCATCAGGTGATACGTCTGCTCGTTTGCCACCTATTCAAAAAAAAGAAAGCCAATGCTGAGTTTACAATTATTTCAGTTTTTATTTTATTGTGGTAAGTTTATTTACTTTAAAAATGTTTAGATATATAAAGAAGTTAATGTGCTGCGTTATTTTCAATGTAATGTACAAGGTGTGTGAATATGTCTCACAATAACGCGAAAATAATCGAAATGATACATTTTGTACACGATATTGTGTTATTCGCACAACATTGGTTAATATTTATCAACAAGTTATGTCAATACTAGGTAAAACATCATTCAATTCGGAATCAAAAGAAATCTGTTGAAGTGTGTGTAATTAAAGCAACATTTTCAAATGTAACTTAAAACAATACCTACTTACTTACTTTGAAAACTAGATTGAGAGGAATGAAAATTTTCGATTAATATGCAACCAAGCGAGTTGAAAGGTTTTTTTATATCTACGTTATTTTCAAACTCCTTCATTTATCAACGAATTCGGAAAATATTTTTAAAATGGAAGGTTCTCCTTTTTCAATCGATTTTACTATATCCTTGTATTTACAAGTTAGAATACCCGTTACCTTTCTAAGACAAGGTTCAATGTTTTTACAAGTTTTTATTTAGTTTCACCTGTCCCGATGTTTGTCTGTAGGTAATCAAATTTTACAAATAAAATTTTATCCACTTCCCGATTATTATTTTTTATTATTAGGGGGCAAACGAGCAGACGTATCGCCTGATGGTAAATGATTATCGCCAACCATGGACACCCGCAACACCAGATACCTCACAAGTGCGTTGGGGGATGGGGAGTGGGATGGGGGATGGGGAGTGGGATGGGGGATGGGGTATGTGCCTCCGGTATCCTCACTCACTTGGTGATACACAGTGCAAGTGCTCTTTCACACTGGTTTTCTGTGAGGCCGTGGTATCACTCCGGTCGAGCCTGGTCATGCCGAAGTCCGGTAGTGTAATATCTGCAATTCCCGGACCCCTCCCTTCTCAGGCGCAGAGTTGGCGCACCGTGTGGTTTTAGTCGGTTCGTTTCCGACACACCGCCCCGCCGCAAACCCCGGCGGGGTGACGGCCCGAGGGGGTTTCCACAGGTAAAAAAAAAAAAAAAATGGTCATGCCGAAGTGTGGCTCACCCACGGACTATTGAATTGCACTTCCGATTGAACTGAAATTGGAAATATACTTTTATTTCTGATGACAATGCAATAATATATATTCGATATTATTATTAACCCAAAATGGCACCCGTAACAAAATGGTGGCGTATATATTTCTGAACAATCCACCCAATATGGGTATCAAATGAAAGAGCTTAAAGTAATTTTTTTAATGACAAGTAATAAAAGCTTGTTTTTAAAACAGCATTTAAAATAAATCACTTGTTTATAGTTGTAAGTACTATGTATATATGATGGATAAATGCCACCCCTAATTGTAAAAATAATAATAATGAAGGTGATATAGTTTATTACAATTCAAGGTATTGTAATAAACTATATCTACACAAATAAAAAGAGTTGAAGTTTCTGTTAGTATTTTTTTAAAGTAATCAATTCATTTGGATCGATTTTGACGGCCCTTTCATTGTTGGTCAACACAAACAATTTTCGTTTTGAGTCTGGCTGCTCCTTACGTCCATTTCATGTATTTTTTTTCAGTGCCTTGATATATATCATTATTTTCCTTATTTAGAATGCAAGATTTGCCTTTAAATATACTAAAAGCGCTATATGTAAAACTTGAAAACAACGTTACAAGTATTTTCATTTTAAAAGGTAATTATTACCCTCTTCCTCGTCATTGTAACATCTTCGATATCATTTGTATTGCACAGGCATAGGTTTTCATTGCCACAATCCTGCCAAACACTCTACCTTTCAATGCTCTTTAGTCCATTCGCTTAGATACGGTCGCTTAGAACGCGTTACGCCGGTGCCGTTCAACGTGCGGCTTTTCGTCAAAGCAAAATCAAAAAGGAGCCTATTGCAGCGTACACCCACCAGTAAAATCTGATTTGTCAATTTACGCCAAAGCAGTGTAATGTATGGTTGTGTTTATTGACTTTTCTGACGTGTAAACTGAAAATGTTTTAATAAAGGCTAGGCAGATGAGTTGTTTTTACTTTTCATGTAATTGGTCTCTACTACCTAGGCGCTTTTAACAGCTAACTTGTATGAATTAATATATTCGTATTTCACAACAATAACCTATAATAACTTTTGCGGGTGTACCGACACTATCTAAAGGAATGGACTATATACTTGATGTGCATACGGGATATTGGTGAGATTATCAAATGAGAGCCCGAAGCTATTCCTTCAATTAATTGCTGATGACGTTATCCTAACTGTCAACAATTAGCTTAGTATTACGTGAGTTTAATACTAAATATATTTATTATTTATTGATAAAAGCTCTTTATTTGTACACCATAATGTAACATAGTTCCAAGAGTACTTAAAATGTAAAATATATTGTTCAAAGGGGGGCCTAATTGCCATAAACAATATTTTCCAGGCAACCTTAGGATGGATCAAAATATATATGAGAGACAGTGGTACTTGACGGTGCATTGAGTTTTTAATTGATAATATTATTCCCCCATATTTGTAACATATTCATATTCTTTAGGTTGTAGCGTGATGATATATAGTCCCTATAATCTTCCTCGATAATTAATTGGGCTATTTAACAGTAAAACTATTTTTTTAAATCGGACCAGTACTTCTTGAGATTATTAAGTTTAACCGAACAAACAAACACTTCAGCTTTATAATATTTTAACAAAAAAAAACTTTCTTCAAAAAATGGAACAAATTTAAATAGGACACACGGCAAGAACCATCTTTCAGATAAAGAAAGAATCATTGAAATCAGTTCATCCAGTCGAAAGTTCTGGTTCAGTCGAAATGAGAACCTTCTCCCTTTTGAAGTCTGCTAAGAACCAAATGAAACGACGTTATAACATGACATTTTCATAGATTCATTCCCACCAGCTTCTTTACTGTGAAATATTACGTAATTTTATGCATCAATTTTTTAGTTCAGTTCTGTAGTTTCTCAAAGACGAAATTTTTTAAATTATAAGCTCTTTACAGATTCAAAAAAACGACCCAATCTTCTTTGAGATCTCGGTCCGACTGTAATTTTTTTCGTTTTTCACTTTCCGTACTTGTACCTATTGACAACTTTTAATTTAATTGGATTCAATGCTATTCCGATACATTTTAATACTATTCAAAGATTTTTAATACCATGAAATTAAACGTCATATTAAAAAAAAATCTTTTAAAGCTATTGGTGCTCGAAACGATGGTTATTCTAAGTAGATTTAAATTAGTTTAAGTTATTTAAGAAAAAATGTGGAGTTTTGAAAACAAACTATTCTATATTAAAAAACAAAAAGTACCTACAGAGTATATATTTCATTAATTAAGGTTGTGTAGAGGAACGGGTGTCATATCCCTCCAACATACAAAGGGAGGATCCTCCGATAACTGTTACTGAATGTGCATAAGAGTGTATAATGGGATTCCTGATTGTCTAAGGGATTTACCATTATGTCATTTTAGGATTCGTCTCAAGAGATGGCTTCTGGAAAAGTCATATTATTCACTCAAAGAATCTTTTATTTAAAATGAGAATATACGAGTAGCTTGAATTGTGTAATATTTGATTGACTTACTGTTAATTTTAATTCGACTATTTTGTAATGTAAAACACGAATTATTTGAAAAAATACCCTACTGCTTCAATATCTGCCATCTTTAATATTTTTTGTTATATTTTTTTAAAGTATTGATGTACCCAGTGTCACTCTCACGACTAAGACGAATCTATTAACACTATTCACACAAAAATACGACTAGCTGTTAAGGCTCTAGGGCGTGCCAAACAAATATACATACACCCTCCTTCTTACGCAGTCGGGTAAATAACGTATAAATGAAAGGAATCCAACACAGATTTAGTCTGGTGTAAAAGTACACGTAATAATAATAAGCAGTAATTCCTTGCATAAGTAATCACAAGTTATCTACTTCAGGTTTTAAAGAAGTACGGCACGATAGCTACACTACTTCTAAAAGTATACACACCTCATACAGTCTTATCGCAATCTAGATAGAGATGACAAACAGACTTTTAGTTCTTACTGACAGTAGTTCCAGAATCCCTATTTCAGATTGCGCTGGTTTTCAGACCATGAACACACTCAATGTTTACGTTTTATAGATAAATTACACCGATAAATGATCATGCTCATGGCAAAACTTAGCACCGTCTTGTCTCAGCTTGCTATGGAAAAGGCAATACTCGTCGTTTCTCCGAAGGATCACATCAGGAATGAAGTGATACAGCAGAGAACCGAGGTCATCGACATAGCCATAGATTAGAAAGTTGAAGTGGCAGTGGACTGGTCATATTAGCCGCAGAAGTGATTACCGTTGGGATAAAAGGGTTCTTGAGTAGAGACCGCGTCTCGGCAAACGTAGTGTGGGACTTCCACAAGTCTGATGGAGTGATGATCTGCTGAAAACGGCTAGCAGTAGCTGAATGATGACATAGATAAATTTGCCACTCTAACTTGTCTTAAAACCAATCTATCGTAAGGGGACACTCTACGGTAGGTAGGTTTTGAGACAAGTTATTTCTCATTCCGAGATTCTTGCCTACATTTGACTTATATGCCGGGACTAATAGTATTGTATAGCTCAAGGAAAATTTCAATTTTGCTTTGTAATCGGATTAGATTGTTTCGTCTAAAAGTGAGATAAGAACCAAGAACAGCAGTTTTAATCCTTAAAAATACATTAGTACTAAGTTAACTAACTATTAAAATAATTAAGGTGGTAAAAGAATATAATTCTGACTTAATTAAAGATGATAAATGTAGTTCTTAGAATATATTCAGGCACACATGTTGGCCATACACACTAAAGCAATTCAACATTTAAATTCTTGATAAACAAACAACTTTTATCTTCGTCATTAATAAAACATAATAGACAACTTGTTTGAAACCAATTTCCATCAAATTATGTTATTTTAAATACCTACCTCTAAAAGTAATACAAGCTTCTATGTGTACATATCATATAAGTTTACGACCAATGCCATAAAAGTTGTTATAATAAGCTAAGTGACGTCAAAATACTTGATATTACGTGATTAATTTCCGAGCGTAAATCGACGAGAGACGCGACTGAGTGCGAGCCAATGGCGCTAGATGGCGTTGTGACATAGTAGCGCCCCGCCCCAACACATTTTATAGATCCATAAATATGCTAATACAGCTATGACTTTTTTATAACATAATTAATAACGTGTTTGGCCGACGTCGCCCGCCGAGATTATGATTTAGAACATTTTATGTGGTACAATTTAATTGATGTTCTGGTAGCTCGCGTGACCCGGCCGAGTCTGTCGTCACAGGCTCTTTATAGCTGATGTAAAATAATGAAAAATACCTCGACTCACGGTTTTATATGCCGTTTGATTTACCACCCGCGTTGTTTACGAACTTTGCTTATAAGTGAAATTTGTAGTGATAATGGCAGCGCGGGAATTACATACTTACATTAACTTGACATTGGTATGTCGTGTTGTTTGCGTATACATTTAATGAATTGGTGAAGTTCTGAAGAAGAGCGATGTGACCAGGAACCAACGAGTATTCATGCGGCGATTAATGAATGTAGAGGAAGTAAAATATGTGTGTCGGGACCATAGTAAGTAGAGATCAATTGTCTCTACCTGCCTACCTGAAGCTCTATGAATTAGTTATACCTACTTTTCTATTAAATAAATAAATAAATATTTCAGAGAGCATACACACGACGCCATCTAGTCCCAAGCTAAGTAGAGCTTGTGTGATGGGTACTAGACAACAGATATAAATACACATTTCCTTTTTTTCTGTAAATATAAACATAGGTACATATTATACATAGAAAACACCCATATTGGAAATACGAAGTGTCACTTTCGATAGGTATTGTAGGGAGGGAGTAAATTACACAACACTAAGTACTGCAAAGACGAAGAAGACTTGAAACTCTACACCAACCCATACGACAGCGTGGCATAGTAGCCCAAAATCTCCTTTCTAAAGGATAGATCTAAGTCCAACAGTGGAGTGTTATAGGTTTTTATTTTTTTTATTAAATAATGGGCACACGAGCAGACGTATCACCTGATGGTAAGCGATTACCGCCGACCTTTGGGGGAAGGGAAAGGGGATGGGGAGAGAGGTTGGGATATGGGCCTGCAGTATCCTCACTCACTCGGTGAAACACAGCGCATACGCTATTTCACACCGGTTTTCTGTGGGGCCGTGGTATCACTCCGGTCGAGCCGACCCATTCATGCCGAAGCATAGCTCTCCCACGCTAAAGATTGATATATTCTGTAATATCGATAATGTTTATTTGAATCGCATCTTTGAGCACTCTTTTACAAATTTTGTTAAAGATAACTGACCGTATAGCACTCACCGTAATAAATATATTTTTGTGATAATCGTGTAATGATCCTCTTATATTCAAAAGTAAGCAGAGGTAATAGTTAGGTTCAGCAGGTTTCACTTTGGGTGAGTAGTTACGGCCGTTTGCACTCAACGTTGGTTCCAGACACTTGATTTTTAGGTTCCGTACGGTTCTCTTGCAACAGATTTAATTGTGATATTGCATATTATCAGGTTTAGGTACCTATTTCGATTCAGTCCGATTCTTCACGAGGTTGCTTCCTAACCAAACTGGCTATTTTTTTTCATATTTATTTGTTAGTACATAAACAAATTACAGGTTTGAACTTAACGACGGTTGCCGCATTAAGCTCGAGGCTTGTGTCGCGGCAACCAAAACCAGATTTTACATTATTCGTTGGTGCTAATTCTATTGTTCTAAAGTCTCTCCAAATAACACCAAAAGTCAAACGACGTTCAAAAGATAGGCTAAAAAAAAGATAATTTCGGTTTTGAATGTGACTCACTGTCTGCTATTTAGCTTAATATCTAAAACTTTTAACCTTTTGCCGGTCATCGGTTTTAAATAAACATATATTACATCCAGGCATAGAACACAAAATAGTCATCTTTCAATAATTTGTCCTGAGTAGCAAGTGAACCCACTACTTCTAGCTTAGCAGGGTCGCTTACTAATCAACAGGCCAGGCCAATAAATATTCAGAATAGGTATATTCTGAATATTTTTTTATCATATTTACATGAACGGCAGCTTTTAAACTTTGACACTATCATTACAAGTGATAAGTACTAATGGTTTGTTGTTTTGATGACTCGGTGGAGTTCTGGTGAAGTGTAGAGCATAAACAAACGCCACTGCCGGTGGTCCGGCACCGCGTCCCGGTCCTGCACCGCGTCCCGGTCCGGCTTCACACAATACTATTATTAACTATTTGAACGGACCCAAAACTATTAAAATATTTGTACTATATACTTACACCACTATTTCTTTCCACCCTGGTGACTGTAGACCTTATAATATTTAGAATAGTCTCAATTTCTGCTGTAAAAAAGTTTCTGTGTGGCTAAAGATGATTTTTTTATTCAGTAACTAAGAGTCTATATTTCATCATTTTCCAAACATTTCAGTCAATCTTTGTAAAAAATATATTAATCATTCGAGTGTAGATTGCTAGTAGGTACCATTTTTGGAATACAATAAAATTTTACATAGTCGAGTCTATTTTGGTTTTTAAAAAAACTTTTAGTGTATGCGTGCAAACTAACGAAACTAGGGATTTAAGTTCTAAAAGATGCTTGTAGGTACCTATAGTAAGCTATAAAATAATTTTAGTTTTATTGATATTATACGAAGAGAAGAATTAGCCAACTATTTCAATAAAGTATCTAACTACAAGCGCGAAGATCTCAACTGTTTTAATTTTAACCTAACTTTGTTAGCTATATTAAGCGTAATCTAAATCCATACTAATATTATACATTCGAAAGTAACTCTGTCTGTCTGTCTGTCACGTTTTCACTGCTATACCGTTGAACCGGTTTTTAACGCAATTTGACTTGGACATACTTTGATTCTTGAGGGATAACTATAGGCTACTTTTTACCGCGAAACCGAAATACACGCGTGTGGAGCCGCGGGCAGAACCGCTTTTAATAATAGATATGTTTAATTGCCCTGTCTAATAGAGTTTGTAAGCCGTGCATCGTCCATGCGTTACTCTATATTTGTTTGCAGTCCGCTGAGGGCTCTTGTATATTTTATATTGCCCCTGTCCAAATACAAACGACTGGTTTCGTAGAACGGCTCGATGTAGCCGTAGCTCGTGTCCCCACTTTTGTCTTTGATAGACGTTGCATTCTATAGGTTTTAGACATCTCTTTTCTATAAAGAATACTTGTAACATAAGCGACATTACACACATATTTCTCGTATCTTGTTAAAGCTTTCATTTAAGCTAAAATAATTGTGTTGGCAGTGGATTTATGTTAACATTACAGTGTTTTGTAATACACCTTAACATTTTTGTCTTAGTATCGCGATAAAATTTTCACAATCGCATTCATTACGGCAGTAGGATTTGAACAGGTACACTGATCGCAGTCACGTAAGTATTTGATTACTACAATAACAGTGCAGTGGTAGTGTTTGCAACTGTTGTCCCGAGATCTTAGATTCGATTTAAAAGATTGACCTCAATCTTCGTTTAGATGGCGTTGTGTGTCAGGTGTTCGGTAGCATTATTACTAAAATCACAAGAAGGGTTCCTTTTAATCTTGGAAAAAAAGCTGTCGTCGAAACATTTGTATAGGTACTACACCTTAGTTTCGTGCGGCAATCCCCTCGGATTCCACTGACTGGTCGCTATGTCGGACTCGAACCGACTAAAAACCGAACACCGTCTCGGGTACTAGAAGCCAGGGAACCAGGTGCACCCTCGAAAGGAAATCCTTGGAACCCCGACGGACCTTGGGCCATCTACGTTTTATAGATGACCCCCTCCTGTATAGGAACCCTGTTGCTTATTTTCTATTTAGAGTACTTACTCCGATGGCTGCCACGAAATCACAAATCGGCTCGCCACACGTCGGACATTCTGCCAGCGTGTGAAATGCCATGTCCATGGTCTGGCCATCGCAATGGTAGCAATCAGGCGCTGGCTCCTTGCGAATCAGACACAGGTGCTCTCCAAAGCATCCTTTCCCAGTGATCACCTGCATCAGCCTGTATGAGAGGCTCCCGTGATGCCTCACGAGCCAATCCTCCATAACAGTTACCACCACAATAACAACGTGCCTAACAGTTACTACACCCGTATTTATTGATATATTATTTATATTATCACAATCAACTGTCAAATCAATTTGACTGCACGGTTGGCCTAGTGGTTTAAGCGTTCACTACAACACTTGCTATGCGCCAAGTGCCGGGGGTTCAAATCCCACGTGGGACATCACTTTGTGTGATCCACGAAATGTTGTCCTGAGTCTGGGTGTTCTTTGTGTCCGTTACATGTATGTTTGTAAAGTCCCCCGCGACACAGGATGTATATTCCTAATGCGGGAGTTGTCTTTTTAAAAAAAAAAAAAAAAAGCAATACTCAAAACAATGTGTTTTACAAATTATTGCATTTATTTGCATCCACAGTGAGTATGATGTCTACCACTCTTGAATTCTGCTTATGCTTTCTATCAGGCTTAGTAGAATCATTTTGGTAGGGCCAAACATAAAAACAAAATGCAATCAAATTAAGAACCTCTCTCCGTGGAGTTTTACATACTAATAACAAAATATAACAAAGTAGGTAATGTTAAAGTTAAGTTACGCGACCATATTTTGTTCACATAGGCAAATTAACATTACATAAGAAAACATTGTCTATCAATAGAAACACCATTGACATACGAAAATGCACCAAACCACATTAATTTCAAATATTAGTTTAGCTTGACAGACATCCACCCTAACTAGTTATAGTAAAATGTGCGACTAAAAACCTGGGTTTCAATATTTAATGCTAATTAACCTCGCGGTTTATCACCTTCCCTATCTAAATGAACCATTTTAAATATAATTTGTTGTCAAATTTTTCAAAAGTATTTTTTTTGGAAAAACTGTTTATTTTTGTCAAAAAAGTATGTTTTATGTTTGGCAATTGTTTCATATTACTTTAATACTGAGTAAGGTTAGTATTTAATTAATGTGAACATACATACTTAACGTCACGCCTATTTATTTCCTAGAAGGGTAGGCAGAGACAATTAATCTCCACTTAACTGTTATCTAGTCCCAAGCTAAGCAGAGCTTGTATTATGGGTACTAGATAAATAATATAAATACACACATAACTACTATACATAGAAAACACCCAAACTCTGAAATATTATATAATATTTTCAAATTAACGTGTGAGAGCCACGTTTCGGCATGAATGGGCCGGCTCAACCGGAATTGTACCAGGGCCTCACAGAAAACAGGTGTGAAACAGCGCTTGCGTTGTGTTTTATGGAGTGAGTGAGGATACCGGAGGACCATATCCCGTCCCTATCCCTCCGCCCTATCCCCCAGGCCAGCAACGCAATTGTAATGCCTCTGGTGTTGCGGGTGTCCATGGGCGGCGGTAATCGCTTACTTTTCAGCGATATGTCTGCTCGTTTGCCCCTATTCCATAAAAAAAATCAAAATCATACAAATATTTGGTCCGACCCGGGAATCGAACCCGAGACCTACACAGCACAGCAGTCGCATACGCTACCACTTCGCAACCGAGTAGTAGCAGTATGCCTACTACCACTTAGGCCGTAGTTACTAACTGCTGACCAAAATAAAACAAAACGAAGTAGGTTAAAAACTACACGAATTCGTGATAATTTTTGATAATATGTACATATACCTATGGTCTTTATCACCCGGGCCATTATTCCGAATCTATTGACATCTCCTTCATTCAAATCGGTTCAGTCATTTAGGCACTACAGTCGAATATACAAACAAGCTTACGTTGGCTGCTAAAACTTTTAAGTACCTTCCTTATGACTTCGCTTTGGTGGGGTACATAAATCCTTTTTTTTTTTTTTTTTATGAGCCCGTTGTGTCCCACTGCTGTGCAAAGGCCTCCCCTGCAACAAGCCACTTCTCTCTATTCAAAGCCAGCTCCGGCCAGTCTCTGCGATAGGCGTCAAGATCGTCGCGCCATCTTTTACGGGGTCTGCCTCGTCGTCGGCGTCCACCCTGAGGCACCCAGTGTTCGACGACCTTGGCCCACCGGTCCGGATTCATCCGACATACGTGTCCGGCCCAATCCCATTTCAATCTGGCAGTCTTTTTGCCCACATCTGCGACTTTAGTTTTGGATCGCAGCTCCGTGTTTCTAATATGATCCTGTCGCTTCACACCCAACATGCTACGTTCTATTGATCTTTGGCAAACCTTGAGCCTGGACTTCTGACCCTCTGTCAAAGACCAAGTTTGGGCGCCATATGTAAGGATGGGCAGGAGACACACGTCAAAGAGACGGCGTTTCAGGGAAATGGGAAGATCCCCTTTCATATACTGTTTCATGGACCAGTAGCTCTTCCAGGCGTTATCGATTCGGCGATCGATTTCCTTTTCTTGCCTGTTTTCGAAGGACGCTAACTGGCCCAGGTACAAGTATTATTCGACATATTGTATCTCCTGTCCGTCGACCTCCACCTTAAATTTTCTGCCGTTGGTCATAAGTTGGGTCTTAGATCGATTCATTTGAAGTCCAACCTCAAGGCTTGCCGTGCTTAGTTCTTGAAGCATTTTTTGCAGTTCTCCGGCCGTGGTTGCGAAAAGTACAATGTCATCGGCAAAACGAAGATTTGTCAATCTTCGTTCACCAACGACAATGCCCCTCGTTTCCCACGAGACTGCTAGTTTTTTGAAGACTTCCTCCAGGGTGCATGTCCATGAATTTAAAACTTCTGAGCAAGAGCTCAACTGCAGACTCTTATCAATTTTGGCATGTCTTGTTTTAGAAATTTTATGAGTTTTGCAAAGTTTTGACGGAGTAAAAGTAAAAAGGCTAAATTCAGTATTAAATATTAAAAAAAAAACAACCTGTCCACAGTTTTAATTTAATAAAAGAGATTTTTTTGTTAAAAGATAACTTATATAAATTTCTATCAAAGGTTAACCCATTATTGTAAGGAGATGCTTTGAAAAAAAAAACATACCTACCTGTGGGGGAACGGGTATCATGTTCCACCCAACACAAAGGGAGGATCCTCCGACCAGGCGAGGTGATCATGCCTGGCGGGCTACTGCCCAACAGTTGATGTTGGGATGTTGTATATATGCTAATCGGCGCGAGAACCATTTATTGCGCGATATAGGATTTGTAGTTACTCCGTGTAGCGCAGTTTGTAGGTACAGTGCGTTACTTCGTAGTTCAGTGTATCTTCGGTAGATGGGGCTGTAGTAGGTTATGTTGTATGTGGAAGTCGCCACATCACTCCCCTCCAAGACCGGAGGTCGATATCTGATGAGTCAGCTGTCTGTGCTCTGTTGTGGAGCTTGCCAGTGCCAGGAATGAGTAGTTCCAGTGAGTCGGAACTGAGTGCCGCAAGTTCCAGTGTGTCGGAACTGAATGCCGCTAGTCCCAGTGAGTCGGGGCTGAAGTCCGCTGATCCCAGTGAGTCGGGATCGCATGCGGTGCGCGGTGCTGCGGTGAGGTCCCCAGTGAGTCGGGGCGGTTGCTGCGTATTGGCTGCCTGCTGCGTAGACGGGAGAGATGTGCTCTGCTTACATGGACCGTAGGTGTAGTGTGCTGTGCCTAGACGCTGTAGAGGCCGTAGGGGTAACCAGGCTGGAGCGGTCGCGTCCTGCGTGTGGTGTATCCCTGTTGACGCCGAGGTTGCTGGCTGGCTTGAGACTTGCTGTGAGAGTGAATACGATGGTGCTGCGGATCTGCTACCTTGAAGGCTGCTTCCAATCACGTCGGGGTCACCACTGTGGGGGAACGGGTATCATGTTCCACCCAACACAAAGGGAGGATCCTCCGACCAGGCGAGGTAATCATGCCTGGCGGGCTACTGCCCAACAGTTGATGTTGGGATGTTGTATATATGCTAATCGGCGCGAAAACCATTTATTGCGCGATATAGGATTTGTAGTTACTCCGTGTAGTGCAGTTTGTAGGTACAGTGCGTTATGTTGTATGTGGAAGTCGCCACATACCTAATACTTTTACTGTGGCCACGACCCGATACCATTGTCCTTTATTTATTTTAATATTGTCCCGGATTTGATAAGTTTCTATCTGGCAACCCTAGTTGCATCCGTCTGTGCATTTCTGTGTGTGATATGAGAATATTATTACGAAATCTCTAATACCGACTACGTATAGGTAGTTTGGTTTTCAATAACGTTGATTTCAAATAATATAGGTAGGTATAAACGTTTTTAGACTTTCGCGACTTTTACACATACTTTTTGGTGTATAACAGGACATATTCGCGGGACTTTGTTCTTTACGGGACTTACCTATTCTCTTATGTAAGTAAAGTAGTCGGAATTTGTTTATATATAAACTTTTTTACGAAAATTATTTGAACGTGAGGAATAACTGATTTGGCAGAGTTAAAGTTCACATAAAAGAGGAGTGCAAAAATCTAAAGAAAAGTATGTTCAAATTTCTACCACCTGGCGAAGGCTTTACATAAGTGGAAATTAATAAATGACCTCTACTTTAAAGCAATGAATGACACTTGTAGTGGATATATAACAAAACAATCTTGAAAGATTAGTGTCAGTGCACCCACACGCAATTGTGGTTATTGTTGTGAATTACACATACCTATATTAATTCATACAACGGTGTAAACTGTCAAATCCTAATTGCTTGTGTATGTACGTATACGCCGCAAGCGGGCCCTTCGATTTTGTGGCGGCTTGCCACACGGGCGACTGTGGTCCGATCAACTCGATCGACTGTAGGTATAATAAGCAGTTTGTGACCCTGACAGCTAAGCCAAATATAATTAGGCGTTTGGGTTCTTTCTATGTATAATACGTGTGTATTTATATAAAAAAAGTATATACCTATGTATTTATATCAGGTGTCTAGGATCCATGACACAACCTTTGCTTAGCTTGGGACTGGATGGCGTTGTGTGTTATATGTCAATTGTTTTTTATTTTTTTGATAATGCCATTATAAATACACACATAATACATTAATGTATAATTTGGAAAGCAGAGATTCAAGACTTAGACCGACTTAGGATCTAGATATAGATAGACATGTATATTTTTCTCGAACTCCCTGTTTTGTTATCCTATAATAGGCTGACAGGTACGGGTAATGTAGGTACATTACCTACCTACCTAAACCTAAATAAATATGTCCATAAAAACCGGTAGAGAGGTCCCTACCTTTTCATTATTATTTTACTATTCATCAGACCTCGCTAATTGTATAAAGTTTTTTAATAAGGTAATTTTTAAAAAACTTTATACAAACAAAAATACAAAATTAAATAATTAAAAATAATAATTTTAATTTAGGTATTTATTAAGGTAATTATAAAAGTCAACAAACAACGCATGATGATTAGGGTAATACAGGTTTAGTAGTACTGTTTGGTACTCTTTCGTAATCACTCAACATCACATTCACGATGTCATTAGTCGACTATTTTTTTTTCAGAAATGAATGCATATGATGATGAATGCATAGTCACCTATGCAAGTTCTAAAGAAATTTAATTCAATTTTATATTCTGAATTGAAAGGAAAATAAATAGTTAGGTAGGTACATAACTGTCCAATACCTATTGGTTGAGTCGTCGTAGGTAAATTGAATAGCTAGTTAGGTTTTGTGCTTTATATTTCAGTCTACTGAGGTTTAAATATAATTTATTTAGTACCTAGGTAAGTATAAGTATTAATAACTTTTGTCTTTAAATAGGTATTGTTTTAGAAATAGTTATATATATATTGCAACAGTTGATTCATAATTAATGTAAAACATGTAAGCATAAAAACAACACTAACACTAGGTAGCTGAACGCGAACATTGTGCAGCGCGCTATTTTTATTAATCTCTTTGATTAACATATTCGCAGTTGCGGGGTCTTAGTGTAGCCCAGTATGTGATATTTAGCAATACCGACGAATAATAATAATAATCTTGGTGCACGTATATGGTAGTAGATAATATATGGCGACATGTAACGCGAACGTTGCACAATGCGCGCGCTGTGTGATGATGTCGGCGCGGAGGTGCGCGCGCGCTGGCCCTGATCGGCATCACGGTGCGGGCGCGCGGGGCCGCGGGCGGCGCGGGTCCGGGGCGTTACTCTCGAAGGCGGCGCGCCCTCCTCATTCGCCGAGGACGGAGGCTCGCTCCGCCCCCGCACGCCGTCCGCCCCGCGCGCCCTCGCTCCGGCATCAGTCGCGACGCTCAGTGCCTCGCGAAACGTCGTCTGTGTCGCGTGCGTACCGTTCTCATTCTGCGCCTTCCGCTGCAGATGCGATCCCGCTGCTGTTAAAGTGATGCCTGCCGAGGAGGACCCCGCGGCGATGGATTGCAGGGAGCCGGCCGACTCCCCGCAGCAGTTCTGCTTGCGGTGGAACAACTACCAAAGCAACCTCACCAGCAGTTTCGACCAACTTCTGCAGACACAATCCTTCGTCGATGTGACTCTGTCTTGCGACGGACAAAGTTTGAAAGCTCACAAGGTGGTACTGTCGGCATGCAGCCCCTACTTTCAGTCACTGTTAATGGATAATCCTTGCCAGCACCCGATTATAATAATGCGCGACACCAAGTATTGCGACCTGAAAGCCGCCGTGGACTTTATGTATCGTGGTGAGATAAACGTCTCGCAGGAACAGATCCCGGCTCTGTTGAAAGTGGCCGAGTCGCTTAAGATCCGCGGCCTGACAGATGTGAGCGGTGACCATGCCGTGGTCCAGCCTGGCGGCATAGACAGGCGCAGTTCTAAGAGAGCCCACGAGGCAGACTCGCCGCCGAAGGCTCGCCGCAGGACGTCAGAGGATCGCGCGAGTGTGGGCTCGAGCCGGGCGCATATGCCGACCCCAAGTCCCACGCCTGCCACGGAGCTGCTGCCGCCGGCGGAGCCTGTCAACTCGGTGCCGGTGATGCCTCCCCTGCACCCGGACGACGTGGATATCCGCCCGGGCATCGCTGAGATGATCCGCGAGGAAGAGAGGGTGAGTACCTACCTACTTAGTTAGTGATTACAACGGCAACGGCTGGCGGTGGCTCGCAACTTGCTCCGCTCCAAAAAGTTTTCCCGCCGTTCGGTTGAAACGGGCGGCCCCGCGCACCCCGCCCCCCTCTCGCGCAAACTTTTCCTACAGTATCGCATTACGAGATTAATTTATTTTTTGACACGTCTACTTTGGTGTTGGTGATGTAAAACCTTGCAGTTTGTCATGTTCTCGTTTTAATAGATCGGTAGGTGTAGACTGATAGGTAGCTAGAGTTGCATACGAACAAACCTAGGAGTCTCGCTGTGCAATTGGCACACCACCGCATTTTATAGCTATAAAGTTTAAATTTTAAGAAACCTCACTTGATTGTTTTTGTCATATTAGATTTTTACATAATTTGTAAATGTTAGACGCCTTATTTTCTGGTTTGATATTAGGTATTTTACAGGTGTTGAAATTAGCGAGTAGGTACGTTTGTAAGTAGGTACGTTAACCTCGCACTTAGGTAGGTACTTTCCGTCATCACTTAAGTGTTGTTATTAAGATACTTCTTTGTAAATCTATTATGAATAAAAAAACACCGTAAATATACTTAGTTGTTTGTTTAATAGAAGGACAAAATAAATTAAAACTGTTCAAGTCTAGCAAACAATTTACGCGAACGTGATTACGTATTAATAAAATTCGGGTTCTTTTCATTAAAGTTTAACCATTTAACCAAATAATAATTAGGTAGGTACCTACTGTCTATATTGGGCATATTATTGAACAGTTAGGAAAATTTAGATAGGTCGGTACAAATTTATATAAAAAATAAATTACAAAATCTATTTAGATGTTCTTTATTATTTTAATGTAAAAATAATAATATTAAATACATTTTAATAACTATTACGAAATTTAGCATAGATTTTTTTATATTTTATGTTTAATTAAAAATTCTTATTAACACTTTTAAATATTATAACTAACTTTTATTTTAATTAAATAAAAAATTTGCAATGAAATAAAAGTAATAATTGTATAAACTTAAAAATAATTTAATACAAATTAAAATCAAATCACTTAGATAAACGTGAACGGTAACACATACTCAATCATAAAGT
This sequence comes from Spilarctia lutea, assembly GCA_916048165.1. Classification (NCBI taxonomy): domain Eukaryota; kingdom Metazoa; phylum Arthropoda; class Insecta; order Lepidoptera; family Erebidae; genus Spilarctia; species Spilarctia lutea. The sequence goes on along the minus strand of OU696470.1, from coordinate 24,814,038 downwards.
CATTGTTTTTAAAAACGCTTTATAAATATGAACAATGTTTATTTATTAATTCTTCAATAAGTAAATACAATGGACATCACTAATAATAGAGAATAAAACAATCATTAAGAAAGTATTGACAACTGGTTTACAAAGTAATTGTAGGTAGGTACTCGTGATGGGAACACCTGCATATCGTACCTACATGGATATGTAATTGCAGTTTACTACCTATGACAGCTTCGATTACCTTCTCACAACCCTCTACAAGCAAGGGGTAAAATATAACAACGTTTTGAGTTAACTTTGAGCTTTATTATACAAAAATAAATGTCAGATGTCTAATAAAATAGCTAAAGAATAATATAATATTAATTTATTTTTAAATTGTAGGATCTTTTTTTATATTTATATTTAATACGAAAAATAGATATTCTTAAATATATAATGATATTTAATGATAAATGAAAAATAAATGAGTCTTACCGGTAAAAATTTAAATTTTAAAACATCTTTCTTAACCGTCCTCTACGTTTCCAAACGGTAGGCAAATAGTACCTAAAAGGCCAATCTGAATTGATATTAGGTCCTTCATATTTATTAATCTTACAATTATTTAAACCTCACAAAGTTATAATAAAGATTTTTTTTATTCACGATATAAATATCGGATATCTTTATTAGGTACTTTACTTTATATTTTATGAAATGTTTATATTATGCATTAGATATTATTAAAACGCTAACATTAAAGTCAATAAAACACTTCTTTAAATTTGTCCAAACCTACCAAAAAGTTTTATATAGGACCTATTTGGATTAACTTTTGAAGGCGTAATTTGAGACTTTGGTTTATAGTTGTGATCTCTCTGGTTTTCACATAGACCATAGTGTTCCGATATTTATATATTTTTTTAAATATATTACAGCCTCAAGTATCAAATGTAAGTAGGAAAAATACTTATTGCCTTGTAGTATAAGTACCTATAATTTGATTATATTTTTGAAGTTATACTTCTTTTGGCGCGATGGAGAAAAATGATGAGAGTGAATTTTTACGATGCGCGCGCACACCGTTACCTGAATTCTACATCGTGAAGTTAGTTCTAGGTGGCATGAAAATCGATAACTATGTTCAAGTTGTAGGTATATTCTAGTATTTTATATTTAGAACGCGTGTTTCTTAACAGTACAATTAAACAGTGTGAATAAATAAATATTATTTATTTAAATAAAATCTTTTTGATTATTTTTAATATTTATCGGTAATCACTACTGCAGTTTAGTTATTTTTTTTCCATACGCCAAAGAAGTATAAGTTCTTACGCGTGTACATAAGTACACACACTCAATTTTTTTTATGATTGTGATTTTCAAGTTTTGTCCCAAAGACAGATAGTAAATCGGCATAAAAAAGTAATAAATTGTTGAAGCTACACTTCTAATTTAATAATGTAGTTCACTTTTATAAGATGTTATTTAAAAAAATATTGGTAGTCATAAGAACTGCCGAAAGAAGTCATAACTTATAACTTTTAATATTATATGTAAAATTAATATGTAAAATTAAAATTTCATAATGTTTAAATTAAAATTATCAACATCAAACATCAGCATATCGGTGACGCGAACCCATAAGATTTACCCCTACCAAAAAGTGCTCATCGCGCAAAAGAAGATTTGTGACGTCAGCATGTCGGTAACGCGAACCCATAAGATTTACCCCTACCAAAAATTGCTCAACGCGCAAAAGAAGATTTGTGACGTCAGCATGTCGGTAACGCGAACCCATAAGATTTACCCCTACCAAAAATTGCTCAACGCGCAAAAGAAGATTTGTGACGTCAGCATGTCGGTAACGCGAACCCATAAGATTTACCCCTACCAAAAATTGCTCAACGCGCAAAAGAAGATTTGTGACGTCAGCTTGTCGGTAACGCGAACCCATAAGATTTACCCCTACCAAAAATTGCTCAACGCGCAAAAGAAGATTTGTGACGTCAGCTTGTCGGTAACGCGAACTCATAACATTTTCTCCTACCAAAAAGTGCTCAACGCGGCTAAAGAAGTTTTCACTTCAAAAGTAAAAGAATTCTCCATAAGAAATTCTCGGTAAGGTTCGTAAAATCACAAAGGAATTGTTAAACATAATTTTTTGTTGAAAATATAAATAGTAACCGGCCATTGTTAATGCAAAGTTGTATAATTTAGCATTTTGCGACCAAAACTAGGTCTTTCTTATAACAAAAGGATATTGTTTCAGTACAATTAGCAATGCAATCAACATAGATAAGTGAATGTTTGCGTTATTCCAGTGCCTACTTTTGTTAAAAAATGTTACGATTATTTAACGGTTTTTGTTACTATTTTATCGCTAGGAAACGGGGTCTTAACTGGGTGGTAGATATGCGCGATACTCGCGGACGAGGACCGAGGCCGAGGCCGAATAATAACATAACATTACCTACATTGCTATAGCTCACCCCTCGATATTGTCTATGAACCTCACTATTATTGGGCTAGTTTGTCTACAACTATTAAATGTAATAGATTTTAGACTTCATATTCATTGATTAAATTTACGTAATGATTTAAGCGAGGTTCGAACCCTACAATATTGTCTCATACAATATTTTGTGCGATTCACAAATTGTTGTTCTGCATCTGGATGTTCTTTGTGTTCATAACCCCAATTCAAATTATTAGCATTATTCTAGTGCGGAAATAGTATTTATAAAAAAATAACTTGGTAATTGATTCATAGCAAAACAGACGAAAACGAATTAGACAGTAATTTGGTTCGCAGTGCACTGCCGTAGCGTTTATCCCGGACCATGTCGGGAGCAATAAAACGAAAGAGATGGTTACAAATGTGGACCTTGACACACGGCGTTACACGATTTGATATCTGATTACTCCATCAGATATTTATAAACCATAGACAATTAGGTTCAAGGTTTTTAAATTTTGTTTTTGGTTACAATAAATTTGGTACGTTTATTTTATTCGTTAATTATACACCTTTTTTATAAACCTTGAAACAATTAATGTGATTTAATTAAACAATTATTAAATAATGAAAAAATATTGTATAGTTAAATAATTATTATTTAATTAAACTAATTACGGTGCTGTTTAGTGTACCGCAGTTTTGCGTACGTTTGTAGGTACATTTGTAAACGCAACTGAAAAATAAAGTTGGTTATAAAAACTAGACGCACGCGCATGAGTAGGTACTGCAGTATATTATTGAATCATTATCGTAAAATCAACGAGCATATCTTTCAATTATAATTTGTTTAAAAAATGCGTTCAGTATTAATACAATATATCTGCGATTTTGCACGCTTTTATTTTGCGATATTAAGAAAATCGTTTCATAACATATTAGTGTATATATATATACTTTGCTGAATAATATCTAACAGAAAAGTGTAACTGTTTATTGAATATTAATTTAATAAACACGCACATATAGTTCATATTTGAACGCCAATAAGCATTTTTATACAACGCGCCTCAACATTTTTTCCGCGAATTAAGCTTGTAACAGGGAAAATACAATTGTTTTCTTCAATGTAATTGGCAATGTGTTTACCCATTGTTGGAGATCCTCGCGTAAATAATAAAACAGTACTAACATTAACACTGTCAAAGTGGCACCTTGTTGCGTACATTTCTTTCTCATACCTATTATATTTGTGCGACGGAATTCTGTGTTAGTAATGTTCAACAATATTTTATTATCAAACTTTTTAGTTGAAAATATTTTGCCATCCCACATCGAAGCTTATGTATCACTGATAAATATTTTATCAGCAAAATGTCGATAAATATCTCTGTTTTATAAACTGCTTAAATCTTTTTCGTTGAAACTTTATGAATAATTTTACTGATAATTAATCAATAGTTATTGAATTTTATTAATATTTATTTATATGTAGATGAATATTAAAACTTTAATAATTTTGGTTAAACCGCCTATTTATGGAGAGTCCTAGGTATGTCCAATAGTGGACTGTTTAAAGTTATAACAATGATAATAAATACCTATTCACGTATTCACGTCTCATTTGGTAATTATTAAAAATGTTTATTTTACTTACGTGACGTCATTGTTTTGAAAGGGATAATCATAGTCTTTAACAGTCCCCTGCTGGATATAAACCTCTTTTCAAAAAAGAGGTTTTAGCCTATTATACCACTCTGGTCAGACGGGTTAGTATAAAGTTTGTTTTAAGTTTGCCTTCTCTTTGCAGTGCTGTTGCCTTGGTAGTTTGCTCCCTTTGTCGCCTCTTAAGACACCCATGGAATGCATAGGTGTGGTGACACTCCGTATTCTGAATCCGTCACCGTCACGGACGAAAGGGATAGGATTATTTAAATATATGTATTGGGGTACAGATCAGATATAACCTATAACTCAAATTAATTACAAACTAGTTATAATTTTAGATTATAATAAATGTGTTTTGACTATACTTATATTTTTATGTTTTTTCTAACTTCTCGGCCTTAAGATCTAAGGCGTAGGGTATTAAGGCCGAAGAGTTACCTAAGGGTCTTAAGGCCGATAAGTTTGGGGACACAGGTCATTCAGGTACACATGATTATTTAAGTACTAAGTACCTAAAGAGTAATGTGAGTTCAATGACATTCGGATTAACTTATGTCTCGTGTTGACAACTGTTACTTACGATTTTTAGTTTTTTTTTTAATGATTTTTAATAGGGCAAGTCTATGTGTAAAACGAAAAAGAAACTGAATATCGACGTGAAATAGGAGAGGCATTAGTATTTTATATTTTTAGTTTAATTATCAATTGTCTTCATGATTTTTTAAAAAGCTTATTTTAATGTGACGAAATAAGTTTTAAGTTTATTAGTTTCTTTCATTATTTAAAAAGAATCAATACCAATACGAATGTGTTATTTTAAAAGAAAAATGTTTTTTTTTTTTCAAGAAAAACCAATTTTTAAATTAATGAAAAAGACAATCAAAAGATAAAAATGGCGTCAATGAATTATTCGATTTGTTCGTAATCTCTGTGTCCTAACATTAAAATCTGTTGATTTTAATTCAAGAAGTATCAAGTTTAACATTAATTCCGCATATGAAATCGCCACGAGCATGCTGATTTCAATTAACGTCTGTAATTAAAAATGTAAGTAGGGAGAATAAAAAAATATAGTATTAAGTAGTAGATTAATTTATGCTGGTCGATATGCCTATTTATTATACTTGGTGTACGATTAATTCTATTAGTATCCAGTGGAAAAAGGAACATTGATAAGCCGACCGATTTGATAACTGTACCTACTTCCATCATATTTTATTTACGTACCTACCTATTTTGGAAGGTAGGATTATAATAAGAGTAGGGCAGTTATGCGTATGCCTCGTTTATGTTACACTAGGTTACGTTCGTGTCTCTGCCTGCGGTGAAGATTAGCCTACGTTCTTGCTCAGGAATCCTAGTATCTTTATGTTAAATTATGTTGTTAGCCGTGAATGTGCAGACAGAGTTATTTTCGAATTTATAATATTAGTTTGGATTACTTAAGTGACTTGTTTAGATAAACAAGTCACTTAAATAATCCAACAATAAACGAGCAATCTAGCAATGAGCAATCGAGCAACAAAATTGCTCGTTTAAAGGTAACATATAGATATCTAATACCTTTAAACGAGCAATCTTGTGTAGGTATGTATTATAATCTGAATCTCGGAAACGGTTTTCATGAGGTTAAGTAGGTATACCGACTTAAGTTCGGTCTGGTTTTGTACGGGTATCTAGTGTATGAATTTTTCTTCAACTAGGTAAGGAGGGAAATTACTCATGATAGAGTAGAATGGGTCCACAAATACGAACTTTTAATATAAAAATATAAATAAATATTCCAGACATCTAACACACAACGCCATCTAGTCCCAAGCTAAGCAGAGCTTGTGTTATGGGTACCTACTAGACAACTGATATAAATACTTATATACTTTTTTTTTGTAAATACATACATATTATACATAGAAAACACCCAAACTCCGAAACAAATATTTGCAGATCATACAAACATTTGGTCAGACCCGGGAATCGAACCCGAGACCTCATGCTTAGCAGTCGCATACGCTACCACTACGCCACCGAGGCAGTCAAATAGATAAAGACATAATGATTTGTTTCTCATTATGATAAAGAAGGAAATTACTGCGAATATTAAAGTTAAAGGAGGCAGTATGAATAGGTTTTTTTATGGAATAGGGGGCAAACGAGCAGACGTATCACCTGATGGTAAGCGACCACCGCCGCCCAAGGACTCCCACATCACATCAGACAAGGACATCGGAGACGTCACAAGTGCGTTGCCGGTCTTTGGGGGATGGGGAGAGGGGTTGGGTTATGAGTCTCCGGTACCGACTCACCTACCGGTACTCAAGCTAGAAGATCTGATGTTATGGTTATTTAAATTACTTGTAATAAAATTTCTATACATTTGAATAGTTTCTTAGTGCATATTAATTTATTTGTATATATCTACATACCTGCATACTCGTAGGTATATATACGAGTATGACAGTATAATACAGATTGTTACAGAGTGCTTCGGTTTGATCCAAAAAATTTTACATCAAGGCATCTATTAACTTTAGGAAAAAATACCTTTAGTAATATTTTAAAGTGAGAGTTACTATGTATTTAGTGATTTGACGATTTGTGAGTATCCACGCGCCATAAAAGTTTTTATAACGAAAACGGTTCAATAGTTTAAGTTAAATGGTTGAACATACATACATATACTGCCAAAGCTATTACCTTACCTTATTCACCGTAGTCGGGTAAATAACCTCATTACACATAGTCCAAATATCACAGTAGACATCGCTGTCAACTGTCAACTGTCATTATATATTATTAACTATTAATTAATTGAACAGCTATTATAATATGTTGATGTTAAATCTATATAGGTATTTGTCGTAAAGCCTCTTCTCAATTCTTTGGAATATAATATATGATTATCTGTATACATATAAAGCGTCTACTTATGTACAAATTTGTTGAAAGTGACAAGAGGTTAAAATTAAATGACCATTTGTAGGTCAAGACTATTACTATCAAAGATTATCATTTTTTTGGGTTTCGTATCCATAGGGTAAAAACGGGACCATATTACAAAGAGTCTGTTGTTCGTCTATCTGTCACCAGATTGTTTCTCATAAACCGTGACAAATAAATAAATATAAATATTATTTACATCACACAACGCCATCTAGACCCAAACTAAGTAGAGCTTGTCTTATGGGTACTAGACAATTTATATGAATACATAAATACTTTTTTATTGTAAATACATACATATTATAAATAGAAAACACCCAAACTTAGGAACAAATATTAGCAGATCATACAAACATTTGGTCCGACTCGGGAATCGAACCCGAGACCTCAAGCACATCAGTCGCACACGCTACCACTGTGCCCCTGAGGCAGATAGCAAGACAGTTGACATTTTCGCAGATGATGTATTATATAAATATCTTATTTATTTACATTATGTTTATGAAATTGAAAACAAAACATTCTTTGGTTTGTTTAATTGGTATTAAAGCTAATAAAGTCAGCCCTTCTAAACTCAGTAGAAACTAAGCACCTTGAACTATCGTTTTCTAACAAGAAATGAGGGAACTGACCCCATTCTGCGGGGTCCTTAGAAATGTATTATCTTCCATTAATTCTAATTACCTATCGTTTTTGTAGTGTGGTGTTCACAGCACCATTCTTTCTACTACTAATGTGTAAAAACTATAATTGTATCTGATTAAATTGTAAATGAATGTCTACTTGAAAATAAATAGCTATACCTAGTGGTTTTCCTACTATTTTATTTTCCATAGCGGTTTTGAATTATCGGAGGTTATCAACCCCTTAGCCATATTATAATATTGTTAATTCGAAAATAACACTGAACCACTGAGTCGATATAGATGAATTTCGATAAAGCGATAGATTTAACTTAGAAGAGGCTACTTTTTGTCGCTATAACCGACATACACGTGGACGAACACAAACATATTTTCAAAAATATACAAATTCCTAATTGAGTTAAAGAATTGATTGGGAAATGCGTTTCTTATGCGTTTTAAACTCTAAAATGAGTAAATTCACGGACTAATACACAGGCAGGCAGTATTGGTATTTTATTTAAATTAAATCTGGCTAATCCAAACCTTTAAATTTTTGCTTAAGGAAAACCTGTCTAATAACCATAAGGCTACTGTTATGGTCCAAAGAACACCGGCTTATATTAAATATACCTATCTACCAATTTATTGAGAAAATAAACCATTGCGGCCGTAACAAATTATATCAAAGTTACATATTTATAATAGATTTCTGAAAAGAAACAAGTTTCTTAATTCGATGGGATATAATTATATATGTGATAACGTGTTTTTTTTCTATAATATCTATAAATAAGTATTTTACGTTACTTAAAAAAAACTAAGCTTTTTCTTTTCCATTCTTTAAAAAGACGCTTCCCTCATTAAGAATAATTGCACCTGGTTCCCCGGCTTCTAGTATCCGAGACGGTGTGTGGTTTTTAGTCAGTCCGAGTCCGACATCGTTACCACCGACTTGGTGGTAACCGAGGGGGTTTCCGCACAACAAAAAGGATATAAGGGACATATATTACCGAGACTCAGGAAAAAATTAGTTCACCACAGATTGTCGCATATGGGGATCGAAGTTACAGTAGCAAGCGGCAAAGTGACTGCTTAAACCACTACGCCATCGGTACAATCAAATAGGAAAACTTCCAAACGTCATGCTTTGCAACTAACTTCACAACGAGTTAAGTAACAGGACTTAAGTAAACAAAGTAAGCGATGCTACGACATAACTATGTACACCTTTAGGTCTCTGATTCAATTGCTGTTTCTCGTTTCATATTAATCTGTTCAGAGGTAGGGCGTGGTTCAATAACAAACACTAACTGTACCCCGCGGCTTCAAACCATCCACACTTCGCTTTACACGCTGCCACGCTGCTTGATTGACATTTGTGGTACGAATTCTACTCGTATAATAATATATAATAGTTGACTTATCTTAAGCAAGATTATCAAGATAGTAGAACCACGCGGATTTCAGCACGAACAACAGCTCAACCAGGGCGGTACTATCCTCGTAAAATGACAGCGTTCGTGCTGTCGATGCAAAATCATCACAAGGCCGCAATGGTGTGGGTCACCATGCTGCATTGTTATTGTCATGAGTATGGTGACCACCACTCTTGGATTATGCTTTTGATTGCCATCAGGCAGAGTAGGTAGCGTTATTTAGGCAGGCCCTTACATAAAAAATACAATAAAAATAAAACTAAACGTAGAAGGAACCAGGTTCTCCTCCTCGGTACGGTCGCAACTGAACGGAGGCTCTGAATATCCTCCAGCTATTATATGTGCCACTCCAATACCCTTATGCGCACTTAAATTGTAAATGGCCAACGTAGCTACATTTGAATTATTCATTATTATCAAACGAGAGCGTTAAGTAAACACAATCTAAATAATCGCAAAATATTAATATACCTAAATATTTTGTTGTTATTTTATTATAATGAATGTCGTATAGGTATTTATATTATTAGAAGTGAAAATATATTTAGGTATACATAATTCAGACAGTAATACCTAGTATAAAAAAGTTTGTGAGTATGTATGTGAGGATGTTTGTTGTTCTTTCACGCAAAAACTACTGAATGGATTTTGATAAAACTAGACAATAATACAGCTTATACATCAGAATAACACATAGGCTACAATTTATAAAGATACCAGCTTCGTCTCGTGGAGTTGCCCGCGGTTATTGTAGTACCGCGGGTAGCACCGCGGGGTTCAGCTAGTAGTAAATAAATTAAATTAGAGTTTATTCTACATTTCAAAATGCATGACATTTTAAAAATAAAATTCCGGTAGATTTGTTACTTAGATACTGATAGTTAATTCCTTGACGACACTAAAGTAGTGCGTTACTTTACATTTTAAGTTAGTTTAACCCACTTGCTAAGATTATAACTTAGCTATTCTCCTATATTCTTTGCTAACATTTTGTCTAGAGCACGTGACTTAGCGTTGATATGTCGTCATTACCATACATTTGTTACTTTTTTAATAACGTTTACATTTCTAGAACGTCAACTTGGCTAGGGATTTACTACAGCTATGAAGAGTTCTCATCATCATGAACTTTCTGCTCACCAAATTCCATTTGAAATCCCTACAAGCTGTGATTTGCAAAGGCTGTTGTTTTTAAGGTCAGGCGTCAACCTTCCTCGTTTTCAAATGGGACAAAGATATGCTTAAAGTTTTTTACCGTGGGAGAGCCACGATACGGCCTCACAGAAAGCCTGCGCTGTGTTTCACCGAGTGAGTAAGGATACCGGAGGCACATACCCCAACCCCTCCCCCACCTCTCTTCCCATCACCCCAAAGGCCGGCAACACACTTGTCACGTCTCTGGTGTTTCGGGTTTCCATGGGCGGCGGTAATCGCTTACCATCAGGTGACACACCTGTCCGTTTGCCCCTTATTCCATAAAAAAAAGAACAGAACGGATTGAAGAAGATATGATGTCATATATTTCGAATAGAGGAAACTAAACTCTAAGTGTAGTAGGTTAAAGAGGCTATAATTGAAGAGAACAGTGACATCAGATGTCACTAAAGTGTTTTATTAAAAGGAAAATGATGGTAAATTAATAAGAATGTAAAATTGTTTTCACAATTTTCCTGTCGGAATGTCGATAGCAATTCATTGTAAAATGGTTTAATTATGCATCTCTGTTTCATCGGTCCGTATGGAAGTGTAGAAAATTACTTGAAATTCAATCACAACAATTTATATCAAATATTGACTGCCTCGGTGGCACGAGTGGTGTATGCGACTACTTTGTTTGAGGTCTCGGGTTCGATTCTCGGATTGGACCAAATGTTTATATGATCTGCAAACATTTGTTTCCGAGTTTGTGTGTATTTACAATAAAAGTATAATATGTATTTATATCAGTATCCAAAATACAAGCTCTGCTTAGTTTGGGCCTAGATGGCGTTTTGTGTAAGAGGTCCGGAATATTTATTATTATATTTTAGTAACCCCCGCTTCACTATCCGCAGATAAAACGGTAATGTAATGTTATTTTTAGTGCAAATGTTGTATTGCTGAAACAATAGTTGAGCCTTCAGTACTCATAAAGATAAAGTGGTAATTACTTTCTTAATGGTTGTGATTCAGTGGCTTTTGACCATTAGGTAACTCTGTTTGTGAGTAAGCGTTGAACTGTTTTATGGTGGTGACTGTGCCGACCCACTTATTAATATCCATGACTATGTGTCACACTGGTCATATTAAATTAAATACAGCGATAAAGGATTGTTTTATTTTCGTGCAATAATGATTCAACATTATCGTCAGTTTCGATAATTTAATTTAAGAATGTCCAATGGTTTGTAAAGACAATTGAAGGTAACACGTAATTGAATTGACTAATAGCGTAATAAGTATTAGTCAATTCACTTAACGAATTAGTCAATTCAATTTCTTCCTAAAAAGATTGTAAAATGATATCTGTGGTTTCTAAATTCATGACGTTTATAAAATAAAGTTATTGTGAATTAAAAGCTACGATATAATAGCATAACTGGAAAATAATTACTTAACTATAGACGACGAATGCATTAAATATTCTTATATACGAAAGACCTTTATAACTTGTAGTTAAAGTTTAATACGTTATTGTGAGATCAGAAATTTCATGAATAAGAAAAAAAACTCTTATTTTGATGCAATCCCATACAATTTACTACCATACACTGGCATGTATATGCAATCACGACTTCATACAAGAAGGTGTAGGTAGAAACGTTTTAAAAACGTAATTGGAGGCACCATACCTAGTAGTGGTTAATTGGGAAATTGAGTGTCTAGCTAGTGAGAGGAAAGGTAGAATAAGATTGGACGGCAAGATTGGAAGAGATATGATACTCACACGGATGCTTTGGGATATATGAGAAATGACTCAAAAAGGTCAAGGTCACATACATGTTTTTCAAGATTTTTTTTTACTGTTTTACGTAGCTAGGTAGTAATTTTATTTATAACTTATATCAGCTATCTTACATCAGTCTAAAAACGCTTCAATTGACTTTTTTATTTGATTTAAACACATGTGTCGTGTCATATTTCTCTTTAAGTGAAATAAAAGTCATTTTCTGATCATGGTCTAGTGGTTGGTTACTTTGACTTCTAACCCGGAGGCAGTGGGTTCGAATGCCAACCAAGACAAACAATTGAATGATGAGCATGATCATTTGTTCTGTATCCGAGTGTAATTTTTTTATTCACTGCATGTATTCTGTTGTTGTATTGAAATTTGGGGTAGGCTTATGACCAGCAGTAGACATCTTTTGGCTTCTTTTTTCTTCAAAAAATATATCCTGTGTCGGGCAAACGAGCACAAAGAACACCCAAACTCAGAACAATAATTTATAAATCACACAAAGTGTTGTCCTATGTGAGATATGAACCCACTACACTTGGCGTAATAAAAACCGGCGTGGCGACCGCTAAAACCACTTAGCTACCGTGCTGTCGCTTAAATGATGATGACTCGACATAATGTGTGTCGTTATCACTAATACTCTTTCTAGTGTCGAATCAGGCTACCGCGTGTGAGACATATGAAATTATTATTTACTTTACAATTTGGTCATTGATATATGTATTTGTCCCCTGGTTTGTCGGTTATAATCACCGTTAGTTTTAGTTTTAACTCAACAATGAGTTAATCCTCTCCAAAGAGTGCATAAACATGCCCTCCCTGTTATCGCGGTAGGTCGCGGTACAAATCCGGACGCTTCTCATTTAAACAGATGCAAGTAGAACAGATTATGGGAGCGCATCGCAAGTACTTTGACTGGCACTCTGTATACTAAACAGTGTGTTCATGACCTTATTGTGACATATTATGACTGCGTACGAAATACAGTCTTATCTTCTTACAGTTATCCTGTCCAAGAATAAAGCCCTAAGATACACTAGTTACGACTGTGTATCATTTTCATTAATTTTCTCTGTCTTTCTAAGTTTTCATAGATGATTTAGTGGTTTCAGTTTCGATTACAGGAGCGAGCCAAAAGTATGGATGGGTTTTTCAGCCTGGAGTATGTTTTTCACGGCCGTGCCTCGGAAAGCACGTAAAGTCATCGGCCTCGGTCCCGGTTGTCATTAACATCGATGGCAAGTGTTATTGGGAAGTCGGTGCCCTTAAACATACTCACAACTGGTTCAGCCTTACATCTTTATTTCCCCGTGAGGTCGCTCTGTGGAAAAACTGATATTCAGGTAATACTGGTTGAACTGTTTGCCCTCAAATAATCTTGGTAAAACTAAAGGCTAGGAAGATGAGGTGATGGGTGATTTAATGGAAACTTAAAACGTGAAAGTCCACAGTTTAGTAAATTTTTCACTTCTAAATTGCGACAGTAGTTAATACATTTAGCCGTATTAGCACTTATAGTGTTTCAATGTATAAAGCAGTAAAAATAAGTAGACTTTGTAGTCCCATTAGTATGTATGTAATGTATTAATAATACATTTAAACGCATATGTTATTACAAAAACGTTGACGAGAAATGAGGGGTTTACTTTTTTTTAATGTAATAGGAGACAAACGAGCAGACGTATCGCCTGATGGTAAGCTATTACCGCCGCCCATGGACACCTGCAACACCAGAGGCATCCCAAGTGTGTTAGTTAGTTAGTTTGCACTTAGGCGGCCACGCAGAAGTAAGCTATATTGAACAAGGTGAGACGGTTCTTCTCGCCCGAGCATCTGTCTTCTTTATTTAACCCAGGTTTGCTCTTGCGTGGACCACTGTTCTCAGATTTGCGACGGCTCCGCGCAGTATTTGCTTGAAGCTGTCGATCAGTTACAGCGGAGAGTAGTCCGCGTTATCAAAAGTCCCGAAGCCACTGAGTCTCTTGAACCTCTGCAGTTGCGAAGAGATTCTCTCTCAGGGGCAGTCTCAGTGGCAGTCCTAGTTCACCGCCTTTATCATGGAGAGTGAAAGAACTCTACATGACAACACGTACTGGCCTTGGAAGTCATCGTTTCAGATTGTCAGACAAACGCTCTCGAATTAAATGCAGAGTGGAGAGAAGTAGATATAGGATCACTTTGGCATACTCTATATTTAGAAAACCTTATGAAGTTCAAATTAAACGCACACCGCACTGCTGAATACTGCACTAACGTAAATATTTCCTATAAAATAATTATTGTATCAGTCGTAATAGGGGAAATTATATAATGACATGAAAAGGTCGTATGTCATAGCAGCTATCCCTCTGTCTTGAAGACTATTATTACTTTCAACGCTTCAATTATTCTAAGTATTCACTTCGCAATAGCCTGCCATTATATCACGCGCCATGGTTTTGAACTTCGATTGGCATTTTCAGTATAAATATTATATTAACTGCTTCTGTACAATAATATGAGGTACTGAAAGCTAAATGGCTACAATAGGTTACAGTTACAGTCTTATGAATGTAATTATTCGTGGAAAAACATTCATAGCACGTGTGATCCGGCTTGTTCGGTGTTACAGTGGCCTCATAGAAAATCGGTGTTAAGAAAAGTTAATAGCGAACGCGAGGAGATGAGAGCGAGTCTGAAGAGGTGGCAACGCGTTCGCTTTTCTTGGGTTGTGTTTCGGATCAGGTAAATCATCTGCCTGTTTGACTTTCACATCTTTTATATATAATTCCAGCTCACGATGATCACCGATATTGATTAACTGACATTACGTTTAAAACGCTTATACCAATAGGAGCCGTAGTCGAAGTTGCGTGTGTCGGTTAGTCGTAAACTATTTATATATTTTGGGCGTACAAGTGTGTATTTTTGTTTGCACAAAAATAATGTGACGTTCAGATAACCTTGAACTTTGGCGACACAAATATTGGCCTTTGGATCACATCATCACAGTTTATTTGCTAATATAAACCTTTACTTAATATTATAAAGATAAAGGCAGTTGACACTTCATTGTTGACGCATTATATAAATAAATATAGTTTTGCACTTACCATTCTATGATCACAATATGGTACGAGGTACTTGGGTAAATCTGGTTTGGTAAAAGGGCTTCAAAGGTCACCGGGTCGTCTACCCTAGGGACATTTTTGCACGAATGACTGACATACAACATATATATATATGAAATGTATGCGTAGCCTATTTGAATTTGTTTATATTGTTTTGATAAAAAAATGAGCGTTGACCTCCTTTATGATCCCCAACGCAAAATGAGGGGTATTATAAGTTTGACGTCGATATCTGTCTGTACGTTTGTGTGTCTGAGGTATCGTAGCTCTCAAACGGATAGATCGATTTCGTTGCGTTTTTTTTTATTATAAAACTAGTTTCCCTGCGGTAGTTCTTTGCTATGTTTGATTAATATCGGTCCAGCAGTGTAAGATTATCAGCTCTATTCCAAAATGATGTAAGGCATTTTGGTATATGATAACTCCATTAAGTGTTTCACGCGTGCTAGCACAATCGTTAAATAACAATTCAATTTGATAACTTCGACCTGATGGTGTGTAGCTAGATTTTTTTTTTTAGTTTTTAACTTATGATTATTAAGGAGATGCCTATGGCCAGCTGCGTATTAGTAAAGGTTGTTAATGATGGTAAGCGCTAACCATGCAACATAAGGTAATGTCTTAATCTGAGAGTTCTGTATTAGGTAGCTCTGGAGTGTTTCAGTAGAGGTGAACTCTATAGAAAAATTATATCTAATATTTAAAATTCTCGTGTCGCGGTATTTGTTACAAATCTCCTCTGAAACTGCTGGATTTTAATGAAATTTTGTGTACAGATCAGGTAGGCCCGACAATCGGTTAACATCTATTTTTCAGACCCAACTCCCAAATACTTTATTTATTCCTATGGCAAAACAACGTTTGTCGGATCAGCTAGTTTACTATCGAAATTGAAACTGAAATAATTGCTTGTTATATATATTTGGTCCGTATGTTCGTGCTCCGTTGGTGAGTACGGGACCGGAGGTCCAATAATGCATAAGTATCGCATTGCTGCATTCGCAGTGAGTATGGTGACCACCACTCTTGGATTCTGCTTATGCTTTCTATCAGGCAAAGTAGAGTCATTTTGGAAGGACTAAACATTAAAAAAACCCATGTCCCTGTATCCATATGTTTTGTTGTGCTTACATACGTACAATTTTTTCCACTAATTATAGATACTATATGTTAGTATGTAGGTAGCCAATACACATGTCCAAATCACCAGAATTATGAGCACACATATCGCCCAGTCGGCTAAATATTTCAGAGATAAGATTAAATAATTACGAAGCCGCATATTATCAGTCTGTTGTTTAAACTAAGATATGATCTTATATTGTCTGTGGGTTTAAAATAAACCGCTATGTGTTAATATATGTTGGGGTGTAGCAATCATTGTTAAACATAAAATATAGGTATTTAAATAAAGCCCTATGCAAGTGTAAAAGTGGCTTAAGTTGTAATACTACCTGAAGGTCCAAAGAATTAAATGAAAAATATTTATATATAACAGTTTTTAAAAATATAAATAAATTTTTATTTTCATTGGGCACGGCATTACGCTAAGACTAATGGGAGCCCATCGACTCATTCATTATGAAACACTTTCGACATTCAAAGTTAATCGAATGTTATAGATATTTTTTTTTCTATAACTTACGTCGTACGGGCAAAGGCATAACAATGCGCGGTTAAAACTTGACCAAAATGAAAACGTTTATGAGTACGTACTGACATTTTTTTATTCTTGTGACAAGCACAAACACTCCATTATAAAGTTGTTGGCACACGAGCGGTCACGAGAATCGACATGTCAATAGAAACTTAACCTGAATTCGTAGGAACTTACACTTTTTTATGTTATCCGTGTTTTTTTTAATTAAAGAGATATCCAATGTATGTAGAGGCTTAATGAAAGGTGTAAAAGCGGTGCCGCCTTCGTTTGTTCTAGACAAATTGTGGCGTAAGAAGATAACATAAAAGATACCATCCTTATTTAGTAAGACTTGTGACTATGCATATTAGGTATTTTATACTTTTTTAAATGTTGAGGCGATAAACAAGGACATTGAATGATCGGAAGAGGTTCTTTGAAGCGATTAATGAAAATCACAATTATATATTGGCGTAAATTTCATATTTGTGCGACTTTTAAATAACTAGGTTAATAAATGTATTTATTCGAAATGTGTATGTGTATTCACAGCAGTTAAGCTCTGGCTGATTAATCCTTAGCATTACCGAAATTAAAACATCGTTCACACAAAATTGGAAGTTTAATATTAAATGTAATTTTTAACGTATCAAAACGAAAACCAACTGATTCATAAAAAAGACCATTTAAAATGGAATAAAAGTATGGCATCCCTTTCACCCTTGGCGGTGTTATTATTTGAAAAAAAAACGTGAAAGTGTTTCCTGCCAAATAAAAAGAGAATTTTGGAAAGTTAATGAGTGATGAGTTTAGAGCTAGCAAATAAAAAACGAAACGGATGGGGAGTCGATGAAAAAAAGTGTACATCGACGAACATTTTCAATTTGCAGTGGAACAGCTACGTTTTGACTTCGAGCCCGAGCAAAGAGCGAGCTCTTTATGAACTTACGATATGTGTTGGGAACAATCATCCATCATCAGCGAACTTATAGATTAAGATTCTATAAAAAAAGATTATTTATATTTAAAAAATAATAAAATTTGTATAAGACACCCAGTACGTAAACTTCTGAAGTCAAGAAATAAGTTTTAAAATAAAATTTAATTTAGTTATTGAAAGTGCAACAATCTGGAGTGTTAGGCATGGGAGTTGACGGGCACAAGAAAAGAGGAAGACCATAGGACAGAATATGATTATAATGTATAATGTAAATTAAGCTTAGTACGGCATAAATAGTACTCGTCTTCTTTGTTTTCTAGAACGGCAGACGACTGCGTTACATTTTAGAATGACAACAGTGATAGGTAAAAGTAATATAAAACATTAATACAGCAAAACTGTTGAATATCAGATTAGATCAAGTTCAGCATCCTATGACCTCGGCCGTAAACTTCCAAGATCGCATGCATGAACAATATTATAATACACTCTTAATATTGCGCATAATTTGAAATGGAGAAGTAACCGGACGAGCGCATACGACAATCGATTACATTTAAATGTCAATCGATTGCCCCAGAAGAGGTCTTCAATCATTCATTTATTCGATCATTGATATGTGTGACGCTTTAATCTTATCACACCTAAATACAAATATTAATATGTCGCAAGGTATTTGCTCGTAGACCCAACAAACACTGCATCCCCGTTACTTTACCTATTATATATTCATGATTGTTATGCACCCGTATGTTTGTGTGGCGAATAATACTGTAAAATGCATTGTATCTTATGGTTCTATAACCAGGGTGACCGTTGGATGGAAAACGAAGGGTACTGTGCAGTGTTTGCATGTCTTAATTTACAAGTACTTGCCGGTATTATAATGTGTGCAGTCACCATTTTATGTTCGTTTCATTTTTCATTACTTGCAAAGGTCGCACTCATAAACAGATGCTTGTAGACGAACAGCCTAATCTCCTTTTGCAAGAATAATTTTACAAACGTAAATGTTGACAGAAAATTATCAAATACTAGCTGACCCTCGCAACCTCGTTTACGTCTCTTTTACCCGTAGCGTAATATTTTTCCGCGGTTTTTGTCACATTGTTCCTTAGTGCTCCGCTCCTATTGGTCTTAGCGTGATGATTTATAGCCTTCCTCGATTAAGGAACTATCCAACACGGATAGATTTTTTTAAATCGGACCAGCGGTTCTTGAGATTAAACAAACGTTCGCGCGTTCAAACAAACAAACTCTTCAGCTTGATATATTAGTATAGATATGACAATGACGTCTTTCAACGTTAAGTCACGTGATGAAAAACCAATGTATATATATATATATACGGTCGAATTGAGAACCTCCATTTTTGAAGTCGGTTAAAAAGTACAAATTATTTTATAATCTGAATCTCAAATGTAAATTCGGATATTTATCTTCTCTAACGCTTTCATTTAAAGGCTTGACAGGTCTCCATTAGAAAGTAGTTTGGGGTAGTTGATCGATGTGTACCAAACTTTAGTGACGATAAACCTCCTTTTGAAGGAGATGCTTATGTCCAGCAGTGGCCTATTAAAAGCTGCTGATGAAAACAGAAGAGTAAAGTTAACAAGATAGCTTATAACTTACATGCCTACATTACAATGAAAAAAACATCAAACACATATATTATTAATGTTCAAATCATAAAGAGTCTGCAAATACCGTAAATTTTAATATCAATCCATATATTTTTTTAATTTCACGGACAAATAAATATTAATTGAACATTATAAAATATCTCGTTACGATTATTAATATTTTCAAAGATTTTATTGCGTTTCTGTCGATAACTTGAATATTAATCTGTATAAACAAACTTATATTTAGTTTGCGCACATAAACATTGCACTGAATATGGGTTGGATTCAATTGCGATGTTGTTTAATTGTTTTAAGCTCGATCAAGTGACCGTCATTGAAATGGTTTGTTGTGTACTCACCCTTGTAGGGATTAACGTACAAAACTAAAAATTATTTTGTACGTTAATACAGTACAATATTATCTATACTACGAGTAATATAATAAAGCTGAAGAGTTTGTTTGTTTGTTTGAACGCGCTAATCTCAGGAACCGCTGGCCCTATTTGAAAAATTCTTTCAAACTCAAACTCAAATCATTTATTTCCATAGGCCCCAAAAGGCACTTGAACACGTCAAAAATACAAACATAACAACATAAAACAAAACTCCTAATACTAAATGCACTGAGATGATTTGAATTACCGGAGCTTAGATTGATTTCGATTCAACTCAAAGGTTTAAATTGAAATCAATCCAAGTACCAGCTCCGATGGGTATTGCATTCATGAGAAGAGCTGGTGAGAAACTCATGTGCACCATCTTTTCAGATAATTCAAACATTTCAGTGTTGGATAGTCAATTTATCGAGAAAGGCTCTAGGCTATATATCATTACGCTAATACTAATAGGAGTGGAGCACCAATGAAGAATGTTTCGAAAACGGGGGGAAATTTTCACGCTACAGGCAATAGAAGACGCAAACGAGGTTGCGTAGGTCAGCTAGTTTATTATAGAATTCAAGAGCGTAGATAGTATCGGTAGTATAGCCCAATCCTACCTTAAATATTAGGAGGTACTACAATCTTAATTGCTGGCACTGCCTACCTAATAAAATCAATGAAGTCACATCTTCAGTTTTTACCCGACTTCGGCTAAGCCAACAGGAAGGGTAATAATTTTGACAGTCGATATGTGTGTGTATGCCACCGTATAGTGCCAAAATATTCGTAATATTGTTCCAGGTGAAATTTCTCCTAGAAATTTACCTTTTAGGGAGGATTTTTATTTTTTTACAAATCACCGATACTTTTTAAGTTCGTTAGTTACACTTATTTTTTCATAAAGAAGTTTGACATTGTCAAATACTAGTGCTTTATTATCTGAACGAAACGAAATGAGTAAATCGGACATTTCTGTAGAGCAGTGTGTAAACAGATGATTGTAGGCGCGTGCGCAGTAGCCGAGCACAAACAAACACAGTGTGCGCAGAGATTTAGTTCACTTATCATTAGGTATTGTTCCGACGTTTTGTAATAACATTATTGCGTTAGTAATGAAAATGCGGATGATAGTACTCCTTTGTTATTTACTTACAGTAGTCAAGTTTTTGTATGGATATAAATATAAATATTTCGGACATCTAATCTAACATAAATAATAATAATAATAAATCTCTTTATTGCACACCAGATAAGTAACAAAATTAACTTAACAACGAAAGCTTAATCTAGGGAAGTACAATTGGCGGCCTTATCGCCCGGAGGCAATCTCTTACAGGCAACCATGAACTAACATACAACGCCATCTAGTCCAAAGCTAAGCAGAACTTATGTTAAGGGTAGCTTATTTTTGTAAATACATACATATTATACATAGGAAACACATAAACGACATATTAGAATAATTTATTTTATGGATAAAATGTTTAAATAATAATACTACTAACACTGACTCACTCAACTTCATGTTTCTGCTATTGATGCTCGACTCCAATAGTCGTGGCTTGAACTTATATAGCCTTTTATAGCCTTCCTCGATAAATGGGTTATCCAACATATAAAAATCGTTCAATTGAGTGTCTCGCTGGCGCAGTGGTAGCGTATGTAACTGCTGCACTTGATGTCTCGGTTTCGATTCCCGGGTCGGACCAAATGTTTATATGATCTGCAAATATTTGTTACGGAGTTTGGGTGTTTTATATGTACTATACATGTATGTATTTACAAAAAAAGAACACAAAGCAGTCATAAGCACTGCACAGAAGTGAAAACTCATAACTATAAACAAACGGTTGTTTTAACTTACCTAAAATGAAAACCTATGCTTTTTTTAATAGTGTGCAATAAAAAGAACTAAAAATTATTATGATTGTAAGTAGTAAATGGAAGTAAAGCTTTGATACTCCAACAGATGTCGCTGTTTTCAAAAAAATTGTAAACAATCTTTTTGATTTACAAAAGGTTTTGTGTAAGTAGAAAATCGTTATTTTAATTTATTGTAAATCACTTTAAGATACTGAAATATTAACTTTAAGTATATAAAATCATATTGAGAAAGGACCACTATCTAGAAAAACGAATGCTACCAAAGTATATCGGTAGATGGCGCTGTTAACAATAAACATCCGTCTTACGAATTTTTTCGATCAGGACACGTGACCTGACGCGAGTTTATGGTCACGTGACCTGACGCCCTGACGCGAGTTTATACATTTTTACCCATTCCAAAAAAGTACACAGCGCCGCTAAAGAAGTTTTCACTTCAATAAGTACCTATATGTGTACCTAAAACAGATGTCTGGTACCCATAATACAAGCTCTGCTTAGTTTGGGACTAGATGGCGTTATGTGATGTAGGGTTGCCAACTATACTGTATAAAATAGTATAATACTGTTTTTTAAAACTTTATACTTTTTACTGTTGAAAAAAATTTAAATATATACAAAATACAGTTTTCAGCATCAAAATGCTTAACACTAACTGTTGGAATTAGACGCTCAATTTTTTTTTTAGTAATGCTGTCACCCACCCTTAAATAAATCACAGTAATATACGAATCTGTCAATATCAATTGTCAGAATTAACAAATGTTAAAGTAATTTATAAAAAAAAATCAGAAGACAAAGATTGTCTTGATATGAGTACTGGCTAAAAGTGTAGCCATTTATTAGTAAACACCTCTGAAGAATTTAAAAATATTACCAACATTGTCTCAAATCGTTTTTTCAGTAACGAATGCAAAATGGCGGGAGGATAACTATTAATTTAATAAAAAATAATCTCCTCATTTATTTTACTTAAAACATTTTACTTTTAGTTCAAATTGTAGTGAGTAGGATTTTTTTAAAACGACTGTTGATTAAAAAGTTGTGCGAAAAACTCTAAATAATAGCCATTAAATAAATAAATGACTGTTATTTTTTCTAAAATACTGTTAAATGTTCTTCTCAGACTAAATATACTTTATTTATTGTGAATAAAGTTGGCAACCTTGGTAAGATGTCCTCAATATTTATTTATCATTTATTTCAAACAGTATTTTTTTAATTTAGAGTGCTCGCATTTTTTTCTTCTATAAGATATAGCTGTTGCCCGCGGCTCCGCCCGCGTTTTTCGTGTTTTTTCGCGGTCGCGGATATGTGACTGATGCAAAAATTAGATAAAAACTATCCTTGATGCGGATTATATATCATTCTAAAATTTCAGCTCGATCGGTGCAGAACTTTTTGAGTTTTTGAAGCGTACACAAACCAACATAACATTTTTTTATATATATATATATAGATAAGTATAGATTTGAATGGCAATCAGTTTCAGTATAAATAATGACAGCTTTAGTCATTGAGCCAGGCAAGCACCACGACGATTGCGCTTTCATATTAAATTAAATACCGCTCGTACTATATTATTTTACTTACTAATTGCTTTGCTAAATGGTATAGCAATCAGTTACTGAAGCTTTCTAACAATAAAAGGGTGTGGCGTAACTGTTATTTCACATTATACCGCTTTTCTATAATCGATTGCACGTTTCCCTTCACTCGAGGAGGTAGCCATTTTTTATTAGCACACTTGTAAGTTGTGTTGTTTTTATACGTAGGTGTTGGTATAGTGAGGTCAACGGAAGGTTATTGAGCTATTATTGAAAGATGTAATTATATGGGTGGTGTGCGGGGAAAGGATATAACTGATAGTAAGTGGGTACCTATGCCAATGGAAATCTGTAACTTGAAATAAAGAAGTGCATCTTTGTGAATTCACCCCTAAAATTAGAGGTATAGAGGGGCAATATTAACTTACAATAAATATTACGCTTTAGTTTTTGGGCGAAATTTTTGAAAGAATGCACGGATGGCGTAGTGGTGTAAGCGGTCACCTTGCCGCTTTGTACTGCACTGAGTCTTGTGGGTTCAAATCAAAACTTGGAACAGCTCTTTGTGTGATCGACAAATTGCTATTCTAAGTCTGGGCGCTCTTCGTACCGCCTTCGTGTATGTTTATAGAGTCCTCAGTGACACAGGAATATTCCTAGTTGTCTTTTAAAATAAAGAGAAATTGACAGCTCCAATTTGAGTACATATAAGTTGTACCCTAAACTAGAATTAAAAACTATCTAAATGTTATCGTAGTACAGGTTTTAACTAGTAAATAAATTAAAAAAAAATAAACAGCTAAGAGCGTCAATCTAATCTTTAAAAAAGATCAATTTCATACAAATCGATATGCCTATAATCGAGTAGGTAACTCGGTACGAGTCAGCAACATTCAAATCACTAACGCAATCGACAGATTCTCATATATCGATATCCCATCGATACAATCGAATTACATTTTAATATTAAAATTATTCATATTGGCAATACATTATTGGTGGGTCGCCGGTGCCGATTGATCCAGCTCCAATAGGATTAAATAACTTGAATACATGTGAAATTATAATTAATATAAACCCTTATGAATATTTTTTGCATTATCCTGTACGAGATGGGCAAACATTTTAAGTTTTTTAATGTCGACATTTGCATTTAAAACGTTAAAGGATCATGTGGTGTACGTATGACAAAAAAAATTGTCTTAATTTGTCGAGAGGTTTTTAGTTAAAGTATTATGTAACAGATGTTCTATTTAAGTATTACTTACTTTGTAATATTCATTGCGATAACGTAAAGTATGTAAATAAGTGGATAACTGATAATCGTTATTACTCTATTATCTGTAGTTTCATTAATAAGTACCTGCATAAAAGAATCGTTTTAAAAATAATAATTTGCTCAATTATTTCAAAAATTTGTTGTGTATATTTGTATTAAATGTTGAACTTATTCATTTGACCTTTTAACAAAATCTGTTGTGTGTTTTCTATAGAAGTGAGAATGTCTAAAATATGCATCCTATATCTAACACACAACGCCATCTAGTCTTAAGCTAAACAGAGCTTGTGTTATGGGTACTAGACAACTGATATTAATACATATATACTTTTTGGAATATGGTATATTATGCATTGAATGTATACTTTTTCTTAAATTGTAAACATTAAACCAGTATCGAGTTAAGTAATAGTCCGCATTGCTTACGACGCATAAACACAGTATAACAGTATAAGGCACACCTGTAAGCTGAACAGAAGGACTTGTACTCAAAGTTATTACTCGCAATTAGACTGTGGAGTAGAAATACTGACTCCTCTCTATCTAAATTATTACTAAGTAAAGTAAAGGTTAAACTGTTTTAAATTGAAGGTCTTTAAAGTAACAGTTCGTTTTATAGTTTCACAAGAAGCCTATCTTCGTTTCGTACTACGGTAGACGATCTATAATTTAACCATTTTTATAATTTAAATTGTTAATTACTCAGATAAAAACCGGTCAAGTTTGAGCTTCAGCCTGGCCGATAGAACTCCTACATACATTTTTTTTTGTTTTCTTGGTATAGCATAAATAAAAAATTTAATTTCGTTATAAGCCGATAATTTTAAAAGTTAAAAAAATAATATAGAGTGTTAGCTTTTTTTTTTAATACATTCATCGGCCTGCCTGATTAACTCTATTCTGTCTGAATGTATGAGCAGAATCCGAAAGTAATGGTCTCCATATTCATTACGAATGCAATGCAACAATGCAGCATGGTGACCCACATGGCGGTTCAGTTGCTTCTGCATCGTTGGGCATTCGGTCTCGCACTCACCAATCACTATCGTATCACACTCGTTATCACTAACCAACGTAAAGCTTGCCATATGCGGTAGAGTGTACCTGCACAGTCTCACCTGTCAGGTAAGCTTGACCTGGATCGAGGACATACCTGCACAGTAGTGCAACATACACGCTCCGGTTTACCTGTAAGCTTCAAATGTACTGGCAAACCTGTCAGGTATACCCTAAGGTGTATGGCTTGATTAACACGGCAACACGAATGCT
This sequence comes from Spilarctia lutea, assembly GCA_916048165.1. Classification (NCBI taxonomy): domain Eukaryota; kingdom Metazoa; phylum Arthropoda; class Insecta; order Lepidoptera; family Erebidae; genus Spilarctia; species Spilarctia lutea. The sequence continues at coordinate 24,788,329 of OU696470.1, read as the reverse complement.
GTCTTTTTGGGTTGGTCTTCTGTGAGAGATATCAGCGTGGCTCTACCACCTATAAAACCTTCATACTCGTAGCTTCATATAAGTGTGTTTTGCTGTAACAAAGCTGAATAAGTATAAACCATTAATTTTCTATTTTTTTGTTAAGTTATATTTTCAAAGTCTTAGGAGACTATTTAACAATATTGGTTTATTAAAAAATGACAATGTAGGTATATAATTCATATGCGTATTCTTCGATATTCGATAACGATAATAAAATTGTTAACATTATTAAAAAGTTGCCACATTTGCATAAAAATTACCGCGATTATGTTCGTGCAATTTAAATGAAATGTCAGAGCCACGGTGACACATTAAGTTCCTCGAACTTAAGATAAACTAGTACATAAAAATAATTCTAAGGGTTTTATCGAAAAGAGTCAATTTAAAATAAGTTGCAATACTGGTAATGTCACCTTAGGCCGGCGTAATATATGTTAATATTAATAGATCTCGAAGGGCAACACATGAAAACGCATGAATTTGCATAAATAAAAACTGCATTCGCGATACTGAACGGACAAGTCAATTTAAAATAATGAAGTTATTAGTACATTAATCAATGTTTGGATATAACTATGTAATAACATTTTTGTATCACATTTCGTTAATTGGTAAAAGAAATACTTATTTTAAGTTACAAGACGTCATCAAAGTTCGTGGCATACCTATTAAGAAATCATTTTGACTGTATAAACTCCTTTCGTTTGTAGAATAGGTAGCCGTATAAAATTTAACACTGGCCAATGTGTTCTAGACCCCAGTAATTCAATATACGAAAACCCTGACATGATGTATAATAGTATCTATAACTTCTAATTGATATAGAATTTATAATAGTATTTTGTTTCAATAATATACTATTTATTAACAAAGATACTAAATAAATATTAGTTATTTGAAAATACCCCGCATTCAGAATTTTATGTCTAGATATCTATACTAATATAATATTATAAAGAGGAAAACTTTGTTTGTATGTAATGAATAGGCTCTAAAACTACTGGACCGATTTAAAAAATTCTTTCACCATTCGAAGGCTACATTATCCACGAGTAACATAGGCTATATTTTATTTTTAAAAAAAATAGGGTTATAGGGACACAAGGTGTAAAAAATCAACCCTATACGGGGGAAAATATCTGAAAGGTAAATATGATGCTGTTTTACTATACAAAAGATACAATTTTGAGATATTTACTTTTATGTGAACAAAAAACTCATAGTGTTTAGCTCAATTCTGTTCTGGAAATTTTGATGTCTCAGACGCACCTCTCTTTAGTCTACTATTTACTTTAAATAAATAATATGAAGCGCTAAAGCTGCCTCTAATTTACTTTTCATACACCCAAATAATTTCACTTAATAAAATTGAAACTATAAACTCTATTCAAAAATCTATGTATCACCGACACCCATATTGTCCACGGGTATCCTAAGATATCACTGAATTAAGAACTATGGTATAAAATTTTGCACAATATAAAAACTGTGTGTAGTCCGATACAAACTTACAATGGCAAGTTACAAAATAATTAATGTTGTGTAGTTTTACGGGTAAGTGGGTGCTGTCAAAATGACGTCGGTGTAGACAGTGTAGGTCGCCGTGCCGCCCGATGGGTGCCTGACTTCACGTGTTTAACCGCGACGAGGATAAAGATCTTCACGCACCTACGGCTAATGGAACCGCCGAGTTCGGCTACTGGCTTCCTTGTAATGATGTTATTTATTACAGTGGCGCTTGGACATTTTGTTATTTCGTTGATTTTTTATTAATACGTTTTGGTCTGATGAATCTATTACTAGATACAAAACGGTTTATATTCCCTGATGCACACAATGGTAATTCATACATCAATTTTAATAACATCCTACAATGACACATGCATTTATTTGTTATCCCATGCATGCATGATGCTTTGACAGGTTAAATTGCTTGCATCCCAATTGCCGGTACTCGCATTGTAAGAAAATTGAGAACATCAATTATATCAGGTACACTATAAAAATTTGTATAATTAAATTACATGTGCTGTATATTAAGTGAACGTTCTGCTGTTTGTCGGCTGTAATCATATAGTTGTGATGGTTAGGCCGAGACCACACTGCACATTAATATGAAGCTTAATTTTTTTAACACGAATTAGTTTTGTTAAAATTACATTAAGCTAGGTTCCGCAAGGAGTACAGTTATTTACAAAAGTATTATACTTGATAATTCTTTACTCATATTCCAAAACTTTATAAAAACATGCATTTTATCTATGAACTGTTGAAGCCCAGAAATAAACGTAAAATGGAATTCAATATTTTAATATCAGAACTATTCGAAAGGGAAATCCCCGATTTCTCAAAGGCAGTGTCAGTTACGCAAAGTGGCTTTATAACAGTTTTGTGCGTAATTTGTGTTTGTAGGACGATCAGTGCTCGTTCGATTAGTGGGACAAATTTTACTCGTCATCAACATTTGGACTGATGAACATATGCCTTTCCTTAGTAAGGAGATTTTGGTCTACCGGTTGGTAGAGAGTTTGTTTCAAGTTTTCCTTATCTTTGCGGTGATTTTATCTACGTAGTTAGTCCGTTAGTCACCTCTTACGACACCAACGGTGACTCCGTATTCTTAAACCATCATCATACCTATGTACTTTGTATTCACATCGGAGAAGATCTCTGTCATCTACAAAATAATAAATAAATATTTCGGACATCTTACACACAACGCCATCGAGTCCCAAGCTAAGCAGAGCTTGTGTTATGGGTAACTAGACAACTGATATAGATATACTTTTTTTGTAAATAAATACGTATTATACGTACAAAACACCCAAACTCCGAAACAAATATTTGCAGATCATACAAACATTTGATCCGACCCGGGAATCAAACCCGAGACCTCAAGCACAGCAGTCGCATACGCTACCACTGCGCCACAGAGGCAGTCAAATAATTTCTTTTTCAGTCCTTAGGACGAACTCATTGAGTTACTACCAATATGTATCCATAGACAAATGGCTTGTATCTCATCTGTAAATATTTCTGGATAACGAGTTTTGGATGTATAAATGTTTTTTTTTTATTGAATAGGGGCAAGTGAGCAGACATATTGCCTGCCTGACGCAACACCAGAGGCGTCACAAGTGCGTTGCCGAACTATTAAGAAGGAGTACGGTCTTTTCTTGAAGGGTTGAAGGGCGTATTGGTCTGGGAATACCGCAGGCGATAGTTCATTCCACAGTTTTGTTGTGCGAAGCAGAAAGTTCCTAGAAAACCGCACAGTTGTGGACTGCCAGTCATCTAAGTGATGGGGATGGAACTGCTGTCGCGTAGGACGATGGCGGAAACAGGCGGCCGGACTTGTAATAAAATCTAAACAAATAAATAAGATTGGACTGTCTGTTTGTAATATTAAAATAATCGCTTTTTACTAAAGGCATATGTATGTTTTCATCGTACATGTACGTTTTTGTCTGTCTATTTGTTCCAATTTTTCTCTGGAACGGCTGTACCGATTTTGACGGGGCTTTCATTGGTAGATAACTGATAATATAAGGAATACTTTAACTACTTTTTCAGACTAGCTTTGCCCCGCGGCTTTACCCACCCCTTAATCGTATTAAGTATATTGTTACTACCTATAATATTTTGTTCCAATACATGCTCACATGACAAGAATTACATTGTTGATGAACCTTTAATCACATCAGCTATATTCAGCTATATTTAATCGGAATCACCAAATTAAAGGGCTTTTCACTATTATGGTCGAAATTACCTGTTTATCTTAATAGTTCAAAGTGAATTTGAACGTGATTTTCCCGTCAGTGATAACAGGATTCGGTGTTTAGTGTAATTAAGCATAATTTGTCCAAATCATGTTCGTATTTAGGTACAAACAGACAAATCGCTTGCTGAAAATGTTTATGTAAATTAGTTTAACAGTTTTAGATAATTAACTAATGTAACATCGACAGTGATAAACATCGTTTAATAAGGGGTTTTTAACCCTTTATGAAACAATTTCAGACCATACTGGATACTAGTTTCTTAGAAATATAGTCACATAGTAATATCACCAAATGTTTTTTTTCTTCTAAAGGTTGTACTGGGCAGCACAAAAACAAATAAATTTTGTCACATGTCTTTGTGTCTCAAAAGTTAAAAATATACCACACCGTTTCTTGGCCAGAATTTTGTGAGCGAACAAGAACTGGGGAAGACATGTAGGAGACAATGCCTTTAAAAGACTGCCTCTTTTAATCATTGCTTATCACGAATATCTTGACACTGACCATGTCTGCATTCGTTAAATCATCGTTGTTGTTTGTTTTATTACTGAACATATGAAACTTTATACTATCAGATCATCTACAATAAATATCTTCGGACTACTAACACACAACGCCATCTAGTCCCAGTAAGCAGAGCTTGTATTATGGGTACTAGATAACTGATATAAATACATATATACTTTTTTTTTGTAAATACATACATATTATATATACAAAACACCCACTCCGAAAAAATATGTTTGTAGACTAGCTCAACCCCGCGGTTATTGTCGTATCGTGGGTAACGCCACGGGGCGAAGCTAGTCTAAAAAATATAAGCCTAAGTTACTCCTTGTACCATCAGCTACTTGCCAGTGAAAGTCCCGTCCAAATCGGTCCAGCCGTTCCAGAGATTAGCCGGCACAAACAGAGAGACAGACAAAAATTTTAAAAATATATATAAGGGTATGTGTACCGTATATACATTCATATGCATGTAATAGAAAGCGGTTATTTTAATATTACAAACAGACACTCTAATTTTATTTATTTGTATAGATTATACAAACATTAGGTTTGAGCCGGGAGTGAACCCGAGACCTCACAGCAGTCGCGTCCGCTACCACTGTTTGATATAGGTCTTCCCTTACAAACTTCTTTTTTTCTTACTTTTTTATACCATGCTGGCTGGTCTGTTTCGAGTTTTCCTTCTCAAAATTAAAGATACAATTCTTATTTATACTATAACTATTATTGTAGGCCTTTTTAAAAAAATCGCATCACTCACTACAGCTAGTAGGTAAGCTTGTTCTATTCGATTTTCAAAACTCGTACAAACAGGAGGAGTTTCGATGCAGAGACCTGGACACCAGATAGGCACGGTTACCCACCTACCTCTAAATTTCGTTTTTCAGTTAACAACTCTTTCAGCTTCAAAAATCCGTCTCAATATTTCATTTTACCTAAAAATTTTACTTTTAAAAGTTAAAGTAGAAAATTTTAGAACTAAACTTAATACAAATGTAAGTAAAGATCGATTTGGCGCAGGTTTATTGTGTTACAAACGTGGTATAAAGCGTACGTGTGGTAACGGCTGTTGCTGCTGTTCATCTAGTGGGTGTCGTAAGAGCCACTTGAGGGAGCATACTATGGAATGCAACATCACAGCAAAACCTTATACCAACCCGTCTGGGTAGTGTGGTAGTAAGCACCTCCATTCTGATGATGATATGGTATACCAAACAGGAGTTAAAAATAAAACTTCTTCAACGCGTAATAGGAGATTAAATAACGAAAAAATTTAGGCATTAATAAATCAAATAATACACAAACTGTGGAATGAGCTGTCGCCTGCGGTGTTCCCGGACCAATACGACCTTCAAAGAAAAGAGCGTACTCCTTCCTAAAAGGCCGGCAACGCACTTGTAACGCTTCTGGTGTTGCGGGTGTCCATGGGCGGCGGTAATCGCTTCTCATCGCTATCGCCATCAGGCGATACGTCTGCTCGTTTGCCCGCTATATATAAAAAAAGAATTATTCTAAAATCAATTAAGAGAAATTTCATGTAGAACATATACATCATACATCATACTCATTCTCATACTCAGACAAGTGGCCTAGTGATGCTTCCGCGTCATTGGGCCTCCGGTCTCGCACTCACCAACGAAGTACGACAGCACGAACGTTGTCATTTTACATTGATCTTCAGTGCGAGGGTAGTAAAGCCCCGTTCGTGCTAAAATCAGAGTGACAACAGTACCATGAAAATGATTGATGCAGAGCTAAAACGTTATATGCGACGAAATTAAAAGTTAATAATACTATAGGTACATCATCAGTATAATTTCCCACTGCTGCTCCTATACCGTTATTAATAATTAATTTCCTTCGAGCGTTAGTGCGTGTGCCCTAAAGGGTAATGAATTGATAGGTGGGCAACATCGTAACGGTGACATAATTGAGTGGGTGAAATTGCGCACTTGGCTATCAGCGTGCGCATCGGTGCGCGAACTATTCGTTTAGGTACATGTGGTCACCACAAAAAGTCGAAGTTCATTTTCGCACTTAGCTGTATAATTTTAGTAGATTCCTATATGTTAATGATTGATGATGTTATAGACTATAATATACTTACCTAAACTCAGGTCTGAGTATTTAAAGAGGCGTATTAAATATCCATCAACAACACTCTTTCGCAATTTACTTACATTATCATAATATTTATTGGTTTTGTAAGTTCTTCAATAAACACTAGCAACATTGAGTTAGAAATTGTAATGGTTTGAACATTAAAACTGTTGCAGTTTTCTACAGTAACAACTTTATGTTATCTTCATAATATATATAAATAACGTGTCACGTTGGTTTTCCGCTATGAACTCATAATCTACTAAACCGATTTTAATCAAATTTGCATACCGTATGCAGTTTGATTCAACTTGAAATATAGGATAGTTTATATCTCAATTTAAAATATTATTTAATTGCGAATCATTCATTTATTAATTATCTGACAGTAAAAATTATCTGTAAGTTCAATACGATTCCAACAGATGGCGGTTTAAAGTTATTTGTTGACTGGATAGTTTTGTTGTATAGCGGTATAACCCATTTAGCGAGGAAGGTTGTAGGTTATACATCGTATATAACATCACGCTACGACCAGTAGAAGTCGGATATCGACGGAAAATGTTGGGGAAATGGGATTTTTTCTTTTTCTTTTGGAGAGACGCAGACAAAATTACGCGGGTCAGCTAGTAAATATAATATAATGGAGTCGCACTTACGTAAACATATTGACCTTTACATTTAAAGCAATTAATACATTTTTTGCAATCTTATAATTATTTTATACCGAAGCTCCTTTAGTTACCAGTTAATATAAAGTTACCCAACAAAGAACTACCTTTTATTCTTGCTTAATTGGCTTCTTGTCTTCGGGGGAAGAATAAATTAGTATGACTGTAGCATCTGAAACACCGCCCACTGCCCTTTAGCCTTCGTTTTTTCCTATCACCCTTAAACTGTTGCTATAAAGGCTCTTACACACCAACGCTTTTATAACGCATTAACTCAATCGCATCTATACTAAACCATAATAAAGTTAAACTTTCAATATAACCTTTGTATATTAAACTAGCTAAACCTCGCGGTGTTACTCATAGTTATTGTCGTGCCTAAGTTACTTCTTGTATCATCAGCTACCTACCAATGAAAGTCCCGTCAGAATCCGTTCCAGAGATTAGTCGGAACCCACAAAAAAAGAAAAAAAATTTTTTTTGTTGAATGTACCGTGTACTTATGCATTTAGTAAAAAGTGGTTATTTTAATATTACGAACAGACACTTCAATTTTATTTTTTTGTATGTATTACTTATGTGATGTGTTTTCCTTTCTTATTAACGTTATGGGAAAGAAGAGAAAACATATGCACACAAAAACATGAGGTTTTTGTATGAAAATAATTTAGATAATACATTATTAGTAGGGAAGAATGGTTTTAGTAAAACTTAAATTACGTCTAATAGTAAAGCAGTGGACTATTGGTCCTCTACCAAATTATTTATCTATATTAATATTATTGAAGAGTTTGTTTGTTTGTTTGAACGCGCTAATCTCAGGAATAGCTGGCATAGCATTTGAAAAATTCTTTCAGTGTTGGATAGTCCATTAATCGAGGAAAGCTATAGGCTTTATATCATCATGCTAATACTAATAGGAGCGGAGCACCAATGAAAAATGTTTTAAAAACGGGGTAAAATTTTCACGCTACGGGCAATAGAAGACGCAAACGAGGTTGCGTGGGTCAGCTAGTCAACTATACCACTCTTGGGTTAGAATAAAGTGTAGGGATTATTTAGGTTTTTCTTCTCCAAAGAGAAGGCAGGTACAGCATTGTAAGCAATGCTGTTATTCGGCTCAGTTAGCTTTTACGGCACCGCATTAACACCGTTCATGACACTGTAGTCTTAATCTATAATATTTATATCGAGTTTAGTATTTCCTTATAGTCCAATCTATCTTTATACCGAAATTTATTCAAATTGGTCCGGCGGTATCGCCGTGAAAGCGTAACAGACAGACAGTTGCTTTTGAATTTATTATATTAGTGTAGATTATTTATCTTGTCAAAAAGACAATCCCTCACTAGATAGGTATATCCTGTGTCATGGCACTTTACAAGCATACATAAAGCAGACTCAAAGAACACCTAGACTCAGACTAACAATTTATTTAATTAGTTATTTAATATAACAAGAAAATGTATATAAATGTGTAACTTACAACGTTATCCACGTATTAGAATATAAAGTTACTACTTTATCTTGGTGAACTAAAAAATAAGTAAATAATTTGTAGATCATACAAAGTGTTGTCTGTATCCCTGTAAAGACCGAACCTATAACACTCATAGGAATGGAACAGGATCGCTTAAATCACTAAACCAATTTTTTTTTTTTTTTTTTTCGGACATCTTTTACGCACAACGCCATCTAGTCCCAAGCTAAGCAGAGCTTGTGTTATGGGTACTAAACAACTGATATAAATACATCCATACTTTTTTTTTTTTGTAAATACATACATATTATACATAGAAAACACCCAAACTCCGAAACAAATATTTGTAGATCATACAAACATTTGGTCCGACCCGGGAATCGAACCCGAGACCTCAAGAACAGCAGTCGCATACGCTACCACTGCGCCACAGAGACAGTCAAATTCAAATCAAAAAAAATTGGAGTAGTTTGGACAAATTGCCTAGTCCCTATGTCCGTTGCATTATCTGTCCAGCATCTAGAACATACGTACATTTCCAAGTTATTTCTAGAAATGTGTATTTAAGTTAAATGAATAATTAATATTCTCAGAATTAATTTTCTTTAACAGTTGCTGCATAGAGAAATGTATTTTATGTAAATTAGTTTGGAACGGGTTTTTCATTAAATTCACTTCAACGATGTTGCGTATCTATGCAATAGTTTTTACTGATAGCATACCTTGAATTAATTATAGCTGACAATATTACAAAAAATATAAAACATATTACAAAAAAATATTAAAAATGTGATTGTAGCCCCTATAAGCGATTGTTTTAAAATGCCTTGTACTGTTACTTTGTTAATACATACCGTGGGAGAGCCACGCTTCGGCATGAATGGGCCGGCTCGACCGGAGTAATACCACTGCCTCACAGAAACCGGTGTGAAATAAATAGCACTTGCGCTGAGTTTCACCAGGTGAGTGAGGATACCGGAGGCCCATATACCAATCCCTTCCCCCTCCCCATCCCCCAAGGGCCGGCAACGCACTAGTGACGGTAACCGCTTACCATCAGGCGATACGTCTCCTCGTTTGCCCCCTATTCAATTTAAAAAAACATACATATTTGCATACATTGAAGCCTAGACCATGGATGGGTAGGAAGAGATGTATAACTGTATCATTACACATCTCAAATACGGCTGATTTGATAACTTACTGAGCTTGAATTGAAACAACCAAGGTGCTTATCTCTATATAATATATAATTAACTCTTTTGTTTTATAAATGGCCCTGTAAAAATGACTCTACTCTGCCTGATGGAAAGCATAAGGTGGTCACCATACTCACTGCGAATGCAGACAGTGCAGCATGGTAATCCACACTATGGCGGCCTTGTGATGCTTTTGCATCATTAGGCCTCCGCTTCATATGCTTCTAAATACATACATAATAAAGTAAAACTACACCCTTATTTGTCGTGGGTAGGAATGAACCAACTACTTGTAGCTCAACGGTGTTTTCTATGTATAATATATACAAAATGTATGTACAAAAAAAAAGTATATATGTGTTTATATCAGTTGTCTAGTACCCATAACACAAGCTCTGCTTAGCTTGGGACTGGATGGCGTTGTGTGTAAGTTGTCCGAAATATTTATTTATTTATTATTATATTTGTAATTCGCAAAGGCTCTAAAAATATGAAAAAATCCTGCTTGTAAGTAATAGAGCTATCATTAGACAACGTTTCGCATTGCTTGATAAGACCTGTTATTCCCGTCTTAGGAATTCAAACTTACGCATGATTTAAACCGAAAGAAAATCGTATATAATATCTATTATTATAAGTGCCCCGCAGTTATACATAGTTGTGCGATTATACAAAATGTAATCGAGTCAGTCAATGTGCGGATTGACCGGTTATTTAGCATATTCTCGTTTCACTGGCAAAACCTCTTTTCTATAAACACTTGATGACTTGCTCGTATGTTTAGAAAGCGGAAAATATTATATACGGGTTATATATACTCATACTGCGTATATTTAAATTATATTTATTACTACTAGTCCTTCTCTCCTAACTCCTTCTCCAGATAAACTTCACTTGTTATGCCAAATTTCATATTACTCCGTTTACATAAATCTCGTAAAAAGAGATTGGTACAAAGTTTTTGATACACCAGAGTGCTTGAGGCTTAAAAACTTACAAATGTGTCTTTATTTGTATCAAATCACACCAAACAAAGATAAAAATAAATAAAAACCAAATAGGCGTACGAAAGGAAACTAACACTATTCACTGCAGTATATCACACTATCACACAAATATTATCATGTACCTATCGACTCACAAATATAAAATGTAATTTTTTTTTAACAAACCTATGTTAAGTTATATGTAATCCCATCTAATGTAGTAAAGTAAGTATCACATATCTAAAGACAAACAAAACAACTTAAAGATGTTGATTCAACTTTCTACATCTTAATTCCTCACATCCAATCATTCTTCTGTCCACGTCACAGTTCGCACAAGTACCATTTAATCATATGATAAAGACGCAGTACCCGATGACGTCATGTCATTGGCCAAACGCCAAATTAGGCAATTTTTACTTCTGTTCTGATGATATACTTGAACAAATATCGAAACATTAAAAAGTTGAATGTAATAAACGCGGAACCATTATCTTTGGAAGTAGGTTAAAAGAAACTAATGTTTTAATAGGAAAAGCCAACAATATACAATAGAATCAGTGGAAAATATTTGTTATTACGATGACGTGGACCCTCGGGTCAGGCGATGTCTTCTTGTAAGCGGGTAACTTAGCGGAGCGACATTGTAGTTTCAGAGCGTTGTATGTGATCAATGTTTACAGATAAGACCGACTAAAACTCTATGGACAATTCTTTTCTAAAATTAAGAGGTTAAAATGCATGATAAACTTATTGATACCCTATCAAAGTAGAATCAACTAACACGATTAAATACGAATATTCTAACTAAAATATTTTATTAAGAATTTTAATTTCTTGCCACCCGGTACGTATGACCGCAGTATGAGCCCTATTACACAAAAACAAATCAGGAATTGTGTTTTAAAAAGCAACTATTTTCTTGAAGGTTAATGAGAACAACATAACATAGATAATAACACTTACCCATGTAGTTATAATCGCTTTCCGCTGTCAGTGGAGTGAAGCCCGCGAATGATTCACGATCGGTAGCGGCGCGTACGCACATAATGTGCGTTAATTTCATCTAAAAATAACACCCATTCTTTGTTTGTTAGATTTTTACGAAATCTGCCTGCGTTTATTAAATGTGTAATTCGTTGTTCGGCTTTTTCTTGTTTTATATTTGAGTTAGAGTAACGAAATGCAACCTAACGTGTAATTCAGCGGTTTTATTATCAATATCAGTTTTATTGTATACTTAAAAATATCCATAAAGTTTCACATAAATATATTATTATAAGATATGGAGTATAAAGCATTTAAAGTTATTATGAAGTTAGTGTTTTGGAATAGATGCGCGTTTATCTTTTATTTGCGAATAAAAACTTGTTTTTGTTATGTTTAGACTTTTGAACTAAAAGGTTGTTCATTCGTAAGCATACGCTTGAGAAGAGTTGTTGATAACTTGTTGTGCATGTTTTATTTTGTCGATTGACAATCATTTCTTTACTTTTGAAAACATTACAGATTAAAATTCAACAACATGGGGTAATACATTGTTGAAGCACGGGAGAAACAAAATTAATTTTGCTATTTAAAAAGTCAACGTTACGAATACACATCCTGCGCATAGCGGGAAACTAGATACTCGTAAATATAAAACGGTCACAAGAACACCCAGACTCTAAACAATAATTTAAGGATCACACAAAGTGTTGTACTGTGTGGCATTTAAACCCACAACACGGGTGTAGTCGACCGCATTTAGGTCTGCATCATATCCGATTCTAAGACACTGTATCCTGCTTTCTTTTATTTTCCGTCTTTAGAAGGCGTAATTTTCTTTAAAGAACATTTAAAATTATTAGAAGGGAAATGATAGAGTTTTAAGGTTTTAAATGAGATCGCTCTCCGTTGCTTTGAGTCAGTTGTAAATATAAACTAAAATGCTTACAGTAGTTAGTTAAAATACAAATACTCATTGGTCTAGCGGTTGACGTATGTGACTGCAAATCAAGCGGTTGTCTCCGGTTTAAATCCTGGGTCGGGCTAAAAGTGTTATTGGGTTATTTCTGATGTTATTTCTGAACCCCCGTGCCTCGGAGAGCACGTAAATCTGTCGGTCCTGCGCCTGGTCTCTGCCCGGTTGTGTCGGTTATCCGTCCCATCAAATTATGAGAGAGAGGGAACAGAAAGTGCACCTGTGTTGGCGCACACACTTGTGCACTATAATATCTTCTGCGTAGTTGGCTGGTCTCCGTTGAGAGTGGCCGTTATCAGCTAGGAGACCATCATAAACAAATATACAGATGCTAATAGAAGTGTGTAGAAAAGAACGATGTTCTGTCAATAGTCTTTTATACCACTTACGGAATTAAGTGATAAACATATTCAAAAATGGAAATAGTCAGAACACTGTGCAGTCCAACTCTCGCTATTGGTCCGTCCTTTCTTATCGTACAATTTGCAATGTTATGTATGCCGACATTTATTTAAACAACAATGCATAATATTTAATCACTACTATTGAGAATATGTTACTGCAATCGTATCGTTATAAATAATGACATGTTACTTTCTCTACTATTAGTAGCTTTTTCATCGTATGGTAATAAATATTTCTACCAAGTTATTGAATATTATTAACGTAATGTAAATGAGGGGGTCCGTGACTCAGTGGTAATGGCGTAGGTTGATATATTGCAATTTCAAGCAATCTTAGTCAGGCCAGACCCCTATGTGCTTCGCACGTTAAGCCGTCGGTCCCGGTTGCTAAGAACATCTTTCGCTATCGTTACTATTAGGTAGAACCCTTAGTGGGTGGAAGTACTTAGGTTGTGGAGGTCTGCTGGCAGTAGCTCTGTCTAACAAATCGAATTTAAGGCATTTAGTACTAGACTTGAAGCGGATCCCAACTCGAAGAAAAGGGTTAGGTTGAATTACATTAAACACTGACATTTAGCTTCAATAGTATTAATAAGAATACAAACAATGAGGACATAGTTCCGTTGCTCTTGAATAAAGTCTGTATACGAGATGTTATTTTAAATATTTGCTGCATTATTGTGCTGTCTTCAGAACATACTTAGTAAAAAATTCTATATCTTCTACATGTTATGTTTAAAAATTGGATACCAAACTACACGTGTATGGTAACAAGTTGACTGTTATTTTTTGCACTCTAACCTGATGCCTGCTCAATTCTAGAAGGGGAGAGGCCAAAGGTCGGCAAAGTACTTCTGACTAAGGTGCTGGTGTCCATAAATAGCGGTCGTAACTGACCGTCAGGAAATCCATGTTCTCGTTTGCTCTGTAAAACGTAAAAAAGGCTCTTCAATTGTTATTATTCCGCCAAAAGAAAATACATTCATTAACTCCAAAAAATAATTCTCTTAATTTTGTCTAAGAAAGTACATTTTTATAATACATGTTAATTAAATAGCGACTTATAAAGAACCATCTTTGTTTCAGGTACGTACATACATTATTTTAATGCTATTTTAAGAGCATTATTTTTGAACCAGAAGATGGAGTAGAGGTAAGTTTTTTTTTCGTACAATTTCATTACTAGTTACAATCAAAGGCAAAAGTGTTGTCTACAATTTATATATATTTAATTTACATAAATAGTAAAGTTAGTACTCAACTGCAATAATATAGAATGAAAAGTAAATTATGTGCCATAAAGTGAAATTACCTTAATGGTTAAGACAATTGATTTCATTTAAAGAAAAATGTGCTTTTAGTTCATTCAGAATAAACAACTACAAGAGTCACAAGTATGGTATTGTTGGGTAGGAGGGTATTATTCTTCTGATAATCTCACTCATTCTGTCAAAAGCAATATAGATATTGATAAACTATGTAAAAATATATAAATTAATAGTATATGATCACGTATCCCAGTATCCTCCATTTTGAATTGATTTCCTATTAGCATACGCAGACAAATACTAGCATTGACTATCCTATACTCTATACTGTTTCTTCCAAATTCTCTTTCTTACTTAACCACACAACTAAAATATTGAGGTGCAAACCACGCTAAGAACCTCAGGTCTTCAAACTTCTTCTTCACTGTCCCGCTCACAGCTCTGTCCAGGTTGAGAACGCGCTCCCTCTTGAGATCAGAATGGGAAAAACACGGCCATCGCTTTAGTTAAATGTTCAGATTCTCTTCCCCGATAATATTTGCGTTTAATCGTTGAGTCTTTTAAAGAAAATTAACTATAAATTCATCATGTTAAATTTTTTATTATCAACGTTAATTCAAAATAACCCATACGATAATATTATTACTTTATTAGAATCAATAGGCAGGAAGACCTAAAATCTCGATTAAAAATAAAAATTATTATTATTAAAAATCTTATACTCAAACGCTTTCTAAATACTACTTTATTTGACTTTTCCTTAGATTTAAATCAATTCTTTAATTAAATAATTGTAGACATAAGTTGAAGCCTTTAAGACTATAGCAGACCTCACCTGAAAACCCGGCAACACACTCATGGCTCTTGTATGTGTTAAGTAGACCCAAATATTAACATCAATGTCGTAAATGCTTATGTATATAGTTTTGCTTTTTATGAATGTTCAAGTAACATTGCAGTGTTACGAAAAGCTTATAAAATTCCAAAATCTTTGTAATTAAAATATTAATTAAAACCAGATACAACAAATGATTTAGGATAGAAGCCACGTCTTCTGACTCAGCAGTCATGGTGAACTACCATGAGCCGCACTAAAATAGGCCAGTCAAGGTCTCACTAGAATTTTATTTTCAAAGAAAAAATTGGCAGATAACACTTTAGCTTGCGAGTGTACATTTTAGCTTAATTATTCTATTACATTTTTGTACAGTATTACAGAATATATTATGTTCTACAAAATCTGTTTTAATCCCCATTTAATTATGCATATATGTATATGTATACTTCGAGCCGCTTGTAATAAAGCCTTATCTATCGTTTGATCAAAATTACACACAAAGTGGTACCGCACTATGTACCGTGAAATGGAGATGACATTTTTATAGGTATTTTGTCTATTGGGGCAGCGGGAAGACAAATTGTGGGAATGGGGAAAGGTTTAAGGGAATCAGTACTCGTTGATGGGATAGGCTTGCTTAACAGAAGGTAGAAAGCGACGTAGGTCGGTAAACTTCTAAATTTTTGTATATATTTAATGATTTTCAAAGTTGTTACATTTGTTTTCTGGCTAATTTACAAATTATTAAACACGTTTTTTAAATTGATATGTCATTCCATTTTTTCTAAAAAGGAATGTTAATAAGTCAAAGTTTTATTATATTCTGTGAACGTGGAACTAATAGGTACTATTTCGCCCTTTGAGTATATCCCGAGCGATATGACTCCGATTCACTCAACGATAAAAACAACGAAAAAAATATTAGCGTAGGTTTCCTGTGCGAAGTCGCAATTCCGGTAGAGTCGGCAAATAGCATAATACTATCATTAGTTTTTTAATACGAAACCACAAATTGCTGTCAAAACATATGTTAATATATATTTTATTAACATAATTAGTATAGAGATTGTTTCTATATTAAAATTTATATTCTCGTCCGCGATGGTGGGCCGATAGCACTATTGTTTAATCAACACTTGAATATCACTGTTGCCCCGAACATATTTTTAACTGCCCAACTAACATTACACATATATTTTACGCCGGCCGTTTATTACACCGAACATTAATTATAACAGTTAAATGAGCGTACAATAATAAAAATGTACATCGCTCCCGTTTTTTTATATCCTCGATCTGTAGAAACTAATTGAAATGTCAGTATGTCTGTTGTTAAAACTTGAGGTAAAAGGTAGATTTTTGTTTTTTTTTCATTAAACTAGTTTTTTCGTACTGTCACTTTGTAATATTTATATCATATATTATATGCGCGGCCTCTTTTAATTGGAGATATTTAGTCCACTCATGGCTCTGATGTCATGTATCCACTTCCTTTGTGGTAGACCTGGTATCTTTCTGCTGCAGGGATACGGTCAGCTGGCCTTCAAACTTGATTTTGAAGCTGGCAACCCATGATGATGATGATGATATGCGGCTCTGGTCTCGTTAATAGTTGCTATAACCTATGCTATTCCAGAACATAATCTATCTCTATGTAATTTTTTTTGTAAATATGTTAAGCTGTTTTGGCGCATTTGATGACTGTTAACAAACATTTAACAAAACTAAGTATTCGTAAGATAGCCTTCAGTATTTCCTCAACAAAGTTGGCCCTAATTTCATTCGTGGCCCAGTTCATTAAGAATTGAATGCTTCAGTATGTCCGATAGAACACAGAGATACTCTGAAACCATCCGAAAACAAGGCATAGGTACTATTAGTCTAAATCTTATTATTATCCTAAGTTTTTTAAAGACTTAGACACAATTAAATCGATAGTAACAAGATTATTGTTTAGCTTTTACCGGCGGCTCCATATGAGTGCAATCGCGTACAATTGGCGATATTTCAGCTTTTAGTCTATATATGTACTTAATTCCATCCAGATTCGTTTAGCCTTTCTGGCATGTTCAAATAATTAAACAGCTACTTTAATATGCACACTTGTTTTGTTATTTTTTTGTTTTTGGATCATATTTTATGAAAGGTAGAATTCATGTTTTAGATTATCACTTGTCACGCGAATTATCAAACATCAAAACAACAAAGTCGTTTGAATTCTCGACAGTCATATTATTAACATTTAAATTTTGAAACAATAACAATATTAAACTTTAAACTAGGAGCGAAACCGCGAGATCGAATCTGTCTGTATAATAATGGTTTTATGGACGTTATTTTATGGTAGGGTTGTCTATTAGTGTATTTTTGTTTGACTTTCAAAAGTGTTGTAAATTTTAATTTTTGAAATTGTAAAAATAGAAATGAGCAAAGTAATAATCTTATTTTGCTCATTAAAGATTTATTGCGACAGTAATTATTTAATTAGCGTGCAAAATTAATAGTACAGTATTTACGAATTACTACAATCTTATCGAAGATATATGGATTCTTTGAGGGTTGCTACGTACTGATAGAAATAAAAGCAATTAAATATTTTATTTTCATTATAACCTTCGGACTATTTGGGTTTGTCTTTTTTCATACTTCCATTTTCCAACAGGCCTGAGAACGAGCCTCGTAAATTGAATTTCTAATCTATTTTTTGTGTTATTTGACAACCCTATACATTCAAAAAAATTATATTAAGATAAATTAGGTTAAGTATAATAGTTCAATTGTTTGAGTCTATTTCAACCTGAAAGTAATTAAATTTCATGAAGGTATGTATTACGTTTTGAAATAACACTAAGTTGGCAAATACATATTAGATCCAGCTAACAGTAAGCTGTTACCGTAGCGAATTTAATTATTATTTAACTAGCTGACCCCGCGGTGTTACCTGTAGTAGCAGATACGAGGCGAAGCCTAGTTTAAAAAAAGTAGCCTTATTTACTTCTTATATCATCAACTATCTGCTAGTGTGAAACTTGACGAAATTGGTCCAGCCGTTCTAGAGACAGACAGATAGACAGACAAAAAAAAAAAAAAAATGTTTTTCATGTTAATACCGTTTAGATAGATAGATAGATAGATAAACGCTTTATTGTACTCCTTAATATATAGAAATAATATTACAATAGTACAAAAACAGTGGTACAATGGGCGGCCTTATCGCAGGCTGCGATCTTTCATACGGATTTTGTGAAAAACGTTAATTTGAAGTTTCATAGAGAGACAATTTTATTTTATTAAGGAATAGAGTGTAAACGTGCGGGCGTATCACCTGATGGTAAGCGATTACCGTCGCCCATGGACACCTGCAACACCAGAGGCGTCACAAGTGCGTTGCCGACCTTTGAGGGATGGAGAAGGGGATGGAGGGAGGATTTGAGGGTATGGGCCTCCTGTAACCTCACTCACTTAGGTGATGCGTCTGCTCGTTTGCCTGGGGTTTGATTCCCGGGTCGGACCAAATATTCGTTTGATCTGCAAATATTTGTTTCGGAAATTGGGTGTTTTCTATGTATAATATGTATGAATTTATCTAGTATCCATAACACAAGCTTTGCTTAGCTTGGGGCTAGATGGCGTTGTGTGTTATATGTCCGAAATATTTATTTATTATAAACTAGTTTTTTTTTGTTTGTCGGATATCGCGGGGATTCTTTAAACTGATATAACTTTTTTATTTATAAATTGGTTGAAATGAAACAAACAATAAAAGTTAAGTGGAGCAAACCGTGACGCAATAGTGAAAACCACATTCAAATCTGTTGAGTCGTTTCTGTGACGTACAAACAAGCAGACTAAAATTCTTAAAAACATTGTTTTTGATTCTATTGCGTTTATAAAGCCCCCGTATAATAGTTTCCTTTATATATCTTCTATGTATAGAGTGCGACCAGTTACGATTTTATTATATTTATTGATGTTTATTACAATTATCACCTAACTACTGAAACGGTATTGATGAATTTTACGTAAGTCGTTCGCTGGTAAGTTAGATATTCATAGTCATGAGAATTAACGTCACTATCTTATTAAGAAACACTATTATTTTACTACAGATTTGTCTTTTGTGTTGCTTCGTTAGTCATTGCAGTTACCATTCTAAGAATAAAACCAAGGTCCGCTTTCCATTGCTTTCTATTCTTTTTTTATTTCTGATGGAGTCAACCTCGTTATTCTACGTTTAATTACTGGTAGCCCCTCTGTTTCTTTGACCCTGTTCCATAAAAAAGTGTATTTGACATAAAAATGGAATATTAATTTGAAAATTGTAATGGATTGAACTGCATGTTTGGCCTAGTGATTTAAGCAGTCGCCACGCCGCTTCCTTCTGCGCCAAATGTTGCGCTGTGTAGGTTCAAATCCCACACTGGATAACACTTTGTGTGAACCACAAACTGTTGTTCTGAGTCTGGGTGTTCTTTGTGTCCGTCTCATGTATGTATATTAGTAAAGTCCTTCGCGACACAGGTCATTCCTAATGCAGGAGTTATCTTTTACAAAAAATATTATGTTTTTTTTATTTGAAATAAGTAAAGTATTTTTTCATTTCTTGTATTGTAGGCACTCGTCAAACAAAATTATTCGTTCACGTACGTGGCTTTAAGTTTTACTTTGAATACACGCGGTTATAAGTAAAATCCGGTTCTAAATATTTACATATAGTAGAAACTCAAACAAAAATATTAGAGCTATGGTAAGCGTTCTAAATTTAAAAATAATCACAAACTTATTTGTTTCGTTCTGTGCCAACAAATAACACCAAAAAATATATTATACTAGTAATAATAACTTTAATTCTAAACAAGCCTAGAGTTGTTAAAGACAAAGTATTGATAAGAAACACGAAAAAATCACACCGTCCTTTTATTGAAGTCAGATAAAAACACATAAAATGTCTCAAGAATTGAGCTGCTGAGCGGCACGTAGGTCGGTGTGATGTGCCCCCGCTTCTGTACACGTCACACGTAACTACCAGTTTCCGCTGTGGCTTATTTTGTCTGTCTGTTTGCTCTCAATTATTGACTTTAATAAGGCATTGACAATTCACGGTAGATAGTGCACTCACACATACTAACACTGTTTGTTTTCGAACTGTATGTATTTTAGTTGATTAACAAATAATATTTTAAATTTACGTTTTATTATAATTATGGGGTATTAATCAGGCAAATATTATTATAGTGATGTTAAGGGCCAGTTTCAACAGATTCGAATAAAATTTCAAAAGCTTAAGCTAAAAGCTAACACAACACTATTTGACAGATAAAAGTTGCAAATGTGTATCTATACTCACTTGTGCAACGGCGTTCAAGGGGATAAGTTTAAAATATTCTACCAGGAATTTATCAGTAAGTAGCGAAACTGGCACCATATGTCATGTCATCTTTTCAATCCATTTGTAATCCATCTGACATCATCCACCTACGCAATGTTCGCATAAAAGATGTGAGTGCATGTTTCTGACGAACGTTGAACTGTGTGATTTTCTAATAAAACCTACGATTTACCTACGTTCAACGGTAAAAGTTCTAACCAAAGCTTACTTATATGATTTAATGACAATGCCCTTGTCATATGTTTATTTCATCGATTACCGTGTCTTGAGGCTAATGCAAAGATTTATTAATTGAATGAAAGTAAAAGTTCTAAATTAACGATTACCATTGAATGTTTCGGACCTTTACCATTAGGAGTTGGTCAATTTTAAGTTTTGCTAGAGTCTTTGGATTTACTGTAGTTCGGAGTTTTACAGTAAAATATATCTTATCTATAAAATTGTCGTGTCACAATGTTAGTTACCAAACTCCTTCGAAACGGTTAGACCGATTTTTATTAAATTTTGTGTGCAAAACGGGTAGGTCTGAGAATCGGACAACATCTAAGTATGTTTCATCCCCCTAAATGTTAAGGGTAGTCCACCCCTAAATTCTTTTTTTTATTTTTATGGTTAAATCAGAGTCAGCTAGTATGTCTGTAAAATACAATGTAAAGCTTTATATGTGGGTGGTACACTCCACCTACTTTAGTAGATATTGACACGGTTTTTAAACTGTACTCGTATTTGCGCCACGTTGTACTCGTATCACATCTCAATAAGTCTGTAGCTCTGTTTAGTTTATTTAGTTGTAGATATTCTTTATTTTGTCACAAATCACTATTCATCATGAGACTTTTGGCACGAGTTGTTTCAATAACCTTGAGTTAACATTAAAATGCTATTCAAACTAATAGCGAATTGGAAAAATATCTATTTTAGTAAATGAAATAATTTTCATTCTTCTATACGTTATTACAGTTTTAAATAATGTTTTGTCTACGAATGATTTAGTGAGGTTTGTTTAGATAAAGATGGTGCCTATGCGGGGTTGGCAGTCGACTGTCATATGTACATTATTACAAAGCACGAGATTACAAAATGAGTAAATAAATTGTATTTGTTATTTTTTTAAAAAGGCTTCCAAAATGATTCTACTTTCTCTACATACTCTACTTCCGTTACATAATTTAGAAGGATTTTTTCAATTCTGTCAAAATACTTTGGGATTTGCCTCAACTCGATTCAGTTTTTAAGCGGATTATTGTTGTATTATGAATTAAAGTAACAAAGATTCAAGTAGTAAGTGAATTTTCTGAACAAAACTATATGATTTTTAATAGCTTTTATTTAGTTTCACCTGTCCCGATGTTTGTCTGTAATCAAATCTTGCAAGTTTAATTTGATCCACTTTCCGATTTCCGATTGAGCTGAAATTTGAAATATACATTTAGTTCTGATGACTATGCAATTATATATAATCGGTATTATTATTAATCGAAAAGGGTCGCCGTAACAAAATGGCAGTATTCATATTTCTGAACAACCCACTCATCATGAGTATCAAACGAAAGGGTTTAAAATATTTTTTACATTAGCAAGTAATAAAACCTGTTTTTTCTTTTTTTTTATTAAATAGGGGACAAACGAGCAGACGTATCGCCTGCTGGTAAGCGATTACCGCCGTCCATGGACACCTGCAATACCAGAGGCGTCACAAGTGTGTTGCCAGCCTTCCGAGGATTGGGAGGGGGATGGGGGAGGGGAAGGGTATGGGGTATGAGACTCCGGTATCCACACTCACTCGGTGAAATAGCACAAGCACTATTTCACACCGGTTTTCTGTGAGGCCATGGTATCACTCCGGTCCAGCTGGCCCATTCATGCCGAAGCGTGGCTCTCCCATGTAATGCAAATGTAAAGCTTGTTTTAAATTAATCACTTGTTTAATATTTTATTCTTGTCTATTGATATTAGTATTATCTGTCTTATATGATACCTACTAGTTTTCGTCCGCGGTTTCTCTCGCATTCAACATAAAGTATCTTATGTTACTTCTAAAGTTTCAAGATGATCGGTTGAATAGTTTTCACGTGAAAGCGTAACAAACAAACTTACATTAATATTTATAATATTAAGGATTTTGTATGATGTTAGTTGTAATATTAAGTGTTTAATGCACCTTATTCTTATTTATACTTAAATTATAAAAAACCGATTAGTCAGTTCTGATAAATGAATTACAGTAAATAGGTACTAAAATATAGACAAGCCATCCACTCTGGCCGTTCAAGAACATAAAATATTCTAACAAAAAACCTTTACAAATTAATTACACCTATAAACCTTCCTTATTAACTCACCATAAAGTTCTGTCTTCTGGTTAAAACTGTATTAAAATCTGTTCAGTAGTGTTTGCAATTATTGCATACAAACAAACAGACGCAGCGGGAAACGCGTTTAGCACCAGCAGAACGTTCTTTTACACCATACGACGAAATACCATCACGAACCACCACATTTATGTAGGTATCCGTATTATAATCCCCTTTGGATACCAACTACTGGTGGCATGTCAGACTCGAACCGACTAAAACCGGTACTAGGAGCTGGGGAACCAGGTGCACCCCAGTAAGGAAAACCCTGGAACCCCGATGTCACGAGAATAGCACCTATGATAAATGAAGTGATATATAAATTAAAGTGTTATACCTAGTGTAATATACTTCGTTAAGTTATACGTGTAAAGTTACAATGATTGTTGAAATTTCTTGTACAGAAGGTTACGTTATATGTGTTTGACTAATGATGCGGGCTTGTAATCAGTAACTGCCGTCATAATTTCATAGCCCTTCTATAGTTATTGCATATTATGTATTATATGTATGTATTAACAAACAAAAAAAGTATACAAGTATTTATATCAGTTGTCTAGTACCCATAACACAAGCTCTGCTTAGCTTGGGACTAGATGGCGTTGTGTGTTGATGTCCGAAATATTTATTTATTATTATTATTATTTATTATTACTGTAAAATCTATACTAATATTATATAACGGATTAGTTTGTAGGTATATATCTTCGATTGAACGCGCTAAGTAGGTAACAGGTTCAAATCGGAATCTTGGTATTTTTTTTGTCTGTTAGCAATTTCAAATAAACAGCTTTTTACTAAATGCATTATGGAAAGTATATACGATACATATAACAAAATTTTTTTGTCTGTCTATCTGTCTGTTACGGCTCATCTTTGATGGGACGACTGAACCAATTTTAATGGGACTTTCACTGGTTACTTGAAATACTTGTACTTGTGTTGTTTGTTTATAACAACAATCGCTGGTAACATTGTAGGGTGTACTAAAATTAATGTATTTGGTTTCGGGTAAGGGTTTCTAAAAATGTGTAAAATAACGCTCTTAAACGTACTTATTATGACTTATATAAGTGGTGAAGGCAGACAAATATCTTAATTATATTTCTAATAAACCACTGATTACCTAACCAACACACTACACGTGGACTAATTATTTTTACTGTATTCATAACATATCTTACATTATTTCTAGTAGGTAACATTAGAAAAATATTAATTAAATTTTCTTTTAAAGTTAATTTATAAATGTTAATAAGTGTAAAAATAATTATATTTTTCATTACAAAATAACACTAGGGTAAAACCGGGATAGATGCCCCACTTTTTGAAAAACCTTCCTAATTTTAAAAATATTAATTTTAAATGGATAATTTCTGTGCATGTAGCTAGTTTAGTTATTTAAGTTGGATTATTATTTGTTTTTGCTGACCTATTAATTACATATTTTGTAAAATGTAGATTTCTGTATAACCATTTTTTTGGGATAGACGCCTACCTGTATGGATAGTTGCCCCACCATGAAAATAAAAAGGAGGATAGATGCCTGCAGTGCGGGATAGATGCCCTTCATACTGTGTAAAACAGCAATTCTCCAAGAAACATGGTTTGAATTACGAAAAACACTTATTTTAATATGATACAAACAACCATAAATAAATTTTAAACTATTTGTTAGTTTTTAATAACAATTGTTAAGTTTCCACAAACATACTTATACTTTTTTTACAGTAAACATTATTTATCACCAAGAATAATTGGGGTCGTCTACTAGTTCATTGTGAAATAACTGAATATCAGCTATTATATGGAGCGGCTGGCATCAGACCTCCGCAATCCTGCGGGTGAACTGAATTTGAAGGTCAAACTAGTAGCCATTATATTTGAGGGCACTGACATCTCAATAACGATTGTCCTAAGGTGTTCATGACAACCGGTACCGACGGCTTAAAGTGTTCCGAGGCACGGGTGGGAAACACCGCCATCTTCCGTAAAACTTTTATAAGAAAAACCCAACAGCAGTCCGACCCGAATTTCGCACTCGTGACCACTTGATCGGCAGTCGCTTGCGCAAACCGATAGATCAACGAGGCAGTCACAAAATGTGAAGTTTTCCTAAATAAAAATACCTAATGGGCTAAATCAAATCTCGTAATATCCTGTATTTCGTATTGACGTTATATTTTTAGCAACAAAACGCCTGCGCATGATTCTAGATGGAATACCAAATCATCAGAATATTTCGTTTATCCCCAAGGATTTGTTATTAATTTCATCGAAAGCTGACTGTAATTGTACAAGAACAAATATGGGTACACATGGTGTATGGAGGGATAGATGCCCTTAGGGGCATCTATCCGCCCTTAGGGTCATCTATCCCGCCAAAAAATCAGGGCTAACTATCCTTTTTGATAGGGATAGATGCCCAGCTATTTTTTTAAATAAATTAAAAATAAAATAGCAACTATTTACATTTAAACGCATCCTTTATGAACCAGTGTATTGACGTAATAAAAAATATAACATAATTTAATACTACTTATAAAGTTATACAACGTTAAAATAGTAACTTTGAAAATTTCTACGTGTTAGTGAAGCTCATTTCGGATATAAATATACACATGAGCAAAACAAATCCTCAAAGCACGACAGCTCGTGGATAAATTAGGTGTAGGGTGACAGAGGCTTCTACTTATACTATTAATTCTTAGTTGCGATTTTGGGAAGTTAGGTTTCTTGGATGTGAGGCATCTATCCCGTTGCGGCATCTATCCCGGTTTTACCCTACACATTTTGACGACTTTTGTAACTGGAAATTTGATCTAAGTACCTCCTATTCTTGACGCCACTAGTTTTAACATGGACGCAATGGTTTTACACCATAACGACAGAATCATAAGTTTGTGCATTTTTTTGTAAAAATAACCGGACACCGGACAGAACTGCGAGAATCAATCGACTAGTACAACAGTACATTACGTTCAGCCTATTAGTAACGGGTGTTTTTTTAAGCTAGATAGAACTTTAAATTGTAAAAAGTAACACAAAAAATTAAATTTTGATAAAACTTTTTTTTTTATTTGTTTCAGTATACTCTGACAAATCATCATGAATAGACTCACGCTTGAACAACGCTACGAAATTATCCAAATTTACTTTGAAAATCAGTCGACGACTGTTTTATCGCAAAATTGTGTTCAGCGATGAGGCGCATTTTTGGCTTAACGGGTTTGTTAATAAGCAAAATTGCCGCATATGGAGTGAGACCAATCCACAACAGACCCTACAGACTCCATTACATCCAGAAAAATGCACCGTATGGTGCGGTTTTCACGCTGGTGGCATCATCGGACCTTATTTCTTCAAAAATGAGCTGATTTTCAAAGTAAATTTGGATAATTTCGTAGCGTTGTTCAAGCGTGAGTCTATTCATGATGATTTGTCAGAGTATACTGAAACAAATAAAAAAAAAAGTTTCATCAAAATTTAATTTTTTGTGTTACTTTTTACAATTTAAAGTTCTATCTAGCTTAAAAAAACACCCTATAGTATAAACCTAGTATAAACGGTTGCCGCACCGTTTTCGGTCACAAAATGTTATGGGTTCAAATCCCAAATGAGACAACACTTTGTGTCATCCACAAATGGTGATGGATGTATATTCCGAATGCGAGAGATACCGCGGAATACGTACACATTTAAGTCTGTCACTTAATTCAATCAATATCTATGTTTTTACATGTCCCACGCCTGTTCTAAGCTATCGATGAACACAAACAGTAGTAGCGTGTTTTATCTCAGCACACAAATACGTCGTCCACGCCTTCGATATAATTGGTCGACAACCATACCGGTTCTTCTAACATAGGAGATTACCCACTAAGGAGTAACGTTCTGTTTTCATTGTCGTTTAAGCGGTTATTTATCTGGCGCTAAACCACACTGGTTAAAGTATCGTTAGCTTCATGCCAGTCTTACGCATTTGATGTAACAATTTTAGTGGTAATTGTAAACAAATATATGTTCAAACAAGTTGCGCACTATTTGTTTTCGGTAACATATTGGAAAGTGTTGGTGTTCGAATGGTTATTATTTATGTTTTAAATAATGTTTTTGGTTATGATATTTGCAATTTGTTTTATTTTGCAAATTTTTTAAAGCTTGATGGATTGCAAACCATTAAATTTAAAAAATATTCAATGTATGAATTATTAATGTCAAAAAAGAGACTAAATAAAAAATAGTTAATTCTGAACAGAGAAACTAATAGCTTGCGAATTACATTCTCGTGGGATGAGTGATAAAAATATTAACACTAGTCATGAGATCAACTCGATGTTATAATAAAATTGCATTGCAAACTAATTTAGAATACATAAAAAGTACCAATTCAATCAGAAATCAACAAGTGGGTCAAATAAGATCTGAAAAATTTGATTGTAGAGGAAACGACGGGACAGGTGACAAAATAAAAGCTATGCATGGATCCTTATCACTAAGCCCCTCCTACCTATGGGAACTACGACTATTACAATAATTCGAAGTGACCTTATCTACACTTGCAAAGGGGTAGACAGAGGCGAATAAACGCCCACATTTTGTTGCCTATTTGTAGTCCTACTTACGTATTTAAACACAATGTCGGTAATTTGCGCATTACATTATAGGCACCTCCTTAGAAAATATGTTTTGACTTATTATACCACACTGGTTGGTATAGTAACTAACTGACTCGGCGGCGCAGTGGTAGCGTATGCGACTGCTGTGGTTGAGGTCTCGGGTTCGATTTCTGGATTTGTTTCGGAGTTTGAGTGTTTTATATGTATAAGATGTATACATGTATTTATAACAGTTATCTAGTACCCATAACACAAGCTCTTCTTAGCTTGGGACTAGATGACGTTGTTTGTCTAGATTTCCGAAATATTTATTTATAGAGTTTGTTTCAAGTCATCCTTCACGGTGCTGCTGTTGTCTTGGGTATTTTGATCCCTAAGGCGGATCTTGCGACTACCATGAAATGTAGGTTTAGGAGTGGCGACACTTTTTTTTTTTTTATGTAATAGATGGCAAACGAGCAGGCGTATCACCTGATGGTAAGCAATTACCGCCGCCCATGGACACCCGCAGCACCAGAGGTGTCACAAGTGCGTTGCCGACCTTTGGGGGATGGGGAGGGGGAATGAGGGAGGGGTTGGGGTATGGGCCTCCGGTATCCTCACTCACTCGGTGAAACACAGCGCAAGCGCTATTTCACACCGGTTTTCTGTGAGGCCGTGGTATCACTCCGGTCGAGCCGGCCCATTCATGCCGAAGCGCGGCTCTCCCACGGTTAAAACTGTGTTCTTAACCCGTCACCACGTGATAAAATTCAAGTTAGGTAGGAATAGAAGTTAAGGAAAATTGCTTATAAAAGTAGGTCGAGGTCATAGAGACCTGTGCCTCGGTTTGTTGTACGAAAGTCGAGTCTTCTCCTATCATGTAAAAATACGTATACATGAAAATAAAGTGTTAAATTATTATAATCTTATAACCTCACGTGTTTATACAAATTTGTACAAAGATAATCTGAACTAGAGATCTAATTAGTTTAATAATTACTGTTTTTAATAACCGTCATTATTATACTAATTATGGCATAGACATGGGCGTACCCAGGTTCTGGGCCAGGGGGGGGCAAATCGGGTTTTTTAAAGCACCTCGTCAAATAAATGGATATAAAAAAGGCATTGGCATGGAATCAGGTGCACCCTCGGAAGGAAATCCCTAGAACCCCGACGTACCTCGGGCCACCTATGGTTTGTAGATGGCCCCCTCCTGTGTAGGAACCCTGATGCTCCTTTTCTATTTTAAAAAGGGGCGCGAGCACTTTGTTTAGGTTGCGCCGCTACCTCGGCTTGCTTCTGCTAAGGTGATCCTCACCTTTGGCCGGAACACTCCCGTGGGATTTGGAGGCGGAAGTGCTCGCCGAAGTTTATCGACGAGCGGCTGAATATCGGGCGGAGAACGGATTTCGTCCTCCACCCGAAGAGATACGCGAGTGGCGTGAAGCCGCTCGTCGAACCACCATGGCTAGTTAGTCGTCCCGGCTGGAGGCTCCCCGCGCTGATTTTGCCACCGTGGAGGCGCTCCAGCCGGTCATCCTCGAGTGGGCAGGGCGGCAGCACGGGACTCTTTCCTTCCGACTGACGCAGGTGCTTTCCGGGCACGGTTGCTTCGGGAAGTACCTGCACTCGGTCGCTAGGAGGGAACTGAGTCCCGCCTGCCACCACTGCGACTGCAGTGAGGACTCGGCCCAGCACACGCTGGCGATCTGCCCCGCTTGGGTGTCGCAGCGTCGGGCCCTCACTGCAGTCATAGGAGGAGATATCCGCTACCGGCCATCATACGACCCATGGCCGGTAGCGATTGCAATTTTACCGCGGTGCCGCCTCCTTCTGCGAAGACGTAATTTCGCAGAAGGAGGCGGCAGAGAAGGCCCGAGAGGACGACGTTCACTCGGACCCGATCCACCGCTGGCGAACCGGGCGGCGGAGGCGCGCATACCAGCGCCTTATGCTGCCCTAAGTGTGGCCACGAAAAAAAAGGGTGATCCTCACCTGTCACCCCCAAGCTTGCGCTTGTGGAGGACGGAGATCGTTTGGCGATCTCCGCCGCCCGAGTCGTCTGCGGTACCTGGCCCGTTCCCGGGCCTGGCGATCGGTAAGATCTCCTTCGCAAGCATAACTTGCTCGCTGAAAAAGACGGCAGAGTTCTACGCGCTCTCGCTACGCAACATAGTCGCAATAATGTTACCAAGCGAGAGAACCCCCACTACGATGGCCGCCTCGACTCGCCCTACTCCGGACATTCTGCCAGTGTGTGGAATGCCGTGTCTATGGTCTGGTCATCGTAGTGGTGGCACTCAGACGTTAGCTCCTTGCGGATCAGACACAGGTGCTCTCCGAAGCATCCTTTCCCAGTGTCAGCTGTGATGCCTCTCAAACCAATACTCCATAACGGGTCTTACCGCCGCAATAACGGCGTGCCCAGCACTCGGTTGCCCAAGTCGTTCCTTCCATTCTTCCACAAGAACCTGGTGGAATTTAAATTTCTGGTCTTCGATTTCTCGAGTCTTAGGTCTCCTACCTGAAGGTCAGCACTCGTTGCGGACGTCGCAATAACCCGATATTGCTGGCCTTCAGGACCTCAGCCCATACTGGGGACCGCACAACGCCCACGTATAGTCTCCTGCAGGAGTTATCGGGCCCCCTCATATTTGGCAGCAACCGAGCCAAGCACGCGCTGCGCCAGCTTGGGAATCAGACTTCGGAAATGGTGCCCCATCGGCCTTCAAGTGCGAGCCAATGTGGGCTTACATATGGACCGGTGGAAAAACCATATCAAAGCCAAATAAGGTGATATATCTAGGCGGCACAAAAACCTGTACTGGATGCTAGGACGAAACTACAAATTATTACTGGACAACAAACTTCTGATATATCAGACGATAATATTTTGCTTCCGAGAATTATTTGTAGTGACTAAAATACAAATGAATGGGCATGTCAGCTGTCCATAAAAACTACATAAACCGACTCGGAAGATTTGATATCTTAGGACTATGATGAGTAGTTCTCCTCGCTAAAGAGCATGATCTTTGATCGTCACTACGCTCGAACATCGTATAGCCCTAGGACTGATTCCGATTCCGATGCCGATTGCCGATCTTACAACAACACAGAAAATAAATCTGTCTTTGTCCATAGTCGATCTTAGTCACGTTTTTACGCGTCTGAGTGTGCTTTATATATAATCGAGAGAAGAAAATAGTAGGAACGTCAACATCTAGGGGGGGGCAGCTGCCCTCCCCTGCCCTACCCTGGGTACGCCCATGGGCATAGAAATCGCCAAATGAATTCATATTATATAAATGTATATATAGATGTAAAAGTAACTTTGCGTGTTTATTACATTTTATTACGAAATTTCTGCATCAAAATTAACAGAATTTCTCAAAGATGGTTCGTAGTAAATATTTTACTGTACATTGTCAAGGGAAATTAAACCTTCTGTCGGAGGAATAGAGAAGATTAAGAATTTATTGAAACTTGCCTTTCAGATAAGAATTTAATTTTTGAATTGAATTTTTAAAACCTTACTTTAATGGACATAAGTGTAATAATTATAATTAGATCTTCTTTTCTAAGAAAAAAAACTATTTTCAGCAGTGGATATGCTATTGAAGAATTAAATTAGGAGTAGCTTTAAATAGTATGAGAGACTCTCAATGTCTGACTGTGGATATCTAATACCAATAATAAGATGGTTTAACTTTCCATGTTTAGACTAACCCTATGTTCTCCTAGCCGATTACGGCCACTGCTGCATATCTCAATAGACACCAGCCAACTACGCAGGAGATGTAGTGCTCAAGTGTGTACGCAAACACAGGCGCACACTCTGTTCCCTCATAATTACCAGCTCCATAATAGAGCACTGGCAATCCTCTCCTCAATTCATCAACAGCTGAGTTCTTAGCTAACATTTGGATACCACAAAACTTTTAAAAAGGAATAAAACTTATAAATTATTACCAGCTTTCGAATATTGAAGTCAGTTGGCGTGTTTATCTTTTTTGTACCGGACGCATCGAACCTACACTGTAGTATTTAAATGTATAATCAAACAAAGGGAGAACACAGAGCGTACGGTGTGAAAGGGCCCTGCGGTATCTACTACTATGTATTGTGCCTAATTGAAACACTGTAAAGTGCGCACGATGTTACTTGATACTTGGGCATAATATCAGGGATCTGAGGAACCGTGACATAAAATCATTTATGGAACATTAATTTTTGTAAATAATAAGAAAGATAAAATCTGAAAATTAAAATGAGTGTGACTTTAAAATGAATCTTTTTTAACTGTCTTACTCTATTTGGATTTTTAATTTTATCGATTGCTGTATGTTATAAAAAAAGTATTGTAGTCTTCCTATTTTAAAAATTTGCAATAGGTTTTAGAAATTTCACGATAATTAGATAACTGTCTAATATCAGTATGTAAAATTATATCAAACGTACACTAACATTTATAATAAAGTGCACTAAAAAAACTTGCCCATATTTAATTTATTTTGCATCATAAAAAGTATACCAAACCTTTGAAATATAAAAAAAAAACAACTAATTAAGGATGCATGGATAATCTATAATAGAACTACTTCTCATATCATAAACATTATTTCGTCCTCACTATTTAAAAGAATATAGTTTATTTAGTAATTGTTATTGTTGATTTAAATGGGTAATGGGTTAAAATTATTTCAAATCTTACTGATACAAATACAAACTGATATAATAGTGCCAGCTCTATTCTCTCATTGTACTATAAAACTAAGAAGTGTACCAAATTGCGGTGTTCAGCTTTCAACATAAAATTAGGTACATCAAAGCGTCTTCATTTAAACAAACTTTTATGGTACAATATAAATCTATTTCTTTGTTGTTTACAATTAATTATTGTAAGCGAAAACTGTATTAGAAATTTCAAAGTTCATCTTTAAAACTTGTGTCTTACTGGTTTGTCTAAGTTACCCAAAGGGCAATACATTTTTTCTAACAAGTGCGCCAATTTACATAAATGTGCATGGTCGTTGTGTCGTCAAATATAGAAAAATCTCTGAAACATAGTTAGGGATAACTTATTTTTTTGTATTTTCGTTGAAAAACAATAAAACGCAAATGCCACCAGGAACCTTTAATCTGTTAGGTTGCGGAAATGATAAAATGATAGCATTACCTCTCTTCAGTAACAAACAAAAGTAGCCGAAAACTGTTTATTTATAGTACCTATAACGTATAAAGGGCCGGCTCGACCGGAGTGATACCACGGCCTCACAGAAAACCGGTGTAAAATAGCGCTTGCGCTGTGTTTCACCGACTGAGTGAGGATACCGGAGGCCCATACCTCATCTCCTTCCCCCGACCCCCCTCCCCCATCCCCCTCCCCATCCCCCTCCCCATCCCCCAAAGGCCGGCAACGCATTTGTGACGTCTCTGGTGTTGCGGGTGTACATGGGTAGCGGTAATCGCTTACCATCAGGCGTATGCTCGTTTGCCCCCTACTCAATAAAAAAAAAGTTTAACACCATGTCTTAGAATAACTGTTCCTTTGGTATAATATATCTTTGAAGCCTGAAACAATGTTTCGCTAAATGAACTAGAAATTTAAAGGTATCCAAGAGAGCTCTACCCAATCTACTCTTAAGCCTCTAGGATTTAATTATGTAGAAAAATAGAATATATACAAATAATTTAAATCTTAAATCAAAATGGCATTTTAATAGATACTTTTACTTACTAAAAATTATGTTATTTGTTACTTAACTCAAACTTAAAATATCAAGATGGTTTGGGCGACGTCGTCGGGTCTGGCCGGCCAGCCTTAAAGTTTACTTATAATATTAAGATAAATATTTCACATGCCCTTGTGAAACTGCTTTATGGTTTGAGAATATCACTTTTAAATCATGCACGGCCTCCAGTCTCGCCTGTTTTTATAACAATTAGACGCATTTTACCATCCCTTATTGTTATGTAACATTTGTGTTGATTGTGTGTCAACACTGTGGCAGCTTGTGTGGTTGGAACTTTTGTTCGGGTTTGCTCGTTAAAAATATAGACTACCATGTTTTTGGTTGTAAACAGACTACCTCGGGCAGTTTAAAGAGTAACACTAACACGTTTGGAGGTAATACTCCCGGTGGTCGCTTTAGAAGGTAAATGTTATTACACGATCGGATTTAGGCGCTACTGCACTGCTTGCCGTAACTTACGTATCTTTAACGATTACTTAAGCCAATTACTAGGACTTATGGGTTACTTCAAAACCCCATAAATTGAAAACTTTTAAAATTCAATCTTGTTTGAAGTTTGTACTGTGTTTATTATATATTTAAGTTAAGTTGATTGTGCAAAAGTCCAGTCATTATCAGTAATTACACGTCTGTAATGTATAATTCCTAATTTTATTCATCGTCTATCTGGCTGGAATATTTTTCGTTGTTTTTTTGTCTGTACACGATTAAATAAATTGATACGCCATTCGCAAACGTGATCTCGGCAATCCGTATGGCATGTATTTGTAAAATACTTAAATGTTTCCTTTATAGGAGCACGTTATGAAATATAATAATGAAAGCTCGCGGGCCTGGCTCGCCCGCGACTCGCTCTGTGCCTTTATCACCATAACGCTAGGAACTTTTCTCATTTTAATGTTGTTCAAGCAAAAGTTTAAATATAAAAATATAACGATACGGTACGCATTAGTGACTCATTGAACGGGCGAGTGCGTGCCGCCAGAGTTCCACCCCTCGCGTCGCGAATATACAAGTTAAAACAAATGGAAAATAAACTTTTCAAATAAAATAAAAATAACCCTCTTGGCGGCCGGGAGGGTGGGGGGCCCTCTCCAATAAAAAATATAATAACTTTTCTTTTTATTCGACGTAATGGCAACGATTGTTCCTTTCTAATATTGTTTCTGTCCCGTTTTCGCCCAGATTATTATAATGGGGTGCGGGGCGGCAGATCTCTACGCGCGCTGCGATACGGTGCCACTTTCCGACTCAAACAATCGAACTACTAATAAACTTTTTGATATTTACACGTAAGGTTATGTTTTACCCAAAAGATTCAATTTGGTTCGACTAATATGACAAGCGACAATTGCACACACGACATAATCGATTTCTGGGATTGCCATTATGTGTTAATATTTCCTTAATGTATTAAATGCTGACATAATGTGTAAATGCTCTCATCTCTATGACTGTCTTAATCGGGTTCCTAAATAGCAATAGGTACATTGACATTTGATATTAATGGATTGTGATTTACGAATGCTTGAAGCTCTTGAACGAAATCAAAAGTATTTTTTAAACATACCCATCATGTTCACGTGTGTGTGTGCGTATAACCTCAAAGTAAAATAAAGTACGTCGAAATTTAAAAAGAGATTTTGTTACCTAAATTAACTAAAACTTAGATTCATAACGTGATTGTTATTTATGTGTCGTAACTTCAAAATATTTTTTTCCCTTATTTCGACAAGGTTCGCATCCTAACCGATCGCGCGTACTATACTCGTAATTCGAACGATCGCTCGCTCTCTCTGACCCTGTGTCATTCATTCTCGTACAGCTTACATTTGATAACAGTTATTACGATGCTTTATAGGGTCCTCACAATCTATACTAACATTAACTAAGATTGCGTAAGATGTTTTGTGTTCAATTCAAATCCCTTTTGTCTTTCTCTATTCTAAAGTGCCACGTTTCTGGACAGTCTATCTATGTCACTCTTGGTTTCTTTCTCTCTCTAATTTTTTTACTGCATCTCAGGCAAACGGACAGGCAGGTCAGTTTTGAGTTGTGATAATAGGTACTATTATTTTTTAATAAAAATCATACACAGTTAAAACCCCAAATGACATTTTGTTCGGTTTTAAATTCGATACAATATTATGTATTTGTCTATACGAAGAAATATTTTTTTTAATTATATACACCTCTTTACAGAATATGCTGTTACTGGACAGCATTGTATTGCACTCAATTTTTTTTCTGCCAGTCAGATGATCCCTAAATACTAGTAACTTTTCATCCCACTTCGCCATTGCCAAACTCGAGGACACGTCCTTATAAACACTACTCAAGATTAAACTTATGGCTTAACCTTTCAGTTTCAAAGTCAGCATATTTGCATATTAATAAGGGCAGTACGAATACAGCATCAGGGTTAGATTATCAGACCTTGATGTGGTGAAAATTAATTAAGTACCTAACTAACAGAAATAAGTACCTTATCTTAGTCAAAAGTATTTCACCAAGCATTTAACTTTAATTTAATAATATTACTAATACTTAATAATACAATTTAACATATAAATAAATAAATATTTCGGACACACATACAACGCCATCTATCTTCAAACTAAGCAGAGGCTAGATTGACTATTTTATATTATGTAGTGAGAAAACGAGTAGACGTATCTCCTGATGGTAAGCGATTACCGCCGTGCATAGACGTGCAACACAAGAGGCGTTACAAGTGCGTTGCCGGCCTTTTAAGAAGGAGTACGCTCTTTGAGTGATAGAATACTTATGTACTTTTTTGTAAATACATACATATTACACATAGAAAACACCCAAACTCCGAAACAAATATTCGCAGATCATACAAACATTTGGTTCAATCAAATGTTTGTCGTCCAAGGAATCGAACCCGAGACCTCAAGCACAGCATACGTTACCACTGCACCACTGAGGCATTAATACATATAATAATATGATGATAAAATAATTTTCTTATCTCATTTTGTTAGGAATAAAACATGGAATGATTTAATGACATTCTTGGCGATTGTTACGTAGAAAACGGGAAGCGGAATCGGTTATATGGTAATTATTATTAGGTATTATATTGTGTTCATTGAAAATATAGAACTTACTTGTTTAGAATAATTTTACTAAGAAACAGCTTTGTTAATTTAAATAACTAGCATTTGTCCACCGGCTCCGCCCGTGTGTATATCGGTTATTGCGGTACAGAGAACTCTTAGTCCTTCCTAAACAACCAAGGTATCTCCATACCAATTTCATTAAAAGCGGTTTAGACGTTAAAGTGTAACAGACCAAGAGAGTTACTTTTGAACTTATGATAGACACCATCTTAATTAGTAAACGATTACACT
Source organism: Spilarctia lutea (assembly GCA_916048165.1). Classification (NCBI taxonomy): domain Eukaryota; kingdom Metazoa; phylum Arthropoda; class Insecta; order Lepidoptera; family Erebidae; genus Spilarctia; species Spilarctia lutea. The sequence continues at coordinate 24,751,603 of OU696470.1, read as the reverse complement.
TTTTTAATTTCTTAAATGGTAGAGTACCTACATAACCCATAATCCACCTTAAAACAATTAACTAAAGAAGAAATAACAATATACTCGTATATTGTTAATTCCAGTATCTCCTTCGTTTTAAAACCGTATAAATAGTTTGTCCTTAAACCTGTGCACAGCTCTAGGTAGATGAAATGATACAGTCGGGGGCCAAGGTACGTCAGGGTTCCAGGGTTTTCCTTACTAGGGTGGTTCCCCGGCTCCTAGTACCCAAGACGGCGTGCGGTTTTAGTCGGTTCGAGTACGACATGCCACCAGTAGGAGGTATCCGAGTGTATTACCGCACGGAGCAAAAAAAAAGGGTAGATGTAATGATCATAAAATGGTCGAAATACTTACTTATCTATGTGGTGTATGTTAAGTGACCTCGCGTATTCAATGGACGAACAGCGTGGTTACTCGTACATCGAAGTTCCCGCTACCGCTCTCATCGAGCACGTAGCCTAAATGACAGTGCATTGAAAATGCAACTTTATGTTATTGTTATACGTTATCAATAATATCTATTGTTCAAGATACATTGTACAGAGTCTGGTGTTTTGATTTCTATACATATACAAATAATAATATTGTATTTTGTTTCAATGTTGTCTGTCCATCGTAAAGTCTAATAATTGTATACATATTTTATTAAGATTCTATTGTTATAATGTCAATTATCTTATAAATATCTTAGATATTATGTGTATACGGTATGATTAACAATGTGTGGTCTTTTCAATGACTGGTTCCTATCATTGTTCACAGGATGTTTTATATTAATATTATCTTGATTATATAGGTGCCCTACAGTGTTTTCGTAATTTCCCTATTTACATATGACACTCTTTATGTATACTTAACATTTATCACATTTTATTTAATTAAATTTGAAATGTTCGTATCACGCCACATAAACACTTTATAAACAAACTTTAACCTGTGGCTCAATCCGTGTGTTTATCGGTTTTCAAATGAATAGTGGTCTATGGTCTTTCTCAAGAATCAATTCATTTTAAAATCAGTTCAGAGGTTTAGCCGTGAAAGTTTAATAGACAACCAGAGTAGAATTTATAAAAATAGGTTGCGATGACATTTAGTAAAGTATCTCATTTAAATATAGCAATAACAAATTATTGAAATGAAAACAATAAATATGTAATAAACGTAAGTGAACGCTGAGTGTTGTTTGAAACTTTGTATGATCCACAAATTGTTTTATTGAGTCTGGGTGTTCTTTGTGTCCGTTTCTTGTATGTTTGTAAAGTTCCTCGCGACACATGATATATATTTCTTTGTCAACAAAAAAACTAAATCAGAAACATTCAAAATACAGTTATATAAAGAGTTAGTTTATTAACGTACCTAATTCCTTTTATAACAAACAGTGCCAGAGCTTAAAAACCCTTCATATCAGTAGACAATTTCTCTTTTACAATCAACCATTGAAAAATAATTTACACATTCAAATAGAACAAGCCATCAGAATACAAAACCAGATATTGACACTGATAAAAATAAATAAAATAAAAATTCAAAAACTCTCATCACAATAACACTGTTTGCACTGTCTGTTTGTATAGTTGGACGAAACTAAAAAAAAATACACCCGGCCAACTGAATGTCTATGCTTCTATTTAAACATACGTAATTTCGTTCCTAAACATATAAAACTCTTTTACGTCTGTTTATACTATTATGAATAACATCACGCATTTTACTTTAGAAGTTAAATCGAAAACTATGCAATTGTACATTTGTACCTACATTTTTTAAGCTTGTCGACTTGGACCACACACGGTCGTTTAAGAACTAGGTTTACCTGAACCTCCTCGAAAAGGTATTAAGTACAGTTATAACCGAGTTTTCCTACTAGTATATATTTAGTAATTACATTAATATTATAATTCGTTTATTGATGACTCGTATATTGAAGTAGTAGCTAATAATCTTGCCTGTTGAGCCGGAGTTCGTGGGTTCGACTTTCATTCGTAATAAATAACTATTTGATGAGCGTGATCAAACGTTTTGAGCCTGGGGATAATTGATTTATAATACCTATGTCTTTAGAAATGCACCAGATTGTCTGTCTGATGAGTAATCAAGTTTTAATCAATCTACCGGTACTAATTGAATGATTAGCAATTTTTTGATTAACTTAAAAAAATTATGATGTTTAGTAAACACGCAGACCAATGCAAAAAGACATTCCTTCGTTCATTCACATCGATAAGGCTTATTTTGACTTGACATGAGCTAATGCTAAGAATGAGATGATGATGATAACGACAGACTCACAAATGCGCTCCTGTTAAGCGTGAGTAGTGATGAAATCATGAAAGATATTGAAAGAGAGAAAGAACGTGAGAAGACAGAGTGAGATCGTACTCGCGTAAAAAGATATAAGCCTATATATTGTGACTCCTAATCTGCCGTCAGGATCTTTCATATCTGAAATTAGTTATAAACTGTGCTACTGATGTTTGAAAGTGCTGTAACATACTCTATAAATAATGTTTGAGTGTGGATTTATATTACACTTTTTGTAGTAGTAAGATAAAGAATTTAAAATAATCTAAACCTCCTTCCTTCCTAAGGAGAGGCCTATGTCCAGCAGTGGACTTTGAATCACTGATGATTATGGAAAGAGAAATAGGCATGGAAAGTACAGAATAGAAAAATAAGTATCTAAAAGTGAGAGTCATACCTATACTTTGTATTCATTTTATTTAAAATAATAAGTTGAGGACAATATTTGGTTCAAGAATTTTAATGGCTTTCGCCTTTGAAGACGGACCTTTTTTTATTTGTTCGCTGGGGACCGTTCCGCCCTTTGTTTTTACAGTAAACGACTGACTACCCACTATTTACTTTACGCCATTTCTAAAATAAATTCAAACCGTTATGGAACTAATTCGGTTTGGTGAAACAAACCGTCACTACTGCCCCATATTTCTTGTCTGGATATAAAAATAATGATATTCATTGAAGTTTTTTCTCTTTCATTCTGGTTTCTATCAATAACCTATGACAAGGACAGTGTATACTGTTTTAAGGCTTCTGGAATATCTTAAACTTGAATCTTAACTTAAAATTTAGCCAGATATTCTGTCCAATGGTCAAAATCATAGCCAATCTCTAAGATAATTAGTTGTCCTATTTTGTGACCGTTTAATAGCCATTTGTACGTATATGCACAGTCCACAAATGTGCGCTTTTCCCGAAACTTTCTGCCTCTCACAACAAAACTGTGGAATGACCTGTCGCCTGCGGTGTTTCCGGACCAATACGACCTTCAAACCTTCAAGGAAAGAGCGTACTCCTTCTTAAAAGGCAGGCAACGCACTTATAACGCCTCTGATGTTGCGGGTGTCCGCGGTAATCGCTTACCATCAGGCGAAACGTCGGCTCGTTTGCTCTCTATACAATAAAAAAAAATAAAAAATATGCATTACAAATTGTGGAACTCAAAAGTTTTTAATATGTTGCTGTCAATTTTTACTCAAAATATAATGTAATAAAGTTATAAATAAGTACACTTCATTACTGTACATCCTAAGGACAACCTCTAATACTTAATTTATCTGTATAGAAATAACCTTCAGATATCAACAGGCTGCTCATCATCCAAAGACAAAACAAGACATAAGCACATATAATTTGCTAAAGTGAAGAGTTATGTTCTAAACTTGGCCTAGACACAAAATAGTAATTCCACACATTTGTTATATCGGTGTGTATGATTATCGTATCATATGAACATTAATATATTATAATATTGTGGTATACACTGGCGGTTTCAAATTAGAAACATTATATATATTTTAATACTGTGTTATTTGGCGGCCACAATAATTGCTTGCGTGTGTATTATAAGTTACAATAATATGTCTATATTGTTCGTTATGAATGTTACCGGCTATGTTATTATACTTATAAATAATGATACACAAATGTATAATTTACTGTTATTTTGCTTTATAGAAAATATTACATGGTTTTGTATAGTTTTATGGGTGCTTCAGAGAACTAAACGCTACGTTTTGTGGGTGAATCCAATGTTTTTATTTTTATTATGTTAATATTTGATTATTGCCAATTGATTGATTATCGATTGCAATCTTGGTACAAAACTTGTTAGTGGCCAATATATCAGACATATTGTACCAGAACTTCTACATTTAATTATTTCCAAAGTAATTTTCCCAAAGAAAAGAAAGAAAGAAATACATTTATTAGTCACACACATAAAAAGAGAAAAAAAAGATATTTAACTGAGACCAAACAATAACAACCAGAATACAAAATAAAAAATACCATGTAAGTTATGTAAAGAATTTGTCAAAATGGATCTGTATTTCTTGAGATTAGCGATTAGATTCAACTTTATAATATTAGTATAGATGCATATCGTGTATTACGAATTTTATGCAATATGACGAACGACTCCTATTAAAAGGAATGCCACTTAGTATTTTTGGCAACTGTAAATGCTTAACAATATACGTCTGTTAGTTCAGACTAAACCCAAAGTGCTTATTCAGTAAATGGGCGTAAGTTAGTTCAACGCTAACGGCTAGAATCTGGCCAAAACGATTAGACTAAGCACTGAATTGTTTTGAGTCACGACAATAGAAGTTTCAGTTTATGTAGGCTTACATCAAACTGTTAGTCTTAAAAGAGATTGCATAGATTTGTAAAAATTTTGGCTGTTAAAAATGTCTTGTTTCATTAAAATTATCCTAGAGCCTTAAATTTGAAATAAGTTTTAATTAGTAAAACAAAAAAAAATGGCGATTGAAAGTGAAAACTTCTATCTTAGATTGTTATTTCTAAAAATAATGTATAAAATCATAATGTTTAAATTAAAATTATCAACATCAAACATTAGCACGTCGGTGACGCGGACCCGAATTTTCTCCTAAGTTTACACTTCAAAAATCTTTAAACAGTCATCAGCAACCTATAATATCCCACTGCTGGGCTCGGGTCTTCTCTCAGTAGAGGGTTAGGGCCATACGTCCCCACGCTAGCCAAGTGCGGGTTCAAGACTGCCAAGACAATCTCGCTATTCGATGTTGAACTAAGCTTCACGACTGTTATCCTATGATAACAACCGGTACCGACTGCTTAACGTGACCCCAGAATCACGTAGATGCTCTTGGTATCATGCCACCAGCGCTCACCCATCCAGGTGATTGTTTCTAATCACTGAGTGCAACTAGGTTATGAGCGCTTGTGCAGTCATGTGTGCGCCATTAAGCAGTAATTGACTGCAATTATTGTATCTGTGTACAAAAAGAATTACGTTCATACAAAAAAGTTATGAAGGGCGTTTAGAACAGATTTAGGGTACTACTTTATTACAAGATGTCATCAATTAAAAATTAGGAACAAAACTCACCTTTTGTATTCTTTAAGTTTCGAGCAGATTGCAATACATAATATTAAGTACTAAGCCCTACTTAGTACTTAATATTAATTAAAGTAACTATATTAAGGTAGTGAAGTAAGATTTGTTATGCTTATGATGTGTTTTAATTGAGTTTTTGAGTATGCTTGATTTAAGGCCAGTTTACAGTACAGAGTCAGACATCTGCCTTTTAACGCTATTTTATAGATAAAAGTTGCGGAAATATTTATGTCGATTTGACATACCTATATGTGTTTCAGTGCCACCCAGATAGACTCTGCGAGGTCTTCGTGGTGTGGTTTTTATTACTGTGTCCGTAAATGGAAATCCGAAATCTGGAGATATTTGATAAATAAGTTTATAAAAGTGTAAACTTCATTAAACATAAAAAAGTAATTGTTTGAGCATAATAAACTGTCCATTTTTATTTAAGTACTACCCGTAGCGTGATAGTTTTTCCCCGTTTTTGAAACATTCTTCCTTGGACCTCCGCTTCTACTGGTCTCAGAGTGTTGATATATAGCTTTCCTCGTTAAATGGGCTGTTTAACACTGAAATAACTTTTCAAATAGGACTAGTAGTTTCTGAGATTGCGCTAATCTTAAGCAAACAAGCAAACTCTATAGTTTCATATGTTAGTCTATATATATAAAAATTAAACCCGTTTTCCGTTGTCACGACATAGCATGAAAACGGCTTGACCGATTTGGCTGATTTTTTTTTTGTAGTTTTCTAATACTCTGTAGGTACAAGGTTCTTACGGAAAAAACTATTAAGAAAATCTTTCAGAAAGATTGAAAAATATACATTTAATTTTGCATATTTTAATAAAAGCGCGTTACGAATGTCAACGTCATTCAATTTAAAACAAAAAACTCTGTGGTGATCTATGACACCACAGACATAACCGCGCTAATCAATTCCAGTTCAAATTGAATAGGTACACATACATAAGATAGGTCAGCTATACAAAATAAAGTAGTGCATCAAATTTACGCTAAGGCGGTACGAAGTTCGCCGGGTCAGCTAGTATAGAATAAAAAAACAAGATTTTGGTAGCTAAATTAGCCAGTAAGGGCTGGCACTTTAGCTATCAAAAAACCGAATCACATATTATTTTATATGCAAATTTCATTAATATTCACTTTTTTTTCACAACTCAAACTCAAAGTATATTTTAGCCCGGGGCATAACAACCCTAATCCAGAGAACCAAATGTTCCAACGTGGTATTTACCCTTCTGATGTTGGTATCGGCCATATACCGTAACCATCGAACCGAGAGACCACTGCTATAATTATCTTCAATATAAGCAGCTACATTATTAGCATCTGTTTTTTTTCTGACATTGATATAAAAATTATAATAAAAAATATTATTGTCGTGTGAATGAGGTTTTATTTTAACTGAATATAGGATTGATTCCTATCTTTTTTGTTTTGTTTTAGTAAGATGTCCATTGACCCTTATCTTGCATTCTATGTGAGGGTTAAAAATCGATATTATAATTAGGGTTGTAGTTTTTGTTTTATGATTAAAGTATTGGAATGTTATGCAATATACACAGCAGTCTAACTCTGAAAATTTCATACGTAATATGAAATTAACTCTAATTCGAACATCCCATTAAACTCAAAAATGAAAGTCTACCTAATTAAAATGAAATTACTTTTAAACAAAAAGTGTGTAATGTATGTCATATGAATTATGGTCTTAGCAACTTTTTTTAGAACAACGACGTTTTATTAACAAGTTGTTATTTAGTTTACAAACAACAAAAATCATAAAGTCATATCTATTGATTTATTAGAGAAACAATATTGTAATAAGTCTGCAAGCTGGCTATTCCCGCCCTTATGGAGTAGGTACAGTCACGCGCTTAATCGATCGTTTAATACAAGTATATTTGTAATAGTAAAAATATCTTAAATAACTTTCTTTGGGTAAAAGACGTTGACGCTCGAGTAAGATTTTTATAGATATAGATACATTCCTTAACTGTTATTCACTAAATTCTTAAATTTTAGATTCTATATGTAAAAGGACGTATGTGCTTAGCAGTCGAACAGCTTACCAACACTTCTCTGTCAGTATGAAATGAGAAACAAATAAATATATCTAAAAAAACGTATTCCTATTTATTTGTATTAGATTGTACATTCCATGGATGAGACAGTAGCTTCAGATATGCGTATGTGTAGAAAATTATGTATATTTAAGAAAGTAAGAAACTAATTAAGTGAGTAAAGTCGCTGCCTTGATCAACTCCAGTCAATAAACTTAGAACTTTATTTATTGGTAAATATAGTCTTTAAGTGAAAGCAATAAAGTTTGCATTTGATGACATACACGTATGTTTCTCAACAGTAACATCTGATGAGGCCAAGGTCTTAATTACTATGCGGGTATTGTAGTTGGGAAAGTTTCTTTTTCATTGAAGTTGAAAACCATGATGTCCATTATTAGCGTTGACGAAGCATCTTATAAACTTGTCTATTATCTTGTTCAAATTAAATTATCTTACTTGGTTAGAAATAATTTAACTAAGTCTAAAAGCAGTTATATAAAAATAAATTCCCAAAGTTTGTCAAAAATCTATAAGCCTCATAGCTGGGCTATTCATTCACTATCAAAAGGTCAAAATAATATTCAAACACAAGCAAATACCCGTACTTACGTACATATATATGTATACTTATTTAAAATATAAATTTATATATTAAAAACATAATGCTGTTTCCCACAATATTTAAAGTATTTTTATTCGCGAGTGTACAAAGTTTCTAATGTAGTGCCGTTAATAACGTTCATTTTATTCGTTTTAGTGGCCGACCGCCGGCGGTACATTGGCCCTTAGAGTGTACTGTCATAGAGTAAATAAGTATACATAATAAATCGACTGAAGGTACCACATCCAACTAAGATGGCTGAAGGTTTTATAGACAGAGTTCATCTTTGAACTAATGTCAACACTAAGTGACCAATCAAAAATAAACTCAACGTGATCTAAGTACGAGTAAGTATATCTTTATTGTAAAAACAAACATGATAACGTAATACGATATCAGATAAATAAGAAATTTGTCTTTCTGAGTAAATATAATTGTTAAGTCAAGTAAACCTGCAATAAGATCCAATTAACGGAAAAATAACAAAGATAGCGATATTTATTTTATTAAAAGGTAGAATATACGACAATAGGTATGAACGCGGGTAATTAAGAAATAATAACACGAAAAACACGTTTTTCTTACGGTTAAGAAAACAAAACAGTAGTATACATTTATAAATGTACCTAATCTATCTATGTCTATACCTACTGATATATAAAGCTGAAAAGTTTGTTTGTTTGTTTGCTTGAACGCGCTAATCAGCTAATCACAGGTACTACTGGTCCGATTTGAAAAAATAAACAGTGTTAGATAGCCCATTTATCGAGAAAGGCTGTAGGCTGTATATCATCACGCTAAGACCAATAGGAGCGGATCACCAGTGAAGAATGTTACAAGAATGGAGAATGGTAATAGGAGACGCAAACGAAATTGCGAGGGTGAACTGGTACTAATATATAAAGCTGAAGAGTTTGTTTGTTTGCTTGCTTGAACGCGCTAATCTCAGGAACTACTATGTGCGATTTAAAAAATATTTTAGTGTTAGATAGCTCATTTATCGAGGAACGCTATATGCTATATATAATCACGATAAGACCAGTAGGAGCGTAGCACCAATGACGAATGTTAGATACAAAAGCGGGGTAAAATTATAACGCCATTGGCAATAGGAGACGTAAACGAGACAGATATCAGTGAATCCTGGAGGTACAAGCAAATTTAATTCTTTTCTTCATTAAGACATCTATTAATTTCTCATTAAAACTCAAAATTTTATAAATATCATCTATTTTTGTAGCCGTCTCAATACATTTATCAATAAACTATTCCGAATGAAAACACGGGACTTCATCATCTAAAATTATCTTATATTGAATATTGCATTAAATGTTACGGTTTTGAATAACGTTTGTAGGCAGTGATCGGCGCGCGTGTCTCGTCTGTTTAATTATTTAGTCCTGGTTGATATTATTATACATGAATCAATTTATTCGAGCTCAGCGCGCGAGCGACTGCATATTTTTCAATTACGTCAATTTAAAATAATTCATAATTCGCCATTGTGAGTCATTGGGAGCATTGTGTCAGACGGCTCGTTTGGACGAATATTGTTGTATATATATATTACGAATGTTTTTATTTGTGAGCCGTGGATCGGCAGCACAAAATTGACACACTGTCTCTCTTTTGATATATTTTTTTACTTTTGCGTCTGGCTCAATGCTTAATTTATTTATAGCTAAATAGGGTATCGGATTTGTGATCTTAAATATTATTTTCATAGTTAATATTAAAACAAAAGCATAAAGTGAAGATGACATGACATGATGACAATAATGAAGATTATTTCTAAGTCCTCTGTAGGGCTGTGTATATTAAGATTTCTGCATTTCATCAGCCCTATATGTTCCGTGGGTGCCGTAATAGCGGACTAAGGTAGCGAACTACGTAGGACAACAGCACTGCTTGTTGTGCACAAAACTTGAATCAAATCCTATACCAAACCGTCTAACCAGCGTAAATTAATCGCCCAAAACCACCTTTCCAATAAGAGGCTTGTGTCCAGTAGTGGACTGTTGTGTTTCGTTGGTGAGTGCGAGACCAGAGGCCCAATGATGCATCACTAGGCCGCCATGGAGTGGGACACCATATTATAGAGTATAGTGACCACCACCCACATACCACCTACATTAAAGGCTAGTCTACAGTATCTTAAGATTTTACTAACGAGGTCTGTTAATAAAGAAGTCGTTTCTAAGTGTGAGTATACCCATATATGTATGCATCTAGGTTCATTTGTATTGCATGTAGCTTTCTCTTCCAACTTACACACATTTGTTTTGAGTTTATTCTAAACACATAACATTAATACAAAGAATTAATGTATGTTATAATACAAATTGTGTATAACATCGCTTCCTTATATTTAGGTAACACGATGCTGTACTTACCACGCGATATTTTCCGGTGCACGATATGTATATATTTTGCACTAGCATAAAAAGGTATACTGTCTTCAACATTACTACCATAACTTACATAACGAACCACGTATCAAATGCTCTTTACGTAATATTTTTGTAACGTTTATTACGGCTTAAATATCTATACTAATATTATAAATTCAGAAGAAACACTGCCTTTCTGTTACCCTTTCACGATTAAACCACTGAACTGATTTATATGAATTTCGGCATAAAGATGGATTGGACTTTGGAGAAGGACATAGGCTACTGCTTATCGCGATAACCGATAAATAAGCGAGCGGAGCGGTGTTCAAAAATAGTAGTAAATATAAAATATGTCTTGTTTTACGATTAGAACATTTAATAAACTTGCAACGGTTTTGTCTAAATCTCTTAACACGATACCTACGATTTTGAATAATTAAAGTAATCAGGTATTTTGACCTTTTTGGAGTATATTTTATTGGCCAGGTCAATATGACTCTACTCTACCTGATGGAAAGTATAAGCAGAATCCAAGAGTGATGGTCAACATATTCACTGCGAATGCAAACGCCATGGTGTGTGCTACCATGCTTGGGCCTCCGGTCTCGCTTTTCGTTTTTTGAAACACGACAATTTTTCGTTGGTGAGTCAGTTTTTCATTGATTTTCTATGCGAGGCAGTACCGGTCGAGCCGACCTGTTCGTGCTACAATCAGCGTGGCTCTACTATCTTAGATGTTTATTTTAATTACTTTTCGAATAACAAAGTTCAAACCTTATGAAACGAATTATGAAGTAGAAAAAAAAAACTATTAAACAATTTAAAACGTCACCAATATATTTTAGGACCTAAAAGGAGCAATTTAATAAATAAATTACTTAATTTAAGGTCTAACAGAACGATGGCTGGTGCTACGACTATTGCAATACATTACATTAAAGGCTGTCACATAGAATACAATTGTAATCATATTTTACTTATTTACGAGTATGGTGAACGGGTTCATAAATGGTTTGCAAACTGCACTGTTACTAATAATGATGGGTCGTGTGTGAGTATCTAACACGAACGGTCATATAAATATCCAAGTGGTTCATTTTAAATAAAGGTTGAAATGTATGTGTGGACGAAGTAGTCACAATGTTCCCCGAGTGTGTGCCGGCACTCGCTACTGTATTTGGTTTATTCCATCCGTTTAAGTTTAATTAGACAATTTATATTCACCTTGCAATGAAGAGTGCCGCTTTATTATTTATTGAGCATATTAAAACAGAGAATGTTATGTTTCTCTTATGTCTAAATACGTACTAAATAAGCCTTGAATTTTGTGTAATGGGTTATTAAGAGTACTAAACTTAATTCTGTATTAAATGTACGCTGTGTGATGTAGTTGTTTGTGCTATCGACAGGTGAAATTAATGCAGTTGTGTTGTACACAACCTGTTTTATATAATAAATATAATTATTAAGTTTAATTCTCAATCAAAAATTGGGTAGCTGGGCATTACCGGTAATTGTCATTAAACTCCATCACTTGAAGCGTCTAAAGCTTGTAATTTTTTTAGATTGAAGGATGAATAAGATCATTCAAATATAAAAAAAACTGAATATTCCCCGAAGTAAATTGTCACTCGGTCACGATGATAGACATACCTTTAATTTAAAACCAGTCAACGCCTCGTTTGAGTTTTACGTTAGTTTCTAGATTAATTTGAAACCTATAATATTACCTATATTATTGCTCGATGCATGCAGCGATAAAAATAATAAAAAACCGAAATATAGAGTAAAGGTAATGACCGCTGTTGAAATATTTGAAGTGTTTTACTTTGTACAACATGCAATTGACCTAGTAAATCACAATCGAATTCATTAATGATAGCCTTCTTAATTATACTTGTGTTATGTTATGTTTAATAGGTGTATTTGAAACATACACATACAATTTGAGGGTGGTTCTGAAGATCTTGAAACGATATAGAAAGTGCTAACTCCTGTGTCGTCCTGAGGTCAACATGGTTTTCCAGCTAGAGTAATCTAGATCTAAAATAGTAACCTAGTAACTACTGGAATTGAATAATACCTACTCATTAATCTTTATCCCGTGTGGGTGTCGTGACATAAGACGTATCAACATAACTACTAAGACAACAATGTTGAAAAGAGATGGAAAACTTTAAACAATCACTACACCAACCCGATAGGCCAGCTTGGTTTTTATAAGGAGAGACCCGTGTTCCGCAGTTGACCATTAATTACTGTTGTTGTGATGATGTAAACCTCACCGATATTTATAAATAAATACTTGATACGTCTACACATCATCACCTAATAGACATATTAAGACTGCAGGATGAAGTGCATATTTGTTACCTGATATTTCTATCAATTGATAACTAAAGCGCTTGAGTGCTTTTGATATGTTCTATTTGTTTTTAATTACAGTCTCTTGTAATAACCGAAGCCGTATTAGTTTAAGTGCAGCGCGTATTTCCCATATAATGTCGTGCATAGTCGATCTATACGATTCTTATCGAAAGTCGTTATAGTTGTGGCAGTAGTATTCAACAATTATCCCTGGTAATGGATTAAACTTTTAAATATTTTTGTTTTTTGTAAGCGGTAAGCGTAAGCGACTGCAATTCAATAGGTCTCGTGTTCTCTGCTGTTGCCTAGAGTATGGAAGATGGCGGTGTTTCCCGCCCGTGCCTAGGAGAGCTCGTTAAGCTGTCGGTCCCGGTTATCATGAACATCAATGGCAATCGGTATTGGAAAGTCAGGGCTCTCAAATATACTAACAGTTAGTTCAACCTTCGAATTCAGTTCACTCTCAGGGTTGCGGAAATCCGATGACAGTCGCTCCATGGAAAAACTGATATTCTTGACTATTATGACTTGGGAATAATAAAGGCTAGGAAGGGAGAATGTAGATTACCGAAACATATTTTTGAGCCCACCAAAGTGGCTCTACTCTGCCTCGTGGAAATCATGAGCAGAATCCAAGAGTGGTGGTCACGGTACCCTTAATTGGGATTAATCCCGCCCACATGCCCACCACTATAACTGTACAGTAGTGACCCAAGAACACACCGAGTTATCACACTCGAGCAGTCTCAGAAAAAATAAAATATCTTGGAACCAGTTCAACGAAATTAATCAGAAGAAAACTGGAGGACTTTGAAATATAACAAGTTCACTTCCCTTCTTAGAAAAGGTTGAGACAAAATGAAGTCAAAATAGGCAGACAATTTTTTCAAACCGGGCAGCACCACTGATAATATATTATGGATCCCATAATATATAGGACTCCTAAATGTGGTCACCATACTCATTCCGAATGCAGATGATGTCAAAATGCAGCTTGGCGACCCTCACAAGCCTATTGAGTGCTTCTGCATCGTTGAGCTTTCGGTCTCGACTCACCACCAGAAATAACAATGAACAGGAAAATCTATATCTATACTAATAATAAAGCTGAAGAGTTTGTTTGTTTGTTTGTTTGAACGCGCTAATCTCAAGATCTGATTTGAAAAATTCTTTCAGTGTTGTATAGTCCATTTATCGAGGAAGGCTATAGGCTATGTATCATCACGCTACTACTAATAGGAGCGGAGCACCAATGAAGAATGTTTCAAAAACGGGGGAAAGTTTTCACGCTACGGGCAATATAAGACGCAAACGAGGTTGCGTGGGTCAGCTAGTCTATACTATAATATTATAAAGAGGAAAACTTTGTTTGTATGTTTGTAATGAATAGGCTCAAAAACTACTGGACCGATTTTAAAAATTCTTTCACCATTCGAAAGCTACATTATCCACGAGTAACATAGGCTATTATTTATTTTTGAAAAAATAGGGTTCCGTAAGATATTTGGGTTTTTCGGACACATGGTGTAAAAATCAACCAGAAAAGTTACTTATTTTGCGAAAATTGTCTGAGTTTTAATTAATGTTAGGAAATTCCCCCTCGGCACTGAACGTCGTCTTCGTCGTAAACGGTCTTCAACAGTCCACTGCTGGACATAAGCCTCTCAGTAGAAAAAAAAAGGATTTATTGGCGAATGTAGGGGAGAGTGGGGTAAACACGAACGCGGGGTAAATCCGAACGCAACGGTTGTGATGTGTTAGAAACAGATAGGCATATTTCACTTGTCGCCATATCGGAGATCACGCCACCACTAGTCCCAGTCAACAACCCGAGCGACGCGGACGCACGTACTTATCAAGGTATGCATTTTGTTATATTCTGCAAGATTTTGATGTAATTTTTTGCGTGAATTCAACTTGGTATTACTTGATTGCTATTAACAATATTTATTTAACTTTTACTTACTGGAATACTTACATATTAAGCTGCTAAATAGCAATGACGCAATCGGCAAAAGTAATATAACCTAAAATATTTATTTCAATGTTGTTGTTTTCGATCCGGCGGGGTAAAGGCGAACACTCTATGTCGGGTAATCCCGAACGTTCGTCAGTGTTGCTCATATTGGATAACCATGAAAGGCACATAAGTCTTGATGCTTATTCACTATGCAGAGAACATGGAATCATTATGCTCACTTTGCCACCACACACCCCACATAAACTCCAACCTTTGGACTTGACATATTTTGGCCCTTTCAAGACAGTATACAATCAAGAATGTGAGAATCACATGGCAGATCGATTTGGACTGCCCATCACACAATACGACATAGTAGAATTATTTACGAATGCTTTTAACCGATGCAGTAACCTTCAAAAAGCAGCAAGTGGTTTTAGATCTGCAGGAATATATCCTTTGCGCCCCATTGAGTTCGATTCAATTGAGCCAAACATATCCCACAATAACGCCGCACAGACAACAATGAACATAACACAAACCATTGATACGAATACCCAACTCTTAAATGACCAAACAACTGAATTTCAACAACTTCCCAATGCTGATACGACTGCAGTAACCCAAGTTCACAGTGTTAAAGATTTTAATGTCCAGGCATCCGATACAGGTCTTGCTAATTCACAAAGCGAAAATACAAGCACACATGAAGTTCATCTATCCGATATTGTTGAATTGCCTGTGATTCCGCCAAAAGTATCAAAACGCAATATTAGGAAGAGAAAATCTACTATTCTGACGAGCACACCTATGAAAGAGCAGTTAGAAGAAAAGGAAAACAGAAAAAGAGCAAAAGCAGAAGAAAGCAAGAAAAAACCAGGAAAAAAAACAAATAAATTATCTCAAATGAAAAGACTGAAATGTAGTGATAAGAAACCTTTGAATAAAGAAATTAAACGAGTATTAAAGAATTTCAAGAATATAATAGAATTTAATGACTCTAGTCAAAATACAAAAGAAAAAGGAAAAAAGAAGGGAAATGAAGACTTCTTTTGTATTTTATGTGAAGAAAAATATATAGATCCCCCCGTTGAAGACTGGATAATGTGTTACGTGTGTGGAAAATGGGCTTACGAGAATTGTACCGATGGACAGTCAACATCGAAGGGTTATAAATGTGATCACTGTCGATATTAATGTTACGTATTTACGTACGTAATTACCCCACTTGGCGTTCGTATTTACCCGACTAATGTCGGGGAAAGCCGAACACTAAGAGTTTTGTTTTTTATTCATATTTTCATATTTTATTAAAAAATATAAATGTTGTCTAGTTAATTCGTTACATAGATTAGTAAACTTTATAATTAAACTATTAAAGAAGCTCTGTGATTAAATTTCACTGTTTTATTTGAGATTTCCCTTAGGTGTTCGTATTTCCCCCACTTTCCCCTACAGAGGTATAAATTACCCAATAAATACAAGAAAATAAAGTATAGGCTATTTTCATTATTCTTATCCCAGGAGCTTTTAACATGTTCAGATTATATACATTTCGTTTTTGTTTTCGGTTCAAATTAAATAATTACATAAATAGTAAAAACAAGAAGAAAGTAGACAAATGCAAATTATGCCCCTTAATAAAATCATGTATTTAAATATTTCTATATAGAAATAGACAACATACAACAATTTGGTCTCAAATGTCCCCTTCAGTAACTAACTGTAACCGCTATTAAAAAAAACGACGGGTTGCACTCCGGGAGTACCGGCAGAAGTGAAAACTTGAATATTAACGTTGTGACTAACTAACAGGAGCGTGTACATTGCGCAACTGTGCAGTAATTTCTTCTATTTAGTCCAAGCTTACCTGAAGGTGTAACTGTGCAGGCCAACCTATCAGATACCCTACCGTGTCCGGCTACCTTTAACGCTATTTTTGAATGAATAAGACAAGTTACTGAAACCCCTTCCAATGATTGTAGAGACAGAGAGAAAGAGAGAGAGAGAGAGAGAGAGAGAGAGAGAGAGAGAGAGAGAGAGAGAGAGAGTGAAAGGGTGTTAACGCACTTGTAGGTAAATATAAATCACCTGCTGCTTTACCCTATACCCATACTACACACCCATACCATAGAAAAGCTTGCATTTTAATTACAAGCAGTTCACTTATTAACTCTTCACCACTGGCCTGTTCATTATAAAAGGTTCACATAATGCCATCATTCACGACAGACAGACAGTGAGATGATAAGTACTAATACTACTATATAACCACATTTGACACAACGTGAATAGGCTGGATTATTATAGCTATGTGTCAAATCAGCTCAATTTGTGAATGGCTGTAATCATTTAATGCTGTAATTATGTAAATCTCGCTAATAGGTACATCACTACTGCCACACAAACAACAAAATGATAATACTTCATACGCAGAATCGAACCTAATTCGTAAAATACTGGTTCCATCGCATCAACAAGTGGTTTTCCATCACACTCAAACAGCTTGTTATTCACTTCATAATCAGTACTGGTATCGAGTGCACGTTATTTTTTACTTCCATTTTATTTCATTAATATATTGTGTTCAGTGCACAGCTATAAAATATTTTTACTATTATCTACTCACTAATCTGTATAATTCATTGCAACGCCTCACGTTTGTAGTTTTTTCTTTATAATAAAATTGCAACAATACAACATGCATTTGTCTTTTTTCTGCTCAACACCGTATCTTTATGCCTAAGTGGTATCTTTGTAAAGTAAATATACAAGTTACGCCATGCGGTTTTACCTCTTGTAAAATTGTAATCTATGTATGTTTGTGAAATCCTATACGATACAGGATATATTTCTAATGCGGGAGTTGTCTTTTGAAATGAAGAAATACAAAAAACGTGTAGGTACCTATAGCCTGTCCAGGTTGTCTATAAAATGTCTAAGTATATTATATCAGATTTAATAACGTTTCATTTTTAATAATTTCTATGAGTACTGTACTCATAGAAATTATTAATTAAAAGAGTTAATTATTTTTTTACAGAAAGATGTTAAATAATCACGCATTCATCTTTCGTATATTCATCTTTCTAATATAAACGTGTACGCAGTTAAGAGTAGGTTTAATAACTTCCTTGAGAGACGTCTAACTTTATAGTGCCCTTTAGTTGTCACCATTATGAAAATAAATTAATAAAATTATCGTTTCATTTATCATTTCCATCTTAAACGCATCTACAATTCTAAAATTAAAACATTACCTATATAGACATAACTCATTCGCCAGTTATCATAATTAATTACCTATTTAAAAAGCTTAAAATCCTTTAAAACAATATAAAGGTATGTCTGTAATTTTCCTCTTTTTTCGATCGCCCCCGAAACCCTCTGCATACTAAATTCCATGACATTTGATGAAGCCCTTTCTAACATTCAGATTACATACATACTAGCTGAACCCCGCGGTACGACGATAACCGCGGACAACGCCGCGAGGCGAAGCTTGTATCTTTATAAATTGTAGCCTTTGTGTTATTCTAATGTATAAGCTATATTATTGTATATTCACTTACATACAAACTTTCGCGTTTATAATATTGGTAAGATAAACAACAGTTGCTCGTTTAAAGGTATTAGACAGAATGTTATATCCCGTGTCGCGGAGGACTTTACAAACGTATATGAAATCGACACAAAGAACACCCAGACTCAGAACAACAATTAGTTGGACCATATGGGATTTGAACCCACCCAGAAAATGACGTGACGACCGCTTAAACTACTTAAACCACTACCCTAACCGTGCAGTCAAAATACTTAAGTCGTTCAAGAAACTTCGTACAAATAATTACGTTGTTAGAAAAATACTTAATATTTTTCAATTTTTTTTTAGTTAGTTACTTTCAATCATTGAATCGTTTACAAGTTATTTCGTAAAGCTGGTTGACATATAATTAAATTTTGTAAAATTAGATAATAACGGTGTCTGTAGGCAAGGGTGGTTTATATCACATAAATATTAATACACTTTTCTAATAATTAGAAAATTATCTATTGATTTATTATTCGAAGCATCGCATTGAAGCTTTTTTAGTTCACTCGTATATATGTCCCTGTCAATGTAACTCTATTCTGCCTGATGAAAAGCATGAGCAGAATCCAAGAGTGGTGTTCATCATACTCATTGCGAATGCAGATAATGCACTATGGCAAGCTATTGAGATGCTTCTACATCATAGGGCCTCCGCCTCCGGTCTCGCACTATATCAAAAAACGAGAGCACGAATGCAGTAAATTTTTGTTTGTCTTCTGTTAAAGGGTAATACCGCCTGGTCAAGCCGTTCAGTACGCTTGACGTACATTTAATTTTACTGACTACTTTACTTCGAAAAGGTCTACAAAAGTTTAAGAAAATCACAGAACCCATCGATTTATGTCCCCAGTAGAAAAAATATTTATTATAACTGACTTTCGACCTTATTAGATATAAACACTAGGTAACTAATAAGTACTGGTAGTGGTAAACCATACTAAACCCTTGACTTTGCGAAGACCTGTCGATATTTGATTAAAATATAGTTTACACTTAGCTTCAACCCTAACCTAAGCATAGATTTTTAAATTCAAATTGAAAGTAGTTAATAAAAGTAGTAATAAAAGTCATGATAGGAACGGTTCAATTGACAATAGAATAAGAAAAGCAGAAAGATACTGGCATGCAGGAGTTTCTTACACGATACAAAATTAAATCATATTTTATAGCTTCAGCAGCTTGTACGAGCTATAAATAAATATAATAGAAGCAACGTTATCTTAACTTTCATATAATATATTTAATGTATGTAAGTATAATTGCATTTTGTAGCACAATGAAGCGAGCTCACCAGCCATGAAGAATCTTATTAATAAGTGAACATTTTTATCAATGCGAACATGCGAGAACTGTTTAGTGTCGTCTACAGCTGTTGTTGCGT
Source organism: Spilarctia lutea (assembly GCA_916048165.1). NCBI lineage: Eukaryota > Metazoa > Arthropoda > Insecta > Lepidoptera > Erebidae > Spilarctia > Spilarctia lutea. Next base: position 24,731,810 of record OU696470.1, on the reverse strand, counting down.
GAGCTATTTTTTTGTTAATAAATTAATCTAATATCATCTAATTATGTTAAAGAGAACATTGCACTGTTTTATAAACGCAACTCTGTAAGGCACATATATCAATCGTCAGTCTATTTGTTTTAGAGTTTTTTTTTAAATATTATCTCACTATAACGCTGAAAACAGAATAAAAGACCTTACTTTTAAACTATCGCGGTATATAGATAATTATGTTTACAGGAATTAATAAGCTTACGATAAGTTTGAAAATAAGTACTGAAATGCCTGATGTTTCAACCAGGTTGGCTGGCTTACTGGCTCTGGTGACAGACCATGAAGAAAAAATTTAATCACTGAAAAGAAACGCGAACATCTGTAACTGCAGGACACAATTTCAATTGAATAACGTGGTTTTTTTACAGTTTCACAATTTTACTTAAACTTTCGATGTTATTTTTTCTAGGAAAAGAAATTAAAAAATCATAATTCAATTAAAACTTGTGGGATTTTAGCCAAAAATCGGAATGGTTCGATGAAAATTGGTTAAATGAACTTTTAATAGGTTTTTGAAGCAATGGAAGCACGGGTATGTTTGTGACGTACCGTACAATTTTGCATCGTAGTTACAACAATGTATCGATTTAAATACCGTTTTTATTGTAAACATATTCATAAATTATCTTAATTGAAAAATAAAATTTTTTGTAACACGTATTTTTTGCAGCGCAGTGTGAGATCGTGTGCACTCGCCTGCAAATAAACTGGATACATTAAATTATGTATTGCACAACGATGTATGCAATTAAACGAATTGCTACGCTGTATATTTAGAATTTATTCTCATACAATATAAAACATTTTAACGGTTATTACTGTGCGGGTAGCCGACTGTTATCTATTCGAATATTATGAACTTTAAGAGTTTATCTTGTAAACAATTTGTCTATTTTAAATAAATCTCAACACACATATAGATAGATATATTAAGATACCTTTTTGCTTATTTGTTAGCCTGCTAAGTACCTCAACTCGGATGACACACACAACTGATGGAAAGCATGTGTAGAATCCAATAATAGTGGTCCCCGTTCTCTTTGTGAATGCATGGGGACCTGTACTATTGGGGCTTTTTGAGATGCTTCTGCATTCTTCGGCCTCCGGTCTTGCACATACAAACGAAACATGACAGCAAGAGAAGAGAAGCTGTAATTTTAAGCGAATCTCGAAATCAGCGTAATCCTTGCAACATGTCTATACAGATAAATGAGTAAATGAATGAATTTAAACCCCCGACGACGAAAAGGGGGTGTTATAAGTTTGACATCGCTGTCTGTCTGTCTCTGTGTGTGTGTCTGTGGCATCGTAGCTCTCAAACGTATGGACCGATTTTGATGCGGTTATTTTCATTTCAAAGCCAGTTCCCTTGCTTTGGTTCTTAGCTTATGTTTGGTTAACATCGGTCCTGCAGTGTAAGAGTATCAGCTCTTTTCCAAAATGATGTAAGACATTTTTGGCGTATGGTTATTTAATTAAGTGCCAGTAAAATGGTTAAATGAGAACTTTGACCTGATGGTACTTAGTGGATTTAGAAAAATTTAATTTATGATTTTGTCACGTTTTCTTCATAATGTATCTCACAATGATAGGATCTCACTTATTAAGCTGTTGTAAAGTTAATTATACAGATGTTTTGTCAGCATTTAAAGTTAGTGATGTAAAAATAAAGTATTACAAATTGTATTAAACTACAAATGCAATGATTTATGTTCAACAATAGACCATTAAAATAATTCTTCGTAGATAACCGCTTCCCCTTAATGTATTACAAGGAATTCCGCAATTAACTCACAATCAGTATAATTATGTATACTTGATATCATTATTTAAATCTCGCCAACATTGTATACTCGTGTTTTTTATTATAGAAATTATTGTACAGTCGTCACCAGTGACTCGTTATACCTATATAAAAAGTTTTATTTTCATTTCATATTTTATTTTTTTCATCTTGTAGATTGCGTTCTTATATGTTTTATCTTACGATTGTCGGAATTTGTTATGATTAAATATTAACTAATTGTGAATAATTTTGATGTTAACCGTTTACATCACGTCTTTTAGATACTTTTACACGACTACAGCGAAGCTGAAACGAAGGGTATAGTTTAATGCCCGGTTCCTATATTTGAAAAAACGATCCGTTCTAGGTACGAATAGTAGTATATTATACGGGGCGTAAGCCAAAATCGATCCAAAAAAAAATAATTGAGGAACGGTATTTACGACTCGTAGTCAAAAATTTACTCGTAGAAAATTTTTACACGATGACGATTCGTTAAATATAGGAACCGGGCATAAGCAGTCTTTTTTTATGTTGCACCGCAGCGTCTGAACTACTGAACCGATTTTAATACTTGAGGTATCAATAGATTCGTATTAATAGCCCGGGTGACATGGCTATATAAATAAAATAAATAAATATTTAAGACATCTAACACACAATGCCATCTAGTCCAAAGCTAAGCAGAGCTTGTGTTATGGGTACTGACATAAATATTTATATACTTTTTTTTAATATATACATATTAAACATAGAAAACACCCAAACTCTGAAACAAATATTTGTAGATCATACAAACATTTGGTCCGACCGGAAATCGAACCCGTGACCTCAAGAATAGCAGTCGCATACGCTACCACTACGCCTCCGAGGCAGTCAAATTATATCAAAAGTTTTTACATTGTCGGGTTATAGCTTTTTAAGTTTTGTTGTGAACCTGTATTTAAATCATTGGTAGGTATGAATGAGAGGGGAATAAACTATAAAAATATACCATATAATAGCAGGACAATTTGAGGATAAAATATGTTCTATAGAAGAATGTAACTTATACATAACAGCTTATAGATAGTTCGCTTTGGTCAGCTTTAAGTTATTGCATGGTAACAAAGTATTATACATTACAGTATTTAAAAATAGAGAAATATGCTTTTAATTCTATGTAGATAATTTGTGTTACGAAATGAAATCACATGTTGTTTTTTTTTTAAAGGTAACGTCTTGTAATCAGGTAAGAGCCATCAACAATATCGAAATGATGAAAATCTTATTTCTAGTTAACGATTTAACGACATTAAAATATTTGTGGTCATCTATTTATAAATATTTTTATTTATTTATTTATTACTTTATGCACAAATACATGCATCGGCGGACTTAATGCCTAAGGCATTCTCTGCCAGTCGTCTAAATACATCCTAAGGTGTTTGTAGTGTGTTTGTAGGTAACTTCTATGGTGCTAATTTTTTTGTTACTTAAATGCGTCGTGTCGTAATAAAGCTTAGGTAATATTTCTTTGATTTGACATTTGGGGACGGATGCGATATTCAGTCAGGAGATGGCTGATGTAATTGCTTACTGGCCAATAGCAATCCTTAAAGTTTAGCTTCAAATTGTTCTTTTTCTAATTGATCTAGTTTTGTAGCAATAATGGTGGTAGTGTAATACTTCGTTACCTGACTGCGCCGGGGCAAGTATATGTTTTTTAATTACATGAAATATGATACGCGTTTAGGTGTATAAGTGCTTTTAGGATCGTTTTGGTTATTAGAGTAAAATTTGGTATAGATTGAAAAGAAAATTAGAAAAATAAGTATAGCAGGTTAATAAATTTAAATTTTAGCATGTTAGCTTCAGTAAACGAAAAAGTTTTCTTTAGTATTAAAATGTTTTGTTTCAATTAGAGTAACAAATGTCAATTGGCAACCATATCTATAACTGCATTGGTTTTTATTGTACTTTATTTACTTATTCAGGTACATTGTTTCAAATCTGAAACATTACATAGATCAATCTAATAACTGTACATAAACCAAAGTGAAATGTAGCTAAGTTGCACCTAGTCCGTAAAAGCTACGTAACTTAACGACCTTTAGTGATTGAATCTGAACTTTCCAATTGAAATTACTTCAAACAAAACAAGAAATAAAATATCTTTCATTTCATACGACAAGGTTTACTACAGCTGGGTGGGGTAAAAAAGTATAACAGAAATAAATAAAATAAAAAATAAATAAATATTCCGGACATCTAACACACAACGCCATCTAGTCCCAAGCTAAGCAGAGCTTGTGTTATGGGTACTAGACAACTGATATAAATACTTATATACTTTTTTTTTGTAAATACATACTTATTATACATACATAGAAAACACCCAAACTCCGAAACAAATGTTTGCAGATCATAAGAAAGAACACATTACTCTGTGTCTAAAGATTTGTATCAAAGTAGGTATTGTACATCGATGTATCCACAAAAACTAAAGTTAACTGTGGTACTATATAATAATATAATCAAGTACCTACTATAATCAAGCCATAATAACGAACCATAACCATAGAAATGATTCATCAACAACCCATAACGTCCCACTGCTGGGCTCGGGTCTCTTCTCAGGCGAGGTTTAAAGCCATACGTCCCCACGCTGGCCAAGTGTGGATTGGGGACTGGCAAGACAACGTTGTGGCTACGTAATTGCCGTTGGATGTTTTCAAGCCGCCCAAAGGCCTCCACGACTGTTCACCTATGATAACAACCGGGACCGACTGCTTAACGTGACCTCCGAATCACGGAACAGAAATGATCACAGAAAGATAAATCTTGGAACTAGTACCTAGTGTCTAAAGAGTAAAATTGAATTCTAAATCTAGAATAGCATAGGGTGAAAAATGATTCATAAGATCAAGCGAATTCTCAAGCGGACAATAGTCTAAAAAATATATACAATACTCGTATGTATTGCAACTCTAACAAAATATACGAAGTTTTTCTTAATCAATAACGTTACACAGTAATAGTGCGAGATTGCACTTGTGCAGGTGACTGTACGACATATACGTACAAACAATGGATAATTAATATCGTTACACAAAAGTTACGCATCAATGGACCTTTAACAAGAAACTCGCAGTATTTACCGTAAATCATATAGTGTTTTAGGATTCCGTCGGCTCAATACTTTATTGCCTCTTAATTTATTGTACTGTAGATTGAGCTTCTATAAATTCGAAATTACACACAGAAATTGTGATTAAATATTTTGTTATGCATTTTATAGACATGAATAACTTTTCCTTACGATTGTACTATTTTGAGATTTTAATATCAATCTTTTTGCGATTGACTTGATAGTTTAATAATAAGTATTGGACGTATTAGCACGCATAGCGTAGTGGTTTAAGGGGTCATCTTACCATTTTCTATTGTCCTTAGTGTAGTGGGTTCTATCCCCTAATGGAACAACACTTTGTGTGATTCACTAATCTAAGCGCATTCTTCATGTCTGTTTCATTTATGTACGTTTGTAATTATCTGGTCACAGGGTATATTGCTAGTGTAAGATCTGTCTGTTTCAAGAAAGTGTCAAAGTCATTTGTATATATATATATTTAGTAGTTAGTGTTGTAATCAGATATAACTCATAAATATCAAAACACTTTTATAGTATAAAAACTTATAGATCAAGCCAATAACCTGTTATCCGACGTTATCGAGTTGAAAAACTTACGATAACTTACATATAAATATGAGGAAATAACACGTTATTTTGTAGAGAATAAAAATAGAGAAAGTAAAGACCGGTATTATTTAACGAGAAATCGAAGTATAAAATGCACAACAGGGTTGGTTGACATTTGAATCGAACCCAACAAAAACGGTGTGAGCATTGTAGTGATCGTACACAGCAAGGGTGGTTTAACATATACATGCAAAACTTGTCGGACTAGAGTTTAACCCTGTTTTAAAACGATACTCAACAATTTCCTATAACCGCTTTTGAAGTTATTGATGATAACGCATTTTCATGCAAAACATTTTCATAATCAAAATTGTGAATTGAGTCGGTTGAAAATAATTTTGAGACTAAAAGTTGAAATACCCAAAGATGTTTAATGAGGTATAAGGTGGATAGTCGCAACATACTTCTGCCTGAATAAAAATGGTACTGAATGTTTAATAACAATAGTAATATCAGACATACGACTGCTAAATTTAAAAGTAGACAGAGTCTATATGATAGTTACTAGACTGCCGATAAACAGTATTTATCATCATCACCTGCTAGACGTTGGACTCTAATCAGAAAGAAGGTATTAGCTCATAATACCACGCTGGCCAGCCAGTTTGACATTTCTAAATACATTTAAACTGTCATCATCGAAGGGGTAAGGCTCATTAAAGGTTCCTGTACCCTGATGCAGAGTGCGGTACACCCTCGGTTACATTCGATATACTCCATTACGTGGCGAAGGTCGATTTAATTTGTGATCCCTGTATTTGAACATGTTATTGGCTTATATTAACACGGTCTCAAATGACAATACACTTATAAACAGTATTACAAGTCAGTAGCGCTCTTAAATATTAAAACTTCAACTCACTAAAGAGGTTGCTATTTAAAGGGTCAAAGAAGTTCTGTGTTCCAAGAACTTTATTTTAGGCTATTATGCAAACGTCGGGGTTCCAGGGTTTTCCTTCCTTTCTAGGATGGTTCCCCGGCATCTAGTACCCCAGATGGCGTGCGGTTTTAGTTGGTTCGATTCGATATGCCAGTAAGAGGTGGTTTAAGGGGATATCCGCACAAAAAAAAAACTATTATGCGAAAGTAACTGGAGGTCTCTATAAAGGAGTTTCACTAACTTGCAATAGATCGAGGGCTGTACCGTTATCCGCTTTGCAATATTTTGAAAAGTTGACCCTGTTGTAATTACTAGCCAAAAGTTGCAAACATGATCTCTCGTGGGGATTTATAAATATAAAAACGGACAACTCGTTAACCCAACTAAAATTTATCCAAGAGCCTTGATAGGTGTGAAGGCAAACGTGCATATCGAACCAGGGAGTTTTGAGATTTTCTCGGTGAAAAACAACGATAGAACTGGATAACGCCGTTTTTTCTTGGACCCTATAGTATAGTCACTTCAATAATATCGCTGCAGTTGAACTGATGGGTCTCCCTATTTGTGCCTAAGCATGGCTGGCTCACGATAGTCCCGACAGGATTGTGTTATTCATTGCTACTGAGTTTATATCTATTGCACCAAACCTTTTTGTAAACAACAAATTCACAGTTTCAATAAGTTACATGTTTACAAGTTCAAAGTTGTCTTACTGTTTTTAAATGAGCTTCTGACTCATAAACCGCGTTGGTGTGCGTGGGTATTTTAATATATGTATGTGTGTGTTATTAGACGTTTCATACTCTGAGGTCGACGACTCTACCGTACAATTGTAATTGTAATTTATAATATATTTAAATGTTCCAACACTTGATAGATGGGTGCTTGATGCTGCAGTGTATTGCAGTAACGTATAGGGGTTACTCGAATATTCGTACTGATTTATAAATAGCATCATTCGTCTTATACTTTTAAGTATTTATTGACTCGAGGCACTTTCAGTTGTCTTCAAATGAACAAGACATTAAACTTTTATATTATGAGTAATATCAATCAAGCATAGGACAAGCAAAGGTTAAAGAATGTACATTATAATAAAGGAATTTTCGCTATTATGTACTTGAAAACTGTTATACTTTATTTATCTTATAGAGAGCAAACCAAACATTTATGAACGCTTTCAACTCAAGAGTCACTAACGCGTTGCCGACCTTGGAGTCCCTTATTTTCTTGTTCGGAAGTTTTTAAATTATATCGGTCTGATAATAGCGCAGGTCTAAGACTATTTGCCTTGTATTTGTGGCAGCCCAAAGTTCAAGCGTAGCTTATTTTAGTCGCTATCAGCAAATATTATAACATTATTACATGCACTTCACATGAGTAAATAAATTTGTTTGCGATCAAGTTGTTATGAATTCGAACCTCATTCGCCAAATACTCTACAACTCGTAACACAAGCATTTTACCTAAGTTAACGGGTTAGCTCGAAAACGAACATTATGAGACCGGAAATAAAACTGGCATCAATTAGTAAATGTCATTACATATTATACATTGAAAGGACAGTATTGTCGTGCACATATTAGTTCTACTCGTACATTGGGTCTATCTATTGTTAATTCTTTACACATCTTAGGGTCATGACTTGTGACGTCAATATATATATACATGCGTTGTGTCAAGGTTCCTAGACAGAACTGTTTCTTCGTAGCAATTGTATTTGTCCGATTTATTTTTTGTATATGAAAACCACAGTTGATTATACGCATATACGAAAGCATAACAAGGATTAAAAAAGTTAGCTAAACTTTTTTTTAACATAAGATGGTTTTGATTATCGATTTCCATAAAATCTATCAGAACCCCAGTATCGGAACCCTTCATCCTCTAAACATGTAAGTGATAACTTACAACCATGCGACTGTGCTAGTCAGGCATCTCTGAAATGCATACACACTTATGTAATGGTTTTTATTGAGTATCGGGCAAACGAGCAGACGTATCGCCTGATGGTAAGCGATTACCACCGCCCATGGACAATACCAGAGGCGTCACAGGTGCGTTGCCAGCCTTTGGGGGATGGGGAGGGGGATAGGTGATGGGGTAAGGGGTCGGGGTGTGGGCCTCCGGTATCCTCACTCACTCGGTGAAACACAGCGCAAGCGTTATTTCACACCGGTTATCTGTGAGGCCGTGGTATCACTCCGGTCGAGCCGGCCCATTCATGCCGAAGCGTGGCTCTCGGTAGAGGTATGGTTTACCTGACTATCTCAAAAAATACTTTTTATAAGTGAATGGTGATTCAATATACAATAGGCTGATTGAGTCGATCGAATGGCACTAAACGTGGGCAACCGAGCTGACAAATTATCATACGGTAAGGTCCCTAATACTCGGTCTCAAATTCCGCTTCTCCACGGATCTGGGGAGAAAATGATGAAGAGGTTTGGGGTTCGGTAACCTCACTGGTGTACGTCTCTGTCTGTCCGACCGTGTGATGTCGGATTAAGAATACGCAGTGTCACCACTGCCTCGGTGGCGCAGTGGTAGCGTACGCGACTGCTGTGATTAAGGTCTCAGTTTCGATACCTAGGTAGGACCAAAGTTGTTTCCAAAGGAGTTTTGGAGTTTTCGATGTATAATATGTATGTATTTATAAAAAAGATGGCGCTATTTGTTAGATGTCCGAAATATTTATTTATTATTTGTATTATTATTACTAATCAGTGTGGGTGTGGTAAGAGGCGACTAAAGAAAAAAACTGGGCAGTACGTCAGCACTGCGAAGAGATAGAAAACTTGAAATACCCACTCTACCAACCTGTATGGCCAGCGTGGTGGTGGTTGGCAGGCCAAAACCTCCTTTCTAAAGAGAGGCTTATGTTCAACAGTGGACTGTTGAAGGCTGTTTATGTGCACTGATGATATGTGACTCATCTCTCTTTTTATTTTTCTAAAAACACACCTCCCGTATTACAAAAATACATCCTGTGTCGCAAAGGACTTTACAGACATACATGAAACGGACACAATGAACATCCAGACTCTAAACAACAATTTGTGGATCACACAGATTTTCATCCCACGTGGTATTTGAACCCACAATACCTGGCGAATTGTCAAGCGGTGTGGCGATCGACTAAACCACTAGGACAACCATGCAGTCAGCAGTGAAAGCAAAGAAAGTATTCCTGAACCTGTCTTCTGTCACGCTTTAGTAACTGACTTGAATATAGTATATTCTAAACAAGTATTAGTATTAATGTAATTTGCAAATCAACTTTAGATCTACATAAGGCAGTGCCCAGGCTCAATAAACCCACTTACATAAATATTTACAATAATACATATGTAATAATATATTATTTATCATTGTTGCTGAAACACAATAGATCGTATCATTTGAATAATTTTATCTGATATAAGTATACGCAGCGAGCCGTTCGCTGTCGCGTACACTCACACACAACGGGTGTTTCAAATAAATATTGTAACCCCAAAAGTTAAATGTTGTTTAAGAACAATTTATTGACTTTAGTTATCAAGCTTTGACATTCGTATAGAACCCATTGTATAACATTCATTACTGATATTACAATTATGATTTATGAATGTTTTAACTAAATGTAATTTCTTTCTTTTTTTTAAGTATTTACGTTTATTTGGCAGATTTCTGAATACTTGTATACCCGAATGGAACTCTTTTTAAAGGATACAAATGTCAGATGTGTCAGGTGTTTCTATAAGTCGCTGCTAATGCATTATAATAAACATTATCGTTCTCTTTCGGATAATTACGTCTTCTTTCGTGACACCAAGGCATATTTATAATAATGTTTAGTCACGTATTATTTGACAGTAGGTCAAAACATATTAGATAAACCATGTTTACTAAAAATCTCTCTATTATTCAATTTGCCCAGACACATAAAAAATGTAATGCAAAGTTTACACTCTACACAATATTAAGTTGTCAAGCTATAATTGTATTTACAACAATGTAATAACAACAGAAAAATGAAAACTGGCAATCACACGTGTCATAAGACAATTTAATAAGAGAAATAGGCCATAACACTAAATCAAATATTACGACAGTCCTACCGAAACGTGGCCGACATAATATTTTGTTGGATATCGAATAATGTACGTTTAAATAAATAAACGTCCAATTAATACGTGAACAAAAGCGTCCATTGACTCATCGTGTCATAAATTAGTCTTCCTGCCCTGATCTTGACCCCCTTATAAGTTATTTCTGCGGTGATGGCAGTCGAAATATATTTGCTCTTTTGTTTTGGGATAATTGTCGTCAATACTATTATTTATTCCAAAGACATTTTAACTCACTTCATATAAACACATTATACAATTATTGATAAGTCAAATGAGACTACTAAAATCCAAAGGACCGACATTGAAGGGTTGTCGTAAAGTATTATTGATTAAACAAAAACACAAGTACATGCAGTTCCAAGAGGGGTTAAATTATTCAAAATTAAAACTGTAATAGAAAAAATGTCTTCAACCTTTGTAACAGAAAATAGCAGAGTGAGAACTGTTTTCAATAAATTTTACCCTTCGTATTGGCACTTTTCTTCGCGATGGTACGCAAACGGCAGTTACCACTTAAAGTTTATGCTACTGTAATTTTGGTAAAATGTGTCTTAATAATACTGTGATACGGTTCTTTTTACATTATAATGATCACTTTCACTCTTGGACTGTCTTGTAGATAATGTTTAACGGCCCACAGCCACTTTTAAGACTATTTACGCACATATTAGATTGATCATGGATAGTATTGCAGCCTGTTTACTTTCGTTGATCAAAATACGGTGGAAATATTGCATACAACACCTGAGGGTTCTGATGTTTCAGTAACTTTAGTAGGAGAGTGTAATATTCTGGGATAATACTTTGAAATTTCACTTTTCTCTGTTGAGAGGGGTACAAAAAATATCTCGCGATACCCGCGATACATCGTTTGTGTCTCAAGCGCGCTCGAGTCTCAAAATAGTGTGGTAAGGAGAAGTACTCGGACGACTAACACGTCGTACACACAAACAATACACTAAAAAAAGTTATTTCAAATAAACACCGAACCCTTCGGTTGCGTATGTACAGTTGGAGTTGATATTAATTTATTTGATGTAATGTGCGGTGGGCGCCGGGCGCATGCGCCGCCCGCCGCACCGCGAACATTCTGGACGCCAGTTTTTATGTGTTTATATATTCTAATTTTATTGTTTTCTTTATTTGCGTCCCACTTTTGTTTGGTTCGGAGCACGGCATTGTTCCCCGTCGTAAACGCCGATTTAGATGATAAAATGAAAATGTTGTATGGAATTTTTATTTGGTACGCGTAATTTCTTTGTCTGTCTGTCTGTACTATTTCTCGTTTAATTTTATTATAGTTATGTCATTAAAATAAAATGTATTGCGAAACTAGTATCACAGATGTTTCACCGATGACGTATTTGTTTCATTTTGTGTGTGATTATTGTACTATTGTTATTACATTATGATGTTACATTCTGTGTGGATTTTGAATAGTTACGAATAGATAAAGTTCATTTAACGTAACGTACTGTTATTCGCATAACGTTAAATCTAAACATGCCACATGATTTGTCTGTTTCTTGTATATCTGTGGAGCGATTTTGCTATTTACAGCTAATTGTTATGAACGTTATTTATGCCTTCTTATAGTACAAAACGACGGTCCTTAATTGTTTTAAATCACAAAGTAAGTTATTCTATAATTAAATTTAAAATAAGACACGGGTTCTGAGTTATAGGCGGTGCAATGAGAACTCTTGTATCGAGCTTCGAGACCAAACCTGTTTTTATCGCGAATTAATATTAATAATGAATACTTGAAACGGGCGCGATTGTGAGTTGTATAGTTGTAATTAAGTGCGATTATAACGGCACCGGCAATTACTGACAATGTCTGCGGCTTGCACCGACATTATGTTAGCGCTCGGAGACGCTCGGGGCTCATCGGTGTTGCTCGGATTTAGCTCCGTTTGTATCTGATACAATGTGTTGAGTATTTTTAAATTTGGAATGTTTGATCAGCAAATGATGTACTTAGTGTGGCGCTAATTTATGTTTAAACTTTATTTCTGTGACTGTACCAAAATTTTTATAAGTTTTCGTTAGCGTTTTGTCACACACACGCATACGTAGACAAACACATTGAAACAGACAATAAATAAGAGAGCACTCACATAATGGCCGCGTAACTTTTGCATTTGGCAGTTGTTCAATATATTTGTATTAAATAAGATAAATTACATTGTATCTAGGCATTAGTAGGTCAGCTGAGATCTCGTTTACGACTATAAGAGCAATATTGCGAATATGGCTCGCCACGGGGCGCTGTTCAGATTTCCCGTGGGAATTTATAATAATACTATATTATTTGGTATTAGCTTCCATTACCAGTTTAAATACCAACTAAATCTTTTCGTTCCGTGATACACATTCAATATGTTGCCATACTTTTGAACAGTCTGACATTCCGATCCTGTTACATAGGCCGTGCACGCGTCCTGTGTCGTAGAAAGCGTTTTGTCTAACCGCACATTGTGGTCTTTTTTTATAGACGTATAATAGAACTTCGTATGTGTTTATACACACATGTGTTTTATAATGTTAGTAGGTATGTATATACTAAATTTGTTATTTAATACTTAGAAGTAAAGATGTACCCACCGTTAGAGGAAGAAATAATATTATTATTATGTGATCCAGTTATTAATAGCTGACTGTACAATGACGTAGTACAAAAGTTTCACCAAAGAGAATAGAGAACGGGGGTACAGCAGAGTGTCAAGTCATCACAACGATCGATACACGAGGTTCAGCGAAACCTTCCATTTGATGGGTCGCTGAAATGTGTCTGATCGTTTTTATAATATTATTGACGGTGTTGTTGGTTTAGTATTTAGTAAATGTTCGCTGGAGGATGTGAGTTCTATTCCCAACCAAGACAAACATTGTCTGAATATAATTTAGCTATAATACGTATTTATTTAGAAACAAGTAGTAGTAGAGCCACGCTGATTTCAGTACAAACGAGCCGACTGGACCGGGGCGGTTCTACCCTCACACAGAAGATCAACGTAAAATGACAGCGTGCGTATTGCCGTGTTTCGTTGGTGAGTACGCGATCCAAGGCCCAATAATGCAGAAGCATCATCAAGCCGCCATAGTGTGGGTCACAACGCTGCATTGTTGCATTATTTGCATTCGCATTGAGATGGTGACTACCACTCTTGGATTCTGCTTATGCTTTCCATCAGGCAGAGGCATTTTGGCAAGGTCATACAAAAAAAAGCTATGTTAACTAGAAGTCTCGTTATGATAGATTGGATTGGATTAAGGTGTTATTATTCTTTTCCGTTGTCCAAAAGATTGCCAGTGCTCTTCATATACAAAGATTTAAGCTTGTCTTATCAACATTTTTTTTCACATGCATCAACGTCTTACTGTAATTTAGGCCAGGTACTCGGTTCATCCATGAGTGAGACAATATAAGTACAATGTTCCAGTTTTTAATCAGTGGCCAACTGAGATCTCTTCTAATGTCATGATGTCACATCTCTAGACAAAGATGTGTGACAGTTTCCTAATGGCAAGTGTTTCAAAGAGTTCTTCATACTAGTGTGTCCAGTCATGATCGAATAAAATTTCCTAATTCAAACACACTAAGACTTGTTACCATCAAATATGTATGTCTACATCGAATCAATTACCACGTTTACTTATCGATAGAAAATTATATTCAATTATTTAGAAGAATGAATGCAATTGTCAACTACACGTGGACTCAGTACCATTGATTGTATGCCCATCAAACAATATAGATTCTAGTTGAGAATCGAACCCATAACCTTTGACTTATCAGTCAATATATAAAACTATTCGACCTATTCGCCAATCAATTACTATTAGCTTATTTATTGACTGACATTTATTTAGCTAGTTCTAATGGTTTAATGTTTCCGACTGTACTTTATGATGCTGTTTACTAAAAATGGTTGTGTAATAACAGATAATATATATAATTTATTTTGTCTATGGTTGCACTGGCCACAGTATTCGTCTTTCCTCTATGTTTAAACAAATGATACCTCTTGTATTAATGACCGACGAAGAATTATTTATTTATAAAGATCTCTAACGGAGGATACGTATTACTTATTCAGTAATTTATAATGTATTTAAACTAGCTTTTGGCCGTGGCTCCGTCCACGTGTCCGTTATCGCAAATAGTAGCAGCCTATATGTTGTTCTGATATATAAGCTATAATACTGTAAAGTTTCATCTTAATTCGTCCAGTAGTTTTTGCGTGAAAGCGCATCAAACATCCATACATACATACTTACAAACTTTGGCATTTATCAATATATGTATAAATTGATTTTATAAAAGTACTGAGGTTCTATTTATTGCATTTCTTTAATAACACAACTTCCGTATTAGGAATACACATCTTGTTTCGCAGGGGATTTCCCAAATATTTATAAAAAACTGACACAAAGAACACCTAGACGTTGAACAACAATTAGCGGATTACACAAAGTGTTGTCTCATGTGGGATTTGAACCTACAACACTTGGCGCTGTAGAAAGCGGCGTGGCGACCGCTTAAACCACTAGGCCAATCGTGCAGGCAAAATTTATATATAATAAAATACTATTACTTGTTTCTTTAATGATAAGCAGACCTGAAAACCAAGATGTTTGTAACAATACAGGCAACCAATTTAACAAGTAGTATTAGATAAGTTATCAAAAGCATTTGAGCCTGTCGGCCTAGGAGCACGATCAGTGCAACATAGTCGAAATGTCAGGCTATGAACTTAAAAGTATCAAAATTAGTATAACCTATCAAAAACTAACATTCGAGCGACTAAAAATTATTTTCAAAGCCAAAGAAATGAACGTTCTAATTTAAAGAAACTTTTTTTCTTTTTAAGATGAAGTCAAGATTTGCTTTCAATAGAAGACCATTTATAAATAATTAACAGAAATTTAAATTTGTTGCATAAACTAAAAAATGTACTATATTTTATTTAAATCAAGCCTCTTATTTCGTGTAATAGTTAAAAAAATCTTGCTATAGAATTTTGAAATGTAAAGTATCAACTCACTTTAAGCGGACTATTTCACTCAAAGTGACTTTTAAGTACACACGCTCCATTGAATTCAAAATTTCTGTAATGCGTCGCGCTGGTTTTGTCCACTACGTCTTTCGTACTTCCGACTTGCGAACTGAGACTTCCAAACGTTAATATGAGTTAGGTTACATTGCACCATTTAAATACGCGAACGTACGGATCGATGCGAACAAAATTTTACGTTCTATTTCCGAAGAAACGCGAAACCGACACGAGCATTGGCCATAATAAATTTCTTGTCTTATAAAAATAAAAGTTTTCTTTTTTGTTGGCGCGGGGCGGCGCGTCACAGTGCGCTATCGATCAGCGCGTCAACACTTCCGCGTCACACTCGCTCGTGTTATGAATATGATTTATAATCTTTAAACCTATTATTCTCCTCCTCACTATCTTTAATAAAGTTGTAAAAATATTTTTTTCACAACACATGCAACCGATTACTCGTCTCATTACCGTTAAAATTTTCAAATTGTGCAGTATAAAATGTTTAATATTACATTAAATTTTATTATTTAACTTGGTGCTGTATACAGTTTTACACTATTAATTTAAAAGTTTGTGCGTTCATTTGTTTGTTCCGTTTCGTAGTTGTACTTCTGGGTACGGTCGGCTGTGATGGGGCACGGGGTGCAGCGGTGTGGCGGCTCGAGGCGTGGGGGGTACGCCCTGGCCCCGGTAAAGTTGTGAATTGGCCGCGCACACAGGCCCGGGGAACATTATCGTGATTCATATCGTTTATAATTTTATATTATGTTAAAATGGGGGCGGCGGGGCGGGGGACTGTGGCGGGGGAGGAGGAATATTAAAAATACAAGAGCCCCGCGCAAGTAGGTACTTTGCGCCCGGCACCGTCTGCATGGAAACCACCATTGTTTGAATTCAAAATATTGATCCGTTTTTAAAGTTAGTAGACATCTTAACTTGCAGATAACACCACATGCAAGCTGCATGCAAGATTTTGTATTAACACCCTACAGTACTGTTAAACACAAACTTAATATGTATATACGTAACAGTATCTATATACTTATAAGTAGGTATTTGCTTTTTTATGCAGTTTGGCTGGCAACCTTTATACCTGTGTTTAATTTCACCTAAATTCAATCACACGTTCTACTCGCCATTTATCATATAAATCGGTAATTAAGAAGGCTCATGGCATCCTTAACTACTAAATAAAATAAAGGTAATACAGTAAAAAGAAACTATTGATATAACACGTGCTCAATCTTTGTCATGAATGTACAATAACATTGCCTAAACAACTATTAAACCACAAGTAAAAAAAGTCGATAACCCCTCGTGTGATATTGTCCTTATTTAATCAGCTGAGCACTCCCCTCATTCTCCACTCGCTCTTATACAATTCAATATTAAAACGCATACTTATATTCTTGATGCAACTATCTTTCAGCTAAAGTAAGTTGCACACCGGCAACATACGAGTACTTGCGTTTTCGTACCAAATATGGACCACCAATGGCCAATTAAACCGCCATATTATAATAAAAAATATAATAATATTTTTACACACCCAGCCCCGTGAAATGCAGCTTTTTATATCCCCATAAAGAATTCCTTAATAGTAACCTTACGTCTTATATTGATAAGTAATGAATAACAACAATTCTTATTTATTATGGACATTGGAAATTTCATTAGCATTGCTATTAGAAAACAATAAAGTTGGAATTATATTATGCAGATGTAGATAACGTTTATTACTGTTACGCTAAGGCGCATTATCGCAAGGTTTTATTCAACCGAATTGTGACTATTACATAGTGTAGTGCGACGTGTCCTAGGAATTAGGTAGGTAGGTATTTATATTAGTGCAAAAACTATCGTGCTAGATGGATAGCACCTGTCAACGCGAGATGCCATGTTAACGAACTGCCAATAACGGGAAATAAGTAGCTACACAATTTATTATGGTTTTTTAAACTTCCACAGGTTTTGTAGTCTTTGCTTTGGCTTTAAAACCGTATATCACCATCGAGATTGTAGTACGTAATAAAACGATGTATATCACCATTGTTTTGAAAAGTGTAACGAGAATATTAGTAACGAGTGATTCGCGTTATTAGGTAACTTTCATATAACATATTTAATTGTTACAGAATTGTGCCTTGTCCTGTGTCTTTCGGACAGTGAAAACAGTAACTAATTAATATTAATTCTTCACGTAATTAAGTCAGTAACGTAAAATTAAGTATATTTCGGCTTTTTATAATCAGTTGAATCTGTGATCTTCTTCAAGCAAATATGTAACAAGCTGAAATAAAAAACCCGTAGGGGGTTATTGAGTAATCATACGCCAAAAATGCTTTACATCATTTTGGAAAAGAGCTTATACTCTTACACTGCTGGACCGATATTAACCAAACATAGCTAAGAACCACAGCAAGGAAACTCGCTCTCAAATAAAAAATCACATCAAAAACGGTCCATTCGTTTGAGAGCTACGATGCCACTGACAGACACATAAACACACACAGACAGACAAAAATCGACGTCAAACATTATAACACGCCTCTTTTTGCGTCTGTGGTTTAAAACAACTAACGTTACTGAGATGTTGAAGGCTTAAGAATCTCACAGTCAAAACTGCCAGATACTAACAAAAACTATTAAATTACATGTTTCATACTGGCATCTCTTTCCTTAATATTTAAATGCAGCATATAATTAATTATGAGCATTTAGTAAAACTAATATAAAACATTTCAACTTGAAGCCTCACTTAATCATTCTAATAAGATATAGAACCCCAAGACAAATTATTAAAGATAGAGATAAACCCACTTGCTTTAAATATACACGTATAAATCAACTGTAATTGTAACTAATTTGTAACAATGTAACTAACAGATTCAACGTTATAAAATCGTTACAACCATTGTACTATTTTGTTAAATACCTACCGTTACAATAACGTTACTGTAACGTAACCTTACTTTTGATAATCACGAGTGGCCTTGATACTCTGAGTGATCTGCAACCTTTGCCTCGTGGTTCGAACACAACCTTTACAAAGACAACAGGTCCCCTGTCCCATGGACCTGGCTACTATCTGCGCTCAGGAAGCATCGGTTATAAACAACAAGCGCCTATTAAACGGTCCGCCGAACCGAGAAACACGATATATATAACCATAATTTATATGCAATACAATTTCATTATTAGATGCCTATTTGTGACTCGTTATTTCTATTGTCGCTTTTTCTATTTTATTATCCAACACAATATGTGATTATAATGTGGCTTATAACAAATGAGGTATGTGGGAGTCGGATCGTTCCACACGGGTGGACGCGAGGCAGCTACTAAATTTTTGTATGTCATTACTGTTACAATTGGCGATACGCTGTGTAAATGTTTTTTCCTCTCGACGCTTTATTTTAAAGCGAGTACAAAAATATTTTTAATTAATTTATTATATTTCACAAATGATGTATTGTCCGATACATGTTTTTAGCCGATAGTCTGTTTACTCGTTAATATTTTAAAACCTTTCCATTTGTTTTACGAATTGTATTTCGTGTTTCGCTGTAATAATTAAAGCCGTCGTTTCTAAAATAATTGTACGTTTTCATTCGTAATGAGTGAAGGAACACGAATAACAGTCATAATGCTGTGTTAAAGCAAAACTTTACAAGAATTTTATCGTGCACAGATTTTTGGTTGAAACGGACCGAATAAATGTATTCAGTTTTTGTTTTTATCCTTGCTGTATATGAAGACTTCATAGAAACAGTATGGGGTGCTTCGTGTTTGTCGATGTAGTTTGCAGTACTCGCGACTGGATTCTGGGGTAAGCAGAGAACCTCTATTAAGACCCTACATTCGCCAATTATAGGAGCTTTTAACCGTAACCACATGTAATATGCCCTTTGAAAAGTCTTCTATTCTTTAAGTATCTCACCATTATTTTCTTTACACAGTGATGCTGTGTTTGTGTGTGAAAGCTTACATAAAGCTAATTGAGTACTTGAGAATATAGTTGTTAAAATTAGTTTCCAAAAGAAACCAAAAAGAAAAACTATAATTTTTTGCTTCTAATTTGTAATTAAGAACTTTTCAGTCTAAGTTTAAACGTTACTTATATCAAATAATCATTTTATTATCAATTTTTCGTGTATCCGTATCTGCTAGAAAGCTAATGTTATGAGGTTACTAAGTTGAATTTAGTTTATAAAAATATTTTTTAGAACAAAATTAAAATCAATACATTATCCGAATCAAAAGTAACAAAACAAGCGAGTAAAACTGCGGGGCGTTGCTAGTTAACTAAATATAACAGGAAGTATGTAAAGATACGTTTCTTTTGTATAACTTAATTAAATTTTCTCTTTACTATTAAGCAAATTATGATTGCAAGAAAAGTTTATGATTAATAAATTAATTATTGAATACGTTAGTGATGTGGCTACGCACGTTTGTCATTGACGAGTTTAACGAGTTGTAATGGTGTTGAAAATAGCCTTAATATGTCTTGTAACGCTACAATTTTTTAAACAAACACGTCTCCATGTTTGTATCTGTCTGTTATATTCCAGTCACAAAAAATGTGTCTCTTTATTTACCTGGGTACACGTTAAAACTCATATATACCTACCTACTTCTTCAGCGTGAACAATACCTTTTTTATTTGAGACTTTAGACTGCATTCATAAAAAATAAGATTTAAGAAATGTAATAATGAATTCGGTTTTTAACTATTCAAAATGTGATCATCTCTAGCTGTACCTATACGATTTTTTTAATCCTACTACTATTATATAGGCGAAAGTTTGTAAGTATGGATATATGTATGTATGGATGTTTGTTACTCTTTCACGTAAAAACTACTGAATGGATTTGAATGAAACTTTACCACAATATAGCTTATACATCAGAATAACACATAGGCTACTATTTATAAAGATATAGCTTCGCCTCGCGGCGTTGCCCGCAGTTATCATCGTACCGCGGGTAGCACCGCGGGGTTCAGCTAGTAATGAATATGTTTAAAAGAATGGCATAGAATATAAGTTTATTGATTTCAGTATATCAGCAATTTGCATAAGCATTGAAAAGAAAACTTTAATACCGAAAGCAAAAGGATTAAATAAAAAATCCGATTAAATTTTATTATAAAACTAACTTTAGCGTGCGGCGCCGTCCGCTTGTTTGTCAAGAATCAAAATATTTGCCGTTAAAGCAGCACAGACAGACAGACAGAGTTACTTTCACATTTATAATATAAGTATGGATTATATTAGGTAATAGGTCCTCTATTCTTCTTCAAACTACCTACCTAACTACACTTCATTAATTCCCCGATACTGAAGGCAATGTCGTCTAGAGACATAACCGGCACGCTTGTCGCTGGGCCGTTATGGGCATGTCTCCCGACGAACCGACGGTCATTGGAGACGCAATTTGCTAGAGTGGAGACCGCGATTAGGCAAACGAAGTGTAGGACGCCCTGCAGCACTATGGACCGATTTGAAGAAAGTGGCTGGAAGCGGGTGGATGCGAACTACACAAGACCGGGATAGGTGGCACTCGGCGGTTGGCGGCGGCAAATTGATTAGAAGGCAAGATGCATTTAAATAAAAATCAATCATTTTTTTCCTAACTTAAGTACCTACCTTACCTACTTTATTGTGTAGAAAAGAGAGGGTCGACCTTACCTTCCATAGATTCCAATTTGTGACTTTTCCTTCAGCGTCACGCTCCCCATAAGAACAACACGCTCTCTCCCTATCATTTACCTCTAACTTCTCCGAATAGTATACAACCGTTCAGTAAAAAGTTTGTGAGAAATCTTACAGTGTGACTTGATTGTGTCTGTAATGGAACTCTATTATCCAAATGCCATACAGTTTTAACTCCATCTAACTGCCAACCAATAACAAACCTTACTGCATCGCCAAGCCGTCCAAGTTCGATTACCTCTCATAATGTTTAAGACGTAATCCATTCGTATCAATGAAAGATCGCAAATTAGTCGCATTATAAACGAATTCATTCTTACGCTGTTGTAATAAGATTTACGTTTCTTTGTACGGAAGCTTTGTGAATAAATCCCTATTGTCATTTGTAACAGAGCTAAGGAAATTGTTTTAATATAAGGCGATGTACATACGATGCGATTAATTAAAGTTATGTCAGTGTCTGGGCCGTGCTGTTGATCTGAGCAAATCTGTTTGAACTTGTCTAATATCAATTTAGATGGTTGGAACTGGTTTCTCTTGTCATTTAGATGTATTTAATATACTTGCCTCTGTCGGGTCTAGGTTTCTTTTAATAAACCTCGATTAGCTTCTTAAAGTGATACTAAAAATAGAGTTGTGATAAAATGTCCGCGTTGAATACACCTCTGTCTGTCCTATCTGGGGGTCTGTCAGTCTTGAGTCTAAATATATTTATTTATGGAATTAAGAAATTAAAATATTATTTGGCAGAAATGGTTGGTTTTGTAGTGATAAAGTTATGGCATATTTTTTGATTTATGGCCCTGCCAAAATGACTCTACTCTGCCTGATGGAAAGCATAAGCAGAACCCAAGAGTGGTGGTCACCATACTTATTGCGAATGCAGACAGTGCAACAATGCAGCATGGTGACCTACACTATGGCGGCCTAGTAATACTTCTGCATCATTAGGCTTCCGGTTTCACACTCACCAACGGAGTACGACAGCACGAATGCTGTCATTTTACGTTGATTTTCTGTGGTCGAGGGTAGTACCGCCCCGGTCGAACCGGCCCGTTCGTACTGAAATAAGCGTGGCTCTACTGCCTGTATGCAATAAAGTGTTGAGTATTTAGTGACCTGTTTCGAATCGGTTGTTTCGGTTCTCATTCACAACAAATAATTTCGAAATTAGTTTTATCACATGTTCTGTTTTGAGTGTTATTTGTGTATAATCTGCATGTATTTAGAAATATACTAGTTACCGTAGTACAGTCTATGTCTAGTTTTGAATCAAACGGCTGTGAGTCGGTCGGCCGGCAATGAGTTATGTCAAATTGTTATTATTTTCACGACATATATACGATACACGTTGTCCTGTTCTCACACACGATTAAATACGTAAGGAGCAATTTGTGCATCTGAGACAACACGATACTAATACATTTAGCAAATGAACACTACCAACACCTGCTGGAAGGGAACAGGTGAACAACGTAATAGGTGACCACTCAAATTATATTTATACATGCATTTTTAATATTCATTGAAATGTAGATGCAGTTGCAAGTTTAAGACTGGGGCAGACAGCAGACGGGGCGGTACAGCGACGTGACGTCATGTATTTGTTGCTACAAGATGAGAAACATAGATGCCGCTAACTGTAACGTCACGTCATCGTCCCAACCTGTGTCTGTCTCAACCCTTAGAGTTTGTATTACCATTGTAACGGCTAATTAATATGTGTCCGATTCTTTATGCTTTCATACCGCTTTAATTAAAAATAACATTATTTAAGTTAGCGATACTGGTAACACCAAATAGTGTTAATCGCGTGAAATAATGAACTTATGATAGTGACGCATCGGAAATAGTGAAGGGTGGCAACCAGTACATACTTTGATCAGCACCATAAGTTACTAATATGTTCTTAGTTTGTGATACTCTTCTAGGTGGAAGTGCTTCCTCAGACGAACTATTACAATTCTTGTTGTGTCTACTATCTATGAGATAATATAAGCTTCATTTAACTATCGCCCATAATACCCAATGTAAAGTGTCTTTGGTAGCATTAAATATGCTACTGTACTTTAATTTACCATTTGGTAGATTTATTTTTGATATTGGAAATTATTTTTTGTCCTAATAGTTATTACTTAGATATCTTATTTTTTTATAAAATACACCCGACTCTTGCAGCTATAAATATCGGCTATAACAGAAGTCTCTAAGACTACACATAAAACACGTATGTTAAACTGTATTTCCGTTAGCTGCAGTCCACAGGTAATTGACGTCGTTCTGATTGGTTTGATAGGATAAAAAGTCTGCTTTCAATATCCGCCTGCGAAAAGCCTCCCGGGCTAGTCTGGACTTTACCAAAACTCGATTTTAAATTTTCGAAAATCCACTATTTTATTTCTTTTTAATGAAAAACTGCCTGTGATATGAAAAGTGGTATATTTTTTTCATCTCTTTATTTTTTACGTTGGTATTTCAGAATGTTTAAACCAGGTTGTTGCGAGGAGCCATGGGGGAGGTAGGTATAAAAGATGGAAGATGTCATTTTCTAGATGTCTTTCATGTAGAAGGAAATTAAAAGTAAATTAGTAAGTGATTACTTTAGGTTAGATATTACGAGTTATAATAGTTTTTAAAAGTAGATTTTTAATTAAATTTATCCGAATCAGAACTCATACACACAGGTTATACACAATTCATACACAGTACACAGGTTGTACTAATGTAAAATACCTATGTTTTTAAAGTACCTTTAAGCAAATACATTAACAAACAGGTCAAATGATAATTGATAAACACACATTAAGTTAGAAATCGGACTCACGGCTTTTGGGCTAATGACTGCTAACCATTAGATCAACAGGTTCCTTGTGATTTGGATCAACCAACTCATGTTATCATCATCAGCTCGTTGCAGTTCACTTCTGGACATATGCCTCTCATAACGCACACAACAGAGCCCGGTCAGTTGCTCCATCCAGTCGCCGCCAGCTCAACACGTTCACACAGCGGTTCTGCTCCATATGTGATCAGCCCATTGCCACTTTAGTCTACTGACTTTCAGACCTATGTCGGTCACTTTGGTTCTCGTCCCACCTTTAAGCTACAAATAATTGAATCTAAAGTTGAACACAGACAGAAATTCAATTTTGAGACAAATAAATAAAAAGGTATATAAACTTAATTACATCTAAAATTAGAGCTTTTAAAAACTTACGTTCTTTTATATTAACATTAACTGGATGTTATTGGTTATGTACCACACATAGCCACTTGTCGAGTAAATTTTAAATTCTTATTATGATTAATTAAAAAACGCAAGAAACAAGTGTTGCGGTTGGTTTTTACTTATGGCAACACTGTTGCAAGTACCCATTATAGTGGTACTAGGCATCAACTCAGAGCCTGTTTATTGTAAACGTCTGGCGTCCATTTACCGTTATTGGTGCAATTCATAATTTTATTTATTGTTTATTAGCGTTATATTAGTTCTGTCTAATGTACATTCCATAACATGTCGTTCTGTAATACCTAAATAACTTTAATTAAAAACAAAATCGTAAATCTGTTTGATACCTTTTGACAAATAAAAAAATGATTCCATATTTAAATATTTAGAAGTTAAAAATAAAGTCCCACAATACACAAGGAAGGGTTGACTTTGGCACAGATAAGTAAGAATGCAAGTAGATAATTCTAAATTATTAGAGTCGTGTCGTAGTTGAACCATAACGCGATCCTTCTTATAAACACCCTGCAGCTAGGGGTCGATGCCCCGCCGAATGGTAGCACGTAGTCACTAATTACAGTATATTTTATTGTTCCCCCAACTATTACTATCAATACAGACATGGCGAGCAGGCACGAATGCGGGCAAATAATTATAATTACATTTTATTCTTATTTCATTTTATTAATAGTTGCGACCTTCCTGCGCACGTAACAATGTTGACATGTTTGTGTGTTGGTCTGATGCTAGTTTTGTGTACATGTGTGTATGTGCAAGGGCTCGTTCGCACGATGCAAGTCAGTTCCGTTTTCCATCCATGTGTGTTTCTTATAATTTCTCGTGTTTGTGTCGGGCATTTATGCTATTTTTAAAAACGTATCTTGTCATAATTGAGAGACTTTAAAATTTACTTTTTATTTTCGTTGTCCTTTGTTTTTTTGCAATACGGGTGTTAGTAGATTTATTTTATTTTAAACTGGCAATTTATCCGTGAACGAAATGTAGGGTAGAACACAAATTTTGTTTGGATTTTTCTGGAGTGATAAACTTAGGGTGGGAGGTACATCTGCTGTTCCGGGCTACAGGCATGTCATTTAGGTACTTACGTAATTATAAATGTAGTAGCCAGAAATGGGATAATGATGTGCTCTGTGAGGCATACATGTTAATTTATTGTCGTCCTTCACCACAGACATTAATTTTAGTAAAGGAAATCTAGTAAATTATATGTCCATAGACTTTCATTGTTGGACAACCTGTTTTAGTAATGCTAATTAATATTGGTAGAGATCACGCGGCGGTTGAATTTCGACCGTTGGAATGTCTTGCTTTATTTCATTGACGAATGTAACTGCTTTAATCGTATGGACTTTAGTGACATGATAGGTTAAAAAGTATACTGGCCTTTTTAAATTGTATGTAGCTGTTTTTATAAAAAAAAATTTAAAGAACATTACGTTTTTTTTAAATTACTAAGTTTCCTATACTTACTTTATATATGTATACGATCTGCTTGTGGCACACGTCATTTCCTTTCTTTCTTTTTTTTTCAACTTTGTTTATTTGCCATTATATACCATTGGTTTTGTTGCCTATAATTACTCTAAAATTCTCATTCAATGCGTAGGCAACATGGTTCGGAAAATAAAAACTTATTTTCAAAAAACGAAACAATTATTTAAACTTTTCAGTGCGTATTTGCATTTATGAACCCACGGCTCCACCTGCGTGTATGTAATAGTATAACCTCTGTTCTTCTTCAATAATCAAAGCATAACAAACAGAGTTACATTCGAATTTATAGTATTAGTGTAGATTAATAGAAGTGTGTACATTGTAACAAACACCAAAGTAGTTTGCGCCATGCACCATTTGAATTTTGCATCATTCAATCTATCTCGCGTTGTTGGCGTATCTATTCACTGTTAAACAATGGGCTAATTAATGTTATACAACACGGCCCGTTATTATTTATATTATATTGTATGTACATTATAATTATTATTGTTTTCCGTTCGTTGTTGATGTTGCCGATTTATTATTCATGTTTTATTTACGCTACGTTGCGTACATACTTATATGGAGAATTTGATGTTTCGTTAACAATATTTACATTGCATAAATATTGCGTGAAGTATGAAATACTTCTTAGTTTACGAAAAGTCTATTTCTATAAAGATTTTTATAAGCATTCGATACAATAAGCCTAGGTTTTCTTCCGAATAATTTTGTTGCGGGCTTTTGTCATGACTCGGTGTTCGCGGGTCACTGCTGTTAATCCTGGTCTAAAGGAGTTAGGAGGAGTGGTGGGCGAGATTAGGCCCAATTCAAAATACATTTTTTAACCGACTTCGAAAAGGAGAAGGTTGTATGTTCAACTTTACAGATTTTTTATGTATATTCAACGACTACACCGTCACTTATGGACCGACATTTTTTTAAATTCACTTTTTCTGGTCTGCTGAAAGATGACATCGGTTAATTAGTTCATTACTATTATATCTGAATTCAATTATTATTTTTACCAAGTGAGTTACCTGAGCCCTAACTTTTCTCCCCATTCATTTTAAGAGAGGGGGAGGCAGTCTAAATCTGGTCATGCACTATGTTTTTCATGTGTCCATCGGCGTTGATAAACCCTTACCATCAAGTCTGCTCTTTGCTCCTATAATAGGTAATAGCTATGGGATCCAATAGGGTCCCACATAATCACTACTTTTAATCGAGTTTTGTAAACATTATACTTATACTACAATATATAGATTGGTATGCCATAATTATCTAGTGTCAAGAAAATCATGTCTGTTTATAACACGAAAGCAGCTTTGTTTTTTGTTGTCTGAGTGCACGCGGAGTGCGCAAGGCCAAGTTCTTGGAAAGTCGGCCGCGAGCCACCGTCCCGTGTTTACAAACATCAACCATTTCGAAGCATTTTCGAACCCTCTATGTCCACACACGCTTCTTGCTAAGAGTGTTATAACCTTAATGTGAAATGATTATTAAAATACATAACTGTAATAATTATTTCAGTTTTACCTATATTTTTATTCTTTAGGTCAAATTTTTGAGGCAATCTTTTTATATCTGTAGCAGAGTTAAATTAACAATAGAATAGGAAACAAATATATTTAGGTTTCAATTGCTTTCTGACTATTTATGAAATATTCGCTAGAGAGAAGTATTTCTTCGATTTTGACCCAAGATCGGAGCCCTGAAGATAAAGTTTGTACAAAAATAATGAAGAATAATCACCAATTTTAACAAAAGAGAAACCGACTTCAAGAACTTAGCCAAATTGAAATGGGGCTACACGGGAAGCACCAGCTTTTAAATAAAAAAAGAATTATCAAAATTAATTCACCCAGTCGAAAGTTATGAGGTAAGAAAAAAAAGAAAAAAAATACATACGAATTGAGAACCTCCTTCTATTTCGAAGTCGGTTCATAAAATCAATGTATATTTAATTCACGGTACTTTGTACTGTCGAAATAACTATAAGTTCCTTATCACATAAAAGTGAGATATTTTTTAAGAACTTGGCGTCACTACCTTTGGCATCTATTCTGTAACTCAGAAGATGAATCTATACTATTATTATGTTAACTAATATCACATTATAATATCTATTTTCATATAAATAACATCAAATATGGCTCGACAGATGGTATAATTCAGTGCGACGAGTACGAACTCTTATTTATAGGCGGCGCTGTCAACCGACGTACGTTCGGGGAAAAAACGTATTAAAATATATTGCGTTTAACTTCCTTCGCGTTTTGCACGAAAAAAAGAAGAAATGTTAAACACATAACTCTCTCATTTTCTTGGGATTTGATTTACAATTGCTTTGTTGAATTTGTTTATTTTTGTTAACAAAATTAAAACTGTTCCGTATGTTTTAGCGGTTTTAATGATGTTACTAAGAATGAGTGATACAGAACACACCCTTTGACGTCAGCTCAGCTGTTTATTAATATACATATCTTCTTTTGATAGTTTTAGTTTGTCATTCAATTGTAATCTTTTCCTTTGTTATGCCGCTAGACACTAAATTGTTAGTCATTTACAGAACTGACGTACATACCACTGCTGAACATAGGCCTATTAGAAAAGGAGTTTTGGCCTTCTATACTACTCTGGCCAGAAAGGTTTATATAGGGAATGTTTTAACTTGGGTCCGGTTATGTTAATTACAGCAGTTCCCCGACCCTTCCCTCCTCAGGCGCTGAGTGGCACCGTGTGGTTTTAGTCGGTCCCATTCCGACACACCACCCCAATACCAACCCCGGTGGGGTGTCGGCCCGTGGGAGTTTTCCACACTTTAAAAAAAAGGTTAGGTTTTAAGTTCGATGTCTTCCGTCTTTCGTCTTCTTCTTTTTGCTGTGATGTTGTCATAGCTTGCTCCCTTAGTCGGCTCTTACGACACTCACAGAATGAAAACGAGTGACATTAAATATTCTTAATCCTCACCACACGTAGTCTAAACTGTCACTGACCTCGTATCATTCTTCATATGATTACGAATTGATAATTTAATAAAATATATTTTATTTTAAACGTTATTATTATACCAACTCAAATTGGTTGAGCGAGACATAAGTAGTTTTTTAATAAGACCTATTCCATTAATATGTCAGAGAAGAGTAAAGCGGAGTTGAAATTTTATAATTTCGGTTCTCAGAATATGAGATTAAAATATTTCGTGTGTGGGGCGACGAGATCACATCGTGGCAGACCGACAGCCAAGACAGGGCACGTATTCGTATCATATATATGTTGGTCGAGTCGAGTAAAATTTAACTTTCCTAATCGTACCTAGATGTTTGTGTAGGTATCGGTTTTTAAAATAAAAACTAACTGCTAGTAACGTTATTACTACGACATATAATATCACTAACAGTATTCAGTAGTAGTCAAAACAAAATACTACGTTTTTCTTTTTAAATTTGCGTTAAAAAGTTTAAAAAAGAAAAAAAGATGAGACTAACTTTTGCGGCCCGACCATGTGACCGGTACAGTCGCGACTATTAAACACTTGCATCTTTTTTGTCGCGAGTCCGCGGACCGCCCAAACGCCAGCTGCGTGCTACAATAAAGTTGAAATAAAACTTTTTGCCGGCTTCCGCCTCGGGGGTCGGCGTAAACGTACATTTTTATGAATACTTAAACTAATAATTAACGCCGCACTTAGTCGAGCTTAGAACACTGTTTACGACTAAATTTTCTTCGAATGCATTGTTTGTTACATCCACAACCGGCGCGTTGCGGTCCATTTTCCATGCGGCTCATTATTCCGTATCGGGCTCGTGCCACTTTTGCGCGCCATATTTTCAAATTGCAACATTTTATTCTTGAGTACTTTTTTACTTATTATAATTAATGGTTTCACTGTATGTGGATTTGCCTGCCTGTGTTGCCCACAAAGTGTAGCTACGCGTAGCGATAACGAAACGAACATTAATTTTATTAAGGTTCTTAGTTAAAAATTAAAGCTTTAAAGTTACTGGAAACGTAATTGCTTGATTAATTGTATACATTTATGTAAATAAATAAAAAAAGGAAATTATCTTCATGCTCTTTTATACAATCAATATTCTAAATTTCATGTTGCAAAGCTTGGTCACAAATAATTTATGATTTTATGGTGCTCGATTTCATAGACATATACGCTCTATATAATAGAAGCTATTTATTTATTTAGGTATACCAACAGCACACATACGATACACAAAAAAATATACAATAATATTATCTAGTATGCATGCCTATCTAGTACACACAACATTCACTGTACTATGTGTGAAACTTCAACTTAATGTCCATTGAGAGCAGCAGGTTCAGGGTCCTTTTCATGTTATCATACCATTTAGGTATCGCTTGGTATATTTTGTGTTCAGCTTAGCCCTTTTGGTGTACTATTTAATGTTTAACACAGTCATGAGTAACAATGTTGTGTGCGTGAGTAGCCACATTGTCTTACCTTATAAGAGCAAGTGGCGTTCAGTTAATGTGGAAGGGTAGGGTGACATCTGTCGGTAGTGCAATGCATTAATCCGCCTTTGTTATTCAGTAAAGACAGGGTTGTCAATAACAATAACTGAAGCATGTTTTTAAATTCTGTTTGTAATCAAACCATTAACAATTTTGAAACAATGCTGCCTCCTAACTACTTTGTTTGAATTTTACTCTTTTAATAAAGTTTAATAGGTTAATAAGGTAATAAATATAGGTATTGTATATATCTATACAATTTGAAATGGCTACTGAATTACTTCATGTTGCATATTTATATTATGTTTTAGTGATATATATTTACTTTAAAGCTGTGTGATAATAGAAAAACAAAAATAAATCGCATCATTATTAGTCATCTAAACATAAGTGACATTAAAATATGTAAGTAAATGTAAAAGGTAAAATATTTAAGTTTCGACATTGACGAATTATGAACTAACGATAAGTTTTGGACAACCCTATCCAAACTACAGGTGCATTGTATGTTAAAACACGAATAACTAAAAAATATAGACAGGCGTTAATAAACAGTATTAATTTAATTCGGAGATATTGATTAGAGGGGACAGCGATTAGGGTGTTAGAGTCAGCTGTAACTACATTGAGGAATTTACCACTTTCAACATTTCGAGCCTTAAGATACATTAAAAATACATGTTGAATTGGTTATCTTTGTCTTGGCTTCATTTTACGGCAACACTAGCGTTATAAAAAACTTAAGAAATCTAAATTTAAATATAATAAATAAATAAATAAATATTCCGGACATCTAACACACAACGCCATCTAAGCAGAGCTTGTGTTATGGATACTAGACAACTGATATAAATACTTATATACTTTTTTTTTGTAAATACATACATATTATACATAGAAAACACCCAAACTCCGAAACAAATATTTGCAGGTCATACAAACATTTGGTCCGACCCGGCTCTAGATAGGTATAAAAATAAATAAATGTAAGTACATAATTAACTTTTCAAATTTTCACATTTTTTTTAATGATTGGAGTACATCATTACAAACTTCATTTGTTAATTTAGGATTCTTAGACGGAAGTTGGGGAGTGTGATTATTTTTTAAAAATTTAAAAATGAATTCGCAACTTTCCAAGTCTGAGATAACAAAAAAAACATGAAATAAACAAACTAACAAATGTTGGACCTAAATCCAGTTTTAAAGATGATTAAATAAACTCTGAGGGCCCATCAAAGCATCTCACTTCAAATATTCAATTGATAAAGAACGATATAACAAAGTAAATGTGATACCGAGGCATACAACTAGATAATTTAATAGAATAATAAATGTTAACATCCGTATTAAGAGCACTAGGGGCATCGCATTGTATTGAAGCGACAACAATGAGTACGGCGAGGATAAAAGTACGTATTATTTTACTGTACAGTCGAGTGAAAAAGTCTTAGAGTCTGCCTCGCGAGTCGGCGCCAAAGTATGCTCTCGAGAACGCTTCAAACGCGCAAAGTCGACGCGTCAACTGTTGGAAAGTCACGCTGAGATTTTAAAATTTTAAGTTTTTTCTATCCAAGTTTAACGTTAATTTAATAAAATGTAAGATGTTCATTAAGACTTTTTTCCACGGGCGTACTTATACGACAGATTCGTTCCGCCGTCGGACAATTAATATTAATTAAGATTTAAATTGGTCTAATTACATAGAGCCCAGCCCATCTTCAGCAGGCAAGCGGGCTATTCTTTGTGTGCAAACGAAATGTTAAACATTTTTTTCTGTCCGGTTATGATTTATGAATAAGAAATTTTTAAATAAAATTTCATATGGAAACAGTTACTTTTTAGTGACAAACGTAAATATTATAATAACAAATATGTTAAATCTTAAAATCGTTGACTAATTGCTTTATATTATAATAACAAATATGTTAAATCTTAAAATCGTTGACTAATTGCTTTAATGTTTGTTTTCAGGTACGTAACATTCATATTTACATTTACTTCGGCCATACCTCTGGTAAGTTAATTTTGTCTATGCCAAATTAAAAATGTATACACTTCAATATAAGGTATATTGTACAATCCGTAAGGTAGAAAATTTTTTTGAAGAGGAATTACTTGCAATAACTCATTAGTTAGTTTGATCTCATGACTAAACCTTTGACTTTTAAAATTTCTTTGAAATTGGCACTAAATAGGAAACTAAGATACACGATAGCTCATGTCTAAAGTAATTTATCCCATCTATGATTCAAGTGCTCAATTCAATTATATACTTAGAAACTATACACGAGAGTTTAATTTGCTGAATTCAAATTATGTGTCGCGGTTGTCAAAGTATAAAGATAGTTATATTAAAAAATAGTAGATATACCTACCTGTGAATTTCTGCTCAGTGTACTAAAATATGCATCAAAGGAAAATTAAAAATATGCATGTAAAACTGCATCTACACTTCTATAGGCGTGTTTAGTATGTAGCCTCTCGTTTTCGTTAAGTGCGGTGTGAAACTGTTATATATGAACCTGACTGTACCACCAGTTACATACAAAGCTAACTCTTGCTTCATACGTAATCGCTCTTTTAGAAGTTTGCGACAAAAATGTAGTTAACCATTAATTTTATAAACTTGGTTCCGCATGTTTAGGAATTTCGCACCTGGTAGTAATAGTCTTATGATATACTGGTATAAGGGGAAAATGATTAGACGAGGTAACTGAAGGTAAGTGATTGCCGCCGTCTATAGACAAATCAACAAACGGAACTCAAGATTCGCGAGTGCCAGTCCTCGCTCTGAGTCTTCTTACCTCAGGTTCTGAGGAAGAGGTTTTGGGCACCGGTAATTGCACTCACGAGATTTTGGTATCATTCTGGTTGCCACCGGGCCATTTGCCAAAGCATGGTTAGAGTGACAAGAGGTACTCAATCCATTACGAGAGATTTAAAATGGGTTCTACGTCCGTTTCTTATGTTTTTTATTTGTAGACTTGTCATAGTGACTCTACTCTGCCTGATGAAAAGCATGAGCAAAATCCAAGAGCAGTGATCGCCATACTCATTGGGAATGCAACAATACAACTTGGCCACCCACACTATGGTGGCCTATTTCTTGTCTAGTTCTTGAGGTCTCGGGTTCGATTCCCGGGTCGGACCAATTGTTTGTATGATCTACAAATATTTGTTTCGGACTTTGGGTGTTTTCTATGTATAATATGTATGTATATTTACAAAAAAAACTATATATGTATTTATATCAGTTGTCTAGTACCCAACTATAAATAAATATTGGGAATAATAAAGGCTAGGAAGATGATGATGATGTCTAGTACCCATAACACAAGCTCTTCTTAGCGTGGGACTAGATAGCGTTGTGTGTAAGATGTCCGAAATATTTATTATTTATTATTATTTAGATGCTTCTGTTCTGTCTCATTAGGCCTCCGGTCTCGCACTCACTAACGAAACATGATAGCACGAATGCTGTCATTCAGATTGGTCTTCTGTGAGAGGGTAGTACCGCTCCAGTCAAGGACTGTTCGTGCTGAAATCTTAAACGTCTACTATCTATTGTAATGTTTCTTAAAAAAGTAATAACTAGAAGTGTCCACTATAGAACACAGGTTATGTTATAAATTATTTTTTACAACAATTATAGAATACTTAAACATGGTAGGTAGATAAAAAACAAAAGGTATTCAGGTCATCAGACGGCAATGAATTCACCAACAAATAAAAACATTTACAACAAAGTTAGCGGCCTACTTATCTGTGCAGTAGTATCTGATAATAATAAGTACTAAAGGAGGTTTTATCTGGGTTTGCAACATTGTTACGTTAATAAATCTGTATCTATAGACAATTACCTGTCTGTCAATGCTACGGTTAAACGGTGGTTAAACTCAATTTGTACGACCCTCATTCGTGTAGTTTTTCTTTGAAAAATATCCATACGGGTATGTCGTATGGATTATTTTTATCGCGAAAACAGTTTTTTTTTTAGAAATAATTCATGTTTGACGGCATTCATATAATTACAGTGACTTTGTTGTATAAGAGACTTATATATTGTTTATAAATACAGGCAATGAAATTTGATCCTGATTTTTTATGGTTTATAGGAAGATCCATTAGACAGACACCTGTCGTTCAAGAGATGGTCTTTGGTAACACACATTACATAACATTTTTTACGTCCACTCGCTGACAGGCAACGTCAGAACTGCTTAACACTGGTTTTCTCTGAGACCATGGTCCCACTCAAGAGTTCAACTATTTAGATATCAATAGTTTGTAAAAAAAATTAGATTAAATTAACGGTTGCATTTTTGCGGAACCCAAATAATATTCTTCGCACCTTGCGTCACGGTGACGATTGTTCCTCAATTTAACGCTCTGCTTTAGTGGATCATTGAGTTTGCAAAGCTTTGGGTTAGCACCACGAAAGTGCTAGATCTCTCTCCCTTTTAATGGCGCGTTGGGAATGTTTTTAGTAACGTGACGTCACTATTCCCCTTTGTCGGCGCGCCGTGATAATTTGTCGTGTTCCGACGGCGCATTTGAATAAATGTAGCGCGAGACGTGAGTGCCTCAATTATATAGCATTACAGTTTTATATACTGCTGTTAGGAACTCTAAGCGCCACTAACTGTCGTTCAGAATGTTTTGCACTGATTACGCACACCTTTTTAATTACATATGGGTATTATCTCACGAACCGTAGCCAAAGAGTTCAAGTTGACAATCACATCAGTGACGAGGTGAATCTGACTCATGGCGTACCGCAAGGAAGTGTACTTGGCCCCACCCTCTTTCTTCTCTATATTAATAGACTATGCCAGCTGTCTGTAGCTGACTGCGAGATCTTCGTGTATGCAGACGACACGGCTCTTGTGGTCAGCGCAGAGACGTGGGACTCTGCCCATCGCGCGGCTGAAAAAGCTCTTGTCCAAATCATGAACTGGCTCTCATCCAAGTTGCTCACTCTTAATGTGTCTAAAACTCACTATATCACCTTCTCGGCAAACACTGTCACACAGCCTATTACATCTGACATTAAAATACATAACTGCCACCAAACAAACACAAATTGCACTTGCCCATCTATACGTAGAAGCTCCTGCATTAAATATTTAGGAGTATACATTGACCACACATTGAGTTGGCATAAACATATCGATATGACAGTGTCGCGAGTTCGTAAAGTGATGTTACCCATGAAGAAATTAAGACGGGTGGCTGATGGCGCACTATTGAAAACGGTTTACTTTGCCTTAGCTCAGTCTCTCCTTACCTATTGCATATCTGCTTGGGGTGGTACATATAAAACCTATCTTCTGCGCCTTGAGAGGGCACAAAGAGCTGTTTTGAAGGTCATGCTCTGTAAACCTTACCGCTATCCAACTACTCAGCTGTTTAGAGACGTATCTGTTCTCAGTGTCCGACAACTCTGTGCGCTTAACATAATTCTACGTATGCATTCTAAATTAAGTTACAACCCAACGTTACTTAATCTTAAACGACGAAAGTATCTTGTCTGTCCACCTGTTGCTACCAAGACAATGCTGGGAAGCCGAAGCCACCTAAGTCTCAGTAGTCACCTATACAACACAATCAACAAAGTCTGCAATATATATCCCCT
Organism: Spilarctia lutea; assembly: GCA_916048165.1. Classification (NCBI taxonomy): domain Eukaryota; kingdom Metazoa; phylum Arthropoda; class Insecta; order Lepidoptera; family Erebidae; genus Spilarctia; species Spilarctia lutea. The sequence continues at coordinate 24,695,616 of OU696470.1, read as the reverse complement.
GCCCAAGGCTAAATGTAAAAGTGTGGTTAACGGCTATCTCCAAAAGTTGACTTACGATGAGACTGAGAAATTATTTTCTAAGGGACCTTCATAGATTATGGCGTTTTGGATGTAAAAAAAATGCACACACATATACACTAATACCCATAAGCACAGACACACACACATACACAGACACACACACTCACACTCACACACACACACACACACACACACACACATGTACACACACACACACTATTGAGCATGTACGCGCACTAGTCTCACACCAAAGTAGCCAATATTTTTGCACCATAACTTTTTACTTACATCACCTTGACAATTCTAAACTATAGAACATTATATATACTGTAAGAGGAAGGCGCCAGTGTCTGTAACACAGTTTATACTATCATAGACACTGGCGTTCACTCTATCTCGCTGAAATTAAACATATGTTCTTAGTGATGTGCTTATATGTATGACTGAGATAGAGAAAATGTTGTATGGCTTTTTGTTAATAAACTATTATTATTATTATCAGGTAGTTATTTTTATTATGATTTAGGAGGCAAATGTAATAGTCAGTAGCTACTGGGTCTAATATACAGTGTAACTTTAAGAATAACGTGTCCCAAATTAGAGAGGGATTGCCATCCGCTTATTAAAACATAACCCTCTTTTTAGAAAGGAGAATTTTGTTTACTTTATCATACTAGCTAGATGGATTAGAATTTAATTTGGTTCTGTTTGCAGTGAAGTTGTCCCGCTTATGGCACCCAGTACCAGTGGTGATACTTTAGCATTGCATTGAAGTGGGTTAGGTATGTTATTTGCGTTAGTTTTGACTGACATTTCTTATTAATATAATAACAATGTGCATATCCTGATATAATTCCGATAGTTATCATGTATTAGTGTGCAAATTAAAGTCGAATGTGGCATATATGAAATGATGTGTGGTGCTCAATAAAACCTCCAACTTGGAGATCAGTTATATGAAAAAAACGTCATTTAAAAACGATCAAAATATATAATGCTGATTGCAATTATATTAATTAGACCCAGCAAAATAGATTAATTTATACTTATATAGTTTTCAAAATTGTTCAGCAAATAAAATGTTTGACTTGACTAAACTTCATTAAAATGAAAATACGATAATCTTATTACTAATATATAAAGACGAAGTGTTCGTTTGCTTGAACGCACCAATCGCAAGAAGTTCTGGTCCGATTTGAAAAATTCTGTCAGTGATAGATAGCCCATTTATCAAGGAAGGCTATAGGTTATATATCGTCACGCTAAGACCAATAGGAGCGGAGCAACAATGAATAATGTCACAAAAACGGCCGAAAATTATTAAGCTACGGGTAATAGGAGACATAAATGAGGTTAGGGGGGTCAGATAGTTAAATTATAATCATTTAAAACATCAAAAAATATATTGATCCTCGTTAAACGGACATTTCTTTGAAAACGGCTGACTTAGTTTCATTTATGCCTCAATATGGTTTTGAATAGACTGTATGAGATTATTTTGTATAGATTAATAGGAAATAAAGTACGAGGAGCACAATGAATTTCGGGTTTATTTTCATAATCCATTGAGATTGAGACAGCAAGTCTGTAAAAAGTATTGTTAAAAAAATATCTGCTTTTGTGTTGTTTGACAACTATAGTGTAAAAAAATTCCCAGCCAGTAATAATGACAGCCAATAAAAAAAACATTTCAAATTATTAAATACATACACAAAGTTTTATTATCAATTAAGGTTAATTACCAAATTAATTGAAAATAATGAAAGGGAGACATGGTATCAACTTATGATACCCTCCCAAATCCCAAAGTAATGAATACTTTAATAATTTTTAATATCTGACGTGGCAATAATTGTTTTAGCAACGCTCTGTGTTGCGTATAAAGAACTAAAAGCTGCACTTCGGAAAGCCCCTTTTTATATATTTTTTAATATAATACCCAAACACAGGGCACCCCTATACGCCACAACAGTTATGAAGAACACTCGAGATAGCTGAACCAAAGAAACCCGCGACCACGCCACCGTGACGGTGAGACGCGAATAAAAATTAGCCACAAGTTCAACACTATTTCCCTTTACCGTGTTTATTACCTCTATAGAAGGTATTCAGGCAATGTTCGCTAATTCACACGCAGGTGGAGAGAGCGAGTTTCACACTTACGTCAGTCAGTGCGTAACTCAAGGCATAGTGCTCCAACCACTGGACTAATTTAATGAGAGGGCGCTTTTCAACTGGCGCGGCGCTGCTATTCTGTTGTATCTCGCATATAAATGCGATTAACATAGAAATGACATAATTAAGACGTTACACGATGTACTTTACAGTTTTAATATTATGTGATGTTTTGTTGGCCCGTATAAAATGCGTCAAAATGCTTGCTATGTTTTAAGAGTTCGCCATGAAATAGTACTCGTAAATTAACCTAATTGCTTGTTCACTGCTTTAGACCAAATTGAAGGACTTGCCAGTTGTTTATAGTTAGTGATCCTGATTGCTAAACCACATGTGATGAAGATTCGGTTTCTACTAATTTATATATATTATAGAAACTTTTGTCTTTTTTAATCTCTACCTTTTTATCTTTTACAGTCTCACTCTCGTCAACATACCATAAATAATTTTGTTACTACCATATCGGTTATTTCACTATGATACTGATTGATTGATGATGACACTATATTCTCATGATAACATATCTAACTGTTTCGAATATTTTCAAAACAAAAGGAAAAAAGCGTAATATTTTTGGAATAAGTACCGATCAAACGTTATTGGGACGTTCAAACAGACACTTGAACACATTAATATTAATGTATTTTATATTTCTAAGGATAATATTAGTCAATCTGTCTTGTTTATAAGCGTGTGTTACTCTTGTTGTATATAATTAGGGCGGGTGTGCGTACAATGCGTGGGGGCGCATGATGAATGCCGACTATCTGTAGGGTTGGGAGCCACGTTGGTCTTGCGCAGAGTGCGCGAATGTGCTCACTGCGCAGGCGGCGAGGTACGCGCGCTGCACAACACAGCTCAGCTGTTAGGGCTGACTTGCTGTTACGACTGGATTCGCACAATCATGGATCCGACTTGTTATTTGTGGGGTGCGTTTTTGGGTCAATTGCTTTGATCTTTTGTGCAATAAATTGAATATAATTTCGTTCTTTACAGCAGTTTCAAGTTTTAGTTAAATTTCAAATTACAGGTTCACATATGAGTGCTTATAAAAAATTAAAAGTCTGCACTGGACATGAAAAGTTATGACAAACAATACAAAAAAAAATACAAAAAAAAGACGTTCAAAATATTCTAAATCTGTAGACCAGGTAGTCTTTAGTACACTCCAAACCTTAGCTAAAAATGAGATGCTATTTAGTTAACGTTATACGTATATACGTTAACGAATAGTTCTTTCTTAAATATAATTTAAGAAAGAACTATTCGTCTAAAAAGATAGGACCATTTTAACTATCCGAAATCTTGATTTAAAATCGTCTCAAAGGTTTATTCCCACACGATACGATATTATTCTTACAAAACTAATTTCTCCAGTTTCATCTTCAATCATCCATCGTGGATTCAACACTACAAAAATACAACCTTCGCGTTTCCCCTACTTATTAATCGATAATGATATAACACTGATTTAATCGCATTATAATTCTTCGAAGTTGTCGATATCGAAAAAATAAAAAAATAACACAAGTTGCTATTCATTACTTATTTATTTCTCATATACTTATTCCATTTAATATACTGTGAATGTTGTTTACATTTCCTCAATTTGTTAAAGGTTAAAATATTTACCGATTGTTAGCGATGGTATCGTTCCAGCCAACGGTCGATAAAAAACTATCGCTTCATTTAACATTATCAGTACAACTTATTTACTGACGATAACATACGTGCGGTCATAAATTCCTTACAATTTTAACCACCATCAAGGACAGGCTTCAAAAACCTTTTAATTAGTCCTATATGCATGTATTACATAGGTAAATATGCGTTTCATGCGGTCTGTCGTATTATGATTGTCAAACTGACTGTAATTATTATAAATCATATTATCGATCTCAGTCTCAAAAGCCTAAAAAAATTGACCCGGTAACGTTACTAGTAATCACTCAAGAAGAGTTTAATAAGAGTATTCTTAATGCAGTCATAAAAGTTTAGTGTCGAACAATATCGATTGTGAAAGTAATCGATTGTAATAATAATAATAGTTGTACTAAAAATGGAGTTTTGCCTTGAAGCTTTTCACTAAAAAACCAAGGAGTCATAAGGGCTTGATTTAACATGAGGCAGAGAGAAGAGATAATTAAGTTAACTATAAAAATAGCTCCTGGTAACCGTGCGTTGACGATGACACGGGGTTAAAGATTATTTTTCACTTAACAAGTACACATAGGTATATACACAGTATTCATATAGCTAATGGAAAGCATACTGCGCGAGTTCCATGATTTTTGTTCACTCAAAAAGTGCTCAACGCGTTTAAAGAAGTTTTCACTGTCTTTTACCATTTTGTTATAGTGATAGGTCTTTTTATGTCATTATCACTGTTGGGGACTGAGTGCCCTCCGCGCCAGTCCTCACGGACCATGACTCTTGTGGGAATGGCTAGTGATTGTTAGTGTTTTGGTCTGCAAACGTTCATTACTTGAACCAACAACCTGCTTAAAGTGTTAAAGAACAGTTAAGTGAACGCTTCACAAGTATCACTTTAATAACAATCACCGACAGATATACTTTAGTTATGTATTTCTGTCACAAGCGCAAAACTTGAGAACCGTTCGGACCAATTTTCTTTAATAATAAAAATATATATTTTTTGATAAAACAAGCATGGGTAAAAACCGATGGCAATACCACGGCGTTTAGCTAGTTATAGATGTATTAAATTCAAATACATGCTCATCACACAATATTTCCATATCCTAGGAATCAAATCCACGAACTTTAGCTAAATAATTACGATTGCTAATCACTAGGCTAATAGAACAGAACTAGTGGAATAATTTGTACCGCTCTACTGTATCTAATTAAAACTTAAGAACGCTAAACTTTGACTTGAAACCTCGATCGTAAATAAATTATATTTGCATTTTCTGCGTCAGTAATTTTTTCGGTAACCATTTTTTGGACCAGCAGCACCTTATTAAATATTCGATTGTTTATGCTAGTTTTTAGCAAATAGATATGATAGTATTCCAATAATTTGAGTAGGTACTAACCAAATTTGGTTATAGCTGAATCTGAATCCAGAGAGAGAGATATATTGTATTTTGAACGGTGTGTGTATTCGTTTGATAAGTGGCGTTTGTTTGAGGTATGTGTATCGTGGAGTATTTGCTAGAGTAAGCGTGTTTTAGAATGGAGACCACGTCTTGGCAAAAGTAGTGTGGGACGCCCTCTGGCCAGATGGCGGAACGACTTACGTAAGAGGGCTGACAGCGACTGGATGCAAAAATCAACAGACCGGGCTCTGTGGTGTTCCTTGGGAGAGGCTTATGTCCAGCAGTGGACTGCAACGGGCTGATGATGATGATGATGATGTGTACTACTTTACAGGGAATGATTTAGAAATGTTTTTCAATATTTTGAGTGTATGAATTAGTATTTTTTTAAATAATAAATTTTGTTTAGCTGTAAGCAATAGTAACATAATTTTGAGTCGACAAACAAGCAAATGTACTGTAATATCAGGTCAATTCTCGATCGGTCACAATTCAGTCCTGATCACAATTTAATCAACAACCTGTCATAGAAGATATTCTAGTAGTAAACAAGAAGAGCGTTGACTGTTCTATGATTAAATCGTAACGTAACCAATAATTGAATCTTAGAAATACTATTTATTTTACTACAAACTTTTATGACAGTTGCGAGATCAGAATCTATCGGAACTGAATTTTGACCGAACTAAATGTGTCCATGGCCAGTCTTACCAGCCCACCTGGCCAAGTTGCAAGCGTTTTTCTTCCTGCAATCGTTAACTCCTAAATCTCGTGTGTTATTGGCTAATCTTAGACAAAGTATTACAAAAAGAAAAACGCTGGCCAAGTGGCTAGGCAGGCATTTCGAAAAGTCATACTATTCATAGTTATGTTTTACTTACAATCATTTAAATATAGATTAATAACTTTGAACGATTAATTACATATTCTGCTATCACCTATATTTTCATTATTTTCGTGCCAGTTTTATCACAACTCAAGTGCAATACATTACAAATATAAAAAATCTTCTTCTTCTTTTGATAAAATGGCAACCAGCCGGATCACTCGGATCAGCTATTTCTGCCAATGTCAAGTATTTATCGTCTTCAATTTTTAAGTCTTCGAGTCTTCGAGTCGTTGTCGTGATAAAATTAATGCTAAAAAATATATAAAATGTGGATGACATGAAATGGGGACGGTCTTTCAAAAAAACAAAAAACGATCTACTATAAAAAATCACACCTAAAATGTATTTCCGAAGTTCTAAAATGACTCTAGTGACATCTGTCTCATATGTCAAACTATATTTTAAAGATTAATAAATGTAAACGTATTTAATCCCCTAATATTTTACCACTAAGTAAATACTTACATATTACATAATTAATAAAGGTATAACCGAGTCACAAGAAACCTAAAATAAAAAGTTAGAACCATCCTGTACAGTTGAGTTGCCAAATAATTGTCATTTAATGAAATGTCTTACCATATATGACGGCCTTGATGAAGTGGAACGTTTTCACCAATTCTCTTTAGCCGCATCAAGCGCCAATTTGACTTTGTGCGACGACAGGAACAGGCCGCGGATGCTCCCATTAGGCCACTTATTTAATACTTGAAAATAAAGGAGTACGACTATTACGGCGTAACGTAAGTTTCCGGACGATGCGACGCATGCGTAGCGATCGTGCCGCGGCTAACTACACCGATGCAATATTTTTCCCGAAATGTACGAGTATTTAATTAACTTTTAGCCGCGACAGTTGGTGCTCCTTGGGGGAGACTTATGTCCAGCGGTGAACGGCAATACTTCAGTGCAACTGTATCATGGTGATTGTATTGACCTGTAACCTTCAAGGGTACAATTTTTCTTTAAATTTGAAAAAAGAAGAGGTAATTCCTTTATACAAAAAAAAGTTCAAATAAGTTCATAAATAGCGGAGTTCTGAGTACGGAGTATTTAGTTTGACCTCGAGTCTTCAAAATTTATGAGGAAACAAAAACTTATTTAGCTTAATCAGTATATAGTCATATGGGCAAAAAGTTGCTAGGTGTTTAACTCATTACTTCGTCAGTCAGTTGCAACTGGATTATCAGCTTTGGATAGGTGAACCAACGAAAAACCACATGGGCTTCTAACAGGGGTATTAGTGGAATAGTTCACTGATATTACGTAAACCATGGAACAAAGATAGCGACAAATATATAATTGATATAAAATGTTGACACCACAAACTTAAAATCTTTTAAAAATAATATAATTAATCTATAAAAAGATTTATGTACAAAAAAACCAAACATGGCCATACTCTGTGCTAATTACGAACTTATTTGATTGAAGATTGGTTTTTCTTCTTAATATTTTCTACTGAAATAACCAAATACTTATCGTAAACACTTTTTATTTGATGCCATATAACAAATTGTTACCAGTTATGAAAAGGGTAAAACAAATACAAAAAAGTTTTCAATTGAAAAAAGTGAAAAATAAAAAGTGAAATCGAACCTATTTAATTTTGACGTTAGAATTCTTAATTTAAAATAATGTTTTTTTTTTCAATCTCTGTTAAAAAAAAGTAAGAATATTGAAGGTGGAACAGTCACAGTGTGCTAGTTACCCAAACTGCCAGTCAAACGGAACTGGCCCACACAGTCATCAGCGTCTGTTAATGTGGCGCTCACCGGTGCTTCCTCTGACGTACTTTGATCATTCTCGTTAACGCACTTTGTACAAGCACTTATGCACTTTTGACTTTATTAACAGGCGAATTATATGGTTGTTACCTGCACGACAGATAAAGAAGTTAATTATTGTCATTGTAATTTGAAACACTGTTGCATAGTGTTTATTTCACTGATTGATTATCCGGCTAATTGGTCTAGCGGTTAGTGATCTAAATTACTAAGCTAGAGCTAGCATCAGCCTATTACAGTTTATGAATCTATATAGACCTCTCCTATTACATGCCAATTTGATTGAATTTGGGCTTCTCACATTCAGCTCCTGCCAACCATTTTAGCTAAATTGCCTATGGAATTCGATCCGAACCTTAAAAGATATTACTACAATTCCATAATATACGAAATTAATTAATGTCCATTATTAATAATTATCTGCTGATAATTCTTTATTAATCTTTGCATTACCTACCTCTGGAGCCGACAATATAACAAACGTTTGATATTTACCACTTAAAAAACAATCTGTTTTTTTAATTTATTTTATTTGAATTGCAAAATACTATAATTGTATTTAGTTATTATTCTTTTTCTTATTTCAATTGTTATTGTTTGCTTTATTTAAATCTTTTATTATTATTATTTTAAATGATCTTGTCGTGATAAAATATCTATTTAAAAAAAAACTTGTACTACAATAGAATAAGGTTTACTGTAACTAACGAAATGGACACAAAGTGGTCTGAATAAATGAATGTTATTATTGTATTAATCAATTAAATTTTAAAAACAAAACACGGTCACAAAACAGCAGAAGTAGGGGATGTCGTGTATGGACGTCTAACTAAAATGATACCGAAAAGGTGTCCGACGCTGGAGTTATGGCTCTCAAAGTACAATGCACTGACAACTAAGTGTGGGGGTACATTTTTAACAAACGTCTACTGACGTGACCGTGTACGTGATAATTCTGTTACAAAGTTACACCTGTTTTTTTTGTATAAGCTGCGAAATGAAAATGAGCAACTTCGTTCAATTTCATCTAGGACTTTTTCATAGCAACGTAATTTATAAGTTATGCGATGCAATGTTTAATTTAATTCTAGCGATCGTACCTTTATAAAAATAAGACTTGAATTTTTAAAATCACTAACGTATAACGTTATAAAATATTTTTTTTAATATTGGTGAAGAGATTTTACGTCCTAATAATTTTATATTTACCATTATTTTTAGAACTCAATGGAAAAATAGTAACTTGAAGTAAGTAAATAACAAAGGAACTTCAATATATAACACAAATTGATTTCTAGATTACATTTCTAGTACGCCCACTTTATTAATTGCCGGGGGTGTACATGCCTTGTTGACTATTCGGGTTCTAGAAAAATATGTATTTCAACTTGCGTATAATTTTATAAAGGTCAATTTTTGTTTGTTTAAAAGATTGCAGTGAACTACATAATTGTATTTATGATTAACACTTACAAATACTTGTCTCTTGTATGTATGAATTTACAAAGCTTTGCATATACAAGTAATGTCCAAGTTAATGGCTACCAACACATATTTGGCTCCTTAAAGAACTAATGCTCTAAGCTCCTCTCGGCTCCATAAACTAACATATTATTATTATTTTTTCTTTTTAATTCAAAAGCGTTCAGTTACGATGGTAGAAGTTTTAAGTCAAATTCCAGATTTATTTTTTTTAATCATAAGAGATGGGATTAAGTGAAATTGATTTATTAGATAGGTTTAAAGCTTTTGGGTAATTTATTTTGCAAATGGATAGGTGGAATATCGCATCGGAAATTGCAATGTCTTTTTTGTATTGAAAGTTAAGGAATTAGTTTAATCAGCATTCGTAATTGGCTAAAAACGTTTCCTACACCTTACAAATTGTACCTTTGGGGCACCAATTAAATAACACACTTGTGTAGAACCAATCACGTTTTTTATAACAAAGTTGTTGCAAAGTTGTGGTGAATGTATGAAAGCACTTGGTGTAGAGGGCCTGCATAAATGCATTAAACACAAAGCAGTAAGCTTCATTTATAAAGCTATACGTAGGTGTAATTTCTAAAATAATCGATCCCCCACCCTACACATTAACTGCGTCTGCCCGGCACCGTCGCGAGGGACCCATCGTTATCGACCAAATTTTTATTATGCATATTTTTTAATTTTATTTTTTGTTCAACCCCCTACCCTCTGCTTGTGACTTCACGTGCGTATTAAATCAATACTCGCACAAAGAGATTTTGTTTTTATTTGTTGGCCGAAGCGCTGCGAGCTTTTTTGGCGGTCCTCACCTTCTAAACGCGTCTATACACTTTTTTGACCGTCCATTGGAGCTCTGGCTAAAGGGCGCTCAGGAAATGTACATCCGACTTTATTCATGTACCATTTTGCAACACTAGTGCATTTTCGTTTTTTTTTAATATTACAAAAAGGAATAACGAAAACGACAGTTTCGTTTCGGTAGCGCTTTTTAGGAACGTTCTTTAGACATTGTCAACTCTATAAAAAAAGTACTGACATTCACTTATTTTCCAGTTTCGAACAGTCGCCGGTTCGTTTACTACTGACGATTAATAAATTTGTACTCATATTAGTGGCAAAATTTTCTCACACGTCTACAGCGACGTGCAAACATGCGAGTACTCAAAGTTTGCTTATGTAAATCGAATTTCGTATTTTTATAATATACCTAGTGAGCCGACGGTTGATCCGTCTCAGATCATTCAGCTGGCCAGTGACTACTGCCATCCACAAAATCCACTCCTAGAACAAGAAAGCTTAAAAAGCAACCGAAGTTTTATCAGATATATTGAAATATGACGAGTATGAATAATTGTGGGCACTGAAACACCCTGTCCTGATAAATTATATCAAACCTTCTGATATTCGGAATTTGATTTCTTTTACCCTCTCCAGCTGCACTGTGAACAGAAAAGGACAATGGCGTTCCTGTGGCGAAATATTGGGCGCACCAACTTTAGATACGCTCGTAATACCACGAAGAAGAATGCTCTTGGGATAAGCTAAAAGAATTGAAATGATTAGAGTCCCAAAGTAATAAACTGCCTTACTGATTACATTTCTATAATGGAGAAATTATTTTTGTCAGGAAAATTGTTGGTTAAATCTACCGCAAATGGCGGGTCATTTATTTTTTATTAATGTTAAACGTCCAGTGAATAATTAACTCATCAATATCGCTATATTGCTGAGCTAATGGCTTACTGTTTAAACACGTTGAATGTTTTAAAGACATTTCTTAATACATCGTTGGTACAAGTATGATATTAATGCTTTTATCAAGTGTAGACTGATGGATAGCTTAATAGAAAAAAGTGTTTACACAAAAGTATGTACGATAGTTAAGTTTATATAGAATGCATACTCATATACTTTATTAATTAGAAAATGTGTACCTATGTTTATATGAAATAGCGGTTCAATGTGTATTTAATAGTGAACTTGTTGTTTCAAAGTGTCTAAGGTTTTTAGTTACGATCGACTTAGTTCCTTTCTTTCGTTTAAAAGAAGAATTATTTTCTGTTGTTGAACTTAATGTATGTATTTGAAAAAAAGTTAATACGAAAAATAATGACTTGATTATAACTCTTAAAATGGGATTAGGTAAATGTTACAAATGTTTCATATTATATTGTTAATAGCGCATTTATGATAACACATTTCCATTTTATAAGTAAATCTTGACAGATATTTTTACACGTCGTATTTTATAGCTAGTAGAGGTATTTCCTAAGACTCACTCTGGGAATGCCAGAGGTGTATTTTTTTTAAGTCCGTGAATATTGATTAATTACAAAATAATAAAAATCTATGCGACTACAGTATAGGATCTGGGTTGGCCTTATAAAGAAAGAACCATGGTATTCGGTCGGCCTGTCCATACAGACGGCATATACAGCCATCGTGTTAAGCAAGTGGCCACCCAGTGGTCTTTTTCGTTTTTTAGCTTCTCCTTTCTTCTCCTCCATAGAAACATTAAATTTGTCAAATTTCATGTACCTCTGCTCGAATTACTTTCGTAAAAGGGTGCACAAAGTTTTTGTTTCACATATTAATATATAAATTACTTTTTAAATGCAAAGGTACCATCTATTTAATTATCATTAATTAAGAATAGGTAAAATGTCAGTCTGAATACTCTTCCAAGTTTAATATTTAGGCTTTTTTTTAATTCTTTGAAAGTCTATTTTTAATATTATAATCACTAGTATTTGTTAGAGGGGGCTTAGATCAGCCCCAGAATCATTATCCACAGTACTCAATTAATTCAATTAGTTTCAAAGTATTTCTTTCAAATATGTAAACATAATCTGGCTGTAACTTTTCACGCCATCTATCGATACAACGAAGAACTACGCGACCAAGTTTGTTTGAAAATGTTATTCTAAAACTTTTATGTGATATCTTGAGGTTTGCGTACAAAATAAACGCTAATGAGGAACATTTTAGTTAAAATGCACAAAATCTTATACAACAAACCAACTGCGTATTGATCGACGAGCAATTTAGTAATCTGTTTTATCATTTTTTAAAACTTTTTGTATGTATTGATTTTAAACTAAAGGATAGGTACTTCCTTTAGTTTAACTCGGTAATGTACCTACGTAGAAACTTTTTTACACTTAACACCTACGAAAGTCAATGAGTAAGTTTGTAAGCTAAGTTGCTTGCTCTAAAATTGATGATTTGTGCTGAAATCTGTTTTGGATACGATTGATATACATTTTGCATAAACTCGTTATAAATATGCTAATTATGCCGAAAGAAATTTAAAATAGATGTTCATGGTTTGTCAAGTATTGTATTTATGACCGAAACGGGACACGCATCTCGGAAGTTGTCGATTTTAATTATAATTATGATCACCGAGGCGACTTTCGTATTTCCCGCATAATGTTAAAGCAGCATGAGAGAGGTGTAACAAAAAATTCAAATATAACTTTTCCGTTACTGGCAACATTATATCGTATGAATTATTAATATAACGATAGCCAATAATTCATTTATACTAGGTTTCATTGTGCGCGATAAATTTCGCGGAACAATAAAGGCTCTTAGATTGTTTCACTTTTTTTCGTGTTATTATTGCAGCTATGGTGAAGGCGTCCCGCTCGCTTCTGCGCACGCTATATTTTATTTAAAGTGTTAATAAATGGAGCCATTGTGTAAATAGTCGCTTTACCTTTTGTATTTAACATAAACCAACCTTGATGTACCTACTCTGTGGTACTCAAATCTGCAAATGATGTAATCTAATCGAATATTTATTCGAATGATTTAAATTGTCTTGTTTTGGTTATAGGTACTTACTTTTTTTACAGTGGCAGTATTAACTTTTGTCGTCGTTGTCCGTCGTTAGGGCTCCGTCGACCTCATACTACACTATACAAATGTACACATACATAATTGGCAAATGTCGATGTACAGAGAAGTCAGAACATCGGTGTTATGGGTGTATAAGCGAATGGGATTACATATACGCCCATGTTCTGCTATCCGATATCCCTTTCGTCCAAAATTCTAACCAGCGGCCACCGGCAAGCCTCGGAGTTTTGAATTATTGAATTTTTTAATAAATATTCCCTCCATATTTTTGGAATTCCAAATGAGTAACGCCTGCTATTTTATATACAAACTTTGTTCTTTTATTTCAGCAAAAATAAACTGGCTGTATTTTTTAATGTTATTAACAACGATTTATCATGTCCTCTTTTTGAGATTTATTTACGTATAAAGTGTCAGACGGTTTTGTTTAATCATGCGTGTTTCGTTTCACAATCTATTTCTATATTTTTACAGTCACAATAAAAATAATTTGTTACTATCTACTAGAATGTTATCAGACTATAATATGGAAGTCTTCATCCCTCTTCCCATCCCCCAAAGGCCGGCAACGCACTTGTGACGCGTCTGGTGTTGCGAATGTCCATGGGCGATGGTAATCGCTTGCCATCAGACGATACGTATGCTCGTTTGCCCCCTTATACAATAAAAAAAAGTACTAGACACAGTGGGGTTACTCCGCCCTACAGTATCAAGAAGGTTTATTGCATTGCCTTCGCAGATAGAGAGATTTACCAAGTTTATCTTTAAGTAGAAAGAGAAGTTGGTTTATTATACTCAGGTAAAAGAGTTATGTGACATGTGTGTGAAATTCTAACTGTCCTAGCCGTTAAAAAAAAGGCCAGTTCGACCTGAATGATATCAGGGTCTCGCAAAAAAACTGATTATAGAGAATTCTTTCCTGCTTTTCAGTGAGTTATAAGGTTACCTTTGCCTAAATTGCTGCTCCTTTAAAGAAGTTTGGCAACGCAATTTGAGCAAGAAAAGCGTGTTCCACTCATAATTATTTTTAACTTGAAAACAAAACAGAAAGATTTAAGGTTTTTTTATGAGGGGATGCAATCGGATCAATAGGATTTGGTCAATTTATGTAAGGGTGATCATTGTTTGCTTTGTTCCCCTCCTTGTCTGGAATAATGCACTCATCGATTACTCTCTACCGAAGTGATACATCGTTAGGACTCTGTTTAATTAGAAACTATTATAAATGAAAGTTAAATTGAGATATTTCATTATTGATACCTTTTTATCCAAATATGAAGACAAACTCTCTAATTATGGTCTCTGTTTTATCCAGTTAAGCCAAAAAGGGGATTCAGTTTTTGTTGTTATATATGTATGTTTATTTCTTTGATACGCTCTAAAATCTTAATGTACTTAAGCTAGGGATGTATCGTTAGATTCGTCTTCATTGTGAGAATACACTGGGAATGGACAAGTTAAAAAATTAATAAGTTTTGTGAATTTTAAGAATCTGAACATTTTAATTCATTTTTTATAATTAATTTATCTGACCGTTTTAATAAGGTTCTTCCTTTTAAAGTCAAATTTATAAACGATAAAACTTGAAGAAATCAATCAGTGAAAACCTGTTTGAAATCTTACATTTGGCGTGAACCCGAATAAAGTCGAGAAAGAGAACTTAAGACTGTGGCGATATCAGTATCATCTGTCTTGAATTTACTGAATAAGAATTTAATTGATAGATATTACATAAAGAGTACCAAACCATTTTCTCAGTTTATCTGTTGTCAAGAACATAACGACATTTTTTTAATTATCTTAGCATCTGACAAGGACTTAAGCTGTTAAGGACTTATGAACAATAGATGGCAAAATACTAATATTATGAGTTCGAAAGTAACTCAATTTGTATGCTTCGCTTTTACGGCCAAATCGCTGCACGGATTTCAATGAAATTTGTAATGAGATACTTTGATTCTTAAGGAAGGACATAAATTACTATTTATCCCTTTTAAAAACTATTAAAAATTATACTTATTCTAAGTTTACTGGCATTAGGTATTAGAATAGTAACTAATAGTTACAAACCCAATCATCCATTTAGGTCCAACCCATTCTTAACTCTTTATTTATGTTTTCCGTAACAGGGTGGAGCTTGTGCATTTTTAATACTGTTACCTATTTTTAGATGTCTGCTTCGACTTGATATATATGAAACAAAATGTGAGATTAACTAAATTTTATATTATTCTTTTACTTCCCTAAAGTTATCTATGACGCGTATGTAAATGAACACACAAATGCCTACGTTGTTGTTTATATGTATTAATTTAATTTCCATCTTCAAGTTTTATTTATATTAACTTAGTTGATTACTCTAAGTCGTAAAATCAAGTAGGTTTTAATTATAAGATTAGGATTTAAATAAATATCTACATTATTTCCATGTCAACATCACATATTTATCACAGAGGTGCTTCAGTAGACATATAACAGTTAATAGTTTCTTTTTATCTATTAAAGATTTGTGTCAGCACCCATTGATATTTTCTGGTTTATGACTCTTTAGAAGCATCGTCAACGGCTTTTTTTAGTTTACTGCTGGTATGTCCAGCTTCTTCTTAGTAAAGAAAATTAATATAATAATGGTTTTAGGCAATGAATACATATTTATTTATCACTACATAGTATAAAACAAAGTCGCCTTTTCTGTCCCTATATCCCTATGTGCGCTTAAATCTTTAAAACTACGCAACGGATTTTGATGCGCTTTTTTCCAATAGATAGAGTGATTCAAGAGGAAGGTTTATATGTATAATACATGCATCATATACTAAGGCAACATTGCTAATTTTAGAGGTTTCTATTTTATGCCCGTGCAAAGTCGGAGCGGGCCGCTATGTTTTTATACAACGTTCATAGTTTTTCTGTAGTGTATTTAATTTAGTATCAGCATTGCACCCGTGCGAAGCCGGGGCGGGTCGCTAGTTATTATATATTTGAAATGGTTTGAAGAACGCTTTATTAAAGTATAAAAATAAAATAATTTCTCTTGAATTTCAATTTTATATATTACGAGTTTACTAATACATGAGTTTTAGGTAAAAAAGCTTTAAAATATGATAGTTAATAAATGTCCTATTTACCTATAATTTTACATATATTTAAAATACATTCGACCACTCTTTATTTGCACATTTGACGCTCCACCGTGCTCCACAGTGTTTAAGTAACAAATAATGAAAAAGTAATCTTATAATAAATTCATCGGTGCGGCGTGTCGTAAAACACTGTGCGCCACACATTCTGCAGTTCATTTATCAGGCCAATACTATCTGATATTTTAATTGAGTTCCCACCTCGGTTTTACGTCAATCACACGAGTTTTACACGAAATTTAATTCATCATTTCTCAGTTTTTAACTGACATATTGATGGACTGATGACAGTCGTATTATAATTATTGTACCTACTTCGTGCTTCATTTAGTGGTTTCACTATGATTGCGTATGAATTGTTTTTGTGCACGTGATTGGCATTTACTTACAGTGGACGATTTTTAGGTCAGCATGCTCTCGTGCTGATAAAATCTGTGACGTTTTTAAATCAGTAAACTATATTGGTAATTGCCGGTCAGTGTTTCCCGCCCGTGCATCGGAGAGCACGTTAAGACGTCGGTCCAGGTTGTCCTGAACATATATGCCAATCGTTATTGGCAAGTCAGTGCCATCAAATGTACTGACAACTAGTTCAACCATCCAATTCAGTTCATCCTCAGGATTGCGGATTACCAGTCGCTTGTTATAAAAACTGATATTCAAGTTGAACGGTTGAACTAGTAGCCGACCCTAAATAATCTTGGAGGTGGGCTATCGTGTCTTCAGTGAGCTTTTCCAGTCTCCAGTTTTTATATTAGGTTGTGGTTACTACCTATGTGTTTGTAGAACTTTAATATATACCTTCTCACGACTTCCTCTCTTTGGGGTAAGCGCTAACAACAACCACTTGCCTTTATTCTTAGTACAACGTCGTGAGGGATCTCACGAACTTCGCTAATGTTATTATATCTTTCATACAAGCCTGCCGGTTATAGAAACTTCTTGTAGGAGATCTATACTTAGGCAGAAAGTGGTTAGGGCATGGTGCTTATGTGTTCAAAGAGCGATAATTTACCTATTTATAATTCTTATGTTTTAAGTTCTACACGTCTATGGGTGGCGACAGTCAGAGAAAACGTAACTATTCTTCTTTAAAACATCACTAATTTTATTTTCATCACTAATTGTCGCCCCTTCAATAATACATTAATCATAAAGCAGTGCAGTAATAAAACCAAATGAAGGCTCAATACAAACTATTACATTAATAAAATTCGGAATCGCTGAACAATAAAACCCGGTGGCTGTAAAATTGATTTCAATCACATTTAGTTGCAAAAACTAATGTCCACACAGAGTAGGGTGCGAAAAGCGGAAGTTGGTGTATTCATGGGCTATCGCGTAAACTGTGTCGACATTATACAGTACAAATGTGTGGCTCGGGTAAAAACTGTTTAATTGGGCGATGTGTACGCGATGCCGGATCATTCGCTATCACCGCTTGTGTGCGTACGGTTTTAGTGTTGTTACCCGTATCGACTTTTTTATTATCAATCACTTTTTATCTTCTATTTTTTTTTATAATTGGTATGTTTATTAAATGTTTTAGTTATTGTTACAATTAAAGTAGGTAAACCTATTTAATTACCTACATACTTACAAACTTTTACTCAAACTACGTTACTACAGTTAACGTTGCTTGAAGGCACTAGGTTAGCTGTAATAATAATAATAATCATTTTTATGGAATAGAGATCAAACGAGCAGACGTATCGCCTGATGGTAAGCGATTACCGCCGGCCATGGACACTTGCAACACCAAAGGCGTCACTCTGTGGGGGATGAGGTATGGGCCTCCGGTATCCTCACTCACTCAGTGAAACACAGTGCAGGTGTTGTATCCACCGATTATCTGTCAGGCCGTGTTATCACTCCGATCGAGCCAGCAAATGCATGCCGAAGCGTGGCTCTCCCACGGTTAAATAATAAAAATTAAATGTATTTCAATTGAAAATTGAAAACATCCAACCTGGTCAAAGTTCATCAAAATATTTACCAACTTTAAGAATCTAAAATGATTCATGTGGATAATGTTGTTTAATAAAAAATACAAGGTCGTTTATTTATTTCAAGGATGCTGGAAAGATACAGAAATTTTCCACTTATTATTTGCATACCTGACCTTTGTCGTGACATTCAATCACAAAAGGACCAAAACAATAACATGTCGCGGGAATTCAAATATTTTTAGTGCGACAAACAACAGGTGTGGCGTGTCACGTCACTAGCACGGGACACGTAAAAATAGTGGGCAAATCTGGCAACCTGTTAGTAGTGACCGCCGTGAACGCGAGCAATACCACGCCGACCGCTATCCTACCGCAAATACTATGCACATTGCGCGGGACCGGCCCATCACATGTCACGAAAAAAAATATACTGTTTTCTATTTGTTATTATTTTGTTTTAGAAGTGTCCAAGTTTAAGACCCTGCTACGCTTAGAAGCAAGAATTTTACTATATTATTATTATTTATTTCAAGAAATAGTCACATGTGCTTTGTACTTGCAGAGTTCGGGTTTGAGTCTCAAATCTATACATAATAATACTTAATCGGACTAACTTCCTGATTCATCAACGCAAAACCCTGGCAGTTAACGTTCGTAACTTGAAAGATCTAAAACAAAATTTTGGCAGTCGTTTTATCGTTTTATGTTGTAAGAACCCACTAAAAAAGGATTTACTTAACTTTAAACTCTAAAGCAGAAAAAAGTGATGACCGAAATCAAAGTTCTTAATTTTGAAAGTCAGAAAAACGAAGTTATAAATTTCACGCAGATTGGTTGGCGTGATTACATTAACGAATTCGCAGGCAATAGCTCGTATTAATGACATTTGGAAGGTCTATCAACCGCCCGCAAATCTATACCTTAAATAAATCATCAGTCAGTTAGTAGATCTGTGTTTAACAATAAATGCCGCTAATATTTGTTAAGGTTGATAAAAATGAAACCCTCAATCGAATACATCGTGGCCAGTGAGGGCCCGCGCGATGTCGGTCCGCATTCTCAAATAGTTTAATTCCAAAACTATTCATTATATTCGAACGCACATGTGGATTTGTACGTTGTATCAATTACATTGCTGATTCAACAATTGTATTCAAATATAAATATAAGGAAAGCGATAGTTTTTAAATAATTTATATGATATTAGATTTTTTAATCGGGGCTATGTGTTTTCATTAATGGGTACTTAGGTCCTGATTCCGAAGATTGAAATCAACTAAAAGATCGGTCTGGTTTAGTCTATTTTATGGTTTAAAGTTCAATGGAACAAATGGGCCACCAGACTGATGTTAAGAACCCATAGATACCTATAGCTGGAGAGTCAGGAATGTGGGGTCGCCCTTGAGATGGCCTCTCTAGAATTATCAGGTGAAGGTTGGTTCTCTGATAAACTTACTAAGGCTGTGAAAGACAACGAAAAATGTTTGACACCGGAATTCTGTGAGACCCTAGGCTACAAAACAAAAGCAATGAATTTAGCTTTTTTTACGTCAAAGTACTTATAACAACTAACGTTCTTTAAAACTGTGTTAACGAGCGAATTGCAACACTTTCACGAATTCGATTATTATTTCATATAAAAATATAACTTAAATTGGTTATTTATATAATTTTTTTTCAGTACCCGACAGAAAAAAATGTATAAAGTAACTAAAAGATTTCAACACAACGCATGAGTAGCATTTACACGAATAAAGTTTAACAACACTTTGTTCAATAACACAATTATAAATAACTAACAAAAAATTATACTATCCAAATAATGAAATAATTCTTAGTGCATATTTCAACAGCCTAGTACAGTTATGTAAGTTTCGTTAAAACATAGCTCAAACGCTATAGGTTCGCTAGGGTCGGGGCATCGTGCTTCTAGAAATTTGATTACGGCTGATGCCCACGTCAATGACTTGAATTTCAATTAGAACAAATTATCAAGGGATACGGGAGGCAAACTGGATTTGCTGACGGTTACGTTCTATGTTATCTAATGCAGCTACAGCCCAGCATGTACAAAATTCACTACACTACATACCGGAATCATGAAATTTTCGCTGGTTTGTTTTGAGATACGATGAAATGTGCACACCTACATGACCAGGGTCGATTTGAATATGTGCAATAGTTTCATGTATTGATCGGCTGAAATCGGAACAATATTTTCTAAATTGTAAATTTGAATTATTAATTTTACTACCAGTCGTCATAGCCAAGGTACATCTGACCTCATTGTAGGAGGGGGAGGTAAGTTTATCAGTGAGCTGTATTAGGATATCAATTCTGCCTATATCGATGTCACACAGACATAATATATTAACATAGTATAAAATAAACTTGCTTTTTTTCTTATGAAATTAGATTAACAGAGTACCCAACGTATTTTAAATTTAATTTAAAAAATTTAATTTGATAGTTAAATTAGATCTAAACATTTAAAAAAACACTTGTTTCACACCCATGACATCTTCAAAATCAGTATCCATAACTATTTAACCAATATATATGCATAATACCATATTACTGATATGTCAATAGGTTAAAGGAAAACGTGCTGAAACCATCAAACCTCTCTCTCTGCTACTGCCTGTCCTGCATATTGTCTATGATCGTCGTACGCCGGGTTAGTGCCTGTTCTAGGTAATTGACGTTATACCATCCCTCAAGACGTGCCCAACTGAACTCATTGCAACGTAGACCTTATTGTGTAACCCTGTTAACAATTACTCATATAATATTGATGTCCATTGCGTTTAATTAAGCGATGATATTAAATTTCTCATATGCAAAATAGCAATGTATAGTAAACCAGTTTGATTATGGTATTTAATATGTACACCGGAATGTGATTACAAACATCTTAGAGTCTGTATTATTGTATACAAATTTGTAATAGGCATACGTATACAATATTTATCTAAATGTATGTTTAATATCTAAACTGTGAATATAAAAAATAAATGTATAATGTTTCACGTAACAAGAACCTTTTTGGGCGAAATCTTTGATAATATAATCATTTAGAAACGCTTTAGTATATAATGGTACATTACAAATACTTATACATATACAACTCATTATGGTGATAGTTGGCTCTGCGGTATTTGTATATACGAGTATATACTCTTTGTAATAGACACATACAGACCAAACAGAAACCGGTTTCAATCTAACTAAGTGATAGGTATCTAGTTCAGCCAACAAATCATTAGCTAGGGAGTCATTTGTGAAATTCTAATTTCTAAACATACCATACTGTACATTTTTACACAAGTACACAGAATTTGCGAACAATAAAAGCAAATACTGTGGTGAATATAGATAAAGCACCTTGACATATGCAATATAGTCCAGTCATTTAAGCTTAAATTAGGTAAGAATCTCGGAATTCGAGATACCCAGCTGTAAGTCTGTAAATACTTGTATATTGACACCCTAAAAGTAATCTCAAAACCTACATATGGTAGGGTGTAAGCAACTATTAAATTTCAAGGTCAAATGTAACAAAAATCGGTTTTTTGCGCTTTTTTGGAAATATCTCATTTCCTATGGGTTTCTTGCTATTTGTATTTATTATCAATTTTGTAGAATACAAAATTCTCTACAAATTTTGTTAAAAATTTTTTTTATACGGTGAACCGTTTTCGAGATAGAGAGCGGAGAGCGCGCGGTCACAGCATCACTTCAGGTCAACCGGTGCCTCCGGTCTAAAACTCGCCATATATAGTTGATGAACTATCAATATATTTGGATGAACTAGCTGCAGCATTTGAGGAAGAAAATTGTTCGGCCCAGAGATTAGAGAGTGGAACTCAAACCTTATTGGCAGTCTATAATGCTCCGAAATCTGTGAAAAGTCTCGATCATCTTCGTTATATGCATTACGTCAAGTCTACAAAACTTAATAAACCTGTGCAGCTTTCAAATATTCCACCAACAAGTGCAGCTGCTCATCAACATTTCAGCCGTGTATATTATCAAGTTCAAACTTGGTTAGGACATGATTTGGAACCCCAGGTATGGGGTTGGGCGATGCGAAATGATTTTCTGGAGCCTATTCATGACAATTTTACCACCTGCTCCAGAAGATTTGCTAAATACAATTTTCTGCAACTGCAAAAGTGGTTGTGGTTCGCGATGCGGATGCAGGAAAGCGGGCTTGCAATGCTCTTTAGCTCGTGGCCAATGTAATGGGCAAGCTTGTCTCAATGCTCTACCATATCAGAGCGACATTAACGAAGATGAAACCTTTGATCCCGAAATCATGAAAGAACTTGAGACAAATGTCGTTGAAGACGATAATGAAGACCAGTTTGAAATTTACCAGCAGCCAGAAGACGACGATGAAGAGGAAGAAGATGATTAAAATTATAAATTGTAGTTTTTGTACCCTTTATTCCATTTTTTTACTTTCAATAAAAAAAAATGTATTCAATGATATTTTTTAATAAAAAGATTAATTCATAATTTATTTGTTTTTTTTTCATCATGTAAGAAGTTAATAATATTAATTAGGTTAAAATTCAAATATAATTCTTATATTTTCATTAACAATTCTGCAATTACATGGGGAGGTAAGTGTTGTTAAATAAATTAATACTGAATAAAAAGTGGATAAGTTAGGAAACAAATGATAAAATATAATATAATAGTTAATAAAAATTGACAAATATTTATAATCATTGATTTATCGATAGTTCATCAACTATATATGGCGCGTTTTCGACTGGAGGCACCGGTTGACCTGAAGTGATGCGGTGACCGCGCGCTCTCCGCCCTCTATCTCGAAAACGGTTCACCGTATAAAAAAATTTTTTAACAATATTTGTAGAGAATTTTGTATTCTACAATATTGATAATAAATACAAATAGCAAAAAACCCATAAGAAATGAGATATTTCCAAAAAAGCGCAAAAAACCGATTTTTGTGACCTTTGACCTTGAAATTTATTATTTGCTTACACCCTACCACAACAACTTTTAGGGTGTCAATATACAAGTATTTACAGACTTACAGCTGGGTTGCTCGAATTCCGAGGTGCACTTACTATAATGACTGGACTAATAAGAATTTAAAACAAATAATGAACGTAATGAAACGCCCGTTAACTTGCATTTTTTATATTTGCAAATTGCAGTATCCATTTAAAAATATTATATATCGACCTCTTGGCGTTAGGGGAGTTGTATTATGTTACAAAAAGATAACAATTAAGGTATATCTGTAATGCGAGTAACGCTTGATTAATTTACTTGTTAACTCGAGGCATAACTCAGTACTTATTTAGAAATTGTTTGATCCTCTTAATCATTAAGGATGACAAGACCAAACTTTACTTTATTTCCTACATTTTTCAATCTGCATAAAGACCCATCAAATAGTCCCATAAACAGTGTCCTTTCAAAATAATGTGATAATTTAATACCGTTGTGAACAGTATAGAGAAGTTATTATATTTTGTACCATTTATTGAAGAGATCTACCCTGCAGTGAACTATGATAAACTGATGAAGTAGAGTATCGAATTTGTTGCAAGACAAGTTTACTAACGATTCATATCAAACGCAGTGACGTGAACACCCCTTAGTGCTAGTAACAGGCCACATAAAACAAAGCCTCGTTCTCAATTACTGAATAACTTCCCATACCACTGATGTAAGTAGCACCTCCCTATTATGAAAACAGACGTCCTTATCTGTACGCAACGAAATATAATTTAATATTCCAATATCATCTGTGATTGAATGTAAGCGCACGTATGGAGCCTGAATGTTTGCAGTCAGCACGGAACAGGGCCGTATCTGATATAATCAAGCAGCAATAGATGATTCTAACGTCGAGTGTGGACACAATACAGATACAAACAACCCCGTCTGGCTATTACTTAAAACCGAACCGTTTGATGCGCTCTACCCAATTACTGCATACCTTAGTTAGCTATTCACTTTGGTATGTACCCGGTTATACTGCATTGCTTTGAAATAAATGTCATTATGGTAATTGTATTCAGTTTAAGTAACACTTATGCCTTCAGTTTTAGACAACTTGGTAAAAGGCGGAGATTATTTATTTGATTCCCTTTTAAAATGTGTCTATTTTAATGTAGTGGGTAATACTTTCTATTTGGTTTTATTGGAATTTTCATTCATTCGTTTCTAATAAGTGTATTGATTAATTTAATAAAAGTTAATTTTCGAGGTGCTGGAAGTCTAGCTGGGCTTTTACTAGCTGTTTACTGTACACACCCTATGTACATTAAAATTGCACATAATCATCATCAAATGATATATTCCCTCCACTCCACTGTCAAAAAGATATTGGAGTACCTATAGGAATGAATCTATATGTATACTACTTACTAGTCCAGTTTTTCATTTTATATTAGTGTCAGCATATGTTGGCCTTTAATTATTTATTCGTATCTCACATAACGCTTTGAACTTCACTAAACATTTAGTTTACAGGAAAATAAGCTTTTAACACTCAATGGTTCCGCATAGTCCATCGTCCTCCTGTTGCGCACATGCGATTCAACCCTAACAGATATAAGCAATTGAGACAGTCCTTTTGGTTACGTTAAAATCCTTTGACACCAGAAGATAATAGAGGCATGTTATGCCACAATGGTCATGTCATCCCTCGTGGACATCAGCTCGGTTTCATTGTTGTCGTTTGTGGCGTCTATGCGAAGTTTCTATTGTGTGTCTGTGTGTAAAGTTTGAGCTATCGACAAGCCGATAACGACTGAGACTCGTTTTGTTAATGGGATCCTCGCACTAAGGAAATTAATTGAGCGAATGGCACTCAAACGATTTGATACTTAATTAGGGCAGCTATTTATTTTTAATTAAAAATTATGAGGTGCTGTTAAAGGTGTTCAGTACTTATATGGGACACATCTATTACTATTATCTATAACCTTGTGAGGCTAGGCAGAGAACTGGAATGGCTTCGTTTTGCTGACTAGACTTGCCCTCTGTTTTGTAGATCTTCTTACATAACAGAGGGCAAGTCGTTGCTGTCAACTGAGTCTTTTAAGAATGATAATTGAGAGTATAAGATAAAAAGTTATAGGAAAAGTGTATTCGAGAAAGGTCACTGTCGCGTTTAACTAAGATTCTAAGTTCTAATCCAACAAATTTTAAATATTACATATAATATCAACATCAAAATGAGAAATCTTCCATCTCCATTCAACCTTATCATACTCTTGAAGAAACAGTAACTTAAATGAAAACGCTTTTTAATGTTCGCGCGAAGTTTTCCTTATACAGGCTTATAAAAATTTCAGGAACAAAAACACTTTAACACCTACCTACTTTAAATTAAATACATATTTGTTACATGTCATACATAAAGGATATCAAAATATTATTATAATTTTTTAAGTGGACCTACTCTGGCAGAAGGAAAGCATGAACAGAATCCAAGAGTGGGACCACCATACTGATTGCGATCTAGACAATGGATCATGGCGTTTGATGCTTTTGACGCCCCGCTTTAAAGACCACAGAGAGAGCTTAACACGTGCACTGTCAGTGAATTCCAATTTTTGTGTGCTTGATACATAAAAGAACCAAAACGTTTAGATCGAAAGCGAGTTTCTACCACTCTGAAACGGTAACTTCCAAGGCCAGCACATGTTGTCCTGTAAGGGAAGGGAGAAGTTTATCGTCCTTAATAAATTTCAAACACAAATTATGTCTGTAATCAGCGCAACTGATTTCCTAAAACATTACCTAGCGTAACTTGATTAATATTAACATTGAAAGTTCCAACATAAACGGGAACTTGCCAGCGAAACAGGTGCGCTATAGAACGGTGCATGAGGACGCTGTTTCACAATGCAATAAATATAGTAGGTGGTCTCGTCGGAGCTTTTCATACAATATGGATGGTTGGCGCATTAGTGCCCCTTTAGATTAATAAGCTTATGCAGACTTCCTGTGCGATTTTACTTATGTATCAGGCAAATCAGTATAACACTGCCGAATACGCAGTTCTGATAATGCAATTTACATACATACATAGATCAATCGGTCAAAGATATAAGAAAAAAGAAAGAGATAGACGATAGCTTTCCTTTCATGATGAGGTCGCAATTACTATAAGAGCGTACTCTTTCCTAAAAGGCCGGCAACGCACTTGTGACGCCTCTGGTGTTGCCGGTGTCCATGGGCGGTGGTAATCGCTCGTTTGCCCCTATACAATAAAATATATAATAAATAAATACTATATGAGGTTTAAGAAATATTTTTCCATTCATAATTTCAGTGCTATTGCTGAGTAAATTATGACGGTCGAATATTGAACTTCTAACACATCTTTCTCGTCACGATTAAAAATAACTAATCGTTTGACAAAATCTACCGTTCTATTATAAAACTTTTGCTCTAATAATCACGAAAATTTAATGTTTTACACGGAAATGTTAAACTAAGCACACGACGTAAGCTGATGTAGAATTTAGTTCAAAATAATTAATCGTAGAGAACACAGTTTTCATTAGTTAAACGCTATTGGCACGGAGCGGGCGAGCGGCGGCTGTGGCGACCGGTGCGGCCCTTCAGAAATCCTTATTAATCATTAATGAAAATTGCAATACATATAACGTAGCTCTTTAAATATTTAAAGGCGTAGTTTTCCTCTTCGGGATACGGCCGGGCCCGGCGTAATGGTGCTGCTGAATTATTTATTGTGAATTTTATGATACGTCTCGCGCGCCCCACTTCGTAAATAATACTTTTGATTTTCTTGGAGCGAACCTTAGAGATGGGCGACATCGCATTGTATCCGCGTGACTCGATTTGATTGTGTAGTCGATTGGTTTTAGTTTAGCATTCTTAGTTTGTAAGTCATCCTAAACCGTCTTGTAAACTTACAATACTTTTTTTAGCGAAATAGGTTGGTGTTAACTTGGAACTGGAAAATCAATTTCAAATCATAGTTTTTTGTTTAGTTATAACCTTATATATCTTTGAGCTCTACTACTACTAACAAATACATTTGCAAAATTAATTGCACATCTACGAATAATAAACATTTACAATGGATGAACAATATGACTAATTAGTGAAGCATAAATCGGATTAGCGACATTGATCAAATGACAAAGAGATGCGAACGGAGAATAATAAATACACTTTGTTACAATTAGCTTTGTTACAGAGACAACGTTTGGATTATTATGCGAATACCAATCTCAATTAAATCGATTTCACTTGGCAAATCGAATGTTATTTCATTAGGCATCCCTATATGAGCTCAAGTTTCACCCACTCGAAAGGTTTTAAGTTATTTCCGTTCATGTACGTCATTTGTTTGGATTCTGTACGGAGAAATAAATTAAGTACTTATTGATTTAACGCCACGATTAATACCGATTCGATAATATCGATTTCTTTTATTATTGCAATCTGGTTTTATGCACATGTTCCATTTGCTTCAGTTCTTTGCGGTACCTACTTGTAAGGTACAAGAATAAATTATCTAAATTAACTATTCGAGTTCTTAATGGCCAGTAATTAACATATGTTCTGGAATCCACATTGAAAGCGTTAGTTAGTATTTTAAATAATATATAAACTGCTTATTTGTAAAACAATATAGTCAATTAATTTCAATACACATTAAATACTAGGTTTTGTGCGCCATGTCGACTCTCGCGTTAAAGAGTAGCCTATGTACTTCTTCAAGGATAAAAGCATTTCCTTGCCATATTTTATTAAAACAACACAGTAACATACATACAGACAGAGCTACTTTCGAATTTATAATATTAGTATGGAAACCTTATACGATTTGATGGATCTATGGAATTCGATAGAGGAAATTGATAAATATGCCGCTGGTTTCAGTAGCGACCGATGCCCTAGATTATCTACGTTATCATCTATTTTTCTAACGACTTATGACGAATTTTATACCTATTATACTACAAAATAATAATAATAACCTCAGGCATCTGACACACGGCTGTTTAATACTAAACTAAGCCAAGTATGTACTATGGCAACGAGATTAGACTAGACTATATTTTAAATACATACATATTAAAGATTATAATCTTCACCCAAATAAAGAACAAAATTATCGTGCAATGTGTATCCTGGTTGGCAGCCGAACCTGTGAACTCTAGCTTGGTGGTCAGGTTCGCTAATCACGAGCGCAACAAACAAAAAAACATATACTTTAAGAACTGGACCTAATTGAAATGGGACTACACGGGAACCACCAGCTTTCAAATAAAAAAAGAACTATCAAAATCGGTTCACCCAGTCGAAAGTCATGAGGTAACAAACATATAAAAAAACAGTCGAATTGAGAACCTCCTTCCTTTTTTAAAGTGGACTAAAAATTATTCGCAATCGAACGATTAAATATCATAGAAGAGAAAGTAAAAAGAGAAAAAAGTAAGTAAATATCACAAAACGGACACGTTTAACAATACATATGTCCTGTTAATTATCTGCACCAATAGTGGTACATAGTTGGGGTGGTAGGGGCTCGTTGCTCGTCGCACGGGGAGTCGAGTTTGGCGAACAAATGCGCCTGATTAGCCCCGCTTTGTCGTCCACCCTGGCATCGTCATAGTGATTTGAGAACAGTTTTATCGGCCCACCACCACCCACCTGGCCCCTTTGGGAAACTATAGGTATAGATACTGTCGCTAAGGTCAACTAAGCGTTGGTTTATATTGACATTGAATAATTAACTTGCAAAAAATAACGACTTTAATGGATTAAAATCATGATTACCTTACTTTTCCACATTCAGAAAAGGTCACTTTTCTTTGAAACTGTGCTGAGTATTAAGTATCTTCTCAAATAAAAAGATATATTCCTAACGAGGACCTTTTTCTATTTTCTGTTTCGCTTTTAACAGATTCACTTTTCAGAATACTTTAATTTCACGGGAAACCAAGATTTATTGAAAAATAACTATCTTCGCAGGGCTATTTATATCCCAAATGAAACATAATTAGCTGTATACTACATTTCAGATACATAAATTATTCAATATGATTTACCTAACTACTTATTTACTAAAATGTGTTCTAAAAGGAATCATATCAACTCTTGACGTTACAACCCCAAGCATGATCGATAGGATTAACTTCCAGGCATGTCGTTGGTCCCTCTATAAAGTTAATTTTCACCTCTTGGAAACAGTCATCCATAATCCGACCCAAATTCGATGCTCTTGAGTGTATATCCTTTGTTAGACGGTTATTATTTTCAATTATTGGAAAGTTATATAGTGAGCACGCACGTACCGTATGAAGTTGAACTAGGTATTTACTATTCTATCGAATTGAGAACCTCCTTCTTTTTTAAGTCGAGTAAATATAATTATAAACGCCATTATGAATGTATTACTATTTATTATATACATAAAACAAAATTGAAATAATAAACGTGGAGATTAACATTAGAAAAGTAATTTATTTGGATACGCCACTGTTTAACAATATTTGTAATAAGGAGAGACATTAAACCTAGGTATAAAAAATATGTATATTATGTAATCTAACAGAATAATGATACATGAGTAAAAATATATTTGTTTTTTATTACAATAGTTTCATTGAAAATTGTCGGGTTTAAAATACAATTGCCTCTTCGCCTTCAGCTCTTCGCTCAGTAAACTTTACGTTGTTCGGACATCTTTTTTTATTGAACGAGAACCTAAACCTTTGATTAAATCCTGGAAACATTAACTATTTAGAACCATACCGCATCTTTATGAAATTGTGAAAATGGATATTTGTAACATGTAAAAGTACTGATAAGACAACTTACTAACACTGGTACAGTAGTGTATAATGATCGACATGGCGTTCATAACTACAAAGTATGCGGTTTACTGTCTAAGTTTAAGCTCAGCAGGTGTGGCCAGTCCACCTGAGTTGCCCCTCATTCCTTTTAGGCCGAACTTCGGGTTTCATGGAACACAATGAGCTGGCAATCAGAGCCATGCGGGAGATCCAAACATCGATAACGCCGGCACATCTCTATTTGCTATGGGCACCCAACAAAGGGTTATTTTGATTTCCAATCCTCGTGAAACGTGTTTGTTAGGATTTCTGTACTTTGTTGAACGATTTCATGTACCGTTGTGACATTATTGCAGTGCCTAAAGTTTAAAGTGTTCTAGTGGATAGGCAGTAGAAAGTTATATTTTTAATAGTCCCATTTTGCCACAATATTAATTACCTTATGGCATTTGGCCTGAAGAATTATATCAGCCAAAAATATGTTCTTTTTTGTCTACACAACGCCATCTAGTCCCAAGCTAAGTCCAGAGCTTGTGTTATGGGTACGGTACATTTGAACTTGTTTTTTGTTAATAAACACATATTATACATAGAAAACACCTAAACGCCGAAGCAACATTTGCAGATCATACAAACCTTAGATATGACCCGGGAATCGAACCCGAGCCTTCAAGCACAGCCGTCGCATACGCTACCACTACGCCACCGAGGCAGTCAAAATTCTTTTAGCTTTCTCTAACATAAACACGAATATGAAGTTTGACCCTAAGAAATCTAGAATCAGACAATACTAGACAATAAAGTAGACTAATTATTGCAACCAAGACTCGATGGACAGTATCAGTGCTCGCGTAGCTGTCAAACGAGAAGTCGGTTCGCGTCACAAAATGAACGTCACAAAATTCCCTCCCTTGTGAGTTTGCATACAGAAACACATGCAATAATTGGTTAAAATGTTCCTTTAAAGCGTTAATATTCCCAGCCATAGGCTTTTATATAAAGGGGGATTACTTTGGTTTACTTTTATATAAAGGATGATATAGAATTTAGTACACAAAAAGATTTTTCCCAACTATAGTCGATTATGTTAGTAGAATGTAGTAGAAGCTATGTTTTAACGGTCTCATTGGTCTAGTAGTTAGTAATCCTGACTGCTAAGTTAGGTTAGGTTGTGGGTTCGATTCTTATTCAAGATAATATTTGGGTTGTTGTTCCATGTCTGAATATTACTTTTCTATAATATGTATGCCATTAAATACAAATTCATTTATGTAACTGCAATTAATACTATATACACTCAAACTAAACAGTATCATCTACTGTCAAATTGAGTTGATGTGGTTAGTAATAGAAGAAAGAGTTAGGCAGTCAGGAGTTCGTAAATAAGGATACCGGTCAAGAAAATGGCAAATGAAAATGCACCAACCAAACAACAAAAAATAGAAAAACGATGATGATACTGTTCTTTTACAATATAAACCATAGACCTATTTGTTAGAAAATACTACTATTGCATAATAATGAAGACAGTTTATTTAAAATTATGTTTCGTATTTCGTAGCTGCTACGCAAGTCTCGTGTAGCTCGTAGCTCGTAGATGTTCAATCATCGCTAGTCATGTATTTATCAGTGGAGGTCGTTAAGTAAGGCTCTTGTTACTCGTTTGCCGTTAGATAGGAGTCCTGTACGCGACATGACTTTCATTTTATGTAAATGTTGCTAACCTCGTGTCAATTTATCATCGCTGATTTGGTTGGCAACATTCAAATATTTTACAAAAAAAACTTCGAATTTAAATTTGGAATAGTTTTATGTTCAACTCTAAATAATTGCAATAACTTTAAGCAATGGTAATATAATCCATATTTAATAGTCACTAGCTTCATTTGCAGTAAACATGAAGAGACATTTTAAATATTTAAATTACAATATTGTCGATGACATCTTAGCCAAATTAGTTACTGTTTATCATCTATCAAGACTGTAACTTTGTGTGAAAAATGTCCTTAATACATGCTTGTGACGATACTATTTTTGACTAAAAAAAATTTGAGCATTAAAATGGTTTAATTAAAAAAAATATTTCATTTGATATTTAAATACTTTACGTTTCTCTTCGATGTAGACGGAAACGGAATGAATTGACAGAACTAGAAAAACCTTTTCAGTTCACTCTTGAACGTTCCATTTTTTAATTTGATTAATTATCTGAAAAAGCATAGCTTTATGTATCGCTTGCGTCTAGCAAGCGGTTCATTCTAGATTTAGAGTTGGTGTGCTGGTGATGGTGTGTCTTTGTGTGGAAATGTTATTGAACTCCTCCGTTCGCAAAATGTATTTAAAACGTATCTAGATATAGAAAAAGAGCTTGTGCTAAAAGAAAGTAAATTTGTCTAAATATTTGAATACGGCATGAATTTCTTCCATTATGACTGGAATGTTATTATTTTTACACGACTACGGCGTAGCTAAAAGAATAAGTAACAGCTTTGGAAGGCTGCCTATGTATGTTTATCTGTTACACCTTAGAGCCTAAACTACTAAACCGATTTTAATTAATAAGGTGTCAATAGACTCGTAATAATGAATCTGGTGACATAGTCTAATTAAATTTTATAAAAGCTTTTGCGTGATCAGGTTATTTATACTTTTAGTTGTAAAACATCTTTAACTCAACATGAAACATTATACAGTAGATTACACATTAGCTTGTAATGACGTCACGTCTTAGTCTCACATACAAATATTCAACGCTACTTTCGGCTTGACGTTTAAGAAAAAAAATTTTTTTTTGATAATCACCTACTATTCTACAGCCTTTAACAGTTCATCGCTGGACATAGACCTCTCCTAATAAAGGGGGTTTTAGCCAACTACACCATGTTGGCCAGACAAGTTGTCATCGGGTTGGATTCAAGGTTTCCCTCTCTTAATGTATGTGATTAAATAATTGCTGTGTGCATTTATAAACCATAAACTGAAGAATTTCCCGTCCGATAATTTCATTACTTATTTTACTTTCTGTAGTAAATATTCCATAGCAGTTTTATCTAAAGGAGTAACATTTGTGGTAGTGACAGATTTGATTGGTGCGATATTAGTGACGTTAGCAAAACCACCTCCTTTTTATGTCTGTGTGATAATTATTCACAATATGTATATTTCCGTATAGTTTAAATTTTTTTGGAGGTTTTTCTTGTTCATCGATTTTAAATGGCTGTTATGGCATAAATGAAATCAACTTTAGTTAACAAAATGTGGTGTGGTGTGGTGTGTGCGTTGACTCTGAGAATATAAAAATCAACGTATGTATAAAATAGATTTAAATAATTTTATATTTTTCCATTGTCAAAACATAAAAACCGGTGAAAGTAAACTCATATCTCAGCATTCAAGGTATAATGCCAACTCAGAACTAATAGGATTTAAAAGACAACTAAAATTATTACTATAAGATCACTATTCGTACTGTGATAAGACCCATTGTATTACTGTTTC
Organism: Spilarctia lutea; assembly: GCA_916048165.1. Taxonomy (NCBI): domain Eukaryota; kingdom Metazoa; phylum Arthropoda; class Insecta; order Lepidoptera; family Erebidae; genus Spilarctia; species Spilarctia lutea. The sequence goes on along the minus strand of OU696470.1, from coordinate 24,661,912 downwards.
TTTTTACATTCTGTACTTTTTGTTTCTTAATTCTCGTGTACATTAAAGAATATCTGTACGTCTATCCAAAACCAATACTAAGTCAGATAGTGACAGATACACTTAATGCGTCCTTGGCAAGCGTGTCAAGGTCACACAAGAACAGGACACTTCCTCGGCGCTAGGCATTAAGCGTCTCGGAAATGACCGCCGATCATTTGTATCCAGTACGAGCATATAATTGATACACATCCGTGCTGATACTGTATCAATTGTGTCTAATCGATAGAATTACTCCACAATTGATATGCGGTATTGCATCGTAACATTTTTTATTACAAAAGACGTCACATACACACGGAATACATTATTTTTTTTCTATTTGCTCTGCAATGTAATCTTTATCGTTGGAAAGTCATCCTTCAGTGCATATATATTGTCAACTGGTTTAGGATTGTCTTTAGCTGTTTTTCAACGATTAAGATTTACGGAGCTTTTTGACTTCTAGCCTTATTCCTCCTTGCTAACCCTTAGCATTCAAGACAATGGTGTTTCTTGAGTGCCAGGGGCCATTGGGGCCTGTAGTCGTAGGAAGCCTGTAATACCCTCTTCCATAGTGATATGGAAATAATACTTATATAGCATCAAAAAGGTTAACAGCTTGGCGAGTATTTAATTTATTGTCATGTGTAAAGTGTTGTTGTTTATATAAATAAATTAAAAAAAATGCTAAATAACAGGCGCCTACCGCTACCGACATTGTTATCTGTATTAGTATCGCGGTTGAACTCATCAGCTGCAATGTATAAATCGCTAGTGCGTTCTCAAGTTCTGTTTAATTTTAAAATACAATAATGTACTTAACACATAATATAATCGTGTTGTGAACGCTTCTAATACCATCAATTAGTACAGTTAAAAGCTCAAAGCAGACACTGTTCTCAACAGATTAATCGAGCAATTAACGTTGTCTATCGCGTTTGGCCATAAACAATTAAACGCGCGTGGGGTAGACGCGTTTTATCCAACTAAAATATATACATACATCGCCTCTACCTACCCTCGTTCTAATCACGTCGGTACTCATGAATTTAGATTCGCTGCCTGTTCGTCCTACACTATAGGGTTGCCACTTGCCACGCACTCTAATATCTAATACTATCCATAATATGTTACATTATTAAACAATAATACTTTAAAAAACGCGATTATCGTGGTACGCTGTTTTCGATAATGAAAAATCAAAGTTGAATATATATTAGAATAGATACGCGTCGTAACAATTTGCTCGTTGAAATAAAAGGGAAGAACTTGATTCTCTTTTATTCAAAACGAAAGCAACTATAGAGATTTATCCAAAACGGTTGATTTTCTCCCAACATACGATCAAAAGTGGTGTAAAAAGCAGAAAACTAGTATTTTAATAGTTAAGGTTCGAGAAACTTTACCACCAGATGGTCTGTAATTCTTAATCTCTTAACAGTCTAACAACATTACGAATTTCAAGATTGTTTTGTTTAAACTTCTATAGAATCACTTAAATAAATCAACACAATTTATCTATTCTCCGCGTAATAGGACACCTTTGTTGACTTATCGGATCGAGTTGTCCTCACAGTGCCACTAAACTGATTGTATTCCTGACCTACTTCGAACTTCCTTCCCCAACGAACCTTACACGTAGCTATAGGAAACCTATTACTCGCCAATTATTACGTTTGCAGGCTAGTGGGAACCCTGTGGACATCTGTTTGTACTACGAGTTGTCTATGGTAAAATAGATGACGTATAATTAATTACTAACACATTGTTTATGTCTACCTTTATTATTATGCATGTATAAACTTTCGTTCGAATTTGGCTGTTAATCATCATTGCCACGTTGTGAAACAAACCAACTTATCTCGTCACAACAAAACTAACGTTAAGAAATTCATCGAGGGTATTGAAGCCTACCTGTCACTTCGATTCTGGTAAGGAGGGCTCCAAGCAACTCATTTGGGTCCATAGGTGTAGGTGACACATCCGCTAACCACGATTTGCAAGCAGAGCAAACTACCTATAGCTATGGAGGGTAGAGACAAGGAGTGTTATCTTATATGGAAGAAAATTGAAAAAAGTGTCCAGCATAAGCTGTAAATAACAGTTCAAAAACCTTCCAGAATGGCGCTGGTGTAGACACAGGGTATGGTATGAATGTAGCAATTGTGAACGAATTGAAGTACGCCGAGTTAAAAATTTAACATTATTGTCACTACTTGCGTATTACAAAATAATGTAGTAAATATATTTTATTTTCTGAACTGTGAATAGTACGTTTATTGATTTTTTATCATTCAATTTTATGAAAAAGTGTGTGTATTGATTTTAGGAAGTTTACTCTGATGCTAATGTGGCGCCACCCTAATTTAATGCATTTCAACGGACACTTTTCATGTACACAGATGATACTCCTTATCTCTACCCTCCATACTATAGCTTTGTAAAGAAAATTAAATGCATCTAAAAAGGCAGAGATACCTACAATTGAAGCATAATAAAAACTTGTGATCTTTACTCCTTATATGTTATAACTTTCTCTTATATTTTTTTCTAACAATAGAAACTGCAAATAGAAAGTATACTCGTATGATAATATTAAGTAACCAAAAATATAAAAAACTAATGAATTGAGAATTTCTTTTTGATTTGCGTTTTCTTCTTTTATTTACATACATTAAAACAAAGTGTTTTTCTCTATTTTTCGCACAAGTATTCGCCGTCAAACACGCACACTAACGGGCAATAGTAGTCTTTTAATTAAGAACGAGGTAATTCAATCTATAATCACGCAATAATGTTACAAAAACCAGTGAAAACAATTTCACTGTACATCATTATAATGGCAATATTACAAAGAAGAAATACAATAGCTACATAAAAATCAATAACTGATAAAGGTCGATTGTTTTTTTTAAATCTAAACAGTAATTGGAGATATATTTCTCAGATATATTTCTGACTGCCTCGGTGGCGCGAGTGGTAGCGTAAGCGACTGCTGTGCTTGAGGTCTTGGGTTCGATTCCCGGGTCGGTCCAAATGTTTGTATGATCTGCAAATATTTGTTTCGAAGTTTGGGTGTTTTCTATGTATAATATGTATGTATTTACAAAAAAAAAAGTATATATGTATTTATATCAGTTGTCTAGTACCCATAACACAAGCTCTGCTTAGCTTGGGACTAGACAGCGTTGTGTGTTAAATTGTCCGAAATATTTATTATTTATTATTTATTATTATTATTTATTATTATTATTTTACATTAAACAATCAACAGTCAGTTCATATGCAAACAAAATATGTCAGATCTTGTTCTTGGCTCCCAAACTAGGTTTATCACCTGTGACTTGGGAGCCAGTGTTCCTCCATAATCACTTGTTTTACTCTCGGACATTTTTAAGAATTTACATTTTATAATTTTATAAACGTTTAATCTAATGAATATTTGTATGAGTGCGTGTAAACGTTTATGTTTGTGTGTGTGTGTGTGTGTGTGTGTGTGTGTGTGTGTGTGTGTGTGTGTGTATGCATGTTCCAGTTTGTATTTTTATACATGCATGAATGTCAGCTTGTAAGGTTTATGAAGGGAAAACAATCATTTTTTCTATTTCATCCCAATCCTGTTCCAACAACCATGATCCAACTTTACTTTTACATTGGTAATAGTTGAGGCCGTGAATTTGTAGTAGTCCATTTACCTTATTGTATATTTTTTTGCTAAGAAAATAATATTGGTGTTTTGCGAAGGATGTAGAATGCTTTATGGGAGGGAAAACAATATCTACTCGACGTTTATTTGGTATTACCATTGGGCTGTGGTGTGTTCTCATTATAGATTGGAGCACGTATAATTTCCTAGCCGCCAATACCCTACACTCCCTGTAAAGCCTTTCAGTGGGATATCTGTAAGGCTTGTGAAGCATAACTTTAAGCACGGCTCTTTGTGCTCTTTCGAGTTTAAGGAAGTAGGTCTTACAGGCACCACCCCAAACTGGCAAACAATAGGTAAGCATAGACTGACAGAGCGAGAGGTAAACCACCATAAGAGTACTCGTGTCACATGAATATCGAAGTTTTTTAAAAATGTATATCAACTTGCGTATTCTGGCAACCAGGTTATCAATATGCGAATACCAATTCAGGTGTTTATCAATCTGGACACCTAGGTACTTCAATTGTGAAGTAACTAATAGGTCAGGACAAGGACACGATGTACACCTTGAGTGACTTGGACAAGTGTGAGCTTTGATAGAGATATTTTTTTTGGGTTGAGTTTGTTTACTTATTGAAAAATTTAGGATTTTAGTTTTTTCTGTATTTAGCGTTAATAAGTTTTTGGCTAGCCAGCTCATCACTACATCCAGTGCCAACTGAGCGAACTGCTCTGTTTCTTGCCAGTCCTTTCCGTGTATTAATAAAGCCGTGTCATCAGCGTAGGTATACACGGAACAATTTTCAAGAGAAAGTGAGCAAAGATCGTTTATGAAAACAAGGAATAGCGTTGGACCTAATATGACATTGCAGTTGTAAGTTACACAGTATTATACAAACCCGAAATAATTAATTAGAATTTGAAATGTGTATCCAAAGATATTGAGCCAGCTTATTTTTTTAAACATTGTATGCAAAAAAGACCTTGTTTAAAAAAAATATTGTAATTATTTGTGAGTATAATGGTGAATTATTTATTCATAGAAATCTATGTTGTTTTCTTAAAAAAAGCTTAACATGTGCATTTAGACTCAAAAACAATTATATAATATATATTCTACCTGATATTTGATCGTATTCTCGTTGTGTTAATTTGTGAATTTTAAAAGTAAATATTGTAACAGTTGATCTATGGGATAGGTATGCTTTAGCAATCGTGAGCAAGCTCCACTGGGCTCTATTAAACTATAGCCATACAGAAAGCCGGTAGCGTCAAGCAATTTGTTAGTTTCTTTTTACCGTGTGAGTAAAGTGACCGGAGTCAAAACCAACCAATTTCTATCCTCAGTATCAGGGATCATTCTCAAAAGGCTACAACACACTTGTAACCTTTGAGTGGCAAATATCATTGGGCGGCGGTATCCACTTACCATCTGGTGACTCGCAATTTATTTACAGTATAAATCTTAAACTCAGCCTAGTTTGTGTGTTTCTATCGCGCCGCACCTTGTACCTAACCTAGCAAAATGCGTTCAGATTCAATTTTCGCGCCACCGACCGACGGGCTCGTCGCAGCGGAAATTATCGAAAACCCTTCAAGCGTCACGGCGTAACCGACGTGCATCTGCACAATTAAGTTATGAAAGGCTCATCGGCCCGGCGCCACCTACCGGCCGAGCTTTGTATCCCAATCAATTCACGTGTACCAACTAACAACATACAAATTAATTTTCAAAATCAAACCCTGTGCTCAATTTAATTGAAAATAATGGAACTAAGAAATTATGCATGAGATCTGGGCAATATTTGCATTTTACACGTCTGCATAATGTAATGTATATTATTATCGATAAGTTATCCTCTAAGTTTTCCGGTAAAAGAACATGAATTACTAATAAAGATGTATATGGAAATGGAATAAATGGTGGACTGTTTCTAGTTTCTCTTTTATCAGCGACCCTTTGTTGAAAAATACATTCAAAAATTGATTTATAAAACACTAATTAACCCACGCAACCTCGTTTACAGTAGCGTAATAATTTTATTAGTTTTTGTAACATTCTTCATTCATTCATTACATTGGTCTTAGCGTGATGATATAATGCTATCTAACAATGAAATATTCTTTTTAATCGGATCTTTATTGCCTGAAATTAGCGCGTTCAGAAACAAACTGTTCAGTTTTGTATATTAGTATAAATTTTCATTAGATCTTTTTATTTTAATAGACGTTGCGATCTCTATCTATGAAGGTCCTTTAACTGTAAAGGATCTTTACAGTCATATTGATGACTATGGTCTAAGGATTAAGTTCCATAATTAATATCCTGTAAAATTCTCTGACTCAAAAAAGAGGTTAGTATGTCGGGGACCATGTTTATGTATCATCATTGGAGTAAGTTGAAAAAAAAAACAATCTGTCCTTATTATGAATAGCTAAACAGTTTCTCTTGAAGACAAGGAGGCGTAAATGTTAAACATAAACATTGTAAACACACGATCAAATTACAGCAAAACACTACAAGTAAGGACAATGAAAGTTTACATTTTAACAGAAATTGCGTTACATTATGAGAGATTGAAATTTTTAACAAACAAATTCATATCAACATGTCATCGCTTCGTTACATTGAAATACACAAGTTTTTTAAATAAAACCGACGATACAATAGAGAGAATTTTGTTGACATACAATGATTACTGAATACTGTAGGTAATAACAGTCGCACGTTTGAAAATGTTCACAACTTTGTTCAACTATATGGTCAGTTTCATGTTAAATTATATAGCAGTATACCAAAGGCCCAATTTTTACAATTAATTTGAGAAAGGACACATATGGTCTGCTAAACAGTATGGTGGTAACGATTGATGAAGGTAAATCAGTTTCTCACTCTTTATTGTTAATCAAAGCGGTAAGTTCTGTAGATAATTACATGAAACGGTTTTACCGTGGGAGAGCTACACTTCGGCATACATGGGCCGGCTCGACCGGAGTGATAGTGGTATCACAGAAAACCGGTGTGAAACAGCGCCTGCGCTGTATTTCACCGAGTGAGTGAGAAGGCCGTTTTTTTTTTTTTTAACGTGTGGAAACCTCCTCGGTCGTCACCCCACCGGGGTTTGCGGCGGGGCGGTGTGTCGGAATCGAACCGACTAAAACCACACGGTGTGCCAACTCTGCGCCTGAGAAGGGAGGGGTCCGGGAACTGCTGATATTAACACGACCGGACCCGAGTGAGGAGGCCCTACACCAACCCCTTCCGCCATCCCCTACCTCATCCCCCATAGGCCGGCAACGCACTTGTAACGCCTCTGGTGTTGCGGGTGTCCATGGGCGGCTGTAATCGCTTACTGTAATGTATGTAATGCAGGCTAAAGTCTTTAGTAGTCGTGTCACTTTTGATGATGATGATGACTGCCTCGGTGGCCCAGTGGTAGTAAATGCGACTGCTGTGCTTGAGGTTTCGGGTTCAAATCCTGGGTCGGACCAAGTGTTTGTGTAATCTACAAATATTTGTTTCGGAGTTTGGGTGTTTTCTATGTATAATATGTATGTATTTACAAAAAAAAAAGTATATATATATTCATATCAGTTGTCTAGTACCCATAACACAAGCTCTGCTTAGCTTGGGACTAGATGGCGTTGTTTGTTAGATGTCTGAAATATTTGTTTATTATTATTATTTATTATTATTATTTACTTTTGTACATAAAGCATACATTTTACTTACTACAGGTTTGTACGGAAATCTCTGTGCGCGAGTGCGACACGCGCTTGACAAGTTTTATTTTAAAATACATACATATTCTAGAAAACACCCACCCATTACCATGGGGAGTGCTCCGAGGAATTGTTCGGATTGATCCCTGACGCATCTTTCCGCCATCGTCCTACGCGACAGAAATTTCATCCTCATCATCTAGATGGTTGGCAGTCCACAATTGTGCGATTTTCTCGAAACTTTCTGCCACGCATAGCAAAACTGTGGAATGCGCTGTCGCCTGCGGTGTTCCCGGACCAATACGACCTTCAAGAAAAGAGCATACTCCTACCTAAAAGGACGGCAACGCACTTGTGACGCCTCTGCGTTGCGGGTGTCCATGGGCGGCGGTAATCGCTTACCATCAGGCGATAAGTCTGCTCGTTTGCTCCCTATATAATAAAAAAAAACCTAACCTCAGAAATACATATTATTATACAACCATTTGATTCGACCCGGGAATCGAACTCGAGACCTCAAGCACAGCAGTCGTATACGCTACCATTGTGACCATCGAGGCAGTCAAAGCGTTTATAAGTGTCCTTCTAGTGACGGATTAAGATACGGGTCGACACCGCTCTTAGATTCAATTCAATCTATTTAAATTAACTCTGACAAGGTTAATCCATACTTACATACTCATATTAAAAATGCAAAAGTAACTCGTGTTGCTTTCACGGCCCAACCGCTTCACCGATTTTAATAAAATTTGGGATGGAGATACTTTGATTCCTGAGGAAGAACATAGGCTACTCTTTGCTGCGATAAGCGACAAAAAAGCGGGCGGAGCCGCACTTAAGGCTAGTCTTAAATAAATAAACAAACTAAAATTAATGTGGCTACTTATCGATAAATAAGTAGTTAGTACAAATAATTTAACGATATTTTCAAATGGATATGACCTTCAACTTTCAAGAAAATAACCTTCGCTAAGTAAAACTATCCCTTTTAAACTAGTGGTGCTCATAGTATCAGGTGACCCTATAACGCACTTGCCACCTGTCACAAAAACTTTTTTATCTGGAAAAAATGTGTAACTATGGAGAAATTCACTACTTATAGTATTAAACTGAAGCTTTGAAGAAAAGGCGATATCGCCTACTTTTATGAAGATAATATAAGAGAGGCAAAATAGAGAAAAATGAAAGAAATAATGAAAGTTACCACAGCGCAAGCTCGTATAAAAATACATCTTTTAGGACAAACCAAGGTATGGTAAGACAGGAATAGAATATGGATCGTTATTTTGATTGTTGTTGAGTAAATTTTGCACTGAATTATGGAATTCCTCAGAACCGGGTCATCAATTTCTTAATATATTTACATATAGTTACTGGCCTACTTTTAGCAACTAATACAACGAAATAAAATTAAAATATAAATAAGTACATAATAATTTACTGTAATATAAGACAACACCGCATATGTGGGGTTGCTATCCATAGTAATATTATAAATACGAACGTAACTTCGTCTGTCTGTCTGTTAAGATTTGACGACTATTCCACTGCACCGATTTGAATGGAATTTGGTATGGAGGTAGTTTGATTCTTCAGGAACGATACCAAATATATAACGATATCCTTACCACGATAACCAATGCACATGGTGTAACCGCGGGCAAAAGCTATTTGTGTATATATCCAAAGAACAATTATAATAATAATTGAAGCATTACAATAATCTTAGTATGAACAGAATTCTACGGTTATTCGGAAAATAAAACTACTATCATCTATTTATATACAAAGATGAACGTTTATCAGTAGATTGTTAAACGTCTAAACAAATTCATCTGATTTTAAATGACGCTCCAAGTAATTAGTTTCCATGTCGTATTCCACTCGTACATACATCCGTTCAATTTGCTCGCAATTTTCTTGACTTTAATTCCCATGGTGCTTCATTGGCGGTGATAGGCTTAAGTAAGCGAAAAGAACATTATAGTTGGTAAAATTGTTCAATTTTCCTTCGCCTACAACCACTCAGGCACCGCCCTTTCAGGAGTGTATGTATGAATCTGGTCTGAATGATTTTTTTCAAAGCTGAAAGTTTCAGAGCCATTATTTTTGTTAGGTTGGATAACTGGTTAACTTGCAAATATAGATTCCTGAAGCCACCGAGTCCCTTGAGCTCCTGCAGATGCGTAGAAAAATTGCCTCTATGGCACTCCTCTATCGCTTATATCATGGGGAGTGTTCTGAAGAACTCTTCCAACTGGTCCCCCCTTCTCCCTTCCTCTACAGGACAACATCGGCTGGCCTTGGAAGTCACCGCTTCATCGTAGTAGACATACACTCTCGCACTCATCGATTCGGTTCTTCCTTCACGTGCCGAGCGATTAAAACCTGGAACTCGGGTCCTTTAAGCGGGGCGTGAAAAAGCATCTAATTAGGCCACCGTGGTGCTGGTCACCATGCTGCACTGTCCTTGTTTGCATTGAGGATGGATCTCAATAATTTATCAATTTTTCAATCCTACGTCTTACCGTAGTAACTATTATTGATATAAATTTTTGTATTTAACTTCTTAATGGTAACTCATATATAATGTTGCACCTATTTCCTAGAGGATAGAGTGACACATGATATTATAATTTCATAACATTTTTTTACCTCATGTTCCTCAAAAATCAAAGTATTTTAATGCCGAAGTAACAGTTACCTTCGAATGTATAATATCAGTATGGATTCGGTGTTTGATTGCTGTTCATGAAACGAAAGAAGTATTTTAAATTGTAAAACAGTGGATTTTTTCAAATGAAGGCTTCTTAGTAGGTGTTTTTTTTTTAGATAGACGATTTGATAAACTTAAGTATAAACTTGTATTACACAGATATGAATACAGGTAAAAGGCTCAATTATTCTTTGAAGCTTAAGTGCTTAAACTTTTATTTATTTTATATGTTCTAAACATATGGAACATTAATGGCTGAGATTTATTAGGTACTTTTTTGTTGCGTATGTATATACTCTTAATTAAAATATTTTTCCTTAATCGAAATGATCAGTGCTCTTAAAGATTAAAAGATACTTTTATTACTACACACAATTATTATCTGTTAGATATGAAATTGATTTATTATATTAAAGCAAAATGCTGAACAGACCTGTTCATATTTTATAACGTTATCACCTGAATAATAATAAATTTAGCAGGCTGGTACCATGAACGACGGTTCATTAGGTATTTAGTACGGTAGGTAGTAAATAAGCACATTTAGTGCAAATAACACTAATATAAACTAGAATCGAACGTGGTGCGCTATCGATTAGGAGCTGGCGTTCACAACAATTAATGACCTGCATGTCCCGGGCCCGACAAAGCTATGGCAAAACAAATAGACGCCCTGCGCGCCTCCCCGGTACACAGGCTGTTGCAAAATTTTGAGCCGAGAAAATCGCACTATTTTGTATATGTTGCTTTGAAAATGTATTGTACGTGGGCTGTTCCAAAAATAGTAAGTGAAATGAAAAATAGTTAGAATACAAAAAGTTTATTTAAAGATGTTCAAAAAACCCCCTTAAACCAGCTTTCAAAACTTTAAAAAAAACGTGGCTTGCAGAAGGTCGGACAATAACCGCCGAATTTCTTTGACGGCCTCGACTACAGTGCAAAATTTTCGACGAGGAAGCATATATTTAGCGTGTGAAATAAAATAAATCGCATATAGTTAATCTGGGCTGTATGAAGGATGGGGTAATATTTGCACCCCCGAAGTTGTCAAATGGTCCATAGTTCTAGCAGCTGTGTGAGCGGTCGCGTCATCTTGGTGGAAAAGAATTCCATGGACGCTGCTCCTTGGGCGTACGATATCCAACTCCCCGAACTTGAGGCAAACAAAATTCGCTATATCATTCACTAGTAACTGTTCTTCCGTCTTCTAGCTGAATAACATATACTGGTGCACTGCGTCGAAAAAAAAAACGACGGCATTTTTGCTCATTTTGAGATTCCTTGAAGTTTATAATTATAGAAAGTCATAGCTCGAAAATCTTCCTACCAGACGTCCATTATTCCAAACAAAAAAAGAGTGACAAATAAACATATAAAAAACTACACATAAGTGACTCTTAATTTTCACGAAGGACGTTTGTATTTAGTTTAGTACCTTAGTACCTTCATTTTAATTTTTTTACTACGATCCAAATGATAATTGATTGTGTTATTAATTAAAATTGTTAAAGTTAATCTTAAAAATTGTTAAGTAAATTTAGTTTGCAAATATTTAATTTATAAACAACATTCACTTAAATATTTCAAATTTGTATTTGTAGTGCATAAAAAACTGAAACTAGCTAATGGAATAGGAACACCAACAAACCTGTTTTAGTGTTTAAACAATAATCAATAGTAAATCTAAATGTCCCAAGTTTTAACCAGCGACACTTAATGAGATAATAATAAAGTAAAAAGTTAACTAACTTTAATGATTGTTTTAATAATTACCAATTCCTTTAAGATATTAAACATGATTTATTGTGTATGAAAATTTAAGTGATCACGCTGTATACAAGCAGCGTGGGGTGTGCCTGACTAGTGTGCGTGGCTTAAATGTGTGCGCGGGTTTAGGCAGCGGGGCTGTGCTTAGACAATTTTAGTATTACGTGTTTGAAATAATGCAGCGCGGTCATACTCTATGCATAGCCTGTCATGCCCGGCGTTGTTTATGCCGACGCCCTTGCTAAATACTTTTTTTGTACGCTTTTAAGCGCATATAGGTCTTTTGTTTTGCTTTTTCGACGGGTATGTTGATATTTTAAGGGTTAATTGGTAGTTTGGAGTTTGTGTGTTTGGCTGTTAACATTTGTCTCTTTGGGAATTAAGAATGATCATGTCTTCTATTTTTGGCTGGTCAACAAAAACATTTACCCAATTCAAGTCACGAAAAAGTGAAGTTATATTGATAAGTTTGTCTAGAATATACAAAAATGTTTATGTAGAAATATATATTCTCGGCTGGCGCTAATAAACTTGTCCTCTATTTTTCATAGTCGGCAAAAGTATGCGTATTAATTAGCTCCCTCTAGCTAATTAATACGCTTCGCCGACGAAAGACGTAAGGGTAGTTTATGTATACATTCACTACCCTATTCAAGTATACATTTTTTGTTTTATCTCTCACTTTTGTGCCGATACAAATTAATAAAGACTATTGATTGCTAAAGGGTTTCCATTGGCAGATAACTAAGAATGATGGAAGCAATATGTATTAAAATAGAGGTGTAATTTCTGTAGTCTGTCAATATGACATTTATAACAGACTAGCTGACCCACGCAACCTCGTTTGCGTCTTATATTGCCCGTAGCGTAAAAATTTCCCCCGTTTTTGAAACATTCTTCTTTGTTACTCCGCTCCTATTAGCAGTAGCGTGATGATATATAGCCTATAGCCTTCCTCGATAAATGGACTATCCAACACTGAAAGAATTTTTAAAATCGCTTTAGTAGATCCCGAGATTACCCCCTACAATTTAACAAACACACAAACTTTACTTCTTTATAATATTAGTATAGATAAATCAAAACACAACATGAGTTACGATTAAATCTATGCACGGAAACACTTAATTGTATTATATTGACATGAAACACAATCAAGACTCGAGCTGGAGTCGAACTTAGACAAGTACAAGTTATAAACATATGAAAATTATTAACTCGGACGGTTCCCGATGAACATTGAGAGGGTTCATTAATAGATGTAACTAAACAGCCACACGAAGTTCAAGCGTAGGATGCATGCAATGACAAACTTGATTAATGATTTGATTTGTTGATCAGCTTATCAATTGATTGGTTGACGTTGTGCATGAATGAAAAGGCTGCTTTCGAACTTGGTGCTCATCCACCAACACGATTAGTTACCAACTATTGATTGTACATGGTTGTCGATATAATTAAACAACTAGTGACAACCGAATTGTCTAATTAAGGTCAACCCGGGTATCACAGAAGCGTATTTTACTATTCAAGTAGTAGTAAATTAACATTTTAATTTATTATAAATATTCCTATATGTCCTGATGTCACCTCTGTAACCCGATGATGAGATATACTTAATTTGGCATTCACTAATGGGGATTGTATATATTTGAACCGTGTTTTAGAAATAGTAATATCTATATTTTAGATGACCACACGGGATGGTGAGAGAATGACGAATTAAGTATACGAAGTATCTCAACCCTTATTCATCCCAAGATTTAGCTAGCGTGATATAGTAGACAAAAACCGGCTGTCTAAGGAGAGGCCTGTTTCCAGAAATGGGGTGTTAAAGGCTGTTGATAATTATTATAGTTCAGGTCTATCGATGTGTTAGTTACCCTAGATTTTAATCTAGAAAATTTGGAATTCACAGGACCTTTAAATATGAGGTATTATGTAAGATTGTAACCAGGTTTCGAAATGATTCGTTAAACATGTCAATTGTCTACATTCGGTTGTGCGTGCCAAGTCGTGGAAAATCCTGATAGACGCGTCATTTCCGTCGCCCATGTAGCACCAGCCTAACAACGTCAGTTTCTCTGTAAGGATATCAAGAGGCTATTGTCCAAATATAAAAGCCTGCTGTCGCCTTTTGTTCTGTGGTATGGACTGCGGGAGATTGCTTGGTTTTTTTCTGTTATTTTATGACGCTCTATATTATGGTGCAAATAGAATTTTAGAAGTATATTCTGAGTCGATAACCGTTGTCTGTGTTTTTTTTGACGTTTTAATACTTGCCATACTACTACTTATATTAGCTATGTGTACGGTAGTATTGAAGCACCGGAATTAAAGATTAAATAAATAACAACTTTAGTAAAGACGAAACGATATTTACTTGCATCCATGTCATATATTAAATGTGTAGATATCAAATGTGCTCACTGATACGGTATGTGACTACAAACAAATTAAAAGGTATCTCATCTCAATAGGCCACCATAGTGTAAGGTCACCATCTTGTATTGTTGCATTATCTGCATTCGCAATGGTTAAGGCGATGTCCACTTTTGGGTTCTGCATATGTATCAGGCGTAGTAGAGCGACTTTGGCAGGACATAAAAAAAAGTCTTACACACAAACTAAGATAGCTATCGCTCATATAATATTTAAAACTTAAACTGCCTCATTGGTCTAGCGGTTGACGTATGTGACTTCCAATCAAGAGGTCTCGGGTTCGAATCCCGGGTCGGGCCAAAAGTGTTATTGAGTTTTTCTGATTATAAAATACTTAATAACAGCTCGGAGTTTGGAAGTTGGGGTCTGAACCCCCGTGCCTCGAAGAGCACGTAAAACTGCGCCAGACCTTTTCCCGGTCGTGTTGTGTGTGTGTGTGTCCACAATCGCATCGGATTATGAGAGAGAGGGAACAGAGAGTGCACCTGTGTTTGCGAGCACACTTGTGCACTATAATATCTCATGCGCAGTTGGCTGGTCTCCGTTGAGACTGGCCGCCGTGGCCGTAATTGGCTAGGAGATCATCAATATTCAAAAAGTAAAAAAATATTGAAAACCATATGTACGAGTATATCTGGCATGTGTGTATGTATCTAAAACTTGTGAAATCAAAACCTATAGTTGAGATTAGTCTATCAGAAACTTTATCAGGAAGTCTTGAACCTGGCCTTCATTATCTCATCTTAATGGTCAACACAAACACATACAAAAGTCATACTCGAGTACCAAGTACAGACTATCCCAAAGCAGCTTTTCACCGTAGATCTCGGTTTACGTATAGCGTGTTAATCCAGCATAAAACCTATCTGTGTGCAAAATTTAATCCAAAGCCGTTCAACGGTAAGGGTGTGATTGAGTTACCAACATTTTCACTCCTGTAGAGGCAAAATCCCTTTCAGTTACGCTCACTTTTTATATTCCTTAAACTTTGATAATGTTACTTAATAGAACTCTTCTCGTTATTGAGGAAACAAGTTGTGCAAAAAGTTAATCGAAACAGGTCGTGACCCACTTGGATCTACAATTTTTAGGGCGCAGATGAGCAGACAAATTACTTCATTTAAAATGACTATAGCAGCTCATGAACACCTGTACCGGTACGACACCAAGTCAGCCCTCTCTTTTCAAAGTTTCAAAGGTCTTGGTACGAAAATATAGCGGACACATACACAGATTCGCTGTACGAAGTAAGCGTCTTCGAAAAATCTTACGTGTACTTTTTAATCAAATAAATCTAAACTCTAATCAAAATTGCAATAGGTCTAAAACTGGTTGAAGTTAAATTCATACTATACTTCAACCATAGTGTAATTTTTAGTCATTTTTAAATTCTAACACACACAAACGGTACCAATAACGTTTATATAATCAATTCTCGTTGTTTCTAAGAATTAATAGACACTGCACATTTATCACGTGAAAATTCACATGTTTATAACTATCGTTTCAATTAAGAATTCCTAGGGACAAACATCATTGTTGATTGAAGTAATTGTGTAGTAATGACTCTGCAATATTAATATTATACTGTAAACATGCGTCGAGAAGCGCGCGATAATCTGTAAAATGACTTCTTACGAAGATATCAATAACTATTTTTTATTTATGAGTATGGTAGTACGTTGCCATGAATACGTCGTACGAATGCCTGAAATTTTGAAGTTTTAAGTGCTCTTTGATATTATAGTTAACGCTCTCTTCGTAAAGTAACTATATTAGTCAGTCATAAGTATGTACGATCGGGATAAGGCATAATTACTGTTATAAATTACATTTGACTCATTTCGTAAATGTACGAAAAATTCATACTTAAGTTCCTACATTCAATCAGTTATGATGTGAAAATGACCAATTCATAGGAATTCCTGTATCGCTAACCAGTTCTAATTCAAATTGCAGTGATTGGATTCTTAACAAGGCCTCCGGCTCTAGTGGCTAACTGAAAATCTCGATATCCGACCGCAGATCGCACTAGTACCGGAATATGTAAGGTATTTAGCAAAATGATGGTTCGTCGCAGGACGGTATATCTCCTTCGATGAACTGACATTCCTCGATGCTATTTCAGATGTGTTTTTGGTACTCGTTGATCAATGTAACGATGTTTTGCTGTTCTGTTCTCAATACCACGACATTTAGAAATAATTGTTTTATGTTTATATTTTTAACACTGTCAGGAGAGAAAACACCAAACCGAATGCTAAGTTCGGTACTATATCTATTCGAAGAACTTAAAACTATTAACCACATTTTATATGATAATAAATACAGAAAGGGATTGGCGGGTTTCATGTTGTATTGGTTGAAACAGATATAATAAATGTATGTTCTGATGTTCCTACTGCAGCAATAAATTACATTAATGAGTAAATAATAAATAATATTACATCTATGCACAATGCCATCTAGCCCCAAGCTAAGCAAAGCTTGTGTTATGAATTTTAGACAACCGATATGAATACATAAATCCTTTTTTTTGTAAATACATACAAATTGTACATAGAAACCATACAAACTCCGAAACAAATATTTGCAAATTATAAAATTGATTGGGAATCGAACCCGAGACCTCAAACACAGCAGCTGAATATCAGCTACTACTACGCTATCGGTGCTTTTAAGGTACCTATAAATATAGATAATATAGGTATACCATTTAAAAAAGAGATGGATGATAAGACAGTGTAATAATCTTATATTGCCAAAAGCCTCTACGCTGCCTGATGGCAAGCATGAGTAAAATCCAATGGACAATGCAGCATGACCCAGAATATGGGCGCGTAGTCAGATGTTTTTTCACGACCCAAATGTTGTGAACGCAAAATTCTAATCTAACAACCATTGTAGTCATCACTTTAAAAACTTTTAAGGAAATTTTGGTTTCTACTTTCCACATTTGAATCCTTGGTTTTATTTAGTATTCCAATCATATGAATGCAATAAAGATTTTGACATCGATTATGAAAGTACTGTTTTTTTTATGGAATATGGGGTCAAACAAGCATACGTATAGCCTGATGGTAAGCGATTACCGCCACCTATGGACACCCGCAACACCATAAGCGTCACAAGTGCGTTGCCGGCCTTTGGGAGATGAGTAGACGGATGGAGGATGGGTTGGGAATAAGCCTCCGGTATCCTTACTCACTCGGTGAAACACAGAGCAAGCGCTATTTCACACCGGTTTTCTGTGAGGCCGTGGTATCACACCAGTTGAGCCGGCCCATTCAGGCCGAAGCGTAGCTCTCCCACGGTTCACAGTTCCCGGTGTTGTTGAGAAGGCGTAAAATAATGGTGAGAACTCGCTATTTACTTACTTCTGAAGACTTAACCTGTATGCAAAAGTAATTATTATTGGTAAACCTTCTGCTGACACCTCGATAGACATTTTGTCAAGAATCCCATGTGTCGCAAAATAAAGAGATATAATAAATAAATAGACTTAAGTATTTGCTCCCACACCAACACCTATTTGAAAAAAAAACACATTGCGTGTAGGTACTCCACAATAATTATATTAAAATGTACAAAAAGCTAAAGAATCGTTAAGCTGTGAGAAAATTCTTAATACTAACTGTATTAATTGCGAGTGATATAGCTTTATAATAAACTGATAAAACCTAGTATCATAATAGTTTAATTAAAATGTATCGTGCTTCCCGCATTGTAGCAAGTTACTAGACCGTCTACAACGCTCATAATTGTTCGTGTACGTTTATAAATAACGAATCATTTCATACGCCTTTCATTATTAGTGATTGTAATAGACCTTTTTTTTCTTTTTCAGGTAAGTTGGCCATAATAAAATCCAACCTGTTTAGAATTCCGAGCGATTTCGTACCAGTAAAACAATGACTGTGAGTATTTTTATGTTTAATGTATGTGTATGTGTGTAACATGGGCCTAAGTAGACCCTTAAACCCAAGCGATGTGTACACACACACTTATACCACAATACAATGAGCGTCTCAAGCGTTGATTGTTACTTTTACTTGGAAATATATTATAACGTATAAAGAGTTTGAGCTAGATCATCTAAGTTACAACTATTGTGGAGTAATTTATTCATAACAATGCAATATTGTTAGTTAAAAGTGCAATTTTACAAGCGTTTTATAACCATTTACACTAGTTCTATTCTTGTATACTTGTGTATTTCATTGAAGTAGTTTAAGAAGACCATCATTTTGTCAGTCTCTGTTCACCTGAGAAGGGTTATGTTTTCCTAGTTTAAATGTAAAGATTTTACGTGTTGTACCTTTATTTCTCACAAAAGTAAAATATTTTTTTCAAATTGAGGATCATCTAAAAAATGCAACTGCTAAACTAGTGTGAGTTTAATATTCATTATCAAAGCACAAAGCACATAATTTTCTTCATATTTATGTCGCACTTTGCTGCCGCGGCAGTAACATAGGCGAGAGCTTCCGCGGCCATTTTGATTTTCGTCGTAGCACAAACAAACGCTTAAACTTAAAAGCAGTAAAAAGCGCGGGCTGAGGGGGTACCTATTAACACATTACTCACACAAACGACAATGACAAACGGGTGAAAACAAAACACAGCAGCGTACCGCGTCGAAAAAACTTCAAAAAGAGAACGTCGATTTTGGATCGAGCAAAGTTCGGCGCGAAAGTTGGCTTCGTACTATGGCCAACGGCTTGCAAATCTTTAAATGGACATTAATATGAACATATGCTCCTGTGACGTATATCAATACATTGTTGTGGAATCAAAAGTTTTTAGATTTTTAAATAAATATTACAGCTCAACTTGGGATAGTTTCTCGCTGAAGACGGTACAAATTCGAATTTAGAACTATTCAAACTAAAAGTAATTGTCAAGTTCTATTTTTGTTACACTGTATTTTTGTATCAATAATGTTATTTGTGAAAGGAGTTCATGTTTTATGACAATAAAGACATGTGACCTTTGCTTCAAGTAGTGTCAATAAACATACCTTTAAGGTTTATTATCGTCACTAAAAGAAGTTTAAATATTTATTATCTGTTCTACCTGTACCTGTTTATTCGTTTATTTCCTTTTTGACAGTTTGTTTGAGAACTTATTACCATTCGAGAGTTTTTTTATTAATATGTAGTATAAATTTAAGAGGGCTTATAAAATGTTAGTTTTACTAGTAATATTTGCAATGAAACAATTATGTTAAAATCTGGATGAAAGTCACTGAATTAATTATGTTAAGAACAGTGAATTATATTCGAAATAATTAAAAAAAAAAAATTGTGGAGAATTATAGTTGTGGAGTATATCTAATTTAGTCATACATATTATAACATGACAATCAATATTTTTTTTCTAAACCAAGTTGAGTTCGTATAGGAATAATAAAAAACTAGTGTGCTTTAGATCACACTATGTCTTAGATGTACGAAACGTAACTATGCTAACTAGGCTATGAAATACAGAAAGAAAATGTGTGCTCGCACCTCTCTCTCTTGCCCCTTCAGTAATTATACGAAACGTAACTCTTTCTCTCTCTTTCTCTTTCTAACTTCACCAACTTATATCTCCGTCTTAACTTCCGTTCGCCTCGCCTGATCACACTCTTCGTAACGCTCTCGTCACGCATTCACCAGCTTACTGCCCAAGTCAAGCTTGCGTAAAGGAGTTTTTCTTCTAATTACTTTGTATTTTTCTAGACAATAACTTTCATTCACAACTAAGTAACTGTTTATGAAAGTAACTGTTAAATAAAATAACATTAAAACAGAGAATAATGTATTTAGCTATAATATTTTGATATTAAAAGCATCAGTTTGTTACAGTTTTTTGACCTCATCTAGCAAAGAGTTTTACGTCAACTACATCAGAATCACTATACTAGAAATAAATAAATAATAAATATTCCGGACATCTGACACACAACGCCATCTAGTCCCAAGCTAAGCAGAGCTTGTGTTATGAGTAATAGACAACTGATATAAATACTTATATACTTTTTTTTTTGTAAATACATCCATATCATACATAGAAAACACCCAAACTCCGAAACAAATATTTGTAGATCACACAACCATTTGGTCCGACCCAGGATTTGAACCCGAGACCTCAAGAACAGCAGTCGCATACGCTACCACTGCGCCACAGAGGCAGTTAAATATGCTGCCGCCTCACTATTTTTCGTGAATTGCTAACTAAAAGTAAAATATTTTAAGCAGAATGTACGTCGATAGTAACTACTTGTAGAGTAATGGACATTTGCACACAAAAGTGTCTCGTTGTAGAAGAGTGGCTGCGGGGGCACATACAGATAGAGCAGGCGTCACCTTTGTTGCCGGTTGTCGAGGGCCACCAAGTGCACCTACACACAATTCCCGTGCTCATTTTTTAAATAAGGATATTTCCCTTTTCTCATAAAATTAAATTTTTCCTTCAACCATAAATCTGTTCATTTAAACTCATTATAAAGTTTTGTATACAAAATTTAGAATTAAACTCTGACAAAACAGATTAAAGCAAGACCGCATGCGGCAGGTCCATTGCTCGTCGGTCGTTGCTGTTTAAAAAATATACGTTAAACGAGTGCATACTTCATTATCTAGTTA
The DNA here is from genome assembly GCA_916048165.1 of Spilarctia lutea. NCBI lineage: Eukaryota > Metazoa > Arthropoda > Insecta > Lepidoptera > Erebidae > Spilarctia > Spilarctia lutea. Next base: position 24,640,965 of record OU696470.1, on the reverse strand, counting down.
AGTTGCCAACAAAATAATACTCAAAGCGATTTTAATACTGTTATAAACTTTTCGATACACATACTTTGCTTATTAACGCCCGGGTATGTGTGTGCGTGTGTGTTGGGAAGCTTTTTTTAATTTGTTCCCAGTTCAAAACGGCCAACTTTGACGTAGAAACTTTTTAATCGTCGACACGTAGAACTAAGCGTTGCCTCTGAACACACGAACTCATAGCTTTTATTGGTTTAAAAAAACGTTTCTATATGAAATTAAAAAGCGAATATACTCTTACCACATCAAACGTTTTAGTTAATTTTCAATTAAGCTTTTATGAAATAAGTTTCCGCTGATGATGCGAGTTTGTGTGCTTGAAAGTTTTCAAGCTTCATAACGCAAGGCAATATCTTTATGGTAAGTTACCCCTCGAAAAATTTACTTTCGCATGCTATCCCAACAAGAAAAAATCTTGATTGGGGAAGTTGAGGGGGGTGCGAGGGTGAGAAGGTGGTCGCGGTAACGTGTAACACAAATTATAAATAATAGGTGAACGTTATTTTTTCGAATACATATTTCATTTTATATTGTACGAGATCGCGTAGTGGGTGTTGCAGGGGTGGGGGTTAAAATAAAGAGAAGCGCAATTGAATTTTTAATATTTCATGAAGAGGGACGCGAGCGGGGCCCCAAGCAGTTTTAATGGGGTTACGGCAAGCGACGCGTCGCGGCGCACCCGTCGTTGGCCGAGCTAAACGCGCCCGTCCCGCGGGCACCGCGACATCGTCACGACACCGATCTCAAAAATATTATTAGATTCACCAAAACATTTTTTAGTACCACATTTTATCCATTACACCTATTTTTCCTCTTATTGTGTATATCTCTGAACGTAATGCTAAATGTAACGTATTTTGTTTTGTTATTCTTTCGTAATAGCCATTTTATTGAAGTCAATAAATAGAATTCCCGTGAGAAATGACTAACTTGTATATAATTATCCAATCGATAGAAATAATTTGCAAAAGGAAAAAACTATTAATTGAATTTAATTACTTCAGCATATTACGTTGTTGGAAAAATTCTTAGATACTGTTTACTTATTACACTTGAATATTAAATGGTGCACGAACGGCATTAGTTCACACAAGCACACCATTTTTCCGTCGAACGCTAATGCCCAGTTCCTATATTTGAAAAACGATCCGTTCTAGGTACGAATAGTAGTATATTATACAGGGCGTAAGCTAAAATTGTTCCTATAAAAAAAATATTGAGGAACGGTATTTACGATTCGTAGTCGGTTGTAGAAATTTTTTACACGATGACGATTGGTTAAATATAGGAACCGGGCATAAGACAACTATATGTGTGAACTTTAAGTTCAGTCATTTTATTTTCAAGCCATTTTTATTTAAATGACTTAGCAGTCTACGTAATATTATAAATTTTGAATATACACATATGCAATGCCGTTTAGTTCTTTAGTTCTATATTTTTTGATAGACACGTTATTCAATAAAAGCTAGGTAATCTTACTTCGAAATTATAATTGATAAATTAGATCCAAAAAATCCAACAAACACACGTAAACAGATCTACTTATGCCCAGTTCCTATATTTGAAAAACGATCCGTTCTAGTTACGAATAGTAGTATATTATACGGGGCGTAAGCTAAAATCGTTCCTATAAAAAATAAATTGAGGAACGGTATTTACGACTCGTAGTCGGTTGTAGAAAATTTTTACACGATGACGATTCGTTAAATATAGGAACTGGGCATTAGAGAACATAACCCTTTCTTACGAAACTAAGAGTTTTTCGGTAGTCGAGATTGTTACACAAGTTAAAAGATTAAGTATAAAAAAATATTTGATGGTTGTTCAGAAAACTAAACAATAGGTAAGTATTACAATGTCTTATGAGGAGTCAATTTATCATATCCGCGGTATCGCGTGGCGGTATCACATGGCCCATTCACTACATATAGTTTTGTTATACGATCATAATATCCTGCTCGGCATTATATTGTTTACTTTTCACATGTAACACTATATATAGTACATGAGCATCTATTCCCCTTAAACGTGAACAACGTTAGAGTGATAAAATATTTACAAGCGCTAAGATGTACGCGAATGTAGATCCTTTTGCAACTTTTTAACAGTATTAAATATTAAAAATGTGTAATAAAACTGTTTCTTACTTGCTGCATAGTCTTCCTATGTATTTAAGGTTTATATGAGATTATCTTCTTGTTTTTAATTTAAGATTATATTTTTTAAATATAGTGTCTTACTACCCTCTTATCTATCTATCAAACTGACAGGTTCTTATTATCTATGCATTCTTGTAATAAAAATCTACAAAAAAATATTGTTTTCGTAATTTTATGTTATTTAAAAAAACGTTGTCACGCATATTATGTTTGAATAAAATACCTATCTACTTCATCTCAGAAGCTTACGGTGAGCGTTGTGGGTTTGACGCCCACCTCTGTCTGCATCAAACACATCAATTTTCGATAATGAAGTGGCAAAGTAAACAGGTCACGGGGTACGTCTGGACTCGACTCTGTGACCCACATCTGAACAATATGCTTCCGCCAAGCGCCACGCCATTAAGCTCTACACCAGACATAAAAAATTACCGAAACAAAAGCGAACGGGGGTCAACTCAACCCCCTTCGGTTCGCCGCAGTTACAATTTATCATAGCAAATAAAAATACGCGGAATTAAAAGTAAAAGAAGCAAGAAATTGGAGCAGGACGGGGCATAACTACGGAGCGATTCCGAATGTTCAAAATAATACTTTATATTTTTACTAGCGCTCCGAGGGGCCAGTGAGGGGAGACGGAACGTCGGTACCCAATTAAAAAAAATATTGCTCGCTCGATTAATGTTTGATGTATAACTAGAGTGGTGAAGAATTCGTTCCTTCTCTGGCCGTATCGACCGGGAACGCGGTATGCACTCTTGATAACACCTTACTTCGCTACTTCGAAATCATCTCCCTGTTTTGACAGTCTAAATAATGGTCTTCAGCAGATACATTATAAATTTTGTAAATTAACAAAAAATACTTAATAATTTGTAGGATAGATTCAAAAGCTGGTATATTAGGTACATACCATACCAGAAGTGTGTGTGTGCACATACGCAAAAATCGAGGTACGATTCAAACCTGAAGGTTCAAAATTTGTATAGGAGTGGTTTTAGATTGTCACCGATAGAAACAATATTAACCGTTTCCAAATTTTTTGATTCATTAGTTTTTAATAACAGTGTAGGTTGTTATAGCATTATTTTTAGGATTTCATTGAACAACACAATACAACAACATTTTCGGGGTTAAGAAACGGTGACTTCTTATGTTTGGTTAATGTTTTCGTTGTGTAGGTGCATTATTAATAAGTTAAAGAAATTGTATTTGCATTTGATTAAATCTACATCACACTACCTATACTAGATACCAGCTTAAGAGGACCAAATTTATTATCGTCTGTCGAAGAGCTTTCCAAACTCTCCAAAATTGGCTATTACTGGCGGGATTGTACGCAAACATAGGCGTTACCTCTGCACGATGGCTAACAACTGACTAAAATTCGTTTTATACATACATAAATGTATTATTTACCACCATGAACAACTTAATACTAAAATAATCTTACTGGTTTGTTATAATAGTTTACATTTCGAATTTTATCAAATTAACGGCAATGACGTCAGGCCCCATCAAATTTTCTTTATGGCCGTCCAAATTACTCCAATAAATTATTTAGCCCTAATCAAACTATAGGTTAATTATACTTGTAATTAATAAATTATACGCGATAGCCTAGCTGCGGCCATATTGTCTGCTAGTGGCTTAATTAAAAAAAACTATTTATTATTTACCTTATTAATGAACTATATTGATGGATTTGGTAAAACACACGGATCTTTTCGTTTAAAGAGGCGATTTAACTTTGATTTTCCATTTTTTAGACTTCTATTGACCTGGTTACTTTTATATCTACACCTCGAGTTTATTTTTTATGATTATTATTACCCAAACCTCATATAAAATTCTTTGTTTTCAATTTTTTTAAATCTATTTATAAAAATTTGCGGTATAAAAACCAGAACGACGTTTAATGGTTGTGTAATTAATAGAACACATAAACGTTGTAAAACATCACCCTTCTGCGTGAAAACTAGATAAATGTACAATATAGTGGTTGTAATGTTTATGTAAGGCGAAATACTTAAAGCTAGCAGTTTTATAGCAGACACTAACGTTTACAGCGTCTAACTGACCAGGAATCTTTTAAATAAATATAACACTTGAACGTCTGGGGCTCGTTATAAGGCGTACATCTCCTACATTGAAAAGTTACCATCATATATTCTCAAACTGCCTCGTTTGTCTAGCGGTTTGCGCAAGCGACTGCCGATTAAGAGGTCTGGGGTTCGATTTCCAAGTCGGACTGCCATTGGGATTTTCTTACAAGAAATTCTGAATATCAGCCCGGAGTAGGGGGAGATAGCGGTGTTTTCCGCCTTGCCTCGGAGAGCACGTTAAGCTGTCTGTCCCAGTTGTCATGAACATCAATGGCAATCGTTATTGGGAAGTCAGGGCTCTCAAATATACTGACAACTAGTTCAACCTTCGCATTCAGTTCGCCCTCGTAGTTTCGGAGGTCCACTGTCAGTCATTCCGCGGAAAAACTGATATTCAGGTAAAACCGGTTGAACTAGTAGCCGCCTCCAAAATTATCTAGGGAATAGTAAAGGCAGGACGATGATGATTCTCAAAGATGAGAGGGGTGAGCTTATGAAAAGGTTATTGGCAAACAAGCTACTCCTCGACACAAATTCAATATTTTTTTAGTCCAGACTCTCATCTCGATGGAGTCTTCTAATTAAACCTACGGCTTGAGCTGTAGTTTTGAATTGGTAATCATTTCGAATCAAAGAAATCTATTCATCTTTCTCGGCTACCTACAGCCGTTGTATAGTTGGTCCCCGTGTCTGATCCCAATTAGTTTTGTTTCACTATTGCATCTGTACTTACATATTGATGAGACTCTCTCTAACTAAATGAGTTGCAATTATTTTTCTTCACAAATACGTGTTTCTTACTCATTTATGAAAGAGTATTTTTTTTAAGTAAGTGAAGATTCTTCATTTGTTGTTTATATGAAGAAGTTGATCTGATGTTGTTGTAAACATTAACATTGTTCTTTATTTAAGTTTGATATTAAAACCTCCTTTGTGTAGGGAGTGTGGACTAAGGAAGGTTGATGATGATGGTGAAAAAGAATAATCAGTTATCCTGTTCGTTTTCTTTTCAAAAACAAAATAATTCAAATCGCATTCGTTTTGAAACGATTTTTAAGTTACAATATAAGACTGATTTCAGAGTTAGAGTAGGTATGTTTATTTAGACCTCCAGTAGGTTTATATAATAAAATTATACTTTTTATGATAACTTAGGTTACTTGTTTTTATACAATTTTACTTTTTATTCTACACTTGCAGCCATAAGAAAAAAAGTTATTGATAAGTAAGTAAGTGTATAAAAAATAAAGATACGATTACTATAATGTTTTACCTGCGAAATATCTCAAAAGCTCTTGTATCCCGTTGCTTAATACGCAAAGAGGTTCAAGAATAAATAAACAACATCATTTGTCTTTTTTAATTGTATGATTAATTTGTTTTTATCTAAACTGTTATAGAAGAGAAAATAAAATTATTCTTTTTTATCTTTCATGCTAATCTTTGAACGTAGCTGGTAAGTTACACATCATTTAACCCTGAATGTATTGTTTTTCTCTAAGTGTTATTTAGCTGTACAGCATGTATAATATGCATCCTTCATATGTGTTCCAATTAAGTGTTTCCTTATAAGCATCATAGATGTCATCATACACTCATTATTTACTTACACTAGACAGCACTAGGTCAGAGTAGTCAGCGCTTTAGGGTTTGGTCTTGAAAGTATTGCCTTCAACCTATCAGTTCCTTTAAAATATCCGTTCAAGATATAATACCTATGAACATTGTAATCTAAATAAGTCAATAGTAAAGCTTGACTAATTTACCTATTCGATATATATACTTCTTTCTAACCGAATAACAACGTGTAAAAGAGCCTCTACTATTTAAAAACTTAAGATGGCGACTTATTACGTTGTGTTTTAAAATTGCTACATACTTGCTTGCCCCGACAGGCTCGCTTATATTCCAATCTTCACGTAAATTAATATCTTCAAAAGATATACAGTCTTCTCTATATATTCAAATTCAAATAAATGATCAATTTTTACAATAGAAAAGTTGAAGAGCCCTAGATGAAGGGCCAGCGCGTAAGCCACAGGTTTAACACGGCCATGATTATATTTGAAGTGGTAGGGCGCATTCTCTCGTAAACACACTGTCTGGTAGACACCCAGTAATACCCACTAAAGAGAACAATGAGTTATCTCACAGACTACTCGTATTACATCACGGTGTTTACCTAACAATAAATACGGCGTTATGGCGGGAGGGTGATGAGGTATTTGTTCACATACACACTGTTTACGAATTCATGTATTTTGTTAAAGTTTTTGTTCTAATAAGTTTTCTTTCTTACCTGAATGATTTATGTTCGCCCCAATGTTTGTTACTTGTTGTATGAATGTCAAATTATATGTTGTCTTTCGATTTTTTTTGTTTCTCAGGTAAGTTTGAATGGTGTTTCTGTTTATTGATATTCTTTTACAGGTTTGGTCGTCTATTGCTATGTTGTTGGCTATCCTGGCGTCAATGATACTTCATGTTGTAATTGATTTTAGCATTAAATCTAAAGACAATAACGTACTTAGTAAAATAGTATTAGGTGTATATTTCCTAGGTGGCACCGCATCTATTATATAAAAAATGTCAACGTCAGCCTACAGAAAAGCCAATGCACCTTTGATCTTTGCACACTGCGAGCCTCTCAGAGGCTACTCCCATTACTGTATGCAGATTTTATACTTTGTGTCATTTTTGTGCGAACGGCTCTCCGCGCGTCCCCACACCACGCGGCACCGCTCCGCGCCGCACCGTGCCGAGTTGCGCGCCAACACCCCCCCCCCCCACGCCCCTCCCTTTCGCGGGGTGCGCTACTTAGCTGATGACTTATTAAGAGTGCATTCTTCAGAGGTGTCTGCCTGTCGCGGCGGGTTTAATGACGTGGGTGGCGAGGTGCTCTCCGATTTCGTACTTCGAGTATGTCCCATTTTTTGTTAGAATGCTTTGCGGTGTGGTTACACGTGACACCGTGTCTTTTGTTGACATTTATTTGACAAATATTTTACATACGCATTGTGTTCGTAATATTTTTTTAATTCTAATAAAAATGAACCTATTGTAGTCATTTTCAGCTTAACATTCCACTCTTAAATTCCCTTTGATTATTAAATATTGCGAGAAATAATAACGATAGCAATGAGGAATGACAGAATAAACTGCACGGATCGAGACTGGCAGCCCTACAGTACATCGCAACTGATGCTTAGAAACTTGCCGGCCTAAATTACAATCCAGGGTTGTCAGTGTCGATGATAAAAGCTATCTGACAGAAGATCGTGGAAAATTAAAAGGCCCCCCTTTATTTGTTCGTCATTTCCGACCCGTACGCACGCGATCGCGTTATGTGCGTTTCTGTTTTAATTGTTGATAAGGAAAAAAGGCTTTGAAAGCTTTTATTTGAAATGTATAGATCTGATTTAAAGCGTGTTATAGTTTTGTTGCAGTATACAAGAGTCCAACGAGCGGACAGTTCAACTAATGGTAAAAAAACGACTATCGCCGTATGTACGAGTAGTGTAAGTATGTAGACGTGTCCGAAAACAGTCAGAGGACAGCTCCTCTGATAGTTTCTCTCTGGTTATGGTTTCTCAAAAAAAACTGTTAGTAACAAATTATTCGGTCAACAAAAAGAGTCCCAGCAGTTTGGTCTACAGATTTCTTACTGATGTTTTTAGTAATATGTTTTCGAAGTTACGCATTTGAAATGTGAATTTTATTCTGCGATTGGTGCTTTTCACACGGCCCGTTTTCATATTATCACTAATTTGTTCTATAAATGTTCGTCTACGACTTTTTCTAACACCTCTCCATACATATTCGCTCTATTAATTTCTTTCGTGAACAACCAAAACATCGATGCATGCTCTTTGCAGTCCATTTCCTGACTCCGTCACTAACGTTCACACCCATATACTTCTTAGGGAGTGCATCTCTATAGCTTTAATTCTATTCATGCCTCTTCTGCGATAGACAAGATTCCCTACCTTTCCTGCTTTCTACACCATCTTTCTCCTCTTCTGAGAAATATGATAACCGAAGTCTCTTGATTATACATTATTAGTAGTTTTGTTTGCCGTATACCAGCTAGACTCGTTCAGGAGCTCCAAGTTTAAACAACTTATTTCCCAAGCAGTTCTGAAATATACAGTGATATTTAGTTCGAAAGTAAATTTCTAGAAATTGCGTATTAAATCCAGATCAATCGTCCTTGTTCAATTTCCTGAACTGTATGAGAACTTGTCAATATTTAAATATCACGTGTCAAAGTGCATCCGTTTTAGGTCATTTTTCATTAACGCTGGACCTCACTACGCTTATCAATAATTTAACCTAAACTTTCGCTTAATTTACTAATGTATCCTGTGGTCTTTTTGATAATTATGCCGATATTTATGGCGAAATTTGGTATGATAAGTTAATTATTAAATATAATATAAAATAAAAGCGACATTTATCGTTTAATCAAAATGAGTGTTCTGACGAGTTCTTCCAATTGGTCCCACGTTCTCCTTGTCTTATATGTCGAAGCGTTTCGTGAAGAAATTTTAGAGTGGTAGATATACACTCTCGAACTAACGGTTTGGTTCTTCATTCTTGTGTCATTTAATAAAACCTGGAATTCATTACCAGCCCACGTATTTCCCTCCCACTGTGATCCCGGGTCTTTTAAGCGAGGCGTGTAAAGCATCTCACTGGGCCTTGTATGTCTATCTCACTATAGTGTGCTACATTGTCTGCATTAACACTTATGATTGTATTTGTAACAATCACACGTATTAATTTTGTGTCGAAAGTGTAAAAAAGGAATTAATAATCGTTATTTTTATTGAGATTAAAATAATCTTTAATATAATTCTTTTTATATTTATCAAATCAGATATTATGATCGAATCGAACCATTAACCTTTCAAAGGCTTAGCTACAAAAAATGTATGATGAATGCAATATAACGACTATTTTAATAGGGTTGTGTGGTTTCTTCGTCAATAAATTACTGTTAATGTTGTAGATGAACGACTTTCTTTCATTGTCGGGAATCGTGACTTTTTGTTGCTGTAATTACTGGCTTTCGCGTTCGAATGTTCGACCAATGTGCCTTTCCCCATGCAACTTGCAACAGTACGATAACCCGAGTTATATAACACTATCATAGGACTATTACATTACATAGGTATGTCCAGCTGAGAAGACTTGATTTCTCTTGACTTGGAGAATTATGTCTAGAGATAGCGTTCTTTGCTGTTGACAACCCTATGCCATTCAGTTCAGCTTACGTGAACTACCTCTAACGTTTTGAAGGTAACTTTATGTTTTCTTGAAAAAGTAGTAGTACTTTTAAAAAATGTTCATATCTATAATAATAATATAAGCTAGTAAATATAATTATAGATCATTGGAGATCTGTAGTATATAAATGTTTTTATTCTTCTGTCAGTGCAGAAGGATCTAGGTTATTATAGATAACTATCTCTAAACTACCTTTAAATACTGATTATTTGCATTCGGGCTATCTGGATCACTTTAAACCATTTATAAAAGTAGATCTTCTTAGAAGATCTCAGTATTTAAACTACAAAATAAGTCAAATATTGAATAATAATGAAACATGAATACAGATTGGTTTAGATAACTCACAGTAAACTCGAACCGACTAAAAACTCTATGCCGTCTTGGGTACTAGTAGTCGGGGAACCAGAAAAGTCTTGAAAACTCGACGTACCTCGGGCTACTCAGTTTGTCGCTAGATGAGATGAGAATCTCAATTTTCCCATTAAGTGAGAGACCTAACGATATTATGGGTTGGCTATAAAAAACTGACCAAAAAATCTTCATTCAAATATAAATAAATTCAATGTAGTTACCGATAAATGGTTACCTGATTGGTAATAGAACAAAACCATAAACATTACCATCATCTTCCTAGCCTTTATTATTCCTAATATTATTTGGGGTCGGCTACCAGTTCAACCGGTTTTACCTGAATATCAGTTTTTACACAGAGCGACTAGCATCTGACCTCCGCAACCCTGAGGGCGAACTGAATTCGAGGGTTGAACTAGTTGTCAGTATATTTGAGGGCACTGACTTCCCAATAACGATTGCCATAGATGTTCATGACAACCGTGACCGACGGCTTAACGTGCTCTCCGAAGCACGGGCAGGAAACACCGCCATCTTCCATACTCCGGGCTGCTATTAGGAATTTCTTGTAGGAAAAACCCAACAGCAGTCCGACCCGGGAATTGAACCCGAGACCTCTTGATCTGCAGTCGCTTACGCTAACCACTAGACCAACGAGGCAGGCAGAGGCAAAACCATAAACATTACCAATGTACCGAATTTTAGAATAAAGCATAGACAACCCACAATCACAACAATAGCCCACATCGCAACAACAAGCTGCGAACTCATACTTACAACTTTGTTTTAAATCGATTCACGTGTAATTAGTTGCAGTGAGTAATCGTTCCCACTCTCCCCCGCGACTTTGAAGCGATTCAAACACTTTATTATGACGGTGTAAAATTTAAAAGCCGCCTGTGGAGCGCCTGAGTTACACTTTGTGCGGCTCTCCTCTGTCCTTTAAACACAAGGATCGCGTGCAGAGCTGTGTGAAAATGGAAGTTTGTTTCAAATGAAACCTGGTGTTTTTTTACCCGCAGTTTCCGATATGAACGTTTCAAAGTTGCACTGTACCATTTTTAATATTATTTTTCAACCTAACCCTCCTGCGAAGTGTGAGCAATACCGAGGATATGGGGTGTACGAAATGTGTATTCGATACTGTTTTTTATTTTTTATTTTAGGGTAGGCATTTTGTATAAATGCTCTTTTCTAAGTTTTAATCGTTAAAATTGTTACTACAATTTTAACGATTAAAACTTGTATTTCGAATATCTCCACTTGTGATATTGATAGTACTTTGTTATATAATGCAGTCATAGTAATTGCATAAATTAGTAATTCTCCTTTTCGAATTAAATTTATAACTAAGTAATTTATAAAATAACACAAAAATAAACAAAACTAAATGAGAAACGAAGGAGGTTCTCAATTTATTTCATTTATTTACGTCTCCTGAACTAAGTAAAAAATTTAAAATCCCAATGACTACTTGACTACTGTTATAACATCCCACTTGTGTCAAGGTTAAAGATTTCATTAGCAGTGATCGTTCTTTAAGAAGTGGTATTGATTTTAAAAGAGTTACCTATAAAGTTTCTTGCCCGTTCATTTAAATAGAAATTATATTGAATGAAATGAGACTGTCTGCAAACGCCAACTTGAAATAAAAACATTTTGATTTTGATGTTACATTTGACTAGAATAAATTTTGTTACGAACTATGTGTAAGTTATACAAGTAACTTACATTGAGGTATAACTTAAATGCCTGCCGCACATACGCAGATTGTCCATCTTCCTTCAAAAAATGTTACCAAATGTGTAGTTTGACTTTAGTTAGGTACCATTTCGTTGTTATTGTTTTGTATCATAATAATAACAATCCTACGGCAACGAAGGCTTAAAAAACCTCTCTTTCCCTGGCTAACGACCGAAAATAAGCGTATCAAAAAAAGGTCGTGTTACAACACAAAATAAACGAAACTGTTCCTCCTATATCTTACTCGTACCCACTCTATTGTGTACGGGAAATCTAGAATAGATCTAGACTAGCAATAAAAGTAAATAAAATGTTTTAACTCAAAAATTTTTTCACAATAGTCCTATGTAGATATCCTCGGTTTCCTTTTAAACCTCTCAGCTTTCTCTACAACACATCGTCCTAAGCCAACTCTGCATATCGTTATTCAATCAGTAGATTCATTTTAAAAAAACCCAACGTTTGGTACTCATGGAATGTGACTTGCAAATTCCCGTGCCGTACCATTGATTCGATATACGAGATCCATACTTAATAATAATAATTCAAAAATAACTCTGTCTGTCTGTTACGCTTTTACGGATAAAGCGTTACACCGATTTCAATAAAATTTTTGTATGGAGGTACTTTGATTCTTGGGGAAGGACAAAGGCTAATCTTCATTGTGATTACGGACATACACACGGGTGGAGCCGCGGACAAAAGCTAGTACAGACAAGTTAGTAGTATAAAAGGCACGTGACGTTACGTTCACGTCTTCATTATAAATAATTAAGAGCGAAGCCTTTAATTAAGCATTGTGCGCGCAATATTTGTGTACCAAATGCACATTCCCCGAGAGCCGCTTGATACATTCAGTGTGTCTACATTAAGTTAATTATATCAGAATGTAAAGACATTGTTTTGTGCTTCGATTATGATTCGATACATTTTTATAGCGATCACATGGTAGCTATTGTTGTGCGTACCGTTCTCGCCTCTCGGCCCGCTTTATTGCTTTAATAAAGTGATTAAATACCATGGCGTAAAGCCAGGGCTCGATACAGGCCGAGCTAATTTCGAAAACTTGTATTCGCTCCCTTTTAGGTCGGTCGGTTTTAATGTCGGGTCAGTGACTGTACTGATCCTGAATTAGAGTTGTATGTTGGACTGAAGGAGTCGCGAATGTTCGACCAATGTGCCTTTCCCCATGCAACTTGCAACAGTACGACAACCTGAGTTATATAACACTATTATAGGACTGTTACATTACATAGGTATATACGTCCAGCTGAGAAAACTTGATTTCTCTTGGCTTGGAGAATTATGTCTAGAGATGATGATGATAAGAAAACCTGCATAAATGCTCAGGTAACTCTAATTCCTTCTATTATATGTATGTTATTTAATATTAATAATAGAAATAAATTAGACACAAATGCAAGTATCATCATTTCCAGACAAAAAGTGAAACAGTTGCAATGTCAAAGTGTAAATAAAGGGTGGGCGATACTTTTCAAGCTTTGCATGGCTGTGTAGCAAGTAAACTTACATATCCTATAGCATACAGGTGTCGTAATGAAGGCAGTGGCGCTGCGGTTCTTGCTAGGGACACCGGCAGCGGCTACTGGCGGCAGGAATGCCAGTTGAACGCTGCGACTCCCTCCTACTTTTGTTTTACCTGCCTTTTAATTTTTCCTATATAAAGGTTCACTCACTTATTCATGCGAGCGGGATTGTAACTTTTTGTTTCTTTTAGCATGCGCCATATATAGATATTTTGGCTACCTCCTATTTTTCCGTGACTATAAAACTGGGCCGGGGTCGTGCGCTTTTTTCGTGGCGCCCCAGCACGGCCGTGGGGTGTGGAGGGTGCTCGCAGTTAGAGAATTATTCATTGCCTACCCCCGCCAAACCGGCTTTCCGTTATTTCTGTTTGTTATGAATTATGTCCGATGACTTTGCCCGACGCCTCGTTTCTTTCGTTTTCACTAATTACTTTTTCTATAGAAACTATAAATCTTAATTTCTTAATTCAGTTTAGAGTTGTACCTCAGCGGCAGTGCCTAATGACAAGAGTCGCGTGGGCCGCGCGCGCCCTCCTCCCCGCCGTATGATAAATATATTCATTTGTTATAAAATATTGTTTTCCTGTATAAACTGACGTACTAAACGTTAACAAAAGATTCAAATTCACACTCTGCTGCCTACTAAAATATGTAGAAGAGCTCGCTCCCGGCTCGCTACAAATTTGAATTTCATATGTATGTTTCACCTATTACGGATGCACTCATTAATATCTTAAGTGATGTGTGAGAGTTTATGGCATGCAATTTTTAACTTTATGACCGTGTAATAGAGTACCCTGCTATCGGATCGTTTATGTCTGTCTCCACTTATACAGAACACGCGTTAAGATTATGTAGGATGAAAAAAAGCTGCAAATTGTATGACCCCCATGAAAAAACATTATCATTACGGTCGCATCCGGCATGATAGCTTTTCGTATGCAAATCTTGAGTGCTCACACCGCCACTGCTTTGCACTAGCATAAATTGTTTATAGTCAGTGATAGGAACGCGACGTAGGTAAACCTGCCCTTAATACGTTTAGTGTCCACCCTGCGCGGTAAAACGTTTTGTCATTTTAGAATATTTAGAAAATGGTAAGATTTTAATTGCACGTATGGCACGTACAAAGGAATATGGCGACCGCTTATCGCCATGTTGCTTTGTACTTAACAGTGTTGTGGGTTCAAATCCTAGGCAGGACAATACTTTGTGTGATCCACAAATTGTTGTTTTTTTTGTTGTTGTTCCTAAAGTCCACACAGGTTTTATTAATAGAGCGGGAGTAGTTTAAAAAAAAATTAATAACTTTATTTAATTAGACAATGGTCATACGACTGAATATACTCGTATTATCTATGAAACTATATTTTTTTCTAATAAACTATTTTCTCTGAAATGAATACCCAGTATTATAAACATATTTTTAGGTATATTTACTCGAATGTTGATTTGAGATATTCAACTACTGTATTCTGGTCCCAAAACAAGTCCGAAAACCAAAAACAATTATATTAGTGATTATTCATAGCCCAGTTGCATTCAATGATTAGAATTTACAGGGGGTAAGCAACGACAGTGCGGTCAGTACCTGGACAGCTATGAGAACTCCGCCACCATCTTGTTTACCAGTAGCGACTCGATCTCTGTCACATCTGAATGTAGCATAACGGCGGTCAATAAATTCATTATCAGATATATTTGGTGTAAGCCAGGTCTCAGTAAAAATAATTACATCATAATTATTAGCCAATATGTTAAGAAATAAGCTGTTTAGTTTGGTCCTGATTCCTTGACAGTTTTGATAGTAAATAGATAATTTATTACTACTCTTAGTCATTTTTCAAAGTCACATTAACAAAGAAATTAACCATAACAAGCTTTAACAATACATTAATATTAAATAGCATGCCAGTATTTACATGAGTGTTATCTATCGTAAAATATTCCAAAGAAAAGTGCAAAGCATATGAGCAATAAAAATACCAATACAGCAATAACGGGTGGATCGGTAGTGAAGCCGCGAAGCACAAGCATACAATACAATATACAGCCATTATGGCATAAGATACAACTATATAAGTGGCAAAAACGTGACAACACAGGCGCAGTAATGTAAAATAATTAATACTAAAACTAGGGATTAATAATATATTAATAATAATTTGTATGGATATAGAAGATAGTCTAAATATTATTTTTGACACTGTAGACCGCAAATTGATTTTTTATGGTATAGGAGCAAACGAGCAGACGTATCGCCTGATGGTAAACGATTATCACCTCTCATGGACACCCGTAACACCAGAGGCGTCACAAGTGCGTTGCCGGCTTTTGAGGGATGGGGGAGGGTTGAGGTATCCTCACTCCCTTGGTGAAACACAGCGCAGGCGCTGTTTCACACTGGTTTTCTGTGAGGCCGTGGTATCACTCCGGTCGAGCCGGCCCATGCATGCCGAAGCGTGGCTCTCCCACGGTAAGTGTAAATTTATACAATATTAGGTCTTCTCCCCTTTTGTTTCCATTCACATCAGAAGAAAAATTACTACCTTGAACATAAAATTAAAGATTAAAGAAAACAGTTCAACAATTAATTTATGCTTTGAAGTCAGTGATAATAATTAAATAAGGATTCGATTGGACAAATAATACTTGACACCTAGACTTATAAAATTGTTCGTGCTCATCATAATTATATGTCTAGAGTCAATGAGAATAGAACCGACGACCTTCGGTATACCAGTCAGGGTGATAAGCCACTCGACCTACAGCCGTTTAAATTAAACACCGCATTTAAAAAAGATTGAGACTAGCTTCATCTTTGTTTATGAGTATAGTTAGTATGTAATTCAGCGACTGGCAATGTCACAAAGACGCGCTTTGATGAAAAGGATCTGTGTGGTATTCATTCATATAGTGTACGAGTGAGAGAAATCGCCCCGCCGTACCTTGCACGATCTTAGCACAGTAACGGACTTGGAACACTTCATAACAAATTGGATTGTGTGTATAATAATCATATCTAACCAATCGAAATAGTGGTGGATGTTGGTTCAACATACTAGAAGTTTTAAGTCTATGACTATTAGGTTTGCCTACAATAAATACCAAGGTTTAGTACGAATATAGGTCAAATAAAGTTATAGAAAAGTAAATAAGAAAAATATATCTGTAATAAAAATTAAAAAATAGTGATAGTTATACAGACATACATATATAATACAAACGTATATCCTATAACTATAAAAATAAATACGGTTACTTTGTAAAGTTCGGGCGTGTTTTTGTGGTCTGCCGTTAACAGCTGAGAAATATATATCAGAACTACTTACTATAATTTCTACAAGTAATTTTTATATTGGAAGAAACTCAATATGGCAATAATAATTATCAGGCAATCACACTGATTCTCAAAGTAACATCCTCTATTGTTCTATAAGTAATTAAATTCTTCTCAGCTTCTTGTTGAGAAGTCGTTTTAATATGCTTTCATATTATGTCGATTAATATTGTATGTATATTAAGTTCATCCGTCTACATTCGTAACGAGTAAGTGAAGAAAGCTGTATTTCAGTGCTAGAGAATATTTTTCCCTGTTCTCCACTTGCTACGTGCGCCTTTGTCACTCTACCTTTTTCTTGTTTGTCCGTTTCGAAGCTAAGTTATAATAATGACAACGAATAATAAAAAGTAATTTTTAATTTAATAATAACATTACACATCTCACACGCTAATAATAAGAATCAATTTAAAGCGTATAGATGACTGTTTATGAGAAAAAAAGTCATAGTGTGAAATATTAATTATATGCTAATTTATAAAGAAAAACTCACACAATTGCCAAAATCCATCCCTGTTTGTCTTAGGTCGGCTCGGCATTAATAGACGTATAGCTCGCGTTCTCTGATGTGCTGACAAAGAGTGACGCGAGACGACTATTTTTATTAAAACCCGCAACCAGAGGCATACTTTTTTTAATAACTTATGTACGTAGGTGCGGGTCGAGTCATTTGAATTGCACTCCGGGTTAGTTCGCGCTCGCGGCATGAGATTTTTTTCCCAGAAAATTGTTGAGTGTAGCCCTTTGTGAGCGTAGGCTTTGCCGCCTTGAGTCGCGCGAGCTTGTTTCAAAATGTTTTCCTTTTTAACCCCTTTTACATATGTTGTCACGCAGTCGATATCGCTTTGCTACTTGATATATTTAATGTTTTGTTTTGGATTTTCTATGATCAAATCGATAATCAAATCGTTAACAATTGTTTAGTGTAGACAGGTCACTTAGACATCTAAAACTTAGAGTCACAAGAAGTGCTTTGCCACACTCTGCATCTTTCATCCCAGAACCGACAAAAGGGTTTAGGTTTAGACTCTAATAATCTCATTCACTCGACTTAAACCAACGAAAGAAACAAACAAAAACATTTGAGATGGCACCCCTTAACAACATTACACTGGTTTTCTACGAGGCTGTGGTGACTATACAGATGGCGTAGTGGGTAAAGCGGTCACCTCGCTGTTTGCTACAATACTAAATATTGTGGGTTCAAAACTCACATGGGACAAGACTTTTTGGGATCTACAATTTTTTTTTCTGAGTCTGGGTATTCTTTGCATTCGTTTCATGTATGATTTTAAAGTCTTTACACAGACATCAAATCGTCTTTTTAAACACTACTCCGGTCGAACCGTCCCATTTGTATTACCCCTAATACCATTAGATAAACCTTTCACATAATTCCTCGGTTTACAATCCTATGGGTAGATACGTAATTGTTTAATATATAAACTACTGCTACGTGTACTTGTTACATTTCTTCTTAAGACTACATGGTACATATAGGAAATGCCAACAACATTTAACAATCAAGATGTCGTGTCGAATAAACGTCTGAGGAGTTTTTAAGAATCACTTTATTTATCATTTACAGTTTAGTCATAACCTCATTACTTTGACTCACCTAAATACCAAAATAAACTACATATTATTCCTATTACAAAAAACATATTACACAATTGACATCGATACCTTGGCATACCTTTTCATATTTAAATTTTGCGAGCAAGCACAAAACATACAAACTTACACGCACTCATTTAGCACACTTACATAACTAACCTGAATCGAGTGTTAGTTCCATAGCTAAAAATGTATAATATATATCAATCATAAAAATTCATACTAAACCTTTGATATGACGAAATTTCAAAGCATGAATGAGGAAGACAGCCGGTAAAAATATTGAATAGTGTTGCTATATTTATATTGCGCCCGTGGTATGCCACGAAACGACACCCCCAGTTTTTCATCAATACCATTCTACCCTTTACATTCTTTGACGACAACTCCGCCTGTACAATCTATTATTTGCATGATACTTAATATTTTGAATGTATATTCCGCAGGTTGTAGTATCAGCAAAGAGTTTAAATTACATTTCTTAAAAAAAAATAAACAATAGATTTTTTAACTGTCATAGACAAGACTATGTACCTAGTTACGGGGACGTAGGTCTAACAAATTATTTAAAAACTTATTGGTTAGTAGACATTTTAAAATGAATGGAAAAGGTAATTGTTTTGTTACTGCATATTATACTATGAAACCATTTAGTGACATGTTTGAATGAGTACAACTAGAATATTAAAGTAGGCTAGTAGCTACAATTGATGTCAAAAACATAAGGTAATACTGCTATTGTTTGTTTTAAAGACAATTATTGAATAACAAATATTTATTAGATATGTAACTATTATTTCTATGTTATGTTTGGGGATATGAATTTATTGATGTGTCAAATGGAATGTATTATGTACTTAAGATTGTTTCTATTTTGATAAAACGTTTGACAGCATTTTGATTTTTTTAATAATTGGATGACGACTTTCATTCCTAAGATAATATGTTTTAAATCTAACACTTTTAAACGAGCAATTCTACGAAACGGCTTCAATTATTTTCATGAAATGTAGTATGCAGAGGTTTCAGATGTGATAAATTAATATAAATAAAGAGTAAATTTAGCAAAAAATAATAGGCATTCTTTTTTGCTTATATAATTCTTAAAAAAGTATTAATTTATTCTAATTTTCAACTCGTACAACACATGTTTATCATGATTTTTTAAAATCAATATTAAAAAAAGTATGTTTAGTTTCAGACAAAGGAGTTATCTGTCTATCTAAGTAAAGATAACAGTATGTTCAAAGGAATTCATAGAAAAATTTGCCGGAACTGGCGGTACATTTTGCTAACGACTCGGCATCAAATATGATAATTTCCGTTGGTTTACATTCTATTGTGTAAAGTGGGTTTTAAATATTTATTTGAAGAAGTCTTTATCAACTTAACATGTTTTACATAAGTCAGAATACTTAGACCTTCACATAATTGCGAAATTTACTGGTTTCGTAAAACGAAGACAAAGAGCAAAGGTTTTTCCGAAAATGGATGTTTATTCTTGTGATATTCCCAAGAAGTAATATTTGCATTTAGGTCTGTGTTTTTGTGTGTGTGTGGTGTTTTCTCAGAGTGAATATGAACAAAACTCTATCTGTGTTTGTGTTAATACGAAGGTCACAAGTTGCAAATATCAATGACATAAAGCTGTTCTTAACGAGTACAATACCGAAAAAAAAATTAAACTAGTTCAAAATATATCATATCAGTAAATGACATTTTATTTTTGAAAAACAAAAGAACAAGTACAGATTAATAAAATCACATCAAATAAAATTGTAATATTTTTTTAAATGTTGCATTGTCTGCACGAGCAATGAGTATGGTGACCACCACTCTTGGATTCTGCTTATGACATCAGGCAGAAAAGAGTCATTTTGGCAAATATATATAAAAAAAAGAAAACCCAAATTATGTTCCAAATCCAAAATGTTACGAAAATCATTAAGTACCTGTCTACCTTATCATCTCTCAATAGTAATAATCAATCAAGAATCTCCCTTGTAATGCCCATCCCATTTTGATGTAATTATATTATTTATCTGTAGTTGACAACGCGATAACCTTCTAAATATGTATGAGTGCATATAAATTCAGTAACATGTCCCCAAATCTTCGAATTCGTTTAAATCTGAATATATTCCCGTTAAAATGTTACGCAGGTGACACATATTACAATATTGCTGATTGACAGATGGACATTCAGGTACTGATCATAAATTTTAATTCTTTATGTCAAATGCGCATAAGTTAGCGATCCGAGACATCTAAACGTTTGTCAATGCTGTTTTATTGTCATGTCATATACAAACTTATCTAGCTAAATTCCATTGAGTTATTTTTCAAAATAACTCAAATTTAAGTGACGTTAAGCGATTATTAGTGGCCAAATAATCGATTTTATGCAACGTTAAGATATTTTTTCAGGTAGGAGATTTAATTTCCTATAATATCAATTTGCTGTGCTAGAAATTTACATTTTAATAAGTTCAAGATTGTGGATGGCCGTCTTTTCTTATAGAACTCTTAATTGCATTGAAAAAGAAGCTAAAAGTAACTAAACTTTGTTAGATTAAAGTGTGGCTGTAGTAACTGTTGCAAATCAGTTTTAAATAATGATATATTTTAGGAAAATGATTGTAAATGCAACAAATACAACTGATAAGATGACAAATAAAAAAACAACGAATTTACCAAATTCAAAATGAAAGGACTTTATTGAGTTACATGTTTGCCTATTTGTTAACAATTTACATACTAACAACAACCGAGCCGGCATCAAAATTGTTTACGTAAATCCTCAATTATAAAGCGGCACACGGAATTCATGGCATTTATTATTAGTAGGTATAAAGATAAGTACACAACAGCTATAAAAATCATGTCTACAGTTCAAGATTTCCGTCTTGGAGGGAAATTGTCGAATTGAAGGAGCGAAGCGCCCGTGCCATCGGCGGGCCTCGTGAATATTTCATGAGACATCATCGCGCATGCGCCCACAATGTCTCAAGATGACAAGTTCAGACTTGGGCTCCTGTATCGAAATCAAATGTCCAAAGATGAACCGACGTTTGCCGAATATTATTAATGTCATATTAACTTTCAAATTAAGAATCGCGGAAAAAATATGTTTGTATGTAGGTGTACTGATTAACAATAGCGTACATCTAATGTGTCTTAAAACTGTTTGACATATAAATTCGAATAACTCAATATATAATGTAAGATTTGGATCGGTAGGTACATTGACGTTCTAAATATCGTTGCCTTTTTGTTGACGTTCGAAATGTCGATCCATTTTGACGTATGTCATTAAAGTCATACTTCTTTTTCTTCTTGATAAATATATTTCGTTTTTAATGAAAGTTTTTGTGAAGGCATAAGTATTTCTAGTCATGGCTGTCCTATTGCTTTGAATACTTTTCCTGACCGATAAAACATATATCGTGGGTTTGAGTCCCGTCTAGAGCAAAGAATTATGTGATAACCACGTCCATTTGTTCTGTCTCATATTTGAGAACATAAAACAAGTCCTATTTACAGCCCTAAATTGATAGAAAATTAAAAATATATATACTAGTGAATCAGATCATTATCTATTAGAACTAATAAAATATCGTGCAAACATTTAAGTACCTTTGTAAAAGATCATCAAAAAAGAATGGGTGAAAATGGACACGCGTCTGATGTCCCATTCCACCAGACGAAAGACGTCTGGAATTAAAAGGAATCAAATATGAACGCACTATACATGTTACATGAACAAGCGGGGGCTCTTGGCGGCCGGGCGCCCGCCGTTGGTTGCTCTCCGACAACTAAAACTATACATTAATAATGCGTTTGCTTACAATGCGCTTTAAATGTAGATCCATACGCCGTCTCACTCCCACCCGCTGCTCTCTCGCTTGCGCAGCGCACACGACGCGCGGTGTTCATGCAAAATGTACGAAGTTAGCGACTAACGTACCCCGCTTCCCTCTCAAGATAATGCTAGGCGGGATACCCTCCCAGCTCCGGGGTAGTCTCCCTAAACAGTGGCCCACCCTTATCGGTTTCATATCGATGGTCATCGTACAATACCCGCTCGTTGCCGCGGCTCATCAAATCATCGTTCTATACGATGCATCGTCATGATATCGGCATATGACGACACGGACATATCATTCACGATCTCTCTAACAGTACTTACCGCCGAGCCGAGAAATTTTGGACGAATTTAATCATTTTATGGCTTACTGCAAACAACAAAAACCATTATCTACGATAATATATGTTTCGTAATATGTACTGCTATGGTACGAAATAACGATGCATAGCAGTAAGCTGAATGTTTACATCGTATATTAAACTGAAAAAGAAAAATATGTAGAGATCAATCTCTTAAATTATCAAAATGAATATGAGTAGAATATGGCTATACATTTCAACATGTTTAAAAAAGAGTTATAATAATTCAAAAAGCAATGTACTTAGTTTACTTGTACTTAAGAAGCTATCTACTTCTAAGTTAAATTAAAAAATAAACTTAAAAAAACAAACATAAAAATTCAACATAAAATTTAAAACTGTTGCCTTTTCTGTACGCGATATTGAATTCTAAAGAAAATAACAAATCGCTGTAAAGCTAACAAACAGTTTAAATATTTGATAAAGCTTCGAAGTAGACCATACTTTGATCTTTTAATTGATTGAATTAAATAGTGTGCGAGGAAAATTAACAATTTTCGAACGATTCCGAATTTAAATAATAAAAAGAAATTAAGTGCACTATTTTAGCTGAGCTGTTCAATATTTTTACAAGATAAAAATAAATTTGTTATCTGTCTGCATCGAGTCAACTACTTTGTAATTAATGTTTATTTTTAAAATAGATTAGTATTTAAATGTAACAGTTTATCGTATATTTTACTTTAATAGTTACACTTTCTGTACCTACAGATAATTTTGTTGAAGTTTAATTAAACGAACTTCGTTTTTATTGAGCGAGTTGAAGGAGTTAATATAACTATAACTTTTTTATGACATACATTTGTCTTTGTAAGTAGAGTAACCCTACGGCTTTGTGATGTAGTTCATAAGGTTCGAACCCCGACCTATTAATTACCGATGTGACATGAACATTTGAACTTAGTATTATATTCTTTAAATAAATAAATAAATAAAATCAGGCTACTCTGTAAAAAGTTATGAGTGGTCTGGTCATACATTTAAAAAATACACGTCGACTTGAGAACCTCATCCGTTCTTTTTGTCAGTTAATAAAATTAAAAAAAACGGCATTTGTATTCAAGCCAAGCGATAGTGTCTAGTCAATTCTTAAAGAATGGATTACACTTCTAAACTTCGAATGTACAGAACTTAGACAACATCGAGTTATAATATGTTGGTTATTAAAATTTAAACGTAAAATTATGAGGTAACTACAGTAGGTTCCTCGAACCCGATAGAATAAATATTGTACATTTGTCAATAAATATCGAGTACTTTTATCGGAAAATTCACAATAGTAAATTAACTGCTATTGCTGCTCAATCAACCAATTAATTTGCAGTTCTATCCTAGTTATTTTAAATAGTTCTTTGGAACACTGTAATGTTTTACTGGATGTCTCTCAGTTCAGTATGCCTCTTAGTATAACTTTCTCCTCTAAGCCTCCTCTAACATTTTCATTGTTTTTCGTTTCTGGCAACTTTCGCCTAGTTACTCCTTACTGTTAATTTTATGTCATAATCTCGTTTTTTCTCTGTTTTCTACCATCTTTAGATCCATTGAGCATCTTTCTCCACTTTACAGCTGATGTTGCTATTTTTTAGTTGTTGTTGCTTTTGCTTGATACCAAAGCTGACAGTTACCATAAGGAGCTCTTAAGCGAAGATGAGGTTCTGATATATTATTTTACTTCCAAACCTTTTTTTATTACCAAGACTATTAGGGGCCGCTAACTAATTCATTCGGTTCTCCTGAATATCTGTTGTTCCACGGAGCGACTGGCATCGGACCTTTGCAACTCTGAGGGCGAAGTGAACTCGAAGATTGAACTAGTTATCAAGTATATTTGAGTTCACTTATTGACCAATAACGATTGCCTGCCAATTGGTAACCGTGACCGAATGCTTAATAACAGTCCGGAGCATGTAAGTTTGGTGGTATTTTACGAGATTTTTTATTCTAGGAGAGCATTTTAAGAATATATTGTCAGTTAAACATAACAACACTTATGGTCTGACCCGGAAATCAAACCCAAGATGCGGTCTTCTTCTCGGCTAGACCAACGAAGCAGTCCACTCATATTCAGGCTTATAATGTTGTGGGTGGATATACTATGATCTATTTTCAATTCTATCTTAAATAGAATTACGCTTGCATATTCTACAATAGATCAATCTATTGTCGAATATTCATAACATGATTCAATTTTAACTATGGTCTGGTGAATATTGACGGGCTATAAAACCGGAGCACTGGAGTAGGGTTGCCAGATACAAACAAAACTTTACTTTTGATGCTACATAAAATAAACCAAATGGTGCAGCTCCTTATTTATAATAATTTGTTAAGCTTTAACTTAAAATCTAATATACGTTATCATTGAACAAAAAAAAACTCCCTTTTTTATTAAAATAAAACGGTACAGGTTATTTTTTTTACGTTTATTACTGAGTTTTGTCATTTTATTAGTTTTTCTCCGTCAAAACTTTACAAAACTGATAAAATTTCTGATTGCCAACATTGATAGGAGTCTACAGTTCAGACTTGATAAAATTCGTGGATTTTCGATTTCGCTCTTTAGTCAGTTGCCTAAATATCCTTTCGTAAAAGACTTTCTTTAAATTATTAAAATATGTGTACGTGTTATTCCAGACATGCGAATTATGTATAAAGGGAGGCAATATTAACAGCGTCCTATATACTCAATATCATGGGCAATTCGGGCAGCATTTCCCCCGCACTTACAGGTAGACCAGCCGTGTCATTCGTTGTAAGTTTATGTTAGGTAAAGCAACATAAGGTTTTCAGAATTCGGGATAATAAGATCTAATTACAGGACACGGGACGACAAAATTCGGTCTGTTACAAACTAAATACAGACAAATTAAAAACGTGCTACATTTCATGCCGATTTTAAAACCAAACTTCAAAAAAATAATCCCTTTTTTTAACCGACTTCAAAAAAGAGGAGGTTCTCAATTCATCTGTATTTTTTTTTCTTTTTTCGACTGGGTGAACCGATTTTGATGATTCTTTTTTTATTTAAAAGCTGGTGCTTCCCGTGTGGTCCCATGTGGTCCAGATCTTGAAGTCGGGAATTTTTTTGTTGTTAAAATTTGTGATTTTTATTCGAATTAAAATACCCATTTATCTATTACCATCAAACATT
Organism: Spilarctia lutea; assembly: GCA_916048165.1. Taxonomy (NCBI): domain Eukaryota; kingdom Metazoa; phylum Arthropoda; class Insecta; order Lepidoptera; family Erebidae; genus Spilarctia; species Spilarctia lutea. The sequence goes on along the minus strand of OU696470.1, from coordinate 24,615,397 downwards.
ATATTTTATATACATACAAGTATATACTTACCTATAGCATACTATGCCAGTTGTATAAATAAAAGATTAACTGGTAGTATTTTTTATGAGAATTAAAATGTTACCAGTTGACAAGTGATTGTTATATGATCTACATACTATTGTTATTTGCATACACAGCCAATAGGTACAGCCTACAGTAACTTGGGAATGTGAATCTGAATAAATCATGAGACATACCGCTTACCACTAAAATATGTAATAGTTTTGTGTAAGTTGAACGCCTTGGGCGGGTGGCACACTGAGTACCACGCGATATTTTATTAAATAAAGTTACTCGGTTACGGTGTGTTATCCAACATAGTTTGTGTGGTTTTCTACCTATTTGTGTAGTGTCCGGATAAATGTTAATGACTAGGACAGCTTGGCGTACGCGTCACTTCGTGTGTGCCTTGCTGAATGTATTTTTAATGTTCCGAGCTGTACTGCCGACTTAGTGTGTCAAGCTCTCTTAGCTGTACAAGTCTTTTATATTGGCTTTCTGTAAACCTTTACTAATGTTTACATTTTGTTAAATTTATTATTAAGCGCATTCTGACTAGAGCGCTTTTGCTGCACTATTAATGTATAAAATGAAAAGGTTTTGTGACACATTATACTCATGTATGTTTGGTCTGATGATTTGATGCACTCGTAGTTTTTTAATTGTTGATCTATGTGGGTAGTCTGACTATTAAAGTTAAATAGTTATAATTCTGTCTGTCTGATTAAGAATACTGCATGTCAACACCCCATGGTGTCATAAGAGGCGTCTAATGGAGTATAAAATCATTGAAAAGAGAAGGAAACTTGAAATAATCCATTTCGTCTGGCCATCCAAATAGTCATAGTCGTACAGGAGGCAGAAAACGTCCTTTATAGAGAGAGAAAAAACTACGTACAAAAATATTTAAGGTACTGAATAAGGCGACACTAGTCGAAGAGTATGAGTAGTTCGATAGTGATACAGATTTCATATCATATCAAAATTACGTTTTGACAAGCGCTTCGTCTATTAAGCAATTGACTGTTGCTGTCCATATATATTATTTATGAAGCAAAGCTCCGTGAATTAGTCTGTCCAATGATTTCTGTTGTTACTATTGGCTTAATATTGAATCTATATAAATAAAAATAAATAAGAAACTTGTATGTTATTGTAATGTAAAGTTATGGGCGTACCATAAGTTTTGATCGACTGCATCAACTTGAATAAATATTTTTTATGTATTTGTTGTTGCCAGGACAAGGTTTGTATGGAATAAAACTAAAAAAAGGAAGTATTATATTATCTTAGTCCGCTTAGTTCTATATACTGCAGCCTTGCGAGGAGTAGACACGAGCTTACTGAATTTTTTTTTTCGATGATTTAGGAAATATTCACAAAAATAAAAAAGCGATACGAAGTTCGCTGGGTCAGCTAGTATTTTATATTCTTATCGTAGCATACGCAACTTCATGGTACTTTTTGAAAATATATTATCCTGTGATGTGTGTATTATTTTATGAGCCTACAACAATCTACTTTTCTTTATCCAAGGCAAGTTCCAGCCGGTTCAAGATCGTCGCGCTATCTTTTACGGGGTCTGCCTCGTCGTCGGCGTCCACCCTGAGGCACCCGATGACCTTTGCCAGATTAATCCAACATACGTGTCCGTCCCAACCCCATTTTGATCTGGCAGTCTTCTTGCCCACATCCGCAACTTTAGGTTTGGAACCCAGGCCTGTGTTTCAAATATGATCCTGTTGCTTGACACCCAAGATACTGCGTTCCGTTTTTCTTTCATTGCAAACCTTGAGCTTGGACTTCTGACCCTCTGTCAAAGACCAAGTTTGGGCTCCAATGTAAGGATGTATAGGAGACACATGTCGAAGTTTCAAGGAAAGGGGAAGATCCCTTTTCGTGTACTGTTTCATGGCTGTTGGTCATAAGTTGGGTCTTGGATCGATATATTTTAATTCCAAATTAAAAGCTTGCCGCTTTATATTAAGTATATAAATGAAATGAAACCTCAATACTTAACCAATTAAGGTAACAGAAAACTCTGTTTTTCCATTAACAGCTTCGTCACTTCTGATATCGTACGCTGGACATACAAAAAACAAATTGACCAGGTAATTGGGCAGAATCACGTTCCTCGTGATTCGTTGCTTATAACCCCGACAACCAATCAAAGCATAAAATCCGCTCTGGAATTGGTATGATACAGAAATGTAACAAGTTTCTTCCAATTGCAATCGACAAAGCTGGATGATAACGAAGTTTAATCAATAATACCATGCCTCGTGTACACTGCGCCGCTTAAGTGCTAACAGTCTTTTGGAATTTTATTAATTAAAGATTATATAGAAGTTAGACCTCCTGTTAATTAAGAGAATAATACATTTCTAAGTACAATAAAATGTCACTCTATTTCATATTTTTATTAGGCCATTAAAATTTTACTTGTTATTGTGATTTTGTTTTTTTTTCTCTATTAATTTGATTCTTACAATTCTATAAGCTTGTTTATTAAAAAAAATTATAGAATTGTCTTACTAAAGAAATCTCAAATAATTTAGTCAATACTTCAATCTTTGTGTTCATTTTTACAACTACGTATATTAACGCTGATAGAGAAGGTCTTAAGTAAAACCTTTATTCTATAAAAAAACGTTTCTTATATTGTCTTATTTTTTTTGAAATTCAATCTTAGCATTAGCCATGAAATTTTTATTTGTTCGTATCTCATGTTTTAGGAAGTTGTGAATTTCAATTTGCAGAATTTCAGATTTTAATATTAAATTTATTAAAAAATAGAGATATTCAATCAGTGCTTGTAGATTTTATTAAAGTGTCCATCCAACGCATTCCGTCGGTGACTGTACATCCACGACGAGGACTTTTTTAATTGATCTTGGTTGTTTTCTAGTCGTTTTGAGGGTTGATTCGATATGATTTTACACCAAAACCAACTTTGTACCCACTTTCATATCCAATGTGTACAGTTCTAATGGAAACCCGTAATTGTGTTGAAATTCACAAACACTTCATATTTCATTTATATAGGGACATACAATTCGCATTTCGCATACGTATCTAAAGAAAAACAAGTTACCGTAATTATTTAGAAAAAGAAACATTATTTGTTAGTAATGATGATTAAAAGAAAAAATCACCACCATACCTTATCAAACTTTTCATTAGAATAAAGTATTTAATGTATCTAAATATAGTTATAGGCAGTCATCTTGAATGAATATCATTCAATATGACTGCCTTGGTGACGCTGTGGTAGCGTTTGCGACAGCTGTGCCTGAGGTCTTGGGTTCGATTCCTGTGTCTTCCAAAATGTTTGTGTGAATTGCAAATATTTGTTTCGGAGTTTGGGTGTATTTCTATGCAAGCATATACATAAAAATGTATTTACATCATCTGTGTACTACCATACGAGCTTTGCTTATTTTGGCACAAGAGCCAGATGTGGAAAATATTATTATTATGTACTTTTATGACTGCCTCAGTAGCGTAGTGGTAGCGTATGCGACTGCTAAGCTTGAAGTCTCGGATTCGATTCCCGGGTCGGACCAAATGTTTGTATAATCTGCAAATATTTATTTCGGAGTTTGGGTGTTTTCTATGTATAATATGTATGTATTTACAAAAAAAAGTATAAGTATTTATATCAGTTGTCTAATACCCATAACAATCTCTGCTTAGCTTGGGACTAGATGGCGTTGTGTGCTAGATGTCCGGCATATTTATTTATTTTAAGAGACCTTGCTTTCAAGTCGGAGTGACTTTTTCTCTTTTCTGCTTCAAATTTAAATAATTAGCATATCAAACAGTCAGTCAGTAGCATGACAGTTTATTTTAATGTCACAAACAGAACGATTATAAAAGCATCGAGAACATATTTCCAATTTCAACAGACCACCACATCAATGGTAGTCGTTGTCTTTAGCAATGTTGGTGTCAGATACGGCAACTTTGCGGAAAAAGACGACGATATGAATTGCTTCTAGAACAGATTTCTATAGTCACTGTCTTGAATTATTTTATCTAGAAATTCATGTTAAATACAAAACTATTATTGAGAAAGATAGCAATACGAAAAAATCTAGAAATTTTTTCCACTTTCGACAGACAACCACACTAATAATAGTGATTGTCATTAAAACATCCAACGCGACTTTATTTTTAAAACTAACAACAACTAAACAAACTAGAATTTGAATCCAATATGAAAATGACCACTAGACTGATGGACAAGTAGCGGTTGTAGTAGCTGCTATAGCTTTTAAAACAGCATGCCAATTTCAAATGACTTCTTCTTCTTCTTTTGATGAAATGGCAAGCAGCCGGATCACTCGGATCAGCTATTTCTGCCAATGTCAAGTATTTATAGTCTTCAATTATAAGTCTTCGAGTCTTTAAGTCGTCGTCGTGATAAAATTAATGATAAAAAATATATAAAATGTGGATGACATGAAATGGGGACCGTCTTTCGAAAAACAAATAACGATCTCCTTTTAAATAACTACGGGTTCAGCTAGTGTCAGTCAGTTTCGAGCTGTTCACTAATGCTGGGGACGGATATAGGTAAATGTGGAAGACAATTAGCACTTAAAGCTTTAAGTTCAATTTGATTGTCATTAACAGAAAACGTAAACGTGGTTTTATTGCACAGAGTCAGATTTGGAAGTCTTCATTTACTTTTTGTTGGACAGGGGACAAACCAACAGATGGATCAGGGGACTTGCAACTCAAGAGTCATAAGTTACCACTCTTTAATCTTACATAGACGATGTTGACTTACCAGAATAAACACTTCCTAGGTCACAACTCTATCTATTCCAAGGACAAAATATGATGACAATTTGAAATATATTTCTCAAATCTTTTATAATCTCATCAAACTATATGACTACCAATTACCAATTGGCAAACAGCAAGGAAAGTTATATGTAATAGATCGTATTTTTGTAAATGTATCTATTTCCATTATCCAGAAAATCTGATTGTAACTTCCAAAGATTATTCCAGAATGCTTTCGCCTTTTTTAAAATAGATATATAAAACCAGACCTGCCTGTTCTAAGTTCGTTCCTATTTCGATATTCACATGTTGATCAGCTTAAACCACGCGCCGAGTCCGCTTGCGAGGGAGTAATCGATCCTAAATATTTTATTTTCACGTGGTCACTGTGACATAGGAAGTCTCTTTAAACTGCGTTTTGTCGAGTCTCTATTTAGTAAATGAATTTCACTTATAACTTTCACGTTGACAATTTTAGTTTAAATTATTGAAGGGAATTTTCAAGAACAAAACAATGGTCAAGGAATAATCAGAAATAGTAAAAATGACAATATTATAGGATGGAATGTAGCTCATCAGCAATCAATTAAACATATATAAATAAGAAAGACCGTCGCAGGTAAAGGTAAAGTTATACTAACTCTAGGGTATAATAGAGTTGGCAATTTAAGATGTTTGTGTAAGCAATAAAAATGTTTCAACCAGAAATACCACGTGTTAACATGGTTCATTTTAAATGTAAGTATTTAAATGAGTATAGTGGGCCTTCTATGCTGTAAAAGAAATCGGCAGTAGGTATTCAAAGACATATTCCTTTTTTAACTAGAAATTTTACAACTTGACTGCCTCGATGGCGTATGCGACTGCTAAGCTTGAGGTCTCGGGTTCGATTCCCGGGTCGGAGCAAATGTTTGTATGATCTGCAAATATTTGTTTTGGAGATTGGGTGTTTTCTATGTATAATATGTATGTATTTACAAAAAAGGTATATACATATGTATTTTAATATAATTTGTCTAGTACCCATAACACAAGCTCTGCTTAGCTTGGGACTAGATGGCGTTGTATGTTAGATGTCCGAAATATTTCTATTTATTTATACTACAGACCGCCTTTAAATTCGAGTAAACATTAAAAAAACATTATCTGTGTTCCTGATATACCAATTACGTACTAACACGCAGTTCTCGCTTACACGTCCTATGAAAATCGTTAAGTGTGCTGGAGTATTTTCCCGCGCAATTTGAGTTGATGCAAAGGTCAGGTACTGCGGTTTATTTTCGGTCGGTCGGTCGGTCGGTCGATCGGTCGGTCGGTCGGTCGGACGGTCGGAAAGAAAAGACCGTCAACTCTGAAGTACATGCACGTTACTTTTGTTTTGATCCTACGCCTACCATTTTCGGCAAGACTTTCCGAAGCGCAACCATGTTTAATGAAGTTTTATCCAAATCACTAAACATGCCCGCAGATCGAACTCGTTTTTTTTGTACTTTCATCACCAGCAAAAGAATTCTGCATCAGAATCGAGTTTATTGGATTTCAAATTCGTTATTTCAAGTGCCTTTTTCACATTGCAGGGTCGCGAGATTTTTTCCGTGGTGGACACATCGTGCAATTGTAACTATATTGCAGTCTATATTGCGTTTTTTCGAGTTGACAGTCGTCATTGGAGCGGGTTGGTCACCAAACAGAGTGTTTTATGGCTTTTGTAATAACGCGTCTGTTGTATGACGGTATACCACTAGTGCGGGCGTGCTCTGATGAACTGTTGTTCCCCAGTAATATCCGGTTTAATTCTAACCTGTAGTCGCTTGTAGGACTTATTTTTCGACGAAACGCCTTTCCCTATTTTGATATACCAAAAAAATCTTTGAAACTAACTATAAAATGCAAGAGTAAATTTGTAGCATAATCTATAATAATAGTGATTAACTGGCTATAAAATAATTGAAAAACGAAAATAAAACACGGGTAAACATGATTTAGAATTGTGTTTGAGGTATGAAGTACTTTCTTCCTTTTTACTTCAAACTAGCCAACAAACATTCAGCTCAAACCATGTTTAAATCGGTCACATAAGCAGAAGTAATTTACGTCTTCAGTTTACTACACAAGATAAACATAGCTCTAATGATCGATGCCAATAGCTTGACGGTATTGACAACTAAATTGAGATGTCATTCATAGAGATTTGTTAAAGATGTTAAGTGGTCATAACTTCGTATTGAGACCAGTGTTTACAGTGTGGACGTAATTGGTTTAGACGTGATAGATTTGCGATCGCAACGACGTTCAACTTACTCTTCGTTGTGTATGTTTTAAAGTCAATTTGGTACAGCAGGAATGCAGGAAATTTAAGCCGCGTCAGAAGGGTTAGCATAGTCATAGTATAAGGACATTTGTACAAATCGGCAGGGTTTTTAGCCTCAATTGTCTTTTTTTTATATGTAAGTCTCTTATAGATATTTGTCTACTACTTACATATATATATGTTATTATATGTACTTAATTTCTACAACCTCCATTGGGAAGTATTTATAACGTCGAAAAAAGAATAGCCTTTTCAATTTAGTGGGATCTTCTTTTATGTTCGTTGGTTGAATCAGTATTCTGTCATTTATGAACCGATTTGAAAAAATATTTATATTTTGTCTTAAAAAAAATACTACGCTTGATGTGTCAAAATTAATGAAAATATAGTTTATTACAATTCATCGTGCAATTAATAGTTTCATATCTCGACTGCTTATAAAAATATTTTAAGTATAGTTAGGGTTTTCGCAATTTTCAATTAAAGCCTGAATATGTGACGAGAAAGTAAATATTAAAAAAAACTAAATTCACGCTCACATAAATCGATAACAAACAAACATACAGGTGAAGTTAATACAGGCGTGTAAATAACAAAATTTTCAAACATATCATTGAGAAATGCCTCCGTATTTCTCGCTCATAAACTGTCATTGATTAGGAGATTCAAATCACCATTAAAGCCTGAATACGGAATTTAATCGTACTATGATTTGGTATTGCGCCTACAGCAAGTTATTTCGAAAGCTTCCAGGAATTGTACTCGTATTGCAAACTGGCCAAAATGGGTACATAATTATACACTACACATGATACTGTATATGTTCCAGTGTCTAAGTTTATTATATATTTTTTTCTATTACTGGCTTTCGACCACGATTCTGCCCGCGAGTTTATCGGTTATCACAGAAAAGAGTGACTTATGTCTTCCCTCAACAATCAAAGTGTCTCCATACCAAATTTCATTGAAATCGGTACAGCGGCTAAGGCGTGAAACCATAATAGACAGAAATACATATTTACTCTTTAATTTATGATATTAGTATAGATGAATTATATGTTCACACATATAACTCATTCAAGAACATACCATCAGTAGGGTAAAGGATCAACTTAAGTAAATGTGGTTGTATGAAGAAGTATAGCTCTGTGCATCAGACTCTTAATTAATTATATTTAAGTATTGTTATTATCATTAACTGCCCTCCAATTAATACGTATCATATTATTGAAGTAATTAAAAGTGGCTTTCGTGCATGGTTTTGTTTCATAAATCAGTTGCAGTATCAAGCACTTATCTTCTTGTTCCTTTTTAATAAATATAACTAAAAATAGTGATTAAAATAAGTCATGTTTTATTATTTTTTTTTCGTGTTTGGTCGGCGGTTGTGTACTCATTTAGTTAGCCTTCCGACATCTAGATTGAAGATAATCACACTCATTTAAATTCAACTGTACACAGTTCTGCTTTAAGGCTACCTCAAAGGCACACAACAAATATTTTATTATAAATAAACAACGTTGTCTAAACTCAGCCAACAATTATTTCTTTTACAGCCAAAACCAATCCATCAAAACATATTTTATCCATCCCTTTAATCTGTACAAAAACTCATAAAATACTGAACGAAACAAAACAAAAAACGTGAAAAAATAAAAACGTTACGAATATTAAAAGTTTCACAGCCGCCGATTAGCGGACGTTTAAATGGCAAAAATTCCCGAACACAATATTGGCGCGAGTTGGGTTATCTTTAATTTGTAAACCAATAAATGTTAATACATCAGTCCGGAACATGGCTATCGAATTGGCAGTTCAATTCAATTTTTCACGTTGCGAAACTAATTTGCGAACTATACACGTCACTTTTGGGCCCTGGTTTTGTTACTACAGTAATTATTTTGTTTGCAAAATGTTTTTCACATGGGAGTTGTGACGTGTTGATCTGTGGTCAATATTTGATCCTGCACCGTGTTCACACGCAACGTGCTGCCACTTTGCGTTGACATTATTTAAATTTTATACGTGATAATTTTCCTTTAAATCTGTTGATTTTTATTCCCAGTTGATTGACGAGCAAACTTACAGCTAAAAGTCAGTTTAACACTCACAAAGATCTTATTCACTTCACGGCTTACAATGCTATTCTGCCTATAGCCTTAGAAAGAATCGTTCTCAAATTACAAACAAGAGCTGTGTTCTGCTTCAGAGGACGAAATAGTGTAGTATCATCAATTTTCATTCGTACGTTATATTCAAATAGTATTGATAAGAAAATTCTAATAGTGCTAGTCAGTATTAAACTTGATCTATCATCTTCATATACTCATGTGTCGTTTCAAACACGCTGTGAAAATTCCCGTATATTTGATAGGAAGTCTACAAATAAGAGTAAATCACAGTTCGCAGGGTTTTATTAAAAAATTGACCCCTTCAATCTCGTTGACTTTGTCTATATTTGACGGGTCGGATAGCATAATTGCAATAGCTGCTACGAAAATTTGATACACAACGTGACAAAATGGAATATCTAGTAACTGGGGTTCGATGAAAATTTTGGAGTATTCTTTGAACCATATTATTTATTTTAAACTGAACCAGTCGTTCATAGTAACTAAATTTGCTTTTTATACGTCATGTCCATGTAACATACCAAGTATACATACATATACATACTCGTCGCTAATTCTTAATACACGTTTGTACAAATTATTTAAAACGTTATGATTTATAACACAAGATCAATGTAAGAAATGAATAGGAACGGTATTCATTAATGAGAAAGCTAAAAGCACTTTTGGATTTAACCCGTAAGTGCTTGACTGAATCCAATGATTAGTTGTCGAGTAGGCAAAGTATCAGGTATGATAGAAAGTGTAGTTCCAGCTCAAGGGTCAAAAGCGTGTCTTTTGAACCCTAAGAGTCATAAATAATGAATTCATATTTTAGTATGGTATATTTTGTACCTTATAATTTTTCACACATTAGAGGCTTTTCGTCGGTCTTGCCGATGGTCGTGCACCGTGTGTCATGAATGATTGAGCAGTGGACGGCAATAGGCTGAGGAATAGGTTTTTAAATAAATGAATATGTGTACTACATATTACCAAATAGGTCCTTGTATACATTTACAAAAAAGTATATACATGTATTTATATTAGTTATCTAGTACCCTATCAAGCCCTGATTGGTTTGTGACGAGATGACGTTGTGTGTCAGACTTACGAAATATTATTATTATTTAAAAAAGTTATATATTAATATTCTTTAACAAAATTGTCACGAATGAGTGTTAATTTTACTAGTAAGCAAAACAATAATAACCATAGTAATAAATCAATTTTCCAAACCATTTAATTTAATCATCACTTTACAAATTGGCTACTTTTAACTATAGACGTGGTCACTGGAAACGTATATATATGGCTAATAAAAGACCTGTAAATATCCGTTCTAAAATTAATGGTTCAAAAATATACCTATAAATAAATTAATTAAAATTGAATATAATAAGTACAGTGTACGTCGACACGTCCAATGGTTTTCGCATGTTGATATATGGTTGCAATCAACGCGACCGTTGCACGTTAAACATTTAACAACACCATATAGATTTCATTTTATTACGAGACTCGGTAGTAGCCCACACCAATGAATTGTGAGGCTGTGAATACGTTACACTTTAGACCGTCGATTTTTATCAGTTTACTGTAAATATTTCACAATCAAGGCGCTGCAGCTTAACATAAACTCATACTTAGGAAGTATGTTTTAACTTACTTTTGGCAATGAAGGATTTTTTAAACATAATAATATTTATGGTTCAAATAGACGGGTCACATGATGATAAAAGACTACAGTCGCCCAAAAACACCTCCAACCTCCAACTTTAGAACCAGAAGTAGAAGTCCTTTTTAAATCAAATGAGTAGTGCTTAAGCTCTGGTAACTTTAATTCAGTGAAAAAAAAAAGTTCTGACCGATTGATTACGTTAAGAATGAAACAACACACACACACACACACAACAATAAAAAAACAATATCGTCCACACTAATATTATATATTCGAAAGTAACTTGACTGTCTGTTATACTTTCACAGCTAAACCGCTGAACCGATTTTAGTAAAATAAGGCATGGAAATATTTTGATTCTTGAGGATGGTCATATTCTTCTTTTCACCACAACAACCAATATATACGTAATAAACTAGTAGTAAAATAAAATAACTAAAAGTGTGATCATTATAATAGCAGAATTTATATTGCAATCAGGCATTTCACAATTGTATTGACTATCCGTCAAAACCAAAACTCGTTAATCAAATACACGTAGAACACTTTCATAATCCTGACCTTACTTCAACTGCATGTTGCACCTTTTGAAGATATTTTTCAAATCAACACTTTGATTATCATTCATGTATCTATTTAATTAAACATGCTAGGCGTAATTAGGTCCAACACTGTACACTAATAACTCAGCTCTTATACAAAGCTACTTACAACTTAAACATAAGTTATAATACATTTCTCGATTGGAAGCAAACTTAATTACATTATTACTTGTGTACCTATTTTCCACGCAGATGTAAATACTATTATAAAACAGTTACGATTTTAACCAAGAAACCATTTAATATGATTTAATAAATGTTTCATTTAAATCAATAAGATACTCGTATCTAACATTTTCTTCTTAAGAGAACAAAACCACCCCACTCTGATGTGTGTTCCACACATCGGGGTAGAGTGGTATGGTGGATCTATCTAGATAAAAAAAAAGTTGCGTTTACTAGCGTACACTCGTAAGAAGTGAAACTTCTTTATGACGTTATTTTTCAAAAAATAAATATCATATGTCGACGTAAGGTATAACGACAAAAGACTTATAAGCCAGCAATATTCGTGACAATTCTTATTTCAAGTGCAATAAAAGTTAAGGAGCGAGACCTGAGTAAATATTTCGCGATCTGTGGTGTGAATGAAGTAAGTTTGTGGAATGTGATGTGTGTAGTTATTTACATTGTGGACTAAATAAAATAATATTGTTTGTAATGTGATATTTCATTGTAGTATTAATTTGGTCCTGTTTGTGTTTGAAAATGTTTTTTGTTTTATTTTATAAATTTTTTTTGAAGGATTGTATGTATACAACTACTCTCAATAATGATAAAACATTTTATCATGGCCGAGAAACGTCAACGTCCACCATCGATTTACAAGCAGAATTTAAACGATTGTCTCTGAATAAAGTAGAGACTATAAATGAACAATTGTTTCAGTTTATAAATAACAGGAAAAAAACTCAAACGTAACTACTCAAAACGGGCCGCAAAATACATTGGAGACATTTACCAATCCCTACTCCGCTGGACAAAGTATACTTCGAATCACGCGTGGTAGGGATAAAAAAAAGATGGCGCGTAACGGATAAATGTGACGCGTAACGAAAAAATGTTACACTAAATTTTTTGACAACCCCGATAAAGAAGTTTCACTTCAAAAAATTAAATTGATAAAAGGCACATTTTTCCAGTTTCCTTTGAGAACAACTGCAACTGTTGATTCCATTTTCCTATACGAGTGTGGATGTTTGTTCAATATTAATTGTCAATAATAAAGTCTAGTATTTCATTTAGATGTTCATTATAAAATTATGTTAGTCTTTCATAGGGAAGTTAATTGTTTTTATTAAAAGTTTCTTGTCTATTATATGTTTAATAAAATGGTTTGGTCTTTCTCTCTCTCTCTCTCATTTTATAACAAGAATCTGAAATAAGTATAAAGGAGTAATTAACAAAAAATAATTAACTTTTGTCGAGTATTTTTACCCATTTGTTATTTAATGTGCGATAAAACTTTAAATGTTTTTAATGATTAAAGTTATATTACAATTTAACTCTGAATACTAGATAATGTACAGTTAAAGTACAATCACATTCTCTTATTTCCACCACAATGCACCTACCTCACAAAATTTCCAGATCTCCCAAAGGTTGGCTGGTAGAGAATGCCTTGGCCATTAAGCCCGCCGTTGTACATGGGTGCATAAAGTTTTAAAATAAAATAAAATAAAATAAAGACCAGCCTTTTGAAATTCTCTATAGTCACTAAGAAACTCTCAAAACATGTGAGAGAAATTAAATGAATTCTGATTAGGTGATCACCGGGTTGCAGGTTGCACCTGCAATTCAGGAGAGATAGAGACCATTGGAGACGCAACTCACTTTCTATAGGGGGACTCGTTTTCTCACATATATGGGCAACCATGTGGGTCTCCGTGTTCATTGTCTGCATTCGCATTGAGTAGGTATAGTAACCAATTCTCTTGGATTCTACACATATTTTCCATCAGGCAATACAGTTACTTTGGCAAGTTCATATAAAGAAAAAACAATTCAATATATTTTACCTTTGAATTGTTACTTATTAAAATAATCTATGTTTGAGTTCACGCAAAATAGGCGCAATAAGGTCGTCGAGTTGCGGAAACCCAGCCCGCGAGTTTCAAGATTTCAATCTATGTTGAGCGAGTAATGCACCTTCAACCCTTTACATCTAGTCGCAGAATACATAGTAAGCTAATTGTCGGTTGTGAACGTATCCATAACGGATATTATTATTTTCACACTGGCGACACCGGCCGTGTATCATTAAAATGAGTATTATTAAACTAATGTATTAACTGCTATACATAATACGCATTGATTTAGAATGTGTTCGACACAATGGAAAGAACAGAACGTGAATTTATGGCTTCCTGTAATAACTACAGTTGAACTTTTTTTCTTGAACTATAAATACTTTACAGTAACGACTTTCAATCTTCATAAATATAGATTTTAATATTCTATTGTAAAAGAATATTACTTTATGATGAACCTAATTATATTTTTTTATAAATTTGTATCATTTGTTTAAAGACAGGTGTACCAGCTCTCTTCCTCAGCTTATAAGTGGCTACTAAGACTGTGATCCTAGTTCTCCGAAGGGCTTAGACAGTCCGGAGTGCGGCAGGCGTGCCAATGGTTTTGTTTATTTCTGTACATATTTAACAATTTTTGACTACAATAGGCTGACTTCATCCATAGTTTACGCTCAGATCTCCACTAAAACATTGCAGATAGCTCTATACTTAAACAATATCTTATACCATTTTCTTCCTATCATCGAATACCTTATTATTATTTACTTATTTTTCTTAACTTACATATACACATAGTTTTTATTGTAATAGCGGGACTTATGCGCGATAAAATCATTTTTAAGTTTACGAAACCTTCTGTTTCCCGACGTTTCAAACGAGTTATACCACCTAAATACAAACTTAATACTTCTTAAAATATTTTGAAGGAAAAACGTGAAGTGTGAACCTCATTGCGAGCATATTCAGTAATATTGTACAACCCGAATGAGTATTTTATCGCTCATAGTACATCCAGTTGGTTAATGAATTAAGCCAGGCGAGGGTGAAAACAATTTTGTTCGTGCAACAGCGATAATACGAATTTATTATATCATTTAAAACGTCGAAATGTTAATAAAACTGTGATAGGTAGGACACTATTGGACTACCATCCGTTTGTGAGGGGATTAAACTTGAAATGTATACTTTTATATAATTTACTGGCGATACTAGCAAGGTAATAATACCTTCCTGAAGTTGAACTTGTAAATTTCAAGCGTTTGTCTCTACGAGAGAAGGGCGACTATTAAACTAACTGCGATCTTTGATATGCTCACTTCACACCACTCATGTCTTTAGTAATACTATGCTGCTCGTAACCGTGACTATTTATACGTTAAAATCTGAGTCTCTTATTAAGTCTTCTTAAGAAACTCCGTGATTTTAAATTATTTCAAAGAATCCTTCCTGTACAACATAGCAATGATCACAAGTTCTTCGCGGTTGACAATGTTTGATCTGTTGATTAACTAAATAAAATATAATGAAACATTTGCCTATCCATAACTCCTCTTTCTTCGGAAATGGGACTCAAAGGACTCGCAAATATCTTAAGTACTTTAATAACTAATAAAAACTGAAGAGGAACAGAAAAACTTGAGATAATGTAACAGTTTTTAATAAAAATTATACAAAAATGATATTCCTCAAACAGTTACGATCAAAAAGTTTAATTTAACTACATCACACCTTAAACGTTGACACTGTGATTGTCAATCGGCCGCGTAGCGGGATAAGCGTCGATAGCGGTTTAAAATTCGTGTCAAATTAAGCCATTGTGTGGATGTGCGGGCGCCGCGGCGGGCTAATTGCCTCGACCAATTACCACGGCCCGTATCACTGTTAGTTTACGATATCTGACCACTACTGCCTTTTTCACCGGCCTAAACTAAAATCTGTGCAATACTATCTGACTATACCGCTATTTAAAATGGAATCACCGATAGTTCGCAGCGATACAGCACGCTCTCAACCAATATTAGATTGCTACAATTCAAAAAATAAAACGTCAAAGCTTACAGCGTATGTCCTGTTTTATTTTTTCGTTTTCATTTCAGAGAATCCTGAAGAATATAAGCTAGTGTCACATGCATTTAATAAATATATATATGACAAATTCTACATACAGACAGTAAACCCATTCACATCATTAAACTCATTATTAGTTTGGTGTTGCTTCAAATTCAAATTCAGAATTTTAGGGTTTTCTTCAAATGTTTTTTAAATATAATTAGGTACACTTTAGTCCCAAATGCTACTTAGAAATTGTAATCCATATACATAATAAGAATAATGAAGTGAATATACTTGAAAGTTCGGATTAAACACGTGCTAATCGTGTCTAGCAGATTGCGCGACAAATACGGTAGCCACAGCTAAATTACAAGCGGCCCCCACCTCCAAAAGCTCCCTCCAACTCCCCTACCGTGGTTAATTGCCGTGGTCAACAACACAAAATATAAGTGTCCGATTTCGTTGAACATAAGCGGCGCGCCCTGGCCTGTCGCGCCCCTCATTACTTCGTTGTTCGTTGACCACTATACCTTTCATCTTCAAATAGAAAATACTATTATAATAGTGATAGCGATGATTCGTTGAATTTAACTTTGTAATTAGTTTGTCGATTAATTGTCAGATACGAGTATATTAGCAGCGCCCGCTTTGTTACAATTGATATCGTATTAGATACATTGTACTTTCTTTTATTCTTGAATATTTTTTTTTTTACTATTTAGTAGGAAAATGAGTCTTTTGCCGACTAATTTACTATTCTACTAAGATTCTGAGTAGGGTTTCTGCAGTTTAACAATCTCGAGAAACACATTAATTCCTTAACAGTTATTCATACTTTAACGACATTAATATTTTTTAAACAACACATGTCACAATTAAGAGGGAACAATATTTATCTTATGGTGTTGCAATAATAAAAAAAAACAGCTACAATAAAGTAAAAGTCACGTTAATCCGCATTCTTTCAGGGAAGTCCCGCGGGGAAGCGTCATTCAGGTTTTCATATCTATTTTCAGTTGAATGAATTAACGGATATGATGATTATACATTGCAATACATTTTTACATACACTCAGATCTGCTCTGGTATGTTTGTTCATCCAGTGTTCAGAGAAAAATGAATAAAATAGGAATGCATAATGGGAATATGATAACCAAATATGGGGAATGAAAATAGCTCTAACAAAGTACAATAGAAGAAGTTAGTTTTAATTTGGATCTCATAAATTACCAGTTTTTAATTTTGGGATACTTATTCTTTTGTTTTATGAAATAAAGTTCATAAACGGGAATAGCGAACGGGAAAGCGAAACATAACAATAATTGAAGGAATTGTATTACAGCGAAGTTTTGGTGTTAAATCAATACTGAAAAAGTAATGTAATCAAACCTTTTAACTGAACAACTAAGTCTCCATTACATAATAGAGTGTGTCCCAAATCCCCTTTTAAATGATAATTTAGAAAGCTAATATTGGGAAAGTTTTGAGTAATTTGTAACATAGAAATGGAAGCGAAAGAATATCGCTTGTTGGGATGTTGTACTTATGATAATCGGCGCGAGAACTTTTATTGCGCGACAGGATTGGCAGTTTCTTCGTATGGTACGAGTAGTTCAGTGTAACTTGCATGCATGCAAGACATGCAACATGTAGGTCTTAGTCCACATACGAGTACCTGTAGCCGTGAAGTTAAATCGTCTAACTTAATGAATATAATAATGTATTATGATCATAAATTAGGAAGTCTTGTTTTAGATTTTATTTAGAATGGAGGTACTACATTAATAGAATGGAGATATATTATTTAGAATCGTATGCTATATAGTAATCTATGTCAATATAAATTTACGACTACTAACTAAGAAAACTCTAATATACCTGCGATTTATAATCAGTAAGTAATTTGCACAAACAAGAAAAAGTTGAAATAACGGTCAAGTGCGAGTCGAACTAGCGCATCGAGGGTTCCGTACAACCCTTTAGGTGTATTATATATATGTTACTAAAAATTTATACTTTTCGCAATTTTTTCCATTAACTGTGCCATAAGACGTTGCTTCGTGATGATTGGTTTACCTCTTAATCAGGTAGTTGGACTAAACATTACCTGCACGTATAACTTAGTGGTTTACTACTAGGCTAAGTGCTGTGGGTTCAAACCCCACGTGGAAGAACAACACTTTGCGTGATCTATATATTGTTGTTCTGAGTCTGGTCGTTATTTGTATCGGTTTCATGTATATTTTCAAAGTCCCCACGATACAAGAATAATAGATTATACGGAAGATGTCTTCAAAAAAAAATTGGTGTAGAACAACTTGCCTACGTACTCGTATATATGAAAAAAAAATGAGACAAGGACTCTGACGATTTCGTTTTGTTTTTTTTTGTTTGCGGTGTTCAAGATGTATGCGAAATTCGAAGTACGAAGTTGTTTCATAGTTTATTTAGAAGGGGTAATAGTGGATATTCTATTGTTAAAGGAGAGCATTGACCTGGATTTCCACGCATGAAAATGGTAGCAAATACCATTAACATTTCCCATGAGTTATTCATGTTCCTCCAAACACAACGAATATTATTCCGACATTATCTACAATCGTCATATTACGAGTATACTGTACGTGAATATCTTAAAGTATATGTTATTGTTAGAGAGGATTACTTTTCAATATAATTTCTATTCAGTGGTTTTCCTTGAATACTTCTTTATCAATACAAACTATTTTCCTCAATTGACACCGTTCAACATCAAACTGTGTAGCTGAAAATGACCTCTACACAGATATATGTTTGTTTAGTGTGTGTTTTTATGACATAATTACACTTATAAAATGTCATGAATACACGCACACACACAACCATACATCTGCATGCACACACACAATAATATTTCGGAACGATTGTTAAATAAGAGGCTGATATCTAGAATAGCACAATTTGTTATCCAGTGCACAATTTGGCTTTAGGGCAAAAAAACGGCCGCTGACGTATTACATGAGCTTACTAATTTTGTAGTTAAGAATTTAGACAAAAAGGAAAAGACTATAGCAATATTTCTAGATCTAGCAAAAGCATTTGACACAGTCCCGGTCCCACTACTGTTTAAGAAGCTAGAAAACTTAGGAATTAGGGGCTTACAGCTATAATTATTTAAGAGCTACTTAAGCAACTGCACCCAGTTGGTAAGGATTGGCAATTTCCGGGGTGATGAAGTACCTGTTTCTTACGGCGTGCCCCAGGGGAGTATATTAGGCCTTACTCTTTTCCTAGCCTATATAAACGAGCTGTGTCAGCTAGATCTTACTCATAATAAACTATACATTTACGCTGATGACACGGCTCCACTGTTCTGGGGTGATACTTGGGCTAAAGTTTTTCTTACGCTCAAAAGGGTTTTAACATAGTCAACAGATTGTTGCAAGATAACGTTTAAACACTGAATGTGGATTTTTTTTTAATTTTGGTATTCTTTGTCATAAGTGTCCAAATAACAATGTGTTGAGTTTTAGAGAGCAAATTGAGCAATTATCAAAAAGAGTACGTAAGCTTATATTTATTTTTAACAACCTAAGACATGTAGCTGATCAGAATGTGATCAATACCTATCACTTTGCCAGTCGCTTATAATGTATTGCATAACTTCATGGGGTGGAGTGAGTATCGGTAGAGTGCTGCAAAGGGTTCGAATCCATACTCACCTGTCTACAAGTACTTACAACTCATTACGTCAATACCTTCCAGACTGCGTAATCACATAACCTTAGTTAAAAGGACGTCCTATACAATCAATTAGCTAGCAACCTTACAATGGTACTTGTATTTTTTCTTTATCATTACAAGAATGTTGATGATATCTTTTTAAATATGCAACAGAAACAGGGCAGAGCTGTATGAATAAGTTAGTATTGCTATTCCAGCAGATAACGTGTACAATATTATTTCAATATAATATTTATTGACTCTGAATATTTTAAGCGCTCTTAATGAATTTCAAATGGTTTATCACAAGACTAGTAGATCCCAGCGTTCAGAGATTTCACTATATTTATATATTAACTCTCTAGAAATAAGGCGCACTGAAGCATATCATCTCAAATTCTTTATCATTTTTCATTTGTGAAGTGAAATGTGATAAAGAATTTGACCCAAAATAAGTAACAGCGAAACCCAGGACTAGTAAACAATGGCGTTGATTCTGTTTTTGTTTCATTTATTTCCATTATCTTATTTGAGTAAAACGATTTAGTAAATCGAGCCAGGTTATGGTTAAGTATGTATTTAGATAAGTATCATTGGTTTGACTAAAATTAGATATATCAATTTTCAGTGCGACATATCACACATATAATTTTAGTCAATTTCTGACATTTAGAGTTGATATTTGACACGACAAAATTCATAAATATATTTTTAGTGATTTTTAGTTTAGTTTCGAGAGTTTTCGAAAACCAGAATAAGCAGCAATATTTATTTTATAGTCTGATTATAATCGAGTGAGTTATTTAATCTTTTTAATGTTACTTTCTGAAGGAAATCTAAACTATATGCCAGAGCGCTTTAACACCTTTGTTAGTGGAACTGACTAACTTAGGTACACGCAATCTTAGAATTTTTATCAGAAGGGTTAAGGTCACATTTATTTTATGAAATGTAAGATATTAACGTCTTAAAATAAGTAACAAACAATTTCATATATCATATACAAAATTGTGATGTTAGATTACCATATAGACCATTTATGTATGCGCACTCCAATTATATATTTAGACGTACCATTTCAAGCTATTTTAAGGCTCTTTCTAAATCTGGATCGGGAAAAGGGTAATTTCGTTAAAGCCCCTAAAAGCCTTTTTACGCTACATACCAACGTAAAAATCTCTAGTTCTGAAAATCATAAATTTTGGAGTCACTGACGTATCATCTAAAATCAGTACTTCCACTACTAGAGCCTTATTAGAGCTTCGAGCCTTTAGGAAACAGGGTGTGACGGACTGTTAAAGGACATAACTAAAAATCCAGCCATTATTGGTCATCATCATATTCGACTTTATGTCTTCGCTGCACACATCCACTTTATACTCGTACAAGTTTGACATCAAAGAATTAATTTTGTAGTAAAAAAAATGTTTCAAAAGAAATAGACAACTATCTTTCATGTACATAAAGATAAAGCCAAGCTGATATCAACACGAAGGTGCTGGCTTGACCGACCACTCACAGAGTGTTTCCTTTGATGATGCAGAACTCTTGAATTCTGCATCTTTTTTCCATTAGGCAGATTAGAGTCACTTTGGCAGGCACATGCATAAAAAAACTACCTTAAATACAATCGCTTGATTTTTATGTTCTATTTATGAAATGTTTCCTACGGCAAACACCGAACATTGTATTGACACTTTATGTTTGATTTTATTATGTCTACGATGTTCTGTGAATTTTGAGTTTTATTATTTACTGCGTTCATACTAGTGAATTTGTTAGTCAATTTTTCATTTATCCTCTCTTTGATGTCGTTTGTTCAGAGTAACAAATATTGAAATATATATATGTACTATCTAATAAACCGGTTTTTAACCGACCGGTCATCTCGTTTCAAAATAAAAGGGAAAATACACTTACATATAATTCGCAGTTTGTTGAAGCAATTGTAGCCTCGCGTGCAGTTTCATGATTTTTTATCAACAATATTAATTATTGTAAGAATTAATTGCGTTATTATGTAGCAGGGGCACCGAACCAACAATGTTGCTAACCGACGTTACTTATAATATTTATTATAGGGATGGGTAATTTCTAAACAACAATTATTATTTTTTACCTAGAACGAGGCGGACGTACCAGAGAGAACATTATTAAATATTAATCTTACTTCGAACACAAATGAAGATATAGTAACACAGAAGTAGCTGAGACTTAGGAGATATTGCAGCACTAAAACCATATTTATTCAAGGCCCAATTATTGTATCTATTTCTACATTAAATAGATACAAGCGAAACAAGACTTATGACAAATTATTTTCTTTATAAGTGCATTCTAACTCTTCATTAACGATTTTAACTAAAGAGCATTAATATATATTATATATATGACTGCACGGTTGGCCGAGTGGTGTCAGCGGTCGCCATGCCGCTTGCTACTGCGCCAAGTGTCGTGGGTACAAATCCCACGCGGTACCTACAACACTTTGTGTGATCCACGAATTTTTGTCCCGAGTCTGGATGTTCTTTGTGTCCGTTTCATGTATGTTTGTAAAGTCCCCCACGACACATGATGTTTATTCCTAATGTGGGAGTTGTCTTTTTAAAAAAAAAAAAAATATTAATAAATTTATTAATAATCTAACACAAAACGTCACCTACCTACCAAACTAAACAGAGATTAATAATAAATCACCATATTTCCGAAATATTATTATAATACTCGTAACTCTAACTGACCCACGCAACCTCGTTTGCGTCTTCTATTGCCCGTAGCGTGAAAATTTGCGCTGTTTTTTGAAACATTCTTCATTGGTGCTCCGCTCCTATTAGTATTAGCGTGATGATATATAGCCTCTAGCTTTCCATGATAAATGGACTATCCAACACTGAAGGAAATTTTCAAATCGGAGCATCACTTCCTGAGATTAGCGCGTTCAAAAAAACAAACAAACTTCAGCTTTATAAAATTAGCATAGATTTCTGACATCAGAAACACAACACCATGTAGTCTACTAAGTCGAACATGTTGCTTCTTGACAACTGATATAGATACATAATTATGTACTTTCTTTAAATATATAGATACATTGTACATAGAAAACATCCAAACTCCGAAATAAATATTTTAAATCAATTTCATAAATTAATTAAATTGATGTTTACAATTGTTACCAGCACCAGTTCATTAAGAAGGACCAAGGATCAACATCGATGGACGTTAGCACATTGCGATGAATATACCAATTATTTCTATAAAAACAATTTTATTCTATTAATTTAGAACTTACAAAAAATTTAGTCAAGAATGCATGTGATGATACCAAAGGACATAACTAGAACATCACGATTTAGTTTTCAAACCAAAAGAGAGACGGTAATATATGCACCAACAGATTTGCTACTTTTAATTAAGTATCTCATCAAACCAACGGCCAACCAATGACATGTTCATTTCTTTTTGGTTTCAACGGCCGTGGCACTCTCCTATTTTTAAAGTTCCGTACCTCAATAGGAAAAAGCGGAACCCTTATATGATCACTTTTTGTCAATCTGTCGGTCAAAATTCTTTTCCTAAGAAACGCGTGGAGGTGTCAAGCTGAAATTCATATCAAATACCCAGATCTACTGTCCCTTGGAGCTGTGAAAAAATCAAATTTCTTTCCAAAGCCAGCACAATCAAAAGATACAGCCGTTTATGTTGCAAATTTTCGACACTCGCAAGGGAATCAAAACCTTCTCGTGAACTCAGAATCTTGAAAATAGGTACGAAGCAACGTCTTATAGCACAGGTAAAGGAAAAATTGCAAAAAGCATAATTTTTTAGTTACTCTAAGTTACTGAATGTTGATCAAATAAATGGACTATGTTTAACTGGTTTTTAAAAGGAACAGGCAATTTATTGCTGATCATGTAATTCGTATGTTAAGGAAACTTTACTGTTTGTCAAGGTTTTTTTTAACTGTCATATACAGGGTGAATCTATGTTATGACACATTTTTTAATTATTAAGTTATCGTTTTCTGAAAATGTGGCTGCACGCTTATCATCTCAACACAATGGACATTAATTTAAACGGAACTTTCGCGTCATCACTATTTGACCCCTAAATTTTTATTGAAGTTATTTTAGCTATCTAATTTTCATTTAACAATATTTTATCTCCAATATTGGCTGATGGCAAGGACAGTACTTGATAGTACTTAAACGTCTCTTAGGCAGAGGCTATGGCGTATATTTGTCTATAGATTTTTGAATAGACTTTATGTAAGTCTGACGATGCAGTCTTAAGTAAGACCTAGATACCGCTGGCAATAGATATAGAAGAGATGAAAGAGTCCATTGGTTTGAGATGGCCAAGAATAGGAAAGAATGGCGCATTCTACTGTCGGAGGCCAAGACACACTTTGGGTCGCTGATGAAGGGCCATTACATTACTCTTTTCATGAAATTCCCCATGATTTTTTTCTGGGTGTGACTGTATTTCACCGATTACGCGTTGGTTCTCGAATGTGAGCTCCGGAATTGTTTCTGATTTATTCGCAAAAAGAAAAAAAAATGCATCGTCTTGAATAAAAATTCTTCGAAGTGTGCAAACGTTCACATTTTTTTTGTAGTAGGTTTTCACAATTATTACATGTTACTTTTGCGTGAAGCGCTCCATTTTTAATAATCTAAATAAGCATATGTTACGCTTTCGAATTACAGAGTTGCGACAAGCTCAAAGAAAAAATGACACTAAATTTAAAAAGTGCACTCTGAGACACCCTATACAAAGAAGACATTTAAAAATGCATCTGTCTCTTCATCTTCTTCTTCTTTCCTTATATAATTTTATTATTAAAAAAATACTAAACAATTACTTCTGACGTCTCGTCTGATCCCAAACTAGGCAGAGTCCATACTATAGTAATCACCACATCACTAAATTATTCTTATATGAATAACTACAGTACAAAACTTTTTCTGTATACATTGTAGTATGTGATACATAAATTAGTTGTTGATTTACTGTTGATGTGTTGCACCTGCCCGTCCGTTCGTTGACACGGTGCGGTGTGATAGTCGGCCGCGCTTGGCCGTCTCACGCGATCATTTTCTCTGCTGTATTGAATCTTAGTTATTTTTATTGTACCGCTTACTCAGAATAAATAGCCGATAATAACAGCAAATACATTTTAAGATAATGCATTTTAGTTTGATTATCGACTTGTGGAAATTAGTACTACTATGTTAATTAACAAAATATATCGATTTTTGTCATCTAACACACAACGGCATCTAGTCCCAAGCTAAGCAGAGATTTTGTTGTGGGTACTAGTGTACTGACCCAAACTCCGCAACAAATATTTTCAGATAATACAAACATTTAGTCCGACCCAAAATCGAACCCGAGACACAGCAGTCGCATGCGCTACCACTACGCCACCGAATCAGTTAATCGTAGAATAAAATCCTTCTAAGTATTAATTAAATTCTGATTTAACCATCTGATATTAATTACATTTGTAATGGACAAATGTTAATTGGGGGTAACCCTAAATTTAAAACAAAAAGTAACCGATAGAATACACTGAATGCACTGAATTTATTCTTTTTTAACACGTTTTTATAACCCTGTTTTTAAGAATAAATTCTTAAAACGAGATTTTAAAATCTAATGAATAGTGATATTATTATAGATTGGTCCTTTAAGTCTGAAGAATGAAGGCCTCTGAAGACCACTGGTACATATAGGGCACACTTCACATCCGCAGTTCATAATATCTTAACCCATTTAGTGACAAAAGAACAACTTAGCTATTTATTTTCTTTTATTTTCACACGACTTAACGCCTAAACTACTGAAGCGATTTTAACAGATGATGTGTCAATAGATTTGTAATAATAGCGTGGTTGATATAGGCTATATCAATTTTATAATAAGTTTCTACGTAAAGTTTATTAAACTTGTTTGTGTACATTATATGAATTTAATTTTTTTATCTTTTTTTACAGGTAAGTACTTCGACGAACATACTTTCCAAACATTTCCTGAAGACGTAAGTACGAACCTTAATCTATACACAAAGGGGCCTAGTGTGAGCCTATATCTCATAAACTCACTCTCGACAGAGATCTCCATTCAAAACTAAATATACAAAATACTAAATGATCGATCATACTCATATAAAAAAACAGAGATAAAAATTAAATTAAATAATCTTTTATTATTTAATTTAATTTTTATCTGAATGGAATATTGGAATTAAATATTTCTTCATAAAGATATGTAAGTTATACATTTATTTATCGTATCTAAATAATATAACATATAAAACAATATTATTATAAAATCCTATCTTACGAAACCTTCTCAAACGATATTTATTACTAAAAACGTATAAAAGAGACACGATTATTTAAACAATGCTTTCCGACAAATTGCAATTACGTGTTCTCGCAGATCCCACAGAGATGCGGCGTAGGTGTACCCCTCAAGGTAGGTAGGTAATAAGTACAATACCTACAGTGTTCGCTAACAGGTACCTCTATTTTCTAATGGAGCGGTCCAAACGCATCCCCCAATTAGCTCACCACGTGTGAAGTTAACTGAAGCAAAGCCGAACAAATAAAAACTCACTCCTTCACTGAAACGATCGATCGTGGACATAAAAAGAACAATGCGAAGTGCATCGCCTTTTTTCGAAGTTGGGCGGCGTGGGTGGCACCGAGGGTGTTGGGGACCGCTGCCTCCCCGCAGAGTCGAGTGCTTAACGCACCTAGAAAGTGCTTTCCGGGTGGCCGGATGACAGAAAGGCGTCAACGGTGCCTACTGTATCTAGGAATTACCTTTGAGAGCGGTTCTTGACGGCTCGAGGGTGTCAGCAACGTGTAGACAGGTCATCTATATATTGTAATAAGCTATGTTTGTGTGGCTTTTTAACAGGCATATTTTTCTCTTCGTATACGTTAATTTGAATTTAAAATTGATTTGAAATGTGTTTTGTAGTATTTTTATATAAGATGTCAATATAAAGTAATTAAAAGAAACTAAACTTGAAATCAATTTATCGTACTTCGTAACTATCGTAAACCCAAAGATGTCGCGTTTTATTAATCAAAAATCGCTGTTCCAAGTTGAAACTGAATACTCATTTACCTAATTAGATTCGGGATAACAGAGAAAATGATTTTAAAAATCCGCACTGAAATCTCTAGTCCGCTATTTCCCGCAGTGTAATCCGGTATTAGTTTCACGGAGTTGTTTCGGTAGAAAAGCTATTGGAAAATTTCTTTTACTATTGATTTTTGGGATAGATTTCACTAGTAGTCTCAGGTCTGATAATTGTTTGATATGTTCGCGTACATTAGTATGTTAAGTAACTGATAAATTATGTTACTACGCTCGTTTCTCACAGATAATATAAAATAAAGCTGGGTATATTTTTTTAATAAACTAATTACGTATAAAAAGTAAATAATGAAATCATGTACTACTGTAAAGGCATCAAATACGAAAGATTATCATTACTAGTCTACAGAAAAAAAAAAATACAGAAAATAAGATTTTTTCAAAATCGGATAACCCGAATTTTATTTTAAAATTTGTCAGTAGGTACTAGACGAAAGTCAAGTGGAGACGATAGTGCTTGTAAATTCCTCATAACTGTTAAGATGATACCAGCGTTGCGTCAAACATAACAAAGTAGAACTAAAGAGCATTTTTGGCTCAAATACACTTGTTAAATAGACAGTATTTTTATGTCTTGTTTGCGTGTAAGTACCAAGAAACTGACAAAGACAAACGATCACCAGCATGCGTAAATACATTATTAAATACTAATAATTCTGATTTGCTTCATTAAACTTTTCTTCATACCGTCGAAGAAAAAAACTGTGTAATATGTAGTCAATAATTTATTATAGTAGTTAATTTAGTACGTGGCAGGTGAGAAACTGCCGTTTGGATGTGGTTAAAGCCTCTTTTATTAAAAAAAAACTTTAGTTCAAGGCCCAAGTGATACAAAATTATATATCTTTACCCAAACAGGTACTTTAAGGTAATTTGTACACATTATGGTAACACGGGTGAAAACATTTCTTATCCATGTGACTGCGTCTCCGTTGCTAACAAACGTTACCCACTTATAATCAATTTCACTAAAGTAAAAGTAACGTATAGAATAATATTATGTATGTGTTTTATACCTATGGGAAGTACTTCTAATACCTCGTTTTATTTCATTGGCTAGTTAAGTTGAAATGTCATTGTATTTACTTGTATGCAGTACACTCCTATATCTTGTTAAACCGGTTTTAGATAATAATAATTATTTTTATTAAGTAATATATTTTTCTGTTTACCATTACAGTTTTAAAAGAGGTTCAATGGATTCACAGATTATACATTTTTGTAACACAATATTTGTTATAAGACCGTATGAATTTGTCATACAGCCAAGTGTAGTTTATTTTTCTTAATTGAGGAAGATAAATTTTTAATAAATTAATTAAATTCCATAATGTCGTTCTTCGTCTAGTGTAATTCAAGACGCATCATTTCAACAAGTATACCTATTCTGTTATGGTAAGACAGGTTTTCTCAATCGACAACTCTCTCAGATCTTTAAAACACCGGTAATAAATGTTTTATGTAATTTTAAATTATATTTAGTACTAATATATTATTAAAAAAATAAGAAAACAGTCTATCTTGCATATCCCGTATATTTTTCGTGGGAGAGCCACGCTTCGGCATGAATTCGGGTGTCCGTGGGCAGTATTAATCGCTTACCGTCAGGCGGTGCGTGTTTGCACCCGTATTCCATAAAAAAAAATCCTGTAGCACTTGGGCTGTGGTCCGACACTCGCACACGCACACGCTCCAGGGAAAAAAAAACAAGTTCAAACATGTTATACTGAAAACGGAACCCAACCAAGCTGGGCAAAAAGTGAAAAAATATTATCAAGAAATAGTTGTTGAATTATTATAATTTAGGTATTTAAATAATTTTGACACAATGCAAATTAACGCAAAACAGTTCCAACTACATTTGAGAGTAAAAATCGACCGTTTGACAAATACGCCTGCGTGATATAGTTTTACACGATTCTATAAAAGTACGAGAATATCCCCAATTTAGGCGTGAAAACGCGTGTCGGCGTAGCGATGGCGGTGAACGTCACTCTTCTCTCGTTGTCAATCAATGTAGGCTTAGTGTGAGTTTATGCATCAACTAGCTGTCGACGACCACCGCATTCGACATTGCGATTGGTGAAGAATTCATTGCGGGACAATCGTAATTGCATCTCTGCCCTCTAACAAACGTACGCTTATAACTAAAAAGAATTTCCGTGTTGTTTAGTTTTAACAGTCGGATTTAAGAGATGCACAGTGACTAACGAAAAATCGCCAAGGACTTTAATAATTTGATTGTTGCCTATTTATAAATTTAACATTAAAACAAAACTAAGATAAAGAAGCATCTCAAGAGGCCGCCATGTGGGATGCTGCATTGTCTGCATTTACAATGAGTCTGGTGACCACTACTCTTGAATTCTGCTCAGGCTTTCTATCAGGCAAAGTAGAATCATTTTGGCAGAGCCATAGCCACTCGTATTAAAAATACTATTTGACAATCAATGAACAACTGTGAGTTATAATCAAAATAAAAAGTAGTGGGTCCACCAATGGAAACCAAAAGGCACACACCACCATTACCATTTGAATTCTTATCTATCTCCCTATGATTAATTAGGAAGACAAGGGTTCTAATAACCTAACTCACTCGGTGAATTTAAAATACAGACCTTAATATTTTAGATACTAAACCGAATATTTTTTACTCAAAAATTCCTTATAAAGTGAAAGCACGTGAATCAGTTAGCGTAATAGACACGAGTTAGTGCACATTAGTTCCAACACCAATATGTCCAGTCTACACTTGAAAGCCGGATTGTGTCGGAAGCCACAATATGCCTCAATTGGGCCGCTTCGTTCGCCCGTAAGACCTCCGGATATTCTACGTCCCGGCCCGGATTCAAGCGGATACCAGCAAAGCTACTGACAAACCGGAACCTTAATCTAAACACCTGTCTTGCCCGGAATTTGCTCGGGTAATTTCACACATTTTCTCAAATATATTTGCTTCAATCAGTAACAGAACTCCTGAATTACCATTAAGAATAGAATAATATACACTTTATTATATTGTACACCACAGTTTCATTTAGCATATCAATTTAATAACCAATTACTAATTAATGGCGGCTTTATCGCTAAAAAGCAGTTTCGTACAGGCAAACATTGGCAGTTACCATGTACTGTCTTTACAAACATAAAAGAGCTTAATTCTCGATGTTTCTGTGTTGTGACTTCTATACATTGTAATCAGATTTATTGACTTTTTCGGTTTTTGAAAAATTTATTGCTTCCCAGAATATTTTGTTTTGGCAGAACATTGTACTTTATAAGGCTATATTTTGAAATTGAATTGGATTGGGATAAATACCAAGACTGCAAGTCCACAATAAATTTAATAAGGGGTATCTAATCATTTAATATTCAATTGTTATTTAAGGTCTCAGTGCTTTTTAGTATCATAGTTTTAAAGGTCTCCTTTTAGTCACTCGTAACTAAGTGAATCATGATCACGTACTTAAACATCACAAATCTTTTTGTGATATGTACCAATATTAGCCAGGTCAGTTGGCAAATCAAAATTTAACAGTAATATTGTAAAATTACAGAGTAACTAGTATACAATACGCGAGTTTTTACAAAACAGACACAGTGTAACACAATTGCAGTCACTGCCAGTTAAACAATAACGAGAAACGGTTTTTCGCACCGGACTCTGTGTTACCTAAATAACGAGTTTTCGTTACCCAGTTCATCATTTCTTTTTTTTTTTATTTGACTTTAATAGACTTTATTTACTTTTTAATAGTTATTCTTCCCTTCGTTAAAATGTGATAAAAACGTCTTAAAGAAGTGCGCAGGAGAGAATCGATATTAAATTAATTACATGAGCCACTAATGTTCAAATCTTAGTCAAATGTTTATTACAATCTGACTTCGTCGTTTAGTTTTAGGACTTGTAGACCTAAAAGGGACCTCTTAGTTAGAGCTAAGGAGCTAGGTGACCTACTTATACACATGTGCAACCCAAAGTAACTTTTATCATTTATTGGTTTTCTTCATATTGACTAGACTAAAGGCATCAGGCGCTATTCAACATTCATAAATATATTTCAAAGTTTAAATTGTATGTGACACATCTTTCCTTGAATCACTCAAGACTATCGTCTTGTGAGCGCCGACTTTTAATTTAATGAAACACGTGGGCGGATCCCCGCGACCATGATATATTAAGCTAACAGGTTCACGTAGGTAATTTGTTTTACATTGCATTTTTTAACGTTATCGGTAAACGGCTTGTCATCGTGTCGCAACAATGTAGCCGGTCACTAACTATCCTTTCGTAATTACTAGTATACCGTTTTACTGATAGTGAACACACACTTGAAAAATTAGTCGAAGATTGTTAACCACCCGATATTCGATTCGTGTTGCATTAAAGAAATTATCGCGTGATACGAATTGGACGTGTCCTGTAGTAGAATTTACTGTTAAACTGTATTTATTAAGCGGTAATTGAAAAAATATTTAACTTTGTTATGCAGTTACGAGAAAGTATTTAATATTGTGGTTGATAATTGAAATAACCTTCGCCTTCTGGTCTAGTAGTAAGTGAACCTAACTGCTAAGCCAGTTTAATTCACAACCTAGAAAAACAATTGTGTGATGAGCATACATGAGTATGTTTGCTCATAAACATATATATGGGTAGGTAGATTACCATAGCACAGGCTCTGCCTAGATTAGAATCAGATGGCCGTGTGGGAAATGAATAAAGTTATTTAAAAATACGCTGAATTGAAGCTAAGCGATACAGGATTCTCCATCTAATTAAATCGAACTGAAATTTTATATAGGAATGTATGTGTATGAACTATATGATCTATATATGTATGAACATTTTTTCTAGAAAAGAATTTTCACTTTGGAGATGGGGGGAACTCGAGTTTTAAGTATCCACAGCCGTTAGCACTTAGACACTTATCATTAGCCGACCTTGTACTTGACGAAAATGACCCCGCGACATATAAAACTCCACAAACAATTATAATACCTTACTAGAGTTGTAGTCTCTATCAATATATTAGTAACTATGTCGTAGTGGACATACTCACATCCTTATAACCGACTCAGCCGCAAAGAGGCGGATGTCCCCCATTCCCGGTCATACATGAAGTACACTGTCCACATCACAATTATTTATTACATGTACTTTGTGCATCACTAGCTACGTAATGCCTGCATTTTTAATGTTGTTTACTTGCCTTTTTAACGTTTCATTTTAAGAGACTTGCCTTGAATTCGTATGTTTTCCCGAGTAACGTGGATAGACCAGAACAGGTTGTAGGGTTCGCCTTCCTGTACCCCTTTTTGTGAGCAAACGGGTCACCAAACTGTAAATAGCTATGCACCTGTGATAAAAACATCCAGCACTTAGAAGTCACAAGCGAGTTGACGATCTTTGAGATTTTTGTACGGTCTTTTATTGAAGAACTAGCTGAACCTGGTGCTACCAGCGGTACGACAATAACCGCGGGCAACGCCGCGAGGAGAAGCTAGTATCTTTACAAATTCTAGCCTATGTTTTATTCTGATGTATAAGCTATATTATTGTAAAGTTTCATCAAAATCTATTTTATAGCTTTTGCGTGAAAGAGCAACAAACATACTTACACACTTTCGCGTTTATAATAGGTATTAGTAGGATTAACGGCAGTATTGGATTGTTTTATAGGTAATATGTTGTTTTTAATGTGAATCCACAATTTGTACTGTGAGTGATACGGAGTGGTACGTGCTAGGTACTACTTGTATCATTTCTGGTTTTAAAGTGCATCTGTACTGCATTACGTGCTACATAACTTTTCTTTCAATTAGTAGTGTTTGTCAATAATAGTGTTCACCTAAGGGTAAATAAATAAGACGAGAAATAACGACATAATAGCTTACTAAAGGGTTATCAGTAAAAATATTTTTGATGTCGGCTATTATTTGTTGTGCTCATATCGCTGTGTCTATAACATATGAAATTCAATGTAAAAAGCTATTTATTAATGGTCTTTGTAACGTTTAGTGACATATTCATTAATTAATAGAACATTAGCGCAGTTAATGGCTTTTATAATAAGTGAAATTCCATCGAGTCTTGTATCCATTATTGCATACAGTTTAAACAACGTTGACATTTAAAAAATACTATATTATTTTTATAATAATGCATTGCAATACTAAGTAGTGACAAAAACTGTTGAGGAATCCTCACCTGCTTTGTCAAGGTCCAACGACCCCGGACAGTTATCACACTAATATTGTAAATGTGAATGTAAGTTTGTTTGTTGCGCTTCCACGCGAAAACTACTTAACCAATCAACATGAAACTATGTAACTTCTTATTAAATACAAGTGAAGTCGCTGGCGAAACCAGTGAAACTATAAAGGAACTAATTAAATATCTCATCATCTTCTTTATTTTCCAGATCTGACTTAATTGCACGGTAGTCCTAGTGGTTTAAGCTCTCGCCAAGATGCTTTCTGCTGCTCTGAATGTTATGGGTTCGAATCCTACCTGGGACTACACTTAGTGTGTTCACAATTTATTGTTTGTTTCATATGAATTATGTTCCTGGGGTCCCATGCTTTATAATTAATTTCTTAGTGCATGCGTTGTTTTTTGATAAAAATCGATCCACAATAAAGATATTATTTAAAAGGTAAGAATGGAATAGTTAATTCACTTGTAACTAAAAGTGTTATAGATTTGTTAAAAAAAATAGTCATATATCTAGAAAGTATTTTCAAATATTTTCGAACACAGACAGAATATGGTATTTTAAATACTTAAATAAATTTTATCTGTAGACGAAATGCAGTCAACTAGAACTTATGTACAATAGGTTATGAAATTTAATAGAATATGAAAGCTGTTAC
Source organism: Spilarctia lutea (assembly GCA_916048165.1). Lineage (NCBI taxonomy): Eukaryota > Metazoa > Arthropoda > Insecta > Lepidoptera > Erebidae > Spilarctia > Spilarctia lutea. The sequence goes on along the minus strand of OU696470.1, from coordinate 24,582,037 downwards.
ATAAACCTATTAGATAGGTTAGTTTACACCCTTGGGTTTGAAAATCACAAGAATTAAATTGATTAACAATATACAAAACAAAATAAGACTTAAATACCAGACGATCCCTAGTAACAATAACATTTTGTATACAGTCACCGTACAATACCTAACATCGTCATCAGTGGGTGTAATTAAGTTATTCAAGTGATAAATCATCATCATCATTCAGCCTATCGCAGTCCACTGCTAGACATAGGCCTCTCCAATTGCTCTCTGGCAGGAGCTGAATACGAGAAGCCGAGGGTCGAACTAAGTGGCGTGCAATTGGAGAAGTGACAAACAAATACATAAAATACAAAGATTGGAAGAGTTGGTAAAATTTATTTCTAACTCTCGATACGGATATAAGCCAAAGAGAACCGCTCCCTCCGTTTCTCGCTACCCACTGTGTCTCAAGGTGAACGACCCTTACTTACCCGCCCGCCCGACCACGTGACCCGCCCAACACTTGAGCTAGGTCAGGGTCGGCCCGCGACATCTCCACCGACTTACTTTGACCTCCCGCCGAATACAGCGTTACCCCTCACGGGGGCCACTTCTCAATGGATACTCCTCGCCTTATCGCGCCGTCGACCCTTCCGATTTTTCCGTTCGAATAGTTTCTGATACGTCCGATGGGCCACGTTCGTTGACCTCTACATGGTCTAGGTCAAGGATAAATTCAGATAATGAATGAAAATGTCCGTCAAAAACTGTATCTTGTTGATAATAATACTTTGAACTTGTAATTTTGTGGTGTCCTCTAGATCGGAAAAAAAACAACAATTTTAAAAATACTATTAATTCCGTAGAAATTAGTAACTATCTGTATTTCCATGTCTCTATTTAGAAAAAACATTAAAATAGATATATATATATATATACCAGGCAGTCGCTTATGCTACCACTGCGCCAACGAGGCAGCTATTTTATCAACAAACACATTTATTCTTCACATTTAACTAAAAAATAATATTTTAAGTAAACTTAGTAGGTACACGATTACATCTAAATTAACCCTTCCCTGATCGCTATCGGAAAACAGTTCCCGTGATACCTATTGTCGTATTGCCGCGTTGTGTGACAGTGGCCAGCCTTGCTCCAGGAACGAGAACAGGAGTCACCGATAACTTTCATGCAGCCTAGATTTCTAAATAAAAACACATTAAATATAACACAATATTTGTCCGGGAATCTAACCCACAAGTTTTCGATCACGATGGCTTACCACTAAGCTAAGGGTCCTTCCAATCAAATATAAGATATAAACTTTTTAATATCATACATACACTCTTAATTAAAATTAGTAATAAACTTAAAGGCTTAGTAAATTACTGTCTGTTTAATTAGCTAAAATCGCCATTTAAATGAACATCAATAATCGAGAGTTAAATAATCGTTTGAACACATGTTTATCGTCGATTGCTACCGTCGCCTCCTCTTTTAAATATATACTTACGGGACTTTAATGGTTCCAGCAGTTTTATAGTTACATCATTTCTGAATATGCAAGTGGCGTTAAACTTACGCCTATTAGTGGCGCTTAGAGTATGAAAATGGCATAATGAAGGATACCTTTAAATTAGCAAGGAATTAGTCAGTTAGGGAAAAGCAATTATATATATAACACTTACGTAACTAACTGTTTGTTTTGTCTTTTCTAGGGTATTTTCTTTTCTTTTTATATATTATTGTTTTCTTTGACTTCACGGTTAACCTAGAGATTTAAGCTATCGCCACGCTGATTTCTATTGCTGATTGTGTGCTCAAATCCTATACGGGTATTACTTTGTGTAATTCATAAATTGTTGCTCCAGGTTTGAGTGTTTTGTAAAGTCCCCCACGACAATGCGGAAGTTCTCCATAAAAAAAATAACAAAACGGGATCCTAGTTTTGTTTTTTTTTTTATTTATATACAGCGCTGTATCATCACTTTATTTTTGGTATATTGTAGAACACTCATAGACAAACCACACGTCTAAGAGTAAGTTCGATAACCACAGCTAATGCGATTAGGTCGAAACGTCGGGCAAATCATAGGTATGTAGTTAATCCAAAACCTCAAAATGTCAATTCCCGTAAATAATAATCACGGAACACAGTAGCTTAAAAGTTAATGAGACATCAAGCTTCACTTAATGGCTTAAAATCTACGTATGCAGCTACAAAAAAAGATTATGAAGCATGTGTTGCGTATATCAGGCGAAAAATTTATTTAAATATGTCGAATGAATAAGTAGAAGAACCTCTAAAATACCTTCTCAATGTTGTGGCAGAATTAACTAAACAGGTTTCTAATTTAAATTCAACACTAGAGGAAGATAAAAGTTTTTGATATACACCAATGAGAATACAAATAAAAAACAAGGCTTTTAAAATAACTTAAGTTTATATACAAAAACCGGAATATTTATAAAAATACGTAATGATTTGCATAAAATATGTTAATGATTAACGATTTAACCGCAAAGAATTTGTAATAGCGGTCGCTTGTAAACTATACTGTTAATATTAAAATATGGCCGTTATTCGATATCCTTTAATCGAATTTATGAAAATACGTAGGACAGCTAATGATTACTGTAGGTATTATTTAAAACAAAACTGTTTCCAGGACTTTCCAAGCAACAAATTAAAGGTTAAATGGCTTTGATATGTGTTCATCTTTTTATGTGTGCATGTAATATTACAAAAGTAATTCTACCCACAACTACTGTATTTTTATGATTGCTTAAGCTATTACAGTTGGATAATGTCTCATTTTGTATCGATGGAAAGTAGGTGTGAATTCGATTATGTCCTGGGGACATAGTTGCTGTTAGTGGGCCTCAATCAACAACATTGCCTACTATCACCTAGTGGTCCTTTCGCAAGTTATAGGCTATTCTACTCTATCATTAAATCCGGTGAATAAGAGAAACGTGGCAAGTAAATGTCCTTAAAATTAAAGGCTTTGAATGGATAGTCGCACGATTTTATTGTATTTCTCTTTATACAAATACAATAAAATATTGCCTCTTTAATCTTGCTTAGCTTCATACTACTATTGTTTTATACCTTCTAAATTAGTATTTGTATAATTTACCCCTTTTACATTAATCTATAATTTGAATACTGAACGGCTGGTAACACATTTATTAATTATCAATAGATGACAGTGTTTTGAAAATTGCATTACGGTTGATACTTCGGTATATTTCTTGTTTTACAGAATGATACTGATTAGGTATACTTAACATAGAATTTCGGTTATCTACTTACTACGTTTCCCAAGCTTATAAACACAATCATACATATAACTATAAGCAAAAGATTGCCCTTTAACAAATCCGTGAAAATGTGTTAAAAATTGATTTGCTTGTAAACAGAGGGTTCTGTAAAAAGAAAGAGCTTCTCTGATAGCATTTGTTTTCGTATTTGTAGTAAATGTTCGTTAACATAAACTCATGACGCTGATTTAATATAATTTTTTTGTTACACAAAGGCGTACTGCTGTGTTCTATAGAAACCACCCAATTACAATAGACATAAGTGTGCGCGGATGAAGCGTGCGATTTGTATAATATTATAATTTTATTATTAATTTAAATATACCGTACGTTCGTACAGTGTGCTGGGGCAATTTCATTATTATTTCAATCAACTGAATGTAAATTTATTCAACAATCTCACGAGGTAATTGCGATGTTTTCGTCTCCCTCTCTCGCGGTTTCGTCTCTGTCCGGTACACGGAGTTATTCGCGACTCCCCACATTCTTATGCGTTCAATCAAACCTAAGTAGTGGTACGCAGTCGCGACTCCCTACATCTCGCCGAGTCGCATTGTTCCTTCTTTTTGTTTTGTTATGAAAATTAGACGTCGACGTCCGATCTATGTTCTTGTGGCAAAAGTAACACGGTTTCGCGCACTGAGAACACGCTGTCTATCAGCTACTGTCGATCAGTCTTAAGTAACGTTCTGTATACGAAGTTCGTACTGGCGTTGAACTACACAGATTTGCTCTGAATATTCTTGTAAGGGAGCTCATGTTAGAGCAATAGTCAGGGAATTCTGTCAAATACTGTCGATACACCATATACAGGCTTATGTTTGAGGGTTACTTAGTTGTTACCGTTTTTTATGGATCATGTTATTATTATGCTTTTTTCACATTTCTATTTGAGGTTGTCATTAAGTTATACAGTTGGACTCTATTCCAAAAAGTTCTGACTCTTTATTTTTATAGCCGTCCGTCTATCTGACGCCAATTGTCCCAGGGAACGTAGTCATTTTAAGACGGGAAAAGAAGAACTAAGAAAAAAAGAGTAAGGAAAATGAATCGTAACGAAGCTAGACTACAAAGTTAGATAGTAACGGTGATTGAGACTGCGGAGTTCAGAATCACATGCCTAAAGGCTGAGAGGTAGAACTTTGATAGATCTTTTTTATGTACTGGCTTCTAATCCACGAATGCTAATTGCGCATCTATTTATTCTTTTACTTCTTAACTGTCATTAGACTTTACTGTCAAGCCAGTACTATGCATTTAGGTCTACATATAAACCAACAGACACACTAACATTTGTAACATTAGTTTGCGTAGGTTATTTTGCACGTCGTATAGGACTGTATCCAATGGTCCATATATTACAAACACCGGTAGAACTTTCGATCGAGCTGTACGAATTCTCGTGTTGTTGCTCGTTACACGAGATACACGACATCGATTTTCTCGTGCTAGTTTTTGGGTTCGCGATGGCTAGTTCAAAATTTTGAATCAGACATTTAATGACAAACTATTACTAGGTATTATAGTTAAATTTTTTTGAGAATTACTATGGGCTCCTGATCTTACTATGGGAATTAATGTTATTTATTTTAAATATGTGCATGTAATTACGATGCTTTATATCTAACTGCACTTTATGAGAGAGATAAAAGATATTTTAGTAGAAAAATATATAATTTATACGTAAAAGACAAGTTCCCAAAGTTTTACTAATCCACCATTAAGGGCTACTAACTGACAGTACAACACCTCACAAGTATGATATTCAATGTAAATTGTAATTTTCAAATCACCCTCGAGTTCTATGTACTCCACATAGCGCATTTAAAATTAATTAAAACTCGAGATTACGGCTCTAGATAGACCATCATATTATAAATATCCTTTATTTGAACATTATTAAGGTATTATATCAGAACTTACACCATTAAACAAGACTTTTGTTTTCATTTGTCGTTTTACATATAAGAATGTTCGCATATTTCATAAATGCGTGTGACAAGATATCAGTTTGCAAGGGTGTTAACTTAAGGGTGAGTTAGCCCCATAGAAATTAGTTGTTGCAAATGTGTCGGTGAGGGTGTGAACCCGGACTTGTAATAAACTTCTACCACTTCAGACATTTGTAAATGATAAATGAATGTTGTTTTGCATATAAGACTTTTAGACACGTTTACCTCGATTTGTTGTACTCAAGAATCTACGTCTTCATTTACTAAATCTGTTCTGTAAGCGTCCACTATAATAATAGTAGTACAAAATGACCCTAGTAGTTGAGTTGATCAGTCAAGACACCCAGTATTCTTAAGATGTTCGCAATCTTGGAGTCGTGAAATCGTTCAATCTTAATCCTATCTTAAGTCACGTCTCCACAGTTGTAAAGTACCACATCAAAGATGCGACATATATACCTAACTAATAAATTATCCAGTATTATGAAGTACCTGCATTTTTATTGGTACAAGATCTTAGAGACTCCCCTATAAATATTTAGGTATCCCTTAAGTAAAATATAGATATTATTCTTACACTTAGTATTACCAATATGTTGAACTCTTTAGGTCAATATATTTTAAACTGAGAAAAAAGTGACAAATCTATTGAAAAAGGCTAATCAATTAGTATAGTAAGACTAGCTGTCCCGGCAAACGTTGCTTTGCCATAAAAGGGAATATATGTTGTAGAGGTGGGTCAATAAAAATCGCGATGGAAAAATAGGGGTTGATCTTAGAGGGTTGAAAATTTTGGGTTGTATGTATTTACTAATGCTGTATCATAAAAAAATAGAAATTAAAAATTTTGTCAAAAAAATAAAAAATAAAATTTAGGGGTGGACTACCCCTAACATTTAGGGGGATGAAAAATAGATTACAACCGATTCTCATAGATACCGGATAATCACAAAACATTTCATCAAAATCGGTCGAGCCGTTTCGGAGGAGTTCGATTACGCACCCCGTGACACGAGAATTTTATATATAAGATGTAGTATCTTAACATTGTAACATTGACATTCAAAATATAATGTACTACTCTTCCCGCATATCAACGGTAACTTAATAAGCCGCCATATTGTGGGTCACCATGCTGCATTGTTCCAATGTCTGTATTCGCAATGAGTATGGTGACCACCACGCTTGTATTCTGCTCAGACTTTCTATCAGGCAAAGTAGACTCACTTTATGGGGTCATACATAACACAGAGAGGGCAGACGTCATTTTGGTAGCTCACGTATATAAATAAAAAAAATTAACAATAATAGAAGTTACCTAGCTCTGTCGCATAAATTCGAACCAAGAAGACTTATAATACAAACAGATTTGTCATCACAATAAGATAAAGAGTTGATGTCAACTTGATGTCCGCTGAACCTCTCTATCCATAGAATACAAAGCTCCACCGAACATCAAAGACTAATTGACTTTCGAGATACATTTATTAGATATTGCAAATGCATTTTACCAATACCCAGATAAACTTCAAGTCACAATCTACTTAATTCGCATAATCCTGAACTGCACTCCATCTAGTGAAATTTACCCCTTTTTTCAGTACGACTGATCCATTAACGCACAATAGAACTTCTTACACTGATAATTAATAAATAAATAATGTCCGGAATATTTATTTATTTATTAATTAAGACCTAATCTGTCCGACTTTATTCTCTCAGGAATATCTGCTCGTGGATTAAAATTCACTTTAAAATAAATAATAATAAATATGATAATAAAGAAAACTTACTGCTTTCTGTAGCAGACCCTTGATCCACCTTCTAACGTGAGCCTCTTAAGGTGTTACTCGAGGCTCTTGGCTATTAATCCGTGAGCAGATACGACTATCGGAACAATGATCACCGAATCCACATTGCAGATATCGACAAACTCGTTAGATAAATCTAAATATTTTATTTGTTTTTATGTTATTCTTTTTCGACTATCGACGACCATTGCGCGGCGCTCTAATCGATAATAAAAAGTTCATACCCATTTTATTTCTAAGAGTAGTCATTCCATTTATTTTTAAAAATAATTATTTCTCTATCTCTTGAGTAATTATATTGTTTAGCATTTTGATGACATAATTAAAAGTCGACGAAAGATAATTACCACTGATATGCACCTGACATATCAAGGACCCCGCCCAATTTCAATTGCAATTGTTCAAACCCATTTGCCCCTCGCACAAAGCTTTGACATCCCTAATTATCAACTAAAAAGGCCTGCACGAATAGTCATGCGTTTCTTGAACTATAATTAATAGGAAAACCAGTTGTCTTCAAAACGTTTAAATATATTTAAAACTTATATAAGCATTAGTCATCTTTGTTGTTCAATTTAAGAAGTAGGCTCCATGAGATGCTTAAGATGCTTAGCCTTCTTTATTTAATATCTTCTTAACCATTAAAGGGGTAAGCTATCTATAAAAGGAGTGGTGATCTCAAAAAAAATTATACAAGTAATTTTCCTAAAATGAAAGAATATGATATTTTAAATTAATTAATTTTAGATATTTATTATTTAAAATATGCCAACAGCAAATTCACATACATTCAAACAATTGTACCCCAGTTTTATATGTGCATTTTACAAATGCATGTAACATATAAATCAATAGGTTTTTTTTTATGTAATAAAGGGCAAACGAGCAGGCATATCGCCTGATGGTAAGCGATTACCGCCGCCCATGGACACCTAACAACAGAGGCGTCACAAGTGCGTTGCCGGCCTTTGGAGGATTGATTAAGTGGATGGGGGAAGGGAGGCCTCCGGTATCCTCACTCACTTGGCGAAACACAGCGCAGGCGCTGTTTCACACCGGTTTTCTGTGAAGCCGAGGTGTCCCTCCGGTCGAGCATTCATGCCAAAGCGTAGCTCTCCCACGGTAAACCAATCTTAACTAACATTCGAGTATCACTAAAATAAACCAATCTCGATATATATCAGTTATCGAAAACTTCATATGACTCTAAAACGCTTAAAGAAATCTCTGTTATTTTCTGACAAACTGCAAAAGGAAAAATTGATCTATTAATCGCTTTATTGTCAAAGGAACGATTTCGACATTCGACATGTTGTTTACACTCGATTACCTATGTCTCAAACACGGCAAAAAGACGTTATATACAAATCGCAGTCCATTCGACCAGTCCAGAGCAAATTAAATTGTCGAAAAAGCAAATACGAAATATTGAAAACCTTTCAAGATTTTTGTCCAACTGCGCCGACATTTTACTGTATTTCTATTTGTCCAAAAATGTTGCAATTGAATGCAATTCGGTATGGAATATTGAAACCTCAGTGGGCGATGCGGGTATTCCTCATGGCTCGTACGTGTGCACGCACCGCGGGCGCGGCGTGGGAGGGAGCGAGGTGCACGGTGCAAGGGGTTAGGGTGGGTGACCGCCGCGTCGCCACCGCCGCCGACCTACCTCCTCCTTTCCTAAAGCTACACGCAAATACTACGTACACGTTTGCTTGGCAACATTTCATGCTTAGTGTGTACAAATATTGTTCGGTAGTGCAACAAACTATGCAAAGGGAATAGCTACGTAAGCAGCGGTTGCCGTACCTACTCAAATCAAACTTAACCTCAATGATTCATATTGCAATAGACACCCGTACCTCGCCCGCCCGATCAACTTGTATTCATTTCATATGCAATTAAAATGCATGAATTCGTTTTGGAAATATCTGTCCAGGATGAGAAAAAACGGAACCTCATCTAAAATTAGACTTTACATTAGTAATATGGATACCTATTAATACTCTAGGCATTATATTTTTACACCATTTTATTATCCTCAATTGTAAACAAGCATGTAAATCGGAACTTTTGGGGGAAGGCTTCAAATCCTAGTTTCTTATTTTTATTTTTTTTCAAATACAGTCGATTTAAGCTTTTTCTCCTTGTTTGAAATCGTTTAGTTACGAAGAAAAAGACTATCAAATATCTAAGATACCTTCCTTAGGTACTCAGTAGTCTCATTACAAATTAAAAAGTAATATTGCTAACCAGATTTTACTCACGACTAGACCCGCGTGTATGTTATCAATATCCTTCCTCAAGAACCAAAGTATCTCTATGCCAAATTTAATTGAAGTGGGTGCAGCGGTTTAATCTTGAAAGCGTAACAGACGGATATAGTTACTTTTGAATTTATAATATTCGACGAACTAACGTTATATAATGATGCGGTTACTTTGTACGAGTTAGTTTCATTACTCGTTTGTTTACACAATTTTAATTAACACCATGTCTCACGTTCATAATGGTCTAAATTAATAAATTTTTGTTTTTTTAAGTTAGATATACTGTGCATTTGTGATTTCTGTACATAAAATGTGTTCCTAAATAATAAAAATAATAATCAAATATTAATAACAAATAAGTATGAAATACATAGTAAATTATTTTGTTATTTTCACATACGAATTTCGATCCATGCAAAGTCAATTCGCAATTTTATTTGGTAGATATACTGAACAGCTTTTTACAGTATAAGCAATGTTAGATAAATGAGGTTTGCGACATATCTTTGCGAATTTTTCAATCTTTGAACGATATTAAATCGTGTCTACGGTGATTAAAGTCTATATTACTTAACCGTACACAGTATCTTAACCGCAAACATCTTCCGCGACACACGATAGCCGAATGTACTATGCGACGCGCGATTATCTCCGTACGGTTGTCGTATTCGATTGTATATTTTCCGATGCGAGCCGTTTGGTGGTAATCTTTAACGTCCCCATCATCATCATCAAGCGCGTCAAGCGTTAAATGACGATGATACCTGCTGATCATCAAGAAGTATCCTTGTTTACTTTACGTAGCAGTAAAATATTACAGTTATACTTTAGTACAACATTGCGATATGTTTTCATGGGTAGCTTTATTTAAATTGTAAAATTTCACATTGTAATGGTAAAGATATCGTAGCTATATGAATATACTTGTTAAAAGTAGCAAGAGGATGATATAATTTTTAGATTCCCACGTTTACGTAGTGACAACGCACTTCTATCATTTAAACTAATAGACCACATGGTAAAATATCGAACACAATCTACGTAACTACACTGTACACGTCAGTCTTCGAGATTTTCACCTTAGGAGCTGTGTTATAATGCTAGCGGAACTATAATCTCAGTTTATTAACTCTCCTGGATCTTATTACGTAAAATGGTAGACGCATTATGACTCCATACCATGCAAGATATTCGCTCGAATTCAATTCGTAAAGCACCGCACCAAATTATATTACAGCTGCACCCGCGACGGCTCAGCTCGCTTGCACATATTAATATTTTTCGTATCGTAATCCTTTTTAAAATATAAAAAACTTCCTTAAATTACACTGCCTTTTGCTAATATTCCAGTGAAAATTAGTCTAGTCTACTTGTACCAGAAACTAGAAAACTAGAAACATTAATAAAAAATGTTTTCTGTATCAGTAGACCATAAACATTCATAAAGCTTTCACAATTAGAGTCTAATTACACATGTCGTGTAACTGCAAATGTTATGGAATTACAACCACATCAGACCCTATTAAAAATTCTCTAAAGACGCCAAGCGAAGCAATGAAACCACAGACGCACATAACAATACTGGCGAGCGTTATGCATTAGCGCTTAGACGAGGCGGCCGTCAGCGCACGGAATCCCCGAGCGCTTGGACAATTCAGCAAAAGGCAGGATCCACAATCTGCCTGTGACGTTCACTCATAAACACTACAGCTCCCCAGGGCTTGCCGCACAAAGTCTGACTGATTCGCAATGCAAAACGCATCGGACGTCCACCTATCTAATATTGTCCGATGTATTTTGAATAATTGCTGGGCAGCAGACACGCGCCGATCGCTGATTGCGTCCACAAAGAGACACAAGGGTTGGGGGATGTCTTCCTAAGGATTTGATGAAACGACAAACACACTTGATTTTTGTGATGCTACAGAAGATCGGATGTGTTCCTATCACTTCGTAGTGGTGATGGTCCTCATCAACGTACACACATACTTCACACATTAATTATCCATAATTAATTGATTTTAACTCGGATACTATATTATTTTCTTTTACTGGTTCTTACTGATTCCCAAAACTTTAAAATAATAAACTGCGTCTTATTTTAGTTTTCTGTTTAACATTTACCTACAATTAAGAAGGCGGTAATCGTCAGACAGCAAAAAATACTTGACGTAAAACTTCTTAAGAACCATTTTACAATGACTCTCTCTCTCTCATTCTCTCTCTGTATAACATCATAATAGTCAAATACATTTAAATATGAAATCGTGGTTCAATATCGCTACTAAAGAATTCTAAAGTGAGATTGTGCTTTAATTCTTAATGGCGTTCAACTCGCAAGGTACAATTTTATATGTCGCTTTTCTAAACGTTTTGATAAAATTCAGTAAGACGTGACCGAGCTAGCCGAGCCATTTAACACTTAAGTTGGCAAATAAGCTTTCGCAACTACTTTATGATAAAAGCAAGATCACTCTCACATTAATGAAATTGACGTGACAGGATAATACTATGTACATTTACAAAGTAGCTTTTTCCTCCTGCTTAAAATAACAATAAAAACTTTTGCTTGAAAATTTTTCTCGTTTTTATATTCTCGTTTATTTTTGTGAGAATCGTATGTCATCTGTTTTGTTTCTTTTTAAAAAGACTGAAAATATACTTAACTAGCTGAACCCCGCGGTGTACCCGCGGTACGATGATAACTGCGGGCAACGCCGCGAGGCGAAGCTATATCTTTATAAATAGTAGCCTATGTGTTATTCTGATGTATAAGCTATATTGTGGTAAAGTTTCATTCAAATCCATTCAGTAGTTTTTACGTGAAAGAGTAACAAACATCCATACATACATACATCCATACTTACAAACTTTCGCCTTTATAATAGTAGTAGGATAGTAATGATACGCGGACTATTTTGTTAAATGAGAATATCATTGACATTTTTCTATCTGTCTTCGGCCACCAGAACTTTGAATTGGAAGTTGTCATAGGATTTGATTTAATTTATTCTGGTATTGTGAACATAATTCACACAGGCATAATGTTTGAAATTTGTGAAATTTTGCCAAAATTGGACCACGTAAATTGGAAATATTGAAAATTCGTGTGCGTTTATTTATTTCGAGTAATAGACTTTTGATATAATTGTAAAACAATAAATGTATTTAACAATACTAGAAAACAATGTAATATTTAATATATAATTCCTCATAAAACTTCTTACTGAAGTTCACATAAATATTAATATTTACCAAATGAACTGATTTTACGATTTCATTATATTCATAATTCTCTCTACTATTCTTCTCTTTTCGTTACCTATAGGGTATGGTACGTAATTGATATACAGGTATGTAGAGGATGTTTGTTTTATTCTAGTGTCACCAGATTATAAAACCTAAGGAGGTTTTATAATCTGTCTAAGTCTGGTGACACTTTTCAAAATTTTTGATTTAAGAAAATAATCTTTGAAATTAAGGAATTTCAAAGATTATTTTCTTAAATCGCAAAATTTTAAAACGAGAACACTACACTTTCAGTTAGTAAGAAAATGTTAATGCTTTTACCTTAATACGAAAATGTGGGCATATTCACTGAAGCTAATAAGGCTGAGGACACATTTTACGGTAGGATGACAGCCTCGATTTAGTTTCATGTTTCAAACTAGGTAAAATGTTTTTACTCTATTATTCCCGGTTAAATAAAATTATGCTTGAAATTGGATAATAGACTTATAAAATTCTATTACCGACATTAAAAATGATAACAGACAATATGCTGTCATATACGAAAACCAAACCACTTTCTTTTCTAATTTGTTCATACTTTTGTACGTGTGTACCTTCTTTGATACATGAAAATCTTTGTTCGCGGTTTTCTTTGAATCAGACCCTAACTACTACCAATACTCAAAATACCGATATATATAAAAGTTAAAGGACTACTAATATCTTTAACTTTCTACCTTGCACAAGAAAACTGTGGAATGAGCTGTCGCTTGCGGTGTTCCCGGACCAATACGACCTTCAAACTTGCCAGAAAAGAGCGTACTCCTGTTTTTAAAAGGCCGGCAACGCACTTGCAACGCCTTTGATGTTTCGGGTGTCCATGGGCGGCGATAATCGGTAACCATCAGGCGATACGTATACTGGTTTGCCCGCTATACGATTAAAAAAACTGATGTACTTGCCTGAATACCTAGTACGATAAACAAACAACCTATTGAAAGACTCCGGTACGCAATAAAAACGGTTAAGATATCTTGTCTTACTCGTAATATGAGTATTACTTCGTTCTCCGACCCATAAGGTCACATTTTGACTATTGCCATTCATACTAATATTATAAACTCTAAAGTAACTCTTTGTGCCAGTTACGCTTTCACGACTAAACTTCTGCATTGATTTCAATGAATTTCGGAAGGACATACTTTGATTCTTAAAGAACTCTCTTATAATAACCGATTTACACATGGGTGTATACAAACTCTTTAATTTATTACATGTATAGATTTAACCCAATATGTATCCGTTGCAATATAGTAAGTAGGTACAAGTTAGTCTTTCTTCAAATAAGGTTTTTTGATGTTGTGCCAAACAGGAATATCGAAATCGGCGAATATACCCACATGTTCATTTATAAAGCTGATCGAATATGATGTTTTAATTAAAAGTGTATTGAAAAAGATCGAAACGTTATGAAACTTTTATGTTATTATGACTTCCGATAGCTACGATATTAATATATATACATATATTAATTTCAAACACAACTCTCAATTCGGTTGTATTCTTATATATTTCCTTGCCGTTTGCTTGCCGTTCCCATTCAATAATTAAAAATTATACAATAAAAAAATGTGTAACATTAAATAATATAAAATACTAATTTTTCATTCATTATAATTGTTAAGGCCGTAATACTATTATGAAAGCCAATTGTTTTGCCTGAAAACTAGACGCGAAATAATTTATAACAAATTAACCGATTATAAAATAATTTAATAATTTATTCATTATCTTTCTTAATCTTTTAACATGCTTAGTAAATTTACAAAGCTCAAAAGCTTCCATAAACAATCGACCTTCCGGAAAAGTCCGGAAAAGTGGTGTTTTACTTGAAATACTTAATAAGACGTATTAAACATTATATTCTATGTTGTAAAATATTACTTTTGTAAATGTATTTTATTACATTATGGAAGTGCTAATAACATTGATTTTGAGACAGCCGCGACAGTGAAATTCTTCACACATTTCACTCGCGGCTGTCTCAAAATCAAATAACTTTAACTTCAAATATTCTTTTTCAGGGACTTCCAAAACGTTACATTAATGACTCGAGGTTCTCTGTTCCAAATGTCATTCTCATTGAAGAGAACTGGAAAGAAGTCTATTTTTGTGTACATTATTATTTGTGTAACAACGAAAAATATAAAAATTATTCCCTAATTTCCAAATATAAAAAATTAAAACCATCCCAGAATCATGAACGAGAAACCTATATATAAGAAATGAAAGAAATCTGTACATTTACTAAGATTTACGTTGTTTTATATATGTATTAAAGTATTAAGTTAAAATAAGAATTTAAAAATAATAAAACTAAAAATCAACATATCCCTATGTATGTGCTCCTAATCAAACCCGTAACGGGAATGTCAAAGCTTCTAGGAATAGAGCAGTAATAAACAATACAAAACAAAATAATTTAGCAGGACGCCAATAAAACCACATGTGCAGAGAAGACTCCTCTACGTAATCACTAATTTTATAATAGGCTTGATTAAAAAGATTTCACAGTCTTTTTAAACTTATTTAATGGTAAACTAGACTTCTTATATACTAACTAAATAGTATCTTTCAATCTTTACGAAGATTATAAAGAGGTAAAGTTTCTAGCTTTGTTGTAGGGGGTAACCTTCGGAAGTGATCGGATCCTGAAAATTCTTTAACTAACAGAAAGCGACACTATTCAGAAGTGACATAGCCCATATTTTGGCCATAAAAATTCAGTTCAAATAATAGTATTTGTAAATCAGGTCGAAGAAAAGCGGATGGTTAATGCCCAACGAAGTAGGCACGGGTCGGCTAGTTTATTATAAAAACGAATGGAGTTCCACGGAAAAGATTTAGTGTTTGTATTAGTTAATCTAAATCTTGGAAGTACAAGCTTAATTTTTAGTTGTCGTTATTAAGTTGTGGGAATGTTTTTTTTTCCGAACGTACATTATATTATTATTCTTTAAAATGTACATCGATGGATACGTGATAACATTAATTTCTTACAATGTGTCTTTTAAAAACTCGCAAAGACTCAAACAGTAGATCGCCTTATCGCGCGTTTCTATATGATAAATATGGACTCCACATCGCCCGCAGATTTACCGAAGACATATCTATTGATACATAAATCAATTACCTAACTAATATTTAATGCTCTAAATATCTAATAAACAGAATACGATGGAATCATTAACAATGACTCCTAATCTAAGTGTAGCTATAGGTTCGTCGGTTCGGCCTGCATTGAAGGGGTAATGGGTGGCCCAGGCACTAGACACTAGCTAGGGGGTTAGGGGGCACAGACCACCGTTAGATCGATTTCTACAGTGGATATTATTCTGTGGTAATTAGAATTCGCGCTTCGAGATACAACTTGTTATAGCGCAATGGCGTCTATGTATGGCTAATGACTAATACTGGCCATGTGTGCCGCGTTAACTTAATCTATCTATGATTTATCTGTATCCAATGACCTTATTGCATACGCGTTGTATGTCTCTCTTCGATGAATACTTTATTATATTAAAAAAAATCTTTGAATTATGTTTGATAAAGGAGTTTTAAATGATGTATTTTATGGTGTAGGGGCAAACAAGCACATGATTCTTTCGATGGTAAAGGGCTAGTGAACGTGTTGACAACAGGCAATCAAGAGTAACGCGTGTGTAGCCATATTCCTTCTGAAACTTGGGGGGGGGGGGGGATTCGTGAGTGCGGTGATTTCACTCACAATAAAAAATAAGGAAAAAAAGTGGCCATCTACACTATTTTTTTTTTTTATTTTTTTTAAAAAGACAACTCCCACGTTAGGAATAAACATCCTGTGTCGTGGGGGACTTTACAAACATACAAGAAACGGACACAAAGAACATCCAGACTCGGGACAACAATTCATGGATCACACAAAGTGTTGTACCGCGTGGGATTTGAACCCAAGACACTTGGCGCAGTAGCAAGCGGCATGGTGACCGCTGAAACCACTCGGCCAACCGTGCAGTCAACTAATATTATAAATTTTCAAGTAACTCTATCTGTTAAATCTATCATGAAGATACATTATTTTTTGAAGAAGGAAATTACCTATAATAAAGGATTATATGATATTAATTATAAATAAACGACTTACACGCAAACCGAATCGTGGGGAAAGCTAGTATCTACGTTATAAAGGTATTGAACAGTATATATACATTACACATATTGCAGTCAACAGTTATGCAGAATATGAACATTTTGATGACTTATTCAAAATGAACATTGCTTATGTGTGCTGAATATGGTTGAACTATTTCTCAATCAGAAAACAAAAAGTGCACTCAATTATAACTCACAGGCTTCTTTCTGCCTTTTGTACGCTTAGCTTGTAGAAACGCTATTTTACGATATCCTTGTAGTAGAACGATTGCTTGTCCTAGATACTAGGGAATAGTATATTTCTCTGGCAAAAACATTCCAAAGCGTCCACTGTTAAGAGCCATTGTTTAAATAAACTATAAAATTAGCAGACTTTAAACTTTGGTGGTCCGACGACCAGGTGAAGGTTGCAAGAAACTATTTAATACGGGCAGTACAGAACCCGTTGTTGTGGAGAAACTTGGGAAGGCCTATGTCCAGCTGTGGACGTTTTTGGTTGAGAGGATGATGATGAATGGGCAAACGAGCAGATGCGTGACCCAAATGAATCATAGACTCCTTTAACTCAGCAGATACTTGGGGAAAGAGGTCGCCTTCTGTAACCTCAAATGAATTTAACTGCCTCGTTGGCTCAGTGGTAGCGTACACGACTGCTGTGCATGAATTTCGAGTTCAATTATTAGGTCGGACCAAATCTTTGTATGATCTGAAAATATATGTTTTGATGTTTTCTATGTATAATACATTTTATATTTTAATTTAAACTTATTTATTTATTTTTATTTTTATAAAAAATTATTTACAAAAAAAAGTATATAAGTATTCTACCAGTTAATCTGTCTTTCATTTTACAAGTACAAATTCTGCATAGTTGGAACAAAATGCTTAACAATAGTATTCTTGGAGGCCTTGATACTATAGACAAGCCGGCCCATATTTAAAGGATCATGTTAAAATTCTCTCTATCACCACCTTTCTTTCTATTTTCGTATCTCTGACTGGTATATAACCCTTTCATAATAACGAATAGCCAAAAAAGTACATTAACACAAAACACCGTGGTACTAATACTCGTCGGATATGAAACACATGACCAACTCACGATATTTTTAATAGAGTTATAGACGTAGGTACGGACGAGAGGCGAGCTCTGCTGAGATTCGGTGCTGCAAACAGTAAAAAAATGCCGGCCCGCGCTACTCTCCATTAGGCTTGCTTTCCATAACATAGCTAAAAAAGAACAACTGCATAGTTTCGTTTTTAGTATTACATTTTAGCCCTATCATCATTGCCATGGTTGGTGGTATAAATAATAGTAGACTGGAGAACTATTTATCTGCACTGTAAATGCTTTTGTATTATTATTACATTAGCTTGCTTAAGCTCATCCTTTAGTTGATGCAGCGCTTTGTGTGGCTTGTGTATGTTTCGAAGGAGTTAGATCACATCCTTACTAATATTATAAATCCGAAAGTAACTCAGTCTGTATGTCTGTCTCGCTTTCACGCCAAAACTACTGAACCGATTTTTGGACCAAATTTGGTACATAGATAGTCTAGAGCCTGAGAAATGACATAGGCTACTTTTAATACGTAAAAAGGGTTGTAAGTGGTTGAAAGGGGGGAAGGGGGTGGTGAAAGGTTGTATAAATGTAATCCAAAGTCACTAGTGCTGGCGTTGTCTTTTAAGCACAAGATATTAAATAAATAATTATCGTATTTATTTACTTGGTTAAGCAGAATGCATGTATTGTACAAAGGTTTACTTAATGCTATGAGGCAAGGCAAAATCTCCCAGGCAATCTTTAGATGATGTAGAAATATGGAATGGTAGGTAGGTTTCCGTGGGAGAGCCACGCTTCGGCATGAATGGGCTGGCTCGACCGGAGTGATACCACGGCCTCACAGAAAGCCGGTGTGAAATAGCGCTTGCGCTGTTTCATCGAGTAAGTGAAGATACCGGAGTCTCAGACCCCAACCTCTCCCTCATCCCACTCCCCTCGGTCTCGGTCTCACGCCTCCGGTTTTGCGGGTGTCCATGAGCGGCGGTAATCGCTTACTATCAGCCGAAACGACTTCTCGATTGCCCCCTATAACCATAAAAAATGGTGCAAAAACACCTTAATGACTAATGCATAGCAGATAAAAACATATTGTTACTTTGTGGTGCTATCTTATTTAAAAATTGCGTTGGTAAATAGAATCCTTTGTGGAATGCGTCGCTTTATACATCTAACCATTGGCCCTTTGACTTCGCGAAAAGAGTCACGCGTCCAAACAATAAGCACAGGAAAAGTGCCTGGTATTTTTCCGTGCGACTTCACGCCGCTTTGTTCCCGCTAACACACGATAGAAGCATAGAAAAGTGTACTTGTATTGGGGAATAGTGACACAAAGTTCATTAAAGGCGAGCTAAGCGTGTTGGAGTGCCTGCCTCCGAGAGTGGGCGGACGTCACCCGTGCGCTACACAACACTGCTCCCTTAACTCCTGATATTTTCGATATGATTATCGAATTACGCATTGTAAATTATAATTACTGCATGTCACCTTTAATTCATTATCTACTGGGGAAACCTGTTAGGGATTGGTAATAAATGTAAATGCAAGATGATCGTAAAATATGCAGCTTTTTTCATATAGTTTTATCTGCGTTATCCAACCTAATTGACACCTATTGGTGCCACTGTGTTAGGATTTTACAAAATTGAATTCCGATATCAATTTTGTGATATCTACAACACTACTAACATACAAAATCAACTAACATTTGTAATCTAATATCTAAGTTTGCGATGAGATCTTGGTAGTCTTAGTTTCGAAGCAATTTCAGGTTGGAGGTATTAGTTTCATTTCACTGTGACTGTGGACCTATTCAATCGCTATTTCCTTGTCATATCCCAGTTTAGATTAACACAAAGTGTCAGTCAAGTACTTCAACTCGAATTTATTAGAACGACGCGATTCTCAAGTATTAGACTTATTAAAAATTTAGTAAATTTAAGCATTTTTTAATAACTAGCCTCTTCCAACCACACATTTGTTTTTGCCATACCATAGATCTTTCTTACCTTTTGAGTATTCAAAATAGGTTCCATTTTTCCTATTTTCATGATATCCAAAGCTTTTGTTACATCTAAAGTGATGCAAAAATCTGTGTCAGCAGCTATCAATTTTTAACACGTTTGTGATGTGCAATCTATGTCAATCACAATATGTAGAAGCTCTTTGAAACTGTGAAAATTCTATACAATTTAGTTTCTCCCTCTGTGCCTTTTAGCTTGGTAGGAATTTAACTTTTAAACTGACCCAATACACTGGCTATACTAGTTTTTAAGGAATGTACACCCTTTGAATATCACGGGCGGATGACCTAATGTCATATGTCCAGTCTCATTTTTGTGTATAGTTAGTTGGACTAACGACCTTCTTCTACTATATTTAATAAATTCTAATTACACAAATACATAAATATTTTACGTACCTATACATGGTACATGTACATGGATAGATAGCAAATATAGGTAAAAAGTCGTATTTCAAATTTAATCCGTAAAACACAAAGTGTTCGTATGAATTCAACTAACTATACGTCTGCCAATTCACGTGGCCAATCCACATTAAGTTTTTCTACGAAGAAATATTCTGTGGTGTGGTATCAGAGTTCGGGAATGTTGGAGTTGTGCCCGAAGTATGGCAATAGGATGAAATATAAGGTTGGTTAATGTACGTGTCGGGCTGCAAGCCGTGCAAAGTAGGCGTGGAACTTATCTGGTACTTTATTGGAAAGAATAAATGTGTAGAAAATAGGAGTCTAATTGATTATTGATAACAGTTTTGTTATAGAAGTATTTGTGTTCAATAGTCAAATAATGGCTACTTTTTAACCGACTTCAAAAATGGCGGAGGTTCTCAATTCTACTGGTTTTTTTCTTGTTCAAGCTATTTTTTTTATGTTTATTACCTAAGAACTTTCGACTGGGTAAATCGATTTTGACGATTCTTTTTTTATTTTAAAGCTGGTACTTTTCGTGTACTCCCATTTCAATTTCATGGTTCAGTTCTAAAAGTCGTTTTTTTGTGTTAAAAGTTTAATAATGTTCCGTAGGTAATAAAATAGAGGAATTAACACATGTTTCTATTGTTTATGTAGATATCGTAAATACAGGCTGATAATAGAATTATTAGCGTATTACAAATATACTGAGCTGTTAATAGACTAAAAGTATATATATTTGGTTACTTTTTAAGTACATTAGTCTGAAAGAGAAAATAACATAGGTATATATATAGTCTACTAGCTGACCGACGCAACCTCGTTTGCGTCTTTTATTGCCCGTAGCGAAAAATTTTCCCCCGTATAGGGTTGATTTTTTACACCTTGTGTCCGAAAAACCCCAATATCTTACGGAACCCTGTTTTTTTCAAAAATAAAATATAGCCTATAGATTTACCATAGCAGCGCCATCTATTGATTACTTACTCAACCCAGTCGAAAGGTATCGACATCTGTTAGAATCATTTGGAGTTAACAGATAATTGTGACTGTCAAATAATAACAGACCAATAATTAGCAATAAATTAAAATTGCGACTATAATTTGAGATTTAAACTATCCTATCTCTCAAGTTGGATCGAACTGCACATGGTGTGCGAATTTTATTATAATCGGTTAAGTGGTTTAGGAGTCCATTGTGACACGAGATTTATATATATTAAGATTTACGATAGATAAAACGCTTACAAATACTTTGAAATAAACTTATGACCTTATTATATTAATAATGCTTTGTGTCAAAGTTGTCGTCGAACGAACACGACTTAGAATATGCTACGGTGCTGTTAAAATGTCACCACTCTATTAGCGTCGGCTAAGAGGCCCGTGAACTAGCGCTCCGGGCAAATGGGCGTATATTTATCATATTGTCACGACACCTCTAACAGTCGAACTAAAACAAATTGAATGAATTAGGTTTAGTTAATGATAACGTTAACGTTTGTAATATTTGTGTTTTTGTCACTTTCTTTTTGCAAACGAATAGACTCTAGAGTTTGAGGAAGATAGGGTCTGAACAATGTTTTGTGAATAATGTAATAATGCAGTATTTTCAAGATAGAATCACACAAAATTCAACATATTTAGAGTACGTCAAAAAAAGTTAATTTCAGTAAATCTGTTTTATAATCGTTAAACTACAATATACCTATTTCGCTCTGGTATAATTTCTTTCAGAATTTAAAGTTTCCCATTCCAGACCCATCGTAGATCTACCTACTATCTTACAATATGGTTTCGAATTAAGGATTTTACATAATATTTCACTGACACTACAAGAGATTACAAATAAAATAAAAGATTTAGCTTTCATTTGTCATCAATAGCTACTTTACAATACTGATTTTTATATTATTTTAATAAATACCAATATTTAGATATATTAAACTGATACAACTGAAAACATTAAACCCTTGTAGTCAATACCTACCAAAAAATTAACCTCAACAATACATAGTGCAGCTAATTAAATAACAACATAATTATATTCAATCCAAAGGATCCATTAATTCCAACATTAACTTGTCCAATAAATGTTAAATAATAGCGTGTTGTGTTCCCCTCACTGTGCGATAAACGTAGAACGTTCACCAAAAAACTAATCGGGAGTGTAAAGCGCAACCCGCAACCGTTTCCAACAAATCTAGCCTCCAATCGATTCGGTGAGCAATTTAAAATCCACTTAAAGACAACCACAACTCGCTAATCGAAAACTTCGTCGGGCCCCATCCAGCGGGCACCTCTAATTGCTTGTATTAAAATAACTGACTTATGTCAAACATATCTGGGGCGCAGCGAGCGTCGCCGCCTGGCACCGAGCTTCACATGTTAATAATCATTATGATAGCATCAAGTGTACGATAGCCGGGTCTTTCACTCACCCCCGGCCCGGCCGTTGCTAGTGTTGCGCCTCCACCGCACGCCACATCCAACACGCCGCCCGGGATCCCGTGAAAACCGCAAACAAACTTTTATTCGCTTCACAATCGTACGTACTTGTGGTTTTTCTTAAGATATACCCGATTAAGCCTAATACTATAACAATTTGTAGCTATTAAGACGTACAAATAGCGATTATAACGCCAACTGTGGACATTAGATTTATGTCAAGATCTTTTATTCCTCATAATCGCATATTTTAACGTTATAATTTGACTTGAAATTTATTTTCTTGTCAATTTTAGGATTGTTTGATGTAATTACAGATTAGCTTAACTGATTATCGTGCATATTATAAAGATATGACATTTAATTCTAGACTTATATGGATAAGATATATATGTATGTATGTAAGCTGTAAGCACGGGATGAATGTCAAAGAAATAAAGATTAAATATTCCACTAGGTATATGTGGATTAGGTTTTATTCCAAGTTTAATTTATAAGTAGAAGTGTTAATGTATCGTATGAATAAAATAGATATGCCAGGATTCCATGAAGTTTCATGAACTCGGGATAAGGTTGTAACCGGGTTCAACTCTAGTCCCGGCCCCTCGCAGCCGCGGGGAGTAACTGAGCTAATGTTTTGCAGTTACCACTAGCATTACGTAGCTACTTTGTACGTGTTAAATCTTTTGCATTTTTTCATGTGTCGATGAAATTAATTCAGATATTAAAGAAACAATGATAGTGTGGCAACTTTAACTTTTTAAATATGCACATCGCCACCCTTAAGTGAAGTGAATAGAGCTTCACAAGAATTACTACGTCACTTAATGTGGTTTAAGTACCACCAGTAATGAAATATAGTAGGTACAGGTTCCTATGCAAATGAAATCACAAATATTCCTAGAAAGTATATGGTTAAACTGTTTGTACTGTTCTCTGAAATCAATTGTAAGTTCCGATAAAACTTACAGACTACGGACAAATTATATTTGTACTGTTACAAAGTTTCTGTAATATTGTTGACACCGCTGCAAATGGTGAACGTATTAGCGATATACGAAGGTTTACCGCGACGTTGTTAAACACACAAACCTCCAGTAATACATTATCAATTGATGGGACGTGTAGTTGAGCAATCTATCGGCTGAACACAAGCACGCCATGAGTTTGAGCACAGCTTGATCTGAAAGAGGTATTGTCGAGCGTGGTCAGTTCAAGGCAACCTCATTGTCGTTAGAATGACGATCACAGCGCACAAGTAAAGGTCTTTACAGTTGACTGTAGGCGCTTTACAATCACGGCTTAATATTCTATGCCGTAGCCACTATGTAAAGCAGTCTTGTTTGATTAAGATTGGCGATTTAAGGAACTAAATTCTGGGAAGTTTACTTCGTAGCCCGGTGTTATTTATTACAATAACAAATATTATAGATCTGTTATGTGGGTTTTTGCTTGCTTACGTATACAACGAAGAAATTATTTGCAAGTAGTTATTCCCAAAGTCTTTTCTAACCATGTAGTGACCTTTTCTTCTTAAGATATTTTTCTGTTAAAACAAATGTTCTATTTTGTTAGGTCTAAGCTAAGATGAATCCGAGAGCGGGGACAAAGATGCCTTTGTCGGTGTCACTTTCCATGCAATCAATTTTCGCACAAGATATCAGATAACTCTTGCGGAACAGTACAATGCGTTTCAAATAAGAATAGAGTTCGAAATTCGCCATTTGTCAACAACTTCAGATATTTTTGTATGGTATACAACAAAAGAGAATTTTCAATGCCACTGTAACTTTTTTAATTGTAAAATGCAAGGCAAGATGGCGGATTTCCAATCCTATTCTTATTTGAAACGCATTGTGGGTACGATGACCTTTAGTAGGGCCCTGCAAATAGAAATTAAACCGATATTGCTGTCTTTCGAAACTGTATGCCTGTGACAATTTTAAAAAGACAATTTAATAATTTAAAAAATACTAGCTTTGCCACGCGGCGTTACCCGCGGTTGATGTTGTACCGTGGCTCAGCTAGTATGCCTAGCTATATGATAATTCCTATACTTAAATACCATATAAAATTCTTCAGCCATAATTACTTTCATACAAACTACCATCCCCCGTTTTAACCCCAAAAGGGGGTTGATTTCTAAAGATACATTATTAGCACACCTCAACATCATCCGTAGAGCATACATTTTAAATTTCAAGTCTTTTACTTAAAAACCATAGGACTTTTATACAAACTTCCAACACCCGTTTTACCCCCTTAGGGTTAGAGTTCTGTAAAATCCGTTCTTAGCGGATGTCTACACCCTATAAGGAACCTACTAGTCAAATTTCAGGTTTATATGTATTATAGTACTGAGATTTCATAATTAATCAGTGAGTGGTATTTCGCATTTATATATATATATATATATAGATTACAAACTTTATTAAAAACGAACCTTAATTCGTTTTATTCGAGATAAAACTTCACGAATGCCATAACTTTAAAACAAGCATATTTTTCATTATAAATCTGAGAAAAACCACACGTGAATATTTTTGTTAAAAAAAAATTGGCAATTTTTAACTTGTTATGTAAACAGAGCATAATAAAGTGTCTGGCCGACGGACGCCGCTCTTTCCATCTCGACACCTTTTAAAATGACGGCAAATGGCGCAATTTCCGCTACGATTCGATACTCGTTTCTCGATTATTTCCCGACTAATTTTCCGACTCCATGCCAATTGAAAAGACGATTTGGTAATAAGCTACTCGTTATTCATATACGTGATAATGATAATTCAGTTTGAAACGTACGGCTTTTGAAGATTCATTTATTTTGACGTCTTTTGCCATTGGAAATTTTTTCTAGCGTCGGAAGTTCTAAAGAACTGAACTATTTTTATCTATACTAATATTATAAAGAGGTAAATTTTGTGATATTGTGGAGGGTAATCGCTGGATCTACTGTACGGGTTTTGAAAATTCTGTTACCCATAGAAAGCAAAAGTAAAATTAAAATATGCGTGGGTATTATAGGCTATAAATGAACTCTAAAAATGATTACTGCAGTATGCGACTTTTATACAGGCGAAGCAGTTGTTAAATGACAGTAAAAAATAATTAAACACTTTTTTTAATTGCACTACTTTTAGTTTTTAATAATATTACCTATTCCAATATCATTTATAGCAACAGTTAATTTGAGTAAGAATTTTCCAATATTTAATTTCATTTTATCAGGTGATTCGGCTACGTTCGGTGAAAGAGTTCAATTACACTGGATACTCAACAAAAGCAAAAATAAAGCCTACTGTTAATATTGTATTTACTTAATTAATTAACATAATGGAAATTTATGGTTACGTTACGTTACCTTTAATAAGTATTCGTCATTAATATTTTACAATTAGTCCCGGGCACTAAGTTCTTTTGAAATAAATAGTAGCTGAATAACCAAGCTTTATTCGGTGTTTTTGTTTTAACATTTTTTTTTAAATGAATCACATCTTAATCGACATATCGCCCCCGAAACCGCCTTCATACTAAATTCTCTCTAGTCAGGCCGGCACATTCATGCCGAAGCGTGGCTCTCGCACGATTAAAAAAAAATGTAATGAAAATTCGACATCAACAGTCTTAGCAAGGAGGCTTTGGCCTACTATACCACTCTGGAGGCGTTGGTATAGACTGTAGGGTATATTTCAAGTTTTCCTTCTCCTTGCAGTGATGTAGTTCTGCGTTGTTGGTTCTTTATTCACATCTTACGACTTACGACGAAAATTGTCTAGAAAGTGCAATGGTAAGAACTTAACTTTTCTTTCAAATCAATTGACACTATCGCTCTTTACATTCGCCTTCCCAATTCGTACATCAAGACTATTTAAATAATACCAAACATTCACCGTTCGAATGATTAGTATGGAACATTCTATTACAATCCCACAGTGCAATATTAATCAGTAGAATAATTACGTATTATAATTAATGTATTCCTCAATTTATCAAAAATTTACGCGTTATTTCTTACTTTCACTAAATAAGTCTATGAAGAAAAATACAGTGGCAAACTTAATGCCCAAGGCATTCTCTACCAGCCTACCTAGGGTGGTGTGGAAATTAATGCAGAGGTGAAATATACTTTGGTTAGAAGTTTTAAGAAGTACATCTACGAGAACATAATCAATAATACATATTTACATAAAAATAGGGTATTATTTAGTGGGAGCAAAGTGGGGAGCGTTTGTGTTATGGTTGGAAATATACTTTTGACGCTTGAATTGTCACCATGGGCAGTGGTAATCACTTACTGTCCGGGGACCCGCCGCCGAGCCACGTATAATAAAAGCTATACAACTGCGCTTTATACTTTCTAGATGTTCAGGTTAGTTTTAGCAGTATGTTACCCTTAAAGCGCTTATGACTTAATTCAACTATATACTAGGTGGTTATTTTGCCTTATCTTTTTATGACACTATAAAATAAAAGTATTCATTTTGTTTTTGATATCATTTAAAACCTTCTTTTTCATGTTTCTGATACATAAACGTACAATTAGTTAAATTAACAAAGTACATGTATTATTAAATATTCTTCAAAGTTTGAAGTTGTCTTACTGTGTTTTGTACGCTATAGCCCTCTGAGAGATGTGCATTGTTTGTATAACAAAGAGTACGTATTTAATTATTATACTTGGCATTACTTTGTATGCAAATTGAGTGCGTTCCATTAATATTCATTTTTATATTGGATTGTGTGTCTATGAGGGGCTCAACAACGGGGATATACGCTGTGTTTGTTTGATGATTATGATTGTTACATTTAAACATATATCTGTATTTTGGAAGGTCATTGATCTGTCTATTCTGTTTAGAAAGAATAATTTGATTGTTGTGTTTGTTCTATAACTAACGTAGCTGATAACCCTATCATTATATTTAAAGGAACTTTCGCGGTTTTTTTCTTTCGCGCTAAAATAACTCTACTACTCATGTTAAAATAGGTAGATTTGTACAAAATAGCGGTTGTGTCATATTTCTCATTGTCATAAAGAATTTGACATAAATTTATTTATTCCAACCATAAATCGACGGTGTAAATTCTGGTGGAAAACTAAACAAAAAGAAACCTTTGTTCTACAATTAATAAATGTTATTTAAGCTTTAACTTAATATTATTATCATGTATTCTAGTTTTCGTCCGTCCGCCTATTCTAGTTATACATAAAAATATACACTCACATTTCTCTACCAATTTAATTAACGCCATATAAATCTATAGGTGCACAAAATGAGCCAAAATATTACTATTTTTGTACTTAGAATCCCAACATGACAACATCTACAGTAATGTCATTAACGCTTTAAATCTTTCTCTTATCTATGTTGATGTTATTTGTCAACAGTTTATTGTCGCATGTATTAAACATCAGAAAACCGTATTGGCTTTCACTTTTCGACTTTGCGTCTAGCGTCCACATTTCTACGATTCAATAATTCCACAGCGTGAATGAGACCTTTTTTCCTGAAACTAACGTTGTAAACCCTTAAATAACATTTACTTCATTAAAATTTATCGCGATCCTTTTACTGAATATATTTTTAAAACTGTGAATACATACTGCGGAGGCATTATATTCCTCATTAATAGTTCACCATTTTAGAGTAAAATATGTATGGTATCTACCTAGTTATGATACCAGTATTATCTCCCTTAAAGTAGCCATTTTACCCTTAAATTTATCTTTTAGAAACAAAATATTTTAACAGTATTCGTATACATTTTTAGATTGTTTAGATTTTTTCAAATGACTTTTTAGCTACATATTGCCATTGAATCTTTAATAGAACGACCTCAAGGCTACTAGTTTATCTTCTTAAGCGTAAATTCCTTCATTCAATAACTTGTGAGATCTATTAGTGTCAGATAAATTCAATTCAACGGTCAACGATATTTACATCTGAACCCTACATTTCGAATTAGCACTTTGGAAAATAAACCTTCGATTACTTACGCACACAGCATAATAAACTATCCAAAATTAAATGGAAATATGATAAGATGGCAACATTCGAATGCACTTGCATGTACTCTCCCATCTATTCGCATCTGGGTGCAGGATATTAATGAATTTCCTCGTCAGAGCGGCACGTGATTAGTTCGCTAATACGATTACTTGTCTCCTCCAGAGCGCTCGTGGGCATTGTATCAGGTAACGCGACCATCGATGTATGACGTACACCACCCCACACCTGCCGTGTAGTACGTCACAGTACTTATTACTGGCACTAACAATCGGAATAATTAGTAATGCGGGACATTGCGGGTGCTTAAGATGGGAACGGACATTATGTGCGAGCTTGCTATATACTTGAGTAGGCATTATCACCACTCGCTACTGTCTTTGTCACAATTAACTATGCGACTTATTACTTAATTGCAGTCGACGATCCAACGTTTCTAACAGGTTTTCGAATTGTAGTGTATGCTTTACTGGTGCCGACGGCTTCCTATCATCTATATGCGCCACTGGTTTTGCTGTATGTTTATGAACTGCTAACCGTTGATCATCAGACGACAGGCCTCATTGGTTTACTATAGAAAATATATATATAATACTATAATCATACAATTAAATATATGTGTATGTTTGAGTCATCTCGAAAAGGAAACCATATTCTGTTCGACTGCCGAATTTGACAATGTTTTATAGTAGTACCAAAGGATCGTAGATAGCTTCTGAACCATATTACTTTTTATATTGATAAAGGATCTCCAAAAGTGTTAAATTAAGAAAAACAAATTTAGAAAAAGAGAAAGTAGCCTAATAAATTTAATATATGCCACTGTTTAGAACAAAGTTTTTTTTTTATTGTATAGGGGGCATACGAGCAGACGCATCACCTGATGGTAAGCGATTACCGCCGCCCATGGACACCCGCAACACCAAAAGCGTCACTAGTGCGTTGCAGACCTCTGGGGGTAGGGGAGAGGAAATGAGGGGGAGGGTTTGGGTATGGGCCTACGGTATCCTCACTCACTCGAAGAAACACAGCGCAAGCGCTATTTCACACCGGTTTTCTGTGAGGCCGTGGTATCACTCCGGTAGAGCCGGCCCATTCATGCCGAAGCGTGGCTCTCCCACTGTACATGTAGGCGTTATATTGTTCTAGTTTCTTTAATAAACCACCAGTTATAATTACATTTAATAGGAGAAAACATAAGTTTCACTCTATTTATTGTTTGTTGAATACCTAGCTTTAGCCAGCTTAGTAAGTCAGTAGACTTGCATTTAGTATAAAACTTGTGCATTTCGCAGAAAAGACTAAAGGAAGGACTGTATAGCCGTTAAGTGGATCAATATTTTTGTTAATGCATTTCATAAAAATAAATAATTATTATATCGATTAGTTACTAGTGTTAACTTAAGGTACGTAAAGAAATTCTCAAGAATAACGTTGATTTTTGTAACTTAAGTCAGTAAACAGCAAAATAACTCTCCAAAAGGGGATTAACGTTTCCAACCGAAATGTATCATGTATACACATATATCAGATTCGAGGTCAATTGGTGCGTTATAAAGCGGTAGAATTTCAAGCATTATGTCGCATTGTTTAGTCATAAGTGACCAATTAAATTGTACAAAACGAGACTCCATACTTACGTTCGTATATAAGTGTTTTCGTATGAGAGTTTTTATGGGCCTCCCATGAGGGTAAACCGACCGTATAGAGATATAAATCAACTTCATTTTGTGATTTTGCAAGACTCCTTGCAGCCACAATACCCGATATTTACATATAAACATTATTTTCGTGTGTTATATTTGTACGGGTAATTCAATATTTTCGAACCAATACGGCTAATAGGCTGGCATCCGATTACGCTACGGTATTAATTCATAACACAGGCACTTCATTTTCTTATTGTTGTGTATATTTTTTCTTTTATTGTGCTTGATTTTACTGAGAAACGGTGTAATGAAAGGTTTGAAATTGCTGCCCTGGGTATGACTTGGTCTACATACGTGTGCGATAAATAAATTTATATATGTGTAAATCTTCGTACTGTTGGTTTTATTTGTGACATGTGAAACAGCTTAGCTCTACAGAGATTTGAGAAATAAAATTTTGTATCGGTTAGTACCGGGTCGGGTCGTATAGTTTTAGGCTATGAATGATTAACGAGAAACACACCGCGTTAGCAGTTTAACAAAAGATAGCTCATGAGTAGAATTATCTAGATATAAAGTTAGAAATATAAAAATACTTTCAGTCCCTACTTTTATGTTTAAAGAACCGAAATTCAATACTATGACTGTATTTTTTAGACTGTCGTTCATAGTAATTTCTATAACTATGACCGACAGTCTACATAAAAGTAAGGACTGAAATAAATGAAGTATTTTTATAAATCAAATGCAGTTAATCATAATTACTTCTAAAGTAAGTAATACTGTCCATTCTAGACGACAGCAGTGTCTGCAAACTTTTCGCTCGTTAACGGAGCGACGGGAAGCAAGAAGGAAGAATTTTTTATCTACAATATTTCTCAAAGGATCTTTATTGAAGATTTTTATTAGAAAACCGATGGAACTTCAATGTCTAGCTCGATATGTAACTCGTTATTAAGTGACGCTTTTGAAAGCAGATATTTACAATTAAACGTGGTAGGAAACCATAACATTTTCATCTTCTAGCGTTTTATGTTAAATTCTAACAAATGCACATTATGAGAGCGTAGTAAAGAAAACTTTCATGTTTTTACTCATGTGTGTGTTTCGGGGATATCCCGACTAGTTCGTACCAAAGAGGACCCTTTTTCACGGTGTCAGACATCTCACCGATCCTCTTAAATAAAATTGAATGAAAGTTAAAATCTTTTTAAAGATAAATATATATCCGCCCTGTCGAATATTCAGTTACAATGTTTTTTTTTAATTTGTTAATTAGTAGTTTGCTTAGTATAATAGGAAGTTAATTTATATATATATATACATATATAAATCTAAGGAGAAGTCTAAGTCCAACAGTTGACTGTTAAGGGCTGTACAAGGAATAAATAAATCTTTATAGTGGTGATACATGGTATGGTCCATTCGTTTAGATAGTTTCGGTGCACCCGCACACAACTGTGGTTATTGTTGTCAATCAATCAATACTAATATATTAATTAAAACAACAGCGACAAATCATACTTGCTTGTGGTACGCCGCAGACGGGCCCTTTGATTTTGTGACGGCTTGAAGGCGACGTCGCGTCGGCGCGTTCAAGGTGACCGTATCAAAGCGAATGGAATATATACCTACCCGTAATTTGAAAATAGCACCTTACCTTGCTGAAAGTGTTTTTCAGTTTCTTAATATTCACCGCCTTAATAAAATATTCTCAATGTTCTTGTTTTATATGTTTATTTTCTAAGAACTATATCATTAACGAAATATCTTGAGAATTAGTTATCGTAAATTAGTCCCGAATAAAATAGTGGAATATTAAAGAATAACGAATAACTCATTGTGCGTTTATAATCATCAACAACATTTGAGATCCACTGGGAAATTAGATGTTTTAGGCTGCTGCGCTGTTCAAACGTTTTAGCATAAGATTTGTGTCTACTCCAAACCACACTTGTTACTTTTCGTAAGGTAATTATTTTCAGCATTATAGTCCGGCCACTCAGAGAATGCGTTTCTGACACTTGTAAATTCGTCATGAGTAGTGATGTACCACGAATAACATTAATAATATTTGGTAACAGTACTTATTTATACTCGTAGCATTCATTATGCATAATTATTCATTTTTTTTTTTTATTATATTTCAAACACAATATTAACAAAATTTTTGATGGATGAATTAAATTTAATCGTAATTTTTGAATGAAACAAAGGGAAAGAAAATAAAAATACTGTATTTATTGGAAAATATATATTACGAAATACATGTTTTAAGATTTCGATAATGTCAAATCAAAATTTAATCCGACTCCGATTCGCTTGAGGACTCGCTGTCATCTTCACCAACATGTATTATCATGTTATTCTCAATCATAGTGTCTATACGAATATTGCGGTTAAAGTTATCAAATATATATTTTTTAGTTTTTTCAACAACCTTTATCCAGTCATCTCTTGTGACTTTTTCGCATGCTTCTTTTAAAAGCGTCTTCATCTTTTTTATGCCATATGGTGGAGACGTATTATGGCGGGCTGCATAACTTTTAATTTGAGCCAAGATTAGCTCTATGGCATTATACAAGCCATCAATTCCTCTTTTCTAATAGCTTGAGAAGGTGCTTTATTTATGTGCTTATTTATTTGCACCGAATGATAAGGGGCGTTATCCATTATTCCATTATTGCTTGATTATTAGTTCACGGGTTTCACTTTTCAATGGATGACCGCTTTTCGACATTATTTTTAAGCACCAAAAGTACAAAACAGTAAAATTCTAAACAAATTAGCGCAGAGGTACAAATAAACAACAATAACAATCACGAGAAAACCCCCCATAACGAGAAAACTGGAAAACGTAGTCTATGCGCGCAAGACGACAAGAGATGACTGTTCGTGTATGTCACAAAATGACGGTCCTCACAACGCTATTTTGTATTACCAATTTTTTACCAGAAATATAAAGGGATAAAAATAGTTTTCCATTTATTTTCAATTCATCTGACTGATATCACGACAATTATTTTCTTAAGTTTGGTTTGGTCGTACTTATATCGTATTATAAACTATATTAAATATGTGTTAAGTACATTATACACACTCTCGAATAATTTCTCCGATGTCCCCAGGAACTTTAATGTCGTTCGTATAAATGCCCAAAGCATTTCGGCACATTTCCCTGAAATGGTGACAACATTCGACTGTACGACATCCTTACATACTTTGGAACTCATCTTGTTTTACTGTTTTTTTGTGTATTCAATAAAGATAAATAAAAAAAAAAATAATTATATATTATAAATTATAACGTTTTATTTAACAATATATCGACCGACAGAATATATTACGATTACAAAAATACTCAGTTACAATTACCTATTATATTTTGTCACATCACTACAAAAACAAACTGTTGACATAACCTAGAAACATCGCAGTTTGACGTCGTTAGACTTTTAAAAATTATTGTTCTTAAATTAATTAATTAATTAATTGTTAATAACTTTAGCCCAAAATAAAACGTTTATTGTATATTGGCATGATTACTCAATTTTGAATGTTATTACTCATTATTAGGGTTAATAAAAGATATTTAATATTTTGCCATAAATTGTACGCCAGTTCAAAGTTACATCGCCCATTGGATCACGATCTGTCAGAAACGCATTCTCTCAGTGGCCAGACTATAATAAATTCATAATATAATATACAGCGCTTGATATTTTATTCTAATTGCTAATGTTCAAGTACAAATTGACACAGTATTTTAGGTGTACTTTTTAATAAATCGGTGAGCTCCGACCACCTGTTATTGGACACTATCATTAAACAAACGACATTGTTTCCAATACAATTTCGTAAGGTACATAATTGTAATGTACCACGATACAACTTATAATTGCTTTATTCAATTTAATTGGCCGTATTGTGTTTTTTCATGAACTGCTAAGGAATAAATAAAATAGGGTGAGGTTTAAACTTTTTGTTAGATATTTTTTTAGGCCTACTACGAAATAAAAACAAATAACACCTAAACTCAGAACAAAAATTTGTGAATCACACAAAGTAAGCACAAGTAAATATCTACAACAGTAAGCACAGTAAAAAAGGGCGACCTGACCGATTAAATCACTACACCATATCACCTGCTACGTTTTCTATACGGTTCTTTCGCATAAACGTAATTGTTGTTTGAATTCAATATTACAGTGAAATTAAGTTCCATTGTCCTTGTCATCCTTACGTATTATGTTCAGGAATTATAGATGATATTCTGGCCTACAATCAAGGGGACAGGATGATTGGCATACGTGTTGGAAACATGCAGTTAAAAATCAAAATATGTAGATTACAACATAAACATGTGAACTTGTTAACATTTATTCTTGAGAGTGTCCTGTTTTTTAAAAATTAGAACTAAGATAGGTCGCAATTCGTACCTCATATCAATCTAGAACTAGAACTAAAGTCGCCCCCAAGAAGCTCTAATTATCCTGGTCTTGGGTAGTTCACCCCTTTACATTCTTCAAATCTTTTAGTCCATCGTGCCGATAATTTTAAACATTAGAAATTTGACCTTATGAAGCTAGGGATTTGGTGAATAATTATTAAAAAATATCACCAAGCATATACTGTCACTTTTATCATAGTATTGCCCAATAATAAAAACACAAATTTTAAATGTAGCGTAATCTAGTTGGTTGGTGTCGATTGTTACTTACTTTTTGCTTGGCTACGGCGTTCAATCAAAAATTATACTCTTAAAAACATTCAAAATAAACATTCTTTAGGTATAAATTTATCATCATCAATCATTCAAATCCATTCTAAAGCACTACTCTCCGTATTTCAGTTACCACCCGTCTGCGTTTACAAATGCGTTTCACCTCTCGCTTCCCCACGTATCGCCCCGCCTTCGCCTATGTAGTACCGTTCCCAACGCAAGCGCCGACGCGCGTGTATTATTCTTTCGTATTGCTTTCGTAATTTCATTCTTGTTTATTGTTTCTCTGATCAGTGAATTATTAATAAACTACCTATTAAGTAAACTACTAGTCAGGTTCGCAGATATTTCCGACCTACTTATACAGCGTAACAAAGCAAAAAAATATCATGATTAATAATATTAATAAGAGATTTTACTGTAGTAATCCAAATTCTGATAAACATACTTATAAATCTCTACAAAATATGATAAAATTAAAGATATTAGTTAAATAAAAAAATACTATGCTATAGAACAAAATCACATATCGCAGTTATTTGATCTGGATGGGACTCTAAACAAACTCAATTTCTCTTTTGTTTCACGTATTTAAATTTTACATATGAAATGCATTATGCCCTAAAACAACATACATCACAAATTATTTTCATTCCTAATCTTAAAAAAAATCTTTTGACGGCCTACGGGCTACGCTTGTGTCTGAATATACAAACAATTGTACTGTAAGTCAAATTTAGTCTGAGATATTTAGGGCTACAATAAAGAATGAACTTAAAAGACCCGCGTTCTCGTTCCAATCGAGCCGTTTATGCTCCCTCAATTATATTGTGCCAAATTTAATATTCACAATAAATCGCTATAGTTTCTATATTTGTAGCAACAAGCCCACGACATGCGACCTCCGAGACTCAAATATAAATAACTGCCGTATGTGTGTGTGCAAGATTTGTGTGTGTTTACAGCACACGAATTACATTTCACAAGCAAGCGAAACAATACGACTTTGTTAAACCCGCGGCACACCGCACGCGTAAATATATAGAAATACTAGCTT
The DNA here is from genome assembly GCA_916048165.1 of Spilarctia lutea. Classification (NCBI taxonomy): domain Eukaryota; kingdom Metazoa; phylum Arthropoda; class Insecta; order Lepidoptera; family Erebidae; genus Spilarctia; species Spilarctia lutea. Next base: position 24,545,912 of record OU696470.1, on the reverse strand, counting down.
TCGACCGCGGCTAATCTCGCATTTAATAAAAAGTATCCTAGGTTACTTCTAATACCTCCAAGAATACAACAGAGTACAAACTGACTTTCACCTTTATAATATTAGTGTGATTATTATTAGGATACTTTATCACTTACTATATGTTCTTTAATTTAATAATTTCAGGCTCAATACCATCAGTTTGTCTCATAGGGCGCAGCTCCAGGTATTCCCATCCGACTGCACTAAGGCAAAAATCCATACTTACCCATATTATAAATGCGAAAGTAACTCAGTCTGTCTGTCACACTTTCACGGCCAAACCGCTGCACCGATCTCAATGAAATTTGACATGTACTTAGATACTTTTGTTCTTGAGAAAGGGCATAGGGTACTCTTTACTGCGATAACCGACAGACAAGCGCGCGAAGCTGCGAGTAAAAGCTAGTTTGTTATTCAGTTCCGATTTTATTATTTGTAAGTTATCACAACTTTTTTGATAGCTGCGTGAAAAGCAAAGTTCCATCATCAAACTATATGATAACAGTTTCAAACATTAACATTGCTAGCCTTTCTTTTGCCCATGTAGCCTCTTATCCAAATTGACGTATAGATGAAATGACTTTTTAAAAACGTTTCATTTCACACATTATCAGATAGTTAATCATGTAAAGAGAAGATGGTTTAAATAACTTTTATAAAATGGTTAGAGAAGATGGTTTAAATAACTTTCGTAATTTTTAATAACATTTCAGATACTCTCTAACGAAATGTGTTGTTGAATAAATTGAATATCATACAAAATTTTAATAGCACGTTGAATTTAAAATTCAAATAATGTCCTATAGCTACGACATCGCTCTCGTTGCTTGCGAGATGCATTCCATTTTAATTTTAAATTAATGCAATAAATCTCAATAATGTCTGTCAATAAGATACATTACAATATGGAACGATTTCGCACTTTCATTAAAACCGTTCGTTTTTACAATATAATTATTGTAGCTACAATACGTACGTAGCTGGACGCAGCATTTTAGTATCGTGTCTTTGTGTGTGGCGGGGAATTAAACATTAAATGCATGAAATATGCTCTGATTTGAAACAATGGCAAAATATACATATAATAACATCAATGAATAACAATGGAGTATAAATTATCATTTAAACTGTTGTATATTTTATAAAATATAGCCCTTGTGTTTTGTTTAAACAAAAATACAAGCATATAATTTGTTTGAGTGTATGTTAATCGCGCGAATTGTGGAGCTGCACCCATTTTGTATCTATTTCTTGTTTTAAAACATATGAACAATTCGAAGAATATAATTAATAGTGGATGGCCAAAGTGTCTTTTTATAACATTTTCAAGAAAAGTAATGGACATCTCAGGTTACAGACGTTAATATCAATAATCAAACCTAGTGAAGTTGCTCTCTAAAGGTAATCTAATGGCTCAAAAACAGTATATCTCTTATACAGTTTAAAAAATCGTGTAAGTAGCCACGTGAGCGTAACTCGGTGCTGCCAAAATAAAATCATTTTCAATTATGACACGTAATGGCCGTCAGCGCTGAGCGTGCCCGTAGAAGTCATAAAACACGGGCCGTCCGTCGCAGTGCACGGCCCCCGGTACGAATAAGAAGCAGAATGTCCCCCCCGCGACACGACTACCGTGGTCCGACCGCACGACTAACTTGTAAGATGATTTTTTCGTGATCTGACGTTCATTGTTCAGTAGCAGTTACGATTCGATCTGAATTGTTTACATCCACCACTGCGGTGGTCGATGTAGGTATCTAACGGCACGGCATTACGGATGTCGTGATTTTTATACTGACACTGATTCTTACAAGGCGTCGTCGCTGTAATTACTTGCCTAACTACACAAAAGATTTATTTTGTTTTCAAGAAAGACAAATAGGACATTTCATCGTAATATACATTCGCTGACTGAAAGTCTTGAAGCCTTAGACAACTTTTTGCAACCTTTTTTTTACAACTTGTCATATCATATATCTACTACAAAGGAATATGAAAGTGTATCATATCCATTACGTTACTTCTATTATAAAGAGAAAAACGTCATTCATAACAAAACAAAGGCTTGTGACAATGACAAGCACAGCATTGATGCCTTTGATACAACGACAAATACTCTTATAATAGACTTATATTCAAAAGGTATTTCAAAGAATTTTTCCACAATACCACGTTGATGGCGCGTAACGGCACTGTTAGTTCAGTTATAAGAAAATGCCAATCGTAATAGCCTCCATACGTTATGGAAAATAGAGTACAATAGCAACAACTTGTATTTCGCAAACGGAAACAATGTTCCAGATATCTTCAGGTGGGTACAATCGTCGGCGAAAGTGTAGTCGGACCGCCAATTAATTACTACTATTAAAAAACTCGCCCTTGCTACGGTTCAGAGAATAAAATGTTAAGTTAACTTTGTTTGTTACGCTTTTGTTTTTTCAGTACAGTTGGCTCTTTTTCTATACATGTATATTTAATAAATTTAGTTTCTGTGACGATTATTACACGTGGTTAATCATTGATGTAACTTTTGGCCCTTTGACCATAATTAAAATGATCTCTTACTTCCACCACAATACACCTACCTCACAAAATTTCCACATCTCCCAAAGGTTGGCTGGTAGTTCTCTACCAGCCTGCCTTGCGCATTAAGTCCGCCGTTGAACATGTGTGCATGAAGTTTTAAAATAAATAAAATAAATAAATAAAGTGGGACCTTTAATAGTGCATGTGATTATGATATCCCCGGTCCGATTGCTTAATTGATTCAGGGATTCTTTCAGCGAGTTAGTTTTTATATGAGAAATTGTAAATCTTTTTTAATTACAGCTCGGCGATTACGACTAGAAATATATGTATAAATTTATAAAATAGAAATAAATGAAAGTGATAATATAACTAAATATCAACTTACTGGTATATTTATAGGAATCCCATAAAATAATATTCTAATCATAATGTTTTACACACATTTTTTTATCAATTTATACAAAATATACGATTCAATGACAAACTTCATCAGTTTGATTTTCAAAAATACGACTCAGAATTCGTCAAAAATTACAGTCAGTAGGAACAGAGCAAAAGTTGAACGACAAAAAGTCTTTATTAGCGCCATTACAATTTTTACAAGGCTTTTATTACACTTTAGTAGGCGACTGTACGTGCCTTCAGCAAGCCTCTCGGCTCTACACTTAATGCAGTTATGCAAAACACTGCAAATATCTCGTTTGCCTCCATCTACTTGCTTGAACTGCCCTGTTTTTTTCTGTTCCCTGTATTTGCCATGAAAAATACATTTTCATTATCGCTCCGATACTTAAAGTGCCATACTTCATTAATAGTACATTTTTTTAAACGCTACGATTAAATATTTTATGCCATATTATAAAGACATTTTAAACGTTGTAGTTTTAACACAAAGCCACTACAGACTGCCTTTAATTGTCCACTGCTGGACATAGACCCAAGTTCCTTATATCTGGTAATTAAATTTATTCTCATATACCTATACAGAATTAGACAAAGATAATTTAAAAATACATTATTACTTTCTGTAAACATACAGTTTTTTAGGGATTTTGAAAAGGAATAGGTTCTCATTATAACTCACAAGCAATCAAAATACTTCCGAGTGGCGAAGACTCTCTTTGGACTAATTGGACCCTTAGCCTTCCTACATCGGACTACCAGTCGTAGACAGTAGATCCAACTTTTTATTGCATTGTCAAACGCTTTGATAGATCCTTTTTAGTTCGGGTTACCGAAGTATGGAGTGAAATGCCGTCCTCTATTTTTACCGGCAATTATAAACGTTCGAGATCAGAGTGCTTAGCGATGAAAAAGTAGAAAGAGAGCTCTAGAATCAAAAGGTAACACTGAAGGAGACAATTAAACGTTTATGAAATATTACGATAACATGCGCTACACCCTCTTAAAATTAATAACTTTGTTAATTTCATACCGTTTATTGTGTGATAGCTATACAAATTCTCCTTTCACATTGTAAGTAATATTTTAATTAAACCCTAATAGGTTTTCTATAGTATAACATTAATACATTATCAATTTAACGCTCATAATCACATTGAAGAGGTAGAACAAAATACACACGTACTCATAAAAGTAATCGGATCGAAAATCCGGCAGTTATGCAAACACGCCATTGTTTGATATCTCGCGATATTTTCACCGTTTTGGTCTGCTCTACCGCCAATTTGCCGGTCGGATGACCTCACTTAGACCTCTTTCCCTCACGCCGAAGATGCAAACCTTCCGTTGCGTCACTCTCGTCCTAATTTAAATAACATTAGTACTCAAACAATCGTATACTTTCTTCGTATTTGTAAAATTTTATCAAATTTATGCATCGACAAGTTAAGATTGGCACTCATTGTGGATGTGGAAAAGTTGGAAAGCTTCGTTCTTATCTGTAAAGTTTCGAATACAACTTATATTGTATTCAGAGTCTTCGTACGTAATTTAACTTTGGAAACACCATTCTTATTACTTCATCTAATTAAGATTGCGTTGAGAACAGTTTATATTTCGCCGTGCAGAAACTTGTAGTCTGCACGTTCCGACTAGTATCTTAAATATAATTACATCTAAACTTTTAAATAAATTCAATTTATGAAAACACTATTCTATAAATCTTTCTGAATTTTATGATAGAATACGAAATAGCTACATTGCAATTCAAAACTGTTAAGAATTTGTTATTTAAATTGCATCGCAAGTGACGAGCACCTCGGCTGATACTGGTGTCAATGTCCTTAAACTCAACATAGGTCATTCCTTGGTAGGGAAATCGTTCTTATTTTATATATAAAACATTTAAAACTATATAACATAGCTGTAAAGAATACGACGCTTATTAATTAACGTTCGAACTTTCGCATTCCGTGATGTATAACCCAAAATAAATGGGATATAACTATCGAATCACCTTGAATGTAAAAGATAAAAGTGTGTAAAAGCTATTGAATTTCATAGCGTAAATCCCTAAACCAATAACTATACCTAGAGGCATGTTAATTATTTGTATATTAAACACCGTATAAGCGTCGTTAATAGTTAATTCTTTGGTTGGCAGGAATTTAACATGTTACATTAATTATTTAAGTTTTATATATATAATTATGTGTTTACAAGATAGCTATAAAAAGACAATAATGAAGTTGATAGACTAAAGTTAAGTTTAAGAATTGAAAAATTACAGTGGTGTAAAGTTTCACGTTTCCAAGAATGAGCTAAGATTAAATTGCTGCCTTTTAAATGAGAATTGTTTTATTTATACATGCTGTGCAAAACTTTCGCTGACTTGAAATTCATTGCTATTGAACACTGGTTTTAAATATTGGACTATATTCTTCTTTTCTATTTTCTAACACGACTTTGCGAAAATATGATTTAACTTATGTTTATAGCGGTCTGTCAGTTGTCTATTTACCTTTGAAAAAATTAAATGATTAAATAGTTCAGTTTAGGTATGGCTACACTGCCTGCTTTATTATTCAGTGGGTTGATATGGCCTCCATACAAATACCGAAATTTCACTTTTAATTTTCTTTAATAATGAACTAAGTGCTTCCGTAGTATTTGATTTTGAATCCATTATGTGGGAACCACTAGTTAGATTGAGATAACTGTCTTTTGGCGGGCGGACGGCTGGCGCCGGCGCCTTGGCTCATGTGCGGCTAATAATATATTTTCTACTGCATATATACGTAGTTCCGATATAACATTAGTGTTAGAGTTGCGTTGGTAATTATTAAATTATTTAATTCGTTAGTTTTCCCAACATGTTTTGAGGTTTCCGTCATTATAAAAATGTAACTGTAGCACATACATTAACGTCCTTTTTTATTTTAACGTCTTCAATCAAATTTGATTTGTATTTAGCAAATTTAATATTTTGACATGACTGCACGGTTGGCCTAGTGGTTTAAGAAGTCGCCGCGCCGCTTTCTACTGCGCCAAGTGTTGTGGGTTCAAATCCTACATGGCATAAATAACACTTTGTGTGATTCATAAATTGTTGTTATGATTCTAGGTGTTCTTTGTGTCCGTTTCATATATGTTTGTAAAGTTCCTTGCGACACAGGACACATATTCCTAAAGAGCGGTCATAAGGACTGCCGATTTCATAATGTTTACATTAAAACTATAAACATCAAACATTAGCATGGCGGTGACGCGAACTTAGAAGATTTTCTCCTACCAAAAAGTGGTCAATGCGGCTAAGGTGTGTGCAACTTTGATAATGGTGGGATGGCGGTACCTCAGCACCTAAAATACTAACAAGCAAACATGGATTTCTATACAAATATTGAGTCTGCTGATTTAATAAAAAAAAATCCGCGTGAATAAATTTATATAATGTTGTTACAAAATTTTCTGACTTATCAAATTGGTAACCTTTGAATTTTTTTTCGGTTAAAACAAAAGAACACTTAAATATACCTACCGAAACATTAAGGGCCAATTTCACCAGTAAGTAATTTGCTATGCTTATAACTGACAAGGTTGCTGACATATTATTATGTATGGTTATCTGACAAATTTGTCTTTATCCGAAACTTGAGACAACAACAGAAATAGCATTTCGGTAACTTTACAAGTTAATGATGAACCTAGCCCTAAATACACCTACTTACAGAAATCGGACATGATTGGATAAAACAACCTAAGCAGTGTCACATTACGTGAAATACTGTAACATACCGACAGTGATATTTTTATGTTAATTTTGTTTAGCATTCCATCACCACTAAATGAATGTTTATTTTTTCGCATCTATATTGCTGTATATTGTCAGCATCAGAATCGTGCCAAAATTTATGTTTTGACATAAATTAAAATGGCGATCCGCCACGTCATCCCGTAATGTACTATTTAGTAAAAGTAAAACATTATGCTTGGGTAACAACCCAGGGCTGTCTCTCCATTTCAAGTTGCAGTAGGAGAAAATCTTGAGGAATAGTAATTTATAATTATTATATAACTAGCAATGTGTTGCATCTCATTATCTGTGAAAGAAATGAAGAAGAAGAGAGAATGCTTTGCAGAAATACTAATAAAAAGCCTCAACTTTAAGAAACTTCAATAACCTCACATTATTTATAAAAGAGAGCTTACCTTCTGGTAATTATGAACTACTTTTTCATCATAAAAGTGCAGTTGAATATTGTTCGAAAAAATTTAAAAACTAGAACAATAAATTGCTAATGATGAGCGATACACAGTCGCCTATGTAAGATATCTACCATATGCAATTCTCGTGTCGCGTTCTTGCTCAGGATGAACTCCAAAACTATACAACCGATTTTCACTTCTTTTTTAATGTGTGTTGCTGGCATGGCTAAGATACTCGTAGAATAGTTAATATCACGCTTATACCAATAGAAACCGAGCATGTTTGATTAACGTAACGTAAGACGATATAGGTGCTTTAATGCTCAAAACATTGGCAATTTAAATAGATAGAACTCATGTTCGAACATCAATTAGCAATTAAATATTACCTGTAACACACAGGTAATATTAAATAAACATAAATCATTTATTTCCAATATTGGTGTTATAATTTAATGTTTAGTGGATTTCCCAATCATTTTCATTAACCGTATCATATATATTCACGTATTGCATCATTAGACACAGCCACATCACAGTTAAATTTATGCATATAAAATCATTTAATACTGTGTCGCACCGTATCTACGCCAGACTGACCATACGCGAGAGTGGCGACCCTTTATTTATATAAGTTGTTAATAATTATTTAGGCCAAGGGGTGCAGGTAGTTATGCTACTGCCGAATTAGGAGTAGTCAATCTATTAATTAGTGCGTATTAGATAAGACTGATGAGCCAATATTCTGTCCCAATTCTCAATTTTATTTTGTTTTAATTAAAGGTTAAGTCTGCTGCCAGCTGAGTGGACATTAATCCCTGATAGCCAAATGCCAATTTATCTGTCAAACAACTACAGATTTCGGTTTCGCAATTCGTGGATAGAGGCATACGTGTGAGATATGCATATATTTATCAACAACTTTTATTACATAATAGGCAAATAATTATCTGAAACTTTAACAAGAATTGGTGAAACTGGCCCTTAAAACCCCCCCTTAAGTGTTAAATCGCCTGATAGTTTGGTTGGTTTCTTAATCAATATGAAGATTGTACATTAGAAGAAGAAGGAGAGCGTACATTATAACGATTCGATATCGGCCGACAAATAAGCCAAAAACCAACCCGATTAAACTATCTTCCTATTAAAAAGATTGTAGTCTGCGGGGTCTCTTAGACTAAAAACTAAATAAGTTTTTATGTAGGTACTGAGAATTAAATGAGAGTCGGCAGCAACAAAGATTAAATTTTAAATTACTAGAAACATTTAAATTTTAGCATTCAGTGTTGTAAATCTACCCGTTTGTGAATCAAGAGTCTTCGAGGAATGAGAATTATTTTGTTTTGAATATTTTATAATTTAGACATTTTTATATCGTTCAACACAATATTAACCACGTTAACTGCTGTAAATGGTTAAAGTAAATATTCTTCTACATGAATAACTTTCTTCTGAATCTGTACAGAGACGGGACCAGTTTTTGTGGTAATGTGGTTTCCAACTGATTAGTAGCGTAACAGCAATTCTAATACAGCATTTTAAGATACTTTTATTTCATTCAAAGATATATTTCTTATACCATCTCGTAGTTCGAGTTCGTTCCAGTCCTATCTAGTGCCATCTGGAAAATCCCAGTCCTCCGACAGACAAAAAAGTATGCAGCATTCCTAGAATTTGCTTAACAGTATTTTATAACCAGTTTGGAATGTTATATTAAGCCTTAAAAAATATATAGCGTGAAGTTGTCTTTCTTTAGCACCAATAGCAAGTTAACAACTAATTAGATATATGACTATCTATCAGATAAATATAAAAATTGCTAAATGGTCGTAGGTGTAGGGTGTCATCCCTGGCGATTGTGAGAGACGCGAGCGGGAGGCGCCAGCAGCTGGCGGCGGCGAAGGAACCTCACAAATATATAACAATAGTGGAGATGAGAGTGAGTCGCTAGATCAAAGCCGGGCTACGCCGCCGACGCGCTTTGTTTACGCCAACGCCGGCGAACCATCGACTAATCAACCAACTGATTAATTTAATTAAACATTACGAGAAAGTTTTGTTTATTTTACGTTTCCTCGGGCCCACATGCGAGTTCAAAGGAAATACACCGGGAATGTAAACACGAGTATATTGTTGGGACGTACGTGAAGCGAGACGTATTGTATGAGTCGTGACGCCTATGTGACACCTATTCTATAAGACGTGAATACGTAAAGCTGTAGTTGACACGCTCCTAGCAACGCACAGGAGATACGAAATCAGAACAATAACAGAAGATTACCTTTGCCTTTGCCAATATTCAGATGTTTACACGATAAATGAGAGCAAAATATTATATAAATTATCCTTTATCAGAGAGGTCATTCATAAAATAATACTATTTTCGTAGTATTAAAAACAAGAGTTAGTAAGCAACACATTTGGTCTAAATGCTTCAGTTTGTAAGTGAGTAGGTTCACCTCCGAAGCTTATCAGCATCGATATCAGCGGTAGCTAATTGAAACAATGTAAACAGGCCGCCTAACTACTTCTACACAAAGTTACTATAATTTTTAAACAAGAGAACTAATTGTACTCACTTGTGATCTCATTTTTACTCAAGCACTCTAATCATTGCGATGTGTAAAGTTGTCATTATTATACATTTACACCCTTTATATTTACAGCAATCATAGAACATACACATAATTTCATATCATGATGTAGGTAATTGTTTTACGATAGCGGAGAATTCAATTTTCTTAATTTTTTTAAATTTTATTACTTTTGAAAAGTGGCCGAACTACAGATGATTGAGTTAAATGACCTAAATGTTCCACTTTTCCAAGTGACTACGGGGCTCCAGTCCCTTAGTACGTCATCGGTAATAATATTAATTATGATTAATAATAAAGAAGGTCGGACGTTAAATAAATCGGAAATTCATTCGTCGACGGCCACGCTCGACAACTAATGGCACAAATTGAACGATAACACAATTATTGTACTAATCGTCTATTAAGATGGCGTCCGGGAGAGTTTCCGCGCCCTATTTATAATTAATTTACAACATTACTACCGCATATGTATGTATGTAGGGCCGCGTGTCTATTGTTTTGTTTTAATAATGCTTGCGAAAACTGACGCCACCGGTTTGCCCTTGTTATCATAAAATCATCTTATTTTGTTTCTATTTTCTTTGAGCAAATGGCTGGTAATGTAAAATCGTAACTCCTCGATTATACGTACGTCCCATTATTCATGATTTTGTAAATAAACATGAAGCTCATTCCTTCAAATCACAATTATTAATTGAAACTCTCAGTGAAATTATATCAAAAGCGTAAACGTTCTTGCGTTTTATGTGAATTGTTAAAATAAACATTGAAAAGTTTCTAAAGCTTATTGCAAACTGTCCCTCAATAGAAAAGGGTTGGGGGAAAAAATAACAGTTGATTAAAAAAGTGAAAAACACAAATGCGCAAAAGTTAAGCGGCAACTAATTAAAAACAAAAGGAAAGAACTTCCCAAATTACAAAACTTGCTTCTTTTTCGCTAGGTTTTGCTTTCGTCCTAGGTGGACGAAAGGGTTACGGAGAATCGTATGTTTCGATTTATAGCTAGTATGGTTTAGATCTAATCATACTGACACGTCAAAGACTTATAGTGGTTTCGCATATTTTTAACGTTTTCATATTTTTCAACATAGATATTGCTGAATAGAGCGATTCACATCGTTCTGTACACAAATTCTAATCAAGGTCCTTTTTGTACTGCACAAGCATTGCATTTTGGTATTGTTCTTTTTATTGAAAAATATTGGAATCTTTATTACTTAAAAGCGGCGGTTGTTTGAAACCTAGGTGAGATAGAAATTTTAAATTTATTGGCTTTGTTTTGTAAAGTTTTGGAGAACTTTCAATATGTAAAATGCAATTTCCAGTACAACATCGAAATATTCAAAAGCATGTACATAACGTTTAAAAAATATTACCAATATTTAGTTTGGAAACGTGTTTAAGAGCTGTTGTTTAAAAACAGACCTTCGCTTGCTGATTCATTTTAAAATTCTATAAAATTAAGACACGAGCCCAAAAATGTGTAGGGAGATTTGTCATCTAATAATCATCACGTCGAACTGAACCGCGTTTGCGTCGATGTTCAACAATTAGATTGTTACCGTAGCCACATACATGCCTGACATTTTGCAACCTGTTTTGATTGAGTTTCAACGCTACTGGGACCTCAATAACTTCATTAATGCTCAGCTGTTGCCTGCCGGTCTTTACAAAAATGTTTCGTCAATGCTGTCATGTCATAATGTGGATATTCATTTCAGAGGTATAACGGGTCATCAGGTCTCTGTAATATTTGCAGTTGTCGGACAACTTTACTCAACTTTAAAGATACGTATTGACATCGTTCTTAGCGTTATTTCTGCTTGTAGTGTGAAATGGTTACTTTAATTTGGCTATGTAATTACATTATTATATAAGATAAAAATTTAAATCAATTGGGTAACGCAAAGCTTAATAACAAAATTGTAAGGCAATGGGTAAAATTACAAAAGTATGTAGTTGAGTTTGAGTAGAGCATTGATTGGCTGTGTGTAACAATAGCTTTAGTAACAATTCACAACACACAACAAAACAATAGCTTCAAGTAAATTGACAGAACACAAGTGAAACATCTGTTCTACTTTTTGACGTTTGCTGGAGAATAAAATAAATACGCGGAGTGGAACGTTCGTGTCGTGTTGTTACAAATCGAAATTAATAACTAAACCAATATCAAAAACATTTTCAGTAAATAAGTATGTGTTTATGAATATGTGTCGAAAGTGTTTTATAACATTTGTTTTCTCTGTCGTGTAAAATTTAACAAAAATGTAACAAATACCGATGGAATTAATCAATAAGCCCCTACCTATAAAATTTAAGTGTTTGTTTGTAATTTTAAATTAACAGTTTTTTCACTTATTGCATATGAAAGTATAAATGGTACTTACATCAACAAAACAAATTTGAAAATTTAGTCTGTCCGTTTGGTTGTACCGGCTAATATCTGGAACGGCTTTTGACAGTTCCTTCTCTGGCAGATAGCTGATTAATTAAAGAGTAACTTAGGCTTTTTTTAGACTAACTTCGCCCGCCGTTAATACTGTGAGGCCAAGTTTATATGTAATAAAACTTATAACCTTAACAGACAGCTTTTGACGTCAAGTAACAAGTCTTAATGTTCCTGTAATTTTTAAAACTAATATCAAATATTACAACAAAAAGAAATAGTTATTATCTTTTATTAACAATTAAATTATTACTTACACAATGACTTTTAACGTAATAATGTACTGATACTAATAATATTTAATAAATAGATAGCCACTATTATTATTTATTGATTTTCCCGTGCCTCAGAGAGCACGTCAAGCCGTCGCCGTCAGTCCCAGTTGTCATGAATATCTATGGCAATCGTAATTGGTAGTCAGAGCCCACAAATATACAGATAACTAGTTCAACCTTCACATGCAGGTCGCGTCCAGGGTTGCGAAGATCTGATGCCAGTCGCTCCGTAGACATAACTGATATTCAGGTATAAACGGTTGAACTAGTAGCCGACCCCAAATAATCTTGGGAATAATAAAGGCTAGGAAGATATATACTATTCATTTGTTATCCAGGATTTACCAATTTTAGTACAACAAAGCGCTAAACTAACGTACTGTAAACTAAACGATAGTAATAATACTATAATTGCTACTATATGTACTTATTTAAGTTAGCAGTAAAATGACACCCAACATACAACAAAGCATCCTACCGTAAAACGTTTTAATAAAAGTGTACCAAATGAACATAAAACGATTTCCAAATTCATTTGAAAATACCTACTTTGTATACGGTCATATTGTTTGCATCAAATATATAAAAGTTTAACGTTTGTTTATCTATGATACAATTGTATACGTTTGTAGCCGACGATCTAAAAAAAAACTCGATATATGAATGTCGTAGTTTATGGTCTGCACAGAGTATTTATTATTTACTCGTTTTATATATACTCATATCGTTTTAGCAGCTCAATAATAGTACGTTATGACTATATAATATTGTCGTTACCATTACATGGATAATAGTCGTTTATAAATTAAATGTCCGTCAAAGTTTGTGTTGAATAATTCACGGCGTTCTTCAACGGCCCGTGTTGTAATTGTTAAGAGCTATATTCAGGGCTGCTGAAATAATTTATTGCATATGAAAATCAACTGTATGCCAATTATCTGCTATAAATAAAGGACAGATGGCGGTAGGAACTTTTTGGAGTGGTAGTTGAATTAAGTCATTATTTTTAGTGCTCGTGGTGATAAAACAGTTCAAAAGTCGTTAAGTTTGGTTCTCTTAGACAACTTACAGTTTCAGCTTATAAACTTTTTCCAATGGAATTTGGTGCGTACATTGAAAGAAAACCAAGATGTACTTTAGTCACGTTAGTCGGATCTCACAAGTGATGCTACTTCTCAACGAATCTCTTGACTTCTCGTAACTCACCTGCGATGGATACAAGCTAAACACGGCCTACTTGACATAAAAGTTTAAACTTTATTTAACGTGGTAATCATATTTTAAAATTATTGCATTCATTAAGATAAAGAATGTTTCAGATTAATTTCAGTTCAGCTTGCTGAATGTGAACAGTATTCCATTCATGTTTGGTAAGCACCTACTGTTAACATAAGTATTATTTTTATACATAAAAAAACAGGCTACCTATTTCTTCATCAAAATATATTTAGTAATTTAAAAGATACCGTTGTCATCTAAACATTTCAAGAAATGAGTAATGCCAAAGCTATGTGGTTGGTGCCAACCCTACAAGCAAGCTGCGGGGGTGGTATGGGGGGTATACGAGAGGGTGAAAATTAACATGTTTGTCTTGCTTACATTGTCGCTAACACTGAAACTACGCCTAAGTCAAATAAATTTCCTCCCGTTTAACATAAGTACATACAACTAATGTTTTAAGCAAACGGAGCACGGTAGAGCTCGACTTGCGTTTGTGCCCACTAATTAATGCTAAGAATTTAAACTTTTTGTATGTTCCTATGATTTTACCTAAGTTAGTTATATTGCTTGTTTAGGCGATATAAGAGGTACACTCCCGCCTTCGTGTTTACACAGTGAGCCGTACATATGAACGTAAGACTTCTGTATTATTCATTACATGTAACGTATCATTAGCTCGTTGTCTATGAAACCAACTTAAATAATTTCTGAGTAGTTTTAAAATGAGGACAAGGCATGACAATGTTGGTAAAAAGAAAAAAATACAGCATAAAAGGGTTTTCCCTTTTATGCTGTATTTTTTTTCTTTTATTATTATTAATTCAATTTAATTAGTTTCATTTAATAAAAACTATGCATAATTCGATTACGAATTGAAGATAATTTCCCCATTTGAACGTTTGATTTCTATTTAAATGAGTTTACTTATTTAAATATTATTATAGCACTCAGGTCATCTAAATAAATTAATTATTTGTGTCTAAGATGTAGAAAATGTAGGACAATACCGTCAAAAAAAACTTATAACAAAGGATTTAAAAAAGAAAAATGTTTAAGAAACAATATTTGCATGAATATATTTCTCTATAAACCATTTGATGGTGCGATGCCGTCTAAGTGCCGTAACCACAACAAGCCTATAATGAGCCCATTTTAATATTATAATTCCCGACTATTGTCGGCTATTGCTTAGAAAGAACCAAGGACCTCATTATAAAATGACATACAAAAGGAAATTATAGTAAAAGCAACATCACATACTATATTTTACGTTGTAAACCACACAGTTGTTCGTTTCACTCAACTATATAAAACAAATGCGTTCCATTGTGTCCAAATTATTTAATAATATATTCTAGTCTCTCAATAACAACGCTATTACAATATTGATAGCGGAAAATTGTGTATCTCCATCGTTAACAAAGTAATAATTTGACGACAATGGTTTATACCGCTATATCTCTACGTTATAATAAGTAAAATGTGGACATTTACCATAGTGATCGGTAATATACAGGCCGAGGAATATAAGTGCTTCTGTGACAGTAATCATTTCTTAGCAATGCTTCTAAAATAACCAATAACGCGCACAGAGTCTTTTACAAAAACAAAAAGTATTTTATAAGCTTCTTGTAGTGTACACAAATAACAATAAATATAAATCTAAAATGATAATGAACTGAATCAACTATTTAAGCTAGAGCTGTCGAATGCTGGACACGAGCCTCCATTAACACTTTCAATTGCACCAGGCAACCTTCTTCGAGTGGTCAATCCCTCTGACCATGAACCGTCCTCAAGATACGTTTGCGCTGTTTCACTCTAAGAACTTGTATTGACTTTGACTTGATATTTAGTTTTAATCGCCTTATTGAAACTTATTTTCTTAATACTTAATATCATAATAAAAGTCGTCTAGTCATATTAACTTATTAAGATAAAAACATATCTCATACTAAAGATTATCTTAATGCCTTATTAATATATGAGACACAAAATATAGCTGTACAGTGTTTATTTATTATTAATGGAGGGAGAAGCGGTCATCTCACCAAGTGACTGTAAATATACCCAACATTGTTCAAAAATAGTATCTACCCAGAAGTTATTGATTAAATGTGATACCAATCTAATTAACTAATTATAAAATCACCTCCGTATGCTACCCCACCACTGCTATGAATGTCAATATACCCTTATAATCATGTGAAACGTAAATATCGTTTTCAATGAAAAAAGAAAGCGTGGACATACGAACAATGGGGCGTATGTAATAGAGAGGCAAAGTGCCTATCAAGCCTTCAGACGCTGTAAACATATAAAATGAAGGCGCTTATTGTTCTTTCAGTAACAATAAGAGGTGCATTTTTCCACAATCGACTGAGGCCATTTCGAGTGAGACGAGTGGAAATAATAACCAGTGGATACCGCATCGACGCACGTTTAAACAATCAAACGGAGAACAAAAAGACAGTAATGTGGAAATGGATAATGCAGAAGCGACTGCGAGCATGTGTGTCCACAGTGGCAGCGGGCTGCGATGCGCTTTTCATATGACTGATGCTTCAAATGTAACAGTCCCATGTAAAAGCTGTATTAATTCTCCAACGCTTGTAATATTAGACCTTCTAACAATTTTTCTGTACTTTATTATGAATAAAACTTATTGCTATCAAATATTCTACTCTATTCCGTTACAGTCATAGATTTGAGTTTCCTTTCAATATAGAAGTATCAATGAGAGTTCCACTATCACGTAATAGACTTGCTAACTGATCGGTTTAAGTCTTTTCATGTATCCATATGGTAGAAGACTCGACAAATAAATTGAACTCTAGTTTGTTTATTGAATTCCAAAGTATATTTAGGACGTGGTACTGGTTTATCCACTTGTTTAGTGGGTATTAAGCATAGTTAATCAACATCTACCTACTTATTAATTTAATTTTTAATTTACACAGTTATAACTTAGTTTTTTCAATCTGACTGCAGTATAATCGCATGCATCCTCGACCTCTACCCTCTGATGTCTGATAATTATTAGCAAAATGCAATTTTGAACCATCGAGTAGACCTGTCGTAAATCGTCGTTTCTTTTTCGCAGCTAGTTACTGCCTCCCGCTGCCATCTATCAAAGTGACCCCACACGACTCGCTATGAAGAGGATGTGTGATTAGTTTTATACTTCGCCCCTTGCAGCGTCGCCCCCGCACCTCTCGTTTGCCTCCCTCCCCGACCTCGTTCGCGCCCTTCTCCCGCTATTCTTCTCCAACTGTATCTCGTTACAAATGAATCACCCTGTATGAACGTGGAAATAGCATAGGCATTATTATAGCAAATTGAAATCAATTTAAAGGACGCCATTAAGTGGTATGAATATAAAATTCACAAGCAACTTGCAAAGTTACTATTACAAATACAATTTGTCAAGGCATTGAAGAATTGCGCTTTATTTTGTGTAATATGTATATTAAATGTGACGGGCTAGCAAATTGCGTGGGAAACAGCACTCTGATAAAAAGAATGGTTAAACTTGGAAAATATTTATAAATTCTTTTATTTGTTGTTGAAAGTTCCCATCTTCATTTCAAACAACTTGAAAGTGCTTTTAAGTAGGGAATAAAATGTAACGAATAGTGTAGATATGTTGTAAATGAAATCGTAAAGAAATGATATAGGTAGCAACTAATTAAATTAATACGTAAGGCAGTGAAATTGCTTACAAATATTGGTAATTCAATTTGTAATCAGAACAGTGTAAAACATTATCCATTTAATAACTAATTGACAGTTCAAATAGAAATATGTCTACTATTAAAGAGATCGTCATTTTTTAAGTTAGATACACGAAATTAGAAATACTCACAGAAGTGAAGAAGCCTTGCAAATTATTTAAACTATAGAAAGCCACATAAAACACAAATATATTTATGTGTCATGGGCTTTTAATAAACCCAAAACAAAACCGCAATATCCGATAAACACGCAGGCGGAGATGCGGGCAAAAGATGGTTCACTAAGAAAAGAAATGAAGCAAATACAGTTTGTTCTAGAATGCTGATTAAATTGTACATGTAGGGAATCAATCCAATATACAACCTAAAAACTGAAAATGCACAATGGTTCTCAACATTACCACCCACTGAATGTCGCCTAAGAAGTTTTGCAAGTATCGAAGACGATATTGAATTTCGCTTATATGGTGAACAGTAAGGGTTGAATGTACAGTGTACACCTATTGCTGATCTGCAAGCTACATATATGAACATACATACCAGGAGCGTAATTGCGCTGTACCGCGGAAGTTTATTATTGCGTTTCGTACGCAAAGTTTCGATTAGAGGGCGCCAGTGCCGCGCCGCCGCCGGAATAACATAAATAATGACTGACTAATACTGGATTGCACTCATTTTCTATCTAGGAAGTTATCCGACGCAGGTGGTGCTACACCATTTTTGTGTAATCACCTTTAGATTGTAATTCGATTATCATATTTCTCCTAATTATTGCGGTTTCGACGTATGTTTGCATTATTTTCTTTTTAATAAGGCAGCTTTTACACTAGGAATGTATCTGTGGGGCGGTGGTTTGTAAATGGTTACTAAGAACGCCTACTACTGTGTCATCTGTGCAGTCTTTTGTACCTAAATCATTATGAACTATGCGCGTAAGAGATGATAAATGTTATTTGATTTTCAAATTCGTGGGCATCATGTGAGGCTCTATAAATTCAAATTCCTGAAAATACATTGCATAACTACAACTCTATGCGCTACATTTTCTTCGATTCAATTGCAGAGACGTATGGTAAATATATAGTTAAAACGTTAAATTTAGTCTTACTATATCATACACTGCGGACCTGCGAGAAAATAACAAGGGCTTATTAAAATAAGTTTTCCGGTCAATTAGAAAATTTACACGATAATGAATATGGCGGTACGAAGTTCGCCGGGACAGCTACTACAGTATATAATTCTCAGTCATAATCATTTAAAACAAAACAATATTAGTGTCATTTTCAAAAAAACGCTAAAAAAAAGTGTCTTGTACAATTTGTTTCGTAGCTCGCATAGTTACGAATGAAAATTAACAACAAAAGATTTACTGTACCTGTAAAACAAGCCAATATTTTTAGCTACTTTAAAAAAGAAAGAGGTTCTCAATTTTTTTCTGCTTTTTTCGGTATTCATTAATTTTGTACTTCAGATCTAACGATCGTTATTCGACAATCAAACTGAGTTAAACAGATTGGTAGTAAATTTATCAATACTGTCCTACTGAAATCGACGTTCTTGCGACGTGACTGGTATGATTATCTTTCTTTGCTTTTTGATTCAACAATAAATTCCTCTAATAATAGAGTAAATCTATACAAATAAATAAAATTGGAGTGTCTGTTTGTAATACTAAAATAACCGCTTGCATGCTACATGCATATGAATGTATATACGGTACACATACCACAATATACATTTTTAAAAATTTTTTCTGTCTGTTTGTGCCGGCTAATCTCAAGAACCACTGGTCCGATTTGAAAAATCTTTCGGTGTTGGATAGTCCATTTATCGAGGAAGGCTATAGGCTATCATCACGCTACTACTAATAGGATCGGAGCACCAATAAAGAATGTTTCAAAAACGAGGGAAAATTTTCACGCCACGGGCAATTTAAGACGCAAACGAGGTTGCGTGGGTCAGCTAGTAATAGATAAAATTTCTAACAGTTGACACGGTTCAGAACAACATACAAAGCTATATACTTAAGTACTAGCTCGTTTACTCACCTTCAGTTATGTGTAGTTGGATGTAAGTCCACATCCACATCTTTCAGCATCAGTCTCGGGCTTTGTTAATGGTCATGGCGTAACGTAAGCTCCTACAAAATTTCTAGGCTAAAACTTAAGTTGATTTTGTTGGGAATGAACGGGAACTTTGACATAAAACACTATCACCAGCGCGCCCTTACCTTATAATCTCTGATATCGTAGGGTTTTCTTGTAAATTGGTAACTTGAACATCGGTACATATGTAAAAATATTTACATAGCTTGAATTTTTAAAGCACAATCAAGGCTGTTATGAGCTATCTCGAGAAGAGTGCTCATGTATTCTAGAAAAATTAAGCTGGAGAGTAGGTTCAGCATGTTCGTTAACTATTTACCATGAAATGTATTCTAGTTTATTATATGCCTTAGTATTTATTGCGTATTTTCGGTGTACTTACTTTTACAGATTCTTTACGTTATCCAGCAAGGAACTGATAAAGGCTGTTGATAATTATGTAAACATATTATGTGATAGATAGAATTTAAATAGTAATTGAACTTTTCCAATCAAACATTCGAATGTAACATCGTTTCCGTTCTTCCATGTTATCGAACAGAAGTGCAAAATAAAAAGTTTTATAAAATGTGAACTATGCTCGAAATTCGTTGATTGTCGACATCTACAATATTGATCGGGTGACAAGCTTGGCTGTCTCCATCGTTGTTATTTACAAATATGAATTTTTTATTTAGTTTGCATAAGAACGGCACCAAGCGACACCCCTAAATCCCCCTATTAATAACCTAAGCGCCTACTAAATGACACCCCTATTATAACAGCTGTAGATCCAGCACCCGCCTGAACAATACACCTACTTTCATATACTTTATATTTTGTTACAAGTGTGGCTTCAACATTTTCTTTAAGTATGACAATTGAATTAAAAATATAAAGCTATTTCTGATATATGCTCACGGCTTTCTC
This sequence comes from Spilarctia lutea, assembly GCA_916048165.1. Classification (NCBI taxonomy): domain Eukaryota; kingdom Metazoa; phylum Arthropoda; class Insecta; order Lepidoptera; family Erebidae; genus Spilarctia; species Spilarctia lutea. Next base: position 24,525,461 of record OU696470.1, on the reverse strand, counting down.
CCTTCGGTGTTGGCAGACCTCTGTCTGTGGTTTAACTTCATTGGTCTCATTCACTTAGCCTATATTTATCTTTATGGTAGAAATAAATGAAGAAAAATAGGCTAAAAGGGCTTATGAGTTTTTATTTCCCAAAAAAGCGACTAGTCTTTTATAAGACACTGTTTCTTAATCTTAAATTGTATAAGCCCCTGGTTTAGGGTTTTCTTACCCATTATTCGTAAGGAACACTTATAATCGGTAGAAATATATGCTTCCCAGAAGACATTAACGGCAAGATTGTAAGAGTCGCTATGTCAACTTAATTATAACCACCAGTGTTAAAGTTGACAATAAAATAAACGAAAAACATACTGTGCATGTACCGTTTCGTAATATCAAGTGCAGTAGGTATATTCGCGTAAAGACACGAAAAACATTTTAGAACAAAGAGTAGGTAGGTAGATACCTTATAAAGTACTAATCGCTAGACCAACGACACAGCAACTTATATTGTACCTACTGCAATGAGTGGTATTGCAAAAAAATATACTTAAACCAGAGCGGAATATTGCCAACCAAGATGAAATACAAAACTCAACTTTTAGTTCAAGTGTCTTAACCAGAATTGAGTCGAATCGTAATTCTCATATGATTTTCAATCATAACAATAAGGCGCAATAAAATACAACTATCATCAAACTAATATAAAAGTTGTACGTTTAACAGAGAAGAATGTTGTGAAGATTTTAGGTTGTGAGAATGTTGTTAGTGGTGTGACTTTCCCGCTCCACTCCGCCAACTAGGACAGTCGTAAACGCCAAACAGTGATGTGCGCTCGCTACGGTTCAACAAATCCGCAGGACCGGTAAACTGCGCTTGTTACTTCCACTCGCTTTATTAACTCTTACTACAAACGTACACACGCGTCAGCGTTCGCTGCCCGATTTCTTCGTACGTTATAGTCTTGTCCTTAATCAAATGTAATAACTGCCTATAAAATTTTAACAGATTGTAATTTAGTTGACCGACTGTACCTAATAATATTATCGGCGAGGCAGTCGCGAGCCCCCTCCGCCCCCCACGGCCCTCGCGACCCCGCTCCCGCCCGCGTCTACATAAATCTATTTTATCGTACACCGGCAATAAATTTTATTTCGGGATCTTTAATTCTTTGTTATTGAATTGGATTTTAGTGTTTTATTCGGGTAAACAAACAATACATCGGAACGTTTCAACCGGTACTTAGGACACGTGTGCGTTTCGTAAACACGACTAGCGGCGCGCCCGTCGTCGCCCGGCTAACTTAATAAAAGATTTTATTTGTAGATTGGACTGCGTTCCGTTATTGCTGCTGTAAAATGGCCGGCTTTTGTCTGCGTTCACAATTAAAACTTGGATAATGTTTAGTTGTAGCGCTGGGTACAAAGAAATGCCGCTCTTTGCTTCAACAATTACGGGGTGGACGTAAATAAACTGTAGTGCGCAAGCGGCGCGGGCGGCGCGTTCGATACGAGATCTACAGTAGCGATCGATAAAATGTGCAATCGTAAACTTCCTGTACGAGATGGGAAATTGTAAATTAACCGACGAATTGTTCTTTTTCATCTGACCGTTATTATTATTATTCGGTAATTAAGCCGACTTGTTAAAAGCTGGTAGTCATGCAGTCAGCACAAGATTTAGTGCGGCATTTTTAATTCAATTCTTTATTGTCTTCAGTACCCGCTTTACTGTTAATATCTAGTGATAGAAACGGTTTGTTCTGTTCGTTTAGAATCAGTTAGTATGGCCTTTCAATTCGTAAATATTCGTTTTCCCTAAATTCCTTTCTTTGTCTATAGATAGCCATTATATGTTATGTCATATGTGGTAAAGTTTATATTTTTAAAGCGTCAATAACAAGTAACTAACTATTTACGATCCTCCTTTTTACGATCAAAATGGTTTTCTAATCAGAAATTGTTTCTAATGTATAGAAATAATTAACAAATATTACATAGTTAATCAATGGTTTTAAATGGAATTTACTAAACCACACAAAATAACAACTTTTACTTCCTCATATAATAAATTACGAGTTTATTAAATAAGACTGAAGAGAGAAAATATGGCCACTTTAGATTAAGTACTAAACACTATAAGCATTATATTACAGCTTTATTATATTATTTATTATTCATTTAAGTATATTTCATTGCTATTATAAAGGTATAAATGTTGTCTTAGCAATGCTCAGATATTTCAAACAATTTACGTTCACCATTAGAACTTTATATATATATATATATTCACATAGCCCGGAGAACCGATGGCCGATGGGGCAGAAAGGTTCTTGAGTGGAGACCACCTGACGGTAAACGCAGCGTAGGAAGACCTCCCGCGAGGTGGACGGATGACCTGGTTAAAACTCGTGCAGGCCGCTACCGACCCGTCAATGTGGAGGTCAATATGGAAGGCCTACGTTCAGCAGTGGACTTCTTGCGGCTGAGATGATGATGATGATTAGAACTTGGCCAGCAGTTTAAAAAAAATACAATTCTACACAATATATACGCTTAACTAGTCTCTGAGGTCATCAAGCAGTATTTATGAGAAATAACTAAAAACAACTGTAACATTTTTTTTTTGTACATTTTGTTCAAAAACGTGTTGCCTCCGACACCGTCGCGTCACCACAAGATGTCGACAGCAAAATTCAGAAAACATTTTGGTCACCAAAATGTGACGCCATTTCAAAATAATCTATATTCGCCGGTTTACCCGCTTTCGAGTTACATTTCAACTGCACAATAAAATAACTCTCAATGGCGCGTAATATTAGAGTATTACACCTTTTGATTTACCTTTCTACAGCAAAACACTGCGAAGAGAAGTGAAAAATAAACCATTCTCAATATTATTGCTTGCAGTTGACTTGTTACTCTCAGTATAGCTACGAACAATACACACATACTTGCTCCTTACGTAGTTTTGATATAAACTTTTTGAGGAAGAGGTTAATCAATGTCAAGTTAACTTCTTTGACAAAATATACCTAGCTTTATTGTCGCAATTATCGATGATACAACTGCATGACTAAGATAATATAATAATAATAACATAAGCCTTTATTCATACAAAATAGTTACAAAAATTTAAATGAGTGACTATGATGAGTCGTTGACATCGACAACTTCGTCTGTTTGTCCATCTTTGGCAAAGGCCTCCTCCATCTCTTTCCACTCTGCTCGGTTTAACACTGTCCTAGTCCATGTCTTTCCTGCTATTGCCTACCCTCCAAATACTAAGATAATATTGACTGCCTCGGTGGCGTAGTGGTAGCGTATGCGACTGCTAAGCTTGAGGTCTCGGGTTCGATTCCCGGGTCGGACCAAATATTTGTATGATCTGCAAATGTTTGTTTCGGAGTTTGGGTGTTTTCTATGTATAATATGTATGTATTTACAAAAAAAAAGTATATATGTATTAATATCAGTTGTCTAGTACCCATAGTACAAGCTCTGCTTAGTTTGGGACTAGATGGCGTTGTGTGTTAAATGTCCGAAAATATTTATTTATTTATTTATTTATAATATACTTAATTTTAAATATGATATAAATACCTTGTTAAGCAGCTCTCGAATTTCCATTCGATTGTCTTATGATATCATTACGTAACAGGCGGTTGCTCTCTATGGTTAATCGATTTGTCGATGCTAGTTCCTACAGACGAAACCACACTCTCGATGTACTTACGAACTAATGGAGGTGCCTAACTCCTTGAACACAGTTGACAAACCACTAAAAATAAAATAATAAATAAAAATAAATATTTCGGACATCTAACACACAACGCCATCTAGTCTCAAGCTAAGCAGAGCTTGTGGTACTAGACAACTAATATAAATACAAATATAGTTTTTTTTTTGTAAATACATACATAATATACATAGAAAACTCAGAAACAAATATTTGCAGATCATACAAATATTTGATCTGACCCGGGAATCGAACCCGAACCTCAAGCACAGCAGTCGCATGCGCTACCACTGCGCCACCGAGGCAGTCATTGAATGACTTAAGCCTTGTATAATGAATTTGTTGATTAATGTCTAGAAAAGAAATCTTGAAATACATACGTACTTAGGTACTTAAGAATATTTTGTAAAATTACACTTCGTCGTGGATTTGACTTGGTTATCAAATGTTTATGATACGATATGCATACCACATCACTTAACTTTTTTCACACTAATGTAATAAATGAAAAATTTAAAATAACATACTGTTTTAAACAGTTTACATTAAATGTTGTTTTTTTAAATGTTCTTGTAATTGAAATATTTCCTTTTTGTTATTTAATAATAAGATGAGATATGTATGGAGCATTTTTACACTTGTATTAATAATCGAATCTCTTTTGTTCACAGGCGAAGATGATCGAGAATTCCCAAGCCTGGCTGGGCGCTTCGACATCTGCAGCAATCGCAGGTTGGTTCGATATTCTATTCATTTGACAGTGATTATTTGGAAAATCGGTTTGGACTTAGTCTCGCATTCATATTTCAATCATTAACTAAACAAGTGCTCTTACTTGTGTCTATTTAATTCAATCATATTATCATTGATTTACGTTTTACTTTTATGTTATTGTAAATTTATATTACTTTTTAAGCCGTACTGTGAAGTATCTCCAAGAAATGAGTGTTGCGATATTTTTTTTAACTAATTAAATATGTTTGAAACAAAAGAATGAAAAGAGCAGAAACTCAATTTGTATTATGAGTTTTAATTCAGATTGTTACTGTTATTCTCGTACATAAATGACATGCCAACAATAGTAAATGTAAGCATACACACATGACACTACACAAGAAACTATTAAAACCCGATGCCACTCGACGGCGCACGTGTTGGTATGTCGCATCAATGGTATTTCATAGAATATTCAATGGAAAGTAAACACAGTAAATGATAGGATTTGATTCTTCACTATACGTTCATAATTTCTATGAAAATGCCAGACATTAAATAATATTCTTTTTACTTGAACGTAGAGTCGGTATAATAGCAGAAAAACTTAAACGTACCTATTTATATCAAAAGTTTCCACTTGTAATAATCCTCTTACATAGAAATAAGCCTACTTATTTCTTTTTAATAGACTCAGTAAAGTTTTAAATGCATATTTAATGTAATGAGATTAACACATAAGTACGAGTAGTTGTTTATAAACTCTCATAGGTACATTATAATTATCCATAAAATAAAAACACGTTATAAATATGACAACAATCTATTTACAGCGAATATTTCTCAGTCATAATATATACTTAAAGTATTTTCTATGAACAACGTGAGAAAATAATATCGGAACCTTCATATATTTTCTCTAATGCAACACTGTGTTAACGTTACTACGTATTGTGTTAGTGAAATGTATAGTTTAATGATACAAAAAGCTTCATTGTATTTTACTTAACACATTGTGATTGTAAACGATTCCGAGTTTCTCGTCACAAGTTTCATCACAAATGGAGATCTTTCAATATAACGCGACAAGAATCTTTTGGCGCGTAAATGACATTGACAGGATCACTATAATGTTGCCAGTATTTAGTGACTTTCTTGTCATTAATTAGTACAAAAAAAATATACAATCTACCTTATAGTTTCTGTTCTTTTTTTAATATGTCAAACATTGGTGACATTTCACTAATTCCTGTATGTCCGAAGATCAGATAAGAACTAGTAAAATGTCACCATCTAGCCAAGCTTTTTACCATGTAGAGCAGTTGCTCTTATCTACATGTAGTTACAAATGCAACCACAATATATCATATGGCTTTCTTTATATTTCTGTTGATTCGTCCTATTAGATAACATCGGATCCAAATCCCGTAAACTAAAATCACCGACATGGACACAAAGGGAGCTACAAGAAGCAATACAAGCGGTCAGCACGCAAAAAATGAGGTTCACCCAGGCTTCCACAAGCTACGGCATACCGAAAGGCACACTATATGACAATATTTTGGGTAAAGCAAAAAGAATGGCTGTATTAGATGAAGCTGGGATATTGCCTAGCGAGGAAAAAGCCCTATTAGACTTCTGTTGCGATACTGGTGTTTCTCCCTACAACAGGCGGACTAACAAATCACTAAAAGAAGTGTTGCCATTTGTACAAAAATTACTGAAAGGGAGAAATGCCAGTTATGACTTCACAGGTCTAACTGGGTTCAGGTGGTGGTGGGCATTTTGTAAAAAACATTCTATCGTTTCTCTGTACTATGACGGAGCATTAAGAAATAAAAAATCAAAGCCAAAAGAAGAAGACGAAGAAACGTGATAATACCTAATATTGGCATTACTTAGTTAATATGTATATGCTGCTCTTAAATCTGTTTGCTTCTGTTTACTTGCAGCATATAACTGTTTATTACACCTATTGTTAATGAGACTGAAATTATTGAGCTGTAAAATGTTCAACGGCATCGCCATTTATCTTTAAGTCTAGTTGGAGTTCATTATTTTATTTGTTATGTTTTTCCATCCCTGTAATTGTCATATTCCATTACTTAGGTAAAATTAAATTTGTTTTTAATTCAATGCCCGTATAAACTAATATAAATTTTGTATGTACTTAAAAGTTTCTCATTTACGTTTTTATACATTATAAAGAGTTTGCATTATACTTTCTTGTATAGATCAATGCTATATATATACATTTTTATCGGGGCAAATGCTTGCTTTGTATACGAGCATTGACGTACTTAAAAAGTATTTTTTACAAATGAACTTTTATGTATAAGGTGTGTAATTAACCGTCCACTACTAAAGTAATATTTGTAAACTATTTTATGATTATTATTTCTTTTAAAACATTTGTAATAGAGGTTTGATGTTCTTAGAACATTCACTTTCTATATTGTTGGTGTTAGTACATTAGTGCGTGCGTAACTGACATTTTAAGTTAATAGAGATTGTAATATGAAGTATTTGAGGTTGCACCAGCCAGTAACTAGTCACCATTTCCATATTTGTGTAAAGCTAATCTTTACTAGAGACACCACAGAGTAAAGTAACTATATTATTAATACCTACTTCGTAATCCCACTCTGCTTTTCCAAACTTTAAAAATATGCCTACTTACTAAATCTCGTGTTAGGTTGAGGCTCACGATAAACTCCGAAACTATATAACATATTTTCATCATATTCTATATCATACTTAGAGTAATAGATGTCTGGTTATGTGTCTACGGTATTTATTTTTAAATAAGAACGCTAAAATTGCAGTAACATACAAATACGGCATTGATTATTATTCCAATTATTTTTCTAAGGTATAATCTAAAAATGACAACCGTTTTTTTCGCGTGTTGACCCCCCACGGGTCGTAAACTCACCGGGGGTTTGCGGCAGGGTGGTGTGTCGGAATCAGACCGACTAAAACCACACGGTGTGCTATTCTGTGCCTGAGAGAGGAGGAAGCCGGGAACTGCTGTTAATACATCCGGACCCCTCCCAGGAAAAAACTGTCTTAACGCCTTCAATTATTTTTGTACCAGCAAACAAATCAATACTCAACCGGACAAAAATTGTATTTAAATTGTGTTGATCACACACTTAATAAATATATTCACATCACAACGTGGCATAGTGACTTAATATAATAGATAAATGGAAAAGCATGATTACAACGACAATAAATGTAGTTTATTAAGAAATTATATGAAAGATACACATATAATTTGATTTACACAATACCTGTACAGAACCAAGAAAACTGAACTTACGCTCCGTGTTGCGTATTACTACGTTTTTTTAAGTAAGCCGTTAATTGTGACGTGTTAGGTAAGTTTGGGCAGTAGGATATCTTAGTGGGCTTAAAGTATAATCAACATCTCAAGGTACTTACTATGACTTAAGTCTGTGCTACAGTATAGACTTAAGTCCGTGCTACAGTACAGGCTTAAGCCCGTTAGTTGTTGTAGAACGTTGGCAATAGGGTAGATGAATGTATCGTAAATAAATACCTATATCTCCTTCATTAAAACGAATATTACAAAAGATCTCGTAAAATGTAACTATTACAGCTTTTTATTTCTATTACAAATACCAATCAAATAAACATTGAAATGTATTTCCCAATTGAGTAGTCTAAAAGAGTGACGTCACAAGTTTGTATTTAGTACATTTTTCCTATGCTATTTAAGTTTAGTCATTCATGCCAATTTCCTTCAACCCTTAGGAGAGTGTCAACTTTTAGTGGTTACCAAGAAAACTCCCTTATATTATTGCAAAATTGCCACCGAAGTACTATTCAGTTGTAATATAACCATACATAAAATAAATATCTGTACACTTGACAGAGAATGCCATCTAGCCTCAAACTAAGCAGAGCTTGTACTGTGAAAGCTAAATTGACTGATAGAATACTCATATATATTTTTTGTAAATACATATACTTCAAATATATTTAGTAAATAATATTGTATTATTGTAGTATCTCCCACCTATATGAAATTTGCAATAATTTAGTAATCTAAATAGACTGAAATGTGCATTAAAGAATTTATAAGGTAACGTGATATCTATTATTATAAATTAACTATCAATATCAGTTTCTAATAGTTCACGGCTGATTGCACAGTTTTCCTTCTCACACATCATCATATTTGTCACAAAGCTTACTAAATTATACTTCATATATATATCAAGTACCTGGATAACAGAGCTTTGCTCGTTATATTTTGCCTGAAACCCGATGCAAACTAAATTTCATGAAAATCTTTGCCGCCATTTCGGAGATTCAGATTATAAAATAAAAGATACAGTAACAACACAACAATTCTTAAAACTGAGGAACTGATGGAGATACCTCTACCTGCAGGTGCACTTAATTCCATAGAGAATGTTGAGAATATTATACATTTTAATGATTGAGGTGTTAATAGATTCGTTATAATGGCCGAATGATATAGGCTATATAAATTTTTTAAAATACATTTTAGAATTAAAACTAACTTATACTTTTGTCATTATTTCAATTAATGCTGTAAGGCGAAGCGATCAGGTGTAAATTTAATTAAAATAGTGGAAAAAGTACAAGTGAATATGATTCTAGAATGTATTGTAACAAGTTTCATTAAGTGCACGTAAGACAATCGAGAATATAAATTTCTTTCGTCAAAAGTTCCTACGTAGACGAGTTATTTTTATATTGATAAACAATAGACAAAACTAATAACAGTGTTTATAATTATCGCTACTCAAGCAGAGCAATATAACACTAATGTTAATAATCTCTTCTTTAAAATCTGAAATATATGGATATAAGTGATTCGTGTTCTATAGTGTATAGTATTTAAAGTTCTTGAAAGCCCTTTTGTAATGAATATCTTACCAATCCATACTAAAATAACGAATTCGAAAATAACCCTGTCTGTATGTCATTTACGCTTTCACGGTCAAACCGTTGCACCGATTTCAATGAAATTTGGAATGGAGATACTTTGATTTTTGAGGAAGGGCATAGATTACTCTTTGCCGCGATAAACGACATATACCGGGTGAAGCCACGGGCAAATAGTAGTAAAATAATAAATTATTAGGAATTGATCAATTATCATTAAATTGTTAATAGATTACTAGCGCATTCCGCAAATGGTAGGTACATACATTCGTGTTCATAACTGCTCTATTTAACAATAATTTCTCTTCGTACATCTATCATAAAAAGTTAACGTACACTCATAACAATTTACGACTAATAAATTTTATATAATATATGTCGGTATTAGCATAAAGTAAGGGTTCGTATCACCTGTACCACTATGTTGATGTATATTTTATAGACATTTGAATAATTACAACGTTATGCAAATTACATATTCGCTACTAATATTTAGTTGTCGGTATTCGGACGTTATATACGAACTTCCCCTTTGGCCGCCATTTTTGGTTCATTTTACATTCGTTCTGTCGACAATTGAATTAAAAGCTGGCTTATATACTACAGACAATAATAAACTGTTGTAACATGGTAAATGTTAATATTTTTCCTTTGGAATTTCATAATACAAATTGTGTTTACAATGAATTTATTATTATACAACTCGGCGGGGCTCCGATCAACATGAGAACAGTTAGTACTCCAATGCAAATCAGTTAGATCTGCATCAATGCATGCATACATTAGCCACAGGCCTCTCTCCATGCTACACAATATTTCATCAAATTACTGTGAAACATTAATTTACATAGTTCCTTTATAATTTTGCTCAACAACATTAATATTATTTAAAAGACTATGAAACTATGAGATAATAAATCCCTTCTAATTTCAAATGGAACATAACACACCCTATTTTTTTTAAATTTAGTTATGTATTAAAGACTGCCAATTACTCTGGCAGAACTGTATATTTTCTAACCTTAAATTATTTTCTATAAATGCGCAATAAGAACACAAATACATGACAGAATCGTCATCATCGGCTCGTAGTTCACAGCTGGACATATGTCAATTGCACGACACTTGGTTCGATCCTCGGCTTCTCGCATTCTGCTTTTCGCTTCTCCAATACATGACGTGATTGATAGTTACAGAAAAATTAAGTGGCATTTAAATTATCATTCACTTGCTTCATAAAATTTTAAAAAATAAATTTCTCTTAACGTCTGCTAAATTAACGTTAAACTACGTTTAGTTACGATGTTAGTTTAACAGATGCACAATCAAACTGTCTCTGAACATTTTTTATTGATGTCTGATATTGGATAACCCCAACGAACAAAACTGTTTCTAATAAACCCCTAAGAAGTGTATAAAGTGTGATTTGTGATTAATAATTGCTCAAACAAACATATACATTGGTTTTATACTTTTTTTTGCCACATATTATTGTTACGTAGGTGGAAATTTATTTTCTCAATTGTGCCTTAGTAACTCGTTAGTGGTATAGTTATTATATGTGATATTTTGAGTAATAATTGTAGCTTTGTGTATCTATGTTTATAACTTATGTTAGTAAGGTAATATTAATTGTTGGTTCGTATTTATACTTTCATGTTTCGTATTATTTTGAAGAAATAGATATAATTAGTTGCAATACATTTATAGATCTCGTAGGTTTATACTTTTTTGATATGTCATTTTAGAAGATATAGCACGAGTCTGGTCACTAATAACACACATTTTACACGCGGTTATCTGAATAAATATTAAAATAGTTAACACTCTTTTCTATAAACCTAGCATAAAGCGTCAAACAAACAGTAAAAATGTTACAATATTTTTGATTCGCTCATCAAAATTACGCAAATGCCTTTCGCAACAGGAAACAATGCACTTTTTGCTGCATAAATAATTTTAATGAAATACATAATTATTTCTTATCGGTAAAAATAAATTAAATGCACGCTCGCATTCAGTTTTTTTTCTACTTCTTGCACAAGACCCTTCTGCGAGCCGATTGCGTTTTCTTGTCATTTTCACTATTACTGCAAGCTTTGCTCATATATAATATATATAAAGGAATTTTTATTTTGTTGTACTTAGTTCTTGCGTTATATGGTTTAGTTCTTTATAATTTAAATAACTCAATCATATAATTATTATTTAAACAAAAAATATTTATTAGTAACTAATGTAAGTATCAATTAAAATGGATCCTTACTAATAAATACTTTTTTTTTAAACTTGAGGTACCAAAATGACTCTACCCTGCCTGATGGAAAGCATCAGCAGAATCCAAGAGTAGTGGTCACCATACTCAATGCAAACAAGGACAGTGCAGCATGGTGACCAGCACTATGGCGGCCTAGTGAGATGCTTTTTCACGCCCCGTCCTTTGATTGAACATCAAATAATAAATAAGCAAATTTTATGACGGAGAAGACAATTATTTAACTGAGAAAACTGTTAAATTTTATTTATCGCCCTGCGTGTAGTGGACTTTTGTTTTGACCTTAAATTACCCTTCCATAGAAAAGAGGTTTTTGGTCTTCTTTAGCACGCTGGCCAGACGTGTTGGGAGCATGTATAAGTTCGAAGGCCAACAAACCATAACGAAGAAGAAATGAAGCCAACTAATAAAAAAGTAAACATCACTTTTAGCGGCTATGTGTGTTAACAAGCTAATAATTAATCAAATTAAAAATTAATTAAAACTTTCAGTACTCGAGGTTGGAACTAAATAAAATATTGATAGTTTACACAAACTTTTACGTTGCAACTGTATTAATATATTAAATCAATCAATACATTACGTACAACAGTTAAAATATTATATGGTCAGGGAAATAGCCAGCTATCGCAAAGCACGACCATTAACACATATGTATATATCAAAACAGAAACCCAATCTATTTGAATTTTTACATATTGAGTATGACTTTGGTGATTACTACTCATGGATTCTGCTCGTGCTTTTAATCAGGCAGAGTAAATTTACTTTGGTAGGCTCTCTACTCGTCCCTAATAGGGATGCAAGGCACTGGTGACACAGTTCACACTAGTACGTACGTAGGCCGTCAACGACATCTCCTGTCCTAATTTATAACCTCTCTCAGCCTATTGCCGTTCACTGCTGAACAAAGGCCTCCCCCATAGAGCGCCAACCACCCCGGTATTGGGCAGTACGCATCCATTCGTCGCCAGCCATTTTCTTTAAGTCGTCGGTCCATCGTGCTGCAGGGCAACCTACATTGCGTTTGCCTAACCTTGGTCTCCACTCTAAAACTTGTTGGCTCCAGCGACCATCAGTCCGCCTGGAGACATAATATACGAGTATACACCTGGAGACAAGTTTATAACAAAACTAAATGCATTTAGATTACGAGAAACTGTCAGACAGTAGTGTTTTACGTAAACGCCGTCTAACTTGACTATATATTTATTTAATTACTTTATGAAGCGTGATCAGACCCGAGCTATTTCTTTTATTAAATAAACAACTTAGTATATTAATTGTACATGTAGCTATATATTTCACTGTCAGATACTACAAATATAGTTTTATATAAGATTTATTAAAGAAAAAATATTGATTTCAAATGATGTCACAACTTTACTGTATCTAGATTAAGGTGTTCATTCAGTTTATACATAAGTCTTTCGTCACATAGTTATGATATGTAAACAACCAACTTTGAGTTCTAAATTAGTATTCTAAGGTCTATTTTCACCAATACTGATAAAGTCCGTGATATACTATTTTGAACCTACCTGTCAGATAACGATAGATTTCGGTTTCACAAGTCTCGGATAGAAATATATATATATATATGCATACGTAAAATATCCATCACATATGTATTAGCCACTATTATCGGTAATTTTTTTTTTATTGCAAATAAATTCGTAACTTTATCAGGAACTGGTGAAATTGACCCTAAACATGCATGTTATACCTATCTATTTGATATTTTTATGTTAATTGCCAAAGAAATAATAAGTCAATGTACCAACAATTATTTGATGCTTTTAATTATATGCTGTATGGCTCATAAAACAACGGAGTTCTCAGTTAACAATCTAAGAAAATAAGGCCGAACCGTAAACCTAATTCTTATTTTAAAGACTTATCATAATTAGAACTAAACTCAATACATTAAGAGCCTGTTTCACTGGCTACAGATAAGTACCGGATAACTTATCCGACAGGAGGTTCTACACAATAGAATATACGTTAAATTATCTGCCGGATAAGCTAATGACACAGAAGCTTGAACTTAAAACACCCAAAGGATTTTTCTCGAGCTACAAATATTTACAGTGATATGAATTTTACTATTTAAAACTGTGTACAATGCCTTTCATGTGCGATACTTAAATTTATAATTACTCTGTAATAACTCATCAAGTGTAAAGTGTAAAAATGGTATTATCTGTTGTAAAACGAGTGTAGTTTGTCGTATTTTATTATTCCTTTGGCATATCTATATAGTTTTAGAATAACCAGTATCTGTTTTAAACAAAATTCTTATACTTTTTCTCCCTCGCGTTTTAAATTATGTGTTTTATAATCCATTAGTAATAATGTAATATGGTATAGTAATACGAACGTAGAATAGAATTATTGTTGCATTTAAACGTTTTAAACGTAAATATTACTCGTCCAATCAAAAGACTCCATTTTTGATACATAAAATGTTATAAAATTTATTTTGTTTCTTTTATTTTTTATCCGCTAATTACTTTTTTACTTTTAAAATTACAGGTTTCTTCAGGAGGTCAGTATTTAGGTGTTTCTTTAAGTTTTTTTTTAATTAAGTTGTAATTTTTTTAGTGATAGCAAGAAACAAAAATTTATATAATACATGGTATAAAACAGTTTAAATATAGAGATTGAATACGACTTTTAGGTTAAAGTCAGGCGTATTAGTAATTTGATTAATTCGGTTTAGTCGATAACATAAGTCGATTAGTTAATCAACTAAAACAATGCAAGATAATATTGTGTCGACTCGAGAAACTGACCCGCACGTCAAAATTCATCAGTTGACCATGTATTAGAAATACGTACATACGTTTTACGTATTTACTAGTTACTCCAAATTAAGGAGGATTTGACCATAATCCATCACTCAATGAAATTTAAAGTAACTATGGCATTTCGAATCTTGCTACAGCTGTGTAGGTAAATCCCATAAATCTCTGGGTATTAGAGAATCTGGCTTTTAACGTGTGAGTATTTGAGTATCTCGATTTTTCGATATTTCATCATAATAGATCTCAACATAAGCCCTCTATATAGTTAATTAGGGCTTATCACAGCAATACAATAGCGAACATTTGCTGTTTCTATGATTTTGCATAGGAAATTATTCATCACGAGATAGTATTCTGGTCAAGGATAAACTTTAATTAAATAAAAGTGACTTATTAAAACGTTTATTATTATACTTTATCGGGATTAATAATGTGTTTTTTTTTCAGTTTATTATATGTTGTTTAAAATTGAGAAATTACTTTAGCAATAATTTCTCGTATTAATTACGTTACTGTCTTGATGTAAAAATATGACTACAAGGACATTTTACTTGATTTTTTTTTCAACATGTTTATCCTGTAACTGCAAGCTATTAAGTAATTCTTCTCCATAAACTCCCTTAGTATTCTCTCCATAAAATCTAATTGCCAGAATATTTCTCTTAAGTATGTATATTAATGCCTTTTCTTATTCCGTTTGACAGATAGCTACCAATACCAGCTGCAGTCGATGTGGCAGAAGTGTTGGAACACGCAGACTCTCGTCCACAACCTGCGCTTCAGGGAACGTGGACCGCTCAAGTCCTGGCGTCCAGAGACAATGGCTGAGGCCATTTTCTCAGTGCTTAAAGAGGGACTCTCACTGTCCCAGGCGGCCAGAAAATATGATATACCGTATCCGACATTCGTGCTCTACGCCAACAGGGTCCACAACATGCTGGGCCCCAGCGCCGATGGCGGTGCAGGTATGTTTATTATCATTCGTGTCTAAAGCTGAAAACAATGGTACAAGTAAATTCAATTCAAAAATCTTTATATTTACCCAAATTCGCATTGGATAGTAGAACTTGAGAAGCAAGTTTCTCCAGAGTGTTTTCAGTTTTAGATATGTAAACACTTTTATAATTTACATTTGGTGTGTTAATTTGAATGGCATTGCGGGAGTTTTTACTGGATACATAAATTACAAGTAATTCTATGAACTCGACTAATAATGAATCACTGTCAAACAATCATAATCTAATATGGAAATAGATTGTACTTGTCTGTACTGTACTGTACTGTCTTACACTGTATGCACTAACCTACTGTCTGAATGTAGCTGGATGTTTGTGGAATGCGGTTTCAATTGACATTTTGTACACACAAATTATAGATAGGTATAAGGATTCCAACGTAGAGTTATACAACTTTATTTCCACTACTTTCGATGAGTTATAAATCATATTACTTATCCTAAGGTTGCCGGGACCATATAATAGAAAGAGACATTAATTAGAGTAACAGGCCTCAAGATGTCCAAAAACTGTCGACTCTGACTCGGCACAATAGTACTTAAAACAGCAACATAATCCCCTTTTTTCCCATGCAGAAATCCCCGCAGATACCACCTCCTGGTCCGCACGCCATATCGGGTACTAGGCGCCGGGGAATCAGGTACACCCTTGAAAGGAAAACCCTGGAACCCCGACGTACCTCGGGCCATCTACTGTTTGTAAATGGCCCCCTGGTCTTTCTAGCAACGTCACTCCCTAAAACAACTTTAAGTTAAGTTTCGTATTACGAGTACTTATGATCGTGTGGCAGTAAATGAATTTTTAGTCAAGCATTAATTAATTTAATCATAAGTGGAACAAAGAGTTAAAACTGCCTGCAATGTTACATTCAAAAATGCCATTTTCAATATTAATAGTGTTTAATTTTCATTATGTAAGTTATATGCGAATGAACGTGAAAAATGTTCAAGCCTGGCGAGATGTTGTGCTATGCGGTTGCTCAGCGCAATACTTTTATTACCTACGCGTTTTATTTCTGAATGTGTACTTCAAGTGTGAAATTTCCTAAGTGTTTTATGCAAAAACGTGTACACGAGTTTTTATACATATGTGTGTACTTAACTACATATATATATGTTCCTTCTACCTCTAAAGTAGTAAAAACGTCATGAGAAAACGTTTCACACTACCTTATAATCTTCTACAAGTTCCGTCTTGTTAAATGGTATGTTTTGTGGTACAAGTTTATATTCTGATATTAAAAGAAATATAAAAAAAATTTTAGTACATATTTCTCAAAGTTTGTTAATCTGTACATAACAATATAGAAGTTACTAAAATACAAATATTGTCCTAACAACTAAAAGTACTTAGTAGGAGACAAACCTTTTGAAGTCAAAAGCGCGGTTTAGAAATTCTGAGTAGGTATAGTAATGAAGTTAGTTAAGGAGGTGATTGGAAAGAGGCTTTTACGAATAAATGGGGGAACGGTTTTTTAACTGCAGCAGGTCGTTGGTGAGTTACCTTTGGGTAGAAATGACTAGATCGATGTTATAAGGTGCTAAGCAGTTCTCTCGTTGAATTTCGCGGAGTGAGTTAATTTTTTAGCTGAATTCAATAGCCTTTGGAGCTTTTTAATAGTTTTTTTTATTGCAAAAATGTCTACCTAAGGCCCTAAAAGACAATAATTTTGCTCTGCCCATAGGTATATGATGAAGTGCGTGATTTTCTATTTCAATAACAACAATGCAATGTCTGAGCTACTTACGCTTGAGGTATCGATATGTTACCCTCTTTGTTAAATTGAAAAGATGAAATAAGTAATCGATATTGTTTAAGTTTAATGTGCTCGTTTATGGATTTTTGATGTTTACGCAGTCAATTTTCCAAATCCTCTAGAACTACACGCATATCGTACATAATTAATACCAATTACCAATAGTCTTAACAATATTATCAAAAAAACATTTTCACGACAGCACGCTGAACTGAAAACTTACGTCGGTAATTGCAATTTGAAAAACAACAACAAATGTTTAATAAGTTATGATGTTCTCCAAGTCGATTACGGCCACGGCGTCCAGTCTCAACGGGGACCAGCCAACTACGCAGGAGATATTATAGTGCACTAGTGTGTGCGCAAACACAAGCGCACTCTCTGTTCCCTCTCTCTCACAATCCGATAGGACGGTTTACCGACACGACCGGGGAGAGATCAGGCGCAGGACCGACAGCTTTACGTGCTCTCCGAAGCACGGGGTTCAGACCCCAACTTCCAAACTCCGAGCTGTTATTAAGTAATTTCTATAATTAGAAAAACTAATAACACTTTTGGATCGACCCAGGATTTGAACCCGAGACCTCTGGATTAGCAGTCGCATACTTGAACCGCTAGACCAATGAGGCAGAGAATAAGTTCATTCAACATATAAAAGACTAGAGAAAGACGCCCGTAGCGTAATAATTTTCCCCCGTTTTTTAAACATTTTTCATTGGGGCTCCGCTCCTATTTGTCTTAGCGTGATGATATATAGCCTATAGCCTTCCTCGATAAATGAACTATTCAACAATGTTTTTTTTTTAAATTAGACCATCGGTTCCTGAGAACTGCGCGTTCAAACAAACAAACAGACTCTTCAGCTTTATAATATTAGTATTCATAAACACTTTCGGACGTTTTCTCGTGACGATTGCTACAAAAATATACTCACATACACATGTCTCCGTCAACATATTTCCTAGAAATTATTCAAAATAAATTGTAAATAAGCACAATCTACGCTTGATTTTATTTTGAATAATATACTTAAAGAGCAACAATGAAAATACCTTACATGTTCACGTTTTACTATTATGCGATTTTTCAGATTTAAGACCAAAGGGAAGGGGACGGCCGCAAAGAATCTTACTGGGCGTTTGGCCCGACGAGCACATTCGCGGAGTAATCCGCGCCGTGGTGTTCAGAGATACCCACGCACCCTGCGCCCCGCAGGCCACCAACCTGAAGGAGCTGGAGCTGCCGGGCTACCCGCCCATCGCACCGGTCAGTATTGCACATGTAGCGCGAACACGTGCCCCTGTGCTCACATACTCCGCCTTTCTTTTTGTCACTATCTTATGTCACTTCAGGTACGCCAGACATAAACATCTATTGAACTGTTACCGCGCATTTGTTCCAAAGGTTACGATTTAAAGAAATACGGATGTGTTAAAATGTTATTAGATAGGGAGCTACGTAACTATAGCCTACTGCGATTATGCTATTGCGATTGTACAAATTTGAAATATTTTATTTTGTACCTGTTTCTTTCAGGCATAAATTCAAAGAAAATCGAATGAATATCAAAGCGGTAGCGTTTGTAGTATTATAATTAGGCTTAGCGCTGCGAAAGTAGCAACAACCAGGCATTGTATATGGGCGTGTGCCTGTTGCAGGATGGCGTCGCCGTACCAAACGCTTACATCGGATGTGGCAACGGGCGCGAAGGACGCATGTCACCCAACGCTGCGGCTGCTGCCGCCGTGGCCGCCGTGGCCCACGGCCTCCGTCGCCAAATGTGCAACATGGTAGCCGGCCAGCGGGGACCCGAGCATCCCCAACACCTCGGCCCCCCGATGCAACCATCGCCTCAACTCACTTCACCCCTCTCCACTGGGCTGGAATCGCCGTTATGCTCACCGCCGCCGCCCGGCCACGCGCTGGAGCCGCCAAAGCACGCCGACCCGTTTCGTCCATTCGCTTCACCGACCGACAGCCGCTACGGAGACCGCGACACCTCCTCGGACATCACTGAGATGGGCCCGCCCAAGAACGGGCAAGGCATCGCTCGCAAGGCGCCTGGACAGGGCACCTCTCCCTCTCAGCTGGAGCACGCGGCTGACATCTGAAGGGGGGCAGCGGGCGCGGTGCCGGCGCACACGTCGATGGTTCTGCCGCCGCCGCCGATGCCGATGCCCGCTTACAAGTACTTCGTGCCGAACGGAAATAGCTCCACCTATTATTAACTTCAACGACGCAAGTTACACCTTAGACCCAGACAGCCTACCGCTGTTGTGAATGCTACTTACACTAGTGTTCAAGAAGACGTAGTTGTCTCGGTCTGAGCTACTTGCACTTGAGGTATCGATATGTTACTCTCTTTGTCAAATTGAAAAGCTGAAATTATCGATGTTTAATTTGATCACCGCAGTACAATCAGCATCATTAACCGAGGTAAGTTCAAAGCTAATGCTTACTTTAAACTTGAGCGACACTTTTAATGATGCTGACTGTGTCTAGAACAGAAGAAAAAAGTGAATTCAAAATACTTTAATAACTTTTTCATCCTTCAACCAATCCTCTATCACAAGTCACTCCATAGGAGAAGAAATATTTTTGTTCCATATGAATACTGCGGTGAAGTAAGCAAAAATTCATAAAAATGATGTGTCCCAGAGCGGAAAAATTCATCATTCGAACTGAAACGATCAAGTGCGAGATGCAAGAGTAGCTGCAGCACTAGCTGGCATGAGCTTGCAAGTAGAGCAAAACAAATATACAGTGTGGTGTGTGTCGGTATAGTGCGTCCTTAGCACATTCCAAGGATGAGGGGGAGCTGTTACCACTCGGGAGCCGAGAGCTTAAAGACGATCACGTGACGGGCCCCCACAGGGCTCGAGTTTTATCAATATTTCAAATCGGCATTAATTTACGATCATATTTAATAAATTATTGTGGACTCGCTGTGCAATACAATGCTTTGTTATTAGTTGACTTTTTTAACATTATGGATTTATTATTATTTTGATCATTATGTATTTGTGTTCCAATGAAATATCTTAAGTTTGTTCGTTGACACGCAGTAACGAGCGCGGGCTGGCGCATCGGTAGCTCGGCTGCGTTCGTGACAAAGCCTCCAGAGCGGCCGAGCGCAGCCCGCTCTCGTTCTAATATTATTATTATTATAATCATAAGTAGAACTTCGACATACGTGTAAGCTTAACTAATACATTATAATCTAGATCCATCTGTGAACGTAGGGGTTGTCAAAATTTTAAAGTTTAATATATATATATATATATATATATTCGGCCCGATTTAAAAGACTGTTCGGTATACCTATTCATTATAATTCAGCAAACATATTTAAGAAATTATTAAAAATATGGAATTAGAGTTAGATGTAATCCTTTAAATGATAGATATCATATCGTTTCATGTCAGATCGATGTCAATTTCTCTATTAGCCGTTATTAGTGGATGTGTGTTGTCGCTTGCGGGCGCGTCAGTGCGCCCGCGCCCATGCTCTGTTCACTGTTCGTGCAGCGATTCACATACGTGTAGCATTAGTGATCGCCAAATGTAATATAGATGTATTGTTAGTCAGTAGTCATTGTTCCAAATGTTAGGCTAAATTAGACGTTCGCGTTAGTGCCGCCCCTGCCTGTTAACACACTCATTCCTTTTTTGTTAATTGTCACAAAGTTGACCTCTCGCACAATCTCGTGCTGTGGTGCAGTGCACAGCCTTGGTGATATTTTTACCTAAGTACAGAGAGGCAACTTTTCTTTCCACCTTAAATCTTATGAAACAACAGAAAGCTTACAAAACATTGCAAAATTTGATGATATTATAAAAACTTCTTTGGGGCAATAATAATTCAATTTAATTCTCACTGACGGTCATCGTCTATGGCCTAGGTACAGACGACACGACGAACTGTAGACCTTCCTTTGCATGTACATATTTAATTTTAAGTGAGTACGCTCTTACGATTGTCATTGTTAAATTAAGTACACACCAAAACGTACATTTTATTAAATATAAATTATGTGCTAATAAGATTCATTAAGAAAGTAACGTATACGATTTATGTAAGAAGCGTGCAATTTATTTTAAATTTTTAGATATTTTTAAAAATTGAAGTCACAAAAATATACCTAGGTATGTAACCTATATCCCAATAGTTCGTTAACAGGCCGAGGCGTGGCACCTTCTGCGTTAGATTTAGAAGCACTAAAATCGCCAAGTACTGAATGTTCATCATTCTTTTGTCTGCTAAACTACCTATGCATAGTTAGTGTATACATTTCAATTTACCTAGATTAGCTATGTAATTATTCGTAGCGAACAGAATCAGTGTTATTCGACGTTAGAGAGCCCGGTGAAGTACTGGTAAGTGCCGAGGGCCGAGTGCCGAATGCCGAGCGCTGACAGTCGAAGGCCGGAGCAGAGGCCGTCGCTAGAACTTTTAAGGTGTATATGTACAAATTTGTTTTACCAATCACTACTTCTCTGGTCGCAAACTTTCGTTTCATACCTAGTTCGGATGAAAAATTGCTAGTGTTACCTTCTTGCCGCAGGGGTATACCATAACTCGATTTGTTGGCGGATATTGTTGGCGTTCACGTATTCACTTGTCGCGTTGTAGGGAGGACCGGCGAGGACTCGTCGCAGAACATGGTGTCCCGTGTTTTATAGTAAGTCTCCAAGTGGCCTTGATACTTCACTATTGTTTGGTATTTGGATTGTCTGGTTTGGTTCAAGTTTGGAATTAGTGTATAAAAAAGACCAAATTATAAAAATTGAGGGAAAAATTAATACATCTGCAATTCAGATCTAGAATTGAAACTATTTGGCTGTCCTTTTGGAAATAAATATAATGTAGGTAAAAAAAGTAAAAAGTTATATACTGGGCCTATACGTTTCGGACGAATTGCGTAAATTTTGGTAAATGTTATTACGCATATTTTCTATTGTGTAAGTCTAGGCTAATGTGTTCAAAAAATAAATTAAAATTTAAAATTTTTGAAAAAAGTAGAAAGTGCCTTCCAAATTTTTGACCACAGTAAGTGTTGGGGTGATGCGGCGATGACGGGCTGGAGGCGGCGGGCCGCGGCGCGGGTCTTGCGTATCATAACGTCGCACTCGACGTGCACTAGACACGCACTGTGTACCTACTGAACACTGCGCTTGCGCCGCCGCGCGCCGCTCTCAACGTGCTTATCTATAAAATTTAGAATAAATGAAATTCAAAATTATTATATAAAAAATAAATACATATGACTATTATATAGAAGAAAATATACATAAAATTATATATTTGGCCGTGTGGTGGTACCCTGACAGGCAAGTGTTAGATGGCTATTCGGTGTCAAAATTGATTCTATGTCACTTTTAAATAGACAACAGCTAAATCCATTGAGTAAACAATGCAGATATGCAAGTGCCATTTGTTTTGGGCTGTATGACTTACAGCCCAGCGTTTTTGTATCACAATGTGGATTTTGTAGTTATAATTAAACATTAATTTATTATATTGGAAAAAATATACGTTTCGCATTACATTAATAACCTGCGTGTTATTTCCGTGATAGATAAGTAAAGAAAAACTTGTAGTAATATAATACACACCTACAGAGGCGGTTTTGGTTGGTTTGTAATTTATAGATGTTAATTTATGGTTTTTTTTTTATATTAGTTAATCTAATCGTTACTGGCGACCTTCATTACAATGTGTTATACTGCATGACAAATCTTAACTTTTTGTGATATATACATATATATATAATTTTATATACAATATAGTATGCCGTAATGTTTGCTCTTTTCTATTATTTATTGTTTGGTGTCAAAGACCGCCGCGTTGGGCTCAAATGAACGGATACTTTGGTATCCAGTCCATAGTAACCAAAATATCTTGTACTAATATAATTCCAATGTTTAACCAGTGACTGTTTAGTTGTTAAGTAGCATTGTCGTTAAGTATTTCAATGTAACTATATCTAAGTATTAACTTAGATTGCTTTTTACTGTCACACAATATTGTATTACTTGCATATCAAAGCAGCGCTACAAATTTGTTTTGTCACCCTAAAACAGTATACCTATATGACTAATATATATCATTTGTGTCATATTGTCATTTATATTTTCTTCAAGTCAAGGGCCATATATTTGCCCAACTTTTTGTAGGAAAAATCATGGCTATGTAAAAATTATATTTTAGAACAAAAAAAATGTGAACTGTTTTCGTAATGTAATTATAGTTTTAATATATAATTCAGTGTCAAATATGCTTGGTTAGTTACCATTTGGAAAATTTTGTATAATGTATTAATTTACTTTTAAATTTAGGATGACAAAATACAATTTGAATTTATATTCAAACAATTATAAACATAAATACATATGTATTTTTTATTTCAATGAATATAATATATATAAAGACACGCAAATAATAGCTCGCTCTATACATATAGGTAAGGAGTAAGGAGTTTAAGTACGAGTTCGGTCGAGGTACGCGCCTGATCAATGCAAACTACAAGATACCCGCGTCATACCGTCCGCACTCATACTTAGATTCCTTGTCCTAAGAATTATTTCTCGTCACATAATTTTGCTACTCTGTGTTCTTGATTATGGCGTAACTTTATTTGTATGTAGGTAAACACGTATAATTAAAGTATCATTAAGTAATATTTAGGCTGTTGCCACTATTTATAATATCCATAGCATTATCGAAACAAGCCCATTATCATTTTCGACTAGTTTTTCTTTTCAATTTTGTTACATATGTCGCGATTAGTTACTTTCATTTATATTACATGCGGATTTGTTATTTAATTGTCCCGTTTATGTTAGTAATATTTTTCGTTACTATTTTTAATGTGTAACATCTTTCCGTTCCATAGAAGTGATTTAAAAAGGGACGGAAGTTTGATACGACGCCATTGACGCGCGCGCTATTTGGTTCGCTGAATGCGTACGCTGAGTACATTACAGTTGGCGATTTGTTCGTTAAGTTGACGAGATGTTACACAGTTTGCGAGTGCTGTAAGCCTCGATTGTTTTTAGTTTCTCGTTATATATATAACCAGAGGAGTTGCATTAAGTTGATACTAAGTGGGTTCGCGGCGATAATCCTATTGATGGTACAGCATTATCGATACAACCAGTGTTTATCTTAAGTACAATTTGTGGAAATTGGTGTAATCTTTCATTAAAAACTGTTACTCATAATACATGTTAGTAATAATAAAGAGAACACTTAAATCTTTGGTGTCTGTTGATCTGAATAAATTGTATGTAGTACTACCTGTCTCAATTGAATTCATTAATTTAAGTTTGTTATTGTCACAGTGTACCGTTGTCTGAATAAATAATATAATATGAAAATAGAGCAAACATTGTTGTTTTATTTTGAAGCCAGTTTTGTTTGTATTCACCCTGATGTTAGTATTTTCATAGCTTTAAACTTGCAAGATGGCAAACGATATAAAATTGATTAACAATACAAAACTATTTCATTGACAATAGAAGTATTATGTGGAGAAATGATCAGTTGATAGTTTTCCTGACTATATAAAAAATCATACAGCCGTTTGCTTCAATCTTAGACAAAGTATTAGCCAATGAGACACGAGAATTTAGGCGTTAACGATTGCAGAAATTTATTTATTCTTAACTTAACGAACGACCGTTCCAATGAACTTTGGATAGTAAGCCACACTAGGACTCAATTATTATAGCTAGGGTTCCAAATTCACAAATAGCTGCTGATTCAATACTCCTAGCCGTCCCAAACAGTCTCACCACCTCATTATGTGCGGTGTATCAGGCGACTAAGGGAATAAACCATGCAGGACAACATCAGTGCAAAAAGAATTAGAACTTGAAACACTATACAAACCAGGCGTAGTAAAATAGGCGAATACCTCTTTTTGTAGGAGAGGATTGTGTCTATCAGTGGACTATTATAAGCTGTTGATGATAATGGTGAGACCTAGCCATATATATATATATCAAAACGAGGACGGCAGGACCGATTGTTTAAATGGCTTCCAGGTTAAAATGTTACTAAGAGTTTCCAGTTAGAAAAGTTAATAAAACTAGTACGTTCCAGCAGCAAACTAACCCTACGTTATGAAACTATAAGGAATGGTACACTGACATCATTGAACAATAAGTGGTCGACTCCACTACTCGATATGGGTATCTTCTGAGAAAGAAATTCTTGGCCTTACAAAACGAGCTGGCAAGACAGGTCGGAGCAGGTTTTTTTCAGTTGTCTTATTTTTTGCAGTGCTGTTGTCCTACACAGTTGGCGTTTTTTTACTTTTATGTTTTAAAACTATTGATAATTGATTAAGTTTTCAAAAGTTACAAGTAGTTAAATTTTAGAATAGCGCCATCTGTGGAGTTTATTACCAACTACTAAGTAAGTAGTAACCACAGAGCAAATACAAAGCAGAGGGTAAATGCAAAGGTGTCTAGTGAAAAATCGTAAATCTTTATATTTTATCAGTGTAAAGAAGTAAAACCTAAATTGTTATATTTTATCATGTAGAAACCACTCAGGAACATGGCAATCACATACCAATAATAAGTAATTTTATGACTAATTTCGTAAAATAGTTGTAGAAAAATCTCTTCATATTTTTTTATGGAATAGGGCTCAAAGAGCAGATCTATTGCCTGATGGTAAGCGATTACCGCCGCCCATTGACACCCGCAACACCAGAATCACAAGTGCGTTGTCGGCCTGTAGGTGGATAGGGGGAGTAGTTGGGGTATGGGCCTACGGTATCCTCACTCACTCTGCTTTCTGTGAGGCCGTGGTATCACACCAGTCGAGCCGGCCCATGCGTGCTGAAGTGTGGCTCTCCCACAGGCAAAAAAATTATGAAATTTATTCGTCACTAGTTGGCAAAACTTTGTGTTATCGAAAATAAAAAGGCAATGGCACGTAGAGCTGAGTATTGATAAAATAAATTAAAAGAAGGTATGGAAATATGTTCTGCATTCTTGCCTAATATAATTTGTATACAATAAAGTATGTTTTTTGTATTTTTTGGAATTTTTGTGAGCATACTGACATCTATCGTCATAAAATTTTTGATTTCTAAATAAAACAGGGTCGTATTTAGAAACCAAAAAATTTATTAAATCCGGACTATATTAATCTTGTATTGAAAATAGTCGGTACTTTAAATGTTAAAAGTAAAGAAAGTTTAATTATGCAAATAAAATTTGTTTTATTTACATAATGTTCTAGATTTTCACCCGAAGGTAGTAATAGAGCAATAAATACAAACAAACAGATTTTGACAGACCACTGCTGGACGTAGCCCTCGCCTAGAAAGAAGATTTTAGTCTAATATGCCACGAGTATTTGTCAAGTTTTTTTCTCTTTGCAGTGCTGTTGTTTTGTGTTGTTTGCTTCCTCAGTCGCCGCTTACGACACCCATAAGGAAAGGTAAGGCGACCCTCTTCCTCCTTCCTTAACAATCCAGTACATGCTGTGGCGTCTATTTGTGTAGATCTAACATCATCCCACCTCAGCGAGGAAATGACTAAATGAAAAAAGGCGTTTACAATCACAAGATACTTTAGTTACTAGGTATTAATGTTTATTAGGTAGTATATTATGATAGGTAAGTATTACAGAATGTTCTTTAAATTATTTTAAATAATATATAGTGCAATTAAAAAAAAATTAAAGTAACGTTGCTACAGTTACTTAAATTGTATTGCGCGGTATTAATAATTTGAGTTGGTTCTGTTAGTGTCAAAAAACTTCCTCGTCGCTAGAATTACTCATTTTAGGTTTTTCATTTGTTTTCAAGTTGCTTGTTTTTAACCTGGGATTTTATATTAACAATATGATGTGAAAAGAAAAAGGCATGGGTAAAGCAAATAAAAAAAGTACACTAATAAGATTTTAAATGATAAATACGGCACCATGAAGGTAGAAGTAAAGGTTTAATGATGTTTAGAATTCACAAACTTAGTGCACACGATGTTGTCAATTCAATTATTTTATCCTCTAGCGGATATAAACGGTTTTTGCACTCAGATATCGAAGGGCAAAAATACTCTTGCGGATATGAAGGGATGAAAAAGAAATTTCACGCTTAGATGTAAGGTTTCAAAGATACGGTGAAAAAGGCTCAGATCCAATAGAAAAAAGGTAGATAACGCACGGCCTTAGTGCTTACTGAAGTCAAAAAACTCTGCTACTTCCAAGTAAAGACACGCGTTAACGCACACACAATAACAGCAAGCAACACTACTATGCTACTTTGCGTTAGTATCGTACAAGTTGTCGTGCAGTAAGTTTACCTACAAAATGCTGTCTGTGCAATTAAATGGTGTAATAACTACACAGAAATGAACAAAAAGTATGACAGAATAATATTTCACATCTAAATACACACAAAAGACGTACTGAGAGAGTGTTATCTAGAGTTTGTATTCCTAATAGTCAAGAAATGCGTATTCTAATAAATAATTTGTAGGTAAATTCATAGTCACAATGAAGTAGAGAGTGAGACATAAGTGTTACTTTATTTTTTAGTCAGGAATTTTTTAGTTTTAAATACCTATGTGCAATCGAATTGTAGTATATGAGAAACAAACAGATTTATTTTCGCATATTACCCATTTTAATGCAATTACCAGGGACTTTATCTTAAAACGTGGCAACACTTATGTCTGAGTGTCTGAGTGTCATATAAAAAAAATGGCAGCATCACTTTGTTATTCTACGTGCGTTATCTACCTTTTTAATTTATCTAAGGAAAAAGGGTAAAACGGTTAGGTACTTAGGTTTGTAATGCGACGAACAACGAAACGCATACAAATAAATGAAAATGTCTTTTGTGACCTGACAATGAGATTATCTTAAAGAAAAATATTATTAATCATTAAAAATATGTCTGTTTCGTTTTTTTTATATGATATGATATTATTTCAAGCGATAATAAATACGATTGTTCTTTTTGCAACACATGACAATTTCATAGCTGTAAGCTAGACTTGTTTTATTTTATACTATTGCATACATTTATATTTTCATGGATTTCGACAGTATAACAGAAAACGAGCACTTAAAACAAACAATAAATTCGCCACTAGTACAAACTATAATTCCTGATAGGTTGGTATAGTTTTGGCCTTCTATACTATTTTTTTATTAACATGTCTGGAGTCTGGACAGTTTGGTATAGTTCGCCAAAATCTTCTTTCTAATGAGAGGTACCTATATGTCCAGCAATGGACTATTTATTACAGACTGCTTTAATTAAGCTTGTGGATTTGTTTCAACTACCACGGCACAGTTTCACTGTCTATTTCTGCTGTCACTTGTCGAAATGACGACCGTTACCGTTGTAGCGCCACGTTCGCTTTGCTCGCTCGGCTCGGCTTCGCAATACTAACCTAACTTACCTTACTTATTATTTTTCCTTTGGGTAACGTTACAATTATTTTCTGACAAATTTTCATATTAACTTGTATTATTGATATAGTATAGCTATGAAGCAAGTTACTATCGCGAGAAATAGCTTTTCTATTTTCAAACACTTGACCGCAATGTACAAGACTGCCGTGAGAACGAACAAAGAACTGCAGAGCTCTTGCAAGCGTAAGCACTAAATAAAACGCATGGATCAAGAGTGTGCTGAGCCCTCATCTTTGCAAGCACAAGAGTGCAAGGATCGAGTGGATTGCAAAGTACGTGTCTTTTTGCAAACACTAGTGATCAGATTAAAGGCGCGCTGAGCACTTAGCCATTCTTTTAATGTTTATAACGATGTTTAGTTGGTGTCTGAACAAGTATTTAAAAAAATTGTAGGTAACGTTTTCATAATTAATTTTTAAAATTATTTACTTCTGAAAATTAATTCCAATAGCTGTGCTCGCGCCTTCGTTTGCATGGAATTGGGACTTTGTATAGCATTTATACTATCTTTCATCCCCCCATTTACCAAAAAGTAGCCTATGTCCTTTCTCTGGCTCTAGATCGGTTCAGTAGTTTTGGCGTGAAAACGCAACAGACAGACAGGATATTTTTAAGTCATTTGCACTATCTTACTTGGCGGTTATCTACTCCAGTTTTCGCTCTATGAATAGTAAAAAAAAAAATCTTTTGCTATAAAATGATGCGTGACGTTTCAAAGTGAAGAGGAGAGGGGAAGGGGGTTCACCAAATATCACAAGGGGGTGTAGTAAGATATTTCTTCCGAGGGAGATTCTCTGCGTAGTGAACTATATACTAGTACAATACATATTAGATTTGATGATTACACCATGCCTTAATATTTTTTTGCCAGTTAAAAACAACCTGCAACCTTTCTTGTCTAGACATTTTTATCATGGCTCTTAATTTCAGATTAAAATTTAATTATGCTTTATACCTGTATTTAAAGAAATTATTCAAAAAATTTGCTAAAAATACACGTGATTTTAGGGGTGTTAGTCTTAAACCACACCTCGTATCATCAAGGGGAAGATGGGGTCAAAAATGCTAAAAAAATCATCACGTGATTAATGGACGGCACCTAACGTGGTCTACCCAATGCCTATGAGTTCTGCAATCATAATATACCGCATTAAATTGTATTTACATTAAACTACAAACATTTATGTGTTTTTTAATCAATTACTTTCCATCAATATTGCCGTCACACAATTTTTGGCAAAATATGTGTATTTTTCAAAAATATCGACAGATCACATGTGGTTGATGTCGCCAAGAATTATTAAATTTTACTTGATTTTATGCTTACGCCGGGAGCAACAAGCACTGCGGTTACCGTGTCAATGTTGGTATTACTTGAAAACGGATCACAGGAAAAGTGTCATAGCACACTATACAAGCACGGCAAGGGCACCGCTCCAACCCAGCGATTATCTTGACATTTGAATTTGACCTTTAAATCGTAAGTCGTATAATATGTTTCAAAACATCGGGATATACAACCCGTAGTAGAGGACGCCGCATCGTCGCCCGCACATGTTCACAAGTATTCTCTTTTTTCTCCTCCTACTGTTTTGTTTTTTGTCTAGAGCAATAGCGATTATTGCTAGTTCACACAATGTGAATTGAGAGACTGAGACAGAAAACATGCAAGTCCAAGGCGTACTCAATCGTAAATACCATATTGTTATAATGTTTCACCTCGCTCCTGGCGCGCGATATGTGACCTTTCACTCTTCGATTAGCGCGCTGACGGCTAGCGGTAGCCAAAATTCGAGACGGAACCGTGCTGCAGCTGTGCCACGACCTAACGTATTCTGGTCTTAGTTGATCTTTTTTTTTTTCAGAGATACTAACATGTACAAAAGTAATAGTGTCGCTGTCTTTCTTTTCTGTGGCTGCTGTGATCCATACAGCAACACAAGCCGGCGGACCAGAGAGTTTCCAAGTTACAAAACTCTTCACACGTACTATCCGTCGGAAATATCTGCGCACCCGGCTGGAATACGCTTCACCTCTCGCTGCCGCAATCGCCCCACCTTCGCCTATCTAGTTTCGTTGCCAACGCAAGCGCCGACGCACTTGTATTATTCTTGGTTTCGTAATCTCATTATTGTTTACTGTTTCTCTGTTCAGTGAAATATTAAAAGTATCTATTTAATATTGTATTGTAAGATGGTTAGGACTATACATAGTGCAGAGCGGAATTTAGCCCTCAACGTACTCCAAATTCTTCGAAAATGAAAAAAAAAAGAGTGTGTGTACTTATGTACACGCGTTAGAAGTTATACTTCTTTGGCGTATGGAAAAAAATAACTAAAATGCAGTAGTGATTAACGATAAATATTAAAATTAATCAAAAAGATTTTATTTAAATAAATAATATTTATTTATTCACACTGTTTAATTGTACTGTTACGAAACAAGTGTTCTAAATATAAAAATACTAGAATATACAACTTGAACATAGTTATCGATTTTCATGCCACCTAGAACTAACTTCACGATGTAGAATTCAGGTGTCGGTGGGCGCGCGCATCGTAAAAATTCACTCTCATCATTTTTTCTCCATCGCGCCAAAAGAAATATAACTTCAAAAAAACACGGCTCTTTCATTATGCCGTGCAGCAACTGGTATATCTAAAACGACGATAATAATAAAGCGAAAACATTACAAATTTTGTCAGAAACAGCGAGAGATAACACGTCCTTCGAAGAAGCTCCACAACCTAGTACTTTAGCTTCAGTTGCCTCTATCAAGCCCTCGACACCAGACAAAAAGCGTAAAAGATGCAAAAACAAAATAGATCTAGATAATTTTGATTTATGCGCGATACGCTCTTTAGTTGAAAGTTTTAATACCTTAAGAAAAGAAATACCTACTTTAAAAAAGATTTTGAGAATAGCCAAGAACGAACTCGGCTTTCCAGGTCAAAAATACGCCCTTTGAAACATATCTAGTAATTAATTCTTTACACAGGTACAGGTTTGAAAAATGTAAAAGAAAACGTGGTTTTTTAAAGCATAGACCTAAAATAGCCCTTTACTTTTTCTGTGTATTGTTTCTTTTTTATATAACACTAGCTGACCCACGCAACCTCGGTTGCGTCTTCTATGGCCCGTAGCGTAACAACATTCTTCATTGGTGCTCCGCTTCTATTAGTATTAGCAGAATAAATGATATATAGCCTAGCCTTCCTCGATAAATAGACTATCCAACACTGAAATAATTTCTGAAATCGGACCAGCGGTTCCTGAGATTAGCTCGTTCAAACAAACAAACTCTTCAGCTTTATAAGCTTAGTATAGGTTTTTATTGATATAAAAGTTGTATAAGTGTAAAAAAAAGTAATAGTGTAATAATTAAAAAAAGTGTAATATCTTTTATATCAATATATATTACAAACAAAAAATACACAGAAAAAGCTATTTCAGGTCTTTACACCATAAAACCGCGTTATCGTTTACATTCTAACACTGTGACTATAGTCTTTGCGCTGTAGCATGGTGCGGGTGACAGTTGTTCCTAAATGACGTTGATATCTGTCAGTACCACATGACCAAGGGATGTGACGTTATGCAATTCATTTTTATCGCTAACGATACTCGCACCATAAATCTAGTTCTCTTTAATATTGTCATGAAAATTAGTGTGTTATTTAGTTGTATTGTGTAATTGTTGTTTGTTTGTTGAGCCTAAGCATAGCCATACCTAAGCATACAAAAAAAACTGTTTTGGATAGTCAGGCCAGAGAGCTTGATGCAAATACATCAACAAAATAATGGACCGTTGTTACCATTGAATCGAATTGAAGAACGAGTAGCCAAAGCTCTTGATATTGGCCGCAATGCCGTTTCGCGTATAACACGTGAGAAAATTGGCCAAAATGGGATGTCTGAAAATAAATTATCGACCCCCAACAAAAAGCGGGCCAAGGTGAAGCCATTCACAGATTTAGATGATTTTGCGAAGGTGGCTATTAGAAATCATATTTATGATTATTATAGAAAAATGGAGATACCCACATTGCTCAAGCTTTTAAAATCATTAAAAGATGCTGACTTATTCAAAGGTACTACTTCGTTGCGGCAAGTTATAAAAGATATTGGCTTTGTTTACAAAAAAGTTAACAAAAGGAAGATTATTATGGAGAGGACTGATATTGCTCTAGCAAGATGTACATTTTTAAGGAAGGCCAAAGACATAGTGATTGTAGCAAAGTTGTATTTTTGGATGAAACGTGGCTAAACGCCAACCACACAGTGAGTCAAAGTTGGACTGACGATACGGCACAATCGTGTACCAAAGTGCCGGAGGGCAAGGGCGAACGCCTTTTTATTTGTGACGCCGGTACAGCAAGTGGATTCGTCCCTAATTGTTTGCTGGCTTTTAAGTAAAAAAAAACTACGGAGTAACATGAGGAGAAGAACTACGAAAAATTTAAAGATTGGTTCATAGGTCTATTTAATAATTTAAAAGAGCCTGTGACCATAATAATGGTTAACGCACCCTACCATTCGGTACAAGTTAATAAGCCCCCAAACCAAATTCAACCACAAAAGCGAGTTGGTGAAGTGGCTTAGTGAAAATGCAGTTACAGCAGACATAATCATGTTAAAGCGGAGCTTATTGCCAGGTCCTTCGACTACTACCATTGCCAGTATAACGCTATTGAGCTCATTTGGGCCCAAATAAAAGGTATGCTTTTAATTTAAATTCATCATTATCAGAAACCAGATTAGACGTATTTCAAGTGTAATTGTTAGCATTGCCTACTTATGAAATAAATGATTTTTAAATGAATGTTTATTTTTAGGTTACGTCGCAAGATATAATACTTCGCTTATTATATATATTTTTATAATATCCGTCACAGATTCAGATGATGAATTGAGTGACAATTCAGATGTTTCTGACTCTGATATGAGTTTAGACGAATAAAACGTATTTTTTCTTAGCAACCTTTTAAATAAAACTTATCCTATAAATGTCCTGTTGTATATAGACCAATTTTAACAATAAAAATTGACCTACGCACATACGTTTTTTATTATGAAAAATATCGACTATCCATCGTAGCAGTACATCCCATCACTAAATACGTCTATGGCGTTATGTTATATGCATAACACTGCTTAATTTTTCATTAAATTTGATTTGTAGACTAGAACTTTCTTGTTTAGTTTAATTTAGTTTACTACAGTTATTAATGATTTAATATATTGCGAATGTGGTACAGCTGAAATACTGAGTCATAATATATAAAGCGCGCCAACTTTCAAGAGTGAAACGAAATGTTACTGAAACTGCCTCCCGCACCATGCTACAGCGTAAAGAGTATGATGTTTGATTTCATAAAAATACAGAAACGGGAACACATTTAACGTGTTACTTTCTGTTAGATTTCAACTTACGTTTCATTAATCCATGGAACATTGAACACAAACATTACATAAGCGACGAACGAACGAAAACATAAACCGCTTGCATCGCAAAATAAATAGAAAAAATAAAAACAAAGTAAAAACTTGAAAACAATTGAATTTATTATTACATAATTATAAAAGCAAAAGGAATTGAAATAAATTGAAAATAATAACAACCAAAACATAGTGATATAACACCATTCACATGAATACATATTTGTTGTATATTTGTTCATTGGGGCAAACACCGCACTGCGCACAAACGAAAGGCTTACAACTAACACTATTAAAAACACGAAACTTCACAACGAAGTTATATAACATAATACGTGACGTACTAAACAAACAGTATATCGAATAACCACTTGACTATTTCGAGCAGCCACCCGTGTATGCGCATTTGATTCAATAAAATGTACGTTGTAGTGATCAAATCAGCCCAATTTATTCACATTCGTTTGCCCAAACTAAAACATAAACAGTGACAGCACGAGTTCCCTCGTATAAAGTATAATATAAGTTTTACAGAATCTACAGAATCAACTGGTGTTATAAAACAGTTCTATTGTATACACATTTCAAGATACAGGCTGCAGTACGTCGGGATTAGAAATAAAAAATATGAGAATACTTGAGCAATATTAAATGTGTCTCTCGTGTTAAGTATCGAACTGTAATTCACAAAATCACCGCGATCATGCAATAAAAAAAAAGCTAAACATTATAGTGTAACACATAAAGATCATTCCTAATCCCGACAAAGTAACATTTTGGTTTTACAAATTACTTAAACACATAATAATTACAATTCTAACTAAAAATACTAGAATAAACCGTAATTAATTCGAATTTTCATTGATTACTGTTTCGACGGACATCCGTTTCTACTTACAAACTATATATATATAACAAAAAAAAGATACCGATTGTTTTACAAAAAAAAAAAGTGTGGAAGGGTTTAGACAACAAAGACATACATACAGCCGAGTGTGATGGTAGGTAGTACAGGAGTAACTACAATTTAATACTTTAAATATTACACTATAACTATGCTTCAGTCTTCGTTCAATTATTTATAAGATTACAGCCATTTATGAAGAGTAGCGGCTACATTTCGCGACCTCCAATGACCACATTATATTTTGTATATATATATACATCAAACAAATCCGCGGCGTGTGTATATAGCCACGCACCACGCTCATACGAGGTACCTAAGTGATACACATTACACGCCCCGTAAGCATGCACTAACACCACCAAATATTTATTATTATTTAAAATTGTTTAAATCTTAATTCGGTATTATTATAAGTCTGAAATGGTTACAATTAGACACATAGTATATTAACTGACTATTAAAGAGGTTAAGAGATAAAATTGCTGGCCATTACAATGAGATATTTGGGACGATACCGTATTAATTACATTGAATACAAATTATTGTAAAATAAATAACTTAAAAAAAAGTGTTGGACAATACAATAACATAAATTATCCACTACACATAATATGATCGCCATTCGGCAGACTTTACTGTCTCGTGTCAAGGAGTTAAAACAAAATAATATGTATACATAGAAACTGTAATGTCTACACAGTAAAGGTAGCAATGTATTAACAGAATGTGCAATTACTCAACAACGTGGCACGTGTAAAGGATAACAGTTGTTCCACGTTACCATCGCAATCAATTATACCATCAAATAAAAAAAAAACAAAAAAAAATGAATCATTATCAATGTCATTAAAATAAATAAAATAATTCTAACCAATTAATGAGAATTAATTACAACAAACAATATGATGAACGGTAGTAGGATCAGGAATATTGCATTATAGTGTTATAGAATTAAATAAATATAAAAACATAAAACAATGAAATTCATCACGGCGAAGCATTTAAATAATAATAAAAAATAAAACTTAACATCTAATTCCGATTATCATCTCTCTTTGGACTACAGAGTAAAATATAAAGGAATTTGGCAATGTTGAGATGGATCATTAGCCACCATTTTTATCTACTGAACATATTTAACACCTACAACTAGAGAAATGGTATTGAATGGATTAATATTGAGTACATCATGGATACTTTGAGTTACGCAAGACTATTATATATTATGATATTATGTCCATTGCACTTTGCGCATGAAAGTCCGGTGGGTAAACTGTTCCACTTTATACACGACGCCGGCAAACACTCGCACTACCTCCGTTCATAGCCCCTACACTACACCGTCGGTCGAGCCAAACATCCACTAACAAACATTATGATATGCATTACTATTTAAGTGTCCCATCTAATCGGTATGAGATTCTAAATACAGCGAATTCACGCTCACCAAATATTCAATTCAGCCCTTTATATTAAGAGAGAAAAAAGAGAATATGACAAGATTTAAGTAACGTTACAAGATCATGTTGAGAAGTTATTTCTAACTAATTATTGTTGCTGACAAGTGACGAAATGATAGAAGAGAAACCTGGGCATATCGACGAATATTAGTAAAACCTTAACCTTATGAATACACGTACATATATGTAGTACCTGATTAATAATATAATTGTATATCAAGTCGTAACATATATAGGCATTTGAAGGGACTGATAGTATTTGAAGCAAGCATTTCCGAACGAGTGAAAATGCATTTACATGATGTATTTACGACAGGTGGCACGACCGGCGAATGTAAACCGCTTAACAATTCCAAGGGGCGTACAAATTAGCGCAGCGACGCAGGAGGCGTCGGTTCAGTCGCTGCTATTCATCACACTTGCGACAAGCACCTGGCACGTCGAAGTCCAGGACGAGGAGTTTGGTTTCCTCGGTGCCGTTGCGAGAGCCAACAGCACAGATGAGTTTTGTAGCCGAAGCCCTGATACGCCACACCACTCCGCCAGATCCGCCGGAACTCAGCTCCACGAGGTTGCGGATGAACTCACCAGTACGCACGTCCCACAGCTTCACTGTTCCGTCGTCCGACGAGGTGATCACGAATCGGTTGCTTGACTGCAGACAAGTCACGGCGGACTGGTGCTTATTGGGACCTAGAAATAGAACAAGGTAATCATCATTAATTACAATTGTTTTAGAAAACCCAGAACGTTGAACATTGATGTAACATTTGTTCACACATATGACATAAATTAGCTAAATCCCTTTGCTGGTTTGTTATTTAGTATTAAGGCCCGTATTATAGAAGGCATCTCAGTCGTGAATCGAGTTTTAAAACTAGCTTCAAGAAGAGATTGTATTATAGAACGTCTTTTGAGACAAGATTCACTGATCGTTGATCAAGTGAGTAAAGATCAATGCTTAGCTTATTTTAGAACGACGCTTATGTCAAAATCGTCTCTCAAGAACAAATTTTGACAGATGTGGTCTCTTTTCAACTGCGACAAGCTCAATCTAGTCTCAAGTGGTAATTTCTAATGATTTTTCTGAATAATAACGAAAGATTTACATACCATACTTTATTTACGAAAGAATTGCTTATTATACACATTTCAATACGTTTGTATGTAATTTTAGAACGATGTTTATGTGAAAATCGGCTCTCAGGAATAGATTTTGACAGATGTGATATCCGTTCAACTGAGACAAGCTCAATCTAGTCTCAAGTGGTAATTTCTTATACCTTGTAAGGGAAATTAACGTATTTTATGATGATTTTTCAGAATAACAACGAAATATTTATTTTACTTTACTTTATTTATGAAAGAATTGCTTATTATACACATTTCAATACACTTTAATTAACACTAATTGATATTCAATTCACTTAAAACACACATTCAACTATTTATTTCAAGTAATATCCTTCAAGCAATAGTAATAACCTTTTGGTTTCTGACAAAAATATTACAATAATTTTAAAATAAAAACAGTTTAATAATTCGTCATTGACGAGTATTGAAAACAATTTGAACGTTCCGTTATAGGTAATATCTAGTCAGTTTAATTTTAATATTTAAAGTATTTAATTTAGGGCGAACTGCTTCTTATTAATATATTTAAATTGATACACTAGCCAACAGTGTATTATATATAAACTAATAACCAATAATCTAGTTTATCTAGTTTTTTTATAAGACAACTCCCACATTAGGAATAAACATCCTGTGTCGTGGGGGACTTTACAAACATACATGAAACGGACACAAAGAACATCCAGACTCGGGACAACAATTCGTGGATCACACAAAGTGTTGTAGGTACCGCGTGGGATTTGAACCCACGACACTTGGCGCAGTAGCAAGCGGCATGGCGACCGCTGACACCACTCGGCCAACCGTGCAGTCAAATATAAATTATGCTTGTTAGATATGATGTGTTTAATATAATTAGCTGCGTAATACGGAACAGTAATTTCGACAATGCAGAAACGTAACTGAGAACAGACTTGTGAGTTGAGATTAGATATTGAAACTAGTTTCAACTGAGTAGAAAGT
Source organism: Spilarctia lutea (assembly GCA_916048165.1). Lineage (NCBI taxonomy): Eukaryota > Metazoa > Arthropoda > Insecta > Lepidoptera > Erebidae > Spilarctia > Spilarctia lutea. The sequence goes on along the minus strand of OU696470.1, from coordinate 24,486,883 downwards.
ACGTACGTAGTAGAAATTTGATCATAACTTGAAACTCGATTCAGCTGATCGAAGTTCAAACGATACTTGAGACGCCTTCTATAATACGGGCCTAAGAGTTTGTATCTAGTAAGTGGCCAGAACGAGAAACCACTGAAGCTCACCATCGTCTGAAAAAGATGGCTTTGAAGATAAGACTATTCACTGTGCGTAAAATTACACATCCATACTATCGTAAATTCATCTCTCTGTCTTTTACACTTTCACGGCTAAACCACCCCACGGATTTCAACGAAAATTTGGCATAGAAATACTTTGATTTTTGAGGTCTTCTTGAGGATTTTTTTTTCTTTCGTCACGTAAACTGACATAAATGTAGGTTTGGCCGTTTTTTTAGTTAGCTATATGAATAAATTTCACCATTAGTGTAAAATGTATCCTGTTAACAATAAGTGAGGCTGTTTGCGTGTGTCTTTGGGTTCAATGATATGCGTACTTATTGTTAGAGAATATAAATATTTGTAACCAGCATCCCGTTCCGGTTTAGCACGGGTGACAACTCATTACAATTTTTTGAAATTTTCTCTACTATATTATTCATGTAAGGGAGACCGAGGAGTTGAAACAATTTTGACATTTTGTTTCATACACCAAAGGCTATAGACAGAAATCATATGATATTAGTACCAATCGATAGGTCATTCTGTACACTTGCGAATGACTAACATAAAGAAATTGTTAGAGTTAAATATTGCGGCGAAAAATCGACTTAACTGTAACAAGTCAACTTGTTTCAACTCTCCTCATACCGAGGTAAGACGAAACAGGGGTCGAGGAGAGTTGAAACATATGATTTTTAAGAAGTATTAAGGGATGTATAATAAAAATACTGATATAATATACAAGTATTTATTGAAATAAAACTTTTAAAGTACGAAAAAGATTTTTATTAATATTTGTACTGATACAATTTTCAGTAACGACTAATGTGCGAATAATCAACTCCTAAAGTAGTTAAAAGTATCATAACGACTAATTTGTAATATAAATCAAATAACAATCAGATAAACAAAATGTTTCACATTCTTCTGTTTTATATAAATAGTTATTATATATAATAATTAACTTCTCAGTCTTTAACATAAAATAATTATTAACTTTCAGTCGTTTCTTATGTACCTATTACAATTAGTCTTCGAATATTTAACTTACAATAATCTCACAAATACTTATAATAATTTATATTAAATATTTTAATATACAGGGTGTAAAAAGACTACTACCGAAAACTTGGGGGTTGCAATCAGACCATGATACTGAATAGGTTCAGCAAAAAAAAAACGCAAAAAAAAATATAATTTATCTAAGTCCTTTTATGTTTTTTACTGCTTACATACACATAGTACAACATAATAGGACCCAAACTATCTAATTATCTCATTTAGAAAACCAAAAAACAAATAAAATCAATAAAACAGCAGTGTATTTTGATAAACAAAACAGCTGGTCGGGTGAGTGCAATGACCTTGGCCGGGCGCAGGTATTCAAGTAGCTACGCGGTGCACGCAATAATACATTACTGGCTTGTGAAATTATTAAAAATCTTGACACATTGTTTTTTCCGACTACAATTTTTTTTAAGTACAACTGTTTGGTTTTTATTACAAGTTTTGGGGTGCTGGATCAGCCCCTTTCGTTTTCGGTAGTCGTCTTTTTACACCCTGTATATTCTAAATCTTTAATATAAAATAATTAAGTATTAACTTTCAGTCGTTTCTTAGATATTACAATCAGTCTTGATTGATCAATATTTCTTCGAATATTTAAGTTACAACTATCTCACAAATGACAAAAATAAAAATATTATGAAAATAAAAAGCATCAATCTGACAAGCAGTTGTAGCAAACATAACTAAGTTCCCCACCAGTACAAGCTTCATGAGCCCAGTTTTTGCATTCCAGACATTGCACCCATTTTTCTTTGGCTTTGCTATTAGAATATTACTTAAAACAACAAAGGCAAAAGGATTCTTCTTCTGCTTCACTGTCTTCGTTTTTTCTTTGTTTCTTACCAACCTTAGTCTTCTTAGTTTTAGTACCTGGTTTTGATCTTTTTTTTGTTTTTGTTTTTTCAAAGGTTTCTTCACCTTTTTGTTAGCCAGTCTATAGTCGTTCCAATAGTTTATTTAACTTTTGACAGCTCTAATACTTAATCAAATAGTGATACCCTGACCCGTTACCTATTCGATTTCTTTCATCGATCGATTTTATGCATTAAGAAGTTTTAATCGATTTAACAAACTCATTATTTTATAGATAATTTCGTACTTCATATTTCTATGTGTTTCAATGTGCGACCTCCTTTGTCAAAATAAAGAAGAAATGGATTAAAAGAATGTTGTTCAAATATGACGGTTCTATGTCATGAAAAAATATATAAAAGGAACTGAATTTTCAAAATGTATTATTGTATTGTGTTGTAATTCAGTGGTTAATATTGTATTTGTTAAACTATTGATGATCTTTATTAAATCTCTCTATGTCTATTTTAAAATAATCTACAGTATTTCAATGAGTAACCTTCAATATAGTTGAGTATTTATATTCCTCCGTATTGATTTATTTGTGAATTCTCACGTTTGGTTGAGTTGAGCGTATCGTTCCTGCCTTCGTTACTGTCAAAATGCCAAAAAAGAAAGTACTCAAAGGACAAACAAGAGAGTTTGTCTTGCAACTTCGTGAATACTTTGAAAAGGAAAGCCGTAATGGTGGGCCTCTTATACCAGTGACTCAAGTTAGAGACCGTGTTGCAGCAGCATTAGGTATTAGTGCTCCAACAGTGGCAAAAATAACAAAAGAAGGCTACGGCAGCAGTGGCATGGAACAGAATAAGCTATCTACACCTAAGAAAAAACGTCCGCCTAGTAAAGTTACAGCCGTTGACAATTTTGACGCTGATGCTATTCGTCGTCATATATACGACTATTACCAAAGAAAAGAGATTCCAACATTAAAAAAACTAACACAATCTCTTCGAAATAGTGGTTTGTTCCGTGGTCAAAAATCTTCTCTGACAAAGGTATTGAAAGACATTGGAATGTTATTCCAAAAATGTGACAAACGAAAAATTGTAATGGAACGCAATGATATTGCTTTGTATAGATGCGATTTTTTAAGACAAGCAAAAAAAATAGAAGATTGGTCGAATGTTGTTTTCACAGATGAAACTTGGCTCAATGCGAATCATACGCTGTCAAAAACTTGGACTGACAACACCGTTGGCTCCACTTCTACAGTACCAATGGGAAAAGGCGAACGACTGATTATTTGTCATGCAGGAACAGTAAAAGGATTTGTGCCAGGCGCTCTATTAGCTTTTAAATCCCAGAAAACAGGAGATTATCATGAGGAGATGAATTCGAACGTGTATAAAAAGTGGTTCAGAGAAATGCTTACATCACTCGAAGAGCCATCAATAATATTTATTGATAATGCACCTTATCACTCTCGTCAAATTAATAAAATACCAACACAGGCCAACAAAAAACATGAAATTATAAACTGGCTCCGTGACAATGGCGAAGAGGTGAATGAGTCCCTACTAAAAGTAGAGTTAGTAAAGATATTAAAAACAAAGAAGCTGCCAAAACGATACGTCATAGATGAAATGGCAGCAGAGCATGGGCATACCGTCCTCAGAATTCCCCCATATCACTGCCAATATAATGCAATTGAAATGATCTGGGCACAAGTTAAAGGATATGCTGCGAGGAACAATACAACTCCTCCTTTCACCGCAAGAAAAATGCTGAATTTACTGAAAGATGCGTGTGAAAAAGTAACTCCAGAAAACTGGGCGAATGTTGTAGAAAAAACAAAGAAGGTGATAATGTCGGATTGGGATCGGGATGTTGCATTCGACAATTTATCTATCCAACAAATGATAATCAATATTACTGAGAACTCAAGTGATGATGATTCCTGGTCATACGAAGAATACGATTCTTTATAATTAAAATTAGTATTACAGTACCTCTTTTGGTTGTTTTATTTTTAATCCGTAAATTACTACGAATCTCAACATTTTGTACCTGTTCATTACAAGTAGGTACCGCAGGTAGTTTTTATTTGAACCAACTATAGTAAGTCTAAACAATTATTTTAGATTCATTAATTTGCGGCGAATACATTCGATCCCATTACTAGGTACGAGTACGATGGAACTGTTTTCATTACGCAAATTATTTATGCATTGAAACAGAGACATTTAGGGCATTTTAATGCAAAATAATAAAGCTTTTTACGTGATTTGATATAAAATATAATCACAATAATTTTATTATATGTTTTATTAATATAATCGATAATCGATTTATTTCAAAACCGTTTTTATAGTCTGTGGTCATTAATTACGAATGACACATCCCTAAGTAGGCGGAGCCCGCCCATAAAGTACAGTATTATCTGTAGTACATTGTATCAAAAATTATTACAAAACTTTATGTGCGTGATCTGTCAAAAGTTAAATAAAGTATTGGAACGACTATAGCTGCTTCGATTGCAACTAGTTCATCTTTTACGGGAGTGTCGGTTAAGATAGCGGATTTCACCAAATGGTCATAACTTGTTAAAACAAACTACTAACAAATATTCTTTACTGCTGTTCTTGAGGTCTCGGGTTCGATACCCGGGTCGGACCAAATACTTGTATGATCTACAAATATTTGTATCCGAATTTGGGTGTTTTCTATGTATAATATGTATGCATTTACAAAAAAAAAGTATATATGTATTTATATCAGTTGTCTATTACCCATAACACAAGCTATGCTCAGTTTGGGACTAGATGGCATGTGTGTTAGATGCCCCAAATATTTATTTATTTAAGCAATCTTTGTGTACAGAACCATTTCTCGTCATAGTGTCTGTGAGGTTACGAGTAAAGAATATGCAGTGTCACCCATATTCATAATTTGGGTGTCTTAAGAGGTGACTAAGGGAGCAAACTACACAGGACAACATCACTGCAAAGAGATGTTTAATAAGGGAAACTTGCAACCAACCCTTTACCACCCCGTATGGCGAATGTAGTATAATAGGCCAAAACTTCCTTTCTAATGAGTGGTCTATGTCCAGGAGTGGACTATTACAGGCTGTTGATGATAGATGAAGAATCATAAGGTACTCACCAGACAATGTATGCAGGCAGTGGCCAGTGGTGATATCCCACACCTTGACAGTAGAGTCAGCGTTACCCGACACCAATATATTTGAGTGCAGTTCCATGCCAGATGTCAGAGACTGGTGACCGGTCAGCGTGTGTTTCAACTGTCCTGATTCTACATCCCACACCCGTATCGAGGTGTCCAAAGAGCCGCTCACAACGTGGATACCGTCAAACTGAAAATATTTTAGATACATTATTTTAAAGTATCTAATATCCAATAGTCGTAAGTACTAGACTACAAATTATTCCCTGAGTATATTAATAACTAGCTGAGCCCCGCAGTTTCAGCTGCATTGGTTGTTGTAACTTTATAACAACGACTGCGAGTGCAAAGTAAAGTACTGCTTATATCATCAGCTATCAGCCAGTGAAAGTCTAGTCAAAATCAGTCCAGTCGTTCTAGAGATTAGCCGGCAGCAAACTATTTTTAAATGTACATACCATATATACTTTTATATGGATTTAGTGATAAGCTGTTAACATTAATGCATATAAAAGCAATGCATGTGCAATAAAACTAAAATAATTATTTTTCTAGACTGTATTATAGATAACTATAGTTGTAATTAGTAAAGTTAGTGCAAGTATTAATTGCCTACCGTGTTAACATTCAATAATACATCTACTTTTATCGTACACGTTGATTAAGTAGTAAGTAGCTTGATTTATTAACTATATTAAGATAACTGGTTGGCTGCTGACTTTATGTAATGTAATGTAATATATTTTAATAGCAGATTATACATCATCTATTCGTGGGAGAGCTACGTTTCGGCATGAATGGGCCGGCTCGACCGGAGTGATACCACGACCTCACAGAAAACCGGTGTAAAATAGCGCTTGCGCTGTGTTTCACCGAGTGAGTGAGGATACCGTGACGCCTCTGGTGTTGCGGGTGTCCATGGGCGGCGGTAATCGCTTACCATCAGGTGATACGTCTGCCCGCATGCCCACAATTCAATAAAAATAAAATAAAAAAATCACATGTTAAATCTTGTCTTTCCTAGGAACAACGTTCGACATAAATACTACATTCTTATTTTCTACATTTAATTGTTTCCCCATTCCATTGGTCTCTTCTTGCGTTAGACAGGTGACCGGTCATAAAAGACAAACACAAAACCATTCCACAATGAATTAAGTACTGAAAGAGGATGTCGAGTGATGAAGGAGAATCGAAGAAGTAGATTCATTGCTCCGACTTCAAAATCTTATTTAAAGATTATATAATCAAATAGCTGGCCCACGCAACTTCGTCTGCGTCTCTTTGTTCTATTAGTCTAAGTGTGATATTAACTATCCTATCTTAGGCACGTCAGGAAAACACAGATTTAAATAAAATTTGTTGTTTTTAAACAGTTTTGGAGTTGATCGTGAACAACAATGTAACACGAGATTTATATATAATAGATATCTGTACCTGCAGACTGTAGACCCTGTTGGTGTGGCCAGCAAGAGTGTGGAGACAGTCTCCGGTCTCAGGGTTCCAGACTTTGACGAAGTAATCGTAGGCTCCGGACACCACAAGCTTGCCATCGTATTGCACACAGCGGACAGCGGCCAGATGACCGATCAGAACGCGGAGGCAGCGTCCGTCCGGAATGGACCACACGCGCAATGTAGCGTCTCGAGACCCCGATACAACCCTGAGGACAAAGAAATAATGATTTAATGCATTTTACTTACCTTTGCCGATAACAATATACATATTATGTGATACACATAGACAAAACATCGTACATTACGCAATGGGCAATTTATTTTAACTAAGTACATATGCGCTTAGGTAAATCTTCACCAATTCAGCCGAAAGAGTCAAAAATACTTTAAGATCTATTCCCATGCAATATCGAGATGCAAATCGGTCCAGTCGCTGAGGACATGCGACAATAAATAACAATATTCAGATATTTGATTTCTTGAAATATAGTCCTAGGGAAACAACAAAAAACAAAACGATATAGAATAGCCCTACGAAAGCGTCCCCTTTGTCAAAGTGTAATCACAAAGAGGGAATATGCATAAAAAATTATAAACTTAATAGGTATTTTTTTATTCAGTTATGATTAGTACTTACAGATAATATGAAATAAAAAGTGAAAATTAAGGGAGAGCGTAACTATTGGTCGAAACGAAATGAGACGTCGATGGTCGGTCACATCATCGAAACTATCGGCATCAAAATTCATACTGTGTTAGTAGCGCTTATTAGAAAAATTAACTTCATGCATGATTTTTATTGCAATTAAAACTGTAAATAAGTATAAAGTAACTGAAGAACTGAATAGTAAACAAACACGAAAGGACAATGACGATGATGAAAGGTCAAAATCGCACGCAAAATGGCGGCGTTTGACTAGCTCAAATTTAGTCAGTTTTTTAAATTTTACTTTGAAAATAAGTTTGACTCTTTCTAGTCTATTTTATTTTTTTCGATGTCAAAGACATAAATGATCAGATAGAGGAATAAAAAAAAACATGCATATTTAGAATAGGTTGTGTGTGTGAAATTGTGAATGTTTTATCTTTTTTTTTTAAAGACAACTCCCACATTAGGAATAAACATCCTGTGTCGTGGGGGACTTTACAAACATCATGAAACGGACACAAAGAACATCCAGACTCGGGACAACACTTCGTGGATCGCACAAAGTGTTGTACCGCGTGGGATTTGAACCCACGACACTTGGCGCAGTAGCAAGCGGCATGGCGACCGCTGAAACCACTCGGCCAATCGTGCAGTCAGTCAGTTTTTAAATATATGTGTGAGATGTCGTAGTGACGTTTTTGTTTTTGTATGTGAGTCTAAGATGTGTTGTGTGAAGATATCCTCTCGCAGAAACAGACAAACAGCTTTGTATCGGAAAAAGACGATTTAGCTTCTCCCTTCTTCTTCCTAGCCTGCGTTAAGATATATAAGTGAGTCAGCATTGGCAATCATGTAATAATACATATTATTTATATTATAATTGTGAATATTGACGATGTATATATTTGTGAAGAATATTTTTAGTGTAGAATAAGTGTAAATAATGTAAATAATAGTCTATAATTTATGTGTTAATGTTTAGTATAAATTGTTAGATGTATAAATGTAGTAAAATACATAAACACAAGAAAATGGCTCCCTACACATGCAAAGATTCATATGATTAATGGGATCTGTGGAAACAACTCCAGGCACTCTACACGAGAAAGTGTTCTCACTGAAGAACAATTAACAGCTAAATTATAAAACAAATGGATTTTAAGAATTAACAAATCAACAAAAAAGTGTCGCATTGCATGCTATGACAGTATATCTAGTTAGTTTGTAAGTATTTTGTATCTAAATCGCTATCAAGTGCTCGTAAAGTAGTCTTGTTGCATCCTGAGGTTCACAACTCAAAAAAAAAACATGCAGTTTACTAGATTTCTTCGCTATGCGTGTGATCAGATATGGAAAATCTTTCTTAATTAATGCAATGTAAATTAAGGACTGAGGTCGATTTATGTATTGACGTCGGAAATAACATTGTTTTCTGATTTTAACCAAAATTTCAAATCATAAAGGGGTTTCGCACAGACTTATAATCACGCTAACATAAATTCGTAGTAGATTTGCTACTGCGCAGTTATAATTCGCACGTAACACATAAACAAACAATTGCTGAAAAATATATTTTATATTGATAAACATTGTTATCATTATTGTTGCGTAATAAAAACATAATTGAACTGATATCATATATACATATATACACACAAGCAAAGGTTTATAATTTTGGTCATCAAAGCGAGATGACGAAAGTAAAATTCAGATAGGGTATTTGTTCACACAGCACATTAAAATTTTATGAAAATAATAGAATAAATTACCGACGCACAGCATAAATAACAGATTTTTGATCAGTTATATTATAGGCAGTAGAATTTCGCAAAGCATAAGACAATATACATTGGTTCAAAATAAAAACAATTTACATAGATTTGAGGCGAGCGTTCAATTAAATAATTACCTATTTTGGAAGAGATGCATGCAGCGGACGGTTGAAGTGTGACCAGCAAGAACCTTGAGACATTGGCCAGACTTGGCGTTCCACACGCGTAAGGTACGGTCCGTAGAGCCGCTGATGACCAGGTCACCGACCATCTGAGAGGACCATACACCGCCTGAATGACCAACGAGCGTGCGGAGGCACTGGAAAAGAAAAACATATTCGACTGTATTCTTTTTTTACGTTTGTTACCTAAGAACTTTCGACTGGGTACACCGATTTTGATGATTCTGTGGCGACTTCCACATACAACATAACCTACTACAGCGCCATCTACCGAAGATACACTGAACTACGAAGTAACGCACTGTACCTACAAACTGCACTACACGTAGTAACTACAAGTCCCGAATCGCGCAATAAATAGTTCTCGCGTTGGACAGTAGCCCGCCAGGCATGATCACCTCGCCTGGTCGGAGGATCCTCCCTTTGTGTTGGGAGGAACATGATACCCGTTTCCCCACAATTCATTGTTTTATTTGAAAGGTGGTGCTTCCCGTGTGGCCCCATTTCTTGAAGTCATTTCTTTTGTTAAAATTTTAGTTATTTGAAATCACATGTATTCAATCCATAATCCATACTAATATTTTAAAATTTTAAAGTAACTCTGTCTGTCTGTTACGCTTTAATGGCTAAACCGATGTACCAATTTCCATGAAATACCTTGACTATATTTGACTATATTTATCGCCATAACTGAGATACACGCGAGCTAAGCTGCGGACAAAAGCAAGGCCAAAAGAGCTGGAAAAAAACGCAGGAAGTCTTTGGATACAGGCAGCATAGTATCAGTTGTTGTGGCGAAATTTAGTGGAGGCCTATGTGATATATCTTACAGTGGACGTCTTTCAATCGAGATAATAAATATAATTGTAATTGTAACTAACCTTGCCAGTGATCGCAGACCACACTTTAAGGGTGGTATCATCACTGCCGCTTAGGATCCTGTTGCCATAGAACTGCAGGCAAGTTATCACGTGGTCGTCGTGGCCTCGCATCACTATGGGGCTAGTGACAGGTTTGTGCAGCCAGTTGTTCTCAATGAGATACTGACGCATGTAGGCCGCTTTCCATTGACTAGCACAGCGAGGTAGCGAGCGAGGCACCTTCTTCAACGCTGTGATACCAATGCGTCGGCATTGTTCCTTCCATAGCAGGTTGTCTTCTGCCAAGAATCTGGATAAATAAATAAAAACCTTAATTATGTACGTTTCTTTTATTCAACATATGTGATAAATTAACGTTTCTTATAGTTTTAGTGGGCTATTATCTAAACCGTTAGGATAATCCTATACGTTAAGCAGATGGTGATGGTGTAGATTGTTCATCTAATAGCTTTGAATCTTCATGATGCTTTGTTTCTATTCACTGGCACAAAGGAAAGTATATATATTTGTATATATTTGAAACATTATTACAGTACACATTAGCTGACATTTATATTTGTTTCTTACAGACATTAACAATGTTAAAGCATCTACTCGTGTGTTAGTGTCCAACCGCAAATAATTTGTCCATGTTAATAATCTTTGTAAGTTTGTAAATACTAATCTATTTAGCAGGATTTATTATAGAAGGGTTTGTCAATGCAAAAGTATATATTCCTCAGAATAACGATAAGTACCTAGTTGAAATAAATAAGGTTGTAAATAGGTAGAGTGGATAATCAATTTACATAATAAGTGACCATTTTTAAGATGTGTTGTGTAACTTCACAATGAAAATTTGATAATAATTTATCGTACCTACAAAAGAAATTCACAAGAATACATTATTCATACTATTCAACTTGCAACACAAAGAATTTAAAGTTGAAATAGTTCATCCTGTTAGCCGAAAAACGAAGCATTATTAAGTTTGAACGAGCATTGTATAAGCGAAGCGATAGCGCTCTCAAAATAGAAGTTACACAACATATTGGTATTGAATTGTAAATTGGTTAGTTCTTCAATTTGGCCAAATCTCCAATGAAAAATAATACACTGAAATCAGTTCTGTAAGATGTTTCTTGTTTCTTTATTTTTTGACTATCGACAATTCTGAACCGAGCAGCACTGTGTTTTTGCTTTAGAACGTTTCCGAATTACCATGACCGAAGACCGATTTTTATGATTTTTAATGTGGTATATTTGGAAGGTCTGAAAATTGATGGAAAAGGTCGTAGCCTTTTTTCTATACCATTATGTGATAAGGGTGGTCCTTGACAGAATTTTCATTTATTGGACTTTTTGTTGGATCAGACTTGGCATCAAAAATGAAAACAAATTTTCACCCACGCCTATTAATACACAAATGTTCATTATAAATCATTTATACTGCGAAACAGTCCAGTTGCCCAGTCAGCTAATGGTTTTACAATGAAAGGAATTATACTTTTTATAAATGAAGTATTTGTAAGAACTTGGTGTTTCCTTTTATATAGTTTTTACTAATTGTATTTATAATTTGGAATGTAAGAGAGAACCTACAAGTTCGTCCCCGTTGACCTCACGCACAATAAAATCCAAAAACATTTAAAGGTGAACCAAGTTTGAATATAAGCTTGTATTTCATCAAAGTTTTTGAGTTTGTTTCGACATTTCCAAGGCTTCTTCTTTAGAAATGGTGAAAGCATTCAACTTTTAAAACAAATTACAATTATAAAAGGGTTAAAAAAGACGTGGGCATTGAAATTTTCCAGACGAAACCTTATAAGGTTGGTCTGCAAAATGTCATTACCTTCAAAGCTGATATTTTTATATAAGAAAAATAAGACATTTGTTCTTAATCATAACTGCAAAGACATTGATACAATGGGTTAAACACTATCCTGTCTGCTGTTATGCTTTCACGGCTAAACCGCTTCATTGAAGAATGAATGAAGTTTGGCATTTGGCAATTTCTTTAGACGCGTTGAGTACTATTTGGGTGAACAATGAAACTCGATATAGCTCATGAATAGCGTCACCGAACGATTTCCATGAGCTATATGTATGCTGTGTATATATATTCACCAGTGGAAAGCCACGCTTCGGCATGCATGGGCCGGCTCGATCGGAGTGATACCACGGCCTCACCGAAAACCGGTGTGAAATAGCGCCTGCGCTGTGTTTCACCGAGTGAGTGAGGGTACCGGAGGCCCACACCCTACCCTTCCCCCATCCCTTTTCCCATTCCCCCAAAGGCCGGCAACGCACTTGTGACGCCTCTGGTGTTGCGGGTGTCCATGGGCGGTTGTAATCGCTTACCATCAGGCGATACGTGTGCTCGTTTGCCTCCTATGCGTGAAATTTGTGTCATAGTCCGCTTCACAAGTTAGTTAGTTTTCACTTCTATAGACAATCCCCGAAGACTGCCCAGTATTTTTTTATCGCTGTAACCGACATACAGAACAGTTAAGTTAGTAAGTTAAATAAATTATGAAAGTAACTCCTTACTTCCAATAACGGCAGGTCTGTGCAGCCCGCAGTAAATCTTTCGGTTGTAGGTAGCCTAGTACGGTGAGGGCCAGCTCCTTGGGCAGTAAAGAGATGAAATCACGCTGGAAGAGCGGCTCTATGGCCTTCATCATGTGACGGACCTGACTCGGGTCGCAGCAGTTGATCAGTTCATCGATCGCTTGGATCTTCTCCGCGTTCGACCATAAATTGAATCTGCGAAATATAACGTGCAAATGACTTATTTTTAAAACCTATTAATTTGCACTACTCTGTTTTTTACAATAGCCTCAGACTTCTTGGTACTGTATTATTCTTTCAGAATTTTTATATCACTTAAATGGCAAGTGGGTGTTACATTCAATGGATCCCTATAATACTAGAAATGGACATACAGACGAATATTTTAACATACAGGCGCCCTTAACTAACGTAAAATTAATCTCATCATTTATTAAAAACCACAAACAGGAAATAAGAGACAGAATGACAGCATACACAACTAAAATAACACACCATCCTAATGTACTTGCTAGGAATCTTATGAATGATCCCAACACCACGTAGGCTTATTAAACGCAGCAAACCCACAAGAGCTATTGCTGTAAAGCCAAGGGCTAAAACCAAGTAAGCGGTATCGTTACTGAACAATACCGTACAAGCCCTGTACTCTGCAAACACTAAAGTAATGCTGAATATCATTAGATAGATTGTATAGAATAATAACAAAAAAAACACTACATATTATAAAACAAAGTCCTCCGCCGCGTCTGTCTGTCTCATCGCGATAAACTCGAAAGCTACTGCACAGATTTTCATGCGGTTTTCACCAACAAATAGAGTGATTCTTGAGGAAGGTTGTCGTATATTATTTGTTTGTTGTTTTTCGTAAAGACTCCGTGCGAAGCCGGGGCGGGTTGCTAGTATATTTCTATGTATATCTAACTCCTTGTTTATACGGTGTACTTAGGCCACTGGAAATTTATTTCACAAGGTCCGGATGTCTTAATAAATATGTTTCCGGATCCCTCCTATTTAAGGTGTAAAGTGACACACTGTGTCGTTGTAATCCGTTCGATTCCTACTTACCGCTCCGTTGAGATGATTGCTCGTGGTCTACTAATATAACTAATAACTATTTATAATAACTTTGAAAGCGATTACAATTGAAAATAAATTCCAAGTAGTTATAATGAGGTACCAATGAGGTTGAATTAAAAAATGTGAATTTCGCTTACGGCACTGTCAACACAGACGTCCGATACGCACGGTGGTTCGACTCTTAAATAATTTACATTTATCTTTGTTACAAATACCTATTCAACCACTGCTTGACTTCTGGGGGTCCCTGGTTGAGTCCGCTCACGCCTGCCGAGCTGCAACCCGGGCTTGGCGAGGCCCATATGTCCGAGCTCACTCCTGGCATCATGGATCCGTCGACGCAAAACTTCTTGGCCGACTGCGGTCGCGGTGGCTCATGACGTCTCTTCCTCTATAACATTATTCAATTGTATTTATAAAAATGCGATCGCTGCGGTGACTGATATCTCTACATAGACTGGTGTTCTCATAACAGATATAAACGCGTCAATAAATAACCAAATTCGAAAGCTGAGTTTTTGAACTACACATGTTGATGTAGAACAATATTCTCAACTGAATTATTTTGAATTTTGTAATTATTTTCTGATTATTTGTAAATATTCAATTATTTAAAATAGATAGCTAACCACTGATAAAGGATTATGTTCATTGCCAGTTTACGTTAAGTAACCGAACGCCTGTTCCAATGTCAGGTACCTTAATACTCCGCTAATGTTTAAGTAGTGAGTCATCTGGACTTACAAGGAATGAGGAAAAGATAATACATATCCAAATACGGTAGTAACACAAAGAGGTAAGAGTAATAGGACAGTAGTTAATTCAGAAGTATTGAATTATTACTTTTATCTATGTATTATATACAACTCTCGTGTTAACTCGATGCTAACGATGAACTCCCAAACTATCTAACACTTTTTCATGTTTTTTTTAATGTATGTTTTGCTCGCTAGACCAATAAGATCTGAGTATGATTGAAAAGACGTAGACGAAGTTGCATGGGGCAGCTAGTATTTCATATTAATTTACTCGTGTAATCGTGAGCAACAACGCGACCGGATAATTATATAATTAATAGGTTTATTATTATTGAACAAACATCAACAAAACGTTTTGAATGTTTTGAGTTTCTTAACTACGCATAAATATTTTTCATGAAATGGTGAGATAAAATAAAGTAATTTACTAACAGAATATCTCTTAGTATTTAATTATTTTTTAATAATAAATAGACAGCATAAACTGCCACTCTTTTTTTTGGAATAGGTGTAAATGAGCCCTATCGCCTGATGGTAAGCGATTACCGCCGCTCATAGACACCCCCAACATCAAAGACGCCACAATTGCGTTGCCAACGTGGCGGTTCCTGTGCTGTGGAAACCAGACTACTGATGGAAACACTTATAAATTTCTAAATAATAATAATATTTATTAACATTCCAGTTTTTACATATTTGTGTGTCAGTGTTAGCCGCACTAGGCTTAGCCTGTATTGCGGCTAGCTATTTTGCGATTTACAATCGGACTTTAGTTGTAAGGACTTATACTAATAATAATATTAGAAACAACAAATAGATATTTTAAAGAAATTATTCACAGACCCAGAGAGATTGTATTCATCACACGATTATTCACCCTGGATAGGGATCGAACAATCGTGTGTTCTATTTAACACTTAGCACGACTTAGCAATCAGGTTCACTATTAACGCTGCCAACTGGCCAATTAACTAGGTATTTTATATGTACATAATTCACTATAATATACCGATATTGACAGGAAACCAAAAGCTTTAACTGATGTAAAAGTTACTTAGGTCAGACCAAAAACAACATTAGCAAAAATAAATGAAAAAATCTTCACGACAAGGTTTGGAAAGCGCCATAACGCGTCTGTGTAAATATTCCCCAACGGCTCCTAAACAGCAAAACCGATTTTGATTCAATTTTCACCACTAATTAGATGATATAAATTGATTCCACCTTTCAATGTCATTTTCACTAGATGGTGGGAGATATTCATCATATTTACGTAATTGACGTATAATTAAAAAAAAATTGTGTCAGTTTCTAATATTTTGGTGTTTTTGCAAGCGGCCGTGATCATTCACAGATAAACTGGGTAACTGCAGGTGGAACATAGAAAAATCTGATGAACAGACAATTCTGCCTACGCCCTTTCTACTTCAGTAATCAACATTGGTTTCACAACTACCACTGTTTTCACTGTTGTCTCAAACTCGATCTCGACATTGTAAACTTATAGAATCAGGTTGATTTTGAACCGAGTAATTTATTTTACCTGTCCATAGACATGTGCCAACATTTGCGATCCCCTTGACAACCAATTTGAAACCCATCTTCTCGATTATTGGTTTTGAAACCCACTTTTGTATAGGGATCCGAGATTTTCAAGTTATTTTTTATTTTTCTCCGTTTAAACCTTCCCTGGACCTAGATACGACAAACATTTAAAAACCAAATAAAACAAAAAATCATCTAAATCGGCCCAGCCGTTCTCGAGTTTCAGCGATGCAAACGAACAGCAATTGATTTTTATGCATAAGAAAACAAGAAGATAAGATTAAGTACTATTATGATTATTTAGCAGTTATTTTAATTTGTCATAGTCTTGGTACAACAAACGATTCCTCCTACAAAGTAAGTTAAAATCAGTACAAAGTTTAAAAAATTAACCCAAATTATAACGACATTTATATTAGTAATTAGTGTACAAGTATTTACACTCTTACACTTTTATCTGATTCCAACTTTGGCAGCGCTTGTACTACGGTAACAAAACTTCATAAATATTTATAAATATATACATATTTTAGACAAATTGCCCTCTGTTTTGAGATTTCATCCTAGTACTAAAGCCAGTAAAATAAAAAAGACTGCACGTATTGCATAGTTGTTTAAGCGTTCGCCACGCCGTTTTCTACTGCGACGAATGTTGTGGGTTCAAACAGCATGGGACAACACTTTGTGTATACAAATAGGCATGATGACAGATTATATATTTATCTAATGAAATGGGGTTCATAGAGTATAAAAATCGTTTTTATTTAATAGTTAATTAACAAAAATAAAACTCAGAAATCCGCCATGTTAAGTTGAACACCAATCAGAGCGAGTTACGTCACGTATTTGTAAAGTTCACTTTGTTCGGTTTAAATCGACGATCACTTTACTGTTTTTAAGAGCTGTAATTGACACTGGTTGACGAATGGTGACGTCGTGTCTGCGACGTAACGTCACAAACAGACGCCAGGACACCATTGAACGCTTTGTAAAATTTAAATTGCAATTTTTCCTACTTATTTTTTGGAGAAATATAACTGTTTTTGACATTAGGAGATACTTCCAAACGTCATAACATAACAGTTTTTGGACATTAGTCACCATGCCTATTGTTGTGTTCCCCGCAGGATCTATACTAATATTATAAAGCTGAAGTATTTGTTTGTTTGAACGCGCTAATCTCAGGAACCGGTAGTCCGATTTGAAAAATTATTTCAACGTTGTATAGTCTAATTATCGAGGAAGGCTATAGGCTGTATATCATCACGTTCAGACCAATACGAGCGGAGCCCGAATGAAGAATGTTAAAAAACCGGAGGACAATTATTACGCTACGGGCAACAGTAGACGTAAACGAGGTTGCGAGGGTTAACTAGTAAAATATATTTCTAATGCGGGAATATTCTCAAAAATTCTAGTACGTAAGTTTTTTATAGGCAGGCAGGAAACCGTTAAATACCTTTTCTTTTTGATTACATGGGCTTTTCTAACATTGGATTTTATAAACTTTGTAATGTTAAAAGTCATAGTTACGTAACATAGGTGAGTATTGCTACTGAATGGCACAAGAGCAACATATTGATAACAATGTCAATTTTATTCTTAGTAATAGTACCTACAATAATTATTTTCTCGGAATCATTCGTTATCTCTTTGCGAGATTGACGCAACAGAGGACACGCTACATCAATTTCTTGATTGATAATTGAAAGTGTATTGGTACATAAAAAGTGCTTAAATTATTTAAGTGCTTGTATCATCAACAATATGTCCCGCGCCATATTGTCTGCTTGTTTAAAAAAAAGAGATAAATTTTCCATTTTTGAAAATTCATTGTTGCTATTGATCATAGCGTGATATATAGCCTATACTCTTCCGTTATGAATAAGCTATCTAACATATATAAATTGGAACCAGCCTTCCTAGCCAAGTCTACAAAACGTATACATTATTAAAAACTAACAAATGTTTGAATGACGACATCTAAACGCTAAGTCACGTGGTCAAAACAAAAATAAAAAAATAATACAAGAGAATGGACACGTTAGCGGTCGTAGAAATAGAATCATGTTGACTAAGGGGACAGGACTTTCAGAGATTAGTACGTTTGAGATCACACTGCAGTTTCTAAGATTTTTTTTATAAAGTCGATTAATGCTATTTCGGATTACAACACTATTTTCGCTCCAAACTTTAACCAAATCAGTTTATAAGTGTTTGTTTTTAAAATTTTAAGGAAATGTATTCAATTCTATTGCACTTAAAATATTCAGAAACCTTCAGATATTAGCTATAATTCTAGTTTCTAACATGACATGTTGGAGACGAAAAAATCCATTTTGGTGCCGTGAATTTAGTGTATTTAGACTGTCATGTCAGTCATGAATAAAACATCGACGGTTGATAAGACGCATTGGGATCTACGAACAAATTTTGAGTCGATAACTGTATGATAATAGATACACTGAATAGAAATTTAGTGAAGTAGACACCGTCTACCTATAAGAATAACTTCAAACCTCATACACACGGCAGTTTGATTCCAACTGAGACAGAACCTACACTATTGGAACCACACAACTGATAAACAGACAAATATTTCTATACGCATTTATATTCTAGATAAATTGTACCCAGACAGAACTAATGGTCGTGCTCATTATTTTCTTATGTATAGCTCTACCAAAATGACTCTACTCTGCCTGATGGTAAGCATAAGTGGAACCCAAGAATGGTGGTCACCATACTCGTTCCGAATGCAACAACGAAGCATGGTGGCCCTCACTGTAATATTACGTTAGTTCTATCTGGCATCTCTTCTGTTTGCCAACAGTCAGGATTAACACCTCACATATTACCTATTAGAAAGGACAGCTCAAAAATAATTTCTAGAATAAAATTACGCAAAATACTGCGTATTTCACTATTAATAACTTTAATAATCAACTTGTCTTCGGCAACAACTCACAACGTCCCACTGTTGGGCACGGATCTCGTCTCAGGAGAGGGTTAAGATCATACGTCCCCATCTAACTCTTAATCATGATGAATAGTAAGTAATGAACTGTATTCTTCATTCTTTGATTTAATGACATTAACAATAAATCTACGTCAGTACATAAACAAAACAAAAAAAACTACAAATGGATTGAGAACCTTCTCCTTTTTTTAAGTCAGTAAAAACGTTTCGTATGCAACAAAAAGAAATATTAAAAAACATACCAGTCGATACATTGAACAGTAACACAAACAATTTATAACAAAAGCAAGTAAATCGAGAACTGTATTCGATTCAAACTAATTTGAAACTCAACTTTAGACTAACGAGAATTTCCACGGAGTACCGATCCCGACGGTGAATATTCAGCTTCTGAATTCCCTTCAATCGTTTTACCGCGAGTAGAGTCGATTGTAAACAGGTATCGTTAACTTTTCCGATACCTGTACGCGAAGGCGGTAGCCTGAAGTTTGCTAGAAAGCTCCAACCCCCAGGAAACTATGTCATTGCGATTAACTCAAGTTTTCGAACAGTAATTAGTTCTTCAAACTACTGATTAAAATTTACAATGTTACTTTGTCGGACAAAATTTTATATATTTTTTTTACATTTTTCATTTTTTTATTTATTTAATCGATACCTATATTATAAATGCAAAAGTAACTCTGTCTGTCTGTCCTGCTTACACGGCCAAACTGCAGTAACGATTTCAATGATATTTGGCATGGAGACACTTTGAATCTTGAGGAAGGACATAGGCTACTCTTTATAGCGATAACCGACAAAAATGCGGGCGGAGCCGCGCGCAAATGCTAGTAACATATAAACAAAGAAATAATGTAAGATTAAATTACTTATCAGAATATCTTAAAAATACGCAAGTTCAGAATGTTTTGAAAAAGATGTAAGTCGTCGAAATAAATAGTAAGAAATTGTATTCCCTAATTCTAATTGTTTTTTCTTTGTATGATACCAAACCGAAAGTAGGCACTTTGAATTAATTAAATGGGTTTATAAATGACAGAGTTCAGGAGTAACAACAAAAATAAACAACTGCCTATGTCTTGTCAGTCCTTGTACAGATTTTTGACCCTTTTACTAAACACACATTATCTTGCATGACTCACGTCTATTCACCATATCATAATTTTCAGATCGACGAAAGCGCAAAATGTATTTTCGTTTATCAGCCCATCATTTTTGGAAAGTACAAAAAAAATATGCCGACAAGCTGGTTAATGTTTCAAACGAGCTATGTAGGTAAATATCTATTCCAACGCCGTGGGACCAATCGTTCTTCATCAATAACTATACATAGGTAGTTGCAGCCGAGGTTCACTTCCACTACGCTTATGAGTTTCGAAACTTATTTATGTCCTCCATGTACCTTGTACCAAACTCATTATTTAGTTTCTAGTTCAATCTAAAGCATCCTCTATATATTTCCATACACTATACATTTTCTTGATACTTTTTTGTTTATCTCACTATAAATTAATAGCATCAATAGATAATAATGTTAATTAAGTATATAACGAAATTGTAATCAATAGGGGAGGCCTACGTTCAGCAGTGGACTTCTTACGGCTGATATATATATATTATTATTATTATTATTATTATTTTTATTCTAAAAAGGACAACTCCCACATTAGGAATAAACATCCTGTGTCGTACGTACATCATATAATGATGATGATGAAGTATTCAACATATCTCGTTTTGTACATATTAAAAACATGCCCGACTCCTAAGACAGAGGATGTGGGTTTGATTCCTATTTAGGATAAATATACATTGTGTGATGAATCATTTGTAGAGGCAACAAAATCATTATATTTTTATCCGAGTTTATTTTTTATATGTATTTAGAAATAAATCTATCTATCAGTTATCCGTGTGGTGACAGATTGAAGATATGGAGTGGGTGTCGTAAGAGGTCACTAATTGAGCAAACTACGCAAAACATTATCACTGCAAAGAGAAGGACAATTTGACACAACCATATACCAAGTCGTCTGGCCAGCGTGGTACAGTTGGCCTAAACCTAATTAATTCAACTTAATTTTCAAACATCCTTGTAAAGGAGAATCCAGCTTGTTAGCAGTATGGTTATCATTGTACAAGCTCTGCCTAGTTTGGGATCAGACCACTCACTGTTGAGATGTGATGGTGTACGAGATGGTTATAATTATGAGTTATTGTTCAGGAAAGAAGTTTTCAGGGTATCATTAAATTAAGGTTTTACTCACCCAAAGTCTTTCAGGTTCCGGTTCCGGTTCATCCTCTTCATCATCGTCCTAAAACAAAACAAAATTAATGCATTTTATACATTGGTGAACTTAATGCCTAAGGTATTCTCTCCCAATCAACCTTAAGGTGGTAAAGAAATCTTGTAAAATAGGCTACAATACAATCAATAAAAACAAATACTACATGCAAAATTACTTATACATATTTGACTGCCTCAATGGCGTAGTGGTACGCATGCAACTGCTATTCTTGAGGTCTCGGGTTCGATTCCCGGGTCGGACCAAATGTTTGTATGATCTGCCAAATATTTGTTTCAGAGTTTGGGTGTTTTCTATGTATAATATGTATGTATTTACAAAAAAAAAAAGTATATAAGTATTTATATCAGTTGTCTAGTACCCATAACACAAGCTCTGCTTAGCTTGGGACTAGATGGCGTTGTGTTAGATGTGTAAATTTTGATTTATTTATTTATTATATATACGTATAAAGAATACACATGTCATAAAACACATATATTTACAGATATACTTGTATGTATGCCTACACTTACAGATGTCTATTTATTTTAGATTTCTTTGAGTTATTGAATACTTTCCATTTATAAACATATATATATTTAAGAATATATACAAATAAATGTATATATATATAAACTTGTATATATGAAATAATTTGTAAGTATAAAAAGGATTTTACTAAGATACTTTATTTATAATACTCAAGTGTTGTACTAACTAACAAAAATATATATCATCTATTAAGTTTGGTTTTTATGACCAAATTTGAAGTTATTGAGAACTACAGGCGCCTCCAAAACAGCTTATTTTAATACAAAAACTCAATAATATAAAATGGATGTAATTTAATATGTAACTAGACAGTTATATTGTAAAGTCTACATGTAAAATGTAATAAATAACATTATACATACCTCATGGGACGAGAGGCAAGTACACCAGGCCTCTTCAGGCAGTTCATCACTTGAATCATACTCCACATCACAATAGTTGTAGTTCTAAAAAAGAACATACATTTAATGACAATGTCGTTATTTATGTACACCTATGTTTCGATTTTATATAAAGCTTGTATACTCACAGAAGACTTGGAACTCCCCGGCTCATTTTTCCTACTGTCATCGAGACCCAGCAACTTATCTGCATTGGACGTAGAAGGCACACTAAATTCCTTGGTGCTGTCTGAACTTGCGCTTCCAATGCTGGATGCATTTGAACTTGTTCTACCAGATGGACCGCTCACATCCATTTCACAACCTTCATCATTTTCACATATATCCATGTTCTCAGCTTTATATAGCTTACCCTTTGGAAAGTCTTTCTTCTCTTGGGTGTTACTATTCAAAAATTTCTGCATAAAATCCTCCTTTTTTGGTTCATGCACATAGTTTCTAGAATGGATCATGTTTTTAATAGTTGTGTTGCTATCGTCCCCATCTTTACTACAGCCTGGCAGGCTAAAGCCATTCGCCATTATATTCGAAAGACTGGATATAGTTTCAGAACTAGAAGCAAGACTGGAATTTGCACTTGATAGGTTCCCAGAGTAATGTGCTGATGCTGATATCTTACTATCAACAATCATTCCTGAACAGTGCTTTAGAATCCTGTTCTCTTCATCGAAGTCTGCACGTTCTATATCATCAATCTGTTGTCTTACATTACTCTGTGATGAGCTTGGTTTCTCAACTATATGAGGATCATTTTCAGTCTTAATCTCTGCAGTCCTTTCAAATGGGACTGGGTCTGCCCCATCATAAACATCGCATGCGTTTCGCGAACATGATGAATCCATTCTAGGGTATGACAACTGAAAACGAACATATATGTTAGAAACCTTATTGTAATCTACACAAATAAATAAAATTGGAGTGTCTGTTTGTAATATTAAAATAACTGTTTTTTTCTAAATGCATTTGTAAGTATACACGGTATATACACCAAAAAATATTTTTTTTTAATTTTTGTCTGTCTCGACCGATTTTGACGGGACTTTCACTGGTAGATGAAAATCGGTCCAGACAAAAATTTACAGCTGATGATACAAGGAGTAACTTAAGTTACTTCTCCCTGCGGCCTTACCCGCGTTACGACAATAACCGCGGGGTTCAGTAGTCTTCTATATAAATAACTTAAATAACTAGCTGAACCTCGCGGTGTTACCTGCAGATATTAGTTTACATATTGTATTTTTTTTTTATTTTCTTACAATTAAAATAGCCTATATTAATCAGTGATAATGTAGCATTCAAATGGTGAAAGAATTTTTAAAATCCGTCCAGTACTTTTTGAGCCAATTCGTTACAAACATACTTACATACAAACCTTTACTCTTTATTATATTAGTATAGAAGTATAGAAAACGTATCGTCGAAATTTATGTCGATCGGAAATTATATGTAATAATTTCCGATCGACTGCACTGAATCGAATATTTCTTATTGTTGTGTTCGTTATAGTTTACAACAACATTATACAGTTATAGTTAGGACAAGGTTTTTATAAAAGAAAATTTTAAATACCGGAGATGTTATATTTTATTAGTCCGCTTAATAATATATTGCGGCACTGCGGGAACTAGAGGCGGACTTAAATACCTTCATAAAGAAGTTTTCCTTTAATTTAGAAAATATTCACGAAAATACATATGGAGTTACGAAATTGGCCCGGGTCAGCTAGTAATAACATAATTGTGAAAGCAGATATATGGATGTCTTACACTCTTTTAAGCTAAAACTACTGAACGGTTTTATATGAAACTTCACAATAATATCCTACATATACGTAAGCAGAGCAACAAATAACAGTGGTTCGATACTGACACACCATTCCCCCACCAACCCTGGTGGAGTGACAGACCATGGGAGTTAAAAAAAAGGTATATACACTTACTTTTTTCTGTACTGGTGAATTACTTGGTGCATGAGCAGGACTCCTGTGGACAACAACATTATACAGTTTAACAAACTGATAAATTAATTTCATTATTACTATATCAAATACCATCTACGAATACATAGTTGGAATTTAACTAAAGTTAACATAATCTTTTCTTCAACTTGAATTGACATACATTTTTACAAATGCACTACTATATTAAATTAACTAAAAGCTAGATTTCTTATGGCAATTTAGAATTTCTATTATTTATTAACATAGCTAGCAGCAGTAAAAAATTTAATATTATAACTTTATAAAAATAATAAAAAAAAAACAAAAATAGATTATTACCCTATCAAAAATACAAAACATTTCTGGAATGACACACTTTACATGAAAATAAAAACATCAGGAAAGGTCTTCATTGTCAGACGATTAAATAATAATTATCAAAAAACGAAAATAAAAAGCCTCATAAGCATATATATCTTCTTGATTAAAAATTAATTGTTGTAACAACTAACTTTGATGTTATTATGAACTAAAAGCCATCAAAAAAAATATTACTAAGGGACAAGGTAAATAACAATGATATACATGAAACAAACAATTGCAAAACCTGTGATAATTGAAAAAAGAACTTTTGGTGTCATGCACAATGATTGACTCACTTACATGTAACGCCTAGGGCGCTGACGAGGAGCGTACATCATTTTCCTTTTCAATGATATCACTTACTGTTTCTCATCAACTCACTCACACTTAACACACATAAACTATTCAATATTTATTTATGTATACTTCCCACGTATGACACTTAAGAAAACAACGATGGTCACAAATTTAACAAACAAGTGGGTGTATATTAACTATTTAACGATGAATAAGGTTACATCTACTGATATAATTGACTTTGGTAAACTAATGTATTACTATGTGCCCGCATTCTACTATAATCATGGGAAGATGAAGTATCATAACCTCAAAATTATGAATTTAGTGAGAGAGTTTAAGCTGATATAACCTGTGCTAGGTTCTTAGAAACCAATGAGGACTGAAATAACAAGCAATTATTGATTAACAAGACATGCATAGACGTAATAACAGAATTGATAAGCCATGTTATTTTAATACATATTTTTATCAACAGTTTAATTGGCAATCTGTTGACAATGTTACATCTCAATTACACATTCACACTTACTATACCACTTTTCTTTTATAGTAGAAAAAATAGAAAGATAAATAACACTATTTAATATTTACTTGTTATCTTTAACAAATACATAAATTAACTTTTAGTTAAATCTGATAACAAACTACCTTTATAACCACTTAGCTGTGAAAAAAAATTGACACTTCATTATAAACATATTAAAAACTAGTTATTAGATGTTACAGAGCCTGAGATGAAGAGCCAATGGGGAAGTATACACATTTGTACAAATGATAATTTTTTACTAACTAAAATAAAAAGAGGTCTGAATGTTTATGTCCTGATTACACTGAAAATATTAATTTTGAGATTGCACATGAACACCATTTAATGTAATAATAAGATATGAAGAAGACAAGGAACAAGACTACAAGGCCATTTGCTTGAATTGTTTCTGTAGCTTAACAAATGTTGGCAATGTCATAATCAAGGCCACTACAATCATATGTTTTACAGTAAATACTTAAATCAAATCTCACTTTATAGACAACACCTTAGCAAAACTGCATTGTAATAGGACGACACTGCACCGGCGCAAAATGTGGATCGAAATATATGTATGCGCGGGCCCTGGGCAGAGCTAATACGTGCATCTGTACAGGAAATATATCACATGGACACTTCCTTCATAAAAAGCTGAGAGGGAGAGAAGATCGGGATCTACACCGTGAGAACCTTTTTTTTTGACATTCTCAACCTCAACTCGGGATCTACATACATCCGCTTGAATAAAAAAAAAGAATATGTGTTTCTCACTATATGGCAAAATTGTCTGACCTTTGCATAATTACAACTTCAGAACTAGTTAGAACATATAGGTGCTGACTACATGTAGAATGTCAAGCTGGATGCGCAGAAACGCATTTTGAGCTAAACAGCCCTGCCTGGGATTTTGAAAGGCGTGAAAACATAAAGAGGGATGGGAGATGTAATTACGTGCCCCACGTCCGCTGCAACATAACTTCAAATAATAAACTCACCTTTTTTGAGGCTATAGTGGTATTAATTTCATTTGATTTGCATTATGTTTACTATAGCAACATGTTAAATAATGTGATGGAAATAAAAAAAATAATGCAATGTGCATCAATCTTTAAGATCGACTTCCTTCAATTCCTTCAAACACCGTGGTCGGCCATCGACCATAGATAACCTAAATACAATTACCATACTTAAAAATTAATATTGTGTTAATATTGTTGATCTGTTCATACAGATTAAAATTGTGTGTTTGTGTGTGTGTGTGTGTGTGTTTGAGTGTGTGTGTACATTATAATATTTTTGGTGCTGTTTTCCTTGTTATTTCCTTTTAAGATGTATTTACATTTTCATTTTTAGAAAAACTGGTACTTACTCAAGAAAACATTTGATTGTAAGAACCTAGCTAGCTAACTTGTATTATATAAAGAAGTTTTTTCTTTTTAATTAAAATATCACATACATTAAATACAAATTAATCATTTATCAATTTGAACTCAAAGTTCATTCGATTTGTTTACAATCATTTTGCTTCTTCCATAAAATTTCACCATAGCAGGCCTATCTTTTTTACGGAGCTAGTGCCGGAACTATGGTTTTAGTTTAGTTTATATTATAGTGCCGTGGCACTGTTTCTAAGTATGAGGCACTTAGTAAAACCTTTCCAACTTATAAACTTACTTATTATTTTCTGCGGACTCGATTGCTGATTTTCGATTTTTTTTCTTGATAATACAAAACATTCACTTGAAGCACAAAGGAGGGATTGACTGACTGGATTGTATGGGACTTTAATATAGGGATGTTTAAAATAATCGATTTTTTACAAATCGATTATATAAATTACGTGTTAAAATCGATTTTCGTAAACAGTGCCATTTATGGCGATTGGTAAAAAAACTTGGAGTTTCAATTTCATCAACAGCTCCATCTATACGGCGGATGAAAAATCTCGAAAGAAAACTAGTAAAGAAAGTTGATTAAATAATAAACGGCGCCATCAGTATGTAGGTATGTATACGTGTACTATATTTTCAGACTATTGAGTGACATCAAAATAGTCGTTGATAAAATAAATGATAGACGTTTTTATCACATAAATAAAACAATTAAAATAATCGCTTTGGAAAATAATCTATGCTTTAGAGCCAATGGAGAATGTTAACTAATTTTGATTACTAGAAAATACTAGTGAAAGAATTACTTCGATATATCAATTAGTTTCCGATTTAGAAATAAAACAAGTTGTAACCGTACGACGCGGGCTGCCGGTTACGGTGTGACGTCATAGCACAACACGCTCAGTCTGGCTCACTCAGTCCGCTCGCGGTCGCGCGCCCGTGCCGTTGAAATTATACCTAAATACTTTTAAAAATGTCCAATCCAAATACTAGGAAATCATGTGTTGTGCTACATTTAACCGTACATACATCACCTACTCTTTTTATTTGAACATAACCAATAGCATCATCGCCATAGCTGTCTTTTGCCGATCTGAAATAAGTTTCAAATAAAAATAAATGGCCTTACGTAAAAAAATACAAATAAAAAAGGTTTCGTACATCTGTAGCGTTCAACCCACTACATCTACATAAGTACCTATCCTACTTCCTACTAATATTATAAATGCGAAAGTTTGTGAGTGTGTGTGTGTGTGTTTGTTATATTTCACAAAAACAACTACTGAACGAATCTGGACGAAGTCTGGGATAACACATAGACTACTTTTAATCCTGGGAAAATGTACAGTTTTCGAGGGAAACTGGGGCGAAGCTGCGGGCGGAAGCTAGTTTGCAATAAATCAATGTATGTATGTATTCATTTCAATTTACTAAGAAGAGCGGTGCCTACCTATATTATACATACGTACCTACCAATAGTTACAAAACTAGAATACATATTTGTTGTCTTTAACATAAAAAATTAATGATAGGTAGGTACTTCTACTATTTGAGTTGCATTCTTCCATTACGACATTAGTTGGGTATTTTGTTTTGATAAAACAATTTAGAACAGATAAACTATTAAGTATAAGTAGTAACCTTTGCATTTTTATTCCTCGCATTTCGGCGGCAACGAAATCACTATTTGTTGATAAATAATGCGCAACCATTAAACCATCTACGAGTATTTTAGGTAGATTATCCGATTGCCCTTTTACGAATCCTTCATCCATTTTATTAATCGAATAATATTTATATTAAACTATTAACTTAATACGCGAACGAAAACCAACACAACAAAACACTGCGCGAGCTATTACACCTACTATAACCGCTGGCGACTTGATACGAAGCGAGCCGTGGCCAGTGCGGCGCGTTGTGAAATGGCGTCACAAGCGGTCACGTGACTGTTAGCGGGACTCGATATTTTTAAAAACTTTGAATACCTATAAAATCAAAACTACTAGGTATTTTTGACTACAACCAAAACTAGTGTGTTTGTATACATACAGGCTTTACTGAGACAACATTTCAAGCGATTTGGCATACCTAGTAACTATATCCATTCGGTTAGCTTAGGAAAAGTCCCTTCGGAGCTCTTCCAGACATTGAGAGGGTCTACCATAAGATCCGATAGCGGTGCCGCAACGTATAGGTCCAATTCGGTATTTTTGACCACTGACTGGGTTAGATGCCAAGACCATTATTTTTTTATGATGTAGCTGCTATATATGACAAGACATATGGCAGCTACATTATAAAAAAGTAATGGTGGTAAATGTCCGTCAACCGTAGCTTTTGGTAAAACAACTGATTCAGAACTAGCCGCCCCGAATTATAACCATCTTTAGTTTTAAAAATTAAATACTTAAAACGATAATTAACCGCTCGAACGCAACGCGCCGAGATTGTTTACCTTTCAAGTGCCCCGATATATGCGCTCGCCGCGCGCTTTAAGGGCGGCTCATAAACCATTTTTTATTGACTTGTTAGTAATAAAACTCTATTCAAGTGATGTTATTTTTTATGCTTATGAAATTACTTTTTCAAGGCGTGTCGAAAGTTTGTTGACATTTAGTTTCTGATTCATTATATTCAAAGGTAAACATGGCTTACTGTTGAAAAAATCACAATGTGCATTTTAAACAAAATATTTTAAAAAGTAAATCAGTAACATATATATTTTATTACTTTTAACGGTAGATAGGGCTCATCCCCATGTGATAAAATGAAAAAATCATACTTTATTATTAAAAAATGTTTATTTACAGGCGTAAGATTAGCACCAAACATTTGCTGATGGTGCATAACTTTTTGCGCAATATTACCAATTTATTACAACTATACGCTTTAACGTAAATAAAAAATATTATTAGTATTTAAAGCTATGCTCATTTAAAAAGTTATTGTTAAAAAAATAAAAACGCATCTGGATAGAAAGAAACAAAACTTTTAAGACGTCTCAATCTGATATAGATATGGGAGTTATGTCCCTAAGGGCGCCGGTCGGAAAACAAAAGATTGGGACAGATGTCTCGGCCATTTGCCCAAGCGGTTAAAAACTAAACGACTAAGTTGTGGTCTCAAAAATAAATTAACGCCTCTGGTGTTATGGATGTCCATGGGTGGCAGTAATCGCTTACCATCAGGCGATACGTATGCTCGTTTGCCCCATGTTAAATAAAAAAAAAATGAAAAAAATTTAATATGAAAAGCATGTGGATGTTTAAATAATAGAAAAAATCGATTATTTCTCAGAAATCGATTATTTAATTTTATTAAATTCGATTTTTGACAAATCGATTAACATTGGTAAAATAAAAATCGATTTTCATTTAATCGATTATTTTACATAAATCTCACATTCCTGCTTTAATTAAAGTTTAATTAATACCGCCTTGCGTATCTCATGGTAGAGAGTGTTTTTATAGTTTAACCAGTTGAACATCGTATCGCCATTTTTTGTTTTATTATTTATGCCCGCCTTAGCTTCCCACGGGTAGGACAGTCATGCGACTATAAAAAATTATACTTTCGGTTTTCTCATAATTTTAATAACCATTATTCTGATAATAGCAAACATATCAGGAAGTTATGTGCGTACTTATATTTCAGTGATTTTTTTATTTTTATTTTTATAGATTAGATTAGATTATTGGTAATATCACCGACAACGACATTCCGAATTCCCAATTTCTTATAGCTTTCCATTAAGAAGTTATTTCAGTTTTTAAATAACAAGTAAATACATAGATCACAAACGAGTTTTCATTGTTGTCAACAGGATTTCATACTGCAATATTTTTGAAACCAAAATCTTTCGTTTATGATTTACTCGATCCTTCAAAAGAATGTTGAGCTTCTACTAAATCCTACTACTATTATAAAGGCGAAAGTTTGTAAGTATGTATGTATGTATGTATGGATGTTTGTTACTCTTTCACGTAAAAACTACTGAATGGATTTGAATGAAACTTTACCACAATATAGCTTATACATCAGAATAACACATAGGCTACTATTTATAAAGATATAGCTTCGCCTCGCGGCGTTGCCCGCAGTTATCATCGTACCGCGGGTAGCACCGCGGGGTTCAGCTAGTTATACATAAACATCCATTTGAACATTTTATAGTTGTTTTATGTAATTTATGTTTCAATATTTTCGGCAATTTGACACACTACGCTATCTAGTTTTCAAACTAAATAAATTTTAAGTTTAATATGTTTAGAAAACGTAGGAATGCGTTTTGATAATGAGGTTGTTATAATATTTTTCAAACAAAAAATATATTACCAAGGTTCTGAATGTATAATAAATACATGAAAATAGAATGATTCACTCTACAAACGGTATAATTTTTAATCTTATATAATATAAGTCTCATTCAGCGGTACATGATAAACATTCTCCTTTAATAAAATACGCTGTAAACGACGGTCCACTAATTATTCACGTATACTTGTCATGTCGTTTCGTAAACAATCCCCAATATTCTCCAACATCACTCTGGTGCAAGCTGGCATGGACAGTTTGCACCATGACAAACCGCGCCACAAGCGCCACGACACAATACGACAGATCGTTTTTTGTTTTTTCGAAAGACGGTCCCCATTTCATGCCATCCACATTTTATATATTTTTTATCGTTAATTTCATCACGACGACGACTTGAAGACTTGAAGACTTGATAATTGACATTGGCAGAAACAGCTGATCCGAGTGATCCGGCTAGTTGCCGTTTAAGTAGTTAAAAAAAAACGTCAGGAATGTAGTTACCATCACGCTTAGGTCAATAGGAGCCGAGCATGGTTGAAAAAGATGCATGGGTCAGCTAATATATTATTGTATTATTGTCATTCTCTCATCGTAGCATTAATCCTTGAAAACCAGATTGGTAACCAGATCGGCTAAGCAGAAGAAGCTTGCTATAGATATTTTAAGACGAAGCAAGAAACCCATAAACACATGCACCTCCTCAGCGTATTTACATCTTCGTTCTTTTTCGGATATCGAATGTAATTTTTATTTTTAATTTAAACATCTCATTTAAATATACAACTTTATTTAACTATACAAAAGGTACAATATTACAAAACATAGACGTTCACAAAGAGACGGAACTTAAACATTTTTAAGCACTGCGACAACAAACGATACCTTTTTATCGACTAACAAGCAATCTGACACAACACACAAATCCTATTTATCAATTTTAAAATAATGGAATTTGCTTCCGAGGTTGCATATTAAACAACGAAAAATGGTCGGAGCTCTTGTTTTCACAAGGACTGTCACTCTCACTATCCAACTTAGACTCAACCTTAAGTTGAATAGGTCATGTGTGCTTAACATGCAAAACATAGAAGACCAATTCTTGTAGCTTTTAATTGGCATTCGTAGAGACTGATTGGCAAAGCATTACCTAAGCAAATAACTGTTTTTATTAAGCTACAAGTTAAAATTGCTCTTCAAAAAACCTTGATTGAACTCAGACCGAATTTCAAAATAATATTACTAACACGTGGATGAGAATGATAATAATGAGTTGAGCCTACAAATACGGAGCTGTAATAACCTTTCAGTTGGCTGTCATTTAAAAAACCTTAATAAACAATTTACTCAATGCAGTCTTCAATATTTTTATTTGCTTTTAAACTTTCTCTTTCTAATGTTTTCATTTTTCCAAAATCGAAAGGATCTCAAAGGTTCAAGATTAGTGTCTAAGACTACCACTGCGACAATAAGTCAAAGTCCGTCAGACGTTGCATTACAAAGCCGCGTTTCTTAACCTTGCTCTTATCTTTTTCTTTGTCATCACCATCTTTTCTTTCATCTGCTGTTTTCTTCGCCTTTGTTTTAGTTTTTGCAGCAGCTTCGGATTGTTTCATTTTTTGAAGTTCGCACTCCATATCGAAAGGACATTCATCAGCTGGGTAAATCGGCATCATGATTACAGGAACATAGTTTTTGTTTGATTGACCTCCAGTTAGATTGTTCTGCAAAAAGGAATAGAGTTACTAAAAAAAAAACTAATAGTGTTTATAGTTAAAATATTAATTAGAATTGGCACCTTCGTAAAAAGCTTACAAAATGTATGAAGTCATATTAAATCGATTCACTTTCACGATTGATTTAAAAAAAGCGTTACAACGCTTAAACTTACTAGTAGGAGAGCTGGCACCAATTTTTGGGTAGGTATTTGAGGCAAGCTGAAAACTTGTCAGATACCTCTCCTATTATATCCCAACTCGGGACTGCAGACCTGGCTGGTGAGTAGCGGGGCTAAATCAACCACTACATTTAAAAAAAAAATTTTTTTTCTTCCCCTAAAATATATTTGAGGCACTACGCAATTTATATATGTTGCAGTGTAATACTTAATGAATACGAAAAAAAATAAGCCAGATAATTTAATCGGGGTTTTAACATTGCCAGACGCGTGCAAAAATATTTTGCAAAAAATTATAAAAAATGTTTTTGAGGCAGCTTGAAATTTCAATGGAGTGTTATTTATATCTAAAAAATAATATTCCCAAAATGACAGATCATTTCGGTGGGGCTTTCTACCTGCCAGGTGATCAAACAAATAATGAATTGGTACGAGCCTGTAGTGCTATAGACAAGCTATTGGCTCTGGCGAGGTCACGTGACTTACTTTATAATAAATATGTCCCTTTAACGTCCATAAATCAATACAATCCCTTTTATGCAAAATGTTTTAGTACAAATTCAGAAAATTTTATATTTTTTACTCCAAAATATTAACTAGAAACCTCATGGGTTATAGTAGGTCACGTGGCACCGCCAGAGCCAATAGTAACGTGGCAAGCAAGAACGAAGACAGCTGTCGTTATGCGCTCTCTCTCACACTACAGCTTGTCTATAGCACTACAGGCTCGTACCAATTCATTATTTGTTTGATCACCTGGCAGGTAGAAAGCCCCACCGAAATGATCTGTCATTTTGGGAATCTTATTTTTTAGTTATAAATAACACTCCATTGAAATTTCAAGCTGCCTCAAAAACATTTTTTATAATTTTTTGCAAAATATTTTTGCACGCGTCTGGCAATGTTAAAACCCCGATTAAATTATCTGGCTTATTTTTTTTCGTATTCATTAAGTATTACACTGCAACATATATAAATTGCGTAGTGCCTCAAATATATTTTTGGGGAAGAAAAAAACCAACCTCGTACCAATTCATTATTTGTTTGATCACCTGGCAGGTAGAAAGCCCCACCGAAATGATCTGTCATTTTGGGAATCTTATTTTTTAGTTATAAATAATACTCCATTGAAATTTCAAGCTGCCTCAAAAACATTTTTTATAATTTTTTGCAAAATATTTTTGCACGCGTCTGGCAATGTTAAAACCCCGATTAAATTATCTGGCTTATTTTTTTTCGTATTCATTAAGTATTACACTGCAACATATATAAATTGCGTAGTGCCTCAAATATATTTTTGGGGAAGAAAAAAAAATTTTTTTTTAAATGTAGTGGTTGATTTAGCCCCGCTACTCACCAGCCAGGTCTGCAGTCCCGAGTTGGGATATAATAGGAGAGGTATCTGACAAGTTTTCAACTTGCCTCAAATACCTACCCAAAAATTGGTGCCAGCTCTCGGACCATATGGCTTGACGTGCTCTCCGCGAAAAACCGCCAACTGCCACCGGAGTATGACAGTTGGCTGTCACAGGGATATTAGGGCTTTCTTTTATAAAAACCCACCCTCTCCTTTAAGGCAATTTTGGAACACCTACATTATTTACAAAATAGTGTATGTTAGTAATTTGTCATAAGAATTTCCCCAGTCCCTAGCTATGACTAAAGCAAAGGCTTAAAATAGGCTATTCAAAAGGCACGTTTATTCAAAAAGGTGAAAATGTATACAAAGTAAGTTCTTTCTATGGAAGGTAAGTTACAGAAAATGAATAGAAAAAAGTTCTCGTAAAAAGGCTCCAAACAGCCCTCAAATACTTAATCATTACCTACGTGCCAATAAATCCAACACAAATTAATCTGAAATTACGGTTAAGGCGTAATTATTAAAACACAACAATAAATATAAAAGAAATACATTGAGGCATAGATTTTTGTAGTAGAAGAGATTAGGTTGAAGTTCAATGAATCTTTAATAGATGGCGTTATAAACAAACGAATGATGAACAATATTTTCTTTCGATATAAAATTTCAATAATACTGTCTTGTAGTATATTACTAGCAATTATAAATAAATTGAAAGTTCTATTCGAAGTTTTGTAAAGAGAAATGAATATCAGTATCGTTGGCGATATAGAAAATGTCAGTGTTATCGGAATTTTTAGCTCCCATAACTGACGGCGATGAGATGTTTGGAGTTCAAATTCCAACCAACCACCACCTAAAATATTTCGAGGTGCAATATTTGGCACGTCGCAATGATTGGCATGTTGATGGTAAAATATTTTTCAATTTTAGAGTACCTAACTTTTTTTGTTGACGGGGTGGAAAATCCCTTCGGATGTCTTGCTCCTTTGTGACAAAGAGCCGGGAGTGTGTTTTGGTTTCACTTCGGCCGGCCCGGCAATTGGATAATACTGAGTCCTTATTAAGGAACCCATTAGAATAATATAACAGCCACAGGAGGAACAGAACCCTAAAAATGAATTAGAGCTAACGGTATTTTTTGTGTCTTATGTTGGTTTAATCGATTTAGCTAGGGTTAATTTTTAGAAAAAAAAACGAGCAAGCCTCGGTGTTCCGGTACTTAGGTTTAAAAACAATAATACAACCGTATTCTCTTGAGCACATTGGCAGCAGTAGCTTTGCGCTGCAGACAACGCCTTAGACTTTACCAAGTGCTGGACCACTGCTCTCAAACGCTCTTCTTCCAAGCAATCTGGTTTTGCATTGGACCATTTTCCTTCAGGGTTCAACTGCACGATAACAGGTGCCGATAACCCTAAAGAATCGAAGCCCGGTTGTGCTAAGGGTCTGGAAAAATAGTGTATTTCGAATATATCCTCAACTCAAGTTGCATTGGTTTATTTTAATTAGTTAGCTTCCCAAATACCTGTTTTTAGAATTGCCAAGTACTGCACCATAAAACTATTCTAATTTAAGTCAAATAAATTTTATAAATGTAATAATTTATACTAGGTACTGATGATTTGAATGAATCTTATGGGGCATATTTCAGTTGAAATTTCTACAAATAATATAAAATAACCGCGTGATTCTTCAATTCTGCAAGGTGTCCTAAAACGAATGATTTTTTTAAATTTAGTGATGTTACATTTTAATCGATACAGAGGTAAAGATCGTTTCGATTTACCACTGTAAACCTTTTTATATTGCTAACCAGTGATCATTTTCGTTTTAATTAAGTAGCCGATACTTATTCATTAATTTTTTACTTTAATTTTATGCTTTTCGTATAATGAAACTGAACTGTACAAACATTAATACCTACTATTATTCGTGTTTATATTAAAAATAACAATTTAAATAATATTGAAAAGTTACCTCACATCCAATCCATCCGTCAACTGTCATAATCACCCTTTTAGATAGATCAGATCATAGACGACCTTCTACTTTGACAGCTAGATAAATAATAAATAAATAAATATTCCGGACATCTAACACACAACGCCATCTAGTCCCAAGCTAAGCAGAGCTTGTGTTATGGGTACTAGATAACTGATATAAATACTTATACTTATACTTTCTTTTATAAATATATACATATAATACATAGAAACGACCCAAACCCCGAATCAAATGTTTGCAGATCATACAAACACTTGATTCGACCCTTTAATCGAACTCGAGACTTTAAGACAGTCGCATACACTACCTCTGCGCTGCCGACGCAGTCATTAGTTGCCATCTTTGAACCAGTTGGCTTTGTTACTCGCTTCTATCTCTTTTCCCGGATTCACTTTCATAAATTTCAAGAAAGAGAGGAAGAAAGATCACTCACACACACAAGACTCATCAGAAAATGCGCCAAAAAATTTCGACAAACATCGATACTCAATAGGCTGTATATATATTTTTTTTTATTGTATAGGGGCTAACGAGCAGACGTATCACCTGATGGTAAACGATTACCGCCGCTCACAGACACCCGCAACACCAGAGGCGTCACAAGTGCGTTGCCGGCCTTTTAGGAAGGACTACGCTCTTTTCTTATATGCACTAGAACCACTTTTTATTACTTTTACACACATATATATGTCCAGATATATATGTCTATAGTGCAATTACTTTCAAAGCAACGGTAATAAATATTTTAACCGTGTGCAGCTTACTTCTAAGCTACGTACTTACACATTAGCCAACTTCTCCATCAGCTTTTGGTCAGCCATTCTTAGGTAGCAAACTATTTAATTATATATAAAATACAATTTTTTATATTTAAAATAACATTAATTTTTTTATAGTCTAGTTCTACATACTTAAAATTTTTAACAGTGAATATTTTTTGCGACATCTGACAGATGCTTTTAAAACAATTTAAAGATGGACAGTAGTAAAAGTTTTACAAGTAGGTAGTCTAAATAAGTATAGCGTAATATATATAAAAAAAACTCAGTGTGAAAAGGAATAAATATGAGATTTTCATACAATAGTTAACAAATGTCACCTGTTGTAAAAAATCGTTTTAGGACCTCCTGCACTCGACTCACCCGAGTCATCTCTGATATTAGTCCGTCCCCGGGCCAGGCGGGAAACAAATTTTGATAAATCAAATCAAAATCGTTTATTTAATTAAGACAAACGGGAAAATGTCATTGAGAGTCGAAACAAACTTGTGTCTAAAGTTGAGACCTCTTTAGGGTAGGGTCTTAGATTGGGGTAGACTTAATTTAGTCCGATTCAACCCCACAAAGATGGGCGGCGGTAATCGCTTACCATCAGGCGATACGTCTGCTCATTTGCCCCGTTTATAATTAAAAATAACTTTTTACTCGTCAAAATTAGTACAAAATTGACATGTTTACAACATGAGCACTGATTAACTATAAAATTTATTGATCCTTTATCCCTATTGGTCATATTTTTATTGTGGTTTTATGGTGGTCATCGATCGCTGAGAGAATGCGTTTCTGACAGGTCGCGATCGAATGGGCGATGTAACTTTGAACTGGCGTACAATTTATGACAAAATTTTAAATATCTTTTATTAACCTTAATAATGAGTAATAACATAAAAAAATTAATAATCATGCCAACTTACAATAAACGTATTATTTTGGGTTAAAGTTATTAACAATTAATTAATTAATAAATTTAAGAACAATAATTTTTAAAAGTCTAACGACGTCATACTGCGCTGTTGCAAGGTTATGTCAACCGATTGTTTTTGTAGTGATGAGACAAAATAACGAGGCAATTGTAACTGAGTATTTTTGTAATCGTAATGTATTCTGTCGGTCGGTATATTGTTAAATAAAACGTTCTAATTTTATAATATATAATTTTATTTATTTAATTTTGATTGTATACATAAAAAACGGTATAACAAAATGAGTTACAAGGTATGTAAGAATGTATAACAATTGGCGGTCTTTTCTTTCCCTCCGTTCATTCAGAAATTATGATTAAATTTAATTCATCCATCAACAATTTTGTTAACATTGTGTTTGAAATATAATAAAATATATATATATTGAATAATTATGCATAATGAATGCTATAAATACTGTTACCAAATATTATTATTGTTTATGGTAAATCACTACTCATGACGAATTTACAAGTGTCAGAAACGCATTCTCTGAGCGGCCGGACTATAATTAAATTTAAATTAATGATATTGTCATACAATGTAAAAATAAAAAATGAAATGTAATATTCATTTTGAGTGCGTATGTGTTTAGTCTGTCGAGAACCGGCTCGTATTGATGGTTATTACTATGTTCAGGTAATTCCCATTTACAAATGGCTATTGCTAGTTGTCCGCTAATCGGACGAATAATATATATTATTACGTAACGAACTGAACGAAGAGGAAAGGAATAACCAAATATATATACAGATAAAGAAAGAAGAAGTGCAGAACAAGGACTCTTGTCATGCAAGAGGAAGACAGTATTTATAAAAAAAAAAAAAACTAACCTAACCTAACCAAAAAAAAATATTTTTTCGAACAAATTGACAGTGAACTTTATTTTGCCTAAAAAAAAAAAAACTAACCTAACCTAACCAAAAAAAAATATTTTTTCGAACAAATTGACAGTGAACTTTATTTTGCCTAAAAAAAAAAAAAACTAACCTAATCTAACCAAAAAAAAATATTTTTTCGAACAAATTGACAGTGAACTTTATTTTGCCTAAAAAAAAAAAAAAAACCTAACCTAACCTAACCAAAAAAAAATATTTTTTAAAAAAATATTTTTTCGAACAAATTGACAGTTATCTTTATTTTGCCTATTTATCCGTCCGTTTATCGGACGACTAATTTATGTTATTCGTCCGTTTATCGGACGACTAGACACTTTGTTTACAAATACAATACCAACTTCTAAACAATTTATAGTCCCATATTGTTACCACCGCGGGTCTGGCGGGACTGCGACACAGTACACAGAAAGGGAACTTGAGTTATATCGACACACGTCGCTGCTTGAACCAGAATATAGTAGGAGTGAACGCGAGGAGGAAGCTGGAGTCGTCTGGAGGGAGCTCCAGCATCGAGAGTGACTTAGCCCCATAGCCAAAGAGGAATGAGTATACGAGACAGCAGAAACCAGTCTCTTTCTGCCTAATTACAGAATAACGGAGCAATGATTTCAAAGGCCTTACGGAACTAGTACTATTTGCTA
This sequence comes from Spilarctia lutea, assembly GCA_916048165.1. Lineage (NCBI taxonomy): Eukaryota > Metazoa > Arthropoda > Insecta > Lepidoptera > Erebidae > Spilarctia > Spilarctia lutea. The sequence goes on along the minus strand of OU696470.1, from coordinate 24,447,212 downwards.
ATCTTAAGTATTGAGAATAAAACGCGTGATTTGTATTGTCATTCTTTATTTTAAACAACCAGATTCCTAAACTAGCAATAATAGAGTTTGAAGTTTTACATATTCATGAGTGTTGATACTTATAATTGGCCCACTACCATTGCGATAGTAAATCGAAATCTGTGTGTCTACTTAGCAGCCATGGTTTTGGTTTATTGAGAGGTCCACCTCCTTGCTTCGGTTGGCCAGTCCTCTCCTTTTTCGCTTTCTTACATGAATGCCATATGAATCTGTAAAAATAAATGAAGTATTGACGATTGGATAGGTATTCTATTGTTGGATGCCGTACCTAACTATCATGAGCAGTTCAGTCGGACAAACGCCTATGCTGCATCAAAAATTGGATCAAAGGTGTAATATATTTAACGTCATCGAGAGTTGTACTCTAATTATTGCAGGGTGGAGGATATATTCTGTAGTACCATTCATAGTAAAATATAAATAGATGCTCGAAATCAAAGGAATAAAAAGGACAGTAAGGCCATCTATTGCCTTCAACGATAAACTACAAAATTGCCTAACAGTTTTCTTAATCTCGCAGTAGTTCCAAATTTATAACTGGATGTCGCTACAAGTCAAAATTTATTATTTCTGTACCTTGGTGTCCTTATAGTTTCATTGTGCACAGGGCACTTAAATTCCCAATCAGGTAATTGTAAAATATAAATAATTTCTTCATCTTGAGCGCTTTCTTTTTGTTTTTCGGTTTCGGTTTTTGCATAAGGCTGCAGAAATATAAAAAAAATTGTGTAAAATATTCGTTACGAGAGTCATGTTTAGATGTAGATGGCGCGAGTGGTACTTACGAAGACACTAGGCGCAGAAATGGCTTCGGATGCATCAAGATATCCGTCGAGAATTTGTTGGTTGATTTTGGTTTTACGATATATATTGAAGTATCTAGAATCTTCTTGATCCATGGGAAACGTGATGAGCGGGCGTCTGTCAAAGAAATAATGACATAACATTATCACGCTCAATGTAATTTGAGGATTTATAAAACTGTTTTTTTTTAGGGAAGGTAAACGAGAAGACTGATCGTCATGGTGACACTGGTCGTCTAGAATCAAGGAGAGATGAGGTAAACTTACTGGGTGAAAGGTAACGAGAGATTACTATTACTACCAACTCACTATTACTACTTTGTTCCTTCTGCAAGGCTGTATCATTCCGGTCGACCCAGTCTATTTATGAAGAAGTGCTCTCACAGTTCCCCACAATAAATAGTATAATAATGAAATATTTCTCCATGTGGTGACGGATTAAGGACACTGCGTGATACCACCTCTATGTATTCATGGGTGCTTGACGATAAGCGACTTAGAGAGCAAACTACGCATGACAATATCGCTGCATAGAGAAAGGAAAACTTGAAAGAAACCCTATAATACCAACCCGTCTGGCTCGTGGTGTTATTGTTATTTTGTTATTTTTAAAAAGACAACTCCCGCATTAGGAATATACATCCTGTGTCGCTGGGGACTTTACAAACATACATGTAACGGACACAAAGAACACCCAGACTCAGGTCAACACTTTGTGGATCACACAAAGTGATGTCCCACGTGGGATTTGAACCCACGACACTTGGCGCAGTAGCAAACGGCGTAGTGACCGCTTAAACCACTAGGCCAACCGTGCAGTCAACCGTGTAGTACGCCAATACCTCCTTTCTAAAAAGAGGTTGTCTTAAAACGATGTAAATGAAATATTACCTAAAAGGATCAAGATACAATGATCTTTGTGGTAGCTTGAAGTGTTTCTTGATGTACTCATCATCGAGTAGAGTAAAGTTATTTTGAGCGGAGCTGGAAGACGCAGGCCTGGGCCTGTTTCCACCCTGGCTCGGTGGTTTTCCACCGTCGCGTGGTACGAGACATATTAGTGGCAAGGCTGTTCTTGGTCCGCCTTCCCTACTATTGCTGCCAGGATTACAAGTGCAGCAACTGAAACCAAAGTGTTTTTAACTAACCTTTTGCAAAACTTTGTATCCTTTTTACGAAAATTAAGCGAACAGAGGAGTGTGAAATTTGGTACAGTTAAATTTTATATGTAGGAGAAGAGCAAGTTCAATAACAAAAGAATAATGGTCGAATTTGAAATTGGGTTGGAATAATTGAATGGTTTTTTTTATTATTTGATTTAACTGTGTAGCTTAACTACACTAAGTAAATGCTAAAGTCATATTATTATGAAATAACTTTTGAAAATCTGTTGTATCTTTTTATATGAAGAAGATGAATATTGATTTTGCAATTGTCAGTATTTTATCTCAATAACTTAGAGACTCACTGTATGAGAAATATAGTCTCTCTATTGGTATATTTTGTTCGGTGTAATAGGCTGGACGCACACCGAACCGGTCTACGAGACGATTTTCGACAAGACGTTTATCGACTGCTGTCTTGTGCTGACGAACACCGCATGAGACCGAACAGACGGTCGAAGAGGAGGGAAGGGACGATTTGATTCTGGGAATGTTACGCCTTGAAAGAGTGTTTGTTTTATTTTTTTAAATTTACTTAGGTATAAGTATACTGCATTACAAATGCACGAGGCGGACTTAATGCCACATGGCATTATCTACCAATCAACTTTGAGATGGTAAAGTAAGGAAGGAGTTGGTAAGGACAAGCCAGGTGCATATGTATGATAGGAAAAAGAGAGTGAGAAGGGAAAAAATTCATTTTATCGATTTATAAGTAACAATAATAATATTAATGCTGTATAAAGTACATACACGAAATCACATATAAAAAAATGGATGTGCTGTGAAGTGAACCTATCTTTGTGTGTATGTGGGTGTATGTGTACAGTGTGTGTTTAAGAAGATAGTATCTGTTAGAGGTGAGAATTTCATAGGAGACTTTAATGTTAAAATGAGTATAAACTATATAAACTTACTTATACTTAATTAAAACCTTAAAATTGTAAAAGATTTTTATTGGAGCATTTGTTTGTCGTGGTTGAAAATCAAGGATTGAAGCTGAGAAGTATATTAATTGGGAGCTGTAGAGTTATTTAGAAGAGAATAAAGGGTAGTCAACGCGCGTAGGCTACGGCGCTGACATACGGGAAGCCATGATAGCTGGTTTCGGTACGTGGAAACATGGTCGTACTTGTGAAGATTGAAGATGAACCGAATGCAATTGTTGATAAGTCAGTCAAGTTTGTTGAGTAGATCTGCATTCAGGTCGAAGTAGCATACATCGCCATAATCAATGCTTGAGTAGATGAAGGTATACAAGCTTGGTACGTTCACAAGGAAGTTCTTCAGCGACCGTAAGACTCCAGTGACTCTCTGACTTACATTCGCAAAATGTGGTTGTCAGGTAAGGCTGGTATCAATATAAGCCAAGATCTTTAACAGTTGAGCTTATCAGTATAATGGACCCATTGTAAACGACTGTTGGTAACGTTGACATGTCTATTCTACTCATCATTCTGGGGCTAACTTCGATTATTGACTGACACTTGGATACATTGACACTTACGCCGAACCGCTCAGACCAATTACTACTACTACTTTCAAAAGCTATTCCTGTATCTCTGTTTCCTTCAAAGTTATCAGGCGATACGTCTGCTCGTTTGCACCCTATATAACAAAAAAAGTGAACAATGAAATATAACATACCAGTGGTGCTGCCCGGGGTACAACAATAACCGTGGGCAACGCCGCGAGGCGAAGCTAGTACCTTTATAAATTGTGGCCTATATGTTATTCTGATGTTTAAGCTATATTACCGTAAAGTTTCATCAAAATTCATTCAGTAGTTTTTGCGTGAAAGAGCAACAAACATACTCACTTACATACTCACAAACTTTCGCGTTTATAATATTAGTAGGATACACATAACACAAAACTCTTTTTCGGACTCTGAAGAAATATTTCGTGTTATCACAATATGGTAAATTATATTTGGCGACTTTTGAGAAGTTATTGGGTTCACCCTAAAAATGAAGTTAGATCCACAGAGAACACGGAACGTAAATAAAATTATTTATAATAATTTATATATGTTAGTATGTATGTAGTATATGTAGTATATATTAGTGTAAGTAGGTATATATGTATAGGTAGCTTTATGTGTATTATCACTTAGATCTATTGAAGTACACCGCCGACTACCCAGAGGATATTTTTTATAATATTCGTACAAAGGTTATTGTGATACCTGATGTTGGTGTCCGTATATGTATCTCTGTTCAAATATTTACTGTGTGCAATAAAGTTTATAAATAAATAAATAATTATGGAATTGAGAAAGTATTAGGATAATTATTCAGAAATTACACACGATTTCCTATTGAACTTAATTTAACACCAGATAAAAAGACAGGATACCAACTACAGGAGATGCAGGAAAGCTGTAACTCCAGTGCAAAAACTTTTTGTTGCATTCTTAGAAAGTTAAAATAATCATTTTTTTCTTTTTAATACATTTATTTATTACTTAAGAAAACCAACACCTTAAAATTAACAATCATAATTAAACACTATCTAAAAGAAACAACACCTTTTTTGTAATAAAAGTAAAAAGAAAAAATACATATAATTTTTTTTGTGAAAGTTGGTTAAGTTTACTAAAATATATGTTTCAAACACCTACCAAGAAAGAAGAAAGAAAGAAAGAAAGAAAGAAAAAGTATTTATTTTAACGACATTGCAACACAACAGAATATTAAATGAAATGGTACATAATACAGTATTGAAACATTATCCTAAAGCATAGTTAAGTATTTAACATAACAGTAATCAATGTTATAACAATTTATATATATCTTTACACATATACTGATGCAAAGTTGCGTCGCAGTGCACATTAAAAACAGATGCTGCTCAGCAATGCTGCATCATAAACGATTTTCACAGCGCTGATTTTCAGCAACACCTTGATGATGATACGTGTGTCCAGAATAGTAGATCCAAAATGAAGATTTGTGTTTCGAAACAAATTTAGTATCAGTATACGAATGTTTTAAATAATTGCTACGGAATAATTACAGAATATCGTACACACAGAACAGAATATATACCTAAGAGTTGTCAAATATGAGATGAGGTAGTAATGTCGATTTCGTTGTGTCGAAAACATGCTGTCTGAAACGACCTTGGCGTGCGACGGTCCCACCTAACCAACACTTTTTACGGCAACCTAGTCGAGCCTCGACAATCTGTCTCGTCGGAGTCTGTCTGTCGACTCAAGTGTGCGCCCAGCCTTACGCAGTACGCTGTTATACTTTAAATGCTTGGAAGGAATGGAATACGATGATTCAATATTGCAGTGCATCTTCCTTTTCATAAACGTTGCAATATTACGCTTTAAAATGCGCGGGTAGATATTTTCATACGAATATTTCTCGAGCACGGTAGGCAATCTGCGTTGTAGTCAGTGTGTAATATCATACTCGTAAGTACGCAGTACAGAAATTTGCAAATAAGTATTATGTATCCTCGGGAACTTTCATAGCTTTAGATCTCTGAAATAGATATTCGGCTTTGTGTCGAGGAATATTAAGTCAAATTACGTTGGCACATTGTCTTAGTTTAAACAGTTTTTTTTTAATGGAGTAGTTGGCAAACGATCAGACGTATCGCCCGATGGTAAACGGGTTGGGGTAAGGGCCTCCGGTATCCTCACCCACTCGGTGAAACACAGCGCAAGCGCTATTTCACACCGGCTTTATTTGAGGCCGTGGTATCACTCCGGTCGAGCCGGCCCATTCATGCCAAACCGTGGCTCTCCCACGGTATAAAACTTGACGTGATCATGATGATGATGATAGTGGCTGGGTCTCCGCAACTCGACGACTTCGGTGCGCCTATTTTGCGTGGGATGATAGTGACGTGTTAAAGTTTACGTTAGATAACGCTTGTAAAACGTATTTAGTAGTGGATTCAAAACGTATATTTTACCTGCCTATACGATATTTACGCTATGCATCTCTTGCTATAAAATTGAGTTAAGCTAATTTTTAACATGTTTGTAAAATTACTAGCACTAGCTAGCAGGGGGCACTTGGCCGACGCCCTATTAAATTGAAATAATTTGTCATATTTATTTATTACTATCTTTTGGGATTAGGTCACTATCATTTTAATTTTATTGGGTAACAGATAAGAAATATCGACAGTTCAACTTACGCGGCCATTTTTCTGCAAAATAGTGCCTCCGTGAATAAAACCAAAAACCTTAAAATTTCATTTTAGAACATATTGCACTTTTTAATATTTTTATTTCGGTTTTGAAATTTTTTTATTAAAAAAGGAAAATCTGGACTTGAACGACAATACAAAATTTACGTATAAGTCATTTTGTTATTTTACCTATTTGGTTTTTTCTACATATGGTTTCTTTTCAGCCATATTATTTATTCGCGTGTGGTACTAACCTTTTTACTGCATGATATTTATTTTTCACATGTCATAGACGTGATATTAAATAGCTAGCTCTGCCCGCAACTTTGTTCGCGTAGAATAATGTCAGGATAGTCTTGTCTTGTCTTTATACAACCCTTCAACCCCTTATAACCCTTTTTTCGCATTAAAAATATCGAGTAGGTACTTCTCTTACCGGGGCCTAATGGTGACCTTTTTTTGACGCGTTGGAATTTCTGTCAGGTCGGAAGTTTTAAAGATTACCCATTTAAAACTTAATGTCTTAATCGATACGATACCTGTCTAAAAGTACTCATTGAGTAAAAGTATCGAATGCAAAGTATCGAGTACAAAAGCATCGGTATCAGAAGCAAAAGCACTCGATCCCACAAAGTATCGATTCTTTTTTCTTGTCCCTAGTGATACTTGTTACCTGACTATAGTGAAAACTATAGGATAGGTAATAATTTTGGTATTAGTATATAAAAACAACAAAAAATCAGTTTAGTACCAATTTTAATCATTGATACATTCGTAATAAGGGCCCGGGTGACACAGACTACATAAATTTTATCAAAAGTTTTTAAAAAGTTAGAAATACGTATTAATATTGCAAATTCAACAAACTATCTATCTGTAATATAACTTCATAGTAATTAAATATTTAGCTAAAAACAATAGAGATTAATAAACGTAATAATTGTAAAAGTGAACGATGAGCAAATATAATAGCGAACGCGAAGCTCGCCCTAGGCAATTAAATAGGAACAGTATTGACTCGTCAAAGAAACTTAAACAGTCACAAATCCCAGTGTAACATAATAAAGAGGATATATTGAATACTGAGGCCGCGTGGTCGCCACGTGTGGGTAGTTCGCAGCGGTGAGAGATTTAGCGGCGTCTACTTCGACGCTGTTTGCCAACGGTCCGATATTATCAATCACCCCAGGCAACGGGTTTATTGCTTTCAATACGTTCTCCGCCATCATTTCTATCACAGTTACTTGTGTTTTTTTCTAGCCTTTATTGAGCATTTTTTGATCGCAAGTCAAAGTATTATTTAATACTGTTCTGGAAGATTTCTGTTTATTTTATTTTTTCAAAACATAATGAACTTCTAATTATGTAGTCTATTGGATGAAAAATTTATGATTATGTAATTCAATTGTTAGAGAAGAATTTGAAGTGGTCAACTGGACAACTTTAATTAAAAAGATTTTTTGCTGTACCCTATTTATATACCTACGCTACTTATGCACACAAACTTACGCAAACACACACTCATACTCGATACACACACACACACACACACACACACAAAACTATAAATGCAATTTTATTGTAACTTTATTTGTTATTCTAATTTACATATTAAGTATATAGTAGTATTAAAAGGTACTAAACAAGTTGGTCCAAGACCTGGTGATCTGTAGCACAGGCTTTCCTAACGCCTCCGGTGTTGCGGGTGTCCATGGGCGGCGGTAATCGCTTACCACCAGGCGATACGTCTGCTCGTTTGCCCCCTATATAATAAAAAAAAAAGAAATATTATAATTACTATTACCGTGTCTTAACTACATAATAACAAATGTGAATATAACTTTATTTGTACTACTAAACTAATCATGAAATGTAACCTAGCCATAAAAAAGAGAAAATGAAATAGGTATCTTAATCATCAGTTATGAAATTAGACTCCAACTCAATCAAGATCAAGATTCTATCGAGGGCAAGCCATCCTATAGCAAATACGGAACGACACGACTGAAAAGCTCCTGAATCTACGATCTCTTCGGGCTCTATACATTAACAAAGGTTTAGAAGAACAAAAGAGGTTACTGGAGACTCTCAATCAGGTATTACACAACATAGGCCTCTGTTCAGAAATAAGGTTTGGGCCTATATATATATATATATATGTACCTCACTCTCCCTCTTATCTTAAAAAAAACGCTTTCAGTTTTCATCATAAGAGAATTTGAAACTTGAAATGCCAAAACATTCCACCCAAAAAAAAAATATATTAAAAATTTACAGATAAATCCTTTCCTGTTCAAGCAATAAGACTCTGGAACAATTTGCCTGAAACAATCCGTCGCGCTAAAGCCTTGACTGTATTTAAAAAGTGAAGGATTATTTTCTGTTATTATAATTACTCGTTAAATTACTGTACATTGACTGTACCAGGTTCTATGTTTGTTTATTTGTTTTACCGGGCCGTTTCCGCACTTAGCCTCTTGATTGGACATTGCATGTTAGGTTCTACGTTAAGTTATAGTATTTTTGTCTGTATACGAGTATGTGTGTGTGTGTTTATATTTGTAATATGATTAGATGTGTAAGTATTTATGTTTAAAAGTTGAATATTTTGAATGTAGTGATTGTTTTTATAATTCACATTATAAATTTAAGATTTGTGCACCCTGTTACTGCTACCCTAATTAATGTCACTTACCCTAATATCCGAAATATCACACACAAACATAATACGAACAAAGGTTGTATGTAAGAGATCGATTGTCACATTTGTCTATTGTAACTCTTTTTTCTTCTGTTATGTGTACAATAAAGATGAATAAATGAAATATAATAAATTCACTTAATAATTTATAGAAATAGTATTACATACGTTTAGTATGATTTCTAATATTAAAAAATGAATATTATTAACTATACATATAGCCAACAGCTCCAACCGCGTGTACCTGTGTCGGCTATCGTAGCCTATGTCTTTCCTCAAAAAACAAAGTATCTCCATGCTAAATTTCATTGAAAGTGGTGCAGTGGTTTAGTCGTGAAAGCGTTACAGACAGACAGAGCAACTTTCGAATTTATAATATTAGAATGAATATGAGTATGTCTTTTCGTCTTAGACGACGTACCAGTCCGGAAATACCGCTAATTTGTTTCACATAAACAAATATAATATATTCTTAATACCTAACATGTAGTTGTTTTTCCTTATAATTGTTCAAACCTATATTGTATTCTATTTGAGTGCCCCGCCAGATATAGAAGTGGGAGGGACAGGGATTTAGGATTTCGGAAATCTCACCGATTATTCAACGAAAGAATTGCTTACCTTAGATTTTTCTTTGAGGCTCTAGTATCAGTCCTATCTATCCAAAGTATCAAATCATGACACAGTTTCAACATTTATACAAATACATTAAATTTGTACGTTTGTGATATTAAATTCTATGCAAAAAAAATATTTTAAGATCTTTGTCTCTTTGTGTGTTTATTCCGACTAATATAAATAAATAAATATTTCGGACATCTAACATACAACGCCTTCTAGTCCTAAACTAAGCAGCGCTTGTGTTATGGGTACTAAACCACTGATCGAAATTCTAATATACATCCAAACTCCGAAACAAATATTTGCAGATCATACATTTTTGGTCCGACCCTGGAATCGAACCCGAGATAACAGTAGTCGCATATGCTACCACTGCGCCACAGAGGCAGTCGTGTTTAGGGCAATTATACAAATGTGTATATGTTTTAGGATGGTGTATTTATTTAGTAGTCCATTGGTGTTAATTCCTCGCTCCCTAGGCGATAGTTAATATCATCCCCTGTTTATTTAGCGCGCTGATGACAAATTGACCGTGTCGGTGAAAACACGTTATTGCTCGCTAGTGACTGGGAGCTCGGAACTGAACCGGTTAAGAAATAATTTCTTTCGATCGATTGGTATGTATTTGTTTTAAACTGTTTTTACCCTTATTTTCACTGCTTTAAGTGAGTTTTCTCCTGAAGATAACTATTAAAAGTAAGGGTAAACATCGCCAGTTTGATCGTTTGCGTATTGATTCTTATCACTGCATATATTTGTTTACTTCTTTTTGACCTGACCACTGTTTTGAGCTGAGGCTACGTATAGTACGCTGCTACTTCTTCTCAGTGCTTTTATATACTGTAGAAAGTAAACATGGACTATCTCACGCAGAATACCACGATGAGACTTGAGAATTTGGAAATGTGGTTGTACCGTCGTATATTGAAAATCTCATGGCGTGTCCGAGTAACTAAAATTAAAGTTTTTTGCTTAAGAATAAACTGGACTTTATTAACACCATCAAGGGCCGAGAATTGTTATACTTTGGTCACGTCATGAGAAATGATAAGCACAGAATGCTACCGCTCATCATCGAAGGAAATATTGCGGGATAGGGAAGCGTAGGCTGGAGGCGACACTCTTGGCTCAAGAACTTTCGTGAGTGGTCCTCCCGAGCAGCAGCCTCGAAAGTTAGAATTGTCCTGATATCCAGCCTTCTATAGGAGGGAACTGTAAGAAGAAGTAGAAGAATTAATTAATAAATATACATATAAACAGGCGTATTAGCAGTCGAACATTACAACGTAGCTGATAACATCGAAATATGTTATTTATCAAACCATACACGTGCCATGCGAGTAAAAAAAAAACAAGGAATATCGCATTTTCATTAAATTAGTTACGACTTAAGTAACACAGCAAAATACTCGTATATTACCTATCATCATATACTTAAGTCTTTTTTCTAGCTTTTATTTTTGCCATGATTATTTGTGGTCTGCTACTAGTTCAACCGATTTTACTTCAATGTCGGTATTTCCACGGGGCGACTGGCAACGAACCTCCGTAACCCTGAGAAACTTAATTTGAAGGTTGAACTATTTGTCAGCATATTTGAGTACACTGACTTCCCAATAACGATTGTCATAGGTGTTCATGATAACCGAGACCGATAGCTTAACATGCTCTCCGAGGTGCGGGCGAGACACACCGCCACCTTTCAAACTCTGGGCTATTAAGAAATTCTTGTAAGAGAAATCCAACTGCCGAGAACTCGAGACCTTCTTTATCAATATTCGCTTACGCTAACCGCTAGACCAGGGAGGCATTATCAATCAGAATAGACGTTTGTCATTGTATGGTTCTTTAGTTCTTTGAGAGAGAGGAGAATGTTTAATATTTCGGACATTTAACACAACGCGATCTAGTCCCAAACTAAGCAGAGCTTGTACCATGGGTACTAGATAACTGATATTAATACTTATATACTTTTTTTTGCAAATACATACATATTATACATAGAAAACATCCGAACTCCGAAACAAATATTTGCAGATCATACAAACATTTGGTCCGACCCGGGAATTGAACCCGAGACCTCAAGCACAGCAGTCGCATACGCTACCACTGCTCCACCGAGGCAGTTAATGTAAATGTTAATTTACTCATAAATGAATAATCAAATAACATGAAACTGCATTTTAAGGGTGATTCGGTCAAAAAAGCCCAGAAGAACAATTCTCCTCATAAAATTTCATTTTTTAATCAAATTGATTAATACAGATGTCTTTAAAGATGTTCTTTTTCACGTTTCTTCTTTACGGTACACTAGCATTGCCAATAAATAAGGAAGTTAGACAAAAATAACAACAAAGTATTGTTTTCATATCATTATAATGAGCCATAAAATAGTCATACTTTAGCTGCTTAATAAATGACTCTTAAATAGAATATGAACTTAATGTAATGTGTATAAAGCTTAAATTGGTACGATTAAAAAACAATGGCAACGAGCGATAAGCTCACAATAGAACAAAGAGAAGAATGCGTATAAACAACAAGTACCTGTGTGTCTCAAAGTGTTCGGGTGAAAGCAATAGCAACCTACTTGCCTTGTTAAAGACTACTCTCGCATTAGGAATAAACATCATGTGTCGCGGGAACTTTACAAATATACATAAAACGCACACAATTAACACCCAGACGCAGAACAACAATTTGTGGATCAAACATCAAAGGGTTCACCCACGTGGGATTTGAACCACATACTTGGTGCAGCAGAAAGCGTTGTGGCGACTACTTAAATCACTTTTTTTTTTCTTTTTTTTTAGGAATCGTACCGACTAAAACCACACGGTGTGCATAGTGATACCCTGACCCGTTACCTATTCGATTTCTTTCATCGATCTTATCTTAACGTTAATAAATCTGGTTTTATGAGCATGATAGAAATTGTCTAATATAGAATTTAAATCTTGTATAGTCGTTCCAATAGTTTATTTAACTTTTGACAGCTCTAATACTTAATCAAATAGTGATACCCTGACCCGTTACCTATTCGATTTCTTTCATCGATCGATTTTATGCATTAAGAAGTTTTAATCGATTTAACAAACTCATTATTTTATAGATAATTTCGTACTTCATATTTCTATGTGTTTCAATGTGCGACCTCCTTTGTCAAAATAAAGAAGAAATGGATTAAAAGAATGTTGTTCAAATATGACGGTTCTATGTCATGAAAAAATATATAAAAGGAACTGAATTTTCAAAATGTATTATTGTATTGTGCTGTAATTCAGTGGTTAATATTGTATTTGTTAAACTATTGATGATCTTTATTAAATCTCTCTATGTCTATTTTAAAATAATCTACAGTATTTTAATGAGTAACCTTCAATATAGTTGAGTATTTATATTCCTCCGTATTGATTTATTTGTGAATTCTCACGTTTGGTTGAGTTGAGCGTATCGTTCCTGCCTTCGTTATTGTCAAAATGCCAAAAAAGAAAGTACTCAAAGGACAAACAAGAGAGTTTGTCTTGCGACTTCGTGAATACTTTGAAAAGGAAAGCCGTAATGGTGGGCCTCTTATACCAGTGACTCAAGTTAGAGACCGTGTTGCAGCAGCATTAGGTATTAGTGCTCCAACAGTGGCAAAAATAACAAAAGAAGGCTACGGCAGCAGTGGCATGGAACAGAATAAGCTATCTACACCTAAGAAAAAACGTCCGCCTAGTAAAGTTACAGCCGTTGACAATTTTGACGCTGATGCTATTCATCGTCATATATACGACTATTACCAAAGAAAAGAGATTCCAACATTAAAAAAACTAACACAATCTCTTCGAAATAGTGGTTTGTTCCGTGGTCAAAAATCTTCTCTGACAAAGGTATTGAAAGGCATTGGAATGTTATTCCAAAAATGTGACAAACGAAAAATTTTAATGGAACGCAATGATATTGCTTTGTATAGATGCGATTTTTTAAGACAAGCAAAAAAAATAGAAGATTGGTCGAATGTTGTTTTCACAGATGAAACTTGGCTCAATGCGAATCATACGCTGTCAAAAACTTGGACTGACAACACCGATGGCTCCACTTCTACAGTACCAATGGGAAAAGGCGAACGACTGATTATTATTTGTCATGCAGGAACAGTAAAAGAATTTGTGCCAGGCGCTCTATTAGCTTTTAAATCCTAGAAAACAGGAGATTATCATGAGGAGATGAATTCGAACGTGTATGAAAAGTGGTTCAGAGAAATGCTTACATCACTCGAAGAGCCATCAATAATATTTATTGATAATGCACCTTATCACTCTCGTCAAATTAATAAAATACCAACACAGGCCAACAAAAAACATGAAATTATAAACTGGCTCCGTGACAATGGCGAAGAGGTGAAAGAGTCCCTACTAAAAGTAGAGTTAGTAAAGATATTAAAAACAAAGAAGCTGCCAAAACGATACGTCATAGATGAAATGGCAGCAGAGCATGGGCATACCGTCCTCAGAATTCCCCCATATCACTGCCAATATAATGCAATTGAAATGATCTGGGCACAAGTTAAAGGATATGCTGCGAGGAACAATACAACTCCTCCTTTCACCGCAAGAAAAATGCTGAATTTACTGAAAAATGCGTGTGAAAAAGTAACTCCAGAAAACTGGGCGAATGTTGTAGAAAAAAAAAAGAAGGTGATAATGTCGGATTGGGATCGGGATGTTGCATTCGACAATTTATCTATCCAAGAAATGATAATCAATATTACTGAGAACTCAAGTGATGATGATTCCTGGTCATACGAAGAAGACGATTCTTTATAATTAAAATTAGTATTACAGTACCTCTTTTGGTTGTTTTATTTTTAATCCGTAAATTACTATGAATTTCAACATTTTGTACCTGTTCATTACAAGTAGGTACCGCAGGTAGTTTTTATTTGAACCAACGATAGTAAGTCTAAACAATTATTTTAGATTCATTAATTTGCGGCGAATACATTCGATCCCATTACTAGGTACGAGTACGATGGAACTGTTTTCATTACGCAAATTATTTATGCATTGAAACAGAGACATTTAGGGCATTTTAATGCAAAATAATAAAGCTTTTTACGTGATTTGATATAAAATATAATCACAATAATTTTATTGTATGTTTTATTAATATAATCGATAATAGATTTATTTCAAAACCGTTTTTATAGTCTGTGGTCATTAATTACGAATGACACATCCCTAAGTAGGCGGAGCCCGCCCATAAAGTACAGTATTATCTGTAGTACATTGTATCAAAAATTATTACAAAACTTTATGTGCGTGATCTGTCAAAAGTTAAATAAAGTATTGGAACGACTATAGATTCTCATAATGAAGTAGATTAACCACTTAGTTATTAACCTCTTAAGATATTTTTTCTCTAATCATTTAACCACTCTCTTACTTATGTCTTCTTTATTGATTCCAGGACATTAGATGATCAAGATAAAAAAAAACTATTAAATTGCAACGATAAAGTGTAATAGCAGGAATCTTTGAGAACCACAAGTGTACTTACCGCTCTACTCGTGTCAAACAATTACGTGTAAGGCTATTGTTACCGAATAAATTGATATTCACCTATTAAAACTAATAATGTGAATATGCTTCAAAATCATATAACGACTCTCTTATTGATGTCTTCTTGGTTGATTCCAGGACATTAGACACTGATCAAGATAAAAAAAAAAAACTAAAATCAGATCTTATTAAATTGCAACGATAAAGTGTAATAGCAGGAATCTTTGAGAACCACAAGTGTAGGTACTTACCGCTCTACTCGTGTCAAACAATTACGTGTAAACGGAATACTGGCTATTGATACCGACTAAATTGATATTCACCTATTCAAACTAATAATGTGAATATGCTCCAAAACCATTTAACCACTCTCTTATTGGTGTTTTCTTGATTGATTCCAGGACAATAGACTGGTCAAGATAAAAAAATAAAATCAAATCTTATTAAATTATCAAATTGCAACGATAACGGATGTGGGCAAGAAGACTGCCAGATTGAAATGGGATTGGGCCAGACACGTATGTCGGAGGAATCCGGACCGGTGGGCCAAGGTTGTCGAACGCTGGGTGCCTCAGGGTGAACGCCGACGATGAGGCAGACCCCGTAAAAGATGGCGCGACGATCTTGACACCTATCGCAGAGACTGGCCGGAACTGGCTTTAAATAGAGAGAATTGGCTTGTTGAAGGGGAGGCCTTTGCCCAGTGGGACACAAAGGGCTCATAAAAAAAAGTGTAATAGCAGGAATCTTTGAGAACCACAAGTGTACTTACCGCTCTACTCGTGGCAAACAATTAAGTGTAAACGAAACACTGGCTATTGATACCGACTATATGGATATTCACCTATGAAAATTAATAATGTGAATATGCTCCAAATGTTAAATAGCTAAAGTAAACTATCCTCCGTTGCTTTGAGTCGATATTAATATATTGTCGAAAACTAAATATGAAAGTAAAAATTCCTGTAAAAGGTCTGTTTGGTTTGGTCTTTCGTACCAAAATAGATAGGAAACCCTTAATTTCCACACCATAATATTAGTTGATTGTTGGTAGTAGTAGTACAGAACATATATTTTAAAATAGCAATAATTTGCCACTTTGTTTTTTTGTTGGTAACACTTTTATTTCCATGCACACTGCCTCCTTGGTCTAGTGGTTAGCGTAAGCGACTGCAAATCAAGAGGTCTCGGGTTCAATTCCCGGGTCGGACTGCTGTTGGGTTTTTCCTACAAGAAATTCCTAATAGCAGCCCGGAGTATGGAAGATGGCGGTGTTTCCTGCACGTGCTTCGGAGAGCACGTTAAGCCGTCGGTCCCGGTTGTCATGAACATCTATGGCAATCGTTATTGGGAAGTCAGTGCCCTCAAATATACTGACAACTAGTTCAACCTTCGAATTCAGTTCGCCCTCAGGGTTGCGGTGGTCAGATGCCAGTCGCTCTGTGTAAAAACTGATATTCAGGTAAAACCGGTTGAATTGGTAGCCGACCCCAAATAATATTGGGAATAATAAAGGCTAGGAAGAAGAGACTTTTATTTCCATGGCGTAGTGACTATGAGCTCTGAACCTTTTAATATTGCTTTTTTTTTAAATTTTACGCACAGCGTATGCCAGTTTCATCGTATCCTAAACAAGTTACTACATAGGTACTTATCGTCTAAGAAAAATTGACATGAATCTGGACAGAGCCTTCGCATCATCGCTATTTGGTTCCGATAGGAATCTTTGAAACATTCCTATATTGTTGAAGTAATTAATAAATAGTTTTCCATATGTTATTGATTTTTAATAATTAATTATTTTCAACAGTGGTTATTACATTTTAAATTGCTAGGTTGCTTTCAAAAAAAATGATTAGAAAGTAAAGGTTGTAATATTTCGTCGCATTAAAAAATAACATCTGTATATTCTATTTAGAGTCTTAAAACATACAAGCTAAAGTAAAAAATAAAAAACCCCTGCGCTAGCACTTAATCGAGTAATCATACGCCAAAATTGCCTAATATCATTTTGGAAAAAAGCTGATACTCTTACACAACTGGACTGACATTAATCGAACATAGCTGAGAACCACCGCAAGGAAACTGACTTTCAAATGGAAAAAACCGCATCGGAAGCGGTCAATCCGTTTGAGAGCTACGATTCCACAGATAGACACACACACACAGACAGATAGACATTGACGTCAAACTTATAACACTTCTCTTTTTGCGTTGTGGGTTTAAAATGATATGCATGCTATTCGGAGGCCTGTGTTGCTATATGCTGTGAAGTCATTGTATATACGATTATTCTATAGAAATACAGTGTCCATAAGATAATTATAAAATGTTGCCAGTTAACAATTACATTTGAATACGATATCAATTCAATACAGTACAACTTATTACAATAGACAAACTGTGTTGAGAGACTCCTATTTTTAAATGTTGGACCATCATCATCTACCATTGGTGATGATGGTCTACTGCCGGAGATAGGCCTCCCCTTAGAAATCAGCAATAGTGGCCACGCTAACCTTAGTATAGCGTTTGTTTCGAATTTTTCTTCTCCTACCAATACGTTGTTCTGTTTTTGTCCTGTACATTTTGTTTCTTTGGTCGGCATTTACGAACTCTCGTATGATTAGGGGAGGTGCATACTGCGTGTTCTAAATCCGTCGACACATAGATCCTAAATATATGTTATGTTTTTGATAAGATTTGTTCATTCCCACAACCCATCAATTTATTGAACCGTTAAGGTCTTCAAATTGTACATTGCCATCAAATATTCAACCTCGAAACCCTCTTTTTTTATTTTATATTCAATTTCGATAGACACCCATTGAAAGACTGATAATGTTTGGATATTAAAATTGATGTAGATACTTTTACCCCCACGTAATGTTTATCAGGTTAACAATTGTTTTGGATTGAGACAGTTGGAAGAGTGAAACTTTAGAAGAGCCCCTACAGACTACTACAGATACTAGACTGGGCAACGAGATAAGTATTTAGTTTTATCTATCATTTCTTATGTTTAATTTATTTTAAATGTTCATCAACGTCATTAGCCTTTAATATACCATTGCCCATAGAAGTGCTCTTATGAAAAGTAATGGAAGTATGTAACTATATCCGACAAAGGATGCGTTGTATAGTTTGACCAATGTCAGCCTTCAAATGACCGTAATATATAACAGGTAGGTGACTCGCCAGATGTTACACTGAGTTAACGACTGCTTGATAGAACATTGGGTTTCGTTATCTCATAATACATTACAAATACAGGTACGTGAACATGGTAATATCTAGGCAGATACGATTGAAGTCTAAAAATGTTTTAGTTGGTAAGGTATATCTTCTTTTACCAATTACAATAAACCCAAATGTCTGCACAGATGACTTAGTGGTTCAAACGGTCGCCCCACTGCTTTTTACTGCGCTAAAATGTTGGGGGTTCAAATTCCACATGATTGATTGTTTGATGTTTCTAATTCTCGGTATTCTTTGTGTGCGTTTTATATATGTTTGTAAAGTCCCCCGCGACACTAGATACACCCGGGATTTGTCTTTTTAAAATAATATAAATACCTGTCAAGTTCCGAGAACATACGTTAATTACTATTGTTTCTATTAATATAGATATGACTATTGTTATTATTATACGTGTTATTTTAAAAGGTGTGAATCGGTAATAATAACATCATGTCTTACTATATATTATGTTGACACTTCCCATATTATGGTATTTTTTCTATAGCCACTGGAGCAGAAGAAAGCTTTACGAAGCGTGGCACTTCTAAAAGTTCGATGGGCTGTGAGATCTTGTGTTAAGTTATATCTACAGGGTTTGTTTACATCGAGGAATATCCGACACCTGTTGAACGGTTACATCAAACACTCGTTATCACTCGTTATGCCACTGTTTCGTTTGCACCCTTCAACTAACTTGGTATTCCTTTTGAACAGTTTAAAACGGTAAATCTATTTGACTCATGACAACTTTGTGTCAGTAATATACGTTAGTGATTTTTTCGCGTCAGGGAACTAGGCACGTTGGTGAAAAGTGTTTAGCTACTAGTATAATTTATTTATTTATTCATGGAAAACTTACAGCTAGATATATTAGTAAAACAAAGCAGATTAGTTATTAGAGAGCCAAAAACAAGTTTTCACTTCTAGTTTTAGACTAATAGAAATATATTTAGAAACAAAACATAAACCAAACATAAATTAAAAAGAAAATTCTCACACAACACGTAAGCGACAAACACGCAATAAACAATCGCTTAAACGTAACACTATGTCTGCTTAAAAAAAACTAAGGCCTAGACGCTTTCTTGCCGAGGACACACCAATCAAAAAGGGATCAATATCATGCAGTTTACATAAATCATTAAAATTTCTGCTTGCTCGTACCAAGTAGCTGTTCTGTCTATAATTTGTTTTAGCTACAGGAATGTGAAGAGGGGGGTTAAAGCGAAGTGACTTAGATGGCACATCAGGACACTCAATATTGTGGTTAAAGATTTTGACAAGAAAAATAAAGTTCGCTATTTTACGTCGTTCTATAAGTGGGAGGAGGTGAAACTTTTTGCATAGCCTAAGATAATCCTTGGAATGGTACGGAATTTTCTGATGGTATCGGAGATATTTAATGAAGCGTTTTTGTACATTTTCTATACGATTGCTATACACTAAATAGAATAGAATAGAACTAAATAGAATAGAATAGAATGTAGAATAAATAGCACGGGTTCCATATTTGGAACACATACTCTAAATGACTCCTTACATAGGTGCAGTATAATATTTTGAGAGCTTATGCTTCAGAAAAGATTTTACCTATACGCATTATAAAACCAAGAGATTTGGATGCCTTTTTAACAATTGTGTCAATGTGCTTGTCAAAAAGTAACTTAGAGTCATGGTACACTCCCAGGTCTCGGATGGTACTATTTCTATGAAGAGTATGACCCCCTAAAGTATAAGAGGTGTTCAAGACCTTATGTTTTCTAGTGTAGGTATGTTACAAATGCACATTTAGCAGGGTTGAGATCAAGTTTATTTAGATGGCAGTACTCTTGTAGTCGATTCAAATCGTGCTGTTCTGTTGAAGATGATTTTCATATCATCCGCATAATAACTTTGATGATTGAATGCACTTACCGATATCGTTCACATAGATCACAAACAAGAGGGGCCCGTGCAGGGAACCTTGGGGCACGCCACTGGATACCGATATCCAATTAGATCTATAGTTATTCATCGCTACAGCCTGAGATCTATTTTCAATGTAAGAGGAGAACCATCTCAGAAGATCCCCACGGATTCCTAACTTGAATAACTTCTCAATTAAGATGTAATGGTCTATTCGATCGAAAGCTTTACTGTAATCTGTGTAAACGACATCGACCTGCCTGCCATCATTCATGGATTTGGTAATAAATTCATTTAATAAAACCAGGTTGGTGGCTGTAGACCGGCCCCTTAGGAAGCCATGCTGAAAAGGGCTCAATGAATTTGAGATTGCAGAGTAAAGTTGATTATAGACAATTCTCTCAAAAACTTTTACTAAAAAGTCGTGGTTGAGAAAAGTTGATTAAAAATAAGAGGAGAACGCCTCACAGATTGATTCGCCTGTTGATAGCAGATTTTTGTCATGATCAACAAGTGAAACAGGAATGGCGCGTGAGTTACATCGACTTTTAACATAGGACCAGAAACACCGCGGCTTATTTTTAATAGAATATTCAGTATTTTTAATGTAGTTAGTGTTATAGATAGATTCCATTGACTCAGCCTTCTCGCGTATTAATTAAAAGTATGTAGATCAGCCAAATTATTGTAATTACTAAACTTTTTCATATATTTATATTTCTCCTTAAGCGCTCTTATTAATGAAGAATTGCACCATATTGGGTACTTACCCTTACGTTCGAGTTTATGTTTTACATGTTTATATACGGTAGTAAATAGTATAATATTGCACATAACCTTCTCATACATGGGTGTCTAAACCCAAACTAGGCAGAGCCCGTACATTGATATAAAGAGTACTATTTTTTTTTTATTGTATAGGGGCCAAAGGTGCAGACGTATCGCCTGATCTTAAGCGATTACCGCCGCCCATGGACACCCGCAAAACCAGACGCGTCACAAGTGCGTTGCCGGCTTTTTAAGAAGGAGTATGCTCTTTTCTTGAAGGTTATCGATAGCGAAACATCTGCTCGTATGTCCAGTGAACTGTTACAAGCTGTTGATGACGATCGTGATGAGTGTTCCTCTATAAATGGACTATCCTAACATCATCTTATTATTATATTTTTTTATGGATATTGTGGCAAACGAGCTACATTACCTGGTATTGCCGGTGCCGGTGAAACGAGACGTATCACCAGCACCGGCAACACCAGAGGCGTCACGAGTGCGTTACCCGCCTTTGGGGGGATGAGGCCCTCTCCATAGGGATAGGAGGACATGTTATGTATGGGCCTCCGGTATCCACACTCACTCGGTAAAACACAGCGCAAGCGCTATTTCGCACCGGTTTCTCTCCGTGGTATCTCTCCGGTCGAGCCGGCCCATTCATGCCGAAGCGTGGCTCTTGATCGTGGTTCTTAATTGATGCTATGTGACTTGTAATTTGCTGTGCTCTACAGGGTCTACGATTGTTTCTTGTATTTAAGTTTGACATGTTTTACCATCATATTACAACTTTATGAAATGCAAAGATTCCGAAAACCAATAGGAGTCAGCTACTATTTCAATAAATGCTATCTAATAACAACAAGGAAAAATTGATCGATGAATGCTTGATCTCTATGAACATTGATATAAAGAACTATTAGTTTCTCAGATTAGTGTGTTCATTCTAACAAACTCTTTAGATATATATAAAATTAGTAAAATTATACAGTTAACTAATTATTCAGTATATTATAATGATTATATGTACTCGGCGTTAAACAATTTGGTTTGGCAAGTATCAATTGTATAATATTGTTACGAGCTGTGTATTGAATAAATTAAAGTAGTCGATTAATTACCAAAAATAACAAAATATTTATTAACAATACTTTATACAATAAGAAATCACTAAATCACTCGTTAGTCGCACTAAAAGATCTCTTCGATGTTTATCCGCTGTATCGTGAAACAATACTGCCCCTACGGCCAACACGTTTCGCTTTTATATGGCCGTGGAAATTACTCGAAAGTACGAAAGTATTCGATCGATGTTTCTAGGCTAAATAGATTACACTAGAGTTTCTCGTAGCGCCATCTAGCGTCGAGTAATCGTCATAATGCCCACAGTTGCGCGCTTTCCGACGCTAGATGGCGTTGTCCTCGACAGTTCTCGATCGTTCTCGTATAATTGAGTTCCATCTGGTTATGGCGCAACAATATTTTAGATCTAAGTTACTACTGTTGAGTAAAATAATAAAATAAAAATGTTGTATAGAAGTTAGGCGCTGGAAGCTGTATTTTTTTGTATTTTTTAAACAGAGTTCAATAGAACTGATGGTTAATTTTAATGTTTAAAACAAATATGGTTTAGTAGCACCATTTATAACTCAAAAACGGCTGAATGGACTTCTATGATGTTTTATTTTTAACCGATTTCAAAAAAAGAGCAGGTTATCAATTCGACTGTATTAATTTTTGGTTATTTACCTCATAACTTTAGACTGGGTGAACTGATGACTGTTTTTTTATTTGAAAGCTGGCGCTTCCCGTGTGTTCCCATTTCAATGTGGCCAGTTCTTAAAGTCCGTTCTTTTGTTAAAATTTCCCATTATTTGAATTTGTCTCCGCTTCGAATAGTAAAATAATTATTAAGATTTCTTAACAAGCCCTTAAAAAATTATGAAGAAAATACATCGTCTCAAATATTTTGTATGAAAACGGCAAAAGAGCTGTGACCAAACACGCGGATGAAACTGGGGGAAATGCTGGAACTAACTATTACGTAAAATAAAATTGAATTGTTTGTTCACATTTTAATAGATAAAATCAAACTTCCGTTGACATTACGCTATAGGTGGAAAAAATTATCATTAATAGAAGGTGAATTAGTGAATTAATTTAATCTTTCTGTGCGTTTGATGTTTGTTCGTTTCGTTTTTTGCGTCTTTCTCTTACGCTGTCTCAGGACGGACTAAAATGACGTCAACAAGGTGGTGATTCTGTTGTTTTCATCACTAAATCAAAATTTGTTATTGGATTATATACTGTAAGCTCATATATTTACAGTCCATTTTCGATATCTCACATCTCAGCCGTCACTGTGTTTAGTTCAGTAGCAAATAAACGTTATTCAGAGACACACGCATATTTATAAGGTACTCGAAAAAATAAAATTTACTTTTTTATAATCAAAATTACTTGAATTACTCAACTTAGGCCATTGTTTTTTCTGCTATTCCTGATATAATATGATTGTTTAAAACGTGTAAAGTGTGACGTAAATCTTGACATGTAGCACTAAATTTATCTGTCTGAATATTGTAAAATATTGAAAACAAGCTACGACCGCGGTATTAGGGTACGCGGTTTTGAATCGGATATTGTTCACTATTTAATCGTTTTTAATTTGGTTTTTAATATACTAATATACTTTTTTATAAATAAAAATGGCCTAAGTTATTCCTTATAACATCAGCTATTTGCCAGTAAGAGTCCCATCAAAACCAGTCCAGCCGTTCCAGAGATTAACCTTAACAAAAAGACATACAGCAATATTAAAAATTAGTCTTTGATCTAAGGTTACAAATTAGTTAATAGAGTGAAAAGCCGTAAATTTCAAATTACAAACAGATATTACATAAGTCTATTCAAACTTGTTCTATGGATGATAGATTTTGTCTTCTTTAATAAACACTTTTATTTTAGTTGCTATTAATTACCGAAATTGTCACAAAGATTTATGGCTAGAGAATGTTATTGGACATCCGTAATACTGTCAACAGTCCCATCATCCTATGCACATCTCTAACCAAATCTATATAAAATTAACTTTTAATTTTATGGTTGTTCCCCTTGAGACTCATCGGTAATGGGTTCTAATGAACTTTTTGTTATTTCTGATAAGACAAAATTATAACCTACTGGCTTTTGTCGCTTATCGCTGTAAATAGTAGAGCATGTGTTATTCTGATGTATGAGCTTAACTACTGTTAAGTTTCATACAAATCCGTTTATGTTTGTGTGAAAGAGAAATATAATAATTCATACATTCAAACATCTATCCTAAATAAACTTCCGCGGTTATTATATTAGTAGAATTTAGACTGAAACTATTTTACTATATTTTTTAATAGTTCAAGCGTTACAATATGATCTTAATACTATTAACTTAAAACTCTGCCCAAAATCGGTGTAGGTAAATTCAAAACTTATAGCATATGTTATAAATATTATTATAAAATTCGCATAACATTGAAAGAGAAATAAAGCGATTGAAAAAATTATATGATTACTATTTGTATGTGTACTACTGACGTTTGAAAGTGCACCATACCAGGTTTTATCAATAAAATATTTGAGTTTCAGTTCAAATTGGAACAGTTTTACTAGTGAGCACTTCAGTTCTTGATCAAACGCTGAAGTTAGACCAGTAAGCGTAAATTAGTTCGGAACTAGTTGCGAGCATATAGGCAACAAGAGCGCTTCAGACTTTGAGTTGAAATAGTCTGTCCATACCAACAAAATGGATAGAAAGCGATGAAATTGTTTGGCTTGTTAACAAGTCATCACGAACATTAATACATTTTAAAAATAAATAAAAGCGATCATCAAATCACATCTACACCCTTTAACAGTCCACTGTTGGACATAGGCCTCTAGTAAAGGTCGATTTACCTCAACCTGATGTTCCTCTATTTGTTTTGGCTGATGTGTTTGTGTTTTCTTTTGTGGAGACAGAGGTCAAACGAGCAGACGTATCGCCTGATGGTAAGCGATTACCAACGCCCATGGATCCGGGTTGAGCCTTCGGTATCCTCACTCACTCGGTGAAACACACCGCAAGCGTTGTTAGCAAGTAGCGCATTTTGGATCTTACGTCTTCTTTGTGAAGTCTTTTAGGGAGTGCCTTATCTCCCCGCAGTGCTCACAGGTATAAGATGTCTTTTGACACGTTTTGGCTGCATGGCACTTGTAGCACCGAGTCATAAGAGTAAAATCTCTGACAGGACAGGATGAACAGTTTACATATACTCTGTCTTTAGTTATTAGAGCTTTACGAATGTTCGCAGATACTTCAATCACATGCAGGTCTCTTCAATCTTTCTTACCTGACTTGTGACTTAACCTAATTGAGTTCAGGAAAAAAATCAAGGCTGCGTCCTTCAGTTTATCTGCTAGGTTCTGGTGGTATAAGCAGATAAAAACTTCCTTTTCCTGCATAGTATTTGGTACCCCGATAACTATAACTCTCGGTTTCTTTTTAATACTCTTAGAAAGCTCGCTCGCTTGATGTAAACGGCATTAAAACGCGCGAACAGTTGCATCTTCGTGAGAATTCTAGTTCTTGGTTCTCATTATGTTTGTATGATCTACAAATATTTGTTTCGGAGTTTGGGTGTTTTCTATATATATTATAAAAAAATAATAATAATAATAAATCTCTTTATTGCACACCAGATAAGTAACAAAATTAACTTAACTACGAAAACTTAAACTAGGGTAGTACAATTGGCGGCCTTATCACCCGGAGGCAATCTCTTACAGGCAACCATTATTTATGTATTATTTACAAAATGTATGTAATGTATTTTATGTATTATGTATGTATTTACAAAAAAAGGAATATATACGTATTTATATCAGTTGTTAGTACCCATAACACACGCTCTGCTTAGCTTGGGACTAGATGGCGTTGTGTGTTAGATCTTCGTAATATTTATTTATTTATTTTATTTTAGCTCGTTGCTATTTTGGTTTAAACGCTGAAAATGAATTTTCGTTTACACTAAAAGATTAAAAAGAACGCTTTAACCTAAACTAAACGCATCCTCCCTGGTCAGACGGATTGTTATAGGGTTTGTTTCAATTTCTCCTTCTCTTAGCAGTGGTGTTGTTCTACTTAGTTTCGTCTTGAATTCGTCTCTTACGACAGAAATGAGATAAATAGAGGTGGTCACAACACGGACAATAAAATGGATACCGATGCCCAAATAATGCGTGGAAACTTGTTCTTTATTACTCACAAGATAATTTAGAGTCAACTACTCGTTCAACCGGTCTTACTTGAATATCAGTTTATCCATGGAGCTTCTGAATTCGAAGATTGAACTAAATAATCCGTTCAAATAGAGAAATATTTACGCTCATATTTTAGCGAGATGACACCTTTCCTCTTGTGCTCCTGCAATTTGTGACGTTAATGCGATTTAGATCCTAGTTGACCGGACCGGCAAGCAGAGGAACATCAGGTTGATTTTTAGTCAGCAAGAGTCCCAAAGACTCCTAAACGCAAGTGAAGGAAGTACTTATTTTTGAATTTTGTATCATTATACCAAACTAGCTTATGCGCGCGGCTACGCTCGCGTGTTTGTCGGCTATCGCAGCAAAGAGTAGCCAATGTCCTACCTCAGGAATCAAAGTATCTCCATGCCAAATTTCATTGAAATCGGTGCCGTGGTTTGGCCGTGAAAGCAGGAGAAATAGACAGACAGAGTTAATTTTGCATTTATAATATAGGTATGGATATGTTAGTAGGTTCTTCGCCCTCGTAGTCCTATGACTACTACGGCCTAATAGAAAACCGGGTGGCGCTAAGTAATACTTTCGTAGCTTTCACTAAGTGAGTTAGGTAGGTTCAGTTGCAGGTGCCCGCTTACCATCAGTTAACACATCTGCTCACGTACCCCCTTATACTATTGCAAGAAAAACGTTGAAAAGCCATAACCTATCTGTGTAATTCTTTTTTTGTTTCTATAGCCGATAACACTCAGGCCATTATCCATTGACTACTCATTCACTAAAACCGCTTCATCATCTATCGAATTAAGGCATTTCGGTGGATCACACATACATAGACTGTCAAAACTACGGCATAGAAGATTAACCTGAAATGACAGCGTTGGTGCTGTCGTGTTTCGTTGGTGAGTGCGAGACCGAAGGCATCACTAGGCTACCATGGCGTGGGTCACCATGCTGCATTGTTGCTTGTTTGCAGTCTTAATGAGAACGGTGACCACCACTCTTGGATTCTAATGCTTTTAATCGGTCAGAGTAGAGCCACTGGCAGGTCCTTAGATAAAATACTATTTTCCTTCCTAATGACTTCGCCCTAGTATGATAAAAAAGAACTATAAAGACTAACAAAAATTAAGAGATGCCACATTTTTATTATATTCTTCAAATAAATTAAATAAATACTTCGTAAACAATTTAATAAACAGGAATTATAGGTACGAGTATACCATTCGTACTAAATTTAAAATTAAATTCAAACCAGAGATAACTAAACTACAATTCGAATAATTACGAAATTCTTGTCTATGCATCAACACGCAAAACTTTTTTTTTTTTCATTTGAACACAAGCTAACGCTGCTAGAACAATTAAAGTGACTTGCAACTTTTATAGTTATTCTGTCAGCATTCTAATTGTGAATTGTTTCTGAAATCCATAACAAAAACGTTCACGTAAGCTCCATATTTTCCGAAAACGAATATTTGGCGATAATGAAAGCCCATCAATACAAAACAATAAAACAACGAGGCGAATAGGCTTGATTGCGTCGGAAAAATCAATTGGACCGATTTTATCGCGATCAGCACTCGAGTGGTGAGATATACGGCGATAAAAACCTGCGATAATGTGGCGATAACGGTGACAAACTGACTGTACTCGTATTGATAGTACGTGGGCCGAGCAGCTTTGTAAGCCCGCCAGACTATAATGTGAACACAGGGTTTGTACTTGATAATTGTAACATTTTAAACGGTAAATATAAGATTTTCAGTAGCATAACAATAAAGACCGTTACTATAAAATATACTCCACAAATAACTGCCCGATTTTAAATATAGATATCTGTGATATGGTACTAATAGTATTTAGCATATCCAACACATTTTACGGACCGCAAGAAAATAAAAATACTTTTTGAAATTTAATTTATATGTAAATACTAGCTTTTTACCGCAGCTCCGTCCTTCCTCAGGGATAAAAGTATCTCGATGCCGAATTTTTATTAAAATCGATGCAGTGGCTTAGCCGTGATCACTTTCACAGCTAAGCCGCTGCATCGATTTTATTTAGATGTCAATACATTCAGATACATAAAGTATTTTTTTTAATTTACATATAATATTAGTATGGATTTCACATTTTTATTTTATAGTTGGGTATAAACACAAGCCTTTGATAAATTTGGCTATTACATTCAAGCTTAATTTGAATGAAAATAAAACGCTACAATCGCTGTTGAAAGTCCTATGAAAAACAAACAAAGATTTATGTATATATATTCTGATATATATATCCTTTATGTCGCCTGTTGTAAATTTCAAACATAAAACCATCCGGTAAAGGCCTTCTGTTTGTATGGTATTTTTTTTAAAGGTTTGTTTTGTATCCGTTTATTGGGATCGTCAACAGGCTGCACGGACGAGTTACCTTTGCTTGTTTGTTGTATTTGTAGGATCTGTTTTTCAGGAAAACAACTATTCAAGTACTATAGAACGAATATCATTCTATCAAATATTTATAGAACGATATCCTTTGTCAAAATTTAGCAGTCACTGAATTAAAGTATAATTACTGTCTGAAGTAAGTAAGGATACAACGTAGAATGTTTTTATGCCTTTTATTTTGATTGAGACTTTGTTATTAACTTAATATTTCAATAGAAACTATATGTAGTGTAGTGGTAGCGTATGCGACTGCTAAGCCTGAGGTCTCGGGTTCGATTCCCGGGTCGGACCAAATGTTTGTATGATCTGCAAATATTTGTTTCGGAGTTTGGGTGTTTTCTATGTATAATATGTATGTATTTACAAAAAAAAGTTTATAAATATTTATATCAGTTGTCTAGTACCCATAACACAAGCTCTGCTTAGCTTGGGACTAGATGGCGTTGTGTGTTAGATGTCTGGAATATTTATTTATTTATTATTATTTATACATATATAACTTTATTTTAAATTTTAATCCCTTTTTTAAATTGACAGATTAAAATCTGAGTTTTCTCTTCCAGTTACAATACACGTTTAAAATGTAATCTAGCGTGAAATTAAAAACATTAAATACTTTCAACCGACTTCAATAAAAGGAAGAAGTAGTCCATTCCACTGTATATTTTTATAAATAAATATATGTATCTCGACAAGAATCCAGGGAAGTGGAAGGGAAACTTGGCTATTGAGACAACTTTTTTAATGTTTCGAATTATAAATAAATATAAATATTTTCGGACACACAACCACATCTAGTTCCAAACTACGCAGAGCGTGTATTTTGGGTACTAGATAACTGATATAAATACATATTATACTTTCTTTTTGTAAATAAATACATAATATGCTTTCTATAATATACATAGAAACAAATATTTGCAGATCATATAAACATTTGGTCCGACCCGGGAATCGAATCAAAGATTTCTTATTTTCATAAGAGTAAAATAAATTGTAGGTAGATAAAAACATAAAACGTAACGGCTGTTTATTTATTTAGTTTTCTTATTCGTTTTATATTTTACAAATACGGTATATATGAAACTAGCTGACCCACGCAACCTCGTTTGCGTCTTCTATTGCCCGTAGCGTGAAAATTTCTCCCGTTTTTGAAACATTATTTATTGGCGCTCCGCTACTATTAGTATTAGCGTAATGATATATAGCCTATAGCCTTCCTCCATAAATGGACTATGCAACACTGAATTTTTTTTAAATCGGACCTGTGGTTTCTGTGATTAGCGCGTTCAAACAAACAAACAAATGAACTCTTCAGATTTATAAAATTAGTATAAAGTATAGATATATATACATATGTATATAGGGAGGAGGAGGATATAGTAAACACCCAGATACAAAACAATAATTTGTGGCTCAAGGAAAATAATTATAAAGCGGTGTCGTACATGAGCGACGAATTCGTCCAAAATTACGAAACATTCACACTCCGGTCATGGTCCTTTTGACACACAATAGAGATTTAATTAACAGCCCAACCCAGAGCCGAGAAGATATATATACAGGTTCTGCATATGTTGCTGCACTATATCCATACACCGATATAAACACCTGGGTTCAAATAATATTTCCTAGGTATTTTTGTAGGAGATGGCAATTTCAAAAGTAGTCATCCGTCCCGTCTCGCAGAACATATAGTCACATAGCAGACGTCGATTTACTGAAAATAGGTCGTGAATACCAACATCCCTACAGTGGGTGTCAGGGCTGCACCAATATGTTGAGTGTCATGGAGGGCGGAGGGACAGAGGGTGGCAGGCGATGCCACGGCACAATAGCTAGTACGAATTTATGCGTCTACTAGGGTGTCGCACGTGCGCTACATGTACTCGTAGGGTGACTAAATGTTATTGAAGTTGCGTATAGACATTTTTAATTTCAAATATTAAAGAACATTTCATCGTGAGAGAGCCACGCTTCGGCTCGACCCGAGTAATACCACGGCCTCACAGAAAACCAGTGTGAAATAGCGCTTGCGCTGTGTTTCACCGAGTGAGTGAGGATACCGGAGACCAATACCCCAACCCGTCCTCCCATCCCCTTCCCCTTCTCCCAAAAAGCCGGCAACGCACTTGTGATGCGGGTGTCCATGAGCGGCGGTAATCGCTTACCATCAGGCGATACATCTGCTCGTTTGCCGCCTATTAAATAAAAAAGAAAAAGAACACCCATACTCCAAGAGAGTGAGACATGATTAAAAAAGTAACTGAGCGAATATAACTTACGTCTCCTGCTTTGTGTTCAGTTCTTTTCACACTTCATAACAGCTGCAACTAAGTTCAAGTAAATGAAACACATCAAAACTAAAATAAATTATATGTCTAATGAGTGAATTGTAAAACTTTCCTTTCCTTGAGTGAATTGTAACCTGAGCTAATAGAAATAAAACAATATGTTTAAACTAAAATAAATGCTCATATTTATAGAAAAGAACTTTTGAAATTTGTCCTCGCATCTCCAATAACCATGGTCATGGAATGCTGTCCACCCGTCGATAATCATTCAAGGCGCGCGACAAATGCTATTCAAAAGCTTTAGCTTTAAATGTTCCAGTCACGGCCAGTATAGCCCTCACCTGTTGGCACTACATACCGTTCCGCTTCTTAAGATTTTCCCACCTGAATTTTATCTGCTCAAGTCTGCATTCGTTCTCACTTGATTTATTTCTGCAATACTCATATCATATTATTATGAACTAGATAGTCACCGATATACGGGAGCTGAGATGTACCTAAGGAATATCATTCATTTTATATATTAACTAGGTGACCCACGCAACCTCGTTTACGTCTCTTATTGCCCGTATTGTAATATTTTCCGCCGGTTTTTTAAACATTCTGCATTAGTGCTCCGCTCCTATTACATTTAGAGTGATGATATATAGCCTACAGCCTTCCTCGATAAATGGACTATCCAACACTGAAATAATTTTTCAAATCGGTCCAGCGGCTGCTGTGATTAGTGCGTTCAAACAAACAAACTATTCAGCTTTATAATCTTAGTATAGATTATACAATTTTATAAAATGTTCATTTTGCATTGGGTTTGGCACCGACTTAAAACTGACTAGAAGGTATCTATCAATTGTTCTAATTATTTTACCTGTTATATTAAGGGTCGTTAGTAATTTATTTTTTCAAGTAGATTGAACATTCTTTTTTTTTAAATCTTATGACTCTTTTTGAGTATTGAATGAAGTCGGTACAAGTTTTAAAAAAAAACATATTATTATTATTTTTTTGCAAATTATTGGAGGCCTATACTCAGCAGTGGACCTCTTTTGACTGAGATGACAATAATAATAAAAACTGGATATCACACATGATAATAAACTATTATTTTAGTTCGAGTAAAAGTTTAAAAAAACTTTTTAGTTTATTCATTGCAATGTTTTTTTTAATACAGTCTTTTTTGTTTTTTATGTGCCTGTGGTGTACCGTTGTTGGGCAAAGGCCTCTCCTGCAACAAGCCACTTTTCTCTATCCAAGCCAGTTCCGGCCAGTCTCTGCGATAGGCGTCAAGATCGTCGCGCCATCTTTTACGGGGTTTGCCTCGTCGTCGGGTGTGGACCCGACCTGAGGCAACCAGCGATCGACGACCTTGGCCCACGGTCACTCTGTAAAACAGTGTAGGTACAAATAAAAAGTTTTAATAACTATAAAACGCGGTGTTCTGCCATTTGAACTTTTTGCATGTCTTTTGGGTGTTTTTCTTCAAACAGCTTTTATTCCCGTAAGCTAGATTATTCACGTACACAGG
Organism: Spilarctia lutea; assembly: GCA_916048165.1. Classification (NCBI taxonomy): domain Eukaryota; kingdom Metazoa; phylum Arthropoda; class Insecta; order Lepidoptera; family Erebidae; genus Spilarctia; species Spilarctia lutea. Next base: position 24,414,713 of record OU696470.1, on the reverse strand, counting down.
GAGTTTTATAAGGTCATAAAAAAAACAATAAATCATCCTAACTTAAGATTGTAAATACGATAGGGATTTAATTTCTGTCCGTTTTTCCTCGTATCCTAAAATATTAAGGTTTTTTTTTCTTATTGAATAGTGGGCAAACGAGCAGACGTATCACCTGAAGGTAAGCGATTACGGCCGCCCATGGACACCCGCAACACCAAAGGCGTCACAAGTGCGTTGCCGACCTTTGGGGGATGGGAAAGGGGATGGGGGGAGGGGTTGGGGTATGGGCCTCCGGTAACCTCACTCACTCGGTGAAACACGGCGCAAACGCTATTTCCCACCGGTTTTCTGTGAGGCCGTGGTATCACTCCGGTCGAGCCGACCCATTCATGCCGAAGCATAGCTCTCCCACGGTTAAATGGGAGAGCAGGTTTAAATGAGAGAGTAGGTTTATTTAAGAAATTGGCTTTCGCATATAGCTTCAAACTAAGTAAGGCTTGTACTACGAAATTTAGATTGATTGATTGAATATTTATATACCTTTTTTTGTAAATGCATAAAAACGTAAACAATGAAACGGTACTGTTCCTAAATGATCGACGATGACCTGAATCGTTTACAAAATCTACGTTAATGCGACAAAAGCCGCCGATAACAGTTCGATGTAAATGTGGAATCAATAGCTGTAATACTTATGTACATCACTGCTTTGTGTATCAGAGGTTTACATCGCATTGCACAAATTGAGGGCGTGACTTCACCTACCAACGAGTATCATGCTTACTAGCGTCGAAAGTTTTAACACAATCAAAGCTTACCCGGCTCCAGCTTTGCAAGGGCTTTAAAGGAAAATATAATAACCCTAAATTGTTGTTAATTGGTGGAACTTGTTAAGATATATTCTAGAATTAACCACACTTGTACTCATTTCACTACATATTTACTTTGCTAATTTTACTTCAAATTACATTTTTGTCCAAGCGGCGGCATTCGTCTCATGAGTGTAGTAAGAGGCAACTAAGGGAGCGAACTACACAGGATAAAATCACAGCAAAGACAAGGTGTTACGGTACCTATCTTCTACTACTAGAATAAAATCTATTTATGATTGCGTAGAAACCGTTTAATTTCGAAGACATGAAAAGTATGAAAAATATAAACGAGAAAGCGCCTTCGCAGTGGGCCAGAAGTCAAGTGTGCGGGATGCGCACTTGGCTTCTGGCTTTCTGGCTCTGGCTGGCTGGCGACAAGACAAGAAAAAAATAAAATAAACTAACCCAGCCAGCCAGCATCATATAGTGGGCCAGAACCGCCTTTCTAAGGAGAGGCCTATGTCCAGCAGTGGACTGTTTAAGATAGGTATAGGTACTCTGAAAAGTACAGAATATTTACTATGTTAATTTTGGGAAATAATTTCCAAATTTTGGCACAATGTGGCTCTGTGTTGTAATGTAAAATATAATACCTTAAAAGAGAAATGCTTGTATAAATAAATATCTCGGGACGTTTCCAACTATTTTCATGAAATTTGGTTTGCAGGGGGTTTCGGTGGCAATAAATCGAACTAACAGGAATTAATTTTTAGAAAATTTACCAAATAACAATACCGAATTATATAACACTGATGCGTATGCGCATACTAATACTAATGCGACTTTTAATGATTTCCTTTTAAATTATACGCTTTTGAAACTGCTTGGTACAAGTCGTTAATACACAACAGTTGTATCAATGCTCATTTAATTCTATCTGACTAGCGACCCGCAGCGGCTTCGCACGGGTTTTTACGGAAAATATAGAATTATAATATAGGACAGTAGAGTCACTTTGTTAAGCTCATACATAATTAAATATAGTAACAAATTTAAACGCAAGTTACACGTGATACAACATACAATTGCTTGTCGAAGAGCATTGTATGCGCAAAGTCTACTCCCGCAATTTCTAATCTTTGATCCTGCGCTTTTAAAATTGTCCTACCAAACGTTAGTTTTACTCAAGATTGTAGTCGCTTGAATTGGAAAAGCAATTTTGAGATTATCGTGGGAATACTTGGTATAAAAACAGTATCAGCAGTTCCCTCACCATTGAATACGATACGTTCACTGTTTTTTTTTTTGTCTACTTTGATTCTTGTACCGTTGCATAATTTTGATAAACTCAAATTTCTTAGTAATATAATAGGGGCACCTATGTACTTTTAAATTTTAATTTGTACGGCGGAATTTCAGGAGACTTCAAAGAATACAAAAATGCAAAAATGCTGCCTCCTCTCCATTCAAACCTGTATCAACTAAGAATTAAATAGGTATTGATGCTTCGAATTCGGAAGCACTAAATTCATTTATTTGATTAACTTTCTCATTAACGCGCCATAGTATAGCCCTTTTTGGAAAACAATTTAGTGTCTCAGTGTGTTACTAATATCGAAATATACATTCTCAAATTATTTCTTACAAATTTTGCAACAACACACAAATATTATTACGAACGTAATCCTATTCGAAATTCACCTTTTTCTGTTTGGAGCAAGTCGTCACAAAATTGCATATTATCTTTGCTAGACGATGTAATCCTCATATAGGTTTAAGTTCACAATTCGTTACATGTGGTCAAAGAAAATACAAAAGAACATCACTATATATTTTTCGGCTTTGCCGGATTCTACTTTGGCTAATAGTAAATTTAGTATATATGTTTTAAAGAGGTCATTTAGAAAGCATATTTTTAGTCCTATTAAAACATTTTGCTTTTAGATTTAAATTTATTGGCAAGGTGAATCCAAACTCTTTTATAGACTTTTTATTCAAATATGGCTTCATCCAATAATGTTTTAATTATTTGAAAAAAATTCGGGACGTATTTTAAGCAGTATATCTTCAACCATGTTTTGACGCTAGGTTTATCAAGGTAGATGCAGGACAAATAAATATCTCAGTGATTTAGTAGAACATCATAAGGTAAACTTCCAGAAAGCCTATTTCCCTAATAAGAATCGTCTTTAAATAGACGCACTTCTTTACTAAATCATTGAAATGTGTCATAAGTTATAAATTGAAAAGAACTTAGACCATTAAAGAAATAATAGAACCTCGCTGCGATAGTGCGCTTTAATTTTATTCTTGGGTTTGTGCGATAACTCCTAAAATATTCATTTAAAACATATGGAGAGCTAAATAATAAGCATGAAATCCTTAAAACCTCTTATGTATTTAACATGATAAGGATTAATACTGTAACCACATTGTACGTAACTAATTTTTTAAACATAAAAGGGGTTTAGTAAAGAATTAATTAAAAATTCAATGATGGACATACTCGTATGTCATCGTTGACTTTTATGTAGATCTATAATAGAAAAATACTCCACCATGCACTGTTTTGTTGTATTTCAAAAGCATGAGGCAGCATTTTCGTTGTAAACTCCCAGACGGCTGAATTTTTTCCGACATCTCCGACAAATATCGTTATATTTTAGACATTGGACACAAAATTCAACACATTTATTCGTAAACCTTCCTCAAGAATCACTATATCTATTAATGGAAACCGCATAAAATTCCGAGCAGTATCTTTTGAGTTTATGGCGAACAGACAGACGGACAGACACGGCCGTGGGCTTTATTTTATAATACGTAGTGATTTGCCTCCTTGTACTACAGATATTATGACACTTCTTACCTTAGCAATAAAGAGTTTCTTAGGACGAATCAGGTTTATTGGTTTCAAATACGAATTCAACAGTCGAGACTTTCATTAAAATCATTCTAACGCAGTGTCTTTGCATCGTTAAATAAAGTCGAGTGTTATTAGAAAACGTGGACTCACAAAAGATTTGTGTTAACGACATAGTTTTAACTGCTTTCAGATAGACCACACCTACGTTTCATGAGTGTAAATTTTGTAATAAAATCAGAAACTTACTTAATAACTGCCGTTTCAATATTTATTATCTATTATGGAAGTATTGTGTCACGTTGTTACTAAACATTTACTCCGAAACTATCTAACCGATATTCACGTTTTTTTAAATGTATGTTAATGCTGACGTGTCTAAGATAGGACAGTTAACATCATGCTTAGAGCAATAGGAGCCGAGTTTGGTTGAAAAGAGGCGTAGGCGAAAATTCGTGAGTCAGCTTGTTTAATTATAATTCTTAGATAACTATACTTTGTACAAAATAATTAAAGAAATGGAATTTGTGTTTTCTACTAATAAATAATTATAAAGCCTAAAAAAGGATATTATTACAATAGTTTTCCACTGCTGTGAAACTATTTTTAAAAAGTTTATGATACTAGGCAGGTATTGGATTTATAGTATAGGAGACCGGAGTGATACCACGGCCTCACAGAAAACCGGTGTGAAACAGCGCGTACAGTTTCATCGAGTGTCCCAAAGGCCGGCAACGCACTTGTGACGCCTCTGGTGTTGTGGTTGTTCTTGGGCGGCGGTAATCGCTTACCATCAGGCGATACGTCTGATCGTTTGCCCCCTATATGATTAAAAAAAACAACCCATAACGACCTACTACTGTGCTCGGGTGTCCTCTCAGGAGAGGGTTAAGGCCATACATCTCCACGCTGGTCAAGTGTGGATTGGGCACTGGTAAGAAAACGTCGTAGCTACGTAATCTTGCCGTTGGAGGTTTTAAAGCCGCTCAAAGGCCTCCAACTAAGCTTCACGACTGTTATTCTATGCTAACAACCGGGATTGACTGCTTAACGTAACCTCCGAATCTCGTAGACGTTACATGACACCAGCGGTCACCCATCCAGGTATAGACCGCTCCGTCATTGCTTACCCTCGGTAATTGTTTCTAATCACCGAGTGCAACTGGGCTATGAGCTATAAATAAATACACTATATTTTTATTGTTATGATAACACCCGCACTAGGAATGATTCCTGTGTCGCAGGGGACTTAACAAACATAAATGAAACGGACACAAAGGACATACAGACCCAGAACAACAATTTAAGGATCACACAAAGTGTTGTGTCCTTTCGCAAGTTTCAAAGTATATCCATACCAAATTTTATTGAAATTGGTGCAGCAGTTTAACCGTGAAAGCGTAACAGATGGGAATAATTAATTTCGAATGTATATAATTAGTATTAATTCGTAATTGACCAAGTGTTGGGGGTACAAATCCAACATTGGACAATTATGTGATTCATAATTTGTTCTGAGTCTGGGTGTTCTTTGTGACTGTTTTATGTATATGTTTCTAATTCCCCCCACGATATAAGACGTATATTCCTAATGCGAGAGTTGTCTTCGTATTTATTTGTTTATGGGTAGTCTGTCTACCATAGGTTATACCTAGTATGGAATCAGACGAACGTTATTGAGATATATTTAGTTACTATTGTTATTATATTATTAATTGAGAGTAAGATAGTTTCCTGATTATTATTTGCAGTCGTTATTGTATCGGCTTTATGGAAAATCAAAACCATTTTATCATGCACACACACATTTATACAAAAAAAGTTAAAAAGGAACATAAAACATCGACCATTACGATCCACCTGCATCGCACATTCATAAACGAAACATAAACAATACCACCCTCATATAAGCTTCGGCACCCAAAAATTGTCACTGTTACATAAATTACACAGCAGTTATACGCTGTAATGAATCGTAGCGTCCCCAACCTAGGGTTGCGCCATTTACGACGTAGGAGGCGCCAGGCGTAGCCAGCTAGTCACGCGTAGCACCACAACTGGCGGGACACAACCTGTGCGTTGCAAATCGACTGTCAACCCGTAGCATTGCGCGTTATATGCGCATGAGTGGCCACGAGATATGTTCGTAAACAGTAGCTGTAGATTTGTGGTCACAGAAGCAGTCAACAGCGATTTTCTTTGGTATTTATTGTTCACTAAACTTATACAATGTGCTTGAAAAGACTATTAAACTAAGTTATGAGATTAGGTAACTTATTCAATTTTTATTTAAAATCATCATTTCATATATATATATTAACTAGCTGACTTATGCAACTTCGTCTGCTTCTCTTCAAAATAAATACTTTTTTCCCAATTAGTAAATTGTGATATAAACTATCCTATCTCTCAAGTTGGATCGAACTGCACATGGTGTGCGAATTTTATTATAATCGGTTAAGTGGTTTAGGGGTCCATTGAGGACAAACATTGTGACACGAGATTTATATATATTAAGATAGTGGTGTTATACCGGATGAAAACAAAACGAAAACATAGACGTACTGGATAGAGATATCGGGATCAGTTCACTTATTTGTAAACTAATAACATAAATGTAAGCATAAATAGCAAGTTTTGCATACTATATTATCCTTGTTCTCGCATCTTCATTACTTACTAGTTACATTGATATAAAACGATTAATGAAACATGTTATTTAATTAGCGCAATCCGTTGTTTAATCAGTAAATATGACTGCAGTTAGAAGAATATAGTAAAGAATAACACAATAAACATGCAGAACACAATTGTCTTAACTAGCTTTAGTCAATCGCTCCGCCCGCGTGTAAAGTAAAGAGTAGTCTTTGTCCTTCCTCAAGAATCAAAGTATCGCCATACCAAATTTCATTGAAATCGGTGCAGCGGTTTGGCCGTGAAAGCGTGACAGACTGTTAGACCGACCGACAGAGTAATTTTCGAGTTTATAATATTAATGGATTATATTTTTTCTAAAACCATCTAAGCAATAAGTAAGAAAGGTTATAAAAATGTTAGTAATAAAGGTATTAAAGGTTAACAAGTTATATAGCAAAAAACGCTGTTTTAATGGCCGTGTATAAATACATCTCAGCTAGTTGGCACTCGCCCCGTACCCTGAGGTCCGGAACGGATTCATTTGACAAATAGGATAATAGGCAGCTAACAATACTGAACACTCGGATTAAAGGTAATATCACTACTATGTGACGTCACAATACACACTCGTTCACAGATAATTCGGTTACTACTTGTAATCGTCCACTTCTAAAGAGGAGAAGGTTCTAAATTCAGTTTTATTTGTTTTTTTTATTATTCCAAGCTTTAATATTATCCACTAGAGAGATATGAATATTTCATATTAAATTCAGTTTCATGGCTGGACGCGCTCCTGAATAGGGATGACTAACAAAGCGACAGATAATAAAGTGATCCTGCAAGTGTTCCATTTTCAATTTAGAGGAACGGAAGTTTGTGACGTTTCAATTTTTTTATACCGCATCCACAAACGCACGGTACAGTCTGACTACTTGTCACAAGTGGGTTGCTAGCCTTTGAGGTGAAAACACGACTTTTTGGCTGACATCGAAAAACTAAACTTTTTCAATATAGCTACATTTTTTTTACGAGTACATTGAAGCTCCGTTTTATCGACAGGTTTTAAAAAAATCTTTTTTTTTATTTACTCTGTACACATTTTTTTGATAGCTTTCAATTTTGATGAAAAATTCTACCTCGGTTCTACAGTATGTTATTGCCATGTCAGTGAATTGACGTAGATACTATTTGAAGGGCATATCTGTCTGTTAATGCTACTTATATTTTAATGTGAAAGTTTGCGGACGTTATGGATGTTTATTCCTCTTTCACGCAAAAACAACTGAACGGATTTAGATGAAACTTAATAGTATTATAGCTGATACATCAGAATATCACAAAGGCTATTATTTTCTGCGATGACCGAGGTATGGAGTGGCTAACAACTTTTTTTATGTTAAGAAACGAACGTATCGACTGTTGGTAAGCGAATACAGCCGTCCAAGGACACCCGCGACGATTAGAGGCGTTACCGGCCTTTTAAGAAGGAGTACGCAATTTTCTTTATGGTTTGAAGGTCGTATTGGTCCGGGAACACCGCAGGCGACAGTTTATTCCACAGTATTATAGTACGAGGCAGAAAGTTTGTTGCACAGTTATGGACAGATAACCATCTAAATGATGGGGATGAAGTTGCTTAGGACGATGACGGAAAGAGGTGGCACGGATCAGTGCCAAAAATGCCTTGGAGCACATCAATAATTGCTAGTAAATAATACTTATCCGAAAAAAGACCAAAGAAAGTTACTTGAAGACTATTTCTTTAACTAAATAATATTAGCCGACCTTTTTACACAAACTACCTACTTGTAATTGTAATGTAATGTAATATTTTAATGTAAATGTGTTAAAAATAGCCTTAGTAACAGCGATGAAATTTAACTTTTTTGTTTAGTCTGTAGCGAAATGTGTCTTTCTTGCTAAATTATTTATATTATACTAGCTGATCCACGCAACCTCGTTTACATCTCCTATTGCCCGTAGCGTCAAAACTTTCCCTCGTTTTTGTAACATTCTTCACTGACGTTCCGCTCGAAAAAAAACATGTTTTTTCATTTATTTACCTTTTAGACTTTCTCTGGACTATGACAAATATTTTAAAACCAAAATCAGCTAACGCCGTAGCCGTTCTCGAGTCTTAGCGAGACTAACGAACAGCAATTATTTTTTTTATATATAGATTATTGTTTTTTGTTTTAAAATTATGTTAAACGTCTAATTATAACAGTGCCATTTCAAATTGGAGGCCCAATGATGCAGAAGCATCACTAAGCCGCCATGGTGTGAGTCACCATGCTGCATGGTTGCATTGTCTGCATTCACAATGTGTGTGGTTACCATCACTCTTGGATTCACGCTTTTCATCAGACAAAGTAGAGTCATTTTTGCAGGACCATACATAAAAAAACAGTCTTTTCAGGTGAGTTATTGTTATTATAGATAGTTTGACCTTTATTTCTTGGGTGTAAAAGTCCAATTTCTATTATATTTAGTGAATCTTTTATAGACAAGTATTTAGAATTGACTTTCAAAGGTCTGCATCGAGTTCATAGTCATGTAGGCCTAATTGGCCTTTGATACAATTTACACTAGTCTTAACGTGCATTTAAGCTATTACATATAAATAAATAATAATTTTCTGTAGTTAAGGATCATAACGGGATGTAAATTCCTATCTACTTTCAATAATGATTTGATATATTTGTGAACGTTAAAAATCTTTACACAGACATAGTATAATGCACCGATAGTATAGTTTAATTGAATGAAGCCCTATTTAAAAGTTTATTCAAGGCTATTTTATCAAATTTTTTATAACATACTTTATTTAAGACTTAGTAGAAAGCATTCCGTTGAATTACTGCATTGAAACTTCAAATGCAAATACGCGCGGCTGTTTCCATCCGATCGCGTTCAGTTCATACGGATAGACGGGTATAGGACTTCATTTCAAAATGCAATAATGTAACAAAGAAAGACAAGAAACAAAGAATCTAGTAATACTAGGATACTATCCTAGTATTACTAGATTCTTTGTTTATGATTTTGTTGTATGATTCTTTGTTGTTATATGTTTCAATATAAACTATTATATTGAAACATATAACAATTTCAAATACAAAAATAAAACTTCAGTGAGACTCTCAATATACAATTTTTAGATTTGTCGCAAACGAAAAATTAACATAAAAAAACAGATGGGATTGGTCAAAACAAAGCTATAATATGAGGCGAAGCTTTTTACAACTGGGTCAAATTGAAAAATGTGAAATCCCGAAATGAGTGATACGATATGAGGGATGCCCATTGCATTATTAATACTAGCTTTTCTTTGCATGATTGATAGGCAGGTTAAAAAACTAACTGTCAATAGATACGTTACGATATTTAATATATTGCACACACCTGTTGGTCGATACGGTCATAGTTTTCAATTCCATCCTTATTTGTCAAATAATTGTGGGAGGAGCATGGCTTCTATGTGTGTGTGTATTAAGGTATAATATGTAAATTGTACATATTTGGAAATATTTATGTAAGTTTATCGGTAGTCTGTTTGGTATTATATTATATTTGGTATTATTACACTTGTTTCGGCCAGATAAAGGATTTTACAGTAAAATTAACATAGCTTATGTTTTTTTTTGTTGATACTGATTTTTTTCTAAAGATTAACAATGTTAAAAATTTAGTCTAAACAAAAACTAAAGTTTTTTCAGATTTTTTTGTTCAGTTACTTGTTTGTCTTCCCTTTTTCAAATGCATATATCAAGCCTGGAAGACATGCTTGCCACCAGGTATCGGACTGTCTCCTGCGGTATTTGTTCTCAGCTTGTCTTGAGCACGATGATGAGCTGTCGTACGTTATTTACGTGTTGATTTGTGTCTCGAGCGATTTTTTTAACAAATCTCACATGTGCTCAATGGGGTTAAGGTCCGGGCTATTGGCGGGCCACGGTAACACTTCTAATTCAGCTTCTTCTAGAGCTTCTATAGTCAGCCTGGCTGTATGAGCGCGGGCAATGTCGTGCATTAACCTGAATCCTGCACCTATTATTTGTGCAAATGGCACTATGTGGGGTCGAATGATCTGCTCAATGTATCGTTGAGCCGTAACCGTGTCTTCGTTAAGAATTACTAGCTCGGTTCGATCCAATAGTGAGATTCCGCCCCACACCATTACGGTGGGACCCCCGAATCTGTCACTTTCGTGGATGCAAACATCGGGAAAACGATCTTCTTCTCTTCTCCAACGATGCTCCAACCTTGATGCGACGGACATCACTAAAAAAATTCACTTTACATTCGTCTGTGAACAATACCTTGCACAATCTCATTTTGTTTTGACTAGATATAATCTGAATATCGGAAATAGCTTCAACAATTTTCATGAAATTTAGTATGAAATTTCATGAAATTTATCGCATCCGAAGCGGAGTTTCGGGTGTGATATAAATCAATCTAGCTAAGATTCATATTTGGAAAAATTACCAAAAATAAATACCGAGCAAAGACGGGCCCTCCAAGCACGGCTTTTTAAATAAGAATATAAAGCTGAAAATTTATGGTTAGAAGAGTCATTTACTACTGCAGTATAAGAGTAAAATCATGAGAAGCTGTATAGTATCATTTTACTTCATAATCTGATTGTTTTTTAAACCTTCGAATATATTGATCACCGTACCCGCGAAATTGAATGAACCTATTATTAAATGTGTAGCAATATGTTTGTGTGGGTACGTTGGGGTCTATTGTTATGCACCCTTGCACGCTTGCATGCACCCTACACAGTACGCACGATCGCGACTGCATTCCGGGGCACACGTGTTGCACCCTGACTTAAGGGTACTGCGAAGGCGGTACGGTATTAATATTAGTCATTATGATGGTGATTAAGGAATATTAATGTATGTGCATTTGCAAGTCAGAATGGATTCGTACGAGGTTTTTTCATGGTTAAACGAATAGTTGGGTAATGAGTGATTGTCGTTTGTTGACACCTGCAGCTTTTGAGACTGAAGTACATAGACGTTTTGTGATTGTCCTGACCCTCAAAATTAGGACGGGAGGGTATGATGACCTCTGTGGTCAGTGGTTTTCTGTGTGATGCGGTGCGGTGTACACGGTAGGGTATACCTGACATGTTATCTTGTACAGTTGAACTTTACGGGAGCATGTATATTGCACAACTGTGTAGGTATGTTTTCTAATCAGCTCAAGCTTATCTGTTAGGTGTAACTGTGCACCCTGTGTGTAAACCTGTCAGGTAGACCCTACCTTGTATGCCTAGCTTCAAACTTAGTTGGCTATGTTTATGATCTTTTAACTAGCATGTTAATGTTAGATGTTTCTCTTTCTTCTTTTATTTTTCTTATTATTAGTATTTATTGCTTAGTAGACGATACAACACATCTTTAAATGGGAAATTTTTATCCTAATCTATTTATCTATGATTATAAATGTGAATTTAAGTTTGTTTGTTACGATTTTACGCGAAAACTACTCAATCAATCATCATTAATCTTTGTACACATATTGTTGGAGGTATTAGAGGTAAGGAACATAGGATACTTTTTATTAAATGCGAAAGCGAAGTTGCGGGCGAATGTTAGTATATATATATGTAATCTGAATTTTGGAAACAGCTCCAACGATTTTAATGAAATTTAGTATGCAAGGGGTTTCGGGGGCGATAAATCGATCTAGCTATGATTCATTTTTAAAAAACATCCCAAAAAAATAGAATACAGACAATACATGCAAAAAATGAGCATCGATTTTCGTATCAATACGATTTTGTTAATTAAATAATGTTTTTGCGCCCTGATTTAGTGGTTGAAAGTTCATATCATGTAAGCAGTTTCTATCAGTTGATGTTTGAATTTGAGATCGTAATACAAATGCAAAAGAGACACTAATACTCAAACTTTTAGGTACACTTACACTTTTAGGTAATTATCTTATGTTTAGTATAATATAGTGTCAGTATAACAATGAAATAGTAAGTTAGTTTACCGTGGGAGAGCCACGCTTCGGCTTGCATGGGCCGGCTCGACCGGTGTGATACCACGGTTTCACAGAAAACCGATGTGAAACAGCGCCTGCGCTGTGTTTCACCGAGTGAGTGAGGATACCGAAGGCCCATACCTTAACCACTCCTACCATCCCTTTACCCATCCCCCAAAGGCTTAGCACTTGTGACGCCTCTGGTGTTGCAGATGTCAATGGGCGGCGGTGACCGCTTACCATCAGGCGATACGTCTGCTCGGTGGCCCCTATTCCATAAAATAAAATCTCTCTTTATGAGTTTGGTTTAATAAAAAAGTATATTTTTATGTTGCCTTAGAACAACTTGTTAACGAGTAATAAAGTAGGTAATCTGAAACTAACCTGACCTGTACAGTAACCGGAGTTATGATAAATTTACCTCTTTATGTGTTTCTAAACACATACATATTATAGACAAACTCAACTCAGACTTTATACCTAACCCAGATAATAATGGTGCTCATCACATAGTAAACTACATTACCTAGGGGGAAACTGGCTCTTGACCTTTGGTTTGCAATCAGGGGGCACAGTGTGAGTTTCCTTATCTTCACTTGGTCCGCCACGGTGATGGCGTTGGTACTTCACCAGTTAGATTTGAAGTAAGCTCACACTAGGCCCTCAAGATCCGCTAACCACTTGAGATCGAAGCCAGTTGAGATCGAAGATGATTGATGCTAGTGATGTTAGTTATTTTCTCGTATATTAGATCCACTACAAATGGAAATAGGAACGGCATTGGTTCAGATGTGGTTTATTTCATGTTTATAAAATAATACGTTTTATATAAACTACGTAAGTAAGTCTACTTAGTTGTATGTGTGTATGTGGTATTTATAGTCCCTAGCTTGTGTCCAAATTTTTGTGGAGTATAATTTTCGTTGATTAAGGTTCAACTACAAACCACCTCTGGACTGTAAAACAATATCAGTATCAAATGAGCTGCTTGTAATAAAGAGCAGCGCTAGGTTTTATCCCAAGAACAACTTTTTTTAGGTCTTTGTAACATTTAACCTTTAGTAAAGACACCGCCCACCTGACTGACTCGGTATTTTCGGCTTGCGAGGGCTTAGGGATGTTAGAGGAGAGGGCGCGGTTTGAGGGGAAGGGTGGTCGTATTTCACAATTAAATTTTTCTGGCGCGATCTCACCGAGTGTGTACGCCAAGCAACGCCACCACACCGGCTATGGGGTGGGGTGACAGTGGTACTCAAAGATTTAATAAAAAAATGATTTTAATTTGTCTCCCATACCACTTATCTATTTTATTACAAGAGTGTTTTTTTATTTAATATACATACTTATACTAGTTTAGTAAAGTGTGTATTTTCACAATTTACATGTGTATTGTATAAAGTTTACTATAGTAGTTTTTTAACTTTGATTATATAACAAGTATTGGAAACTGCAGTAAAGTGCACTTTGTTTTTCAAAATTAGGTTAAGTAATACGAGTATAAAATTTTTTAAACTTTATTATCTGACGATTCGATGCAGTTGAAATTTATTTAATTTTTGTAAATACAACTCCTGCTTTGGGAATATACATCCCGCATCGCGGGAGGCTTAACATGAAATGGACACAAAGAACACCCAGACCCAGATTACACAAAGTATTGTCCCACGTGGGATTTAAACCCACAGCAGTTGGTGCAGTAGAAAGCGGCATGACGACCGCTTAAACCACTAGGCAAACCATGCGGTCAAAGTCAATTAGTGTTGAATCTTCATGCAGACCCCTTTAATGTGTTAGATTTAAACATTTGACATAATGCAAAATATATTAATGATGTAATTATTTTACATTTTTGACTTACCTGCTTTATTTTATTCCAACCGACTTCAATCCAAGAAGTAAGCACCATAACAGATGACGTATAAAACTCATTTTATGTTATAGTGTTGACTGCAGACTACGCCGTAAGGCCCTAAACCGAACTGTTTAACAGCAAGCCGTTATCGAAGTGCCGCACATAAAACTTTGAGCACCGCTGTCGCCTAGTTTAATATCGCAGTGGCGACGACACGGCGTCACGTGCACTCGCAAAGATACACTTACACACACATTCGTGTGATTACACACAAACGCATGCCTTAGTTGTGTACGTGTGACCTGTCTGATTTCGGCCAGTGTCATAACAGCTGGAGGAAACTTCTTAATGCTGGAAGTAGAAATCTCACTTTTGATACTACTTTATGTATGATCGTTGTTTGGAGTGCTTTCAAAATAATTCATTTAAATATTGTTTATTTATTATTAATTAACGAGCTTTAGTGTGTCCAGTATGACCAGAAAAAAATTCAATTGCTTCTATTATTATTTTTTAATTTATTACATGATCATGGTGTTGAGATGTCAGTGCTAGTGATGATGTTGATAATGATAATGAGGTTGATGATGATCACGATTATAAAGATTTTGATAGTGGTGATGAAGGTGATAAAGATGATGATTGTCATAATAATGAAGACGAAGAATATTAGTTATTTGACAATGTTAAAGATTAATTGATTTAGTTTCTAAAGTTCTATAGAGTGGACACAACAAATATATTTTCATTTAAAAATAAGAAAAGGAAAACGAAAGGTTTAGGTAATTTAAAAATGACTGCTAATTATTTTACCTACTAGATAACCTGGCAGTCGAATTTCGACCGAATTGAATGTTTGACCGTATTTGACCCAAATAGTTTGAACTTGACTTTAGCACTGTGACTTGTCAAAATATATACGTCATGATTGCAATACCTATATGTAGTCGATCTTGCTGAACTTCAACATGTTTAAAAATTTGAATATTACACTTCTTTCATATAAACTCATTAACAATATTTATTCCACATAACATGTATGATATGTGCCCAGCATATTTACGACATATTTATTTATATACCTAAATATTATAAAGCTGAAGAGTTTGTTCGTTTGTTCGGACGCGCTAATCTCAGGAACTGTTAGTTCAATTTGAAAAATTATTTAAGTGTTGAATAGTTCATTTATCGAGGAAGGCTATATATCATCACGCTAATACTACTAGGAGCGGAGCACCAATGAAAAATGTTTTAAAAACGAGGGATTTTTTTTACGCTACGGGCAATAGAAGACGCAAACGAAGTTGCGTGGGTCGGGTAGTATATTTATAAAGGAGATTCTACTCGAAATATCGAAGTTAGTACATAATTTCTTCTTTTTTAAAGATAATTTCCGCACTTAAAATAATTCCCGTGTGGCGGGGGCCTTTAGAAACATAGATGAAACGAACACAAAAAACACCTAGGGACAGAATAACAATATGTTGATCATTTAAAGCGACAGCATTTTGCCGCTGAAGGAATCGCCGCAACTTTTTAAACCGCCATTCGTGCAGTCAAATTTCATATATACTACACGGACACGTGACAAAAGTATCTGTAAAGTTTTTGCTGCGGTTTCTGAGTGTTCTGTAGGAACGGAACCAATAAAAGTCACACGATTTTCCGTCACATGTAAGTCTATTCAAAAGAACTAGGAATTCACCCAAAAAGCACAAAGCAACTTGAGGTACCAGCTGATATCCGATAGAAGTGAAAACTTAAACTAGAAACAAATATACTATACATGTTTATATTTAAATATACATTTTTACCGTCGGAGAGCCACGCGAGGGATACCACGGCCTCACAGAAAACCGGTGTGAAACAGCGCCGGCGCTGTGTTTTACCGAGTGAGTTAGGATATCGCAGGCCCTATCCCAAACCCTTCCCCCATCCCCTTCCCTCATCCCCTTCCTCATCCCCCTAAGGCCGGCAGCGCACTTGTAACGCCTCTGGTGTTCGCGGTGGTAATCGCTTACCAACAGGCGATACGTGTGCTCGTTTGCCCCCAACTCCATAAGAAAACATGGCTTAGCGAAATAAGTTATACTCTATTATCATCAGCTTATCGCATACATATCGTGCCAGCAGTCTTGCGCAGATCTTCAATCCACCTGGCCTGGACATTCTACACTATGTTTGTCGAGACGCGGGCTCCACTTAAGAAATCGTTTACCCAACGGTTATCAGTTCTTCGGTCGATATGGCCAGCCCACTGCCACTTCACCTAGTTATAGTTAAGTTACACTTAAAGCTACAGATATATCTAGTATTAGCGTTAACACGTCACGTTGCCATGTAGATGACGACTACGTAAATTTACTCCTTATCTATGCTTGCCTATGCCCCTGCTGTTGGATTTTATATACTTACGTAGATACAACGTAAGCTGTTTAAGTGAGTCTATTCCAGAAATTAGTTTAAAGAAGTAGATACAAACATTAAGAAATGTATTAATTAAAAATGAATGTCTTTACTTGACTCTCATGGAGTCTTTTAATAAATTTTCTAGCTCTCTTTAGTGGTACAAAAAAAACAATTTCATGAAAAACCATACTAAAACGGCCCCTTTAGCTTAGTGCAAGTGTTTCGCGTCGAATCTCTTTCTACAGTCGTACTACAACAACGTAAGTAAAAGTTCACTGACCTTGAGTTGTGGAGTCTTGACATTTTAAACTTATAAAAAATCATACTTTAAAATTTAAAGTATGATTACTGTTGTATAAATATCACTAACGTTTGAGTGCAATGGAACAAAGCTTCATCAGTGAAAAAATATTTGACTTTCAGTTTGAGTCTAAACAATTTTATTAGGGTACAATTCTGTTCTTGATTATCCAATGAAGTTAGAATAGTAACCATTGATTAGTTCTGAACTAGTTATGAATATAGGAACCAGCACTGCTTTAGACCAATAATACTGCGTCAGGCTTTGTCTGTCTGATGTTAAACAGACGGTTTCATGACAAATTCAACAGGATGAATCTAACAAATGCGATGAACCTTTTTTTTTTAAACAGAACAGTTATAAGTTAAATACTCATAAATGTTCGCAAATACATAGTTTGCATACAGAAATGATAGTCTCCTAGCCGATTACGGCCACGGCGGTCAGTCTCAACGGAGACCAACTACTTGTGCACTCTCTATTCCCTCTTTCTCATAATCCGATGGAACGGTTAACCGACACAACCGGCGAGAGATCAGGCGCAGGACCGACAGCTTCATGTGCTCTCCGAGACACGGGGCTTCAGACCCCAACACTACCAAACTCCGAGCTTTTATTAAGTATGTCTATAATCAGAAAACTCAATAACACTTCTGGCCCGACCCGAGATTCGAACCCGAGACCTCTTGATTGGCAGTCGCATACGTCAACCGCTAGACCAATGAGGCAGTTTTTTAATAAAACAACATTTTTGGAATATATAACCTGTGTCGAGGGGGGCCTTAAAAAGATACATGAAACTAATGCAAAGAACACGCAGACTTTGAACAACAATTTGTCTTGTCCCGTGTGGGATTTGAATCTACAGCACTAAAAAGCGGTGTGGCGACCGCTCAAATCCTTAAGCCAACCATACAATTAGTAGTAGTATTGGGCCAAAATATCCTTTCTAAGGATGTTTGATGTTCAGTTGTTAACTGTTAAAATTTGTTTAAAATGTCGACCTCGAGATAAATATGTACTCTCTTATTTTCCTGCAATCTGATATGCAATCATAAATATATATTAATATCAATGCTCCCTAGACTATTGGTGGTTTTTAGTGGAACGAGTACGTCAGAGCATTCATTGGGCGAAGGACATCCTTGAGAATATTTTATCTCGGTAACAAAAACACTAACAAAACAGAGATGCTACGTACGTACTGCGTTTTTACCCGACTGCGATAAAAAGGAGGGTAATGTTTTTCGAATGTGTGTATGTATGTATATTTCTTAGGCACGCTCTAGAGCCTAGACAGATTGTCGTATTTTAATGTGAGTACCCATAATACAAGCTCTGTTTAGTTTGTGACTAGACGGCGTTGTGTGTTAGATGTCCAAAATATTTATTTATGTAATGAAGGAACTCGATACCGCTTCTTGTTAGATGAATTAAAATATAGATTTTTCTGTCTTAGAACTAGATTTAATACCTAAATAACATTAAGTTTTAATCTCTCCAGTCCATGCACTGACACGCTAATATTGTTTTTAAAATCATCCCTAAAAATTAGGGTTGATCAGTCTCGCATATTACACCACCTGTTACGACCCCCCAAAGTTCAACCCCTAACGGCTTTAGATAATAAATTATTTTGGGCATACTGAACAAATTATTTGTTACACTAAAATTAGTTTTAACTCGGAGAGATAAGGTTTAGTTTGATTGTATATACATTTGCTTAATTTTAATATAATCTTTGTAATGCGATTTAAATGTGTTCAATAAAATGTAAACAAATAATACATGTGTTCTGTAAATAAGATTGTTAGTAATACTGTTTAAATATGAATCATGAAGTGCACTGACGTTTATTTTTTCTTTTCATAAGTGGCAACCCTCAGTTTCCATTCCGCTAAAGAAAGGAGTCGGACTTCCAGTGTAAACTTTTGGTATGACACTGATAAAAATGGGTCAAATATTATGTGACCAGACTAATAAAATTTTGGGATAAGTTAGATAACTTGCATTAAAACAAGAGAAAACCAGTATAATTGAAAAATATAAAACAGTGATGATTATCAACTGCGGTTTTGTAAAGTGTCTATTATCGGTTTCTATTAGTTTTTAGAACTTCTCGTGCTACTTCTTGCGTCGTCATGTTAACCAAGAGTTCAAGACAAAACCGTTCAGTGTTTTTTTTAGAAAATTAAGATAAAAAAAATCTACTAGCGATTGCCTGCAAAAAATGAAGAACTAGGAAACAATCATTCATCACTTATGCTAGATAAAATGATATAATAATAATAGTTCTAATAAAACGAATAACAGTTCTACCTTTTACTCTAAAAATGACTAAAGTATTGTTGAACGTCTTCGAAATAAAGAGGATGTTTAAAACTGCCTTGCTCGGAGTTTGGAAGTTAGGGTATGCACCTCGTGCCTCAGAGAGCACGTAAAGCTGTCGGTCCTGCGCCTAATCTCTCCCTGGTCGTGTCGGTTAACCGTCCCATCGGATAATGAGAGAGAGGAAACAGAGAGTGCACCTGTGTTTGCGCACACACTTGTGCACTATAATATCTCCTGCGCAGTTGGCTGGTCTCTGTTGAGACTGGCCACCGTGGCCCTAATCGGCTAGGAGAAAATCATCATCACTCCTTTAATCTAGTTAGCTTAAAATGTTCCGTTATTTAAATGCAGATACTTTGCCTTAATTTGGGACAGTATGCTTATTCAGTCTCATCTATACTAATATTATAAAAAGGAAAACTTTGTTTGTATGTTTGTTTGTAATGAATAGGCTCAAAAACTACTGGACCGATTTTAAAAATTCTTTCACCATTCGAAAGCTACATTATCCACGAGTAACATAAGCTATATTTTATTTTGGAAAAAAATAGAGTTCCGTAAGATATTGGGGTTATTCGGACACAAGGTGTAAAAAATCAACCAGAAAAGTTACTTATTTTGCGTACGCTGCGTAAACTATAAAAGATAGAACCATAAAATGTTCTAATTAATCGTAGATCTTATAAATATCTACAAAAAAGTCCGCGACACACTATACGGGGGATTTTTTTTCGCTTTTAAGCTACATTATCCACGAGTAACATAGGCTATATTTTATTTTGGAAAAAAATAGAGTTCCGTAAGATATTGGGGTTATTCGGACACAAGGTGTAAAAAATCAACCAGAAAAGTTACTTATTTTGCGTACGCTGCGTAAACTATAAAAGATAGAACCATAAAATGTTCTAATTAATCGTAGATCTTATAAATATCTACAAAAAAGTCCGCGACACACTATACGGGGGATTTTTTTTCGCTACGGGCAATAAAAGACGCAAACGAGGTTGCGTCGGTCAGCTAGTTTAATATAAAAATATAAATACAGAATGCCACATCTACGAGTGTAAAATTGAAATAAAAAGATGGTAATGGATTTAGAACACGAAGTGTTACCATTCACAATTCATCCTTTTTCCCATATCTATATTTTAAATGGGAAAGTAACTCTATCTGTCTGTCTGTCCTGCTTTTACTGCCAAACCGCTGCACCGATTTCAATGAAATTTCCCATGAAATACTTTGATTATTTAGGAAGGACATAGGCTACTCTTTGCTGCGATAACCGACAAACACGCGGGCGGAATCACGCGCAAGAGTGATTATATATATCATTAACTCTAGTCATCTTTATAGAATCAATGTCATATAATAGTTACAAATTTGACACCAAATTAATGGATCGTGACCCCTGCGCACGCACAAGTGTGCGGGACGTTCGCTCGAACGCGCTTGCGCTCATCAATTACGTCGAACGAATTAATGTCATACCTCGTCCGCTAACTACCCTACCCTACCTATTTGACACGGTTTTGTTTGATACAATTACATTGCAAACCTAATTTATTCTTAACTACAGAGTTACATATAGGAAAGCATTGGAGTAAGTGTTGGGATACTAAGTATTGTATGAAGCAGAGATTTAGACTACAAGGGATTTGTATGTTGTAGGATATGGGATAAGATAAGTAGGTACACAATTAGAGTAATAATAAATTTAGGAGAAGTTCACTGAATCATAAACAAACAAAACATAATTATAGGTAAGTTAACTCCGATTATCGTTGAGCAAGAAATGAAATTGATTTTATTTCAGTTAGGTATAACGTAATTTTGTATTTTTTTTAGATCGTTCTATTTTAATACATCTATTATATAAATTACAATTAAATTTCAATTGCAATCAAAATTCAATTACAACCAATATAAATATTTCATGTCATTATACGAGTAATAACCCCCCTGGATCGTTCCCAGCGCAAAAGTGCCCAAGATACTAGCAGCGTTGCCTCGCTGGATAGCAACGGACATCATCTGCACCAGGAACGAGCTAGAGCGGGAGTATCAAATTTTGTGAGTAATTCGGCAATCAATTACTGCAATCAAACTTTCTGGCCTCCAGTCCCTAACTGCCCAGAGTATCTACCATATTTTTGGTTTGCAATTATAATATTATAAGTTTGTGTGTGCAATAGCTATGATGATGTTATAAAGTATTTTTAAAGTAAGAAGAGTCAAAATATTAGCAAGATCAGTAAAGTCTTTCACACCATTATAAACTGCTATTTACCACTTTTTAAACCGTTATGACTCACTGTTACAAATCATATCATGTGCAGACAGAACTTAATATACGTAAAATAAATATGCTATAAACTTAAAACTCTATAACTTTGCTATTCAAAGGTCTCCGCTATCGTCAGTCGAAGAGCGATTTATGCTTTTGACAAGAATAAAGATGAAAACATACTGAGCAGACATTCAAAGCTTATAACAACTATACACAATTATATGTATCCAAACAATATGACGGACATCAAAACGAAAGTCAACTGTTGTATGACAACAGTGGATAGTGATCCGTGATCAGACGGTAGCAGATGTCGCTAATCGGCTTATGTGTCACAGCTTGAGGACATGAACCAAAGCACGCCGGAGTCATCTGTGATCGAAGGGTGATTGGGGAGATCTCTTTTATACTGCACTCGGCGAATTGGGATCAAGATTGAATACAACACTTTTTGTCTTATCTATCCTGTGTTACTGGTTTTAACTGTAGTTTGTGATACAATTGCGTAACCATAGATTTAAAAAGTTGTTGAATATTATAAGGACGTCATTTGACGTGACGGAGTCGTGCTCCAAGCGATCCGTTTTTTACTGCGTTGAATGTGTGAATCACAAATTATTGTTCTAAGTCTGGGTGTTCTTTGTGTCCGTTTCATGTATGTTTGGAGACTCTCCCGCGACCGTGTTGCGACTCTACGTTAGAGATCTTATTAAAGAACTACTTAACGCTGGCTTTCTAAGGCTGAGATTTATAAAGCGTGCTTAGGCTTTGCTTAGACATACCTCACGAGTTAAGTATGTGTTGAAATTTATAGTCATTATGCTTAGCTTAAACTGAGCAAATGCTTAGCATAATCTAAGTCACCGAAATCCTTGATTAGGGATTACTTACGTGCTCATTAGTAGGTCGAGATGTTCTAAAAAGCCTTAAAAATATTTCAATATTAGCACATTAGACAATGGAATGCTATTATACACAACAATCTATCAATGGTAATCAATAGATTTTTTCCGTTTTGTCATTGTTTCTTTAATAAATTAAACCTGGACTATATGTGCATGAGCATAGCTCTTCTACATTTAAAATATATTGTCATTTATTTAACTCTTTAAATAGAATTGAATAGAATAATTTTATTTGCCTATAATGTTGTACATAAGTTGTTACAGAAAAAATAAATTTAGTTCTAACATTTAGTCATACTGACATGCGAAAGTGTGTGTTTAATGTAGTTTTTATTTTATTGTTATAAAAGTCAAATTAATGAATAAAGTCACATAACTATGCGTAAGTATAAATAAAAATTCCAAATTGTCAATTAATTAAAAATAATTAAACATGTCGATAATATAAATCACATAAAAATCGTAAGCAATTAGCCTCCATTGAACAGTTCATTCACCGAATAAAAACACATTTTTATGAGCCACGATTTAATAGGAGGTGAATTGGTAACACTTTAATCATAGGGAACCACTAAACGATTTAAATACCTAACTTCGTTGTTTAAAACATATCGACATTAATTACAGTGCCTGTAGCATACTTATTGCCTTGACAGCCTCAGGGGAACAGTGGTAGCGTGTGCGACTGATGTGATTGAGGTCTCGGGTTCGATTCCCAAATCGGACCAAATGTTTCTATGAACTGCAAATATTTGTTTTGGAGTTTGGGTAATTTTTACAAAAAAAATAACATACCTATCAGTTGTCTAGTACCCATAACACAAACTTTGCTTAACTTGGGTCTAAATGGCATTGTATGTTAGATTTCGGAAAAGAAATTAGTGAAGTTACATTCAATAGATTTAGCCATTTACGAGAACTTTATTTCTTTGTCTAGTTATAGTTATTCAATAGATTTAGCCATTTAGTTTATTTCGTTGTCTATCAAGATTAAAAATACATAGTGCCACTACCCCAAATTATCCTATGGGTGCTCTAAGAGGCGACTAAGGTAACAAACGCAGAATTATATCACTGCAAAATGGGGGAACCCTTTCAACAAATTCTATAAAAAGTCACCTGGCTAATGTGGAATAGAAGGTATAAAACCTTCTTTAGAAGGATATGCTTATGTTCAGCTTTAGACTATTAAAAACTGTCGATGTGCTGTATTTATGCGCGAAGGTAACATTCATCAACACATCGTAACATGCAGCATTTATAAAGTTAAGTATAATAAAAGATGCGAGACATTCGAGAGTACGACGTCATTAAACTGAATGTGAGAATATGTCTCACAAATTAATTGAATAGCTTACGAAATATGCTTTTAGTGCTGACGCGATCAATTTACTCAATACATTTTAAACAACCGTACGAGCTTACTTTGATATCTCATAAATACTATTTCAATTGAATGTTATTTTCAAATAGCACCGTTGAATATACATGAGGCCGTCGTCAGTTCTGTTCAAAACATTGTATAGCACTTTGGTTAAACTCAAAAAAGGCAAACGCTCGTAAGACTCTATGCGTTCGGTACCGTAGCTTGTAACTGTTACTCCGACTCATTATAATATTGAATGACTGTAGCAAATCGTACGAATATCATAACTGCACGTCTTTTATTCATTCTATCATGGTTACTCATTTTATCTTACTACAGCATTTTCACGTTTTATTTATTGTCAATTGCATTTGATCGCGACAAGAAGATGACGGCGCCTCGTGGCGGCTTTAAGACTCTGAATACAGAAATAGTTGGTACGCTCCTTCCTTATAGGGACCACTAAACGAAGCCAAGAAAAGCTGAAAAGAATTATTTTGCTCATAGAAAACAGCGAGAATAAAACTGTAATGCGCGCTATTGTGTATATATACGATATAATTTATGTTTATTTTTTTTTAACTCTTTTGTTCTTATTTATAATCGTGGGACAGCCATGCTTTGGTGTAAATGAGTGGTATAACAGTTTTTTTTTTACATTTGACACGCAACGCCATCTAGCTTTAAACAAAGCTTGTTCTATGACAGCAAGATCGACTGGAAGTATATAACTATACTTTTTTTGTAAATGCACAAACAAAATGCCAAAACTCCGAAACAAAAATTTGTAAATTATGTAAACGTTCGGTGCGATCGCCAGTACACCAGTCGCATACGCTGCCACTGTGCTAGGTAATTCTCTTGATAAATTAAAAGAGTCTGTGAGGGTACAAGAGCCCTGAACGTGAATTCCCCTCTTTGTTGGAACTCGAAGGATGGGAACACACAAGTGACTCTTGATTTGTATGTTATGTGCATTGGCATCGTCGCGGTCGTTCGTTTACCGGAGTCCCATTTTCTCGTTTGAAAAACACAATTTGTTACCTACAGTTCAAAAGTAGTGCTCGTCATACTTGTTGTGAATTTAGATAATGCAACAATGCAGCACGGTGACCCATACTACGGTGGCCTAATGAGATACTTTTGCGTCGTTCGGCCTTCGGTCTCGCACTTACAAACGAAGTATGACAGCATAAATGCTGTTATTTTAGGTTGGTTTTCTGTGAGAGGGTAGTAAAACTACTGTCCAGCCTGTTCGTGCGGAAATCAACGTGGCTCTACTACCTTGTATAATAATGTAAATATTTATAATTTTGTTAGAGGAGATACATGAGCTATGGGTATTATTCGTTTTTTTTTTTTTTTTTTGTGTCTTAGCTGCCAAAATGACTCTGCTCTGCCTGATGGAAAGCACGAGCAGAATCCAGGAGTGGTGGTCACCATCCTCAATGCTAATAGGGACATTTATAATTTTCTTGATTTTTATTCCTATATCGTGACAAAAACCAAAATAACATAAGTATAATGAAATTAGAAAACGTAACCCAGTGAGTCTAAATTATTCCGGGATAAGGAAAGTCCCCCAAATGATTTCAATGAGAATGTTGAATACATTTCTGTTATGAAGAGGATACATTTTTGTACCAATATAACGCAAATACTTTAGTTTAAATATATTTTTCATGGCTTCCATGGCTCATTTAACTTGCGTTTAGTATAAAAATATATTTCAGAAGAGTTATGTTTGTAATGTTTCTTAAACTTATATGATTGAAGAGAATATGCTTAACAGTGTACCCCAGTTATAGACATTAAACACTAAAACTTTTTTTTATTATATAGGGGCAAACGAGCAGACGTATCGCCTGATGGTAATCGATTTCCGCCGCCCATGGATACCCGCAACACCAGAGGCATTACAAGTGCGTTGCCGGCCTTTTGGGAAGGAGTACCTACGCTCTTTTCTTGAAGGTTTGAAGGTCGTACTGGACCGGGAACACCGCAGGTGACAGCTCATTTCACAGTTTTGTTGTGCGCGGCAGAAAGTTTCGGTAAAATCGCACAGTTATGGACTGCCAACCATCTAGATGATGGGGATGAAATTTTTGTCGCGTATCAGGGGGAAGCCCAGACTTTCCCGAGGATAGAGTCTTTTAGACGCGGTGTCATTTCTGGAGGGGACTTAAAATAACATGGTCCGGGTCCTTCCCAGAGCAGGGCGCCTTAGACTGGCCGCCGTGGGGTTTTTAGTGGAATCACCACAATCCGAAGGGATTCTCCACCTCGTCAACAAAAAAATAAAAGGTAACTACATTCTACCACCGGGACAGGGCCTGACATAGCACGGTGTCAATTCGGTCAGGACCTGAAATAACATGGTTGGGTCCTCATAGAGTAGGCCAGTCGTCAGAGTGTTCTTGGTGGTAACACCACATACTCTTAGATCATGTGCCCCGAAGAGCTGGAGATCCGGAGCGTTTTTCACCCCCTTAACAAAAAAGGTTACTATATTCAAAGGACGACTTTGTCGTATTTCAATTATTTTGTTATACTCGTATGTATCTAGATCTCCCAAAACTGACACTTCGGTAAAACAAATTGTCAATATTAATATATTTCGATCGCAGCAATATCATTATAAATGACATTTTCCAAAGAAATTAATCTAAAGGCAACACTTGAAAGTATTCTATTTAACTGAAAAGCGGATAATGACGTTGAATGGGCGGTTTATTTAAAAAGTTATCGCTTTTACTATGCAAGGAGACGATTTCCATTTTATTAATCCTAGGAAGTTAATTTTATTGAAATTAATTAATGATATGCGTATTAAATGAGGTCAAAATGAGACTAGATTTATTCCATTTCATTTTATTACACGGTCTTACCAAAATTGATTAAAATTATCTTTCCTTTTCTCTCTTGCGTTTATTTGTCTATTGCTTAAACCAGGTTAGGGTTTAGTTTTTAAGACGAATGCACTATGGTTAACCTTAGATTTTTTAAGCGGAGCTACTGCATTTGCACATTCAGAAAACATTGTAAGCGATATCAAAGTTCTGTAGAAAGAAAGTGATCATCATCATTGACAGCCTCGGTGGCGGAGTGGTAGCGTATGCGACTGCTAAGCTTGAGGTCTCGGGTTCGATTCCCGGGTCGGACCAAATGTTTGTATGATCTGCAAATATTTGTTTCGGAGTTTGGGTGTTTTCTATGTATAAAATGTATGTATTTATAAAAAAAAGTATATGAGTATCTATATCAGTTGTCTAGTACCCATAACACAAGCTCTGCTTAGCTTAGGACTAGATGGCATTGTGTGTTAGATGTCCGAATTATTTATTTATTTATTTTTTGTAACAATTGTCGTACATGTTTGTAAAGCAAATGTGGCCGACAGTTTAACGTGCTATCCAATACACACAGAAACAAAGTTGATTTGAAATCTTTGACTGCCTCGAGTGGCGCAGCAGTAGGGTATGCGACTGCTGTGCTTTAGGTTTCGGTTTCAATTCCCGGATCGGACCAAATGTTTGTATAATCTGCAAATAATTGTTTCTGAGTTTGGATGTTTTCTACAGATACTATAATATTATAAAGAACTAAAGTTTCTAACTTTATTTGTATGGTTGTAGAGGGTATTTTAAGCAGTAGTGATCCGATCCAGAAAATTATTTCACCAACAGAAAGCGCCATATTTATTATGATTGAACAAACAATTCAGTTAAAAGTAATAGAATAATGAAGAAAAGGGACGGTTAACGCCCAACAAAGTGGGCACGGTGCGGTTAATATATAATATGTATGTATTTACCAAAAAAGTATAAATGTTAATATCAGTTATCTAGTACCTATAACATAAGCTCTGCTTAATTTAGGACTAGATATTCGAAATAATATTTTTTATTTATTTATTTAAATAAACTCTACCTCGGATATCCGTGTGTGTACGTTTGTTTGATGTCTAGCTAAACTGCAATAAACAAACTTCGACCATCGAATTCTCTCTGAAATCTAACTTTTCAACTTTTGCGTTTAATATAATATAGTATTTTACGTTTTCTATGTTTCCGTAGTCACCCAGCAATCGAAATTAGACCTTAATTTATTTTTCATTTGTTTTTTTAGCTTTCAGAATTGCTCCTCCGCATGTACTTAACTGTACAAATAGATGTAAAGAACTTTATGCGTGATCAGATTACCTACTCTAAAAATATGTATATCTCTTCACTTTTAACTTATGCTTTTGAGAACGATAAATTTTTCGTGTTTCAGTTAGGATATGTTCTTAGAGATGTAGCTTATCTAAGATACAAGTATCTGAAATACAGATACAATGTATCCTGCCATCTTGTATCTAAAATACTTTTTAAAAATTAATTTTGAATTATTAATTTAAATATATTTTGTTTGGTATCTTAATATTTTACAACTACATTTTCTGATAAAATACTTTTAGTAATAAACTAATAATATATAATAATAGTAAACATTTATTTATAACAGAGCCTGTCATAATTAGTCCAACATCACATTTATACGTGGCGACTCTTTCTTTCACAATTCTCATACGTCAGTGTATGTATGGCAATGAACGTGACGACATGACAATGAATGGTTGAATTTAAATTCGGTTCATTTTTTGTATGTTGTCAATAAGTAGTTTTGTGATATTCGAAATCGGGAAGATGGAAACATAAGTTTTATTTTATTCTACTATTAATTAGATGTCCAATAGAGGTTATAATCATAACCCACTCCTCCAATAACTTCTATTCGATAATAGATATTTAGTGTATAGAAGAGATAGAGCTGCCAGAAAACAGGACGTAGATATGTATGTTGCAGTGTGAAGGTTAATGCGAGATTGACAATGACAGATATCTGGGTAACTACATAACAATAACTACATAGTAGATATTGTAAGTAAAAATATTAGTTTTGTCTATACTAATATTATAAAGCTAAAGAGTTTGTTTGTTTGAACGCGCTAATCTCAGGAACTACCAGTTCGATTTGAAAAATTCTATCAGGGTTAGATAGCCCATTTATTGAGGAACGCTATAGGCTATATATCATCACGCTGAGACCAATAGGAGCGGAGCACTAATAAAGAATGTTTTTTTTTTTTTTTATAGAACAGTGGGCAAACGAGCAGACGTATCACCTGATGGTAAGCGATTACCGCCGCCCATGGACACCCGAAACACCAAAGGCGTCACAAGTGCGTTGCCGACCTTTAGGGGATGGGTAAGGGGATGAGGGGAGGGGTTAGGGTATGGGCCTCCGGTATCCTCACTCACTCGGTGAACCAAACCAAAGTTACAAAAACCGGGGAAAATATTACACTACGGGCAATAAGAGACGTAAACAAGGTTACGTGGGCCAGCTAGTTATATATATTTTAACTGTATCAACAGCGTAAATCTTAGTAAATGTATATTTTAGATTTATATTTTTGATTACTATTTACTCTACTAACATCTCTTAATTATCTTCACATCAACTAAATGGAAATATTTTAACTTTTATGATTTAATAAATCTTATTATTTATTGTATTCTAGTAAATGATTGAACTGATTACACAGAAAATATAATTGAATTAAATTAATTTTGTTCAGCAATATTAACTAGAGATTTATTATATTTTGCACACCATTAGGTATTATGGTAGAAAGTACTTGACCTTTAAATAATTATTATCACCTGTTCTATACTATAATGACTGCCTCGATGGCGTAGTGGTAGCATGTGCAACTGCTAAGCTTGAGGTCTCGGGTTCAATTCCCGGGTCGGACCAAATGTTTGTATGATCTGCAAATATTTGTTTCAGAGTTTGGGTGTTTTCTATGTATAATATGTATTTACAAAAAAAAGTATATAAGTATTTATATCAGTTGTCTAGTACCCATAACACAAGCCCTGCTTAGCTTGGGACTAGATGACGTTGTGTGTTAGATGTCCGAAATATTTTTTTATTTAAATATTTATTATTTACTATAATCTTGCAAAATATACTATTTCATTTCAAAAACAAACTTATAATATTAAATACTTATAGTTCCATTCATCGCTCGTCACCCTCGCAGTCCCTCGATATCGCAAGATTAAACCGTACTATATAAAAATATCTTTAAAATATGCTTGGCTTTGAAGTTCGGATAATCTATATTCAAGCACACTATTTTTAATACTCCCCGAGGGAAGTCGAAACTCGAACAACACTTAAATTGTGGAAGGATTAACAGCACGATGACAAAATCATTCTTTCCCCTGTGCCTGCTATCGGTTTTCCCACCAGCCGCATAATACTGTAATAAATAATTCATACACTAGGCGACAATATTAAGCCATTAAAGAGCTCCTATTTAATTTGTGGGCCACAGCGCCCCAGTCGGCATTAATATATTGCATTGTTGTAAAAGCAAATAATGATATCATTGGTTTCTATTTTATGCGTTCTTTTCGATCAAAATATTATAGTTGTTACAGGTACTTAGGATTTGTAGATTAAACCGCTTTAAATCAATACATAAATATTACGTCAAAAGGCCGTTTAAAATCTAATGAAGAATTTAGCAATAAAAGAGTTGAGTATCTTTTCGTCTTCTGTGTCTTAATTTATTTGATTGTTTTCTTCAATTGTTTCCTTCCACCTGATTTTACTTTTAAATTTTAATTGGTACGCAACCCGATCTCTTTCAAAACGACCGAAGCGTGATATTATAACTGCGTGCAAGTTGTTATAGTGAGCCAACCTTAAAATATAAAAATACTTATGCTGTAAGGGACTTTTGTTAGAACTTTTGAAGTAAAGTATATCGGACTATCAATTACTTCACACACTGTTTTTATGAAACTTTAAATGTTTACGCAGCGCACGCCACGAAAATTCTCTACAGGCATAATTTCCCCCCTTTTATGCAATATTTTTACTGAGACTACCCTACTTTTTTGGTGGATATGTTCAATCTACACTAATAATAATATAATAAATATTATAAAGAGGAAAGATTTGTATTTTTGTATGTAACGAATAAACTCAAAAATTACTGGACCGATTTTAAAAATTCTTTCACCATTCGAAAGCTACATTACCCACGAGTGACCACGAGTAACATAGGCTATATTTTATTTTGGAAAAAGTAGGGTTCCGTAAGATATTTGCGTTTTTTCAAGAAACAAGGTGTAAAAAATCAACCAGAAAAGTTACTTATTTTACAATTTACAATAATATAGCTTATACATCAGAATAACACGTAGGCTATAATTTATAAAGATACTAGCTTCGCCTCGCGACGTCGCCTGTGATTATTGTCGTACCGCGGGTAGCACCGCGGGGTTCAGCTAGTATGTAATAAGTCTTGTTATCAGTCAGTTAGGTTGAAGTCAGTGTAATTACTAACTTATTTGTTATATTTAGCTGTATTATTTTTCATGCAAATTATAACAAAAATGATAGCATTGGCGTTGACAAATAGGGTTCGAGGGTCTTAGATACATTTTTGATGTACTACTTCTTCTGCCCTACACATATTATTTGCCTAATTTCAAGAGTTGTCGTCCGGCCGATAACCGACCTCAAAAGGGGCAAGTTAATACGTCGGTTACTCATATAACTTGGCACGCTACAATTTTATATACACTCAGGGAAATACGTAACTGATGTGTATTAATAATGCACCAGGTATTATCTCACAAAAGGACACAAGTTCTAGACAGTGTTATCTAATCTTGATCTTTATTTAGTCTGTTAGTAGATTGCTTTACCAATTGCTATTCAAACTTATTTTCCATCGACTTAAAAAACTAGATGTACCTAAAATTAATTTCATATTATCGTAAATATTTATCCTTATCAATATAAAGTCTAAATTACCATTGTAAACCATTAAATACGGCACAGGCTAATGAATAGGCAACCTTATTAAATATACCGAAACGATGTCGCGGGATTTCCGACTTCAATCTTCAATATTACGGCTCTATTAAAAATAATTTTATTAAAATTGATGATCGGTGAAATTTCAACTCTATGTATTGGTGTCACGGTTGCTTTTTAGACGGTGTGTGATAGCAGCGGGAGTTTCTATGATAACGGGATCCCGCAGATAATTGTCAAAGGACATCTTAAACGCAGTAATATATTTTGTAAGGTTCCTGAAAATAATGGTACCTCTCTATTTATGATCGATACCAATATAATTCTGTGTTTATTAATCAACTTATAACACTAACTAGTATTTAACACATTTTTTTATTTATTTTATTGTGATAATTTGGTGTAGTTCTACCAGAATCTCTTAAAACAATTAGAGAATTATTTTTTTTATTTCATAGAGGCACACAGTCTCGGGAAACCTACTACTTAAAAAACCAACTGTACAGCCGCCCTTTTAGTAACAATCAGACTGAAGTATGTTATGCTACAACAGAATGATATTAATAAATACTAACTCAAGAAAGTATCTATATAGTGACTTAACACATCCAAAATTAGGTAAACCCTGTACTAACCATACTACCGACAAACGCACAGTTAAGTTTGTTTTGGAGTCGAGTTCAGATTTTCCTTCAGGTATTAAGTATGACAGAAATAATATATTATATTTTAAAATACAACTTATACAGTCAAATAGCAATTCACCCTATATTGAGATACACTAGATGCCGCGTGTTGCCAACGGCGTAGCCTGGCGTCGTGTGCACGCGTCCTTAAGCCGTAGCGAGCGCCGTCCGCCACTAAACGTCAAACGGTGCGATTGATGTCGGCTGGTGTACACCCGCCCTTGTTTGCTCGCGTTTTATTGCCCGTGGGATGTCGTCCATTGTTGCTCACAATAAATACTGTGTCAATTGACGTCCGATGGGAACGCATTTTCACTGTGATTTTAGTATTTGGTAAACACTAACTAAATGGAATTGTAACAGCTATGATTGTTTATGTGAATTGACTTTTCCTTTATCGCGTACAACATCACTTATATTTTATTTAAAACAGCATATTATGAATTTTAGTACATACTCTCTCACATACACACACATGCACAATTGTCATAAAAAGTAATTTCGTAGAAAACTCTGAACATCCAACGTTGGTTGCAATATGATAATATCGTATTCGCCGAAAAGTTGAATCACGCTACGCCTTAGGCTGAAATTTATAAACGTGTTTAGACTTTGCTCAGGCTAAGCTTACTCTAAACTTCCTTTTTTACCCCCCGGGGTTTGCGGCGGGGTAGTGTGTCGGAATCGGACCAACTAAATCCAAACAGTGGTGCCACCCTGCGCCTGAGAAGGGAGGGATCCGGTAACTGTTGTTTTTAACACATCTGGACTCTACCCAGCGCCTGCCCACACCGAAGCGAACACCGTCTTCTGGGAAACTTTCTATTTAGGCGATGTACGGTACACGCGTACGTCGCCCCATAGCGGCTGGCCACTTAAGCGGATGGAGGGGAAAACCCATCCCGTCTATCCGCAGCCACACTCAGGGCGGAATGATGCGCTGGCAAGCGCGCTTCCGCCGCCCGTTTCGCTCGCGGCGAATTGGGTTCGAGTGGAGGTTGACCTTCCGGGCCCTCTTCGCCACCTCCTTCTGCGAAATTACTTCATCGCAGAAGGTTGCGGTCGCGCTAAAATATCGCTACTGGCCATGAAGCTTATGATGGCCGGTAGCGACAGTTGTTTAAAAGGAACACGAGATGCCCACTTAACCCCTATGGTAAGTGTAAGCAATGCCTAAACACACTTTATAAATTTCAGCCTTAGTTAGAGAGAATACCTTATTTTAAATTAATGAGATTGAGAATTGTTCAAGGCTGAATTTTGAAGTTGACTGTCTAATCACCTAATAAAACGTTTGTGTTACAAAAATAAGATGGTTACGAAAATGGAACGGAATAAAACCATCAACTATAAGTTGTTCAGATTACTTGCACTCGATATATATCTAATACCTATTAACGTGCAATTCTTATATATATATATAATAAATATACATATAACCTGAATCTCAGAAAGGACTTCAAAGATTTTCATTAATTTTAATTTGCTTGGGGGATCTAGCTAGTATATGAAAATTTACCAGAAATCAAATGCCGATCAAAACTCTGTTCTC
The DNA here is from genome assembly GCA_916048165.1 of Spilarctia lutea. Classification (NCBI taxonomy): domain Eukaryota; kingdom Metazoa; phylum Arthropoda; class Insecta; order Lepidoptera; family Erebidae; genus Spilarctia; species Spilarctia lutea. The sequence continues at coordinate 24,380,840 of OU696470.1, read as the reverse complement.
TAGGTACTATTTATGATCACGTTCATAACAATCGTAAAGTACCGTTGGACCAATTAAGAAGACTTGCAAATATTGAAGAGCGAGGGAAAATCATTTCAATTCACTCCTGACGGCGCGGAAAAACGAGTCTTTATTAAATAAAGAACCAATATGAATTTTAAGCGCTCACGTGTGTAGTTCGTAAAAATCGGGACTGTATTGAAAATAATATTTGTAAAAATCTATATTTTTTTGTTTATAGAACGATTCGGTCAAAGTTCATAGACAATTTAGAGAGCTTAACTAACGTCTAAGAGGTGTTAGTTTCATTAACCAGCACTTTCACTTTAGTTCACAATTTCGATATCGCGATTTTCTCCTATTAGATATTGTGCTTATTTGATGGCCAATTGAGTGTATATAACTCTTGTATGCCAGTTTTTTTTTATCCTTGAGCTTGCCAAAGTGACTCTATTCCGCCTGATTGGGGATGGATATCACGGAAGATCAACCTAAACTAACAACATATCATGCTGTCGTGATGTGATATAGAAACATCTCAGTAGGCCGCTATAGTGTGGTCACCATGCTGCATTGTTGCATTGTGTGCATCCACAATAAGTATGGTGACCACTACTCATGGATTCTGCTCATGTTGTCCATCAGACAGAGCAGAGTTATATTTAAAAGAATACTATGATTTTAGTTTATATGTGTATATTTCTTTAGCATGCTGTGTAATCTGAACTGCTTGATAATTTGGCTTGGGAGGTGTCGCCATTATTGTGAGAGTGATAAAGAAAATAATCAAAATTTAATACAGCTGTTTGCATTTATCATAAGTAGCTTTCTATGTTCATTTTCATACTCTCTAGGTTTAGTAAGTTAGTTTGTACATATCGTTCGGTGAGTCCTTGATGTGGCAACCTTAAAACTAGTGGCTATTCGGCAACTAAAATCGATGAAGACTAATTGAATTCCTGAAGCAAGCAGCCGACTGGTTTAAAGTAACTAATTAGAATGCCGTAGAACTTTGCATCTACCTACTCAACTGCACGAAAAGTTATTTAATATTGCACGGAAAGAGTAGGTGCAAATTAACCATTGGAGATGAGGTTTTTATCGATCGACTGTCGGTAATTTTCATAGTGTATTACTGATAGTTTAAATTAACAAATCTATGTTGCCACATTTAAACTAACAGATGAGAAGTTTTTAGTTAGACCTCGTCCCCCATAGCTCATAAGTTTAGGCAGTTCTTGAGATTTTACTTAAAATAACACATTAACAAAAATTTCGCCCATCAAAATTTGACTTTCATCCTTTTAACGCTGTATTCAAATGTGAGTTCCTCTCCTTTCCTCCACATCCTCTCGTACGGTTTTTATTTTTGACCAGTTGTGTCTCGTGGTATTACCTGCGCGTTTTTTTGTGAGACTAAGTTAAAAAAAAATGTAAGTACCGTATATGTTTTCGTATGCGTTTTGTGCAAAGCTGTAAGTTTGAAATTACAAACCGACTCTTCAATTTTAATTATTAGATTATATACCTTCCTTTTCTATGTTCCGTTCATATTTAATGCTTCTTCATTTGTAATATTACATTCATTCATATTGCAGCGTTGAGAGGAAGCGTTGGGTGAGAACAATTAACTGAATCATTGCACCAGCTACACGCGTCCTGAAATGTTTTATTTTATTCTACATATTATAAATATGGAAGCTAGCATTAAACTATAATATTTAAGTATAATACAATAAAAATACAAAACACAATGCGATAGGCGTTGAGTTTTGATTCCTTCCTCTTAAAATTTGAAATGACTAGTGTCAATAAGTTTTATTTGCTTGTAGGTGTTGCAGCATGGGAAGATCAACGCCTGAACAGAAAATGACTGGTTCGGCCGGAGGGGGCTCTAAGGCTGACGACGGATACGAATTGTCAGACCTCGTTAGCCACTACCATTAGGTAGCCCAACTGCTCATTTGCCCATCGGGGTGGTATTTAGTGGAGTAGACTCCATGATTGCGAAAAAGAAATCTCAATTCTTGTTACGTTCAATTCAATGCAAAGTTCGCCGTTACAATTGAATGAAGCTTGTACTTTTTGCTTTAAAACTATAAAATAAGGTCTTACCGATAATTCCGCAAATATCACGAATTAAGTATTTATCACTCGGTCGAGCCGGCCCTTCATGCTGAATCGTGGCTCTCCCACGGAAGATGCTTTAAAACTTTAAAATATAGGTTTTTATGACTTTTAGGTAAACCATTCAACATTTCAATCTAATATTGACAAAGGCTCAGCAGTAAATAACAGTCAAGATTATTTTTCTTTTGTTTGGATATTAATTTTCCCGTTTCTTTTGTTCGTAAACTGAACTTGATTATATGATATTCATAAGGGTCCTAGTTACGTATAATGTTGACATCGTCTTTCTTTCAAACTTTATTTATTACGAATATGGGTAATGGGTTACATTGTTGTTACACATGAGTCTAGAACACCATATTCTGCTTTCCAGCATGCAATAATAAGTTTGTCAAAATTAAGTCACTAGAAATATTACATTATTTAATTGTTAAGCTATTAAATAATTAAATTGATACAAATAATGACATTATTACAAAAGTATATTTATTGTAAGGAAACTAAAACTAATCGTATAATAATAGATGTTATTACGATTTTAGTGAGATTTAATTTAGACATAACTTTATTATCAAAAAAAGCTAATACAATACTGGAGAGATTTTTAATAAGTAACTTTCATTATTCATATTTAAGTTGGCTTTAATATAAGATTAAATATTTGATCTACATAAATTATTGGTAGTAATATGCCGTCTTCTGAATTAGTGTATTCTGTATCTCAGAAAGCAAGTAATGAGTTGTAGTTTTAATATTATTAAAACAACCTTAATTTCGTCGCCGTACTTCTTAATTCTAATTTATTTCTTGGTCACCGTTGCTAACTCCGCCTAAGGAGGCACTCCTTAGGCGGAGTTAGACGACCAAGACATAAAAATACCAGTCACAATAGCCGATTAAGGAAAATGATCAGCAACGGCTTTTTATTGTCTACTGCTGGCAATGAGCTCTCTTTTTCTCTCTCCCTTTTATTTCATAGACAACTCCCGCATTAAGAATAGTCATCCTGTGTGGACTTACATAAAAAGCACACAAACTCAGAACAAAAATGTTTGCATCACAAAGTGTTATCTCATATGTGGGTTGAACCCACCACACTGGACAGTAGCGGTGTGGCGACCGCTTAAACTACTAGACTAACCGTGAAGTCATTGACTGCCTCTGTGGCGCAGTGGTAGCGTTTGCGACTGCTGTGCTTGAGGTTTCGGATTCAATTCCCGGGTCGGACCAAATGTTTGTATGATCTACAAATATTTGTTTCGCAGTTTGAGTGTTTTCTATGTATAATATGCACGTATTTACAAAAAAAGTATGTTTGTATTTATATCTGTAGTACCCATAACACAAACTCTGTTTAGCTTGGGACTAGATGGCGTTGTGTGTAAGATGTCCGAAATTTTTATTTAATTATTTATTATGAGCACCGATACTGATCTCAAAATAAATTCACAATAAGCTCGCCAATTCTCACCAGACCAGATGATCAGAATACGCTACGCTAACTATAAAACTACTTGACTTATAAAACTGTATCCAATACCAGTTGTGTACTTTTCGGTATTTCGCTTTGGGCGTACGTGAATTGCCAACTGTTATTAAAATGATAAAACAAAAAGACAACAAATCGTTTCGCATGGTTTCATCGCGAGAAACTTTTTCAGTTTTTATTTTGTTTTTCAGTCTGTTACGAGGCAAAATTAGTTACATTGAAATTGATGATTTATTGATTGATATTCTGACTAGGTGCGTATTAAATGTATTGTATAATGTATTACTAATAAAAAACATTGAGTGTGGCCGCGGATGGTCGGGATGGGTTTTCCCCTCCATCCGCCTCAGAGGTTCAAATTCCACATGGGACAACATTTTGTGTGATTCGTAAATTGTTCTTCTGAGTCTGAGTGTTCTTTGTATTTCATGTTTGTTTGTTAAAACATCCGTGACACAGGCTGTATATGTCCAATGTGGTAGTTGTCTTTAAAAAAAGCAAAAAAAGTTACATATGTATTGTATAACTACCGGTATTAATTGTTATATGCGGTTAGTAAAACTCCTGACGTTAAATTAATATTTTCTTTGGCCGAAACAATCAAATAGATAAAGGCACCTGTACAAACAAATAAAGTTTACCTTGTATATCAGCCCTAAGCAAATACTCATTCAGATTCGGTACGGGCCGCAGATAACGACACTATTACAGATATTGATCACATGTATTTTTTTCCACGATAATGGCAATGGTGTACGAGTATATGGATTGTGCCTAACTTGACTGTTACGTACAATTGTAATAGAATAGGGGTATTTTGTACCTATGTCACTCGCTTTTTGTCTTGTGAACACCTCCTGTGGTTCATCCGGGGCTGAAGGGGTTCCGTTGTCTTTTTTGGTAATAAGTATTGTTTTATAACAGACAACTCCCACATTAAGACAACTTATGTTACGTGGGGACTGTAACAAAATACAGAAATGAACACTGAGAATAACCATATTGTGTATAATACATAGTGTTATATCAAGTAAGGACCAAACCTTCGACAGCGTTGAGCTTTGTGGGTTCGATTCCACCCTCAGTGTGCGAGTCGGACTCGTGCAGCGAGGGTTACGTGCAAACCTGTAGGTATATTATTTGATAAAACTAAAAATTTATGCTTTTCGCAATTTTTCTTTTATCTGTGCTGTAAGACGTTGCTGCGTACCAAATTTCAAGATTCTGTGTTCACGGGAAGTTCCCTGTAGGTTTTGATTCTCTTACGACCTTTGTTGACTTAGAAGATTGATTTTTTCACATTTCTAATAGTCAGTAAACTTGAGTATTTGATTTGAATTTCAGATTGATACTCGTATCTCCACACGTTCCTGAGCAAAGGGTCTTGACAAACATACAGACGGATAACAAACTTATCCTATACCTACCTAAGGGTTTCGTTAATTCCTTATGAGGTATGGCACCCTAAAATTATGTATTATGAGTGATACTTAAATATTCCTTCGTCTAAAATAAATTATAAATTGGGCAAATGGAACTAGAAAACATTGCTCAAAGTTTACGCTGTGAAAAATGCAAAGTGAAATGCGTTGTGGGTACTTTCGGAAACAATCCTCACCTTATGAAATAATATGCAATTAGTCTAGCGAAATGTTTCCACATTGACGTTAGGTTCCGGTTTTGTTGGAATGTAAAATTGGTATAACATTTCTCTTCTAGCTTAATTATGAAATACGTCATAATTTTGTAGTTTGTTGTAAAAAATCGGTATATATACCTCAGTTTCGATGCAGTGTGCAATATATATAGATATTTTTTTAGCTTTTTTCACGCTTGCAAAACTTTGATGGTAATAGTTTTAAGGGTTTGGTGATAGAAGTAAAATTGTAAAAAAATAAATTTGTCTCGTCATATGATCGCTATGTGGACTGTTAATTCAGTAATCTGACCTCGTCGTCATCGTCAACTGAATCATTAAAAAATGATGCTTACACACACATACGTAGAATAATATCAGCATCAACTTTATTGTAAGTAATAGTAATTTTACAGTTTCGTTTATAATTGTAGAGTCCACAACTTTTAATTCTAATGAGGTAGGTATATTATAAATGCGATAGTTTGTGAGAATGTTTGGATGTTTGTTACTCTTTCAGTTCAAAACTACTGAATAGATTTTGATGAAACTTTACAGTAATATAGCTTATACATCAGAATAACACATTAACTACTATTTGCGAGGTAACCGACATACACGCGGGCGGATCCGCGGGTTAAAGCTAGTAAATCATATTTTTTATAGAAGAACTTTGGTAACGAATTCGAATGTCACAAGTTAATTTTCAATTTCATGTCCTGGCCACCTAGCCCATTTTTAATTAATTTAGGTTCTAAAGTAGCACCTGTGAAAGACAGAACCACTTACGCGCTTTAAGTTTAGTCACCACTAGTAATTAATTTTCTTATTAGTTTTTCTTGTTCTTATTAAAAATGTACTTTTGACCAAAATAATATATTATTTAGTCCGTGTTTTTTTTCTAAATTAGTTAATGCAGCTATTGAAGCTTAATTATTTCACTAACTTTTTCAAATTTATGTGTATCAAGGCAAACACTGTTGCATAGCAACTGGTCCAATGTTGTCCGCATACAACGGTTTCCCGCGATCTTCTCCGGGTCGTCGTGTTTTTATAGGCACTAATGCTCCGTCTTAAATTTTATGTCCAGCAGTGGGGGACGTAGAGAAAAAGAAAAATAAAACAATTTTATCTACATATATTTCTTTACAAAAACTCCGCGTTCCGTAAAGAGCAATGGAAAGAGCTATGCTCGGTATTTTCTTACGCGACCGGAAGAGAAATACTTGGTTTAGATCTAAGACCAAGGTTAGGGACGTCGTTGAGGTGATTGCTGAGCGGAAGTTGAGATGGGCAGGACATATTGCACGAATAAGTAGCGAAAGGTGGACTCGAAGGCTGTTGGAATGGCACCCGAGAACACATAAGACCGCGGGATAGATCACCAATGAGATGGAAGGACGACATCACGGGACATGCAGGTCAAGATTGGATGTCGGCGGCTCAAGGCCGTCAGAGGTGGAAGAGTATGGAAGAGGCCTACGTCCAAAACTGGATAGTAAGAGCCTGAGATAGATAGATAGATATTTATGTCTGAAATTCATTAAATTCACCAGTGATAAACCTTGCTTCGAGGTTTACGAGAATATTAATTAAGACTCTCCGAGAATGAATATTCAGGTGGCGTATTATCTTACATCATAGTATTTGCTACATGGGGAAGAACTCAATAAGCTAAACTGCCAAAAAGTGTTAATATTCAACTTTTCGATTGATTAACCCCTATGAAAGTGTTTTAGATCGCATCGCTATCACAATGAGACAAGTGCCAATATAGATGATATCTGTGCGCGGGCGAGTTCCCACGCGTGCCGGGAGCGTGCGCACATGTCCCCTCGTGCGTCCTTTTACCTGTAGGGATTATTTAGGGAACAGAATAGAATTATCCGTGTAGGTAGAAATATAACTTATGTCTTGTAATATATGAGAGTGATTTCATAAAATTTACCGGTTTCTTTTTAATTTTTGATTGGAGCAGAGTGTCTAATATTATCCGTCAGAAGTTTGCCAGTATATGACATATTTAGATCAGTTCAAAAGGCGTATATAATACAGTGAACTGTGAAAACTGTTTTTTATATTTTTTCGCGAATAGGAGACAAACTCCGTCCATTTGCTCATTTACTAAAAAACAGCATTGTGCGCTTTCAAAGATACTAATTCCTTCGCTGCAATCTGTACGAATCTTTTCAAAGTTATCAACTGTGGTGTTTCTGGAGTGATACAACCTTCAATGAAAGTGCAAACTAGTTACATACAGAATACCAACATGAATGAGAAATCATTTTCGTCTCAATTTTTTGGTTTGTTGATGAAATTACTTAATGAAGACTTTGAGCATTTATTAAAGTTATCTTATAGAACAATACTCTTTTTGGTCAAGAGTAATATACTACCGTTGAGTCTGTAAGGAATAAAAGTATAGTAAACAAACTTTTGTCGCAGTGCTTTTACTTATACCAATAATATAAGGTTAGCAAATATAAGTTATTTAGAGTTAAACAGTGTTGAAGTCAACAAGAATATATTTATACAAAAACGCCTCTGGTATTGCGGGTGTCCATGGGCGGCGATAATCGCTTACTTTCTATTTAGCTTTATATTTATAATGTAAAGAAGATTTCAAATAAATTTAGCTTCAATTTACATTTTCAATATCAATTTATTATTTTTACGTCATCGAATCAACATAATATAATATATAATTAATTGCTGTCCATTAGTCTTGCTAAAACTCGAGAACCGCTTGGCCGATTTTGCTGATTTTGACTTTAATATATTTGTCGTAGTCCAGGGAAGATTTAAAAGGAAGAATATATATATAGGAGAGTCAGTGACGAATGTTACACAAACGGGGGAAAGTTATTACGCTACGGGCAATAAGAGACGTCAACGAGATTGCGTGGGTCAGCTAATTAAATATAAATAATTAACCAACACCTAGGTATGACGAACAAAATGTATTGAGTCTACAATTTTGACGTTTAAAATTAAAAATACTCATTTGATATTACAGTCCTCTACCATATTGGTAAGGACGACAGTTGGTTTAGAAACTTTTACGAATCATTATGTCATGCAGTTGTCGTATCTGTAAAAACTATCGTTGGCTATTGTCGTATTATTTGTACTGCAAAATATCACAATGGTATTTGGTATGGGAACTAGTAAGCACTTGTGACGATCATAATCTCTGTTTGTATTTGACCGATAAACCCTTCGGTATAGTTTGATATTTATGTTGTATATTAAATATTGCTAAAGTTACGAGTAAAGTTATAATATCGATGGTCCCTATTAATAATGTCGAATCCGCAAAAACACTAAATTGAGTAGAGCTGTTTAAACTTTGTTCAAACAACAACAGTTATATAAAATAACCGTCAGTAAAAATTTGTACATCCACAGGTCTAAGGTTATTTTGTTCTAGTCTTAGAACAATATTGAAACTACTGAAAAGTAGTATTTTTGCAGACCCGACATTAATAAGGACCATCGATATTTTTGATTAGTTGTATGGTATGTATGGATTATGAAATCTAAAAGTATCCTTTACATGTGGTATTTTTCGTCCTGCTGTTATGTAAGTTACATCTAACCTGTTTAGGAAATGATTGTAAGTTGAATAAAAGTTGCATATACTTCGGTACAATTGGGCCTGCAAGTCTAAAGTAATAATCGGTAGTAAGCAATTAGGCCATTAACTCTAGAGTAAAGCCATGGCTTCACTGAAACTTCACTTGTGTGTGACCACTACAGTGAGAAGGCAAATCCTCTCTTCCTCCCATATGATTCTAGAGGGGAGGAACTCAAAGGGCACCCAAGCCATTGTGAAGGTAGGTGACAGTAGTTATTTATCATCAGGTAATCCATCTATTCCTTTCCATCCCATTTTGTAAAGATATTTAGACTAGGCCTTTTATACAGGCAAGGTTCACAGAAAACACTGCTCATTTTCCATTGTTTTATTGCAGGTAGGCCTGCCAAAGTGTGGTGCATCCAAAAGTGGTGGTCACCATACTCATTGCAACGCAGACAATGCAATAATGCAGCATGGTGATCCACACTATTGGCCTATTGAAATGCTTCTCATTGGCATGTAGTAGAAATTTCATTGTAATAGGGTTAGAAAGTTGCAGTTAGTTGTAAGTACATATTGAAGTTCTAAGTGCAACTTAAGTCTACCGTAAAATAAATAAGTTTCAACATGACTCTGTTAGTTCGTAACCATAATTTGTAACTTTCAAAAATGTTGGTAGTATTGTTTCAGTATATGTGAATTTGGCAGTTGAGATTTCCACAATAATAGAAATATAATAAACTGAAAAGTGAAAGTAATAATCTATCATGTTTAATAATTATAAAGCTCATGCGTAAGTCTTATTGAATGTAGAATTTCTTGAACCTGATGGCTATATAAAATGATTTGAATCATTGATTTGTGAAAAAGCTAATACCGTTTCGTTCAATACAAACAGTGTACATATTTATTGGTGTAAATATGTACACTGTTTTATATTTTGTCGTTACGTATAATTACTCTTATATATCCTCTCTCCTATTGTCTGTAGCGTGATATTTCTTTCCCGTTTTTGAAACATTCCAGAGTAGGTGCTCTGCTCCTATTTGTCTTACCGTGATGATATACATACATATATAGCCGCGAGTTGCACCGTTGGAGTTACTCTACTGTTTTTACGTCTAAAAATTAGAACCCACACTTAGAAACTTTACTACATTTACAGAAATTTACTCAGTATTACCACAATAGTTCATAAGAACAAAATGTCGGGATGTTTGCATTTGAATATCGGTAAAATAGTGTCGCACCCTACGTCATTTAAACCTATATTGGCAAAGTGGAACTTTTGAAAGTTTATTTCAAGCGAAATTGAATTGTCGAAAGTCTTTTTTCTAGTTTTAATAATTGTTTCTCTGAGGAATCGCATCAGAAATCTGGTGGTTCGGCAGATAACTAAGGTCATCGACGTAGCCCACTTGATTAGCAAGCTGAAGTGGCAGTGGTCTGGTCTTATGAGCGAGGTTGTTTGCACAAGATGGCTGGCGGGATCTGAATACGAGTAGCCCAGCCCACTGCTGAATACATCCAGCACCCCGGATAGATCCAACAGTGGACTGTTATAAGCTAGAGACGATGATGATGATGATATCTAGTTCTGTGTTCTGAAACTACTCGAAGTTGTTGGCAACAGCGAAGAAGTTTCACAAAACTAATTTCACAGCGGGTGTGAGTAGCTGATGCGTTGTTTTGCTCTGGTACTAGGGAAGACGAAATCTTAGAAAATGTAGGTTTAAAAAGGAATGAAACAAGTTGATTCGGTCCCTCTAGTTCAGTAATTTCATTTTTTTTTCGGCCGGAGTTCATGGGTTTAGTTACAGGACAAATACTATAGTTATGATGAGCAAGATCATTTGATCGATGTCTGGGTGTACTTTATTTATGACATGTATGTATTTAAAATATACATAAGTACCAGCCGACGCGGGCAACTTCGTTTACGTCTATTTTCAATTATGCTCGGTCCCTATTAGTCTAAGCGTAACTATCCTATCCTAACGGCAGCCAGCAAAACATATATTTGAAATTACAAAATCACAGGAATTAGATTGCCCTGTGTATTATGTACGAATTGAATGTATGTGGAAAATAGAATAATTCTATAATCTTATTGATATGTTGAATATTTTAACAGTTTTAATTTTAAAATGACGAGAGCACAATTGGCCATTTACCTAACTTTTATGGCTACTGTGCCATTCTTATGGGTTCAAGCGTATTCTTATATAGCTAATAACCTTCCTGAATAAAACAAGTTGCTTTTGAATATATCATCTACTTATGAGATATATACCCTTACGTGAAGGATGAATTTACGTTTTAACACCATGATGTAAGAATAGATACGATGACCTTAATAGTCCTTAGCTGAGCACAGATCTGTCCTTAGAGAGGAGGTTTTACATGACCTTGACCTTTCCTTCTCATAGAAGTACTGTGCAGGATGATAGGGTTAGGTTACACATTGTTGGTAACTCTCTACAAACTTTAACCGGCACGAAACAGATTTCTATTTCATTTATTAAACAGATATTAAGATTTCTACACCACCCGAAGGTTGACTGGAAGAGAATGCCCTGGGCATTAAGTGCGCCGATGTACAAAATTAGTGCATACAGTTAATAAAAATATATTAAACAACAAAGAAATCTCAAGTATACCTAGAAAGAAGGTATGGCAACCGAAGTTTATAACTTACCAAAAACGAGTGGACACACAAAGCGTTCAAATTTACTTAAGTATTTAACAACGGTAATAAAATTAATTTGCCTTTGAGAATATTATACCTATGTACTTAATTACATGCCAAATCTGGGTTTCTCGACATTTCATATTGTACGGTATGTACAGTTAGCATTATTTGTGCTCTCAAAGTGTTTAAATTATAAGTTTTACTCATTAATTCAATTTTATGTTGACAAATATGGTATTCAAATCTATATATCTATATCTATACATCCATACTAGTAGATACCATTAAGCAACCTATTTGAAAATATTAATATGAACACCCTGCCAGTTAAACACAATATTAACAACAAACAGTTAAGATATTTTAACCACATTAAATAACCCTCTCCTGAGAGAAAACCTGAGCCCAGCAGTGGGATATTATGGGTTTTTGATGAAACACTTTTAATACGTACAACAATTTGAGTGCTATGTCTGCCAACATAAAATTGAATTAAAGGTCTTCTCATAATTTTGAGTATATACTATGAAAGCAAAAATCAATATGATACTGACTGTACCTGTTACATTCAATTCAAGTAAGTTTGCAGCCATGCAGTGTAGCAAAAGGAGAAATTAGTTTGTAGATTCACAGGTTCCGCTTCGCCGCTTGTAGAGTAAATCGTTATTTTCACGTTCATTTTCCACTCAAAGCAAACATAAAGCAAACTTTGATCGTGTCTTGGTTGCCAATTTGGATTTAATAGTTAGAATATTTAACAGGACCAATACAACGAAGTAATACAAGAAGTGCATTATTGGTGGACATAAATGTTAGTCAAAGCGTCTTTAGAGCGGGAACTAAACATGACCTACAAATCCAACAGTAACTTAAGGACGGTAACATACTGGTCTGTAAACAAACTGGGTTAATACTGAAAAGTAAGTTATAAAGATACAAATATGTACAACTATCTACGTTAATTTCTATCTATTAATATATGATTTTATGTAATGGGACTTTCCTGGACTAGTATTTATGAGACAGTACTGTATACAACGTTTTCTGTAGCAACAATTTAGTACATTTATTACTTTTAAATGTTTAGCGATTATTGTGTTTGTGATGGGGATCGTGGTGTCATTGAGCTTATTCTAAGCTTATGTTAATCATGATTGGCTTGGACAGAATAACAGGGGTTAACATGCTCTGCAGCGTCATCCATATGCTGAGTCCAAGGTCAAGTCCATTTTGTGTTACCAGTCATACTGTTTAAACACTATTAATAATCATAATTTACGTTACTAACTCTGTAATATAAAGGACAAATAAAGTTTTTCTTATTCTTATTCAATCAACCTATCGTTATTGCCACGAATCAAGGTTAACAGTACGACAGCGAACTATAGTAAATATAATATCGTTATCTCAAATTTTGTAAGGTAACTCCTCGGTGGCGTAGTGGTAGCATATGCGACTGCTAAGCTTGAGGTCTCGGGTTCGATTCCCGGGTCGGACCAAATGTTTGTATGATCTGCAAATATTTGTTTCGAAGTTTGGGTGTTTTCTATGTATAATATGTATGTATTTACAAAAAAAAAGTATATAAGTATTTATATCAGTTGTCTAGTACCCATAACACAAGCTCTGCTTAGCTTGGGACTAGATGGCGTTGTGTGTTAGATGTCCGAAATATTTATTTATTTATTATTATTTATTTATGTGGGTATATCTTTAAACTGTCCAAGAATAGTGATAAAACAATCAGAAAAATAACACAACATATCCAGCTTAAAGAAATATTTCAGAGATATTCAATATTTTTCAGTGAATATAGATTTTTTTTAGGAAGACTGTGTACAAAACATTTTTAACCAATGTCAGTTGAAACTTAATAAATGGTGAGTATCCTTGTTTGTTTTCGAGAGATTCGAGCTAGTCGAGCTCTGGCAATAACAAGTGCGGCTATGAAAACTTGGTTGAAATAGTTTGTTTTTCTTAGAACAAAAATATTGACTGTTTTAAACTCACAGAAAACAAACCTCAAAATGCATATCAGTGTAGAAACGATTCCCTATACGGTGTCCTGCTAGTGAACTGCAATGGAGATTTATAATGAGTCTGTAACAAGTTAACCATGGGAGAGTCACGCTTCGGCATGCATGGGCCGGCTAGACCGGAGTGACATCACGGCCTCACTGAAAACCGGTGTGAAACAACGCCTGCTCTGTGTTTCAACGAGTGAGTGAGGATAATATAATTGAGGTAAAAGCTAGTTTGTTAATATGAGAACACTAGCTAACCGCTCAAACGATGTTGTGCCATATTTTTTAAAGAGATACGAGTATAATTTGAGTGTTGATTAAAAATGGCTTTATAGGCATAGGACGTGGAAAACACTTTACTTCCGGTCAAAAAACGTACAAAACAAAAACGGTTTCAGGAAATTGCAACCACACACATGGTCTCATGGGATATTAACACATCAGATAATAAAGGGTGTTTTTTTAAGCCCGATAGAACTTGAAATTGTAAAAAATAACACAAAAAATTAAATTTTAATCAAAATTTTTTTTTATTCGAAAGGTCAATACGTGACATTAACATTTGAAAATGATTTCGGGCATATGGGCACCGCGGCTGTTCTTGACGAAGTGCATTCTGGACGTCCAATTTTGGGCCACTTTTTCGAGCACTGCTGGCCGTATGTCACGAATAACACGAACAATGCTGGCCTCCAAGGCGTCAATTGTTGCTGGTTTATCAGCATAAACCAGTGACTTCACGTAGCCCCACAGGAAATAATCGAGAGGTGTCAAATCGCACGACCTTGGAGGCCAATTGACAGGTCCATTTCTCGAAATCAACTTATCGCCAAATTTTGATTTCAATGATGGTTGCGTTCGCCGTATGGCACGTAGCGCCATCCTGTTGAAACCACATCTCCTCCGGATCAATGTCATCCATATTTTCAAACAAAAAATCATTGATCATGGTGCGGTAACGATCTCCATTGACCGTAACGCGAGCTCCGGCCTCATTTTTGAAGAAATAAGGTCCGATAATGCCACCAGCGTGAAAACCGCACCATACGGTGAATTTTTCTGGATGTAATGGAGTCTGTAGGGTCTGTTGTGGATTGGTCTCACTCCATATGCGGCAATTTTGCTTATTAACAAACCCGTTAAGCCAAAAATGCGCCTCATCGCTGAACACAATTTTGCGATAAAACAACGGGTCAGTTGCCAACTGCTCTAGAGCCCAATCGGCGAAAGAACGACGCATATAATGGTCTCGTGGCTTCAATTCCTGCACCAGCTGGATCTTATACGGGTGTAGGCCGTCTTTGCCGATCTTTCCGATCTTTGCGCAAAATTTTCCACGTAGTGGACGGACAGAGCCCCAATTCCTGCGACCGACGACGAATCGATAAATTTGGATCTTCTTCCACACTTTCGTTTACAGCGGCGATATTGTCTTCAGTACGCACATTCCTTCGACGTGCTGGTGTTATTGCATCCTCTAGAGAGTATGTGGTACGAAATCTATCCACAGTTCGACGAATGGCTTGTTCAGATGGACGATTATGTACGCCATACAAATGACGAAGTCGTCTATAAGTTGCGCGAATCGACGACTGATTTTCAAAGTAAATTTGGATAATTTCGTAGCGTTGTTCAAGCGTGAGTCTATTCATGATGATTTGTCAGAGTATACTGAAACAAATTAAAAAAAAAGTTTCATCAAAATTTAATTTTTTGTGTTACTTTTTACAATTTAAAGTTCTATCTAGCTTAAAAAAACACCCCTTACATAAATATGTTAAGCCGAGTCTCCATCGAACAAAAGTTGTCAACTTTTGTGTTGTGTGTTGGCTACAAAAATTAAAAACAAATATTGGGAACAGTGTTTCTGTTTTTAGCGATAAACATCAAAAGAATACGCTTGTTACAGACATTAATTGGCTCTGTGGAGACGTTTAGTTGGAAACAAAAACAAACATGTCTGACACGTGGACGAACGAATCAATCGTGTAGATACTCGTACAATAGAACCAAAAGTTGACGATTTCCTGAAAAGTTCCCAACATATTGAAACATTCGGTGGAATCGCGCCTTTATATACATCCTCGTCTTATTTAGGGGCCCCATTGATATTGGAACGAGAAACGACACCCCACCGTTCGATTACGTCTCGGTTGCTGGAGCAACAGACGAACTGTAAGTACTTACATTACTTTAGAGATACGTAACACGATTTAATGGCTGAAGGGCAGGCGCCTCCTTCTAATATTACAGGTACACTGCACGATACAACAGAGGATCTTAGAACTTAAAAGACAATATAAATATACTTTATTAGCGCAAAGCCAAAGCTTTATTTTTGTTTGAAAATTTTATGACCGTTGTACATGTGAAAAGTGTGATCACTTTTCACAGACATAACGGTCATAAAATTTAAGCTGCCATGCGCATCGGTCGATCGAACTATAACCAATAAAAGTGGTGTAGTAATTAAAACTAACTTTGGACTATCCTTTACCCTTCCGATTGCACTATTTTATTTATTATGTTTGCGAACATCTCCAGTGACCACTTGATATGTCAGTTCTCAATCAAGCCAACTGGTCAATTCGGTAAGGAGCCCAGCAGGCGTCCCGTCCAGACCCCTCACTGACAAATCGTTCATAGATGATTTGCTTTTGTATATGCTTCATATCTATATAATAATACGTGAAGTAAAAGCTTTGTACCCCCTTTTATATGGAGTGCAGAAAGGTAAAGAAAAATAAGTTGAAGAATGGTCAAATTTCAACCACTAGGCGACCAATAGGCGACCACTAGGTGACCACTAGGCGACCACTAGGAACCACTAGGCGACTACTATTCGTTTAAATCTATTATATAACTTTTCTCGGGTCTAATTAACTTTAAAAAATTGGTCATGTTACAAAAACCATGACGTCACAAGATTAACAAATGAAAGAAAACAGTTTAAAGAAACGCTAAAAAAATGCTCAAAATTGTACTGAACCAGAGAGTGAAAATTTTAAAGTAATTAAAACAAACGTAGTATGTTACACATGATAATATTCCGAACAACTAACACACAACGCCATCTAGTCCCAAACTAAGCAGAGCTTGTATTATGGGTACTAGACAACTGATATAAATACATATATACTTTTTTTGTAATTTTTACATACATATTATACATAGAAAACACCCAAGCTCCGAAACAAATATTTGTAGATCACACAAACATTTGGTCCGACCCAGGATTTGAACCCGAGACCTCAAGCACAGCAGTTACATTCACTACCGCTGCGCCACCGAGGCAGTAAAAAGATATATTTTATTACTGAAAAATATAAAGGTTGCGACAAGCCCGCCCATTGTAGTAATTTTTCTTTGGTTTGTATTTGAATATCTTCTAATATAATTGACGGAGATCGTTTTTTGTTTTTTCGAAAGACGGTCCCCATTTCATGTCTTCCACATTTTATATATTTTTTATCATTAATTTCATCACGACGTGACGACGACTTGAAGACTCGAAGACTTAGAATTGAAGACTATAAATACTTGACATTGGTTGCCATTTCAACAAAAGAAGAAGAATATAAGTACGTTTATCTTTCTCACCTAGCAGAAAGAATTAAAAAAAACAAAAGTAGTACAAATATTTAATTTATACTCTCGATTGTCGGCACTTGATGGAACTTATTCTAAAACATTCCAGAAACAAACTCACTTGTACTTATTCCACCATTATTATTAAGTTTACACCTGCCCGGTTTGATTTTAGAATGTAGTACAAATATTATTTAAAAGTAAAATATGATGCAGACTATAGTTACTTATATTAATAAATTTGTCATAGAAATAAAGTTACATAAAGCAAAAAGGGAATTTAACCAGCAAGCGTGTATTAAAGCTTGATGAATGTGGAAAAGACGCGAGCTTTGCTTTAGTCTCGTGGAAAATTATGTTTTATCCTCTCTACCTATTCCGGACAGGAATAAGCCATGGGTGTATGTATGTATATTGAATATATGTGTATATATATATATGCGTTTTTTATCTCCAAAAGTAAATAGAAGCAAAACCGTTTTCTACATTTATGTAAATAAGCATTTCAGATTACTAACTTGATTTTTATTTATTTTAACTGCGGACATTATACTTATCGCATAAGCATAAGGTTTCATAATATTAAAAACAAATCAATGAATTTACATAATAATAATGTTACTGTTCCTTCTCTTCTGGAAATAATTACCTTCTCCTAGTACAGTGGCATGTATTTTAAAAAAAGGTGCTTAGGATTTCCTTTTCGTAATAATTTAAGGGTCTGTGATGCTCTCACCCCACCGATGTTGTGGGCCCAGCATGAGATCAGACGTCGATATAATGCGACGAAATTAAAAAGGTTCACAGCTGGAAGCTAGAGACAAAAGGAGGATTGACGCGAAATACTCTTATGAACTATGAATGAAATGAGTATATAAATATGAAGATTATAAACACTGTATATTGGTGTAATATTAAAGTTTACTATGTCATTATCTATGTTGTAATATAAGTTTTTAATCTAAGGATGTGAAGCCCTTTACTAATAGAACGACACATGAACTCAGGTCTATGCATGTATTACTAATAAATTTACCTAAAACTAATTACAGTATAAATTATAATAAACTATTGCATTTCATCTTAAATTTAAAATTCTCGTGTCACAATGTTACCATACTCCTCCAAAACGCTGGACCAACTTTCATGAAATTTTGTGAGCATTTTAGGTAGGTCTGAGAATCGGCCAATGTCTATTTTTCATCCCCTAAATGTTAAGGGTAGTCCACCTCAAATTTCTTTTTTTTTTAATTTTTAGATTTTTTTTTATGATACAGCATTAGAAAATACATACATCCCCGAATTTTCAACCTCCTACGATCAACCCCTATTTTTCCACAGCGATTTTTATTGACCCACCCCTAAAATATATATTCCTTTTTATGGCAAAACAATGTTTGTCGGGTTAGCTAGTAATAATATATATATCGCGAATTAATACACTTAAGAAAGTCTTACTAGCTTTTTTTTGAGATCGACTAATAGTTCAACCAGTTTTCCCTGACCTCCACAACTGAATTCGAAGTTTAAATTAATAGTCAGTATATCTGGGGGCTTTTTTCTCAATAAAGATTGCCATTGATAATCATGACAATCATAATGTGTTTAAAACATAACTTTGAAATGCCCGACGTTTTGACCAGGTTGCACTAGCCTCATGTGAATTACACACTAAATAAAAACGTCATGATCAACATCACTTACCTATATTTGAAAGACCTTTGGCAATCAATACTGCGACGAACTTGCGAGCGGACGTGTTTTGAGTGTGTCTTCAACTTTTTAATTTCTAAATAAGAAAATAGTCTCTTTGTCAGTGAGTGTTTTGTATCTAGTGTATAGAAGACAAATAAAAAATTACTATTTGTATAAGATTGAACAACCAGTGGTCAATATAAACCGGTATTTATATTGACCTCTGGTTGTTCAATGGTTTTATTTCCATTTATCACTGGTTATATTGACCAAAGTATTGTAAAAAAACTTTACAAAATACGTCGGTATCTTTTTACAAGGATTGACATAGACAGTGAGGCCGCCAGTGAATCAAAAAAGCTCCTACCCTCATTACCTTATTACTATCCGTATACCGTATCTGTAATTGGATCACTTAATGCCGCAAAATTATTATTGCAAAAATGGCCCTGCCGTAGCGGAACAGACTTACATTTAAGTGGTATCAAGTTCGAATTTAATACACCTGATACGAATATTTCATAACGAGCAGGAACTAACAAGGATTGCAACCGGAAACTATCGTCTTAGGCCAGATTTCTCGCCGGAAAATAACTGGAAGTCGTTTGAAGATAAAATATCCAATATGCTCGCGGCATGGAAGTCTGACAAAGACTCGATTTTTTGTAAATTACGTTCTGACCTATCGGAGGTTAAAGAACAAAACACGAATAGCCAAAATAGAAAAATCAATGGCATTTATGAATAACAGATTTGAAGAATTGAGACAAACTATAATCAAACTTGAGGCAGAACGGCAAGAACATCGGAATCACATTTTAGAACTAGAAAGAAAAGCTAGTGATCTGCAATATGGTTCTCGTTCTGTCCTTATAGAGATTAAAAATATGCCACAGACTGAAAAAAAGACCACTAATGATCTCACTTCTTCAGTGATACGAACATGTAGTGCAATACGAGCTGCAGTAAAACCTTCAGATTTGCGGGATGTCTACCTGGTAAAATGGAATTAACATATCAATTATGACTGCCTCTGTGGCGCAGTGGTAACGTATGCGACTGCTGTTCTTGAGGTCTCGGGTTCGATTCCCGGGTCGGACCAAATGTTTGTGTGATCTAAAAATATTTGTTTCGGAGTTTGGGTGTTTTCTATGTATAATATGTATGTATTTACAAAAAAAAGGAAATATGTATTTTTAACATAAGCTCTGCTTAGCTTGGGACTAGATGGCGTTGTGTGTAAGATGAATTACAAAGCGTCCCGATGAAAAATGAGGTATTAAACGCCTCACGTATATTCTATATGCCTATATCTGAAAAATTAAATAGTGGTCATTTTGGCCTTAGTGGACCTATCACATCGATTTATGTGGCGGAACATTTACCAGGCAGTGTCAGACAGTTATTTTATGAAGCGCGTATGTTCTCTAAAACAAACAAGTATAAGTTTTGCTGCTACCAAAATGGAAGGATTTTTAAAATGATACAATCTAAATAGCTACAAACCCACGTACATGAACACGCAAACATACTAAAACATGCTATACTCACACACCATTACACCAACATAAACACACACCACAAGCACAAATAGCACGTTTCTATACAAACACACACTAATTATATGTTATTTGAGGATTTCAATAATTTTAAATATTTTATAGTAGCAAAGCTATATGAAATACATGGGGTATTAGAGCAGAAGCTAATTCATTTAAATATAAAAAATAATAATAAGGCTATTGAAAGATGTAAAGTGCATGTGATAAAAAAAAAATTAAAATAAATATATATTCGTGAGTGGATACATCTACACACCCTCTGACAGTCACTCACTCATCTATTCCACAGAACCCAAAAAAAATACATTTCTGATAAATGTATAACAAAAATATGATCATCATTATTGTAGCGACAGTAAGTAGCCTTTAAAATTTGATCACACGATTTAATCATTACACAAAAAAGCATTCATAGGGCTCCGTTACAACGCTACAAACATTTCTCACCCCACAGAGATTAGTTCACTTTTCGACTACGTAAACAGGTGCTATTCACATCAAAACAAAAGCGATTACTGTCTCTTATATTTAAAGTGAGGGACGAAAGTTTTTAGTTAAATCGTGACGCGTGACCAGCGCGTGCGCCGCCCCGCCTCACTGGGCGCAACAGCTTTGTGATCGCTTTTCGATTGTAGGGGCGACACCGCTGTTGCCAATCTGTGAAATGTATCTTGGGAAATTAGGCAATCAACAGATTAATAGAGAGTTATTTGTTCTGACGAGGGTTTCATCGCCAGTCTTGTGGGACAAAGTGGGACACTGTGGGACGTGTTCAAATGAACATTATGCTTTACTGACTGCATCTTTCCTATATCGTTTAACGTTTAATTTTATCCTCAGGAAACCCTAAAATCATAATTCTCTATTATATTCATTACGTAATAGGTAACAACCGAATTTTTTAAGAGCTTGCGCTGTGTTTCACCGAGTGAGTGAGGATACTGGAGGCACATACCCCAACCCATCCCCCATCCCTCTCCCCATCCTCCAAAGGTCGGCAACGCATCTGTGTGGTATTGCGGATGTCCATGGGTGGAGGTAATCGCTTACCATCAGACGATACGTCTGCTCGTTTGCCCCTATATTTCATAAATGGGAATTAAGAATGATTTCTCCAACCTTTTCCTGACCACTAAAACGGAGATTAAAATACGTACGGAGAACGATAGTCGACAAGTATCAATGCATACAGACAAGAGGCAAGTTTTGTAGTGGAGGTATATCTATAAATACAATACATGTGTATCCATATAAGTAAAAATAATACAAATTTAGTGAGGGCGAACCTGCCACACATTTTTTTGTTCGCCCAATCGAGCGCACAGCAAAAAATTTTTGTCCAAATATTTGAAGTAATAATTATCAAAGGCTGTTCCACTACACCTACAACGAAATACAAAGCTCCGGCACGGCTGCATTCAACGTTTTAATTGGTGCTGTACTCTTTCAAAACGCTATGTGATATTATGTGCCTTTTATTGAAATTTTAAATGGCAATTTCCCTGAGATACAGTTTACTCTAGTTCAGAGGCCAGAGATTTCACACATAATATATATTGTATACCTTTATAACTTTGTGTCAATAAACCAATAAACAAATTTCGTTGGAACTGGGATTAAACTGGTGTTCTAATTGGTTTATATTTCGTCGAATTGTTTTTAAATCAAATGGCGATGTCTATACTCAGCATTACTGAGGTGGAAAGGGTCGGTTATTTTTTATTATATCGTTATTTGTTTTGTTTTGTAAGAAAGCTTTTTAATTTCATTGGTATTTGATATTATAAGAGAAGTTTTGATGGAATGCCACAATTTCTGAACTTCAAAACACTTTGACTATGTCCGATTATATTGTGATTATTGGCATTTGACAAACAGAGGTCTTACTTTATTTTTTATTTTATGGGATAGGGGACAAATAAACCGACGGATCGCCTGATGGTAAGCGATTACTACCGCCCATAGACACCCGCAACATCAAAAGCATCTAAAGTGCATTGCCGACCTTTAAAGAAGGAAATTTGATTCAACATATATTGTGTTCTGCTTTTCTGCCTTTTGATTCATGACTACGTCAAAGCTTTTCACTCTATTTCCCACAACAACATGTGTAAAGCTCTACATGGGTGTTATGTACCAATAGAGACCATTTGTCCTATAAAAAAATATATTCGTGCAAAGTGTAAGTCGTGTTAAAATGGAAAAATTGGGACGGATATAAATATACAGAGGGGCGTTAGATAAGGCAACCCCCTCTCACCAAGGATCTTTATAACCGTACTCCAGAATATCACGCAGAACCTAAATTAAATAAATAAATAAATAAATATTACAGACAATTTAACACACAACTCCATCTAGTCCCAAGCTAAGCAGAGCTTGTGTTATGGGTACTAGACAACTGATATAAATACTTATATACTTTTTTTTTTGTAAATACATACATATTATACATAGAAAACACCCAAACTTCGAAACTAATATTTGTAGATCATACAAACATTTGGTCCGACCCGGGAATCGAACCCGAGACCTCAAGCACAGCAGTCGCTTACGCTACCACTCGCGCCACCGAGACAGTCAATTGCGATACGTATCAATATAAAAGGTGAATACCTAATTAATCTGTTTTTTCAGAAACAGCAAACCGGCTCAAGAGCATGGTAAACGAACTCAATACTGTTAGCAACGAAATCGGCTTGAAATTAAATACCATAAATACAAAAGTTTCAATAATAATATATTTGGGTAGTTTAATTTCATTTAAAAGCAGTAGACACCAGGATGAACTCAACAGGTGAATTAATAATTCATGGAGTAAGTTCTGGAGCCACAAAGAAATAATAAAATCAAATCTCCCCATTAAATTTAAGAAGTTGGTTCTGGACACTTATATCCTACCATGTCTCACATATGATTGCCAAACCTGGATATATAACATGCAGACGGAGAATAAACTAAAAGTATCGACAAAGGTCAATGCAACGCAGTATTTTAAATATAAAACGGAAAGACAAGATCAGATGTACAAATATAAGAAATTCTACAAATGTTATAGACGCCTTAAAACATTGTAAATAATAATAATAGAAATGGCCATGTATACATACAAATGAGTTTAGTAAAAAGCGGTTATTTTATATTACAAACAGACTCCAATTTTGTTTATTTGTAAAGACTAGCTTTTGTCCGAGGCTCCGCCCGTTTGTATGTCAACCGACATACAACGACAAATCGCAGTATATAAAAAGTAGCCCAAGTCCTTCTTCAAGAATCTAAGTTTCATTGAAATCAATGCAGCTTAGGCATGGAAGTGTAATAGACAGACCAATAAATAAATAAATATTTCGAACATCATACACACAACGTCATCTAGTCCCAAACTAAGCAGAGCTTGTGTTATGGATACTAGACAACTGATATAAATACATATATCCTTTTTTTTGTGTCCGAAACCTCAAGCATAGCAGTCGCATACGCTACCACTGCGCCACAGAGACAGTAAACGAACGAATAGAACATAACGAATACTTTCGAATTATA
Organism: Spilarctia lutea; assembly: GCA_916048165.1. Taxonomy (NCBI): domain Eukaryota; kingdom Metazoa; phylum Arthropoda; class Insecta; order Lepidoptera; family Erebidae; genus Spilarctia; species Spilarctia lutea. The sequence goes on along the minus strand of OU696470.1, from coordinate 24,356,901 downwards.
ATATAATATAAAAAAAAGTTGCGTGTACTAGCGTACACTCGTAAGAAGTGAAACTTCTTTATGACGTTATTTTTCAAAAAATAAATATCATATGTCGACGTAAGGTATAACGACAAAAGACTTATAAACCAGCAATATTCGTGACAATTCTTATTTCAAGTGCAATAAAAGTTAAGGAGCGAGACCTGAGTAAATATTTCGCGATCTGTGGTGTGAATGAAGTAAGTTTGTGGAATGTGATGTGTGTAGTTATTTACATTGTGGACTAAATAAAATAATATTGTTTGTAATGTGATATTTCATTGTAGTATTAATTTGGTCCTGTTTGTGTTTGAAAATGTTTTTTGTTTTATTTTATAAATTTTTTTTGAAGGATTGTATTTAACTACTCTCAATAATGATAAAACATTTTATCATGGCCATGACATTTACCAATCCCTACTCCGCTGGAGAAAGTATACTTCGAATCACGCGTTGTAGGGATAAAAAAAAGGTGGCGCGTAACGGATAAATGTGACGCGTAACGAAAAAATGTTACACTAAATTTTTTGACAACCCCGATAAAGAAGTTTCACTTCAAAAACCCTTCACGATTTATTCCTAGTAGTAGCAATAAACGGAAAAAAGATTCCTATCCAGTGATAGGAATCGAACAGTAGGTATACGAGTACATGCAGTGGGCCGACTCGAACGAAAAATGAAATCAACGAAAAACGTTGGTTAGTGGAGGAGGTCCAATGATAATGAAACATCACTAAGCCGCCATGGTGTAGCTCACCATGCTGTTTTGTTTCATTGTCTGCATTCACAATAAGAATAATAATAAGCGTTTATTTCTCTTCCACAAAGGTTCCTTAACACTAGTACTTATAATAATATGTATTTGTTAATTCCTTTATAAGAGACTGGTATCCGTACTAGGTATCACACAAAAACGGAACAATGAGTAAGTGACCACTATTCTTAAATTGTGTTACTGCTTTCTATGAAGCAGAGTACATTTATTTTGGCAGGGCCTTAAATAAAATAAAATGTGGAACAGTAGATTCCATATACGAGTATATCTACCAGTGGCGATAGTTGGAGAAAACCTCCAAGTAACAAACCTGAGAATATATGAAAGCGGGGGTTCGCCAAATACCTATATAGATATACGTATATATGTACTAGATATTTTGCATTAATTTGAAATACATCCCTGAAAAAGTATAGAAGTTATACATATAGTATAGACTATTAACACTGTTTACTCATTGCTATCTATATTTGTCTAATCGGTTATATACGAACTCGATTGTATTTAAATGTTAAAATATCTACCTTGAAATTATTAGTGGTAATATTTCTTCCTATTTAAAAGATGTTTACAAACAAACAAAATTAAATGAATGACCGAGTTTAGCTCGAGCGAGTTTAGCGATATTTCTTTTATAAATTTTCTAAAAACACACCCTAGCCAGGTCGATTTATCGTTCCCGAAACCCCTTGCATTCTAAGTTTTCGTTCATTTACGAGATTTAGAATATATAGACATAGGTACAGATAAATATATAAGAAATCGATAAGGCCATCGTGTTCGATGTGGTATGTACTTTACTCTAACCTCGCACTCTCACTTATTGAATGATAGTCATACCAAAGCATGAACAGTTTTTTTTAAATAGCTTGGAAAGGTCCCACCAGTCGGCGCGTTGATCTGACCTGTTTAAAATGCGTACGGTCGTTTAGTAGGCCACAGATCAGATTAGGTAATGGAACGTTGGAATTATAGATACATCGTTTGAGCTTCACAGAGGAGCGGTTCATGAGTGGTGTGATTAAGAATATAACTATTGAAAATGGTTCACACACAAAAATATCAAAGGGCATTAGCAATATAAATACATCCTTAGCTTTTAAAGAGGTTACTTTCGTGAAAACCCATAAAGTTTAAATTGTGTTATTTGGTTCTGAGGATTTTAAAGATGTAGTATTTTTAATAACCTAACTTGTGACACAGGATTCTAACAATAGGAGTTTAGTACACATTCAGTATTGCTGACCTTATAAAACAATTTACTGGCAATAGAACATGCACTAAATAAAAAAATATTTTCACGTAAAAACAATGTAATCCTTATTATAGTTTATTCTATTCTGTGGTGTCTCAAATATTTGAAATGAAATTAATTAAATAAATACTAATTTACTAAAAGTTCGCGTCTGCACTCCATAAATTCATAATCTACAACAAAATATAGACCAGTGTTTACGATGGGGGAAAGCGGGTCCCTTTCCGCATAAGATCCTTCTAAGTTTATTCCAAATCTATCCTTGTGCTAGTTGTTCTAAGGATGAAAATGGATTGTGATGTGTTAAATACCCGGAATTTTCCGTATCGATGGCACGTGTGGTTCACGTCCTTTATTGAAGATTTTGCTCCTCCCACGTAGGGAGACAAATTAAATACCACCTGCTCTAAGTACTTGCCCCCTCCTTATTGGTATGCAAAAAAACGCCGTGACCGAACATACGATCCAATGTTAAAAAGTAAATTTCTTAGTTCAACAATCTTTTTATTGAAACCCATTGGAATGATTGTCTATGGGTCGACTAGCAACCGTCATCAATAACCTATCTCTAGTTTTAACTACGTTCAACGAGATTATTCAAAACTGTCTGAATGAAAATTATCGTATAAAGTTTGTTCTTTTTTGACAACTAAAACTTATCAAAAAAAGAAAAAAACAGTTATTGCATATCTCTGGTAGTATTGAATCAATTATAGCTATTGAAATAAAGAGAATATAATTATAGTACTTATCCCCAGTTTTAACTAGGTTTTTTTATTATCGTAGTGGCAGTTACTTCGGCATTGGTGGTAACATTTTTACTGGTAGAAATTTTAGGGCGTATAAAGCATCCCTAAGATTCGGAAATTTCGGAATTCGGAAAAGGTCCGATTTGAAAAATTCTTTCAGTATTAGATAGTCCATTTATCGAGAAAGGCTATAGGTTATATATCATCACGCTAAGACCAAAAGGAGCGGAGCTCCAATGAAGAATGTTTAAAAACGGGGGAAAATTATTACGGGGGAAAATTATTACGGGCGATAGTAGACGTAAACGAGGTTGCGAGGGTCAGCTAGTTACTAATATAACTTGAACTATCATTGCATACTTCATGTTTCCTTATATGACTCTACACTGCCTGATGTAAGGTATAAGTAGAATCCAAGAGCAGTGGTCACCATACTCACTGTTAATGAGTATAATGCAACAAAGCAGTATGGTAAACCACACTGTCGCGGGCTATTGAGATACTTCAGCATCATTGGGCCTGCGGTCTAGCACTCACCGATGAAACACGACGTTACGAGTGTTGTCAAATTTGGTTGGCTTTCTGTGAGAGGATAGTACTGTCCCATAGTTAAAGGAATTAAATTTAACATGACACAAGGGTACAATAGTAACGTAGGAGACAGTTACATCTAGTTGTTAAGGAGACAATACCATGTTTGAGATTTGTTTAAAAATTAAATGCTCTTTAATCTGACAGGTTTTTAAATCTTTATTTGTATTGTGTTCGTGTGGGTTGTTTGGGAGTAGGAGTACAGCTGTGTGTGTGTGTGTGTGTGTGTTGTATTTGGTATTATGAAGACAATATGTGTAAATGGAAGGGCAGAGTAGGCGGGTATTCATGGTGATCACACCAATCGTGTTTTTGATGAGTGTATGTTTAATTTAAATAGTCTTCGTTTGTGCTTCTATTGTGGTTATAAGATACGCAATAAAGTTCGTAGACAATAATAGAAGTCAAAAATGATAAATAAATGAACTAATATTTGAATTGAAGTCAAGTGAGATGATGAAAAACAGACATCGTTCTGGGAGTTATTAGATGCAAGAGAACTCAAATTTATGTCAGCAATAACTTTGGGTCTGACTAATTGCTAATTCATAAAAAAAAAATTAAAACTCAAATAAAAATTACTATCGGCACAAAGAATATAAAATTAAGATCGAAAAGGCTATGGATATAACAAGTGTGGTTTAAAGTAAACCCTACAACAGTGAAAATAATAGAAATAAGGATCAAAAGAAAAAAGAGAAAAGATTGCCAGCGTCAAAAAAGGTTTACATCATAGAAGAACACGCTAAAACGTTTGTGTCTCTGTGTACGAGTGTCTGTGTGTTAATAAAATGTAATGGCAAAACGAGGTCGACGTTCAATGTTTTTATTTTTCTTGATTTAAGACGATAATATGCCATATTTAAAAATGAACAATACAAAATTATGATTTGAACTTAGTAAGAATTATAATGAACTTAGCAAAACGCAGTATAATTTTATATTTATACTAAGTAAAAATGTAAATAACACCTTACTGATAAATTAATTAATAAATAAATAAAAACAAACGAAAATAATTGCGATTTTTTTTTACTGGCTTCTGAGTTTTTGATGAAACTTATATCAGATAACGTATTTCCTTCGTTCCTACTCTTTATAAGGTAACTTACAAACTTGAAAAAAACACAACAAATTATTCTCATTTCATTGCATTGAAACTCACATTATCCATTTACGATTTTTTATCAATATTTAGTAAACTGTCAATACAAATCACATTTGTATTGCCAAACCTATCTACAGGATAATTCGAGCATATTCCCTTTTTTAATACTAACCCGTCAACCGCTCTCTATTTTTCTTGATCACCACACCGTTTGACTTGAAGTGGTGAGCCCACTGCGTACAATAGCGAGTAAAAAATGCACGCGGAGCTATTCATCGAATTTGAGCAATGAAAACACAATAATAATTCTAAATGAATGAATAGATGTGAAACTTCGAGGTTTGGATGTGGTATTGTTGGAATATATTTTTCGATTTCTATTTGTTCGAGTGAAACAGTCGTTCTGTTTCACATTAGTATTTTATAGAAATTTAATTTAAATATTGTTTTAAAAATACTCTGAAAGGATATAGCTTTTCTATACACATGTATAGACTATATATACCTATATAACTACCTGCATAACCGAGCTTTGCTCAGTATTTTGTTTGGTTGTAAAATTTTCTAAAAAATAATCTTAGATATAATCATTTAACGTCCCTGAAACCCCCTGCGTACTTAATGTCATGAAAATCTTATTATATATACAATTGCTTGTTTAAAGGTCTTAGATGTAGTAGACGAAAAAATATAGGGAGAAACATTAAGAAAATATTATATTATATTTATTGCCTACGTATTAAGTATTTCTATACAATTTTACTAGTGTTCATGAATTCAATGGTAACTTATTACGTTTTATACATTCTTTTAAAACACTTTCCCTTAGATAATTTCATAATAAGGTATTTATTGCTTTTTGTTTGGTAAAATCGCAGTAAGGCATATCCACATCTTACTAATTCTTTGATACACCGTTGATGTTTACACGACGGATGGTGCAAGTACTGGTTCAATGGGAGAATTGGCCCACTTAAAGCATAATAGCCCCCACGGCCCCTGTCGAGATACCTCTCGTGTCTACTAACCGACCAATAACATGTTTTATGCTTTTTTTATCAACACAATGACTGCGAGACCCGTCCTAGTCTTAGAGCAGTTTAGGGTTGAGTTCATATTGAGAACTTTCAATATGCCTAGATATTGCAGACCGTATATCTATACAATTAAATAAAATTGTAGTGTCTGTTTGTAATATTTTTACCGTGGGAGAGTCACGCTTCGGCATGCATGGGCCTGCTCGACCGGAGGGATACCACGGCCTCACAGAAAACCGATGTGAAACAGTGCCTGCGCTGTGTTTCACCGAGTGAGTGAGGATACCGGAGGCCCTACCCCTTCCTCATCCCCCAAAGGCCGGCAACGCACTTGTAACGCCTCTGGTATTGCGAGTGTCCATGGACGGCGGTAATCGATTACCATCAGGCGATACGTCTGCTTGATTGCCCCCCAAAAAAAACAATAACCGATTTTAGTAAATGTATATGTATAAGTACACGGAACATATACCATTTTTTTTACATATGTTATTTTTGGAACGAAGTTCCTTATGGCGCGTTGTGTAAGGGGGCTAGACGGAAAAATTGTCACGACACAATTTGTTGACACGACACAATTTGTTGTCACGACACGACGACGACACACACAGATATTTTCGTTTCGTCTTTCTATTTCGAACTTCGTTCCATCCGGGTGTCCCTTGACACCTCTCAAGTTTTTTATTTTGGTATATGTACCCGTCCAAAGATGAGAACAGTGTTTCATGTGAGGCCGAACCTGCGCCTTATAAAGCAGAAGGCAAGTGAAATACCGTCTCGCTCTATTGAGCACGCCAAGCTTCTGCGAATCCAATTTGGTCTTACCCTCCAACTGACCACGAAACTAGACTTCAGTCGATATGTCGACACCAATTATTCCAATATTGGCTGAGGCAGATAAGGAAGTGTCTTCAATACGAGGACAGCAGCGGCAGTTTTTTTAAGGGTAAACGCGAAAACCTGTGTCTTTGGGGGGTTAAATTGGTCTAAATTAAGTCTACCCTAATCTGAGACCTTTCCCTCAACGATGTTTACCCTGTCTGCATGAGATAAGCTGATAATATAACTTTGACTACAAGGTTGGCCTATTGGTTTAAGCGGTCGCCCCGTCGCTCTTCACTGCGCCAAGTATTGTGGGTTCAAAACCCACACGGGACAATACTTTAAATGATCCACAAATTGTTGTTCCGAGTCTGGGTGATCTTTGTGTCCGTTTCATGTACCTATGTTTGTAAAGCCAACTCTCATTAAGCCAGGTTCATAGATATTTCCGACGGGCTGTACAGTACTTTATTATTGGTTATTTCGTAAATTTAACTGTTAATTAGCTTAACTTAACCGTTTAGAAGGTATTACACAGTGCACGCAATAAAAGCTTTCCAAACTAACAATTTGACCCACTTTCCGCACCATTTTTAATTAATACTCCACTTAGGTACTCCTTACATACTCCTCCTTTCAGTCGTAGTGTGACGATATATAACTTAAAGCCTTCCTCGATAACTGGGCTTAGATAAGAGACTTTACTTAAATCGGTTTAGTACTTCCTTAGATTAACACTTCAGCCAACTAAACAAACTCTTTAGCTTGTCAATAATATTACGTACATATAATTTTAAAACAAGTAATGAATCAATCTGACTGCACGGTTGGCCTAGTGGTTTAAGCGCTCACTACGCCGTTTGCTACTAATCCAAGGTTCAAATCCCACGTGGGACATCACTTTGTGTGATCCACAAAGTGTTGACCTGAGTCTGGGTGTTCTTTGTGTCCGTTACATGTATGTTTGTAAAGTCCCCCGCGACACAGGATGTATATTCCTAATGCGGGCGTTGTCTTTTTAAAAAAAAAAATTTAAAAAAAAGGTTGTTTTTCAAATAATCTTTTATTTTGTTTTTTTAATTTTGATGTACCCAGTGTCACTTTCACGACTAATGCGCCTCTTTTGACACCACTCGTATAAAAATACGACAAGCCGTTTAGACTCTAGGGCGTGCCAAAAAAATATACACATACACACACGCGAAAAACAAAACCCTCCTTCTTTCGCAATCGGGTAATAAAGACAGAGTATTAAAAATTGTGAATTTAGTAATATAATACAACATTATCCATAATCCCATTATCGCCTACTGGTAGCTTTCCTAGAAGATTGCCAGCTTTGCCACGTTTCATCTTAATGCCATCTCAGTCACCTTTATGATTGTTTATTTTTAACTGACCTTTATAAGCGTGTTTTTTATTTTTAAACTTTGTACACCGTTTTAACTTCCCTGTCCTAGTTTAGTTTAGGTATTCCTGAATAGGGTAAGTAAGATTAAAGAAATTTCAGTTTCTAATTAGCCAAAGGCCTAAGAGTTCTGTAGTAGGTACTCACATTCTTTTTAATACACCTTTGTTAGCTTCATCTGTTTGTTAGTATATTCGTTTAAATTATATTGATTTAGTAATTAATTAGTTAGTAGTATCTAATATTAATACGACATACAAATACAAAATCTTATAGACAATCTACTAGTTACCTATACTCAAAAGTAGTTATAAGTATATACATATAGGTAATACCTTGATCTAAAATCGTTTAAACAATACTGAAACTCATTTTTCAAAGTAAACTGCAATGGAATTTATTTTACACACTATTTATTCGTCATTTAATTAATTGCACAAATAAAACCATTATCGCATGAAAGCACGATAACAAAGCTAAAAGGCGTAAACATTACAAAACGCAGCCTCAATGCACAATCAATTTAAATTCTGCGAAAATCAAATGCAAAACGCATTTGCGCGATAAAATTTACTCATTGCACTGAACGTGTTAGGTCCAATGAGAATTAAAACCTCAGTTACTTTGGTTGAGTTTGTACACAAAACGAATTTTTGCTTTGAGAGATCAATAATTAGCGGTACCGCGGCGGCCGTACACCAAGGATTTTTTAAACGAAAAAACAATTTGCTGCCGCTTCAGCCAAAAGGCGAAATAACATCACTTTGAGCTGTTTAATAGGTAGGCTGGGTCTTGGGTGCATGGGGCGGGGCAGCTTAGGGAGGGGGGCCCGCTATTGGTGGATAATGTAGAAGGGGACAGCACTAAACGTAGTACCGAGGGTACCACGCTGGTCCCAGCACCATTGTACGGTTGGCCGGCGCGTCGGCAGTGTCTAGCGACAGTGAACAGTGACTTTATGGACAATGTTAGAATTTTACACGAACATTAACCCAGGATTGATGCAGGAGGGAATTCAGCCGCCGCTTGCCTGCGCCGGGAGGACAGGTTAGTGTGATACGTAACCTCGGTTTGTTTGTGCGACTACTTTTCTAATTTGTTAAATTTGGCAAAGTTTAGAAAGATAAGAATAAGAAGTTCTATGAATGTAGTGAAAAAACAATTTTACATTTGTGAAATAATAAATATTTCTTAACACATTTTGTCCAGAAAATAAGATAAGGAAAAACAGTTCGCATTATAATTAATGTTCAAATGCAATTTTAAAGTAATTTAAATCCATTAAATTGCTGAAGATTTCCCGTTAGTTAATATATAATACGTGAATAACAAGTTATTTTACTGTAGATTATTTAATATTTTTAAACTCAAACAGTTACGGAAACTTATTTTTAGAAAAGTTGTCGATCTGTCTTTAATTATTAAGTTTAAATAATGCGAGATCTTTAGGTATTGAATAGTTATTTATGACCAAAACGCTATTATTTATGTTTGTTTGTGCAGTTGTAAATAATACTACCTATGGACAATAACAGGCAAATAGTGTACCTACTTGCACGTCGTGATATTGACCGGTTAAGAGAGAATTATTTCCTTGTTATAAACAAATGGTTTGAAATAAATTCACCTCAGTTTCCTGTAAAAAAAAACCCAGCTCCTAACCTCATCTCTATTAAACAAATGCATTGAAACGAATTCAGAAGTTTACAAGATAATTACTTTAATTCGAGATAAAAGGTATAACATTTAAACCCAACTACATATCTACAACTAGGTGTGTATATTAATACGTGAATAAAATCTTAGTGCCTTTTTAAACGTCATAATAATACTTAATATAGAAGTACAAACACCTCAATTTTTTAAACAAAGTGTAAAGGGAAATCTACACAAATACATAGAGGTTTAATATATATTTTCATCTGTAATGGTACAATAGTACATGCAACACAAAGGTCATGGGTCTCTAAAATGTGTAAGTATTGAGATATTAGGTAGGTGTTCATTAGCAAACATATGTGCTCGATTGACAGAAATAGGTTTTTGTTATGCCGATATCATAGGTAATTTTAATCACACTTCACAATACGAATACATCACCACACGTCTATAGACGTCAACCAGTTACTTTAAAGGGAAGGCAGGAGAAATAGAAATGCAATGATAAAAATAAAAATTAGCTATACGAGTATAATATTGATGTATTGTGTAGTGTTCCTACCTACCTACCTAAGCGCAGGCAAATAAGTGTCGCGAACCTGTAACTCAAAATGAACTCTAACCTAATGGGAATAAATATAATTTTTCGATATAATAAATAAATATATTCTGTTCACTTTGCACTTTTCAATATTTTCACATGGAAGTGTGAACGCCGCATAGCGTTGTAAATTAAAGTAGTAATTAAAAGCTCACAATAAACGGTAGCATGAGTGTTTTAAACTGTGTTAAAATGTTAGTTTTTGCAGTGAAAGTGTATTATGTACATTATGTTATGTTTACGTTTTTACATGAAACTGAAGTTGATATTTTAAAACTTTACTAGTCTTGAACTTTGAACTTGAGCAAATAATAAGTCTTTACCTATGAAATTGCGTTTCTTCAGTACTAGTCATTTCAAATAAAAAAAAGTTTGTAATGGCTCTGTATTCTAAATTCAAATTAATTTTGTTTTAAAACCATGACATTCTATTTACAAACTCAGTCTTTTGTTTTTTGATTAGCGTTGTATTTTCATTACATTTGAACATTTTTCGTCATAATGGATACTTTAAAAATTCGTGTAATTATGGAATATGAGTTCCGTCGTGGCACCAACGCGACACAAACGGCACGTAACATCAAAAACGTTTACGGAGAGAACTGTACAAACGAACGCACAACCCTTTATTGGTTTTCCCGGTTCCGTTCTGGAAATTTTGACTTGAAAAATGAAGCTCGTGGTCGTCCGGAGACTTTGGTTAACAATAATGAATTAAAGGCGATTGTGGAAGCTGACGAAACTCAATCTACAGCTGAGCTAGCAGCAAAACAATATTGATTCATTTGCGACAAATTGGCAAGGTAAAAAAGCTTGATAGATGGGTGCCCCACGACCTTAACGATCGCCAGCGCAACGTACGCGTCGAGACCTGCCTTTCGCTGCTCAACAGGCAAAGAAATGAAGGAATTTTGAAACGAATAGTTACGTGCGACGAAAAATGGATTCTGTTCGACAATTAAAAGCGCTCAGCAAGTTGGTTAGACCCTGGTTCAGCACCAAAGCAATGCCCTAAACCAAAAATGACCCCAAAAAAGGTGATGGTCACTGTTTGGTGGTCAAGTGCGGGTGTGATTCACCACAGCTTTTCACAAAACGGCATGAGCATTAATGCAGATGTGTACTGTGAAGAACTGGAGAGAATGATGGAGAAGCTTGCACATCTGCAACCAGCTTTGGTCAATCGGTCGTCCCCACTGCTCCTTCACGACAACGCGCGACCCCATACTGCGCAACAGACAGTCTCCAAGCTGCAAGAGCTGGGGTTGGAAGCTCTCCCTCATCCGCCATACTCACCAGACCTTGCACCTACCGACTATTACTTTTTCCAAAATTTAGACAACTTTTTAGTGGGTAAAAAATTCAATGCCCGAGAGGCAGTACCAAATGCCTTTGAAGAGTTTGTTGCCTCCCGTCCAGCTGATTTTTACAAGAAGGGCATCAATAAACTGCCAATGCGTTGGCAAAGATGCGTCGATTGCATGGGTGATTACTTCGAATAACAGAAATAAAAAAGTTTGAAAAAATAAGTACTTTCACTTATTGCATACAAAACGGCAATTTCATAGATAAAGACCTAATATATAAATGAAAACCGACTGATTGCTAGATATTTAATTATTGCTAGATTTTAAGAGTGTTTTTTAAATATATAACCTACCTTAGTGGTCTGTATGTGTAGGATAATTAAGGTAGGATGAAAATTATCGTTAATTGCGATTAGAGAGACCTATGTCCAGCAGTGGATTACTATTGGGCCGATGATGATTTCAACCATTGTGTATTGAAGCTAGGGACGGTTTTTAAAGTTGATAATTCCATTTTCAAAGTTGTTGTACACACTTAAAACACTTTTGAAAGTCAATCCACATCAAAATAATTGCAAGTAATAATTATATATGCTCTTCATCATATATCATGTATGTGATGAATAGTATCATATACATGATATATGATAAAGAGCAGAGATCATCATATTTCATTAAATGCATATGGAAGCATATGCATGCTTCCATATGCATTTCATGAAAAGCGTTTAATTTATGGTATTTAACTATTTATCTTTTTTTTTTAATTTGTTGGGAGCCGGAGATCCGAAGTTATTCTCCTCACCGTCAACAAAAAAAGGGCAATTTTATTTAAAATAAATATATTTTAGTACAAAATTAAAACAATGATATTGTGAACAATATCACACACACACGGCCTAATTACCGTCGGGATATTTCTAGTTCAGTTTGATTAATTAATACTCGATCAACATCAAGAGACGTTATAAACCTAATCGCTTAAAGAGTTTATTTGAAAATTTAAGTAAATATTTCACTCAGAAATCATAACTTAAATTGTTATTTAGAATTAATTATTAAATCATATATTTGTGATCCCGCTTATAAATTTCAATTATCAAATATATTCGAACGAATTTAATAAAAAAAAAGTAAACACGCCTGGCTCACGGCCACTGACACAATAATTCAACTGTGATAATCTTTTAATCGATTAATTTTCAAATTATGGATGAAATATTGAATTTGTGGAAGCTTTGCTTTATGTCAAAATATTGAATGAAAAATTCTATCATACAATTTCGGTATCATTTTGTTTAACGAATTAATTGAGATTAGTTTGTGTTGTATTTAGCAAATAGTATATTAATTTAAGGTGTAAAATTAATAGGTTTTAGATTTCAATTATGTATTATGTTTCTCGTATCACGATGTTGCTCACGATGAGCTCCGATGTTTGCACGATCACGAGTTTTGCTGGCGTGTTTAAGATGGGATATAATATACTTATTCTCAAAAATATATTACCATAACCTTAAGTGATACTAAGTGATGGAATATTTTAATCTACAAAGTGCATTTCAGGTAAGATAAGGAGATTTTAATTCAAATAATATATAGATATAATAAAAGCTACTAAAAATATCATCTTCAACTACTAGTTGAACCAGTTTTACCTGAATATCAGTCTTTCCCCGGGACGACTCGCATTGGACCTCCGAAACCCTGAGAGTAAACTGAATTCAAAGTTGAACTAGTTGTTAGTATGTTTGAGGGCAAAGACTTCCCAATAACGATTGCCATAGATGTTAATGACAGCCGAGGCCGGCTTGTCGTGCTCCGAGGCACGGGCGTGAAATACCGTCAAACTTCCATAGTCCGGGCTGCTATTAAGAATTTCTTGAAAGAAAAACCCAATAACACTTTTGACCCAACCCTTGAATCGAACCTGAGATTTCTTGCATACACTAACAGCTAAACCAAGAAGGCCGCTTTAGTAGCTATAAAAGTAACTATAATAATTATTATTATTAAGTATATATTGTTATCTAGTAATATTCTCATTGAAATTGGTAATTATAAATAATTTTCATTATGGTCGAATTTTCCGAAAATGGCATGAAATGGAATATTATCGAATAAATTATTATTATTTGCATTTACAATTAGCTTAACCAAATTTCCGATCTCGTTGAGCTCCAGTTGCTGATGTAAAATTGCGTTAAATAATACTTTAGAAAGTCATTTAACTAAAGAATAACTACACTACTGTCACTTTACAGAGACTAAACAAAGAAGTGACAGCAATATTTTCTACATAATTTCTTAAATACTTTTTTTTTAACCTTATTAATACCAATCCAATTAATTCATAAGCAACCCATAATATCCCACTCAGCTGCTGCTGGGCTCCTCTAAGGAGAGGGTTAAAGCCATACGTCCCTACCGAGTGTGGGTTGGGGACTAGCAAGACACCGTGGTGGCTACGTTTTCTTACCGTTGGATGTTTTTAAGCCTCCAACTAAGCTTCACGACTCCTTATCCTATGATAACATCCGGGACCGACTGCTTAGCGTAACCTCCGAATCACGGAGACGCTCGTGGTATCATGCCACCTGAGGTCACCCATCCAGGTACTACACCCGCGTGGTCGTTGCTTACCTTCGGTGATTGTTTCGAATCACCGAGTGCAACCGGGCTGTGAGCGCCTCCAATTAATTAATACAATTAAAGTCATGGTGAATTTGGTCGGTAGGGACAATGTTTTGAGTTCACTATATCTTTGAATTTCGGAATGAAATTATAGAATGTTACATTTATGCATATATATTATATTGATTTATTTTGTGCGCAATCTCTTCTACGGTACAACAGTATAAAGGTTATAGAAAATATGGGATAAGTTTCTTTTGATGATGATAAAACATGTATTTTGTACTTGCATAGAGGAAAACAATCAGTAACAATTATATTACAAGCATATTATCTCTCTCTGTTTGAGTTAAACATAATTTTATTACAGCATATTACAAGCAGTGTTGGTTTAATACTAACAGTTATATTGAAATTAGCTCATACAATAAAATGAGGTATAAAAGGAGTATCAAAAAAACATTTAAAATATAATTGTAATTGTAGTGAATAAATTGTGTGAACTGTTATAATAACTGGACTGATTTCAATAAAATTTGTAGTGAAGATATTTTTGTTTTTGACGAAGGACACACACACGCGGGCAGAGCAGAGGGTAAAAGCTAGTTTATCACAATTCTTAACTTTATGGCACTACAATCCATTTCTTCTTCTTTCACTCTAGTAAGCTAACCACGTAAGTAAGAAATAAGTTAGAAATAATTTTCTTCAATAGTATTTGGAATGTTGTGAACATTAATAAAGCGCTTGCATTGAATTTATGTTTGTATATTTCAATACCTTTCTATAGCTAAACGACATCACTTAAGCGAGTTAAAGTTACTTTACTTCACGCAATAACTTCGTCTGTGCATTTCTAAACAACACTGCCGAGCCTCGGAAAGCGCGTTAAGCCGACAGTCCCGGTTTTCATGAACACCTATGACAATCGTTATTGGGAAATCAGTGCTCTCAAATATACTGACAACTAGTTCAACCTTCGAATTCAGTTCACCCTTAGGGTTGCGGAGGTCCGATGCCAGTCGCTCCGTGGAAAAACTGATATTCAGGTCAAACCGGTTGAACTAGTAGCCGACCCTAAATAATCTTGGGAATAATAAAGGCTAGGACCATGATGACTGCCCATAGTTTACTTCTAGGAACAAAGTATAAACCTTTTAACACAAGAGACAACTACTCATAATCATTAATTACTAACTTATAACGATTTGGCGTTTTTTATCAACTTGTTAACAAGAGGTTCTCATTATATATATTTTAGACTAGCTGACCCACGCAACCTCGTTGGCGTCTTATATTGCCCGTCGCGTGAAAATTTTCCCCGTTTTTGAAACATTCTTCATTGTTGCTCCGCTCCTATTAGTAGTAGCGTGATGATATATACCCTATAGCTTTCCTCGATAAATGGACTATCCAACACCGAAAGAATATTTCAAATCGGACCAGCGGTTCCTGAGATTAGAGCGTTCAAACAAACAAACAAACTCTTCAGCTTTATTATATTAGTATAGGTTAAGCATCTACACTGTACTGCATGCGTCTGTGATGAGAAAAATAAAGAATAAAGATAAAAATTATCAGCCTATAGCAGTGCACATAGGTCTCTTCTATTGCACAACACTCGGTTAAATCAACCGCTTCTCGTATTCAGTTTCTGCCAGCCATCTTGCGCCAATCATCACAACAAATCAATCAATGTTTTACCCGTTATGCCAGTTTGGTACAGAGTTTTGTTTCAAAATTTTCCTTCTATTTACAGTCCTGTTGTAAAAAAATTAAATAAATAATACCTTGTATGAAATAGATAAAAATGTGTGTAAGAGTCGAAATTTTAAGCAAACCAAGCAAATTAATAACAATCATTATTACTTTAAGTACCTATGGTACGTACCCATTCATGCATATAAGCTAGGACATCTTATGACGTCGACGGCTTATCTTGAACTACAAGAGTTTTTTCCCGGGAACAATGATTTAGATAACATTGTATTGCTGCAAATAATACTATAAATACATACATAGAATGCTTAACCGTTTTAGTATTGAGTATATTTAGTATGGAGTGTCTGTTAGTAGTTTAAGGAGTCATCTCGCTTGAATTTGGTTTAATTATTACATAGGACATTACTTTCGGGGCTTTTTATATATTAGCCTGCGAAACTGACTCTACTCTGCCTGATAGAACGCATGAGCAAAATCTAAGAGTAGTGCTGACCATACTTACAGTGAATTCAGACAATGCAACAATGCAGCATGGCATCCCACACCATGGCGGTGTGTTGAGATGCTTCTGCATTGCATTGGGCCTAGTGATTCACAAAATTGTTGTTCTGAGTCGGGGTGTTCTTTATGTACGTTATACATAAATCCGGCGACACAGGATTTCTTCCTAGTGCCTAATAATGTATCTAGATGAAGTGACCGAACCTTAAAATATAAACTTAATGGGTCAAACTTGCTATACCACCAATATTATTGCGTACAAATTTCGTAAGTTATGTTTACGCGAGAGACAGATGCATAAAAGCTACAGCGGAAATTATTTGGGACTTCACTGCTTACAACATATTGATATTTTATTGAGTTTACGATAACTGCTTGGTGTGTGTGTGGTAATGTTACAATAGATATCATAACGCACCCTGTCGGGCATAGCACAGACTAATTAGCAGAGAAGAAAAGAGATCATTGTATTCAACTACATTACTTGTATAATTTGTACTAGTATTATAAAACTGCAGGGTTTGTTTGATTGAATGTGCTTTCTTGGTTCGAACTGAAAATTATTATTATTGTTGCATAGCTCATTTATCTAAGAGTTACATATGTTTTGGCCTAATTACCACGCTGGGCAGGCGGGTTGTTTCTTACGGCGGCGGCTTATTTCATATTTGCCTTCCTCTTTCAGTGATATCGTATAAAATAAATATAATTAAATAATATATATCATCATCAATTAACTCTTACTGTGATCATCAACATCAATACCTATTTCGATTAGTTTATTTTTAAAATTCTTAATATTTGTGTGATGTTTTTAATTTTATGTTATTTATTTTTTACGATCCCTAACTAGACAAAACTTGTTTAAGGCAACCAGACTATTGATAAACACACTTATATATTTCTAAATACATACATATTACAGATAAATGAAACCCAGATAGAACAAATGGTCGTGTTCATCACACATTTTTTTTTTCTTTAATGATTGCAGAAAACTTACGATTTGTATTTTAATCTACAAAAATAAAAAACATAAAAGATGATAAATGCTATTTATTTTTGTAAATAAATCTTTTACAAATATTTTTACACGTCAGACTTTACAGCTGGTAGTCACATGCATTTCGTAAGACTCACTGTGGGAAGAAATGCCGAAACATACCACAGAGGTGTATTTTATTTTAGTTACTTTTCTTATGTGTCTGAGTCAACTATTATTACCAATTGAATTAAAATACTTAATGAAAAAACTTACAAACGCATTAGTCGCCCCTACGATTTCTGAAAGTTCCCCTCGATTTCTCTGGTCTGCCATCATCAAACCCTAATTTTCTTATCACGAGACCACCTTTAAAATATCTTATTTCCAACAAAAAAATCATCAAAATCGGTTCATAAACGACGAAGTTATCCGCGAACAAACATAAAAAAGCATTTATACGGTCGAATTGAGAAACTTCCTCCTTTTTTGAAGTCGGTTAAAAATTAGAACTGATGTGCCCAGGTTATCTCATTTTGTATTATTTTAAGTACTGTGCAGTTCAGCCTTGGCCACCATAGTTTTGCTTTCTAATAAATATGGTTTAATTTCTCTCAGATGAGAACTTTCTCATCCAATTCTAACAATTGCCAATTAAATGTAATAATAGGCTTTCTATTATTATATTTAATTCTCATCTTTATCATAAATAGCTCTGAAACTACTATGCGCCACTATATTTTGTCTGAGGCTTCGCCCGTGTGTATGTCCTTCCTTTAGAATTAAAGCATCTCCATGCCAAATATCATTAAAATTTGTGCGCGGTTTAACAGACGGACAGAGTTACTTTCGAATTAATAATAATAATTTCTTTATTTCTCTTCTCACTAATACATGCAATAATAATTTTAATTATAATACAAAACAGGACATTTATACAGCAATTGTAAGAGGACTGTTGTCTGAATTAGACGTGAGTCTGTACCTCAGATCACCAGGCGCTCACACGCTGACACATATGAAGTAAAAGGAAACAATGTAAAACCAAACTAAGATAAATAAATAAAACAACATACCTACTGGATGTATGACCTTAAAGTTTGTTTTGCGCCACTGTATGTTTGTTTATTTTGAAATAAAATAAATAAATATTTCGGACATCTAACACACAACGCCATCTAGTCCCAAGCTAAGCAGAGCTTGTGTTATGACTACTAATACTAGACAACTGATAGAAATACTTAGATACTTTTTTTTTAAATACATACATATTAAACTCCGAAACAAATCTTTGTAGGTTATATAAACATTTGGTCCGACCCGGGAATCGAACCCGAGACCTCAAGAACAGCAGTCACATACGCTACCACTGCGCCACAGAGGCAGTCAATGATTAAATACCTTGTTTTATATATTTAATAAACATAATCATGCTTGACAATTTATAATATTAGTATAGGTTCGTGAGCGTTAAACACGCTTTTGGTACACCAAATGTGTGTATGTATAAGTATTATAAAGTAGAATGTAACTAATGATATCTACTAAACTAAATTATTTAAAGGAAAGAAAAGTATAGTATAGTATAGTACAGTATAGTAAGTATACCGTAGATACATTTCACTCTTCGCTTGCTACAAGGATACGTAGCTATTGCGCTGCTACGAGCCTCACACAACGCTCCGTAGACACATCTGAATCAATAGTGCGTGCCGTTTAACCGTCGACTGCGATAAACACTGGTGTGATAACCCATAGCTTTCCACACATCGCGTTAATGCGGGGATATTAGTTGAGAGTTTAATTTATCGTAGGTATTTATTTATTATTTGTTTGTTAGGTGCTTGTACGTGTTTACTCGAATTTCACAAAGGAGATGGGGGGTT
Source organism: Spilarctia lutea (assembly GCA_916048165.1). Classification (NCBI taxonomy): domain Eukaryota; kingdom Metazoa; phylum Arthropoda; class Insecta; order Lepidoptera; family Erebidae; genus Spilarctia; species Spilarctia lutea. Next base: position 24,337,843 of record OU696470.1, on the reverse strand, counting down.
AATCACTAAAATTTAATAGAAGTGAATTATGTAATAATAATTCAAAGAAGTTACATTTTATTCACATTAAATATAAAATTTAAAATTATATCCTAAAATGACAGCATTCGCCCTATCGTGTTACGTTGGTGAGTGCGAGAATGCAGAAGCTTATCTATGGGCCACCATGGTGTGGGTCACCATTCTCGTCATGCTGTATTGTTGCGTTGTCTGAACTCGCAACGACTATAAAGACCACTAGTCTTGGATTCTGCTCATGCTTTCCATCAGGCAAAGTACAGTTAATTTGGCAGGCCCATTGTAAAAAATAACTGAAAGACTTAATGACAAAGATAATTCTCAGTAAGAAAACAAATTTTTAAATTGAATTTCATCATAATCAAGTTCCTGTGACAAGTTATTGCAAAAACAAATGTACAGTTAAACATTAGTCTGATAATTATTATAAACTTATCGCAATGGTTTTTTAAAGTGACTTAATTTCTTATTTGTCACAAAAACAAACACTAAAAGTTTAGTGAATTTTACTTAGGTACCAAATCTATGTTTGAATGCGAAACAACGCAATGAATTAAAGTTGCAATTTGAAATTTATAAATATAAAAATGTTATGTTGGTTTGTGCACGCTTCAAAAACTCAAATAGTTCTGCACCGATCGAGCTGAAATTTTAGAATGATATATAATCCGCATCAAGGATTGTTTTTATGTAATTTTTGCATCAGTCACATATCCGCGATCGCGAAAAAACACGAATAAACAACATAAACGTGTGCGGAGCCGCGGGCAACAGCTAGTATTTCATGTTTATGTATGTCTATGTCTAGATGTCTATTAAAAGCTGTTGAGAATTTAACTTTTAAAGTATTGTCAAACTGTTTAATATAAGCATAGCGATATAGGATATAAATTGACCTTTCATTACTTCGAGTTACACCGATCGATGAACTGAACACAGGCCGATTTACATCGGACGAGCGAATGTTCAAAGTAAACAGACATGACCATTCTATTGCTGTTCTGTCTGTGATTCTAAAAGATTCTATGGAATATTCTATTATTCGACAAGCGATTGTTGTAGAGCGCGCAAACAGATGCATCTTTAGAGAATTCTAGCTCTTAATTCTCATTCTTGCTCGTTGCTATTTTGGCGTAATGGCTGAAAACTCGTTTTCGTTTATACTGAAAGATTAAAAAAGAACGCTCTTGTTCTCGCTCTGGCTCTTTACTCATTTTGTCTAAACTCACCCTTAGTCGAACAAAATGTCTGAATACGACCGCAGGCGATCACTACTTTTCATAAAATTGAAGTTTAGTAGTTGAATGTAGGAAAATATTGGACTTATTTACAAATCATATTATATATAGCTCTCGTGTCGCATTGTTACTCATAAATTTTGAAACTATCCAACCGATTTAAACGTTTTTATTAAATGTGTGTTTTGCTAGCGTGCATAAGGTAGGATAGCTAACGTCACGCTTCTATCAATAGGAACATGATGAACGATACTCCGATGCAGTCATCTATTAAAGAATTAAATTAAGACTGATATTTAAAAAGTACATTTAACAAAAGAAAACGTACTTGCTAAAATACAGCTGTTCATTAAAGCAATCAATTTTTTTTCACTTCAATAAAATGAGTGAAAACAGTGACGGCATTTCTGATACGTATGCGTCTTTTTACAGCCTGAGGCTAACCATTTCAAGCTCGGGGTGGCTTCTAACCGAGCGATATATATTTACATTTGCTATAAGTACTCGCTACCACGCTGCAGGGGAGAGGCAAGGATGGAGATAAAAATCGAATAAGAACATATTTGCACGTCTTAACCCAACACAGACGCAGATTAGTGGACTTTTTATGTTTTAATATTGAATAAGAAATATTTACATGTTTAATTACAGAAAAATATAGGTATGTACAAATACATTTTACAACATTTTATTACGAGGCAGTTTGATATACATTGGTTATTTTTATACTAAAAGTGCTATATTCGTGCTGCTAGTGCCTCTGTGAAGTGAAGTTGATGATAGAGGTCTCATAAAGGCTCGACTAATAACGATTATAATATGTATAAGTTACTTTTATTCACCGGCTCTTCGGCACTTAACAAAGATTCGATCAATGTACAACTGACGTTCATACTATAATTTATTTTCTAGAAATTTGTGTTTGAATATTTTATGTATTCAGTTAATTCACACACTATGACTTTAAATAATGTTAATGAAATTTTCGAGGTCAGTTATAACACTTACATGTATCAGTTATGCCACTTAAGTCTCCTAAAACTTATCGATTCCTAGCTAATTTTAAAGAACAACACGTTTTGTCAATGATTTGGACTCCGGAACATACAAACATGTAAACGTTTATGCATTCAAAATTTACTTTAAAGTATAATGGGACAGTAAGTATATATTGTATTCAATGGCGATTCTTATCAGCTAATACTAAACACATCCAAAATGACGCTCGAAAAGAAATATACGCTCATTACTCACTGAGCGCTGTTTAGTTGTTCATTTTGACTGTAGCAAATAACTCTGTCTTTCAAATTTTGTGATCCAATAAACATTGTAGGAGTTTCTTGTTGAAAATCAATACATCTTAGCGCAAGTTTAGATAAAGCGTTAACAGTAAACATAACTCACATGAATTACATTGGTATTTGAGAGGTGCTATTAGCGGACGTAGTGATGTACTTTATGTTAAAATGGTAATGGTGGTATCACAAAGTCGGTCATCGATTAAGCGTCACAATGACGGTTGTTTAAGGCCGACATTTTGTTAGGAACGTTGATAACCGTGACCGGGGTGACGAGGCACGCCCCTCCCTCAACCCCCGGGGGCGTGTCGTCGCCCCTCGAGCCGTCTAAGGAACGCGGTGAGGCGCCTTATTTTCCTTCAAAGCTTTCGGTTAACTCAATATAGTTGTCTATATATGTTGAACGTTGACTTCGTGGATCGTTTCTGCTTCATTTTGGAAATACTACGCTTTAATCAATAAGTTAGTTATCGGTAAATGAATTGTAATCCTTAACTTTTATAAACAAAACTAGTATACAAAGAAAAGAAAGATACTAAAATTGGTGTAGATAGGGAATGTTTAATTAGAATCCTTTAGCCCTTTCAAGATAAATTTGACTTGATTATAGCCTCTGTGATGCAACGACAATGTCACTTATGTCATGTAATACAAAGGACAAACTGCCAAACTTTAGGTAAGTAAGTAAAGGTAATAGTAGAATTATCCTAATTGAATAAGATCTGACACTGACAGCTTCAACCGTCACGTACCTCCACCCCGATGAGCAATGCCGGCAAGTTTAATACACAATACAACAATGAATTTAATACAATACACATCATTGCAATGACTATTTCCCTGCAAACCGTGTCATATAATATGAAATATTATTGTGGTAGACGCATCACGGAGGCTGGTATTGATCTCAAGCTGTGGACTTTTAACACAGACGACGACCGTACGCGGGCAAGCAAGTTGCGTTATTGAGCAGATAAGGGTTAGATTGTTCTTATTGATTGAGTTCGGCAATAATAAGAAAATGGTTGATCTAAACATATCAAAATATACTATTAATAAAAGAAACAATAAAAATAATAAACTTTCAAAAAATGTATCCTTGTCTTTATTGTACTCACATTATAATGAATTTAAACAAATAGTTTCATCATTATCTTAAACCTCACGGGAAAAAAAATTAATTGAGACTTACAGAAAACATTAAAAAGAAGGTAGTCCAGCTTAGTTACATGAAAAAAAGAATTTACCAAACAGCTGACTAAATACCTGAGTTCAGCGTTTAATAAAATTTAAAAAAAAAAACACATTTCTAACGTACCTCTTTCATTGAAGTCACTCATAAAACATTTAAATGTTTCTGTTATTACCTTATTATTAACAAGTATATTTATATTATGTAAAGGGATTTCTATTGAATATAATCTAAAAGTAAATTGACATTATGTGAATTGTGCTTCGCCAAGTACCCGTTGTGCGGGTGCTTGATAACCACAAAATATTGTATGGTGTTTACTCAGCCAGCGCTGAACAAAATTTATATACTTGATAGCCTAATGGCTGCCAATACAACACCTTTACTATTTATTAAAGTTAAATACAACCTATTTATAAATAAATCGAAACACTAACTTTACAATCCCAACGTACAAATATTTGCAGTAATTAGGTACACTATTGGCCTACTTTTATGATTTGGTGACGATTTATGTAAACTGCTTAAGCGAATGTTGATTGCTAGTACAATAAGGCGAACATATTGACTAATAACTATTCTAGGACATAATAAATCAAGATAAACTTGCAAGCATGTTTCATTTCTCTAGTTGTTTATTTTATTATTATTATTATTTTTTATTATATAGGGGGCAAAAGAGCAGACGTATCGCCTGATGGTAAGCGATTACCGCCGCCCATGGACACCCGTAACACCAGAGGCGTCACAAGTGCGTTGCCGTCCTTTTAGGAAGGAGTACGCTCTTTTCTTGAAGGTTTGAAGGTCGTATTGGTCCGGGAACACCGCAGGCGACAGCTCATTTCAAAGTTTTGCTGTGCGTGGCAGAAAATTTATAACATTTGTTGTTATTATCGTATATTCTCTGGCTAGAAGGCCGGCAACGTACTTGTGACGCCTCTGGTGTTGCGGGTGTCCAGGGCGTCGGCGGCGGTAATCGCTTACCATCAGGCGATACGTCTGCTCGTTTGCCCCCTATATAATAAAAATAATAATAATAATATTTGTTGTTATTATCGTATATTCTTTGGCTAGATAGCGGCTAGAGCTGTGACTAGACATGCAAATTTTTCGTGGCTTATAGTGTGTTTGTTTTGAATCACTTTTTTGCTCGGTTCTAATTATACTTTTTTAATCTTATATATAAAATTCTCGTGTCACAATGCTAGTTACCATACTCCTCTGAAACGGCTGGACCAATTTTTATTAAATTTTGTGTGCATATCAGATAGGTCTGAGAATCGGCCAACATCTATTTTTCATCCCCCTAAATGTTAAGGGTTTTTTATTTTTAGAATAATTTTTATTTTTTCATTTTTTTGTGATACAGCAGATTAGAAAATACATACAACCCTGAATTTTCAACCCTCTACGATCAACCCCTATTTTTCCATCGCGATTTTTATTGACCCACCCCTAAAATATATATTCCTTTTTATGGCAAAGCAACGTTTGTCGGGTCAGCTAGTATCTTATTAAAATGAACACGCTCACATGACTGTTGGTCATTTTAAATAGAAATTATCATAAATATAGACCGATTAATAATGTTTCCATATTAGAAGACTTGCTTGAAATATAATAAGGTCCATCACTGTGGCACTAACATCAACGCGACTTTGTTAAAAGTATCTCTTGTGCGCTACAAATAAATTAGGTATTCCGTAAGTAATTATTTTTTCAATAAAAATACAATAATTTGCAAGTTGTGATAATACGATACGATAATATGAAAAAGGATATTTTCACAAAGCCGGGTATTTTGTTTAAGCTTTATTTTGTTTTATACATTTTATTTTAATTATAAAAAAAAATTAACCATTACAAAAAATAGGAACTCAAGATTCAAAATAATCAGTTGCTGTATATACCTATGTTGGTTTCATACTTTATAGACAAAGATGTATAATGAAACCAGCAATTAAAATATAGCAGGCGAGAACTTTAAGTTGCTTTACCAAAACCGTAAAACAAGACAATCAGTTCTATTCCAAAATGTAAATAATTGAAGGAAAGCCAGAAACTACGTACCTAAAATCAATGCAATCCTTGACTTGAATTCAACAAACTTTGTTAGAAAGTATCTAAGTTTTGTGTTACAGTTACCTTGTTAGCTTCGTATCAAAATCTTTATGACTTGATGAAGATAGTGCACAAAATATATTTACAATACTTTAGTATACTAACTGAATAAGAAACCATTTCTAAATACATAACATTATGGTTGAAATGTTGCCCACAATATCTTATATTTATATTTCAAATGGATTTTTAAGACACTAATGCACTTCATCGGTTGATGTACAAAACACACTTAAAAAATAATAATAAACCAAAACCTAACTGCAGCGCCACCTAAGATTGAAAGCTTGATTAAAATTGTGACATTCTTTATTAACTTAACGTTGTACTTATGTAGCTTTTATGTAAGCGGCACCTTACTACCTACTAGAGCAACTACAGCATTAAATCTTCCACTTAACGTTTTATCAGTTATTGAGATTTGTGCTTAGCAATAAGTACCACACGCTACTAATCAAAGCCTTTTTGCCACAGAGCTCAGTGCGAGCATCAAGAGAGAGAAAATAGTCGAAATCTGTGAAGGATGCGGCCAGAAGATTCAAGATCGCTATCTGATGCGCGTCGGAGAGCTTTCTTGGCACGAACATTGTCTCAGTTGCTGCGTTTGCGGTTGTCCCCTTGCGCACACCTGTTACACCAGAAACGCCAAGCTGTACTGCAAACCGGACTATGATAGGTAATAAATACTTTAAAGAAACGTGCCTTTGAACCTATTATGATATGTTCACTAATTTCCACTTTATCGTATATTAGAGCTAGGTCTAAAAACTAAACTAAGTTTCTCATTGCGAGTGTTCCATTGCGAAATGACAGCGATTGCAACGCGACTAGCTCTGCGCGTATATAACTATGTTTTATATAATATTTCTGTCCCATAGATTGTTTGGTGTTAAATGCACCAGATGCGGCGATCGACTCTTGCCACAGGAGATGGTTATGCGAGCACAGCAGTATGTCTTTCACATCCAATGCTTTGTCTGCGTTATGTGTTGCCAGCCGCTTCAAAAAGGGGAACAATACGTTATCAGAGCTGGCCAAATCTTCTGTCGACAAGATTTTGAAAAAGAAATGTACTTGATGCAACATGCTGAAGATGATATGATTTTGGATGACTCTGAGCGTCCTCGGGATGGCAGAAGAGGACCAAAACGTCCTAGAACCATACTAACTTCTGCTCAACGGAGACAATTCAAAGCATCTTTTGAAGTGAGTCCAAAACCTTGCAGAAAAGTACGCGAAGCTTTAGCGAAAGATACAGGACTGAGCGTCCGAGTGGTACAGGTGTGGTTCCAAAATCAAAGAGCTAAGATGAAGAAAATTCAGAGGAAAGCGAAACAAGAAGGTGATAAAAATAATGAGAAAGAAAAAGATAAGGACGAGAAGAGTATTAAACAAGAGTCACCCTCCAGCGAGCACGGCAATTACCTGGGACTGGATGGTTCCTACTCGGCCTCAAGTCAACCGCTCAACCCTAATTTGCCATATTCTCCTGATGGTAAGTTTTTATAGAAATAATATAATCATATGTACAGAAGTTCTAATAGAGACTTGTTGACGGAGTCATCAGAATAACACTTTAAAAGTGTCTTATACTATATACTCGTATATGTGTATTTATGTATGTATAGCTATATTTACATGTTAGATATCTTTAATTATTTATAAATTGTATATATTTGTAGAATTCTTAGTTTTGTAACATATTTAAATTAAATTTATCGTACTACTACTTTTAAAATACACATACAGTTTTGTAAAAGCCAAAGGTTTAACTGGAAGAAAATGCCTGTGGCATTAAGTCCGCTTTGCGCAACATGTTTGCGGAAAGTTTGAATAAATAAATTAAATAAATATGTAGAAAAATCATAGGACCTAGGCGGGCGGTTTCTAGACTACATTTAGTGCGGAAGTCGTCTTTAAAAAAATAGTCTTTGTAGTATTTTGTTGAAAACTTATAACATTAAATTTAATAAAAATAAGACTAACTGGAATATGATCATCTCAAGAAAAGAATCGTGGTGACTTCCTTAGAATAAGTTTCATGATGGGCTTGTATTGAAAATTATTCTGAGGGATTCCCCTCTAAATTTATTTTGAATATTGTAATAGCAATACATTTACGATATATGAAAATAAAACAATTATATTAATTTGTTTCGAAAGTTGATATAAAAATACAACACGGCTGACACCGCGAGGCGAAGTTAGTCTAAAATAAAAGTAGCCTACCTTAGTCTTCGTGTCGAAATCAGTCCAGCCGTTCCAGCATTTAACCACAACAAACACACAGACATATAGATAGACAGACAAAAAAAAAACAAATTGTTTAAATTTTATATAGATACCATAAACACTGACTCTCCAATAACGATTGCCATAGATATTTATGATAACCGGGACCGGCGGCTTCACGCGTTTCCAAGGCACGGGCGGGAAGCAACGCCATATTCCATAGCCCGGTCTGCATACTCTTGATCTTCAGTCGCTTACGCTGACGACCACAAGACTAACGAGGCAGTCAAAATTGACATAAAAATAGTCTTTAAAACATGTTCATAAAAATGAAACAGAAAACTCCGTTTATCAGTATTTAATAGTGAACTATTTTCCATTTCAGATTATCCAGCTCATTCCGGTGACAGTTTTTGCAGTTCAGACATATCACTCGACGGCAGTAATTTTGATCAATTAGACGAGGGGGCATCAGACACTATGAGTTTGCAAAACTTGGAAGTGCAGCATCACTCTCATCCCCACGCAGCCCATTCGGCGCACGAGCCACTCAACCTCGGCACTGGCTCCGTTGTCAACCCCATAGACAAATTATACCTTATGCAGAATTCATACTTCAGTACCGATCATTGATTTAACGTCAGACGTGGCGCTGTAAGAAGATCCCGGTCTTCACAGCGACTACGCCTGCCATCGATCGCGGACTTCTCCGCCCAATGCACCGAAACTAAGACTAGCTTAACATATACTTACAGTAACACTGCCCCTCAGATACTACCCTTCAACTTTCATAAGTATTACGCAGACCCATATTAACAGTTGGTCTGTGAAACGGGTCATTTGGAGTCATTAGAAAATTCAGAATTAATTAGAAACAGGCATTTAACATTCTAATTAATAAACTGAACCGACTGTTCTAAGTAATAAGTAATTTATTTATTTATCTGGAAATATTGAAAACACAAAGCAATAGAAAAGGTGAGTTTAAAATATGCAAATGTAAAAAAATCGCCTTATCGCTCACGGCGCTGGCTTTCATACAACCATAACACAGCATCAGGTATTTAAAAAAAACATATACCTACGAGTATTTTATAAACTATATGTTTTTGGTATGTGGCTTTTAATTTGAAATTTCTAATGACCTTATTTAAGAATATAATTCCTAAGCAAGAAGATAGTTTCTTGTGTTGCTGTAAGTTCATAGCTGTTATTTGGTTATAACGCTGCAATAATATTATAATATGAACTCGACTAGGCACAATCCCTGGTCTGCATACACAAACTGTGTATATATAAACGAAATATAAATAGTTAAAAGACAATTATAAGATTAGCAGAAAATCATTCTTCTTTTTCCAATGCTAGAAATCTATTAGAGGATTTTCTACTAGAGTTTTTCAATTACATGGTTAAGGACCAGTTTCAACCAAACACGACAGCACGAACGCTGTCATTTTACGTTGATCTTCTGTGCGTGGGTAGTACAGCCTCTGTCGAGCCGGCCCAACCGTGCATAATCAGCGTGGCTCTACTACCTTAACTTAACGTATTTATATCGGCTACTTTAATCCTTTAAATACTATTGAAAACATGTTTCTTTTAACTACCTGACCCTTTATCAAGAACTGATGAAACTGGCCCTAAGTGTTTTCAAAATAAAATGAATAAATAAACAAAATACTTTTATAAATTTAAATTTTCATTATTTGTTCTATCTGCAACAAATGAGAATATGGAGATGGGGAATGGAGATATATACTGTTGTGTTTATCAATAACTATATACGTTACTAAAAACATAGATCTATATTCAAACACATGTTTCTGTTTTGAAAGTTGTGACGTGTCGACAAGACGCCAGATAAAGACAATGTTGGTTAATCAATAAAATGACAACTAAAATCCGGTATTGCACACGTGACGTATCCTTATACATAGTTAAGAACTAATTGTATTTGTAAATATATATAAACATACAGTTAGCAGTGGACACCTCGTATATATACCATTGTAAATAGTAAATATTTCAGATAACACTTTCTAGTTGGTCTCGTTGACGTCTATGGCTATTAAAAAGCACAATCATTAACATAGTCAGACAAACACTGACATCATGAAATTGTAATATAATCTTATAACTTAGGGGTTCAATTGGATCTGTAATATCTATTTACCTCGCAATTCCCATTCTACCTTTCAAAGGCTACGGAAGAAGAAATATTATTCGAAACAACTAATACGATGTACATATTGTACAGGAATAGTTATTTGTTATTAATGAAAAAAATAAAGCACATAATATTATTACACATTAGGCCGCGATTGTAAAATTAGTCACTACATAAGAAAGCACTGTATCGAATGTAGATATCGAATGGATTATAAAGCGTAGAGTGATAAAATTTCAACAACAATATTTACATACAAATGTCAGCAGTACGAGTTTTAGTCAATGAATTATTGTTAGATTTTTAAACTGTATTCAATAGGCAAGAGAAACTACGTTCCTTATTAAAATGCATTTTAGATCTCTTTACCTATACTAATACGATGCTATAGTTTGAATTTTAGTAAAAACATACATGTTTTAAGAGCAATTATTCATTTTCTATATAGTCCGAATGTATTACATTAAAAAGAATGATCAACTTTTCTATTTCATATCATTACGTTATTGTTATTTGTCATTGTTACAATAATGTATTAGCTGTCTATACGTCGAGTGCATATTTCCCGTATTACATAATCCATAGTAATATTATAAATGCAAAAGTAACTTTGTCCGTCTGTCTGTCCTGCATTCACGGATAATCCGCTGCACCGATTTCAATGACAGAAGATACTTTGATTCTTGAGGAAGGACATAGGCTACTCTTTGCTGTTATATAGAGCGATAGTTTTTTTAACACAAAATTTTGACAAGTAATGTCTTGTACATTTCGTCAAAAGAACATTTTAATCGTGTAAATACATATTTACATACATATGTATCTCTATAATTTTCGTAAATAATTACAACAAAATACCTATCGTGCTGTCGTATACCGTTGATGAGTGCAGGGTCGAAGGCCCAATGATACTGAAGTATATCAATAAGCCGCCGTAGTGTAAGTCACCATTGTTTTTTCTACATTTGTATTGTGCTCATGATTGCCATCAGACAGAATAGATTCACCTTAACGGGCTCACATATATTTAAACATATTAAAATGTAGTTAAATCTTCCCAATAGACTGTTACTGTTAGTTACCGACCGTTACTGTTACTTTACTATAGAGAAAGCTGTTTGTAATCACGTATGTTAATAAATATATTAGATGTTGATGTAATTAATGGAAGTCTAGCAGCAATTCTTTCTTTCACTCTTGCAATAGATGGTTGTAGTTCTATAGATGAAAATAAACAAAATTATTTATGAACTATATATAACAAGCTGTGGTTATTTATAGGAATTGTGTTGTAGACTCTGTACATAGTGTATCCTATTATAGAAAAAAGAATCACTTGATTAAGAGAATGTGGACTTGAAACAAGAAGCGCTGTCAACGTGTTAATAATTAGGTGCAATGCGGAAAAATAGAAAATATTATATGACATTGGCGAAATTGTGGCCACATCCTACTACAAAGCCATTAATCAAAAGCTGAATAGAAAACATGTCAGTTTATTTCATTTAACCAGCTTTACCCAACGAACTTATTATTTCCATCGAACGGTAAACTGTTATATAAACCTACATCCTGATAGCCTAGTATTTACACAAACTAGAAATATTTGTTAAACTGTTAAGGCTCCATACAGATAAATACTGCAAGAAAATCTAGTCATGTTGTCTATTAATATGTTAATATATTTCGTTTGAAATAGTACAGTAGATATATTCGATGTAATTCTTGTAATATATGAATAAGTTTAGGTATATAAATTTAATCTAAGTAAAGTATTCAAACAATTCTAGTCAAACTTATTTGAACGTTGGTCCGTTGGTAACAATAACTGAACATGTTACTGAATAATGGACGCATAATTTTATAAATTGATGTAAATTAAAACTTTAATAAGTTGATTGTGTTTTATTGTCTTTTTATTTTAATAGGAACCTAATCTTTTTTTATTAATAGTCTATCAACTTCAACCTTACTGGCCAGTGTCGATGACACTTGGTTACAAATTGAAATGGTTCAAAAAGTTTCTGTGACCTTAAGTAACTCGAGAGATTCTCGTGAAGCTTTCAATTGCCTATTTGTTTTTTTTTGTGATATGGGAACAAAAGAGTCAGTTGATCGCCCATTAGAAAGTGTCTACCGAAGCTTTTGAACGCCTGCAAGTCAGGAGTCACAAGCTATTTTGGGGCAGGAGTACGCTTTTATTTCTTGAAGATCGAAACGGTTCGAGAATACCGCAGGCGACAATTTTGTTATGTTACAAATTCTTAAAAAACGCATAGTGGTGAGTTAATGAGAGGGGAGTGGAACAATGGTCGAAAACTACTGCCGATATGGTCCAAATAATTGTTAGTAGAAGCTTTTGAACGCCTGCAAGACAGGAGTCACAGGCTTTTGGGGCAGTAGTACGCTTTTTCTTGAAGATCGAATCGGTTCGAGAATACTACAGGCGACAATTTGTTATGTTACAAATTCTTAATAAACGCATAGTGGTGAATTGGTGAGATGGAAATGGAAGTTATACCGCATGGAGCGATGGTCGAAAACTACAGCCGATATGGTGCTAACTATTCTTCGTAGATGCTGCATAACTATAGAAAAATAAATGTCACTGAACTTAAGTTCTTTCAATTTTGAATCATCTCCTTAAATTATTCTTAATTTTGTCGGTTAAATCTCGAGATGGCGTTGATCACAAATATAGAAGTAATTTTGAGATAGTCGTATTCGCTTTTTATCAGAATATTTTTCGAAAATACTATAGCACATTTCGTGTTGATGGCAGTGCTGGATTAACCCTTAAGCAAATTAAGCAATTGCTTAGGGCATCACGTCTTGGGGGGGGGGCACCAGCACCAGAAATAGCAAAAAAGCTCGATGCTTTATCAATATTGTACATGGAGTCAGATATGCTAAAAACGTTGGACTTAAAAACTATTTTCCGCGAATTTAATGCCCGAAAAAGTCGCAAGTCGTAAATCAATAAAAAAAATTGAAAATGCTTTGGCTTTTATTGTATGTAATACCTTCTCCACGTATGTCTTTCGACCTTCATACATATTCTAAGGTACGTAATTTATGATACTAGTTTACTTATGGATAGGGGGGCCCCAGAGGCGTGGATTGCTTAGGGCATCAAGTAGTCTTAATCCAGCACTGGTTGATGGTATAAATATTCAGTCCAACCCCTTGGTTTCGGACTGCCCAAGACCGGGATTAGTTGGCGGAGGCCTCGGTTGTTTTAATAACAGCAGTTCTCAGCAGGCCCATGATGGTTTCCTCACGTTAAAAAAAGGCCTTAACTAAGCAGTGGACAGCAATAAGTTAAAGTAAGTAAATAGGTATATAGATGCAAAATTATACAGCATACGGAACCAAAATGTCTCTATAATGTACAGAGTATTTAGTATCTATAACAATACGTAAAAGCAAATTTCATTAAATATATTCCTTTTTTAACAGAGGACTAACAGACACAACATATTTTTGGATAAAAAGTCCATAAAGTACCCTAACTGAATTCCGAAAGTACATGGTCTACATATTGAAAAAAAACTTAAACATGACTTCAAAAAGCTAAAGGCCTCGTGTAAGATGACACTAAAGTTTGACTGGTAGGGAATGCCCTGGGCATTAAGTTCGTCGATTTGCAAATGTGCACAAAGGCTTTTTTATTAAATAAAGTCTATTGAAGGACAATTAAAGTTGTAAGTAGATATATATTAGTCGATTATATAATACAAGACATAAAATAACTAACGGCTTACCTTGAGATACCACACAGAACAGCTATGTTAAGAAATTTTCTTTTCTATTACTTTTTAAAAAGAAAATACCACCCGAGATGGAGATTAAGAAAGAAGTTCAAGCGCCCTCTATATTATGATGCTTGTATTTGTTACTTGCACCCTATCACTACTGTAACTCTCCAGTAAATTTCAAGATGGCGTTAGTTGGTCTACCTTAAATGTGTATCTACTAACTTTGAACCAGGTAATTATTAATTTAGATCATTTTTCGTTCCCTCTAATTTATTTTGTTATATTTAAATAACACGATAATTTATACTATATAAATGAATTAAAATTTGAAACCTAAACTGTACAAATGAAAATAACGTCCCAGAGTTTACACCTCATCTTTAACATACAAGGTGTATCTATAAGGTTTTAGACCACCGTCACATCATGTAGTCACATGTATTGTACGGTAAATCATAAGTGACAGGAGATGGGAAACAAACCCAATTGTATACAAAACCAAAACCGCCTCGCTCCCTTCAACCAAATACCAGTTGTTGTACAGCACTTTACGGTGTCACGACATGCACCAATAGAAACGAGTGAAAAGATAAAAATATATCAACAACAATGAAATGAAACAACTAAACAACACCAATAGAAATTAAAAGTTCAAACAAATTTATGTTGATTATTTGATACCACCTCTAATACTGTTACCGTTGTACCTTTTTTTATATCTACAAAAAACTAATGTTTCAACAATCTGAAAACAGATTTTTTTGTAATTACAGTAAATTTGTCGCTCTTCACATCCACTTCTCCGTAAATTCTGTTGTAAGTTTAGGACAAACGGCATTTGTCTGAGAATTACTTCAGACTGATCCTGGCAAACGGCTGATGCAAAAACTCAGCATTTACAAGTGCTCGCCTGGGCACTCGACGTGGGACTCGCAGGCTAAATTAATTTTAAAAGTGATGGACAATCGGACTTATTCCGTAATAATAAATAAATAAATATTTTGGACATCTAACACACAACGCCATCTAGTCCCAAGCTAAGCAGAGCTTGTGTATACTAGACAACTGATATAAATACGAGTACATTTTTACTTTTTTTTGTAAATGCATACATACTATACATAGAAAACACCCGAACCCCGAAACAAATATTTGCAGATCATACAAACATTTCGTCCGACCCAGGATTTGAACGCTGGCTGTTAATTTTGTGACAAAATAACAGTAGAGCTTGGTTTAGGAGTGAAAATGCAATGTACAAAACATAGAGGGCGCTCAAACTAAAATTCGCTTATACTCTTGTTTTTTTTACATAGTTCGACAGAGTTAGTCACAAGGTTCCGTAGGCGTCTGTGGTTCTTTGTTAAAATAGTAATGGGTTACTATTGGGCAACTAAATGGGCAACGCACTTGTAACGCCTCTGGTGTTGCGGGTGTCCATGAGCGGCGGTAATCGCTTACCATCAGGAGATACGTCTGCTCGTTTACCCCCTATGAGACCATCTGTCACTCTAACAGAAGTAGGCCGGGGTGGTAGCGTTACACACCACGGATTGCGCGCGCCTTAGTATCGTTAGGGTTCAAATTCATGAGGGATCATCTGCGTGCAGTGGATGGCCCGAGACTCGTCGCAATTCCTAGGTTTTTCTTTCTAGTGCACACCTGGTTGGCCGGTTACTATTATGGTATCTAAGACGGTGTGCAGTTTTTGATCGGTTCGAGTCCGACATAACCACCACTCAAGTAGGTGTTATTCGTAGTAGGGGATATTCGTAAAGAAAAAAGGCCGGTGTGTGCTGTTTTATACCATAGATTACAGTTGCTTTGGTGTAAGACTATGGGGAAGCACCTATGTCAGCGGAGTGATGGAACAAGGTGTCATCGGAAAGATGAGGACATACCAGCCTGGTAGCCACATTTAGGGGAATATTAAGAGTAAAATAAAAATGTACAAAATAAAACCACAACTTTTCCTAACCTAAGACTTAACTAATTTATTTACAAATTATCATCTAAACTTAATTTAGTATATTATTTAATTACATAGCTATGTCATAAACAATTTAAAATCTTAATATATTTTATTATAGCTTACGTGACATATTTCTTAATATACATGGCGTACACTACTATACATACAAATAATTATTCAACTATGTAAACTTAACTAAAACTAACTAACTACTACACATCACATCCCTACGCTAAAGACATATTATATATAATATAATTACTGTTAAATGCTACTTTTTACAGGCAAGTCCTTGATTCTACGAGGACTTGAAATTATAACTAGTGCGTGAATAATGAATTTGTACGCTATGAATATAAGGCATTTCCTCTAATGGGAAAGTGACGTGAATAATGAATGTATACGCTATGATTATAAGGCATTTCCTCTGATGGGAAAGTGACGTGAATAATGAATGTATACGCTATGAATATAAGGCATTTCCTCTGATGGAAAAGTGACGTGAATAATGAATGTATACGCCATGAATATAAGGCATTTCCTCTGATGGAAAAGTGACGTGAATAATGAATGTATACGCTATGAATATAAGGCATTTTCTCTAATGGGAAAGTAACGTGAATAATTAATGTATACGCTATGAATATAAGGCATTTCCTCTAATGGGAAAGTGACGTGAATAATGAATGTATACGCTATGATTATAAGGCATTTCCTCTAATGGGAAAGTGACGTGAATAATGAATGTATACGCTATGAATATAAGGCATTTTCTCTAACGGGAAAGTGACGAGGTATGTATTTTATGTTATTACTACTGTACCGTTAATAAACACACAAACGAGACTAATAAACCGCACCGTATAGAAAAGAGGCACCTGTGTTGAGCCTTAGAAATAACAACCAAGGCTTAGAGTCACGAGTTTGGTTCGATATGAAAAGAAACAAAGTACTCAACACAACGCATACACTATACGCTACGACGCACCGGGGTCTTAAGAAAAAGACCGCGTACCACGAGTAGCACACTGGAGACAGGCTGTTTCCCCAGGTAGTATAGCACAGCCAGGTCTTCCTGCGGACAGGGTGCTTTAAGCCGCTATTGCAAGTCTCTATCTTGCAGGAAGGTGGCCACAATCTTAACTATTCGACGAGGATTAGTAGATGTGGACAGCTTATACAGCAGGTTGCACTCCGCGGAGAGGGATTGAAGGTTAAGAATACTAGATCTTCCTTTGTGCCTCCAGGTTGGTGAAGCGCGTACAGTTGTCCGAGCAAATTGTCCTTCCCGTGGTGGTGTTAAGAGCTTTCTATGTCAGCGGTGGCGACCAAGTTGTCACTCTAAGCTAAGGTAGTGCTCCTAGGTGTTATTAGATCAACGGACTTAGTCGCCTTCATGTGTCTTTAAGTAAAACATATACCAATCATTGCCTCAAATAATCAAAAAATAATAAACTCAATTTAAACGAGCTGACGTATCGCCTGATGGTAAGCGATTACCATCAGGCGATGCCAGCCTTTGGGGGATGGGGACGGAAATGGGGCGAAGGGGGGAGCGGGTGTTGGGAATTGAAAGGGGGGGGGCGTTAATCGGTGGATTGGGGGGGGCGTATGGGCTTCCGGTATCCTCACTCACTCGGTGAAACACAGTGTAAGTGCTATTTCACACCGGCTTTCTGTGAAGCCGTGGTATCACTCCGGTCGAGCCGGCTCATTCATGCCGAAGCGTGGCTCTCCCACTCTATTTTATTGACAATTCATTAAAATTATTTTCCTGAAGTTGTATATTTTCTTTGAACAATAAAAAAGTTCCAAAAATATTCTGAATTTATCTAATGGAAGCTTTAACCTTTAAACAAAATTAAATGTCACGAACTGGGAAATGTTGTTGATGTCGAAATTGCGAAGAAATGATTTGTTTATATTTTCTATTCTAGTGAGGTAGGTAAAAAGGCCCAAGTCGAACTGCGTCTCATGATATTAGTCTTTGTAACCCACTCAAGCCTCACTCCTAAGTGTCATTTACAAGGACCATCTAGAATTCTAGACAAACCCTTCAAAACTATATATGAGACGGATTCGCACCTGAAAACGTACGCTCGTGTTACTGTTGACTGAAAAGAGAAGATCATTTCAGGCAATGAAGAACAAAATTAAACATACTTTGGCAGTGATGATTGTTTAAAGTAAACATTCTAAATTAATCAGAAGAGGTAGAAGATTTTACCAGGCAAGATTATTAGAAGTTAGACAGATGAATCTAATGGTGTACAGTAAAGTTCTAAATAGTCACAGCGTGCGAGCATACGTGTGAGGTAGAACACCGGTATGAGTATTGCTAGTGTACTAAACTATGTAACAAGCTAACACACAAAAAGTTAACATTACTGATGGAAGCCCAAAATAAGGCAGTTTGAAACCACTATCTATACCTATTATTGCTTAACTATTCTACATGCGGTGGTAATGTTTAACTTTGCTTAAATTGTCCATCGGCGCGAAATAACTTCTTATGTAAAATTATAAATATTCTAGGAGTGCGACAATCCGAAACGATGATATAAATAATAAGTGTAGAAATGAGTGTGTGTGTGTAGAAATGAGATCAAACTTTTAAAAATGATTTTAAACTGAACACTTCAAACATTGAAACTATAAGAGGTTAAATTTACGCCTTTGGACATTAATACTGAGACTTTTACACGACACCAAAACTGTTTGGGAGATGGGCTGTTGTTACATTCAAAACATAAGCCCCGCCAGATTTACTTAACGCTTATATACATTCTAGATATTCTGAAGCTATAACCGGCTAGGCTAACAGGCACTTATTAAAGGCGTTTTCATTACAGTGAAATCGAAACAAAAGGTTGCAATTAATATGTAAGTCAAATAAAATATAACTAGATAAACAATTCAAATTACAATATCCTAAAAAAAAATTAAAGTAACAAACGGAATCTTAATGACAACTAAAAGTCAAAAAGTAATGTATGGACAGAAACCAATATTAAATGCTTAAACAACTTTTAAACTGGGGCATGGTGTTACCCCCCATTTGAAATCACTGGGATTAATGGAAGGATTAAAAATAAAAAAATATAACTTATCATTAGTATTAAAAAGGAGCACATCAAAGAGATGGCCTTGGAGAACGCACGATGATGTTGACGCGCTCACGTGGGTGATGTTACCCTTCGAATAGCTCCTTGATAGTTCACTAACAAATGATAACAACAGCACAACGTTCCCCTTCTTAAACACTATGACACCAATTCTGAACAGGTGGCTGCCGCTTCGGTAGTAGATTTGAATTCACATTGCCCATGAAGCATATAAGCGATTCATGGTTACCTGAAAGAAAAATTCTGTGTTAAATCGATTCTCCAAGCTCAATGGTATTCAAGATAGTGGCCTCCCGCCTCCAAGAAATTATCGAGTTAACACTCTGGAAATTTGTTTAATTCTATTATAATGACAATTATTACAGATGGAAGATTCCATCTAAATCTAAAACTCATTTAGTTAACTCTCCTAAGTATAAGGAAAAAATAACGAATTAACAAATACTCATTTATTATTGCGTCCAATAAATTTAAATCCTTAACAATCGAAAGATGTAAATGTTTTAGTTGAACGTAATTCGTGTACCTTTGCGTTCTAATTTTCATTATCCCGGTCCACTCCTCGATCACGCTCAGTGCAAAATCTGCTTGAGGTGCCTGCAACTTGTGGGTGGTGAGTATACTGCTCTCCCAACGCATTGATACCCTTGCATCTGCCAATGCTTTCATCCTCAATATTATTCAAATTTGGCTTCTGAAACAGGACATGTGTATATGTAATAGGGTAAAACCGGAATAGATGCCTCACGTTCAAAAAACATAACTACCCAAAATCGCAACTAAGACTTATAGTATATAGTATAAGTAGGAGCTGCTGTCATCCTGCACCTAATTAATCTACGAGCTGTCATGCTTTGAGGATATGTTTTGCTCATATGTGTATTTATATCCGAAATGAGCTTCACTAACACGTAGAAATTTTCAAAGTTACTATTTTAACGTTGTATAACTTTATAAGTAGTAATAAATAGTGTTATATCTTTTATATAATACACTAGTTCATTAAGTGTGCACCTAAATGTAAATAGATGCTATTTTGTTTTAATTTATTTAGAAAAATAGCTGGGTATCTATCCCTATCAAAAAGGATAGTTGCCCTTATTTTTCAGAGGAATAGAAGCCCCTAAAGCATCTCTCCCCGTATACCCGTATATATTCTTGCATAACTACAGTCAGCTTTCGATGAAATTAATAAAATAACCTTGGGGATAAACGAAATATTCTGATGATTTGGGATTCCATCTAGAATAATGCGAAGGCGTTTTGTTGCAAAAAAAGCGTACGTGTTTCCCTCCCGCTATGAACCCGGGTCCTTTAAGCGGAGCGTGAAGAAGCATCTCACTAGGCCGCCATAGTGTGGGTCGCCATGCTGCAATGTCCCTATTAGCATTGAGGATGGTGACCACCACTCCTGGATTCTGCTCGTGCTTTCCATCAGGCAGAGCAGAGTAATTTTGGCAGCTAAGACATAACAAAAAACAAAAAAAAAAACGTCATCCCGAAATACAGGATATTACGAGCTTGTATTTAGCTTATCAGGTATTTTAATTTAGGAAAACTTCACATTTTGGGACTGCCTCGTTGATCTTGCGGTTTGCGTAAGCGACTGCCGATCAAGTGGTCTCAGTTGCGAATTTTGGGTCGGACTGCTGTTGGGGTTTTCTTAAAAGTTCTTAATAGCAGCCTGGAGTTCGAAAGACGACGGTGTTTCCCACCCGTGCCTCGGACAGCACTTTAAGCCGTCGGTACCGGTTGTCATGAACACTTATGACAATCGTTATTCAGATGTCAGTGTCCTCAAATATAATGGCTACTAGTTCAACCTTCGAATTCAGTTCACCCCCAGTGTTGCGGAGGTCTGATGCCAGCCGCTCCATGAAATAACAGATATTCAGTTATTCCACGAAGAACTAGTAGCCGACCACAATTACTCTTGATAATAAATAATATTTAATTTAAAAAAAGTATAATTATGTTTGTTGAAACTTAACAATTAATATTTTATAATAAAAACTAAGATTTAACATTTTTGTTAAACAAATTTTATTTATGGTTGTTTGTGTCATATTAAAAATAAATGTTTTTCGTAATTCAAACCATGTTTCTTGGAGAATTGCTATTTTATACAGTATGAAGGTCATCTATCCCACACCGTACGCACCTATCCTCCTTGTTATTTTCATGGTGGGGCAACTATCCATACAGGTGGGCGTCTATCCCGTAAAAAAAGCGTTCCACGAAAATCTACATTTTGCTAAATTTGTTATTAATAGGGCAGCAAAAACAAATAATAATTAAACTTAAATAACTAAGCTAGCAACATGCACTAATAACATACTCGTACACCAAATTTTAAAAATTATGAAGGTTTTTCAAAAGTCTATCCCGGTTTTACCCTACTTCAAGGACGGGACGAACCGCAACGCGTTACAACTGGCCTCAGACGTAATATATGAAAAGGACACTGGCTCTAAAATCAAAGATTGTGACGATCTACATGAACAACGAGAGCGAAAATGCTGTCCCGTTCATCCAGCCTAATCGTTAACATTAATACGTCAGTAAATAATAATTAGAAACAATAAAATGTATTATTCATCGTTATCTCATAAGTCACATTATTTTATTTTTGTTTGAAGCTAAGCTAAATGTAGCCTTCTGTCAGTGCACTAACATTCCCCGCAACCACAATCAATCAATACCGCAACAGACGCTGCACCAAACGAATGCGCACAAATACATTTTCCAAAACTTGAGTTCTCTCCCATCGTGTTTCTCGCTCTCACATGTAGGTCATGCAACACTCAACTGTGTTATCTAAAATAAATGACCTGAATTTTCGAAAAAAAAAAAGTCCGTTTTAATTTTCACTTTGAAGAAAATATGTTCAAAAATTTAACGGGGAATTTATTTAACATTGGTAATATGTACGTAATGTAAGGCGAATACATTTGATACTTATATATTTTAATTTTTAAAAAATCGATATATAAATAAGTGAGTCACGCTTTGCTGCATCTATATTTATTAGGGCTCCGTACCCCTAGGTACGTACGTCTGTCACTAGGCTTTATCTCTTGAGCCGTGACAGTTAGACAGTTGGAATTGTTAAACAGCAACAACAGCAACAGGGTCCCACTCAATGACCTGACCCAAGTTAACATTTAGGAGTCAAACATTTAGTTATTTAACGTTTTGGATAACATCACGATTAGTTTAGTATCAACAATTTAAAACTCACCTGATATTTCCTTCCTGTATCAGCAAATTGGTGTGTTACTTGAGGCACTTAATCTGAGGTAGCATCAGTGCACGTCACTCCCAACTGTCTCTACTGCACTGAATGATAAATCTAGGTCCTGCGGCCATGCGCGATGCAGCTCGGCTATCCCGGCTGAAACCTAGTCTAATCGATATTGCAACGCCTCCGTCCCCAACACAAAGACCTGCGCATAGTATAATAATGGGCACTTAGATTCCTTACAAATTATTTTCGAACATTTTTATGTAAATAGCCAACCTTAAAAATAAAATAATTTTGATAAATGCAAAAAGTAAAAAAACAATCATGAAAAGTGACAATTTGGTTTAAAACATTGGCAGATCTGTTGATTCAGTGGTTAGTGATCCTGAATGTTAAGCCGTGGGTTATGCGTTCGATTCCCACGCAGGAAGAATATTGTGTTATGAGCATGATCATTTTTTTGTGTCTAAATGTAAATTATTAGTGTTATTTTTATTATATATTAAAAACAATTTACGCCTGTGTGTATCCTGTGTCACTGGGAACTTTACAGACATACATGGAACTAACACAAAGAACACCCAGACTCAGAACAACGATTTGTGGATCATACAAAGAATTGTCCCGTGTGAGATTTGAACCCACAACACTTGATGCAGTAGAAAGCAACTTGGTGACCGCTTAAATCTTTTTTTTTAATGTGTGTGTACACCCACTGGCCCTCATCTCACCGGGGTTTGCGGCCGGGTTGGAATTGGACCGGCTAAAACCACACTGTCAGCCATCATGTCACTAACACATCCGGAGCAATCGACAAAAGCCTCTTCCAACCTATTCCATTCTTTCCTTTGTCACTCTGTTCTACATGACTCCTGCCACTGGTCTAATGTCGTCATCCCATCTTTTTTGCATTCTACCACTCTCTGGCTTGGCTTGGCAGTCTCATATATAAAGAATAACATTAAATCACAGCTGCAACCAAGCGCAAGTAAAACTTCTAAGCAAAAAAGGCTCATCACCAATCAATCTTTAGTCATCCATTGCTGAACAAAGACCTAGAAAGGAGGTTTACCTTAATAAAATTCTTCTTAGTATTTATAGAGTCTTAACTAAAACCGACCGACCTTTTAAGTACCTATAACATTGTATAGAATTAAATGTGGAAAGAATCGGGGAAATTGAAATATTAGCTTTTGACAGTGATAAGTATATTATACCCTATGTAATGTATAATGTTTTATATCTTCCACAGTTAAGTGCAATTTTATTTTCACTATCTTGTGCAATAGGTCACAGTTACACAACTGTTAGTGATTAGTATCGTTGTCAATTCGTTTCCGAGTTTATATTTTATGGATTTTAAGATTATAAGTCGGTTGAATGATAAACATTGTTCAGGATTTGTATATTTATCAAAAATTACAGGCATGTTGTTGTTATGTCCCTGCTAAAATGACTACCCTGACTAATGGAAAGCATAAACAGAATCCTAGAGTGGTGGCCATCATACTCATGGCGAATGCAGACAATGCAACAATGCAGCATGGTGACCACCATGGTGTGTGTGGCCTCGTGATGCTCCTGCATCATTGAGCCTCTGGTCTCGCACTCACCAACGAAACATGACAGCACGAACGCTGTCATTTAGAAAACAAACATAGGTCAACCAGTTTCACTTCGGTAAATTACAATACGCTTAAAATAACACGTTAAATTGTAAGTATTATGTTATGATTCCTAATCTTTCGACAGTTTACAATCTCGCAAGATATATACTAACGGTTTTGACAATCTGACAGTAACATATGGACCAGTGCTAACGGCCAACCTTCCAACATTGCGTATACTATTTTGAAGAATGCATTTTTACATGGAAATATAAAGGAAGAAGTATATCTAGAGAAACCAAAGGGTATGCAGAAAGATGGGAAAGTGTTAAAATTAATGAAGTCACTGTACGGACTGAAGAAGACACTGAGTTATGCTCATATAGAAGAAGAAAGAGAAGAGAATTCAAGAAAGAGAAAGAGGGTTCAAACTTTATGTCCTCCTGTATTTCAAAGACATAATATTAATATCTGAAGATAACAAGGAAATTGAAAACTCAATGACATTTCGAGAAATACCTTAGATGAAAGATGTCAATGCTTCCATTATTACACATCCCATATTTGGGTATTAATATAAAGAGGAAAGAAGAAATGATTAAACTAGACCAAGAAGAATATTTGAAGAGAATACTACAATGTAATGTAAAGTAAAAGTACATAATTAGAAGATTGCAAACCAGTGAGCACACCCATGGACCAGGACCACCAGGATTCAAGATAGACAAGAAAAATGAAGATGAAATTCATTTTGGAATGGAGGAAGGATGGGATCGAGATAAGTGCATTACTACGACTTTGTTAACCCCTAAGGCAGTGAAAAAGTGCATCGGAGTTTATATCAATTTTTTTTTATCTATGGATTCACTTGAGAATTTATGTATAGGTTTCTCAATTGATATAAATAAAGACTAAGAAAAAAAATCCCCTTAGGGAGTTAAATTAGGGGTTGGGCGTTTGTATGAAACTTTTTATTTCTTCAATGGATTCAAAAAAAATGTTCCTAATCACCGAGTACAACTGGCCTATGAGCTACGTTATAAAAAATATTGTTGCAAACAATTCTCGACTTTGATGACATTTACCTAAAAACGTGATTTTTGGCGTTTATAAATAACGTTGTTTATGAATATATTAAAAATAATGAAAATGGTGTACGTCCATAAAGTCGAAAATTCATTGCATCTACTTTTCATTGTCTAGATGTAAAAACTATTTTAATGAATAAATGCAAGCTATTCTCGAC
The DNA here is from genome assembly GCA_916048165.1 of Spilarctia lutea. Lineage (NCBI taxonomy): Eukaryota > Metazoa > Arthropoda > Insecta > Lepidoptera > Erebidae > Spilarctia > Spilarctia lutea. The sequence continues at coordinate 24,312,622 of OU696470.1, read as the reverse complement.
CTTATGAACTTACATAACATCCAATAAAAATTATATATTCATGTTCAACATCATTTATAAATGCCAAAAATCATGTTTTTATGTAAATGCCGTTAAGGTCGAGAAGTGTTTGCAGCTATATTTCTGTACTTGTATGTGTAAACAATATAAAATACATATGTGATCTTCATTTTTTTATCGATCTTCATTTGCTACTCTACGATTTTCTTTTGTTTTTGATAGTACTTATCTTATTAGAATAATCTGTATTTTTTATTAACATCGATAACGGATGCGTTATCAACAGAAATAGGGTGGTAAATACATACAGATTATACGTACAACAAAACCCCTAAGCTTTGAAACAAATATTTGTAGATTATATGAACATTTGGGCCGAGCTGGAAATCGAACTTGAGACCTCAAGCACAGCGGTCACATATCAATGCACACACCGAGACAATCAAATGTCTGCGACTCGTGTGGTATGAACGTTAAGTAAGGGGCCATTCATTTATTACGTAAGACTTTTTTCGCTAGTTTTTGACCCTCCCCTCCCCTATTATAAGAAAAAGTAAGAATAGGCAAACCCATTTTGTGATCTTTTTAAAAAGTTAAGTTAAACATTGTAATTTTGCAGTTCGTTGAAAGAAGGAGATAGCAGATTTATTTCGGCATTGAGCAAAAACGAATTTAAAACTTGTAAATACATGTTGTTTTGATTTAAAGGTGTAAGATTTAACATGACAGGTAAAAACTTAAATATGTAGTTAGGGAGGTAAATAAGTGCTGTAACTAGTTGTTATTGAAAGGAAAGAGTATTTATAATGTAAGAGGTGGATAATGTAAATTAGTAATCGCTTACCATCAGGCGATACGTCTGCTTGTTTGCTCCATACATAATAAAAAAAAACACAAAACGATGGTATCTTAAAGTGTGAAGCCAACCGGCAAGTTGGTAATATAAAAAACATATTCAGTGTAAAAACAGAATGTATAATAGATTTATTAATAACTACATGATTTTTTTTTTTAATCTTAATTAATTTAGGGGCTTCTATTAAAAAGTATTAATATTATTTATAATAGTGAACCTTGTGTATGCTTTGCTGTTACTTTGTTTGTTTCTCTCTTTTTGATTTTTGTTGTTGTCATATTTTATTTTATTTTGAAGTAGGTGCTTTTTTGCTTGTTTTTCTTTTTCTTTTTTTGTAACTGATGCAGTAATGTCTGCAACTGTTGGTGGAAATGTCAGGGGCCAGCTGAAAACCAGTGCTGTGCTTCAGTACAGCGTAAACTGAGCTGGTTGCCTTTGCTGCACAGTGCAATTGTTTCCAACATTTTATTTGTAAATTGTATTTTGTAGCATAAATAAATGGTTTAAAGTAATATGTTAGCCCCATCGTGGCTAATAACTACTTGAAAAATGTTAATTGACAAAAAGTATCTCTAACTATTTTAATATTCTAGTAAGTTAAAAACTTATCTACGTATTCAACTGAAAGACATATCTGTGGTCCTGAATGTATCTATGTGGTGACAGTGGCGGAGCTGTCAATGTCAACAGGCGATAAAACTTAAACGTAAACAAACAAACCGCGGAGTGAAAATATTAGAAATTAGTAGTTTAAAAGTGCAAAGTCTAGTCGATTCCGGTAGTGGTGCAAATTCATTAACGGCGAACCCGTTTTTCGAGCTAAGTGTTGCTTCCTACGTCAAGGAAAGTATGTAATTTTCAGGTCTTGGTGCGGCGAAGGTTTGTCCCTTAGGAAATACTTAATGTGAAGATACCAGAAGGTAAATGAAAAAATGGTGAAAGATCAGTTTTCTTTCCCAATAATGAAAAATCATATAGATGGATTATATGGAATTAAGATTTTCAGTAAACTTGATTTTAAAGATGCATTTTTCCATTTGAAAATTAATGATAATTGCATGAAGTCCGAGTATGCCTCGTCTGTAACTCAAGATGGCTAGTATGAGTTTACTAGAGCACCTTTTGCATTAAAGATTTGTCCAAACTATTTTACTCGGTTTATTAACTCTATTTTTAAGAGATCTGACTGCAGAAGATGGTGTGTTGATATTTATTGATGACACCATAATACCCTCTCAGACCCATGAAGAAGGGTTTCTAAAACTGACGAGAGTTCTCTAGAGATCAGAAGAGTATGGTGTGCAAATAAATTGGAAAAAGACTGAGTTACTTTTTAATTAGTAACATCTTGGCAATCTGACAGAGAATAGTAGTGTAAAGCTATCATCTGACAAAAGTGATGCTGTTTTAAGACTCAGTTAGCAGCATAATCGGAAGGAATGGCAAAGCTTTACAGGACTAAGAAAATTCATATTTTAGAATACAAAAATAGCATGAGCACTTACAAATTTACTGAACAAGGAAATATACTTTTATTTTGGTGAAACAGTGAAATTTAACGTAAGAGATATAAAAATAAAAACTATTGCAACAACCTGTGTTACAAATTTTGACCCAGTTTTAGAAATGTAGCTTCAAACAGATGCATGACAGATGGAAGTCTGCTATCCTCTTGCAAAAGGACCCCAAATTGATTGTAGTTCTCCTCCGACATACATAAGTCAGAAGACAACAACAGCAGAAAATAATTATTTTATGAACTAGAAGCCCGTACTGTGGTCGAAGTTATGAAAAAAATCACGAAATATTTGATTGGAATTAAGTTTAAAATAATATCGAACTACCTAGCATTTGAAATGACATTAAAAAAGAAAGATTTAGTGACAAGAGTGGCAAGGTGAGTTCTTTTACGGTAGTATGATTATAGTGTGGAGGATAGAGCAGGCTCAAGGAAGCAACCTGTGGATGATTTGAGTAGAAACCCATATGTTGGTATCATAGTGAATAGTATCCATAGACGACTAAAACATCTTGAACTTCTTTTAGTCTTTTGATTTTAGACAGTTGCTTGTAGTTCAAAAAAATATGGAGAAAGAATTAAATAAATATTTCGGACATTTAACACACAACGCCATCTAGTCCCAAACTAAGCAGAGCTTGTGTTATGACTACTAATACTAGACAACTGATATAAATATATTTATACTTTTTTTTTAAAAACATACATATTATACATAGAAAACACAAACTCCGAAACAAATATTTGCAGATCATACAAACATTTGGTCCGACCTGGGAATCAAACCCGAGACCTTAAGCACAGCAGTCGCATACACTACCACTGTGCCAACGAGGCAGGTAAACAACTACAGGTTTATTTATTTATGGTTATACTAGCTGAACCCCGCGGTGCTACCCACGGTACGATGATAACTGCGGGCAACGCCGCGAGGCGAAGCTATATCTTTATAAATAGTAGCCTATGTGTTATTCTGATGTATAAGCTATATTGTGGTAAAGTTTCATTCAAATCCATTCAGTAGTTTTTACGTGAAAGAGTAACAAACATCCATACATACATACATCCATACTTACAAACTTTCGCCTTTATAATAGTAGTAGGATTACAGTCCTAACATTATAACTTACTTTAGGTTACATCTGCTACAATTTTGTCTAATGTACAACCATTTTCACGCAAACACAACATGCACAAAAATATAGGAATGAAAATAGAAAAATGATGAAATATTCATTAGAACTAACCTTACTAATAAAATACACTAAGTTGTATAGTGAGATATATCCAGAACAAAGTCTTAGAGCCATGACCACGTCTCACCTGCTCATATAAGCTTGATCAATCCAGAGATGTTTCATTATAGTAGGCTGAATAGTACCGTACCAAATACCTTTAGTCAGCAATCTTTTTTCAAAACAAAAATTTTTAACCACAAACAATAAATCAGAATAATGTGGCCTATATGCACAATATATACAATTACAAGAGATTCTTTGGCTAGTCTATCGACAATCTCATTCTCAATCAATTCAATATGTGCAGGTATTCACTGCAATGTGTAAGGTATGTATACCTATTTATTATTACTTTCTATATTTTGTTGTAGCTATCGGGGTACCTACAATCTTTGAGGAACACCCTCCACCTAGCTAGATCCTGGAGAGCGTACTTCGAATCTGAGAAAATAAACTGATTAACATATGCCAAGGCTTCACTTATAGCAATAAGTTCAACATGCATTATGTAAAAAAATTATAACGTGTCATAATGCCGATTAAATGTATTGACTACAAACTTCTGTTAGTTTAGATGGTGTGTATAATCGTTTTGCAGCATGATCATCTTATTGTCGTTGTTATTTTTAGAAAGATGCATATAGCATAGCTGACACAAGTGTTCAAACAAAATATGTCTAATTGTAAACTAAAATATAAATTTTTCTTTCCGTTTAAAAAGAAAAGAAAGTATGTTCCTAAAAGTTCTCTTGTTTTGAAACGTAATGACTGGTTTTAGCTTTTCCTAAGAAATAAAAAATTATTTGAGCTGAAGTTGTGTCTATTTATTTCCATCCCTACTTATTATCACTAACTTATATAATTTTATTTAAGGCCTGTAAAAGGTAACAAATAATTATGTTTCAAATTAATTTTCCAAAAAAAATTTTTTTTTTAACTAGGTACCTATTAGAATCCGTTGACATTTGCAAATACACATTGCCAAAATTGGGGTCACACTACCGACCGACTCTACCGACCTACCGTATAACCGTTTATACAAAAGTTTCAAGTTAGACTGTTGTTGTTATCATTACCTATAACCGTCACATCTTTTATTAAATTTTGCTTGCAAGTTGCTGTGATGTAAATGCTAAGAGTAGCTCAGATCCATCATACAAAATGATTTATAGAAATACTAGACTCTCACTGCGGCTCCGGTGTGTGTAAGTTTCTAAGTTTCCTTTAGCAGGTTTAATGGTTAAAGGGTTTTACCCTTTTGTTGGGTAACAAAACACGTTTATAAACTGGCGTAACGCTTTTTAATTGTACGTAAAATACAAATATCAAACTGCTGATGGTAGTTCTGTAACTTTTTCACGGCTAAGCTACCAAATAGATTTTAACGTAAGTAATTTGGAATGAGCAGCGTAAAGCAAGAGGAACCCTTTGGTGGTGCAGGGCTTCGCAACCATCCAGGGCCTTACTGTCTAAGGCCGCCACTAGACTAAAGATTTGACACAAGTATTTACCCTAACCTTTATGTAGGCTCGATAGTATTTAATTTATCATTTAGGTATATCATTAGAAAAATAACCAGGTAAAAAAAAATGGGTTTCCCTCGATTTGCCTGGGATCCCATCGTCAAGTCTTGATATGATGGCAATGGGACCACCTCGGAAGTACACAATTGACTGAGAAATCAGTGAACATACAAAAAAAATACATACAGTGGAACTTAGAACCTCCTCTTGTTTTTAAAGTCAGTTCAAAATACTTTTATTGTTATATATTACTCTTCCTGCCTATTAAATTAATTATTCCATCTTAACTTCCCCTGAAAGTATTCATTGTGCTCCCGCAGTAATGATGACAGAATAAGTCAGTAAGAGGTTCATGTTGTCCTTTACCTTACTGGTATGAACTTTATATGAATTAGTTTAAATGATGTGTTTATTGATAGTAAATAAAAGTCATACATACTAATTATAGTACAGTCATTTGGTCGAAAAAATAGAGGTTACCTGGAAAGTTTTCCGGGAGTTTTGAAATTTGGCAATTTTATAGATTTTGGTATGCTCTTGCCAAATTTCAACTTTGCCACCTCGTTTGGCTGCCGCTCGCGCCGCCATATTGAAAAAATGGCGCCCAAAAGCAGTTTTTTGATAATAACTCCTTTCTGGCGCATTTTACAGGAAAAATATTTATTCAAAATAAAAGTAGAGAAAATTGCCTAAAATTTGTGTCTTAACCTTTTCTTTCCTAAAATCAATAGTTTCGGCGTACGAGCACCGTAAACCATTATACATCCACACCAACGTGTAATATTTACTTTAAACTGCTCATATTGTGATTTGTAAATTATAAAAATTATACGAAGGTTAAATATTGTTTCATAGAATGAAAACCTAGCTAACTACTAGTCTACCATGTCTAGCTAGTCTGTTATGTCTCCGCAGGTATAAAGGAATGCGTCCCTTCTGTGTCAGACCCCTTCTTTCCCTTCTAAGAAACATCTGGCCCCAGCTGAGCTCAATAGAAATATTTAGTCTGAGTCATCAGTATACGTTTATCATTTAACAGTGTCGTTTGCATTTACAGAGCCATGGCTTCTAATAAAGTAAACTGCTTTATTTGTGGTGATATACTGCAAGAAAGTGAAGTTATTGAAGTGAAGGAAAAAGGATTGGAAACTTTTCGTAAGTCAAGTATAAAAAGAAAAGACAATAAATACAAACTTTTGGTGGGATTAAAATCCATAGTAGTTCACGATGCGTGTCGAAAACGATATTATAATGAGAAGTTAATCGCTGCAGCTTTGCGTAGAGGAAGTGATGGTACAACTTCTCAAGTACAACTAAGATCTAAACGTCCAACGTTCTCATTCAAAAATCATTGTTTTTTATGTGCTGCTGAGATAACAGCGGAGTTCATATCTAAACAAAAACAGACGCGTTTATGTGAACGTAATATCGTTTATAGTGTGCGTAAATTGTCGATGAAAAATAGTATTTCAGAACTTGCTCGGGCTCGTAACGATGATTGGGGACAAGCAATAGTTGAACGCCTTGAGCAGGTTACTGACTTAGTCGCAGCCGATGCACAATATCACAATTCGTGTATGAAGAAATTGTATCAAACGCCCTCGACCGAAGAAAGAAAAAAAAGAGGTCCGTATGCCAGCGAGATTGATACCGCGATGCAATACATTTATTCATATCTCGAAGAAAATTCCGAAGAATGTCAGTTTTCTCTGGATGAACTTGTGACAAAAATTGAAGGTGAAACTTAATACTTAAATAGTGAGTCAGATGTGGATTAGACCTACTGTCCCCAGTAGGTCTAATCCACATCTGATACCACGATAAAAAAAATGCGCCGATTCTTCGCTCTACCTCATGGTGGTGTGGAAACGAGTATTTCTGCCGAAACGTGTATTGAATTACACTTTACGGCGCTCCTACGCCGAAACTATTGATTTTAGGAAAGAAAAGGTTAAGACATAAATTGTAGGAAATTTTCTCTACTTTTATTTTGAATAAATGTTTTTCCTGTAAAATGCGCCAGAAAGGAGTTATTATCAAAAAACTGCTTTTGGGCGCCATTTTTTCATATTTTGTATTTATATTTGATATACATAATTTTAAAAATCATTAATTTACAGCGACATCTATATTATTAATATTAAACTACTGGCAACGACAACTATAACACGTAAATATAAGTTCAGTTTCTATTCAAAAGATGACGCTATATATAAAATTGAAAAATGTTTTTCACCAATTCTTTAAAAAATAATAAAAAAACAATATTTTCTTAATAAAAAAATATTAAGACTTCGTTCCCATAACAAAAATAGTGAATCGAGCAATGAAAAATAAACTAATAACAAATATAATTTAAAATAGCAAAAAGTGTCGTGACAACTTTTTCGTATGAATTTTTTCCGTCTAGCCCCCTTTCACAACGCGCGATAAGGAACTTCGTTCCAAAATCTTATTTGTACTCTACTTTTTTATTGTCAGCTGTTTACTTTTAGGACATGTACAGGGAGACAAAAGGGACCTGCAATGTCTTGGCATAGCCTGTTAACAGCATAATATATATCATCATCAATAGAAGTAAATCAGATGTGTAAGAATACTTAGAGAAGGTTGTGAGCGACTGGAGAAGAATGTAGTTGTGGATTTAGCAGTGGAGAAACAGTGATAGGATTTAGTAAATCAGATGTGATTCTGTATAATATAAAGAATCAGATCTGGCTTACCTTAGTTGTTATAAGTTAGATTTCTTCTTTTCCCTTCTCCTGTTTTATTAACATGGCATTGAAAGAGCACCATATTGCTGTCCATTCTCATCTATAATTTGTCATAGACTAGGAACTTCTATAAAGTAAAAGAGCACACAGGAAAGCAACCCTCAAGTGTTTCAATCAACATCAACAACGCTTTCAATGTATGCAAATTGAAACTGTCCATTAGTTCTAGCTAATCTCTGGAATGGCTAAACCGATTTTGACATTACTTTTGCTGGTAGATAGCTGATGATATAAAAAGTAACTTAGGCTACTTCGTTTAGACTAGCTTCGCCCCAATCACGGAAACACACACACATTGCGGTTCTAGTGTCTCAAAGTTTTTACAATACATCTTTAACGGAATATTCTTTGTCATTTTATGTGAGAGTCATAAGAGAAACTCATTGTTTTTTTTAATTAGGTACTTAAGAAAACAATAAAATAAATTCAATAAATCCATTAACTGACAACAAGAGTACTGCAAAGAGAAGAAAAGAAAGGAAGAACTTGACACAAGCCCTTTTTTTTTTTTTTTTTACGTGTGGAAACCCCCTCGGGCCGTCACCCCGCCGGGGTTTGCGGCGGGGCGGTGTGTCGGAATCGAACCGACTAAAACCACACGGTGTGCCAACTCTGCGCCTGAGAAGGGAGGGGTCCGGGAATCGCAGATATTACACGACCGGACGCCTCCCAGCGCCTGCCCGCACTGAAGCGGGCACCGTCTGCTGTTAAAATCTCGATTTAGGCGACGCACGGCACACGCGTACGTCGCCCCCTCGCGGTTGGCCTGTAATGCGGATGGAGGGGAAAACCCATCCCGTCCATCCGCGGCCACACTCAGGGCGGCATGAGGCGCTGATAGGCGCGCCTCCGCCGCCCCGTGCGCCGGCGGCGGATCGGGTCCGAGTGGATATCGTCCTCCCGGGCCTTCTCCGCCGCCTCCTTCTGCGAAATTACTTCTTCGCAGAAGGTCGCGACCGCGGTAAAACTGCTGTCGCTACCGGCCATGGAGCGTATGATGGCCGGTAGCGACAGATCTCCTCCGATGACTGCAGTGAGGGCCCGGCGCTGCTCCGCCCAGGCGGGGCAGAACTCCAGCGTATGCTGGGCCGAGTCCTCACTGCAGTCGCAGTGGTGGCAGGCGGGACTCAATTCCCTCCTAGCGACCGAGTGCAGGTACTTTCCGAAGCAACCGTGCCCGGAAAGCACCTGCGTCAGCCGGAAGGAAAGGGTCCCGTGCTGCCGCCCTGCCCACTCGAGGATGACCGGCTGGAGCGCCTCCACGGTGGCAAAGCCAGCGCGTGGAGCCTCCAGCCGGGACGACCAACGAGCCATCGTGGCTCGGCGAGCGGCTTCACGCCAATCGCGTACCTCTTCGGGCGGAGGACGATACCCGTTCTCCGCCCGATATTCAGCCGCTCGCCGATAAACTTCGGCGAGCACTTCCGCCTCCAAATCCCACGGGGGTGTTCCGGCCAAGGCGCACGCCGCCTCCGTGGACACGGTGCGGTATCCGCGTATGGCTCTGACCGCCAATACCCTCTGAGGCCGCCAAAGGCGTGCCTTATTCTGGGCGGTCAGAGCCGGGACCCACACCGGTGACCCATATAGGGCCATCGACCGGACCACCCCCGTGAAGAGGTTCCTTGTTGCGACGCTGGCTCCACCCAAGTTGGGCAAAAGACGCCCAAGGGCGGAGGCAGCGTCGACCAGCTTTGGGGAAAGCTGTCGGAAGTGCTCGTCGAAGAGCCACCTACCGTCGAGGATCAGGCCCAGATACTTCATCTGGGCCCGAACCGGTACGAGGACCGAGTTGACTTCGATGGAGGCGCCGGGGGGTGGACCACGACGGGGCCCATGAAATAACAGGGCCTCCGTCTTATCCAGGGCCACCCGCAAGCCCAGCGCCTCGATGCGCCCAACCACCAGAGAAACACCCCTGGTGGCCAGGCGCGCCGCCTCTTGGAAATTGGCCCCCCGAGCTGTGACCAATGTGTCATCGGCGTAACAAATTACGCCCAGCCCGGGGGGCAGACGACTCCGAAGGACCCAGTCGTACCCCACGTTCCACAGGAGTGGTCCGAGGACAGACCCCTGTGGAACGCCGCACGACATGGGTCGCCGTCTCAAGACGCCATCTCGATCCTCGTACACGACGGTACGCTCCTCCAAATAGTCTGCCACCAGCCGCCTCAGGTACTCTGGCACCCCATGATACTGGAGTGCTTCCCTGATGCAGCTGAATGGCAGACTATTAAAGGCGTTGGCGATGTCCAAGGACACCGCCAACACCACGCCGCCACAGCCAACCGCCTCTTCGGTCACGGCCCTAAGGCGCACCACGGCATCGACCGTCGAACGCCCCTCTCGGAACCCGAATTGGGCGTCCGACAGGTCGGGCCCCACCTCGCTGAGATGCTGGACGATGCGGGCAGAGAGAATCCTCTCGAACAATTTGCCCGCCTCGTCCAGCAACACGATGGGCCTATAGGCCGTGACCGAATCGGCTGGCCGTCCCGGCTTCGGCAACAGGACCAGCTTCCCGCATTTCCAGCACTCAGGGAAGCGTCCGGACGCCAGGCTGGCGTCCAAAACCTCCCTGAGGCGGTCCGACATATGGTCGAGGGCTCGGGCCATCACTCGGGGGGGTACCCCGTCCGGCCCAGGGGCGGTGTTCTTGGAACGAATCCGCAGAACAGCCGCCCCTACCTCCGATTCCCTAACGGGCGGAATATCGTCCTCTATGCCCCCGTCGTCTCTAGCCACTGGATAGGCCATCGACGGGGGCGTGTGCTCCGCCCGCTGCGGGAAAAGGCCCTCGACCACCTGCTGCAGGAAGCTGGGCTGGAGAGTCTCGGTAAGGGGGGGGCCCGCCGTGCGGAGCTTTTGTCGCACCGCACGATATGGGCGACCCCAGGGGTCACGATCGAGACTCTCCAGCATCTCCTTTCTTTTTGCCTCTTTGGCGCGGCAAATGGCCAGCTTCAGAGTTTTCCGCGCTTCGCGGTACTCCTCATGAAGCCGGCCCTCCTCCCCGTCTACGCGGTGGCGTCGCCGCCGGCATCGGGTGTAGGACCTCCGGGCACGAGTACAGGCCGCACGGAGGTCCGCCAACTCCTGGGACCACCAGTAGACCCCGTTCCGTGAAGGTCGACAACCCCGAACGCGGGGCATGGCCGCATCGCAGATCTGCGTAATCGCAGTGCGAAAGCGGCCAGCCCCCATGTCGACCTCCTCGGCCGGGGCCCGCGGAGACAGCCATGACTGAACGATGGCCGCCTCCTCTAGCAGGTCCCTATCGAGCTTGGCAACAGCCCACCGCGGAAAGCGGGAGGAATGCCGCGCCACGTGACCCCTACTGGGGCCCTGGGACCGGGAGAGCTCGAATCGGATATAGAGATGATCCGAGAGCGTCTCAACCTCATCCAGGACACACCAGTTCCTTACTCGTGCGGCAACAGCAGGGGTAGCGAACGAAAGGTCCACTATCGACCCCCCCTGCTGTCGCACGCACGTGTTGGTGGCGCCTCTGTTCAGCAAACAGAGGCCCACCGAAGCCGCCCACTCCACCACGGCATCGCCCTTGGCGTCCGTCGCTGGGGAACCCCACGCAATGGATTTTGCGTTGAAGTCCCCCAGCACGAGGACGTGCCCAGACGCTAGTCGCCGTATCGAGGTCTCCAAGTTGTTGAGGAAGACCTCGAAGTCGCTCAAACTCCGGTTGGGGGAGAAATAGACACCGTAAACGGTGATTCCCCCCCACTCGGCGGCCACATATCCAGAGCCCTTGTCTCTTAGCGACAAGGGCGGGGAACGAGCCGCCGAGGAGCCGACGACTGCCACGGAGCCGTCTCGGTCACCCATCCAGTTTGGACGGGGAGGGACGTAGTAGGGCTCCGCGACTACGGCAACACCTATCGACCACTGCGCCATGGTTTGCAGGAAGAGATCCTGCGCCGCGGCGCAGTGGTTCAGGTTCGTCTGGACAAGGAGGTTGGAGACTTGATCCATTACTGGATCGTCTCTACAACCTCCTCCATGGGCGACGACGTCGACGCACGAACGACGTCGGAGGCTGCCAGGGTCGTCTGGCTAGCCTCCGACGCCTGCTGAGAAGCACGGGGGGGCCTGCAGCCCCCCTGCCCCATCTGATGATTGGCGGGCTTGTTGCCCGCCGAACACACGGGGCAGTGAGGGGCCGCAGAGCACTCTGCCGCCTTGTGCCCCGGTCGACCGCAGCGGAAACAAAGTCCGCTGCAGTCGAAGCAGCTGGCGCACCTTGAGCGAGTGTGTCCCGCGGCAAGGCACTTGTAGCACCTCATCGGCCTCGGGGCCAGGACCGTGATCCTGGCACTCACGAAGCCGACGAGGAGCCTGCCGGCATCAGCCAAAATTTTGGCCGACGCTACGGGACAACTCACCCAAACGGCGCCAAGCCCTCCTGGACCGGGGCGGATGGTGCCGACCCTGACGTTGTCCGCGCTACAGCTCGTTTTCTCCTGAACTGCAGCGCGGACATCCCCGGCCGTGACGGAATCGTCCAGGCCCGAAATGCGCAGTTCAGCGCACTTTGTGGGCCTGGCGATCCTGACACCATCCACGGCGGCAAACACTTCCCGCAACTTCCCAGCAGCGGTGTCCGCCGTCTTTGCGCCATCAGCCCCAGGGAACTCGAGAATTCGAGCTCCCGTTTGGGCGCGGCGCAAACGGACACCGGCCGTTCCAAATTCACCGGCGAGGCTGTCCCGGGCCTTCTTAAAGAAGGCCGCGTAGGACAGCCCGCCGGCAGCCGCCTCCGGTGACAGGGTCACCACTACAGCCGCGGTTTTAGGCGGCTGCAGTTTCCGCGGCTTGCGGCTCTTTTGGGTGGCCCTTGCCACCGGTGGCGACTGCAGTGCAGAGGCCGCCTTGCGGGCAGCCTTTCTGGCCCGCTTGCGGGCCTTTTTTGACCCCCCAACTATCTGCCAACCCTCATTGGAGGGGGCAGCTGTGGAGGGGCCAGGCACAGGCGTTGGAGCGGGGGGCGGGGGAACCTCTGCTCCAGTCCCCGCCGCCGCTTTCGGCCCCGGCCTCGGCGCAGGCGTCTTGGCCGGAGCCGGAGCCCTGGCTGCCGTCCCCCGGGCGGCCGCAGGAGCCGTCGCCGAGGCGTAGGTTACGCGACCCCCCACCACAGGAAGGGGGGTCGTTGCCGATGACGCGGCCCTCCGCTTCGGCGCCGCAAGCGGCGGCCGCACGATAGGGGCCGCAGGCAGCCTCGCCTCCAGGCCGGCCGTGCGGCCCTCTATCATGCGCTGGCATGCGGCGAGTATCTGACCAAGCTGGGCGTCAGATATCCCGGTGGACGGGACCACAGCAGATGACGGCTGTGGCGCAGACGGGGCCCGCTTGGACGTAGACGCGGCCCGCCGGGATGTTGACGGGACCGGGGCCTCTCGCTCCGCCCGGAACTGGGCGAACTGAGCGCTGAGCTCAGCCACCTGCCCCGTCAAGCGTTCGTTGGCCGCCTGTAGGCGGGCCACGTCCCCAACCAGGGTCCCCACAACCCCCGCCACGGCAGAAGAGGAGTCCTTAAGGGCTCTCACAAAAGAGCCCTTAAGGTTCACGGACTTGGTGGCCACCTTGTTAATTATGGCCACCGCCGCGTCCGCCGTCTCCTGCAGAGAGACCGATGATTGGGGCTCTGAGTCCCCATCCACCGGTCCCCTGATCTTCAGCAGGAGACCACCTATCTCCTCCTCCGCCTGGAGCTCGCCATCAGCCCTGGCCCTCTTGTAGGATTCCGCCTTCGAAAAGGCGGAACCCGACGGGGCTGTGGCGGGGGTTCGAGACCTCCCCCTCTGGCTACTGCCGATTTTGGGCGGCAGCATCTCCAGGGACGAGTCACTTCCGACATCCCCGGAGAGGCCGCGTTTGCGGCTGTCGCCCGTCTCGCACTCCATGGCCTCCAAGGAGGCACCACCCGTGCCATCCGACGAGTGGTTGGACCCGGAACGTGTACGTTCCGATGTTCTTCGGCTGCGGCTCCCAGCAGCTGACTTCTGGGAGCCCCACCGAAATGGGCGTCCCGGGCCCAACCTCCTCCTCGGCAGACGATTGCTCGTCTGCCTTCCGGAACTGCCCCTTGGCGTTTCGTCTATCCCTCCTCTCTCTCCTCTTCCCTTCTTTCTCTTGTCCGTTTTTCTTGCCTATGGTCGTTGTATTTGTCTCAGTCCTTGTATTTGTATTTTTGTTATTTAAATTGTCCATATCTTATCCCACGAGTGTGGGGGAAATAAGTCCATCCGGGCGGTGCCCCCTGCACCCGGATAAGCCTATGTACTGTGGAGGTCGGCCGGTATCCACAGGTTTTTACGACTTGGCTGTCGGGTGTTATAGACTATCCTTGTCGTGGGCCGGCCAATCAAGGCAAGCCCTCCGGCCATCAGGTTCTCAGCGTACCCTCTTGGAGCCACCAGTCAGGTCGTTGTTGAGCCCCTAATGGTTACGGAATGCGAGAGGGTGGCTAGCCCTCTCTCACAGACGGCAAAGCACTCACGTGCCAGCCCATCTGATCTACTCGCACTCCAATACGCCTTCTGCTAAAGCAGAGGGACGTTTGGAGTGCCGCGCGACGACTGAGCGTCACGCCCTTCGCGGCAGTCTGCAGCCAGACTCCGTCTGGTATCCCATTTGGTCTGGAGTCTCACCCTGGGCCAATCCGGCATGAGTAGCTCTACCCGGCACAGCCCCAGAGATCATTGACCCACGCAAGCCCCACCACGACGACAACGTAGGGATACTTTGGGGGGACTTGACACAAGCCCTTTTTTTTTTTTTTTTTTTTTTTTTTTTTTACGTGTGGAAACCCCCTCGGGCCGTCACCCCGCCGGGGTTTGCGGCGGGGCGGTGTGTCGGAATCGAACCGACTAAAACCACACGGTGTGCCAACTCTGCGCCTGAGAAGGGAGGGGTCCGGGATCGCTGTTATTAACGCAAACCGGACCCCTCCCAGCGCCTGCCCGCACAGAAGCGGGCACCCTCTGCTATTAAAATTCTCAAATTAGGCGACGCACGGCACACGCGTACGTCGCCCCTTCGCGGCTGGCCATTAAAGCGGATGGAGGGGAAAACCCGTCCCCACCATCCGCGGCCACACTCAGGGCGGCATGAGGCGCAGATGGGCGCGCCTCCGCCGCCCGGTTCGCCGGCGGCGGATCGGGTCCGAGTGGAGATCGTCCTCTCGGGCCTTCTCCGCCGCCTCCTTCTGCGAGATTACTTCCTCGCAGAAGGTCGCGACCGCGGTAAAACTGCTGTCGCTACCGGCCATGGATAGTACGACGGCCGGTAGCGACAGATCTCCTCCGATGACTGCAGTGAGGGCCCGGCGCTGCTCCGCCCAAGCGGGGCAGAACTCCAGCGTATGCTGGGCCGAGTCCTCACTGCAGTCGCAGTGGTGGCAGGCGGGACTCAATTCCCTCCTAGCGACCGAGTGCAGGTACTTTCCGAAGCAACCATGCCCGGAAAGCACCTGCGTCAGCCGGAAGGAAAGGGTCCCGTGCTGCCGCCCTGCCCACTCGAGGATGACCGGCTGGAGCGCCTCCACGGTGGCAAAGCCAGCGCGTGGAGCCTCCAGCCGGGAAGACCAACGAGCCATCGTGGCTCGGCGAGCGGCTTCACGCCATTCGCGTACCTGCTCGGGCGGAGGACGATAACCGTTCTCCGCCCGATATTCAGCCGCTCGCCGATAAACTTCGGCGAGCACTTCCGCCTCCAAATCCCACGGGGGTGTTCCGGCCAAGGCGCAGGCCGCCTCGGTGGACACCGTGCGGTATCCGCGTATGGCTCTGACTGCCAATACCCTCTGAGGGCGCCAAAGGCGCGCCTTGTTCTGGGCAGTCAGAGCCTCCACCCACACCGGTGACCCATACAGGGCCATCGACCGGACCACCCCCGTGAAGAGGTTCCTTGTAGCGACGCTGGCTCCACCCAAGTTGGGCAAAAGACGCCCAAGGGCGGAGGCAGCGTCGACCAGCTTTGGACAAAGCTGTCGGAAGTGCTCGTCGAAGAGCCACCTACCGTCGAGGATCAGGCCCAGATACCTCATCTGGGCCCGAACCGGTACGAGGACCGAGTTGACTTCGATGGAGGCGCCGGGGGGTGGACCACGACGGGGCCCATGGAAAAGCAGGGCCTCCGTCTTGTCAAGGGCCACCCGTAAGCCCAGCGCCTCGATGCGCCCAACCACCAGAGAAACACCCCTGGTGGCCAGGCGCGCCGCCTCTTGGAAGTTGGCCCCCCGAGCTGTGACCAATGTGTCATCGGCGTAACAAATTACGCCCAGCCCGGGGGGCAGACGACTTCGAAGGACCCAGTCGTACCCCACGTTCCACAGGAGTGGTCCGAGGACAGACCCCTGTGGAACGCCGCACGACATGGGTCGCCGTCTCAAGACGCCATCTCGATCCTCGTACACGACGGTACGCTCCTCCAAATAGTCTGCCACCAGCCGCCTCAGGTACTCTGGCACCCCATGATACTGGAGTGCTTCCCTGATGCAGCTGAATGGCAGACTATTAAAGGCGTTGGCGATGTCCAAGGACACCGCCAACACCACGCCGCCACAGCTCACTGCCTCTTCGGTCACGGCCCTAAGGCGCATCACGGCATCGACCGTCGAACGCCCCTCTCGGAATCCGAATTGGGCGTCCGACAGGTCGGGCCCCACCTCGCTTAGGTGCCGGACGATGCGGGCAGAGAGAATCCTCTCGAACAATTTGCCCGCCTCGTCCAGCAACACGATGGGCCTATAGGCCGCGACCGAATCGGCAGGCCGTCCCGGCTTCTGCAATAGGACCAGCTTCCCGCATTTCCAGCACTCAGGGAAGCGTCCGGACGCCAGGCTGGCGTCCAAAACCTCCCTGAGGCGGTCCGACATATGGTCGAGGGCTCGGGCCATCACTCGGGGTGGTACCCCGTCCGGCCCGGGGGCGGTGTTCTTAGAACGAATTCTTAGAACAGCCGCCCCTACCTCTGATTCCCTAACGGGCGGAACATCGTCCTCTCTGCCCCCGTCGTCTCTGGCCACTGAGTAGGCCATCGACGGGGGCGTATGACTTGACACAAGCCCTATACCAACCTAGCTGACCACAAAAATTAATGTCTGTTCCTTTTAACTTTTTAAACTACTCAATGGATTTTAATGCAGTTTTTATCAACATAAACTGTAATTTATTTATTTTCATGAAAATTATGAAATACAAGCTGATCCGCACACCTATGTCTGTGTGCAAAAGGGATTTTTCTAATTGATTGTCGCTTGGATTTAGCTAGTTATTATACTCGTATAAATCTTTCCTTGAGAAATGGGATATCTAAAACAAATAATTTTTCCATTGGAACCAGTAGTTCCTGAGATTAATGTATTCAAACAAACAAAAAAGTGTTATAATATAAATAAGTACCTAGCTATATTTCTAAGTAAATAATGATTTACACCTAAGTGGGGTAGGGACCAAAGAAAAGTATTTCCTCAAAAATATATCTACAAAAGTAGACGTATTATATTTTGTAGGTATGTTATATTTTGTTTTGCATAGATTTCACGATAGCCCAGGTCTCCATAGTGTCGATGGCCTAGTAGTCCATGTGGTAAATTATTGAGAATGCTGAAGAATATGCCTAGCATATGTATGCTAGGCAGATTCTTCAGCATTCTCAATGATTTCCTTAACGAAAGTATATGCATGTAGTCGACAGTATTGAAGCCTTTTTGAAACTCAGCCTTGTCCATGGGATGGAAGTCGTCGAATTTTTGGGCAAGACGATTCATAATGTCCACTAACCGTTTTGTATTTAAAAAGAAGATACATGTTTATCTCTTCCTACATGATAGCGACCCGCCCCGGCTTCGCACGGGTGCAATGCTGATACTAAATACACGTTGTATATAAAACATAGCTGACCCACGCAACCTCGTTTGCGTCTTATATAGCCCGTAGCATGAAAATTTTCGCAAAATAAGTAACTTTTGTGGTTGATTTTTACACCTTGTGTCCGAAAAACCCAAATATCTTACGGAACCCTATTTTTTTCCAAAATAAAATATAGCCTATGTTTCTCGTGGATAATGTAGCTTTCGAATGGTGAAAGAATTTTTAAAATCGGTCCAGTAGTTTTTGAGCCTATTCATTACAAACATACAAAAATAGGTACAAATCTTTCCTCTTTATAATATTAGTATAGATAAGTTAGAATTATCAAAACGATAACACAGCTACCAAATTTGTCAAATCCGTAGTGTATGAATATAATTTAGATTGATATGTATGTATGGATTTGACATGTAAATATATGTAAGTACATTATGTTTTATATCTATGTATGTATGTATGTTGCTTATTTATGTATGTCTAATGTATATCTTGGATCCGAAGTTATATAACCTATGTGTGCGCCTACCTCACAAGATTTCTACACGACCCAAAGGTTGACTGTTAGAGAATGCCCTGGGCATTAAGTCCGCCTTTGTACATAAGTGCATAAAGTTATAAATAAATAATGATCCCTTAACTAATGCATTTAAATATAATTTCAAACGATTGACTTTCAGGAAACGATTGTCATGTAATTGGAAACTTTGTTATATGAGATTGAAACATGTAAATTGTTACTCTATTACTTGTACCTATATAAACTGGTCACTATAACATTAAAAAAGATTGAAACATTTTTTAAGGATTCAAATTCCCGCTATTTTTTTGCGCAGATTCCAAGTGTTGGTGGTGTATGCGTTGTAATATTGATTAGACTGGGCTTCCAATGGCAGAGGCTACGTGAACTACGCATGACTGGTGGGCGCGTCGGTGCGTTTTTTCGGCGTTGCTTCGTTCAGTACTGCAGTTACGCCTGTCGTAAATGATGTGCACTGAATCAATGCATCTATTACAAAAGAAAATCAGGTACGTTTATGATTAAGTACTAATACTAGTCTATGCCCCGGCGTCGCGTCCGCTTTTATCACCAAGTGTTTAACTTCTAAATGTTAAAGGCGTGCGAAATTGGATCGTAAGACTCGCTTAGCGTACTTTTTCGCGAAATTAATTTGCTATAAATTGGTGTTCCTTCGCTCTGCCTCCACGTCTTGGAATTTATTTCTGGCAATAGAACCAGTGCCTTATTTATGTAATTTCTATCTATTTTCAGAAAGCCAAAGGCGAACACGATGAAGATGAAGGCATTTGCAGATGCAGGAATATTAGTGCATGGGGAGAACAATACAGTCACCAAGAATATGTAGCAGGCACTTCAGACAGTTTCTACGCTGAATGAGATCGAGAAACGGACGGGGATGAAGAATAAGAACACAAAGGTACATTTTTCTAATTTGTAAGGGCACTAATGAAAAGATTAGTCACCTGAAAGTTGGCTGAAACCTCCTTTCTAATAGACCCACGGAACAATGAAATGTTGTTGAAATGATTAGATGAACTAACAAACGTAGAATAACTTAATAAAATTGTTTGCGTTCCCTGATCAGGACCTTTTCCATAATAAGGTGTGTACAGAAAGAAACGTAACTTACTAAGTATTTTTGTTAGTCTCATTAAGAAATACCTAAATACAAAAAAAGTCAAGATGTATTATAGTTTTAAAAAAGTAGAAAATTATTTTGTAAGTTCTAAAACATAACTCTTTTGAAACAAGAAGACTGCTCGTGGAACCATGCAACTCAAGAGTCTCAGTCACAAGTGCATAGTATAACCTTTAATTGCTCTGATTCGATGTAATGCGAATGAGTTCTTCGCAAAGTTGAACGAGTTTGTAGCGGCTTATTTTGGACTGCGGTCAACTTGCCCGAGTAACTTGTTGAGTAGCGAGTAGTCTGGAGGGGCCATTAAATATGTTCTTTTTTTCCGAGAACCCCCTTGTTCTTCTTATCAAGGTGTTAGCCAAGTTGGATATGTTATTTCAAAATGTGTTTAATACAATTTTTTTGTTTCAGGCAACCCTAAATATGTTATCTGCTTCAAGAGTAAAGCTGGATTCAAATCTACTAACAAAGAAGTTCATGTTTCGTGACATAGTGTATAATATGGGTTATGTTGTGTTGTTTGTTATCACTTTGTGGCGACTTCCACATACCACATAACATACTACAGCGCTATCTAACGAAGTTACACTGAACTACGGAGTAACCTACAATACGAAGAAACTACCAATCCCGAATCGCGCAATAAATAGTTCTCGCGCCGAGTAGCATATATACAACATCCCAACATCAACTGTTGGGCAGTAGCCGCCAGACATGATACCCGTTCCCCCACAGTGCTGTCCCCGACGTGATTGGAAGCAGCCTTCAAGGAAGCAGATCAGCAGCACCATCATGTTCACTCCCACAGCAAGTCTAAGCCAGCCAGCAACTTCGGCCTTAACAGGGATATACCACACGCTGGACGCAACCGCTCCAGGCTGGTTACCCCTACGGCCTCATCAGCGTCTAGGCACAGCACACTGCACCTACGGTCCATGTAAGCAGAGCACATCTCTCTCGTCTACGCAGCAACCAGCCACTACGCAGCAACCGCCTCGACTCACTGGGGACCTCACCGCAGCACCGCGCACCGCATGCGATCCCGACTCACTGGGATCAGCGGACTTCAGCCCCGACTCACTGGGACTAGCGGCATTCAGTTCCGACTCACTGGAACTTCCGGCACTCAGTTCCGACTCACTGGAACTTTCGGCACTCAGTTCCGACTCACTGGAACTACTCACTCCTGGCACTGGCAAGCTCCGCAACAGAGCACAGACAGCTGACTCAACATATATCGACCTCCAGTCTTGGAGGGGAGTGATGTGGCGACTTCCACATACCACATAACATACTACAGCGCCATCTACCGAAGGTACACTGAACTACGGAGTAACCTACAATACGAAGAAACTACCAATCCCGAATCGCGCAATAAATAGTTCTCGCGCCGAGTAGCACATATACAACATCCCAACATCAACTGTTGGGCAGTAGCCGCCAGACATGATCACCTCGCCTGGTCGGAGGATCCTCCCTTTCTGTTGGGTGGAACATAGCACCCGTTCCCCCACAACTTGTTAGTGAACTATCAAATCACGTGACATCGCCCACGTGACCGCCCATTAACTTATCGAACTCTTAGAGCATTTCTCTAATATTTCACACTAAACTAGGTAGTAAATAAATGTTTCATCCATCTATTAGACCTAGTCATTTCAAACAAATAAGGGGGCTAGGTACTGAATAAATTAACGTTGTGAAAAACTGTGTGATTCCAAAGTCGTCTTTGCATATGATTTCTTCACATTAATGCAGCAATAGGTAATATACATGGTGGACAATTCTTCCGCCATTGTTTTCCGATTTTGTCCGGTGTTTTTTCCTAGCTGGAATTTTTAAGAGATTAGTAAATTATAGCTGTAAAACGTTTTGGTGGAAAGTTCTTCCACCATTCTTTTCGAGATAGCTTAGTTTCGCTGAAATAAACATGTCGCGAGTTGTGAGTCATAATATATTTTTAACGTCAAAAGCTTTGTAGACTTAGTCTCTCCAGTGCGACGAAACGCCAATTTGAAATGTCACATTATTTAAGTGTTCAAAGTGACCGATTTCGTAGCCTTCCGATGGTTCAAGTATCAGATGGATGTAGCCCATGCGACTGCGACATTCCCTAGGAATGGAACACAGAAATAAGCTTTAGGCCTTAGACATCTTCATCAACTTGATCTGAAATTTGTTCTGGTGAAATGTTTTATTTTATTTTTGTGTTACAACAAGAAAACAAATTTTAAGAGTGACTAGCCATCATTTTAAGGAGGCTCTTTTCAGACAGTCTCAAAATATGTATTAATGAATCTAGTAGATTGGTTCAAAAATGAATTTTTTTTGAACTAGAACCGGCAAAAAGCTCCACAAGTTACTCTTTTTTTAAAAAAACAATAAAGTTTATTTCAATAGCATCGTCATGTGATTGCCAAATATTGTTGATTAAAAATGTTTCTCGTTAGTAATTGCCAAATTTCACGGATGTCTGTATGTATCTTCCTTGCATCAACGCCATCGTTCACGGTGGCAGGTGAGAAGGTCTGAATTTCTTTTTACAGTTTCCTTCACGAGGGGTAACTTAAATCATATTTCTCGTTTTTTAAAGGTATTTTCTTTATAATTACAATTTTAATAAATAAAATAACAATTTTCCTTAATATTGCCAGATTTAGATGTCACTAGATAAGTTGCATCACAAAATGTTTATCATTTGATTTCGAAATTTCTCGTTTCTTATTAGTTTCACTGAGGGTTCCATCCCTAGACGTTAAATATTTCTCATTCGTTATTTTTGCAGTTAAATCTAAGGGCTAAGTGTCGAATACCACATTTTTTAATTCTGGTCTTGCAGCCCATAGTTGAGAACTGTGACAACCTCGCGTTTCTGAGCGAGCATTCAATAGTGTTTATGGGTGAAAGATCCGCTGTATTTTCTTTTTTAATGTTAGTGTGGTACAATTCGATTCCAACATGTTTTTGGTGCAGGCGTCATTCGGAGTGGGAATTCTGATCTTTGATTTCTCGAGTGTCGTCGTCGAGTCATTGAAATACACATAATAAAAGATCGTTTCCTAAAGTTGGAATTTGATAGTTTCGCTGTATGATTTTCAAGTATTGTTGATTAAGAATATGTATGTATCTTTGTTGCATCAAGGCCATCTTTCACGGTAGCAGGTCAGGTCTGATGGTTTGTTTTCCTCACGAGAGATATCTTAAATCATATTTCTCGTCAAAGTTACCGGAAAATTTTGAAATGGATAGTTCTTCCGCTATTATTTTTGTTTGAATTTTACTCAGTGTTTCAGTGTACTCTTAGCTCGAATTTTAATGATATTTTCTAAATAAATAAAATTTTCATAAACAAAATAACATTTATTTCATAATTAATGTGTAAGGTTTGGTGGTCCATTCCTCAAGCGAAGACTTAACTTAAAATAAGCAACCTTTCTTTAATTGCGATGCGATTAAAACTAAGCATTTTATATATCTTAGTATATCTATGTATATTTTTTGCATCAACGCCATCGTTCACGGTAGCGGGTCAGGTCTGATTGTTTGTTCTACAGTTTCCCTCACGAGGGATGTTTTGAATCAAATATCTCGTCAAAATTACCGGAAAACGTTGAAGTGGATAATTCTTCCGCTATTATTTTTGTTTGGATTTTACCCACTGTACTCGTATATTTCTATGCTGGGATTTTAAAGATATTTTATATATCAATAAAATTTGTATAAATAAAATTACATTTATTTTTTTATGGCATGGGAACAAAAGAGTCAATTGATCTCCCATTAGAAAGTGTCTACCGAAGCCTTTGAACGCCTGCAAGTCAGGAGTCATAACACTTATGCTCATCGTTTATTACACTATTTTTTTTATGTTTGTCTCGCTTAATGTCTTGATAATCAATTCTTCAGATCCCAACTCCCTTTAAAGTAGTATTGATAAGAGTCTTCTGTATCAGCGAGAACTAATGTGAATTCAACTGTTAGTCATCAGGTAAGGCAAATGAGCGAGGTATCAGTCTAACAGGATCTAAATACAAACCTGTATCCGTAAACGGATCTTTGTCCAATATATCTAAACTTTCCGAGACCCAAGTTTTCGTTGTAGGGCATTTAATGTTAGTGTCGTACAATCAATATATTTATCGATGTATAAAACATATTGCTGTGGCGAATTATTTTGAGTTATTGCGTTCATTATGGAGATGAAATTTGGACTTGTATTCACCGGTTCTGTCACAAATGAACAGTCTTTCGTTTGGACGCTTGGACAGATTGCTTGGCCAAGGTCTGTGTGCTTGCTGTGCGGAGCTGAAGGATCCTCAATTGTAAGCATGTGTCTCAAGTCCGTATGACAGTTTAGCTTTTGAGATGACTCCAAATGTGGTTTCTCTTCGGTACAATTCGATTCTTGTGGAAAATTTTGTTTAGACTTAGTCGTTTGATATTCTGAATTATTTTCTCGGAGACATCTTCATTATTGTATATATTATTTGAATTGGACGATAGAGAGTTCTGTTTTCGTATACATGGGTTGGTTGGTGGGTGATCTGATTATCACTCTACTACAATACGCTAGTGTCCCTAGATATTCTTCTTCACCCAAACTTGTCAGCTCTGCTTTTGAAAAATATGAAAATTTTCCAAAAGTATCCAAAGCTGCCAAAACTAAACGAATTGTCCCTGTTTATGAGATGTTGTTGAAATTGAGAAAAAAATATTTTAACTTGTTTCATTCTATTCTAATGAGGCAGATCGAGAAACCTCATGTCTATTGTAATCAGACTTATGGTCTTATTAACTGAATAAATCGATCGACATTATGTGCTTAAAACTAAATCTTATACATATATCAATTAAATAATGTACAGAATAAAAAAACTAATTTTAACAAACAACATACTTAATGCGAATTTACCAAATTTTGTGACAAGATTTTTAATTAAATAAAAGCAAAATTAAAAACAACAGTGAAACTAAAAACTGACGAACCTACTAAAACCGCACGCCGTCTCGGGTACTAGAAGCTAGGACCGAGTGCACCCTAGAAAGAAAATCCGGTCCACCTACACAGCTACGGTCTGTAGATCTCTCGCGAAATGTGGATGTTATTACGGTTTCTTGAATTAATTCTGTGGGTGTGTTATCACAATTTTCCTTAATACCGCCAGATTTAGATGTCACTAGATTAGTTGCATCACAAAATGTTTATTATTTGATTTCGAAATTTCTCGTTTCTTATTAGTTTCATTGAGGGTTCCATCCCTAGATGTAAAATATTTCTCATTCGTTATTTTTTCAGTTAAATCTAAGGGCTGAAGCACTAGAAGGGAATCAGAAGTGTCGGATACCACATTTTCTAATTCTGGTCTTGCAGCCCATAGTTGAGAACTGTGACAACCTCGCGTTTCTTAGCATTCAATAGTGTTTATGGGTGAAAGATCCGCTGTATTTTCTTTTTTAATGTTAGTGTGGTACAATTCGATTCCAACATGTTTTTGGTGCAGGCGTCATTCGGAGTGGGAATTCTGATCTTTAATTTCTCGAGTGTCGTCGTCGAGTCATTGAAATACACAAAAAAATATCTTTTCCTAAAGTTGGAAATTGATAGTTTCGCTGTATGATTTTCAAGTATTGTTGATTAAGAATATGTATGTATCTTCGTTGCATCAAGGCCATCGTTCACGGTAGCAAGTCAGGTCTGATGGTTTGTTTTCCTCACGAGAGATATCCTAAATCATATTTCTCTTCAAAGTAACCGGAAAATTTTGAAGTGGATAGTTCTTCCGCTATTATTTTTGTTTGAATTTTACCCAGTGTTTCAGTGTACTCTTAGCTGGAGTATTAATGATATTTTCTAAATAAATAAAATTTTCATAAACAAAATAACATTTATTTCATAATTAATGTGCAAAGTTGGGTGGTCCATTCCTCAAGCGAAGACTTAACTTAGTGGAGCCAACATTTATACGAATAATGTAACTTACTTACGAAAATTGTCTCCAGTACTGTATTAGGTTTATTTTTAAAAATAAAGTTTATTATTATTAAATAGTAGTGCATGATGTGCTTACCTATAAGAAATTGTTACATTAGGCCATAAGTTTATTGAATGTAATTTTATTTCATTGTGTAGTCAATTGTTGGTGAGCTAAATAAATAAATAAATTTATTGAATATATGTATATCTTTTATTTTGTAAAATAAAAGTTCACTTAACCTTAGAGGCACTTACTGTAATCACACCGGTTACAAACTAAAATAGATATTTTAATCACCTGCCAGCACAACAAATTATCAACTTACAAGATAATTATACTCGTAGATCAATTTGCTTCACTTTCACTATGTCTCAACTGTCCGATATAAGAGAAACCTAGAACAATTTAGAAGAAAGCTTCGGGTACACGTTCCATTTCTCACAAATGTTTGTAAGATCACAACAAAGTTATGAGCTATCTGTAAGGAGCAATAAAATATTTGTCTATGTATAATATTAAAAAATGATAAATTATCTATGGCTCCGCCATCTTGTTTGCAAGCGCATGTGTGTTACAGTAATCGGAAAATAAGTAAGTTTTTACTTATATAATAACTGTTTATTATATAAGTAAAAACTTACTTATTATCCGATTATCTGTATATTTGAACGTCTGAATCGTTTATTTTCAAGTCCTATTAACACTATCAAAGGAACAGGTTCTAAGTAAAGTTATATTTGCAGTCGGCGTGTCGGCACCGACGTAGAGCAATCCCTAGAAGAGTGTTAGTCCCCAGGACACGTCCTCACCACAAACTTTGTCCTTCAATAGTGTTTCTAAGAGCGTTGCTCGGTACTCGCCCCGCGTTGCGACTCTCCAGTAATTTGTTACATTAGTGCAAGTAGACGCTTCAGCGCGCGACTTGTATTCCCACGTGCGTTACAGTACACGTAACGTACGCAAATCAAGCTTACTAACAATACCGCTCCTCTATGTACCTGATCACATCTCTCTCTTCCGATGAACTAAATAAATATAATAAAATCTGTTGTTGTATACTGTGTATATGCGAACAATTATGTGAAATAATAATACAAATAATGCCACTATTATGTACCTACCTGTATGTAAGTACCTGTTGAATGATGCTTGCACTTGTGAACCAGGTTAGTTTATAAATAACGCACGCAATCAGATATGCCGAAACGCGCTACGCAACCCGAATTTTATCTTGACATCACAAAACTTAATCCTCTTGGTTCTCATTAGATCATTGTTTCTGGTTTTGTCGAAAATATTTAATCATTTTTTCAAATTACTTGAGTGATGCAATTACTTCGTGATGGACACGGTCATTTGTCGACTCTTAGATAATATGTATTACTATAGTGACACGAATTGTTATTTCTGTATTGTTGTATTGTACAAAACATAGAGAGCTTGTGTTATGGTACTAGACAACTGATATGAATACATATATACTTTTTTTTTGTAAATACATTATACATAGAAAACACCCAAACTCCGAAACAAATATTTGTAGGATTTGAACCCGAGACCTCAAGCATAGCAGTCGCATTCACTACCACTGCGCCACCGAGGCAGTCATCTTCTGCTATTCTTTTCGATTTTTTTTTCTGTTTTTGTTCTTAGATGGGATTTCAAAGATTTATATTTTAAGAAATTATTTCAGACAAGATTTGCTCGGCCAAAGCTTATAGGTGATATAGCTTTCCAGTGGTCCACAGTCTTTTCTGTTGTTATCCATCTTTTTAGTGTAATCTTCCGGGCTGTGGGATTCAAAGAGACCTTTATCGAAGCCTTTCGTGGTTTAGGTATGGATCACAAAAGAAGCCACAGCCTTAGATAACTACCTCGATTCGGTCTGTAATTTGTTTTGGTTTCAATGTGTATTAGAATAAATGTGGTGGAGTCGCCTGAGTTGGATAGATGCCGCGGTTAGCATTTAGCGATATGTATAAACTCTTCGTTTTTTGCTCATATGTAAACCCAACCCCGCCCGTGCCTCGGATGTTGTCGAACGTTTTACTGGAAACAACGTGTCTCGAGTTGTGAGCCAAAACATATTTTTACCGTCAAAAAATATGTAGATTTGGTTTTGGCCAGTACGACGAAACGCTAATTTAGTATGTAGATACATAATACCTTTAATCGACACAAATCTGTAGCTGGTACTCTTTGTTTACTAATGTGAATCGTAACCGCAGATTTCCTAATTGGCCAAAACCATTAAAATTAATTGTACTAACACTGTGATAACACTACTTAACAGACATAATTTTATTTCGATATACTTACTCGCTTATATATCGCTCTAAATAGTACAGTAGTATAGTTATGGTAAATAAATTTAATCTAAGTGATAGTGTTTCAACAATTCTAGTCAAACTTATTTGAACGTTTGTCCGTTGGTAACAACTACTGAAGATGTTACCGAGTACTGGACGCAAAATTTTATGAATTCATGTAAATTAAAATTTAATAAGTTGATTGTGTTTAATGCCTTTTATTTTTAGTAGGAACCTAATCTTATTTTATTAATAGTCTATTAACTTCACCCTTACTGGCCAGTATCGACGACACTCGGTTCTAAATTGAAATGGTCCAAAAAATAAAGTGACCTTAAGTAACTCGTGAAATTTTCATGAAGCTTTCAATTGCTTACTTATTTTTTCTATGACATGGGAACAAAATAGTCAATTAATCTCCTATTAGAAAGTGTCTACCGAAGCTTTTGAACGCCTGCAAGACAGGAGTCACAGGCTTTTGGGGCAGTAGTACGCTTTTTCTTGAAGATCGAATCGGTTCGAGAATACCACAGGCGACAATTTGTTATGTTACAAATTCTTAATAAACGCATAGTGGTGAATTGGTGAGATGGAAATGGAAGTTATACCGCATGGAGCGATGGTCGAAAACTACAGCCGATATGGTGCTAACTATTCTTCGTAGATGCTGCATAACTATAGAAAAATAAATCTCATTGAACGTTAGTTCTTTTTATTTCGTAATAATCTTCTTAAATTATTCTTAAATTTGTCTTTTAAATTTCAAGATGGCGTTGATCACAAATATAGTTAGTAATTTTGAGGTAGTCGTATTCGCTATTTATCAGAATGTTTCTCGAAAATACTATAATACTGTTGCGCCATAACCAGATGGATCTCGTTTGTACGAAAATAATCTAGATTGAATTGAGGACAGCGCCATCTAGTGTCGGGAAGCGCGCAACTGTGGGCATTATGACGATTTCTCGACGCTAGATGGCGCTACAAGTAGCTCTAGGATAATCTATTAAGTCGAGAACCATCGATCGAATATTATCGAACATTCTAGTTATCTCGACAACCATATAAAAGCGGAACGTGTTAGCCGTACGAGTAGTATTGTTTCAAGATACAGCGAATAAACATCGAAGAGATCTTCTAGTGCAACTAACGAGTGATTTAGTTATTTGTAATTGTAAAAAGTGTTATTAATAAATATTGTGTTATTTTTGGTAATTAATCGAATACTTTAATTTATTTATTACCCAGCTCGTAACAATACATATCGTGTTGATGGATTAAGTATTCAGTCTAACCCCTCTATTTCACCCCGTGCGTGTCGTAAGTCAGCAAAAAAAGGATTACTCGAAAGAAATCCTCAATCCAGACACTCTCATGGCTAGACTGCCAGCTTAGTATAGTAGAAATCCAAATCCTCTTGTCTAAGAAGACGCCTATGTCCAGTATTGGTATAGGCTGATAATGTCGTCAACAAAATGAATTTAAAATAGCGCTTTAATTGTTTATTACTCCGTGGGAACAAATAAATTTGTATACCTACCAGTATCGGTGGATGCAGACCGGGATGGTTGGCGGAGACCTACATTAAGCAGTAGACGGTAAAAAGTTGAAGTAAGTAAATCGGTATGCATATGCGAAATTACACAGCATACGTAACCAAAATCCTACTAATATTATAAATGCAAAAGTTTGTAAAGACGTGTGTGTGTTTATGCCTCTTTCACGTAAAATCTAATGAACGGATGATGACTAGACTAGATGCTGATTGAATAGACTGATTTTAATCGTGGGAGAGCTATGCTTCGGCGTGAATGGGTCGGCTCGACCGGAGTGATACCACGGCCTCACTGAAAACCGGTGTGAAATAGCGCTTGCGCTGTGTTTCACCGAGTGAGTGAGGATACCGAAGGCCCATACCCCAACCCCTCCCCCATCCCCTTTCCCA
This sequence comes from Spilarctia lutea, assembly GCA_916048165.1. Taxonomy (NCBI): domain Eukaryota; kingdom Metazoa; phylum Arthropoda; class Insecta; order Lepidoptera; family Erebidae; genus Spilarctia; species Spilarctia lutea. The sequence goes on along the minus strand of OU696470.1, from coordinate 24,282,935 downwards.
TCCCCCCAAAGGTCGGCAAAGCACTTGTGACGCCTTTGGTGTTGCGGGTGTCCATGGGCGGCGGTAATCGCTTACCATCAGGTGATACGTCTGCTCGTTTGCCCGCTATTCAATAAAAAAAAAAAAAAAAAAGATGCATTAACTACTGAGGGATAGTCAATGCAATTTTAATGTTAAATGTTAGTATAGATGCGAAAGATCTAAGTGGTCTCCCTCTTGTCTTTTTCTTATCACTTGTGAACCAGTTAATTGTTGATTTAGACCCTTTTTCCTTCCCTCTAATTTATTTAGTTATATTTAAATTTAAATAAGACGATAGTTTATTCTATATAATTAAATTAGAATTTGACACTTAAACTGTACAAATAAAAATAATATTCCAGATTTTTTACCTCTTCTTTTTAATATACAAGGTTTAACAGTTCTCAACTCTCTTAAAAGTAGTATTGATACGAGTCTTCTGTATCAGAGGGAATTTATATGGATTCGACTCTTAAGTCATCAGGTAACACAAATGAGCGAGGTATCAGCCTAACAGGATCTAGATACAAACCTGTATCAGTAAACGGATCTTTGTCCAATATATCCAAACTTTCTGACACTGACAAGTATATAGTCACGTCCCGGTAAAAATAGTGTAATAAATTGTCCTAAGATAGAACATAATGGGAAAACATGGGTGTCAGAAAGTTTGGATATATTAGATAAAGATCCGTTTACGGATACAAGTTGGTCAGGTAGATCCTGTTAGGCTGATAGCTGGCTTATTTGCGTTACCTGATTACTTAAGAGTCGAATTCACATATAGTTAAGTAGTTAATATATTAAAACAAGAATATAGCACTGTATCCTGCAAGCATACTAAGTTTGTATAGCACTGAAGTAAGTATGACTAGCATTAAACTAACAATTAACACTGTAAAACTAACTTTTGAAAAACATTAATAAAATCCTTGAATATAATGAATGATGTATCATCATGAGAAAAAAAAAGATCTAAATATAAAATACCATCGTCACGTCCAGGCAAAAATAGGGTAATAAATTGTCCTAAGATATTCTACACAATCAGAAAGTTTTGCTTATAAATAAGATTTAAGAATAATACTATTAAGAATAGCATGTAAGTTAAAAACGTCAGCGAATAAAGGCTTTTATTATTATTTATTTATTTCCCTTATTAAATTTGAATATACATATAAATTACATTTTTAAAGATAGGTACATATAAAAATAAATACATTTAAAAATGTAAAAAATTGTAGACCACCGACTTCGGGTACATGGACCAAGAAACCGGTGGTTAGGGCTCCAAAGACAGGAACCTCCTCACTATACGTGCCGTGTTAAGAAGGACTGCCTTCTGAATCAGACCCTTGATCCAGCCTTCTAACGTGAACCTCTTATGGTGTTGGTCGAGGCTCTTTAGGAGAAAACAGATAAAATAAATCAAATATTTTATTTGTTTTTTCTTTTTGACTTTCACGAGATTCTCGTCATGAGGAACGGCGATATCGACAATAATTGCGCGGCGCTCTAATCGATCTATCACCACAATATCAGGCTTATTGGCAACAATAGTCCTGTCTGTAATAATAGATCGATCCCAATATAACGTAGCACGACGATTCTCGAGAACTGGGGCGAGAACAGGTATGTACCTGTAGTATGGTACCTCTGAACACACAAGTTTGTATTTAAAGGCAAGTTGTTGATGTACAATCCGGGCTACTTGGTTGTGCCTGTACAAATACTCGCCGTTAGCAAGACGACAACAACTAGAAATAATATGCCTGATACATTCTCCAGGACGGTGACATGCCCGACAGATGTCGACCGTACCATCTTTCAGGATATACTTCCGATAGTTATTCGTCATGATAACTTCGTCCATAATCGCACAGACAAAACCTTCGGTTTCTCCACTGCAACTACACTACGATGCAGTCCAATATCAGTTTGTAGAAAATATTCTCTAAGATTGTATGTCCGCGATTGTGTAAGGTATGATATTTAGTAATCCACGACCCCCAAACCTTCGCGGGATATACAATCTCATGACCAAAGAACGTGGGTGGTGCATTCGGAATGCAGTTAACAATGTACGGACTCTCCTGTCAATGGCATCTAATACAGTCTGAGTCCATCTAAGTACACCAAAGGAATACATCAGAACCGGTATGTCCCAACCAGTGCAGGCTCGTACCTTGTTACCCTCTGATAAAATTCTAGTATTCCTAAGGACTGTGAAAAAACTAGATATTTTTAGGTTTCGGTTGCAGATAGAGATCTGAGTTTTGGAATGGAGTGTGGAATCTGAAAGCCTTATGCCTTCAGATTCCACAATCTCACCTTTTTTTACATACTAGAAGAAGAAGGAAGCTGTGTCTTGAGGACTCTGCTCTATGGTACAGACACATCAGTCGAGCTAAAAGAGCTATTAATAGTACATATCAAAGGATCATTAACTGCACTCCTTTTGACTTACTAATGGGTACAAAAATGCGAGTAAAAGAAGATTTTAAACTATAGAAGTACTGTACATTACAAGAAGAGTACATACAACAATTTAGTGAGATAAAGAAGAGCTAAGAAGACAGACTGAAGAGCAAATATTTAAGATCCAAGAGGAGAATTCTAAATTATTTAATAAGAAAAGGAAAATAAGTTCACAATATAAAATGGGAGATTTGGTGGCGTTAAAACGAACACGATTTGGTTCGGGTCTCAAGTTAAAACCTAAATACCTAGGACCCTACAAAGTAGTCAAGATGCAGAGAAATGATCGCTATGACCTGGAAAAATTGATAATACCACAGAAGGACCTATAAGTACATCCGGCTCAGTTGATCACATGAAGCGTTGGCCTGTATTGAGTGAAGATAGTTGAGAATTATCTTTTAAATTTAATATGTATGATCTTTTTTTTTACTCTGTACTTTCCCATTGTCGTGGATTATTAGTAATTTTTAATTGTAATTTAATTTATTTAAATTAATTTAATTTAATATAATTTATTTCCAGAGTTACTTACTGTGCTTAACTTTAATGTTACTAACCTATAATGTGCCAAAGTTATTAGACGTGTAAGTAGCAAGTAAGATTTAAGTTTGTTAGGTACGATTGAAAAGGGGGAATGTGTGAGTGATGCATTGTTCTGAATGAGGAAACATTGTGGATGAGGAAGGATGTCTGAGGACAGACATGGTTGCAGGAAGGCCGAATATAGGAAACGGAACGTGAGGTGTGTGACAGAGAGAGCAATAAGGTGTGCGAGTGAGAGGAAAGGGAGATGGCGTACGAAAGAAGAGTGAACGGTGCGGTATTCAACAGTATCTATAAAATATAAATTAAAAGAAGTGATTTGAAACAAAAGAAGTTTAAATTACGCAATCCCACATATACACTCTTTTGCAAAAAAACGGGCACTTAAGCAAATAACTATTTTATAGTTACTATTAGTTTGTTTGACAATTTTAGGTATTGTTATCCTCAGAATTTCATAAATTAATTAGGAAGGAATAGGTATCATCAGTTTTATCATAACATTTTGATTAAATTATTGAGAAATAATAATAAGCTCAAAACACTATTATTGTACCTGCTCGCTAAATAAAAATGAAACGCGTTAATTTCTTTGTTTTTCTTGAATACATTAAAAGCAGATAAAAGTTTAGTATTGAGTGTGACCCCCTATATCTTGTGAATATATATATAGCCTTCCTCGACAACTGAGCTATCTATCACTGAAATATTTTTTAAATCTAACAAGTAGTTCCTGAGATTACAACACACAAATAAACTCTTCAGCATTATAACATTAAGTATGGATGTCAGCCGAACGACTTTATACATAAGGTGCAATGGTAAGGATGACAGGCATACCAGCTTCACCGAAGGGAAATACAAAATATATGAAACGACCAAAAATAAAACAGCAGATTTTACTATTCTAAAACACTACTTTATTTACAAATATTTGCCCACATTCAACGTTGTTTAATGAATCATGTTACAATATAAACGCGCATTTATCACATACTTCTAAAAGCCTGCGTTCCTATTGAGGGACCATATTAGAATTTTGACTTTGGTTAAAGTTCTTAAACAAATTGTAAATTTTGTACCTAATTTTTAAAAGCAGTAACTCAAAAGTTAGAATTGGCCAAACGTAGTATCTCAATTGTGACTAATAGACATCTTTTTTTTTTAAAGACAACTCCCGCATTAGGAATATACATCCTGTGTCGCTGGGGACTTTACAAACATACATGTAACGGACACAAATAACACCCAGACTCAGGACAACACTTTGTGGATCACACAAAGTTATGTTCCACGTGGGATTTGAACCCACGGCACTTGGCGCAGTAGTGAACGTTTAAACCACTAGGCCAACCGTGCAGTCAACATCTATATCTTTGCAAAAGTTATTTACTACTCTTTGCAATAGTTTTGTAAAAACTAATTTACAAAATTTTCTAAATTAGTTTGAGAAAGGAAATCAATAAAAAGTTCTCAACATTTTAACTTAACTTTTTCACCCACACATTTTTATATGTATCGCCTTGACAAAATGACTACTCTGCCTGATGAAAAGCATAAGCCACCATACTCATCGCGAATGCAGACAACTGTAACTTTTGAGTTACTGTTTTTACAAATTAGGAACTTAATTTACAATAGTTTGAGAACTTTTACTAAAGCCTTTCAATATGGTCTCTCATAAGTAACGCAGGCCTTCAAAAGGTGCCCGCCGGTATTCTATAATAATATTTAACACTTGTGTGACATTTCAAATATAACCTTAAATGGTACATTTCAAAATAAAATGACGGTCACTAAATATAACCGCATCATATTTGGAAATACAAACAACCATAATTTTTAAATGATGAAAAAAATCCTTAAGTGTCAGCGTCGACTGGCATAATGATGGCGAAGACTATAATACTTATTCTACAGAATACAACCGTATTTGATGCAACAAAACAGAACTAACCGTCGCTTGCGTCATTATATTTTGTTTAGTTAAATTCAGTTGTATTGTAATGAACTTTAGGTTAAATTTAAATTGTTACTGAATTAGTCTCAACACCGTCTACTGTCAGTCGGCGTTGACCGTAAATGATTATTGACTGCCTCGGTGGCGCGAGTGGTAGCGTAAGCGACTGCTGTGCTTGTGGTCTCGGGTTCGATTCCCGGGTCGGTCCAAATGTTTGTATGATCTGCAAATATTTGTTTCGAAGTTTGGGTGTTTTCTATGTATAATATGCATGTATTTACAAAAAAAAAAAGTATATATGTATTTATATCAGTTGTCTAGTACCCATGACACAAGCTCTGCTTAGCTTGGGACTAGACGGCGTTGTGTGTTAAATTGTTGAAATATTTATTATTATTTATTATTTTATTATTACACATGAAGCTACAAGCGTTCGATTTATGTTGAATACTACCTGTGCCCGCTACTTCGTACACGTAACATTTGGTTTGTCAAGTTATTTTGATTTTTTTACCTTTTAAACCTTACCTAGACTATAATGAACATTTCAAAACAAAAATCAGCTAAATCAGCCCAGTCATTCTCGAGTTTTAAAGAGACAAATGAACAGCAATTGATTTTATATATGACTCTATTGATAATTTAATTTATACTTGTTATTTTAGTATAGGTATTACTCGTACACAATTTAACTATTTAAATCGAACTTTGCTAAATATTATTTACTTTCATTTAACTAGAATCAGATAAAAAAGTCTTATATCAATGTTTCTACACCTACCCTATTTCTTTAAAAAGATCTACATAAAGTTAAGTTGTACTAACAAATTAGCTTACGTGCTCGCTTTTAGATTATTATATTATATAATACTTTATATAATTACTGTTAAATTCATCTTCATCTATATACAGACTATTTGACTGTAACATCAAACCAATTTAATGTGATTGCCGCACAGGAAGTCAAAAAATAACATCTACCATCATCATAATATCAACTAGGTAGGTTAATCCAAAGTGCTGTTTTAATCTATTATTATGACACTATTTATTTGAAATTTACATACCATAGGAATAATTATTTGTAAATTTAAAACTGTTATGTGTGAGTCAATAATACAGTTATAAGCTATAAGGCATGTAAAGCGATGAGGTATGTCATTTAATATTATTGCTAGGTACTCTGAAATTTATAATTTACACACAAATACCGATTCTATGTCACCGAAATGAAAAAAAAAAGAAAAGAGACAGCGTATATCCTATATTTATTTACGTATGGCGACGAATAAGAATGCAGAGTGTCACCACCCCTAACTATCCCGTGGGTATCGAAGGAAGCAAACTACGCAAGACAACATCACTGCAAAGAGAAGGAAAACTTGCAGCAAACCCTAGGCCAGACAGCCAGCATGGTGGTAGGCCAAAATCTGTTTTCTACGAAGAGGCCTATGTTCAGCATAGGACTTTTAAAAGCTTTGATGATGTGATTTCCAAACGCTAGAACGGCACAGATCCCGCTCTAGCGTTTCATAAGAATGAAAGAGACCGTTTGTGAATTGCGTACAGTTGTCCTCCACATAGTGGTGATACGAGCGGCGACGACTAAGTTGTCATTTTAAGCAAAGGTACTGATCCTAGATTGTTCTTACAACCTTCCTAACGGTTCATCAAACCTTCCTATTTTGATTAACTCAGTCCCTCTTGTGTATAACATCCATGATTAACGCATCGAGTTGATAGTTAATTTTCAATTTTGATCATGTAGTTTTTGTTTGAATTTTTTTTGCCAACCGTGAATGACCTGATTAATTTAGAGCTGATTTGTATACATTTATCTATCAATGAGGAATTCTCTCAGAACCTGTTTAGCAAGCCTAAGCCCGTCTCACACATATCAGTCTTATGAGCCTAGAGCACCACTTTTGAATGTCATTCGTAACGACAATCTACACAAATCTTTAAAACTATATGGAGATGTATTTAGACATTCACGTCTGAACTTTAAGTTACATGTATTATTAGGACATATAAAATTTTGCAACATGAATACACACAAAGTTAAATTTTACTGTTGGACGCCCGCAACCCGCAAATATAGCTTATATTAGTGTACAGTGTTATTGCTTATTATTTTTTTACTGTACATGCGATGAGTAACGTTTAACTTTGTGTGACCTTTAGCGTAAATAAAGGGAAACTTAGAAAAAAAAAAAATATCTGTGCCCGCTACTTCGTACACGTGACAATTGGATATTCAAGTTATATTTTATTTTCCACCGTTTAAACCTTCCTGTCCTCACCTTTTAAAATTCAGTTAAATCGGCCAAGCCTTTCGCAAGTTTTAGCGAGACATCGAACAGCAATTGATTTTTATATATTAGAAGATATATTTTTCAAAGTTTCCCTGAATGCGTCACACAATCAACACTGAATTTATGCGAAGTTGGGAAGGTCTGATAATAAATATACGCTTCTGGACCTCAAAAAGATAAACATAAGTACAAAATAATATCTACGACACTAAACGTTTTGGGGAATTGAGCTGTTGTTATATATAAAACCTTTCTCGACAGGCATCAATAACGCTTACACATATATTTATATATATCAATTCAAAATATATTTTATAAAAATATATATATTCTTTGTCACATAAAATCTGTGCGGTAATATAAATTACAACCGTTCGGTCTAACGGGCACTTGAGACAAATCGAATTCATTTAATAAAGCAATTTTTTAAAGTCACTTAACAACAGCAAGTTGCGTGTCTTGCAAAACTAACGATATTTAACTAGAGAAGAACTAGCAATATTGGCATTATTATAGAAATTAAATATGAATATTTAATAATATTGTAACATATTTTTAATTATACACAAACGTCAAAAAGCAATATGCTTTTACGATTTTGAAATGTTTCAACAGTTCTCAAAACTGTAGTATAGTTATAGACCCTCGCAATAAATTATTGGAGTCAAACAAAGCTCGCTAATAATTAAGTATTCTTTTGGTTGGACGAAACTTACCATCTCTCAAAGTTTAGAAAGGTAATAAAGGTTGTTTCTCTTCAAACAGCTCCTAACGATTTACTTACACTATGATAACAACAGCTCAACGACGCCCTTTTTATAAACAATAAAATTAAATATTAAACTAAAAAAAGGTCAACATGTTTCAGGTGGCTACTTCTTCATTTGGTGCTTCAAACTCTAACTTGACTTCTCCACCAAGCCCTTCGACATCCACCTCGTTCTCCGAAGCATTCAACATGTTCAGCGTTACCTTAAATTATAAATAACACATAAAATACATCATTAACATCACACTTAAGCATCACAGTTGCATGCCGAAAGAATTTGTAGTTTCTGCGTCACTGAAATTCTTAGACACATGTATTAAATATTTCCGGCTACACAGATCAAAGCACATCGCAGTCTACGTTCTCGACATTAGCGTGCCAATATACAATTTATAGCATTCAAACATCTAACAAAGGATTGAAATAAAAGGCTTTAGCTTTAAGTTGTAACGGAATTTAGCAATTAATACTGGTACTAGCGTGCACTGCTATCACCTTAAATAATAATACATATATAGCAAGTTCAATGTGTTAGTAAAAATAATGTTAGGAGTATATACTGCATATATAATAAATACAGTAAGTAATAAGGCCGTGTAACGCAACTTACTGTACATGTTTGACAACAAGGGCAGAATACTACATGTGATTATATTTTTCGACCTCAGGGTGCATCATGACTGTTATTAAGCGTGATTAGAATATAATTGGAACTACCGTATCTTGTCAGCAGCGAATTGTTTTTAATATGTTTCATATTAGATAGTTCGACATCTCCGCAGCGAACGATGTGCTACAAAAATGCGGCAGTCCCAACAGTATCGTTAGGCAATTATTGTATTGTATGTTAAGTGTTTCTAGTGATCGCTTGGAATATCTAGTCCATAGATTGCAGATATTATCAGACAATATGTTTTAAATTGCTCGCTGACTGCAATAAAAAATTCGTTCACTATCAATATCTGCATGGTCTCTAAGGTCACCGACAATGTGGTATTTTATTAAAAGTCACAACTTGTTCCGTTTAATTGGACAACCTGAGAGCTCAAAGACCATACAGACATCATCATACAAGCCCATGTTCCTCCGCATATAACGAAATGGTTCTGTCTACGTGGTATTGTGTAGTTTATTTGAAAACTAATATGTATTACGCTCTCGGTGCGTAGTATGAGCCTCGAAAGTGTATCATCATTGAGTTTAATTCTTTATCAACCGAACTGTCGTATGTTATTTATTATTATTGTTTTATATTTTCCAGTTTGGCCAAAGCTTACTTGCTTAAGCTTAGCTTGGAAAAATAATTTAAAGGTAATGACAGTTTCACCGCTATTGTAACATTAACTTAAAACTAAACACATCTAAGGTATAGGAATACGAAATATGAAATAGGCTTTTTTAACATTAAATGATCACACGCCATAAAAAGCAAATAATGAATAGTTGTGGAAATCAAACGATACTACATACAATGTGATGTTCAAAAAGTATAAAAAAAGAGGAGTTCGCCCGATTGTCTTGTCCATACTATGACGTTAAATAATATTACAACGACTTATCCTATGTTCAATTCGCGAATATTCTCGAAGCTCCTCTTGACTTATACTAAATGAAAAAAAATTAGCACATGCAACCAGTAGTCTCCAAGCTATAAAAATTCAAACTTCACTAACGAAAAAAAAGACGTAACTAACAAAAAAAAGTGCTATTGGTTGCTTATAGTTAGTGAATGTCTGAACCTCTGCGTTCTTTCCTAAAACTGATTGTGTGTTGATCACGCTCAGTGTAGAAGCTACCTGAGGTGCCTGCGGCGTATGGCTGGTGACTGTACTGCTTACCTGACGTACAGGTATACCTGCATCTTCAAATGCTTTTTTCTTTAATGTGGTTCGAATCTGGCTTCTGAAACCAAAAAAAAAGTGCAAATAAAGTCAGCCCTTGATGGACCCGATATAGATTTTAAAGTATCTACGTCCTGGCTACGATATGGTGATCTCTTCGGAGAAACGGAAGGTTGTCTGTGCGATTATGGACGAAGTTATCATGACGAATAGACGAATAACTATCGGAAGTATATCCTGAAAGATGGTACGGTCGACATCTGTCGGGCATGTCACCGTCCTGGAGAATGTATCAGGCATATTATTTCTAGTTGTTGTCGTCTTGCTAACGGCGAGTATTTGTACAGGCACAACCAAGTAGCCCGGATTGTACATCAACAACTTGCCTTTAAATACAAACTTGTGTGTTCAGAGGTACCATACTACAGGTACATACCTGTTCTCGACCCAGTTCTCGAGAATCGTCGTGCTACGTTATATTGGGATCGATCTACTATTACAGACAGGATTATTGTTGCCAATAAGCCTGATATTGTGGTGATGAATCGTTTAGAGCGCCGCGCAATGATTGTTAATATATTTGTTTTATATGTTTACTAGCGACCCGCCCCGGCTTCGCACGGGTGCAATGCTGATACTAAATTAAATACACTACAGAAAAACTATGAACGTTGTATATAAAAACATAGCGGCCCGCTCCGACTTTGCACGGGCATAAAATAGAAACCTCTAAAATTAGCAATGTTGCCTTAGTATATGATGCATGTATTATACATATAAACCTTCCTCTTGAATCACTCTATCTATTGGAAAAAACCGCATCAAAATCCGTTGCGTAGTTTTAAAGATTTAAGCGCACATAGGGATATAGGGACAGAAAAGGCGACTTTGTTTTATACTATGTAGTGATTTAAAAATGTAATCTATATGTATGTACAAAAGGAATAAAGAAAATAATAATAATAACACGTAATATTTTTTTTCTTCCACAAATTTCCTTAACATTAATACTTATAAATATTTGTGTTTGTTACGAGTATCTACTTTGTGGGAGACTGGTATCCATACTAGGTGTCCCTGTCACACAGATTACCAAGCCCCCCTTAGACTAGAAGTTACTTACATAGAACAATGTTTTATTAATATATCGTAGCAAATATATATTTAAAAGCATAGAACAATATACAATTTTAATAAGGGACAATATATATTTCAGAGATTATTGTGTATGTGTGTGTTGTATGTGTGTGTGTATGTGCGTGTGTTGTATATGTGCGTGTGCTTATGTTGTATATGTGCGTGTGCTTGTGCATGTGTATGTTGGGGTGTGAGTTCTGTTTCTATTTATCGCATTATTTGACTATCTTCAGCAACATCTCTGTTTTCATAGTTGAGTGAGAGAAGCCACTTTGTCAACTTTTCTTATAGTAGGTAACTGGATGATGGAGCTTTGCTTTGGTGTTTTGATAAATTTTCTAAAACTGCATTGTAGCTAATTCAATTTATTACTCTCAGAACCCCCGACATACTAAATTTCATGAAAATCTTTGTGGCCATTTCTGATTCAGATTTTCAAACATATGTATATACACAAGAATTGCTTTTTTCTAGGTATTAAGGTACCTATATAGATAATGCTTTATTTGTATACTCACACAGTTCTGTTTTTGATGTGCTGACTGAGCTTATTAAGGTCAACAGCGAAACGATGGACACACCCCCTCAGCATCTCAATCTCTTCTTCAGTCCATTTGCCTCTGTAAACAGAGTCAATTTGTAAATAAAGATTAAAAAACAACTGACCAGAGTCTACAGATCATACAGAACATTATCTTTCAATTAAAGGTATTAATTAATTAATACCTAAACTCACTCACACACACTTTGAAGAAATACCTATTTCAAACATATTGTACAAATTTAGATTTAAAAAAATTGTACTATAACCAAACTGTAGTAACATTCATGAACTGATAGATTAAGATTACATAGTCATTTTTTTTTTTTATTGTTTAGGTGGCAAACGAGCAGACGCATCACCTGATGGTAAGCAATTACCGCCGCCCATGGACACCCGCAACACCAAAAGCTACACAAGTGCATTGCCGACCTATGAGGGATGGGGGAGGGGTTGGGGTATGGGCCTCCGGTATCCTCACTCACTCCGTGAAACACAGCGCAAGCGCTATTTCACACCGGTTTTCTGTGAGACTGTGGTATCACTCCGGTCGAGCCGGCCCATTCATGCCGAAGCGCGGCTCTCCCACGGACTTATCACTTTTATTCATTGTATGTGTGCCCCCAGAATCGAGTAAAATAGAGCAAAATTATCCAAGACAACAGTCTTGCAATGAGAAGGAAATCTTGCCACAAACTATATCAATCCGTCCGGTCAGAGTGGCATACGGTGGACCGTCTCTTTTCTTAAGAGAGGCTGTATCCAGCAGTGGACTGTTAAAAATTGTTGTGATCACACATTTAATATTCACAGTAATGCACTAAATCAGCTATCATGTCATACTGATTTACAAAAGATATTCAAACCTGCGACCTAAGCTGAACTAAGCTCATGCTTGCCAACATAAGCCTGGTCAGGTAAGAATTAAAAAATCATGTGCTTACCCAGGTTGAGAATCGCCCATAGGATGTAACAGCGTGGTCATTTCTGACAGTTTATTAAACGCTGTACCGGCCTCTCGAAATATTTCCCCAACCTGAAATTTTTTAAGTCAATATCATAATGAAAAACGAACCACCAATGGCATTAAAAACCCATGCAATACAAATAGAGCTCATTGGTACTTACTTTAGCAGCGGAATTATCCATTTCCAAAACTATGATTTAGGGCTGAACTATGATAGAAATGAAGTTAAAGGCACTCTAAAAACTTTAACATCAAAATTTTCTATAATACAAATTAACTAAATCCAATGCCACAGACTAATAACAAGTTGTTATTAGTAACTTCCAACAACAATTTGTAACTGCAACTAGGGATTTTCGAAATACATCGATGTATCAAAAATATCGATATTTACAATGCAATATATCAAATCTACCGAAGTTTTGATAAGCCATCGAAATTCTCGATGTATCGATGTTTTTTCACAAAACATTGAGTTGAAGATAACCAGTTAATTTCACAAAAACTCAAGTTTTAGCACTAAAGTTTTTCCCGAAATCTTTCAATAAGCTTGTTTTAAAATAGATCAGTTTATTTTTCAATAGTAGACTGATAATATAATGCCCTCGTTTCAGTCCCATCTGAACGTTTGTTTCCTAGAGCGACACAAATCATCATTCAAAACGAAATAAATTGAAAGGTAGACGACGAAATGAAGTGTTGTTAGAGAACATTAATTCCATCATATTTCCAGTGTTCTTTTCACAGGCAGCAAATATCTTTTTTTATTGAATCGAGGTGAGCGAGCAGACGTATCGCCTGATGGTAAGTTGTTATTATTTGTTCTTTCTTAAAAAAAATCTCATACATGGCTTTGACTTTTTGAAAAAACAATGTTTAAATAAGCGATGGTTTGCATGAAAGTAATGTAGAAGTACCTAGTACGTCTGATCTGTGTCCTGCAAAAAGTAATAATTACATCTCAAATAATCTCAATACAGGTCATCGTTTCAAAGTGAATGTTTTTGTGGGTTCTTCCAGATTCTGAAAGGAGTTAGATCTATTATTTTATGAAAGATTAAAATCTTAACTTCACAAAAAAAAAATTACTCCTTTTATAATTATCATAGACAAAAAACACTCTGAAAAGATGATATGTTTTGAGATATATCACTTTTCACATGACTACAGCTGTGTAATATATAATGTTATAAAAAGTACTCGTAGTTTACAAAAAAAATATGTTTTCATCCGATAAATAAAAAAACATCGATGTACAGTTCCGATGTATCGAATCGAAAAAACATGGATGTTATTTCAAAGTGAACACCCTCATAACTGTAACTTTAGGCAAACCATAGATTATAATGGGTATTGTAAACTAAGATCGGTAGTAAACTAATTTATACTCTATGACATACATATTTTCTAACTATTCTTGAGGTTGCCAGAATTAAATGAACATGAATGTTTCGTGAAAAATAAAGCACTTTTAACTTTCTAAAACGAAATTATTGTAAGTTCTAAAACTTTTTTTTTTAATTTTTATATTCAGTACTAAATGGAACAGTCAATGGACACCAGGTTTAAATTCAAAAATACAGCATTGTCCCGGCACAGATAAGAGCTTCACGCCGCGGTGTCGCCGTGTCGATAAGAAAATTACTGCACGGTTGGCCGAGTGGTTTCAGCGGTCGCCATGCCGCTTGCTACTGCGCCAAGTGTCTTGGGTTCAAATCCCACGCGGTACAACACTTTGTGTGATCCACGAATTGTTGTCCCGAGTCTGGATGTTCTTTGTGTCCGTTTCATGTATGTTTGTAAAGTCCCCCACGACACAGGATGTTTATTCCTAATGTGGGAGGTGTCTTTTAAAAAAGAAAGAAACAAAGAAAAGAAAATATAACCGTAACTAAAAACTTAAAATTTTTGATAGTCATAAAAATTATGATATTAAAGATCATTTTGTGAATCAACTTCAATTAACTTTCTAAGGTGATTTTGTCTTTCTACTTAGATCATAATTTTAGTCTTCTGCCCTCTTTGTCACGTACAAATAATTAGTGGTATTAGGCACCACTGTAAAATAAATATTAAAAGTGTGTAAAATAAAGTGAAAAGGCGTTTTTTTTAATATAATAACATATTTGTTTCTGAAGACAATAATTATATTGTGGAGTCCTAGATCTCAGAACGATCAGTCATAACTTATTTCTACTTATGTGAAAGGTATTAAAAATTATAAATCGTTCTGCTGTAGACGGAAGAAATAGAAGACAATTATATTGTGCTAAAGTAGAGACTGCGAATATGCCCTTTACGTAAAGGTAAAGGGCACCCTTATCAGCCCTTATGACACGATAAAAATTGTCAACTTAAAGGAAATGACTAGTTGCGGATGGATGCAGACTGTTCAGAAATGGAATATTGACAGTAATAGGCTAATAACAATTTTTTTAAGGAACTACACTTTGGCAACATGGATTACCACTTAGTCTTAACCTAACTGACATGCGTGACAGTTAATAAAATTACTTTTGTAGAGGTAAATCGTAAACTCTGTGCAGGCAACCCTTCAAAATAATTGAAAGATGAAAAGCTTCTCCATCTCTTAGTAATCTGTGACCTGAATGACCGAACTTTAGATTTGATGAATGAAAATCAAAAAAATGAACGAACAATACTTGAGATGAAATAACAATTTTACATTATATATTCTCAAATTTTATTAAAATGATAACATAAGACAATACCTACTTGTATGTTATAAAATACGAAGTGCCAAGTTCAATTTATGTTACTACGAATTAAATATGGTTAATCGTTGTCATTTTCTTATATGATTTACGATGTATTTTGCTGTAAGGACGCCACGCCTGTCGTATTGTTGATTCTTTTTAAGCTGAAAGTCATGAAACATTCTCGCAATTTGTTACAAAGCAAGGAATTATTTCGTCTACAGATACTAAATGTGGACGCAAACATAATTCACGAGTTGCTGATCAATGTCGTTTAATTTGTGATTTTACATACCAACAATGGAACTTGTTCTAATTTTATCATTGGTTTCTCTTGGGCTGGCTTACGATAAAGGTAAGTACTTACTAAATTGTTTACATAGGTAATTTACAACAATAAAACATTATTTGTAATGTTAGTAAACCTACTCTGTAAACAGCAGCCAGGTTAATAACTATACTTAACAATAATATCCAATATTTGAGAAGTTCTTTTATCAGAATTAAAAAGTTTATTAAAATGAATAAAAAAAGTATTTTTTGTATGGTGTTATATTATGTAACACATTGGAGTCTAGTTAAAGTGTATTTATTTTGAGTGTAACATACAGCTTTCCTTCGCGTCATCATCTATTTAACAGCTGGCTCTGTAATTTCTGTACATATTGTACATACTACTCTGTATTAATGGTGTTATTATATTAACACCATTATGTTATAACAAAAGACTCTTTAGAACAGTTGTTGTCATAAAAAAACAACTCATTCAATTAAAATACAAATTAATACAATATCTTCCATTAAAATTATTGCTTTATTGTAATATTTCTTTTAACTTTTAAGATATAATTATATGACTACCAACCAAACCCAATTAATATTGGTATAATAAAGGCTAGAAAGAAGATGATACATAGGTACATATAACATCATAGTTTATAATGGAAACCAACAAAATCAAGTATTTAAGCTTAAACTAGTGTAGTGATTGAACTGTGAAAGCATAAAAGAAATACAGTTGGAGTGACTTTCGTATTTAGAAGGGCATGAATAAAAATACATTAAGTATATTCATTAAAATTTTAATGAAATCAATTTTTCATGAACAATGTAAATTTACCGATAAAATGTCTTCCTATTTTATGTATTTCATCAAATAAATGATATATTTTATTCATATAAGAATTAACTCCGAGTTTGAAATTCGCCACATATATCTGTAGTCCTTCCTTATCTATTTTTGAATTATAACTTTTAAACAGTTTAGGTTGAATAGTAGTTTGAACAGTTGTAACCAGTTTTTCTATTAGAGACAACTCTTTAGTTAAAAAGTTATTCAAGAAATATTCATATTCATGTCCGGCGAGGAAAGCATTGTGTATTGAATCAAACACTCGACGATTACATGTTAGGGCTTCAGCATCTTCAGGTTGGAACCTTCTTTGAGGTTGTAACGGCATCATTTGTACTGAAGATTGCAGAACAATAATAATCAGAGGCATTACTGCAAGATGTTAAAAAATATATTATAAAGTGAGAAACATATATGTCACCATTATCAACAGATCTTAATAGTCCACTGTTGGACATAACCTTCTCCCTGATAAGGAAGTTGTGGCGTACCATACCACACAGGCCACTACATAACTTTACATTGCTCACTATTATCACTCTCATTGTGTGAGAAAATATCAAATTATTATAAATAAAATCAGTTATAATTTACTTACAGTTACGATACCCTGCCTCAATTCATGGTGGTATGTTTGATTTGCAAAATATACCTATAAACCATCTTTTGATGTATAGCCTTAACCCTCCCCTGAGAGGAGACCTGAGCTTAGCAGCGGGACATTGTGGGTTGTTGATGAAACCATCTTTGAAGCAATTTGTTTTGGAGCTCAAACTTTTTCTTAATCATAGTTAGATGCAGTTTTAACAGTCTACAGTATACAAGCACACAAAAACTAACACTAACCACCATTATTCACAAGCAGTATTTCACTTTAACAGTTCTGTTTATATTACCCGACATCGAAAAAAGGAGGGTTATGTTTTTCGAGTGTATGTATGTATATTTCATGCCTTAGAGCCTAAACATCTCGTATTTTCATGTGAGTGGTGTCAAAAGATTCGTCATAGTTGTGAGAGTTACATGGTACATAAAAATAAAAACAGAACAAAATCTTTTCAGTTCTTCAATGAATTTAATGGCAGATATTGATGCAGTTGTTTTATTGTTGAATAATTCAATACTTGTTTTCAACTTAAAACTTGTGATTTTAAAGTTGAAAATAACATGGAAACATTGCTTAAAGTAAAATAACTTTTTTATCAATTTAAAGCCTTAAATATACTAAAAATATTCTCTAACTAAGATTTTGCACAGGAATTAATTATATTGCAGACGAGAACACAAAGTAAATGATACATTACTTACAGAGTTTTTTTAATATACAAAAATAATGCATAACTGTAGTGTTACTAGTAGTATTTAATTATCTAGTAGTGTATACTGCAAAGAACTAAATGAAAAATTTATTGGTTTCCATGTAACTATTTCAAGGGTTTGTTAATTATTTTAGTTGAAATATAGTGTTTTAATTACGATTTTAATTAAAGTGGATGTAGGAACTGAATGATTATGGAAATTGGATTAAGAATCCATTTTCATTATCCGTACATGTGCTATTTATAAATGCTGAGAATATGATATTTTTAATAACTTGAATACTTAAAATATATGATATATAACCAAAACTATCTAACCAATTTTCGTTCCTTTGTTCCTTCTAAATGTGTTTGGTTGGCGTGCGTGTGCCTAAGATAGCATAGTTAAACTTACGCTTATAACTATACTAGTCCAGTATGGCTGAAAAAATACATAGAAGTTAGATGGTTTAGCTAGTACATACATAATTCTATAATTACACCTACACCGCTCCAAAGATTTTTGGCATGGAGATACTTTGATTTTTATATAACTGACATACACAGGGACGGAGTAGCTTAGAGTAGTACAAACATATAAAACAAATACTGGTTCCAAGTTAGCATTACTTCTATAACATGTCAAAGGTTAGATGATTAAAATGTCTGTCTTAAAACTTGAATGTATGTTTTGTTCCAGCATCCTTTTACGGAGCCAGTTTCATTTCGTACCCTCTACAAGAAGCTAAAGGAATTACTGACATAAGTTTCCGGTTTCGTACTCATTTGTCCGACGCTCTTCTACTGCTGGCCGCTGGCAAAACTGATTACTGTATGGTAAGTATGTTTTTGATGTAATACAAAATATTTTTAATCGCTTGGAATCCCAAATGGGCCTTCTCATCAAGGCTCAGGGTTAAGTGGTATCGGTGGTCAAGAGCTTCATTCCATGGGAGTCTATTGTAAGAGATTCAGGTATACCCTAGGAAGGTCTCTGAGAAATTTAAATGGATTTTGATAATTTCTCATAACTTATTGTGTGTGCCAACTTCAAGCTCAGTTTTTTTTTTATACAAATGCATTAACATAATTTTTTTGTCTTTGTACCCTTCTGTATTTGAGGTCAGTGTAATAATAATAATAATTTTGACTTGTTTCTTGCATGACATGATAAATAAAAATAAAAAATTACTATGAAATTACGTTTATAGATTCGTCTTGAAAGTGGCCGCCTTAAGCTTCATATAAACCTTGGGGCAGGTGAAAGTGAACTGTCTTCTTCGAAAAACTTACACCTCAATGATACTCAATGGCACCATGTCAGCATCATCCGTCGAGAAGCTAACCTGACTATGAAGGTACTTGTTTTCCACATTCATACTAATATTATTACTTTACTGCAGGGAGATGTTTTGATTATATTGTAGAGGATGGACATAGGCTATTCTTTATATCGATAGGCGACATACATATAAACTGAGGGCTGACAAACTAGTACAAATATACAAGTTATGAAACAGCTCCTTAATTCGACCAAACATTGTTTTTTGTTTTTAATAAATCAATGTCATTAGTAATTGTTTCAAACATAGGCTATGTTTTAAGCGCTTTGAAGTTGTCTATGCTTGTCTAAACAGATGGAAACCAAAAGATAGGGTATGGCAGGCTCTAGTTCTTGCTGACAGCAGCTTGCTTGTGAGATCCGAGATTTTAAGGAACTGAATTATTACCATACTTTCATTACGAGAATTGGCCTTTGGAGAGACAAATAGAAAGAGAGAGAGCTATAAAAGGTTTATGTTCATATAGTATGTAGACTGCCTCGGTGGCGCAGCGGTAGCGAATGCGGCTGCTGTGCTCGAGATCTCAGGGTCGTTCTACGGGTCGGACCAAATGTTTATATTTATGATTTGCTAATATTTCGGAGTTTGAGTGTTCTTAAGTATAATATGTATGACTGCCTCGGTGGCTTAGTCGTAGCGTATGGGACTGCTAAGCTTGAGGTCTCGGGTTCGATTCCCGGGTCGGACCAAATGTTTGTATGATCTGCAAATATTTGTTTCGGAGTTTGGGTGTTTTCTATGTATAATATGTATGTATTTACAAAAAAAAAAGTATATAAGTATTTATATCAGTTGTTTAGTTCCCATAACACAAGCTCTGCTTAGCTTGGGACTAGATGGCGTTGTGTGTTGATGTCCGACATATTTATTATTTACAAAAAAAGTTATAAAGGGGTTTGTCTAGTACCCATAACACAAGCTCTGCTTAGCTTGGGACTGGATGGCGTTGTGTGCCAGATGTCCGGTAATATATATTTATTTATAAGTATTGTATCAGTCAATCAGTAATCTTATTATAATTATCATAGTACATCAAATACGTTTGTCATTACAGGTTGACGAGACAGTGGTAAAGAAGAGGTTGCCAGGACGATTTTTTGAACTAAACATACACTTTGGCATTTTTTTGGGTGGTCAGGGCGACTTCTCCGAGTTGTTTTTAGGCCACATGGAAAACTTTCGCGGGTGCATGGAAGATGTAAGTATTGCTAACTATAAATAAAACTGATATGCCATTAATTCCTCTCTTGTCCTACCCTACATTTGGTAGGTATTAAAATATTAGCTATATAGGAATGCTGTTTTTGATGTAAGCACCGTATATTAAAATTGAAAATTTTGAAATTGAGAGAGATGTATTTTGATATATTATATCTTTTTTTATCTAAAGGTATATTACAACGGCGTGAAAATATTAGAGAAAGCACGCAGCCGCTCTGGTTCAGTTCACGTAGAAGGAGTCACATGGAATTGTGCACCGGAGTTTGATGCTGACCTCAACTCGGACATCAGTTTTGTTGACGAAGGCGCTTACCTAATACTGCCTAGAATCAATTCTAGGGCAGGTGGAAAGTGAGTGCAGTTAAATTGTTTCTAACCGACTTCATAAACGGAGGAGGTTCTCATTTCGACCTTATTTTTTTTATGTTTGTTGACTTAAAACTTTCGACTGGGTGAACCGATTTTGATGATTCTTTTTTATTTGAAAGCTAGTGCTTTCCGCGTCCCATTTCAATTTGGTCCAATTATTGAAGTCTGTTTTTGTTGTTATTTTTCTTATTAGCTGACCTGAAACGTTGTTTTGGAATAGAAATTATTTTAGTTTATATTTTTGTATAGAGAGTGCAACTCTTATCACCTTACACCTTGCCTACGACCTACTGAACCTAACCAAACATACACAAACACATAAGTCAAGTCAAGAGGAAAAAAAAAACATTGCCATTAAAGAAATAAAGTTTTCCCGCTTTCGTAACATTTTCTATTGATATTTGACTCCTGTCGGTCTTATCGTAGTATGATGTTATATAACCTTATAACATCAGACTTCGATAATTTGACTATCCAATATAAAAATATTTACCGAAATCAGGTAAGCCGTTCACGCATTATGTTGTGACAAAGGGAAATAGGGAATCATTTTTAACCGATACTAATAAGTATCTTTTAAATTAAATACAGAATGAGTAGCTGATTTATTGTAAAATCAACCTTACAGATGGCAAATAGAGTTCAAGACCATAGCTCAAAATGCGATAATATTATACAATGCTGGTGGCGGTCGAGGCTCTGACTTCTTGGCTGTGGAGATTCTCGAAGGTGTTATTCGTGTTAAAATGGCCCGCGGTTTGATTGTTCATACAGTGAGAGTCAACGATGGACAATGGCACAAAATGCATCTCTCGTTTTATCCTTCCATGATTGAGGTAATGGTCGTTTCATTTTATTTTTAAATATTTATATGCTGTGCGTGTTGTGCTGCTGTGTGGTTTAAAATTAAATAAGTAGTATATAAGAAGTAATTCTTGAAGTCTCTCTGTATTAATGATATTAAAAAAACAATATTGCTTTTTAATGTCTAAAATAGATTTTTTTCTGACGTGATTGTGCCCTATCAGAAAGCAGTCTTTATCGATTTTGCTTGTGAACCTAATTTATGTCAAATTAATTATCTTATTGTATAAGCGATTATATACTGTGTGGAGAATAAAATAAATAAATAAATATTCCGGACATCTAAGATACAACGCCATCTAGTCCCAAGCTAAGCAGAGCTTGTGTAATGGGTACTAGACAACTGATATAAATACATATGTACTTTTTTTTATAAATACATACATATTATATATAGAAAACACCCAAACTCCGAAACAAATATGTGCAGATCTATAATCTGATATGTTGCTTGCGTCTTTGAACTGCAAATATTTGTTTCGGAGTTTGAGTGTTATCTATGTGAATTTTTAAGAAGAAGAAAATAGGTGTTCTATCAGTCTATCTAGCTTTTATAGTACAAGATCTGCTTAGTTTAAAGGTAGATGGCGTTGTGTGTTAGATATCTAAAATATTAAAAGTAAAAATAATTGAAAATTAACTTACAAGCTATGCTGTAGGACATGTAGGAAGTGCAGGTGCAATACATAACTGCTTGCGCTGAGCGTTGTGAGTTCGATTCCACATCTGACAACACGTATGATCCACAAATTGTTCTGCGTCTGGGTGTTTAATGTATGTTTGTGGATATGCCTATATTATTATCGCGGCAGTTGTTTTAATAAATGAGGTGTCAATTGGTTCGTAATAATGGTCCGGGTTACATATGTTATATACACTTTATCAATAGTTTTTACCGTAGTCGGGTTATAGATTTTTTAAACTTTTTCTTGTTAAAATATAGGGAATACTTATTGCTATATAATACTTACACGGGAATAGCAATAACGATACAACGTACGTTTTGCTGTGCGGCTATTGCGTGTCTCCAGCGATCAGTGTCTAACTTAGTTTACCCGTTCTATATTAATATCAAATGCGCTATACCAAATATTGCAAAATTGGCAACAGCAATTTATTTAATCTTTTTAATGGAGCAATATATGTATGTATATATGCTGGATGCGAGAAGCCGAGGATCGAACTAAGTGGCGTGCAAGTGGAGAGGCCTAGGTCCAGCAGTGGACTGCGATAGGCTGATCATGATGATGATGATAAGCACCTTGGCTATCGGCCGAGTATTAAGTATTATTTGTGATTATTATGAATTAGCAAAGCGTAAATTAAGTGCATAATCACCTAAATCTATACTAATATTATAAAGCTGAAGAGTTTGTTTGCTTGTTTGTTTGAGTGTTTGTTTGTTTGAACGCGCTAATCTCGCTAATATTTTTTATTTAGTAGTAAAGCCATGTTTGCCATATTGGGTGTACATGTTTATCATTCATAGGCGACTCAACATTCAACATACTAATTCATTTTAAACACACATTCATATTTGTTTAAGATGACTGTTTTACACAACGCCATCTAGTCCCAAGCTAAGCAGAGCTTGTGTTATGGGTACTAGACAACTGATATAAATACTTAAATACTTTTTTTTAGTAAATACATACATATCATACATAGAAAACACTCAAACTCCGAAACAAATATTTGCAGATCATACAAACATTTGGTCCGACCCGGGAATCGAACCCGAGACCTCATGCTTACCAGTCGCATACGCTACCACTACGCCACCGAGGCAGTCAAATTAATTACTTCGAAAATTAACCGTTGACCCCTGACCACTGCAACCAGCTAACAAATCACTAATTAAAAGACGTGTGATATCTATTAATCACCTTAATTCTAGGAGTAATTATAACATGTTAAGGAATGCGAAAGATTAAAAGTTATGACATACGATTTCATTCTCGTGTTTGTGTGTATAGCACACACACACACGAGAATTTAATCACACAAGCTTTGCGCCCGACTTCCTTTTTGTTCCAAAATTACGTTGTTTTTGGGACAGTTTTAATAAAAGTGTATGTATAAACCTATAATATATTTAGGTAATTAAAGCTAAGCTATGTCGAAATTTATTTCCATGTAATAAATTAATCACACATCCAGAAACACAATTATGTTATATACGTGCAGAAATACGTAAAAATTGTAAAATATATTTAAATAAACATAAAGACAATTGTTCTCCTTAAAATATAAGTTGAACTCTATGATAGACATAATTTTTTTTGTATCGCCAATATGTTCATTCTTTACGTGCCAATTCACTAGACAAATGAAGTGCAATATATCAAAAATATAAAAATTCACACATAAATTAACCTCGGTAAGTTCTAAAAAGATACAACTTACAACTGTCATAGAGATCAAACTATATTTTAAACAATTATGAATATGACGTCACGCAGATAATGAAAAAGGTTGATAGTACATAACATCCTTATAACTGTTTATTTATAATCGGCAATGCTAAAGTGAAATTATGATTTAATCACCCGAGTATCCGATTTCAGTTGTCTGTGGACAACATTGCGATGCACACACGGATCGAGAGTGGCGGTACACGGTATTTGGACCTGTCAGATTCCTTCTACCTCGGCGGTATCGAGAGCGACAAACAACAGAGAGCTTTCACCAAGGGAATTAAAGCTGCTGACTCCAGTATAATGGTAAGTTAGTTGAGACATCCTAATTTCAGCACGGTTGGGCCGGCTCCACAGGTGCTGTACTACCCTCGCACAGAAAATCTTAGTAAAGTGACAGCGTTCGTACTGTCGTTTCGTTGGTGAGTGCGAGACCGGAGGCCCAATGATTTTTTGTTTTTTTTTAAAGACAACTTTACAAACATACATATAACGGACACAAAGAACACCAAGACTCAAAACAACATTTTGTGGATCACACAAAGTGATGTTCCACGTGGGATTTGAACCCACGACACTTGGCGTAGCAAGCGGCGTAGTGACCGCTTAAACCACTAGGCCAACCGTGCAGTTTGTATGATGTAATGTAATGATTCAGAGCACAAGGCCGCCATGGTGTCAGTCACCATGCTGCATTGTTACATTGCCTGCATTCGCAGTGAGTATGGTGACCACCACTCTTGGATTGTACTTAGGCTTTCCATTAGGCAGAGTAGTCATTTTGGCAGGGATATATAAAAAAGCCCTTAGCAGTCCTCTAGGAATTATATCACACTGACCAAAGGGGTTGGTGTAGGGTTTGTTTCAAGTTTTCATTCTCTTTGCGGGTACTTTTATTGTACGTATTTTGCTCCCTCAGTAGGCTCTTACGAGACTTATGATGATACGAGACGTAGGATGACGATGGGTGGTGGATACTCCATGTTCGTCTTAATTCGTCATCACAAAAACATCGTATTAACTACCCAATGTAAATTATGAATGTTAACGGTGTCTTGTAGAGATTAACATCATTTTCATGAAGATCGTTTCTAAGGATTCGTAATAGTTGCCCACCAAAAATAAGATGTAAGTGACATTTTGTATGTGCAAACTGATAATTACAAGTTATAAAAAAAATAAACATTTAGTTGTTATCGATTTAGTACACTTTCATGAGTGTACTACACTGCTAATAGTCAACTTTCCGTGTAGTGACTGAATGAGAGTACAGAGTGTCACCCCCCCGTTCATCCTATGAGTATCGTAAGAGACTCACAGCACTACCGTCACAGCCACATCTGGCTTGCGTAGTATAGTAGGCCATAACCCGTTTTTAAAGAGAGATGAAGAGAGAGAGTTCCATGTGCAACAGTGGACGGTTAATGACGACGGTGTGGACGGCTGTGGATGTGATGCTATTTATGGATGGCTTTTTTTTGTATTCTTCCCCCTTTACCTTCCTTGGCAATTACTAATGTTTAAAAGCAGCAGGAGTCTCATCGTCTTAATATTTTCAGGGCTGCATAAAACCAATAGAAGTGGACGACAAAATTTACGGCCTACCAAACGCAGTCGTCACATATGGAGTTAGTCCAAAATGCGTGTGGTGGTACCCTTGCCACTCTAGCCCCAGTAATCCGCCGTGCGTCTCACAAGCTGTTTGCCAACAACACGGCGTCGACCACTTTACCTGCAAATGTGATTCAGATCTTTGCATCAATCCGGATTACGCTGAGAAATATAAGGTAAGTTTCTAATAATTTATTTTGTGAACCAAGCTACGAGTATACAGTCGAACACAAACAACGAGAGAAAATAAGCATAAAATATTTCTACTCAAACATAAAAGTGTAGTATGTACTTAGCTTTATTTATTTTTTATCACAGGAAACAAATATACTAGAAATATTAAGACGTAGCACAACAAACCACTAAAGTTGTGTAGTTATTTCGTTTAGTTAAAGTTTGAATCGCACATTTATAATAATTTAAACATAAGTAAGGGTATATGTCTCTATATCAATACGAGAGCTATATTTATGCTTCGCAAATGTAAACAATCGCACTTAAAAATGATTAGAATAGTGTTACTTAAGAATTCAATTGCAGTTTAATGTGACTCTGTGTAAATTTACCAACCAAATCTGGTGGTAGTTTGTTTATCAGACGGTGGATTTTGTATGTAGTACTTATTTTGCCCTACTTGATGTTTCCGCGCACACATATACGCAGTATGTCCTTCGCTTATGTATTTTAGTTTGGTATTAAAACAGTTTTCTTTTAAATAAAGATAAACTTCTTTGTAAATAAAAAAAAACATACAAAGATTGAACACAATACCAATAATTGTTATGTTATTTTATTCCAGGTCTTTTCGAAATCCAGCAGCGAGTTAGAACTAGTGGCTCTATACCCTCTGACGGTTCAAGAAGGTGGAGTATCAGTTATTACCACACAAAACATAGACGTCGTGTTAGATCATCACAAGTACGGCGTCCGACCCTCCGGCGTTGTTCTTCACGTGGCCCAATCCCCACAGCACGGCAGAATAGCCATCGACTTATCCCTGCAGAGGAATTCGCAGCAGTATAACTTTATAGAAGGAGAGAACAAGTCTAAACAGTTCTTTACACTACTGGATCTTTCTAGAGATAAGGTAATATATTTGATCATTTGTTTTAGTAATAATAACCTCACGTATCATACACACGATCATCTGATGGTATGCTAGAGTAATCAGGCTGTTGATAAACATATGTATTAAATACTTACATCAGATTGGGTGCTTTCTATGTATAAAATGTATGTAGGTACATATGAAAAGTACATTTATATTAGTTATCTAGTACCCAGAAAACAAGCTCTGCTTAACTTGGGACTAGGTGGCGTTGTGTGTTAACGTCCGAAATATTTATTTATTATACTAATATTATAAAGTCGGTCGAGCTGACCCAACCGTGCTAATATTAACGTGGCTCTAATACCTACGAAATACATATATAAATGAGTGCCGTGTATATAGATAATCTACACTATTATTATAGAGCTGAAGAGTTTGTTTGTTTGTTTTAATTGTTTGTTCAAACAAACGCGCTAATCTTAGGAACCGGTGGTCCGATTTGTAAAATTATTTCAGTGTTGGAGAGTCCATTTATTGAGGAAGGCTATATCATCACGCGAAGACCCATAGGAGCGGAGCCCCAATGAAGAACGTTTAAAAAATTAATACGGGGGAAAATTATTACGCCACGAGAAGTAGTAGACGTAAACGAGGTTGCGAGGGTCAGCTAGTTGATTGATAACAATAGACTGCCGTGCAATAGCACGTAGGTATATGTCCAACAGTGGACTGCGATACACTAATGAAGATAAGCACAAACAATTGTTAACTGGCTGTAAAATGTGACTGTATTTAGTAATATACGAGTACATAATACCCTGACACGGCGTAGTTATAGATTAGACATCCATGTGTGAATTGATCACCTCTGTCATTTCAGGTGCGTTATGTCCACGATGGTTCAGAAAATCACCAGGACGCCATAGTACTAGACATGGAGTTGATTCCAGAGACCAAGTTCACGTTACCGAGCTACCTTCAAGGGAGGAACACCTTCGTCTTGCATGTCAACGTCACACCGGTCAATGACCCGCCAGTATTGAACTTGCTGCCAGGAAAAGTGCTCAGACTCACACAGGTTTGTTTTCAAGAACATTTAGGATGATTGCGCTCATAGAGCAATACAGGCCACGGAACGGAGGGAAGTAGCCGTAGCATATTTTTCCGATAGAAAATTTATAAATTAAGGAGGAGGGAAGTACACATTTTAGACTCACACACAAAACCAATCGCCTGCCACTACGCACACACACACACACATAACAATTAAAAGAAACATTCCTAATTTCACTCACTAACAAATACATTGTGTCTAAAAATTATTGTGTAAAACTTACTGCCCCCTAAAAGATCAGAACAAACAGAAAATGTAGAGAGTAACCAGGAATCCCACCTGGAGAGAGTATAAAAAAGCATGAACGCAAGAAACCAGTATGCAGAATAAAAAGAATAAAAGTACGAAAAGTAGCACTAGTGAGAACTAGAATGGACGTAATAGTATATAATAGGCTCCAAAAAACATTGGAGGTGCTAGTATTAAAAAAAAAATACGTTGTGTCATAACAATGTAATGCGTAGGCCCACTTTTACAGAGAGGAACGCCTGCTTATAGTTACTCCCTACCGTGTTGCTCTAAGATTGTGCTACGAGTATAATGTACATATTTAATCTGGCACAACTCACCTAGTAGATGTATTTTTCTGTCACACACACACTGTCCCAGATAATTTATTTTTTTGAGACCCTGTTTCACTGGTTTATTACAGATAAGTTCTGGATAGCTTATCTGACAGATGGTTTCACATAATTTATAATTGAAAATACATGTTAGCCGTATAAGTGGTGTAACAGGGCCTTAATCTATGTATTTGATTTAGCTGTGATTGTGTTAATGATAGAGATATAGAATGGAGTGATACCACGGCCTCACAGAAAACCGGTGTGAAATAGCGATTGCGCTGTGTTCCACCGAGTGAGTGAGGATACCGGAGGCCCATACCCCAACCTCCCTCATCCCCTTTCCCATCCCCCAAAGGTCGGCACCGCACCTGTGACGCCTTTGATGTCCATGGGCGGCGGTAATCGCTTACCATCAGGTGATACGTCTGCTCGTTTGCCCACTATTCATAAAAAAAAAGGGTTGAAATATTCAACGTGATTATCTAGATTTTGTTTTTAATCAAGTTTTTCTTTTAAGCGTGAAAGATCGCATTGTTTGAATGACATGTTATGTTGGTAAAGATTCCAATTCTACAAAGAGGACTTTCTAAAAACAAAATCCTTGATAAACTTTTGACTTTGAGTGATTATAACTCTAACCTTATGTAGCAAGGTTTATAATGTTGATTGTAAACAAAAGATCTTCTTGTAAACTCTGCTGCATGGATTTTATGTGTGTTTTTTTAACTTTATTCGGCATGTCTAATTTATCACTAGTTTTTTTTCTTAGATATTTTTTTTTAAATCTTTGGTCACCTTTCCGATCCACTATCCATGTTGCATCCATTCCATATTCCAGAATAGATTCCGAGAATCAGAAAAGTTCCCTTGAAATATCTAGATTTAGTCGTAGGGTTTAAAAAAATGTGATTACGTTAGATCACGTTAGGCAAACTTAATAAGTGTTTAAACGCATTTATATTAGACTTGCAACGAATATTCGGGTACAATTCGGTATTCGGCCTGATCGGCTGCTTTTAATATATTCGGCCGAATACCGAATACTTAAATAATATATTTTGTCATAGAGAAATGATTGGTAAAATGAAAAATTAAAATCGATTGATTACGTATATATTCATATTTTCATTTCTGTTATAATCATTAAGGTAGTCATTGGTACATAACACAGGTACATAATCATCTTCTGAATTGGAAAAATGGGGGATTCTATGTATTTGAATTATTGTGGTAATCAAAATTTAGAAGGGTAAGGTTCTCATTTCTTTTATAATCATTTATTAAGTAGTCATTGGTACATAAAACAGGTACATAATTTAATCACGTCTGTACAAGTTTTTGGCGCTAAAATCCAGCCGAATACTTTTGCCTAATATTTGGCTATTCGGTCAGGGGCCTCGCCGAATATTCGGTATTCGGTATACTGCCGAATATACTATTCGTTGCAAGTCTAATTTATATGGCTTTATTGTTATCCACTTGTTGAGACTATAACTACGCATATATCGCTATCGATAGGAATTATTGATGTTCTTAACCCATCCAAAATGGAAATGAATATCAATTCGTAAAACACAGAAAAGGGTTAGCTTTTTTGCCTGCACACTACAATATAAAATGATTATGAAGTATGTGTAATTCGTAGTGAATACAGACGCCTATCAAAGTGACTCTACTCTGCCTGATGGAAAACATAAGCAGAATCCAAGAGTGGTGGTCAACATACTCATTGCGAATGCAGATTGCAACATGGTGCCCCACATTATGGCGACCTAGTGATGCTTCTGCATCATTGTCCCCTCCGTGTCGTTGGTTAAACACGACGTCATGAATACTGTCATTGTAGATAGTAAAGCTACGCTGACATCAGCGTAGCTTTACTACCTTTTATACTTTTTATACTTTTATACTTTTATAGTTAACCGTGGTTACACGTGGGTAGTTTTACCGTGGGAGAGCTATGCTTCGGCATGAATGGGTCGGCTCGACCGGAGTGATACCACGGCCTCACAGAAAACCGGTGTGAAATAGCGTTTGCGCTGTGTTTCACCGAGTGAGTGAGGATACCGGAGGCCCATACCCCAACCCCTCCCCCCATCCCCTTTCCCATCCCCCAAAGGTCGGCAACGCACTTGTGACGCCTTTGGTGTTGCGGGTGTCCATGGGCGGCGGTAATCGCTTACCATCAGGTGATACGTCTGCTCGTTCGCCCACTATTCAATTAAAAAAAATAATTTAAAAATTGAAAAGGAAAATAAAACTCTTGTCTCAATGATAGAGTAAAGTATATAATTGGTTACAAAAGTATGACTCATTTTACGTAGATAGATATTAGGAGACATTTCTTTACATATAGAGGATTATATTCTTAGTTGGTCCATATCGGGTCTATGTCGGACCAATCACAAATTATATTCCTGTACAAAGTGTGTTCCCATACTCCCCGAATTTGGTTCGATTATTATTTATGATTTTTATTATTTTCAGAGTGTATCCAGTGCTTCAAATGTTTTGTATGATTTGCTTTAGTGTAGTTGCATGTATTGTTCGCACGTGACCGCCGAAAGCACCAGTTTAACAATGTAATGTTTAATTGTAAGTATTCTGCACGATGCTATTGATATAATCAATTAATTTGCATTTGAAACGTTTGTGTATAACACGTATGAGTGAATAGAACATTAAAAAAATAAAAAATATATTCGAAATTACTGAAATTTGTTACACGA
Source organism: Spilarctia lutea (assembly GCA_916048165.1). Lineage (NCBI taxonomy): Eukaryota > Metazoa > Arthropoda > Insecta > Lepidoptera > Erebidae > Spilarctia > Spilarctia lutea. The sequence goes on along the minus strand of OU696470.1, from coordinate 24,251,928 downwards.
TTTTATTCTTGTCATAAAATAGTAGGTTTCGGTTCAATCATAGTTGTTATTTGCAATAAAACGCTGTGAAAATTCGTCAGAAGTTGTCTAGTCTCGTGTTATGAGTACCTCATTTTTAATCCCCGACGGAAAATGACGCGAAACAGTCACGCAAGCTTTAAGTGATATGGCCATGGTTGCATGTAAGAGATTGCCTTCGGGCGATAAGGCCGCAAATATTACCTCCTAGCTATAAGTTACTTTTGCAATTGATCTGCACATTAAAGCGATTATTATTAGCCATATACAGACCAAGTCATGATAGTGAGAATGAGAAAGACAATGAACGTATGTCTACTCAAGAAAATTTATTGAGGGTAGTTTGAAAACAAGATCTAAAAGAAAGTTGACTTAGTGCATGAACGTAATAGGGTTAATCAACTTTAAAAAGCCTTGCACAGGTGTCAAAAATTGTAGTAGTTGTATATGTACAACAAAGAATTGTTGTGTAGGTATATTAGAGAGACGAGACAAACTCTTAGCACTCCATGGATTTACCGTGCGGCAGAGGGAGAAACTCAAAGCAGTTCCCAGGACTTACGACCTAGGTGTAGGTTCAAGGAGGCCCCCTTTAAGATACGCATCAACGCTCACCTTCACTGCTCGAGTTTCCCGCCCTACCTAGCCAAATTTGGTAGGAACCTGTTAGTGCAGCCTTGGATACTCGTTCTAAAATAGAACTTACTGCAGATCTCAACAGGCCAAGGTCTTTCAAAAGGTTATAGAGAGATTTAGCTGGTATACCTCTCGCTCCTACTTCTACCGCGTATAAATTAACCACATAATAATATAATAAAGCTGAAGAGTTTGTTTGTTTGTTTGTTTGAACGCGCTAATCTCAGGAACCGCTGGTCCGATATGAAAAGTTCTTTCAGTGTTGGATAGTCCATTTATCGAGGAAGTCTATAGGGTATACGCTCATCACGCTAATACTAACAGGAGTGGAGCACCAACGAAGAATGTTTCAAAATCGGGAGAAAATTTTCACGCTACGGGCAATTGAAGACGCAAACGAGGTTGCGTGGGTCAGCTAGTATTGTATAATAGGGAGAACTGTCTAGTTAGAGACTGCACCGTATCAGGTGTATATTACTTACGTTATCTAGGCAGTAAAATTACAATTACATTATTTAAAGCGTTTCATCACCATCATCTGCTTTTAATAGTTCACTGCTAGACATCCCTTTATAAAAAAAGGAGGTTGTGGCATACCATACCACGCTAGATAGACGGATTGGTATATGTTTTTTTTCACGTTTTCTTGTATGGAGTGCTGTGATCCAAGTAGTTGGCTGCCTTAGTCAGCTCTTCCGATACCCATCGTATTAATAGGGGTAGGACACTCGGTATTCTTAATGAGTCCCCATACAAAGAGGTGTTTATTAAAAATATTTATTTGAAATCACAGGGCACTCGTAAAGCAATCACTTCAGATATATTGAAAGCGGACGACCCCGACACTCCCCCCGAAGATCTACTGTACACCGTGCTTCACGGGAAGAATGAAGTCAACAGGTAAGAATCTATTTACGTCAAGATGACGACAGTGATGGACTTATTTACCTGTTGCTTATATCATTTCGTACGATTCTATCATATTATATATCTACTCATTCATTATTGTCCTTGATGTAAGTAGGTAATCACGCTTAGTACGAACTTTGGTCGTCAGTAATTTAATCTACTTGGTAAAGATTTTGTAATTTCAACTCAACAGTTTTGATCAACACTAAATGGTTATGAAAGTATATACGGTACTTATATAAACAAAAAACAAATAAAAAAAAAAGATTGTATGTCTCTTCGACGGGTATTCTTCACGGTTGTTCTTCTAAAAGATATGAATGAGTCGTGCCTATGTGTGTGTATGCTCGTGTGCGTGGGAGTGCATTACTCTTGTGTACCCTACGAGTAGGAACAATCTCGTACAAGATACAAAGAACCCTTTCATATTTTTGTTGTTATTGTTACGAAGAACGCTCTAGTAAGTTCTCGTTGATCTTCTAAGACACTGAATATTGAACCTTATAGCGATATCCATAGCGTCAAATATCCATCGATTGTTGCTTCTAACGATCTCGCCGGCAGGCGCGTCCTTGGTAAGGTGAATAACCCCGTATGTACGGGTCGTTTCTTGAATGCGCAATTAAGATTATATATTGCCGCAGTTCAGTTCACTTTGCGACACAGTGCGAGAAATATTAGAATGATATCAGTTATTAACTTGGCGACCTCGGCGATAATTAAGGATAGTTATTCTAACTAATATTGTGATTTTAAGAGTTTTTTTTAATAAAGTCTCTTTTAAAATCTTTACTTATCAAATCCGTCGAAATCTATCACGGAACAATGTGTAATCTAAGTTACTATTTATCTTTTGTAGTGGACACATAGAAATGTCAGGACAACCGGTGGATTCCTTTACGCAACAAGACATTGATGCTGGCATTATATCCTACGTACATGGCTCGGCGACTGACAAGCAACTGAACAAGACTTCACTTAGGATGACATTACAAGTAAGTATGATACCTATATATCGCAGAGCCAATAACCACAGGCGTAATGGTGTTGTGAAAACTTCTGGACGATTTGAGTAGAAGGGCTGGCGGCGACTGGATAAGGAACGATCATTTATTGAGTCCGGGTGTATAGTTTTACTAGAATAGGCTCCTTTTAATCTTTCGGATGCGCGAACGGGTACTTCCGGTTCCATGCACCGTGCGGCGAAATTGCAAAATTTTGCAGCACGGTGCATGGTGTACGAAAATGACCAAATCTTTTCAAAAACAATGCTCGGTGGTTATAAAAGTGATTATTTTTCAAAAGATGGATAACAAGCGTACATGGTTATGCCATATTTTATTACTAAACTAATGTTATCGCTTTATTATTTACTCACAATTGAGCCAAGTATTAATTTACGCACCTATTGTGTTAATAAACATTATTTTAATATTTTATGTGGTTTATTATTCATTTTACTTATTATCCTCATAAAGTTCGATAACTAAGCTATCTACTGATATAAAAAACACTATAACTGCAGTAAAAATTCATTGAGAAACTTATTTGTAAAAATCACATTTCGCTGTCGAGATATTCGCCATTTTGTCACTTTACAATCAAACTATTATTTGCGCCGAACACCAAATTACGTAGTATTTATATGAAGAAATAGTGTTTTTTAGTTAAATAATTTATTTTTTTAGTTAACTAGTGCAAAAGACAGGAACAATACATAAAAAAAACAACCTATTTATCAAGTTATTTAAAAAAAGGACTCGTTTGCTAGACCAGTTTTCATTTATTATTTTTAAGTTCTGAGAATTCTCTAAACTCTATGAAAATTACTGAATGCTAAAGAGAACAAACTGATCGTTCCATTATGTGACACACAAAGTCTATGGTCAATACAAAATAATTTAGTAAAACATAAACAAAGATCAGTTTACGTCTTGTTCATTGTCCGTCACTACTGTGTATGTGTGGGTGTTAATAGTTCCGGGACTTCCCGCTAGGCTGCGTGCAAACACGAATCAACGGCGATATACAATTTTAAGTGGCGTGCTATTGGAGAGGCCTATGTCCAGCAGTGGACTACGATACGCTGATGATGATGTAGAACAGTAATGGCGTGGGAGCCCTTTGTATGTGTGCGTCTAATTTCGCTCGTCAGGCAAAAAATGAGTGTTTATTTAAATATTTAGCTTTTCTAACACATTTTTGTTGCTATTCTATATAAGATTCTCATCGCAATTATATCATTTTATCAATAAAAACATAAGAATAAATGCGTAAAAACCTTCAAATGAGTAAGCCCTTTTCTAAACTCTAAGTAGGACTCGGTAACTTTTTGAGTAACACTATTCAAAATTACGCATGATTTATGCCTCAATTCGTATTGATAGTGGTCCCTAAAATAAGTATAATAAGTAAAATATAACAACAAACTACGTTCAAAATCACCTTATCGGCAAAAAATCAGTTTTAAGAGGCACTTGACAGATCGCGTTGCGTCATCGTCAACTTTGAAATTGGAACTCGTTTTTTTTACGGCTCTTGAAGCGCACTTGACAAACGAATGTTTTAAAATGTTGTTCGTATAAAGCAAATGCATAACAAACCTTTCTAGACTTCGTTATAATAACTTTAATACCCAAAATTAATTAAAATGCAAGTTAACTGCGAAAAACATGGATCCGTGTGTGCCGCACCGACGGGACAAACATGGATCCGTGTTGCCGCACCCGAGAGGTTAATGCAATGGGAATTAAGTCACCAAAATGTCGCCATCAATATATTTCTGTGCACCACTTATTGCATGTATATATTTTTAAAGCAATATCACCAATTTTAATATGCCGTATTTTTTTAATTTTAGGCAAATTAATTTATTTTTTATCATCTGTCAAAACGATAACATTCTACGAAAAATGGCCTAAATACAAGCTGGTGACGTCACTGTTTTAGTCTACTTAATTGAGCAATATATTTCAATGTTTATTTGATTGAAATTTTCAATGAGAATGTTAAGTTCTAATAATTATATTAGCCGAGATATTTTGTAATATCAATTTTAATGAAGGAGACATCGGTATTCAATTACGGTATAGTCAAATACCCTATTTAACCCAATTTTAGGTAGGATCAGCCTTGAGTACACCTGATTCAATAAAAAAATAACTAAAGTCACGATGAATAAATGATACATAGGTATTTATAAACATTATACACACATAAGAAACAAACAGATCAATACCTAAACTCAGATAACAATTTATGGATGACATAAAGGGGGGTTTAAGTTAGTTCTGTGGTGACGGGAGAGGGGGAAGTGTTAGCTGTTTATCATTTATATATATGTAGGTATATATAACTAAATTAATACCCCAATTTTATTTGATAGGTATCAGACGGAATTGAAACAAGTGGTCCCGGGATTTTGCGCATATCTATAGTACCGTTACAAGTACGGCTAGTCAACAACACGGGTTTGCAACTTGTCCACAACTCGTATGCGATCATAACTGCCGACAATCTAACATTCACTACGAACGCAGATGAAACCAACGTACAAGTCAAGTAAGTTATTAAACTCCGATTAAACTGTTGTCTTTAATCTTTTTCTTGCCCTTAAAGTTAAATTTGAACTTTAGGGCCTCCAGTTCCCGATAGAGATTCAGATAGTAATTGGCCATATAACACTATTTAACAGCAGTGTTGGGCAAATTTTAATTGCAATTAAAATTAATGACTAACAATCGATTAATCGTGAAAGGACACTATAAAAACTAACAATTACAATCGATCAATTTTTAGTTTTTATAGTGTCCTTTCACGATTAATCAATTGTTAGTCATTAATTTTAATTGCAATTAAAATTTGCCCAACGCTGTTTAACAGATGAATGTTGCTGATATACATATGTTTACTTGACATGTATATCTCTATCCGAAACTTGTGAAACCGAAATCTGTATTTATTTGGCAGATAGGCTCAAAATAATATATACTTTTTTTCTCAAAGGTATGACATAGTAAAACCACCACAATTCGGTGTGGTGGAGCGTCTGCGTGTGTTGGATGGCACTTGGCAAACGGTGGACTCGTTCACAAGTGAAATGATCAACTTTGGCCGCGTCCGGTACATGCATCTACTTGGTAACCCATCGCACGACGAGTTCAAGGTACTGTACCTATATTATTTTTATTCTTTATTTATTTACTAAACCTGGTCCGGCTTCGCACGGCAATCTCATATTTCCTCTACTATAATATGCATGTATCACATATTGCTGAAGGTTTAGCTGTTTGAACTTCCACATAATTATAAACATTGAGCATGAGCAAATATATGTTTAAAAAAAAAAGCTAATGTTTTCACTTATTAATACGTAGATCGTGTGACGTCCAAAGTTGTACAAAGTTTTCCTTAATATTATCTTTTTTGTTGGCAGTTTAAAGCATCAGTCGGCACAATACGAACGAACACACTTTACGACTTTCGACTTACGTTCATAAAACTCGAACTATATCAATCGGTGAACGAAGAGCTAGTGCTAAACAACACGAGGGAAGCATTCATATCGTCACAACATCTCAAGTTCAACACGAAACCTCTCACTTTAGAGAACGATCACATAGTTTACATGATATTGAGACCGCCCAAGTATGGAATACTTCATCTGTCATCCGGCAAACATCATTTACAAACGCATAGTACTTTTACACAACAAAATATTGATACAGACCAACTGTGGTACAGACTACACAGAAGAGCTTACTCGCATATTCAAGACGAATTTACTTTCGTGGCTGGGGCGACAGAGTGTGAGAACATCACGGGCGTCATGACCATACGACACACTCCGGGTCCATTGACCTCGGACAGGTCGGAAGGCCGAGTGCATACTACCCTAGAACGTCTCCAAGTGACAGAAGGTTCCAGAATGGTGATACCCGCAACCCATCTTAATTTCCGTACAGATGCCGTTACTAATCTAATTTTCAATATTACACATTTACCTAGACACGGAAAAATCGAAGTTATATATAACGATAATCGAGAAAGAATTATGAGGGATAACACAACATACTTCACATTAGACGAGTTGAATTCAGATAGGGTATATTATGCTCACGATGATTCAGAAAGCCGCCACGATTCATTTCATTTTATGGCCTTGAGCCCTGAGCCCGAAGACTTTCAGTACGTAGGTGTTTTCCATATAGACATTATATTAAAAAATGATAATAGTCCAGTGCGAGTCAACGATAACATTTTTCACATCGTTCATGGCGGGGCAAGATTGATAACGGCCAGGGATCTGAGTTATACAGACGCAGACTTGGACACCAAACCCTCTGATATCATATATACGGTTCAAACTTATATAAAAGATCCACCAAACGGTGGTATATTTAGAGCAGACAATCCCTCTGAGCAAATAGCGCAGTTCACTCAGGACGATATTAATAAGAATTTAGTTTTATTTCGACATCAAGGCAAAGAGTATGGTAAAATGGCGTTTTGGATATCTGATGGGTTGTTTGATGTTAATGGCAATCTGGAGATACAAGCGTCACCACCGTTTATAAGGATGTACCCTTCGAATGGGTCTATAGTGGAAAATGGCAAGGCTGTGGTCATCACTGCTAGAGATATGCAGGTAATGTCATGATTTTGAACTTATTTAAAATCTGGTTACCTTTTACCGTGGGAGAGCTATGCTTCGGCATGAATGGGTCGGCTCGACCGGAGTGATACCACGGCCTCACAGAAGACCGGTGTGAAATAGCGTTTGCGCTGTGTTTCACCGAGTGAGTGAGGATACCGGAGGCCCATACCCCAACCCCTCCCCCCATCCCCTATCCCATCCCCCAAAGGTCGGCAACGCACTTGTGACGCCTTTGGTGTCGCGGGTGTCCATGGGCGGCGGTAATCGCTTACCATCAGGTGATACGTCTGCTCGTTTGCCCACTATTCAATAAAAAAAATAAATAAATAAATAACCGTTTTTAGAATACGTATATGTTAGAAAAGTACTTCATACTTGTTGCAAATCATTAAGTGGGTGGTGTAGTGGTTTGATCTGTCGCCACGCCGCTTTCTATCGTTAGGGTTGTGGGTTCAAACCGTAACTTAGACTATACTTAGTATAATTCACAAATTATTGTTTTACATCTGCATGTTCTATGGGTCAGTTTTAAGTATGTTTGTAAAATCCTTGCAACACAGAAATATACGTTTACAGAAGTTGCCTTTTAAAAATAAAAAGATCTTTAGTGTTTAAACCAAAAAAATAGGAGTTTTTTTTGTGTTAGTTACCTCAGAACTTGTGACTGAGTAAACCGATTTTGGTGATTCTCTTTATATTTAAAAACTTGTGCTGCCCGAGTGGTCCTATTTTAATTAGATCCAGTCCTTTAAGTTGGTTTTTTATTAAAGTTTTGTATTATATTTAACATTTGAAAAGTTAGTTTTATGGTATAAGAGGCGAGTGAACAGATGGTTTACTTGACTGTAAGTGCTTAAACACAGCTTGTACACCTGCAAATCGATTATCTATCCCGTTAAACATTCAAACAGATATTAAAATGTTTGTTTGAATGTTTAACGGGACTGTAGGTCTGGTAGTTAGTGACCAGTATAAATATTTCTATATATTATATATATATATAATACAATCATTTTGTGCTGTGTCTGTGTGTAATCTTAATATATATAAATCTCGTGTTACAATGTTTGTACTCAATGGACTACTAAACCACTTAACCGATTATAATAAAATTCGCACACCATGTGCAGTTCGATCCAACTTGAGAGATAGGATAGTTTAAATCTCAAATTATAGTCGCAATTTTAATTTATTGCTAATTATTTGTCTGTTATTATTTGACAGTCACAATTATCTGTTAACTCCAAATGATTCTAACAGATGTCGATACCTTTCGACTGGGTTGAGTAAGTAATCAATAGATGGCGCTGCTATGGTAAATCTATAGGCTATATTTTATTTTGGAAAAAAATAGGGTTCCGTAAGATATTGGGGTTTTTCGGACACAAGGTGTAAAAAATCAACCCTATACGGGGGAAAATTTTTCGCTACGGGCAATAAAAGACGCAAACGAGGTTGCGTCGGTCAGCTAGTTATCTATAATTTAGGTTTAAGTACCCATGTCCATCAGCGATCTGGTAACCATAGTATAGATTTAACCTAGTTTGGTACCAGACGGTCTTGAATGAAATATGTGATGATATCTATACTAATATTATAAAGCTGAAGAGTTTGTTTGTTTGAACGCGCTAATGTCAGGAACCGCTGGTCCGATTAGAAAACTTCTTCCAGTGTTGGATAGCCCATTTATCGAGGAATATAGGCTATATATCATCACGCTAAGACCAATAGAAGCGGAGCCTCAATGAACAATGTTTAACAAACGGGGGAAAATTATTACGCTACTGGCAATAGTAGACGTAATTAAGGTTGCGAGGGTCAGCTAGTCTTAATATATATAAATCTCGTGTCACAATGTTTGTCCTCAATGGACTCCTAAACCACTTAACCGATTATAATAAAATTCGCACACCATGTGCAGTTCGATCCAACTTGAGAGATAGGATAGTTTAAATCTCAAATTATAGTCGCAATTTTAATTTATTGCGAATTATTTGTCTGTTATTATTTGACAGTCACAATTATCTGTTAACTCAAAATGATTCTAACAGATGTCGATACCTTTCGACTGGGTTGAGTAAGTAATCAATAGATGGCGCTGCCATGGTAAATCTATAGGCTATATTTTATTTTGGAAAAAAATAGGGTTCCGTAAGATATTGGGGTTTTTCGGACAAAAGGTGTAAAAAATCAACCCTATACGGGGGAAAATTTTTCGCTACGGGCAATAAAAGACGCAAACGAGGTTGCGTCGGTCAGCTAGTTTTTTTATAAATGTTTAATGTCTTTGTCTTTGTAAAGGCCAACTATCACGAGTTTATTACTAGTTTGCCAAACCCGTTGCTGATACTGTGAATGAAAAAACAACAGTTCTTTTTGCACTTAGGTCAATGATAACAGTCCTTTTTGCACTTTGCACTGAAAACCGGTGTGAAATAGCGCTTGCGCTGTGTTTCACCGAGTGAGTGAGGATACCGGCGACCCATATCCCTACTCCTACCCCCATTCCCTCTTCCCATCCCCCAAAGGTCGGCAACGCACTTGTGACGCCTTTGGTGTTGCGGGTGTCCATGGGCGGCGGTAATCGCTTACCATCAGGTGATACGTCTGCTCGTTTGCCCACTATTCAATAAAAAATAAAAAAACTTAGGTCAAAAATAACAGTCCTTTTTGCACTAAGGTCATAAATAACAGTTCTTTTTGCACTTAGGTCAAAGATTAAAATCCTTTTTGCACTTCCGTCAAGAAAATAACCGTTCTTTATGTACTTAGGTCGATACGAACATGAATTGCTTAGAGGAGGATATCCGTTACGAGGTGACTTTGGAACCAAAACACGGTTCAATAGAAGTCGGAGAAGGACAAGGCGCTTATACCTTTACTCAACTGGATATCGCTGCTGGAAGAGTCGCTTACAGACATCGGGAACCGAAGACACCGACTGACCAGTTCAGGTAATACCAATTTCCATAACTAATTATGAATAACACAAATAAATAAAATTGAAGTTGTTGACTGTTTGTAATTTAAAATATATACTTTTCAACTTAATGCATATGAAAGTATATACTTGTGTATATACTTTAGATTAAACTGTACTAATATATAAAGCTGAAGAGTTTGTTTGCTTGCATGCGCTAATCTCAAGAACCGGACCACGGTTTCAAAATTATTTCAGTGTTACATAGCCCATTTATCGAGAAAGACTATAGGCTTATATGTGATCACGCTACGACCAGTAGGAGCAGAGCATCAATGAAAGTGTTTTAAAAACGAGGGATAGTTATTTCTTTTGAATTAAAACCTGTACCTAAATTGTAAAAAAGTGTACCTAAATCAATAAAATTAAGTAAAAAAAAAAAAAAATATGCATAACATACTTATTTTTAAATTAAATTGGTACTAAATATTTATTTCCTTTTTGTAGATTTAAAGTGATGTGCCTTGACACCTGGGGCGAAGGCGATTACTTCATCAAGATATTCCCCTCCAGCTTTTGGGAACCGCTCAAAGTGTCTACTAACACACTGCTTATCGTAGAAGAGTCTACCAGTGTTAATATCACCAAAGACATATTGGAGGTAAGGAATTTATACTCGACTCAAAAATTGATCTCAAAATTCAATAAACTACGCAATCACACAACATACTGAACCCGAGGTTCATATCATCAGTGTGTCAACTGATTATCGATTCTTTTGCTTTTACATTAAGGTCGATTTTCAACCTGCTAGTACTAGTTCAGTCATCCTATATTGCCAACAACTAGTAATAAACAAACCATTTCAGGTGATGCATCCACAAATAGAACCATCAAACATCGTATACCAAGTAACAGACGGCCCATACCACGGTTGGCTAGAGATTATCACTACACCTGGCACCTTAGAACTAGAAAACTATAACGAAGAACCTGTCCATATAAAAGTGTTTGATCAGTCAATTATCAACAGCAACAAGTTAGTTTACGTTCAATCTGGAGTGAACCGGACGAGAGACAGAATAGTTATGGACGTAACGAATGGAATAGTCTGGTTACGTGACGTAGAACTTCACGTTGTCATAATTCCGGAACATTTCTACGTAAGGGCGTTGAACCTGTCTGTGGTTGAAGGAGAAGCCGTCAGCCTGAGGCCGGATCTGTTCAAGACTGTCACTGAATACTATAAAGGACGAGTAGTGGCTTACAAAGTGGTCGATAAACCGAAATACGGCAAAATCGTGATGACTGACCAAGAACTAAATTTGTTGCCAGTACTGAAGTTGAACTCGGGGAATATTCAGGTGTGTATTTTTACGTATTTAGAATAAGAGACTATGTACAGTTGAAGATCGTTTCCGTACTAACGACTAATGTCATCTAATTCTAATAATTGTGAGTAGGTACACAAATAACTTTCGACTGATTGTTTAGATCGTACTAGGGTCGTATTATCAGTTTGAAATAAATGTTTTTTCTTTATATATACAACAGACTTCAATACAATATTCAATGCAGGACATGGGCTTATCTTAAGAACGGAGGTTTCGGGGTATACTACGCTGACCAGACTTACACATTGGTATTGGGTTTTTAGTCAAGTATTCCTTCTCTTTGCAGAGCTGCGTACTGCATAGGTTGCAATCCTTCGTCGACTTTCGGTGGGTATCGAACCCACGAGATGAATAGGACACTCTGTACTTCATCTGTCACCACATCTGTACAAATAAATAAAATTAAAGTGTCTGTTTGTTATTTAAAATTAACAGTTTTTCACCGCACTCACATGAAATTATGTACGGTACTTATATAAAAAAATTGTGTCTCTCTGTCCATTGTTCCGGCAAATCTCTCGAACAGTTAGACGTATGTTGTCTTTCAGTTGCAGTTAGCTGATGTTATAATGAGTAAAGTAGGCTATTTTCATTTTTAACTTCACTCCGCGTTGTTGCCAGTGGTTGTAACAAAAGTAAATACCGCAGGGCTCGGAAAAGTAAATTTAAAGTTCCTATTTTCCGCAGTATGTGAACGACGGTTCAGAAGAATCTGCTGACGTGTTCAAAGTTGTTGCGATGACGGAGAACAGCAAGGAGAGCGAGCCTTTCAACGTATATATTAGCATAGCGCCGGTGAACGATGAACCGCCGATAGTGGCCGCTAACACGGGACTCTGTGTTTGGGAGGGAGGCACCTTCATCTTTACCACCAAAGAACTTTGTGAGTATCTTCGCAATTATGTCTTAACTAGCAACTATTTTTCTATTCATTTTGTTTACAAATACATAACAATATTTTATGAAAACGTCGGAAAAAATTTAAGAAATTAAATACGAAAACCTTTAGTCATTCTATCTATAAGTAAAAACCACAATAAAATCCGTGCAGTAGCTTTTGAGTTTGTCGCAAATAGACAGACAGACCCGGCGGATGACTTTGTTTTATAATATGTATTAAAGAATTCTAACTCATAGATGGAGAATATTTATGAGGTTTTTTTTAATTGTATATGGGGCAAACGAGCAGACGTATCGCCTGATGGTAAGCGATTACCGCCGCCCATGGACACCCGCAACACCAGAGGTGTCACAGATGCGTTGCCGGCTTTTGGGGGATGGGGAGTGGGATGGTGGAAGGGGACTGAGTGTGGGCCTCCGGTATCCTCACTCACTCGGTGAAACACAGCGCAAGCGTTATTTCACACCGGTTTTCTGTGAGGCCGTGGTATCACTCCGGTCGAGCCGGCCCATTCATGCCGAAGCGTGGCTCTCACACGGTAAAAGAGGTATAAAGAATCTACGTGAGGCGCTCATAGCCCAGTTGAACTAGGTGATAAGAAACAATCACCGAGGGTAACGACGGTGTAGTCCCTGGATGGGTGACCGCTAATGGCACGATACCATGAGAGTCTCCGTTCTCCGTGATTCGGAGGTCACGCTAGAGTCGGTCCTGGTTGTTATTATAGGATAACAGTAGTTAAGCTTAGTTGGTGGTCTTTGGGCGGCTTAAATCATACAACGGAGACCCCAGCCCATCTGTGGGACATTATGGGTTGTTGATGATGGAAAAGAACATCTTCCCTTCATGCAGAGATAGTTCTGTTCTCGAGGAGAATATTTAAATTGGTCTTTATTCGAGAACTTATTTAAAAAAAAACATTTTTAAATATCTTATATAGGTTCTCAATATCATACACATCCAGAATAATTCCACTTTCGTTTGGTCAATACAGCTATCATAGTACAAGCCATGCTTAGTTTGAAGCTTGCTGGCTATTGTGGTCAGATGCCGTAGTTTTCATTAGAATAGAGGACGATCAAAGAAAACATGGCTGGACTGCGTAAAAGAGGTTATAGCTAGGACGAGTGATTGAGGAGAATGGGGGGGAAAACTCACCAACACTAAACAAAGTTAGGACTCTTTTCCAAGGGAGATGATGACAATGAGCTTTTTTACTATTTATCTTGATGACTTATCAAACTATAATTTTCAGATGTGAACGATATCGACACACCAGCGGAGAACGTGACGGTGCGTGTTGTGGACATAGTGTCAGGATATATAGCGATGAAGGGCGAGCTCGACACCGCAGTACATCACTTCACTCAGGCCGACATCGACCACGGACGAGTCGTGTTCGTGCATAAGAGTGAGTATATACATACCTATATAGTGTCATGCCTATTACCTAGACTATTGATCTCTACTTACATAAGTGTGAGCAGTAACACAATGTACATTAGTCTTGCGGTTAGTGTGCGCGACTGCTGATCAAAAGGTCTCAGGTTCGATGTCCGAGTTAAGCCAAGTGTTGTGGGGTTTTATTTAAACTTTTTTTTTTTTTTTAACGTGTGGATACCCCCTCGGGCCGTCACCCCACCGGGGTTTGCGGCGGGGTGGTGTATCGGAATCGAACCGACTAAAACCACACGGTGTGCCAACTCTGCGCCTGAGAAGGGAGGGGTCCGGGAACTGCAGTTATTAACACAACCGAACCCGTAACTAGTTCAACGTTCGAATTTAGTAAGCTTTCAAGTTGGTGGAGGTCGGATGCTATTACCACCAAATGATCTTAAAAAAAAACTCAAATGTTCTTGTGAATAATAAAGGCTTAGAAAGTTGACGAGTAACATATATACATATTACTTGTTATATAGTTAAATGAAGCTGTTTTGTTAATGATCAATTCAGTGTAATGAAGAATATGTAATGTTATTTGTATTCATCCCGTGAGTGTTGCAATAGCCGACTAAGGAAGCGAATTACGTAGGACAATAGTTCTACAAAGAAGAACAGGTTGGTGTACGATTAATTTCAAGCATATTAATCATATACCAACCTGTTTGACCAGCATTATTATTATTATTATTATTATTATTATTGCCAGTCGTGGACTATTGAAAGCTTTTTATGATGACGATATACACAAATAAGGCTGTTTTTATTATTTAATACTCATCAAGTTCAATTAGTACTCCATTATATATACTGCAGGCTGGTCAAGGGTGTAATATATTGTGAAACAGCGCCTGCGCTGTGTTTCACCGAGTGAGTGACGAAACCGGAGGCCCTACCCCAACCCCTTTCCCCATCCTCTTCCTCATCCCCCAAAGGCCGGCAAAGCACACTGGTGTTGTGCCTGTGACGCCTCTGGTGTTGCGGGTGGCCATGGGCGGCGGTAATCGCTTACCATCAGGCGATACGTCTGCTCGTTTGCCCCATATTCAATAAAAAAAAAAATACTTGGGTTCTTAAATCCTCTATAAGAATTTTTGCTTTTCACAGACGGTACAAAAGGCAAGATGATATTCAACGTCACAGATGGACTACACGAACTGTCAAAAATCACATTCCTTATAACCACAAAGACTGTATATTTGAAACTCACCAGGAAACAGAATCTACGTGTGTTTCCTCTAATGAGGGAACCACTAACGAGCTATATGTTGATGTCAAAATGCTCAGATCCAACTAGAACTATTACTTACAAAGTCGAGAGAGCCCCAACACTCGGCAGATTGATTTTACTGAACGGAGAAAACCATCATAGGTCAATAAAACAATTCACACAACATGATTTAAACAATTCAGTGGTGTATTACGAACACACGCATCCATTCTCTGACTTACATACCAACGACTCCTTTATATTCTCAATCGAAGCTTCACTAGCCAAACCGGTGACAGATCAAATATTCAATATAGATATCTCAGTGTCATCGGGCGGTCTCGCCAAGTACGTGTACGTACCGGAAACTAAAGTACAAGAAGGAGACAAAGTGCCTATTAAAGTTAATGTTAGCAATGTTATTACTTATTTAGAAACCCAGGCAGGACTTAGGCAGCCTCAAATTGAGGCTCAATGGTCTCAACCTTCATACGGAGAACTGAAACCTTTTATGACATCTCTAACTCAAAGTCAAATAGAGAGTGGAGTTGTCAACTATGAACACGACGATTCTGACACTCTCACAGACCATATTGATATGTCTTTGTACTTACTACCTGATTATGTACTTCTATGCAATGTCACCCTACCCATACATATAATACCAGTGAACGATCAACCGTTCAGACTGTTGACGGACACGCCGCAAATACAAGTTGTACAAGGAGAAAACTACACAATAACCAAAAATGATTTGTTAACTGAAGATGCCGATACAGAACCCACTGGTATATTATACGACATTATAAGCGGCCCCACACAAGGGAGAATGGTAATGTTTGACAAAAACAAAACTATTGACGAAGCCCACTCTATCAACAAGTTCACTCAAGACGATGTTAACAATGACAGAGTTGTTTACGAACATTCAGGAATACTTCAAACGGCTACATTTTACTTCAGAGTTTGGGACGGCCAGTTCAAGCCAACTTACACAGTGTTTACGATAGATGTGATTCCAGTCATATTGAACGCAACTTCTTTACATCCCATATACTTGCAACAGGGTTCAAACGTAGCAGCGATAACGACAGATCAGATATACTTGGAGACGAACGCCAAAACATCCAAAGTTCTTTATAATGTAACAAGACAACCTTCTCACGGCATGATATACATCGGCAGGACACCAGTGTCGTACTTCACACAGAAGGACTTGATAGAGAAAGTAGTAATATACATGCAGAACGATATGACTACAGCGAACGACAGCTTTGAACTAATAGCGTACGTTCATAACAGTAATGCAACAAGACCGTTCAGTATAGAGGTTATAGTCCAACCGTTGATGAATTTGGGTGATTTGCGGGTAGAAACACAAAAAGCTAGAATAACGCTCAATACTATGGACGCAACCGGGCTGGCTAAATTGACTGCCAGTGATCCTGTATACACTTTGTTAAGGAAACCGAGATACGGTACTATTAAGAAAATAATTAGAAGTTCGGGGGAGAAAACTAGTGCTAGAGAAAGGGAGGTAGCGTACTTCACGCATGAAGATGTTAAAGCTGGAGTTATATATTTTGTTACTAAGAAGAAAGTGTCGGAGTTGAACGGGCTAGAAGATAGTTTTAGATTTTTGTTGGCCGCAACTATATTTCAACCGGCGGTCGGAGACGTTAAGATAATCATAGGGAATAGACTGAAGAAAAATCTGCCGGGGCCAAATGATCCTGAGAGTCACGAGGGTGTACTGGTGAGAATTATTAATATTAATTAATTCCTACTTGTGGTATTTTCTTCAATGGTATTTAAATTCTACCAAATAAAACAATTAATTTCCAGTACCTTCGATAGTACTTCACTTAACTATGCTGATGCCTTGATTATGCTGATGCCAGTTATCTTGATCTCACTGAAGACCAATTAAATAAGCTTGAAAGACTCCAAAATCTCTGTGTAAGATTCATATTTTGATTACGCAAGTATGATCATGTCTCCGATTATCGTAAACAGCTTAAGTGGTTACCTATCCGCCTTCGCCGGAATGCACATATTCTTTCTCTTCTATACAACATCCTATTTAATCCACTTGCTGCACGTTACCTGAAATCTCGGTTTAACTTCCTATCTGACTCAAATACCAAATCGTTGAGATCGTCAGAGAATTTGAAGTTGAGAATGCCAGGACATTCCACTAAATTTATTGACCAGTCCTTCTCTGTCCAAGCGGTTCGCTTGTGGAACGCCCTACCAGTCACAATAAGGCGTGCAAAAACATTGACTGCATTTAAGAGACTGGTAAGGGATTATTACTTGAGTAACGTCCATCCATGAAATAACTGTGTGTTTAACTTAAATAGATATTTAAGTATGTATTTATTCAATCTTCCACACTAGGTGTTACTATTGTTGTGTTAATGTATACAGGGTGTAAAAAGACTACTACCGAAAACTTGGGGGTTGCAATCAGACCATGATTCTGAATAGGTTTAGCGAAAAAAAAACTAAAAAAAAATGGTAATTTATCTAAGTCGTTTTATGTTTTTTTCTGCTTACATACACATAGTAAAACATAACAGGATCCAAACTACCTAATTATCTCATTTAGAAAACCAAAGAACTAAGAAAATCAATAAAACAGTAATGTATTTTAATATCAAAACAGCTGGCCGGGTGAGTGCAATGACCGCGACAGAGCTCGCGGGCGCGTTAACTTGTACATTGCTGGCTTCTGAAATTAATAAAAATCTTGACACATTGTTTTTTCAAGCTACAATTTTTTTTAAAGACAACTGTTTGTTTTTTTTTAATAAGTTTTGGGGTGCTGGATCAGCCCCTTTCGTTTTCGGTAGTCGTCTTTTTACACCCTGTATATTCTACTATAATTTTGTTTTTCCTATCCTTTCTGCAATACACCAGGCACTATCCTATACTCTTCATGCGTGCTCTTTCTTTTCATCCCATGGTTGCCTGTAAGAGATTGCCTCCGGGTGATAAGGCCGCCAATTGTACTACCCTAGTTTAAGTTTTCGTAAATAAGTTAATTTTGTTACTTATCTGGTGTGCAATAAAGAGATTTATTATTTATTATTATTTTACATAAAAATCATCAAATAGCAATTATAAATCTTAAAAAATTGCAGGTTGCAAACGGTGAAACGGCTTCGTACTACGTAATGATTCTGATGGCTCTATCCGGCACCGTACTGGCTATCGTCGTGATCTTTGGCCTGATAAAATGCCGAAGATATTTGATGCGAGATCAGAACGTGCTGGTCAAGATCCACGGACAGAGTCAGGGTGCGGTCGCTCCTATACCGCTGCCGAGACCACCCGACCACCTAATGCCATCACCTTCGCAAGGCACACCGCCTATAAAACGGTAAGTGTTAAACATTGAAACAATATTTTTATTGACTATGCCCAGTTCCTATATTTGAAAAAAGATCCGTTCTAGGTACGAATAGTAGTATATTATACGGAGCGTAAACTAAAATCGTTCCTATTAAAAATAAATTGAGGAACGGTACTTACGACTCTTAGTCGGTTGTAGAAAATTTTTACACGATGACGATTCGTTAAATATAGGAACTGGGCATAAGTGAAAACAGGGACTGAAAATTCAAAAACAACGGCAATTTTAAACGGAATGGACATAATTGGAGTAGGTAGGGAAAACGAAGTCTTTAAAAAAAGCAAGTTAACCCTAAAAGTAGAGACATGTCGGTAGTTACCTACCGGAATTCGGAAGAGATACGTATAGTAAAGTACTATCCGCGGCTATCATTATGTTACTTTTAATACCTCCAAGAATGTGTACAAAGTTTCATGATGATCGGTTAAGTAGTTTTCGCGTGAAAGTGTAACAAACAAACTTACTTACTTATATTTTATTTATTTATAAATTTTATTGCTACTACTGTAAACATTTGTACAGAGATACATATACGGACATCGACATCAGGTATAGGCGGTCTTATCGCTCACGGCGATCTCTTCCAGACAACCTTTGTACGGATATTATAAAATGATCCTTTGTAATATTATTACGATAGTCTTTATTTTTTATCATCTACTTTATACGATTATGTCCATCCATTACATTGTGTCATTTTAAAGACTATATATTTTTTATTTGTGTTAGTTTTTCCCATTAATGCAACTACAGCAAAACGTGATAGGGAAAACTAGTTTTATTTAACTCTAGCTGACCCACGCAACCTCGTGTGATAAATTTCCCCCGATTTTGTAACATTCGTCATTGGTGCTCGTCTTCTACTAGTCTTAGCGTAATGATATGTAGCTTATAGCCTTCCTCGCTAGATGGGCTATAACACTGTTGAGTGTTAAATCGGACCAGTTGTTCCTGAGATTAGCGCAAACATACAAACTCTTCAGCTTTATATATTAGTATAGATTAACCTCTCGGGTGCGGCAACACGGATCCATGTTTGTCCCGTCGGTGCGGCACACACGGATCCATGTTTTCCGCAGTTAACTTGCATTTTAATTAATTTTGGGTATTAAAGTTATTATAATGAAGTCTAGAAAGGTTTGTTATGCATTTGCTTTATACGAACAACATTTTAAAACATTCGTTTGTCAAGTGCGCTTCAAGAGCCGTAAAAAAAACGAGTTCCAATTTCAAAGTTGACGATGACGTAACGCGATCTTTCAAGTGCCTCTTAAAATTGATTTTTTGCCGATAAGGTGGTTTTGAAGGTAGTTTGTTGTTATATTTTACTTATTATACTTATTTTAGGAACCACTATCAATACGAATTGAGGCATAAATCATGCGTAATTTTGAATAGTGTTACTCAAAAAGTTACCGAGTCTATTACCTATTGAAAAGGGCTTACTCATTTGAAGGTTTTTACGCATTTATTCTTATGTTTTTATTGATAAAATGATATAATTGCGATGAGAATCTTATATAGAATATAGAATAGCAACAAAAATGTGTTAGAAAAGCTAAATATTTAAATAAACACTCATTTTTTGCCTGACGAGCGAAATTAGACGCACACATACACAGGGCTCCCACGCCATTACTGTTCTACATCATCATCAGCCTATCGAAGTCCACTGCTGGACATAGGCCTCTCCAATAGCACGCCACTTAAAATTGTATATCGCCGTTGATTCGTGTTTGCACGCAGCCTAGCGGGAAGTCCCGGAACTATTAACACCCACACATACACAGTAGTGACGGACAATGAACAAGACGTAAACTGATCTTTGTTTATGTTTTACTAAATTATTTTGTATTGACCATAGACTTTGTGTGTCACATAATGGAACGATCAGTTTGTTCCCTTTAGCATTCAGTCATTTTCATAGAGTTTAGAGAATTCTCAGAACTTAAAAATAATAAATGAAAACTGGTCTAGCAAACGAGTCCTTTTTTTAAATAACTTGATAAATAGGTTGTTTTTTTTATGTATTGTTCCTGTCTTTTGCACTAATTAACTAAAAAAATAAATTATTTAACTAAAAAACACTATTTCTTCATATAAATACTACGTAATTTGGTGTTCGGCGCAAATAATAGTTTGATTGTAAAGTGACAAAATGGCGAATATCTCGACAGCGAAATGTGATTTTTACAAATATGTTTCTCAATGAATTTTTACTGCAGTTATAGTGTTTTTTATATCAGTAGATAGCTTAGTTATCGAACTTTATGAAGATAATAAGTAAAATGAATAATAAACCACATAAAATATTAAAATCATGTTTATTAACACAATAGGTGCGTAAATTAATACTTGGCTCAATTGTGAGTAAATAATAAAGCGATAACATTAGTTTAGTAATAAAATATGGCATAACCATGTACGCTTGTTATCCATCTTTTGAAAAATAATCACTTTTATAACCACCGAGCATTGTTTTTTAAAATATTTGATCATTTTCGTACACCATGCACCGTGCTGCAAAATTTTGCAATTTCGCCGCACGGTGCATGGAACCGGAAGTACCCGTTCGCGCATCCGAAAGATTAATGGAATATTTTCAGTTATGTGTCCTCCGAGCAATCGATGCACACGGGCGCTAGTACACCTCTGCCGTCTGCGGGTAGCGTGGCGTGTAAAGTGACGCAACTTGCTGACGCAGCAGGTCCCGATCTCAACGCTCGGTACCCCTACGGGACGGATGATCATACAGACGTGAGTATTATTATTTACTACTAGCTTTTACCCGCAGCTCCGCCCGCATATATGTCGAATATAGGTAAAAGTAGCCTATGACCTTCCGCGAGAATCGAAGTATCTCCATCTCAAACTTCATTGAAATCAGTGCAGCGGTTTAGCTGTGAAGGCGTAACAAACAAACAGACTGAGATACTTTTAGAGTTTATAGTCTTAATATGGACCATGCGTCACCACTCCTATTCGCTGTAAATGTCGTAGAACCCGACTAAAAGAAAAAATCAATCATCGCAAGGCTTATTGTGGATTATCTCTGTACACACTGCTTCCTGTTTCTTCCTAGCCTAATTATTTTCTAAATTATTTAGGATCGGCTACTAGTTCGTGTTCGTACTAGTTGTTTAGATTTACTACGGAGCGACTGACATCGGAACCCCACAACCCTGAAGGCGAACTGAATTCAAAAGTTGAACTAGTTATCAATATATTTAAGGGCACTGTCTTCAAAATAACGATTGCCATAGATTAACAAACTGCTTCAACGAACAAGAAATAACGTAAGTTTAGTATGGATCGTTACAGGCTGAGGACTGGAGTAGCTACGAGGCGAGTGAGTCTGCGTACCCTGTGAGGGCTCAGGGAGTTGCTCCAGCGAACCCCATGCTCAGACGTAACCAATACTGGGTCTGACCCACGGATACCTTTACCCTGCCCCGGACACCTAGACCAGGTATGATAATATTGTAATATTCTCATAGAAATACGTTTATTCATATTTCATTACTGTAATAATAAAGATATTAGTAAAATTAGTTACCTGTCAATCACATCAGTTACGTATCTTTTGTCAAAACGACAACTTTGTATGAAAAATGTACTAAATACAAACTGGTGACGTCACTGTTTTAGAATACTCAGTTTGAGCATTACATTTCAATGTTTGTTAGATTAAAGTTTGTAATAGAAATGAAAAACTGTAATAATTATATTTTCTGAAGTATTTTTTAATATTCGTTTTAAGGATGGTGACATAGTTATTTATTTAATATACAGTCAACGACCCTATTATTATAAACTAGCTAAATAAATACTATTATAATCTAGCTTATGCACACAGCTACGATTGTGTCTTTCAAAAGGAGGTTTATTTCTCTTGTCTTCCTCTATAAATAAGTAAACACTAAAGTAATATTTCAATTTGATATCTTAAGATTAACTCGTCCAACTGATTAGTTGTAATATTCGTTATAAAAGGGGAGGGGAGAGTTGATTAACTCTCCCCTTTTATAATATCAGTAAATATTGTATCAGTCAATCTCAATTTCATAGTACCCTGCTTAACCTCAAACTTGACAGAAACAATTAATTAAAATACAAAAAAATGGCAACTGTTTGTTCATAGCTTTAAGTTTTCTTTCTACATTTCAGTAACAGTAAGAGAAGAAGAGAGATGTGTGACTCTTCACCGTCGTCTGAAGCGGCGCGGTGTTGACCTGGTTCCTACGCCTTTTCTATTAAGTAACTACACGGCACCTAAACACGTTGTCTGCGAGATTACTCTGTGAGCCATATTCTATTACTGACGACCAAATACTCGATAAAATACGGTTTTATAAATTAATATTTTATAGGATGTTTAAGTTTTGACCTCATTTAGCCGCCCTTAGGGAAAGTTTCGCTGAACGACACAAAATATGTATTTAATACTCTGAACAGAAAAACATTGTCAGATGCAGACATTTTTACAATTATTAGATCTCATATGGAATGTGTTACACAAAAGGTACAGAAACTGCATTCCAAAATAGGCTAAAATCTGTATTTTGGGGCAACAGTGTTTCGTCGATTGTAAATACCGTTTGATTATAATCTACCTAGCGAGATTGTAAACTGTCTAATGATTGTCACCGTTAAATCACAATCTGTCACGCGTCAAATTGACAACTGTCCCTGATTGGTCGGTTTAACGGTAGACGGATCTATGGCTATATAGCGTTATGTTTGATTAGGTTAGAACTTTTTCCATTAATCACAAGTTAATTTTATTGCCACAACAATTTTATGTAACGTAATTCTAAAGGTGAGGTATTATTACATTAAATCAATTTACAATCCCAAAAATACTTTATATTCGGCAACAAACGAATTAATAAACAAATATGGCGGCGTGGGACATATGCTGTTCAAAATGATCTATCTTGGTATCTTAATTTTAGTGTTGGTTATTATAAAAATAAGAAATTAATTACTGATTTATAATTTACATACATAGGACAATACAGGCCGGCTGACCGGAGGGTGGGAGGGGGGGGATTAACCATAATGTATTTTTTCGATACAAAACATAAAATATGGAAATCTTCACACACACCCACAGTCCCACACACATATACAAAAACTATTAAAACGAAACATACATAATTTCACGCAAACATAAATACATTTTGTGTCATAACAGTGTAATGCATAGGCCCTTTTGAGCCTATACTTTAATGGAGCGGAACGCCTGCATATGGTTACTCCCTATCGTGTTGCACTATGTTTACTTAAATTATATATGTGTATTGTTTCTATATTAATGAGAACTATCTAAGTACTATATACAGGGTCTGTCGTAAATAATGGATAAGTCGTAAACTGGAGTTGGTCCGGCTATGAGACTATTAGAAAATCGTATCTTTTTGCCAGGGTTTCTAACCGTATGGAAATGGCGTAGACTTTTATGTTTTTTTATAAATTTCGCTACTCTTTGCATTCATTCCGTTGCCATTTCGTTAAATTTAGGTATTTCTGTGTCATTTTTTTTGTATTATAGTCTTGAAGATGTGTATTATTTAGTTTTAGTACTGTTTTAGGCGTTTTTAACGTTGGTCATTTTCAAAATTGTCATTTTAAGATTTTTTATGTTTTTGTTTTACTTAGGGTCAACTTTTGATCATTTACTGTGTAAAAAAAAAGTACGGCGCTATAGCTGCCCATGATCTTAATAAATTATCTAGTATGTGTAGATTCTAAAAAGGTATAACAATGCATACTTCACAAGTAATATTAAGCTACATGAGCGAGATCAATATCAAGGTGAGAAAATATTTTTTTCATGTAATGTTGTAAATGGTTATAAAACTTCGTCATAATGATTTATTTCTGCCAAGATTCTTTACACAAACACTATGGGGTCACTATTAAGGATATTCAAAAGAAAACTAGGTTGTTTTAGTACGTAAAAATATTTATTCAACAACTTAAACTAAATGTTCGAAGTGTCCTCCGCCGGCAGCTATGCACGCTCTACATCGCCTAATAAACGATCGCTTAATCCGGCGCACATAACCGGCTTCTTCAATTTTTCTCGCTGCTACTTGAATGCGCGCACGCAACTCTTCTACAGAACTTATTGTTTCACTGTATACTTTTTCTTTTATACAGCCCCAGTAAAAGAAGTCCAAGGGGTTCAGGTCTGGCGAACGTGGAGGCCATAAAATTGGCCCCAATCGCCCTATCCATCTATCTGGATAAGTATTATTTAAATGTTCCCTGACACGAACAGCGTAATGTGCTGGACACCCATCATTTTGTAGCCACATCTCATTTCTTATCTCTTGTGGGACGTCTTGCAGTAAACTAGGTAAAGTATTTGCTAAAAAATTCAAATACATATCCGCATTTAATATTGCCGGCAATTCGAATGGACCAATGATTTTGCCATTAATAATGCCAGTCCATAAATTAATTTTAAATTGATATTGCGATCGGTCTTCTCGGATAAGTCTTGGGTTTTCGAGTTGCCAGCTGTGTATGTTGTGAAGATTCAAAAAACCATCTTTTCGACACGTTGACTCGTCACTCCATAAAATTTTATTAAAAAAACTTTGGTCTTCCCTCATCTTTCGCAGCATTATGCGACAAAATGTTATTCTCGCAGCAGCGTCCCTTGGCATTAATGTTTGGACCCTTTGATAATGATAGGGATATAATTCATGCCTTTTTAAAATCCTGTGTACAGATTTTTGAGGTATACCGGTGCGCCTTGAAATTACACTTATGGACGTACCAGGGTCTTCTGCAACTATTTCCAGTACTTCGGCTGCACTGTGGCGTTGTGGTCGTCCTTCACTCGCCCCGCCTACGCCGGTCCCAGGAAATCGTCCTTCCAAAAATGTGTTGTGCACTCTTATGAAGACACGATAGTCAGGATGCCGGGCATTTGGATATTTTTCCCGATAAACTCTAGCAGCTCTATTGGCGTTGCCATCACATAAACCATAAATGTAATGCATGTTTACGTATTCGGCCGGCGTGTATTGTTGAGGCATGATATACAAAATTTTCCAAAATAACACGTGCAATCGATAGCACAACACGATGCCCATAAATGAGAGCTGAGTTGTCAATATCACCAGGTTAACAAGTCCAAATCACAAAGAAAATCTAAGTCCGATATTAGAAAGCAGTAACAAATTGACGACAGTAATGAAAACGAGAGCACATGCGATGGTCAAAATCACACTGAGAGATGTATCAGGAGTGCGCCCTAGCTAAACGCATGCTAACCTTTTCACACATCGTGAGTGTGAAAGGGACGGTGCATCATGCAGTGTGCCTAGTAACAATGTCCTTTTCACGCGGGGAGACCCTTTGTATTGCTGTCTTTGTTCATTTTTTTACCTGATGATCCTTTTTACGAATAAACTTGTAACATGTTTGTCGCATGTAACTATTAGAGCACATCAATTTTAAAATTAAACACCTTTATGAAATGAGGAGGCATGAAATTTTTTTGACAAAAAACTACCTAGTTTTCTTTGAATATCCTTAATAGTGGCCCCATAGTGTTTGTGTAAAGAATCTTGGCAGAAATAAATCATTCTGACGAAGTTTTATAACCATTTACAACATTACATGAAAAAAATATTTTCTCACCTTGATATTGATCTCGCTCATGTAGCTTAATATTACTTGTGAAGTATGCATTGTTATACCTTTTTAGAATCTACACATACTAGATAATTTATTAAGATCATGGGCAGCTATAGCGCCGTACTTTTTTTTTACACAGTAAATGATCAAAAGTTGACCCTAAGTAAAACAAAAACATAAAAAATCTTAAAATGACGATTTTGAAAATGACCAACGTTAAAAACGCCTAAAACAGTACTAAAACTAAATAATACACATCTTCAAGACTATAATACAAAAAAAATGACACAGAAATACCTAAATTTAACGAAATGGCAACGGAATGAATGCAAAGAGTAGCGAAATTTATAAAAAAACATAAAAGTCTACGCCATTTCCATACGGTTAGAAACCCTGGCAAAAAGATACGATTTTCTAATAGTCTCATAGCCGGACCAACTCCAGTTTACGACTTATCCATTATTTACGACAGACCCTGTATAAAATACTCACAATAATGTGTTCAATGAGGTCAAAGCTTTAGATTTCTTAAGAGATTATTCCTATTTGTGAATCATTAGGTTTGTTTATTATATTTATTTTATCATTTAAAATATTGATGGAACAAACAGCCAATGGATTTGTCAAACACGAAACATACTGCCCCTATGAGTACAACTGGATTGTCAAGTAATGCTTTTATGAAAATACATTATGCATACTTAGTGAACATGGTAACTAAACCAAACAATACATAACACCAAAAAAGATTACTTTAAAAGTAAAAAAAAATACAAAAAACTATAAAACATAAACAAACGCAAACCAAGAGAAATTTAGCATCGGTCAAGGAGTTAGTTTTGATAATTTATAGTATTGTTACAGGCATATGAATTTTAGTATTTTTAGCGTATATATAGATAGGTAGAAATAGGTAAACTCACTAAAAAATTACATCTCATACCACTTTTTTTTTTTTTTTTTTTTCCCCATGCGGAAATCCCCTCGGATACCACCTACTGGTGGCATGTCGGACACGAACCGACTAAAACCGCACGCCGTCTTGTTGGGTACTAGGAACCGGGGAACCAGGTACACCCTAGTAAGGAAAACCCTGGAACCCCGACGTACCTCGGCCCACCTACCAGTTTGCAGGTGGCCCCCGACTGTGTGGGAACCCACCTCATACCACCTGTAGATCATAAATAATTGAAAGTAACATAAAATTGATCTAAATATATCTAAAAGCAATAAATGGTACCTGTATGTTATTCTATTTATTATAAACATTGCAAAAAATTATCTATTCTGGAATTATTGAAAGAAGAGTTTCAAAGGTAAAAAAGAATCAAAGATAAGATATTAAATAATGTGTTGGTAACGTATGTTAGTTTATTTTTATAGTACACGTATAGTATGGCTAGTAAACTTATAAGCAACTGCAACATACCTAGTTATAGGACATCTGTTAACGAATGTCGCCAAAAATTTATGTGATACATCATATATAAATTAACATTGAAAACAAAATATATATAAAAGAAACAAATTCAAATTATTTCTTTCATAAAATTGTTAACGTAATATGTCAATTTTTTAAATGTAATTAATATTATAGAGAAACACACACCAAATTAACGTAAAAATAGGTTGCTTCGTTAACATAAATTTACTAAAGGAAAGAAATTAAAGGTACTAACTAAGCAAGAAATGTAAAAGCGAAATCAATCAAACAAACTCACGCCCACACTTTGATTCATCGAATAGCTTTACAATAATTAGCTAAATGTATTACAGCACTGTTCGGTTGTGCGCTGTTATGTTGGTAAGATTGATAGTTTAAACATTTAAATTAGGCATAACAAGAAATATAAGAGGACATAATTTAAAAGAAAAAAGATGAAATGCAAAGTAACACCTTAATACAACTTTACAATTAGTATTTGAAGCAAGCAAGCCTCCAAGCAAAACACAAACGTTTTTTATCTTGAATATAGATGTCGGTACTGAGTATATAGCTGTCGTTATATTCTGAATTTATTCTATCATCACATACTACTTACCATTTTGGAATCTAGAAGTAGATTGAACAAGTTTACATTACTTACGAGTCTTAAAAAACATATATGACACATTTTCATACACCTGACGTTATTTTTATGTTCGTAGATTTTCATAAATATACTGACATAACATGGTCATTATTTTTACCTCAGCGATGCTCCTATCGCCCTCTAGTGTAGCACGAATATAGATTAAAAATCGACCATATTTTACCGGTTGAATACCATACTACATTATTCTATGAAAATAACTTCAATAGACTAATTCAAATATCTTAAAATTAGACGAATCCCGAGCTTTCCTAACTACTTATGCTGCAGAGCGGAATATTTCTATATGTTGAGCCTCATAAATCAATAGCAATGCCTGTATATTTTATGTAATTCACTGTGTAATTCACTCCCTTAGCCGTTGTAGCAATTTTCACCTTTTGTAATGTTTGGAGAGACTATTTGTCTATAGAACGACCCTTTGTACTCGACCGTGTTGCTTTGTGCTACTGAAAAATAATTTATCAGGATTTTCCTGCTGAAATTATGGCATGCAATCCTCGTCTCTTATACTGAATGTTTACCTAGAGAAACCTCGCTTTATAAATACATTTATATATTCTTGCCATTTTTTAAATAAATATAAGTTCTTAGCATTTTTCGCGATAGTGGTGATAGTTTAAACGAAGAACTCGAATCAGTTAACAAAACATGTACTTGAATAAAAGATAACATGCAGTATTCCATGTATAAGGCTGCAACAGACTTAATTTGTCAGGTAACGATATATAGGGATTATTATATTAAATGCGGATTAAAATAGTTATAATAGGTAAAAATACACAGTCATTAACTACAATATACTAATTATTAAATAGATATTTAGCCGTCTTAGATGTAATTCAGGATTGAAACTAGAACAGTGATGTATTCTACTTAACATTACCTCATCAAACAAGTATATTGGTGTCATATAAACGATAATAATAAATATAGGAACGCCGTACAAATAAAGCTAAAGTTTTATATTTCACTGTTTTGCCGAGAGCTGTTTTTATAACTTAGTTAATAAGTGATATGCAACAATGGGTTCTAGCTTTATAGGATTATAAGCGACGACGCAAAATAAGTAACATGAGTTAGAAGTTAAACAACAATTTAAATAACACAAAAGTATTTATTTAAAGGTAGGTAATACGTACATTTAATCGAAATGTTAGCCCACATAATATACCCAATACATTACATGTAATAAAATTGTTAGGAACTCTGCAAGGAAATTGAACTTAGTATATAGTGCTGTTGATTCAAAATAAAAGAAATGGTTGTTTTAAAGTCAGCTTATTCAGCGTTTAAAACACAAACAATAATTTTAAATATTGCGATAAACCAATCAGTCTATTTAAATTTGTTTAGGACTTGTGTGAAAGTTTATGGCCCGTATTTTAAAAGATGTCGTTGTCGTGAATCTAATCTTAAAACTGATTTCAAGTAGAGATTTTATTATTGAAAGTCATAAATAAAAATCAAGTGATGACTTATTACAGAACGACATTTATGTCGAAATCTCTACTCAAGAATAGAGGTTCACAGACGTAATCTTTGTTTAGATGTTGGTTACAGAAACCTAATTGAAAACAGACTACAAGTGAGGATAAACCTTAAAATGCCATAAGCTCGACACTTATATTTTATATTGATATTAAATCTAATTTCAAATGATCAAATTTTAGCCGATACTTGATACGTCGTATAAAATACGGGCATGAAGTCATATCCGGCTATAGCCGTTAATATAATTTAAAAGTGTTTGTTGTCATTTACAATTAAAAAAATATAATCGTCTTGTTTCTATATTATAGACGCACAATAACGGTTGGAGAATTAAAAATACCTTTTTATTATAGTATAATATTCGATATATCTCGTGATCCTCTAAAATAATCTGAACAGGTCTGAAGAACACCAATAAAATTACGATTACACAGCATGCATATACAAACCGCTAAGTATCATTTTATATGTCAAGTTTTATAATATTTATTGTCGGATGTATTATACATACATATAGAGTTGAATTGAGATTACAGAAGTTTGAGTACGTTATATTGTGCTGCTAGCTAGACGTGTACTTTAATATTAGTTATATTGATA
This sequence comes from Spilarctia lutea, assembly GCA_916048165.1. Classification (NCBI taxonomy): domain Eukaryota; kingdom Metazoa; phylum Arthropoda; class Insecta; order Lepidoptera; family Erebidae; genus Spilarctia; species Spilarctia lutea. Next base: position 24,221,583 of record OU696470.1, on the reverse strand, counting down.
TAGTAATAATAATTTTTATAATAATGTCATTTACTTAAAAGCTTTAGTGAGCGAACCTCAAATAGCAATGCCAATGAGAGTGCCATCACACTTTAATATACATAAATAAGTTTTCTCCTATAATTTGTTAGAAAAATGTAGATTAATTTTATAATATTGAATCTATTAGAAATATTAACATTTTACTTTAAGAATTCCTAATTATTATTTAAGTTTATATTGTTAATATGTATTTTAACACGTGTTATAAGCTATTATTTAGAAAGTTTGTGCCAATATTGTGAATGTTGCAGGTTCCATATTGTGTTATCAGCATACAACAGTATTAAATAATGCTATTAAGATCTTATACTAATCCTGTCGTTCAATGTGAGTGTGTGGGTTATTGGAATCACATAGGTTCGTAGATAACAGGCTCCTTATATATACAGCCTAGCTAAGGTCGTTAGTTCAAGGTTTATTTGTCAATTAATAGAGACAAGCCGACCATAACTACAGCATTTTATAGATCCCGCTGCTAGCTCCAAATATGGACTCTACAATATGTAATTTATATATACATTTATGTATATATTTCTTAGCTAAATTGTACTTAATATTATATCAAATGTACGTACGATTCTTATTATTTGAAATATAATAAATAATTATATGGGAACTGCAGTGCCAAATACAAATGTAAACATATGGAATTGATTGTTGCACGTAGCATAGAAATGTTGTGTACGCTCTCGCACCCGTGTACGTCAATATTATTTCATTGGTGTACGTTTTAAAGTGCCTAGTTTTGTGGGTAATTCTTCGTTCTTTTTACTTGTAGGACATTATCAGTAACATAATTTCTAAAAAAAAAATTGAAGATGAACTGAATGTAATTGAGTTCTTGTCATTGTCACAATCAATAATATAGTATTTTAGAACAACTAACGGTAAATTTAATTTTTGCAGGAAAAGTATCATTCTGAAAATGAAAATTAACGTCAAATGTGCTGCTAAGCTCAATAATCGAGTACCGCTCAACCGTTTTGGTTCCTTTTTTTCGTTAAAGCACAAGGAAGGTTCAAGAGAAACAACATTTATTTATTTTATCTATTGCTGTGAGAGGCTCATAATCTTTGACAAGACGCAGTCTGTCGTGGCAGGTAGTAAAGAACAAGAAAGAACGAATACTTACCCACATGTTATAAAAATATGTAATCGGTTTGAGAAGTGCGTATACAGCGGACATTAAGAAATATTAAAGCAACACCATTTTGTATTTCGCATACATTACAGTTTCTGCCGCCAGTAAGTTTATAGTACAAATTTGTAAAACGATTCAATTGTCATTTTATATCAATGTTATTATTAATATTTATTTGTATTGTTCAATAGATAAATTGTGGTAGTTTCGTAAGCGCCTTAAATTATAACAACACATTAAACACCAATTTCAATATTTTAGATTTACTTAAAATATGCAAATGTATAACAAACATGAAGGTAAAACTAAAATAAGTAAAAAAAACACCTTTTATAACAAAAGGAAAACAAAACTATTAAACAAAATTTAGATAAGGATAGAATAGACTAGAATGAACCCCTGAATTCTGTATACAAAAATATTCCCATTTAATCACTCTGATCCAGACTCACCGTTATGTCTTTCAATTTTGTTGTAAATGAAAATATTGGTTATATGACTTAAATCTAAATTCATTAACCGGTAGCCGGATTGATACTTACCGGATATGTGTTCCTTTAGCATTTATATAAAATATCTATGTGTAAGAATCCGGCAGTAGTGCATGACATGCCTCAAAGCCCTCAGACCTGAGACTTAACTTTTTTCATCAGCATTCAGTTTTCAATCTTTCTAAATTTTATTGCACTTATAAATTTGTCAAATTTTTGTATGTACATAGTTACATGCAATGATATATTCAACTACTATATTAAATATGGTCGTTCGTGTTTAGATACACAGTGACGTATCAATCAAGTCCCTTGAAAAAGCAGATTCTAAGAAATGATAGTTTCGTGCAAAAGCTTGAAACCTTCCCTTTAGCCGAGATTCAAATTATTCGCGTCAATGCTCTTTTTACAATCGCTAATGCCATTATTCTCTTGTTTTATCGGCCAATATTTTGTTCTGGCCACTTGACTTAGCATTTAGAGGCAGTTATTCCTATGCATTATTTAGTTTTAATAACGTAGAATGCTAAAGTGACTAGGGACCATCACTAATTTTATAAACCAATTGGACATAAGTTCACACCTATAAACCCAAAAATGGATTAATTTATTTCAAGCCTACAAATTAGGGGCTGCGTTATTGCCGTCAAAGACACATTGAAGAAGAAGGGAAGGAAAGCAATGATTGGCAAGTTGTATTGCTTGGGAGTTTTTTACTTTGAACGGATTAAGGGGGCATACCACAAACGTGGTCAGTAACATTAATGGTTTGAAAATTGTTGAGTTACACACATACCTTCAAGCAGCCTATTAGTAATAGAACAGATTGACAATATATATATATATATATATATATATATATATATATATATATATATATATGTATACATTTTTTCAAGTAAGTTTTCAATAACTAATGTATGTAGTTATAAGGTGTATACTGCTTTTTTTTAAACGAGGCTTGTTAGCTACCCTACCCAAAAGGTTGTTCGTAGGGTTTAGCAATACTATAATTGTTCCAATTACTATAAGTCCGGCACACATGTTATCGCACAAATTGACTATGTCATCTCAAGTACTTAAATTCTTTTTATACTCCCTGTTAACATAATGCTAATTTTTTTACAATCATTGTTGCAATTTTGGTCATAAATTTTTTGTTGAGATAATGTTATAAGAATACGTTATTGGCTAGCGGACTTGCATCAACATGTCCGTACGACTAAACAGTAAGTAATGTGCCATACAGTTGCGTTTTCTGTAAGTTTGTTAGGTATATGACGATGTGAAATTCTTGTGTATTAATTTCTACCAATAGGTAGTTAATGGATTTTTAATAAACAATTAAACAAATGAAAGATTTTCATTGAAACACCTGTTTTATAAAAAAAATCTTTTATTTTATTGCCACATTAACCGATTTTCTATACATTACAAACTACATTTTTAACTACTTTATATAAAAGTAATATAACCACATTACAAACATAGCAAATGCTCACTTATAAGTATATGTACACGGACACCTCGTTGTACTTGTTCATTGTACTTGGTCTTAAAAACGTAAAGAAGATCTAATCAGTCTACATTAAACACTTATTACTAAATTAATCTACTTCTAGTTTTCTGAAGTTTCCTGTTAGACCTCTCATAGCGTCTCCCACGGCGTCTGCGCCTGCGCAGGTGTTAGCGCCAGTTTTAAGAGCGGATATAGCGCCCTCTCTCGCCGCCTCACTGTACATTTCAAGTCGAACCGCCATTTTGTCGTTCATCAACAAAGTGTCGCGTCTGTTTGCTAGCTCTTTTTTCCATAAATCTGAAATAGAAAGAAGACTTTATTTTAAAATGGGTTTCTAGCTATATAATGCAAGAATAGGGAAGATGCAAATATAATATTTATATATTATGATTAAAATCTAAGATTTTTTTTAAGAAAGGCCCTTGCAATTTTTTTATTTTATTTAATATTGATTTTCTAAAATAATAATGAATTCAAAGTACGTAAAAAGGAACGTGTTTAATACACCAATCAGCGTCTAGTGACGTCACTCTTGTAATGACAACAATTTTAAATTAAAATCGTAAACATTAAGTAATTATTGCGAAAACAAAACACGTTTTTCTAATTAAAATGGAAGTTGGGTTTTTAGAAGCAGACTCCAGAAATCTATTGAAAGTTAGTATTGATATGGTAATAAGCTTTTTTGATGAAAGTGCAGAGTTTTCAAGTGTAGAAATGAAAGGGAATAAGCTATTACGTTATGTATAAATTACACTGAGACTTACAAGGAAATCTTATGGCGACAATACTATCGGTTTTGTTCAGATCAAAAGAAAGGGAAAATTCTGTAGAATTAAAAGTAGAGTTACTCCGAAGCATAACAGGCCAACTGTTTTTGAGTTTTAGCGAGACAAACGAACAGAAATTGATTTTTATATAAAATATGTTTTAGTAGGTTTTCTGGAGTAGTTTTTTTAATGGAAAAAAATATTTGTTTCTCCAAGTTGTGTCCAAATACTCACCTATCATCTCCCTCATCGGCATGTGACCTCCATACTCCTTGGGCAGCAGACTCTTCTCAATCTCTACTTCTTCAAGAGCACTGTAGAGCCGCACTCGTTTTTTTATCTTGTCCGATATGAGCGCCATGCCAAAGTCTAATGCAAATTTGATAGTTGGGTGCACGTTGATGCCGTAAATCTCCTTGTGTCTCATAGGTAAAGTACGCTGTAAAGGAAACAAGGAAATTATAATAACAACACACCATTCAATTAATGCAAGACACATGTACAACGCAGCGAAGCTATTTAACACCTCGAGTCGATTACGTCACTTACGCTTAGGTACGATATGCAAAAAAGGATATCGCTGTTAAATTTCGACTTTACAAAATAAACAAATGTTTGTTATATATAATGCTGGCTACGTCAATTTTCCGTATAACTGATGTGAGAGGGCGATCACGGTGAGCGGAGAAGTGGGCGGGGCGCCGCATTACAGCGAGGTGCATACCTTGAAAACTTAGCTCGGGTACGTAATACGCTCTTGCGAGCACATCGCTTGTACCTAAATGAATTGCAGCTTTCTTGCTATGAAATAAATAAAAAGAAATTATAAACCACGGTACTATCTGGGTTGGGAAGAAGTATAGACCCATTTTTAACCGACTTTTCAATGAGCCGGCAGCGTACCTCCATTAAGAAAAGTTATTTATTGCCAAGACTATTTTAATTATAACTTTCTTTAGTCGTATGATTTATTAACAAACCTTTAACAAAGTAACTTGTAAGTAGCCAGGAAATTGTTTCTAATAAAGGAGTTTGTAGATATAAAGTAAATCTACAAAGAAGATACTGTTCAAAATCCTTGTTATTATTCAAGTTAATAAATTTTAACGATAATTATTTAGTATACGATTATAAAAAAAAATTTCCCAAAAAGGAACAACTGTTCAGGATTTAAAATGTGTATCCAACAGAAATGAAAACGAGAAGTTTCAAAAGTGTATCTATAAGGATTCGATTTTAAGAGTTTAAAAAATTCCAAGTTTCTGTCTGGAAACTCGATTCCTATCATCAGTTTTTAATGTGTCCGAAGGGCTTATAACAACAAAGTGGTAGCAATTGAGTTGCTTATAAAATGCATACAATTGCTCCTTCTTCTACTCCCGATGCAGCAGATGTAATAAGTGTAATTCGAAAGCCCACGTAACGAAAATAAACTTACCTCTCCATTCTTAACAATCCGGACCGCCTCCTTGGGTGTGAAAAGTGTTAGGTGTGGAAAACTGACGCCGCTACCGTCCGCAAAGTGAACCACACCACGGACTTGATTCTCTTCATCTTCAAGTAGAGTCTCGTAGCAGATACCCATGACGCGACACATGTCCTGGTTGGTGTACTTGTAGGGATCGAACACACCTACACATAAAATAGGACTTTAAAATATAGCGGTGGCTTACATTTTGAGGGTAGTTAATCATATCTCATATTCCGGAGAAAGCCAAACAGTTCAACTCTAGTACTCTTAGCTCTTAAATAAACTTGTAGTAATAGATATATAATTTATTAATCTCAGTCGAAAGACGTCCATTTCTGGACATAAGTTTCCCCAAAGGTTTTCTGCAACAGCCGACCCTGTGCTGCCCCCATCCAACGCCTTCCCTATTAGTTTTAAAAGTTACCTATTATTTGTTATTTCAGGCAGTAAACGTGAATCTGGACCAAGTATAAAACTGTAGACGAAAGTTAGAGAAGTAATCAATCAATAGTGATGATATAGCAGGATAGGAATTTCAAGTCGACGGTGAAGTACTAGAAATATATACAGGGTGTAAAAAGACGACTACCGAAAACGAAAGGGGCTGATTCAGCACCCCAAAACTTATAAAAAAAACCAAACAGTTGTCCTTAAAAAAAATTGTAGCCGTAAAAAACAATGTGTCAATATTTTTAATAATTCCACAAGCCAGTAATGTATTATTGCGTGCACCGCGTAGCTACTTGAATACCTATGCGCCCGGCCAAGGTCATTGCACTCACCCGACCAGCTGTTTTGTTTATCAAAATACATCGCTGTTTTATTGATTTTTTTTGTTTTTTGGTTTTCTAAATGAGATAATTAGGTAGTTTGGGTCCTATTATGTTGTACTATGTGTATGTTAGCAGATAAAAACATAAAAGGACTTAGATAAATTATAATTTTTTTTGCGTTTTTTTTTTGCTAAACCTATTCAGTATCATGGTCTTATTGCAACCCCCAAGTTTTCGGTATTAGTCTTTTTACACCCTGTATATATTGCTGTATATATATATATATATATAGAGAGAGAGAGAGAGGGGGGGATGATGTAGGGTCTGAAATCCATTAACTTATTTTTATTGAATACTGTCAGTGATTCTATTCAGCCAGATGGAAAGCATGAGTGGAATCCAAGTGAAGGCCATCACACTCACCGCGAGTGCATATAATGCAGCATGGTGATTTTGGCGCCCTAATGAGATGCTTTTTCACAACCCGCTTTAAAAGACCCGGGATCATAGTGGGAGGGAAACACATGCGCTGGTAGTGAAGTTCAGTTTCTGTCCGCTAGGTACAGAAAGGAAGAGTCAAACCGTTTACGGTTCAGCTTTTCCTTCCTGTGCCGCAGGGTAGTAGTGCCCTCTGAATCGGTGACAAGGCCATCACGTGTCGTCTTGTAGGGGAATGGAGAAGGTGGAAACTGTTAGAAAATCTCTTCAGAATACTCTCCGTGGTAAAGGTAATAGAGGACTGCCATAAAGGCGATAACTCCTCGCAACTGCAAAAGGTCAAAGAACTCGTTCCAGCAATTAGAAATTTCTCCAAATGTGTTTGATAATGATTTCTAATCTTGGTGATCTCGAAGTCGGGGCAGAACCTTTTAGAATAGAAGTAGTAAATTGTTACGACGTCTTTGATGTTCAATGTGCTTAAAAATAATAATATGTTGGTAATATGGTGTTTAAAGGCGATGGTTAACCTTTACCTTAGAGTAAACCGTGTTTTTCTTTGCAACTTCGCAACATGGAAAAGCACTGTACACATCAACTTCGAATTCATCCTTATATGTATGTAAGTACAAACCATATCTCTATATAATATACAATAATTTACAAGAGTATCTTATTTACAAATGTCAGTTATGTACAAAGAGCAGGTTTATTACCAAGTGCTATATGTCTTCCAGGCAAACTGTATCAGAGAAGAAAACAGTACTTTGAAATGAGTTTGAATTTTGAAAATTTGATTGGCCAAGTATGAAGAAGGAAATAAATTTCAAAATACATATAAAACACAGTCCAACACATATTTAAACATACTTACATATATACACAAATGTACAAATATACACAAACAACTATTTAATAACACGAGAAACACACATACCATAAAAGTAAATGATTTGAATCGAGATAATGATCAAATTTCGTTCGTCTTGTTTTGATCGATAAATTTTTCACAATCGTACAACTTTAACAATAAAATAACCGGTCTTTAACTTTGTGGAATATAAAACCAACTCCAGTTTCCAATCATCACATGATCTCAAATGACTGGACATATATGTCATTTAGGACCTAGAACAATTCAGATCGAAAGCGGCTTTAGGGGAGCTTTTGTAAAGGAAAATTGGGATATAAGAACTCTGTTAAAAGAGATTAAAGAGCGATTTGAGCTCAAGATGAAATTTTTCTATTATTATTATTTCTACTATAATAAAATAAAATATATATAATAAATTGAAACAATATTAAATCGAATAATCCTATACGAAGTTCTTCAAACTGACAGTTTTGAAAGGTAACCTTGATTTAGTACATTTGAAAATTGCTTAAAATATGTGCATAACATATTTCCTTGTTTTAAAAGTATTCGTATAATTTAAGTATGTTTTGGAGTATTTGGTGCCTGAGACTAATTAAAAAAATAAAAACTGAAGCTATTGGGATGGCTTTTAGTGGAAACACCACATCCTCCTGGCGCCTGCGTCTACAAGGATCAGGAAATCAAAAGGGATAACCTAACTCATTCATAAAAATGTGTGTTTTGGAAATAAGATGAGATGAGTACATATATACATATCATACATACAGAAAATTTGTATTTTAAATCACTCTCTATTTAACCGTAATAAAACTAATACTATATTATATTTACATATTAATAATAAATACATCATTTCATCATTCACGACGTTTACTTCCTTAATTTTTAATCTTTATTTATAAATGGGCTTTTCAAAATATTTCTGAAATTGTATATTGCTTCCTCTGTAACTGACCTAAGTCATATCTTTCTTATTTTATAAGGTAGGATACAAACTAGCAGACGAGTCACTAGAATGTAAGTGGCAACCGCCGATGTAACCTTTCATATGTAGGTGCACCTTTAACTTTAAAATCATAAATGCGTTGACGACCTTTGGAGTCCCCCTCATATATATATAGAAAATAAGGTTGGGTTCCGGTAGCTTTAATTACTCGATGAAAAGCTTCGAAAGAATGCCTAATAATCGGGATTTTGTAAAGCCGTAACACAGGTTCATCAGCTCAATACGTCCCGAAGAATAGGTCGCCTGGTATTAATAAATAGTAATACAACGCCGTCTAGTCCCAAGCTAAGCAGAACTTGTGTTATGAGTAGGTACTAGACAACTGATATAAATACATATGTATTTTTGTAAATAAATATCTACATATTATACATAGAAAACACCCAAACTTCGAAACTAATATTTGCAGATCATACAAACATTTGATCCAACCCGGGAATCGAAACCGAGACCTCAAGCACGGCAGTCGCTTACGCTACTACTTGCGCCACCGAGGCAGATGGCACCGAGGTATTAGGACTACGTTATTTAAATACCTTGATTATCGAGACATATCGTGTATACTCGGGTATTGATGGTTCAATGTTTTATTAGTATAGGACTTGATATCTAAAACGAAGCACATTTATTGCACGCTGTTTTTCAGAAGTACAAGCGACGAAAGTTTCAAAGTTGTAAACATCGTGCTACGAGTATATATTATTGTACATATATACAATACAAAGATATTGATTATTCTCATAACATATTATTTACCAACACCCATAGTCGAACTATTGTTCAGCACATGTACATAAGCGATAAGTATTACTCCCCTATCCCCCTTCTTATCCCCCTCCTCATCCATCAAAGGCCGGCAACGCACTTGTGACGCCACTGGTGTTGCGGATGTCCATTGGCGGCGGTATTCATTTGCCCCATATTCCATAAAAAAAGTTTTCCTTCCTTTTATAGTGCTATTGTCATCTTTCAAATTGAATCAAACTGCACACGGTGTGCAAATTTGATTAAAATCGGTTCATTAGTTTAGGAGTCCATAGCGGACAAACAACGTGACACGTAATTAATATATATTACGATGATGATTGATGTGAGATACTATACCAGGTACGTATTCAAATTGAATTACGAATTGTAGACTAGTTAGAGTATTAGGATTTTAGTTTATATTTCCATACATATAAACTATACTATATGTAGTTAACAGTGAATAGTGTACTTAATGTCAATGGTGTGTACATATGTTTGTGCGATAAGCGACATATATTACAATATATTATACAATCAGTAAGGTTATCGAAGCAGGTTTATGTGGTAACAAAGACTGTTCGAATATTGCAGGTGAAACCGTACAACTTTTTCTGTCATGAGTAACCACCTTTATGTGTCGAGGTCTTTATTTATTAAAGCTAATGGACACAAACAAGCGCGTGTGTACTTGTTTTATAATATATACAGCCTATATTCCCAAATAAATATATACAAACACCGTATAAATATATAATTATGAAATAAAGTAATTAAATAAAATGAATACTACTTGTATAGGTATTGATGATGATATAAAAACTTGTATATCTACCAGGCCTGTAAACGACAACACGCCGTCCCAATTTGTCCTTGAACGGACTCACAAATATGTATCTGGAAAATAAATATAGCACATATTAGAAGGTTGTAATATTAGATAAGATTGTAGTCATTAATAGTTTTACCTACGTAATTTAACTTTAAGACAAGACAGTTAAGAAACCGTTCTCTATGATTTTTAACAAATATAAAAAAAAGTCTACTAAGATCTTTTACAAATTAATTTTAACACGTATCTTTCCTAGAGAGGTACTGTACCATTTAGGATTTTCATTTATTTACCATACTTACAAAAACATATACTTAATGACTTTTACTTTAGCATCGACAACAACTTTATTGAGTATTTAGACACTGTAATTGCAACTGATTTACAGTGCAACAAGTCGTAAGACATTCTAAAATGATGCAAGTAAATGTTATTGCATGCTATATAACATTATTTTGACAACTACCGAGGAGAATGTATAGGTACTTCTCATTTTTATATAATAATAATTAAGAAATTATTGGACACGGAAAGCGGCAGACTTGAGTCTATGGCATGAGTTAAGTGTTAGTTTAACTATAGGCTGCGGTGGATTGACTGACTCTTAAATTAAACTTCAAATAGGTCTACAAAATGAGATCTTGCATGTGTAAAACTTACAGAGGCGAAAGTTTCCACAGTTGGTTCGATTCTTACCCTAATTCAATCAATTCCATCATGACTGGTAATTTGTAGTCCAGTTGGTTGAATGCTATGCCCCAGGACTGACGGAGTAGAATGTATCGCTCGATCGCTTCCTGTGCCATCGGAACACTGAACTTCTTTGCGCGTAGGAACCGCAGCAGGTAATTTGAATCTAGAAACATAGTTTACGACTTAATTATTATTTTTAATGCTATTTGAGTCGTTTGAAGACTAGAAGACTTCGACAAACTGATACCATTTTTACAATTGACTGACTGCATTGCAATCTTCTATGTTTTTAATACTAAAATTAAAAAGTAATATTTGATAAACTACTTTATAGCTATCTGAGTTTGGTACTAAATGCTGAAAATAATATTACAAAATTTGAATTATGTATGCTAATTAACTAAGTATAATAAATATTCAGGTAGAAATATACAGGTTAAAAAAGTAAACTGCAGTTGTAACGGACAGCTGGCCACTGTACAATGTGCGTAACTCATCAATTACACACATTGTAAAGTTATATGTTTAAAATATTTTTTTAGAAGTTTTTGATGTCTTTAAATAAATTTGAACTAAGTTTTAGGCAAAACTTATTTTTTTTTAAATAAATTCTTACCGCTGACGAGCATAGAGCTGTGTCGCGGGGGATTTTACAGACATATATGTAACGGGCACAAAGAACACCCAAACTTAGAACAATAATTTTTGGATCACACAAAGTCTTGTCCCGTGTAGGGTTTGAACCCACAACAATTAACGCATATGAGACGACGAGGTGAACGCATAAACCATGATGTCACTGCAGTTTAACTTTAAGGAACTCTCTCTGTCTGTGTACGTACCCATTCGCACAGCCATGAATTTCGGATTTTGCTCCATCCAACTTCTTAAAGCCACAAGGGCTTGAGACCTGGCGTTTTCTGTCTCGCGGAGCTCATCCTCAGCTATCTTTTGGGTCTCAGCAGACAGCGGACAGACGTATTCGTCTACTTCGGTGAGGTAGCGTTTAGTGGTTCTCCGAGACATGGCTATGTTCTGTGAAAGATGGAAATAGATCTTCAATAAAATTGCAAGGAACTTATCGAAACCTTTAGTACAGCTTGCAGGCATTTGTTATTTAAAAATAGGCACTTATAACTCAACGAGAATATCTAATTGTATTAATAATAACCATTATTATGTTTAGGAAGTTACACAAATGTCAAATGATACCGATATTACATATTATACACTTCTTAACTGGTTTTATGTAATAATAGGTTATTGTCTAGACAAACCAGTTGAAAACGGTGTACATAATTAATAAGAAAGTAAGAAAGGATGTTTTAGTTAATTGCAAAGTAGATTTAAAAATAAAAAATGGTTTATTGGCACATCAAAAATCATCTAATCACGTCAGGAGGTCCCTCTCGTAATTACAAATAGGTACTGACTATGCTTCACAAAAAATAGTAACCGCAGGTAAAATATTGTATTAAAAAGATATACAATAATATATAGTAACAATAGTTAGTAAAATAATATTGAAAAATTAATAGACTACTGTATAAGTTATTTCATTTGTTACATGTTTAAATTATCTTATTGAAAGTAGTAATGTTTGCAGTTTTCTGTCTTTTATAATTATTGATCGTGTGACTACGTTTAGTAGTCGAATAATCCAGTGTTTCATAAGATAATATCGGTGTTAGTAGACTATATTTCAAAAGTCAACCTTGAAAGAGTGTCATAATGTAGGTTATAACTGTTACGAATTATTTATTACCAGTTTGTAAACGTGTATGTTTTTTTTACTTGAGCTGTCTGAAAATATTTGTTTCGGAGTTCAGGTGTTTTCTATGTATTTATATCAGTAGCCGTAGTACACAGACAGTCGTTTTTTTATTTTATGTTTCTGACTAGATGACACTGCGTATCAAATCTGCAAAATATCTAAAGGTACAAATAAATAAAATTGGGGTGTCTGTTTCTAATATTAAAATAGCAGATTGTACCAAAATAATTATTTTATCAATTTTTGTCTGTCTGTTTGTTACGGCTAATCTCTGGATCGGTTGGACCGATTTTGTCGGGACTTTCTGTGGCAGATAGCCGATTGTCTAAGAAGTAACTTAGGCTACTTTTTAGACAAGCTTTACCCCGCGGGGTTGCCCGTGGTTGCGGTAAAACAAGAGAAGCGGGTAACTCGCTATTATTATATGATTATAGTTAAAGGTTAGCTAAGTAGCTATTACTACAGCTGATTATCACCGTATTAAATTAATACTGCTAATTATTAATCTGCGTGCTGTCTTGACTTTGATTTCCGGGTCGGAAAAAGGTGTATTATTTTTGTGATGTCTCTTTTAGTAAATTATTTAAGTATTGAAGCATGCCTCTTTTTTACCGTTGAAGTTCATTTTCATTTTACATTCATGTCTAATACATTAAAGTATCAGTATCAGTAGTTACACATGTATGTGCAAGACTAGGTCCAATGATACAGAAGGTCGCTATAGTATGAGCCATCACGATGCATTGTCTGCTTTCGTAATAAGAATAGTGAACACTACTCTTTGATGCTGCATTCACTGTTCTTCATGCTTTCCATCAGACAAAGTAAAGTCACTTTGGAAGGTCAATATTAAAAAAATACATAAATATTGCTAGTGTTCACTGAAAACACCTGCAATTTGTGTTTTACTGTTAAATTGTATGTAGGTAGGCATATATTTTATTTATCGTAGGGCTAATACTAATAAATAAAGTTACTCATCTTACACTAATATATAAAGCTTAATAGTTTCTTTGAACGCGCTAATTTCAGGAACTACTGGTCTGATTTAAAAAAAAATTCAGTTCACACAACCCATTTATCGAGGAAGGCTATAGGTTGTGTTTCATTACGCTAAGACCAAAAGGAGAAGAGAACCAATGAAGAATGTTACAAAAACGGGGGAAAATTATTACGCTACGGCAATAGGAGACATAAACGAAATTGCGTGGGTCAGCTAGTAGATTATACGAGTAGGTATAGGTACGGGTATAACCGATTAGGAAATCGATAAAATGAATCAAAAGATTCGTCCTACATTCATACATCGGTTTTTAACAAAACTTGTAATGGGACAATGGCAAGAATGTATGGGAGTTTTGTAACGCCTTGCATAATGGTAGGGATTGAATTCTTCCTTTTGTAACATGTACAAAAACCCGTCGATCGGTCGTTTTGTCTCCCTGCCAATCTACGTTGCAACACAACGAAGTTGAGCAACGATATAATTTTTGGTTACTTATGTAACCGATTTGCAGTAATATTTATGAAATCTTATTTGAAATGCAGATGTCACAAGATATTAATGTGAGGCAGTATCATTATTGAGATATGTATATTATATAAATTTATTTGAATTAGTGGTTGGTAAGAAAGAAAGAAAATAATTAGATAAGAATGATAATCCTATACGAGAAGGGAAGTACATGTTCATTTTTGTTGATTAAACTGCTAAAATCGAAAACAATCTTTAACCCGATATAATTTATTCTTTATTATTGAATGGGGAAATTTTAGAGATAGGGAAATTGTTTTGTTAGTGTTGTATATCGCTATTTGCAACACTATCTATTGTTGCTTAGAAAAAAAAATTGTGACGGTTATAATAATAAAGATTATGGGTTTTTTTTAATTTTAGTTGTTATGTAGTCACTTATGAACGTCCTGTTGTAGTTATTTCTAAACAATGAAGCCTCTGTACAAACACTATTGTACACTTGTACAGGATACTGTACCTCATCCGCTTGAACTATATGATAAGTATTTAGAAACTAGTCGACCCGTGCCCACTTCATTGGGCGTCGCTTTCTGTTAGTGAAAGAATTTTCAAGATCAGATCAGTACTTCCAAAGATTACCCCCTACAACCATACAAACAAAGTAAGGCGCTTTACCTCTTCACAATATTGGTATAGACAAGAAAATGACTGCCTCGGTGGCGTAGTAGTAGCGTATTTGACTGCTACGCTTGAGGTCTCGGGTTCGATTCCCGGGTCGGACCAAATGTTTGTATGATCTGCAAATATTTGTTTCGGAGTTTGGGTATTTCCTATGTATAATATGTATGTATTTACTAAAAAAAAAGTATAAAGTTATTTATATCAGTTGGTACTAGACCCATAACCCAAGCTCTGCTTTGCTTGGGACTAGATGGCGTTGTGTGTTAGATGTCCGGAATATTTATTTATTATTTATTTATTTAATAGCTTCACATTTAAACGGTACAATGGCATTAAGATAACAACTACACTTCTAAAGTCTAATACATACCTAACTAGCTGAGCCCCGCGATGTTATCCGCGTTTGTTTCTGTTCCTTACTTCTCCCACGAGTAAGTATTCTATATTATCCGGTATAAAAAGCGTATGTGTTATTCCAGACTACAATCTACTTATGTGCTAAATTTCATCTAGTTCCGTTTAGCCGTTTTTGCGTAAAGCCTTTCGCATCTATATAAATAAAAATCAATCACAAACGTAAGTGTATGTGCGCATAATTTTCGATCGACTGCACCAAATTGAACAATTGTTTTTTTATGTATTTGTTATTGTCGCGGTAAGGTTATTATAGAAGAAAATTAAAAGAAACTGGGGCTGTTATATGTTCTTAGTCTGCTTAGTTAGGACTACACACACACAGCGAGCCTGTGGGAAAAATTAGGACGATAAGGTCTGTATTTCTTTGGCATTAATAAAATATCGACTGCACGGTTGGTTTAGTAGTTTAAGCGGTCGCCACGCCGCTTTTTTTCGTTGCGACAAGTGTCTTGGGTTCAAATCCCACGTGGGACAACACTTTGTGTGATGCACAAGTTATTTATCTGAGTCTCGGTGTTCTTTGTGTACGTTACATGTATGTTTGTAAAATCTCCGCGACACAGCAATGCAGTGAGTCTTGCATTGTATATTTGACTATCGGAAAGGAAGTTGATGAATATAGTTGCATCCAGTTCTAACTCGAAAAAACAAACTTTTTTGAACTCAACTAGCTTTTACCCGCGGCTTTGTCGATTATCGTGGTAAAGCCTATGTATTTACTCAAGAATCAAAGTATCTCCATACCGAATTTCATTGAAATCAGTGCAGTAGTATGGCCGTGAAAGTGTTCAGAGAGACTACTCTATAACGTAACTACTATTTATAATATTAATATGAAGTAAGGGTTAAATAAAACAGAGAAATGTAACTAAAATAAATAACTAGGCTATATCAGGGTCAAAACATAAAGTTAAACTTTATTTGCAGTTTGAGCTCGTAGAGTTGTCAAGAATCCTAAAGTGCAAGAGAGACAACGTGACAAGACTTAAGGTCATTCATCTCAAGCCAGCCACAAGTGAACGTATGATGAAGTATATTTCAACGCCATATAATTAGAAAAGTAATTCATGAACAAAATATCTCTTTTCACCCAAAGTGCTCAGGTAAAATCAAACTGCACGCATGGCTTAGCGGTTTCAGAGGTCACCTTGTTGTTCCCTATTGCGATGGGTGTTGTGTATTCGATCCGCCGATTGGGACAAGACTATGTGTGATCCACAACCTATTCAGACTCTGCCTGTTCTTGCTGTCACTTTCATAATTGTTTGGAAAGCCTCTCGTGACTCTGCATATTGCTAATACGTAAGTATTAACTAATGCTAATGAGTCTGGTCGCTCGAACAAATAAGTTTGTTTGTTTGAACACGCTAATATCAGGAACCGCTGGTCCGATTTGAAAAAATCTTTCAGTATTGGATAGTCCATTTATTGAGGAAGGCTATAGGATATATCATCACGCTAATACTAATAGGAGCGGAGCACCAATGAAGAATGTTTAAAAAACGGGGGAAAATTTTCACGCTATGGGCATAAGAAAACGCAAACGAGGTTGCGTGGGTCAGCTGGTTTTTTTATAAAGACAAGTCGTGTATTAGTATCCAGTGTCGCGGGGGATTTTACAAATATACTTGAAACGGACAAAAAACACCCAGACTGAGAACAACAATTCGTGGATTACATAAATTGTTGTCCAAGTGGTTTAATCACCACCACTATAGGTACGACACTTACTAAACTTGTACACCAGTAATAACAAGTACAACATTCTCTATTTTACAATTACAAGTTTTATGAGCCCAATTTAATTGTTCTACGCACTGTTGCAATTGTAGAGAGTAACAATAATTTGAGTTTTACTAATCTATGTGATCGTAAAGTTGTTGAGTAACCTTTTCAAGATAATTAGGCTAAAGTGTGTCAGCGTGGTGGCGTTGTGAAACTATCGCCGCCCGCGGCTCTGTCTGCCGAGTACTAACATGAAAACAATTTTGTAACAATGTTAGCATTTGTAAGGAAGTATTCTGCATTGACTCACATGATGAATGTGACGGAACACTGTTGGTAAAGGGACGATGTAATACCTAACTTAAATCGTGTAGAGCTCTTTCGAGAAATCTGAGTCTAGTTAGTGACGAACTTTTGAGCTGAAAACGAATGGAAGTTTACGCTTGTATGTTGTATTGCCGCTTGTGTGGTTCCTTTAATATTTTTTAGATATTATGATTCTTTATAATTATGACCTGATTATGAAAAGCTTAAAGGAAGGCTATATTCGTAATAATGGCTCAAGTGACTTGGGTTATTTAAACTTTATCAAAAGTTTTTATGCGTTCGGGTTGTATTTTTTTTACTAATTTTTGTTTTCAACCAGTCTCTGAGAAAACTAAAAGCCTGGTTGAAAGTCCTATGTGTATAATCGTAACTCAATGTCTATTGAGTGTGTATGTTTACTTTTAATGTCTTGTGGCAAGTGTGGTCTTAGCTTTGATTAGACATTTAAATGTTTCCTGCGCATCTCATAACAGGTAGTCACTTCAGGTTCATGAACTATGGTAATTCAGAACTTTTACTACGATAGTTCTAATTAATCATCGCAAGCTTAGTTCCGTAATTTTCATTGCGTTTTAGATGTAGAAAGGCGTTTTAAATTGTATATACTTACGAAAAGAATAAAGGAATTTTCGGAAGTTTAGTTATATGACCATGCTGCTCGACATTTACATGTAGTAACTTTGTTAACAAATAACTAGTTTTTTATGTAGAGCCTGACTCTACTCTGATGGAAAGCATAAGAAGAATTCAAGAGCGGTAGGGACCATACTCTTTGCGAATACAGACGATGCAACAATGCAGCATGGTGACCCACATTGTGGCGGCGTATTAAGATACTTCTGCATGATTGGACCTCCGGTCTCGCACTCACCAATGAAACACGACAGCACTAATGATGTCTGTTTAGGTTAGTCTTCTGTGACGGCCCGTTCGTGCTGAAATCAGAGTGTCTTTACCACCTCGGTGTACTTATTTTCCGTCTTTAAGTTTACCACAATACGATTAAACTCTGACGAGGAACAACTGCCATCAGACGTTCACAACCCACAAGTATAAGGCGAATTACAGATACTATTATATGGTAACAAAAGATAATTTATTGCTATACTTTGTAATTATATCGTAGCTATGGTGCAACAGTTTTTTCTATGCTTACATAATTTATAATGATTCATTGTTGTTCTAAAGTTCCATTTGAACGAGTATGACATAATTTTAATAGATACAGGTGAAAATGGAGACGGAAATTGAATTAAATAAGTTACATGTGTTTATTATCAAAATCATTGAAAGAATACTTAAAAAAACGAAACCAGACGCGCTTCGGCATGAATGGGCGGGCTCGACCGGAGTGATACCTCGGCCTCACAGAAAACCGGTGTGAAACAGCAGTTGCGCCGTGTTTCACCGAGTGAGTGAGGATATAGGAGGCTCATACCCAAAGCCCTCTCCCCTCCCTTATACATGGCTTTTTAATATCATCATCTATCTATCATTTTTGTTCGATTTTTTGGGATATTATCGTTTTCACCTTCACCTTGGACCACAGTCCCACTATGAAAAAGGACTGCCCATAGTGTCCTTCATAGAGCTATCTACTAAGCAGTATCTGCTACTCACATAATACTTTGAACTATAGTGTAACCTTGTTTAGTTGTGTAAAGTGCACTCAAAATACAATACCGTATATAGTTACTAATAAAGACAGGTAAAACGTGTTTCTTTGGAAGTAAATGGCGGGTCTCAATTGCACACATGGCTACATATAAATATGTATGTATGTTGTTGAGTTGAGGTTGCAACATCGCAACTTTGTTCTACAATATATCTGTAGAATATTGGAGAATGTTGATTTGACACGCGAGTTCAACCTATCTTAAGTAGATGTTAAGTTTTACTACTTTGTAGTGTGTAATACATACTCTGCATCACAACACCCAATGGTAGACTGGTGGAAAATGCACGAAATGTGCATGATGAGTAAAATAAATAAATTATTGTAACATCTATACAAATAAATAAAATTGGAGTGTCTGTTTGTAATATTAAAATAACCGCTTTCTACTACATGCATATGTATGAATATACGGTACACATACCAAAATATATATTTTTAAAATTTTTGTCTGTTTGTCTGTCTGTCTGTTTGTTCCGGCTAATCTCTGGAACGGCTGGATTTGGACGGGACTTTCACGGGTAGGTAGCTGATGGTACAAGGAGTAACTTAGGCTTACATTTTTTAGACTAGCTTCGCCCCGCGGCGTTACCCACGATACGAAAATAACCGCGGGTAACACCGCGGGGTTCAGCTAGTAATAATTAATTCTACTAATATTAAACCTAAACGCGAAAGTTTATGAAAGTTTCATCCGTGGGAGAGCTATGCTTCGGCATGAATGGGTCGGCTCGACCGGAGTGATACCACGGCCTCACAGAAAACCGGTGTGAAATAGCGTTTGCGCTGTGTTTCACCGAGTGAGTGAGGATACCGGAGACCCATACCCCAACCCCTCCCCCCATCCCCCAAAGGTCGGCAACGCACTTGTGACGCCTTTGGTGTTGCGGTTGTCCATGGGCGGCGGTAATCGCTTACCATCAGGTGATACGTCTGCTCGTTTGCCCACTATTCAATAAAAAAAAAAAAAAATGAAAACGTATGTACATTTGTTAATCTTTCACGTATAAAATTTTGAACGGATTACTCAGGTCTCAGGAATATATCAGGCAAAAGCTAGTAGGTAGGTATTATAAAAGGATGTGAGGATGTTTGTTACTTTTTTACACAAAAAGTACTGAACAGATTTATATAAAGGTTTACAGTAATATAACCTATGTTATAACGTGATATCAGAGGTATACGCGGGCGAAGCCGCGGGCAAAAACTAGTAGAATAATATTTAGGTATCGACATTAATCATTTAGTGAAACCCCAAAAATTCTTTTCAACATGAAGGAAAAACGTTGTGAGATATTTTCACAAATCAATGTAAAATAACAAATAATGAAATTACACCCATCTAATTGCGGCCCGACGACCTAACCTTCTCCTTCCAGCTAGGTAGGAGAGCTCAACTCGCACTTTTGTGCATTGGCCAGCGTCATGTTCTAGTTGGCTGACATTTGAATGATCTAAAGTGAAAGGTAATGAAAAATGTCTTCGCAAAAAGACCCTAATATGGCATTTGGAACAAAGGAAAGAGGATCAGTAATGTGAAAAAAAAAACTTAGATAGCTACTAAAAATTAAATAATTAAATACTTTAAATACATAGCAGCCACAGCATGTGTTTAAGTATTTATACTTTTTAAAGACGAATGTTATTATTATAAATAAAAACCGAAACAACACTAAGTACGGAGGAATTAAAAGAAACAAGAAGAGTCTTTAAGGAAGTCCATAATCCCTTAAAAAAGAAAAGCCATTGATTTTGAACATGGAGCCTGGCTTTAATCAGGTTTCTGAAATTGCAAACATTGTAATTTGATATTTATTTAACACTAGCACACCCCGTGGTGCTACCCGCGCAACGCCACGAGGCGAATCTTTATATATTGTAGCCTATGTGTTAGTCTGATGTATAAATCCAAAAAAAATCCATTCAGTAGTTTTTGCGTGAAAGAGCAACAAACATACTCACAAACTTTCGCGTTTATAATATTAGTAGGAAGTAAATAATCTCGCTTTTTTTTAGAAACTGCACTTGTACAATTCGTTCCGAGTTTGTACTAACATTATTAACAAGTTGAGCAACCTTGGACGGTATGTATATATTATATTGAGGTAGTATTTGGATGAGAATTTGAATTATATCCGACGTCGATATTAATAATTGTAGGATCTGTAAAGTTTATGCTAAAGACACACCCATTTTATGGCGTCGGGAACCGATATTCTTCTAGTATCTTTTGATGTTTTTCTCGATCATTACCGAATTTTGGGGGAGGGCGATAATTCAAATAAACTGTTTTTTTTTATGTGAAGTGTGAGAAGGAGACTGTTGTGTATGAGGAGATTGATAGTTTCGGTTTCGGCGAGTACTAGTTACACTGGCATAGGAATTAGAAATAGGAGTTAATAATTTAGCAACTTCGCCATATGAAATACATTTTCTGCTATAATAGTCTTAATTTCTTCTTGACGCAAACATTCTGGACATCATTTAGAAGTTGCAACATGGTTACCAGAGCAATGGCAACCAGTTATATTTTCTTCCTCAACATTACTAGTATTACCAGTATGTTTCTGGCCACACTTGTAACATTTAGGTCAATTTTTGTATGTCTAAAGCGACAACAATTCTACAGTATGTACACGTACAGCTCTACAGGTAATGAGTTATAGCACATGAGTATTAAAGGCAGTTAATTGGAAAATTTCAACTAATCTATAAATGTAACAAAGTCATGTTAGTTACGCTACTTATAAGGTAAGAATGGCTGGACCAACGTACGTATTAAAATATAATAATCATCGATATATTTTTTCAAATATAGTCTTCTGTACTTATTCATTGAATGATAGGCGGAACGAAGTTTGTCGAATCAGCTAGTACTTCATAAATTACAATAAGCTGATCACTTGCAAAAGTATTTTTTTGTAAAGTAAGAATCAACGTATAACACCTAGTGTTTATAGCCGAATTGCATTTTATTACCGTGTTATTTCTCGCTAATCCGCAAAGGTGTGGCGTGGTGTGAAATCATTAAAAAAAAACTTTGTTTTATTGATATTAACATATAAATGAATCTCTTTGAATCGAGTGCAGCTTTTAAAAAGAAAGGACTTTTCTTATTTTAAACGGTTAATTATGTTTCTTTACTGAAAGGGGTATATCTATTGAAATATCTTATGAGAACAAAAATTTAAGAAGGAAGACGTAATTTAAAATAACTGAAACTAAAAGAACCAATATGGTGAAGATAAATTTTGAAACGTTTGATAGTGGTTTGAATAAAGGCATAGTTCTTTTTTTAAACCATTATAAATGTTTCTTTTAAAAAATTCGAGTGTAAATTTAGTTTAAAAGAAGTATAATTTATCGTTTTGAATGATTACCGGACGATGCAAAACTTGTAATGATCTGGCAATCGAGTCAAATAAGTAACAACAACGTTACAACATCAGCATTACGTTTATATACAACTTTGGTGGCGCCTGGAGCAGATAACAAGGTCACGGCTAGGTTGGTTTCAATTTTTTTTCTTGATGTTGATAGTGACGCACATTGAAAGCCTCTAAAATCACAAAGGAGGCTCTAAGAATGTAGAGGGCTAAAGATTTTCAATTGACAGTCTCGTAAAAACGTGTATGTGGTAAAGTTCTCATGGTATATGTAAATGAAATGAAGCAATAGGGTAACTTTTCTATTGAAAACTGGAATTACTAATGTTGGGGTAAAGATTACCAATCTCTTACAAATTTGGGGCAAAGCTTGTGTGTGAGCTTTGTGTTTCAATTATTTGGTTTATCTTCTTAAAACAGGTTACAGTAAGTATATTAAATGGTAATTTGGTCTATTATAATAATTACTAAAATTTCTTTTTTCAACAAAGCCAAAGATACCCTGATATGTAGTACTATGTACTACGTAGGTACATGTAGTATATATATAAACCTACATACATATATAGGTAATAAGTTTGAATGAATTTGGATAAATTAAAAATAGTGAGTTCTCCTGCTATATAGGGAGAAAGAAAATTTCTTGGTATATGTGTGAATAAAAATATTGTCTATTCTTTTTTTTTAAAAAAACAACACCTGCGCTAAGAATATACCTATGTTAGATAGTAATATTATGTGATATATAAAAAAACGATTTCAAAATTGCATAGACTGTTTATTTTTTTTAAATATTTAAATTTCCCGTGTCATTGTAATAATAAAAAATATTTTAAACATGCAATCGCCCTGCATAATTTTGTTGGTGTAGAATATATTCAAAATAAATTCGCATAGGTCCATAACACAACACATTAAATATTTAAATATCACAAAGAACACTAAATTTAAAAAAAGAATAAATCATAGATACTTTATATATTGCAGAAAAAAACTCACATGTCAAATTTCCCGCTAAAACAAGTGGTTCACTAAAGGCACGTTCACGTAGCACAGAGCGCGAGCTAACACTGTCGGTGAACAGTCACACGCCTGATATTTTGCTTGCAGTCAATGGTCATTGCACGTCACACGCCACCGCTGTAGATATTTAGATAATATGCGGTTTTCAGTGAATGTTGCTTAGATCAACAACATTTTTATCAAGTACTTGTTCTAAAAAGACAGGTTAATTTTTAAAGAGACGCCTATCTCTAACAGCAGATTATTAAAGGTCGTTCATAATAATGATTCCTTATAAAGTAATTAAATAGATTAAGTCATTTAAATGTCTTGAATAAGGATAAATAAATTATAAACTGTAATATAGATAAATTAATTTCACTCCGATCCGAGAACCAATTTTCGTTTTTCACTTTTCACGTCTTAGCACGTACGGGACGTATCTTCGTGCATGTGTTCTTGTATCTTCTTGAATCTTGAAACTCGCGGGCTGGGTTTCCGCAATTCGACGACTTCATTGCGCCTATTTTGTGTGATACGTGCATGTGTTATTTTAAACTGAAATGGAAAAAATATCACAGAATAGCTAATAACATTAAAAGTGAAAATTATAAGATTGATATATTTAGTGAAAGAACCCTCATTAAGAAAAATCAATAATAGCTTTTGCAACAACATATTTATTTCATTACGTACTTGAAAAGATAAACATCAAATTAATAGCAAATACCCTTTTATTCTGTTATATTGAATTAAAAATTCTTGATAAAGAAAAACATTAATATAATATTTCATTAACCTAATCATAGACAAAAGGTTTGCGATCTCTGACTTTTTCTTGACGGTCATATTTATTGCAATTGTTATATAATAATAAAAAAGTAGCGTGGTCGATTTAGGTCGACGCAGTGTATCTGAAATTAGGGGTAAATTACGCGCTACTAATTTCACTGCAATCGTTTGCTCGATGTCCTCGTTAGTAAAAATAGTACCATTAAATTCATATTAGTTGCCATATTTCAGGACAGTTTATAATACGTTTAAAATATATTAGTTTGTTAGTCTGTCATCTACAAATTGAACTATAGGGCAGTGTTGTGTTGAAAGAAATGGCTAGAGCATTGTGTAAGGTTTCGTAGTACTTGAGTAAAAAAATATTAACTGTTCTAGAACTCTCGATTGAGGTAAGATGTTTATCTTCCAGTCTATAAGCTCAGGAATAGCAAGCATATTTTGAGGAGAAAATACGTTATTGTAAAATGAATCGTTATTATTACAAGTGATGTGTTAAAATCGTCGTAAAAAGAGAAAAGCTATCGTATTAAACTTAAAATATGGAATTACTTATTACCTATTTTTTACTAAGAAAAGATTAATGGAATGGGGCAAGCGAGCAGATTTATCGCCTGATGGCAAGCGATCACACCCGCAACACCAGAGACGTCACAAGTGCGTTGCCGCCCTTTTAAGTAAGAGAAGCTTGGCGTGCTAAATAGATCGAGACAGTATTTCAATCCTGTCTCGATCAAGTAAATTCATAGTCTAATAATGAAGTAGAGAGTGAGACATTAAAATATTACTTTATTTTTTAATCACATACTTCTAAAGTGTTAAATATGTACAATCTAATTGTAATTTAAAAAAAAAAAAAAACAGATTTATTTTCCTATATTATCTACCTATTTTAAGGTAATTTCCAGGGTCTTTGTTTTTAAAAGTGGCAACACTTTAGTCACACACATATTTAAAAAATAATGACTTCACCTTCTTATTCTACGTGCGTTATCAAGCTGAAGAGTTTGTTTGTTTGGTTGGTTGACACTAATCTCAAGAAGTACAGGTCAGATTTAAACAATTGTTTTAGTATCAAATAGCCTAATTATCGAGGAAGGCTATAGGTTATATATACGCACCGACCAAAAAGAGCGGAGTAGCAATCAAACATGTTGTAAAAACGGGGCTTAATTATTCCTTTTTAGAGTTTCCGTTGCGTGTGCTGCGTAAATGTTTTAAGTTTTTCAAAAACAATGTAAGAAAGAATTTATTCCTCTTATCTATCTCTTAAAGTTGGCTCACTATAACTCTTTTTTTTCTCGGTGTTATAACATCAAAATAGGAGACGTAGACAAGGTAATATGTTTAGTTGATAGATAAAATGTTTATGGCTCAGTACTACCATATTAAGTATAAAAGTATTTATACCTATCAGTTGTCAGGGAGTAGGAAAAATAACGCCAACAGCCAAAGTACCTGAAATTGTTGATAAATTAACAAGCTTCTCTCTCCATGGGATAGGTGGCGTTACCAAATACCATCTTTGCTTAGTTTGAGACTAGATGGCATTGTGTTTTAGATGTCCGAAAATATTTATTCATTTATTTATTAATAAGGCCTCACAGAATAGAGTGCATTCTTATTTTTTTAAACCGAAACAATTGTATAGAGTGTGGTTTACGTTGTGTAATATCTTTACGGCCAATATTTGCACCGGAAACTGTTGAGGTCTTAAAAAAGTACATAAATATCACAGGGTCGGCAACGAGAAACACCAAGGATGTTCCTTTTGACGCAAAAGTTCCAATCGTTCGTTTCCTTAAAAAAAAATACTACATATGAAGCTGCGTTTTGAATTTTATGAGTTTGTCACGGTCAGACTGACAAACAGTTGTGTTAAGGGACCGCTCCTGTCTGTTATAGAGGGGGGATTATATTTATAGGCATTTGTGGATGCTGTAGACACAACAGAATGTGAAAGATTACCATTTTATAGAGCCATCAGCCACGCACTTCTTCATCATCCTATCGCAGCCCACTGCTGGATATAGTCCCCTCAAACTGCACATAGGAATAGGTAGGTATAATTAAAGAGGAATATAGGTAAGGCCGGCAACGCACTTGTAACGCCTCCGGTGTTGCGGGTGTCCATGGGCGGCGGTAATCGCTTACCACCAGGCGATACGTCTCCTCGTTTGCCCCCTAGATGATAAAAAAAAATGTAAGCAGAGAGTGAATGAAACACCAGCTGATCAATAAAAAATCTTTCAGCCATTGTATGAGATCCGTGCTTCCAACACAGCAGCATAATACACTTCTCATAAAAAAAAATCGAAACAGTTTCGATTTTTTCTCCTAAGACAATTAAACATGAATATATATTTTTTTTTACAAAAAAAAGAACACTTATAGCAGGCAGTTGGGCCCATGAAATAACCATGAATTTTTTTTTACCAAGATTTTCAATTGTTTATTCGATTCTGTAACATTGTTTTGATTTTAATTGGGTCTAGATTTCGTGACGTCTGTCAACATTTATTAATAAAAAGAAACGGTTAGTTCGGCCAGAGAAGCCGTCCAAGTGGAGGTGTTGCTGAATTCTAGACTTATTCAGCGTGTTGTG
This sequence comes from Spilarctia lutea, assembly GCA_916048165.1. Lineage (NCBI taxonomy): Eukaryota > Metazoa > Arthropoda > Insecta > Lepidoptera > Erebidae > Spilarctia > Spilarctia lutea. Next base: position 24,194,922 of record OU696470.1, on the reverse strand, counting down.
GCTGCAAGACTTCATCTAAGCTTGTCATCTGTGCATAGAGTGTACAAACGCTATCGGGAAATTGAGGTAATCACGCGCCGTCCTGAATCTGGTAGGAATCGAGTTACGTCTGAGCGAGACGACCGATTCATTGCAACAGTTTCTTTGAGAAATCAGCATCTTAACGCATTCCAACTGCATCGTGTTGTTAGAAATGTAGCAGTAAGTGACTCCAAAATTAAAACGTGGATTGTTACCACACAAGCCTGCAAATGGTCCGAAATTAGCGCCTACGGTAACACAGAGCTTGTCTTTGTGTCTGGAGAGCTTCTACTGTCATTAAACAGTGATGTCCTATGCACATTTTTTTTTTTTTTTTTTTTATACTTTAGCTACCAAAATGACTCTGCCCTGCCTGATGGAAAGCACCAGCAGAATCCAAGAGTGGTGGCCACCATCCTCAATGCGAACAAGGACAGTGCAGCATGGTGACCAGCACTATGGCGGCCTAGTGAGATGCTTTTTCACGCCCCGCTTAAAGGACCCGGGATCATAGTGGGACGGAAACACATGCGCTGGTAATGAGTTCCAGGTTTTAACCGCTCAGCACAGGAAGAAAGAGCAGAATCGATGAGTGCGAGAGTGTATGTCTTCCACTCTGAAGCGGTGACTTCCGAGGCCAGCACGTGTTGTCCTGTAGAGGAAGGGAGAAGGGGGGACCAGTTGGAAGAGCTCTTCAGAACACTCCCCATGATATAGGCGATAGAGGACTGCCATAGAGGCGATTTCTCTACGCATTTGCAGAGGTTCAAGGGACTCGGTGACTTCGGGATTGCCGACAATGCGAATTGCTCGCCGTTGCAACCGGTCGAGAGCGTCAAACAAATACCGCGCGGCTCCATCGCAAAGGTGTGAACAGTACTCCACGCACGAGCGAACCTGAGTCTTATAAAGGAGACACAGATGCCCCAGCGAGAAGAACCGTCTCACCTTGTTAAGAACGCCTAACTTCCGCGAGGCCGCCTTAGTGACGCTCTCAACGTACTCGCGCGGGTTGAGGTCGCAGCAGATGTCCATGCCCAGGATATCGAGCCTGCCTTGCAATGGTAGTTGAGTGTTCTGAAAAGTTGGAAGGGGAAGGAATGGAGACTTTTAATGGAGATTTTATTGGCGGGGAGTTCATGTTCATGCATGATAATGCTCGAGCCCACAATGCGACCGTCATACGTGATTATCGCTTTGAAGTCGATATCTCGGTTATAGAAGGACCAGCAAGGAGTCCTGATATAAATCCCATAGAACGTGAGAGTCAAAATGGTGGGTGTAACACAGTGAATTAAATTGTACCAATTACCAAAAAATGTACCTAAATTGAGTATTTTGTACCTCATTCAAAACGAATTTATTTTAGAATTAACTTACACCGTTATTGAATGACAAAGCAAAAATATCAAAATATTTTTTTTTTTTTAATCCTGGCATTTATATTTTTTCTATATCTTTTGTAAACATTAATTAAAGTAATTAACGATTTGGTAGTACTCCTACGTCTGGCCAGTATGTGATCCAGAACCGGTCAATGTCCCTTAAGATTAAGTCATCACTAAAAAAAATAGGTTATACTACTATCTGGTCTGGTTACCACATCATTGTGTCATGTAGAAGGTGGTGAGGGGCGCTGACCTACATTATGTTTTTTTTTAAAACCTTTAATGCGCTCTTGTAAATTGTATTCTGACGTTTTGTGATTCACTTTGACTTTCACTTTATTAAACTTTAGATTTGGACACCACATGACCTTGCCTCTTCAACAAATATTAATATTTATTCAAACACGTAATTTAATAAACAAAGAAAATCATATTGTTATGAAAGTAGATTAAAATTACAAATGATATTATGATTCACACATATCCGCCGATAAAAATTACTTAGCTATTACTAAAATTGTTAATTGAAATAAAATGGATGTTAAATATTCACAACCTCTTTGTTAAACTTATCATCATCGTACATCATACGTTTTTGTGCATGTTTTTTATATGTATCAGCCTGTCAAAATGATTCTACTCTGCCTGATGGAAAGAATGAGAAGAATTCGAAAGTAGTGGTCACCATACTCAGTGTAAATGCAGACAATGCAACAATGCAGCATGTTGAGTTGGTGACTACCACCATGGCGGCCTATTAAGATGCTTCTGCATCAATGGGCCTCCTGTCTGGCACTCACCAACGAAATACAACAACACGAGATGCTGTAATTTTAGGTTGGTCTTCTGTGAGAGGGTAGAACCGCCCCGGTGTAGCTGACCCGGCCTTAGGTTCGTTATGTACTAGACCTGCTGTCTGATACCCAAGTAGCTTATACTAATAGCACGCAATTATTACCTGCTTATTTCATAATTGTTATTCACTTTTGTGTTCATTTTGATTTATTGGTATAACTATTGCAACATATTCCATCTACCTACACAAGTTTTAGACTGTAGGCACAGATAGATTTGTAACTAATTACCGTGTTCGCATCGCGGTGATGTTCCAGTGAATGCGTCTACGCAAACGAAAGACTACCGCATGTTTACACGACGCGCCCAGCCCGTTGTGGTGACGACACTGCATGCAGTCAACGACACCCAATGAAAGCAATTCTCTCTACAGGCCAAGGTTATTCATAAAGGGTATACGTATTTGCATAATACCATATAATTCTTTGTTAAAATGTGTCTATTTTATGTCAAGCTTTTGACACCTACAAATACCTATTCAATTTGGTAGATATTATGTAGACTGTTTATTTGCACTGCATTGTTTGGAGTAGCTCAGGGTCACGTTCTAGGTCTCATAATCCATAAAGATAAATCTTCATTATGCAATTTATTACAAGCAAAAAATGCATCAGAATTGTTCGTTTAATCTGTTGCTGTGTTGTAACTGTTATTATAAATTACTGAACTTAGCTAAATATAATTTTTATCAAGATCATTTTAGAAATACGAATTATATAAGTTTAAGAATATTATAGCCCTTATTTACACTAACTTTGGTTTTTTCTGTGACTAATGCTTTTGTAATGACTAGGTTGTTCAATCTTCTTAATAAAACAGGCTTGATGAGAGCTTGACTCAAATTTGTGCTTGAGTATTCCAAGACATTTTAAAAGTAATAAATATAGTGTGCTTTAAATTTTTGCAAAAACATTTAGCTTTTGTCTCATTATTTCTTTTTAACTAATTCACAGACGTATTTAACTATTATGTTCTAAAGTTTTATTATGTATTTCTTCAGATATATGCATATTTTGCAAACTCCTCAGTAGAAACGTGCCCTATAATATGCGGCCATAATTTGTAATGTTTATAGTTTTGAGCTTTTCTATTTTTTTTAAAAATTCTTAACTAAATTCTTAAATAAAAAGCTTTGATCTAGATACAGTACTGTATGATATCTAAGCTATGTCACTTTTTACGAGGCACTGAACTGAGGGCCCAAATTATTTGTTTATGCTTTAAGTGACGTTTCGCAAAAATGAGTAAAATGGGCCCTCGATCCAAATGCACACACACTTGCGTACAGTTGAATCCACTCAAGCCGTAAGAGAATTCGCCCATTTAATTTGTTAAGTGTGATATATTTCTTTGGATTAAAGCACTTTTCAAAAAAAATTGTGACATCTTTTAACATTAAGGTTGACTGGTAGATAATGCCATGTGGCATTAAGTCCATCTCGTGCAACTGTAATGCAGGAACACAGATCACTCCCTGGGGGTGATCTGTCTAAACTTTTGTAAAAAATGTATCAAACGAAATGAAAAAAAACTGTGATCCAATTGTAAATTTAATACAGCATTAAGTTACATTCCGTTGTTCGAATTAAATACATTTAACGATAAAAAGATGTCTTTTGGCTACATACAATTAAACGGCAGTGCCTATTGAAACCATGACTTGTCCTCCTTGAGACTTTGTTGTTTACACGAAACTATATTCCTGGCTGCAAATGCTTTTCTGAATTTGATGGTCACTCTGGAATAGAAGCATAGATATTCATATTTTAATTGGAGATATTGGCTGGTTTATTTTAACAATGATCACCTAACTGATCCCAATCCTCCTTGGGTACATAATTTTCGGGCGGGAATAAACTTTACCAATTCATAAAAGGAAACTATATGGTACAAAGAAACGCTTCGTAGTAAGTTTACGAATGCACTTTTTTGGTTACGAAACGCTTAAAATAATACAATGTTAGGAGTTTCATGTCGATGTTCACTGTTATCATGTTTCTGTGAAGCTTTGCTAGTTAAAAGTTCTCATTGTCTTTCACAAGAACATTCTGCGTCCACCCCACTCCAACGTATTTTTTAAGCCATCACAAACGTATATAGGTTAATCAGGTCTGGTAATTTAAGTGTTACATTACATTGCCTTTTAGTTACAAACTTAATTTTAGTTTAGTTTTCGATACATTAGAAATTTGGGACAGTATGTAAGAATGTTGTAAAATAAAAAGAAATATCATGTAACAAACATGTGTCAATTCAAATGTAGCAAATAGGCGTGTTTTGTTGCAACGAAATGAATATTAAGCCTGTAGAGCTGCAATTCTAAAATTGAAATGCCTCAAAACAAAACTCACTTTCAAACATATCAGTTAGTCGACTAAATGTTTACGGCATTGTCATATCATAATAAATCATAGAAAATATGGAGTACTCCTACGATTAATCATGTTCACAACATAAAAAAATATATGCGGTTCTACATAAACACATCGTTAGCCAACAAACTGTAAGTATTATACATAAGTACTTATAGTCCGGCCGCTCAGAGAATGCGTTTCTGACATTTGTAAATTTGTCATGAGTAGTGATGTACCATAAACATTAATAATATTTGGTGACATTACTTATAGCATTCATTATGCATAATTATTCAATTTATATATATTTTATTATATTTCAAACACCATGTTAACAAAATTGTTGATGGATGAATTGAATTTAATCGTAATTTCTGAATGAAACGAAGGGAAAGAAAAGACCACCAATTGTTATACATCATTACATACTTTGTAACTCATTTTGATATACTGTTTTTTTGTGTAAACAATAAATATAAAAAAATAAAATTATATGTATAATATAAAATAAGAACGTTTTATTTAACAATATACCGACCGACAGATTACATTAAAATGACAAAAATATTCAGTTACAATTGCCTCGTCATTTTGTCTCAAAAACCTACGGTTTACATAACCTTGAAACAGCGCAGATTGACGTCGTTAGACTTTTAAAAATTATTGTTTTTAAATTTGTTAATTAATTAATTGTTAATAACTTTAGCCCTAAATAAAACGGTTATTGTAAGTTGGCATAACTATTCAAATTTTTAATGTTATTACTCATTATTAAGGTAGATATTTAAAACTTTGCCATAAATTGTACGCCATTTCAAAGTTACATCGCCCATTCGATCACGACCTGTCAGAAACGCAATCTCTCAGCGGCCAGACAATAGTGTCGTAATTTGTCATTAATGTGTAACCGAAGGCACAGTCAGCCTTATCTCACGCGTTTAGTCGAACAAGCCGGTTGCGTTACCCCTCCAAAGATATTATAACATGTATGCGGTTTTTATAAGCGAACGTTGAGTCTCGCAACGTAATGCCATCGCAGGTCCTATTTTACAAGGTCAGTTTCGGTTTCGTGCTCATAATGTTGCATAGTTGTTTATCATAATATTTGGTTACGTATTATTAATGAGAATAGTCAAAAAACATGAGCTTTAATTGAAATAGCCTCATTGTGTCTTTTTTTTTGGTTGGAGGTTTTTTTTGTGTTAGAAATTTAGCAATTTTGGAGACCATGTACATGTGACCTGTACCGAATACCAAATAACAAAGAGCAGTATGCTAAGTTTAAACATAAACTTAGTATTTGCGAGTTTGGTTTAAATGTGTAGTAGAATGCACGGGTAAGAAACAGTAGAATACTAAGATCATATCAAGCCATAACTCCAACACGCTTTAGAATAACTATTATCATGACCTAGAGCGCTTTAGACGATTGACGTGATTAAATACAGTTAAATCTGGACAACTTTTCTGAGCAATGTTTGTTAGAAAGTTTAGAATTGTCAAGAAACTTACTTCACAACAATACTACATCAAAATCTTCGGTGTGGACGAGTAAATAGCTTGTACGAATAATACATCATCAGTAGCATTATGACGCACAAGGAGATAAGCTGCGCCAATTCTGCGATGTCCACTCCAGTTACGTTTATGCAACATTTCTGACAGGCTCTATGGCAATTTCTGCTGGAAAAGAATGAACGGTATTGGTTGAACCCAGTTGAATATTCAATTTTGCCGGTCGTTTGATGAGAAGTGACTACGCTGCTCATAGTTTCCTTTGGTGTCTGGTGGTCTGGTATCACTCCTATTCAGTAGCAGCACAGCAGCAGAAAGTGTAAAGAAACTTTCAGTATCATACTACTACTGACCTTGTATTATTAACTAATTTGAATGAAATAAACGTTTCTACAACTATTATTTTTAGTTTGATAGTGCAAACTAAAAATAATTGTTGAAGAAACGAATTATATTTAAAGTCCAAAAAGAGTTTTGGACGACAGCTTGTGACTCAATATACATTAACTTTATTCGTTAATATGTTCAAATACCTTCAAACAACAATGAACTTAAAATTTATATTCAAATAGTCACATCTGTCGACCAAAATGTCTTTGACTTGTACGAAAATCATAACAATTTCTTATGCAGTCAGAGTTGAAGAGTAATTCGCTAAGTTTAAATATCTGTCGATGTCATCTCGGTCGACAGATTTGGCATCGACTTTGTCTGTGTCTTCAACTTTGTCTAGCAAAACTAAAAACTGAAACAAAACGGTTTAAAATTACAAAATATTATTATTAAGGTAAGTATTTAATTCTCTTATGTTGAAAACTGAAGTCACTGACTTAGCCCATTCAGACGAGATATTAAAATGTAGAGGAACTGACCATGTCTGTAGAAACTTTATAATTTTGCGAAGTTGTGACTTTTTGCGTAGACAACGTGAGAGCAACTGCAACGCTATGTGATCTCGATCAATCTTATTTTTTTGCATTCCAGCGTGGTGCATGACGTAACTGAGACAGATCAGTTATTAGAACTACTCATATGAAGGACTTGATGCCTTTTTAGCAGGGAGTTGGTTAACTATCTTTAACAGCTTATGCATGAAGTAGAGATACAGCAGGTAAGCGAGACTGTATCTGGTACTTTAGTTCCAAAATCATAGTAACACTAGATTTCATCATAAGCACTTATATTTAGGATATTTAGCGCGTCTTTTAAGTCTACTGAGTTTAAGGTGTGGTTTTTTTTTAAGATTTTTATTTTTCCGAAAATTTCATTAAAAATATGTTATTTCGGCAAAGCTCGTGACGTCAAAGATGACAGATTTCAGGTGTTCGTTGATACATACAAAGCTGCTGATATCAACGAACAATTTAGCATCAAATTCCACAAACTTGATGTAAGCAGTTTGCAACCGTGCAAGAGTGAGCTATGGCAACAGTTCTCGCGAACTATAAATATATATATATTTCAAATATTTGTAATAAGGCTGATAAACGCTGCCCGACTAATGTGCATCAGGTAATTCTATTAAAATATCCTGTTGCCATATACATATATGGAGTCATATTCGATCTAATGTCTAATGACAAAAAATTTGTTTAACAGAATGTAGTACCTCTGATGAAGAGGGCGATGAAAATATCCAAAACGTGGCAGATTTCCATCTCAAGCTGTACGTTTGGTTGAATGTTGTAATTATAATAAAGTGTTTTCTATTTGTCTAGTTTACATATGTAATTTACAGCTTTGCTAAAACACAAATTCCCTGTGAGAGAGCCGAAATAATACGAGTTCAGTAACAGTTTTTAAATTCTATAATTATAGTAGGAACCGGAAGAAGTGTCTGCCATATAATATTTACATATAAAAATATATTTTAAGATATCAAACCGGCAGACATGCTTAAATTACGTTTTCAAAGTCAATTTTGATGGTTTTCGACTTCTACTCACGCCGCCCAAAGGAACCGTCCGTGGGAGAGCCTAGTTTCGGCATGGCCGGCTCGACCGGAGTGATACCACGGCCTCACAGAAAATCGGTGTGAAATAGCGCTTGCGGTGTGTTTTACCGAGTGAGTGAGGATACCGGAGGCCCATACCCCAACCCCTCCCCCATCTCCCAAAGGCCTGCAACGCACTTGTGACGCCTCTAGTGTTGCGGGTGACTATGACTATCAGGCGATACGTATGCCCGTTTGCCCCTATTCCATTAAAACAACCTTTAATGGGACTAGAGAATCCCCACTTCACCTACGGCGTGTCAAATAGTATACGAGTATCTAGCAGTAATATGGACTTTGCTACAATACCGCAAGTCTGCGGAACGGTGGCTCTCACTCCATCTGTGGTTCTTCATACATTGTGACATAATGCGCTCTGATTGGCGTTTGCAGTCACGTGATATTCGGCATTATTTTAAACATTAATTCTTTTTAATTATCTTATTAAGCTATTTACATCTAAAAAATATGATTTACAGCATCCTGACATTCCCTACTATGACAAAAATATAACTTTTCATATATTCGCTATTTATGTCAACATCCCTAAATGTATATATTTACGAAAAAAAGTATGTAAGTATTCTATCAGTCAATCTAACTTTCATAGTATAAGTTCCGCTTAGTTTGAAGGTAGATGGCGTTGTGTGTCAGATGTCCAAAATATTTATTATTATTTATTAGTTTTAATGATTCCTTTCACGCAAGATTTGAAAGTATTATTATGTTTTCTAATCCCTTTTAATCTTAGAAATAGTTAAAACTAGTAATTAGATATATTCGTTTACCTCTATAACAAAACGCTGGCAATGCAAGGATACTTCGCTGAAAGCAAACCAAATAAAAATAAGTAGGTAACATGTCATATAAAAATAAGGAACTATATAATCCTTTGATATTTTGATTTCACTCTGATCCTTATTGGTTACCGAAGGCCAATAGATTCAAAATTTCACGTAAAAATTATTTTTTTAATAGTACGAACAGTATAATAGTTGACCAACTTCAACAGGAGGTTTTTAATTCGGTTGAATTTTCATATTATATTTCTTGAACCCTACAACTTCGTCATTATGAATATAATATTTTAATTTGGCGTGGTAGGTATACGTCTCGTTTGATTGCATTGGTTACATAATTAGCGGAAAACCGGTCAACTGCGAGTCGGACTTTTATACGAAGGGTTCCGTACCATTAACTATAAAAACGGCAATAATATGACGTTCGTTGTATGGGCTATGGCTTGTTGTTATGGCGACAACACAAATACATCATATGTAAAATGTTTAACTGTCAATAATGAAATGCAACCTGGTGATAGATGGTCAGACCGACGGACGAACAGTGGAGTATTAGTAATAGGACCCGTTTTACCCATTGGATACGAAAGTCTATAAATACCAACTGAAGTAGAAAACGGAATGAAAGAAAAATAAAGTTTATCACGATATTGCTCATCGAAGCATACTTTATTAATGTTTTTATAGTGTAAAGCAGAACAGTCATATACAAAAATAAATTATACTTACCAGAGATGCAATGCAAGTATAGCAAAAGTATCTATGCAATAAAAATCTTATATTTAAAAACTATCAAGTCACGATAACAAATCAATTTCATTCAAAATCTCGTTCCTTTCTCGAGCCAGTCATTAATATGTCTCGTATATTTGCGAAACATCACTGTTTTATTAGGTCACATCAAAGCTGCGCCAGCGCAACGATCGCCACGACTACACGTGCATGACGTCACACCGGCCAGTGGGCTTATTACCCAACATTCATAACTCCGATCTCGCTGCACGCTCAAAAAATAATTCGGTCCGCTTACGTTACGTTAGTCGTTGCCAAACGACTATTGAGATCGTAATATGTTTCTCAATGGTGCTTCTCGTTACGCGCTGCTGGTGGACTATGAAAGGGCAAGTACATCTCACCATCTATGCCTTGGTGGCTACCACTGTAGCGTATGCGACTGCTAAGCTTAAGGTCTCAGGTTGGATTCCCGGGTCGGACTAAATGTTTGTATGATCTGCAAATATTTGTTTCGGAGTTTGGGTGTTTTCTATGTATAATATGTATGTATATACAAAAAAATTATTCAAGTATTTATATCAGTTGTCTAGTACCCATAACAAAAGCTCTGCTTAGCTTGGGACTAGATGGAGTTGTGTGTTAGATGGCCGGAATATTTATATTATATTATTATATACATATATTATATATATTTATACAACATGAATATGCAACTACATCTATACAATACTACTTGCCTCTTTGTGATACACGTTCCCTGTCATTGTTCAGTCTCGAAAAACATTTTGCATAGAATAACACAGAACTTGCTTGCTTAAAGTTAAATACTCGTACAGTATAAGGAGTTAATGTTTATGCTTTTCATTTTCGATTCAACAAATTTTCTAAACAAACCATTTAAAAAACGGATGAAAAAATACTTACAAGTCCATCTCTTATTTGAAAAAGACAGTTTTGGATCACAGCCGCTGAAATAAATGAAGACAGTTGGATCAGAACTTATTTTTTATAATACAGTATAGAAAGAGTTATGGCTAATTAAAATGTCGACACTATCGACGTGAACTCGGTACCATAAGCTTTAACTGAGCTGGATGAGTTACCAAAAATGGATCCCATGACCACTACAAAAACAATACAAATTTTTTTTTTTCTTAAATACATTTACTTTTTGTCTTGCTATAATCATTAGGCTTCTTAATTAAGGTTTTATAAGGCGATGGTCCTATTCAAAGTTTAAATCTATTTTCAAAATAAAACACGATGCGTTATTTTTATAATTATACATTTTTGAGATGATAATGACGTAGGAGGGACATCGCATCGACGGCACAAATGGACCAGCTCGACTGGAGTGAGAAACTACCTTTATTAGACTACCTACGTACCTAACCTTTGTGCCTTCTAGAGTCACGTTGTTTTGGAAATTATTAATTTTTATTCGTAAATAGCTGAGCCGGCGCGAACTTCTTTTGGCCTTATTTATTTTTGTGAAAATTTTCATATTTTTTTTTTATTAAGCTTGTGTCAACTTCCCTCAGCACTGCAGTGTATGGAACTAAAAGATTATAAACCTTTTTTTCTTCTATACAAACCTTGTCCTGCCAATAATAAATACATAATAATATTATAAAGAAGTAAAGTTTGTGTGTTTGTTAAATTGTAGGGGGTAATCTCGGGATCTACTAAACCGATTTTAAAAATTCTTTCAGTGTTGGATAGTCCATTTATCGAGGAAGGCTATAGGCTATATATCATCACGGTAATACTAATAGGAGCGGAGCACCAATGAAGAATGTTTCAAAAACGGGGAAAATTTTCACGCTACGGGCAATTGAAGACGCAAACGAGGTTGCGTGGGTCAGCTAGTAAATACATAAAAAAAGAATGATTCAATTTAGTGCAGGCAATAGGAAGTTATGTGCGTACATACATTTAGGTGATTTCTTTTTTAATTATATAGATTTACCATTATTATAAAACTGTCCCCTACGTTGACATAATAACCGTTTATTTATTGTTTGGGTTAAAGTCGAAGCATTTCCTTTAGGTATTACGAATATATACGAGTATGTATACTTGAATACAACGAACTAAGTTCAATAATCGAGTAGTTACTGGTAGATAATTGTTGTTCAAAAGTCTTTTCTGTGTATGTAACCTGCCAAAGTGTTTCTACTCTGTCCGCTGGAAACCAAGAGTTGATTCCTAGAGGTGATGGCCACCAGTCATCACCAATGCAGACCAAGCAACAATGCCGCATGGTGACCCACACGGCGGCCTATTGAGATGCGTTCTGCATCATTCATCATTTTTCATAAGTAGTGATTTCCTTTCTTTTAATTTTGAAATAGAAAGTAGCCGAAGAATGTGTAAAAGGACGAGTTTTAAGTTACTAAATTGAACAATGGATGAAGGCAGAACTTTAATGTTTGTCATGTCGTCGTTTGCCGTTCAACAATTAATGCTACCGTAGGATGGTATTTTAGCCTCAATTGAACAATGAAAAAAAAACTTGAATTTATGTCTGTGAATAGGTGTGTCTTAAAATAGAAAAACCATCACCATCTTTTTATGAGGTGTAATAAAATATACGTTTTATTACATAAAGGAAAGAGAAGAAAAATATATCGTAGATAATGAATGAATCAAAATTTGTTATTGATCTCGTAACGACCGCAATCAGCGTAGAAGAATGTTTGTTCAGACTCGCGAAGGTGAAACTTACATAAGTATAACTAACATTTATTTAAGACACTTTTTTTCTAAATATATCACACTAATATTATAAAGGTGAAGTAAGTTTGTTTGTTACGCTTTCACGCGAAAACTACTTAATCGATCATCATGGAACTTTGTACACATATCTTGGAGGTATTAGGCATCTAAGAGTGGTGGTCACCATATTCATTGCAAATGCAACAACGCAGAATGGTGACCCACACTATGGCGGCCTATATATATATATATATAAAGACAACGTTAAATCTCGACAAAATGACTTAAAATATCAAAGAAATTCAAAGCACAGATATAGATTAGACTGGATTACCAATTAAGCTTTATTAAGAAAAGGAAACTAAAAAAATAAAAGTGCCGAAGTAGACGCTGTTGTTTAGTATAAAAACAGATACTCACAAATTACATTATTAAAAACCGGTGTTCATGAACCCTTCACTAAGGATACGGCAGGTCTGCGTCAATAGAATAAGTATGAAAGTAAAGGCCACGCAAATCAAAACGGTCTCCACCAGATCAAACCTGTCGCAGACCGAGCGAGCGCGTGCTGCGGAATTCACTTTTGCCATGATGCTGATGCTGAAATAACAATATTATTGTAATAAAATGAAGCCATTCTTAATATTTTTCAGTAAGTAAATTTTTGGGCACTATGCTATGAGGCCATTTGTTTTGTGTATTACCTATAATTCACAAAACAGATGGTAGATAAATTGACGAATGGAGATCACTGACAGGCAAGTGCAGCGCAGGATGTCTATTTTTTATGGTTTTGGAGGCAAACGAGCAGACTTATCACCTGATAAGGTAAGGTAAGGTAAGCGATTACCGCCGCCCATGTCATGCGCTACACCAAAGGCGTCACAAGTGCGTTGCCGACCTTTGGGGATGGGAGAAGGGGTTGGGGTATGGACCTCCGGTATTCTCACTTATCGGTGAAACACAGCGGAAGCGCTGTTTCACATCGGTTTTCTGTCTGGATCTAACAAGTTTATAAGCCACTGTTGGCGGCTATGAGTACTATGGACGACAAGGTTTACATTTTTAATACCCTAGTAATTGACAGGTACTTCCACATACAACACAACAGTAACCTACTACAGTGCCATCTACCGAAGATACACTGAACTACAAAGTAACGCACTACACGGAGTAACTACCAATCCTGAATCGTGCAATAGAAGTTCTCGAACCGATTATCATATGTACAACATCCCAACATCAACTGTTGGGTAGTGGCCCACCAGGCATAATCACCTCGCCTGGTCGGAGGATCCTCCCTTTGTGTTGGGCGGAACATGATACCCGTTCCCCCACAGTGCGTATTAAACGTTCTCCAGCCCGGCGGTACTATGATTGCAACGATGAAGAGCATTTTGAGAATAATTTACTGAAATTTAATTTACAAGTGTCCTAATGTCTAAAAAATATAAGTAAAATACTAACGTGTTGTAGAAATGGTGTAGACAAACTTGCTAATATGAAATGGCAATCTGATATATTCGATTATGCCGACACAGACTGTTCAGCAACTGGACTGGAGATTATATACCTACTGCAAATATTTAATATATTAAAAAGGCACAATCCGTTAGTCCCTTTAGCCCCACTTATAGGTAGACGCAGTGCGGGTAGGCCCCCCACCAAAGCGGTCCGACGACCTGATAAAGTTTGCAAGAAGCCATTGAATGAGAACAGCACAGAACCAGTTATTGTGGAGAGTCTTGGGGCCTACATCCAGCAGTGGACTTTCTTCGGTCAGTCAGTTCAGCCTTTAGTTTAAATGATGATGTAGGAATAACATAGAAAATCCAACAACCCTTAAGATCTCTTAGGAGTAAAATTATCATTGTATGTCAGTATTTTTGATACAGAAAAATTTAAATATAATATATTTTTAAGGAGGAGTATGAGATTACAGTTATTCCTTGGTGTAGATCCAGCCCTATGCAGATTCAGACAACGCTTTTCATAAAAATAGTTTGACAAACAAAATAAATGAAAATATATGAAACTAAAAAAATACATATCATCGATAATAATACAAGCTCTGTCTAGTTTCAGAGAGTAGATGGGGTAGCGTGTCATATGTGCTAAATATTTATTTATTTATTGATAATTTACATCCCGGCACGGCACATAACCACTGCCTCTGTTGCGCAGTGTATGCAACTGCTGTGCTTGAGGTCTCGGGTTCGATTCCTGAGTCGGACCAAATGTTTGTAATGATCTGCAAATGTTTGTTTTGGTGTTTGGGTGTTTTCTATGTATAATATGTAAAATAAGTATATTTGTATTTATATCAGTTGTGTAGTACCTATAACACAAGAAGCTTTGCTTAGCTTGAGACTAGATGGCGTTGTGTGTTAGACGTCCGAATTTATATATACATATATATTTATTATATATAATGATCTTGCTCATCATACAATTATTTGCTCTAGGCAGAAATCGAACCCTCGTGAGATCTGGAAACTGCGGCTAAATATTGTAAGTTAGATTATAAATAACTAAAAAGACAGTCTGGATTATAAAAAAACACTGAAAAATTGTGGAAATATAGTGACCAAGTATAGAAACTCACTTTTCATACTTGAATCATGGATGTCAAAGGTTTTTAGGCCTTTCAAGCATTTCCATACCTGTTGGTGTAAACAAACATTTGTTCATTTTATTGAAATTTACAATTGTAAAACACCGATAATTAATAGAGTAATAACGTATTTTGTACAAAAAACAGCACAAAAATTTTACATGATAAAACTAATTATTAATGTCACAGCTTGTGTCAAAGATTGACTTTATGGCCGAAAATAAATATAAAACCTATTTGCAAGCCTCCTAAAAAAAGAAATAAATAATCTACCACAAAATGTACCTGTCTTAGCTAGTTTAAAAAAAATATTTTGTTATTAGTGCATTTAATCTTTTCATTTTAATAGGTTCCCACAAAACGTGACGATCGAACAATCCATTCTGGACGACCAACCTGCGTAAGTAATCTCTGAAGAATAGGTTTTTTAAATTATGTATACTACTCGTAATATTATAAAGCTGAAGAGTTTGTTTGAATACGCGAAACTCAGGAACCACTGGTCCGATTTGAAAAATTCTTTCAGTGTTGGATAGTCCATTTATCGAGGAAGACTATAGGCTTTGTATCATCACACATATTATTATATACTAATAGGAGCGGTGCAACAATAAAGAATGTTTCAAAAACGGGGGAAAATTTACGCTACGGGCAAGAGAAGACGCAAACGAGGTTGCGCGGGTCAGCTAGTGATAAATAACCCTATGCAATGACTAATTGAGGAGTCGGGTCAAGTTTGTTGCATAATTTTGCATTCAGGACGTACCAGCATACATCACCATAGACGACGAAGGTAAAATTAAAGTTTACATCTGCATAGCAATTTGAAGGCGAGCTTCGCATTACATAAAGACATGAATAAGTATGTATTATTGCGAATCTATCTATCTTTATTACAGTTATATTATATATATATACTATTTAATTTATTAATAAGTTACTAACATACTTACTGTTTATTATTATTACTTCAAAAAAGTACCTGCATTAATCTATCTATACTAATATATAAAGCTGAAGAGTTAGTTTGTTTGAACGCTCTAACCTCAGGAACTGCTGGTCTGATTTGAAAAATTATTTAATAATAAATAAAATAAATAAATAAATAGTGGGTCAGCTAGATACATATAAACTCCTTACTTTACTTACTACCAAAGTTATTGTACCTATTATGTTCTAAAATAGTTTGAATACACTTACACACAAAACATATTTTTTTAAACTGCAACTTCCGCATTAGTAATATATCCTGAGTCGCGGGGGACTTTGAAAACATACATGAAACTGGCACAAACTCACACAAAGTGTTGTCACGTGTTGGGTTTGAACCATTTTTTTTGCGGATAGTGCTTTTCGCCCCTTTCGTTCGTGGGACGAACGCACGCAGGAACGCATCGGCGGCTTCTGGAGTCCCCCCTGCCGTACCTCACGACTGAGGTACATCCCGCGGTAACCAGTCACCCCCGGCGGGAGTTTGAACCTACAACACTCAGCCGCAATAGGGGCGACGTGGCGACCGCTTTAACCACTAGGCCAACCGTGCAGTTTAGACTGCGTTAACGTATTTCTTTTGAGAAATTATTAAATATTCCATTTCTAAAAACCAGTAGAAAATCTTAGAATAATAACGCAAATTCCACTCTTGCGTATGGAAAATGATCATGGTGGTTTGAATCAATACATTATATAGCGACATCTATGATAGTTTGCATGCATTTCAGAGCACTTTATGTACTAGTGCGCCATCTAGTAAGCATTTTAAATTCCGTGGTCAACGAATCTACAAATAACTGCCAAGTAATAGCAAAACGACGGTAGATGTCACTATATTCAATTTAAATTTCATAAATAAATAACACCTGTCAAATTATCAACACAATATTTTTAAATTATCTAAGATATTGTAGGTAGTAAAAATAGAATGTAAAATTAATTATAGTAAGTTCCTCTATTAAAAATAGTATTGATATATTTTATAAATACAATGAAGTGTCGGTTGTAAGGACGGTCGGCTCGATCGGAACAGGTGGGTCAAAGCAGATTCAGTCTAACATACACCGCAATCGGTAACGGTTGCACGTTCGGTGTGCTCACCCATCATTGCACGATCAACTAGTTACGATCGTACTTCAATGAACTTCACCTGTATATAATGACTTTGACTGTGTTTTGCAAAAAACTATGTTTATGGATAATATTGGCGCGGTCCCTGGGCTGGATGAAGAGTTCAGTAAACCAGTGGAGTCAATCATGAGATGTGAAGACTTCAAGAGTAACTTTGCGAGGCGGTTATCGAACCGGTACACCTCCAGATCGCCGGTGAAGACTAAAAGGCAGAACTCTCTGAAACTCCGCACCGCCGATACCGAGATAGTTGACAATGTAAGTTTTTTATAAACTATTTATAAAGAATATTTCATTGTGAAAATTTTGTGTTATAACGGTTTTTCTGTCAGTAAATAGATAGTTTTTTGTGATAGTTAGTTTTAATTTATTGTTGTCTCCGTGATAACAAACAGGTGAAAGTCTGCGAATGGTTTTTGTGTAATTTTTTCATGCGCCCCGTAAAGATGTTTATCAATAAAATGGAACAAGATATGTTACTTTAAGTATTTATTGTCCTACATTGACAACCAAATTGTTTCGTCCGTTAATGATAAGCGGTTACCGGAGCTTACGAATACTTATTACCTTTGGAATCTGGATACAAACATAATCGTAATTAATACAAATAAATAAATCATATATATGTATACACGGTATAAATACATAAAATAACAATACTTTTTTAATTTGTCTGTCTATCTGTCTGTTTGTTCCGGCTAATCTCTGGAACGGCTGGACAGATTTTGACGGGACTGGTAGGTAGCTGATGTTACAAGGAGTAACTTGGGCTAAATTTTTTAGATTAGCTTCGCTCCGCGGCGTTACCCACAGTACGACAATATCGCGGGTAACACCGTGGGGTTCAGCTAGTACCAAATAAAATGTAAAAAGATACTATAACTCACGTAGTACCTGGGTGACCGAGCTTTATTCGGTACTTTTTGTTGTTTTTTTCTATAAATTAATCCTATTTAGATCGATTTATCGTCCACGAAACCCATGCATAAAAGACAATGAAAATCGTTGCAGTCGTTTCCGAGAAATAGTATACAAACGAGAATTTCTCGAACAAAGGTATAAGATAGAATCACAGATTCCGTCTATATCCCCATATCCCACTTTGTATTAAATTTTATACTTACAGTGTAATTTCAAGTCAAGTTATCTGGTCAAAGTTATAAAAAAACATATTCAATTGACTGGCGAACTTTACATACAATAAAAAACAAAATACACACATCTTAGTCCAAGTCTTAGAGACTTTAATAACGAGCTGATGATCCTTCTTTCAGTTTTGCTATTTCTTTTAGCGTTGACTGCAAAGTAATACGAATAGTATTAATTGCATATATATATTTACTGACAAAAATACTAGTATAACATTCGAGTCATATTGCGTGCTATGTTATATCGATACTGAAATATTTTACAGTACTTTGTTTAGATAAAATTTAATAAATTGTGGTTCCTAAGTGGACGAGATATACTGTCAGTGCTAACTCGAAGAATACGACCTTCAAACCTTCAAGAAAAGAGCGTACTCCTTCCTAAAAGGCCGGCAACGCACTTGTGACGCCTCTGGTGTTGCGGGTGTCCATGGGCGGCGGTAATCGCTTACCATCAGGCGATACGTCTGCTCGTTTGCCCCCTACGTAATAAAAAAAAATTACAAATGCCAAGGTCATTCATTGAATTCCAATCAACACAAGTTATATTTTATTATTGAAATTGACGATTAACTAAGTTATTTTAAGTTTTTATTTTTTTTGTAATGTTTATATTCATGTAAGTGATGTCCCTTCCAAAACTTCCGATCATTGGTAAAAACCAGTTATGTTTTATTCTGATTTATAGTTTCGTAAAACTCGTTTAGAATTTTTTGCGTGAAAGAGTAACAAAGTTCCATATATTCTTTCCATCACATTTACAAATTTCCATTGTAGTACGGTACATATCTCTTCAGTGACTCAATAATAATGTTGGTGTCGTGGAGCTGCTCTTTTGAAGCACCAGGAAGACGAAATAACCATCGAGTTTGGGCTCCTTTTTTGCGTTGTCCAAACTAATTTATTTTAGGTCAAATTTATTATTTATTTATTTATTTACTACATCATGCACTTTAGGTGCATTGGCGGACTTAATGCCTAAGGCATTCTCTACCAGTCAACCATCGGGTGATGCAGAGAAGACAAGAAGTGGGTGCATTTTGTAAACAAGAATGTATTAAAATAAACATATCTGGCAACATATCAAATACAAATAATATATAAAAGCTAAACATACATACATACATACAATTTACTTGTTGCTCTTTGACGTTCACGAGTTAATTTATGCACACACACACACATAACTTGCAAAATAATTCGTACCTGGAAAATCTTTCATTAATTTCTAAGACTTTGTGAGGGCTTTTTTATAAACTACTAGCGGACCCGGCGAACGAAGTTCTGCCCTAAAAATTAAGTATGGGTCACCCTTATCACTTAGAGGTATGAAAAATAGATGTTAGCCGATTCTGAAATCTACCTGATATACACACAAAATTTTATAAAGGTGTCCAGCCCTTTTGGAGGAGTTTGGTTACAAACACCGCGACACTAGAATTTTATGTATTAGATAATCTTATATTTATATATGTATAATATTTGAAAATAAGTTCTTGTATGGCCAAAGTTTCAAGTTAAGATCACGAAAACCATCAATACCGTTCTAGAATAGGAATTTATATAGACATTTTGATGATACAATGTATGTCTGCATAATTTTTTTAGGCAGATAATTTCAGACGTTGTTGCGTGATTAACAAAATTTCATAAAAACAAACTTTCGCATTCATAATATTGATGGCCATTCAGTTAACTAAATTCGACGCCAATACGAATTAATTAATAATACATAAATAAATAATATTGAAATTTTCACCATTCGCCATTGCGTAACTTGCGTAATATGTGTTCAAAATATTAAATAATACGGAACAGAGCTAATAACTTCACTAGACAGATTATTATCGGACATGAAAGCCATCCTGATTGAATATTATATTAACTTTCATTTTAAATCAGTATTGAAATTCGATCTTTCTCTACGAGAGGTGAAGTCAGTCACAAATCTTAGATCATTTATTTGTCTAGATAGTGTCGCAATGTTTAGCGCGGGCGTCTCCTCCTTATAGAGCAACACGGCAGGGATTAACCATACGCAGGGGTTCCTATCTGTCAAAGCATAAGCCCAAATGAGCCTACGATAAAATGACGCAAAATGAATTTATGTTTGCGTGAAATTAAGAATGTTTTGTTTTATTTGTTATTTGTGAGATCGTAGTGATAGGCGATTGTTTTTGTATGTGAGTGTAAAATATGTGTACATGTGTGGAGATTTCTTTCGTTTGACAAAACGACAGACTGTTTTGTATCGAGAAATGACGGTATGTCCTACACCCCTTCGGTCGGCGCGCCTGTGTTGCTTATCCAAAACTAGACAGTGCTACCACTACAATACTCCTATAACCAGTTTTTTTTATTGAATAGTGGGCACACGAGCAGACGTATCACCTGATGGTAAGCGATTACCGCCGCCCATGGACACCCGCAACACCAAAAGCGTCACAAATGCGTTGCCGTCCTTTGGGGGATGGGAAAGGGGATGGGGGAGGGGTCGGGGTATGGGCCTCCGGTATCCTCACTCACTCGGTGAAACACAGCGCAAACGCTATTTCACACCGGTTTTCTGTGAGGCCGTGGTATCACTCCGGTCGAGCCGACCCATTCATGCCGAAGCATAGCTCTCCCACGGTGATCTCCCAAGATTACTAATAGGTATACTTAAATATATAATCTTTATACATACTTTCCCCGAGTCTCCCCGATCGTGTTGGATAACCGTCCCATTTGGATTATGAGAGCGAGGGAACAAATATTGCACCTGTGTTTGCGCACACATTTGTGCACATTAAAATATCCTACGTAGTTGGCTGAGTACTTACTTATTCTTACTCCGTTGAGACTAGCCATAATCGGCTATGAGAACATAATACATACAATATAACTAGTCATATTAGGTATATGATAGTGTACATCACCCAATTATTAATTCGAGGTGGGAAATTAACCCACGACCACTTAGCAGTCAGGATCACTAAACACTAGACCAACACACCCGTCAGTGCGGTACGGGTGTTAAATTTGCCTTGCCTCTGTTGTTCCTCAGGAATCAAAGTAGGTATATACCAAATTTCATTTAAACCCGTGTAGTGGTTTAATCGTGAAAACGTGACAGACGAGACTTTACTGGCAGATAGCTGAACTCCTATGATATTAGGAGTAACTTAGCCTCCTTTTTTGGACTAGTTTCGCCCCGCGGCTTTACCCGCGTTTGTTGTTGATGTGAAGGTACAACCAACCGCGGGGCTCAGCTAATCAAATATTGTCAAGTTTTGTTTGTGAGTATGTAAGTAGGAATACTGACTTATTGAGCATGTTTTGGATTGTTGAGCCAATTATGCGGTCGTAGCGTGTTACAATTGAAGCCAAATATGCACACTTTATTGGTTTTAACTTAAGAATGAAGCCAAAGGAAATTTATGATCCATAATTTTATGTTATAGTTCAGTAAAAGAAAATCGAAGTAATTGAAGTAGGTAATATGTCATTTCTAGCATTCTTTCATTCATTCTTAAGATTATATTAAATACTACCCATACTATAAAGACCCACGCAACCTCGTTTGCGTCTTCTATTGCCCGTAGCGTTCAAATTTGTCCCGCTTTTGAAACATTTTTCATCGGTGCTCCGCTCCTATTAGTATTACCGTGATGATGTATAGCCTATAGCCTTCCTCGATAAAAGGACTATCTAACACTGAAAGAATTTTTCAAATCGGACCAGCGGTTTCTGAGATTAGCGCGTTCAAACAAACAAACTCTTCAGCTTTATAATATTAGTATGGATACGAAGTGCATAGTGGTTAAAGAGATCACTTCCCCGCATATGACAAGACAGTCTGCGATCTATAAATTGTTGTTCTGAAGGGTTTCTTTTTGATATATATCATTAAGAGAGTAAGTTGGTTTGTTTCGAATGCGAAATGCTCAATAATATTTTTTTTAATATATCCCTGACTTCAATGTACCTATCCTATGCCTATTATATAATTATTGATGTCCTTTGTCAATAATCAAAATATCTCCAAGCCCAATTTCATTGAAATCGGTAAAGCGGTTTAACCGCGAAAGCGTTACAGACAAACAGTTACCATCGAAATCGATATTAATATGTACAATTAATTGTTTTTTTTATTTTATTAATAGAATACAATGCCATATTTCTCGAAATAAACTAAATGAACCATGTACATATTAACCCTCCCAAAATTAACAAAATAATTATTGATATCTGGTAATGAATTCATCAGTTATGAACTGACTTGAAAAACTCCGCCGAGTTCTGAGGTAATCAATATAAAAAATAATACAACTGAATTAAAAATCTTCTTCCTCTTTTGAAGTATGAGTGAAAATCAACGCCTTAGTCATTACTTGATTTCCGCTACCAAACAAGTTTGGCAATCATAACAGACCTCGTTACACTTATACTATTCGTTATTTTAATCTGGACAATGTAGTTCAAATCCTAATTCTAGATTGTTACTTGACGTTGTAATAGGCGGCTCGTTAACCGCAATATCGTGCGTAGTTCAAATGTTTAATCACAATGTTTATTATTTATGAAACAGCACACGTTGCTTCGAAAACTGTTTTCAATTAGCTTTTTTTAATTTCTCTGATTCACAGTTTTGCGAGGCATTCAGAAATCATATGGTTTTATTGTAGAAAGTAGTTTAAACAATGCTCCATTTTATTAAAAGAAAATAATTAAATAAAAGATGTATGTAAATATTCTTGTGAGAACTAAGATCTGGAAATGGAAAGTAATAGTAGGATACGTAATATAAAACCTACTACTTGCCTACCTACTACAGACGAAGAGTTATATTTCTAGTTTCTCTTTTATCTGGTTTTCTGGAATGTTATTTTCTTTTTAATTAATTTGTGTTATTACTTTTAACCTTGTGTAAGAACTTCATTAAACGATTTCAAGAGTTAGACCACCGTATCTATTGTTTTATTTTTGCATATAAAGCTATGTTATTGGTGTAAGTCAAAATGTTTAAGAAAGTCTAAAAAGTCTACTAATGCCCGGTTCCTATATTTAACGAATCGTCATCGTGTAAAAAATTTCTACAACCGACTACGAGTCGTAAATACCGTTCCTCAATTTATTTTTTATAGGAACGATTTTAGCTTACTCCCCGTATAATATACTACTATTCGTACCTAGAACGGATAGTTTTTCAAATATAGGAACTGGGCATAAAAGTGTTAAGAGTAAAATTTAAACCATTACAAAGTCTACAAGATATTTCTGCCCGAAATTGAGGTATAAACAGGCCTCACCCATTGCGAGTAACTTTTCGATTTTGGGGTTCTCTCATTCAACTCCTGCCAGCCATTTCACATAAATAGTCACTCAATGTCATAAAAGAGTTGTACGTCCAGCAGTGGACTACGACAGGTTGATGATGAGGAGCATTAAACTGATTGTAGTCCACGGGCCCACGTACAAGGGATTTCAGTGATTAATAACAGGCTGAAAGTTTATACACAGCTTCGTTTTGACGAGACACCCAACTTTTATCATTGGACCAAATTCTGATAGTGGCAGGAAAAAGCGCGATAGGGAGCGAAACACGTCGATTTGATGAGTGTCCCAAATTAAATAATAACAGTTTTTAAAAATCCATACTTCGAGAAAATATGATGGAAAACTGAGAAAAACTTGTGGCATACAAAGTGAATGGTACCTTCCGAGTGACCCCCAGCTCTAACATGTCAGAATGGTGACTTGAAAAATTTTATTCATTTTCATTAATAACAAGCTGATTTTTGTTTTGGGGCTTGCAAAATATATATTTTTAATAAAACATGCATCGGCATACAAATTAGATGGTAATTTTTTTGAGACCTACACTCGACCAAATCGACATGTTTCGCTCCCTATCGCGCTTTTTCCAGCCACTATCAGAATTTGGTCCAATGATAAAAGTTGGGTGTCTCGTCAAAACGAAGCTGTGTATAAACTTTCAGCCTGTTATTAATCACTGAAATCCCTTGTACGTGGGCCCGTGGACTATTGGGCATTAAAAAGAAAAGTGTGAAAATGGCTATAGTTATCTATCTTACGTCAGATGTCGTTTCATTCCATCTAATACCTTTAAACAGCTCCAACGATTTCCATGAAATTCAATATACAGGGGGTCTCGGGAGACTCATTAATAGAACATTTATAAAAAAAAAAAACCAACCAAATAGTCGGTTGTCAAAGTGCTTTTATTAATCCGAGATTTTTTGTATTCGACCTACTAATTGGCACACGCATAATGTAACAACAAACATCTTGATAAACTTTATTATTTAACAATTTACAATGTGTTAATTTAGTCGTATATTAACTGGTCACCGTGGGCAAGTGATATGCGACTAAAACAAAATATGATCCTTAGAGTGGTCTCTATAAAATACATCTTGTGCAATAGTTCAAAATGATGTAAAAGCATGTCTTTCTTTTTTTGTTATGTAAATATAATATGTTGTTTGTAGACAACGTAGACAGGTTTCCACTTATTTGGTCGAATGTCCGAATTATAAACATGTTAATAAAAAACAGAATAGGTAGAATAAATTAAAAATGTACAAAAGTTATGTATCTACGTCATCGTTGCCTACTTTTACTACTCCAGTGACCTTTTGACTCGACGTAATAACACACTGTTGGTATAAAACTAACGGTATACGCAAATGTAGGCGAAAACTAACCATATGTATGAATACCATGAACTACATTGTTATCTAGTTTATAAATTACGATGACTTCTGTCCGCGGTTTTGTTTGTCTGGTAGCAGTTTAATGATACATCGGAAATCAATTTTTTTTCTGGATAAAAGGTAGCTGTTATGTCGTGTATAAAGTGTTTACAAAACGAAGACCAAATAGCCCGGCTTATATAGATATAGCTGTTGATATTTTCAATGGCTCTTGAGATAATAATGCCAACTAGGAAACCAGCAGTCCTTATTGGTAGCAGTAGTGTACATTGTAATTATAAACGTGTAATTATTGATGATTGCAGTCTTAAATTCATGTCTAAAGGTGGATTGATGGTCTCTGGACTGACATGTGTTAGAGTGGAGACCGCAATTTTTTTTTTATGTAGTATGAGACAAAAGAGCAGACGTATTGCCTGATGGTAAGCGATTACCGCTGTCCAAGGACACCCGCAACACCAGAGGCGTCACAAGTGCGTACCCGGCCTTTGGGGGATGGGCTTCCGGTTTTCTGTGAGGCCGAGCCGGCCCATGCATGCCAAAGCGTGGCTCTCCTACGGTAATTAGGCAAATGTAGTGTAGGGTGCCCTGTGGTATGATAGGCCGTCAAGTCGGGCTGCCCAAGATAGGAGTCTTAAATTGACTGTACTTTATTTACACTGTTTCCATGGGTACTTGTTCCGGTGCCTCGTAGAGTACGTTCAGACGTCGCTCACAGTTATCATGAACAACTATAGCAATCATTGTTGGATAGTCAGTGCCCTCAAATATACTGGCAACTAGTTGAATTCGGCCGCAGTATATGGTTGCAGAGGTCCGATGCTAGTCGCTTCGTGGAAAAACTGATACATCAGGTAAAACTGGTTAAACTAGAAGCCGACCCAAAATAATCTTGGGAATAATAAAGGCTAGGAAGATGACTAGGATTTATAAGTAAATCGAGATGGTTAAACGTGAAATAAGTTTATTTTCTTATTTTAAATGATTGCTAGAATTACAACACTAAGATAACGCAACTTCCGTCGCGGTAATAAAGTGCGTAATAATAAAATAAAAGCGAATGAAATCATCAAAACAAAGTTATATTATGCAATAGTTAAGATTTTTTTTTTCATGAAACCCTGCAGACTCAGATTAATTCAAATTTTATACGTCCTCGTTTTCGCTTTTAACATTATATTAAATCACAAAATTATGCATAACCCATATAAATTAGATAGTATTTATTTTTCTTATTAATTAAAAACGTCTTTAATAATATAACTAGCTGACCCAGACAATCTCGTCTGCATCTCTTTTCAATCATGCTGGGCTGTTATTGGTCTTAGCGTGATGTTATTATACTATCTTCGGCACATCAGCAAAACACATATAAAAACGTTGAGCATTTTTCATACTTCGCACATACTTTTCGGAGCAACCGAAATTGATAGTATGAAATATATAAGCTTAATTTGTATGAATAGGTACTTATGTATAATGTGTATAAGATTTAGTGTATCATAGTTAAAACGTATTTGATATATTAGATACCACCTAAATGTACCTAGTAACTGTTTTCCCTGCATGTCCCTAAAGTTGACTGGTACGAGTAGAGAATGCCTTAGACATTAAGTGCGACAATGTACCTAAAGAACATGATGTAAAATAAATACATAAACAAAATTATGTGTGAAAAATATAGTAAATCAAAGTGACAACTTACAGTTCCGTAACTTGGGGATTCCACACTATAATCGATTTATGTATCATCCGGGAATGAACGTTTCACACGCGATGGTATGTAAACTGGTGAAACGACAACTTTCGTAACGCAACCTTTTTTGTAAAAAATACTTAAATTTTAAAATAATTTTGAAGTTAAAACTTCTTTAGGCGTGTTGAGTACTTTTTGGGTGAATAAAAGTCTTGATACTTGCGTTATCGTCACCGAACGCTTGCCATAAACTATATTTTTTTACTTCTTTTCATCGCGTATTTTATTTAAAGAACAAAGAGGTTAATTTCAGGTGAGCTTAGACAACTGTTTGTTTATAGTTTCGAGTTTTTACTTCTGTCGGTAGTCCCGATGACTGTTTGCTGATTTTTAACGAGGTACACAGGGGGATTCATTTTTAGAAAATTTACTAAAAAATACCGAGCATTATTTGGTCATCCAAGTACCTTATATTAATCAGTGCTTCAGTTTGTATCCCAAAAGGGTGGTAAAAATGTATCGAATTCATATTTTGCCACATAATCAACTACATAATAACAACTAGAGACAATGGAAACTAAAGGTCTGAAAATTTAATAAACACAATCAATCTATACTAATATAATAAAGCTGAAGAGTTTGTTTGTTTGAACGGGCTAATCTCAGGAACCGCTGGTCCGATTTGAAAAATTCTTCCAGTGTTGGATAGTCCATTTATCGAGGAAGGCTATAGGCTATATACCATCACGCTTGTACTAATAGGATCAGAGCACCAATGAAGAATGTTTCAAAAACGGGGGAAAATTTTCACGCTACGAGCAATAGAAGACGCAAACGGGGTTGCGTGGGTCAGCTAATTTTGTATACAAATAAAATTAATCAGCGAAATGTATATGCGCGCATAACTTCCGATTGACTCCATCAAACTGGATAATGATTTTCGTTATGTGTTTGTTACTGTCAGGGCAATAGAAGAAAATGAAAAGAAGATTATATTTTCTTAGCCCGCTACTGTATATTGAGTACCAATGGACTGCCGTGGCGGACATAAATACAAAAGTGGTTTCCGGAAACTTAAAAATATCCACAAAAAATTGGCGAAACAAAATGTTATAATATTTTAATTAATTAGTCAAAGATGAATATCTTCATCTTAACCCAAAATATAGTACAATATTAGGTTTATTACGTAATATTTTTATTTATGTGCAGCTATGCGTGGTAGATAAAACTTATAAATAAAGCATATGCGTAACACTTACATTTAATTATCATCTCGCGATCTCGTTTAAATTCATAATTAACTATAACACTGTATAAATAAATATTCTATAAATTTCACTGTAAGATTGTTATATCGATCGAACACGATCGAAGTGTTCGGTCAAGAAACAAATTGCTTCTTCTGTGCCCCTCTAATTTAATCAATTCTTTCTTCTATGTGGAGTCAGTCCCAGCCTAGCTACTAGCTGACCCACGCAACCTCGTTTAATTGCCTTCCTCTATAAATGGACTGTCCGTTGCCTGGTCCGTTTTGAAAAAATCCTGAGATTTGCGCGTTCAAGCAAACAAACATAGAAACTCTTCAGCTTTATATATTAGTATAGATTATGCATGTGTATGCTTAAGTATGTTATATATGTATAAATATGTATAGTAGTGAGTTTGTATATATTGGTTTTATCTGATGTAGAATCTCTTATTTACGTAACTATTGTGATCTTTGTCGAATTCAGTACTTTGTCTTTCCACCTACCGCATCAGATTTCTACATTACCTGAAGTTAAAGATCGACTGAGAGGGAATGCCTCATAGCATTAAGTTCACCTTTGTGCTTCAAGTGCTTTAAGAAATTTTAAATAAATGTATTTCAAACACGATGCGCCTTACGTTGTTACCTACGGTTGGTTATTTTAAAGTACAACAACAACCGCGGAGCGCAGCTAGTGCAGCTTTTCATATAAACCTTCCTTTTGAAGCACTCTATCTATAGTTGAAAACTGTATTGAAAACCGTTCAGTAGTTTAAAAGATCTGAGTCAGTCAACAGTCAGCGGAATTGGCTTTATTTTATATTATCTAAAGATGGACGGTCCGTGTAGTGGTGGCAAAGAATACTGTGAATACTTTCATTATATATCACTATGTAAGAGTCGAATAAGGGAGCAAGACAGGGGAACATCACAGCAATGAGAACAAACTTTACATTTGTTGAACACAGCACGAGGTGTACAAGACTTGTCTAATGAATTTCGATACGTCCTTCATCTATCACGTGTGATTTATAACACGAGTTTGGGGATCTATTTCTTCTCTTAGAAATGCATTTAAATATCTAACTAGGTACCAAAAGAAAGAAAAGAAAAAGTTATGGAGTGTTTTTTTATCAGATTAATAAGCTGAAAAGAACAGTTTATAGATTTTGTGAGTGTGTTTGTTTTGTGCACTCTAATCAGAAGTGGTTTAACGGTGTGGTCAATTTAGATGCTGTTTTCTCAAATTGTGTGTGTAGTATTTGTTTTATGTCAATCGGTTGAGAAATAAAAATGTTATATCAATTTAAAGAGTCACCAGAATACCCGACAAATATGCGGACAGCACCGCAGACAAAAGCTAGTAAGTGATAGGTTAAAACATTTTTTTAGCTATTGGTGAATCGGTTTCAAGAGCTATTGACGAAATTAGTTTTTATTTTTATGAGCCAAAACAACTTGAATTACCTTGTGTAGCAGTGAACTGTTAAGACTACTAGTGTGATATAAACTAAACTTAGAAACTGAACAAAGGGTTGTAGTCATCACACACTCCAGAAAACCGGTGTGAAATAGCAATTGCACTGTGTTTCACCGAGTGAGTGAGTATACCGGAGGCCCATATCTCATCCCATCCCCCCCATCATCCTCCCCATCCACCAAAGGCTGGCAACGCACTTGTGACGCTCCTGGTGTTGCGAGTGTCCATGGGCGGCGGTAATCGCTTACCATCAGGCGATACGTCTGCTCGTTTGCCACCTTATACAATAAAAAAATAATCGCCTTTGTTTAAATAAAAATCTAATTCGGGACCTGTAACTCGATAGCAATTATCAGTAACCACACCACCAGGCAACATGAATGCAAATATGCACATATCTTAGACCGCTATAAAAATTCTTCCGTAACACAACTGTTAGATAATTCTGCAGTTATATTACAAAAGAGGTGTTAAAATGCAAACCTTTGCGTTGCAATACACGGTTGTCTAGCTTATTGTGTAAAGGAAGTGAGCTATTGTTATGAATGCACCAACGGAGACGGGTTCAGATGATTTTTAAACGACCACTTTATTTAAACACCGGACCAAGGTTTGTCTTCTATATCGGTATGCAACTAGGGTTGCCAGTCCCCCAACTAAGTTGACATTTAACAAACAGATAACTAACTGCCTCGATCGCTTAGTCGTAGTGTGTGCGACTGCTATACTTGAGGTCTCGGCTTCGGTCCCGTGTCGGACCAAATGTTTGTATGATTTGCAAATATTTGTTTCGGAGTTTTGGACTTTTCTATATATAATATGTATGAATTTACAATAAAAGTATATATATATTTATATCAGTTGTCTAGCTTGGGAGTAGGTACATAGCGTTGTGTGTTGGATGTTTGAAATTAGATAACTAACAAATATCTGAGACTGACGTCATCTTAACGCTAAGTCACGTGGTCAAAATAAAATTTTAGCCGATAATATTTAGATTGTAGAAAGACTACCGACGCGAAACACTTGCAGCTTAGCCAAGGCGCTGCCGTGCAGGTCTAGGTCTTAGGTGTGATACGAATAGTCTTGTAAAATTGGATAGACACAGGTAGATGGTCTATCATCTGTTTTTTTATATGTGATCAGGGTTGACTGCCTCGATAGTCTAGTGTTTAGTGTAAGCGACTGCAAAATAAGAGATCTAGGGTTCGATTCCGGGGTCAGACTGCGGTTTTTCTTACAAAAAATTCTTAATGGCAGCCCGGAGAATGGAAGATGGCGATGATTCCCGCTCGCTCCTCGGAGAGCACTTAAAACCATTGGTTGTCATGAACATCTATGTCAATTGTTATTGCGAAGTCAGTGCCCTCAAATATACTGTCAACTAATTCAATCTTTTATTGTGAAAGAATGTATTTGTTGTGTGTCTCTTGGGTGCCATAAAACTTTATAATAGAAATAGCGTAGGCAACTCTCATATGACAAGTGCACGTCCCATACTATATATTAAGTACTATACTTTTACGCAGCGACTCGAGAGAATTAATAAAGTAATAACCATAGACGATTCGCCATTAGTTCTACAATAAAACCGGTAATTCAAATAGTTTCCCCTATAAATTCATTGAAACGATAACCTATAATTTTAGTAATAATATAATGTATTATAAATACGAACGCCACTTGTCTGTTACGCTTTTAAGCATGAGTTACTCGACCGATAACCATGATAGTTTGAATATATGTTATTAGGGTAGTCGACTGTCTTGCCTTGTCATAACAGTTTCTATTTATTTATTTATTAAGAATTGTGATATACACTATGTACGAAAAGAGCGTGACCGTGAAAATTGTATTAATACAGAGTCCAATCTCAATTATTGTCCTTAGTCGCTTGCCATCTTCGCAGCATATTTTTCCACCAATTTTTCAGCACAGCTGCGAGGAAAAGACCTCCACGCGGACTTTAGTCCATGAGTAAGGTCAGCGACGATCCAACACACCCAAACACTTTCAATTAGATTGGCATCAAGGCACTATGTGGGCCAATCTAAAACGTTATTACCATGTTCTTATTTCAAGTGGTGCAGAGCCAACATCGGTGTTTAACATCATTATCCTTTTGAAGAATCCAGAAATCACTTTGATGTGAACACTTCTTCTTGGCTGACGGCTAACAATTATTTTTAATACATTTTAGGCATCTCCTCAGCATCCAAAGTACCGGGTAAACAAGTGCAAATTTACGAAACACTTTTTTGAGAAGCATTCCCAAACACCTTTAAATGGTGTTTCACGATTCGTACCATCAGTCTATTGTCAGCTGTAGTCCAAACTCGAGTCGAGTAACCGGCTGTCCAAAATGAAGTTTCTTCAGAAATAATGATCTTTTCCCAATTACGGTTTCTGTTTTCACGTGCCCAATGCATTCTTTGTGTCAATATGTGTTTCCAAAAGAAGAGTTTTCTTCGAAGTGCTTCGATTTTTGTCGCCATTTACAACTAAACGCCTTTTGATGGTTTGAACTGGTATAATTAAACCCTTTATTTCAACTGTTCCTGCCCAGAGCGAAGCGATGATAAAGGGTTCTTGGCAAACAGCTGCATAATCCGTTAATCATCTGCAACAGACGTCGTTTTCGATTTGCCACGATCTGGTAAGTCATCAACGTTTTTTTGTGAATATCTCTTCACCAACTTGCATATTATGAGAGGCCTGGTAGTGGCACATTTTGGGTTCTGAAGAATACATATCACCATCTATTTTTTCGCTCTTATTTTTCCCATTAACGATTTATTGAACATCAGAAAAAATCATTTGTGGTGTTTTGGCTACTGGGCAGAACGCAATACCCTGTAGAAATAAAGTGGATTTGGTATAGTGCATGTGGTTTTCTTTTTTGGAGGTTCTTTTATTTGCTAAAGGATGTAATATCGCCATCTATTTCCCAGTTTTGTTTTTCACCTTAACTATTGAACAGCAGAAAAAACAACATTTTGGGATGTAGGCAGAACGCTATTTCCCCGTCGGAAGTGTATTGTAAACTCGAGTCTCGCGATATGAAAGGATGATAACGAGCCATTGTTCATCATGCCATCCTCCTTGACTGGGATGTGGGAAACGGCAGACGTATTACCGATTATTATGGCGTTGTGAACTGGGCTCTCTTAATGGTATCTTGTATGGATCGCGTTTTGAATCGCTCGGCTAGAGGTTAACGATTCTTTGTTCTTGAATTAGAAGGAAGAGAAATAATTGTTAGTGTGTACTTTTCTATTTTCATTCAAAACATTGAAATTTTTTTAAGTAGTGAAACATAGTAGGCCTTGTTTTATTATATTTGGAATTATTGTAGCAGGTATAAAGTAGTACTGTTTTTAATATTTAAAGGGCAATGAAGAATTATTTTTGTTGCCAAAATTGGTTGTCAATTTAAAAAAATGATTTTTAATGTCATTATGTTTTCAAGATGCACACGGTTCTCAATCTCTACGACAAGAACATACAGGCTTTAAACCTTATTGTATTAATAGTGGTTTAAAGTTGAAATGTGGTGTCCTACAATTCAAGATTGGTATACTACAATTGCTCTTACTATTACTTATTATTTGGCAACACAAAATAAACTAACGAAGTGTGTTCTATTTTCTTACTCTGCATATAAGTGCCTACATATTTTTAAACCGTTATTTATTTAGTCCGGTCAATCTAGACCAAAAAATGAGAGTGAAGGTACATAAAATCCCAACAAGCTGAAAATCAGTAAAATTGTTCAAAACATAATATTTGAAATTCTTTGAAATGCACAGGGGGAAATTCTTTGAAATGCTGGTTAAAATATTATTCATCGCTAATAGCGGGTCTCTGAATTAGAAGTTTCACGTCAAAAATACTATCGAATAGGGAGCCCCCTTCTTTTCTAAAATTGCTTTGAAATAAACTATTGAACAGTTAACGACGCTGTTGACGATAAACGTAACTGTTGCAAAAGGCGAAGTGAGTTAAATACCTTTTCACCTTTAAACACGAAATCTATTTTGTAATACAACAAATTACATGAATCACCATTTTGTAATTAGAACTGCCGTTATTAGAACACCATTGTTTGTACGCCATGGCCTCGACGCCATCGAACTTATAACTGTGGTTTATCCAATTACGAGACTGGGACCTGGTTTTCTATAACCTGTGATGGGGGAACAATTACATGGAAATTGTTGTCTGACTTTTTCATGCTGTGTGTGATTAATCGTCCGGTGTTGGTAACTAAAGGGCGCTACACACGAATGGTTATAAGATTTTCATTTCACGATTAATATAGACGGTTGACTGCACCTAGTCCCTGCTTTCCACTGTGCTGAGTGTTGTGGTTATATTTATATTATATGGTATAAACTGTTTGTTTAATTCATAAATTTTTAGTTCTGAGCCAATTATTTGTGTTCGATTTACGATACGAGATATATTTGAAGTGCGGAAATTGCTTTAAAAAAAGATTTACTTAATGCATTCGCCTGAAGGCTTTCTACTTGAGAACCCGGGACGGACGGTAGTATATTTATATTTTCAAAATAAAGATTATTCAAACCATTGCATACTTTAATTTACTAGGTTAGGAAGTTGCGTTAAATTGGTGTTGAAATATAGATAGTAGTTGAGTTTTAACCTTTAAACACTTTTTTCTTCACTATTCTGTTGAAGAACATATACAACATACTTTTTGTAATAATGAATAAGTATAATATGTTTAATGACATGCCACTCGCAGTTAACACGTAGAAATAATGTCATGACACGACTATCGTTTCGCATATTTGTGGTACCACACGGTATTCATATTGGATTGTGACCGGTGAAGGTTGGATGTCAGGTGTCAGGGAACTACTGACATTTCTAGTAATAAGGGGTCGGGTCGTCTAGCCATTACGCTCAAGCTTCAACTATAAAATGTACTTCTACTTGTAAACTTGTTTTTACTACTTTAGTAAGGTGTTTTTAGAATGTAGGGCCTGTTGATCACGTGGTTAGCAAGCCACAGTCTCTCTTCTTTCTTTCAATATTCTCGTTAAAATAGCCTGTCGAGCTTAGTTTAGATGCTTTTTATAAAGGAAAACACCCTTATTATGAATATATTCCTGTGTCGGACTTTACTAACACACTTAAACAAAGATTAACGAACTTGGTGTGGGGTTTGAACCCGCAACACTTATCGCAGTATAAAGCGGTGTTGCGACCGCTTAAACCACCATGTAATCCCTGCCTTAGCATTTTAGGTTACTTCTTAGCGTTTAAGCGTAATATTACCAATCTTTTTATCCTATCCATTTCATGGGCTTTATAAGCTATTCTTCCTCGAACTTTAAAGCTAAACAAAAATAAACAAACAATCGTGAGTTCATTACATAACTATTGTTTTTTCTATGGTATAAGAGGAGGGGGAGAGGGGGCAGTTGGGTATGTGGTTAGCCTGATGGTAAGTGCCAAGGTGACACTTACAACTCAAGAGTAACAATTGGCAATATGGAACATGTGAATTTCAAAAATAATAATGTACCCGTACATTCTCGAACTGCATGCCGTTCGATCTTGACACACATAAATGTTTCGGGTCAAGTATTTTTGAAACCTAAATAGGTAAGTTGATTTGTGTAGTCTATTTACAAGCTATATGTATGTACTCATTAAAAACTAGCTTTTGGCACACAGCTCCGACCGCGTTTATGTCGTTTCATAATCATTTTACGTATCGTACTATACTCACAAATAATGTGTTATTATTATATTGGCTCCATTCAAAATTTGTGGGACCAAAATATAATAATATAAATATAAATAGATGTGATGACATTCTTCTGAGTTGAGCAAAAGGCCCAAAAAATTTTATTAAGAAATATCAAGCCTAATAGTAGTCGAATAACTATGTCCAATGCGTAACATCAAACATTGGTTATATTTATATAGCGCACACTTCCCTCCGGTTTAAAGTTACAAAGTTCCGTTTCTTTTCATGGAATCAATGCCACCACATATTTCGGGAAAAAAAAACTTACAAAAAATATATTAAATAATTGCTCGTTTTGTGTTTGTGTGTTTGTAAACTAAACATTATCAGTTTTCATATCAGTTCAAATGTTATTTTGAACACATTTCAACATCATCCTTCATGTTCCAATAGTGTCCTAACATTTACAACTAATAGGTATTTTGTAAAGAAATAGATAATTTTTATTTATTCTTAAGTTTATCTACAGTTGTTACACATTACTTAAGAATTATACATGTACAATACATAAAATA
This sequence comes from Spilarctia lutea, assembly GCA_916048165.1. Taxonomy (NCBI): domain Eukaryota; kingdom Metazoa; phylum Arthropoda; class Insecta; order Lepidoptera; family Erebidae; genus Spilarctia; species Spilarctia lutea. The sequence continues at coordinate 24,159,213 of OU696470.1, read as the reverse complement.
TACCTAGGTGTACAACATTAACCGGCAAACACAACATTCATGTAAAACATTCGGATTCTAGTGTAAACAAATGCAAGATAGTATTATGGAGTATGGATGGTAGAGGTAAGGAGTATCATCTGTGTACATGAAAAGTGTCCGTTGAAATGCATTAAATTAGGGTGGCGCCACATTAGCATCAGAGTAAACTTCTTAAAATCAATACACACACTTTTTCATAAAATTGAATGATAAAAAATCAATAAACGTACTATTCACAGTTCAGAAAATAAAATATATTTACTACATTATTTTGTAATACGCAAGTAGTGACAATAATGTTAAATTTTTTAACTCGGCGTACTTCAATTCGTTCACAATTGCTACATTCATACCATACCCTGTGTCTACACCAGCGCCATTCTGGAAGGTTTTTGAACTGTTATTTACAGCTTATGCTGGACACTTTTTTCAATTTTCTACCATATGAGATAACACTCCTTATCTCTACCCTCCATAGATAGTATGTATTATGATACAGACTTCGTTAAAAAGAGTAAAAATAAACAGATCATAAAAGGAAGACAGAGACAAATAGTCATTTAAATAATTGTGTCTTAATTTAATTGGCCCACAGTTTATAAAACAAATATAATTAACACAGTTTAAATGAACTTCAAGTTATGAAATTTAATTAGTCAAATGTAAACGTATAAAATTATGAAGCCGGAGTTATTCTGATCACGTGTAATATTAACGTAATTTGTCGTTCTAAATCTAGGAAGGCAATAGTCTATTTTGGTATGTTTAACAAGATTTCATAGTCTAGTTTCACTCGATGATTAGAAACAATTACCGAGGGTAAGCAACGACGGCTCGGTCAGTACCTGGATGGGTGATCGCTCATGGCATGTTACCATTAGCGTCTCCGTGATTCGGAGGTCACATTAAGCAGTCGGTCCCGGTTGTTATCATAGGATAACAGTCGTGAAGTTTTGTTGGGAGGCCTTTTTAAAACATCCAACAGCAAGATTACGTAGTACGTAGCCACAACGTTGTCTTGCCAGTCTCCAACCCGCATTGGCCAGCGTGGGGACGTATGGCTTTAACCCTCTCCTGAGAGGCGACCCGAGCCCAGCTGTGGGACGTTATGGGTTGTTGATAATAACAAGAGTTCTGGATTAAATATTTTGAAGTTCTAAATTATTTATAATGCGAAATGGAAAAGTGCAAATGGTGTCGAGAATATTTTTTTAATTTTATTAAAAGGTATGTGGGGGAACGGGTATAATGTTCCACCCAACACAAAGGGAGGGTGAGACTGTTGTGTATGAGGAGATTGATAGTTTTGGTTTCGGCGAGTACTAGTTACATTGGCATAGGAATTAGAAATAGGAGTGTGGGGGGAACGGGTATCATGTTCCACCCAACACAAAGGGAGGATCCTCCGACCAGGCGAGGTGATCATGCCTGGCGGGCTACTGCCCAACAGTTGATGTTGGGATGTTGTATATATGCTAATCGGCGCGATAACTATTAATTTTGCGATTCAGGATTTGTAGTTACTCCGTGTAGTGCGTTACTTCGTAGTTCAGTGTATCTTCGGTAGATGGCGCTGTAGTAGGTGATGTTGTATGTGGAAGTCGCCACAGGTATTACAGCAACTACACGATACTAAAGACAACATACTCTGTCCTATTGAACTTCATTAAAATTATAGATTTATGTCTAAAAAGAAATATTACTGTACACATAAGGAATTGTCTATTCTGCCTTTGTGGCGAAGTGGTAGCGTATGCGACTGCTGTGCTTGAGGTCTCGGAAAATCCATTCAATTTTAATTTACTAAGTAAGTCCAGTAAGTCCAGTAAGTCCTCTTGATGCGACAACGTCTCAAGTCACTAACTGGACTTACTTCTGCTGTTAAAATTTTGTGCAACTAGGTTTTGCAATTACTCAGCAGAATTATTTATGACACTCAAAAGCATGTTAAAAAGAAATATATTTTGACTGTCATTTAACAATGACTATAGCGGACATAGTTTAAAGGAATCGTTCTTTTAGTACCATTGACTTTTAGTCTTTAAAATAGTCTCTAGTAATGATAGTGTGACTAGTGTCGTTGAGCAATTGCGTGGTACATTTCACGTGTAAATTGTATATGTAAAATGTTTTGCACTTATTACATGATAAAGAGTGCCACATATAGAGTGAAAACATAGATGGTACATAAAAACTTAAAAATGAAACGAAATCTTTTAGGTTTTCAGATTTTTCGGAGGTTTATTTGTTAAAATTTCATAATTATTTGTGGCTATTTGATTACTTTTGAAATAACTACCAGAACTCAACATTAAAAACTGTGAGTAAACTATAAATTACCCCTTTTTTCCTACCCTTAGGATAGCTTTTTTTTTAAATTTACATGGGACCAAATTCGAGGTATCTACCCTATTTAATAAAAAAATAATTATTAAAATCGGGCTACTCTGTAAAAAGTTATGCGTGGTTTTTCATAAAAAAATATACACATCGACTTGAGAACCACCTTCATTTTTTTTGTCGGTTAAAAATTAAATTGCTTTTATAGCAGAAGACAGTTATATATTCTGGTGTAGTTTATAATACTCTTAAAGTGTATAACGTTTTAAAATATGTTTACTATTAAAGTCAAAATTGGGTTACATAATGGAAAAATTGTTCATTTGCTTTTTGACAGGGAACAATACGAAATTCGTTCAATACATTGTTATCAGTGTTATCTTACGAAACTGAGGTCTTGTGCTAAGTCTAAGTTGTAAGCCTTCATTATTACCCATTACTTGCTACTTAACATACCATTACAATGTTACAATATCCAGTAATTAACTGTGTAACGATGGTCTATAATAATCCAATGGTTACGTGAACTTAATTGCCACATTCCCACCATAGATTTTCCCCCTAACAGTTAACAAATACTAGAAATGTCGAGTAAGGAAACAGTAACATCAGAAGGGTTTTATGGATACAAATTTTGTCGTGCACATTCTTGTCTGTGTGGTGACAGATTAAGAATACAGTGTGTTATCTCAACTGACACACATGGATGTCGTAACAACGGACTAAGGGCTAACGACACAACTTTAGTTCAAGAAGAAGGAAAATTTTAGATTAACTCTATAACAACCCGACTCGGCGGTGACTCTTTGTTCTAAGCAGTGCCTTATATACGATATCAGTGACGATATAAGCATAACTATCGGTGAAAATGCCAAGTCCTTTTACTACAATTTGTCAATTTCATAATCATCTATCTACTCGAGTAATACCGTAATTTTTTACTTTTACTTGATTGAATTTAAATTGACTGCCTTGTTGGTCTAGTGGTTGGTGTAAGCAACTGCCGATCAAGAGGTCTCGGTCTCGGGTTCGATTTATGGGTCGGACTGCTGTAGGGTTTTTCTTACAAAACATTCTTTATAGCAGCCCGGAGTATGCCAGATGACTGTATTACCCGCCCGTGCCTCAGAGAGCACGTTAAGCTGTCGGTCCTGGTTGTCATGAACATCTATGGCAATTGTTATTGGGAAGTCTGTGCCCTCAAATATACTGACAATTACTTCAATCTTTGAATGCAGTTCAGTCTCAGGGATGCGGCGGTCCGATGCCAGTCGCTCCGTGAAAAAACCTATATTTACCTAAAACCGGTTACACTAGTAGCCGACCCTAAATAATCTTGGGAATAATAAAGGCTAGGAACATGATGACTTGATTGATTCTAATTGTGAACGGAGCAATACAAAACTAAACTCAACAGAAGTTTCTGCATTTCTGCAGTTGTGTACTTAATTGGCACTGATTTATTAATAAATCATCTCTTCAAGGAACATAGTACATACACATAGTATATACATTTCTGATCATTCTGCATCACCCCAAGGTCGACTAGTAGAAAATGCCTACGGTATTAAGACCGTTTGTGCAACAATTATGCATGAAGTAAAGTAAATGAAGAAAAAATAAGTAAATAAATAGTGAGTAGCTCACGAACGACTGTTACTAGAATTGTAAAGTCAACCTTAAAACAAATATTTGGAAATTGAATCCTTGAAATTACACCTTATCGCTACAGTTTTGTGTCGCCGATAAGTAGTTATTGAGGTATACTGAATTTTAATTGATGTAAACCTTCAGATCACGTGACCTTGTGTTGGCATAAAATAGCCCTGACCGATTTTTTAACAATGCTTGTGTAATTACAATTCACGATATTATCAGTTTTGTTTTCTTTCGAGTCATCTCTTAAAATATACCACTTCCATGCAAAATATCATCAAGTGTTCCTCCATGTTACCTGATTACGTGAGAAATCATTATCATGTCCTGCTGAACATAGGCCTCTTTTAAGAAGCTTCTTTATACTATATCACGACATTGACTGGCGTTTCGAGTACGATGGAGATACTTTAAAAAATATCTTCAGTGGCGTTATTCGTAATAGATTAAGCGGTACATATAAAATGGTACGTAAGTAAAAAACGTAAAAGGTATTCAATATGGAGTATTATTTGTTATTTTATGTTTTTTTTGTTGATTGAATAGTGGGCAAACGTACAGACGCATCACCTAATGGTACGCGATTATCACAAGTGCGATGCCGGAATTTGAGGGATGGGAAGAGGGACGGGGAGGGGTTTGTCGTATAGGCCTCCGGTATTTCACTCACTCGGTAAAACACAGTGTATGCACTATTTCACACTGGTTTCCTGTGAGGCCGTGGTCCGGCCCATTCATGCTGAAGCGTGGCTCTCCCACGGTGAAAAAGCAAGCTTATGTGTTCCTTTAGAAGCCTACTGGCTGAACGCCTTAGAGCCTTATGAAGACAGTTGTTGGCCTTCTATTGGCTGAACGCCTTAGAGCCTTATGAAGGCACTTTTTGCCTCTATTGGCTGAACGCCTTAGAGCCTTATGAAGGCACTTTTTGCCTTCTATTGGCTGAACGCCTTAGAGCCTTATGAAGGCAGTTTTTGGCCTTCTATTGGCTGAACGCCTTAGAGCCTTATAAAGGCACTTTTTGCCTTCTATTGGCGTGGGAGAGCCGCGCTTCGGCATGAATGGGCCGGCTCGACCGGAGTGATACCACGGCCTCACAGAAAACCGGTGTGAAATAGCGCTTGCGCTGTATTTCACCGAGTGAGTGAGGATACCGGAGGCCCATACCCCAACCCCTCCCTCATTCCCCCTCCCCATCCCCCAAAGGTCGGCAACGCACTCGTGACGCCTCTGTTGTTGCGGGTGTCCATGGGCGGCGGTAATCGCTTACCATCAGGCGATACGCTTGCTCGTTTGCCACCTATTACATAAAAAAAAAAAAAAAAAAACAAACACCTTAGAGCCTTATGAAGGAAGTTTGTGCCTTCTATTGCGGTGACAACGAAAAGTAAGACTACATAGTGTCACAACTCCTATTCATACCGTGACTCTCGTAAGAGTTGACTAAGGGAGCAGTCTACAAAGAACAACAGCACTGCAGAAAGGAAATTTGACACAGACACAAACATAAAATACAAATCAACTGTCTGACCAGCGTGGCATAGTAAGCCTAAACCCCCTTACTAAGGTGGGTAAGGGTATGTTTAACAGTTGCTTATTATTTCATACATCTGACTAGGGATGTTGCGGATGCCAATTTTTTCACATCCGCGGATGCGGATGCGGATGCGGATTTTTAAAGGCTCACATCCGCGGATGCAGATGCGGATGCGGATGTTTAAAATACTATAAAAATACAGTTTATGAATATCGAATTAAAACAATTACTTTATAAAGTAATTGTTAACATTTTATTAGGGAGCGTTCAAGTATTACGTAACGCAACTTTTGAAGATTTTTGAACCCCCCCTCCCCCCTGTAACGCATCGTAACGTTTTACGAAACACCCCCCTCCCCCCCAAAATTGCGTTACGTAATACTCGAACGCTCCCTTATATGTTCTATAAATATTTTTTTATTTTTTAGTTTTTCTTTAGCCGTTTTCCAAATTTCATTGACATTTTTTTGTCACAGTTGCGCTGGCAAGTTAGCATGAGAGCCTTTATAGGCCGAGAACAGCTGATGATACTAATCTCCCTCTTTTGAGGACATTACAGTATGAACACTATGAACTCACTTTAATAACACCAACTGACTACAGCAATTTGCTTCTGCATAAACACTAACGAAAACAATAAATAACGTACAATTTAGGAGTTTTAATTCCTCATAATGACTTTGACTATTTTTTTATTTAAAAAAAGAAACAGTGTTACGTAACGTGTTATAAGAAAGACCGGGAGGGGGCCCCTGTAACGCATCGTAACGTTTTACGAGAACCCCCCTCACCCCCAAATTGCGTTACGTAATACTTGAACGCTCCCTTATTGAAAATTAAAATTAACTATAATGCTCTTATTTTTTTAAATTATGTAACAACAAATGTTCGTATTAGTAAATGAAGTTAAAAATAGGAGCATTATTCTTAATAAAAAGTAATATTGCCGCCTTTTCTGATTCAAGGCGTTTACGGAGAGGAACATCAATAAAACCAACGCTACTAAACAGTTGTTCACTAGGAATACTGCTGCTTAAAAATCTTCGCGCGGAATCAGTAATTTTCATTATTTTAGGCCCTTCGGCATTGGTATTAGGAGAACCAGGCAAAATTATTGTCAGTGTTTATTATAATCAAAATGTTTGGTGTTTAATTGGTCATTAACGCTTAAATTAAATTCGCTGGCCCCGCCCAATTTCTTTCTTGTCTCAACTTGTATTACAGTCTCATCCGCATGAACATCCGCATTGATTATTGCGGATGCAGATGCGGATGCAGATGTCCAAATCCATGCGGAAGCTCCGCATTTGCGGATGCGGATGCGAATATTCGCAACATCCCTACATCTGACATACAACGCCATCTAGTCCCAAGCTAAGCAGAGCTTGTACTATGGGTACTAAACAACTGATATATATATATAGTGTTTCACTACGTAGGATGGATACCGGGGGCCAATACCTCATCACCCAAAGGTCGGCAACGCACTTGTCACGCCTCTGGTTTTGCGGGTGTCCGTGGGCGGCGTTATCCCTTACCATCAGGTGATAAGTCTGCTCGTTTGCAAAAAAAAATGGTTATGAAAAACGGAGACCCCGACACCACGGTCCCAAGTCGGTTGATGCATTAGTTATACACTTGCATAACCCTGGCATCCTTATCCGGACCCTGAGTATCAATATATGTACTTTAAAATTCTGCAATCGAGCGATGTCCTAATAATATAAACGGAGCCTTAACGGGCGGAAGTGCCGAAGTCCTGGAGCTATAATTCGGTCATCCACCTCGTCCGTTCTCTGATTGATCGAATATATTTGCGAGTCCGTTACGAAAAAAAAAATCTGTCTGGCCTCATAATCGTATTCGCAGGCATGACAAAGTAGTAAATGGTTAATTCAAGTAAAGGTCATTGGTTATCGCTACTTGTCTTACGATTGATATTACGACTGTAGGGACCGCGATGAATTTGTTTCGATTATGTGATATTTTATTTTAGTATGTTATGATATATGATTCACAATTCAAAAGTCGGCCAAGTGAGTCTCGGACTCGCGCAAAAAAGGTTCCGTACCATTCCATCCATACAAAAAAAAAGAGCAAAAATGAGCAAAATAATCACGTTTGTTGTATCGGAGCCTTCTAGTATTTGTTGTTATAGTGGCAACAGAAATACATCATCTCTGATAATTTCAACTGTCTAACTACATATCACAGTTCATGAGATACAGCTTGGTGACAGATGGACAGACGGACAGCGAAGTCTTAGTAATAGGGTCCCGTTTTACTCTTTGGGTACGGAACACTAAAAAATATTAAATGTATAGCAGAAGAATGACCAAACAAGATATTTGTGGTAACATAATTTATAAAACAAATATTATACATTTTAAAGTATATATTTTAAAATTGTTAGTGAAAAAAATGGTCATTCTGTAGCGAGGCGATAGGGCGATGCCAGCATGTGCCTCAGCGTTCCTTAATTAAAAGATGTTACGCTTTTTCGTGTACCTATGGATGAATGATGATGATGAATAAAAATATAAGCGAGTAGAGTGACAGCGCGGACAGTTTCCACATACATAACTATTGCCATTCAAGTCAGGAGGCAAATTTAAATAGTTTTAATAGCATACATATATATCCTAATAAATCTAAAAATGTGTGTCAAAATATCACAATTAATGCGTCCGCATCAACATTTACGCAACCACGTTACGGTGTATGAAGTGCTACAAAAACAACCACGTAAAATTGACAAATTAATGTCAAACTACGGTTAAGTGTGAAGGAAATCGAAAACAGCTGTGCCTTACCAAGGCCGGACATTATTCATTGTTTTGAACAGATAGTACAACTATGTTATTTTTCGTTTTTGCAAAATCATCTGAATCGACAATAAGACGATTGGGGTCAATGAACGGTCACATACCTGTAAGTATTTTAGTGACTAGGTGGCACGTTGTTTAGATGAACATGCGGATATGGTGTTCTGGTTTTTATGTTTATACAAATATACATGTATAACAGTATAAAAAGCGAACAAGACCACTTAGCAATTTAAGTTGTCATCTCTCTAGTGACAAATTTTGCCGTAATTTTGACTACTAACCTATGTTACTCTTATACTCATTTTGTTGAATTCATTTTATGCAAAACTGATGTTCTAGAGTTGCTAGAAGCTGTAAAGTAATGTAGATTCTTGTTTGTTTTCAAATCGACCAGTCGGTGTCCACTACTAAATAAAAGTCTTCCCCAGGCAGCGCTAACTACCCCGGTAATATTTGCTTGAGAATTAGAATATTTAAAGTAAATACAAAATCTAAACATTCTATAACATTCCAATTACTTCAACAGCTCAACAGGTCGATGACCTTGGTCGTCGAAGTATGAAATTGAACAAGATCTCGATGTTCAACCGTACATATGTCAATCAGTTTGAATTGGATTAAATTTAATTTTAAGTAAATTATATGAAAAGGATTTCATTTTCGACAGCAAAACGTATGGACAGAATTACAGCGAGCTAAGCGTCCCTCCGACCATGGCCGTCGCCAGAATCATTTTCAGGGGGATGCATCTACATCTACACATACTATTAATCATAAAATATATAATTACGTTAGGTTTTACCGATGAAATTGCTGTTTTCTTGTGAAATAACTGTGCAAGTTTGTGTGAAAGCAAGTGCGTCTCCTTCATCCCCTCCAGCGTCCATGCCGCGCGTTTCTGATTCATTTAAGCCTTAAATGAATCAGAAACGGTTCCGTCAAGTCTTTTTGGGACTAAATATATCTATCGATGATGTCTAAAAAAAGCTTTCCACGCATAATATATATTGGTCTAGCGGTTGGCCTATGCGACTGCTGATCATGAGGTCTCGCGTTTGAATCCCGGGTCGTGCCAAAAAGTGTTATTGAGTTTTTATGGCTATAGAAATGTTTAATAATAGCTCGGAGTTTGAAAGTTGGTTTAGCCCTCGTGCCTCGGAGATCACGTAAAGCCGTTGGTCCTGCACCAAATACAGTCGAATTGAGAACCTCCTCCTTTTTTAAATTCGGTTACATATGAGTAGAACGTTTAAGATTTTTAATCTACATGTACAGAGCCAAGCTCATTATATCATAGACCGTATGGCACATATCTTGAGAGGTTTCTTATAAAAATGCAAGTTTGTTCAACCGGTATTTGTTGATGCTACATCGTATGTACGGAGTTACATACTAGTATTATACTGGATTTTTCCCGCGTCTCAGCTCGTGCGTGTGTTGGTTATTGCCTTAAAAATTAGTCTATGTTATTCTCCAAGAATTTAAGCATCTCCATTTTAATTTCATTTAAATCGGTATAGCGGTTTAGCCGTGAAAACGTAATGACTAATGATAGACAGAGTTACTTTAGAAATTGTAAAATTGGTATGAATTATTTTATTGTAGCAAATACTATTGTTTTAAGATAAGCCTGTCATGGCTCCCAAAAGGTACTATGTATAATGTGTTTACTTGCATATAGTAATTTTTCTTTTAATGATTACTGAAGATTCTCGAAAATTTCAAACTATCGTCTGTGTTGTCTTCCTAATTTATAGACATACTTAATGAGCCCCGCGGCGCTACCCGTAGTACAACAACAACCGCGGGGAACGTCCCTGGGCAAAGTTAGTTCAAAAAAAGTAGCCTAAGTTATTCCTTTTATCATCAACTATATGCCACTGAAAGTACAGTCAAAATCGGTCCAGCCGTTCCAGAGATTAGCCGGCACAAAAATACAGATAGACAGCAAAAAATTAAAAGTTGATAGTTCGGTATATGTACCGTGTATACATACATAAGCATTTAGTAAAAAGCAGTTATTTTAATATTACAAACAGATACTCCAATTTTATTTATTTTTATAGATACATTCAGCCTAAACTGCTGTGGTACTAGTAAGCATCCAATTTACCATTTATAGGTAGATATAACTAGCTGACCCACGCAACCTCGATTGCGTTTTATATTGTCCGTGCCGTGAAAACTTTCCCCCGTTTTTGAAACATTCTTCATTGATGCTCCGCTCCTATTAGTAGTAGCGTGAGGATATATAGCCTATAGCCTTTCTCGATAAATGGACTATCCAACACCGAAAGAACAAACACATTACAAAAATTTTAAAAATATATATTTTGGTATGTGTACCGTATATACATACATATGCATGTAGTAGAAAGCGGTTATTTTAATATTACAAACAGACACTTCAATTTTATTTATTTGTATAGATAAGAAATTAACGATTGTATGAAAGTTTGTAATTAGGAACAAGAAATAAGAATAAACCACGCGAGCGGAACCGTGTACTACAACTAGTCTTGTTCGACATCAGAATTCTGATTGAGAAAGAGTTATCACCTTATCACAGTGACAAACATTGACAATACTTAAGGGAATTGTCGCAATCACCGTGGTAAGATTGATAAGTGATCGATATGATTAGGGGATATATGTCTCAGTTGACTGATATAGTGAAGTAGGCACTCCTTGGACGCTTACATTTGACAGTCGGAATGTGTACAGACGAATGACCTTGCATTCTTGTAAGTGAGTGCTATAGCTTGAGATTAAAGTAATCACTTTAATCTCAAGCTATGTTTGAGTTTAAAATGATTTTTGCAGTAGATTGAGTGATAAAAATTATGTTTCCGATTGAGGAATCAATATTGCAATGCTATATGATTGTTTAAATCTATACTAATATTATAGTAGTTTGTTTGTTTGTTTGAACGCGCTAATCTAAGCAACCGCTGGTCCGATTTGAAAAATTATTTCGGTGTTGGATAGTCCATTTATCGAAGAAGGCTATAGGCTGTATATCATCACGTTAATACTAATAGGAGCGGAGTACCAATGAAGAATGTTTCAAACGGGGGAAAATTATCACGCTACGGGCAATTGAAGACGCAAACGAGGTTGCGTGGGTTAGCTAGTCTTTACTAATATTATAAAGCTGAAGAGTTTGTTTGTTTGTTTGAACGCGCTAATCTCAGCAACCGCTGGTCCGATTTGAAAAATCCTTTAGTGTTGGATAGTCCATTTATCGAAGAAGGCTATAGGCTGTATATCATCACGCTAATACTAATAGGAGCGGAGTACCAATGAAGAATGTTTAAAAAACGGGGGCAAATTTTCACGCTACGGGCAATAGAAGATGCAAACGAGGTTTTGTGGGTCAGCTAGTTGTGTATATGTATAGGCTAAAAACCTACTTTAGCTACGCTGAAGTTCAGGAGTGGTCTGTTAAAGGCTTTTGATTAAACAAAAGTAAAACGTAAATGTATATACATAATATTTTATACGTATTTATATATGTGTGCACAATTGATGAATTCATGTGGATCATAGTACTAATTGATCTTTCGAATTGATAATAATAAAATTTTCAGTTAACAAATCGTTGAATCCGTGCAGACACAACATACAAATATTGAAAAATTTTAAAGGAAGGTAACATAAACCGGAATAATTTACTTAAAAGTTAAATCGTGAGCTATAATATAAATTTAAATTTGCTGGTTAACGTATTAATCGTTTTCTAACACATTATATATAAATATTATTGTGCATATAGCCTTGATTAAACAGAGCGTAGTTTGGTACCTATATCGGTAGGAAATTAATAAAATAAAACTATATGAAGATTAAAACTCAAATGAACATCGAATATTTTATATACTTTTCCGGTGTTTAGATATTTATATTTGCGCCAACCACGCAAGACTTAGATTTTAGTTAATCAATTATGCGAAAAACAAAAAACGACCTCGATTGTTTTATAAATGTCTACATCGTTTCTATAATGACTTTATAAGTCGCAACTTCATAGAGATTGTAATTGATTATATCCACAGAGTAGAAAACTACACGCATTACGCATTACATTTTTGTTTGTTTTTAATTTGCTCTTTTATTTATTTACTAGCTGACCCACGCAACCTCGTTTGCGTCTTATATTGCCCGTAGCGTGAAAATTGTTCTCCGTTTTTTAAACATTCTTTACTGGTGCTCCGCTCCTATTAGTAGTAGCGGTATGATATATAACCTATAGCTTTCCTCGATAAATGGACTATCCAACACCGAAAGAATTTTTGAAATCGGACCCGCGGTTCCTGAGATTAGCGCGTTCAAACAAACAAACTCTTCAGCTTTATTATTAGTATAGATTATTGGTATAGATTTATTTGTACAACCAGTTGCTGTTACAATACATCTTATGTACATAGAAAACAGTAGATTCACTAAGCACTAGTTGAAATATACAACATTTTAAGGTGATACAATGCGCATGAGCAATGATTACATGTATTACCTCTAATACCACTGATAACAAAAACGAATCTACTAGTTTGTCCATATTCGCTTACAGCAATAGCTACTTATTCATAAACAAAGTTCTGCAAGCACAAAAAGGACGGTGGAGGGGAAAATCAGTCAGAAACGTAGTCCGGAGAGTCATCTGCTTCGAGTACGGGCAAGGAGGACTCAGCAAGGTCGGACTGAACCACCAACTTACAGAAAATCAATTATAAAGACATGTCAAATGAGTGAGTGAGATAAAACCTACTACATAATTATAAAAATAAGAAAGTTTATGAAGATCAATTGATGTTTGTTACTCTCTCACGCAAGCGGTACTGAACGGATTTATACGAAACTTTACAAGTAATCCTACTACTATTATAAAGGCGAAAGTTTGTAAGTATGGATGTATGTATGTATGGATGTTTGTTACTCTTTCACGTAAAAACTACTGAATGGATTTGAATGAAACTTTACCACAATATAGCTTATACATCAGAATAACACATAGGCTACTATTTATAAAGATATAGCTTCGCCTCGCGGCGTTGCCCGCAGTTATCATCGTACCGCGGGTAGCACCGCGGGGTTCAGCTAGTATACCATACAACAGAATAACACATAAGACTTCTTTTTACTGCGATATATATATACGGGGGAATCCGCGCGCAAAAGCTAGTAAATATTGTTATAAAAACAATGTTTTAAAATTGCACTGATTTAATAAGACTATGTACATGATTCTTTGGAATTGAAAGTCTGTGTTGTTAAAAGATTTGACGACCCCGTAATAGCCCTTTTATTTTTACAACAATGAAGGAATTGAATCCCGGTCTGCATCTAGTAGACTCTTTAGTGAATTTTAAGACACGACTTTCTGGAACTCTGAAAACGTCGGAATATTACTGTTATACTGTTTCTTGCTCATAATGACCTACATCGATTGTCCCGAGTTGCTGAATGAAGTAGAAATTTAAAATTATTATTAGTTAACCTTTCATTAATCTAAAAAAAGACAACTCCCACATTAGGCATAAACATCCTGTGTCGTGGGGGACTTTACAAACATACATGAAACGGACACAAAGAACATCCAGACTCGGGACAACAATTCGTGGATCACACAAGGTGTTGTACCGCGTGGGATTTGAACCCACGACACTTGGCGCAGTAGCAAGCGGCATGGCGACCGCTGAAACCACTCGACCAACCGTGCAGGCAAATTCCAGTCATACATTACGCCATGATCCATTTTTCTTAACACCAGTAGTTGCTACTAGGTATACTTTATCGCTCTTGTCATATTTATAACGATTTAATACGCAAGCATGACCTTGACATTTTTGTTATGCCTGTATCAACTAAGAGGAGCCGACTGCACTCAATGTCGTTTTGAAATCTAGAAATATTTATTGAAACTTTATTGAATTTAAATTCATGTTGGGCATGTTGATTGGCAGGCACTATTTTTGTTTTTATTTTTTACTATTAACTGTCTCGTTGGTTTTGCGGTTGACGTATTCGACTGCCGATCAAGAGGTCTCGGGTTCGAATCCCGGGTCGGGCCTAAAGTGTTATTCAGTTTTTCTGATTATAGAAATACTTAATAACAGCTTGGAGTTTGAAAGTTGGGGTCTGAATCCCTGTGCCTCGGCAAGCGCGTAAAGCTGTCGGTCCTGCGCCTGATCTCTCCCTGATCGTGTCGTTAACCGTCCCATCGGATTATGATAGAGAGGGAACAGAGAGTGCACCTGTGTTTGCGCACACACTTGTGCACTATAATGTCTCCTGCGTAGTTGGCTGGTCTCCGTTAAGACCGGCTACCGTGGCCGTTATCGGCTAGGAGAACATTATTACTACTATTTTTAAAAACGGACTCAACTTCATATTTACTGCTAATATTCACACTCCAAATTGCTGAGATCGTCAGAGAACCTGACATTGAAAATGCCTGGACATAATACCAAATTCCTCGACCACTCCTTCACTGCCCAAGCAGTTCGTTTGTGGAACGCCTTACCAATAACAATAAGACGTCCGCAGACATTAACTGCATTCAGGAGACTGGTGAAGGCATATTACCTGGGAGACCTCAAAGACTCGTAACCGACCTTGCACTGAATTAGGTCTCAAATTCCCCCTGTAGTTTGTATGGAATATCTATTAATTAATATTTCTACGTACTTATTTATTTATTTAATTATCATCCACACTAAATGTTACTATTACTTTATATAACATGTAGGTATATGTAAGTACTTCTTTTTCTTATTAACTTTTTATACACTAGCCACTACCCTAAACTTTCCACGTCTATCTTTCTATCCAATGGTTGCCTGTAAGAGATTGCCTTCGAGCGATAATACCGCCAATTGTACCTCTTAGCTTTAGTTACCCTTGTTAATTATCTGGTGTACAATAAAGCGATTATTATTATTATTTTTTGTTTCACCTTAGAGTAAAGGATTTCTTTTCTAAACATTTAACTCATATGTGTGCAGACTGGAGACTTGATAATAGCGATTTACTGCTACTGTTATGACCTACGTTAAGCGTATTGCTGTAAGATTCCCTAAGATTAATATAATAAAAAGAAAGATAAATGTTGCGTCATACAACCTTGACCTACTCAAGCCGCAATAACATTACCTAAATTATCGGTATTAGCATTATTACCTCATCGTATTTACTAATCTTTCAAATATAATAGGTCTTTACCTATGAAATTGCGTTTCTTTAGTACTGGTCATTTCAAATAAAAAAAAGTTTGTAATGGCTCTGTATTCTAAATTCAAATTAATTTTGTTTTAAAACCATGACATTCTATTTACAAACTCAGTCTTTTGTTTTTTGATTAGCGTTGTATTTTCATTACATTTGAACATTTTTCGTCATAATGGATACTTTAAAAATTCGTGTAATTATGGAATATGAGTTCCATCGTGGCACCAACGCGACACAAACGGCACGTAACATCAAAAACGTTTACGGAGAGAACTGTACAAACGAACGCACAGCCCTTTATTGGTTTTCCCGGTTCCGTTCTGGAAATTTTGACTTGAAAAATGAAGATCGTGGTCGTCCGGAGACTTTGGTTAACAATAATGAATTAAAGGCGATTGTGGAAGCTGACGAAACTCAATCTACAGCTGAGCTAGCAGCAGCTTTTAATGTAAGCATCAAAACAATATTGATCCATTTGCGACAAATTGGCAAGGTAAAAAAGCTTGATAGATGGGTGCAGCACGACCTTAACGATCGCCAGCGCAACGTACGCGTCGAGACCTGCCTTTCGCTGCTCAACAGGCAAAGAAATGAAGGAATTTTGAAACGAATAGTTACGTGCGACGAAAACTGGATTCTGTTCGGCAATCGAAAGCGCTCAGCAAGTTGGTTAGACCCTGGTTCAGCACCAAAGCAATGCCCTAAACCAAAAATGACCCCTAAAAAGGTGATGGTCACTGTTTGGTGGTCTAGTGCGGGTGTGATTCACCACAGCTTTTTACAAAACGGCATGAGCAATAATGCAGATGTGTACTGTGAAGAACTGGAGAGAATGATGGAGAAGCTTGCACATCTGCAACCAGCTTTGGTCAATCAGTCGTCCCCACTGCTCCTTCACGACAACGTGCGACCCCATACTGCGCAACAGACAGTCTCCAAGCTGCAAGAGCTGGGGTTGGAAGCTCTCCCTCATCCGCCATACTCACCAGACCTTGCACCTACCGACTATTACTTTTTCCAAAATTTAGACAACTTTTTAGTGGGTAAAAAATTCAATTCCCGAGAGGCAGTACAAAATACCTTTGAAGAGTTTGTTGCCTCCCGTCCAGCTGATTTTTACAAGAAGGGCATCAATAAACTGCCAATGAGTTGGCAAAGATGCGTCGATTGCATGGGTGATTACTTCGAATAACAGAAATAAAAAAGTTTGAAAAAATAAGTACTTTCAGTTATTGCATACAAAACGGCAATTTCATAGGTAAATACCAAATATAAGCAATATTCTTGCTTATTTCAGTTAACATGCATTGGTCTCCTCTTAGCTTAAGATTTTCCTAATGTGTAGTTTCTATTTTATAAATAAATAAATAAATATTCCGGACATCTAAAACACAACGCCATTTAGTCCCAAGCTAAGCAGTGTGAGTGTCTGTTTGTAATATTAAAATAACCGCTTTTTAATCAATGCCTATACCTGTGTATACACGGTACATACTCGTATACCAAAATATTTTTTTTTTAATTTTTGTCTATTTCTGTTTGATCCGTATAATCTCTGGAACGTCTCAACAGATTTTAATGGGACTTGTACTGGTGGGTAGCTGATGATACAAGAAGTAGCTGCAGCTAGTTATCACATCAAAATATTCGAATTAAAGTAATAACTGTAGAAGAATGTTGACCTTAACAGTTACTTAACAAATGACTGTCTTGGTGGCGCAGTGGTGGTGAATGCGACTGCTGTGCTTGAGGTCTCGGGTTCAAATCCTGGGTCGGACCAAGTGTTTGTGTAATCTACAAATATATGTTTCGTAGTTTGGGTGTTTTCTATGTATAATATGTATGTATTTACAAAAAAAAAGTATATATGTAATATATGTATTCATATCAGTTGTCTAGTACACCCATAACACAAGCTCTGCTTAGCTTGGGACTAGATGGCGTTGTGTGTTTAGATGTCCGAAATACTAAATATTGAAATATATATTAATTATATAACAAAATATTTTTCTCCAATCACCGTTATTCGTCCCCTTTAATTGTCTCAAATTCGTCTTTCAATTTTTGTTCTTCCTATCCATTGTATTCATCAACACTTGTACAAAGACAAACGATTAAAAAGTGTGAGTAAACATGCAACCAGACCCTTTGTGTTTCGTGATTGACGTACCGTAAAACTTTTTCTATGCCAAGGCATTTGATATACATACATATTAAGTTGTTCCGCACCGTTGACCACCACTGAGTCTTACATACGAAGTTGAATCGCCTGGATCCGGTCTGGATGAGTCACGACCACCTGGCGGAGTGGCTGATAAAAAATACTGTACCTCGCAAATGGCAAATTGTTTACATCGCCGACGAACCGTAGTTCTATGAATATTTAAATTGTAGTAAAAATTGTACTTAATCGTGTTGAGGAAAAGGTTTTTGAACTTGGTTATTTACCGGCTTATGCATATTTGTAATGGTTGACATAGTTTTTTTTTTTTTGGGGCAAACGAGCACACGTTATCGCCTGATGGTAAGCGATTACCGCCGCCCATGGACACCCGCAACACCAGAGGCGTCACAAGTGTGTTGCCGGCCTTTGAGGGATGAGGAAGGGGAAGGGGGAAGGGGTTGGGGTAGGGCCTCCGGTTTCCTCACTCACTCGGTGAAACACAGCGCAGGCGCTGTTTCACACCGGTTTTCTGTGAGGCCGTGGTATCACTCCGGTCGAGCCGGCCCATTCATGCCGAAGCATAGCTCTCCCACGGTAAAAGTTATGCCATGTATTAACTTTAGTATTCTTGTTCTAGATAATATGTTTATTTTATTTAACGACGGTTTATATAACCTGTGGTTATTAGTACTAAAACAAACTAATATGAACTTGCCCTAGTCACTATAATATTCGATCGTTTTAATTGTCGAAGTTTCTTATGGTATTTTTAACTTTTAAACTGTCATATTCTACAATACTAATCATAGAAACAATAATAGTATATACTAGTGGTCGCCAAGTGGTTGAAATTCGACCATAATTCAATTGGTTTTCCTTCCTTTTTACCCGACTGCGAAAGAAAGAGGGTTATGTTTTTGGAGTGTATGTGTATGTATGTATATTTCTTTGGCACGCCCCAGAAACTAAACGGTTTGTCGTATTTTTACGTGAATGGTGCCAAAAGATTCGTCTTAGTCGTGAGTGTGACACTGGGTAGGTATATCAAAATTAAAAAAAAACATGAATTTAATAAAGACGGCAGATACTGACGCAGCCGGTTTGAAAAATAATATTATTCATGACTTGTTTAGATTTTTGCACTGATTACACGTATAAACTTTAACTATGCCAAATTTCATACTCCGCCTTTCGCAAAATGTTCGTAAAAAGATTACACTTTATTATATAGACTAGCTGACCCGCGAAACCTCGTTTGCGTCTTCTATTGCCCGTAGCGTGAAAATTTTCCCACGTTTTTGAAACATTCTTCATTGGTGCTCCGCTCCTATTAGTATTAGCGTGATGATATATAGCCTATAGCCTTCCTCGATAAATGGACTATCCAACACTGCAAGAATGTTTTTAAATCGGACCAGCGGTTCCTGAGATTAGTGCATTCAAATAAACAAACTCTTCAACTTTATATAATATCCTCAAAAGATTTACTTTGAAATAAGTAGGTGGTCTGAAATTCTTAGTTGATCACAATAATGGGTATAATTGGTTTGATCAGTGAACGTGATAGCATATTTTTCGCAACATCGAATAATCGATTACTTGGTCGGGGGACGGGTAACAAGTTTGTACACGGTTTGTAAGAAACAATCGATGAAAAGGTTTACGATGATACGTCGTTGAAAAGTTATTTATGTATATAGATTATTGTGTATATAAATAGGGAACAGTTCTAGATTTCTACACGGCCTAAAGTTTGGCTGGTATAGAATACCTATGTTCGCCGATGTGTACCTATACGTGCATAAGATGACATTGATAAGTAAAACCATAAGTATAAGTGAAGCAGACGTAGAATTGAGGATTGACTCTGGCAGGATGACGAGATTAATGATTTGTGATCTTAGTTTTCTCAGCAAACAAAACAAAAAACTTTAATCTTTACACAGTATAATATAAAATAGACTCGTTTTTGCTGTCTTTTCGCTTAGGTCTTTAAAGTACTCAACGGATTTTAATGCAGTTTTCAGCAATATATAGAGTAATTTAAGAGTAAAGTTTATACTCGTATGTGTATATACGAGTATTTCGAGTATTCTGAAGATTGCCGTGCGGGTACGGGTATTATAGCAGAACCAAAACTCAAGACCAACAATTTTAATAAGAGTTGTAAATAGTTAAACGAATATTCATATTTATGAACATTTAGGTCAATTTCATCCCCATCATCTAGATGGTTGGCAGTCCACAACTGTGCGATTTTCCTGAAACTTTCTGCCGCGCACAGCAAAACTGTGGAATGAGCTGTAGCCTGCGGTGTTCCCGGACCAATACGACCTTCAAACCTTCAAGAAAAGCGCGTACTCCTTCCTAAAAGGCAGACAACGCACTTGTAACGCCTCCGGTGTTGCGCGTGTCCATGGGCGGCGGTAATCGCTTACCACCAGGCGATACGTCTGCTCGTTTGCTCCCTATATAATAAAAAAAAAATTAGGTAATGAATAACCAGATATCGTGTAAACAATTACTTTATTGTTGCTTTGTGGACACGTCTTTATATAATGACATCAATCATTCAAAAAATTTCCCGTGGGAACAGTAAATCAACTACGAGAAGTTTTCACAAGTACAACTTCTGTAATAAATTGTAAGGATATAACAAGCGTCTACGAGCGTTGAATAATCGCCAGAGCTCGAATTTTGAAGCCTTTTTTTATTAAACTTACCAGTACAATACTTTTTTGTTTCAACCACTTATCAACTAATGTTCTTTTCTTCTAACCTTCACCAAGTCGCCGGACCACCTTGTGAAAGGAAAGGTATATTTCATATACCCACTTTGGATAAAATTGAGTCTATTACTCATTAACAAAAATGGTCGTAAACTGCAGATGGTACTTTGTCAAATTATATTAATTATAAGTACGGTTCTTTTAAAGTTTGATTAAAATACCTTTAAGCCTGGGGTTTTGTTCCATCGCTGACCACAGTGACCTCCAACCATACGAATGGCCCTTCCGCGGGCTTTACACATATAGGAACCTAAAAACTACCTACGTGGCACCTCTCATACAGAAGTACTCGTATAAACGTATTACACGTTACGTGACTCAGTTGATAAAACCTACAAACAAAGCTACTATGAATGATGATAGTCCACGTTTGAATGTAAGGTAATACACGCCAGCTAGTCGAGTTATACAAATCCCGATGTCTGTGTCAGTGAGCTTTGCACGCTGGTTGAATGCTAAAGCAGTCGTGACTGGTATAGAACAATCGTTGCTAGTGAGGAAACTATTATAACAGCGATGTCGATTACTGCCCCTCACATCGTAGACTAAGATCACGATCATGTAAAAATATACGGTATATTTATACTGTTTAAGTATTCGATAAAACTTTAATGTCTTGGGATGGAAACAATACATTTATTATATGTTTTTCTAAAATTTCTCTCTATATAAACTTTATTAAACAGAATCATGATCAGCCTATCGCAGTTCACTGTTCGCCATAAGCCTCTCCAATTGCACGCCACTTGGTTAGATCTTCGTCTTCTCGCATCCAACTCCTATCAGCTATTTTGCGCAAGTCATCACTCCACCTGGCCTGTGGGCGTCATACATTACGTTTGCGACTACGCATTCTCCACTCAAGAACATATTTTCCCCATCGGTTATAGGTTCTGTGGCTAGTGTGACCAGATCCGTAAGTGCCGACGTATCGTCTCCATGTGTCGTGACAGGTAGGACGCACTGATTAAATAGATTACTCTTAATGCTACAACGAACAGAAAAATTATGCCTTTCTCGTAGGTATTTTTAATTCATTCAGGTAGTTCAGAATCCCAGAGCTTCTGATCGTTGACTTTAGCGGCTAAAACCAATCTTTGTTTTGTACGTTTTTTCTCTACAAATTAAATATCTGTAAAGTATTATAACAACCCGTTCAACTTATTCTTTACAATTATATACCTACCTACGGTTTAACACACGTATGTATATCAAGAACGCGACGACCAGTTTTGGATCTTTATTGAAGGCAAAAAGGCCACATTTCAAATGTGAATACAACTTGCTAACAACAGTTTTTTTCGAACACAACATTATACTAAATATATGTCTGTAGCGCTTTGATAGTCAAAGAGGGTGCGTCCCTATTCTTCCTGTCGTGGGAAAGTGTAGACACGTTTAGTATATTTTAATAACTTAGCGAATATTTAACTCAAGTTTACCAACTGTAAAACGTTATTAAAATCTCTTCTTCTTTTGATGGAATGGCAACCAGCCGGATTACTCGGATCAGCTATTTCTGCCAATGTTAGGTTTTTATAGTTTTCAATTATAAGTCTCCGAGTCTTTAAGTCATCGTTGTGATGAAATTAATGATAAAAAATATATATAATGTGGATGACGTGAAATGGGGACCGTTTCCGAAAAAACAAAAAACGATCTATTAAAATCTCGTGTTTGTGCGAAAATTCATAATGACATTTTAATAATAATTAAATACGAACACGTTAAAGTAGTCAGACTTTTTAACTGATTTTATAACTAAACTAACCGAACCTCGCAAATTCGTCTGCGTCACCTATTGCACATGGTGTGATGTTATAACTGTGTGAGTAATGAATGAATGACTGGTTATAGTAAGCCAAGTTTGAAAGATAGACATTCAAATCGTACCAGTACCTCTTGGGATTAACGCGTTAAACCAAACAAACAAACTATTAACCTTTATAATATTAGTATAGATTATTAAACGACTCAAACTGCTACTAAAAAATTTGTATTCTTCGTTGGATCTACTATGATTGGTCCGATTTAGATTTTTTGATCACGGACTTTTGAATAATATCAAGGACGGGTACATTAATAAAATTCTCGTTTAGTTTTGTTTTCGTAATGTTTATATCTCACTGCAGAATATTTATTTGTACCTATATTTTTTGCAAATTGTTGCCGACCTAAATGTGCACAACCTCTAAATGTGATTATAAATATATATTTGCTTGTATCAAGTTTTCCTCCTATTTGAGTTACTATTGGCATTTACTTATATATTTATGTATTACATCACCTTCACTAACATTACAGTCATAGGAAAAAAGAAGTAAAATTTGAAACAAACAAACCCTATACCATTTCGTCCGGCCAGCTTTTGCTCTAATGCATAAGCTTGTAATGGTTGCCATAGTTTTTTTTTGGTATAGGGGATTAAACGAGCAGACGTTTCGCCCGATGGTAAGCGATTACCGCCGTCCATAGACACCCACAACGCCAGAGGCGTCACAAGTGCGTTGCCGATCTTTTATGAAGAAGTACGCTTTAAGTTAACGCACTAGTTTTCCCAAAACGGCCGAACAGCTTAAAATATTCGTGGTAATTCAGAGTGGTAGACACACGCTCTCGTACTCGTCGCTTCGATTCTTCCTTCCTGTGCCGAGCGGAGCGGAGCTTTGATTCCGGATCCAATACGGGTTACGTGAAAAAGCATCTCACTAGATCACCATGGTGACCATCACTCTTGATTCTGCTTATGTTTTCTATCAGGCAGAGCAGAGTGATTCTGGCGGCTTAACCATAAATATAAACGCTTAATTTCTATTGACAAAAAAAGATGAAATTGCGTGGGTCAACTAGTACCTTTATAAAGATAAAAAAAGAAGAGCATATTGTGCCACCTTTAGTCATAAAAGAAGAATTACAGGTACGCTACGTACCTATTAATAAGAAATAGCTTCTCTGACGTAATTGATTTCGATTTCACAGATATTGTGTAACCGATTTTGCGCTTTTTTTAATCTTACACGGATAGTAAGTAAATGTGAAGAAAATGAACAAGAATAAGCGATGAAAATGTTTTTCGTAAATCTAGGTTAGTTAAAATCAAACCGTCTCACATAAAAAAATGTAAGTGGTCGATAGAAAAATTGAATCATACATAAGTGTGATTTACTGTCCTTGACATAAACAGTAACAAAATTCGGACGCAAAATCTAAAATAAAAAATATGCAATATCTATACTAATCTTATAAAGCTGAAGAGTTTGTTTGTTTGTTTGAACGCGCTAATTTCAGGCAACGCTGGTCCGATTTGAACATTTTTTTCAGTGTAATAGGATAGTCCATTTATCGAGGAAGGCTATAGGCTATATTTCATCGCGCTAATATCAAGAGGAGCGAAGCACCAATGAAGAATGTTTAAAAAACGGGGGAAAATTTTCACGCTACGGGCAATAGAAGACGCAACGAGGTTGCTTGGGTCAGCTAGTTTAATATACACATCAGGATGAAATGAATTCATCCTCTCGAGTATATTATTTATTTTTATTATATTATTCTAACATTGTTTGATGTAAGCAAGTTGCCCTGGCCATATAAAACGAACCGCGAGTTTACACATTATTTTACGTACCGCGGTGGTCGGTTGTTAATTTAAAAAAGAAATTATTACATCCAAGTCTTTGTTTATACCTACATTTTTAAATTACAATTCCATGCGGCATGTTTACCAATAAATCTCCGAATCGAATGAATAATTTGCATGCGCCTCCAAACTCGGTATGTGAATATGCGTGTTCGGTTACGCGGTTTGCGTACAAAACAAAAGAAAACCAATCAAATGAAACAAAAGTTTTTAATCACAGTATTTAATAAAAAGTAGATTCTAGGAGGCCCGATCAAGAGGCAAGTGCGGAAACAGCCCGGGAAAACCAAATACCAACCAAATAAATGAATGCATCCGAAACGAAGCTGAAAGAAAGCAATTATTTTGTAAACCTAATTTTAATGTGGGTGAATGTAATAACATTCTCGCTCTTCCCTGCACGGAGAAAGCGAGAACACTGTATAATATAGCTAAAAGGTATATGTTAAATAGTTCATAAGTTGTATTTTTATGAGGGTGACATAATCACTTCGTGACTAAGCCCTCATTAAATAAATAAAAGAATAATAAAAAAAAAAAACAAATAAATAAAAAAGTGTTGATTCGACAATAATATCTCTGCATGTTTATGTAGTATACACATTTGTAGATGTATCCACTCCATATACATACCTATCTATCTAATATTTTGAAACAAGCAATTCTTGTATATCCAAAATCGGTATTGCGGTGTTCCCGGACCAATACGACCTTCAAACCTTCAAGAAAAGAGCGTACGCCTCCCTAAAAGGCCGACAACGCACTTGTAATGCCTCTGGTGTTGCGGGTGTCCATGGGCGGCGGTAATCGCTTACCATCAGGCGATACGTCTGCACATTTGCCCCTAAATAATAAATAATAAAATTACGTAAGTTAGTATTAAATAATTCTTCTATTTCTACTTCATTGGCATGTAAACATTTTATAAAATTATATAAATGAATATGCGTGCGTTCATCGGCCACTGTTTGTGATGGTTTGTGTTTATGTAGATTCTCGTAGATTGTCTGTCGACCTGAAGAAGGTAGCTAGGTTGATGATAATAGATACATTAGGAGAGTTGTATGTTGTAGGCTAACTCATTAATAAAAAACAGTATTACAATACAATTATATTGAATTACGGCTAGGTACGTAAATAAATCAGTGTTTATATCCTCACATACCTTGATTCAATTACCTGTTTATACGCATTATTGTGTATTATATGAGAGAGCTACGTGAAGTATAGCCAGTAAAGGTAGACCAGGGCGAAGTGAGATCAGATCCTCACAGAAAAGTGTTTTGTAACAATATTTTAATTACATTTTAGACAGCTCGAAAGATTAACGGGGCCTTAATCACCCACCAATTATACCCTTTAATTCAATCAGATAGTCTATTGCCATGTACTTCTTTTCTTCCGTTCCTACAGGTTAATACACCTACATTCTTCAAGACGTCGCGTGAGTTGGTTTCGGGTTAGGGTGTTCCATCCATCGTTTGCTAATATAAAATAATAAATAAAGTAAATAAATATTTCGGATATCTAATACACTATGCCATCTAGACCTAAATTAGCAAAGCTTGTATTATGGGTACTACACAACTGATATAAATACATACATATATACTAGAATATTTAATCCAGGATGACAATTAAATGATCATGTACTAAATCGTGACTACAAATGTTGCATAATGTTCTAGATTTAAGGAATACTCGTATATAGTGACACCTGTGTTTCTTCTTCTGTGACTCAAATATTGTTTTGACTTTATTATATTTGAATTATTATTAATAAAGGGTATTACGTTTGAAGCACTATAGTTCCGTAGTGAATCTTTCATTGTACACACTTAATATACAAAGACTAGTGTACCGGATCTAACAGATAAAGCAAAGACACGAACAGTGTGCGTGATGTGCATGGCATTATCGATGATTGCACGTACCGAAGCGACGTTAGGGTATAAACACATTTCCTACTCTTCGAAGGGCAATAAGGCAGTGGCAAGTCGTAACAGGTACGCAAACAATTATTTGTATTAGAAAGTTTATAAAGCTTGCAACAACAGTTGATAACAGGTTTAAATTCTTCTTACATCTTTGTATATTTTGTTGTAAGAGAAAATCGTTTCTGTGTTGAGTTAACCTGCTATTTATCAATGATTATTAGAACGAAGTTCCTTATCGCGCGTTGCGAAAGGGGGCTAGACGGAAAAAATGAAGACGAAAAGTTGTAACGACACGAAAAAATGAAGACGAAAAGTTGTAACGACATTTTTTACGAAGTTCCTTATCGTGCGTTGCGAAAGGGGGCTAGACGGAAAAAATTAAGACGAGAAATTGTAACGACACGAAAAAATTAAGACGAAAAGTTGTAACGACACTTTTTTGCTATAGTAAGCTATTGTAAGCCGTGCGGCGTGCGCATGTTTCTCTGTCTGTCTCTCTCTCTCCTATAGAAAGCAAGCCAGATATTTTCGTTTCGTCTTTCTATTTCGAACTTCTTTCCATCCGGGCGTCCCTTGACACGTCTCAAGTTTTTATTGTTTCTGTTTGGTGTCATATACAAAAATATTATTGCTTTGTGTGCTTTGTTAAGAATATGGGGTGTCACTACCCTTATTCGTCCCTTGGATGTCGTGAATTAAGATAGCAAACTACGCACGCCTAGCCATCGTGGCATAGTAGTTAAAATCCACCTTCCTAAGGAGAGGCATATGTCCAGCAGTGAACTGTTAGAGACTGGTGGATGATGTTTTTTTTTCTAAAGTTCTTTTTATTAATTTTTTATGCTGGAACCTGGAAAATGAAGTATTAAATCAATGACACACTAGATCTTGAATCAGAGGAAATTAATTCCCAAGACCAGTCTAACATGTACGAGTAGTAGAGTTGTATGTTGTATGTATGTAGAGTTTAGTCTCCAATTATGTTGGAGGTGCTAGCATAAGGACCGCTAGTGCGGCCCTTACATTTAAAAAAAAAACAAAAAAACATGTACGAGTAGGTGTTTTTGCCAAACAGACAGAACAATACGAGTATATAAGGAATTGAGATATGTGTGCGAGTGATTCGCATTTAACCCAAAAGTTTTTAAAGTATTTGTACCAAAATATAAATGTTCCTACATTTATTAAATTACAGTAGGTACCTAGATGACTGAGCTTATTTTATTATGTGATTTTTTTTAAATTAATCCTAGCTAAATCGATTTTCTCAAACCCGAAACCCCCTGCATGCTAAGTTTGATAAAAACTGTTGGAGCTTGAACGTTTCTGAGAATCAGACTACATACATATATATATATATACAATTTATTTCAATCATATTCATTTTGCGTCTAACTATTGTTTTTCAAACTATCTGCTCCTTTTCATAACTCAGAGTATCTATTTCGTTCAGGTTACTTTTTTGGAAGTCGTACTTTTTTAATAAAAGGTACCTATTTGTTACGATTATCGCTTGAGTACTTTAGGTGTGAAAGCGTGACAAACAAGCAAACTCACATTGATGTATTTTTATAATGTTTTATTGTAATAACCACTTGTTATGTACCGTAGTGTGCGTCTTTAAGGGCCTTTTTGTGACGATAGCGATGTTTAGTTCAGCCTCTCTGTCATGTATAATATATCCGGTTATTACGTATACTTTGGTCATCACTATAATGCTATGATTATGTTACGTAAAATACTATATCATATCATTTTTCGTAAACAATAAATTGTGGGAAGGCTATAAGATTAATGTAATTGGCTCATGAAAATGTACGGCGAATTGTCCTTTTGAAATGTAATTTGTTACGAGTATATTAAAATATTTGCTGACCGAGCAAACTTTATACCGCCTTAGCGTTAATAAATGTTGTCTTTAACTGACGGTGACATATCAACAGCAGCGCTACCTACCGGTTCCAATCGTGTTTTCAAACTACTCAGGAACCCACAGAAATATACACACAAAATTTCATCATAACCGATCCAGCTGTTTAGAAGGAGTTAGGTGAGGAACACACGTACAGAAAAATTAGATAAATTAAATAGACATAAGTGTGTGGTTTCAAAGATTTTGAAAGTTATAGATCAAAATCAGCATTATTTAACGTTTGCGTTTGTCTAGTGCGACTAACCGGAACCTGCAAAGCCGTCGAACAAGAATATCAAAATACACTATAGTCTAAAATTCTGTAAAATGACTAAATTCAGACTACCTACTACACTTAGTACCTACTCACAGTGTACATATGTAAGGTTTATGTATTAGTGTGGATGTATGGATATACGTATATGTGTATGTTATATGTTATGTATATGTGTATTATGAATTATGTTAGTCTATATCAGTTCCATGTATTGATGGCAATTGTAACCTCTTACTTACACCACAATGCACCTTATATTTACCACATATATTTATTTATTTATTTATTATACTTTACTTACATACGTAAGTAAAGCCCACAAAAAGGAAATAAATTTGGTATTGCCAAATATTTAAAATAACTTACATTTGGAAATTAAATATCGAACTTGAAAAATGAGAGTAATCGTTTTTTCTTTAGATCGTCAGAATCATAAATTAGTCAGTCAGATTTCTTACTATATACCTACATCTTCAGTTGAATTGATAAATATGAGGTAAATAATAGATCTGTACCTACCGAAAGACACTTTCGATGATAACGAATAACTTTGAACTTTATAATATACAGTATAAAGTAAAAATTGATCACTTAAGGCTTGAAGCGATTTTTTAATGAAACTATGTTAGCTAGACAACGTCTCTCAGCAATCGTCCGTCTTCAATAACCTTTCAAGTTCTCAATGTCAATCATATTAAATAAAATAAAAAACTAAAAGACTATCTTCAGTTTTAACTAAAGAGAGGTTGTCGAAAATGGGCGGTAGCCAACTAACGAAAACACTACAAAATTTTCGCTTATTCCGCAGCTGACTATGAGCAAATGCAGACCCAACACCGCGACATTGACTGCAAGTTTTGCCTAGAGGTTAAGCGGTCGCCACGCCGTTTACTACTTCACCAAGTATATTGGTTCAAATCCCACATGGAACAACACTTTGTGTGATCCACAAATTGAAGTTCTGTGTCTTGGTGTTCTTTGTGCCCGTTTCATGTATGTTTGTAAAGTCCCCCGCGACACAGGAATCATTCAGGGTGTTGTCTTTGTCAATGTCATAAATTTTTAATTGACCCTAGTTCAACGATTAACAATGTTTTAATAGATATTTACTATATTAAAGCGATTTGACTGTATCTCTGCAAATATAGTTTCAAGCTATGCATTATTTAAAGTGAAAACTTCTTTAGCCGCGTTGAGCACTTTTTGGTAGGAGAAAATCTTAAGGGTTCACGTCACCGACGTGCTAATGTTTCATGTTGATAATTTAAATTTAATCATTATAATATTTCTAATTTTAGACATTAATTTTACAAATAACATTCAAAGTTATAAATTTACACACCTTGTATTGGCAGTCCTTATGTCTGCGATTTTTTTTTTCGTGTACATTTTGAGGTCTGTATTATATATACAGAGCTCAATATAGTTATATATATACTTTATTAAAATTTAGATTGATTCCTTTTTTCTTGACTGTGATCATTTCTACTATGCAATAAAAGTCATCAAGGTATTTGAAAAACATTATTATTAATAATTATTAAAGCTCTTTAATTTGATTACCATATTGGGTGTTGTTCAGAAATATGTACACCGCCATTTTGGTACGGCGGCCATTTCGGATTAATAATAATACCGATTATATGTAGTAATTGTCATCATCATTTTAAATTTGAGATTATTTGAAAATCGGGATGTGGATCAAATTTAATTTGCAAGATTTGATTACAAACATTGATTCAAGTGAAACTAAATAAAAGCTTGTAAAAACAATCGTGAAAATCGACAAAAACGAGGAGCTAAAGCGATATCGCTAGTAAATTAACTAGACTATTATTACATAATTTTATTTAGGTACAATATTATATAGCAATAGAAAACAAGAAAATAGTTTAGAGTTATTCTTTTCTTAGTTTTTTTAGCGGTTAGTGAACTCTTTTAGTTTCTTTTGTTTACGACTTACGTTACGATTACATTACGTTATTGACGTTCAAGTCATTTATTTTGAATGAGACCTGTTGGGTCAAAACGAAAAAAACTGCTACACACATGTAATAAAACGTAACACAGTTAAAACGTAGAAACTGATTTGGTGCACGCGTTACTCGTTGCGTAACCTCATGTATCCAAGGAACAATCGAAGTGGCAGACGCCGTTTGAATAAAGACTACTGTTGTACAGTGAACATTGTCAAATTGTAGCTCCAAATTTAAATTTAAATTAAATTGTAATTTTAAACTTTTATACATGTTCCATGAGTTATTATAGTACCTAACTGTACCTACTGCCGGTAAAAGTGTTATCTCCTTCATATATATATTTAAAGTTGTATTGTTAACACCAAGTGCAATATGCAATCACTCATGAAAACTATGGCGAATATGAACTTGATGTTTAACAACCGTATGGCGGAATTTGAATCCAGGGACCGGTTGCACAAGGATACCAGCAAAGATACCAGCACTGCGACAACACTTCAGGAGGACTTCGCATCATTTAAAAAGTTTGTGCTACAGGCTCTAAGTGATCTTCAGAAACAAGTGCAAATGTTGGCTCACACTACTGACAACATGGAGATGCGGAGTAGACGTAAGATGTTGCTGATACATGGTATTGCCGAGGACAAGAGTGAGGACACTACACTGCTGGCTGTGAAAACAATAAATAAAGACCTTAATATTGGCAGTTTCACCGTAGCTGATATCAAAAGAAGCCACAGAATGGGACGGACCGCATCAGTAAGTAAGCCTAGACCAATTATAATTAAATTGAACCAGACTACTACCCGTGATTCAGTATGGTTTGCAAAAACTAAATTGAAGGGCACCGGCATTACCATGTCCGAGTTTTTGACTAAATCACGGCATAATGTGTTTATGACTGCACGTGAAAGATTCGGTGTAAACAAGTGCTGGACACGGGATGGCTACATCCATGTTATGGGGCCTGGCGACAAGCGGCATCGGGTCACGTCATTGATTGAGCTTGGCGCTATTTGCGAAGACACAGTGAAGCCGGCTGCAGTCTCTAAGGCAGCAGCGCCAAGATCCAAACGCACAGTGAAAAAGTAGGGTCATGTGTTTTTGGAATTTATAGTGTAGCTTCAATAAAATTTAACTTATCTCATTCACTGTTTGTACTAATGCAGCGGCATGCATATACAAGGTATTTATGCCCAGTGGTCACATAAATTTTATTTCTAATACTGTTTACCTTAATGTATTTCACTTCTTGCATAATTAACATACCACATAACTTGTAATTACCCTGTTTTCAATTATTTCATATAAAGATACGAAATGAATATCAACATGTCATACGTCATTTTATTGAGCTGTCATTGATTGCGTTCCAATTTACTTTCCTTTTTGGGATGCGCTTAATCTTTTCGATTTGGGAACTAGTCTTTTCCGCACTTAAATAAATTTCTGTAAAATCTGTATATGCATGCTGTTGCGTTGTTATTTTGTTGTTTTCTGTTTTTTTTTGTTTCTATTTTATACTTTATTTTTAAAACCAATAGATATACAACCGGCAGACGGGTAAATTATTATACGACACAGAATTTTTAAAATAGCTTACTTACATCGAAAATTTATATTTGCTTTATTTCTTTTTATATATCTGTATTTTTGTTCATTTATTTACACTATATATAATAGAAGATAACATATTTATCTGATTGTTTTTATATATACATATATATTTCATTTTAATAACTTTATTTATATTATTATTATTATTTTTTTTACCTTCTTTCAAGCACCAGCAATGATTTCTTTTACGGATAACAGTGACACTGAAGACTATTATTCGGCTACCGGAAGCGACGCCAGTTTTGTGAGTATTCCTTCTCTATCAGATACAGTCTCGGCTCAGTTCTCCGATGTGGCCAGGAACTTAAATGTTATTCACTTAAACGCCCAAAGCATTCCGGCACATTTCAACGATATGCTAACTAGCTTTGACTGTACGAACCTGCACGCCATCCTTATATCGGAATCTTGGCTTAAACCATGCCTATCTACCGTAACATACTCGTTGCCCGGCTTTCAGCTGGTACGTAATGATCGTGTGTGTGGACGAGGGGGCGGTGTTGCTATATATATCCGGACTCACATTCCTTTTTCTGTTGTGAGTATGTCATCTCAGCCACCTGCCACAAATGCAGGGGAGCATATTTTCTTAGAAATTGAACTCCAACACTCAAAAGTGCTTCTTGGCGTCTATTATAGTCCTTCATTACGTGTAGATTATTTCTCCTCGCTTGAAATAATCTTAGAAAACTTAACACCTTCGTACAGTCATACTATAGTCATGGGTGACTTTAACACCTGTTTACTTAAGAAAGATTCTCGATCGTCCTCCCTCCGCTCTGTTTTGGTATCCAACAACCTATCCATTCTTCCTCTCGATCCCACCCATAATATGCCAAACTGCAACTCTTCTCTCCTGGACCTCATCATTGTGTCTTCTGCAGAGCACGTGGCTAAACATGGCCAGTGCGCTGCCGATTCCTTTTCCTACCACGATCTTCTCTATTTATCCTATCAAATTCGTACTCCTAAACCAAAATCCAAAACACTCGCGTGTCGCAACTATCGTGGTATGATTATCGAAGATCTTCGCAGAGATGCCGCCAATATTGATTGGAACATGTTGTTCAATTCGCAATGTATTGATGAAAAAATTTCTCACTTCTCAACAGAGTTAATTACCTTATACGACAAACATGCACCTGTTCGTGTAATCAAGGTGAGACATCTGCCAGCGCCTTGGTTAAATGATGAAATTAAGAAATTGCAAAAAAGGAAACAAAAGGTACACTCCAAATACAAGCGGGACCCCAGTACCTTGAATTGGGATAAATTTGTCCATATCAGAAATCACTGCGATAAGGTGTGTAGGAAAGCTCAACGCCGGCACATTCATAAATCTATTGAAAATGGCGACCCAGAAAGGGTCTGGAAATTTCTTAAGTCATTAGGGGTCGGTAAATCACGCTCGAATTCTGTTTCAAAAAATATTGACATCGATTCCTTAAATACACATTTTTCTGCTTCCTCTAATTTTGGAGGGACTACTAAAATTAATACGCTAAATTATCTTTCAGCTCAACCGACTCCCAACTGTCCTTCGTTTGGTTTTAGTCAGTTTTCTGCCTGTGATGTCAAGAAGTGCGTAATATCCATTACTTCTAACGTGGCAGGAACGGATAACATTAGCCGTAATATGATACTTCCTATCCTAGATGAAATCCTACCTGTGATTTGCCATATATTTAATTATTCCGTATCCAATAGTGTTTTTCCAACTGCGTGGAAAATGGCTGAAATCATTCCTCTCCCCAAAAAATCTAATCCTTCTTCTCTTTCAGACTATCGTCCAATATCCATTCTCCCCTTCTTCTCTAAAGTCCTTGAACGTCTCATTCACATGCAGCTAAGCTCATTTCTCTCAAGAAACTGTCTTATGAATCCTCTCCAATCAGGTTTTCGTCCCGGTCATAGCACCACTACCGCACTCATTCATATTACGGAGGATATCCGGTTCAACATGGAGGAAGGAAAGTTAACGGTCCTTACCTTACTCGATTTCAGTAACGCATTTAATACCGTTGACTTTGATATCTTACTTGGAATATTGCGCTCTCTTAACATATCTCCATCAGCAATTGACTGGTTTCATAGCTACCTGTATGGTCGTCAGCAGCGTACCTGTATTGAAAATAATCATTCCTCTTGGTGTACTACATCTGCAGGCGTACCTCAGGGCGGCGTGCTATCCCCATTACTCTTCGCAGTTTTTATCAACTCCATCACTGATCGATTACTTTCTTCCTACCACCTTTATGCAGATGATCTACAAATATACACCAAAGCATCTCCTGCTAAAATATCTGAAGCTACTGACGATATCAACAAAGATCTTATACAAATATGCACTTGGAGTAAGGAGTATGGATTAAAACTCAATCCAAGTAAAACACAGGTAATAATAATAGGTAGTCGTAGGATGAACTCCACAATAAATTGGCAGCAACTACCTGCCATATCTTGTGATGGGACAAATATTCCATATAGTGACAAGATTAAAAACCTTGGGATCTATATGGATAAATACATGTCCTGGGTCCCCCAAATTAGTGAAGTTAGTCGTAAACTGTTTGCTACAACGGGATCACTGCGAAGACTTCGTAATTTTCTTCCTGCCAACACGAAAATCGCCCTAGCTCAATCTTTTCTCCTTCCTACCCTTGACTATGGTGACGTTAGCTATCTAGATCTCACTGAAGAACAACTGAACAAACTTGAGCGCCTCCAAAATGTCTGCATTAGGTTCATATTTGGTTTACGTAAATATGATCACATCTCCGAATATCGCGTTAAGCTCAAATGGTTACCTATCCGCCTTCGCCGTAATGTTCACATTCTCTCCATTTTATACAGTACTCTGTTTCTTCCGCATACACCTCCCTATCTCAAACAACGTTTTGAGTTCCTACACAGTTCACATTGCAGGCTCTTGAGATCATCGGAGAATCTGAAACTGAAAATGCCCAGCCATTCCACACAATTTTCCGACAAGTCATTCTCGGTGCAAGCAGTTAGACTGTGGAACAACTTGCCTGAGGCAATCAGACAAGCTCAATCTCTGCAAGTTTTTAAGAAGCAAGTCACTGATTACTACTTGACAATGTAAAGGTAGATGTCCAAATGTTATATATTAGGTATTATATTACAAATTATTTATGACGTTTATGTGTATTTTATACGTATATATGTATGTTATCATGTTTGTATGTATGTATTTATGTTATATACATATATTAAGTTTATATATTAATTACTTATCAGATTATTTTAAACTAAGATACACTTTAGACTACCCAAAATCCAAATTACACAATATCCGTCTAAAGGTTGTCTGGAAGAGATCGCCGTGAGTGATAAGACCGCCTTTTGTTATCACCAATTGTAGTTTTTTTTTTTCATTTAAATGTCTGTAAATTTTGTTTCTTTTTGTGGTGTTCAATAAAGTTGTATAAATAAAATAAAATAAAATTAGTACATTCGATTTTATTTGAGTTACGGTTTCTGGATATATTAAGAAAACAGGTTGACTCTTGTCTATTCTTTCTATTTGTATAAAGTTTTAAGCCCTGCTTCATAGGTTACAGATAAGTGCCGGATAGCTAATATGACAATTAGTTTAACACAATTTAGATGTAAGGCTAAGCCCGCTTAAAGATTGGTTATCGCAGTGATCCTAGTAACTGATATTATTTTTTAATTTGTGAACCGATTGAAATGAAACAATCACCAAATGTTAAGTGAAACCAACCACAACGCATTAGTGAAGACCGCATTGAAATCGATGAAGCTGTTTCTAAAATTAGCGTGCACAAACGTACAGACAAACAGACAAAAAGTGTAAAATCGTTGTTTTAGGGTTAATATATCCACGTCCATGTACCAGATAACGACCAGTTCAGATGTTACTATATGCATTGATATATCAAATAATAATCTGACAGCCTTATCTGTAATCGGTAAAACAGGGCCGTAGTCACCCCCAATTTAGGCTTTTACGAATCTTCAATATCAGATTATGTGCCTAATAAGACGACAATAAGATTACAAGCTATTAAGATAGCAAAGTTTCGTGCTTTTTGAAACGCATCTCTTTACCCTTCGGCTACTTATACTGAATGTATATAATATAAATGTGATTATATATGGATATTGCTAAATTTGAACTATACTATGAGGTTATTGCATTATCAAATAGATAACGAAAAACGGCAAACTTCCTAAGATTATTTCGCTTCTCAGCACCAATGAACGTCCTTAGGATAGTATACATTGCATTAAGCCAGACTTTGATTGCGTATTGTATTTGTATAAGATGCTGGGGATGTGCTGCCGAAATATATTTATTAGAAGTTGAACGAGCACAGCGTTTAATGCTTAAAGCAATGTATAAAAGGCATTTAACCCACCTTTACAAGGACTAGCAAGTACATAATGTGCGTCAGCTTTTTATTCTCAAACCCCATTTCAATACACACTGACGAATAGTTAACAGCGAAGAGCACTCACAACTCGTGAAAGGTTGAGTTTACAGATTACCGGTACCCGAAGTTAAGACATCCTACGCTTCAATTCATTTGTAGATATTTCTCTATAGGTACAAAATACCTAATTCATGCGACGTTAAGAAATGTTCCGTACATGCGGCAAAATAAAAGTCACAGATTGGCTCTTTACACTATCGTATGACATGACGGAAAATTTATGGTGGACATAACAAGATGATTCCTGGTTGATTCGGACTGACGATACCCTGATTGCGAGAGTGATATAACTTTTCTAACAACAAATTGTAAAATAAACCCCTAAGTTCGTCAAGTTAATAAACCGTTTATTATTATTGTCTTTTATCTTATTGTTCTTTTAAATGAAAAAAAAATTTGAGGTCGACTGAGCATTTATGTAACCATAATGGTAATTGTTATAAGTTGCCTATACCAGCTGAGTGCAGTGCTACAAAACAGGTTTGCCTATTGTACAGCAATTACTACTATGTTTCATTCGGTTCAATAAATTATTTTGAATATTTTAATTTTATAAAAATGAATGATAGCTAGATCGATTTATCGCTCCCCAAACCCTACTAAATTTCATAAAAATCGTTGGAACCGTTTCGATGATGCAGATACAAGAATAACTCGTTTAAAAGTATAAGAAATATTGATGCTTCTAAAACAAGGCACTTCTTATATTTATTTTATAATTCGATAAATAGAGTTGGACGGTTCGTCAGTACAGATCCAGGATGTAGGGTCTGTCTGACCCCATTATTGTAGCGATCATTGCACCGTGAATCCTCAGAGTAATAGCACAAACCCGCCAAGCGTAAACTGCTAACTACATTGCAGGTTTTTATCTACCAACTTGGTACTTTAAAATACAGAAATAAAGTCTAAAAGAAACCCATGGATATACAAGTCAAAATAAACCTTCTAATAGAATTAATAGATGTCCAGTTTGTAATTTTCTGAGCGACTTGCATTCGATGGGAATATTCCTTTTTAATAGCTATTTTTCCAGTACTTGATTTCACATCAGGGGTCGGACTCCGCGAATTTGTGTATACCTACATGACATAGGTACATAATTAATGAATACTTATGCACACACGTAGGTACGTATGTCCCAGAATATTATTACTCTTATCATTCTTGAGTAGAAGTAGAAATTTCTTTGTTTTGTACTCCTGTCAGCATGTTCTGTTAATGGATGCGGGTTGATAACATACAACACCACTTACAGAAAGAATAGGGGTAAAATAGAAAAAAGATACACGTGTGTTCTAAAGATTGGAAAGAATTAAATTATTTGATTTAATTCCACAATTTAATTTAATTTCATCATCATCAACAACCCATAATGTCCCACTGCTGTGCTCGCGTCTCCTCTCAGGGGAGGGTTAAGGCCATAAGGGTTAATTTATAATTTAATTTAATTAAAATAAATCAAATTTTCGGCCTCTTTGACGATTTTTGGCGGCTGCTTTGTAAATTACCGACAAGGAATGTCGGCACTTAAAACACGGGAAGTAGCTCTATGAATGTGAATGTGAACTTATGAATATTTATACCTATCTAAATCAATACCAATATCATAAAGCTGAAGAGTTTGTTTGTTTATTTGAACGCGCCAATCGCAGGAACCGCAGGTCCGATTTGAAAAATTCTTTCATTGTTGGAAAGTCCATTTATTGAGAAAGGCTATATATCATCACGCCAAGACCAATAGGAGCGGGGCCCCAATGAAGATCGTTTAAAAAACGGGGGAAAATTATTATGCTACTGGCAATAGTAGACGTAAACGCCCAAACTCCCAAACAAATATATGCAGATCATTTGGTACGACCCGGGAATCGAACCCTCATGCACAGCAGTCGTCAAAATTTGCTGTCAATCAGATGAGTTTGCTTTCTTTCGTATGACTGTGCTTGAGGTATTGGATTCGATTTCCGGGTTGGACCAAATGTTTATATGATCTGCATTTTTTGGTGCAAGTTTGGGTATTTTCTATGTATAATATTTATTTACAAAAAAGTTAATATATATTTAAATCAGTCGTCTAGTACCCTTAGTACAAGAACTGCTTGCTTTAGGACAAGACGGCGCGGCGTTGCGTGTTAGATGTAGGCTATATTTATTATATTTCTGTGACAGCCTAACTTTCAAGTATAATGCCCGGGTGCCGTTAAAAGTTAATAAAAGTGTTATTACTCAATAGTAGGAAGCTATTAACATATCCGAAAGACTTTACTTTGGTGTCTCATTCAATGTAATTGTTCCGCTGCGTCGGACCACGTCACTCAATGTTACAAAGGCGAAATCGCCGCATTTTATTTCCATATTTTTTTCACACGCCTTAAGAAAGTAGTACGACTATTCATGTTCGCACGCTTATTAGTTTCAAAATAAACATACAACTTTGCCATTTTAAATATAAAGTAGGTTTAGATTGTTTACTTTCATATCGGCGACATCTTTACTTGTCTTACGACTCATCTATACTAATATTATAAAACTGAAGAGTTTGTTTCACGCTAATTTCAGGAACCACTGGTCCGATTTGAAAGTCTTATTACGAAGAGGCAATATTTTACACGCAAAAATATGATTTGTAGAAAGTATAGGGTATTGTCTGGCTTATTAAAAGGTTAATATAATATAAAATAATTATTTAAAGTGATCGTAATATACCATTAATACATAAAAGGAGGAGGATTACACGAATTATCCATCTAATTAAAGAAGTTCGCAAAAACTTAGATATTTTTTCGTGCCAATTGAGTGTACTCGCAAAATATCTTGTAAATTTTATTTGTTACAAAAACTATCAGAGTTGCAATATTTTGTTTTATATTTTTAATTTTAAGACAGATTGTTACTTCATTGAGTTTATACTTCGTTAATGTATGCGTTTCTTTGTGTGTTTGTGTATGTAATAATAGAAATGTAAATAAGCTTCCCTATCGCATTACGGCAACCTGTAATGATAGAGAAGGTGATGTAATACATAAATAAATAAAAAAATATAATGAAAAATAATATATGCTTAAAATTCGTAGCTACCTGAATTACTTATTACAAAAACATGTTTCTAAGTGTCACTTTTACGACATCTAAAAACCGAAATCAAACTTGACTCCTTCAATAAAATTATCATTAAAATTATTTCACAATCGTCAAAGAAATCACGTAACATACAATAAGAACAGTCTAATTGTGAATTTATTATTGACGTCACCTTATAATAAAATATCTCATACACAACTTTCTCTAATACTATTACGTC
This sequence comes from Spilarctia lutea, assembly GCA_916048165.1. Lineage (NCBI taxonomy): Eukaryota > Metazoa > Arthropoda > Insecta > Lepidoptera > Erebidae > Spilarctia > Spilarctia lutea. The sequence continues at coordinate 24,119,513 of OU696470.1, read as the reverse complement.
TTATGTGTATCCTAAAGCTATTACGAAACCGATATACAATAATTTAGAACTTTTGCCTCGTGTAAGTGTCAATTAAAGAAGAGAAAAACACAGCCACCTAATCCCTCTAAGCGATCTTGTATATATCTCGGAAACGGCTCCAATTATTTTTATGAAATTCAGTATGCCGGGGGGGCGACAAATCGATCTAACTAGGATTCCTTATAAGAAAAAATGCGAGTAAAAGTATCGAACAAATATCAGTCATCGATGTACCTACTAAGCATAAAACAGTGAACCTGAGTATGAGTCAGTCAAAATAACTCTATTTTGTCTGCTGGAAAGTATGAGCAGAATCCAAGAGTAGTAATCACCATACTCAAGAATGCAGCATAGTGATCTGTAGGGGAACGGGTATCATGTTCCACCCAACACCAAAGGGAGAATCCTCCGACCAGGTGATCATGCCTGGCGGGCCACTGCCCAATGATAATCGCGCAAATATGACTTCTATTGCGCGATTCAGGATTGGTAGTTACTCCGTATAGTGCGTTACTTCGTAGTTCAGTGTAACTTAGATGGCGCTGCAGTCTGTTATGTTGTAGGTATGTGTTAGTCGCCACAGATCCACATTATGGCGGCCTATTGAGATGCTTCAGCATCATTGTTTTGTAGAGTGACGTTCCACGTAGACATATTAATGACACCAGAACCATGCAACTTAGTCTGCGCTTGTGAAAGAGAATTAATATTATATAGCTTTTAACCATCAGGTGCTCAAATGCGCTTACTCCATCAGTGTTTGGAGCCCTTTATTTTTTTAAATTAAACTAGCTTTACCCCGCGGCGTTACCCGTGGTACAACAGTAAACCCGGGTAATGCCGTGGGGCAAAGCTATTAGCCTATATATCATCAGCTATTTGCCAGTGAAAGTCCCGGCATATTGGTTCAGCCGTTCCAGAGATAAGCCGGAACAAACAGACACTAAAATTGTAAAAAATGCTATTTTGATATACCTATGGGCTATGTATCGTGTAAACATACATCGATCGAATGGAACATGCATGTGTTCCATTTCACTTTCCACTGAAATAATTTTTCAAATCGAACCAGCGCGGCGGTTCATGAGATTAGCGCGTTCAACAAACAAACAAACTATTCAGCTTCATAATCTTATATATAAAATTCTCGTGTCACAATGTTAGTAACCATACTCCTCCGAAAAGGCTTGACCGATTCTCATGAAATTTTGTGTGCATATTGGGTAGGTCTGAGAATCGGACAACATCTGTTTCGTCACCCTAAATGTTAAGGGTAGTCCACCCCTAAACTTCTTTTTTAAATTTTTAAATATATTTGTATTTTTTGTATTTTCTTATGATGCAGCGTTACAAAATACATACAACCCTGAATTTTCCACCCTCTAAGATCAACCCCTATTTTTCCATCGCGATTTTTATTGACCCACCTCTACAACATATATTCCCTTTTATGGCAAAGCAACGTTTGTCGGGTCAGCTAGTATTAGTGTAGATTGCTCGTTTGAAAGTATTAGATACCTATAGATGAATAGATTAATATATTAAATGCACTATTAAGACACGTAAATAAAACAGCACTTTCGACTAACTGTCGTCATGGCCTCGTCTCTTTGTTAGCCAAAACAAGTGCTATTGCTTATACAATGCAATACAGTATCTCGCATTTTGAATATTAAAACCAGTTATAGTGTCGAACCAGTCTAACATGTTAGTTTAAATTAATTATCTTATCTTAATTTGTTCGTATAAATGTTTTATTTATTCATGACTTGTGTTTTATTTATATTAAAAGACAGACAGACATTGACAACACTACTATACCTGGTATTTTCGGACTGTTACGACCTTAAAAAATTGTAAGAAACTTACGTACTCAATCAACCAATGCCGAGAATATAATAATAAATAATAATAATAAATATTCGGACATCTAACACATAACGCCATATAGTCTCAAGCTAAGCAGAGCTTGTGTTATGGGTACTAGACAACTGATATAAGTACTTACATACTTTTTTTTTGTAAATACATACATATTATACATAGAAAACACCCAAACTCCGAAACAAATATTAACAGATCATACAAACATTTGGTCCGACCTGGGAATTGAACCCGAGACCTCAAGCTCAGCAGTCGCATACGCTACCACTACGCCACCGAGGTAGTTAATAAGTACTTCGGAGTCATGTGACTCGTCTGCTAATTGCTGTTTTTCTTTTTGTAGATTATAATTGATCCGGTGGCATATCCAACATTCCCCCGCTTTTCTTCGACTTGATTTACAAATACTGTTATTTTTAACAGAACGTTTTGTTCAATTGTAATAAAATATGGCCTAGTCCTGAATAATGTCGCTTACTGCTAGTGAAATAATTTTCAGGATCGGATCATTACTTCCGAAGATTACCCCCTACAACCATACAAACAAAATTAGAAACTTTACCTTTTTTAATATTAGCATAGATTTAAGTTTTCATCTAAATATTATGCGTTTTATACTAAAACCTTTTTCTACTTTTAATTTCATAAATAGAACAGTCTTAATGACAAGATCATATTATACATACTTCCCTACTTATATTAGAAATACGAAAGGAACTCTGTCTGTATGTCCTGCTTTCACGGTCAAACCGTTGCACCGATTTCAATGAAATTTGGCATGGAGATACTTTGATTCTTGAAGAAGGACATAAAGAATTATATAATAGGCATAGGATAGGTACATTGAAGTCAGGGATATATTAAAAAAAATATTATTGAGCATATCGCGTTTGAACCAAACCAACCTACTCTCTTAATGATATATATCAAAAAGAAACCCTTCAGAATAACAATTTGTAGTTTGCAAACTGTCTTGTCATTATGTGGAGATAAAACCCGCAACAAGAAGCGGGGAAGTGATCTCTTTAACCACTATGCACTTCGATCTATACTAATATTAAAAAGCTGAGGAGTTTGTTTTTTTGTTTGAACGCGCTTATCTCAGGAACCGCAGGACCGATTTAAAAATTATTTCAGTGTTGGATAGTACATTTATCGAGGAAGGCTATCTTTGCTGTGATAACCGACAAACACGCGGACGAGGCCACGCGCATGTGTTAGTTCAAAATAAAATTAACAAACGGTGCATTAAGAAGAACATTACTAATCTGTGAAGATGGCACTGGCATTCTTGATTGAGGTGTTACACTGAGGACCCTTAAAGTGTGACTCAGCCATTATCCTAATCTATGTAGGGTATAAGATAAAACCTTCCTCAAATGCTAATGAAGTTGACGCCTTAAGTTTTAGTTAGCAGAATGATATATATTAGAAGCTAGTAAAACTAGATTAAGATGACACAAATTCGTCGTTTAAATTGATGGTACGAATGTACAATGGGCGTTGCCAGTTGTAAAACTAAAAAAAATAAATAGGATTTTTAACCTGCGTTACTACTATTTCCCTTTATATTGTAATAGGGTTGGGCGTTTAATGCTTCCGAGGGACCAGACCGGACGCAGGCGTCACGCGTCGCCAACTATGCATGACGGGCTTGCCTCACCATACTCCTAAACCGACTCATTCAAACGTCAGCCCCACTACCTCAACGCACAAACAAACAACTGCCAATCCAATTTAACTGCACTATCATTTTAAGCCATGACTCACTCTTACGTAACTTTAGTGAAAATTATACCTTAGGAACTTGTCGAGTTAAGTTTCTAAACTTTATATTTGTAAGTCTAGCTGTACTATGGTAATCATCTTGAATACCTGCTCGTTGTATGTGTTATTACTTACACGGTAATTTTGCATGGTTGTTCCTTAGAGGAACTCGTTACAATGGGAAAGTTTATTTATATTATGGAAGACCTTTACTCAACCGAGTGTACCTACGATTGTAAATAAAATGTGCAAGTGGTAGAAAGATAGCGGATGACGTCAGACATGAAAATAAATTATTATACCGATAATTAAACCTATAACTATAATTATTATAGGACCCTGTGCCCGAGATGGTCCGACTCCAATCCTTAATATAAATTAAACAAGTTCAATGATTCTAGTAACTCTAAAGATCAAATTTTGTAAGGATCTTATTACTGCTCAACATATTTTCTTGATTAATAGCTTACAATTATCTCGATTAACAAAATGAAAACATGTTACCCGAATATTGTAACCAATCTAATGGGAACCAGAGAAAAAGAGAAAAAAACATCGCTGTCATCATTTCAGCCGAAATACATCCATTGCTGGGCCTAGTTTTTTTTTTTTTTGACGTGTGAAAACCCCCTCGAGCCGTCACCCCACCGGGGTTTGCGGCGGGGTGGTTTATCGGAATCGAACCGACTAAAACCACACGGTGTGCCAACTCTGCGCCTGAGAAGGGAGAGGTCCGGGAACTGCTGATATTAACACGACCGGACCCCATTAACACGACCGGACCCCCAAGGTTCTCCTCTCTTTTGCTGCCAGCATCCAACGGCATCCAAACAAAACCTAAATTTGACAGGTAGATTTTCATCATCAATAAGCTTTAATAGTCCTTAAAAAGAAAAATCATGTTTAGATTTGAAACATATTCTATAGGTACATTTATGTAATATGAACAATATGTTTTAAGGTTAAAGAAAATAGCTAGAAAACAAAACCTCGAGGTATTGCTATTTATAATATTAGAATGTAAAAAACAAAACACACGTACGCCAATGTCGTTATATCGTTCGACCTAGATTATATTATAGTTAGGACCCCCAATGTTTTAATTTCATTTCTGTACCGTAATAACTATGGAAATTTTATTGTAAAACGAGACTGGTGGCCCAGTGGCCTTGTTCACGCGTGTTTGGTTCCATGCCAGCGATCCGGACACACGAGAAGAAACAGAGAGCAACCGGGCACCAGCACCCTTCGATACCTGACACTCGACAACTTGACCGGAACACTCAGATATATAGGTTGAACTTATATATCTTACTTAGGCTTCGTTCTATCTCTCTATATAGACTTAATTAAAATTTTTAAATTAAATTGATTATGAACTAGGTTGTCGTGCATAAAATGGCCTCTGTCTTCTTACTAACTTATAAGAATTCTTTATCATTCTTATCTCTGAACCATCGACATGTCATATTCACAAATATTGTAGTACAGATTATATAAATATATATTTCGGACATCTAACACACAACGCCATCTAGTCCCAAGCTAAGCAGAGCTTGTGTTATGGGTACTAGACAACTGATATGAATACATATATACATATTATACATAGAAAACACCCAAACATCGAAACAAATATTTGTAGATCACACAAATACTTTGTCCAACCAAGGTTTTAAACCCGAGACCTAAAGCATAGCAGTCGCATTCACTACCACTGCGCCACCGGGGCAGTCTATTATAAACAAAATAAAATGAGGCATGAATAAGGTAGGACACAATTATCAAGAGAACACAGCATCGTTGTGACTGATAACTGAAAAACCTACTTAAGATATTAATTTTAAATAACACTAAAGCTATGCCTTATTATACATTTTCTACACCCTTTTGTCATCGGAATAAACATCTAGAAATAATCTTGTGTAACCGAAATCTTCAAAGTCGTCTTCAATGTGCTATAAATTATTTATCGCACAAATTCTTCCAGATAAAACATCGTACCAACCGTGCGGAGGTGGTTTCAGCGATGCCGCTTGCTACTGCGCCAAGTGTCTTGGGTTCAAATCCCACGCGGTACAACACTTTGTGTGATCCACGAATTGTTGTCCCGAGTCTGGATGTTTTTTGTGTCCGTTTCATGTATGTTTGTAAAGTCCCCCACGACAAAGGATGTTTATTCCTAATGTGGGAGTGGTCTCTTAAAAAAAAATAACAAAATTGTTTTTTGGTTGAACATGCTTCTCTTAGAAAATATCTACTGGTTTAAATTAAAAAAATCTATTTCTATAGTCATTGTTGGATATGCCAGATATCAAGAAGACTAAGCTATTTAACGTCTCGTTACGGAGATGAACAATGAAAATAAGTCTAAAGTAAATCTACAAATCTGTGGAACTAAAAATCTAATTTAAAAATGTGTTTATATTTTTGTTTGGTTAATTCTGAGAACGGATGTGGGCTACTAAGTATCATATGCGAGCGGAACAGTATCCAGAAATGCTGGTGTTTTCAATAAATACATTAAGAATAACTGGTGAAGATTTCATAATCCAGTGCACTTGGACACCTGCCATCTGTTTTAGTGCAGCTTTGATCCTAGTTATGAAATTCTCGTATAATCTTAAGATGAAAATTGTTCATAAGATGTGTGTCAACTTGTTAGTAGGTTACGATGTTTTATCTGGAAGAATTTGTGCGATAAATAATTTAAAGCACATTGAATACTACTTTGAAGATTTCGGTTACACAAGATTATTCCTAGATGTTTATTCCGATGACAAAAGGGTGTAGAAAATGTATAATAAAGCATAGCTTTAGGGTTATTTAAAATTAATATCTTAAGTAGGTTTTTCAGTTATCAGTCACAACGATGCTGTGTTCTCTTGATAATTATATATAATAATAGATATATATATATATATATATATATATATATATATATATAATAGATATTAAGTATTAGTATCGTTTAATAAGTCTCAACCATTAGTCTACGTCTACTATACGCAATTCATTGACTTCTATGTAACAGAAAAAATGTACCCTCAGTATCACGCTAGCATTTCATTTCATTGTTTAGTAAGAATCACATCTCATTATGTAATTAACTTTTTAGGAACGTTACATATATTCTTAGAAGCACTGAATAATTTTCTCCTCTAAATTGTTTTAATCTTTAAATATCAATGTACTAAAAATTATGCTACCGTTGATACATAATGTAGGTGCCATTCTGTTTTGTATCTACCAAAAGTGTCAAAAAAAAGCCATGGTAATATTGCCATGGGTATAAAGTTTAACGTTTTAATCGTATGTTATCATGACACCTTAAACTTATCTAAACATTCAAAACGTTAGTATTATTAGCATACATAAAGTACCGTAAAACCATTTATTATCTATGTGCGCATTGATAGTTACAATTTGAATAGAGCAGTGCCATGTTGCTTACAACGGGGGCAAAACAACTTTTTGCGCTGTTCACATACAGGTCATTATGAATAGAGCTAAAAGCGTGGGATGGCTGTGACACTGCGATCAGTATACCTTGAAGATGTATAACCAATCGCTCTAACTTTTTATCATGTTAACAAGAGCAGTTATAACGAGGTACCGTTATCGGAATTAACTGTTTTTATCAATAGTATTCTTTACAAAAGTTGCCAGTTATATAACTCAATCATACAATACAGCTCATAGAACAAAATCTACTTGACAAACGGTCGGTAATAACGATCGACATTGTTTAGTGTTTTTTTATGTAATTACATGTTATTCCAGTAAGGTTCAATCTGTACTCACATATCGAATTAAAAAGAAATAAACAAACCCATTGACAATATAGCGGTACTCACCACTAACAGTATCATTCGTATTTGGATGACGCTAACAATTAGATCCTAAGATGGTTTAGTGAAATCATTTCTAGTGCGTGAATCATCGCCTTCTGCCAACAGTTGTATTCTAATGATAGTTCATAACACGCGTTTCTATTATTGCTTGTTGTTGATCATTACGATGCTTTGTTACAGGCTCCAGATAAAATTGAGCGCTGTTCTCAACTTTCCCAAATCAAAAATGTGGAGCAGAACGGTGAAGGAGTCAAGCCTCCAGATATACAATTGAAGAATCATCAAATAAGGGACACAGAAGTGAGCGCCTTGAATATAGAAATCGAGACCTTGAGATGGCAATTGGCACAGGTATTTTTTGTTTAATTAAAGCTGGCGAATTGGTGCACCAATTAAAAATTAAACATAGTAATTATTTACTTTTAATGCAATGCAAATTGTATAATTTATGCGACTGTTTTGCGAATTTATGATTTTATATGCTTGCATCAATTCAAAGTGTCTACTCCAGTTGTATAACTTGACAATATCCATGTAACTTACTTTCAGACAGAATCAAACAGGCAAATGCACATAGCTTTACTGAAGCAGGTAGTGACTTTTCTGAGCAGAGTAAAAGAACACATTGAACATCAAAGTCCCGAGCCCGATGTAAATAAAGAAATTACAACCACTGCTGAAATTTCACCCAAAACTGCGAAAGTTTCTGATTTGCCACGTTCTCGATCGGTGCTTCATGTAAATAAGCACGAGTTTTCGCTGAGCACCAACAAAAAACTCAGCACACGAAAAATAAGCAAATCTATCAGCAATGTTAACGGCTACAAGGATTTCAACAGCACTTGGTAAATTGAATATAATCTTAATAGCTTAAGTACTTATTAAAAACAATGAAGTAAATATAATGTGATTTCAAATTACAGGAATCAATCAAAATTGTCTTTGACACCTGACCCGGAAGGTGCTCAGAAGATAAAAGAAGAAATATCCAGACTGATCTCTCTTGCCAATTCTGTGCTAAGCACCAAATTACCCGATCTCACTTACAAATGCAACAATGGAAATGACACTTCAAAAGACACTTCATTGAAACTTGAAAACAATATTTATGACGAAGATATTACTACTACGGATACAAATGATTCTACTTCTTCTTTAAATTTTATGGACGAAGACACTACAAATGCATTTATACTTAACACTATATATGACAGCGAAGACGCTTTTCGTGGTCTTTCTCACAAATACGTAGATGTTAAAGATGAAGCATTATGCGATTTTATAGTGTCATCATCACCACGTACGTGCGGCCTAGAAAATGACTTGGCCAGTGTTCACGTGGATGAAAAAATTGAAAGTATTAAAAGGCAAACGGAATCTAAAACGAGACCAGCAGACAAAAGAACTGATTACTCCCACGTTGCAAATTTTATTGAAGACGAAAGTGGTTTTTCGTCAATGAGTTCATTTCAAGAGATCGGTATACCTATAATAAGTATAATACCACCGTCGCCGTGCAAAGAAGTAGAGTATATTGATGAGTTCACCAACATTTTAAATGAGACTGGAAAATGGACGAGGGATACTATAGACCTAGATCAACAAACTGTTAAAGTATTTTGGGTCTAATAATGTTTGCCAATGTACAAATTTGTGCCTTATTTCGTAGTAACGACTGTTAAATTATTGTATGTCAATTTTCATTTCTAGTGTACAAGTGATACGTCATAGAATTCTTTGCGATGTTTCGGGACTGTACTAACTCTGTAATATTGACTTGACATTGTAATTCTAATGCCTTACATTTAATAAATACATTTAATTTGAATGTAAGTTTCTTTCATGCTGGTTACATATTTTTTATCCAGTTACTTAGATGTATTTATGGTATACATTATACAAGACAATTTAATATTAAACTATGCATAATATAAAACATCCTGTTGGGCAAGGAATCGTGTCAATTGATGGACTAGAGATATTATTATTCTGTGGCGCAGTGGTAGCGTATGCGGCTACTGTTCTTGAGGTCTCGGGTTCGATTCCCGGGTCGGATCAAATGTTTGTATGACCTACAAATATTTGTTTCGGAGTTTGGGTATTCTCTATGTATCATATGTATGTATTTACAAAATAAAAAAACTATATATAATATGTATTTATATCAGTTGTCTAGTTCCCATAACACAAGCTCTGCTTAGCTTGGGACTAGATGGCGTTGTGTGTAAGATGTCCGAAATATTTATTTATTTTATTTATTAGTAGGGTTGTCAAGCGCTTTACAATATTATTTTAGATTAGTTAGAGACGTTTGACAAATGTCATGTTACTATATAATAATTGTTATATAGCGTCCAAAGACATCAATGACGCAACAATGATTTTATATACTTAATTATAGAATGAATTTAAAATACCTATGAAATTTTAATTAAATATAACTTCATACTTATAATGTTTTTGTGGTTAGCGTACGTGATTGCCAGTTAAGAGGTCTTGGTTTCGATTCCCGGATGAGGTTAAAATTGGGGTTTTTCTTACAATAAATTTATCATAACTGCTCGGAGTATGGAAGTTGGCGGTTTCATGCCACTGTCTCAGAAAGCACGCTAAGCCATTGGTCTCGGCTGTTATGAATACATATGAAATTAATTTTAAGCTTGTCAGTGCTAGTGGCAAGTCACAGTCAACGGGGTGGACGCTGCTTGGTTTACAATTTATTTGAATTGACAATTTCGTAACTTTTACTCTGGTTAATCTGTTTAACGAGATATAAAAGATATTTTTTTTAAAAACCCCACTTTTTTCCCACCGTTAATAGTTGTACTTCAGGCGGCTCACTCGGGAGATCTGCGCGTTGGAAGTTGCCTATCCACACGTGGTTTCTTCTTTTTTTTTTGATGAAATGGCAACCAGCCGGATCACTCGTATCAGCTATTTCTGCCAATGTCAAGTATTTATCGTCTTCAATTATCAAGTCTTCGAGTCTTCAAGTCGTCGTAGTGATGAAATTAATAATAAAAAATATATGACATGGGGACCGTCTTTTGAAAAAACAAAAAAGCGATCTCCTATCTTGTCACCCATGGTTCTATTGCCTTTTCAAATCGGACCAGCGGTTCCTGAGATTAGCGCGTTCAAACAAACAAATAAACTCTTCACCTTTATTATTAGTATGGATTAAAAAAATTAACAATAAAAACCGACTTCAAGAACAAACAAAAAAGAGTCATCAAAATCGGTTCACCCAGTCGAAAGTTCTGAGGTAAAATATAGAAAAAAAAAAATGAGAGGTGTCAAGGGACACCCGGATGGAACGAAGTTCGAAATAGAAAGACGAAACGAAAATATCTGTGTGTGTCGTCGTCGTGTCGTGACAACAAATTGTGTCGTAACAACAAATTGTGTCGTGTCAACAAATTGTGTCGTGACAATTTTTCCGTCTAGCCCCCTTACACAACGCGCCATAGGGAACTTCGTTTCAAAAAACGGTCGAATGGAGCATCTTCTCCTTTTTTAAAGTCGATTAAAAAGAACATAGAATAAAAACTATTAAAACACGTTAAAAACTGAGTAATTGTGAATTAAATTATTTCATTATCATTGAAATAACAAGAAATCTTTAAAAATGTGTTATATATATATCAAAATATATCTAAGTAGCTATGAAATAATTATATGTTGCGATAGTCAATGTCGTTATTTCGTGTTATACTTATCACGCTGAAATATCTTTAATGAAATTACGTTGAGCTAATGTTAAACATATTTTTCAAAATAGGAATGCATATACCTATCTAGCTGATATAATCAAATATCTTTATTTACATAAAGTACTACGTTTATTCATGGATCAACAGTTACGAGTAGGTATAATTTCCTATATTAAAAATTATACCTACTATACTAAAATAAGAATATGAATATTTTGTTTATTATTACAAGCTTTTAAGTTTCACCTGGCTTGCCATATTAGCCGCAGAACTGATTACCGTTGGGATAAACGGGTTCTTGAGTGGAGACCGCGTCTCGTCAAACGGAGTGTCGGACGTCCACAGGCCAGGTGGAGTGATGATCTGCGCAAGTCGGCTGGCAGAAGCTGGATGCGTGATGCCGAGGCGCTCGATGTTTGTCTGTACTCAAACAAGTTAAATTTGAACCACTTCCCGATTTCCGATTGAGCAGAAATTTTAAATAAACTTTTAGTTCTGATAACAATGCAAATATATATAATCGGTATTATTATTAATCCAAAATATCCACTGTAACAAAATTGCGGCGTAGATTTTTCCCAATACGGGTATTAAATGAAGGGGCTTAAAGTTATTTTTTATTAACCAGCAATAATTCGTAGCTTGTTTTTAAAAAACCTTTTTTAAATTAATCACTTGTTTTTTATTTGAAAAAAGACAGCTCCTGCATTTTAAGAATATACATCCTGTATCGCGGGGGGTTTTACAAATTACAAATATACATGAAACGGACACGGTGTTGTAAGAGCGAACTAAGGGAGTGAGTTACGCAGGACAGAGGAATATCTCTTACCCTATATCCGTCTTGCCAACGCGATTCAGTAGACCGAAGACTCCTTTTTTAGAAATGGCCTTCATCCAGAAGTAGATAAGGCTGTTGATATCATGGAACTAATCCTGCACACGAACATATTGAGTTATGACACTCGGAAAACCCAAGGAAAATTAAACTGTCTTGGAATCCGCAACGAAATTAATAGGAAGGAAACTGGAAGAGTTGGAAATATAAAATGTCCACTTCCCTCCTTGGAAAAGTGGGAGACGAAATAAAAAATTGGCAGACATCTCTTATAAAACAGGGAAGCACCACGGATATTAAGTATTATGGGTCCTAAGTGACCTGTATTTGTTTACTTTAGTATGTATGGCACAATTCGCTGAACGCTCGGAAATTCACACAAGTTGGGATGTAAAAGTGTCAAGCGTCAACACATAATTTCTGTTTCTAACGCCGCAGAGTATATAGAGGATACCTACTTCACCCGCCGCCTTTGGTCCTCCATACACAAATTCACTTGGTGTAGTGCAGCGAAGAAAGAATTGCTTAACACTTGCAAGGTGATAAGACATTCTACAAAAAAAAGCTATTTAACTACAACGACCAATATCATACATTACTTATCGCTGTAAAATTCTTTCTTCATATTTACATGACTATTTTACACCTCAAAAGTATTTTTTATTCATCAGTTTCGTTTAAGTAATTTATCGCTGTTTATGCTAAGTAGTATTCAATGTAAAATTTTATTTCATTACTAGCTGTGCCCCTTAATATTACTCAAGGGAAGCTAGTCCAAAAAAGTATCCTAAGTTACTACTTATATCATCAGCTGCCAAAAATCATGGCAGATGCCAAAAAAATCCAGCCGTTCCAGAGATTTAATATCGAACAAACAGACGGAGAGACAGACAGACAGATAAAGAGTTTGATAATTGATTTTGTTTACTTAAGTGCCGTTTCTACTTTCATATGCATTTAGTGAAAAGCTGTATTTTTAATGTCATAAGCCGAAACCGGTCAGATGTGATCTTAATTAAAATAGTGGAATAAATACAAGTGAGTTTGATTCTGGAATGTATTTAAAATAAAGATTATGTAGCAAATATGGTGTCTGATTAGAGAGGAATATCTTTCCTTTCCTTGAAAGACTGACACAAGTGAGTTTGATTCTAGAATGTATTTAAAATAATAAATAAATAATTTAATATTTCGGACATCTTACACACAACGCCATCTAGTCCCAAGCTAAGCAGAGCTTGTGTTATGAGTACTGGACAACTGATATAAATACTTATATACTTTTTTATTTGTAAATACATACATATTATACACAGAAAACACTCAAACCCCGAAACAAATATTTCTAGATCATACAAACATTTGGTCCAACCCGGGAATCGAACCCGAGACCTCAAGAACAGCAGTCGCATACGCTACCATTGCGCCACAGAGGCAGTCAAAGATTATGTAGCAAATATGGTGTCTGATTAAAGAGAAATCTCTTTCCTTCAAAGACTGATACTAGTAGCTTTAAAATATGAATTTGATGTAAGAATTCATCGTTCATTCAGTCATACAGATTTTATTACGGAATGGGGCAAACTGGGAGACTGGTGACTTGATGGTGATTACGGACACTCCTCACTTATTCGGTTAACAGCAACAAAAAAAGCCTTAGCAGCGGTTTGTTACCCGACTACGGAAAGAAAAATCCATAGATAATTCAAGCAGTTTGTATGTTTCATCTTACCACAGCACCTGTACTGCAGAACCGATTTTAATGAATGAGATAGCAATAGATTTGTAATACTGACCAGGGTGACATACACTACGTACATATAGATTTTATCAAAAGTTTTCAAGTTAATAGTCTGGTTGTAGTTTTTTACGTACGACAACGCACAATTACAAAGTATTTGTAATTGTGCGTTGTCGTACGTACTTAGTATTTTCTTATTATCAAAATAATAAATAAATATACTTATCTGTATCTAAAAATAGTCCTATTACGTCCAGTGTAGGTACATTTTAATTTTACTTTAATTAAATAATACTTGTCACTCACAGTACTGGAAGTGTGTGACACAAAAGATCCACTGCCGACTACGAATAAAATTCCTCTCGTAGTATAAATCTTATTCCTACTGAGTATTAGCACTAATTATTTCTTTTACCGTTTAAAATTTAGGCCTGGAAGTCGGCAGGCCATACTTCGATCAATTATGGTTTGAAGAAGCTACATTGAATCACAAAAATCCGCAGAGCCATAAAACTTGCCCGATGATTTTGACACGAGACTCATGGTTTAAAATACATTGATCAATTTTACATGTAATTGGAGCGTTCTATAGTGCCCCAGTTGGGCTCAATTTATAATAGACATGGTGACTATCTCTCGCACCTTAAACGTAAGTAAATGAAAATAGTTTATTGACTCATAATTTTAATATATTAAACATGTACTGATAAACTTTGCCAAAAAGAAGCATTCATGCTTGCACAGAGAATTTCTTGTGAATAGTAGAAGTATGAAATTAATTTAAAATCATTTTTTTCCCACCAAACTTAGCAAATAAGTGTGTACTTACTTAACTTATACAACTGCTTTATTGTTCATGTGTTGATACAAGTTTTAAAGCCACCTGCCAGCTTTGTGCACAATTTTACATCACCACAGGAAAGTTATTGAAAAGTTCACCCGGCACTGATAACTTCATCTAATATGTCCCAACTCGCTGAAATACAAATGGCTCAAAGCACTCTCGAAGAGAGCTTCTCCAAAAGGATGGCCCAGTTGGAGGCACAGAGCTCCATTCCGGAGGGAACTCCAAAGATACCGTTGCTAGAGTTTCTGAAGAATTCAGAACATTCCGAGAGCTTATGTTCCAGATGTTGGGTTCTGCTGCGGAAGCAAATAAGTGAGTGCACCTAAATGGTAGACGTCATACAGACCCGTCATCGTCGCAAGGCACTTATCTTCCTCGGAGTTCCTGAAGCTATCCAGGAGGACTGTAGCAAGACCTTGCTGAGTATTTTTAATCAGAAGATGGGCCTTAAGGAAGTTACATCATCAAACATCAAGCTCTGTCACCGCTTGGGCACCCCATCGTAGGAACGTCGTCGCCCGATTCTCGTCAGATTCTCGTCGGCGGAGGTCCGGGGAGCAGTCTGGAAAGCGAAAACAAAGTTGAAGGGGTCCAGCTTTGCGGTAAGGGAATTCTTAACCAAAGCCCGACAAACAGTGTTCAGCTTGGCTAGGCAAAATTTTGGGATGTCGGCCTGTTGGACACAAGACGGCACTATTATTGTCAAACCCGCCGATAACAGCCGTCACAAGATAACTTCACTGGACGAGCTAGAACCCCTAATTGCGCTGTCTCCTTCCTCCAATAGATCATCCACACAACATCCTCCAGGCTAATCTCCACCACAGTCTAACCGCTACGGCTCAGATCCGGAAGTGGCTGGAGATTAACAAGACAGCCATCATATTGATCCAGGAGCTGTGGGTCAATAAAGGCAAGGTCTGCGGACTCCGAAATATGGGAGGTAAGTTGACAGTATACGCGGGACTAGAAAATCCCCGCACATGCATATACACAACAAATGATATAAATACACAGGCCGTAACGAGTTTCTGTTCCAGAGACCTATGTGCCATAAAGGTGCAGGGAGCCCAGGACACCAGCCTCGCGCAGGTTGTCATGGCATCGGTCTACATGCCAGAAGCCGACGACCCACCACCGCACGACTTTACATGGCTGGTCCACTACTGCGAGGAGTCAGGACTCGAGCTAATCGTGGGAACCGACTCCAACGCGCACCATGCCTTATGGGGCATGCCTACAGGAAACGACAGAGGTAGGAAGCTAGTAGACTACTTGTTTACGACAAACTTAAACATAGTGAACACAGGCTCCGTACCAACATTTGTCAACAGACGAAGCAAGACAATCATTGACTTTACCTTGGCAACAGAAGAAGTAGCGAAACACATCTCGAACTGGCACGTATCTGACGACTTATCGTGCTCGGACCACAGATGGATACGTTTCGACCTTCAGGTAAGCAAATTCAAGGCACCACCCAGGCGGAATCCTAAAAAAACCGATCGCGATAGCTACTCTGTGCGAATCGGTCAGACCCTGCGTCAGGAGAATAATCCACCTAGGATCGTAGGTGCTGTTGAAATTGAAAAGCAAGTAAATCTCCTTACTAACACCATGATGGACTGCTTCCATCAGACATGCCCCCTAACCATCCCACCAGAAGGCCGAACAAACAAAAAGAGCTGGTGGGGGCCTGAGCTGGAGAGACTTAGGCATAGGATGAGGAGGCAACTCAACAGAGCGATGAACACTGGTACAGACCAGGACTGGGATAATTATAAGGCCGCCAAGTCCAGGTACAAAAAACGACTCAGATACAGGAGTAATAACTCATGGCGGAACTTCTGCACAAACATTGAAATAACGACACAAGCCAACAGGGTAAGAAAAGTTCTCTCCAATAACTCAAACTTATCACTGGGGTCCTTACGAAAACCAGACAACTCCCTCACCAACTCGGCGGAAGAGGCAGAACGTGTACTGGTAGAGACACATTTCCCGGGTTGTGAAATAACCAGTCCAGGAAGATGGCCAGAAGAAGAAACCATTCCAATGGAGGAGGAATGGCAGCTGGCCAATAAGGTAATTGACCCATCCAAAAAACAATGGGCAATCGACAGCTTTGACTCATTCAAATCTCCAGGCCCGGACGGGATCTTCCCGGCCCTGCTTAAATGGGGAGGGAGGGTACTCACCCAAAGGCTGTCCCTCATCATGGGAGCCTGTCTTGCACATAAATACGTGCCAAAACAATGGAGAAACGTCAAAGTAATCTTCATACCAAAACCAGGTAAATCTGACTACTCGGATCCCAAATCTTTCAGACCTATAAGCTTAACCTCTTTCCTCCTGAAAACACTAGAGAGGCTGTGCGATAGGTATGCGAGAGAGACGGTGCTACTACAAGCACCATTGCATCCGAACCAACATGCCTACAGCCCAGGTAAGTCCACGGAATCGGCACTTCACGCGGTTACAACCAAGATTGAAGTGGCGATCAAGAACAAGACTATGTGCCTAGGCACCTTCATAGATATAGAGGGAGCCTTCGACAAGACTAAATTCGCCAGCATAACAGTAGCACTGGAGAGACATGGAGTGCACACAGTTATGATTGAATGGATAAACAAGATGCTAAGCCAGAGAGTCATCAGACGCGAAGCAGATGTAACTAAACAAGCACTAATGGCGAAGGACTGCCCCCAGGGAGGCGTCCTTTCACCACTACTATGGAACTTAGTGGTGAATGACCTCATCACCACTCTGAACAAAAATCACCATTACACCATCGGATGCGCTGATGACATAGTGATATTAACAAGCGGTATGCACGCAGGTATAGTATGCGACGTCACCCGCTCAGCACTGGCGGTAGTGGAACGCTGGTGCGGCGACAACGAGCTTTCAGTCAACCCAAGAAAGACTGAAATGGTAATGTTCACTAACAAACGAAATCTGGGAAAATACCGACTTCCCAGGCTGTTCAATACAGAGCTCCAACTCTCGTCTGAGGTAAGGTATCTAGGAGTGATATTCGACCATAGACTGAATTGGAGCGCCCACCTTGACAATAAAATTGAAAAAGCAACAGTCGTATTCTGGCAGTGCCGCAGAATGGTAGGTAAAACTTGGGGATTAAGCCCCAAAATCACTCTGTGGCTCTACGAGACAGTAATCCGACCTATGGTAAGCTACGGCGCGATAATATGGTGGCCACGAACCAAGTTATCCACAGTCGAAGCTAAACTACAACGACTCCAGAGATTGGCCTGTCTGGCGACCACGGGCTGTATGAGGACCACACCGACTGCGGCTCTGGAAGCCATCATAGGTTTACCACCTCTCCATCTCTTCATAAGGCAAGAGGCTTTAGCAACGGCAGCGCGGCTAAAGAAGCAAAATCTCTGGAGACCGCCTAGGATACCGCACACCGAAATCCTCTATGAGGCTATTGGCAGAGAGCCGCTCATGGGGGCGGTGACCGATGCGGTACCCAGGCAATTCGTATTTGACAAAAAATACAAAATACAACTACATGAGGACCCCCCCGAAGTACTCCACCCGAAAGAGTTGAGTGTCTTCACGGATGGATCCAAAACAAGGTCAGGCACTGGCTCGGGAGTATTCTCCGAGGACCTAAACATACACATCTCAACGCCACTAGAAGCCCACAACACAGTCTTCCAGGCAGAGTGTATGGGCATAATAATGGCTGCATATGCGATCACTTCCAGGAGAGTAGCCGATTACCCCATCCGCATACTTTCCGACAGCCGATCAGTCTTACAAGCCCTACAAAATCACTCGACAACATCAGGGCTAGTTTACGAATGCCACAAAGCCCTGACAGAGGTATGTGCCAATAATAGCATAACTCTGCAGTGGATAAAGGGGCATAGTAACTCACGCGGGAACGATACAGCCGACGCACTGGCAAGAGGTGGATCGGAAACAAGGGCAATAGGCCCTGAACCAATACTGCCTCTGCCATCCGCCTGGCTGCGAAGGTCACTGCAACAGAACACCAAGGTGGAACACCAAATGTATTGGTCCAACCTTGGTACCTGCAGGCAGACCAAGGAGGCCCTCCCGACGATCAACCCCAGATTGTCGCGGAAGCTGTTGCAACTTAAGAGGCCGCTGCTCCGACTTTTAATAGGAGCAATAACTGGTCATGCATTACTAAAGAAACAGGAAAGACAGCCGCCCATGTCATTATGACATGTCCTGTAGTGGCAGAATACCGGGCGAGACACCTCGGATTACCGAGGTCACTTCCTGAAGTCGTCGGCAACGTGAAGGGTCTGCTAGGCTTCTTGGAAGAACTGGGGTGGCACGTGTGAAACCATCCCATCACGCAAAATAGGCGCAATGAAGACGTCGAGTTGCGGAGACCCAGCCCGCGAGTTTCAAGTTCAACCCCTAATTGCCAAATATCCCAAATCAACATCTCCATCCAAGGCGAGTTCGAACATAGCCTTGAAAAGTTCGCGGAGACAATAAGTGTGTCACACCACTGCACTTTCCTTTATTTTATTCACAATTTGTATTTAATTATGTTTCACTGTTTGTTTACTCATTTTATTAATTGAATTGTAAATAATAGCAACTGACAGTTTATACATCTGTCAAAACAATGCTTTCGTTCGACATATGGAGGGTCTACCCTCCATAGTTCGACATTCAGTTTGGATACGTTCGGAATGCAACTTTGTTTGTAAGTTTAGAAACCAATTGTCTGTATTTTTGTACGACTTCTCTTTTCTTTATACTCTCCGATTCTGTATTTGTGCGTGCTGGCGGGTGGTGTGGAAATACGGTCTACTTACCCCGGCTCATTTATTATAAACATTTATATGTTTATGCACTATTTTATATTTATAGCAGTTATTTTTAATAGGATTATTATATTTATATACATATAAATATTTTTAGGTTTATATTAGTACACTGATGATTAACGATGAAGATGTGGTATACTTTTCCGCCAATGAATCCTCAGATGACGATAGTTTTGCTTCCTTGACGACTGCTCTGGTTGACCAATTACGGTAAAATTTTTCCACTCAATCTTGTTCTCTCTTAAATGTTTGCCATATTAACGCACAGAGTATCCCCAGTTACTTGAGCGACTTAACTGAGACTTTCACGGACAATGATATTCAAGCCATCCTGGTTTCGGAGACCTGGCTCAAGCCTCACCTTCCCTCCGCCTCATACCCTTTAAATGGTTTCAACCTCATCCGCAATGACCGCATGGACAAAAGAGGTGGCGGTGTTGCTATCTACCTCCGGAGTCTTTTCTTATAAAATATTAGCATCCTCCTCTACCAGTATTTCCACTACTGCTGAATACCTCTTCTTAGAGGTTTGTGTCAGGGGAGTTAATGTTGTTCTTGGAGTGGTCTATTGCCCTCCTACTGTCAACTATTTCTCCAGTTTGGAAACAGTTCTGGAATCTTTCATTTCAACCATTTGCCGTCCACTGCTGAACGTAGGTCTCCCCCAAGTAGCGCCAACCATCCCGGTCTTGGGCAGTCCGCATCCATCCGCTGACAGCCACTCTTTTTAAGTCGTCAATCCATCGTGCCGCAGGGCGCCCTACACTACGTTTGCCTAATCGCGGTCTCCACTCAAGCACATTTCGGCTCCACCGACCATCGGTACGTCTAGAGACATGACCGGCCCATTTCCACTTCAACGTACTGATTCTCTGTGCGATGTCGGTTACTCTAGTTCTCTGTCGAATAACCTCAATCCGAATTCTATCAGACAGAGAAACACCCAACATCGCACGCTCCATCGCACGCTGAGCCACTTTAAATTTGTGGACCAGTCCAATGGTGAGTGTCCACGTCTCGGCTCCGTATGTCATTACGGGTAGGACGCACTGGTTAAATACCTTGGTCTTCAATGATTGTGGTATTTGCGACTCAAAGATGTGACGTAGCTTCCCGTACGCCGCCCAGCCCAAACGAATTCTTCTGTCGGCCTCCCGATCGAAGTTGTGCCTACCAAGTTGGATAGTTTGGCCAAGGTAGATGTATTCTTGCACAACCTCGATAATAACGTCGTTTACGGTCACGGGACTCGGGGACACATGCCGATTATGCATGATTTTCGTCTTTCCTATATTCATCCTCAGTCCCACTCGTTTTGAAGAAACGTCCAGACTGTTGAGCGTTGCTTCCATGTCCTGCAGAGACTCCGCCAGGATGACTATGACGTCTGCAAACCGCAAGTGTGAGAGGAATTGACCATTGATATTGATTCCCCGTCCGTTCCAATCGAGCGTTTTGAAGACGTCTTCCAAGGCATTAGTAAACAGTTTCGGAGATATGACGTCTCCCTGTCTTACTCCTCGATGCACTTGGATTGGTCTTGTGCTCTTTTCTTGTACTTGGACGGTCATCGTTGCAGCTTCATAGAGGCATCTCAACACCTGGATATATCGGCAGTCGATCAGGCACCTCTGCATAGATTCCAGAACAGCCCAGGTGTCAATGGTATCGAAGGCTTTTTCGTAGTCCACATACTCCACATACGCTATACAGAGAGGCTGATTATATTCCTCTGTCTTCTCAATAATTTGCCTTAGAGTGTGTATGTGGTCCACAGTATTGAAGCCTTTTCGAAACCCAGCCTGCTCCACGGGCTGAAAGTCATCGAGTTTTTGGGCAAGACGATTCGTAATGATACTCGAAAACAATTTGTACACATGGGTCAGCAGTGAAATTGGGCGGTAGTTCTTCAACAGGCTTTTGTATCCTTTCTTGAAGAAAAGCACTACTATGCTCCTACTCCACACTCTGGAATCTTTAGGGTCTGAATATTCACATCACATTATCACGGGAGATTTCAACACGAACCTCCTAGTATTAAACTCCTTCCGTACACATAATCTCCTACGGATCTTCCAATCAACCAGCCTCCATGTCCTTCCACTTCAAACCACTCATCATAACATCCAGCACCAAGACACCTGGCTTGACCAATGCTCACCTCTTCCCCAAACCTTGTCTCTTTCCATGGTCAACTCCCTGCCCCTGGTTTCTCCCACCACGATCTAATTTTCCTATCCTAAATCCTGAAACCCCCTAAATCACCTCCGAAGATTATACAAATACGTAGTTTCCGGAGCATAGATCTGGAAAAACTAAATGCTGACGCTGCGAGGGTGGATTGGATGGGTGTGGGAGCAGTCGCAGACATAGACACAAAAGTTAATATTTTGAATAACAATATTATAAAATTGTATGATGTGCACGCTCCCCTAAAGTCATTAAAAATGAAACGTGCCCCAGCATCATGGTTCATAGTGCGTGCGTGCGTAGGTGCGTATTGCAATGAGGCGAAGGGATCAGACCTTCCTCAAATTCAGGAGGGATCGCTGTGAGAACAAGTGGAATCCCTATAAGACTGCAAGGAATCGATGTAACCAGGTGATACGCAACGCTAAACGCCAACATATTCTACAGAATATAGAGTCATCCTCTTCTTCCAGCATCTGGAAGTTTCTTGGCACTTTAGGTATTGGCAATAAGCAACTTCCAGAGCTTAAGAACACGATTGGCTTGAACGATATCAACAGTTATTTCTCATCCACTACAACGGATCTTCAAACCAAATGTCAAACGCTGAATTACCTATCTGGCCTTACCAGCCCCAACATCGACTCTTTCAACTTTTCTCCGGTGCCTTCTGGGGATATTAAGAAGATCATACTATCTATCCGCTCCAATGCGTCGGGATGCGACGGTATTAGCCGTCGTATGATCATTACCATCTTGGACCATACGCTCTCAGCAATAACTCACATAATTAACTACTCTCTTGACTCCGGGACCTTTCCCTCTCTTTGGCGTAAGGCTTTCATCATACCTCTTCCTAAAAAAATAATCCTTCACTACCCGAACACTTTCGACCTATTTCCATCCTCCCCTTCCTATCTAAAGTACTCGAGGCCTGCGTATAGAAGCAGCTTTCTGTATTTGTATACCGACATAAATAGCTAAGCCCACTGCACTCTGGCTTCAGGTCCGGTCATAGTACTGTTACCGCTCTCCTCAAAGTGACTGGCGATATTAGGAAGGGCATGGAAGATACCAAAGTTACTGTTCTGGTCTTAGTGGATTTTTCTAACGCCTTCAATACCGTCAGTCACGAACAGTCACTTAAGGTAACTGGCGATATTCGTAAAGGCATGGAGGACACCAAAGTTACAGTTTTAGTCCTGGTTGATTTCTCCAATGCCTTCAATACAGTCAGTTACGAAATTCTACTATCTATCCTTACGTATTTTAAAATTACCCCAGATGCACTGGAATGGTTCTCCTCTTATCTTCAAGGACGTCAGCAATGTGTTCGTGTTCAAGACTCCACTTCCAGCTGGTGTGACCTCAGCGCTGGCGTCCCTAAAGGCGGTATTCTATCTCCCCTATTATTCTCTATATTCATCAACCTATTAACCCAACATCTTCAGTGTGCGTATCACCTGTATGCGGATGACCTGCAGATCTATTCACAGGAAAAAGTCGAGGACATATCACGAGCCATCGACAGTATCAACAAGGACCTAGATCGCATAAACTCGTGGTCGAAGAGGTTCGGATTGTCAATCAATCCTACTAAATGTCAGGCAATCGTAGTGGGTAGCAAAAATATGATGCGCAGAGTGGACACAACTTCACTCCCACCAGTCGTCCTCCACGGCGCAATTATACCTTGGAGCCCTGTAGTCAAAGACCTAGGACTGCTCATCGACTCAACGCTCGATTGGAGAGCTCAAGTGACTAATGTGAGTCAAAAAGTGACAGGACATCTGCGCACACTTTATCGTTTAAAAAATTTCCTGCCTCCCAAAACAAAAATCTCACTCATGCAAACCTTAATTATTCCTTTAATCGACTATGGTGATGTGTGTTATTTCGACTTGAATGCAGACCTCCTAAATAAACTAGACCGTCTTCTCAATAACTGCATTCGATTCATATTTAATCTTCGCAAGTATGATCATGTATCTGCTTTACGTTCCCAATTAAAATGGTTACCCATCCGTCTACGTCGTAATCAGCGTGCGCTGACTTCTCTCTTTTCGTTCCTTAATTCCCCATTCTCACCTACTTATTTTGACCCCGATTTACATTTTCTTTCTTCGAATCACGACAGAAACCTCCGCTCTACGAATAATCTGCTCCTCCTATGTCCTTCCCACACCTCCGATTTCGTTCACGCCTCATTCTTTGTGCAAGCGGTGCTGCTTTGGAATGCGCTCCCACTCGAAATCAGGATGTCCACAAACCGTTACATTTTTAAAAAGAGCGTACACAATCACCTTCTTCAAATCGCGGAATAACTTATTTAAATGTACTCCTACTTAAAGTCTACTTTCCAGTGTACGATTAGTAAGTATATGTATTATGTACCTATATATTTATTTTTGTATGGATGTATGTATGTATTTAAGTATATGAATTTTGTGTTGGTTAGATAAATTTAGGTTACAACATGAACCTCGATGCACCTACCTTACTAGATCTCTACACCCCCCAAAGGTTGGCTGGTAGAGAATGCCCTTGTCATTAAGTCCGCCGATGTATATGTGCATGAAGTTATAAATAAATAAATAAATAAATAAATAAAAATAAATCCTACTATCAATCCTTGGGTATCTTGGGGTGTCGCCTGAGGCACTGGAATGGTTCTCTACCTATCTTCAGGGACGTCAGCAGTGTGTTCGTGTTCAAGACTCGTTATCGAACTGGCGCAATCTTCACACTGGCGTCCCTCAAGGCGGAATTTTATCTCCTCTTCTATTCTCTATTTTTATCAACCTCATTACTGATCACCTTCGGTGTTCGTATCACCTTTATGCCGATGATCTGCAGCTGTATTCACAGGCAAGCGTGGAGGATATATCGCAAGCCATCGACAACATCAACAGGGACCTGGAATTCCTAAAGTCTTGGTCGATGAGATTCGGGCTGGTAGTTAACCCTACTAAATGCCAAGCAATAGTAATAGGCAGCAAGAACATGATAAATCGATTGGATACTACGTCAATCTCGCCGGTCGTCTTCAACGGCTTAGTTATAACTTGGAGCCACGTAGTCAAGGACCTTGGCCTGTTCATCGACTCTACTCTTGATTGGCGGGCCCAGATTACTCATGTGAGCCAGAAAGTAACAGGTAACCTACGAACACTCTACCGTCTTAAGAACTTCTTGTCTCCTAAAACGAAACTCTTACTCACACAGTCCCTCATTATCCCCTTAATCGACTATGGTGATGTGTGTTATTTCGACCTGAATGCAGATCTCCTTAATAAACTTGACCGTCTTCTTAATAACTGCATTCGATTCATATTCAATCTTCGCAAGTATGACTACGTGTCTACTTTCCGTTCTCAATTGCAATGGTTACCTATTCGCCAGCGCCGCAGTCAGCGAGCGTTGACCTATCTGTTTTCGTTCCTCATCTCCCCATCCTTACCTACTTACCTTCAACCCTACCTCCGCTTCTTATCTTCAAATCACGATAGAAATCTTCGCTCATCTCACAATTGGCTTCTCTTTTGTCCCTCTCACAATTCCGACATCATGAACTCCTCGTTCTTTGTACAAGATATACTGCTATGGAAAACGCTCCCACTTGAAATCAGGATGTCAATAAGTCAACGTTAAAAACCACCTCTTGACGAAATGGCAAGAAAACTATAATTAAGAAACAATTTAGTTCTTACTCACAGTGTACATATGCAAGGTTTATGTATTAGTGTGTATATATAACCATATAAAGATATTTTATGTATTAGTACAAGAATTATGCACAGCATATACGAATCGCTATCCTTTTCATTTTCAATCACAAATAGCATGCGCACTCTCTTTCTTTAGATGGGCGGGCTTCAAACAGCTGCTATGCTGTGTCCTCTTCTATCGCATGGGATGGTTGGTTGGGACATGTCAGTCGCACACATTCACTCGCAGCGATATTTTACTTTTCAAAATTCGACAACCGGAATTCGGGACTGATTTTTCGCAGGCAACCCTATACCACTGTGTTCATAATAAAATAATCTTTAATTTTATTTAATTTCAATTCAATAATCAGACCGTTGCAAAATGCTAGTATAGATTTACCTGTTTATACCTGGCTATCCGATAGTTGTGACCGGAAAAGAATAGGCAACCTACCGTTTGCATATTCTATGGGCTTCATACTTACAAATTAATTATCAATTAAAAATACCCTGGACTAAAATTTGTTAGGCAACCCATATGCAATATATTTATTGACATATATAATTAAATATGACGGCGCATCACTTATTTTATTTGGTAACACAAGTGTCGGTAGTTAGACACTGACGCAACACCGAGCATTGGAGCTTGCGACCGATGACAATAGGGATGGAAATCATTGCCACTTAAAAAAATAATAATCACGCGTTAAGATAATTGATGGTAGTCGATTATTTTATGTGATTAGTTGCGGGTAACAGTGACTTTGATCCCATCCCTAAAGAACTGTGGGTAGTTATTAATTGAACGCAGCCGGAGATAGTTATAAAATGGGACGCAGCCGGAGGGCAAGTTCGGTGGAGTGTCGTATCTAAATTGTAACCTGTATACCATTATTGATTATCGTGACTGTATTTCACTATGTATTATCATAAAGTGATTATAACAAAGCGATTGTGAGGAAAACCATTGCTATCATTCTCCTCGCCCGACAACTCACATCTACCCTCATTAAAAAGAATATGGAATCTACCGACACTCCTAAAACGGGGTACGAATCCCTACAAATATAAAACACGTTTCATGAAATAAACATCTCGGTGAAGGTCGTTATATAGCGGGATCTTAGACTATATATGTATATGTGTATTATGAATTATGTTAGTCTATGTTAGTCTATATATTAATAGTGTTGCACCATAACCAGATGGAACTCGTTTGTACGAGAAACACTCGAGAACTATTGAGGACAACGCCATCTAGTGTCGGAAAGCGCGCAACTGTGGGCATTATGACGATTACTCGACGCTAGATGGCGCTACAAGTAGCTCTAGAGTAATCTATTTAGTCTAGAAACATCGATCGAATATTTTCGTACGTTCGAGTTATTTCGACGGCCATTTATAAGCGGAACGTGTTAGCCGTAGGGGCAGTATTGTTTCACGATACAGCGGTTAAACATCGAAGAGATCTTCTAGTGCGACTAACCAGTGATTTAGTGATTTGTTATTGTAAAAAGTGTTGTTAATAAATATTGTGTTATTTTTGGTAATCAATCGACTACTTTAATTTATTGAATACCCAGCTCGTATTAATAGCAATCACATCCTCTTATTTCCACCACAATGCACCTACCTCACAAAATTTCCACATCTCCCAAAGGTTGGCTGGTAGAGAATGCCTTGGGCATTAAGCCCGCCGTAGTACATGTGTGCATGTGTCTTAAAATAAAAAAATAGATGATAAGCTCTTAAAGTAGGTACAACAAAATTTGTAATAAAAATGTTAACAGTGCCAAGCTAGACACAGGTTGGTCTGGAATATTCAAGGACAACCTGAGAATAATGCAGAGCTAGACTAAGTTTTGTATTAATGGCTCAAAATATTCGGGAGCAGCCTATGAGAATGTAATACTTGATTAAGTTAATTAGGTAGATAGAATAGGACCTCTTCAAGGTCAACCTACAAACCTAAATATATATGTATAGAATAAATCTAGTAATAAACAATGTGTGACACTTAAACGAGTCACAGGAGATAAAAAAAAAACTGGACACACTGACCTTATTTCATATCTCGCAGTTATATAGAGATTTGTGCAAATTACAGAAGATGTAGTGTCGATTTCAGAACACTTTGGACATGAACTCATTGCTGCAATCTGGACACGAGAATCTGAAACTTACACATGCACATTATCGGAGGTTAAGTCGACCTAGATCCTTTAAGGAGTTGAGTATTTAATCTATTAGAAATAATGGGTACTACAACTCTTGAAAGGATCTAGGTTATCTTTTCAAGTGACCCTGTAGCGAACCTCCCTCTCCAAGTTCATATCTCTGCTATATGGAGAAGGGCTCTACGATCTCTAGTTGGTAGTGGGTATCAGTCGACAGAGCAGTTCCACGACGCCATTGTACATGTGTTGGCCTCTGAGTGGACGAAATTAGTGCACGTGGCGCAACAGGTAATTTTCGCCTTGCACTATTCGTGGCGTGGTCTCGTCGGCCCTCCTCCAAGAGTCACTGCTCAAAGTACACTAATACTATAATAAATATGAAAAAACACTAAATACATAATAAATAAAAAAAATATTAATATTAATACACAAATAAGCGAATAAGTAAATATATACAGGGTGTCCCAAAAGGTTACGTAGCTAGGAAGAGGGGTGATAGGGGTGGTCACAAGGGTCACCAGAAAAATGAAAAAAAAATCCCCTTGCCCGAACTGAAGTACTCGGATCGTCTGCGACGGCTTGAAACACTTCATCTTCGACATCGAACCGAGGTCTGCCTTCATTAACCGCTTGATGTGGAAATCGACCCTCAGATACTAGTCGGTGGATATTGACGAAAACACGGCTATCCGGGTGACGTGCGGCGTTCGGATATCTTTCTCGGTAGAGTCTTGCTGCAGCACCGGCATTACATCTACATTCGCCGTAAATGAGATGCATGTTCGCATATTCTTCCGCAGTGTACGTGGGTGGCATGGTGGTACAGTATCGTACACTCACAAATCACAAACAATGTCCAAATCACAAAGAAATAATCAAGTCCAGAAAGCGAAGCAAAGTTGTTAGTACAAAATGAACACAAACGAATACAAAGGATGCGCAGTAAACGAGAGATCGTAATGTACTGACCGACTACATACTATTTGACTAACCAGAGATGGCCTACCTACTTTTTCTCTTTCTTAATGTATCTCCTGTCTCTCTCACTCACCAAACTTGTTTAAACTTGTTTTGTTTGGTTTCATTGTTATTGGTATGTTTTGTTCTGCAGGGGTATTGTTTCCGAAAATTATTTTTACATATCCTAGTAATAGACCAGTGTAGAAGCCTTTAAAAATAATGAAAAGTGAAATAAAATTATAATAGAATGAAACCCATTAGAAAAGGAGGGAAATATGATAAAAATGAAAGGAAAAATAATTTACGGGCAATCTGAGGTTGGGAAGGGGATGGGGGTGAGTTTTTAAGGGTAAAAAACGGTTTTTCTCTATTTCCGGCAAAAATAAAAGTCCTATCGAAAAAAGTCAAATGGAAAAGTTGTAGGTAATAAAAAGATCTAAAACTTTTGTATTTACACTTTTTTCACATAACCTCAAAATTTATGTGAAAAATTCAGAAAACCAAGTTCTTGGTTTTTTATTTGTATCTTTTACAAAAATTTTTTTTTTTTAACTAAATTTTGTTGAAACTTACCTTTTTATGTCCCAAATACGCTGTAATTTATTTGATTAAAAATATTTATTTTTTCACCTTATTTTGAATTAATATCGGAAAAACACCCTAATTTTCAATCGAAAATTCACCCGTCAAAATATCAGCTTTTTTCAAAAAGTTGGTATGGTTTCTGTTCGTTGAAATCTCTACTTTCCGATGGCGAAAAAAAAAATATATGTTACTATGGTAAATCTTCTCAGAAAACGCAAAAATTTAAAAAAATCTTGAATTCAAAAAATTTTTTTTAATTATTATAAATAATTTTGAGGTATTTATTAAAATTTAGACTTTAATTACTCGAAAAACGTTAGATTACATGTGACGTTGATAACAAAAAAATTTGGCAAAAAAATGATACGGTAGAAGAGATAATGAATAAATATTTGCGCTTTGTTGAAAAACATTACGCAGTAAGCAGCTATATTGTCTTTGATGGGTATCCCGAAATTAAAAAATCAGTTAGTGTCACAACAGTACCAGCAGCTACATCAACTAAAAAAGGAGAACGTAGTCGTAGAAAAACCTCAGACAATATTCCAGAGTTCGATTATCAAAATCATACAAAAATACCTTTTTTGCAAGAAAATTTTTTATCTAACGAGAAAAATAAGGATAAAATAATAAAAACTTTGATGAAAAGATTATAGTCACGAGGATTTTCCTGTAACCAAGTAGAAGAAGATGCTGATGCTGACATAATTGAAACCGCGATAAAAGTTGCAATAAGTACTAATAAAACTGTAATTGTTGTGGGCCAAGATATTGATCTTTTGGTCCTTTTAAATCAGTTAAATTCATATAATCATGACATTTATTTTCTCAAACCAGGTTCTGGAAATGTAAAAGACCTATTTTTCACGTCTAATAGTTTCAAACATGAATCCTTAAGAAACATTGTTGCATTTCTGCATTGTTTTTCTGGTTGCGATACAACATCTGGATTTGCCGGAAAAGGAAAGAAAAGTATCGTCAATTCATTATTAGACGCTAAAAATTTGTCAAATTTGGCCAATGTTTTTTATAAGAAAGATGCAAGTAACGAAGAAATAAAAAAAAATGGGTTACAACTAATCAAATCTATTTATAAATGTAAAAATTAAAAAATTACACTGAATCAATTAAGGTTTAAAAAATATCAATTGGCAAAAATTAAATCATCTTTCGTTTTGGCAAACCTCCCACCCACAGAAGGAGCAGCAGAACAACATTGTTACAGGGCATATTATCAGCTTCAAACTTGGTTGGGTAACGAACTAACAGCAACAGATTGGGGCTGGAAGCAATTTCAACGTGGAATTATGCCCAAATTTACACAAAAAGAATTAATTCCGGAAATATTGCTCAAAACAATTTGCTGCAGCTGTGAAACTGGATGTAACAGTTTAAAATGTGGTTGCCGAAAACATGGTTTAAAATGCACAAATTTGTGTTCAAACTGTCATGGTTCTGAAAATTGCTCCAATATTGAAAAAGAAACCTATGAGGAAGTTAATGATTCAGAAGATATTGTGGATGAAGAACCAACGCAGTCTGGAAATAATGTTGGAGAGGAAGAAGGTGATAATCATGAAGATTTCGAAGATCTACTAGAATCGGAGATGTTTGACGAATCTAACGATGAAGAAATGCCATCAAAAAGACAAAAACTTATGGATAAGTGATTAGAATTGAAGATAAGGTATTTATGAATGATGAGATTAATGTGTTTAAAAATATTGTAATGAATAACGTAATGAGAATAAAGCATCTACATTTAATAGTACGATTTACATTTATATTTATCTATAATGA
This sequence comes from Spilarctia lutea, assembly GCA_916048165.1. Taxonomy (NCBI): domain Eukaryota; kingdom Metazoa; phylum Arthropoda; class Insecta; order Lepidoptera; family Erebidae; genus Spilarctia; species Spilarctia lutea. The sequence goes on along the minus strand of OU696470.1, from coordinate 24,088,579 downwards.
GATTTTCTATGACATAAATGTAATTAGAATTAAATAAATCAACAACAACGTCACATGTAATCTAACGTTTTTCGAGTAATTAAAGTCTAAATTTTAATAAACACCTCAAAATTATTTATAATAATTAAAAAAAATTTTTCGAATTCAAGATTTTTTTTAATTTTTGCGTTTTCTGAGAAGATTTACCATAGTAACATTTTTTTTTTTTTCACCATCGGAAAATAGAGACTTCAACGAACAGAAACCATACCAACTTTTTGAAAAAAGCTGATATTTTGACGGGTGAATTTTCGATTGAAAATTAGGGTGTTTTTTCGATATTAATTCAAAATAAGGTGAAAAAATAAATATTTTTAATCAAATAAATTACAGCGTATTTGGGACATAAAAAGGTAAGTTTTCACAAAATTTCGTTAAAAAAAAAAAAATTTGTAAAAGATACAAATAAAAAACCAAAAACTTGGTTTGTTGAAATTTTCACATAAATTTTGAGGTTATGTGAAAAAAGTGTAAATACAAAAGTTTTAGATCTTTTTATTATCTACAACTTTTCCATTTGACTTTTTTCGATAGGACTTTTATTTTTGCCGGAAATAGAGAAAAACCGTTTTTTACCCTTAAAAACTCACCCCCATCCCCTTCCCAACCTCAGATCGCCCGTAAATTATTTTTCCTTTCATTTTTATCATATTTCCCTCCTTTTCTAATGGGTTTCATCCTATTATGATTTTTTTTGGTTTTAAAAATTATCGACCCTGGACTATAAGTGTTATACCATTTTGGAATTGTAATAAAATTACCTATCTTTTTAAGTTACTCGCCGGAGTTGCATAGTACTTTTTTTTTCAGTACACTTGGAGGAAGTTGAGTGAAATCGTAATTACTAAGTCCTTGACTGGACAAGAACTTAATTTTCTTTAAAATATTGCTTAGATATGTATTGTTTTTTTTGTTTCCAGGAACATCTCCATCCGGAGCTCACACAGAACCCTGGGTTTTTGTTGTAGTTCAAGATCAAGAAACCAAAGAAGCTATTAGAAATATTGTTGAAGAAGAAGAAGAATTGAATTACCAAAAGCGAATGTCTCGACAGTGGGTCGCAGACTTAAAACCTTTTGCCACGAAACCAGTTAAGCCGTATCTTTCAGATGCTCCAGCTTTAGTTCTGGTTTTTAGACAAACGCACTCTTGGAGAACAGATGGCAAGAAAAGGATGCATTATTATAGTGATATTAGTACAGCCATAGCCGCTGGGATAATGTTGGCAGCAATTCAAGTAAATATGTTTATGATTGAGAACCCAAATTCGACTACCGATTTCTGTTAGGGTATATGGTTGTGGTTGTTATTGCGGCTATAAGATTCTTGTTATGGAGGATTGGCTCGAGAGGCAGCACAAGACCCTCACATACCGACTGACGAAGGTGATCACTGGAAACGGATGCTTCGGAGAACACCTATGTCTGATCCGCAATGAGCCAACGCCTGAGTCTCATCACTCTGATGGCCAAGGACAAGGCGCTCCACACGTTGTCAGAATTTCCGTTTGGGGTAGCCGAGGCGTGATCTCGTGGCGTGGCGTCATCGGAGTGTGGGTTCTCTCGCTCGGTAATATAATTGTGGCCATGTTGCGGACTCAGAGCGCGTTGAACTTCGCCGTCACTTTCTGCGAACATGTTATGCTTGCAAAGAAGACGGCGGAGCGGGACCGGGAGACTTTTAGAACTCGGTCCTAGGCCCGGAACCAGGCCAAGTACCGCAGACGACTCAGGCATCGGATATCGCCAAATGTTCTCTGTCCTCCATAAGCGCAAGTCTGATGGTGACAGGTAAGTCCTGTCCTACCAGATGCAGGCCGGGGTGGCGGCGCAAGTGGTGTGTCGGCGAGGGTTCCAGGAATTTCCTTTTGAGGGACCATCTGGTTCCCCGGCTTCTAGTGCCGAGACGGTGTGTGATTTTTAGTCGTTGAGTCCGACATAACCACCAGTCGGTAGGATCCGAGGGAATTTTTGCAAAAAAGAGCGGGTGATTAGCAGTAACTTCATACCAAATTTAATTAAAATCCTTGCAGTGATTTAGCCGTTAAAGTGTAACAAACAGACAGGGTTACTTTCGAATTTATATTATCAGTGTGAATTTCATATTTACAGTATGGCAGTTATAAGTGATAATTTATGTTTAGTATAGTATTTGAAATCACAGGCCACATGATGTTATAATTAACTATGATAACATTGTAATGATAGAACACACATTAGTTATAAAAGGTTATCGAAGTACTCACACTTTATTGCATATTTCGCGAAATTTGCTATACTAATATTTGAAATTTGAAGTAATTCTGCCTGTTTGTTACACTTTAACGGCTAAATCACTGCAGCGATTTTAATGAAATTTGCTGCTCTTCACTGCAATTACCGATAATCACGAGGGTGAAGCCGCGGGCAAAAGCTAGTTGATAAAGAGATCATGTCTATGACTTTCGTATGTTATCAGATTGTGCATATGACGTAAGCCGTAGCTACATCAGTTAACGACTCAGGAACATTAATCAAAGTACCTCACCAGGAGAGAAGGAGCTCAGAATCTGCGACTTATTCTTGCGTTCCGATATAAGTCTTTTCTCTCTTGCAATTCTTACCAGATCTTGCACTCTTATTGTAAGAAAACAATTAGTTTAGACAGGGACAACAAAATATGTTGTAGATTATATTATTATATAATTGTTAAAGTTTAAGTATAAAAAGTATATACCGTGGGAGAGCCACGCTTCGGCGTGAATGGGCCTGCTCGACCGGAGTGCTACCACTGCCTCACAGGAAACCGATTAGAAACAGCGCCCGTGCCGTGTTTTTGTGAGTGACTGAGGATACCGGAGGCCCATAACCCAAACCGCTTAAGCCACTAGCCTTACCACGTAATCAATTTTAACTCTTTATAACATTTGTATCTAATTACAGTGAAATATTCAAATATATTTTTTTACATTCCAGTATTGCGGCCTCGTAGCACTGACTTCAACCCCTTTGAACTGCAATGCTCGTCTCCGAGACCTACTTTCCAGGCCAGTAAATGAAAGACTAGAATTATTGCTACCAGTAGGAAGACCGCATGAAGAAGCCACTATACCAGATGTTCAAAGAAAACCCCTAGATGAAATAATGATTAAGGTTTAATTAATAAGGCTGATTTGTGATACTTTATATAAATAAATAATATTTTAGGAAATGTTTTTAGGTGAAGATGTTGAATTTAAGAACTCAAATATAGTGTTAAACTTTTAATTTCTGTTTTTAGTAAAGACGATAAGTTTAAAGAGGTACTAGGAGTTTAAAAAAAAGAGGCTGTCTTTGGCGACTGCCAATAGAAGTAAAAGCTAAGTAACGCGCGGCGCAAACATAGACACTTTTTGTTGCCGACACGGCACACCATCACAGGGAATCGTAGTTACCGTGTCCGGTAATCGGACAGTCATCAGTCGCTATTACTGGCCACTATTTGTCGCTTGTTTTCCGTCAGTCTCACGATGAATGTCGATGGCTTGTGTCGTTTACGCAGCTCAGTACAATTGTATGGAAATTTGTTAATGTTGCTTATGTCTTCGACGGACGACTTCTAGTTTCTAGTTACCGACACAGAACACTTTTTGTATCGTTATGAGTATGTGTTAAGTGGAAGCAACTGGACACAAAAAATGTTTACGTAAGCGCAGGGAGTGGATGATTTTATACTGGATCTATTGACATCAGATATTCATCGGTGTTTGTATCTCACACAAGACACAAAATTGTCCTCGTTTGTACCCTGCCTAACTTGTCAATGTGTGAGCTGACAATGACGCGAGTGTCACGCTTTTTGTTCACTCAAAAAGTGCTGTTTGTTTTACCAGGCCATTTCCGCACTTAGCCTCTTGATTGGGCCGTTGTACGTAAGTTTGTCATCTTCCTTTTTTTTTTTTTACGTTTGGAAACCCCCGCGGGCCGTCACCCCACCGGGGTTTGCGGCGGGGTGGTGTGTCGGAATCGAACCGACTAAAACCACACGGTGTGCCAACTCTGCGCCTGAGAAGGGAGGGGTCCGGGAACTGCAGTTATTAACACAACCGGACCCCTCCCAGCGCCTGCCCGCACTGAAAAGGGCACCATCTGCTGGTAAAAAAAAAAAATCTCAATTTAGGCGACGCACGGTACACGCGTACGTCGCCTCCTCGTGGTTGGCCTGTAAAGCGGATGGAGGGGGAGAAGCGGCGGAGGCGCAGATAGGCGCGCCTCCGCCGCCCGATTTGCCGGCGGCCACTAGCCGCCTCAGGTACTCTGGCACCCCGTGGTAGTGGAGTGCTTCCCTGATGCAGCTGAATGGCAGACTATTAAAGGCGTTGGCGATGTCCAAGGACACCGCCAACACCACGCCGCCACAGCCCACTGCCTCTTTGGTCACGGCCCTAAGGCGCATCACGGCATCGACCGTCGAACGCCCCTCTCGGAACCCGAATTGTGCGTCCGACAGGTCGGGCCCCACCTCGCTGAGATGCCGGACGATGCGGGCAGAGAGAATCCTCTCGAAAAATTTGCCCGCCTCGTCCAGCAACACGATGGGCCCATAGGCCGCGACCGAATCGGCAGGCCGTCCCGGCTTCGCCAACAGGACCAGCTTCCCGCATTTCCAGCACTCAGGGAAGCATCCGGACGCCAGGCTAGCGTCCAAAACCTCCCTGAGGCGGTCCGACATATGGTCGAGGGCTCGGGCCATCACTCGGGGTGGTACTCCGTCCGGCCCGGGGGCGGTGTTCTTAGAACGAATCCTCAGAACTGCCGCCCCTACCTCTGATTCCCTAACGGGCGGCACATCGTCCTCTCTGCCCCCGTCGTAAGTTTGTCATCTTCCTACTCCAACCAACATAGGTCATCTCAGAAGCTCAGCAGCCTTTTCAGGTTACTACACGCTTCCGGGATTGATGACGATTGGAGGATGTCCGCTCGTTGATCTGCCACACTTCTACATTCTACGAGAACGTCCTGCAGCGTTTCTTCTGCCCCCGTGCATCCCCTGCACAGCAGGCTGTCTATTGCGCCTATAGTCAATAGGTGCTTGTTTAGGAGACAATGCCCTGTCAGGATACCTATGACCTTCCTGAGATCGTCCCTTTTAAGTCTAATCAGGTTGCGGGCAAGTCTTTTTGATGCTACCGGAACTGCACTTTTTAGAGTGCCGTTCCAAGTACACATATATACACAGTATATACATATAGCTCATGGAAAGCGGTCGGTGATAATGAAGCGAGTTCCAGGATTTTTGTTCACGTGAAAAGAAAAGTGATCCGACGCGCCTAAATATTTCACTTTAAAAATCCATGAAAGTAGATTATTAAAATTGCTATGACATTAAGTTTTAAACTTAAGCTTCTTTTGAATAATTCATGCAAAGTAGGAATTGAGCTTATATATGTGTCGTAATCAGTTAATGTAACAAATTTATTTTACACTAGCTGAACCTCGCGGTGTTACCTGCAATTATTAGTTAACATTGTTATTTTTTTTATTTTTTTTCTTACATTTAAAATAGCCTATATTAATCAGTGAGTGAAAGAACTTTTTAAATCCGTCCAGCACTTTGAGCCAATTTGATACAAACATACTTACATACAAACTTTTCCTCTTTATAATATTAGTATAGATCAAAACGATGTTTTCTACAGTAGAAGAACCCTGAATGGAATACAACGAGCTAGTACAAGACTTACGTGCACTGAAAATAAGTATTTCGATAAGAGTTATTCTCGGTTTAAATTGCTATTTCCTAAAATCGAAGAGTGCAAGTTTACTAGGGGCTCATGAATTATGCTAAAGTAGACTAGGAAAAACCAAAAAATCTGGGAATAAAATGTTATTCCCAGATTTAATGATTTTATCCTATGGGGTGGAAGAAAACTTTAACAAAAAAGTGCCTATGGATGTAAAAGAAAACACTTTAGGCGTTACTTAAGTATTTAAAGTAGTCAAGGTTGTTTGATTATGGGTGGGGATAATGGTTTTTTTTTTAAACTGAACTATAAGTTGATTGAGTTCCAGTACTGTCATAATATACAGTTTGAGTAATTACATCTATGTACGAGTATGTTTACAAAATGGGTGGATGAATTTGAAAATCTTGCAAAGGTAATCTTCAGAAACCTCCAATACTCAAAATATATGAAGATTTTTATAATGCTTTGTATTTTATTTCAAATGTCATTGATATTTTCAGAACAGTTACTTATTTCAAATAAGAGACGGTTTAAATGAATAACCTGTTGTATTACAAAACTAACAGACAACCGCTAAAGTAAGCGTGTTTTGGAGTGGAGACCCCGTCTTTGCCAAGACGCGGTCTCCACTCCGTGTGTGATACGTCCTCTGGCCAGATGCCGGGGCGACTGGCGTAAGAGAGCTGGTAGCGACTGGATGCAGAAAGCAACAGACCAGGCTCTGTGGTGTTCCTTGGAAAGGTCCAGCAGTGGACTGCAACGGGAGCTGATGATGAATTAAAGACTCTGATCCACACATCAAGCCTCGTTCTTAAGCATCTTTATACTCAAGTTTATGAGGCAGATAATCATGTGTCATAACAAGACATTTTGATATTGGATGTCCCTGGGTATAATTCTACGATTGTCAGGTGAAGTTAAAAACATTACGCCATTCAAAGCAATACAACATTTTGGCAATTATTAAAAATAAGTAATAGTCAAACTACTGAGAATCGATCATAATTACTAGTCAACTACGCAACGAGACATAAAGCCAGTTTAAATTGTGAATGAGTTATTCAAGAGGAGAACAGTTATCTATGAAGTGGCCGGCACGTCATTAAGAAACTTCAATCAATTTTTAAGCTTCCACGGACTCCATAATGCTATAAATTATTCTAAACTTAAGTATAAAACTTTCCATTCTGGACCGTTAGTGGAGTAGGTATAAATATTTGGAAAAATAAGACTGCTGTGATATCCACCACACACAATTACCACCACACATTAATAAGGTAGACACAAAACACATTGCAAATTTTATATTTTTAAGACTGAAATTTAACAGGCACATTTTACAAACAATGACCAGTTTAGGTGAGCTAACCAGGCCACCACTGCGGCTTAGACTAGCGGCGGCAACTACGGCGGCGGCGGCGGCGGCAACTACGGCGGCGGCGGCGGCGGCAACTACGGCGGCGGCGGCGGCGGCAACTACGGCGGCGGCGGCGGCGGCGGCCGCAACTACGGCGGCGGCGGCGGCGGCGGCAACTACGGCGGCGGCGGCGGCGACGCTAAATGCAAAATTATATTATTGCAACTTTATACTGCAAAGACAGATCGTGGTGGTGGATTTCGTTCCCAACCAGATCAAAGTCTATTATACAAGGTAAATTGTTGTCACAAATTGTTCTCGAGTCTGGGTGTCGCTGTCCGTGTCATGTATGTTCGTAAAGTCCCCCGCAATTCGAATGCGGGAGTTGTCTTTTTGATGAAAAAAGAAGAAAAGTAATTCAATTACATTATTGATACGATTTATCTAATCTGTATTTGTATATGTATTTAGAAATGTTTTTTTTTTCTACAGTTACAAGTAGTAGAGGAAGCCTTCATCTAATTTAGTATTGAGAATCATTTCAGTTTGTTAATAAAAAGAGTGATATAAGTAAACGGTGTTATGAAGTGGAAAAGCCGTTTAGACGACTTTGATATTCGAGAACTTTGCATGCTATATGCATTAACAGGCAGTGGAGCCACGCTGATTTCAGCACGATAGGGCTCGACCGGGTGGTACTACCCTCGCACAGAAGGTCAACGTAAAATAACAGCGTTCACACAGTCCTATTTCGTCGGTTAGAGCGAGACCATAGGCCCAATAATGCAGATCTATCACTAGACCTCCATGGTGTGGGTCACAGGACCGTTTTTTCCCGGACCAATTCGACCATCAAACCTTCAAGAAAATAGCATACTCCTTAAAAGGCCGGCAACGCACTTGTAACGCCTCTGGTGTTGCGGGTGTCCATGGGCGGAAGTAATCGCTTATCATCAGGCGATACGCGTGCACGTTTGCCCCCTTATACCATAAAAAAACACTGCTTTGTTGCATTGTCTTCATTCGCAATGAGAATGGTGTCCACCACTCTTGGCAGTCATCAGGCAGCGTAGACTCATTATGGCAGGGCCATATAAAAAAGTTCTCGAATATCAGTTTTAAATAAACTCACTTTTTGAATATCGAAAATGGTATGGTTTTGTTGTAGAAACGAAGAGGAAAGCTAGTATTGTTATGTCAATCCCGAGGATGGCGGGAGATAGGGTTATATGCATGTTTAAAGAACTAACCGAACGTCGACGACGCCGCCTTCCGCAGCGGTCGGATGGTGCAGATTCAGATCTGGACAATGAATGCATTCGCATGGGCTTTTCGGTAGAACGACCCCCCATTCTATAAAATAGATCATAAGAGATTATACCATTAACTCATGATGAGATAAAAATAAGATCGTGTTAATAATAACGAGTTATTATACCATCCGAACCATTCAATAAAATTTGAAAGTTATCCAGGCAGAGTCTAGGGAGTATAAACTTGGTCCATGAAGGCAAAATTGTTACCGACTCGAAAGCGGCTGTACCGCTTTACAAAATTGTTACCGACTCGAAAGCGGCTGTACCGCTTTACAAAATTGTTACCGACTCGAAAGCGGCTGTACCGCTTTACAAAATAATCCCTGTAGGCAACGCCTTAACAGTGTTATAAATTTGAGAAATTTCACAAAATTAACTCTGACCTGCCTTAGTTAAAACAATACACTTTCTATCAAAAAAGAAATCACAGTAAATCTGTAACATAACCAAGACCTAAAATACACACCTTCTGCTCATACGATCGTCATCATTGCCGTGTTCCCTGAAAACAAAAGCCCTTGGGTAAAATTGAGTTTTTTTGTAAAACCTAAAAGGAAATGTTAAAGTAGATAATAGTGTAGGTAGATTTCACCGTGGGAGAGCCACGCTTCGGCATTAATGGGCCGGCCCGACCGTAGTGATACCACGGCCTCTCGGAAAACCGGTGTGAAATAGTGCCTGCGCTATGTTTCACCGAATGAGTGAGGATACCGGAGGCTTTACCCAACTCCTTCCCCGATCCCCTTTCTCATCCCCCAAAGGCCGGCAACGCAATTGTCACGCCTTTGGTATTGTGGGTATCCATGGGCGGCGGTAATCGTTTATCATCAGGCGATACGTAAGCTACTTTATAAAAAAGTCGTAGATTTCGCTGCAATGGTATTTAAGGCGTTTCTTTAATGTTTTAGTTAAACCTGACGAAGATTCTGGTGTTAGAACAAAAAAGTGTGTAATCAGATTTTGGTATCTTACGCATTATCAGTAGGAAGTTCCTGATCTTCCTTCTTCGTAGAGGCCTTGTACGGCTTGTAGCCAGCAGTGTGACGGCGTGCTGCAGCTGCCCGTCGGTTCCTACCGAAAAAATAATAGCAACATGTTAGAACGAATCTAGTATTGTGTGCAAACATATTTCTAGCTTCATACACTAAAAAGTAAAGTTAAAAGAGCAAATGTGTTGCAGAAAGTATTCCCAACTCCGTATCTCTCAGAATCATGGCGATAAGGGGTTAAGGGGTAACAGAAGTCGATTTAAAAATTTTGAAAATTAAGGTAAAGTAATTAATTATTACAAATATTTGTTTCGGAGTTTGGGTGTTTTTATGTATAATACATATTAAACTCCGAAAAAAAATACTGTATTTACAAAAAAAAGAAAATATGTATTATTGTTAAAAGTTGTCTAGGACCCATAGTACAAGCTCTGCTTAAGTTTACATTTTACTATAGAGACATTTCTCATTTCGTTTATTTTTTTAAAGTTACAAATGTAAGTACATACTTATGTTGTATATCGACGTAAGTTTTCAGGCGGGCAGTGTAGCGCGGCGCCTCAGTCTCGCTGCGCTTGCGCATAAACACCACCACATCATCGTTCAGCTTTTTTTTCTTTTCATCTTCGGGCTCCATGATGCCGCCGCACATTAGTTATAGTCACCTACATACATACGAGTACATATATATATAAATTCAGAATTTGAAAAGTTTTTTAAAATAACTTTCATTAGGTCTTGATTCGGGTCTGAACCCCAGGAATAAAACTAGATAAACATGTTTTGGATTCGAATAAAAGGCAAGCTTTTTCTACGTTAGGGGCCATCCATAAAGTACGTCACACGAATTTCATGATTTTTGAGCCCCCCCCCCCGTCCTTGTCACAGGTGGTCACATTTCTGAGACCCCCCTCCCTAGTGTGACGTCACATGTTTTGCAATTTCACATCGAAAAATTATTAAATTAAAACAGCAGTTCCGAAATTAGTTTTATTTCATTTAAATTAAGTACCTACATTTTTATGAAATCAACACTTATAAATTCGGATCGAATACTGAATACGCACAAAATCAAAACTACATCAGACCTTGTATGAAAAAGATTAAATACTGATTATCAAAAAAACTATTGAAACCGTATTGTCCTAAAGATAGAGTTGGAAATATTTTTTATTTAAATTATTATTTCAAATTACGCAATTAGTACCTCTAGATACGAGTATATTAGATTTTGAAATGTGATGTCACGAAACTTAGGACCCCTCCCACCCCTTATCACACCATGTCACACTTTGTCGACCCTCTCCCCCCCCCTTTACGTGTGACGTACTTTATGGATGGCCCCTTATAACTAAGGTTGTTCTGAATAAAGTCCATCAAACTTAAAGATTTTTCTAAATCACCTTGCCCATTGATGTAACACATATGAAATTACACACGAATTTTAACAGTAGTGACATTTTAAGATAGGTTTTGACAGTATTATATATCAAATAGCTAGAGGTAGAAAATTGAAGTCTTAAACCTTCTGAAACAATATGTTACTGTGAATTTTTCGTTAAAATCATAATATGAAAAGTATAAATATCATGCGACTAGGCAGCAGTAGGCTTGCTTGGCACATGCTATTTACAAGTATGTTGAAATAATTGAGTGCTGTTTAGATATATTTTTTAACATTAAAAATCTTACATGCGAGAGTCGCATCGTGTCAATAAACTAAACCTTTATGATATTTCCAAAACATGTTCTCTGTCATTTTATAAGATGAGAGACGGGAGTCTCATACTTACTCATAGCTGAGACGAGAATGTCAATATGACAGATTTGACGTGAAACTTTGTGAACACAATTTATTTTATTCCTTTGTCAACATTTCACCAGTCCTTTTAATGGGGAATAGTGACGTTAAAAATATTACTCAAGAACTCTCAACGACCTATCGTATATGCCACGTCAATACCAGTACAATGTTGCACGAGTATTTTAAAAAGTGGTTCAGGCATATATCTGTGGTACTGTACTCGTTTTTTTTTTTTTATTGAATAGTTGGCAAACGAGCAGACGTATCGCCAGATGGTAAGCGATTACCGACGCCCATGGACACCCGCAACACCAAAGGCGTCACAAGTGCGTTGCCAACCTTTGGGGGATGGGAAAGGGGATGGGGGAGGGGTTGGGGTATGGGCCTCCGGTCTCCTCACTCACTCGGTGAAACACAGCGCAAACGCTATTTCACACCGGTTTTCTGTGAGGCCGTGGTATCACTCCGGTCGAGCCGACCCATTCATGCCGAAGCATAGCTCTCCCACGGTTTTCACAAGGTTATATTAAGAGCAAGTTGCTGATAGGCTATTCTAGCCATTTTTATGTATAGACCTGCCAAAATGACTTTACCTTGATTGCCGTCAATGACAAGAGAATTATAACTTTTATGCCCGATTTTTATGTCTTCGGGACAGTGACGTGCACGATAGATGTCGATCGTTTTTAAAATATGTATACGTTAAATATTCGTCATGATAACCTACATAGAACCTTTATTTTCTCCAATAAACATCATCATCATCTTCCTAGCCTTTATTATTCCCAATATTTGGGGTCGGCTACCAGTTCAACCGGTTTTACCTGAATATCAGTTTTTACACAGAGCGACTGGCATCTGACCTCCGCAACCCTGAGGGCGAACTGAATTCGAAGGTTGAATTAGTTGTCAGTATATTTGAGGGCAAAGACTTCCCAATAACGATTGCCATAGATGTTCATGACAACCGGGACCGACGGCTTAACGTGCTCTCCGAAGCACGGGCGGGAAACACCGCCATCTTCCATACTCCGGGCTACTATTAGGAATTTCTTGTAGGAAAAACCCAACAGCAGTCCGACCCGGGAATTGAACCCGAGACCTCTTGATTTGCAGTCGCTTACGCTAACCACTAGACCAACGAGGTAGTTTTCTCCAATAAACACGTTTAAAAAGTATGACCCGAGTATCTAAAAACTTTTACCCGGGCCGTTATTTCGAGTCTATTGAGACCTTATTCTATAAAATTAGTTCAGTAGTTAGGCGCTATCGTTTAACATACATATATTGCCAAAATACTACCCTTCCTTTAGGCATCGCCGTAATCGAGTTGAGCATTTGAGAAAGGTTTAGGCCATATTTCTTTTTAAATAAGTGTAAGAACTTACCACTTAGCTGCCGCCCACGGCCTGGTCATTATTAATCAAAGTAAAATTATAAATATATAATATCAAAACATAAAGGAAAAATGGTAGACTATATGATATACATTACAGCAAAATGATTTGATTCAAATGAATGTATGTTCTGATTATGAAAGACTATGAAAAAGAAAAAAAAAAATCAGCCAATACTTTTTTTTTAGAGAATTTAGTCAACCTCCTTGATAGTTGTACCTATATTAAAAAGTCTAGAAGTAACACTTTTTAAATTAGAAGATAATATGAAAAACGACTTTCGCCCTATATTTTCTTTAGCCATATTTCATTCCGTTAGTTGAGACTCAACTCGAAATTAATCTAATAATAATATACTAAGAAGACTTTAAGTTGTGAAGAATAAAAGGTCGGCAACGCACTTGTGACGCCTCTGGTGTTGCGGGTGTCCATGGGCGGCGGTGATCGCTTACCATCAGGCGATACGTCTGCTCGTTTGCCCCCTGTTCAATAAAAAAAAATAGTAGTAGAAGAATAGAATAGAAGATACCTTTAATAAGTAAACCTTATATGCTATGGACTAATTTTTATTGTTTTATTAGACAAAAAACTAAATTAAATATTTCTTTAGACCGTTTTCTAGCCTTTGTGTTTTGGTTGCCTTAACTTGCACATATAAGTATTGTTGTCAATAACAAACAAACTTTGTATAAATTATTTGAAAAGATGGTGCACATGAGTTTCTCACCAGCTCTTCTCATGAATGCAATACCCATCGGAGCTGGTACTTGGATTGATTTCAATTTAAACCTTTGAGTTGAATCGAAATCAATCTAAGCTCCAGTAATTCAAATCATTGATTACTTGAGTTACATCCTTTTATCACTGATCAATTCAGTACTTGAGTTTTATTTTATATTTGTATTAATAATGTTTGATGTTTGTATTTTTGACGTGTTCAAGTGCCTTTTGGGGCCTATGGAAATAAATGAATTGACTTTGACTTTAAACAAAATTTATTTTTGTAACCGAGACAATATGAAACATAGTAAAATAAATTAGCTAGTTTACTTTACTTCATGTTTTAATTATAGAGGGTTAGGGGTAGATTCTATTTTTTATGGATTAGCGGGCAAACGTGGAGACGTATCGCCTGATGGTAACCGATTACCGCCGCCCATGGACACTTACAACACTAGAGGCGTCACAAGTGCGTTGCCGGCCTTTGGGGAATGGAAAGGGGGAGGGGGGAAGGTTTGGGTATGGGCCTCCGATATCCTCAGTGACGAAGTGAAACACAGCACAAGCGCCATTTTACACCGGTTTTCTGGGAGGCCGTGGTATCACTACGGTTGAACCGGCCCATTCATGCCGAAGCGTGGCTCTCCCACGGGAAGATTCTGCTACCCCATCTACAATTAAAGAGGAATTAGAACATCCCACGAACTGGTTGTGTGAGAAAATATGTAGGTAGGTAGTTCTCTTTAAAACAATATATCGTCTCTCAGTTACAATTGCTACCAATATGTATCAGTATATTTACAAACTATAGTTAATTTAATAATCAGTTGCTAAATCGTGTACAAGACAAGAAAATGTGTTTTTTCCCCTTTTTCATAAATGGGTTAATGGGCTTACAGCTCGGAAGCGCTGAGTTAACATTAAGAATGTAATAATACAACAAAATTATGTTTTACTTGACACATAAACCTTATCACTTTATGATAAGGATGATTTAAGTTGTCTACAATGTCAGGAATGTAGAAGTTAAAAATACGTGTTCGGAAATATTCGGGTGTTTCCGACGGTGATCGACAAAGCTCGGCAGTGCGCGGCCGCCCGCCCGCCGAACGTGCGCATACGCGTTGGGCGGCGCTGAATATCTGTAAAATATTAACGTTTTCTATATAAGGTCTGTATTCTATTTATTGCAAAATATATTTAATGTATGTTTAATTACAATGACTTTCTTACATTTTAGTGTATTATAAAATAATAGTATAACTAAAGCTTTAAATCAATATAACATTAGCGTGTATGTGTTACAGTGAGTTAGAAATATATAAATCAATATGTTTTGTGATAACATTACCAGTGACTTAAAAGTAATAAATATTATCCGACAGATTTAAAGACTGTGGCCAATAGATATCATGAAATATGCATTCCGTTTTAAATTATCGTGCTCATGGACCGGACGATGCACGTGTTTTTATTTTCATTTATAAATAGTACCAGACACAAGTAGAAATTCTCCCGTTGCACTATGACGTCATCGAAAGACAATAGTGACGTCACCGTCAGTCTGGTAGAAGATGAGAAAGGTAGTAAAATGGAACGAAAGGAGTGTAAAGAGTTAGCTGAGTTAACACCAAGTGGAACATCCCTACATAAGAGACGTAGGGGTGAACCACCACAATCTTTATCAGTCAAGTCTCCACAGACACCTTCCGACACTGAAGGGTCTTCGCCATGTACAGCAGGACCCAGCCCACCAGATGAATTCTGGTTATTGAATGATGGTGAAACACCAGACGCAGAAGCATTATGCGAAAGCATGCTGCAAAGGCTTAAAGCTCAGAATGATGCCATTTCTAAACGCGGAAGGAATGTAGCTCAAACAACGAAAGATACTGTTGAAGCTATGGACTAGTTGGAGAAATTAATTGAACTATTAGACCAATTTGTTTCTTTGAAAGAACAAAACGAACGCATTCTAAGAATACTAAAAGATAATCACTACTAAAATTAATCATTTGAAGAGGCTGCATTCGGCCCATAAACGAATAGACTTTGAAAATGATAAACTGAAATCAGAAACTAAAGAATTGGATCAAATTAATGAAGCTTTGGACGCGGACTTCGAATGTGAATATGGTCAAATGCTGTTTGATTCTATGATGATGGGAAGCAGAAGTATGAAGAGATCTGGATCGAAATGGAAGTCTCATGCAAGATTTGGAGGTTCTTTGCTGCGAAAGCAGAGATCTCGGTCTGCGGGAGGAGATGATAGTGACGTTTCTCCAGGGACACCGTTAAGAAGAAGATCTGAAGGTATATTTATGAAAGAAGTAGAGAAGTCGAAGGTTTCGAAGTGGACAAGAGTGAAGGCAGCATTTAGGTAATTATTAATTTTGGTATTTAGATGTAAACATTTAGTTTATGTATCAATGTGACAACCAATATCATGACTCGTAATATTAAAAGCCACCGATCAGAGCTTCTTTGCAGACCTTCTTCTTTATGAGCTTGTATAAAACAATGTTGAAGAGGGCGGTCACAAAATATTTTATTGACTAATTAATGTATAAAAAATGGTGTATGCGACTGCTGTTCTTGAGGTCTCGGGTTCAATTCCCGCGTCGGACCAAATATTTGTATGGTCTGCAAATATTTGTTTCAGACTTTGAGTGTTATATGTATAATATGTGTGTATTTACAAAAAAAATGAATATATATATTAATATGAGTGGTCTCGTAACCCATAGTACAAACTCTGTTAAGTTTAGGACTAGATGGCGTTGTGTGACGAACCAAAATATTAAATACTAGCTGACCCACGCAACCTCGTTTGCGTCTTCTATTGCCCGTAGCGTGAAAATTTTCCACCGTTTTTTAAAACATTCTTCATTGGAGCTCCGGTCCTGTTAGTATTAGCGTGATGATATATAGCCTATAGCCTTCATTGATAAATGGACTATCCAATACTGAAACTGACCAGCAGTTCCTGATATTAGCGCATTTAAACAAACAAACTCTTCAGCTTCATTATATTAGTATAGATTAGGATCTGTTGTTTAGAACAATTCTGAAGAGGAAGGTCACAAAAGAGTTTAATTAATTGAATTGTGGCACGATAACTAGCAAATTATCTCCAGCCTAGAAGACTTTTAGATAAAAACCTCAACTTGTGATAATATAGTTGAGGTCTAAGGTTAAAACGTAAAATCCATAAGACCCACATTAGTTTCTTTTATACCTTGATAGTGTCCCTTAATAAGTATAATACAAAACTTTTAAAATACTATTAAGGAGTCAAAAGAAGATGTCAATCTACAAAAAAAACACAAAAAGCAACTAAACCATAATAATCGATGCCTTTCTCTGGGAAATATGAGGAAATATAAGGAGATTTAAACTTAGTTTTTGATATAATGAGATGATATAATATATGATGGATCGATATTTTAATAGATAAATAGTGATTAGTCAATTTTATTTTACAATAAACCCTTAATTTTCGATATTTATCGTAAATCTTATCGTAAAATTTCCGTGCGAGAGCCACGCTTCGGCATTAATGGGGCGGCTCGACTGGAATGGCCTTACAGATAACCGGTGTGAAACAGCGCTTGCGCTGTGTTTCACTGAGTGAGTGAGGATACCAGAGGCCCATACCCTAACCCCTTCCCCTATCCTCTGGTGTTGTTGTATCCATGGGGGCGGTAATCGCTCAGTTTCCATAAAAAAAAGTAAAAAAAAAACATTATCAGTACTAAATATAAACACAGTATCAATAGATCTATACTCAGACGTCGAACAAAATTAAATATCCATGCTCATCACGCGGTTATTCTCAACAGCCAGGATCTGTTACGAACTAGGCCAACAGCGTCTAAATGTTTTATATTTATAATTCATACAAGAAATAAGAACATAAGTCAATCTCTGAATGATTTGTCTGTCCCATCAAATTCTCCTACAAATATCTTCAATCATAAACATTTTATACATTCTTGCGATGTTTTGAAATTCTTGCTAAAAATATAAAATCGGTACAGTGACCTAAATTGAAAGGTTTCTTGGTAAACACTGTTTTATTGTTACAGTGAACTCATTGTTACCGTGGGAGAGCTATGCTTCGGCATGAATGGGTCGGCTCGACCGGAGTGATCCCAACCCCTCCCCCCATCCCCTTTTCCCATCCCCTAAAGGTCGGCAACGCACTTGTGACGCCTTTGGTGTTGCGGGTGTCCATGGGCGGCGGTGCTCATAGAGCGAGGGTAAAAACAGCAAGTTAATAAGAAATCTAACTCTCTGCAGGAAGGTGTCTTTGCAAAATGTAAAATATGACTATTACGCAACTTGCGTTGTACTTTTGAAAGAATTTTGAACAAGTTTAAACATACAGGTTCTACTTATATTTTTGTAAATTTTAATGCTTTAGAAATTCTTCTAAATAATTCAAAAGATCTATCAGAGATCTACCTTTTTCAACACGAGAATCAAAGTTTCATTAAACGGTAAATATGGTTCAAAATACAGTATTTACTTCATACTACAAAGGCATACAAATGCTATCATAGTTCATCCTAATCCTAAAAATATTTAAGAGAAAGAGAAACACCGATTGACCTACTGTAGACTCAGATTCTATTCAGGACTTATAACTGGGACAGTTCAGGACTTACAGACAGGACAGGACAGAAATATAATTGGAAATAATTGAGGCAAAGTGATATTTCAAATATCTTTGTTGTCATCGTTCATAAATTATGGGGTGGAAGAAGTCTCACTATTCTGACAACGACAGGGTAGGGCTAAATACCATGGAATTCGTGAGACATTGTTTATGAATGACTCATTTTAGAAATGTCTAGTTTGTCGTAAACACAATCTTTACTGACTTTCTTTCGTCGATCCACACCTCATTAATTAACACATTATTAGTTCAAAAGATCTATCAGAGATCTACCTTACAATAACAGAAATAATAATTATTCAATTTTGGAGCAGCCAGCTCTAAATTGAAATTAATCGGTAGTTATGCGCGTACATACATTTCGGCGATTCATTTTTACTAATACAGATTATTAAATGTCACACAATTAGTCAAACCTATGTCACTATATTCAACAACAACATATATTATATTAAGTGTATGCAATGTCACTTGTATACACATAAAACCTTGGCCGGTAGCCAGTAAGACGGGTAATTAAAAAAAATTAAAGGGCATTCACCCCATTTAACGTAGTCATAACGATTATAGAATTTCGAGATTATGTCATACGTACTTCGATTTCTGTAGTAAAAGTTGTAGTTCTGGAGAGAAGTTGCTATGCTGGGCTTGGGTCTCCTCTCAGAAGAGGGCTAAGACCATACATCACCACGCTAGCCAAGTGAGGGTTGGAGTTGGGGACTGGCAAGACATCGTTGTGGTTACTTAGTCTTGCCGTTGGATGTTATTAAGCCGCGCTAAGGCCTCCAACTAAACTTCACGACTGTTATCCTATGATAACAACCGGGACCGACTACTTATTATGACCTCCGAATCACAGAGACGTTCATGGTAACATGCTACCAGCTGGCACCCATCCAGGTACTGACCACGCCATCGTTGCTTACCCTCGGTAATTGCTTCCAATTCACCGAGTGCAACTGGGCTATGAACGCCTAACTTAGACGGTTTTCTAAAGGGCGTAGTATGACTCCGTTCAAACCAGCTCATCAATGCCGAAGTATTGCTTGCCCACTGTAAATTAATTTCAGAATTGACGAAAAAAGGTGTGTGTTTAGTTTTATCAAAACTAATAGTGGTTTTCAGGTTCGATGTAAATATCGTTTGAAATAAATACCTTCTAAACAACCAAAACAATTAAATGAAAATGTAGATCTAGATACACGTATGAGCCTCTTTTACTAGGATTTGAAAAAAAATCTGATTCACTTCACATGTGCAATTCCTTTAACTGTAAGAATAGAAAATTATTTACAAACCACCTCTCTATGTTTAATATTACTTTTATATTAATTGAAACTAACAATACGTAACTAGGTACTGTACTAAATAACATAATAATGAGAAAAATATCTAAGACTTGAAGATTAGCTCTATGAAAAATGTAATTTCTAATCTCTAAGCCTATATTTTCAGCTAAAATTAATTTGCATCGAAACTGCAGTCCCAACAGTAACATACTATACAACAGACCCGTCTAAAACCGTAAGGTAGACAGAAATACACCGACAGATGACACGATTTGAAGATTTTAGACGGTTAGCACCTGGATGAGGATCATATCATTCCCGATCATCAATTTGGATTTCGCAAGGACCACTCCACCCTGGAACAGGTACACAGGGTTTATAACACAATACGAAACTGCTTGGAAATGAAGGAGTACTGCTCAGCGGCCTTTCTAGATGTCCAGCAGGCCTTTGACCGCGTCTGGCATAAGGGTTTGCTGTGTAAAATATAACAGACACTCCCACACTCATACTATCTCTTATTGGCTTCGTATCTTGATAGTAGATTGTTCCAGGTTAAGTTAGGGAGTGCCAGATCCTCTCTTTACACTTGCCTAGCTGGAGTGCCTCAGGGATCGGTCCTCGGTCCAGTTTTGTATAACATATTTACATATGATCTCCCTCAAGCTCCAAACGTAATAGTTGCAACCTTTGCCGACGATACTGCGTTCCTCGCGTCTGGCTGCGACCCCGATGAGGCTAGTAGGAAATTACAAACGCAACTTAACATGACCTCAGCCTGGTTAAACAAATGGCACGTTAGAGCAAGCGCCAATAAATCGCACCATATAACCTTCACACTTAGACAGAAACGGTGCCCGAGGGTCAACCTGGGCCTGGATCCATTACCTCAAGCAACATGTGTCAAATACCTAGGATTCCATCTAGATCAGCGTATGACATGGAAAGATCACATTAAACACAAACGGGACGAAATTAATAACAGGTTCAGGAACCTTCTGTGGTTACTTGGAAGACAATCCAACCTCTCTCTGAGCAACAAACTCAGAGTCTACTGCTCAATCATATAACCAATATGGACTTATGGTATCCAGCTGTGGTCGTCAGCCAGCAAATCAAATATTCTCTGCCTACAAAGAACTCAAAACAACATCCTGAGGACCATTTGTGATGCACCTTGGTTTACTCGTAACACTGAGATTTATGAGTATCTTGGCATGGAGACTGTTGCTCAGGAAGCTAAAATATGTTCTGGAAAATATTCACAGCGCCTGGAAGGGCATCCCAATTCACTGACAAAGATCCTATTGATTCCGAATCGAATAAATCGCCTGAAAAGAGCCAATGTGCTATTCTAAGTTAAGGGGTGTTGGGGCATTGGCCCATACTACCCGAAAAGCCCTCTTCGCTCAGCACATCTGCTTATAGTTATTAGACTGATCGCAGATACAATTAAAAAAAAAAAAAAAGTTTTGGGGTGCTGGATCAGCCCCTTTCGTTTTCGGTTTTCGTCTTTTTACACCCTGTATATTGTAATATATAAGTATTATCAATGTAATAAGTAAGAAATAAATAGGGTAAGAAGAACTAGTTTAACATAAATATAAGAAGATAAGGCATGAATACACATAGTAAGTAAGTGCACTTGCAATGCACAGTAAGAAGTCGCACGCAAGGAGACAATACAGCCTGTTCAATAACTTACTGCGTGCATGTGTGTGTTTTTTTCATTATAGAGGTTATAAAATACATTTACATATCATCGAATAGCTTTGAATAGTGCCCTTCCTCGTGCATTAGTAACCTTGCTACCCTAGTCTACTGCACAGGAACTGAAATCAGTTGTTTTGTGTGTACAGCTGTCGAACGGAGAGGACCTTACAGTTTGTATATAAGGTCAACAACGTCATTCCCTATGAACTACTGGCGCCCCGGCCCGACTTCTTTGAAATTTTCGGATTTTTTATCCTATAATATGCATGTATTACTCTATCTGCATGCTGCTGAAAACTGCATTAAAATCCGTTGAGTAGTTTAAAAGATCTAAGAGAATCGACAGCGGAAGCCGTGGTAGCTAAAAGTATACACACACATACATAAATAAATCATATACAGACATTAACATACATATACTACAAAAACAGGCAGCAATACATACATGCACAATACTCAGAAGAGTGTTAGGGACATTGTGTTCTTAAATTTGAGTAACTCCAAACCTCCTCTTCTTTAAAGGTTTCAGAGCGGGAATTAGGATGAAAAACCGAGAGAAATGTCGAGTTACAAGAATCTTATAATACTAATACACAAGATTAAAGATAGGTATCCCCCGGGAGGTAGCCCCCCGGCAGCGAATAAACTAATCCAGTATTCCATATTATAAGATTCTGATAAACCCTTGGACGTCTTAATTTGATAATAATATTTGATTTAGCGCGTCGTCGTCGACAGGCAGAAAGGCTGCGGGTCGCGCGGGACGCACCGAGTGCGAAGGCTCGCCGCCTGCACTTCACTCACTTGGCTTCTGGCCCGCTGCCACTGCGCATACCTACTCGTTAATATTTTTCACTCATTTCATGTCGTTTCTACGCAATCATAAACAGATTTTATTCTACTAGTAGAAGGTAAGAACCGCAAACAATATTATTTATGACATCTAATACGCAACGCTATCTGGACTTGATAGCGTTGCGTATTTGCAGACATATTTGCAGCTCATACGAACATTAAGTCCGACAAACCTGAGACCTCAAGTACAGCAGTCGCATACGCAACCACTGCACCACCGAAGTGTAGTGCATGCAGTCAAAAGATTTCTAAAATATTTAATAACTAGCTTTCACCCGCGACTATGCTCGCATTTAATACAAAGTATCCTATTTTACTTCTAATACCTCCAAGAATATTTCATGATGATTGGTTAAGTAGTTTTCGTGTGAACACGTAGCAAACAAACTTACATTCACATTTATAATAGGTAGGATTATCATTATTTATATAACAGGCCGCATGGAATACCCAATAAACCTCTTGAATAATCTCCAAAACGTTACTGTGTCTTTTATTTATTTCGGACATACGTCAAAATTGACAGTAATGTCATCATTTAGTTTTGATAAAAATACATACTATTAATGTTTTAAAAAATATTTTTACGTTTATTTACAAAATCAAAAAGTAAAAAGCAAAAAATTTTGGATAAGAGAAATTAAATTCTAGTAACAATGGCAGCTGAAGAGGAGACCGTGGAAGTTAAGAAGGACGGGGAAGGAGATCAGGAGTCGAAGTCTGAACCGTCACTGCCCCCTGAACCACCGAAAATCCCGGACGTGGAATTGCTAATAGACGGCTTTGGGTTTATGCCGAAGAATATGAGGGAACAGCGGACATCTCGCACATCCCGCAGCAAAATGAATAAAGTGCAAGAGTCTGATAGTGAACTCAGATTTTCTTGTGCGTCTAGTACTAATATAGATATCGTTAGAAGATACACGTGGAAAACCAAGAATAGAATGACAGTTCAGGTACAATATAAAGGCTTTGTAGTAACAAGCTATCAGAATAAACAAATAAATAAAATAAATAAATATTCCGGACATCTAACACACAACGCCATCTAGTCCTAAGCTAAGCAGAGCTTGTGTTATGGGTACTAGACAACTGATATAAATACTTATATACCTTTTTTTTGTAAATACATACCTATTATACATAGAAAACACTCAAACTCCGAAATAAATATTTGCAGATCATACAAACATATGGTCCGACCCGGTAATCGAACCCGAGATCTGAAGCTAGCGCATACGCTACCACTAAGCTACCGAGGCAGTCAATGGTTTATTGGTTTATAACTGCCTCGGTGGCGCAGTGGTAGTGAATGCGACTGCTGTGCTTGGGGTCTCGGGTTCAAATCCTGGGTCGGACCAAATGTTTGTGTAATCTACAAATATTTGTTTCGGAGTTTGGGTGTTTTCTATGTATAATATGTATGTATTTACAAAAAAAAAGTATATATGTATTCATATCAGTTGTCTAGTATCCATAACACAAGCTCTGCTTAGCTTGGGACTAGATGGCGTTGTGTGTTAGATGTCCGAAAATATTTATTTATTTATTTATTATTATTATTGAAAACTAGATTTGCCCGCGGTTCCGCCTTCATGTGTGTCGGTTACTATGATAAAGAGTAGCCTATATTTTTCTTCAAGAATCAAAGTATTTCCTTATCAATTTCATTAAAAGCGGTGCAGTGGTTTAGTTGTGAAAGCGTAACAGATAAACTAGCGTTACTTTAAAATTTATAAAAATATTAGTATGGATTTTAACATAAGGGGAGACCTCAAAATACCCTATAGTTCGTGGCCCTATCGCCACATAAATATAGTTCCTTTTGACCACTTAATCTTCATCGCTGGTTGGCATATGCTTGCAAGCTTGTTCAAAGATTTAATCTATGAATATTTCAACATACAATTTTAGGTGATAACCTACGGAGCTACCATCACGACCATATCAGTTCCTGACAAAAAAGGTGTTCCTGATGATATTATTGCGGGATTTGATACATTAGAAGGTAAGTGCAACCATCGTTAGAGGACATGTTTTTTTACCAAAGTAGACCAAGTTACCTGCCAGTGAAAGTCCCGTCAAACTCAGGTCAGTTATTCTAGAGGTTAGGATAAAACAGAGTTCTTTTAGTGGAAGGAAACCTATTAATTTGGAAGTACAAACAGATACTAAAATTTATTTATTTATATAGGCTAGAAGGTAAGGTCGATGCCTGTAAGAGATTGCTTTAATACTCGTAATAGGCAATAAGGCCGCCGTTTGTACACTGCATCTCACATTTTATGTACTATCTTGTAACTCTGTAATATTATAGTGTACCAAGAGTTTTCTATCTATCTTCTGAGGTCAACCATCGTTAGGTGACCTAGGTAGGTAAACAAGCAGATGGGTCATCAAATACTAGTTTGTCAGTCTAATAGACATTTGGAACTCAGGAGACACAAGTTGCGTTATCATATCTTGAATACATACCGCTCGGGAAGCGCAGTTCTCCCACTGTTTATTTATTTTTTTAACAAACAACATCGTCAATAACCTATAATGCCCCACTGCTGGGCTCTAGTCTCCTCTCAGAAGAGGGTTAAAGCCATACGTCCCCACGCTAGCCGAGTGCGACTTGGGGGCTGGCAAGATAATCTTGCCGTTGGATGTTTTCAAGCCGCCCATAGACCTCCAACTAAGCTTCACAACAGCTGCTTAACATGACCTCCGCTGAATCACTGAGACGCTCATGGTATCATGCCACCAGCGGTCACCCATCCGGGTACTGACCGCGCCGTCGTTGCTTACCCTCGGCGATTGTTTCTAGTCACCGAGTACAACTAGGCTATAACAAACAACATAAAAGCCCTTAATACTTGGTTGACTTGGTATTCTGATGTATAAGCTATATCATTGTAAAATTTCATCAAAATCCATTCATTAGTTTTTATGTGAAAGAGTAACAAACATCCATCCTTACTAACTATCGCGTTTTTAATATTAGTAGGTTTTAAACCCATTCTGATTATCTTAAAAAAATCCTGACCATCGGTGAGTGGTCAAAATACCAAGGAGTAAAAAATAAACTTACATTTCCACTATTCAAATTATATCTATCCTTACCTAACTACCGAGATACTGGCTTGTACCAGGCTATCAGAAGTTTAAAGGAGTTACTTGCGAAGGGGAAACCGACTCTAAACGTGATAGATGAATCTATATAGGTAACCTAGAACCAGACAAAACAATTTTCATCTCTTTTTACCCAGACCGAATGTAAATTAAACAGAATGAAATAGAATATCCGTTTAAATAGCCGTACAACTAAACATCACTCGAAAGGGCGGGAAAATTTTAGTAGAAGAGGTTGCGGCCGTATGTATTTCTACAGCCGCAATAAACAGCTTTTTAGCTTACGAATTAATAAATATACGACGAGTGTATTATTACATTTTAATGTCCACGTTGCAGCCACTATTATTACCAGATTATGTAGTCAGGAAATTTTAGCCATTTCAAACTGATTAATCTCCCTTGACAAGAAATTTTAAGCCAATAAATTGTTATGCATAACTTTCTTTGGCTTTGAAGACAAGACTGAAGACAAAATATCATGTGCTCGAATTCCTATCGGCTTAATTTGCATAATATTAATTATTAAGGCATACAATCATTCTCAATATAACATTTACTATTTACAGAAATTTATGGTTTAAGTTAGTAAAGCGACCAACAACGGCCAACCGTTATACCTATACTCGTACATTACGCGTTTACAAAATTCTACTTAAAAATTATTACATCAACAGTATTTGTCGCAATTAACCATTTTCCAAAACATACATATGCAATATACTCGTAATATTATGGGTAGGTAATAAACATTATGCAGAATTTCTGTTTGCCAATATAAATTTTGATAATACATTTTATACATATTATAAGTATTTGGGTGAAATAGTTATACAGTTGGCTCTTAGACTACAAATAAGTTCAATGATGGCTGCTCTTAAGGCGTATACATTTCACCCCATCCGCCTAGGAATCAAATTTGTACCATATAGCAAAAATTTAATATCTAAATTTTATTAAAAGTGTATTCTTAGTCAAACACGATGATAATTTTGTCATATAATTATCATTTCAAGTAAATTGTGTGTAAAATGTCATGGTTAACATCAAGTTATTATTTGAGGGTGTGGGAGAAGGGGGTTGTAAGATTAAACGAAGCCGCGCCCCCTATACCGTTCTTTTTCTTGAATTGTGATATTTTGAACATGACTGTTAATATTCGACGGATATTGATGAGGTAGAATGATAGAACTTGTGGTTAAGTAATTGTTAAAAAATAACATAAAAATAATCCAACGTTTCAATATAAGTATTTATCAAGAAATCTATACTAATATTATAAAGCTGAAGAGTTTGTTTATTTGTTTGAAGGCGCTAATCTCATAGTAGTCCATTTATCGAGGAAGGCTATAGGCTTTATATCATCACGCCAATACTAATAGGAGCGGAGCACCAATGAAGAATGTTTCTAAAACGGGGAAATTTATTGGTACCTACGAGTACATCACCCGCTGCAAACTGCTCACATTCAGAAAAATTCCATTAAATTTTGCCGTGTGCAAACACATTGATTTTATAGAAACTTTTAAATATGTCTTTACAAGTCAACTATTAATTCCCAGGGACGGCCTCAATGCTACAATATCAATATAGACACTAGCATAACAACTAAATAATTTAATTGGAATAGTGACAACAAATAACCTTAACAAAGATCTTATTTTCAAACAAGTTCTAAGAAGATTGGTTTTAAGACACTTGTTATTGTGTGTAGTAGGTAGGCACATTTTAAATACATATTGTGTAACTTACTATTCTAAATTTAAAAAGAATTTATGTATTGCAGATTACTTACAGCATTTCAAGTGTAGTTCATGTTAAACATTGCAGTTTGCTTCTGTATCTGGAATGCACCGAAGCTCGACTCTGGCTCCACCCCTCGCGAAAAATCACGCCCAAAGAGCCGTTCCTAATATCGACATCGACTAAATCCAAAGTTATTAATTTCACCTTACTATGGTCGAAACTCTTCGTATGTTATGTGTTCCTAGTAACACAGATCCTGATTTCGGCACATTTTCTACCGAAATCTATAGCTACATATATGTTATGTCACTAATACGCATGCGCATTTTAGTACTGTCCCTATTATTGTCGATACATAAAAATGTAAACAAACTCGAATCATATTAACATATCTGCAGCTTCCGAATTTTTAATTTAAACGTAAATGGTCTCTAAAAATATGCTGTAGTTGATTCTATGTCTTTTAGTATACACTACTGGCATACATCGTGAAAATGGTTATATAGTAATTCTTTAGAAGTTAGATGCCACCTCTATGTTGTTATTGCGTCTTTGGCAGAGAACGCGTCAAACATTACAAATAAAAAATAAAAGGACAAATACATAAAGCGATTAAATCATCGACATTTAAAATGAGGTAGGTACAAGTTTTTCTACTGTTTAAACTTTAGAGATCATTCATAAGCTTCAGTGGTTTGTTGAGGCTTACTTTAGGATTCTCGCCGCGTCTTTCGGTTGGTTAACACGTGTGTCTAGGATTTCTAAATTTTCTATTATTCTTGAGTGGTTTTGTGTCTATTGGGACTCTTTTTTGTTATTTTGTGCTGTCCTACTGGTTAAGGTGTGTTATTTGTGTGTTTTTAAACGTTAAGTGTCCGTCATGACTAGAAATAAACCTCCCGACCCGCCCGACCCTCCTGATAATCCGAACCTATCTACTCCTCCTTTCGTTCCTACTCCTTTTTTCCCTGTTCACCCTTCTACCCCTTCTAATCCTTTAGAACAGTTTGTAAATGTGGTCTGTAGTGCAGCGGAGCAAGAAAATCTCAATACAAATGCTTCAAGCTCTCGGAAACGCCCTGTCGACGATGAGGTTAGTGCTATACATCCCCCAAAACAGATGAGAAGCCAGATCGGACGTGACAAATACATGCCTAGTGACAATGGCCCTTTCATTGTCCATGTTTCCCGCGTCGAGAGCCAAATAGGCTCTGGCACGACTCTCCACCCTATATCTTTTGGACTTTTCTTATTTAAAAATAACATTAACAACATAGTCAGAGACGGTGTGAAAAGGGTAGGCAGAAACAGGGTTTCTGTTCAGTTTGCGTCCCCTCAGGATGCAAACTCATTTCTAATTAACCCCCTAATTCATTCCCATAAGTATACCGCTAACATCCCCACCTTTAATATAACCAGGATGGGTGTAGTATCTGGTATCCCCACTGACATGACTGATGAAGACGTCATTAAATTTGTCACAGTACCGCAGGGCTGTGGGCAAATTATAAAAGTCAGGCGCCTTAACCGTAAAAATTTTATTGAAGGTGCTTTGGAATGGAAGCCAACAGAGACCTGTGTCCTAACTTTTGATGGCCAGGTTCTTCCTAAGAGAGTTTACTGCTGCTATAACTCACTCCCAGTTCAGCAATATATTTACCCTACCGTACAATGCAGAAAGTGTTGTAGATTTGGTCACGTTGAGTCAATCTGCAGGTCCAAGCCACGTTGTTTCAAATGTGGCCATGACCACCCCGGTAATGGCTGCGACATAATAGAAAAAGAAGCCTTCTGTGTCCTATGCTCTGGTGGGCATTTTGCTAATAGCAAAGCTTGCCCGGAGTATGGCAGACAGAGGTCCATTAAGACTATGATGGCGGAAAGAAACATGTCATATATGGAAGCCAGCAAGATTGTCCCGTCACCTTCACGTCGATATGCTGACACCCTTAAAACCCCACACCCTGCCCAACCCCAACAACCCACTCAACACCCTACCCAGTCTACCCAATCCACCCAATCCCCTCAGCACACCCAGTCTTATCGTAAAACAGTTGTCCGCCAACCTAAACCCCGACCTCCACTTCCTCAATCCTACGACATAGCTGCTCACCAATCCCTTACTCACTCTCCCCAACCCTCGCAACCTAACGGCTGCGCTCTGAACAATCCATCCCTTGAGCCTTCAACTATTAATCTCATAATCCAACTTTTAACCTCTCTTTTAACCCCCAATTCTCCTTCATCCCCCTCTGCTATACCGTCCAACGCTGCTAACACTCTAATAACTTTACTAACAAACCTTACCAATGGCGTCCCACCCAGTATTCCTACAATGGAATGTGAGGAGTGTATTCCATAAGAAACACGACCTCATATTCCTGTTGAATAAATTTAAGCCCCTTGCTATATCTCTTGCCGAGACCTGGCTTCAACCAAGTCTCAACTTCCATGTCCCACATTTTAACATCCTTAGATGCGATAGGCCCGATGGCTACGGAGGTGTTGCCCTCCTTGTCAAGAACACAATCCCCCTACTCCCCCTATCCTTGGCCCCATTCCCAGATGACATCAGCATGGTAGCAGCGAAAATCTGTGGAGTATCTGTGCTCTCCATCTACATCGCCCACCCCCATCATAGTCTCTTGCCGGTATTGAGAGCTATCCTTGAAGACTTGCAGGGCCCAGTATTGGTTATGGGAGACTTCAACTGTCATCACTTCAGATGGGGTTCGGTGCATTGTGACTCTTTTGGTCTGGGCTTGGTCGAGATTCTTGATGACTTGGACCTCTGTGTTCTCAACGACGGTTGCTCTACTCGTAGAGTTCTTCCTGGCCAAAATAGAAGCTGTGTGGACTTGACCTTTTGCTCGCTTGGCATTGCTGCAGCTGCTAACTGGCAGTGCACAAATTTGTCCCATGGTAGTGACCATTATCCAATCTTAGTGTCCTTACCTAGTTCGACCCATTTGGAAAAATCATCCCCTCCTCTCTTAAAATATATTCTTTCAGAAGCTGACTGGCAAAATTATTCCCAAACCCTCGAAAATGCTATTAATTCTCTCCCCAGTCTAGACCACAGATCCTTATCCTATGATGGTCATTACCTAGTGATGAACTGCTGCGATGCATTTGTGCGGGCGATCGGGTCGAGTGCAGACAGCTGCTTCAAAATTAAAAACACGAGTAGGGGCAAAATATTATCACCCCCTTGGTGGGATAGTGAATGTACCAGAGCTGTCAAGCAAAGAAAAGAGTTCGAAAAAAGATACAACACCAACATGACCACCCAAAATCTCCTGCAGTATCAAAATGTATTTGCTTCCACCAAAAGACTCCTTCGACGCAAAAAGCGCACTGGTTGGGCTAATTTCTGTTCTTCTTTGTCCCCATCCACTCCATCCTCAACTGTGTGGAAGAACATAAATCGGTTTCGATCTGGTTGTTCTCCCTCAGTCTCCTCCTCTATCTCCCCTGACACAGCTGACCTTTTCTTTAACAAAATTGCTCCTCCTTATGTGCCTCATCTCGATGAAGTCACTCTCCCAGACATACCGCTCCAGCCTGTATGTCCCCAGGATGACCCATTCTCTGTTGAAGAACTGAACACAGTCCTCAACAGTGTACGTGATTCGGCTCCTGGCTTTGACGGAATCCCTTATTCTTTTCTGGTCCATGCTGGGCCTAATACAAAATCCTACTTCTTAAACATCCTAAATTTCTGTTTCACCCATGGTTGGATTCCAGATAAATGGAAAACACAAATTATTATCCCCATCTTAAAACCAGGCAAACATATTGGTGACCCAAACAGTTTTAGGCCAATTGCTCTCTCATCAGTTCTTGTTAAATTATTTGAACATCTCATCAAAAACCGCCTTGAATGGATTGTGGAATCAAGGAATTTGTTACCAAGTTACCAGTTTGGCTTCCGCAAAGGGCTCAGTACCATGGACAGTGTTGCAGTATTGGTTACTGATATCCGTCTTTCTCTGTCTCAAAATGCATCTGTTGTTACAGCTTTTCTTGACATAACTGCTGCATATGATAATGTCCTACTACCCATTCTCAGGCAAAAACTGCAGCAGCTGAGACTACCGGTGAGGATGACTAATTGCATATGTGCAATGCTTATGTCTCGAACTCTGGTCCTAAGGATCTTAGGTGAAGAGTTTGAACAGAGAAAGACTTGGAAAGGCTTACCACAAGGCTCTGTACTCAGTCCTTTACTGTACAATCTGTACACTGCTGACATGGGTTCAAGTCTAAATAACAATTGCAGTATACTACAATATGCCGACGATCTGGCACTGTATGTTTCCAATCCTTCCATCCAGGATGCAGCTACATCTCTCTCCATTTCCCTTAATTCTCTGTGGCAGTGGCTGTCAGCTCACGGCCTAAGCCTTTCTGTACAGAAAAGTGCTATAGTAGTCTTTACAAGAAAGAAGACCCTGCCACAGATTGATGTCCACATACAGCTGCAGGAAGTTCCCCTTGTTAACAGATTTAAGTTTTTAGGAGTATACCTAGATTCCAGGTTGACTGGCGTTCATCACATTAACCATCTAGCCTCAAAATGTGAACGGGTAATCCCAATCTTAAAGGCCCTAGCTGGAGTCTGGTGGGGTGCCCACCCGTACACCATGAAGCTAGTGTATAACGCATTAATTCGCAGCATATTGGACTACGGCCTTTTTTTATTGATTCCATGCAACAAAACCGCATTAACAACCCTTGACCGAATTCAATCTAGGTGTCTCCGAATCATAACTGGTTGTATGAAGTCCTCTCCCATTAATGCTCTCCAGGTTGAATGTTCTGACCCACCTTTATCATTAAGAAGACAATACTTTGCTTCTCGTTTTATACTTAAATTTTTATGTAAATCCTCTCACCCCCTTCTCCAAAAAATTACTGACCTGGACACTAGTTGTAATTCCTCTTCTTACTGGACACATAAACAAATTCCATTGGTTCTACAATCTTTTCGCCACTTCTTTCCTTTTATGAATTCTGCTGTAACATTTGACAAACTTCCTCTTTTTTCCTTTCAATATAGCATACTCTGTTTCAAGCCCAATATTCTTCTAGATGCTGGAATTGTTAAGGGTTCCACCTCTGCTGTTACCACCTTTAATACTCTTTTAGATGAACACTGGGTTGGATTTGAAAGATTTTTCACAGATGCGTCCAAACTATGTAGTGATAGTTACACTGGTGCCGCTGTATACTATCAAAATTCTAAAATCGTCTTACAATTTAAGTGCCCTAAAGAGGCCTCAGTATTTACAGGCGAATCTGTAGCTATTTTAGAGGCATGCCTGTATGCTGAGTGTCATAACATCTCTAAAGCAGTTGTATTCACGGACTCCCTTAGCTGCCTCAAAGCCCTGCTGCAAGACCCTTTTCACAACAAACTTCACAGCCCTCTGATCCTGCAAATCAAGGAAAGTCTTTTTAAGAGTTACAGAAACGGTAGAATGGTCCAATTGGTATGGATTCCCAGTCATAGTGGCATTATAGGCAATGAGTGTGCAGACTCATTGGCCAGAAGTGCTATTACTTCTGTTGTGGCTGACCACAAACACCTGATCCATCAGCACTATGACCTCTTAAGGCTGCCCCAAGGAGAATTGATAACGTCCTGGCAACAGGTATGGGACAGCTCCTCACAACATAAGGGACGGCATTACTACGCAATACAGCCGTGCATAACCCCGAAACCGTGGTATTTTAAATTTAAAAAGGTGTCCAAACCAGTCATTTCTACTATATCCAGGCTCCGCATAGGTCACTGTAGCTCGTCTGTTTTTTTGCACAAAATAAGGGTACGAGATTCATCCTTATGCGAATGTGGTTTGGATGAGGGCAGTCTCGACCACATATTCTTCAACTGTTCCAATAATATCCCATCCTTAGACCTCTACTCTTACTTACCAAAATTAAAAATTCCCATCCCTATTAATTTTCCATCCCTACTAACCTTTACATCCCCTAAGCTCCTTCAAGTGTTAATGATTTTCATTCGATGTAATAACATCAAACTCTGACCTACGCTCCTATGAATGTTACAATGTTGTTTTGTGTTTGTCTACCAATTATTTCTATATATAACTAATTCTTATCATATTTATTTGTGTTTGTCCTTTTGTTTCAGACTACTAACCACAACAAAAAGCCCCACATTTAGTCTACTGCTAATTTTGATACAAATTTTTTTTTACTCAAACCCACGTATCTCCATCCTACTTGACATTGGCAGAATTGTCGACATCGGCACAGTTTGCCATTCCTAAGAAAAAGAAAGAAAGAGGCTTACTTTATTGTATTTGTATTTTCTTTTAGATCCTACGAAATTGCTGTAAATAATTGCAGTTTTATTGGCTAGCATATGCATGATAGAATTTACTCATCATTTAGGTAACTAATTAAATATTAAAGTTCCTAGATTAGAGAGTTTTCGTTTTTATGCGTGTTTGGTTTACCGGCGAAAAGTGTTTGTAAACAAATCGTCAGATGTTAGTTTGTTTACGAGATACGAGTATCTAAGACATATTGTAACCTTAACTCGGTGACAGTTTTCCTTACAGATATAATCGCATTCGGTTTCGATTCTCGCAACGTAATTAACCCGAATTTTCTATCATAAAATTTGACTCCACCCGGTAGAAATCGTGGGTGAGTGAATACTGTCGCTCGTGCACCTGTAACTCACGAGTTAGGAATGCAATTCTGTGCAAAGAGTCGCCCCATAAAGTAAGGAGAAAGGGGGAGGGGGGCTACGTTTTCTTACATGTAGACGAACCTTTATAAATCGGCCACGAAAATCCTAAGAGTATATTGTTGGCCTGTCTCAATAAGTCTATACGCGTACGCACGTACACGTCCGCACACGAACACACACGCTCTCTCTCTGCCACACACACATACACAAATACTCAATGATTTATATTTTTAATGTTTTTCAACGTTTGGACCATTCTGCTGGAATTTATTTAACTTTACGAGTCATTTTATCAAAAATATTATTTGTTTTGTTACTTAAAATGGTTGGGGACATGGGAACAACGGTAAACCTAAAGTAAAAAAACTAGTGGACGAATTTGTCCCACATAGGTTATGTAATGGCTTTTTGTTTTCTATTTTAGAGTATTTCCAAAACGGGAACCCGTACTTCGGCGCTACGATAGGTCGGTGTGCAAACTTTATCAAGGAGGCTACAATGCTAGTGAGACCTAGCGGCAGAATGTACCTATTATCAAAAAACGCTGGACACCACCACTACCACGGCGGTTTTCACGGTTTTGATAAAGTAAGTTTCATCAATCATAAATTAATAACTTTGTCCACGGCTCCGACTGCGTGTATGTTGGTTATTGCGATAAAGCCTATGTCCTTCCTCAAGAATCAAAGTATCTCCATGGCTAATTTTATTGAAATCCGTGCATCTGTTTAGCCGCAAAAGTGGAACTGACAGACAGACGAGTAAAGTAGACACACGATTGTAAGGAAATAAGTTACGAGTATATCTGCTTTAGCTATGGACATCTGAAACTCAGTCACAAAGCGCGTCGCTGCCTTTCGAGTGTTTTTGTTAACGTGGGGTTCGTTTTTCGTACCTTACCCTTCTTGGGGGAGATGAAGGGCATGTGTAGGACTCCCGAAGAACCGGTCTACCCACTAAACCACTGCAGCGACCACTATGAGGTACATTCTGGGACGACTGGACACCCCCGGGTCAGGACGCTGTTGAGAGGGCGAAAGGTTTTGAAAATCAACTTTTGTTACCACACTCGTGGATAAAAAACAATGGATAAATTAACTAACAACGGATATCGTGAGGCCGTGGCTGTGAAGACATGATTAGTGACAGACAGGGTTATAGACTTCTATTAAAAATCTAATTAAGGGCCAATATCACCAGTTCCTAATAAAGTTTTGGACAGTTGTCAGCGTTTTAATACTATTTATTACATATTTTTTATATATAAATATGTTTATCTGACGTATAGTATACGTTTCTATATATATGAAAATAAATATGATATAAAAAAACCATGTATACTCCTGTGTATACTAGTATAAGCAATTTTTCTTTCTTTCTTTACATTAATCTAGCAAGAACGTTATCAGCAAGTGATGAAACTGATTCTAAGTCTCGTATTACAATGTCTAAGAACATTAGTAACTAGCTAATTATACCAGGGGCATCTTTACCTATAATGCAGCGTGTGCGCTGCTCACGGAGGGTACAAGCTATGTTAGGGGCGCTTTTAACGAATCTGCGCGTTTACCGAAGGGCGCTAGAGTAATATTTGCACACCACCTGTTTATGGACTATATTCAATTGAAAACAACTTTGTTTATTACGTTTTCAATTGAATATTTACAATTTATGTGTTAGAAATTTTGCCGTTTAAATTAAATGAACTTATTCGAGCATGAAACAATGAAACGTAATTATATATATTTAAAGTTTTAAATTATCTGGTGATAATTCCAGGTTAACTGGCGTTCCTACGTGACGGGTAACAAAGTGATAATGAGCCATGTGTCTGATCGCTTTAACGAGGGGTACCCTGGCACTGTGATGGCCCAAGTGAGCTTTGAAGTCACCTGTGATAACACCATCAAAATCGAGATGAGATGCACGACCAGCGAGCCTACTATAATCAACTTGAGCCATTCGCCTTACTTTAATCTAGGAGGACATGTGAGTACAGATTTAAATCACATATTTTGATTGTTCCTGAATCTATAAATTTGCTTCCCCGGTTATACAGCGTGTTCTAGCTTCAAAATCAACTACTGGCCCATATTTAAAATGTTCACATTATAAAGTGACGCAGTAAGGTAGGGCAAAACAAAACAAACTTACTTCATTAAATTATTAGGTATGCAATCGTATAAAGTATTTTTTGCGTCTGACAACAAATGATTGCTAATTCTTTGCAAACCCACGCGATATAAGACACTATGAGTATGACGACTTTATGCCTGAATTGATTAACTTATATCTTTCTCCCACTAACGGTTAATTGAAATATCAGGAGCATAGTCCATTCGCTTAGATACGGTCGCTTGGATGGGACCGCTGTCGCACATGCGGCTTTTTGTCACATTCTATTCGATATTCAACTAGCTCGTTTTTTTTTCAGTTTTATTTGAGAATGACGAGACAGTGTAACTCGTTCAGACATGCCTGTCTAACCAATTTACAGACATTCCACAAACGTAAATGATAAGAAAAAACTAAAAATGTCCCCCATCTCCCAAAGGTCGGCAACGCACTTGTGATGCCTCTGGCGTTGCGGGTGTGTATGGGCGGCGGTAATCGCTTACCATGAGGTGACACGCCCGCTCGTTTGACCCCCAAAAAAATGTATGGGAATAAAGTATCTTAACGCTTAGTCAGGTAGTTAAAACAATAATACAAGAACAAAGAGGCGTTAGCGATTGTAGACACAGATTCGACACGAAACACTGGCTTCTTGGCTAAGGGGAAAGAGCCTTATCCGTCCTTTTTTAACCGATTTAAAAAAGGAGGTTCTCAAATTGGACTGTTTTTTTGTTTGTTACATCAGAACTTGTCTTACCTCAAAATTCGATTGATTTTTATTTTATTAAATAGTGTGCAAACGATCTGACGTATCGCCTCATGGTAAGCGATTACCTCCCCCCAAGGACACTCAACACCAGAGGCGTCACAAGTGCGTTGCCGACCTTTGGAGATTGGGGGGAGGGGTTAGGTCTTTTTTTTTTTTTTAACGTGTGGAAACCCGCTCGGGCCGTCACCCCGCCGGGGTTTGCGGCGGGGCGGTGTGTCGGAATCGAACCGACTAAAACCACACGGTGTGCCAACTCTGCGCCTGAGAAGGGAGGGGTCCGGGAACTGCAGTTATTAACACGCCGGACCCCTCCCAGCGCCTGCCCGCACTGAAGCGGGCACCGTCTGATGGAAAACTCTCAATTTAGGTGACGCACGGCACACGCGTACGTCGCCCCCTCGCGGTTGGCCAGTAATGCGGATGGAGGGGAAAACCCATCCCGTCCATCCGCGGCCACACTCAGGGCGGCATGAGGCGCTGATAGGCGCGCCTCCGCCGCCCCATGCGCCGGCGGCGGATCGGGTCCGAGTGGATATCGTCCTCCCGGGCCTTCTCCGCCGCCTCCTTCTGCGAAATTACTTCTTCGCAGAAGTTCGCGACCGCGGTAAAACTGCTGTCGCTACCGGCCATAGACAGTACGACGGCCGGCAGCGACAGATCTCCTCCGATGACTGCAGTGAGGGCCCGGCGCTGCTCCGCCCAAGCGGGGCAGATTTCCAGCGTATGCTGAGCCGAGTCCTCACTGCAGTCGCAGTGGTGGCAGGCGAGACTCAATTCCCTTCTAGCGACCGAGTGCAGGTACTTCCCGAAGCAACCGTGCCCGGAAAGCACCTGTGTCAGTCGGAAGGAAAGAGTCCCGTGCTGCCGCCCTGCCCACTCGAGGATGACCGGTTGGAGCGCCTCCACGGTGGCAGGAGGGCTTGGGCCTCCGTTATCCTCACTAACTCGGTGAAACACAGCGCAAGCTCTATTTCATACCGGTTTTCTGTGAGGCCGTGGTATCACTTCGTGTGTGAACCGATTGTGATTCTTTTTTCATTTGAAACCTGTGTGTTCCATATCAAGGTTGTCAAATTCTTGAAGTCTGTTTGTTTTGTTATTTTTTTAATTTTCAATGGTAAAGTCAGCATTATAACAATAGGAAGACTTGTCAAAGTTATAATTCTGATAATTGTCTTTACAGTACGCTGGCCCTGAATCCATGTTTGAGCACATCATTACCATCAATGCAGATAAATACACAGTAGCAGATGACGACAGAATTGTGACAGGTTAATTAACTTTTAAATTAGTATTTCATTAATATCTACAAAAACAAGTCCTCTCATCATAAGTTGATGTAATAAAAAACTTTCTGTTTCCATTTCAATACAACGACAATACTGAGAACTATGTTGTATCTAAAAAGTATTCCTTAAAAATTACTGCCTCGGTGGCACAGTGGTAGCGTGTGGAAATTCCGGGCTTAAGGTCTCAGGTTCGATTCCCAAGTCCACCAAATATTTCGGAATTTGGGTGTTTTCTACGTATAATATGTATGTAAAAGGATAAGTCTAGTACCCATAACAGAAGCTCTGCTTAACTTGGGACTAGTTGGCATTGTGTGTTAGATGACCGAAAAAAAACCTTAGCTGCTACAGTAATTAGTTAGTCAGACGAGTTTAGTGTTTTTTGCCTTATACTAGTGGTAGCCAGCCCAGTGATCGAAAACCAATTATAATTCTTCCTCCTTTAACTACGCAAAATTTAATATTCCACCGTTCGTATAGTTTTCGATAAAAGGTGTACAAAGTTTCTACTTCACGTATTATATTCGGTCGAAATTATTATCATCTTGTATTCGGTATATAGATGTACATAGAACTACTAAACTAAATTGTTATAGTCTCATACCCGTGTCCTAACAGAACACACATAAGAATGAAAAATAAATTTACAAATACAGTAAAATCTTGTGATGATCTCCAGGCGTAATTTGAATGAAATCATATTGTTAAGACCTCGTGTAATAATCGTAAGAAAGGTTAACTGTATCAATCTTCTAAAGATTAAACTTTGTAATAAATTGTCTTTAACGACCCTATGCTGATATGTGTTACAAATAGTTACAATATCAAAATGCATCGTTTAAATGGTCTGACTAGATTCTAGCATCGAACATCAATCAAACTTTTTACACAATATTTATTGTACTTTTTTACTCAAGATTGAGACATGTGATTCACTCTATTCATACTTTTCTAGGTGAAAAGAAAGTTGTAGGTGGAACTGCTTACGACTTTAGAGTACCACGGGTCCTCAAGACAATGATATCTAAAATTCCTCTGGGTGGTTATGACGTGAACTTCTGCATTACACGAGGAACTGAGCAGGATATAGCATTCCAAGCGAGGTGAGTTTTTTAATTATTTGAATTCGTACGAAATATAACACAAACTTAAAGAAGCTAATAATTGTGACTATGATCGTTAAACATAAGAATCTCACCGCATTATTTCTTATAGACTTATTTTAATACGTGAAACGTCCAACCTCTGTATTATACTGACGAATATAAAGCAGAATTTTGTTTGGTATACTATATTAGCTGACTTACGCTCGTCTGCGTCAATCATAAATCATGCATGGCTTCTGTTGGTCTAGGCGTCATTTTAAGTATCCTATTGTATATGTTAAATATCCTATCCGATTGTAGGCAGGCTAGTAAAAAACATATTTAAGATTTGTGAAAATCGGTTAGGTAGTTTCGGAGTTCATGTAAGTGACACGACATTATACACATTACGGTAGCTATTATTATTTCATATTAACCTGGATAACGAAATCTCGAATTGTTAGGTCTCATTAGTATTTTTAAATATTTCAGAGCCTTACATCCATTATCAGGACGAGTATTGGAGGTATACAGTAATCAACCTGGCTTGCAGTTTTACACTGGCAACCTGCTACCAGATCCTGATAAGATAGTGGAGGTCAGTATCAAGCCTCGTCTTATAAGTTTACTATAGTAAACAGTATAGTATATTATTGCCACCAAATGCACTAGGATCTATACTGTTTTAGTATTCCTGAAAGTAGGTTAACATGCGTTGAATTTTTTGTTGGTCAGTTTTATGAACATAAATAATTATAGTCGTTCCAATAGTTTATTTAACTTTTGACAGCTCTAATACTAAGGGTCTGTTTCACAAAGTCTGAGTAAAGTGTTGGTTAACTAATTAACAAATAAATTATCTGACACATAAAAGTCCCTGTTAAAACAGTTTGCGTTTCACAATCGTCTAACCGTTAAGTTTAGGTGTCAGTTTGTTACTTGTGAGATAGAACTGGCAACGTCGCATTTTGACGTTTCAGTTTACGAAACTTAAAAGAACATAATTTTTTTTTGATTAAATCCATCTCAAAAATATGTTGAATGCATTTTTTATGCATTATTTTGTGATACGTAAGTATTATATATACTTTATATGCAGTCTACAACAATTTTATTAATACAAATGAGCAGTTTTAGAAATCGGTTATTTTTATATGAAACGAAACGTGAGGCAAATGTCACAGAAAAAAAACAACACTTGACTTGAATGATCTTGAAGTTCTTGAATATTCCTTTGGCTTGTTTGACTTCAATTGGTTGTAGTTTGTCCCTTTTAACGTTATTTTTGCCTCAAACAATGTCTCAAAAACGTGAGAGAAGCATTAATTTTACGCGGGAGGAGGTAGATATTTTATTTTTATTAAATATCTCCATGTGATTAGAGCGTTGTCGAAACACTGGATCTCTTCGTGGTTCCGATAAACGATCAAAAAAGTCATCTAATTCGTCGTCCAGGGCATTAAATAGATCCATTTTTAATATGTTTCGATTTCAAAAGACACAAAAATGATCTGTCAAGTAACTTACCCATCAAATAATTTCCTTATTTGACAGATGATCTAACCTATAATTTACTTAGCACTTTATCTATCAGTTATGCTTATTTGAAGATTGTGAAACGCCAACGATGATTTTATTTGTCAGTTAAGTGGCCACTAGCTTATTCAGGACTTTACTTGGACATTGTGAAACAGACCCTTAATCAAATAGTGATACCCTGACCCGTTACCTATTCGATTTCTTTCATCGATCGATTTTATGCATTAAGAAGTTTTAATCGATTTAACAAACTCATTATTTTATAGATAATTTCGTACTTCATATTTCTATGTGTTTCAATGTGCGACCTCCTTTGTCAAAATAAAGAAGAAATGGATTAAAAGAATGTTGTTCAAATATGACGGTTCTATGTCATGAAAAAATATATAAAAGGAACTGAATTTTCAAAATGTATTATTGTATTGTGTTGTAATTCAGTGGTTAATATTGTATTTGTTAAACTATTGATGATCTTTATTAAATCTCTCTATGTCTATTTTAAAATAATCTACAGTATTTCAATGAGTAACCTTCTATATAGTTGAGTATTTATATTCCTCCGTATTGATTTATTTGTGAATTCTCACGTTTGGTTGAGTTGAGCGTATCGTTCCTGCCTTCGTTACTGTCAAAATGCCAAAAAAGAAAGTACTCAAAGGACAAACAAGAGAGTTTGTCTTGCGACTTCGTGAATACTTTGAAAAGGAAAGCCGTAATGGTGGGCCTCTTATACCAGTGACTCAAGTTAGAGACCGTGTTGCAGCAGCATTAGGTATTAGTGCTCCAACAGTGGCAAAAATAACAAAAGAAGGCTACGGCAGCAGTGGCATGGAACAGAATAAGCTATCTACACCTAAGAAAAAACGTCCGCCTAGTAAAGTTACAGCCGTTGACAATTTTGACGCTGATGCTATTCGTCGTCATATATACGACTATTACCAAAGAAAAGAGATTCCAACATTAAAAAAACTAACACAATCTCTTCGAAATAGTGGTTTGTTCCGTGGTCAAAAATCTTCTCTGACAAAGGTATTGAAAGACATTGGAATGTTATTCCAAAAATGTGACAAACGAAAAATTTTAATGGAACGCAATGATATTGCTTTGTATAGATGCGATTTTTTAAGACAAGCAAAAAAAAATAGAAGATTGGTCGAATGTTGTTTTCACAGATGAAACTTGGCTCAATGCGAATCATACGCTGTCAAAAACTTGGACTGACAACACCGTTGGCTCCACTTCTACAGTACCAATGGGAAAAGGCGAACGACTGATTATTTGTCATGCAGGAACAGTAAAAGGATTTGTGCCAGGCGCTCTATTAGCTTTTAAATCCCAGAAAACAGGAGATTATCATGAGGAGATGAATTCGAACGTGTATGAAAAGTGGTTCAGAGAAATGCTTACATCACTC
This sequence comes from Spilarctia lutea, assembly GCA_916048165.1. Lineage (NCBI taxonomy): Eukaryota > Metazoa > Arthropoda > Insecta > Lepidoptera > Erebidae > Spilarctia > Spilarctia lutea. Next base: position 24,046,914 of record OU696470.1, on the reverse strand, counting down.
GAAGAGCCATCAATAATATTTATTGATAATGCACCTTATCACTCTCGTCAAATTAATAAAATACCAACACAGGCCAACAAAAAACATGAAATTATAAACTGGCTCCGTGACAATAGCGAAGAGGTGAATGAGTCCCTACTAAAAGTAGAGTTAGTAAAGATATTAAAAACAAAGAAGCTGCCAAAACGATACGTCATAGATGAAATGGCAGCAGAGCATGGGCATACCGTCCTCAGAATTCCCCCATATCACTGCCAATATAATGCAATTGAAATGATCTGGGCACAAGTTAAAGGATATGCTGCGAGGAACAATACAACTCCTCCTTTCACCGCAAGAAAAATGCTGAATTTACTGAAAAATGCGTGTGAAAAAGTAACTCCAGAAAACTGGGCGAATGTTGTAGAAAAAACAAAGAAGGTGATAATGTCGGATTGGGATCGGGATGTTGCATTCGACAATTTATCTATCCAAGAAATGATAATCAATATTACTGAGAACTCAAGTGATGATGATTCCTGGTCATACGAAGAAGACGATTCTTTATAATTAAAATTAGTATTACAGTAGGTACCTCTTTTGGTTGTTTTATTTTTAATCCGTAAATTACTACGAATTTCAACATTTTGTACCTGTTCATTACAAGTAGGTACCGCAGGTAGTTTTTATTTGAACCAACTATAGTAAGTCTAAACAATTATTTTAGATTCATTAATTTGCGGCGAATACATTCGATCCCATTACTAGGTACGAGTACGATGGAACTGTTTTCATTACGCAAATTATTTATGCATTGAAACAGAGACATTTAGGGCATTTTAATGCAAAATAATAAAGCTTTTTACGTGATTTGATATAAAATATAATCACAATAATTTTATTGTATGTTTTATTAATATAATCGATAATCGATTTATTTCAAAACCGTTTTTATAGTCTGTGGTCATTAATTACGAATGACACATCCCTAAGTAGGCGGAGCCCGCCCATAAAGTACAGTATTATCTGTAGTACATTGTATCAAAAATTATTACAAAACTTTATGTGCGTGATCTGTCAAAAGTTAAATAAAGTATTGGAACGACTATAGGTTTATTTTACATTAAACATCATGAAATCAATTTAATTCTGAAGGTCTTCTTCTTCCTAGCCTTTATTATTCCCAATATTATTTGGGGTCGGCTACCAGTTCAACCGATTTTACCTGAATATCAGTTTTTACACAGAGCGACTGGCATCTGACCTCCGCAACCCTGAGGGCGAACTGAATTCGAAGGTTGAACTAGTTGTCAGTATATTTGAGGGCACTGACTTCCCAATAACGATTGCCATAGCTGTTCATGACAACCGGGACCGACGGCTTAACGTGCCCTCCGAAGCACGGGCTAATTCTGAAGGTCTGATTCAATAAAATTATTTTCGGTTCAAGAGTTTGTATTTACGTAAGATCTTTTTGGAGACGGGGTAGAAAATTCCTACGGATCTCTAACTCATCGAAGAAAGTAGGATCCAGGAGTATGTAGTGTTTCCACAAAGTGAAAGAATCCTTAAAGTCAGCATGTTATTTTAAGGCCACCCTCAATTCGAGGTCCTGTTGACGGCCCTCCCACTCTCGACATCGTTCAAAGGCCTCTTAAATGTTACAGTTTTATAGGCCTATCTGATTACAAAGCTGGCTTGTTGGTTTGAGAAATTCCTTGTACCAATCTTTGATTTAGATGATGATTATATTAGGTGGCTCCTGTGTTAGGTAGGAACTCCCATGCCATAACACAATACTACGATCCAGGATTTAAGGGGTGAAAGCATTTAGTTTATTTTGGAAAATATCTGTGGTGAAACAAATAGTTTGCTGTAGGAGTTCCCGGGCCTGGATGAAGAAGAAGAGGCGAAGAGTGAACCAGACTCATCTGGCGAGGAAAGTGAAGGCTCTGAGGAAAGCTCTGTGGAGTCACATGAAAGAGGGGAAGCGGAAGGAGAGGAAAGAAAGGTGATTGGACTTTTTCTTTTAATGTTTAATAGTAGTTATGCGTGTTGATTGTGTGGCTCCACTGATATTAGGCTAGGTCATTGGAATTATTATTTATTGAAGGCAGAACAATTTATGATGTGAATATTATTCGTGATGATTTTTCGTTTTATGAAGTTTAGCTCTTGATTTATTATATTAAAGTTCCTTGTTAAGTGACGTTTCGCATTACCTCATGCCATAGAGCAATGAAGACTGGCGGACCGTAGGAGAGGCTCCGTCTATTACGATTCATCAAATAAATCCCATTTCGATACCCTGCTTAAATCGATACGGGATTTATTTAATTTATTTTTCTCCAAAAAGAATCTTAATACATTTTGATCTTCAAGGAAATTAATTATGACGCTTTTCTAAAATGAAATCTTTTAAATATTCATATTGTTATTTACAATAAATGGCTTAATGGGGCTTTTAATGAGTTTTCAGTTGTGTTGGTAAAATTCGTCGTCGAATGTACTAATAGGTATGGCATTTGACCTATATTGGCCACAAATAGTCATATTGCGTGTACTTAAAATCCACATGAATCCCCTCAAGTGATCCAAATGGACGTTATGTTTTATAAATACTTCGAAATGAATCCTCTGGGTTATCAAAATGGAAATGAAATGCAAAGAGATCTTCTAGGGGATCAGTGTGCACGAAAATTCCAAATGAATCGCCCAGGGGAGCTAAGAAACTCTGAGGAGAATGATTATAGCGTTTTTACTCGTTACAAAACAGTCTGTCATTTATTATAGGAGGAAATCTTCACACAAACATATTTTAGACTCGCATACAAATGCAATCGCCTGTCACTACGAACTTACGCATACTTAAAATGAAATAAAATACTTATCACGCACGCAAATATATTCTGTGGTCATCACAGTGTGATGCGTAAGCTCATTATACTCCCTACCGTCTAGGTATATGGCTCGAATATTTATTGACTTTGTTGACTTTCAATGTCTACCCGCGATCATAATGTAAACACTAATCAAGTCATCATCATCATCATCATCAGCCTATCGCAGTCCACTGCTGGACATAGGCCTCTCCAATAGCACGCCACTTAGTTCGATCCTCGGCCTCACTAATCAAGTGAATCAATGAAATTAATTGCGTTTTTTTTTTTCAGGGACAAAAACATTATGGGTACGTGCCTTTATCGGGAAAAGATGGTACGACCTATAGAAAACATGGCCTCTTCTGTTTTATGCCACAGAATTATCCCGATGCAGTTAACAATGTAAGTATTTGTCTACCTGCTTATGATAGTTCTGAACTATTGTCTTTTTTATGGAATTGGGGACCAAACGAGCAAATATATCACTTGATGGTAAGCGATTACCGTCGCCCATGGACACCCCCGCAACACTGGGATGGGGAGTGGGATGTTGAGGGGGATTGGGGGAGGGGTTGAGGTACTATTAACTAAGGTATTGGTAGAACTAAGTATTTTAGGCTTGCCATCTTTGAAAAGCTCTGGCTTTTTCACAGCGCATTTCGAATAAAATTGTTACCGTGCAACTGATAGTATACCGGAGATTTTGGTGGAAACAAAAACCTCTTTAATAAAGGTTCATTCATGTGGCTTTTTCGACCCTTAAAAGGCTAGAGGCTACAAATTAATTGGAACATTTAGACTGAGTACATATAAATATACAATATTGGTTTTAGTGAAACCTACTTGTTCAACTTTAGATTGAGATTTTTTTATAAATCTTTCCTTACAAAATTTATAAGCAATCTAGCTGACCCGGCAAACGAAGTTTTGCCATAGATCAAATAATATATTTAGGGGTGTACCGTATTTTTTTAAGGGGTGTTTAAAATTGATGTTATTAGTTGATGAGTTAGTTAATCTGTGTTTGTTATTATAAACTATAAAGTTACCTATACGCAGATAGACTTAGTGTAGATAGTGTTAATAGGACTGAATATAAATACATACCTACCTAGCTATAAATACATATATACTTTTTTTCGTATATTATACATAGATTACACCCAAACGCTGAAATAAATATTTTCAGATCATACGAACATTTGATCCGACCCGGGAATTGAACCCAAAACCTCAAGCACAGCTACCACTGCGTCACAGAAGCAGTCAGTTATATATTAGATTTATTAAGGAAAACACAGACTGTTACCTACAATTATAATTATTTTCGTCGTGGTTTCCTAGACAGTTTAATATTTCCTAGGACTTGTAAGCGTGTGGACGGGATTAGTCCCATACTTCATTGGTGCTTTACTCCTAATTGTCTTGGCGCGATGATATAGCCTTATAGCCTTTCCGGATAAATGGGCTATCTAACACTGAAAGAATTTTTGAAATCGTACCAGTCGTTCCTCAGATTAGCGCGTTCAAGCAAACAAACTCTTCAGCTTTATAAATTAGTATAGATAATTATGACACGTTGTCATATATCTATTAAATAACCTATGTTTAATATTCTTGTTATATTTACAGCGAAATTTCCCAAATGCGGTGTTGAATCCCGGAGAAGAGTACGTGCACAGAATACAGTACAAGTTTGGTATCCTGCTCGGCAAATACGTGTGATGTAATGGAAGTTTGTTGATTTCTTGTCCTGTTGAAATAAACATTGTAACGTATGCAAACTTTACCAGATCTTTTATTGTTCCCTGTGGAACACCACTCTCATAGCCAACTCGTCTGGCCGGCGTGGTATAGTTGGATAAAATGTCCTCACTATTGTCCTTGTCTAGGAGACTATGAAAGGGTGTTGATGATGGTGACGGTGGAGTTAAGAAAGTTTTGTAAGCTTTCCCCAGACTGATTGACTTCATTTAATACTACCTACTATTATATCGACCATTTCAATATTTCTAGAATATCTAGAAAAACTTAATTCCAGCGTGTTTGCGCATTTCCTCGAATATTAGAGACAATCGAAACTTTTTTTTTGACTGCACGGCTGGTATGGTGTTTTATGAGGGCGCCACGCCGCTTTCAACTGCGCCAAGCGTTGTGGGTTTAATTTTTTGTTCCGAGTCTAACACACACTAAAAAAAAAATGACTATATCTTGCGCAACGGCACGGTAGTCGGCACTTGACGTTCACTCAAGGAGGTAGTCTTAGGCCCGTATTATAGAAGGCGACTCAGTCGTGAATCGAGTTTTAAAACTAGTTTCAAGTAGAGATTGCTTTATAGAACGTCTCTTGAGTCAAGATTCACTGATCTTTGATCAAGTGAGTAAAGACCAATGCTTATTAGCTTATTTTAGAACGACGCTTATGTCAAAATCGTCTCTCAAGAAGAGATTTTGACAGATGTGATCTCCGTTCAACTGAGACAAGCTCAATCTAGTCTCAAGTGGTAATTTTTAATGCCTAGTAAGGGACATTAACGTATTTTATGATGATTTTTCAGAATAACAACGAAATATTTATTTTACTTCACTTTATTCACGAAAGAATTGCTTATTATACACATTTCAATACACTTGAATTAACACTAATTGATATTCAATTCACTTAAAATACACATTCAACTATTTATTTCAAGTAATATCCTTCAAGCAATAGTAATAACCTTATGGTTTCTGACAAAAATATTACAATAATTTTAAAATAAAAACAAAAACAGTTTGATAATTCGACATTGACGAGTATTGAAAACAATTTATACGTTCCGTTATAGGTAGTATCTAGTCAGTTTTATTTTGATATTTAAAGTATTTAATTTAGGGCGAACTGCTTCTTATTATTATATTTAAATTGATACACTAGCCAATAGTGTATTATATATAAACTAATAACCAATAATATCTAAATTATATTTGTTAGATATGATGTGTTTAATATAATTAGCTGCGTAATACGGAACAGTAATTTCGACAATGCAGAAACGTAACTGAGAACAGACTTGTGAGTTGAGATTAGATATTGAAACTAGTTTCAACTGAGTAGAACTTAAAACGCCTTCTATAATAAGAGCGGTGCTTGAGATTTGATGAGAACTTGAAACTAGTTTCAGCTGATCAGAGTTCAAACGATAATTGAGACGCCTTCTGTAATACGGGCCTTAGAATCTAATGCGCATAGGACATAGGTCAATAAATAACGTCAGTTTCACCTTAGTAGAACAGGACATGAAAAAACAATTGCCATTGGTACACAAGTTTAATACAATTGTAAAAAGACAACTGCAACATCACAAAATCAAATTATTCAGTACTTTACGAATACACAAAGTTCCCATTCCTCCTTCGTACAACAATTAAAAAATATAAATTTATCGAGTCGTTTTGGAAAAAAAGCGTTTTCGAATTTTCGTGCTTGTACTTCTTGCTTCCTGCAGAATAAATCGAATAGGAGTCATGCAAAATAATCATCTTCATCATGTCAGCCGAAAGACGTCCACTGCTGGACATAGGCCTCCCCCAAGGCTTCCCACAACAACCAGTCCTGAGCTGCCCGCATCCAACGGTCTCCCGCGACTTTTAACAGGTCGTCGGACTATCTTGCAGGCCTAGTCAAACTCCATTTTCCAGTACGTGATCTCCCCTTCAAAACTTTTTGACCCTATCGGCCGTCTTGTCTGCGAGCAATGTGCCCTGCCCACTGCCACTTAAGTCTGGCAATTCTACGGGCAATGTCGGTGACCTTCGTTCGTCTGCGGATCTCCTTATTTCTGATTCGATCACGCAGAGAAACTCCGAGCATTGATCTCTCCATTGGTCTTTGTACAACTTTGAACCTTCTTATCAGGCCCATGGTTCCATACCGTCTCTGTACCATAGGTCATCACACAGAAACTGGTCAAAAACTTACGTCTTGAGTCACTGTGGTAATCGGGACGAGAAAATGTCAAGCATCTTTCCGAACGCCGCGCCGCCTAGCCGAGTTGGATTCGACGATTGACCTCTTCCTCAAAGTTGGACCTACCTAGCTGAATAGCCTGTGCTAGGTATATATAATCCTCGACAACTTCGAGCGTAGAGTCTCCAATTCTAACTGGAGTGGGTGCGACATGGACGTTCGACATAATTTTCGTCTTGTCCATATTCATTTTAAGACCCACCCGCTAAGAGAAACTACTGAAGCCATCGAGCATTGTACTAAGGGTCGTCCATGATTTCAGCCATGACCACTATATCATCAGCAAATTGAAGGTGGATGATGTCCGTTCCAGTCAAGAAGCCTAAAAACGTCTTCCAGTGCCGTATTAAATAGTCTTGGAGATATTATGTCTCCCTGTCTCACTCCTCGCTGCAGATGTATAGGCTTCGAGTACTGATTCTGTAGACGGACCGACATAGTGGCACCGCGAGAGACTGAAGCACAGCCCATGCTTCAATCGAATCAAAGGCTTTCTCATAGTCCACAAACGCTAAGCACAGTGGTAAAAGTAAAAGTATCGAGTATAAAAGTATCGGTTTCGAATGGAAACGTACTCGATACTACAAAGTATCGATACTTTTTTCGTGCCTCTAATTTTGTTAGGTAGATTCTTAGTAACGTGGTGTGTTTGCTTTTCATTTTTGTAACTCATTGAATATTGAAGTCGTTAAGTGAGAGGTGATCTGGCGAGTACCTACCATATACAATAAACGAATGACCCATGAGGTCATGAAATCTGATTCCTAATAAAAATATTTGGATAACAAAATAGAAAAAAAGGTACGTGTAATAATACAATTATTTATGTGCTTTCTCCTCGAGTAACAAATACCCGCATGTTTTTTAATAATTGATAAATTCATTGCCATAGGTCGTAATGAACCATAATAACGAAGATAATGGCCAACCGTCTTCACAGACAGCGCCGCCGTCGGATTCTAGAATTAGGTATTCTACGCCTTCATCTACGAGTGACCAACAAGATGGAATGTGTAGGAACTATGTTTGGGGTATGTACATCAAAAGGTCTCACTCAAAATATCACCACGTTTTTAACCCAGAAATCATGAAAAGTATTCTAAAATTTTATCATGACTCAGAATAGGTCCAGATGCACCAGGCAGGGGTGTCCTGTACGTAACACTTGCAGAGGGTACCTTATTTTTGACAGCGGGTGTAATACCTAAAGTGTTGCGTGAACGATTACAGCAGCACGTCTGCCAAGACCAAATGTATTGCAAGCGGCTGTAACTCATCACCCACATCCTACAACTGCCATCATTACTGGCACCATAGGCATTAGATTGTAATATTAGGGGTTGGGCAAGAATTTAAATTAAATTCTGCAAAAAATCTGTATTGTGTAAAATGTTAACTATGCTGTGTGTAATATTAGTACCTACCCTCATTTTTTTTTAATTTGCAGTTTTCAAGTGTACTTTATTTTAACCTATTTCAGTGGCACGTCAAGTAAATAATAATAATATACCTAAGGTTTTTCGTACTTTGCCAGATCCAATGCGTGTTGTCAAGTAAGTTTTTAAACCATACTATAATTACATAGACATACCATAAATCTAATTATATTTCTTACCACTCACAAACTCATGTTTACATAATTTAAAAATAATTTTAAGTACTGCTGGCTTATTGTATTAAGCTGTTAATTTTTAATTATTTATGTAGCCCCTAATTTTGAAAATGAAATAAAGCATGCAAGTCAATGAGCATGATTGATGGATCTCTTAACGAAATTTCATGGGATTGGGTCAGCCTGATGGACATGGTTTCATATATATAATATTTTATTAAAATCATGAAAACACAATCAGTTCCGGCCGTGCTTGAGTTGTATATATTTTTTTAAATTATTATATAGTGGGCAAATGAGCAGACTTATCGCCTGGTGGTAAGCGATTACCGCCGCCCATGGACACCCGCAACACCAGAGGCGTAACAAGTGCGTTGCCGGCCTTTTACTATGTAACCAAACCATTTTGGTTTTATAAATCAAGATGTGTGTATTTAGAAATATCACTACATAGTATAAAACAAAGTCGCCTTTTCTGTCCCTATATCCCTAACTACGCAACGGATTTTGATGCGGTTTTTTCCAATAGATAGTGATTCAAGAGGAAGGTTTATATGTATAATACATGCATCATATACTAAGGCAACATTGCTAATTTTAGAGGTTTCTATTTTATGCCCGTGCAAAGTCGGAGCGGGCCGCTATGTTTTTATATACAACGTTCATAGTTTTTCTGTAGTGTATATAATTTAGTATCAGCATTGCACCCGTGCGAAGCCGGGGCGGGTCGCTAGTACTAGATAAAAAGAAAATATACCTACTGATCAAAGCAATGACTTAAGTGATATTGATTTACCTTTGCCAATACAGTGGCATACTTACACCCTTCTTGAACACTAACGAAAGAGTTCTTGAACGCAACAAATTAAGACATTTGACTGTTTCTCACGTATTCTTAACTGCGTATGTGGTGCAGTGGTAGCGTATGCGACTGCTGTACTTGAGGTCTCGGGTTCGATTCCCGGGTCGGACCAAATGTTTGTATTATGTGCAAATATTTGTTTCGGAGTTTGGGTGTTTCCTGTGTATAATACGTATATATTAAAAAAATAATGTATCTACGAGTATATATTCATATCAGTTGCCTAGTACCCATAGCACAAGCTAAGCACCAACCATCTATTATATTATCTTCTTATCTTATCTTGGAAATTCTGGTATCCTTGGAAGTCCTAGAAGTATATCGTTAAGTTAGTCCTTTACACTCTTTACAAGTAGGTAGACCTATACTTGCTACCTTACATATTTCGCCACGCTTATGCTTGATTATCCTTGTGTTTATTATTCATTCTTTATTGCAGTGTATAATATAGTGTATATAAAATAAATAAATAAATAAATAAATATTACGGACATCTAACACACAACGCCATCTAGTCCCAAGCTAAGCAGAGCTTGTGTTATGGGTACTAGACAACTGATATAAATACTTATATACTTTTTTTTTTTGTAAATACATACTTATTATACATAGAAAACACCCAAACTCCGAAACAAATGTTTGCAGATCATACAAACATTTGGTCCGACCCGGGAATCGAACCCGAGACCTCAAGCTTAGCAGTCGCATACGCTACCACTACGCCACAGAGGCAGTCAATATATATATATTCTATAATAAACTTTCGTTTCCTTTATCTTCTGTACTATTGACTAAGGTTATTTCTAAATACCTACAAATTCACTTACTATAAAAGTAAATATAACTAAACATAATAAGGCAATCAGGTGTACGACTACGACGATGAAAATAACACAATTTATAATTTCTTTAATTACATTTTTTATACCATAGACTTGACCAACGAAAATATATTTAGTACCGCAAATGTCGTAAATATATTTGACTTGGCGAAATCCTCACACGCAAGTGCACAATACTAGAACTTATACATGGTAAAAAAAAAATGTTAAATTTTCTTTTTTTTTCGTAAAATAACTAACAATTGATCAATTGTTAACTGTATTAAACCACGATTAAATAACTAATTAATTGTGAGTTGTATTTTCACAATTACAATTGATCAATTGTTAATTCAACTAAAATTTGCCCAACACTGCTAGCTGTGCCCGCTACTTTGTATATGTGACATTTGGATTTTCAAGTTATTTTTAATACTTTAAACCCTCTGGACTTAGACAATCATTCCAAAACCAAAATCAGCTAAGTAAATAAATAATTAAGTCGGCCCAGCCGTTCTCGAGTTTTAGCGAGACAACCGAACAGCAATTGATTACAAAGGTTAACAATTGAAAAAAAATGTTTGGTGCCGAGATCTCGTTAGTGCTTTTGTATTAGGTATGCTTGGCAACACTAAAATATTTTTACTTTTTTCTTATGTATAGTTTTGTATCTACCCTCTGTTTTTTAAATTTGCTGTAATTAGTACTTTCGAGAGCACGGTTTCAATTCTTATTGTACCGGTCTATAAATAAATCGATTTTGATATCATGCATTCATCGCCTAGAAGTTGTCATAATGATCCAAATGTGTTTTATAATATTTGTGTAGAATACACAGTCACAAGGTACAGGAAATAATAATAATAATAAATAAATATTCCGGACATCGAACTCACAACGCCATCTAGTCCCAAGCTAAGCGCAGAGCTTGTGTTATGGGTACTAGACAACTGATATAAATACTAATATACTTTTTTTTTGTAAATACATACATATTATACATAGAAAACACCCAAACTCCGAAACAAATATTTGCAGATCATACAAATATTTGGTCCGACTCGGGAATCGAACCCGAGACCTCAAGCTTAGCAGTCACATACGCTACCACTACGCCACCGAGGCAGTCAAATGTGTAACAGATTTTATAAAAAGTGTTAAATTTTTGTACTTTAAGTGTAAATTGTAGACCTATATAATTGTCTATATACATAATTGTGCATTATTTGTTACATAATAGATTGAATGCGAACAAACCACCGGCTCCATTGCCAGATGAAGGTAATATTTTTTTTATTTAATTTTTTAATTAATTTTGTATGTCCTTTAGTATGTTTAAGTATTGAAAGTGAAAATACCTTTATTTTAAAGACATGTTTTGTTGGGGATAGTTTTTTCAAGTAAGGTTAAAGTAATTTGATGGGAATGAAGTTCATGTTCATTTAAGAATATACATCCTGTGTCGCGGGGGACTTTACAGACATATATGAAACGGACACAAACAATGCCCAGACTCAGAACAATAATTTGTGGATCACACAAAATGTTGCCTCATGTGGAGTTTAAACCCACAACAATTGGAACAGTGGAAAGCGGCGTGGTGACAGCTTAAACCACTAGGCCAAGCACGCAGTCGAATTACAGACAATAAACAGGTATTCCCCATTGCTTACACACCATACTTTAGTATATTAGTCACTTGAGTATATCTAGAGAAAGTAAAATGAGCCTATAATGTTAAAAATAATAATATGCATTTAGCGCCTATGACTGCAGCATTGAAATGGCGCTTAGCGGGCTACTAATGTGATTTATAACAGATTCTGACATGCATCATAACATACCACACTGTGCAAATTTATCGTGCAAACTTTAACTGATAATTTCGTATGCTTAGCGTTTAATACATTGATATTGTTCTCAGCTGCACCAAACAAAAGAAGAAAAATATGACACAATGTCCGCAACGCTTGCATTCAACGCGAGTGAACGTTTGACATGAAGCTAAATCTTTATAATTTTAATCATAATAATTTTAATATGTCTTTGTTCGCAAGAATATCTGAAATTATAAATTCGTATTAATTGGTGGTTGTTTTATTTTGGGTACACCTGATTGTAAGAGCGAATTAACTATTTATACATTCTAGTCTGCTTTTCAATGTTTAGAATATTTGGATTGCTTGAAGATTTCATTCTATTTTCACTAATTATAAATATTGAATACCTAGGTATATGTTAAACAGTTTCATGTTGTGCAATCTCGACGCTGTTTTTTTGTTGTGCGATCAAATAATGGCTACTATATGATTGAGCCTTAGCTTTTAACTTTTAACAATTAATGAAGTGCCAAACGATTTAATAGCTGTCAACATTTAAATTGAATAAACATTAAGGTTTAATTTACATTTGAAATTTAAATTTGGTAAGTGTTCACAACAAAAAAATATCACACCGCCGAAACTCCAAAGCGAGTATTTTTATTACATTTACTATATCATTCATTAGAACTACTATGCTGGCTATGAAATATATATCAATTGCCTGCCTGAATATTATAGTAGACTAGATGAATGCCGCGGTGTTACCCGCGGTTCTTTTTGTACCTTTACAACCGCTGGTAACGATCGCTGCGGAGCGAAGCTAAGTCGAAAAAAGTAGCCTAGGTTACTCCTTATTACATCGGCCAGTGAAAGTCAAAGTGAAAGATTAACCTGAACATACAGACGGACAAACATTGTAAATATGATATTTTAATACATGTACCTACCTATCTACCCTATACCTGTGTATAGGGTACATAGGTACATACATATGCATATAATTAAAAACGGTTATTTTCATATTAAAAATACACTCCAATTTTATATATCTGTACCTATAGAATATATGCCATGGTTGTTCACTTCAACGACTAAAGAAGTGATATCTAAATGACTGCCAAGTTCAAAGGTCAGTCCTGAAATTTCTTTATAACAACATAACATATTTTATAACAACTTAAAATATAATTTCTTAATAATTAGGATATATATTGAAGCCTAAAGTCTGATTTGGCTAGTTTTCAAATACGTAGCATATTATAGCCTTCGCAAGCTCTAAATCTAAGTTTTTATTTTATTCTTCGAAACATTGGCTTACTAGCAGAAACTAGCCATTGAACATAGGGCTCTGCCATGACATGTTAGTAGGTAATTAATAATAATTTGTATATTTACACAATAAATCATACATACTATTATAAGTCAGGAGTGACCGTATCACAATTAAGATGTGTGGACACATATACGAGTATAATGTAGGTATAGGCCTATTTGGGCTACCTTTACAGAAGTGACGTTTGCGTATTGCTACTTTCTACCGTGCTGCTCGATGCCTTATGTACCTTACTTCGAATATTTATTGACTTTCTTGACTTTAAATATTTTCCTATAATAACATAAGCACTCAACCAAATGTTTTATTTACACGTAACTAAAACCCGTAGTTATCTACTGAGAATGCATTCAAAACTGAGGAGATCACTAAACCTTATTAATTTAGGATCACATATACAGAAGACCTAAACAATATGGCGTGCCTTTATCGGGAAAAGATGGTACGACCTATAGAAAAGGTGGCCTCTTTTGTTGTATACCATAGAATTATCCCGACACAGTTAACAATATTAGTAATTGTCTTGAACGTTACTTAATTTATATCTCTTGTTTAAAATAATTCTAGACCACTGTCTGTCAAATCAGGTATTGATAGAAAGATGCATGTCACGCTTGCCATTTTTGAAGAGCACTTCTGAGAACGGTTTTGGCACAACATTTCTAATTTTAACCTGGATGGCTGGACTGGTAGTATACTGGTGGAACTAATAACCTGTTCTATACAGGTTCATTTATTTGTGTCTATTTTTAAACCCTTCAAAAATCTAGAGGCTTATCTACAAATAACTTAGTTAATTTTAGGCTGAGTACATAATATTGTACATATGCAAAATGATGCTCAATTGAATACGTATGATTCCTTATTGGTATAGCCTGCTCATTCTCCTTTGATTTACCTATAACATAACCATTTTTTCATAATTAATTTCGTTGCGGAATCCAAGACAGGTTAATTTTTCGTGGAACTTTCCAAGTGTAATAAGTCGAAGTATTCGTGGGTCACTGCGGTTGATGTGGACGGTATTAGTTGGGTCCGGTCGTGTAATATCTGCAGTTCCCGGACCCCCCCCCCTCCTTCTCAGGCGCAGAGTTGGCACACCGTGTGGTTTTAGTCGGTTCGATTCCGACACACCGCACGGCGCAAACCCCGGCGGGGTGAGGGCCAAAGGGGAATCCACACGTTAAAAAAAAAAAAGGGCTGTATTAGTTCCATGCAATACTTTCAGAGATATCTTCAATAATCATGACACGTTGTCAATTAAATAACCTATGTTTAATATTCTTGTTATATTTACTGAGAAATTGCCTAAATTCGGTGTTGAATCCCGGAGAATAGTACGTGCACAGAATACAGTACAAGCTTGGTATCCTGCTCGGCAAATACGTGTGATGTAGGGTAGACTGGGTACGGTTGAAACATTTTAGCGTTTATCGTGCATAGCATTGGAATTTGTTATGAGAGTGATGACGTAAATCTATTAAATAAAAGACCTTATATCTATCTACTACTGAGCAATGTTATTTGAGATTCTTACATATTATTTTCTGTATAAAATAATAAAAAAAAAACAGTAATTTGTTTTAACCGTCCCCATTCCAGGGTCGGTGCCTGGGGTCAATTAAAACACATGCAAATAATACAAAATATAACCAATTATCATGTTTTATTAATCATCTAATAACATTTTACAACTCGTAATGGCACAGTTGAATATCACAAATATTTTTTTTTATTAATAATCAATCTTTGGCGATACTTATAATCTAACATTATTTTTAATCAGCCTTTAAAGTTTTATATTAAGTACAACTTAAACTAAATAATAATCATACGTTGCTGACGATCTTTTTGCAATATTTGTGTGAATATATTTCTCAATTGGACTGCCTCGTTGGTCTAGTGGTTAGCGTAAGCGACTGCAAATCAAGAGGTCTCGGGTTCAATTCCCGGGTCGGACTGCTGTTGGGTTTTTCCTACAAGAAATTCCTAATAGCAGCCCGGAGTATGGAAGATGGCGGTGTTTCCTGCCCGTGCTTCGGAGAGCACGTTAAGCCGTCGGTCCCGGTTGTCATGAACATCTATGGCAATCGTTATTGGGAAGTCAGTGCCCTCAAATATACTGACAACTAGTTCAACCTTCGAATTCAGTTCGCCCTCAGGGTTGCGGAGGTCAGATGCCAGTCGCTCTGTGTAAAAACTGATATTCAGGTAAAACCGGTTGAACTGGTAGCCGACCCCAAATATTGGGAATAATAAAGGCTAGGAAAAAGAAGAAGATATTTCTCAATTATTGACAGTATTATAAACTTTTAGAAAAAAAAACTAATGACATTATTCCTATAAAAAAATAAGGTTTAAAAAAAACACTTAAATGGTTACGAGATCATTCGGAGTCACAAAATGTGATAAGTAAGGCTACCTTGTGTGCACTCTTCATGCGCCCACATTTTACGTACTGTGCATTGTATCCATTTTCCCTGGGTCTGCTTTCTGAATATGCTGACATACAAACAACACAATAGCACTCCTCTCCTTCTGATGATGACTCTTTCGCGCCTTTCCTCCATTAGGTTAAGAGTGTCATCAGAGAATCTTTTGGTTCTGTTGATCCAGCGGGTCTTGAATAGTTTAGACCCGACCGTATGGACAGTTACCACTAAACGGTCAATGAGCTCGTCAGTATCGATGCAGTTCTCAAGGCATGCAAAGTGGTTTTGAAGTTCGATCGATAACGGTCAACGACGTTAATATAGCAGAAAAATAAACGGAAGAAACGAATTCGAGCAATAATTGATATAATGTTTTAGAAGAGATTGTGCAGAACGAGAAAACTAGATGGAGTTGCCATAGTCGCAAACATAGGCGTTAGGTCGCAAATTTTAAAAATTACCCCTCAGATTGTAATCTGAGGATAACCCATTTAAAACTTAATTTCTTATTCGATACGTTACCTATAAAAGGTACTCCTTGTGTAAAAGTCGAGTATAAAAGTACCAGTTTCGAATGGAAACGTACTCGATACCACAAAGTGTCGATACTTTTTTCGTCCCCCTAATTTTGTTAGGTAGATTATTAGTAACGTGGTATGTTTTCTTTTCATTTTTGTAGCTCATAGAAGATTGAAGTCATTGAATGGGAGGTGATCTGGGGAGTACCTACCATATACAACTAACGAATGACCCATGAGGTCATGAAATCTGATTCCTAATAAAAATATTTGGATAACAAAAAAGAAAAATAAGGTACGTGTAATAATACAATTATTTATGTGCTTTCTTCTCGAGTAACAACTACCCACATGTTTTTTTAATCATTGATAAATTCATTTTCAGAGGTCGTAATGAACCATAATAACGAAGATAATGGCCAATCGTCTTCACAGACAGCGCCGCCATCGGATTTAAGCATCAGGCATCCTAGGACTTCAAATGCGAGTGACCAACAAAATGAAACGTGTAGGGACTATGTATGGGGTATATGCACCAGAGGGTCTCAGTGTAAATATCGCCACGTTCATAACCCAGAAACCATGAAAACTATTCTAAAATTTTGTCATGACTTTCAAAATAGGTCGAGGTGCACCAGGCGCAGGTGTACCTACCTGCATGCAACACTTATTGAGGAGACGTTATTTTTAGCAGCGGGTATAATACCTAATGTGTTGCGTGAACGATATACAGCAGCAGCAGCAACAGATAGCGATATACAATACGAGTAGCAATATGAATTATAATGAATGTTTTAGCCAACCGCCACCTCTGCCAAGACCAAATGTCCACCTGCACTTATTACTGGCACTATAGGTCAATATAATAATACACCTAAGTGTTAGGCAAGAATTTCAATTGAATTCTATAAAAAATCTGTATTTTTTTAAATATTACCCTCATTTCTTAAATTTGCAGTCTTCAAGTGTACATTGTTATAACTTATTTCTAGAGTACGCCAAGTAAATAGTAGTGCACCTATGGTTTTTCTTACTTTGCCAGATCCACTGCATGCTGTTAAGTAAGATTTTAAGCCATACTATGATTACATAGACTTATTAGCCAGCCTCTAAGCTATTATTCACAAAAATCTAATTACATTTCTTACCACTCACAAACTCATGTTTACCGTTGTAGCTTCGAAATAATTTAAAAATAATTTTAATTACTGCTGGCTTACTGTAGTAAGCTGTTAACTTTTAATCATTTATTTAGTTTTCAGTCAGGCTTGCCCAATCCCTAACATTGAAAATGAAATAACAAAGTTTGCAAGTCAAGGAGTATGATTGATTGATATAAATCTGGTAACCAAATTCCATGGTCGGGTCAGCCTGATGAACATGGTTTTGTGAATTTTTTTTTGTAATAGTATGTTTTTTTTTCAATGTGTTATGCGGATTGAATTCCTTTGTGTATGTAAATGTGAGTCATCAATGTTAACGGACTTAAAAAAAACACCTCTGTGGTTTGTTTCGGCGTTTCTTCCCAGAGTGAGTCTTAGGAAATGCCGGCATCTACTAGGTGTAAAATCCGACGTGTAAAAATATCTGTAAAGATTCACTTACAAAAGAAATATTATTTATCATCGTTTTTGTATGTATTAAATATACTAGAACTTTATCTGTGATATTTGCTTTTACCTATAAAATAAGTTTAAGTAATATTTAATTTTTAAAATATATTAATCAAAGTGACTCAAGTAATATTGATTTACCTTTGCCAATACAGTGGCAGTATACTGACACCCTTCTTGAACACTAACGAAAGAGTTCTTGTAGGCAGCGAATTATTCAAAAATGTAGAAGTCTGTAAGCGCTAGGTCTATATAATTGTGCATTATTTGTTACAACATGATGTTGATTTAACGCAAGCAGACCACCGGCTCCATTACCAGCTGAAGGTAATATCAATGTTATTTATTTTTAAATTAATTTAGTATGTTGTATGTCCCTTAGTATGTTTGCGTATTGTAAGTGAAAATAAGTACTTTTATTTTAAAGAAGACATGTTTTGTTGGTGGGTAGTTTTTTAAAGTAATGTTAAAGTAATTGATGGGAATGAAGTTCAAGTTCATTTGTTCATTTGACAGACAATGTATAGATCAATATACAGATATTTCCGATGGCTTTATTATCTTTATCATCATACTTTATTTAGTCTTTAATGCACTTGAGTATTTCTAGAGAAAGTTTAGTTTGTATTTTAGTTTTTTTTTAGGGTACCTACACCTGATTGTAATATCGAATTAACTATTTATGCATGCTAGTCTCCTTGTCAATGTTTGCTTGAAGATTTTATTTTATTTACACTAATAATAAATATTGAATATACTTATATTAATCAGTTTCATGTTTTATTTTGTGCGATGTAATAGCGAATTAACTATTTACACATTCTAGTCTGCTTGTCAATGATAAGAATATTTGGATTGCTTGAAGATTTTATGATATTTTCACTAATAATAAATATTAATATAAATAAATATTTTCGGACATTTGACAAATCGCCATCTAGTCCAAACTAAGCAGAGCTTGTACTAGGGTAAAACCGGGATGGGGTCCGGTCGTGTTAATAACTGCAGTTCCCGGACCCCTCCCTTCTCAGGCGCAGAGTTGGCAAACCGTGTGGTTTTAGTCGGTTCGATTCCGACACACCACCCCGCCGCAAACCCCGGTAGGGTGGCGGCCCGAGGGAGTTTCCACACGTAAAAAAAAAGTGTAAAACCGGGATAGACGCCCCACTTTTTGAATAACCTTCATAATTTAAAAAATATTAATTTTAAATGGATAATTTCTGAGCATTTAGCCAGCTTAGTTATTTAAGTTCGATTATTATTTGTTTTTGCTGACCTATCAATTACAGATTTTGCAAAATGTAGGTTTCTGTGAAACGCTTTTTTTGGGATAGACGCCTACCTGTATGGATAGTTGCCCCACCATGAAAATAACAAGGAGGATAGATGCCTGTAGTGCGGGATAGATGCCTTCATACTGTGTAAAACAGCGATTCTCCAAGAAACATGGTTTAAATTACGAAAAACATTTATTTTTAATATGACACAAACAACCATAAATCAATTTTAAAACTATTTGTTTAACAAAAGTATTAAATCTTAGTTTTTAATATTAATTGTTAAGTTTCAACAAACATTATTATACTTTTTTTAAATAAAATATTATTTATCACCAAGAATAATTAAGGTGTTAGTTAAGGTACTAGTTCTTCGTGGAATAACTGAATATCAGCTATAATATGGAGCGGCTGGCATCAGACCTCCGCAATCCTGCGAGTGAACTAAATTCGAAGGTCGAACTAGTAGTCATTATATTTAAGGGAAACTGACATCTCAATAACGATTGTCATAAGGTGTTCATGACAACCGGTACTGACGGCTTAAAGTGTTCCGAGGCACGGGTGGGAAACACTGCCCTCTTCCGTACTCCGGGCTGCTATTAAGAACTTTTATAAGAAAAACCCAACAGCAGTCCGACCCGAAATTCACACCCGTGACCACTTGATCGACAGTCGCTTACGCAAACCGCTAGATCAACGAGGCAGTCCTAAAATGTGAAGTTTTCCTAAATAAAAATACCTAATAAGCTAAATGAAAGCTCGTAATATCCTGTATATCGTAATGACGATATATTTTTAGCAACAAAACGCCTGCGCATGATTTTAGATGGAATACCAAATCATCAGAATATTTCGTTTATTCCTAAGGATTTTTTATTAATTTAATCGAAAGCTGACTGTAATTGTACAATAACATATATGGGTACACATGGTGTATGGAGGGATAGATGCCCTTAAGGGCATCTATCCGCTCTTAGGGCTCTTATCTATCCCGCCAAAAAATCAGGGCAACTATCCTTTTTGATAGGGATAGATGACCAGCTATTTTAAAAAAAAAAATTAAAAACAAAATTGCAACTATTTACATTTAGATGCATCCTTAATGAACAAGTGTATTGACGTGTAAAAAAAATGTAACATAATTTATTACTACTTATAAGGTTATACAACGTTTAAAAAGTAACTTTAAAAATTTCTACGTGTTAGTGAAGTTCATTTCGGATTTAATTATTCACACTAGCAAAACAAACCCTCAAAGCACGACAGCTCGTGGATAAATTAGGTCCAAGGTGACAGCGGCTCCTTTTTATACCTACTATTAATTCTTAGTTGCGATTTTGGGAAGTTAGGTTTCTTGGATGTGAGGCATCTATCCCGTTGCAGCATCTATCCCGGTTTTACCCTATAGGTATTAGACAACTGATATAAATATATATATACGTTTTTTTTTGTAAATACATGTTATACATAGAAAACACCCAAACTCCGAAACAAATATTTGCAGATCATATAAACATTAGATCAGTATATATAATAAGCAGTTTATGTTGTGCAATCTCACTGCCGTTTTTTTTTGCTGTGCGATTTAATAATGGCTACAACGTGATTGAGCCTTAGCTTTTAACTTTTAACAATTAGTAAGGTGCCAAAAGATTTAATAATTGTCAAAATTATAAATGAATAAATATTACGGTTTCAAATTTAAATTTGGAAAGTGTGCAGATTAAAATAAAATTGCACACCGCCGAAACTCCAAAGCGACTATTGAGTTGTTTACTAATAAGTGTTTACCTCTAATCAACTTGAACTAAATATAGTGAAAACTGAGATGTAAAACATTAATGGACTTACAATACAAAACAAAATGGACTGTAAACGGATGAGATATTAAAGTGTATAATGCAACAACAAATTTAAGTTTAGTAATGACAACAACAGAATCACCACCACTGTTTATTAGAATAAGAAAAAATATCAACAAGCTTCATTACGTCACACGAATTCATCAAGCAGGATACCAAATTTGTAGTGTATTTTTGCACGTATTCTTCTACAGGATTCGTCATCGAACTTGGGTTACGTATCTGCAAAGACAATGCAAAGATATGTAATTTAAAAGCTTTACTCGTACCTGTTATGTAAAATATGGTAGACTGATCAACAAATCTTAAAACGCGCGAAACGCTTAAGGCGAAATAGTCATCATTTATCAAAAACTAACAATAAAACAAAACAAAAACTTGACATAGAGAGAGATTGTTGCAAAATGTTCACATTATTACATTCCTTCCTCAAGAAAGTCTTTAACAAAGGATATCATCTCAACTTACTTGTACATTTCCAACTTTTGCACTGACTCGCCTATGACAGATAGAACGAAATCACGAGCGACGTAACCCTTTCGAAACGTCGCGTCGTCTGGAATCGTATTCGTCTTCAAAATGCTGAAATATGACAAATTGTAATTAACAGGCGTACTGCCATTCTTAATTTGAAAATAGACAATAATACCTTCACCACATAAATGAAACAGAAACATTTAATAACCCATAGCCAATTTAAAAGGGCCATTGGTTAGTATAAATAAATAGCCGTAACGAAAATAACGAGTTCAGACTGTAAATTATGCTTATTTAATACATTTTATCATTTAGTTCCTTTATCAAAGAAGTCCTTGATCAACTTTCTTGTCGCCACTTGTTGTATTCGTCCGGTTCATCAAACCCTTACAGGAAAAAAACGGATCTGCCATTTTCTGCGGTAAGTGTCTACTGAACTGAACTTTTCTGCTTCTTTTTTGGTAAAGATTTTCGTGTGTTCCAGTGTGAATCAATGGAACTAGTAGCCCAGAAGGCTCTTAATAACATCAGCAAACGCCTGCACCACATCTCCATAGTTGAACGTACAAACGTAAGTTCCTGGTTCTTAATGTTTGAAACACATTGTGAACTAGGGGCACACATCTGCTTCGTATTTTCAGCTGATCTGCACTACAATTTACAAAATCTACAAATTACATAGGTACAATATGGTTCTTAACAATTTGTTTTGAACCTTGTGGAGTGCAAAGTTTTTCGTCAATTAATACCTATATCCTGCTATTGGGTCTTACTGTCAGTGAGTACCACGAGATCTCCTTTTAGAAGTGCTGTAAATAAGACAATATAATAATTTATATAATATAACAAAATAAAGGCACTTCACTGTTCACAACATGAAATACTAGACAAAAATTGAAACCATTTTTTTTTCTTTCTTTTTTCTTTTGTTTATTAAAATCATTAAAATAAATCTCAGTGGCTATAAATGAGGCCGTCAGCGCAAAAACGGCCTATCCCTCAATTTTCTATATTCCGAGTTAACTACAAAAAAATATCCAGAACTTGTTATAATATTATTTAATATACATTAATTTGTTATTTTATTTTATTATTCGTATTGCAAATGGGGCTAAACCGCTTAGGCCATTTTTGTTTATTGGTTAGTTTGTTTGATGAAATGGCAAACAGCCGGATCACTCGGATCAGTTATTTTTGCCAAAGTCAAGTATTTATAGTCTTAAATTCTAAGTCTTCGAGCCTTCAAGTAGTCGTCGTGATGAAATTAATGATAAAAATATATATAATGTGGATGACATTAAATATTTTTATTTATTGTCATCACACATTTTTGACGGGATAAGCTGACAGCTGTCAATCAAACGACAAACTTTTTCACGATGTCCGCGCTGTTTAAAACTGTTTTGATTGATACTTTACTTACTTACTTACTTTACTTCGTAAGTTTCTGTAAAGGTTTGCTGAATTACTTGTTATATTCTTGGATACCGCGGTTAACTATTGAAAACTGTACAAAATGGAAGTTGAAAACGTTGTGGAGGATAACATGCGATGTAAGTAAAAAAGTGAAGCAATTTTATAGTGTTCTTTTTGGTCTTAAACGTTTTACAAAATGTTGTTTCAGCACTTTTCGGTTCTGATAATGAAGACTCAGGGTTTGAATATTGCGCCTCAGAACGACATTCTTCATCAGATTTAGAACACATTGTGCAAGAGGGACTGAATGTTCCTGAAACCTCCTAAAAAGAAATAGACGGTAGAATTAAAAAACCAAAGTAGAGTTTGAGAGACAGTGGTAGTTGGGCTTGGAATGGGAAGAAATAAAGACGCGCGAATATGTCAAATACAATGATATAACAAGAACACCAAGGATAGATAGGATTGTGTTCATGTCCAAACAAATGTCTTTGAAAAAAAAGCTGTGATCATCAAAACAAGTTATTTAAAGAATTCTACACTTACGTAATTTTGACTTACAAACATCACATTTGTTTACACTGATTAATGTTGTTTCAAAGTCTCGTAGCTACACTATGAACGAAAACTCAAGAGAGGCAAATGACTAGACATTACTACTTATGTAATTCTGAAGGAATAAAAGTTTTAATCTGCTAAAACTTATTATGTATTTCAGATTTGTAGACTTGTAAAAAATAAAAGTTCCAAATCAACGGTTCCTCTGGATCATCGAGGTCATTCTGTATCAGCTAACAAAACATCTTGCATTAAGATCCAAGAAATCAAAGATTTTATCAACTCTATTCCTTCTCATGAGTCTCATTACTCATATAAGTCAGAAAACTGCAAATATTTGGCACCCGATTTAAATATGAGTACCTACATATTTTATATTCACTTTATAAAAACAAAGTATTCAACCCTACTTCGAAATTTTTTTTTAGTAAAGTTTTTAATGAACAGTTCAACTTGAGTTTTCATGCTCCTTTCGCTGACTTGAGTAAGTGTTGTGGTTCATTAGACATTAAACTAAAAAGCTTGTGAGAATTTTGTACAGAAAGTAAGATTAAAAAATGAGAAAAAATTACATTGCGAAGATGAATCCCTGGCGACTTTGGCTAGAGAATTAAAGAGGATGTGGAAATGTATTTAAATTATACTCATGTAGCCATTATTTAATTTGATTTGATGAAGACACTTCCTACTCGAGTTATAAGAACAGGAATATGTTACTATAAGCGCCTATGTTTCATGTTCTATTAGGCATATGTTTCATGAAATGCATCCATTTAAAATTTACTTCAAGTATTCTAACAATAATGATGTTATATTTGAGGAAGTTGATTTGAAGAAACGCACCTCTGTTGTCATGAATTAATTAAATTTATTGTATCCTGAGGGTCATACCATTGGTGATAAAAAAAAGAAAGACTTACTGGAGTTGATATATCTATCAATCAAATCAAATCTTTCTTTTTTTTTATCACCGCATTGAATCACAATTTTTATGAACACCTAAAAATTTCACTTGCAGAAACAGATGTAATTTTCAATGATGACCAAATTAATTTAAGTTTGATCTCATTTGTTGTACTTAGTAAGTTTGATTTTGTTGTTTTTTTAATAAAGTAGTAAGTATCCAATCTTAACTTATTTATTAACAGCCTAACCTCGGTTATACTTTTGCACTACGCAACGGTAAAAGAACTTTAAATGCAAAAATAGTCTGACACACGAATAATACAAACATTATTTTTTTCTTTCTTGACTGTACCTAGTGAAACACGGGTCTGCTATCCTTTACTCCTCAAGCTGTTAATTTGAAATTACAGACAGACACTTAATTTATATATTTATTTATTTGTATGTAAATGCAATTTTGAATAGATTACTACTGCTTTTAGATTCATTACATAGGAATACAAATAACTATCGTCAATTGTTTATATATTCAAGATATTGTGTTCATCACAACTCTAAACTGTTTCATAATACCTATACAACAGTTAATTTCTTACCTGAAAATAACATCCCAAGTTAATAAAAACTACATGTGATGTCACTTTATTAATCAGAAATAAAAACTTGCAGACACGAAGAGCGGATTTGAAAGGACATTTTGGTTCAAATTTTTTTATGGAAAGTGTCAAACGAACAGACGTATCACTTGATGGTAAGCGATTACCGCCGCCCATGAACACCTGCAACACCAGAGGCGTCACAAGTGCGTTGCCGGCCTTTAGAGGATGAGGTTGGGGTACGAGCTTCCGGTATCCACAAGCTCTCAGTGAAACACACCTACACACCGGTTTTCTGTGAGGTCGTGGTATCACTCTAGTCAAGCCGGCTCTCTCATGGTAGAAAATTTAACAGGCTTGTGTATTGAGGAAAATTTAAATAATCTATCAGCTGCAGTAGTCCCCAGTTTGCTATAAAAAAAAGTTTAAATAATAATGGCTGAAGTTAGGCGAGCCTGATGCCCCCAACGCAAAATTAAGGTATCTGTTGGGACGAAGGAGGTGCAAGGGTGCACGATACGGTCGATTACGGTCCCCCGCGCATCTGCTCCTACAAGCTCGTCCATCTGAGAGTACAGCTGAGTTCAAAATATACATTTTTGGTATTTGTTAATAACAATGTTGTTTATTAGCGTTTTTAATTTGTTATTACATTTTTTTAATCTAAAATTTATGTAAATTACTATTTTTCGTTGAGTATAAATTTTGTAAAAGTTATTTTGAACTCGACTGTACCATGCGCAAGGCTGCAGTGGCCCAACTCAACTTCAGCAAGATCAAGTAGGCTGAGGGTTTTGTGTCCTGGGTACGATAAATGTACCGATTCCCCAGTTGTTGTAACAGGAACACAACATACGAAGAGCTTCGATTATTGTGTGATATGAGAACTGGGAACTACGGCACGTACACTGTGACACCCTTATTTGGGTTGGGTGTGGTTTCAGCAAAGCAGGTCAGAGCTTAAGCGCATTCTTGATACAGATTGCAATATTTAATATGAACTACACTACAAACGCTAAAAGTAATCCTACATGTTTAAATATATTTATTTAATTAGAAATACTGAACCTACAATCCTGGTTGCATGTATTATACTTTTATAGCTACATTTTACAAGAATTTATTATGAATTATTTGCCATGTCTTGCAACACACACACACTTTTGACCGTGGGAGAGCCACGCTTCGGCATGAATGGGCCAGCTCGACCGGAGTGATTCCACGGCCTCACAGAAAACCGGTGCAAACTAGCACTTGCGCTGTGTTTCACCGAGTGAGTGAGGATATCTCATCCCCCAAAGGTCGGCAACGCACTTGTGACGCCCCTGGTGCTGTGGGTGTCCATGGGCGGCGGTAATCGCCTACCATCAGGCGATATGTCTGCTCGATTGCCACCTAATCCATTAAAAAAAACATATTCTTCGATAAAAGACCTCCTGTCCTGATAAATTCCGCTTTAGAAATCATTAATGAAACGGCTAAAAGTACACCGACACTGAGATCAGTGCACTCAGCGCAGTTTTTTTTTTTCTCTTAAAAAGACAACTCCCACATTAGGAATAAACATCCTGTGTCGTGGGGGACTTTACAAACATACATGAAACGGACACAAAGAACATCCAGACTCGGGACAACAATTCGTGGATCACACAAAGTGTTGTACCGCGTGGGATTTGAACCCAAGACACTTGGCGCAGTAGCAAGCGGCATGGCGACCGCTGAAACCACTCGGCCAACCGTGCAGTCATGTTAGTAGTAGTTAGTTAGAAGTGTTGAGGTGTTACCCATCCATTTACTTTTACGGAGTTATAATTTCAGTATATGTAATGCCGAGGCAAGTACAACTTACGACGTTTTCATGAAGACCGATAGGTATAAACAGTCGCTTTATAATAATTTTACCAATTTCATAGGATACAGGATTCAGTCATGTTCAGAATGTCACAAATCATGATATGGAACGTTGCAGGACGCGCGGCTTCATTTAAACTGCGTCTCTAACAAGCTAAAATAATAGATGAACGTAAGGAAAACAAAAGTATTGTTTGAAAATAATTATAGGTATAAATAACGTGACAAAAATATGGTTATTGTCGACTTAGAAATATACCTTTAAAATATAAATAAGGTAGGTAAGTACATAATATTTGCAAAAATGTTACTACAGTTTCGGTTGTAGTTCAGGGAATGGGATTGAGGGTTTTGTTTTAGTCTAAGAGCTCAACTACATTTCTGACAGAATTCGATCAACTGCAGTTTGATCAATGCCCTGTTTAATAATAATAACGTGAGACATCACTTTGTGTGATCCACAAAATGTTGTCCTGAGTCTGGGTGTTATTTGTGTCCGTTACATGTATGTTTGTAAAATCCCCCGCGACACAGGATGTATATTCCAAATGTGGGAGTTGTCTTTAAAAAAAAAATGTTACAATACATTAATACATCAATTGTGTATTAATTCACATATCTGTTCTGTGACACTTGATATTTAATAACCCTTGCATAATGCAAGCAAAAAGCATTGCAAATATCATTTGTAGATTTCGAATACAATTTTGTATCCTAATGAATAAGCCCTTAAATCCACTCTACTTCTTAAAGGACAACTCAATATCACTGACGCACGTAAATGTATTTTCGATGTTTATTCCCAGTTTCAGTTTTTTTTTCTCTATCACTTCCATATACATTCCAATAACTGGTAACTATAGAAAGTAATGAAATCATTTTCAACTAACATTTTCCCGCCATTCCATGTGATGTGTGTGTAAGAGATGTACGGCTATTTTAGATATTCTATTTCATTCTGTTCAATTTACATTCGGCAAGGATAGAAAGAGATAAACACTGTATTGTGAGGTGCTACGATATCTTGATGTATCTATTTGGCGTTGGTTTTCTCCTAACAAGTTCTTCAATACCTCTAGTAGCCTGGTACAAGGCCGTAGATATTTCACAAAAAACGTTTCTCTAGTGAACTACACTGACGAGCAATGAATTGTGGACGAGACAAACTTCTTAGCACTCCATGGATTCACCGTGCGGGTGCCGGGTCCATCGTGTGGCAGAGGGAGAAACTCAAAGCAGTTCCCAGGACTTACGACCTAGGTGTAGGTTTAAGGAGGCCCCCTTTAAGATACGCATCAACGGTCACCTTCACTGCTCGAGTTTCCCGCCCTACCTAGCCAAATTTGGTAGGAACCTGTTAGTGCAGCCTTGGATACTCGTTCTAAAATAGAACTTACTGCAGATCTCGACAGGCCAAGGTCTTTCAAAAGGTTATAGAGAGATTTAGCTGGTATACCTCTCGCTCCCACTTCTACCGCGTATAAATTAACCACATAGCCATTTTTGTTAAGTTCAGTTGTTAGATCGTAATATTTATTTAATTTTATTCTATGGTCTTTAGGAATATTAGTTTCCCACGGAACAGTAAGCTCTACTAATATTATGTGTTTAATTTGTCTAGAGAAAAGGAATATGTCCGGTCTGGATGACGAAACACACACTCATCACAAATATCGCTGAAATTGCATTTCCAGTTAGCTATAGTACAAATATAATCGAAATAATAAAAAAAATCCGTCTAATAAGTTCGAAATACTTTTTAAAACTAAGATTTTATATAACGTTAGGTTTAGTGCAGTAGTAGTTTTTAATCTGTCTAAAATATTGTTCTAAAAGAAACTCCTGGTAGGTATAGATATATTATTTATTGGCTGACCTCACGCAACCTCGTTTGCGTCTTCTATTGCCCGCAGCGTGAAAATTTTCCCGCGTTTTACAAATATTCTTCATTGGTGCTCAGCTCCTATTAGTATAAGCGTGATGATATATAGCCTTCCTCGCTAAATGGACTATCCATCACTGAAAGAATTTTTCAAATCGGACCAACGGGGTTCCTGAGATTAGCGCTTCAAACAAACAAACTCTTCAGCTTTATAATATTAGTATAGATAACTGATAATCAAGTCACATATTATTATGCCTCTCGCACCTGAAGAATGAACGAGAATCCTTGTACCTAATGTTGGAGAAATTGTCAAAATGGCGTGACAGAATGCGCTAACTAATCTATATATCCATATATTGGAGTTGGTGTATGTACGAATAAATACATTGCGGTGACAGGATTACAATCCTACTATAAATGCTAAGTATACCTAATTGAAGTGAAACTTCTTTAGGCGCATGAGAATAGTTTTTTTACGGATGAAATGCAATAATAATAATATTAGCGTCACGAAGATGTGCAGCGTTTTTGTCGAAGAGGGAGAGAGCGATTGAGAGAGAGTGAGAAAGGGCAAATTTAATATTCATCATCTGAGATTTTACTATATTATTTGTTAAACAATATAACATAAAAGAGAATCTTTTCGAAATTTTCGTAAAGCGTATTAAGAATTGAGATGGGACGGAAGTGTGCAGTGGAATTATGCGCAGTCTTCCACTTAGATGGAAATACACAGTCAACTAAAAACTAGTCAAACAGCAGGTGAACCATCTTGCCAGGATCTTTTCCTCAGACTAATGTCAGCAAGATGTTTAGTACTGCGTGGTCACTGCTATTCAAATATAGTATTCAAGATCGGTTTCTGTAGAATGCAAATCTTACTCTTGCCTAAAACAGTGTAAAAATGATTTTTACGAATTCAAGTTACTGATGCATGTCTACCATTACGGATCTCGTTACCTAGTGTATGTTTGGGAAATTTTAACTGCCTCTTTTGCTCGTAACGTAGGTCCAACAAATTTCGGAGGATATCTAATGGATTATTCTGTTCCCCATATAGTTTTGTTTTGAAAGCACTACCTGTTTTGCCTAGCACGCACTCACGGGGCCAAATATATTTTTCCATTTTGTATGTATGTCGTTCAGCTCGGTCAGTCGGTCATCATCGCTATCGAAGACTGCTTATGTCTCGTCTCAATAGTTTAGGTAATTGTTCCCTTCTATTTTAGGCCCAAAGAGGCACACGGTGCCGTTTTAGTCGATTCGATTCCACACACCCATCGCCGGCTCAGCTGGGGTGACTAGCCGCATCGTGTCCTCTTAACCCGTACTGCAGATCACAAATCTGTAATTTATCCGATGAACTTCGTTAATTTGGCAACCCTAATACGCATGCGCTCTTGTTGGCGTTCATCTCAAAAGTATTGATCGAATTTTAGAGCATATCCAGGCACCGATCTGGTACTCTCACATTCTTTGTTTCAACAGTACTTGTATTAACACAGTCTTTCATATAATAATGTTTTATTGCTCTAATATGATAGATTACATACGCATTTTAGTGTTAAAATCGTTTTCATTCATAATTCATGCTTAACGCGAATCGAGGCGCCTGTCTGTGGTCTACCTAAAGCGAATAAGCAGTCGCGGCGAATAATGGTAAGAAATTAACTTTTATATTCTATGGATTTTTTTTGGGTTGTATTAATCAGAATTTTTAATGTATTAGGCAGTTGAACTAATTCTTTGTTTTTACCTGCTCAGACTGTGTGGAGATAATTCAAGCTTAACGTGAATGGAGGCGCCTGGGTGTGGTCTACCTATAGCGAGAAAGCAGTCGCGGAGAATAAAGGTAAGAAATTAATTGTTATATTCTTAGGTTTTTTTTGAGTTGTATTAATCAGAATTTTCATGTATTAGGCAGTTGAACTATTTCTTTGTTTTTCCTTGCTCGGACTTTGTGGAGAGAACAATGAGATTCTTAACATCTATGTTTTATCTAAGACGCAAATCTCAGCTTTTAATCGATATATTTTTTCATTACCCATTAGAGTATTCAGATCGGCCATTTATTTTCTATTAAGTAAAATTTACAGTGTTTGTTTCTTAATTCAAATTAAAAATTCATGCTACATTTCAAGTTTTCCACCTTTCTTCGCTGCTAGGATACTACAGAGAAACCTCTAGTTTTCACCGACAAAAGTTATTATTGTGAAAAATCAATCAAAAATAGAATTTTCAAGAATCATCATCATCACCATCATCAACAATCTTTGATAGTCAAATGCTGGACTATTAAATTACAGACACACTGATAAATTTAATACCTTTAAAATTTTGTATAGAGTTTGGGTGTGGTTTCATAATATGAAATTTTACACAACAAAAATACTAAGCTCTCGTCTTCCAGATACTAATCTACCTATACAAGTACCAATAAATGGCTTTGTTGTTATAATATTTGTATTGTTGGTATTCCAAACAAAATAAAATAAATAATAAAATACCAATTTGAGAACATTCCTTTGTCCATTAAAAAAATTAGAACTAGATCTAGAAAGATTTGGCAAATTTTTTTTTTTTTTTTTTAAAAAGACAACTCCCACTTTAGGAATAACATCCTGTGTCGTGGGGGACTTTACAAACATACATGAAACGGACACAAAGAACATCCAGACTCGGGACAACAATTCGTGGATCACACAAAGTTTTGTAGGTACCGCATGGGATTTGAACCCACGACACTTGGCGCAGTAGCAAGCGGCATGGCGACCGCTGACACCACTCGGCCAACCGTGCAGTCATGCAAATGTTAACCAGTTATACCCAATCTTTACAAAGAGAGTTTAATTTGTTAATAAACAATAACAAAGCATTCAGAATGTAATTCTTATTGATTTACAGTTGGAATTTTTTAACAAGCAATTCTTGTATTCATATATAATTATATTTCTGCCTCATTTGTCTAGTGGTTAGCGTAAGCGACTGCAGT
This sequence comes from Spilarctia lutea, assembly GCA_916048165.1. Classification (NCBI taxonomy): domain Eukaryota; kingdom Metazoa; phylum Arthropoda; class Insecta; order Lepidoptera; family Erebidae; genus Spilarctia; species Spilarctia lutea. The sequence continues at coordinate 24,015,207 of OU696470.1, read as the reverse complement.
TCAAGAGGTCTCGGGTTCAATTCCCGGGTCGGACTGCAGTTGGGATTTTCTTATAAGAAATTCTCAATAGCAGCCCGGATTATAGGGAAGATAGCGGTGTTTCTCGCTCGTGCATCGAAGAGACAAGAGACATCTATGACAATCATTATTGGGAAATTCAGTCCCCTAAAATATACTGACCACTAGTTCAACCTTCAAATTGAGTTCGCCCTCAGCGTTGCTGAGGTCAGATGCCAGTTGCTCTGTGTATAGACTGGTATTCAGGTAAAACCAGTTGAACTTGTAGCCGACCTCAAATACTCTAGGGAATAATAAAGGCAAGGAACATGATATATATACATAATCTGAATCTCAAAAACAGCGCCAACAATTTTTATGAAATGCAAGGGAATCGGAGGGCGATAAATGATTTCCCCTTAAAATATAATACCCATCGGTGTCTCTTTTCAATCATGCTCAGCTCCTATAGGTCTTAGCATGATGTTGACTATCTAAGGTAGGTTTAAAAGCTCTAAGCTTATGTTAAAAGCTTTCAAGAGTGATAGTTGAAGACATATTGTAAGAACTGGCTAAGACCAAATCTATAAGGAACTTAATTCAAATTTTCCTTCTTTTGTGTTACTGCTGTGGCCAGACAGTTTGCTCTATAACAACCCGTCTAGCCAGCATAGTACAAAAAACCCTTTCTTAGCCTATGCCCAGCAGTGAACTATTAAAAACTTATAGTAATAGTGATTAGATTACGTAATCTAATCATCACCATCTTGTCAGCTAAAAGAAGTCCACTGCTAGTCCTAGGCATACCCTAAGGTTCGGTACAAAGGTCTTCTGTTGCCCAGATCCCATGGATATAAAAAAAGGCACAAATGCATTTGCTTCTCTTTACTATTCAGTTAACCTACCATTGAATATTTTGCTATTCAGTCAGGTAGAGTTAGAAGATTAACAATTGTATCTAATAATAATTATATTTTTTATTGTTATCTTTTACTGGAACTGTTTGCTTATACATTTTAACTCTCCTTTTTAACAATATGTATTCATATTTAGGGTTCATTTCGTTTAAAATCAACTGCAAATTTGAATTGTTTAATTAAATCGACTACCCCTAAATTGTCTTCTTCCACTTACTAGGGTCTCTCAGCTTGCTTCCTATCTAATTCACATCCACTTTAGTCCATTTTAACATTAGTTTTGCCACTTTAAACATATTATTTGAAGTTTTCTTATAGCGATTATAATATATAGGCAAATTAAACTTCAAAGTGACAGTCAGTGTTGCCAACAGTTAAAAAAGCGCTACATAGATTCAAGTTTTAAAACCACCAGAAAACCATTAACATTTATAGAACAACAATTAAAATGCACTATCTGTAGGTAAATCAACATAAAATATAAATATATTCTTAAAAACTATTCTAATCATTTTTGTCTGTCCCATAATCTTACATTTTTTAATAATAATAATAATATCAATTTATTTGCATAAATGTGGTACAAAAGATGGTAAAAAAAATAAAAATAGGCACGATACACATTTCGCCAGTTATAGGCATACAAATATAGTGTTGCAGTCTTTCATACAATAGTTAATTAATTGCTTAATTTTGTAAATTTCAGATTGATATGACTATTTGATAACGAATTTGTTTTACAAGAGCTTCTGGAATTTTATAATCATTGCAGCATTTTGTAGTCTCGCCACCACAGGATTACGGTGAAAATATTTATTATTTATTTACACAATAAATAAAAAAAATCACGTATTTATACACTTTTTAATGGTACGTTACATACTGAAATGGTATACCTATCTGTGTAGGTATAATATCTTTACAATTATCTAATGTGTTGTGTGTATTAATATGTAGTTATCTAGGCTCTAAGTACATGTGGCTCCGTATGCTGTGATAGCAGATGTAGATGTTATATTGTTATTCAGATCAGCTGGAAATACAAAGCAGATGTGAGTTCTTTGTTTTCAATAATCTCTGATCATTGAAAACGAAGAGCTTACGTCTGTACGTTCAACGATAAAGCTGCGATGTGGTCTAGACTTTGAAAGCCAGCGGAGGTGAAGATTCCAATATTCATACCAGCTTGAATTGCGAAGCAGATGTGAATTCATAGTTCTCAATCGTGTTCAAGAAATTGAAAGGAACTTACGTTTGTACATTTTAATGCTCAAACGTTATAAACGGTACGGTTGAAATCCCACGAGGTCTACATAGCTTTACCTACTTATAAACAATATCACGAAGACACTGTTTCGGCTTTGCCAGCAAATGGAAAATTAAATGCAGATGTGAGTCCCTTGTCACCGTATTGACCAATGGGGTCAAAACGGTGACAGGCACTTACGTTTGCATGTTCAACGATGAAGATATGGTGCCGGTGTTCAAAATGTCATAGGTTACAAGTTGCAATTATAATAATGTATGTTTCTAACACAAATGCTTGCATATGTGTGTTTAGGACTTCTGCTTGCCACTAAATAGTCTAAAATGCCACATACTGTCTAATTTAATTTTTTTTTAAATTCATAGTATTTCTCTAATGACACCCTTCATTTAAACGGCCATAAATTTCTTCTCATTTAAAGTCATGCATTTTTTGTATTGCCTTCAAGAACGTGTGGGCTTTGTATTTTTTTTCAGATCTGAACTTGGAGCAAGTTATCATTTGTTTTTCGTAATCTTGTTTTTTTTTATATAATTAGTTTTATTACTTAAAAATTTAAAATAACTTTACTGTGACTAAAATCGTTTAAAAATGTCGCTGTTTATTTCCATGATCTTTTAAAATGTAAACATTTTAATGTTTCCTCACAAAGATGATGTTGTTTCGCCACCACAGGATTTGGGTGAAAATATTCTTTCATTAAGTTGCACTGTTTTTCTTACAGCCATGCAATAAAATTGTAATGGATTTTCTTTAATTGTTGACTATACGTTACTATCGTATTATACGAGTATATGTACCTGCGTTGTATACCTATCTGTGTACCTTTAAATGTGTGTATATGTCATATAATAATAGTTAACTATGTTATTTATGTAGCAAAGTAGACTCCCAAAGCAGGCGAAGGCGTTAAATTCAGACCAGCTGTAAATACGAAGCAGATGTGAGTCCTTTGTTTACAATAACCTAACAGGGTATTGCAAACAAAGAGCTTACGTTTGTACGTTCAACGATGAAGATGCAGTGCAGTAGTTGGCGGATGTTCAGCAGGTCCTCTTGGAACTGGAAGAGGTCACTTTCAACTAAACGTTCACATCCTCTCTTCGACATGCTACAGGTTTATTGAGATCCTCTGGTTTCTTTCTGTTAGAAAGAAATCAGAGGATCTGGATCGACCTAGTTGGCAAAAACATCATGTGCACATCATACAATATCGTGCGTTATAAAGTACGTTGTAGGGGTCACTACTATCGAATGATTTAGGCGGTTAAATATACTTTTTAAAATATTTATATGAATTCTGACTGTAACTTTTACCTATAGAGAGTTCTTAGCATTCCATGGATTCACCGTGCGGCTGCCGGGTCCATGGTGTGGTAGGGGGAGAAACCCAGAGCAGTTCCCAGGACTTGCGACCTAGGTGTAGGTTTAAGGAGGCCCGAGTTTCCCGCCCTACCTAGCTAAATTTGGTAGGAACCTGTTAGTGCAGCCTTAGATACTCGTTCTAAAATAGAACTTACTGCAGTTCTCGTCAGGCCAAGGTCTTTCAGTAGATTATAGAGAGATTTAGCTGGTATACCTCTCGCTCCTACTTCTACCGCGTATAAGTTAACCACGTAGCCATTTTTGTTCAGTTCATTTGTTAGATCGTAATATTTATTTAGTTTTATTGTATGGTCTTTAGGAATGTTGGTTTCCCACGGTACAGTAAGCTCTACTAGTATTTAGATTATTAGTGTCTAGAAAAGAGAAATATGTCCTGTCTGGATGACGAAACACCAACATCCTCTGGGATTTTATAGTGCTTATCATACGTATCCATCAAAATAGTCCAGTCAGGTGCAGTACCTAGGATTGAGAAAGGCTTGCTTTTAGCCTTGGTAGTTGAGCCTTCCTTTATAAAGTTAATTTGTCGTTTATTTATAGTCAATCCTTTTTGGGCTCTAGCCACTGAAAGACTTCGAAATCATGCTTCACGTATGATTTCTAGTACTCTATCATGTCGGCGTGAGTAATAACCCTATCAAGCAGCATCTTGCAACCTACCAATAGATGTCTAGAAGTACCTATTGCCTCACCACAAGTTTAGCAAGATTTTTCAGAAGCTTTCCCCCATCTCACAAGGTTACTCTGGTCTGGGAGGGTCATTTGGAAGGCATTAAGATAGAATTTTAATAGGGTAGGAGACCAATCATATAGCAAGGTGCGCCATTTCAGGGCTAACGGGATGCAGAACTCGCCCATAGTTAACCACTACACCATTTAATGTATACGTGAATGTGTATATACGATGTATATTACATGTATTATTTTTTATTATTATAGTTATTAATGTGACTTATAATTATTCGTTCATTATTTGTACCTGTGCAATATAGAAAAGATAGATTCTATAATTGCTTATAAAAATTACAGTTTGTTATTTGGTTGCAATTTGCCTTATGTATGTAAAATTTTGAAAAATGAGTAAGTACATTTATAATATACACCTTATAGTATACTAGCTGACTCCGCGGTTATTGTCGTATCGCGGGCAACAACGCGGGGCGAAGCTAGTCTGAAAAAGTAGCCGTAGAAGGCCCGTCAAAATCGGTCCAGCCGTTCCAGAGATTAGCCGGATAAAACAGACAGACAGACAAAATTTTTAGAAATGTTTTGATATATGTACCGTGTATACACACATGTGCAATTAGTAAAAAGCGGTTATTTTAATATTACAAACAGACACTCCAATTTTATTTATTTGTTTTGTGTGTAACATTGTCATTTAGATGTCTTTTCTGTGTATTTTGTTTGGTATTTAAGGTACCTTCAAAATAGCAACCCGTGCGGTGCAACGATAGCTAGCCTTATCAAGAATGCCACAGCACACAAGGGTACAGCACACTAATAAAACCAGCCTCAGATGGAGCCAGAACCATGGTATAGGTCCTCCCCAAAGTTGGGCTTTGAAAGTAAGTGAAGATGAAAAATTTTCTAATTATAGTACATAAAAATATTTCTAAGTAACAATTTCACGAAAACAATCTCCAAGCTTTGGAAGCAAGACGAAGTGAAGACTTTCAACATTGATACCAGCTGGCAATGCGAAGCTGATGTGAGCTCCGAGTTCTCAATATCTGCCAAGTTACTGAGAACCAGAAGTTTATGTTGCCCACATAAACTCCTGGTTCTCAGGAACTTGGCGTTCAACGATGAAGATGCGGTCCAGGTGTTGGATGTTCGGGACGCCTTTTTGTAGTTGGACAACTCCAGAAATATCAAGGGGTGCGACGATTGGGTAGGTTATGTACACCAATGTATGTTTCATTAAGATAATTAATTTATATTAGTTTTACTAGTACAGATTAAATCAACAATTTGATGAAGGCACTGCTGGCTTTGAAAGAAAGAAAAGATAATAAATCCTAACAAAGGACATGTGAAGCAGATGTGAGCCCTTTGTTCCAAATAACCTTGAGCTGAGCTTACGTCTGTATGTCGACATATTTTGCATAAGTTATTCTGTGCCTTCCCACAATCATCTTTCATTAAATGTAGCAATATTGTCTATTATGCCCGATTATACTGCTCGTTGTTACTGACGTATTTATTATACAGATACGTTACATACGCAAATTGTATATTGTGTAGATATAATATCTTTACAATTATATAATGTGTGTATTAATATGTAGTTATCTAGGCTCCATATGTGGCTTCCGTAGGCTGTGATACGAGTAGCAGATGAAGATGTTATATTGTAATTCAGATCAGCTGGAAATACAAAGCAGATGTGAGTCCTTTGTTTTCAGTAATCTCTGATCATTGAAAACGAAGAGCTTACGTCTGTACGTTCAACGATAAAGCTGCGATGTGGTCTAGACTTTGAAAAGCAAGCGGAGGTGAAGATTCCAATATTCATACCAGCTGGAATTGCGAAGCAGATGTGAGTTCATAGTTCTCAATCGTGTTCAAGAGATTGAAAGGAAATTACGTTTGGACATTTTAATGCTCAAACGTTATAAACGGTACGGTTGAAATCCCACGAGGTCTACATAGCTCTACTTATGAACAATATCATGAAGACACTGTTTTGGCTTTGCCAGCAAATGGAAAATTAAATGCAGATGTGAGTCCCTTGTCACCGTATTGACCAATGGGGTCAAAACGGTGACAGGCACTTACGTTTGCATGTTCAACGATGAAGATATGGTGCCGGTGTTCAAAATGTTATAGATTACAAGTTGCAATTATAATAATATATGTTTCTATCACAAATTCTTTTATATGTATGTTTAGGACTTCTGCTTGCCACTAAGTAGTCTATAATGCCACATACTGTCTAATTTAATTTATTTTTAATAATAGTATATATCTAATGACACCCTTTATTTAAACAGTCATAAATTTCTTCTCATTTAAAGTCATGCATTTTTTGTATTTCTTTCAAGAACGTGTGGGCTTTGTATTTTTTTTCAGACCTGAACTTGGAGCAAGTTATCATTTGTTTTTCGTAATCTTGTTTTTTATATAATTAGTTTTACTACTTAAATATTGAAATTAACTTTACTGTGACTAAAGTCGTCTAAAAAATGTCGCTCTTTATTTCCATGATCTTTTAAAACGTAAACATTTTAATATTTTCTCACAAAGATGATGTTGTTTCGCCACCACAGGATTTGGGTGAAAATTCTTTCATTTAGTTACAGTGTTTTTCTTACAGACATGTAATAAAATTGTAATGGATTTTCTTTAATTGCTGACTATACGTTACTGTCGTATTATATATGTACCTAAATTGTATACCTACCTATCTGTGTAACTTTAAATAAACTCCTGGTTCTCAGATTCACTTGGCGTTCAACGATGAAGATGCGGTTGAGGTGTTGGATGTTCGGGATGCCTATTTGTAATTGGACAACTCCAGAAATATCAAGAGGTGCGACGATTGGGTAGGTCATGTACACCAATGTATGTTTTATTAAGATAATTAATTGATATTACTTTTGCTAGTACAGATTATATCAACAATTTGATGAAGGCACTGCTGGCTTTAAAAGCAAGAAAAGACAATAAATTCTAATAAAGGACATATGAAGTAGATGTGAGCCCTTTGTTCCCAATAACCTCCAAGTTACTGAGCACCAAGAGCTTACGTCTGTATGTCGTCGCCGTGTGGAGCCGGCATAGAATAGCTCCACCCCATCTCCGCCCGTGGGTGTCGTAAAAGGCGACTAAGGGAAAGTAGCTGGGCCGCCATCGCCTCGTTCACTAGCGAGGGCGAGGTGATGACGGACAAAAGAGAGGCCATGCGGGACCGGGATCGAGCTGGGTGCTCTCACGCCCCGCGGGCCCCCAGCGAGGGGTCGACGACGACTGGGAGTCGCCCGCGGCCCGAACGAGAGTGGCCACGGGCGGCGGGTCGGGGGACCTGCCGCCCTTAGCCGTGTGGCGGAATGCGCCCCTGTTGTTCCGGGTGCGCCTACCAACGTGGCATGGGGGGCCTGAGCGATCTAGCCCCCCGAGGCGGGCCCGAAAGGGCATCCTTAGCCGAGTTGCAGTAAGCAAACTTACCCGTGGCTCGGTCTTAGGTGAGGAGGAACACCCTGGGGTTTAGTGGGTAGTCTGACCCCCTTTCTCGGAGGCCAGGAGTCCCACACGAAGCGAACCCACCGCCCCCGCGGTGGGCGAGCGAAGTGCGTAAATGCATTCCCTAAGGAAAAAAAAATCGTCTGTACGTCGTACTATGCAGGCTAATTTATAATTATTATTTTTAATGTCTCTACATTATCGCCATAACATGAGTCCGGTGAACATATTTTGCATAAGTTATTCTGTGCCTTCCCAAAGTCATCTGTCATTAAATGTAGCAATATTGTCTAATATGTCCGATTATACTGCTCGCTGTTACTGCCGTATTTATACGCTTCTGTACAGATACGTTACATACGTACATTTTATATTGAGTAGATAAAATATTTTTACAATTATATAATGTGTGTATTAATATGTAGTTATCTAGGCTCCATATGTGGCTTCCGTAGGCTGTGATACGAGTAGCAGATGAAGATGTTATATTGTAATTCAGATCAGCTGGAAATACAAAGCAGATGTGAGTCCTTTAATTTCAGTAATCTCTGATCATTGAAAACGAAGAGCTTACGTCTGTACGTTCAACGATAAAGCTGCGATGTGGTCTAGACTTTGAAAAGCAAGCGGAGGTGAAGATTCCAATATTTATACCAGCTGGAATTGCGAAGCAGATGTGAGTTCATAGTTCTCAATCGAGTTCAAGAGATTGAAAGGAAATTACGTTTGTACATTTTAATGCTCAAACGTTATAAACGGTACGGTTGAAATCCCACGAGGTCTACATGGCTTTACTTATGAACAATATCATGAAGACACTGTTTTGGCTTTGCCAGCAAATGGAAAATTAAATGCAGATGTGAGTCCCTTGTCACCGTATTGACCAATGGGGTCAAAACGGTGACAGGCACTTACGTTTGCATGTTCAACGATGAAGATATGGTGCCGGTGTTCAAAATTTCATAGGTTACAACTTGCAATTATAATAATAAATGTTTCTATCACAAATGCTTTCATATGTGTGTTTAGGCCTTTTGCTTGCCATTAAATAGTCTAAAATGCCACATAATGTCTTATTTTTCTTTTTTTTAATTTATAGTATTTCTCTAATGACTCCTTCATTTAAACGGCCTTAAATTTTTTCTTATTTAAAGTCATGCATTTTTTGTATTTCCTTCAAGAACGTGTAGGCTTTGTATTTTTTTTTCAGATCTGAACTTGGAGCAAGTTATCATTTGATTTTCGTAATCCTGTTTTTTTATATAATTAGTTTAATTACTTAAATATTGAAATTAACTTTACTGTGACTAAAATGGTATACAAAATGTCGCTGTTTATTTCCATGATCTTTTAAAATATAAACAGTTTAATGTTTCCTCACAAAGATGATGTTGTTTCGCCACCACAGGATTTGGGTGAAAATATTCTTTCATTTAGTTACACTGTTTTTTCTTACAGCCATGTAATAAAATTATAATGGAATTTCTTTAATTGCTGACTATACGTTACTGTCGTATTATATATGTACCTACATTGTATACCTACCTATCTGTGTAACTTTAAATAAACTCCTGGTTCTCAGGAACTTGGCGTTCAACGATGAAGATGCAGTTCAGTTAGCAATATTGTCTATTATGTCCGATTATACTGCTCGTTGTTGCTGACGTATTTATTACACAGATACGTTACATACGTAAATTGCATATTGTGTAGATATAAAATCTTTATAATTATGTAATGTGTATATTAATATGTAGTTATCTAGGCTCTATATGTGGCTCCGTAGGCAGTGATAGCAGATGAAGATGTTATATTGTTCAAGAAATTTAAAGGAACTTACGTTTTTACAATTTACTGCTCAAACGTTATAAACGGTACGGTTGAAATCCCACGAGGTCTACATAGCTTTACTTATGAACAATATCATGAAGACACTGTTTTGGCTTTGCCAGCAAATGGAAAATTAAATGCAGATGTGAGTCCCTTGTCACCGTATTGACCAATGGGGTCAAAACGGTGACAGGCACTTACGTTTGCATGTTCAACGATGAAGATATGGTGCCGGTGTTCAAAATTTCATAGGTTACAAGTTGCAATTATAATAATAAATGTTTCTATCACAAATGCTTTCATATGTGTGTTTAGGCCTTTTGCTTGCCACTAAATAGTCTTAAATGCCACATAATGTCTAATTTAATTTTTTTTAAATTTATAGTATTTCTCTAATGACTCCTTCATTTAAACGGCCTTAAATTTCTTCTCATATAAAGTCATGCATTTTTGGTATTTCCTTCAAGAACGTGTGGGCTTTGTATTTTTTTTTTAGATCTGAACTTGGAGCAAGTTATCATTTGATTTTCGTAATCCTGTTTTTTTTTATATAATTAGTTTAATTACTTAAATATTGAAATTAACTTTACTGTGACTTAAATTGTCTAAAAAATGTCGCTGTTTATTTCCATGATCTTTTAAAATATAAACATTTTAATGTTTCCTCACAAAGATGATGTTGTTTCGCCACCACAGGATTTGGGTGAAAATTCTTTCATTTAGTTACAATGTTTTTCTTACAGCCATGTAATAAAATTGTAATGGATTTTCTTTAATTGCTGACTATACGTTACTGTCGTATTATATATGTACCTAAATGGTATACCTACCTATCTGTGTAACTTTAAATAAACTCCTGGTTCTCAGGAACTTGGCGTTCAACGATGAAGATGCGGTTGAGGTGTTGGATGTTCGGGATGCCTATTTGTAATTGGACAACTCCAGAAATATCAAGAGGTGCGACGATTGGGTAGGTCATGTACACCAATGTATGTTTTATTAAGATAATTAATTGATATTACTTTTGCTAGTACAGATTATATCAACAATTTGATGAAGGCACTGCTGGCTTTAAAAGCAAGAAAAGACAATAAATTCTAATAAAGGACATATGAAGTAGATGTGAGCCCTTTGTTCCCAATAACCTCCAAGTTACTGAGCACCAAGAGCTTACGTCTGTATGTCGTCGCCGTGTGGAGCCGGCATAGAATAGCTCCACCCCATCTCCGCCCGTGGGTGTCGTAAAAGGCGACTAAGGGAAAGTAGCTGGGCCGCCATCGTCTCGTTCACTAGCGAGGGCGAGGTGATGACGGACAAAAGAGAGGCCATGCGGGACCGGGATCGAGCTGGGCGCTCTCACGCCCCGCGGGCCCCCAGCGAGGGGTCGACGACGACTGGGAGTCGCCCGCGGCCCGAATGAGAGTGGCCACGGGCGGCGGGTCGGTGGACCTGCCGCCCTTAGCCGTGTGGCGGAATGCGCCCCTGTTGTTCCGGGTGCGCCTACCAACGTGGCATGGGGGGCCTGAGCGATCTAGCCCCCCGAGGCGGGCCCGAAAGGGCATCCTTAGCCGAGTTGCAGTGAGCAAACTTACCCGTGGCTCGGTCTTAGGTGAGGAGGAACACCCTGGGGTTTAGTGGGTAGTCTGACCCCCTTTCTCGGAGGCCAGGAGTCCCACACGAAGCGAACCCACCGCCCCCGCGGTGGGCGAGCGAAGTGCGTAAATGCATTCCCTAAGGAAAAAAAAATCGTCTGTACGTCGTACTATGCAGGCTAATTTATAATTATTATTTTTAATGTCTCTACATTATCGCCATAACATGAGTCCGGTGAACATATTTTGCATAAGTTATTCTGTGCCTTCCCAAAGTCATCTGTCATTAAATGTAGCAATATTGTCTAATATGTCCGATTATACTGCTCGCTGTTACTGCCGTATTTATACGCTTCTGTACAGATACGTTACATACGTACATTTTATATTGAGTAGATAAAATATTTTTACAATTATATAATGTGTGTATTAATATGTAGTTATCTAGGCTCCATATGTGGCTTCCGTAGGCTGTGATACGAGTAGCAGATGAAGATGTTATATTGTAATTCAGATCAGCTGGAAATACAAAGCAGATGTGAGTCCTTTAATTTCAGTAATCTCTGATCATTGAAAACGAAGAGCTTACGTCTGTACGTTCAACGATAAAGCTGCGATGTGGTCTAGACTTTGAAAAGCAAGCGGAGGTGAAGATTCCAATATTTATACCAGCTGGAATTGCGAAGCAGATGTGAGTTCATAGTTCTCAATCGAGTTCAAGAGATTGAAAGGAAATTACGTTTGTACATTTTAATGCTCAAACGTTATAAACGGTACGGTTGAAATCCCACGAGGTCTACATGGCTTTACTTATGAACAATATCATGAAGACACTGTTTTGGCTTTGCCAGCAAATGGAAAATTAAATGCAGATGTGAGTCCCTTGTCACCGTATTGACCAATGGGGTCAAAACGGTGACAGGCACTTACGTTTGCATGTTCAACGATGAAGATATGGTGCCGGTGTTCAAAATTTCATAGGTTACAACTTGCAATTATAATAATAAATGTTTCTATCACAAATGCTTTCATATGTGTGTTTAGGCCTTTTGCTTGCCATTAAATAGTCTAAAATGCCACATAATGTCTTATTTTTCTTTTTTTTAATTTATAGTATTTCTCTAATGACTCCTTCATTTAAACGGCCTTAAATTTTTTCTTATTTAAAGTCATGCATTTTTTGTATTTCCTTCAAGAACGTGTAGGCTTTGTATTTTTTTTTCAGATCTGAACTTGGAGCAAGTTATCATTTGATTTTCGTAATCCTGTTTTTTTATATAATTAGTTTAATTACTTAAATATTGAAATTAACTTTACTGTGACTAAAATGGTATACAAAATGTCGCTGTTTATTTCCATGATCTTTTAAAATATAAACAGTTTAATGTTTCCTCACAAAGATGATGTTGTTTCGCCACCACAGGATTTGGGTGAAAATATTCTTTCATTTAGTTACACTGTTTTTTCTTACAGCCATGTAATAAAATTATAATGGATTTTCTTTAATTGCTGACTATACGTTACTGTCGTATTATATATGTACCTACATTGTATACCTACCTATCTGTGTAACTTTAAATAAACTCCTGGTTCTCAGGAACTTGGCGTTCAACGATGAAGATGCAGTTCAGGTAGCAATATTGTCTATTATGTCCGATTATACTGCTCGTTGTTGCTGACGTATTTATTACACAGATACGTTACATACGTAAATTGCATATTGTGTAGATATAAAATCTTTATAATTATGTAATGTGTATATTAATATGTAGTTATCTAGGCTCTATATGTGGCTCCGTAGGCAGTGATAGCAGATGAAGATGTTATATTGTTCAAGAAATTTAAAGGAACTTACGTTTTTACAATTTACTGCTCAAACGTTATAAACGGTACGGTTGAAATCCCACGAGGTCTACATAGCTTTACTTATGAACAATATCATGAAGACACTGTTTTGGCTTTGCCAGCAAATGGAAAATTAAATGCAGATGTGAGTCCCTTGTCACCGTATTGACCAATGGGGTCAAAACGGTGACAGGCACTTACGTTTGCATGTTCAACGATGAAGATATGGTGCCGGTGTTCAAAATTTCATAGGTTACAAGTTGCAATTATAATAATAAATGTTTCTATCACAAATGCTTTCATATGTGTGTTTAGGCCTTTTGCTTGCCACTAAATAGTCTTAAATGCCACATAATGTCTAATTTAATTTTTTTTAAATTTATAGTATTTCTCTAATGACTCCTTCATTTAAACGGCCTTAAATTTCTTCTCATATAAAGTCATGCATTTTTGGTATTTCCTTCAAGAACGTGTGGGCTTTGTATTTTTTTTTTAGATCTGAACTTGGAGCAAGTTATCATTTGATTTTCGTAATCCTGTTTTTTTTTATATAATTAGTTTAATTACTTAAATATTGAAATTAACTTTACTGTGACTTAAATTGTCTAAAAAATGTCGCTGTTTATTTCCATGATCTTTTAAAATATAAACATTTTAATGTTTCCTCACAAAGATGATGTTGTTTCGCCACCACAGGATTTGGGTGAAAATTCTTTCATTTAGTTACAATGTTTTTCTTACAGCCATGTAATAAAATTGTAATGGATTTTCTTTAATTGCTGACTATACGTTACTGTCGTATTATATATGTACCTAAATGGTATACCTACCTATCTGTGTAACTTTAAATAAACTCCTGGTTCTCAGGAACTTGGCGTTCAACGATGAAGATGCGGTTGAGGTGTTGGATGTTCGGGATGCCTATTTGTAATTGGACAACTCCAGAAATATCAATAGGTGCGACGATTGGGTAGGTCATGTACACCAATGTATGTTTTATTAAGATAATTAATTGATATTAATTTTGCTAGTACAGATTAAATCAACAATTTGATGAAGGCACTGCTGGCTTTGAAAGCATGAAAAGACAATAAATTCTAACAAAGGACATGTGAAGTAGATGTGAGCCCTTTGTTCCCAATAACCTCCACGTTACTGAGCACCAAGAGCTTACGTCTGTATATCGTCGCCGTGTGGAGCCGGCATAGAATAGCTCCACCCCATCTCCGCCCGTGGGTGTCGTAAAAGGCGACTAAGGGAAAGTAGCTGGGCCGCCATCGCCTCGTTCACTAGCGAGGGCGAGGTGATGACGGACAAAAGAGAGGCCATGCGGGACCGGGATCGAGCTGGGCGCTCTCACGCCCCGCGGGCCCTCAGCGGGGTTGACAGCGACTGGGAGTCGCCCGCGGCCCGAACGAGAGTGGCCACGGATGGCGGGTCGGGGGACCTGCCGCCCTTAGCCGTGTGGCGGAATGCGCCCCTGTTGTTCCGGGTGCGCATACCAACGTGGAATGGGGGGCCTGAGCGAACTAGCCCCCCGAGGCGGGCCCGAAAGGGCATCCCTAGCCGAGTTGCAGTAAGCAAACTTACCCGTGGCTCGGTCTCAGGTGAGGAGGAACACCCTGGGGTTTAGTGGGTAGTCTGACCCCCTTTCTCGGAGGCTAGGAGTCCCACACGAAGCGAACCCACCGCCCCCGCGGTGGGCGAGCGAAGTGCGTAAATGCATTCCCCAAGGCAAAATAAAATCGTCTGTACGTCGTACTATGCAGGCTAATTTTTAATAATAATTTTATTGTCTCTACATTATCGCCATAACATAAGTCCGGTGAACATATTTTGCATAAGTTATTCTGTGCCTTCCCAAAGTCATCTGTCATTAAATGTAGCAATATTGTCTAATATGTCCGATTATACTGCTCGTTGTTATTGCCGTATTTATACGCTTCTATACAGATACGTTGCATACGAAAATTGTATATTGTGTAGATATAATATCTTTACAATTATATAATGTGTGTATTAATATGTAGTTATCTAGGCTCCATATGTGGCTCCGTAGGCTGTGATAGCAGATGAAGATGTTATATTGTAATTCAGATCAGTTGGAAATACAAAGCAGATGTAAGTCCTTTGTGTTCAATAATCTCTGATCATTTTCAAGCGGAGGTGAAGATTCCAATATTCATACCAGCTTGAATCGCGAAGCAGATGTGAGTTCATAGTGCTCAATCGTGTTCAAGAGATTGAAAGGAACTTACGTTTTTACAGTTTAATGCTCAAACGTTATAAACGGTACGGTTGAAATCCTACGAGGTCTACATAGCTTTACTTATGAACAATATCATGAAGACACTGTTTTGGTTTTGCCAGCAAATGGAAAAATAAATGCAGATGTGAGTCCCTTGTCACCGTATTGACCAATGGGGTCAACACGGTGACAGGCACTTACGTTTGCATGTTCAACAATGAAGATATGGTGCCGGTGTTCAAAATTTCATAGATTACAAGTTGCAATTATAATAATGTATGTATCTATCACAAATGCTTTTATATGTATGCTTAGGACTTCTGCTTGTCACTAAATAGTCTAAAATGCCACATAATGTCTAATTTAATTTTTTTTAAATTTAAAGTATTTACAGTTTAATGCTCAAACGTTATAAACGGTACGGTTGAAATCCCACGAGGTCTACATAGCTTTACTTATGAACAATATCATGAAGACACTGTTTTGGCTTTGCCAGCAAATGGAAAATTAAATGCAGATGTGAGTCCCTTGTCACCGTATTGACCAATGGGGTCAAAACGGTGACAGGCACTTACGTTTGCATGTTCAACGATGAAGATATGGTGCTGGTGTTCAAAATGTTATAGGTTACAAGTTGCAATTATAATAATATATGTTTCTATCACAAATGCTTTTATATGTATGTTTAGGACTTCTGCTTGCCACTAAATAGTCTAAAATGCCACATACTGTCTAATTTCATTTTTTTTTAATTAGTAGTATGTCTCTAATGACACCCTTCATTTAAACAGTCATAAATTTCTTCTCATTTAAAGTCATGCATTTTTTGTATTTCGTTCAAGAACGTGTGGGCTTTGTTTTTTTTTCAGATCTGAACTTGGAGCAAGTTATCATTTGCTTTTCGTAATCTTGTTTTTTTATATAATTAGTTTTATTACTTAAATATTGAAATTAACTTTACTGTGAATAAAGTCCTCTAAAAAATGTCGCTGTTTATTTCCATGATCTTTTAAAATGTAAACATTTTAATGTTTCCTCACAAAGATGATGTTGTTTCGCCACCACAGGATTTGGGTGAAAATATTCTTTCATTTAGTTACACTGTTTTTTCTTTCAGCCATGTAATAAAATTGTAATGGATTTTCTTTAATTGCTGACTTTACGTTACTGTCGTATTATATATGTACCTACATTGTATACCTACCTATCTGTGTAACTTTAAATAAACTTCTGGTTCTCAGGAAATTGGCATTCAACGATGAAGATGCGGTTGAGGTGTTGGATGTTCGGGATGCCTATTTGTAATTGGACAACTCCAGAAATATCAAGAGGTGCGACGATTGGGTAGGTCATGTACACCAATGTATGTTTTATTAAGATAATTAATTGATATTAGTTTTGCTAGTACAGATTAAATCAACAATTTGATGAAGGCACTGCTGGCTTTGAAAGCAAGAAAAGACAATAAATTCTAATAAAGGACACGTGAAGTTGATGTGAGCCCTGTGTTCCCAATTTACGTCTGTATGTCGTCGCCGTGTGGACCCGGCATAGAATAGCTCCACCCCATCTCCTCCCGTGGGTGTCGTAAAAGGCGACTAAGGGAAAGTAGTTGGGTCGCTATCGCCTCGTTCACTAGCGAGGGCGAGGTGATGACGGACAAAAGAGAGGCCCTGCGGGACCAGGATCGAGCTTGCAACGTGGAATGGGGGGCCTGAGCGATCTAGCCCCCCGAGGCGGGCCCGAAAGGGCATCCCTAGCCGAGTCGCGGTGAGCAAACTATCCCGTGGCTCAGTTTTAGGTGAGGAGGAACACCGTGGGGTGTAGTGGGTAGTCTGGCCCCCTTTCTCGGAGGCCAGGAGTCCCACACGAAGCGAACCCACCGCCCTCGCGGTGGGCGAGCGAAGTGCGTAAATGCATTCCCCAAGGAAAAAGAAAATCGTCTGTACGTCGTACTATGCAGGCTAATTTATAATTATTATTTTTAATGTCTCTACAGTATCGCCATAACATGAGTCCGGTGAACATATTTTGCATAAGTTATTCTGTGCCTTCCCAATGTCATCTGTCATTAAATGTAGCAATATTGTCTAATATGTCCGATTATACTGCTCGTTGTTACTGCCGTATTTATACGCTTCTATACAAGATACGTTGCATACGTAAATTGTATATTGTGTAGATATAATATCTTTACAATTATATAATGTGTGTATTAATATGTAGTTATCTAGGCTCCATATGTGGCTCCGTAGGCTGTGATAGCAGATGAAGATGTTATATTGTAATTCAGATCAGTTGGAAATACAAAGCAGATTTGAGTCCTTTGTTTTAAATAATCTCTGATCATTTTCAAGCGGAGGTGAAGATTCCAATAATCATACGAGCTTGAATTGCGAAGCAGATGTGAGTTCATAGTTCTCAATCGTGTTCCAGAGACTGAATAGAAATTACGTTTGGACATTTTAATGCTCAAACGTTATAAACGGTACGGTTGAAATCCCACGAGGTCTACATAGCTTTACTTATGAACAATATCATGAAGACACTGTTTTGGCTTTGCCAGCAAATGGAAAATTAAATGCAGATGTGAGTCCCTTGTCACCGTATTGACCAATGGGGTCAAAACGGTGACAGGCACTTACGTTTGCATGTTCAACGATGAAGATATGGTGCCGGTGTTCAAAATTTCATAGGTTACAAGTTGCAATTATAATAATAAATGTTTCTATCACAAATGCTTTCATATGTGTGTTTAGGCCTTTTGCTTGCCACTAAATTGTAAATTGTATATTGTGTAGATATAATATCTTTACAATTATATAATGTGTGTATTAATATGTAGTTATCTAGGCTCTATATGTGGCTCCGTACGCAGTGATAGCAGATGAAGATGTTATATTGTTCAAGAAATTGACAGGAAATTACGTTTGTACATTTTAATGCTCAAACGTTATAAACGGTAGGGTTGAAATCCCACGAGGTCTACATAGCTTTACTTATGAACAATATCATGAAGACACTGTTTTGGCTTTGCCAGCAAATGGAAAATTATATGCAGATGTGAGTCCCTTGTCACCGTATTGACCAATGGGGTCAAAACGGTGACAGGCACTTACGTTTGCATGTTCAACGATGAAGATATGGTGCTGGTGTTCACAATTTCATAGGTTACAAGTTGCAATTATAATAATAAATGTTTCTATCACAAATGCTTTCATATGTGTGTTTAGGCCTTTTGCTTGCCACTAAATAGTCTAAAATGCCACATAATGTCTAATTTCATTTTTTTAAAATTTATAGTATTTCTCTAATGACTCCTTCATTTAAACGGCCTTAAATTTCTTCTCATTTAAAGTCATGCATTTTTGTATTTCCTTCAAGAACGTGTGGGCTTTGTATTTTTTTTTCAGATCTGAACTTGGAGCAAGTTATTATTTGATTTTCGTAATGCTGTTTTTTTATATAATTAGTTTAATTACTTAAATATTGAAATTAACTTTACTGTGACTAAAATTGTCTAAATAATGTCGCTGTTTATTTCCATGATCTTTTAAAATATAAACATTTTAATGTTTCCTCTCAATGATGATGTTGTTTCGCCACCACAGGATTTGGGTGAAAATATTCTTTCATTTTAGTTACACGGTTTTTTCTTACAGCCATGTAATAAATTTGTAATGGATTTTCTTTAATTGCTGACTATACGTTACTGTCGTATTATATATGTACCTACATTGTATACCTACCTATCTGTGTAACTTTAAATAAACTCCTGGTTCTCAGGAACTTGGCGTTCAACGATGAAGATGCGGTTCAGGTAGCAATATTGTCTATTATGTCCGATTATACTGCTCGTTGTTGCTGACGTATTTATTATACAGATACGTTACATACGTAATTTGTACATTGTGTAGATATAATATCTTTATAATTATGTAATGTGTATATTAATATGTAGTTATCTAGGCTCTATATGTGGCTCCGTAGGCAGTGATAGCCGATGAAAATGTTATATTGTTCAAGAAATTGATAGGAACTTACGTTTGTACATTTTAATGCTCAAACGTTATAAACGGTACGGTTGAAATCCCACGAGGTCTACATAGCTTTACTTATGAACAATATCATGAAGACACTGTTTTGGCTTTGCCAGCAAATGGAAAATTAAATGCAGATGTGAGTCCCTTGTCACCGTATTGACCAATGGGGTCAAAACGGTGACAGGCACTTACGTTTGCATGTTCAACGATGAAGATATGGTGCCGGAGTTCAAAATGTTATAGTTTACAAGTTGCAATTATAATAATATATGTTTCTATCACAAATGCTTTTATATGTATGTTTAGGACTTCTGCTTGCCACTAAATAGTCTAAAATGCCACATACTGTCTAATTTCATATTTTTTTAATTCATAGTATCTACGAGTATATCTCTAATGACACCCTTCATTTAAACGGCCATAAATTTCTTCTCATTTAAAGTCATGCATTTTTTGTATTTCCTTCAAGAACGTGTGGGCTTTTTGTATTTTTTTCAGATCTGAACTTGGAGCAAGTTATCATTTGTTTTTCGTAATCTTGTTTTTTTATATAATTAGTTTTATTACTTAAATATTGAAATTAACTTTACTGTGACTAAAAACGAAATCCTAAGTTCTAATTTGTATTTTTCAACTATTTCAGAGCATCAAGAATAAGAGCGAGTATTGGACGAAGTATGCAGTAATCCAGAATCTAAATATCTGGCTTGCACAACACACACCACAAACAACCAGCTAAGAGATCTGGGCAAACTACAGTATGTTAGTACCTCTTATAACATGATAACGAACATCTTTTAATTATTAAATTAGGCCTCACATAGTAACATAAGTACTACTTATCAAGTTAATTAGAAGTCTTTGAGTTTAATCAAAACTGATAATTCCTAATATTGCACTGAAGCGTTTCTCTTCTGGCTTTAAAAATATAATCATTTATAGGATTATGATGATAATTGCATTCGGTTATTTGAGGTGGAAGTGAACGGCAATATACGAATATTGGTTAAGACTCGATATTTGGCTTTTGTTGAGAGTTGTTGATTAGTCACTTAGGCACATATACGAGTATTTGCTACTAGATATTTAAGATTAACATCTTTGTGTTGTTTTTCCAGAAATCTACGCCCCGTTCGGTGTTGAATCTTGGAGAAGACAACGTTCACAGAATATCTATATTAGTTTCGTAGGTTTCCTGTTTGATGTAAAGATGTAATAAAACTGTTAAAATAAACATGACAATGTACGCAAACTTTACCTGATCTTTTATTATTCACTACACAAATCTTTGAAGAACGAATGATGTATGGGCCTATTTCCTCTTATTGACTTCAGCAGCTAACAGCTCTAGGTATAGTGGTTGACTGATTGGTTGATATGACTAGGCAATATGCCTACTAAGGGAGCAATCTACGTAATATGATAGTACCACATAGAGAAAGAAATCTTATAACAAACCCTACATCAACTAGACGGGCCAATGTGATTGTGTCCATGGGCGTACCCAGGGTAGGGCAGGGGAGAGCAGTTACCCCAACCTGGATTTTGTTTACGTTCCTAATATCTTCTTTTGTCTATAAAAGTTAAGGAAAAGAACTTTTACTGGTAATGTCTTATTCATTCATTCATTCAAAAGTTCATTGAGCAAACTCAGACGCGTAAAACCGTGGCTAAGATTGACTATGCACAAAGATAGAATAAATGGGCTTTTATACTTAGTGTACATAGAAAATTTGTTAAGTCCGTTTCTTTCGCGGAAAACGTTTTAAACCATTTTTCTGAAGACTTTCGAAACCTACTATTAAAATATCTATTCTATAAAAAAAGAATTAATATAAAAATACCTTGTTTATTTATTTGACTGGGTGCTTTTCAAAAATCTGATTTGGTCCCCGCCCCCCCCCCCCCCCTGGCCCAGAACCTGGTTACGTCTATGGTTGTGTCGTGTTGTGTTCGAAAGAAAACAATATGTCCAACAGTTTCAATATAATATTGGCTTTTTTGCGACTGTTTATGATAAAGATGATAGTGTATTTTGAAAAAAACAAGAAATAGTGTCACTGCGTTTAAAAGCTAAGGAATATTAATTTCGGTTGATGAACATCATATCTAATTAATTATATATGCTATTATTAAGTTAATCACATAATTAAATGCAAAGTTAAAATTATTTAATTTGACAGCTACTAGTGCTGCCCTAGGTGGATTTTTTTGTAACCTGTACGGTAAGGCTTACAGTGCACTCACAACAGACTTCATACCACTTTAAGCCAACAGATGTCGTTACAAGTCTGTCGTGCAGCCTGTCGTGAGGAATAATAAAGAATGGATTCCTTTCGCTATTTACTCATTACAGCTCCAACGATGTGTTCTAGCTTGTTTTTCTAGCCATCTAGCTATCAATTCTGCTGAGCTGATGATGGAAGAGTCTTTGATCTTTAAGAGTTAAAGGATACCTCTTTTCAATACTCAGAGGCGCCTCTAAACCTTGAAGCCTCCGTGAGCTATCATTACACTAGCGCCCTCTAAGCGCCGAAAGCGTGCAAAAGAAAATCGCGGGGCGCAACTAATCTAAAAAGAAAGCTTCTCCTTATATCATCAGCTACCTATCAGTGACAGTCCCATCAAAATCGGTCCAGCCGTTCCAGAGATTAACCGGAAAAAACAGACACAAAAATTGTAAAAAATAATGTTTTGGTATATGTACCGTGTATACATACATATGCATTTAGTAAAAAGCGTAGTAAAAGTAAAAAAAATCTATATATATATATAATGTTATGTTGGTTTGTGTACTCTTCAAAAACTCAAAAAGTTCTGCACCGATCTAGCTGAAATTTTAGAATGATATATTTTTTTATTTATTTATTTCTTTATCTTTATTGTACACATATAACAGATAGGCAAAAAGGAGTTGTAATATACAAATGTGGCAATTGGCGGTCTTATCGCTCATGGCGATCTCTTACAGACAACCTTTGTACCTACAAGTAAACCATGACAAACATACACACACTCACACACAGCACGAGATGCTTCTGCATCATATTCAAGTTTGAAAAGCCTAAGTCACATGTTATATAGAAACGAACGATAAAACTTAAACAACGAGTGATTACAGCTTATTAAAACTTTTCATCCACATCGCATTTTTGAAGCGTTTTATTTATTTTATTTATATCTTTATTGTATACATCAAAAATTAAAAAAACATAACAGATGAGTTACAATGTTTTAGAAGTAACAATTGGCGGTCTTATCGCTCACGGCGATTTCTTCCAGACAACCTTAAGATGGACTTTAGGTATTTAAAATTTTCAGGCAGTTAATCCAACAGTAACAAACATACCATCACGTAAATTTTCCAAATTCTTAAAATAATAGATAAAAATGAAAAACAAAACAACAAAATGCATACGTACACACATATACATACATACATACACACATACATACATACATACACACATACATACATACATATATAGGCACATATATAGACTACAACACGTTTTACGATTTTTTGTATCTGATCCAGAGAAGATGCAAGTAAGAAAGCCAAAACAGAATTCATTATTATCGAGAAATAGTGGAAATGTTTAAAGTGATACATGTACCACCAAAGATCTCTAACCGATTTCAATCATGGTGGCGCGGCCAGCCTCCACGGAGACTAATCAACTACGCAGGAGATACATTTTAGTGCATAAGTGTGTACGCAAACACAGCTTCACTCTCTGTCCCCTCACAATCCGATGGGACGTCTTTCCGACACTAACGAATATATATCGGACGCAGAACCGTGACCTTACGTGCTCACCGAGGCACGAGATCTGTAAAGTACAAAATATGTGAAGATTCTCATTTGAAATCAATTGTACCGTTTAGTGTTTTGAGTTTCACGACACGTTCAAAGATCTGAGTGAAAATCAAAGGGTTATTGGTGGTCTTGTAAGCAAGCAGTTATTCAAAATGAAGGTAAACTTATTAGAGGTTCAGCATTAGGTAAACGACCTATATAATATATTTCGTATATACTCGTATATAAGAAATCGGGTTTTTCAGTGTTGCACACATTTATTTATCTCAAATAAATGTGTGCAACACAAAAAAACACGATCGCTTCTGATATCTGTACCGATTGACACAATATAAGTTGTCACAAGAAATCTTTAAGGAATAAGTGTCTCAAAGAATTTCGCGCCCTGAGGGTTCCGTATATTTTTTGTAGATATTTCGATTCTTTTCACTATGATTAATGAAAAGCTAGATATTTTTAACATCTTCAGAGGACTGCAGATATGCAGACCCATAGGTTAAAAGTTTTTTTAAATAAATATTTCAATAATGGCAGACAAACTGACAGTGGTAGGCAGGGGATGGATGCGGACTTAAGAGCCGGCGGAGGTAAGGGATAGACTGACAATTATGTAATGTTATGAGTCACGGAACCCAAAAACTATAGGTACAGAAGACCAGCAAGGCTAACTTTAACCGTTCTTTGACGTTGAAATGTTAGAAATCTAACTTGGCAAAGTTTATGAAAGTTTTACTATGAACTTTAACACGTTCAATAGGTTCAGACTTATAGTTCGAAATAACGTTCTAAGTTATAAGTTTTCACTTCTATCGGCAGTTCTTAAGCTGCACATTATTTTTCTTTTTGAAGTGCTGGTGACCTGCGTAGTTTGCTCACCGCCGGTAGCCTGTGTTATTCTATGGCTTCCTTAGTTGGTACTTGCGACACCCAGCCACCGAGAATATAGGTGACAATCTGTATTATTTTCTATTAGTTACCCCACTTATAACGAATTTTTATTTAGCATAATAATTGCTTTTATAAGTAATAAGTGTAGTGTTACTTCATTTTGTCATTTCAACCATTTGCCGTGCACTGAACGCCAACTAGTCTTCCGTTACTTTATTAATAGGTAACAATTATGTAACTATTTATTATGAGATAAGGGGCAAACGGATAGAGTCGTGTCTTGCTGTGAGTTTGTTATACTTGCCAAGGAGAAGAGAGGACGGCGGAACGGGACTGAGAGGTGTTTACAACTCTCGGACGGACCAGGTAGACGACTGATCGCAAAATGATCTGCGTCCTTCAAGTGCAAGCCTGAGCCTAGCAGAAGCAGGCCAGGGTGGTGATGCGGACGCTGTGGGGGGTTCGCTAGCTCCCCATTTGTGGACAATAACGGGAACATCGGGGTTATCACACAGGAGGGGGCTATCTACAAACCGTAGGTGGCGGCGTGCGGTTTTACTTGGTTCGAATCCGACATGCCAACAGGTAATGGTATAAGAGGGGATTTCCGCATTTCAGAAAAAAGGTGCAAACGAGCAGACGAATCGCTTTATAGTAATCGATTACCGAGACTCATAGACACCCGCAACATCATAGGCGTCACATGTTCGTTTCCGGCCTTTTACGCTTTTTTCTTGAATACCGCAGGCAACAGTTGATTCAACAGTTTGTTGTGGGAGGCAGAGATCAATTCGAGCAATTACTCGGAGCACTCTGGGGAGTGCACTATGGGTAGTAGAAGCGATAGAAGATGCATAGCGGGACCACATCTCTACGCAACGCCAGAGAGTTCAACCGATTTGAAACATCTTGGCAGTCGCCGATTCGAGTCGCACTCCTTTGGATGCAGTCCAGAAGGAGGAGTTAGTATCGGGTGTCCCTACCTAAAGAGAGTAACTGCTTTGTCGGTGTAGCCTTTAGCATATGCGAAGTTCGATTTTGAAATAGAGGGCAGTTTGAGTTAGTGTTTGTTGTTAGTGGAATAAATAACTAACCAGATATCAACTTAGCTATATAAGGTATAATTACGCTAAGAACTATGGTATTGTGTACCACATCTCCTTAATATTATTATTATTACCCGATCACTGTCAATAAATTTTCATATTCGAATGCACGGATGTCGTAGTGGACTGCTTTCTACTACACTTAGGTGTTGAGGGTTCAAATCCCACACGGGACAACACTTTGTTTGTTCCGCAAATTGTTAATCTGAGCCTGGGTGTTCTTTGTATCCGTTTAAAATATGCTTTAAAAGTCCCTCGCGACACATCTTGTGTTCCAAATCTGAGAGCGATATTTTTAAAAAGTAATACTAAAACAGAAGTTGCTAATCCGTCGAGATAAATTTCAAAGTATATAAAAAAACAAAAATCAGGATATATATTAACTAAGACCGCAAAGCAAGGTCATGATTCTTGGGCATAATTATGATGACTGTGTTAACTGGTATAAGACATAAGCGGCCTTGATTAAAAACCAGTTAGTTATGTAAATCATGACAACAATATAATTGAGGACAGCAGAAAAAAACATAAAAGAAATTGATACACGCCGACGGTTATATAGGGAATTACTAAGCCTACGGAATTGAGATTCAGTTTTATCTTAATTGTGCACTTGATCTTAACACCCGGTGAGGTAAAAAGCCGTGGGGATAGGGATACCCTAAATAAATGAAGGTTATAGAAGATGTACAATGAGCAGCTGAAACGATACAAAAACTAATACTTTTAGAAACAGCAAGTATTGTGAAGAGGTTTATTCTTGTTTAACCCAAATCATAGGAGTGTACTGGTTTGCTATTTAATATTTAAAAATTAATAATTAATGTAATTTATATAAATGACGAAATAGTGTTTGTAAATGATAATACCTATGAAATATTTACAAAACCGAATGAAAATTATTTATTTTATAACCTTTTTAATCGTAATCGATTTTTTCACGCTGTATAACATCACGCTATGGGCAACTAAATATAAACGTGGTTACATTGATCAGCTAGTTGTAAATAATGGGTAATTGTAGTAAAAAGTAGCAAATGTCGTTCCACAAGAATGAAAGTATCCTCAAATTTGATTCTAATCCGTGAGAGAGCCACACCATGGTATGCATGGGCCGGATCGACCGTAGTAATCCCACGGCCTCACAGAAAATCGGTGTAAAACAGTGCCTGCGCTGTGTTTTTCCCCCGAAGGCTGGCAACGCACTTCTGGGGAAAACACAGCCTCTGGTGTTGCGGGTGTCCATGGGCGGCGGTAATCGCTTACCATCAGGCGTTTGGCACCTATTCCTTTAAAAAAAAGCGGTACAGTGGTTTAAACTGTAAAACTATTGCAAACAGGCTGAGTTACTTTAGAATTCATAAAATTTGTGTGCATTGTAAGTAGTATTTCGATACGATAATTGGTGTTAATAAGTAGGTTTGTTAAAATTAACGTTTGAGATTTGCTTACATAGTTAGTAACGAGTGGAGCTAATTATAAAAGTGCGTTGTAGACAAGAATAGGAGCATATTATTGACTCGTAGTTTTGGCATCCAAATGTTTTATTTCAACGTTTTAATAACTTTTAATTAGAACCATGAAACTATATGCTATTATGCTATTTTTGTGAAACCTAGTGCCGTCATATTCCTTTCGCGCTACTTCACCTTTTTCCCCTATTCACAACATGTGGAATGAGCTGTCGCCTGCCGTGTTCTCGGCCCAATACTGCGTTCAAACCTTCAAGAAAAGAGCATACTCCTTTCTAAAAGGCTGGCAACGCACTTGTGACGCATCTGGTGTTGCACGTGTCCATGGGCGGCGGTAATCGCTTACCATCAGGTGATACGTCTGCTGGTTTGCCCCCTATTCCATAAAAAAAGTCACGTCACGTTACCCCGGTTTCCTGGTACACATTTCCATCCCTTTTCGCGAAGTCAATAAAATAAAAAAAAAACTAATTTCTTTTAGACAACGCTGAAGAATACTGTGTCGCGGGGTCTTTAGAACACTCAGACTAAGAACAACAATTTGTGGATGACGTATATTTGTCTCGATGTGGTTGAAAACAAAAGTGAACAATCTAAAGTTTAAAGTTCACTCACACATATCATTTCCCTTGTTTTATTTTTGATAAATAATCATATTTGACTGCCTCGGTGGCGTAGTGGTAGCGTATGCGCCTGCTATGCTTGAGGTTTCGAGTTCGATTCCAGAGTCGGACCAAATTGTTGTATGATCTGCAAATATTTGTTTCGAGTATGGGTGTTTTCTATGTATAATATGTATGTATTTACAAATAAAAAAGTATTTAAGTATTTACATCAGTGGTCTAGTACCCATAACACAAGCTCTGCTTAGCTTGCAACTAGATGGCGTTGTGTGTTAGAAGTCCGAAATGTCCGGAATAATATTCTTCTTTATTTAGAATTGTCAAAGATCCCGTGTGCTGGCCCCATAATCCATGTTAAATTGAAGTGTTTGTAATATGAAAGTATAAATTATATACCGTACCTAAATAATAAAAAAAGTACTTACATTTTTTGTCTCTAATTGTTCCAGCTAATCTCTAGAACCGCTGGACTGATTTTATAAAACTTTCACTAACCGTTAACTGATGATATAAGGACATATTTATGCTACTTTTTTAGCATACCTTCGCCCCACGGTGTTACTCGTGATTGTTTTTAAACGGTACCACAACAACGGCGGCCGACGGGTAACACTGCGAGGCGCAACTAGTTGTATAATAAGAAAAAATCCAATATGCCGGCTATTCAGTCATCTTCGCAGTACTAATTCGTACAGAACAAATTGTCCTGTATAATAACATTAAGCAGATATAAATCTTGGGCACAAATTCTCTCCTCTCTCTAACCACCTGTTGCTCCTTCTTAGCCTACCAATGGCTTTGTACGTACAGATATAACATCACGCCTTTTCCCATGGGAATAGCTCGGTATACACAACACCGATCTAACTAATATATTTGTTTGAAAAGTTTTGAGATACTCTGTGTGATGATTAATAAGAAAAATTGCTTTGTACATTATTAGGTACAAAGCAATTTTATTAACCCATTGGTAAGACGTGGTAAGGCTTTTTTACACATTATTTATAATAGAAAAAACTGCCTTGAAAAGACTTAACTATATTTTACGGTAGTACGAGAAGTCTAGATGTTCCATCGTAAGTATGATTTGTCAGTTAACGCCATTGTATGTTTTTTTTTATTAAATATTAGCTGACCCTCGCAACCTCGTTTACGTCTGCTATTGCCCGTAGCGTAATAATTTTCCCCCGTTAAACATTCTTCATTGGGGCTCCGCTCCTATTGGTCTGAGCGTGATGATATGTAGCCTATAGCCTTCCTCGTTAAATGGACTATCATACACTGAAAGATTTTTTAAATCGGACCAGCAGTTCCTGAGATTAGTGCGTTCAAACAAACAAACAAACTCTTCAGCTTTATAATATTAGTATAGATAGTATCACCAATTGTCATAATAATATGATTACCATTTTACAAATGTAGTGAGGTCTCCTTCCCATTGTCGGACTACTTACAGGTGAATACAGTATGCTATTTAATACGATTCAAAGTGGAGAGAATTATTAAAAGAAAAGAAAAAAAAGACACATATAAGCCAAGTAATTTAATGACAATATAAAATAAATATCACATCACAATAGACTACAAAACATATCTCTTCTGTCCCACAAAAGACAGATAAAAACAATGAACCAGAAACAAACAAATTTAATTAAATCAAATCAAACAAATCATATACATCAAATCGATAAGTTCAACTAAATCTAATAAAAAGAAATTAACAATCAATAAAATTAAATAATTATGATAATCAAGTTAAAATTAAACAAAATGAGATGTAACAATAAAGAAACGTTATTAAATATTTATTCGTATTTCACAACAATAACCACAATTACGTGCGGGTGTACCGACACTGTCTAAACGAATGGACATTTAAAATTGATACGTTCAATTTAAATTTTAATGGGTCAAGGTTAGCAATATCGTTACTTCTGCTTTGTAATAATATAATTTTGTGTTATTATTATTATTTTACTTTTTACGTGTATAAATTTTTACTAATACTTTTAATTCTAAATTATTCCTTCAAACGGATTTTAGGTACCTAGCGCACATTTTATTACATACTTCTTTATTTTAATTAAGCCCAAAGGATGCATTGACTGTTGTACTGTTGATAATAATATAACAATCAAAAAAGGTATAGAACAGTACTGATAAACAGTACAAATTTAAATATCAAAACAAACAATCAAAGCATTTTTTTAGGACCTACCAATCCGATAGAAATCTTCTTAAAAAATATCACAGTTTATTGCTAATCCTCTTTCGTATATCGTTAATCTGTCACTAGAAAAAGGTTGTGTTCCAGACAAATAAAAAATATCTATCGTTAAGCCTTTATACAAAAAAGGACATAATAAGATAAAAATAGTTATAGGCCCATAGCATTACTCCCTATCATATCGAAATTTTTTGACACAATTGTTTATAAGAGAGTGGTTTCCTTTTTAGAAATTTTCAATGTACTTACAATAATATGGGTTAAAAATAAATACATAAATCCACTTCATTAGCAATATTTAATTTACTTAAGTCGGTTTAAAATAACATTAATGCAAAAATAAAAACTACGGCACTATTTCTCGACTTAAATAAAGCCTTTGATTTCGTTCAGCATAGTATTCTCATTGATAAACTAGGTAAAAGCGGCATAAGAGGCCCAGCTTTAGAATGGTTTAAATCCTACCTAGGAAATAGAACTCAGATAACTAGAATAACTAAATTTGATGCCGAACTCAATAGTATTGTAGAATTTTTTTTTATTTTTTTTTTTTATTTATTGGAACAAAAAACAGATACATGTTAAATTATAGCTAAATACAATGTGTACACAAAATTTATGAACATGTAACCAACACCATTGTTCACAGATTACCAAAAATATAATAGGTCAAGTTACTCAGTAAACTAATAATTTTAACAGTATCAATATGTAACTGGACAACAAAAATATCCCAGTAGTAAGTAAACATAAATTATATGTTATAAATTAATATGACTCCCATCCGCGACTTAATCACTTTGGAGTCCCACAGGGAAGTATACTGGGTCCCCTTCTTTTCCTTTTTTATGTGAATGATCTGCCACAAGCAGTGACAAAAAACGCATCCTATTTGCTGATTGTAAGAATGAGGAAACATACGAATTAGAAATACAAACCACCTTAAATGAGATAATTGTATGGTTAGAGTGTAACGCACTAAGGATTAATTTAGGCAAATCTAAAATATTAAACTTTAAAACATCGAAAAGTAACCAACTCGCTATTAAAAATTCACACACGAAGCAAACGATAGAGAAAGTTCTTAAAATTAAATTTTTGGGCACACTACGGGCAATAAGAGATGTAAACGAGGTTGCGTCGGTCAGCTAGTTTAATAAATATGCCAAACTCGTTAAGGGCTGACAAGAATTATGAATGCTATTGTTTCTGTAAAGCAAGTCACTTTTTTTATAGTAACGTGAATTTCGTATAGTTAGTCAGTGATTTGATATCAATCAATAAGTTTTAGTTTTAAAATCCTACTAACAGTATTTTACACACTTAGAGACATTCATGTTCTTATGCCTAACTCGAATCGATTAGAAAAAAAACTGCACTGGATCAATAACAGTCAGGAGTCTGGTAGAACTTTGAATGGAAATGTCTGGTAGCCTGACGGACCCCAGGCCATCTATGGCTTACGGGTGGTCAGCTCGTGTGTGGGAACGGTATCAGACCAAATGTTTGTTTCGGAGTTTAGGTGTTTTATATTTATAATATGTATGTATTTACAAAAAAAAGTATATAAGTATGCTATCTAATACAAGCTCTGTTTAGTTTGAAGCTAAATGGCGTTGTGTGTGAAATGTCCGAAATATTAATTTATTATTTATTTATTTATCTATAGTTAATATTAAATCGCTGAATAGATTGGTTGGCCGCGCTAAACTCAGGAATGACTGGCCCGAATAAAACAATTTATTTAGTCATTAAAATTCATCAATAAAAAAATAACCTAATTTTTCTATAATATAAACCTGGTGACACATTACTCGTATTAACAATATAGACTACGGGCCCGTGTCGAAAATTGATGGGTCATGTAAACCACCAGGAGTCTTTTTTAGAAAGATACAGGGGCATAAAACAATAACATTTAGCACTATGCTGTCACTTGGAAGCTGTCCAACTGAGTATAGGTAAAGGGGAGGGAGTAGGAACCGTCGATTTTTCTCCCTTGTCACTTAATTTTTGTACGGCGTTGCGAGATAATGGATTAGAAGAGATATTGAAATTGAATGGGACCGATGCCGTCTAAAATTAAATGACTAAATTGAGCGAGACAATCGCCGGGTAATCAAAAAGAAATCCAACTTTGTGGCTCACTATTTTTGTACGGCATCGGTCCCATTCAATTTCAATATCTCTTCTAATCCATTAGCTCGCAACGCCGTACAAAAATTATGTGACAAGGGAGAAAAATCGACGGTTCCTACTCCCTCCCCTTTACCTATACTCAGTTGGACAGCTTCCAAGTGACAGCATAGTGCTAAATGTTATTGTTTTATGCCCCTGTATCTTTCTAAAAAAGTCTCCTGGTGGTTCACATGACCCATCAATTTTCGATACGGGCCCGTAGTCTAATAGTGCAAGGGGGTACGTCAATACGAGGGTTTCCATTAATGTCGTTACTGTTAATAGGTATCGATATTGACTGCCTCTGTGGCGTAATGGTAGCGTATGCGACTGCTAAGCTTGAGGTCTCGGGTTCGATTCCTGGGTCCAAATGTTTGTATGATCTGCAAATAATTGTTTCGGAGTTTGGGTGTTTTCTATGTATAATATGTATGTATTTACAAAAAAAAGTATATATTAGTATTTATATCAGTTGTCTAGTACTCATAACACAAGCTCTGCTTAGCTTGGGACTAGATGGCGTTGTGTGTTAGATGTCCAAAATATTTATTATTATTATTTATTATATCGGTCATTAAATAAGAATCTGTTTTACTAAATAGTTTCCATTCACAATTTTAAATAGTTATTACTTTAAAAATTTTATTACACTTTGACTCGGTGTGATGTATAAGTTGATTAACAAGTTACTCGCAGCTCTCCTGTAGCGATATTATTAGTAAATACATTTTCATAATAAAATAACAGATAGATTACTTTTTGATATGAATTTCGATTCTGGTAGTTTAGAATTAAAGTTGATTTTTAAACTTTATTAGCATGTACGAATAAGACTTTACGTTATGTTCTTCTACTTGATGGTATGTACGCAGTAATGATTCTAATCACTGCAACCTCGCTTCACAAATGATTGTCATTGATTGACAGACAGTACCCTATGTCTTTCTCCAATTTCCTTTCGATTTTTTATTAAAATTCATCGAAATTAGTTCAGCTTTAGCCGTGAAAGCATTACGGACAGACGGACAGATAGATACTGTTGAATTTATAATATTACTAGCTTGTGCTAGCGGCTCAGCTCACGTGTACCTATGTCGGTTATCGCGGTAAAGAGTGGCCTGTCCTCTCTCAACGATCAAAGTATCTCCATGCCAAATTTCATTGAAATCGGTGCAGCGGTTTGGCCGTGAATGCAGGACAAACATACAGAGATACTTTTGTTTTTTTTTAAAATGGTGATTATTTGTTAACTATAACCTAACGTGTCGAACTCGTTACCGATATTAAATAATAGTTAGTAACTATATGTAGAATATCTAATCGGTATAATTAAGATATCACGAAAAACTATTATTATATATACATACCTATTTACCTACATTTTCAAACAACAAAGTTCATTGTCCGTTATTTGATATTTTTATTTTTAAACAAAATTGTAGATAATAGTGGTACTGGTCTCTTAGATTATACCTACATAGCTACAAAACGTTGACCTTTTCAAGGCAAAAATACTTATCATTGAGTTGACGGGCCTGTCGATCTAGTGGATAGTGATATTGACTGTTAAACAAGAGGTTGTGGTTTCGTTTCCCACCTAGGACGAATCTAAGCGAGATGAGCACGAATAATTGTTCTGTGTTTGTATGTATTTAGTAATAAATAAGTACGTACACTATATACGAAAAGAACGTAACCGGCAAAATTTAATGAAAACTTTAGAAATATCTAACGATAATTTGTAATCAATTTTAGTGTTTTATTGCTGTTTGATGCTTTATATTAATACGGCGTTCAATCTCCATTATTGTCCCTAATCGCCTGGCGTCTTCGCGGCATTATTTACACCAATTTTTCAGGATAGCTGCGTAGTAAAGACCTCCACGCGGACTTCAGTTCACGAGTAAGGTCAGCGACGGTCAATACGTTTTTTGCCCTCAGCTAAGGCTTCAACCACGCCTAATTTTTTTCAATTGTATTGGCATCAGAGTACTGTAAGGGTTAGCTATGTTGGATTAGTCCAACACGTTAATAATGCTTTCCAAGTGGTGCAGAGCCGATTTCGGGGTTTAGAATCATAATCTTCTTGCAGAATCCAGAAATAGTTTTGGTGTGGAAACATCTTTTAAGCCGATGTCAATAAAACTTTTTTGTAAATTTTCGTCATCTTCTCAGCATTCAAAGTATCGATATACAAGTGCAAATTTTCGAAACCCTTTTTTGAGAAGCATCCCTAAATACGTACTTTAAAGGGTGTTTAACGGTTACGTACCATTAGTCTATTGTAGTCTAAACTCAAGTTCAGTAACCGACTGTCCAAAATGAATTAAAATGAAAAAAACATATTTTCCCAATCACGGTCTTTGTTTTCGCACGCCCAATGCAGCCTATTTTCAATATGCGTTTCGGAAAGGAGAGGTTTCTTCACGATGTTTCGATATTTCACGCCATTCCCAACTAAACGCCTTTTGATGTTGTCAAGTGATATAATTTAACCCTTATTCTGCAACTGTTCTTGCTCAAATCGAAGTGATAATAAAGGATTCTTGGCAAGCAGCTGCATAATCCGGTTATCCTCTGCGATATACATCTTTTTGGATTTGCCGCGATCTGGTAAGTCATCGACGGTTTTTGTTTGTACATATTCACAAACAAAAACCTTCGCCCACGAAGGCTTTGGGCCTGGACATTTGCAGATAATGGGTGGCCTTGTTAAGGAACATTTTGGGGCCTTTCGGATGAGTTCAAACAAAACAGTTTCAAAGCGTGAAAAGAACACTGCACTCCTTATAAAAAAAAAACTTAAAACAAGCAAAATTAGAAGGAAAAATTAGAGGTAAAACTCATGTTTTTTACGATACTTTATAGGCAAATAATTGTTTTATACCGCCTATTTTTTTTGAAGTGAAAACTTCTTTAGCGGCGCTGTGTACTTTTTTGGAATGGGTAAAAATGTATAAACTCGCGTCAGGTCACGTGACCATAAACTAGCGTCAGGTCACGTGTCCTGATCGAAAATTCGTAAGGATATTTATTGTTAACAGCGCCATCTACCGATATACTTTGGTAGCATTCGTTTATCTAGATAGTGGTCCTTTCTCAATATGATTTTATATACTTAAAGTTAATATTTCAGTATCTTAAAGTGATTTACAATAAATTAAAATAACGATTTTCTACTTACACAAAACCCTTTGTAAATCAAAAAGATTGTTTTCAATTTTTTTGAAAACAGCGACATCTATTGGAGTATCAAAGCTTTACTTCCATTTACTACTTACAATCATAATAATTTTTAGTTCTTTTTATTGCACACTATTAAAAAAAGCATAGGTGTTCATTTCAGGTAAGTTAAAACAACCGTTTGTTTATAGTTATGAGTTTTCACTTCTGTCGGCAGTGCTTATGACTGCTTTGTGTTTTTTTTTAAATTGCTTGCTAAAATTTAATGCCGGTCTCGTTTTTGACAAACACATTACACACCGTATATCAGTAGTCTGGTTGCCGGATCTGAGTACAGACTATTCCTAGATTGGGATTCAACGGCCATGTGTGAGATGTGTAATGATATTTTTATCCTCTTCATTCATTATGAAACATATTATTTACATTTTTAAAATAAACATTTAAAAATATAAAACATAAAAGACGTACATGGACCAAGAAACTGGTAAATAATAATAAATATTTCAAACATCTAACACACAACGGCATCTAGTCCCAAGCTAAGCAGAGCTTGTGTTATGGACAACTGATATGAATACATTTGTACTTTTTTTTTGTAAATACATACATATTATACATAGAAAACACCCAAACTCCGAAAAAAAATATTTGTACATCACACAAACAATTGGTTCGACCCAGGATTTGTACCCGAGACCTCAAACACAGCAAACGCATTCACTGCGCCACCGAGGCTGTTAAAATTCTACTAGACCCTTGATCTAGCCTTCTAACTTAAACCTTTATATTAATATAAATTTAGTTATAAGGTGAAAAGCAACTGAAGACTAATGGTTTCGTGTAAAATTGTGGTACCGCTATCAGTTTTAGTCGGCGGGCATGAAGTTGGCGGGAGCAGGGCGGTATGGGCCGAAGTGGCCCCTGAGGTAGTAGAGCAAAAGGAGCAACGCCGCGAGCCTACATAGCCGTGCCGATTATCGCACCCGCTGTCATCAAGACCGCAGTCTTATCCATTAGATAAAAACTGACCAAAGGGGAAAAATAGATTTCAAATTAAATTTTCAATTGTTCTGATCCATTATAAACATAGTT
Source organism: Spilarctia lutea (assembly GCA_916048165.1). Taxonomy (NCBI): domain Eukaryota; kingdom Metazoa; phylum Arthropoda; class Insecta; order Lepidoptera; family Erebidae; genus Spilarctia; species Spilarctia lutea. The sequence goes on along the minus strand of OU696470.1, from coordinate 23,979,305 downwards.
TAAGAATATCTATAAATCAATACTAATATTAAAAATCCGAAATTTACTCTATCTCTCTGGCCGTATATCTGTATGTTAAGATTTCACGGTTAAATCGCAAAATAGATTTGGATGAATTTCGGTATAGAGATAGATTAAACCTTGAAGAAGGAAATAAGCTAATTTTTGTTGCGATAACCGACATACACACAGACAGACATGTGGGCTAGCTACCCTACCTAGCTAGTACCCTATAATATAATAATTTAATAATATTCCGGAAACTAACTATCTCGTCGTATTGTATCGTATCTAACACACAACTCCATCTAGTACCAAGTTAAGCAGGGCTTGTGTTGTGGGTACTAGACAACTGATATAAATACATTTATACTTTTTTTGTAAATAAATACATATTATACATAGAAAACATTCAAACTTTAAAACAAATATTTGCAGATCATATTATCATTTAGTCCGACCCGGGAATCGAAATCGAGACCTCAAGCACAGCAGTCGCTTACACTATAACTGTGCCACCGAGGCAGTCAAAAAGTAAACTCCTCTAAAAGTTAACTAAGTATTACCCGACTAAATCAAGTACTGACTTGATTTAGTTACACACACTTCTCTGTTTCCCTCACAAACTGAACTTTCGTCATAAACGGAATTTCTATTGATAAATGCAATATTGAATTGGGTTAGATTACATAGGTTAGGTTAGGCTATCTAGCAGTACTTGTGCTTAGTGTTAATGACGTACTGGAACCCCAAGTTGTGACCCCAATTTGAAACGTTATCTTGTTCAAAAGAAGATACAGTTTAAGCACTTAACCACTTCCTATTGCGTGTGTGTGTGGGTTCGATTCAAAATATTTAGTACAATAAGCTATATCAACAGCCTTTAGTTGTTGACTAAGCTTTTCCCCATGAAGTAGGTTTTGGCCTACTGTTACCATACTGGCCAGACGCATTGCATGGATGAATAAATATTGTCATCTACTCCGTATTCAGAGCCCGTCGTCACCACAAGGACAGATATAATTACATGTCTTTGTATTAATACGAAAAGGAATGCAAAATCTAAAAAAAAAGTATAATAGGCATGATGACAGTAACCAAGAACAATTAATATTTATGTATTTATTTGATGAAATATCAAATTTGAAGCGAGACTAATAGTTAATTAACAAAAATAAAACTACAAAATACAGCAATCCACCCTGTTAAGTTGAAGACTAATCAGAGCGAGTTATCTCGCGTATGTATTAAGATCGTTTTGTTCGATTATAATCGGCGATCACTATACTGTTTACAAGAGCTGTAATTGACACAGGTTGACAAATAGTGACGTAGTGTCTGGGACGTGACGTCACAAGCAGATGCCATGACTCCACCGGATGTCTGTTTGGGATGAATTTTATACTTAAAAATTAAATCGCAATTTTTTCCTACAAAAACTTTATTTTTTGTAAAAATATAACTATTTTTGACAAAAGGAGATACTTCTAAACATCATAAAACAGTGTTTCAAAATTAGTCATAATGCCTATAATCATAGTCGAATTTCGACCACTATGACACTAGTATGTCTATCTAATACCTTTAAACGAGCAATTCTTGTATACCCGTATAATATACTAGCTGACCCACGCAACCTCGTTTGCGTCTTATATTGCCCGTAGCGTAAAAATTTCCCCCGTTTTTGAAACATTCTTCATTGGTACTCCGCTCCTATTAGCAGTAGCGTGATGATATATAGCCTATAGCCTTCCTCGATAAATGGACTATCCAACACTGAAAGAATTTTTAAAATCGCTTTAGTAGATCCCGAGATTACCCCCTACAATTTAACAAACACACAAACTTTACTTCTTTATAATATTAGTATAGATATAGATAATATATCACTACATATTATAAAACATGGACTTTCTATGGCGGAGTCTGTCAGTCTGTCTCTTTCAGTCTATTGCCGTCCACTGCTGAACGAAGGCCTCCCCCAAAGAGCGCCAACCATCCCTGTCATGTGCAGTCCGAATCCATCCGTTGCCAGCCATTTTCTTCAAGTCGTCGGTCCATCGTGCCACAGGGCCACCTACATTGCGTTTGCCCAATCGTGGTCTCCACTCTAACACTTGCCGGTTCCAGCGACCATCAGTCCGGCTGGAGACATGACCGGCCCTCTTCATTGTGCTACTCCTGCGTGCGATATCTGTTACTACAGTTCTCTTTTGGTTTGTCTCGTTACGAATTTTATCCAAAAAAGAAACACACAGCATCACACGCTCCATTGCACGCTGAGCGACCTTGAAGTTATGGACGAGTCCAATGTCCAGTGAGTGTCCACGTCTCGGCTCCATACGTCATGCATAAAAATCAGAATCTCGGAAACGGCTACAACGATTTGAATGAAATTTAGTAATCACTTTCGGGGGCTATAAATCCTACCTAGCTAGGACTATTTTGTAGAAAATTCACCAAAACAAAATCTACCTAAGCTAGGTCATCCAGATAATCTAGATATAAAGCTATCAAAACTGTTGTGGTAATTACCATAACTTTATACTCCAGTATTTTTTATCTGAAGACATCATTGTCGTGGAACTAAAATAATAAACTACGTAACGTAATGACTACGTCAATAAAACAGATCTAAAAAGATGAAACAGGAAAATAATTCAAAAATATTAAAGGAAGAGCCGTGGTCACACCTACTGTATACTTATCATGTCTTTTTAAAGTGTTCCTGGCACCCACGTGTCATAAAGGGCAATTAAAGAAAACAAAAACATCAGAGGCTATGCAGCCTTTTTTAAATTCCACAAAATAAGTACATGAAATAGCAGAAATAGATATAGCGTATACATCAAATTAAAAAAAAATAGCTCTACAAGATACAATATAATAAATACATAAATAAAAGATAAAAACTTATAAAAGAACTCATTATTTGTTTTCTTGCATAACAGTACTGCTTTTAATTTATTTAATTTTTGTCCCTTCAAATAAATTTCCGTTTGATAAATTACAAAAAAAGTAACTATTTTTGCTTGGTTTGTGTGACCTGGTCTTTATGTTCAAGAATCTAAAAATGTCTCCAGGGCACTTGTACATTTTGCCAGAGGCATACAAGTAAAAATGGAGTATAAGTTAATTTAAAAGATCTTTGTCTTGTCGATGTGAGGTTACGAGATACTAGTTATTATCAAAAAGTACATTCCAAATTACTAATTATAAAAAGTATTAACAAGAAATCTTAAAAATAAAAGTAAATCAGAGCATATATAAGGGCACGTTCTCTTAACAAGGAATTGGGCACTTCGAATAAGTAAATAATAGCGATATATTTTATTGAATCATTGCAATCATCAGGTCAGCACATTCAAGACTCACTCGATCATGAAATAGAGAACAATTTTCTTCACTCTGTGCGATTATACTTGAGGCTTTTTAATGTATGATTATTACAATGTGATAAGCGCAGGAGTGGGGTCATAGAACTTTGCAGGGCTTAAAAGTGCGAAAGAGACAGAATATCTTTTTTTAAAGTGATCCAGATGATAGTAGATTGCATACAAACATTTGCATGCGAAAGTAAGTCCTTATATTACACCTTTCTGTAAAAACAAGTTTATAAATATACCTATTTACCATAAGTCAGTTGTTAATTAGTTTGAGTGGGTTATGTTAAGTAGAACTGAACTGGGCAGAGGCAGAGGTAGCGTAGCGTAGGAAGCATTACTGAACGCCAGCGCCAACTCAAGGCGATGCGTGCGCTTCTACTGTGTTAAGTGACTCGTATTACAGGCACAAGACCGCCGGAGAGTCCGTCTCGGCAACTCGAGGCGAACGCGACTCTTATTCATTCGCGGTCCGACAGTGGAGCGGCGCGGTCGACGCCTGCGCGCTCGCCCATTTCGGATTAAACTTTTCAACATTCGTCTTTTTGCAACAATCGGACCACCATGAGGATCGGAGGAGTCACGACAGGGGCTCTACTCCTCGTCCTCGCTACCACCGTACTACAGGTAAGTGCACTTTAAATCGTAGCCAAAAAGTCGGTCTACGACCAGTCGCATCGCAATTTCTGAAAATTACTTTGCAAAAACTTTTTCAAAGTCTAGACTCGAGAAATTTTATATTTATTGTACTCATGTTTTATCTTGGCAAATCTTTAGTTATATTATAAAACTTTAGTAAGAAATGGGTATCGATGAAGGAGCCGGTTTCTGCGAGAACTGCACATTTTACTTATGATGTTGGATTTAACGTCTGCTTACATATATTGTGAATGAATATGAATACTTACAAAATGAATACTGTCTTTGCAATAATTAGACAATGAATAAATTATGTTTGAATACCTCGACCATGGTTTAAAATATTAGCAAACTGTTTGCTGTAAATGTTAAACACTTCGGTATCGGTTGATAATAAGAGATAATTGTCATCGATAAAAGTGAAGGAAGTCAGTCTTATTTAAAAAGTTTATAGTACACACTTTTGCCAAGTACTTGAAGCGAGCACAATAATGGGGTCATAATTGTTTGCATTGCAAATAAATAATACGCCGACTGCATCTAATTTTATGTCAATAAAATGCTTATTGTTTGAGTGTATTTTTACAACTGCAAAATGTGACCAACCTTCGTATAGTTCAGCTGTGCCTATTGCCTACGCTAATTTCATTTCAACTGAGTTTGCACTCAAATATGTGCTATTGTTTTGTAACTTTAGTAGGTATCTAGTTGAACAAGCGTGCAGACCAATGAGGTTAAAACTTTGGTAACGTAAAGCATCGCTATAAACCTAATTGTTGTATTGTTAACGAAATTGCCGGATATTTTTTCATAAAAAAATATTTATGAAAAGTAATTAAAAACTGGTTTTAATATATTCTGCCTATAGTTGAAAATTAAGCCGTATATTTTAAAACTCTTTTAATTGGTCGCATACTGGTAGAGAGGCTTAGCCCAGAACGATCCGGCTGGACCACCTTTTTCAAGTTAATAGCAAGCTCGACAAAGCCTGGCTGTGCACATAGGTATTACGTGTAGACGACTTCAGTTTTGTATCCTTTTCATACATATATCTATGATATAAAATTCATCATATACCAACCTATTTATACTTCAGATAAATCGGTTCCCTAATTAATACGTATACCATAAATCATTTTATTTATTAAATATTTCATCCATTTAAAAGCAAATATTTAATAATAAATGATAGACATGCGTTCATATAAATCGCAACAATAATATTCGAAATAACAGCTAATCGGTCGAGTGGCCATTAAAATAGTAATTGCATATTCTACGAATCTAAAATATATTATTTTATAAAGAAACGTGTGATGTTTTAAATGGTTATAAATACTTAGTTTACATTTTTTTTATTAGATACAGAATCGGTAACACCACATAACATTATAATCTCACAGAATATAATTATGTAAATCTTGTTAAACTGGCTTTTTGGTCACGTCATTCATACGTAAAGGCAAAATTTTCTTTAGTTTCCAAGTTCAGTCAAAACAAATGATTGTTTCTCTAGGTTTTTGCAAATAATGTAAAAGTACCTAGATGTCTGAGCTTTGTTTGGTATTTTTATTAAGTTATTTGTATAAAAATGAATCCAACCGAACCATCGATTAGTCACCGAAACCCTTTGTATACTAAATTTTATGAAAATCAAGAATTGCTCGTTTAAACTTTTAAACTTATTGTAATAAATGATAATAATAAATATTTCGGACATCGAACACACATCGTCATTTAGTCTTAAGCTAAACAGAGCTTGTGTTATGAGTACTAGACAACTGATATAAATACAGATATACTTTTTACTTTAGAAAACACCCAAACCCCAAATATTTGCAGATCATACAAACATTTGGTCCGACCCGGGAATCGAACCCGAGACCACAAGCAAAGCAGTCGCATACGCTACTACAGTGCCACCGAGGCAGTTAATAATGTTAGTTAGTAACCAATTAGTAATGGTACACACAAATGTACATGATATACTCGCTAACCTGGCAAACGTAGTTCCACCATAAAAGAAAAAAGTATAAAATGTAATGGCCGATTCTCAGACCCACCCGATATGCACACAAAATTTCATAAAAATCTGACAAACCGTTTCAGAGAAGTTTGGTACCAAACACCGCGACACGAGAATTTTTATAATATAAGGGACTCATGTCCGTGATGATGATGGTGCAGTGGTTAATGATCTTGACTGCTAAAACGGAGGTCTCGAGTTCAATTCCCACCCAGGACATATAATTTTGTTTAAGAGTGATCATTTGTGTGTCAGGGTGTTATTTATCTAAAAATATATGTATTTAAAAATAAAAAATGTATATTTTTTAGTAGTCTAGTTACTACGGCACAGGTCTAGCTAGTTTGGGATCACAGACCGCGATGTGTGAGATGTGTTAAGTTATCATAGTTATTGTTATTACATGGGTAAGTCGGTTCAAATGGTATTGAATAAGAACTCGACCACCGATAACTAAGTCCTCATATAGTTAAAAGCACGGGTTCAATTTTGTGACACAACCGAACTCAATTTGCCCCCACCGGCATATTTCTTAAAAGCTTTTCTTTTAACAAACCCCCTAAACACCCTTTACCGAAAGGTATTTTCTATCGCAGTGATAAAATACCTTAATAATGTTATTGAAGTTTCATTCACTTGTAAACACATTTAATTTTAATGACACTTACAATATTATGAAGTTATAATTGGTTCATCGAATGTCTCCAGTTGGCAAATATAATTAAATTTACAGTGGGCATTCCATGTCATAAATTTGTTTTGGTTGCCTAAACGATTACCACGGCCTCTAAGAAAGTTAAAAAAGAAAATTAATTCTTTTCAACGACTAATTTGAATTACCGGAGCCAAAACATCTCATTTTTTTTGGTCCAAATACCATTAACAAATTAAAATTTTATCGGTTTCTAAACCGTTCATTGGTTATTTCTTAATCGCTGTCCTGTATACTTCATTCATTCAATTAATCTATTCCCACTAATCAAAAAAGGTTACAGTATATATTAAAAAAAGTTATTTGACTCAAAGTGCCAAAATTATGGCAATATGCAGTAACAATCGATTATAAATTCACAACACGTTTTTAGAAACCGAAACCGCTTTTCGGTTTTTTATCGGTTAGCTCCCCCTATTTTTGAAAATTGACTTTGATTGGATGACAGGCCTGCCTTTGTCTCCATCACCTTTTCATATACACTTTGTTAATGCAGTTCTCAATTTATCGATCCTCTCTAAAACCAATCAGGATTAGGGTTTTAGCTAAACGGCTTTCTAATATGATATTCACTATCAGGAGTTTCCGAGAAATAACTATTCAATGTCTAGGTCATTAAATCACTATTGTGCTATAGGTGACAATAGACGGGATACGACCCATATTTTATATGTATGGTCCTGCCAAACTGACTACTCTGCCTAATGTAAAGCATAAACAAAATCCAGGAACGGTGATCACCATGCTCAATGCTAATTCATTACGAAAGCAGACAATGCATTTCTACCAGATAAGTATTCATTGCCAGCAGGTGATTTACGCACTGTACGCATGGTTATTCTGAGTTTGGTTGGTCTTTCAGGTGCCCTTTCTTTTCATGTATGTTTTTGAATTCCTCCGTGACACTGTATTTATTCCTAATACAGGAATTATTGCTTTTCCTCGGTCTATCATTTCGTTCTTTCTCACATCCTCTGGCACTCAAGCTAAGATTAAACTTGTGTTATGAGTGCCAGGGTGCACTCTTAACATTGTACACATGTATTTAGAAATACATATATAGTTTTATATACCAGTTTCAAGTGCTCCAAAAAGTGAAACGACAAAACAAACTAGAAATTAAACGCGGAAACTAATTCAAAAGGTTAAAATATATGAGAATGAAAATGCAATATAATGTATATATATACCTTAATATTACATAGTGAGAAAGAGATGTTCTCGAGATCTACGGAATCAATTTAAAACATTATTCTATCAATAGACAGTCACATTATATGTAATTGTCAAAGGCTATATATTAATCGATTACCGCGATACCTGACATAGAGGTAGACAAACGCTATAAAATTCTAAATCTATTTTCATTTTGCAAATTGGAAGTACTTTTGTACGTCAAAACAGTGCTCAAACCAACTTTGAGTGAGGCATGCGACACTTTGAATATTTATATGTTGACAGACGTACGCCTGGGGTTTCGGATATTATTTTAAAGAGCTTAATACCTTTTTAATTTAATAACGTTCAATTGAAAATGATATTGCTGATGCAAGTAGTAAACAAGCTATTTTAAAATTATAAGCTTTGAGCTTATTGATTTATATAACATCACTAGTAAACCCACGCCAATTCGTCTGCGTCTCGTTACGTCTTAGCTCTTATTTTTTTTTTTTATGGAAACGAATACCGCCGCTCATGGCCACCCACAACATCAGAGGCGTTACAAGTTCCCCTACTCTGATCGATTTTAGGCTTCTCGCAACTGCAAATGACAAATGGCAGATCGAAATACATTTACGTCTGAATGCACTTCTAAAATGTTTCTACTTAAGAAATAGATAACCGTTTTGACACAAACGTTTTTAAATGTAATAAAGTTTGTATATCCTCTCGGTGGAAATGAAACTTTTGTATAGTACGTACTTATAAAGTACGTCAGTGAGGCTAGAAAATAGATTTACCGTGATGTGGTGATTAGCCTATAAACTGCCAATTTTAGAACTTATTGAGTTTTAACTGTTTATATTTTCCCTTTTTGTTCCTGTAGGCAAAGCAAACATGGATATAGATAAAATCAGTCTCGCAATATTTGAATTGTAGCGCGATTAAATAACAGCACAGATTTTATAGTTAAAGTCTTATTGGTGTTCTGAATCAAAAATATGTTTGGTTAATGTTTATTTTTCACTGGTCTACGTCGAAACTTTAGGATAGGGTAATCTTTTTCAGTGTGTCAATATGTTTCACCTTATCGCCTAACTACTGAATCGAATTTAATGAAATAGATCTCAATAGATTGTTAATAATGGCTCGGGTGACATAGGCTATATAAATATTATATAAAGTTTATATGTAATAGGGTTATAGTTTTTAACTTTTCTTCTTGAATGTTCTTGATAGTCATACTTAATTTACGAGTATGTAATGTAGATACGTTTGACGAAATATGCTATAGGGGCCATCCATAAAGTACGTCACACGAATTTCATGATTTTTTGAACCCCCCCCCCCCCCTCCTTATCACAGGTGGTCACATTTCTGAGACCCCCCCCCTCCCTAGTGTGACGTCACATGTTTTGCAATTTCACATCGAAAAATTATTAAATTAAAAATGCAGTTCCGAAATTAATTTTATTTCCATTTAAATAAAGTACTTTTTTTATGAAATTAACATCAAATATTTGAAACAATAACAAGCAATAAATTATTGAATATAACGAAAAAGAAGAAGAAAGAAACTCAATCATCTTCAGTCCATGGACTTTCAACCCACTCCTTTAAATTATTTAAAACTGGCATGGCAGTCACTTCGTTCTCATTTATTCGTATTATATTAGATATTGAAATGTGATGTCACGAAACTTAGGACCCCTCCCACCCCTTGTCACACCATGTCACACTTTGTCGACCCCCTCCCCCCCCCCTTTACGTGTGACGTACTTTATGGATGGCCCCATAGGTATATTAAAGAAGTTGGCTTTGTGGTTAGCGATCTTGACTGTTAAACCTAAAGTCGTTCGTTTCCTACTCAAGACAAATATAGATGTGTGCAAGTGGTTATTGGACGTTATGGACGATCATTTGATATCTAGATTTAATTTACGTACCTATACTATGTATTTGTTTATAAATAAATAAATATATAAGTATGATTATTTGAAAACCGATAGGTTAAGAGCACGGTTGTGGGTGGTAGGATTGCGTTCTGATACTTAAGAGGGACTAAATTGTACTCCAAACAATCTTTTGCCCACGGCTCCGCCCGCGTATGTCTCGGTGATCTCAGTAAATAATAGCCTATAGGTTATTGTGATGTATTGATTTTATTACTTTAAAGTTCTACCTAAATAAATTCAGTAGGTTTTGCGGGGAAGTTTAACAAATTTTTATACACTCATAGAAACTTTCGCATGCCTATTATTAGTAGGATTTATATATAATGTCAATACGCCATACTTCCCTTGTTTATGTGTGTATATATATTTATATACATACCACAGCTTCAAAACACTTTCAAACCACTTTGTTTCTCCTGTCGATTTGTCCATCCAAAGGTTACCTTAAGAAGAAGGCAGGAAGAATTGCTTTCAACAATAAGGCCGCCCATTGTACATATCATTTTAAAACATTAACTGTAATGTGTATTCTATTTATACCTTCAGAGACAAAGGCATGGAAATATTAACGGAACATACATTTTACTCATCAGTAAATTCGATGTAGTTCAGCATCAATTATTAATACAGTAAAATAAATTACAGCTAAAAGTGTCTTCTTTGTTAGTAAATGCATCCCATTCATATTTACATCACCTACGTTTATCTCCAATTGCTGGAAATTATTTACAGCAAATATGAAACTAAATTTAATATAAACACGTACAAAGTCAACTCAATAACACGTTCCCGGAAATTTTAAAATGTAAACATTAAATACTGTGTTTACCTGCGTCAATACATAACTGTTTACAAATGAATCTTGTGTAAATTTTACATAATATACCATGTTAAAATGAACATAGAAATGAAATGCCTTGAAAATCTATTTTAACACAATTAAAATTAATAACATATTTCACGTACGGCCATTTGACCGTGACAGAATTTCACCTAGACAGAAAACCTTATACTTTTATGTATATACCTATATACAGCCGGCCAAAGAGCTCTTCCTGATGGAAAACATGAGCAGAACTCCTGAGTAGTGGTCATCATACTCATTGCGAATCCAGACAATGTAACAATGCAGAGTGGTGAACCACATTATGGCCGTATTGTGCATTATTGGGCCTCCAGTCACCACTACTCACACGACAGCATGAATGCTGTCATTTTAGGTTGATCTTCTGTGAGAGGGTAGTAGGGCTCAGGTCGTGTTGGTCGGCAAACCAATTGACCAACTGCTTAAATATATTTCGTCAAACATACATACCTGATTCAATGTATGTATAACGATATTTCCTCCCACTATGATCCCGGGTCCTTTAAACCGCCATAGGAAGCCATACTGCGTTGTCTGCTTTTGCAGTAAACATGGCCTCCACTATTGGATTCTACTTGAGATTTCTATCAGGCTGAGCAGTCATTTAGGGAGGCTATTCTTAAAAAAATATGACACAAATATTAACACCATGAAGGTTAAGCATTTAGGTTCACAAACCACTAGAGTAACAAACCCATCGTTATTTTTAGTCAAACACTTCTACATTTTGCTAATATAAATACATTGACGTTATGAAAATTGTATTCAATTAACCGATCATTATTATAATAGACTGAGAAAGAGAGAGAGAAATCGATTATTAAGAGTACTATATTTAGCGCTGCTCTGCCCACGCATAAATACATTTTCGTGGTAAAAAAAAACCTATGTATTTTGACTAGAATCAAAGTAACTCCATGTCAAATTTTATTAAAATCGGTAGCATGGTTTAGCTGTGAAAACGTAACAGACAGGTAGTCCAAGTTACTTTAGAATTTACAATATTAAAATATATTAAGATTATATTGATAACGCATACGAATATTCGAGTTTAAAACGTTCTCTGAAAGTTTAAGAGAGCAGACATATTTGTTCAGCTGGTGTCTGGTTTAAAAACTGTGTCCACATGCATAAATGTGAAAAGAAATGATGATTAATTACGAATAAAGACAGATGACAAATGGAACAGAGTCCACATGGAACATTTTAATTATTAAATAATATAATATTTGAAAATAATCTAACCTATCTATGGGCCCAATCTAAACAGAGCTTATACGAGTACTATGTGAACTAGACAACTAATATAAATGCATAATTCCTTTTTGTACATACATACATGTTATACATAAAAATACCCAAACTTCGAAACAAATATTTGCAGATCCCACAAACATTTGGTCCGACCCGCTTATCGAACCCGAGACCTCAAGCACAGCAGTCGCATACGCTACCATTGCACCACCTATACAGTATTTTGATCATAATTGTATCATTAAGTCATAATATCGGACTACCATGGCCCGACAATAATTATTGATTTATAGTTGTAGGTGTCCACTTACTATCAAGTGATCTTTCGTCTTGTTCACCTCCTACGCTATGCTAAATTATAATTTAAATTAATACAATGGTTGAGATACCTAAATTGCATTTATTGATTATATGTTAAGGTGTTCGGAAGAATTCTGAAGCATCCCGAAGTATTCTAAAATACCCGGATGATTTGCGATGAAATTGCTAAGCCAACCAACTGCGCTGCCAATTTACTACAATAATCGTTGGAATCACGGGGGGCGCAAAATTAAAAGTGCTCTAGGTTACTCCTCATACCATCAGCTATTTGACAAAGAAATTTCCGTTAAAATCGGTCCTGCCGTTCCAAAGATGTGTCGAAAGACAGAAAGCCGAAAATGTTTCAAAATCATTTTCTGATGTAAGTTCCGTTTAAACTGTCATATGAATTTAGTAAAAACCTGTTATCCTGAAACTACAAACAGACTCTTCAATTAATGTATTTGCATAGAAACAACCATTGAGATAGTGAAAATTCAATAAATTAATAAAATTGAGTTATAAATCTTAGGATTCTGAAATATCCTGATGTATCCTAACACATCTGAATGAATTACGATATCATTGGGACCGGTTTTTGAGGAGACTTGGGAGGGGAGGGGAAAAGTGTTCACATCCAGCAATGGATGTGGATATGATGACACATTACTTTCAAAATATGTACCTTTTGCTCGCAAAAAAGTACACTGTTATTGCTAGTAAATAAGATTGTCATAGATCATTCATATTGTCTACAATACGTTATTCTATTGAATTCAATAGCTGCAGATTCTGAAACGACATTATTTGTATTTACCGTACGGATAAAATGTAGATAAGCTCGCTCTTTGATACGAGACATGCTGATTAAGTGGGGAGACGTCTTTTTTTTTTATTTTATATCAAGACGTGAAGCAATAACTTCATACCCGGGTCTCTTTACAAAACATATGCGAACAGAGGAGTATGGACACAGTTAAACGTTTATATGAAGAAGGAGTGTAGAAAAAATAAAATAATCAAAGAAGTATGGTCGAATTTTGACCACAAGGCGACGACTAGTTTATATTAAATTTTTACCGACTTTAAAAAAGGAGGAGGTTTTCATTACGTCTGTATTTTTTTCTTTTTATGTTTGTTACCTCATAACTTTTGACTGGGTGAACAATTTTGATGATTCTTTTTTTAATTGAAAGCTGGTGGTTCCCGTGTGGTCCTATTTGAATTTAGTCCAGTTCTTGAAGTCGGTTTCTTTTTTGTTAAAATTTGTGATTATTTATTTACTTGTGTTTTCTGTATGTACTAAATTTAAATAATAACTAGTAAACATTGCCTTTTTTGTTACCAGTGATAGTAGAAAAAGAGAATTGATTTTATATTTTATCGAGTCTGAATAAAAAAAATGTGTTTCTTCTACTTATTTAAAAAAAAGTGCCAAACAAACAACTGTCTCGGTGGCGCAGTGGTAGAGTATGCGACTGCTGTGCTTGAGGTCTCGGTTTCGATTCCCGGGTTGGACCAAATGTTTGTATGATCTGCAAATATTTAATTTGGAGTTTTGGTGTTTGGTATAATATGTATGTATTTACAAAAATAAGTATTGTATGTAATAATATCAGTTGTCTAGTACCCATAGTACAAGATCTGCTTAGTTTGGGACTATATGGCGCTGTGTGTTGTATAAATGTGAGAAAATATACATAATATATAAATGTTAAGATCGGTAATGCATAACTATTAACTTATTTATTTTATTTTTTGTATGTTTCACAAACCAATCGGCATTGAGTTATTTAAATTGATATGTTAAATTCTTAATGACAGGAATCACTGAAAATATTAGTTTCAGGAGACATACATATAACTAACGTGAGTCAACAACATCCTGAAACTAAACCACTGCTAGGCCATAGGCGAGAGGCCAATGTCAAGAAATTATTTTTTGGCTTACTATAATTATGGCTAGGGGAGCGTTCAAGTATTACGTAACGCAATTTGGGGGGGAGGGGGGTCTCGTAAAACGTTACGATGCGTTACAGTGGCGGTTATTTTAAGAGTTTATTAGCAAAAACTAAGGAGAAAAACAATTGTGTGTATTGTAAGCCAAAAATTTATAAAATATAAACATGACACTTGAGTGTTACGTAGCGTTTAGATAGGGGTGGTCGAACAGAAAAACGTTTCGATGCGTTACAGGGGGGAGGGGGGTTCAAAAATCTTCAAAATTTGCGTTACGTAATACTTGAACGCTCCCTAGAGACAAGATGATAGAAATTCCATTGTCCTGCGTAGTTAGCTCCCTTGGCCGGCTCTTTTTTTTTTTTTTTTTATTGTATAGTGGGCAAACGAGCAGACGTATCACCTGATGGTAAGCGATTACCGCCGCCCATGGATACCCGCAACACCAAAGGCGTCACAAGTGCGTTGCCGACCTTTGGGGGGATGGGAAAGGGGATGGGGGAGGGGTTGGGGTATGGGCCTCCGGTATCCTCACTCACTCGGTGAAACACAGCGCAAGCGCTATTTCACACCGGTTTTCTGTGAGGCCGTGGTATCACTCCGGTCGAGCCGACCCATTCACGCCGAAGCATAGCTCTCACAACACCGATGGTATAAATAAGGATAGTAACACTATATTCTTAATCCGTACTTAAACTAAACAACACTGGAATAAACCTTTAATATTTTAAAAAGCCAATTCCATACTTACTAAAATCAAATTCCATACTTACATTGTCGTTCGAGTTGGAGGACTAAGTCAACGCTATTATTTCGAGTAGTCTAAACATCCTGCAACGTTCTAACTTCATCCCTATCATACTAGGAACTCGTTAATGATGACAGACATCTGGGATTGTATCTTTTTTTTTTTTTTTTTTTTTTTTTTTTATTGAACAGTGGGCAAACGAGCAGACGTATCACCTGATGACCAACCGTGCAGGCCAAGAATGGTGGTCACCATAATCATTGCAAATGCAGACAATGCAACAATGCAGCATGGTGACCCACACTATATCGAGCTACTGAGTCATTACTCGTAGTATAGTATATATACAATATGTTATTTGGATTTATTAGATTTTTTAAATTTAATCACCTTTTTTTTTTCAAGACACTCCCGCATTTGGAATTTACATCCCGTGTCGCGGGAATTTTATCAACATACATGAATCGGACACAAAGAACACCCAGACTCGGAACAACAATTTGGTACAAAGTATTGTCCCATATGGGATTTGAAACCACAACAGTTGGCGTAGTAGAAAGCAGCGTAGCGACCACTTAAACCACTAGGTCAAACGAGTGAAATATTAATTCCAAGCGGGTTTAATAAACCCCATTTATTTTGTTATGAAATTCAGTTTTTGAATAATATTAAAGCTAGCCCGAAATACACAATCTTGATTAAATTTTAATTTCATTAATGCACAATTGATTATTATTTCACCTTTTAAACGGTTTTATTTTTCAATCGCCTAAATTCAATAAGAATCGCTGGGGATGCCGTGTCGCGGTGGACTTTACAATCATATATGTAATGGGCACAAAGAACACCCAGACTCAGAACAACAATTTGTGGATCACAGAAAGTGGTATCCCATGTAGGATTTGAACTGTATAAACCACTAGGCCAACTAGCAGTCAATGATTCACAGAAATAAATCCAATTATCGTGTTGTTATTATGTCTAAGTCGTTAGATGAAACACATATGTTGAGATTGTAGTGTGCGTGAAACTTAACGTCATGAGATTTAAAGTCAACGACCTGCTGGAAAATTATTGATAAGAGATTTCCTTATCGCTACACTACATAACGGTTTGAATCTATCTTTCTAATAAATAACCCACACATTCTGTCGTAATTGTTAAACAAACTTACCTAATTTAAAGAATTTGATTCTTTATTTCGTAATAGGGATGGTTGTTTTTCGATTGTACGTGTGATGGGACAGATTTACTGGTAATTGCAGTTAGATAAATATCATTTTATTAGTTCGTGCTAATTTGTTGGTAAAATATTTTCTGAGGCTTTGATAAAATTCGAAGCTTTTAGCATCTGTGAGTCCGATTTAGAATTTGTTCAAGAAAATTTATTGAAACGAAGAAGGATTAAAAACTTAATTGTTTATTATATTATTGTATACTTAATTAATACGAGGTTTTTACTTTATTCATAGCTACTGCGAGTAACGCCTCGGCCGGGACCTTTAAGTAAAAATAAAAATAGCCCAACTTACTTCTTACATTATCAGCTCTCTGCCAGTGACAGTGGCGGTACAGCCGTTCCAGACGTTGGCCGGAACAAACAGACAGACAGTTTTTATTTGATGTGGGTACCGTATATTCTTAAATTTGAAATTACATTGTTTTAATTTTAACTAGCCTATATATCTATAACAAAATTTACTATAGAATTTAAAACATAGAACGTATAGTGACGTCATATCTTATTAATGTCCATAGATAAGATTAAATACGGCTCTAGGCGCCACTCTGTTTTTGTCTATGGCTATATCTTAAAAGTGATTCTGTTATCTGTTGCTGTTCCATATCTAGTCGTATAACTTGTGACATATTTGTAATGCTAGGTTTTGCCGCGGTTTTCGCTACAACAACAACCGTGGAACAAAGCTAGTCTAAAAATGTAGCCAAATTTACTTCTTATATCACCAGTACAGCCATTCCAGAGATTAGCCGCCTCGCCTCTCTGCCTCGCACTTCAAAACTGTGGAATCTGTCGCCTGCGGTATTCCCGGACCAATACGAACTTCAAACCTTCAAGAAAAGAGTATTCCTTCTTAAAAGGCGATACGAGTACGTCTGCTTTTTCGTCCCCTATTCAATAAAAAAAACAGAAATGATAGAATCTATATGTGTATACGCCTGATGGTAAGCGATTACCGAAGAATATAGTATTGTTATATAGAGAATATAGTATAAGTTATCGGAGAATGTAATACTAGTACTAGAATTAAGCAAATTAGATCGTATATTTTTATTAAATTATAACGTTTGAATTCAAAACAAAAACCAGTGTATTTAAAACTTTTTATCGCTGTTTCTTATTAATTATGACCCCGCCAAATCCGCGTTCGTCTTTATCGGGGTTATCTCAGTTATAGCAAGTTATACCTACTTGGCGTTACTAACTCTCCTTCTTTAAATAACGTTCACGAAATAAATTTGACATAACAAGATAAAAAAGACAATCACTACATAAAATCGGATGTATAATTTTAAAGTCAGTAAATTAGAAAACAATACCTGATCTCAGCATGATCATAAACAACCTCTAACAGTCCACTACTGGACATATACCTCTACTGTCGGCCTTAGTTCAGCGGTCAGTGATTCTTAACACGAAGCTAGAGGTCAATTCTTACTCAGAACAAAATGGTTGTGTGATGTAATGGTTACAAAAGGACAATCTGTGCTTTTGTGTTTTAGTTGGAAGCAGACGACCTATTGTATCAAATTATTATAAAACTAGCTGAACCCCGCGGTGCTACCCGCGGTACGATGATAACTGCGGGCAACGCCGCGAGGCGAAGCTATATCTTTATAAATAGTAGCCTATGTGTTATTCTGATGTATAAGCTATATTGTGGTAAAGTTTCATTCAAATCCATTCAGTAGTTTTTACGTGAAAGAGTAACAAACATCCATACATACATACATCCATACTTACAAACTTTCGCCTTTATAATAGTAGTAGGATATGTTTAGAGTTAAAATAGCGTCAACATAAATCACACTAATACACAACTGCACAAAAACAAATAAATTTGGTAACAAAAAATAATTTTTAACAAAAAAAAACTGACTTCAAACAGTAAACTAAAAAGTAAAAAATAAATTTACTTCGCACAAAGTGATACGTATTTTCATTTAGTTAAATAGAAATCATTAAATATTGTTTTCATAATTTTGAATTCGGTGCTAAGTAAAACAATAACTGTGTATATATATTATCAATCTTTTAAGTGATTTTGGTTTCATACTTCCTTATTATCCTTGTTTCGCTAACAGATTTCGTGATTTCTTTTAATTTAATACGTTCCTGTTATTATAAGTATTTGTAGTACTTTCAAATTAAGTACCTTTTTCAAATTAAGAAGTTATCCACGAACAAACATAAAAAAGCATATATACGGTCGAATTGAGTAACCTCCTCCTTTTTTTAAGACGGTTAAAAACTAGCAAATCAAACCAGTGATCACAAGATCGATTAAAAAAAGATTCAATAATGTCCAAAGTCTTAGAAGCATTTTTTGTTTAAGTATTAGCTGCCAATATAACTCTACTCTGTCTGATGGAAAACAAGGGAGGTGGTCACCATCCTCATTGCAAATGTGGACAATGCAGCACGGTAAACACACTGCGACAGGCAACTGAGATTTTCCCGCAGCTTATAGGACCCGGGATAGTAGGAGAGAAACGCGTGCGCTGTTATATAAAAATATATGTTAAAAAGTCATCTTATAGAATATTCAACCGGTTTTTATTATAATCGTATTCTCTAGTAATCAATATAAATATAATCAGAATATATTTAGGTCACTTCCCGTTAAAACTATACCGAGCGAAAGGTCAAGAATGCACGATGTTTTTAAATCATGTAAGATAAGGACAGTCTTGCGCAAGTGTAAATGTATGCCAAAATTCAATATTATATTGTTTAACTTAAAATGCATCGTAAAGATAATAATATCGGTTATGATTTTTAAGTACGAACGTAATTAAATATATCAAGTAAGCATCGTACGATCGACGTAGGAATTCACTAAATGCTGATTCGGAAATTTCAATGCACTTGGCAACGAGACTATTATTTATACACGTAGACAAAATAACGCATTGTATTATAAATTTTATATGCTGATGCCTAAAATATAAATGTACTAGTAATGTTCTTAGAAATTATAAAAAATAAGAAGCAAAGGTCATCATCTAATGTTTACCTTCCCACCAGAAATATAAGGTGCACCTTATTTTTAATATTTTTTTAAATTAAAACCAAAATCTATCTTAACAGTAAAAAAAGTAAATTACTGCTATTTTTTTTATAAAAATATAATAGTCCCCCCCTTTATGATAGGGTCACTAGTGTCAAGCTGGCCCTTGCTTTAACTTATAATATTAAAGCTTCAGACACATCACTATATACTTTTTTACATAACATGAATTCAATAAAGTGTAAATTGTATACTTGTCTTGCCATAAATATTATTATATTGGTTATTAAACATGATGCTGTTAAGAGGCTTAACTACTTTCTCAAGAAAGGTATTTTGATACACTACCTTAGTCCTTAGTCATCTTTTAAAATATGCGATATGGTTCTAGGCGCTGTCTTCATCTTTTAATCTAAGGATTTCTTCGAATTCTTTCCCTTACTGCTTTGATCGTCTTTTTCGTACGAACACTACGTGGACGGCCAGAACTTTTTTGGTCACAAACAGAGGATGTTTTATTGTACCTATCAATAGCCAAGCGTATGGAGGATTTTATAAATTGTATTTGGCTTTATACCTACTTACTTTATGTAATGCAATCACAGCGATCCGGTTCTCTCTATCACCCCATTTCATTTTAATATCACAAAATATTTCACAATAAATTGGCGCGAAATCAATAAAAATACACAATGAACAATCGTATAAAAATAATAGATTCCAAATTCAAAAGTAATATTTAGTTTATTTTTAATTGTAACAGTATTTATGGCTAGGCTTAGTATAGGTATTTGTGTATAATCGAATTTAAAACATACCTACATATTAAGCATAAAAATTACACTCTTGGCTTAGTGTTGCACAACGAAAACGAGTAAATGCGTAAAACAAATTCGTCATCGCCTTCTGAACGAGTATCTAGCCTAGCAGTTGTCTTGGGTAGGAAGTCCGTACTTATCCGCTGCCACCAATTAACACACTTTGACCATTTAATAAAAAGTATCCTATGTCACTTCTAATACTTCCAAGAATATGAGTCGAAAGTTTCATGATAATCGGTCCAGTAGTTTTTGCGTGAAAACGTAACAAAGAAATTTACATTCATATTTAAATGTACTAATTCTTGAAAGAAATGGCGCCAGGTGCGATTTAGGTTTGTATAATGATGGCCGTAGTAACTTTTCATTTTTTGTCTGTCAATTTTATTGACGATAAGCCAGTACGGCCAACTAACTAACTTCGGTTTCGGCGCCCGGCCAGCAAAAAACGGGACAAAACATGTCCCGCGCGAGTCATTAAAATTTTGACGTCTGGCAACACTGATCACCAACTATTAGGCCAATAGGTCGATCAAAATCTTTTCATAGTATAGTGTCTCAATAAGAGTGCATTTTTTGAAATTTAGTGGTATTGTTTCTTTGAGCTTGTGGCAACTCTGAAATTTATCAAGTGTAACATATTTTTATTCCGTTTATTAAAACCCTTTATATAAAACAAATCACAAATTTAAACAAAAAAAAACGACTTCAAGAACTAAACCAAATTGAAATGGCACCACATGGGAAGCACTAGCTTTCAAATAATAAAAGACTCATCAAAATCGTTTTACCCAGTCGGAAAATTATGAGGTAAGAAACATAAAAAAAAAAACAAATATACAGTCGAATTGATAATCTCCACCTTCTTTGAAGTCAGCTAAAAATGAAGTCGCTTCCTTTTTCTGTTCGCTGAGATTTTTTAAATTACTCAATGGATTTTAATGCAGTTTTCAACATAGAATGTTTATATGTGTAGTAATGATCAACAACCCACAACGTCCCACCGTTGGTCTCTTCTTAGGAGAGGGTTATGGCCATACGTTCCCACACTGGCCAAGTGCAGGTTGGAGACGGGCAAGACAACGTTGTGGCTACGTAATCTTGCCGTTGGATGTTTTAAACCGCCCAAAACCCTGTTTTACGACTGTTATATTATGATAACAACCAGGACCGACTGCTTAACATGACCTCCGAATCACGGAGAAGCTGGTGGTATGGTACTGACCGAGCCGTCGTTGCTTACCCTCGGTGATTGTTTCTAATCATCGAGTGCAAATGGGCTATGAGCGAAACGTGTAGTAATACATGCACGTTATAATCCAAGAGTTTCAAAGCCAGGCTGGGTCGTTAGTTGAAAATACGACACTTGAATTCTTATCTGCCTACTGGTCTTTATGAGTTCGCGAAACATGAGGTCACCGAGAAGTATACTGCTCCAAAGGTTATCCGTCCAAGTTATCATTAATATAAATTAATTATACTATTTCTGTAACTGCAGATAATTATTAAATAAAAAATAAATATATTTCGTGATTTCTTTCCTCGCTTCTTTTATCTGTCTGCGACTTATAAGTAGTTTATCAATATGACCCTAGGTATAACGGCTTGCACAATACATGAAATTATGATAACCTACTCAGTTTTGGTATGAAATGATGGAACAATACTAATTATACCTAAAGCTATGTCTAAAGAAACTACACGGCTGGGTGTTATTACTTTGTCAAATGTAAAACTGCAACTAAATCAAGAACAAAGATAATAAAAGAGAACAGCAATGGATTACAAAGTAATGATGATGGATTCAAGAACAGGTGATAGTTTTCGGAGGTAGTTTCTCCTCTCAACTAGGACCGAAACTCTTTTTAGTTTCTCCTCTCAACTAGGAGCGAAACTCTTTTTAGTTTCTCCTCTCAACTAGGACCGAAACCCTTTTTAGTTTCTCCTCTCAACTAGGACCGAAACCCTTTTTAGTTTCTCCTCTCAACTAGGACCGAAACCCTTTTTAGTTTCTCCTCTCAACTAGGACCGAATCTCTTTTTTCTTATTCCCACTTTTTAAGATCCTTGGTGGAGGTATGTTTTCAAGAAATGCAATAAAACTTTTGGTTTTATTCGTTTAGTAACTCTGTATATTGTCAGTTCAGTTGAAGTTCCGTGAAAATCGATATAATTGATTTTATAGTCTTTAAAAAAACTGTATTTACAAATAGACACTAGAATTTTACTCACTTGCATATAATGTACCTGTTTAGATATTTGCTAAGAAAAGAAACATTAAGTATTTCTCTACCACAATAGTTCCGTTATGATAGAAATTGTTACTGGGTGTTTGAGAAAGTGTGAGGAATTATGATAACAACGTAGTGATAACGCCTTCGACCTACATCTTGCATTTTGTTGCCCAACCTGGAGGAGACGCGGCGATGTGCATGTAGTGCATACTAACATGCACGTTATTGCTACAAGCATAGAATTGAAAATAGCTAGTTCAAGTGCGAGACGCCGCTTCTCTTGTTTGGGACAAGTATGAAACCTGATTGTGCTTCATTTTCTTGAAAACAAGTGCCTTCTTGCGAGTGTGTACCAGACGGAAAAAATAACGCGGGTTGTTTTTAAACGTTGGAGGAAGTGGTGAAACTAAATTAAGATGAAGTTCCGCCGTTTAAAGTAAAAACATGTACTTTTTTTTGTTAACACTATTTAATAAGAATTACCTACATACACTCATGTACGAGTATGTTGGGAACATCGATAGTTATCTAATAAATTCGTAAATATTTCTGTATGTCTGTGTGTTAATAACTGTCTATCTGCACTGTCTATCTTACAGCTTTCATCGCTGCACCGATTTCAATGAAACTTGGCATAGAGATACTTTAGTTATTTAGGAAAGACATAGGCTACCGACTAACACGCTGGCCGCTGCAAAAACTAGTAAATATATTGTTTACGATCGTTATTAATTTCGTCGATTTCATTAATTATTATTATTGCTTCGTATTTTTAACTTAAGAAACGACGAACTGCCATACTTGACACTCACACATAATGTCATCATCAACAGCCCATAATGGCCCTCTGCTGGGCTCGATTCTCCTCTGAGGAGAGGGATAAGGTCATACGTCCCCACACTGGCCGAGTGCGGGTTGGGGACTGGGGAGACAACGTAATCTAGCCGTTGGATGTTTTTAAGCTGCCCAAAGGCCTTTAGGCTTTCACAACTGTTATCCTATGATAACAACCGGGACCGACTGACCGACGACCGACATGACTTCCCAATCACAGAGACGCTCATAGTATCGTGCTACTAGCAATCACACATCCAGGTACTGACCGCACCATCGTTGCTTAACCTTGCTGATTGTTTGTTTTGACCGAGTGCATGAGCAATGGGCTATGAGCGCTCAAATAATGAAGCTTTTATTCGTAACTTCGAGACTTCGAAATTGGTTAAGTAGATCCTGAAATTATCGCCTACAACCTCACAAAATGTACTTTTTCTTTTTCTTAATTATTACCAAGATTAGGGATCGGCTACTAGTTCAACCGGTTTTATTTTCCTCACAAACTTTACTTCTTAATAATATTAGTACTTATAAATATAATAGAATCTGTGTTTGCATTTTTCCCTGCGTTTAGTACATACACTACGTAAATCCTTATCAGTGATTGATAATCGATGTATGGAGCACGCTTGACATCGATCTTGTAAGGTTTGTAATGGCTTTTCTGGTGTATACAAATTTATGGTGAATTAATCAGTATTTTTAATGATACACATAAGTAGAAGCAAATTAAGTGATTCAGGCATCATCACCTCGCCTGATCGGAGGTTCTTCCCTTTGCGTTGGAGGGACAGGTGTCATCTGTTCCTCCACATAGGCCCAAATCTTCTTGCTGTAGAAGACGTATGTTCAGCAGTGACTATTAATGAATTCGCCGTCCACTGCTGAACGAATGTCCCCTAGTCTTAAAACTAATAACGCTTAAAATTAAGCTAAATTACCTATCTCTGATAAAAGAACACAACTTAATATCAAATACCTGACTATAAATCATAATATCGTCTACATCCCATTATCATAGAAAATCATAGAATCACAAAACGATTAGATTACGTCTGCGCATTACAAATTTCAACCACCTTACAGCTCTAAAACTTGTCATGTCTATTTTAAACAGCATTATGTTAAGAACATTAGGCTATATATAGTTTCATAAACAACTCATTATATTAATAAATCATAACAGTTACAAAGAGAGCCCTTTTTTTAACATCTTAGTTAAACAACTCACGCGCTCATCATGCCTAAAACGCCAGGGTTTTTGTATGGTGTTCATCCTGCAACATGTCTAAGATACAAACAGTTGTTATTATTTTTATTATTACTATACAATGTATTGTATTCAAATTTTATGTATAATTAATATTGGTTGAAACTTTATTAAGCATAGACATAATCTTATGTATTCATCATTGTTATACTACATTTAAAGTCTATCAACATAGGCTTCTTAGAAATGGCCTACTAAACCGTAGGCTTAGCATAATATGCGACCCACCCTGGACGGCACTTCATCACAATTAATAATAAAAATATTTCAACAATTTCATATTTTTATCGTAACTACAAATTCGGACCGATTGAAAGGAGCACGGTAGTTTTCATTTCTTATTCTGTGACGAATTCGGGGAATCCCCTTTGAATTTTCATGTTTCAAAAAATATACTCGTAACATTCGAAATTCAAATATTTATGGGCAGCTTGACGCTAAACTTTCAATGTGAACCATGTAGATATTGTTTGTGCAATGAAAGACTTTGCGTTTAAAAAAGTAGACATATAAATTTTAAATTAAAGACGGAGTTTTGGTTTTTATTCTCAGAACTACTTATATTATATTTTATTAAAAAACATATATTAAATAATAATACCTACAGTTCTAGTTTTTATTAAAAAATAATTGGCGTCTTACATTCAATTCAATTGTCAAGTTGTACCCATGTATTTAGTGGTTGAATTAAAATATTTAAGTATTGATAAACGTGATTGTAAAACTCACATAAACTTTTATCTAAACTGTGGAAAATAGCAAAACTGTGGAATGAGCTGTCGCTTGCGGTGTTCCCGGACCAATACGACCTTCAAACCTTCAAGAAAAGAGCGTACTACTTCTTATAAGGCCGGCAACGCACTTGTAACGCCTCTGGTGTTGCGGGTGTCCATTGGCGGCGGTAATCGCTTACCATCAGGCGATACGTCTGCTCGTTTGCCCGCTACATAATCAATAAAATAATAATAATAAATACTGTATAATGCAAAACAATGATGAATGTTCTTGCCGAAAAGTATTGGCACAAATAATTTTAGATGTTGGTCCGGCCGTCTATTAAAACTAGCCGAATTTGTATTAGAAACTTATATAGATGTGGTGATGGTTTATTTTATTGCCTTACTTAGCATAAGACGATCGTGGATGAGATGTCTCGTGTTGATTGTCGTGAATTATAAGGCCTATGTTAACTATAATATTATAAATGTATAGTTTGGTTTGGTTTTACCGGGCTGTTTTCGCACTTAGCCTCTTGATTGGGCGATTGAACGTGGGCTTTGTCATCTTACACCAGCTATCGTAGATCATCCCAGAAGCTTAGCAGCCTTTTCAGGTAGCTACATGTTACCGGGATTGATGATGATTGGAGGATGTCGGCCCGTTGATCTGCCACTCTTCTATATTCTGTAAGAACGTGCTATGGCGTTTCTTCTGCCTCCATGCATTCCCTGAACAGAGGGTGCACCCTGAGCAAGGTATAGTAAATAGGTGCTTATTTAAGGGACAATGTCCAGTTAGGATACCTGTGACCACCATGATATCGTCCCTTTTCAGTCGGACTATAAATACCTAGTATATTAACAGATTTAAAATGGTTGGATCTTAAAATAGTCGAATTCACATTGACATGTTGCATGAATAAGACATGCCTTCCATTAATAAAGAATGTATTGTTTTCCTAAGAATGTTTTGTGTAATAATAATTTTTAGAGAAGTTATAATGAACATGAAATCCTCCCCTATATATCCGAATAAAAATTAAGCTTGAAAACAAATTAATGAGGTAAGAGCTCAATATGGATAACAATCTTGCAGAGCAGCGCAGCAAACTATAAAATGGGCTATACTCTCAATATTATGGATTTTGTGTAAAGCTTCATTATTTTACTTTGAATTTTAAAATGAAGAGAAGTTGATAGTTTTGCCTAGACGATTTTTAATGGCTCACTGGTTTACTAGAGTAAAAAATATAGTCATTAGGACAATATACTTTTTTTTTTGAATAGGGTCAAACTAGGAGACGCGTGATACGTCTGATGGTAAGCGATTACCGCCGCCCATGGACACCCGCAACACCAAAAGCGTCACAAGTGCGTTGCCGACCTTTGAGGGATGGGGAGAGGGAATGCGGGGAGGGGTTGGGGTATGGGCCTCCGGTATCCTCACTCACTCGGTTAAACACAGCTTTTCTGTGAGGCCGTGGTATCACACGAAGCGTGGCTCTCCCACGGAAAATAATTATTGTTCTGTTTTCGGTTCCGATTGTCATTTTTCTGTTTACTATTCAGGTATGTATTCAAGAAAACTTTCAATCTGAAACAAATAATGATTTACTAAAACAGTTCATATAAATGATTTAACAGAATAAGAAGTAAACAAATCAACACAACAAATACATAACGAATTAGAAGCTCCTTTTTTAAATTCATTGAAATTGTTCACACTGTACTATATTATGGTTGTCGAAAATCGTTATTAGAACACTGAATGTGTCGATAGATACATTTAAAAGTATGACGGCACAGCAAGCTACAAAGACCAAATTACTGTGTTATTTCATGTATTTTTTGTTTGCTAACATGATTGTGAGCTGCTGATTGTTTTCATGGAACTTTGACACTTACGTAATGAGTTTTTATGTCATGCATTCTGTAAGAAATCTTAGACCTTGTGTGTGTCATTTGTTGTATGTTTGGATGGTGTCAGTTGATATATTGACCCTTTTATTTTTGAATATGTTGTCATTCTGCTCAGGGTTACTTTATGCCACAGTTAAATAGATGTTTATACTTATAAAGCGATATATCTTTACATAACAAGAAATGAAGTCACTTTCGCTGTTTGCTTAGATCTTTTGAAATACGGATTTTAATGCAGATTTCATCAATATATAGAGCGATTTAAAAGGAAGGTTTATATATAAATAAATATTTCAGACATCTATCACATAACGCCATCTAGTCCCAAGCTAAGCAGAGCTTGTGTTATGGATACTAGACAACTGATATAAATACATATACATTATTTTTTTTAATTTTGAAACTTCGAAACAAATATTTGTAGATCACACAAACATTTGGTCCGACCTAGGATTTGAACCCGAGACCTCAAGCACAGCAGTCGCATTCACTACCTCTGCGCCACCGAGGCAGTCAGATATATGTTGTACATGTACATTATAGTAGACGAAATCTGAGAATTTTGAAGACTTCCATGCGAAGCCGTGTCCGGTCGCTTGTTTATTATATATTTAAGTATGCATGTGGTTCATGATAGTAGAGTAGGTAGTTACGGTATAGTACTATAAGATAGAACGTAATTAGAAAACTAAAAAAATCTAGGGCATGACTTCATTACAACGCTTAGTAACGTGGTTAAAACATAATAAACATTTACAAGAGAAAAGAGGTGTAAGCATAAAAAGAAATTCGACGCGAAACACTTGCATTTTCTTAGCAAAGCTTTGTCTGCCATGGCTGAGGATTGGTTTAAATGGGTTTACGAAGCGTGACCTTTTAAAATTAATTGGCATTATGTTACCTGCGGTACAACTACAACCGCTGGGCGAGTGCGAGTTGTACTCACACACCGAGGGTTCCGTACAAATCTGTAGGTATTTATATGATGGAACTAAAAAAATATACTTTTCGAAATTTTTCCTTTGCAAATTGCAGGATAAACGACTGTATCTTTTGATTATGTTGGCTCAGAAGTTTGGTTTTTTGACAGCTGCAAGGGACATTAGATCTGAGTTTTTGACATGAATTTCATCTTGATACCTTCCGTTCGCGTTCCTTAGTATCGTGTTTGCTTTCATAGTGCATTTAGTGAAATGCTGTTAATTTGAAATCACAGACAGACACTTCAATTTTATTTATTGGTATAGATTGCACTTAGGAGGAAAACGCCTACTAACAAAGATCATGAGCTTAGCCATTTGAAATTCTATATTAGTCTTGTTACTAAAATTAACCTGATTTCCTTGTGATTAGTGCACTCTAGGCTATTTGCTTATCGTTCATACAATATTAAAGTTTTTCAAGGGCACTCCATTGTGGACTGTCGTCGCACTTACGAAGTCTTATTTTACTTTGATAGAACTAGAATTTACATTAAAGGTTGTCAAATTTAAAACAGGCTCGGTGTTATAATTATTCCTAATTGTAGTGTAAGAAGGTCCGTGAGTAATGACCTAATAGATATGAGTACATGAAGGTTGCATATTTGTCTCGGGCACAAACTCGTATGACGCGCAGAGACTAAAGAGGAGTCAATGGCAGTTTATGGCGGGAAAAGAGATTAAAATGCGTGCATGAGTGTGTGTCTGTGTATGTGCAAAGGTATAAAATAAATAAATAGACAAAGAGTACATTCTACGAATTATGAATGACACTAGATGGGGTCGTGGCTAAGTGGTAGTCAGGTCTGCCTTAGATAGTTCATTAAACTGTCACGTCGGTTTCAGTTGCCATACGAGCTTCTTTGGCAAAAATATTTGGAACCCTAAGAAGTCCCACACTAAGTTTTTCTACAGAATTTCTACATCGGTTGTGAGTGTGTGTTCTGATGGCAGTCACTCCACATAAACAATCGAAGTTCAGCTGTATCAAAGTAGACTTAAAATCCATCCCAACTTAGTTTCAGAAACCGACTCGAAGAAAAATATAATTACATAAAAATAGTAGGTATATTACACGTACAATGTACATACATACATAGATGTATCTTTAATTTTTCTTGTAAAGATAATCCTTAACAAATGCAAATTTAATGTTACCTAATTGTGTCAAATATTAAATCATTTAATGTTTCATTGACGATGTTAAGGAGCAAATATTTTCGGTGTAGGTAATCACAATGATGCGATTAATACTTTGAAATCTCGCGTGACACTTTAGGTTTGTCATCTTTTACTTAAATACGTAATAATAAACTTCATTGACATTTCAATAATTTTATTATTATATGAGCTCTTTGGTTCGAGGCTTAAGTCTTATAAGCTATTTAAAAATATTATTATTAATTTATCGGTTTTTTACTCTTTTTATTATAACATCAAACATATATTTCTAGATTTCCCAATAAAACTCACAGAGTTCAATAGACCCTCAAGTCGTTTTTATCGTAATCTTACCAATAGACTTAATTCAATTTTGTTTTGTGGTGGTGGTAGTAGAACTTTTTTTTTAGTTTGGCCCTGCCGAAATTACTCTACTCTGCCTGAATGAAAGCATAAGCAGAATCCAAGAGTGGTGGTCACCATACTTATTGCGAATGCAGACAATGCAGAAATGCAGCATGGTGACCCACACCATGGTGGCCTAGTGATGCTTCTGCATCATTGGGCCTTCGGTCTCGCACTCACTAATGAACCATGACAGCACGAACGCTGTCATTTGTAGGGTAGTACCGCCCAGGTTGAGCCGACTTTGAATTATTAACCGATTTAAGTCCGACTTAAGAAATACAATGCAGACACAAAACTCATTTATAAATATACCATACAGTTTATATGTGTGTACCTATATGATTATATATTTATATTTCTATGATTAGAACAACAATCATTCGTTTTTAATTATATTATCGTCATAGCAATCATGGGGTTTTCAACTGGAGAATATTAACTTTTTAGATGTTATGCGTATCTTAATCTAAACTTCTTTAATAATATTATTAAGCTGAAGAGTTTGTTTGTTTGTTCGGTTAAAGGCACTGATGTCAGATGGGACTCCAGTATCCTCACTCACTCGAAAAACAGCGCCAGCGCTATTTCACATCGGTTTTCTGAGAGGTGGTCGAGACGGCCCATTCACGCCAAAGCTTGGTCTCCCACGGTAGCGTGGGTCAGCTTGTTGTTTATATATATATTGTTGCTGTTGTTTTGGAAAACAGGCAGGCACACACACAAGTCTACGCCAACTCTTTCATGTACTAGGTATATTCAAATCTTAAGATTCATCATTAACATTCAATTCAGTAATAGTAGTAGAATAGTAAGTTTTAATAATCGTCATAAATATTACCGGTGTTTGAAACATTTATTTAAATAACCGTAATATATACTAATTTATATCTATACTAATAATAAAGCTGAAGAGTTTGTTCGTTTGTTTGAACGCGCAAATCTCAGGAACCGCTTGTCCTATTTGAAAAATTCTTTCAGTGTTGGATAGTACATTTATCTAGGAAGGCTATATATCATCACGCTAATACTAATAGGAGCGGAGCACCAATGAAGAATGTTTCAAAAACGGGGGAAAAAAATATTACGCTACAGGCAATTGAAGACGCAAACGAGGTTGCATGGGTCAGCTAGTTGTGTTATTCTCGTAAGTCTAAATCAGAATATGACATCGTAGCCATGTTTTTAATAAATATTTAAGTTTTCTCACAAAGTTAAGAGTTTTACAATATTTATTTATGTTCAAAACATTTGAGTTATCGAGTTCTATCGTTACTAAAGTATGACATCATAACGAATTATTTCTTAGAAGTTTGTACAGAACGTAACTAGCAGTTACTGTTTGGATTTTAACAGTCAACTTCTATGTTAATACTCGTTTTTACTCACATTTAAATGAGGATAATATAGGCATAAAAATTGTACCTTAGCTTAGATTTTTGCCGGCCTTTTTTCTATTTAATAACACTTAAATTCTTTAATAAAAAAAATAACATTAATCTTATTTATAGGAATAACAACGATGTCTAAGTTTGTGAAACCTTCTGCGATCTGTTTTGTCTCGTTTTTACATAGCTACTAATTTATTCTACAAGTTTTATTACCAGTGTAATTAAATAATAGTCGTAATCCTCTTATTGGCCTCTATATAAGTTACTAGCTGTTTCCCGCGGTGTTACCCGATCGATATTGTAAAGCTACAACAGCAATTGCAGGTAACGACACGGAGCGAAGCTAGTTTAAAAAAGTAGCCAAAGTTATTCCTTATGTCATCTGCTATCTGTCAGTGAAAGTTCCATTAAAATCAGTCCAACCATTTCAGAGATTAGCCAGAAAAAACAGACGGACCAAAAATGAAAAAGATGTTTTTTTTATATAGGTAGTAGGTAACAGACACTTTAATTTTCTTTAATTGTGTAGTTTACATATACTTAGTGGGTAATATTTAACGATGCATGGACGCCTATCGGGTGTGATAATAAACCATTCGTCAAATTGACGATTCGCGGTTGTCCTCCTTGAACCGTCGATGAAGTCATGCTTCTGTATAGGTCACCATCGTTACGACTTTACAAGTGAAACCGCTGAAGATATTTAGGTATATGTCTTGTTTAATATCAACTCGGTTTAAGACGCCTTTCTTGGCTTTCTCTTTTCACTCTTAAGCCTTTACTTACCTACTTAACCATTAGTTGCGTAAAGCATATAGCTTTAATTGCTCTTTCTTTGACATAAAAATGGAAATCATGAAGCAACTTTGTTTAGAGGAAAGCCTCGGATTCTAAAGGACCCTATTTCAAGCAGTGGACTGAAGATGATGGCATAGAAAGATTTGTTGTTTGTACATAAGTATATACATATATATATAGTAAATAATAATAAATATTTGGAACATCTAACACACAACGTTGTTTAGTCACAAGCTAAGCAGTGCTTGTGTTAAGGGGTCTAAAACAACTGATACAAATACATAAATACTTGTTTTTTTTTTAAATACATACATATTATACATAAAAAACACCCAAACTCGGAAACAAACATTTGCAGATCATACAAACACATATAATATCATTTCATAATAATTATTTCGCGGAATAATTTTTCTGGTTAATATATAGCTTATGACACTCAATTAATGTGGCTTTCTATTGCTGCAAGAAGTTTCATAATCGGTTCAGTAGACATCACTACATAGTATAAAACAAAGTCGCCTTTTCTGTCCCTATATCCCTATGTGCGCTTAAATCTTTAAAACTACGCAACGGATTTTGATGCGGTTTTTTCCAATAGATAGAGTGATTCAAGAGGAAGGTTTATATGTATAATACATGCATCATATACTAAGGCAACATTGCTAATTTTAGAGGTTTCTATTTTATGCCCGTGCAAAGTCGGAGCGGGGCGCTATGTTTTTATATACAATGTTCATAGTTTTTCTGCAGTGTATTTAATTTAGTATCAGCATGGCACCCGTGCGAAGCCGGGGCGGGTCGCTAGTATTTTATAATATTTTAGGCATCGGACACACAACGCCATCTAGTTCCAAACTAAGCTTGTACTGGTACTATGCGACTAATATACAAAGAAAGCACTCAAACTTCGAAACAAATATTTGTAGTTCATACAAACATTTGGTCCAACATGGGAATCGAAGTCGAGATCTCAAGCAGCCGCATTCGCTGCGACTACGTCACCGAGGCAGTCACACACTTAACATCCTAACGCTATATTACAGCTATATCTTTATCGCACTGATAATAATATAATTTAGTAATATTCACGATATTTTCATTCAGATGTTAAAAGCAAGTAATACAGACTTGGCATTTCGAAACTTAGAAATGCCATATGGAGAATCAAACCCAAATAACCAGCTTCAGACATTTTCGTATACTATCTTAGATAAAATGTCTAAGATATGTCTCGTGTCACAGTGTTAGTTACTCTTTCAAAACGGCTGGACCGATTTTCATGAAATTTTATGAGCATTTTCTATATTTCATCTATCCCTAAATGTTAAGGGTATTTCACGACCAAATTTTTTTTTTATTTTAGCTTTTTTTTCTTTTTATGATACAGCATTAAAAAATACATACAAACCTGAATTTTCAACCCTCTAAGATCAACCCCTATTTTTCCATCGCGATTTTTATTGACCCACCCCTAAAATATACATTCCTTTTTATGGCAAAGCAACGTTAGTCGGGTCAGCTAGTCTTAATATACTCGTAAATAGACACGAAACTGAAAATGCATTTCGCTACCTGCTACTGTCTGTTCGTTGAAATGATTTTCTGGTTTTCTTAATTGGTAACTCGACCTGTTAATATAACATTCGCTTTTAACTTTAACTTTTATTGTATTTATTTAAGAAGTTATCTGCAGGATAACTACAGATTTCAGTTCCTCAAGTCAAGTGAACAGATACTAATATGTCTCATACACATATAATAAATAAATAAATATTCCGGACATCTAACACACAACGCCAACTAGCCCCTAGCTAAGCAGAGTTTGTGTTATGGGTAGTAGATGACTGATATAAATACTTATATACCTACTATTATTTTTTTTGTAAATACTCACATATTATACATAGAAAACACCCAAACATCTGATCATCATCATCATCAAACAAATCATACAAACATCTGGTCCGACCCGGAAATCGAACCCTAGACCTCAAGCTTAGCAGTCGCATACGCTACCACTGCGCCACCGAGGCAGTCTATTTCTCTATAACATCAACCTTAATCTGTTCTACGATGTTTTGTGGCCGACAACTATCGAAAACTTTACCAGGAACTGCTAAAATGATCCTTAATCTATTTCTGACATGTCTTAGTCTTGTAACCTTTTAATTTAACCGTCCAAGGGCCACATGTTCCAAACAAGACAAACAGTATACTCAGATGGAGTCGATATTGTTAAACTCGCCATAAATAAGACTCCCGACTCAGTATCTTCTTATATTATTCTCAACAATTTATATTAAGTACTATTTAGGTCAGTACAGATATTGTCTGCAATAAGTAACTAATAATTTATTTGGTCATGCAACTGTGACGGCTTGAGACTGATAATTATACGAAAATAATATCAATATATTGTGTGTTACATGTAGACTTTGCAAAATACGTAGCGTAAATGACACACACTCATGTTTAACTTTAATCTATACAATTTATATACATTTATATGTTTATAATTATTAAAATAACCGCTTTTCACTAAATGCATATATATAAACGGTACATGCATCAAAATATTTTTTTTTCAATTATTATCTGTCTGTCTGTCCGTTTGTTCCAGCTAATATCTGGAATGGCTGGACCTGAATATTTATTTATTGTGAAAGTAAATACACTGCTGATAACTGCATTAAAATCGGTTGAGTAGTTCAAGAGATGTAAGCGAACAGACAGCGGTTGCGACTGTATACTATAAATATTTGTTGTTTTTGAAAGTCGATGTAAAGATACGATATTTTTTGCCGCAACGTCAGAGGATATTCCGCGAACGTCAGTCAATACTGTTAAAGATCTCCTTTGAATATGTATTAAAGATTTGTATGACCTGATGTTGTATATTTTACATAATCGTATATGCAGTCGCAATGCATTTTAAATTATTTTTTTATTGTACATAACAACCAGTTGTTTGTCGGCATGGGTTTATACCTTTATATATATACTTATTATATAATTGAAATACTCTTATAAGTATTCCTTTAGTTAAACGGTTCTTAGTCACATTGCTGAGTTTGTGTATCGACGGCAGTAAACTTTATGTACCACTAATGTTGCTGAATCTTTTTGGTGTTTGCAAGAGCTACTTATTCTGTTCTTCTTATTGTGTGTTAGATAGGTATTATGGAATAAGGGGCATACGAGCAGACGTATCGCCTGTTGGTAAGCGATTATCACCGCCTATGGACACCCGCAACACTAGAGGAGTCACAAGTGCGCTGCCGGTCTTTGGGGAATGGGGAGGGGGAGGGGGAAGGGGTTGGGATATGGGCCTCCGGTATACTCACTAACTCTGTGAAACACAGCGCTAGCACTATTTCACACCGGTTTTCTGTGAGGCCGTGGTATCACTCCGGTCGAGCCGGCCCATTCATGACGAAGCGTGGCTCTTCCACGGGAAGAATTGTGTGTTAGATAGGTATTATTGAATAGGGGGCATACGAGCAGATGTATCGCCTGTTGGGCCTCCGGTATCCTCATTCACTCGGTGAAACACAGCGCTATTTCGCACCGGTTTTCTGTGAGGCCGTGGTATTACTCGGGCCCATTCAAGCCGAAACGTGGCTCTCCTTTGATAGTACCGACCTGTCTTGTTATGACTAGTACATGCAAGTGGATCTTATTGAGAACAGTCAATATAATGTAGGTACTTAAGTAAGTTTAAAACACCTTTTTGGTTTTATCTCAACAGCACGTATAAAGAACCTATAAAACAACCCCTTTTATATTAAAAGTGGTCTTTATAGCTTAACTATGTATCTGAAAATACTATAGTCACAGCTTCACTATCCACACTAGAATAGAATAGAATAGAAAACTCTTTATTTGTACACCGTTTAACAAATTCATAAGAGAGTACAGAGATGAATAATATTTATTGTAATGTTTAAAGGGGGGCCTTATTGCCAAAAGCAATCTCTTCCAGGCAACCTTAGAATGACAATAGGAACACTAATATTATAAATTCGAAAGAAACTCTGTCTGTTATGCTTTCACGGCCAAACCGCTGCACCGATTTCAATAAAATTTTGCATGGAGATACTTTGATTCTCGATTCAGGATATTGGCTACTCTTAACGACGTTATACACCAGGCCGGGCTGTGAACATAAGGTAGTTTACGTAAATCGATATAAATAAATAAAATTGAAGTGTCTGTTTGTAATTTTAAAATAACTGCTTTATATACGAGACATATACTAAAATAACATTTTTTCAATTTTTGTCTGGCTGTTTGTGCCGGCTAATCTCTATAAGGACTGGGCTGATTTTGATGTGACTTTCACTGGCAGATGGCTGATGTTTTAAGAAGTAATTTAGGTTAGCGTTACCCACGATATAACAAAAACCGCTGGTAACACCCGCGGGGTTCAGCTAGTTTAAAATAAAGTATTTAATAAACAGATCTATAAAAATATATAAATATTCATCGCTGTAGCAGTAAAAATTAATAAAATTTTCAGCTTCAATTTATGGCTGATTAATGAACATATTGTTTGGGAGATATTTCATCCGGAAAAGTTACCGTCCATCCGAATTGTTAAATGTTATTCGCAATGTCCTCTATAGAAATGTAAGTGTAGTTTTAAATATATTATTATTTCTTTAAATTAAATATCAATACTGCGTCACTGACGTACGAGAATAATTAATTTCACTTAGGTATTCAATACTTTTCATCATTATCATTATCAGTCCTTTGTTGGACATAGGTCTTTCTTAAAGCACACTATAGATAGTACAGATATAGAGATAGAGATAGAGATTGAGTATAGAGTTCAATACTTAATACTCCTCGACCCAATTTAAATAAATACAGTTTAGTTTAAATGTTTTAAATTATTCTTACTTAAAATTAACGGTATCAAAGGCACACACAATATTCGAAATCTTAAGACTGCTGCTGCGAAAAAACCAGTTCTACCGGTGCACAATATAAAGAGAGGGGGGAAGGCGGCATCTTTGCAAATGTTCACATCCAACGCTGTTTTAGTTCCTCCAATTCTTTTGTACAGAATAACTGTACGCTACATCTATATCGAAATAGCGAAGTAGCCAAAATATTTATTAAAAAGTCGCCGAGTCAAAAGCCAATATCTGGACTGTGTATCATCTATAAAGGTGCATTCATATAAATAATAATTGAGCTTTTAAAATTTCAAGAAATGATAAAGGGTAGTAATTTATGGACTTTCTTTTTTAAATTAAAGCTAGAGAACCGAGAGAATTCTAAAAAAAGGTTTGTTTTCGTTTTCAGTCGTTATTCTGGACGGATCTTCATATACTTTTCTTGAATTGCTGTATTTCCAATTAAAGTAATCCAGGGTCAAAAAATCCTTTTTAATTCTAGGTGTTCATGGGCGACGGTACTAATATAACATCTGTTCATTTGTTTTATAGACAAAACAAGAAAATTTTGTAAAATCAATGACACAATTATCTTTTGATATTAAGTTATCCATCATACACCCGTTTAAGCGGTACATACAGAGACAACATAAACTAATAACCCTTCCTTTACCGTACTCGGGTAAAAAAAGCAAAAAATTTTATGAGGGCTAAATGTTATTTCTTCAGATCACTTGGTTACTGACTTGTTCTCGTTATATTGTTATTTATAATAGATAAGTAGGCTGATAATATATATTTATGTTATATTAACTATGTACGAGTATAAATTATGTTAGGGTGGTTAAAAGACTACAGGGCATACCCACTCGTTGAGATATATCTTTCGCTAGTATCTAGATACGAATCAAACAAACATACAATGAGCCAGGTTTACATTAGATTAGATAGCGAATGTTGTATCATTTTGTTATTAAAGTTAGACTGAAACTAACTGTTGTTACATCAAAATTTTTGTAAAAATATCTCTTTCTAAACAACCAAAACGAAACACGTTCGTTGAGAACATTTTGTATTTTCTTTAAACTTCGCGATTGACTACTTAAATCTAAATATATAAAAATGAATTTCTATTTCCCTTATTCACGGCTGAACCCACGGGAACGACTGAACCGATATCGCTTATTATTTAATATCGAGGAAGGCTATAGGAGTCGAGCATCAGTGTTAAATGTTGTAGAAAATTGAGAAAATTAAATCCTTTCCTTAAAAAGGCGAAGTTTCGCTGGTTAGTTATGAATATAATTAACGTGCTACATCAGACTCCTATTCTACAAGTGTATCTGACGGTCAGTTTGAACTCCTGTTATACACTTCAGTCCCTTTTAACGGATTCTCGTCCAGAGGCTGCAGGAAACCGAGACGAAAAATGTTACGTACAAAAAATTATCTAGACATCATTAATTAAAGTAATCATCATCTTCATCATCTTCCTAGCCTTTATTTTTCCCAATATTTGGGGTCGGCTACCAGTTCAACCGGTTTTACCTGAATATCAGTTTTTTACACAGAGCGACTGGCATCTGACCTCCGCAACCCTGAGGGCGAACTGAATTCGAAGGTTGAACTAGTTGTCAGTATATTTGAGGGCACTGACTTCCCAATAACGATTGCCATAGATGTTCATGACAACCGGGACCGACGGCTTAACGTGCTCTCCGAAGCACGGGCGGGAAACACCGCCATCTTCCATACTCCGGGCTGCTATTAGGAATTTCTTGTAGGAAAAACCCAACAGCAGTCCGACCCGGGAATTGAACCCGAGACCTCTTGATTTGCAGTCGCTTACGCTAACCACTAGACCAACGAGGCTAATTAAAGTAATGTCAATTGAATATCTGCCAGTCATTCGCCTAATTTAGGTTCGTCAACCCTATCGTCGCAATTCGTGAGATTGCGAAATATATATTTGAATATTTGTAAATAAATATAACACTGATACCTTTGGTAATTTCCAATTAACTCCTGAATAGATAATTGATAGTTATCAAATAATTCAGATTTTTTTTTATGAAATAGAACAGCAAAGGATCTGACTACCATCATATAGACTCCTATATCTCAAGACTCCCAAGTGTTTTGCTGATCAATTATTCAACCAGAGTTAGGAAGAACTTCAGTTCCAGCAACCTTGGTGAAAATTAACGAAATAATTGCTCAATATCATTTTCTGTTAGGCTGAGGTATCTAGTCGAGCTGGCCTACTTATTTCCAGAGCATGGTTTTTATACGACAGTGTTTTGTTTGAAATAAGCGCTTTTTAGAGGTACTAGAGTACGTGGCCTATCTTCATTTGATCCAGCCTCGTTATTACCGTCTTTCTGCGATTGATTGCCGCTAGACGCCTCTACATTTCTTGTGTTTACGCAAAGCGATGTGGCGTTTGACCTCTTATCGCCAATAATTGAGCACACTGCCTCCTTTACGCGATCTTTTTATGACTATGTAAAGGAGTCAACGATATATTTTACTTATATAATATCTGAGATTGATTCTTTGCCTGGGTTTATATGTAGTACAACATTACAGACAATACCAATAGTAACTACGCACGCTTCAATTGTTAGATCATTCTAAAATATATCTTTGCTATCATAGATTAATCTCTTAAAGATTTGATAAAGTTTATATAAAAGTATGATAACTTAACACAAAAATGTAAAACTTTATTTATTTATAATAAATAAATAATAAATATATTGGACATTTTATACACAAAGCCCCACCTAGTCCCAAGCTATGCAGAGCTTGTGTTATGGGTACTAGACAACTGATATAAATACATATGTACTTTTTTGTAAATACATTAAACATTGTACATAGAAAACACCCAAACTCCGAAACAAATATTTGCAGATTATATAAATATTTGGTTCCACCCGGGAATCCAACTCGGGACCTCACGAACAGCAGTAGCACACGTTACCACTGCACCACAGAGGCAGTATTATCATAAAACAAATCAGGTGACTACAACATTGGGCTGCAGGAGAGCTGCTCTCTGAGACTGATCTGAGGATTTTCATTTTGTATAAGTGTGATGTATCATATACATTTAAAAAATAACTATCTAGTTTTCATTCCGGGTTTAAGGAAACCCGGAATGAACAAATGAAACGAAGGCGTTTCATTTGTTCTTTTCTTTTCTGTATTTGCAAAATCTCATAGTAATCGACCGACTAGTAAATACTTCATATG
Source organism: Spilarctia lutea (assembly GCA_916048165.1). Lineage (NCBI taxonomy): Eukaryota > Metazoa > Arthropoda > Insecta > Lepidoptera > Erebidae > Spilarctia > Spilarctia lutea. Next base: position 23,939,359 of record OU696470.1, on the reverse strand, counting down.
TTGGTATTAAAACAGAAGATGTAATATGTAGAAAATAAATTGTCCTATTTGTGAGTAGAGTATTATGAATTCTTAGTATTATTTGATAATACATAACATCCCAATATCAACCGCTAGGCTGTGCAACGACCACCTCACCTGGATCGACCATCCCTTTCACATAACCGTTCCTCCACAAAGGTTACTAAGAAATAAAGTAGGACGAACTCTTATCTTATCTATAAAATATGTTTATCGAAGTTCATAGTAACAGTTTTATTTATAGGAGTTACCTGATCATACGTTGTGTACACACGTTTGTCATCTCATTTCATGGCCACTGTCGTGTAAATTTTTCATTGAATATATAAGCAAACATACTATACAAATGGCCGGTAAACGCGTACAGTTCTGAAGGTTTAATTTGTACGAAAATATCATTTGTCCGTGGCTGCACTCACGTGTATATAAGTTATCACAACAAAAACTAGCCAATGGTCTTCTTCAGGTATCAGTAATTCTATGTGAAATTACTTGAAAACCTGATCAACAATTTAACCGTGAAAGTTTAAGAGATACATTTTAGTCGTACTTTCGAAGTTATAATACTAGTGCGTTTAATTAGGTAGCTAGAATATGAGATGGTTGTTGGGTTACTAAATGAACCGTTTTAAATTTAAATAATTCCAACTGCATACAGGAGTACTTCCTGCGCATGTCTTCAAGCTGAAGGTCAGAGCTTACATTATACTTTTACAGAATTTAAATACAACCACGTCGTGTAATGGTCGGTTTTAGATATAAAAAATCTTAACTCACCAATTAAACTAAAAACGCTAATGACATTGTTTAGTCTTAACGTTTTTCGTCTGTATTTTTATTATCACTCATTGTTTTTGTTTATACTAATATAGGTATTAGCTTTCCAAAATTATTCTACTCTGCCTGATACAAAGAATGGGCAGCATCTAAGAATAGTGTTCCCGAAACTCACTTTTGAATGCATACTATGCAGCATTGTGATCTTCACGCTATGGCGGCGCATTGAGATACTTCTGCATCATTTATATTTAAGGCACTATAAGTATTAAAAAGGATGATCTTTCCTAATTTTTAAATTTAATTCATTTATTCTTTCTACCCTTAGAAGTTCAATTCGAGTGGAAAGTTAAGCTTGAATCGGAACAAACGGGAGGTATATATATATATATCTTTAAAAAGAAACAATACGACCTATAAAGTAGCCTAGCTCTGGTGTTGCGGGTCTCCATGGTCGGCGGTAATCGCTTACCAGGCGATACGTCTGCTCGTTTGCCCTCTATAACATAAAAAACAACCAAATCGGTTCATAAATGACGAAGTTCTGGGTTAACAGAAAAAAGAATCTAAATTTAAACTCACTTCTTTTATATAAGTCCGATCAATCAGTCAGATTTTTTAACTACACAACCTTTGAAATAAATGCCATTGTGAACATAGTTTTACAGATTTCGGTATACTTTGTAGCTTCTAGAAGGGGTTTTCGTCATCCTTGCAGACGACCGACGACCCTGGCGGCATTTTTCTTTTTTAACGGATATCTTGCTACAACCTACGTAAACCTTCTTTTCAAGGATCTGTTCGACCAATAAGAAGCGAAAGTCGTGCAGTAGGGTCCATGAAAGGGTTTAGAGAAATAAAATTAACTGTGAATACCTACATGAATTATATATATATATATACGTTTTCTTCGCGTAAGTCTTTTATACTACTCAACAGATTTTAATGCAGTTTTTAGCAATAGATAGAGTGATTCGAGAGGAAGGTTTACTCGTATATATAAATACCTAATTTATGTTACAAACATATATACGTATACGATAATTCAAAAAATTTACGTGCAAAGCCGGGTGCGTCGCTAGTAACATATGTACATAGGTGTTATATGCACCATTAAATGTTAACTTGTGTATGTGTTTTACCAGAATACACTATGGGTATCAAAAATGGTTGATTTTGTTGCTTTGAGTTGATTGCTCGAAGTTCGTTGTTACCATAAACCTCTTTCGTTGCGAAAGAGCCATTTATATTACTAGACTGCCTCCGTGGCGCAATGGTAGCGTATGCGACTGCTGTTCTTGAGGTCTCGGGTTTGATTCCCGGGTCGGACCAAATATTTGTATGATCTACAAATATTTGTTTCGGAGTTTGGGTGTTTTATATGTATGATATGTATGTATTTACAAAAGAAAAGTATATATGTAATTATATCAGTTGTATGTGCCCATAACACAAGTTCAGCTTAGCTTGGGTGGGACTAGATGGCGTTGTGTGTTAGATGTCCGAAATATTTATTTATTATTTATTACTAAATAATTATTTACATTGTTATTAGCAATGGTTTTTAGCACACATTCGCACACTTTTGCCCATACACGTATTATATAGAGTATAGAGACACACTGCTTTACAAACCTGTATTATTTAGTAGCCCATAAACACACGTATGTAAGAAAAAAAAATCGACGGGTTGCACTCCGGGAGTGCCGGCAGAAGTGAAAACTTGAATATTAACGTTGTGCATTTTTGATATTTTGGAATGGTTAGAGAATAATTTTGTACGAATTGCTTTCATTATCAGTATAAAAGTACTATTATTTATGTGGTGGAATACAATATTCATTTATTGCGCTATCGTACACAAACATGACAATTTATATTACATACACACACGAACATTCGCCCTGCGCCGCCTGTCCTCTCTCCATCCGTCTTACGAATTTTCGATCAGGTCACGTGACCTGACGCGAGTTTATACATTTTTACCCATTCCAAAAAAGTACACAGCGCCGCTAAATAAGTTTTCACTTCAAAAACATACAATGTATTAAATGAAAAATGAATAATAAAATATTCGTAAAAATATAAGGCTAGTTTATGGTGCTTTGAGATGTTTAAAGTATAATTGATTTTTCTTTCTTTGCAGGTAATAACACCAAATTATGTCTACAGAATGAACTACGAGTATGTATAAAGAAAACCTCTGAATACTATCGCAGCCAATATCGTCGACCTTAGAAGCATTACGTCCATTCACTACACTACTGCATCTTAATATGCACTCTAGTAATATTTAATTGGAGTGAATTTTAAAGTGTTTTGAAGCGAAACTTCTTTGGAATCGTTGTGATTTCAAACCGGATGCAACGGAAAAACGACAGGTAAGGGACACAAATACAAAAATGTGTAGGATGAAGCCGGCAAAGAATGAGACAGAAATACACATACTATTTATATACATCTATTTTTTTTAAATCTAAAGTTTTAAATTTGTATAAATATAAACAAGACTTAAAAATTTGTTTGCCAATGAAGTTTCACTTCTGACATGTGTACTTTGTACGCACGCACTTTTTTTCCATTATTTGTGTTTTACAATTCAGGTATTTATTCACTTTTGTTACTAGTTTCTTAATATTTACCTATTCTGTATCGTGTCGTACCTAAAAATTCGTTGTTTTAGTTGAGAACCATAGATTTAGGTTTCTATTTTTTTTCAAGAAAATTCTTTGTATTGTTACGTATGTCTTTGAAGTCTCAATTTACTTTAAATTTAATTTAAAAATAATAAATATGTTTTATTACAATATTTTTTAAAGAAATGGATAATAATTTACTTTATGTTTATTTATATTTATTGAATTATACACATTATGCATCATCTATCACATAACGTGGTGATGCCTAACGTGGCGACGCGTCTACATGTCAACAAACTGTTTCACAAATGGCAATTTAGATTCGGAAATGTTTTATGTTCATATTGTAGGCTTTTTCAATCAATTTTACCGTGGGAGAGCTATGCTTCGGCATGAATGGGTCGGCTCGACCGGAGTGATACCACGGCCTCACAGAAAACCGGTGTGAAACAGCGTTTGCGCTGTGTTTCACCGAGTGAGTGAGGATACCGGAGGCCCATACCCTAACCCCTCCCCTCATCCCCTTTCCCATCCCCTAAAGGTCGGCAACGCACTTGTGACGCCTTTGGTGTTGCGGGTGTCCATGGGCGGCGGTAATCGCTTACCATCAGGTGATACGTCTGCTCGTTTGCCCACAATTCTATAAAAAAAAAAAAAATCAAGGGCTAGATTTTAATGTTGTTAGTCCAATTGTTCTATCAACGTCAAGTACAATAAACTTCAATTCTGAGATCTGTAGCAATGTATCATAGTCAATTTAATTTCGGTTGGCGCTGCTGTTAATCTAAAAATCATAATTCGTTGAGTGTTCCTGAGAAACAATTTCATTTAATTCGCTCTAAATGTCCATGTCAAAACATACAACGGTTGCGACCGATTGGCTCTTGACTAATTCAATAGATGAGTAATGTGTCTGCGCAAGGCACAGGCGCACAGCGATTTAGAATTAAAATTATCTGTTTTATTAAAACTTTAACGTTGAGTATAACTGATCTAAACGATAAGTGTATGAAAGAAATTGATTTTTTTCCTAAAAAGAGAGAGTCAAATTGTACTCTGTTATTCGGGAAAAAGAGATGAAATACTAACACTCGTAACTCTGAATCTTGGTAGTACATGTAATCCTGTGAATATTATAAACGCAAAAGTTTGTGAGTATGTTTGTGGCTCTTTCACGCAAAAACTACTGAATGGATTTTGATGAAACTTGACAATAATATTCTGTTACATCAAAATAGCACATAGGCTACAATTTACAAAGATACTAGCAAAGCCGCGCGGCGTTGCACGCGGTTATTGTCGTACCGCGGGATTCAGTACTTCATACATCTATGCTGTATGGAGCTTAGACGTGTAAAAATATTACATACACTATGTTTAGAGATATTAGTGAAAAGTATCTGAGCGCTGAAGGTATATTTGGCTTAAAGTCTTCATTATTTCATTTATTGTCCAACGCCTTTAATAATCCACTGCTGGGCATAGCCCTCTCCTCAAACAGCAAATTTTGATCAATAGAACATGCTGTCCACATAGGTAGGTATAGGATTTGTTTAAAATTTTCCTTCTTTTTGCTGTGCTGCTGTACTGTGCCGTTTGCTACCTTAGTCATCTCGAAAACACCTCCAAAATGAATAAAAGTGTTGAAAGAAGAGTGTCGACGAAGAAGACGAAACGCTTAAATATCTGAGCTTGCTTTAAATAATATAAAATTTAAATTTACTTACACGTCCTTCTTCTAATTTGTTTATATGTCCTTCTCGATTTTTTTTTCTCTCGACGCATTTTTTCTATTTATCGTGCCCCTGTTTCATCTAATAATTGTTGTTACGGCATAGCCTCGTTTTTGAGAACAACACGGTTCTCTTATGAAGTGTAACGAACGGCCTATTGTGAGTCACTACACAACTCCGTATAAAATGTTTGTAATGGTATCTCTTTGACATATCCTAGAACTTTATTTATTTTTACAAATAATACACTGCCTTTAGTAGCTACTTACTTTCTTAGTAAATGAGGTCATTTGCTGCACCACAGATAATGTAAGACTTTTCTTACCGATACTTCTTCGATCTTATTCGATACCGTAATCTATGTGTTAACTTCAAGTTGTTTTATTGGGAACGTCATTTTAAAATAAGCAGTAGACATTATTTTAATAAATGATGTTGGTCACGAAGTTCATGCAATTGTAATTGGGCGAATAGACGAGAAATATTCAATTACTAATAAATCAATTTGGCTATACACATTGATCGTCAATAAATAAATAAATAAATATTCCGAACATCTAACACACAACGCCATCTAGTCCCAAGCTAAGCAGAGCTTGTGTTATGGGTTACTAGACAACTGATATAAATTTTATACTTATATACTTTTTTTTTGTAAATACATACATATTATACATAGAAAACACCCAAACTCCGAAACAAATATTTGCAGATCATACAAACATTTGGTCCGACCCGGGCATCGAACTTGAGACCTCAAGCTTAGCAGTCGCATACGCTACCACTACGCCACGGAGGCAGTCAAATATGCAACAAAGACAATAAAAAGTACATAAATTACATTATAGTATTCCAATTCTTTAATACAAATTGACTCAAATGTACTCTCAAACAACTGGAATCATAGTTTTTATTAAAAGTTGTGTATGAATTAGACAGTTTATATGTTAGTATTAATGAATCCCAAATGGTTAATTGCACTGCTAATTCATTCGTATGATCTGCAAGTCGTGCTTTGTATTTGGAGCTGCACGATCTTATTTCTTCCTTGATGGTCCTCACATTCAAATTCAATTCATTAAAAAGACTAAAAAGACAGCATATTTTGGAACTGGACTGCTGCACTTATTATAACAATATAGAGATTTGCCCAGTAGGGATTTCGCTTTTAATAGTACCTACACACACATCCTTTATCTCATCTGCTCATAGTCTATCGACTGATTGCAAGATAATTAAAAAAAGGTTAGTATTCTGTTACTTGCGTCGCTCTTGAATCAATCGGCGACTCTACTCACCACCCGTTGAACTAAATTATAAATGGTAACAAATCATATTCTTTAATTTATAGTCTCCACAAATACTTTAAGTGTTTTAAAGCTAATGTTACACAAGTCACTAACCGTTTGTGTTTTAAGATCGTAAATGGTTTTAAATTATCGTGAGATTTCTGCCTGCCTCGGTGGCGTAGTGGTAGCGTATGCGACTAGCGTGAGGTCTCGGGTTCGATTCCCGGGTCGGACCAAATGTTTGTATGATCTGCAAATATTTGTTTCGAAGTTTGGGCGTTTTCTATGTATAACAGGTATGGATTTACAAAAAAAAGTATTTAAGTATTTATATCAGTTGTCTAGTACTACCCATAACACAAGCTCTGCTTAGCTTGGGACTAGATGGCGTTGTGTGTTAGATGTCCTGAATATTTATTATTTATTTATCTCGGAGTTGTTTATCTAAATTTCAGTGCATTTTTGTAGATATTTGATCACGTATTTAGATTTTTCAAGTTAGAGAAGTATTTCAGTAATCGTCCGCTAAATGCAGTTATATTGTTCATTTTACAACCTCATCAGACTATAATTAACTTGTTCAAAAGCATGTTGAACTTATTATTCGACTGAGCTTGTTACAATACGTTTAAAAACTAATTGTTTTTGAAAAGAAAATGCTAGAAGGAAAAGTTTGTTCATGATGTATACATACGAGTACAAGGCTTTTGCCACTAGCAGACTGACATTTACACCCAAATCGCGTATTAGCTATTATTCACTCGCTTAAGTGAGGAGGGACAGCGTCGAGTGGTAACATTTTAAGCATTTCTTTATAAACGATCAAAGAATGCTGTAAGATACAGGCCTAATAGGAATATTAGGATATCAGTACTAGTATCAAGTTACATATTAAAATAGTGTATTGTCTTGATTTTGTGCTAGCGCTTTTGACCTGGTTGGTTTTTTAACCGACTTCAAAAAAGGATGAGGTTTTCAATTCGTCTGTTTTTTTTTTCTTTTTTTTTTATGTTTGCTACCTCATAACTTCCGACTGGGTGAACGGATTTTGATGATTCTTTTTTTATTAGAAAGCTGGTGCTTCCCGTGTGGCAACATTTCGATTTGGTCCAGGTCTTGAAATCGGTTTTTTTGTTGTTAAAAATTGTGATTATATGATACAGTCTTTAAATTCTTAGCAAGTGCCTTAGTTATAGGAAATTAGTTTACGTGCAAATGTGTTCATTACTGTATACAATTTGGCGAATTATATATATAGTACTTATGTAAACATATGTTAGGTAAACATTTAATTTTCTTTTATATCTCACTTGAATTGAATTAATCTAGTGCATCGTGTAAATCGGTGAAGATATTTTTTTAGAAATTTTGAAGAGTTTACAAACCATCTCAATATTTTATCGTGAATGATAAATAGTCATATTTTGATTAAACTATCGTAAACTAACTTGTCTGTGCCAATCCACAGACAAGTAAGTATATAACGACTAACGACTGTAGTGGATACTAAGGGGGATTCACAGCCACTTGATAGGAAGTCTGACGAAGACTGAAAGAAATCGCTCCTAAGCCGCTACGGTATCGTCATTTCATATTTCATATTAAACCTGAATATTCTCAATACACTTCGTAATTTGAGACAGAATACACAACTCATCTAATCTAGATCCAAATTGATAGCAGAGTTAATTCCCCATGGATTCATTTTTGTTCGTAAATTAAAATTAACAAAATTTAAATTTACAAAAAAAAATGTACACTAGATCTAAAAATGATGTTGAGTATTGTACTATAGGTATGGTTTCGTTATTATTTGTAAAATTGAAATGACAAACAAAAATGAACCTCCTTTTGAACATAGTATTCATAGAACCATTGGTTGTTGTATTCTCATAACACATAGTGTCTATATACGAGCACGACACCTTAAACTGTTATTATTATCTAGTGATATGCTACCTATCTTCACTTTTGAAACAAGATACTTTTCTTTATCATGTCTCCAATTTCGAAAGCAAAGGAATTCGTTCAGCGCAACGCTGATGCACAAAATTGCTAAGGAGAAATCTATGCTGTTGGCTGGCAAAGTAACTTAGGGTAGTATTTTTATTTTATTTATGAATTTATAGTCTAAAAAAATATATTAATAAGAAAAATATGCCACATACGGGCTTGTCTTTGATACTTAGTTCTAAATGGTTACTGGCAAAGTCAGCTTTAAGTGACTTTATAAGAACCTAGGTTTAACATCCCAAATATTTTCAATTATTTGTTTTTCGGATAATTTGTTTGGAGTAGTTCCAAGGTACATAATATTAATTTCGAGAAATAGATAAATACAAGCGTTGGTGTGGTTTGTATCAAGATATTTAAAAATAAACTAACGTTTCAAGTTTAAGTTCCATCGTTGTATAAATCTGAATCAACTTTACAATTTTATATTTAGATTCACTTTATTATTTTTTTAATTATGTTTTTCCAGATACATTTACAATTCGACTATAGTTCTTTTTTGTTTAGCTTTTTGCACTCCTCAGCATAATCCAACCAAATTTCATACACTTTGCATAATATTCATAAAACGGTACAACGATTTCGCTTCATAGATTAACATACATACCTATATAGATTCATCTCAAGAGGTTGATTAAACTGCCAATGAACAATGTCGTCAGTGATGCGTTTAACAATTCCGAGAACTCAAGGTAGTTATATTCCACTGAAATGCGCCAGAGTAATAGGATATTGTGTGGTCAATTACAGACTCCTCAGGCACTCCGAACACGTTTTCAAGCTTAATTATGTGTAACAGTAAGCTGTTCATTGTCGGCGCATCGCGTAAGCTTTCGCACTGATATGAATTATTTAGTTGCTGCCAATTTAGTTAGAAAATTATTCGCCTCTTGATTTGCACTTGGATTACTTTAGGCCTATAAAATATATTGTTAGTTTTAATAGTATTTTTATTTTAAGGCACTTAAAATTAATGTTCTCCAAGCCGATTACGGCCACGGCGGCCAGTCTCAACGGAGACCAGCCAACTACGCAGGAGATATTATAGTGCACTCGTGTGTGCGCAAACACAGGCGCACTCTCTGTTCCCTCTCTCTCACAATCCGATGGGACGATTAACCGACACGACCAGGGAGAGATCAGGCGCAGGACCGACAGCTTTACGTGGCACGGGGGTTCAGACTCCAAATTCCAAACTCCAAGCTGTTATTATTTCTATAATTTGAAAAACTCAATAACACTTTTAGCCCGACCCAGGATTCGAACCCGAGACCTCTTGATTGGCAGACGCATACTTGAATCGCTAGACCAATGACCAGTTTAAAGAAAAAAAAACTACTGCGGTGAAACCAAAAGGAACGATAAGTTTTGGCAAACTATGTATGTCCCACTGTAGCGCCCATTGTATTCAGTAAGCTTTCAATAGATTCGTAACGACAGCCCGTGTGACAAGAGCTATATCAATAGGGATGAAGACATCTTAGTCAAATTAGTTTTTTTTTTTTTCTTTATTTGTTTATTGAGGGCTTAGTCACTTTGTCAAATTAGTTACTTTTTATCATCTATCAAAACGATATATTTGTATGATAAATGTACCAAATACAAACTTGTGACGTCACTGTTTTAGGCTACTCAATTGAACAACATATTTCAATGTTTATTTGATTAAAATTTGTAAAAGAATTGAAAAGTTGTAAAGATTATATTTTTCGAAATGTTTTGTAATATTCGTTTTATTGAAGGATACATCGGTATTTATTTACAATACAATCTTAAACTCTATTCATAAGTTTTTATTTACTCGGGTTATAGTTTCTTAATCTTTTGATTGTTATACGTACTTTAAACTTATTTTATAGCCGAGAACACCTATTATAGATACATAAGTTGTACTAATAAACATTGAACAAAACGTTTACTACTAACACAATTTTATTACGTTCTTTAAGAGTGATGTTTTACACGGTGACCACAGTACCACACCGGTAAGTTAACGCCCCATTTAAAAGCTATGCTAATTTTACGTGTATTTCATTAATAGCTATTCTCTTTGTGTTACGGTCTTTCGCCGGTTGCTGAAGTGGTTCTTTCTTTATGACATACTGTAACCAAGCTATTATACTCGTACACATTACTATAAGTTTAACTTGGTTTATATTTCCCGAGAAGCGGTTTTTTGTTTATTAGGACTTCAATATAATATTAATGTTTTCGGACATCTAACAAACATCGTCTAGATGGCCAAACTAAACAGAGGTTGTATAATGGGTACTGAAAAGTGATAAAAATACAACAACACAACATAGAAAACAACCAATTGAGTCTGAGACAAATTTTAAAATAATTATTCATATATTTATCATCATGGGGTTCCATCTTCAAAATGAAGTTTGGTGGTCAGCAGACGGTATCCCTCGCTATCATGAGCGGTCTCTTTCAGTTGGTGATATTTTTTCAGTCCAGTCCAGGACCTGATGTAATCTATCCACTTCTTTCTTAGTCGACCTGGTGTCTTCCTGCCAGGTATTTTTCCCTCTAAAAGAAGCCTCAGGAATTCATGTTGAGTGCCCCTTTGAATGTGTACATACCTAATTATTACATGTTCACTATAATTCACTGTTCTGTTCTTAAGATTTCGTATCCTACGGTTAAGCTTTTGAAGACAGCTTTGAAAACATGCCAGGAAAAATGGGTAGGTTTCAATACCCGTAATAAATTAAAGTTACCGTGGGAGAGCCATGCTTCGGCATAAATAGGCTGAGTAAATTCAAGTTTGTGGGGTTGCAACCCTTGTACCCTGGCTTAATACAGGTCTGACAAAAAAAAATTGACAGTTTGGCAGATAAACCAAATAAAACCATTCGTATCCCTTTTTCCAAGATGGCGGACAAGGGTTGAAACCTCACAAACTTGAATTTAGCTTTACACCTTCATATCAAAAAAAATTAATTGCGTCCTCTCAGAAATGCATGCTAAGCCCAAAAAATATAACATTAATAAAAGCTTTGCATAATTAATATAATATTTTTGTGTAATGTTATTAATATATATCGTATATTTTGAACTATTAAATATGACATTGGAAATGACATAACTGAGTTGACTGACTTATACAAAGTTGTCAATTCATTGGAAGATTTACACGAAAAACCACTTACTTCGACATGTGTATTCAAATTAAGTTACTAATTTGATTAAAAAATTAGCTTGGTAACACTTTTAGAATAAATATTTATATATTGCCACTATTTAGCGGCCAGCACATAAAGTTTATCATCGAATTTAACAGCAAAGTTATCAAAATCAGGAATAATAATATTCGTCGATTTCCTCGGAACAATCTGCAATTTTATACCTACAAATTTATATTATTATACTTAATTTGAATTGCCATCCTACCCTACATAAAAACTATATATCTATAAACACATTAAACACTTAATAAAGCTACTAAAAAAATCTTTAAATTACTCTATTAAGCAAAACTTGAAACATATCCCGTTCGGCCGTTACAAAATTCATAAAATGACAAAAGAAAACTTTGAAACCTTAAACTTAGTAAGAGCACTTACTACAAAAACTTGTGTCGCCCTAATCAGGGGGTGGCTTATATGAAAAATTATGATGTCGGTTTATTATGCGGGGTGGTGTCGCGACGTGGCCGACTCCGAGACAAAACCCCCTCGGATCGGAGGCTAATTGGGGAAGAATGGTCCGGCTTTCTGTCCTCTTAGTATTCCGTTCGGGGCCGGTTGCGAGTCGGTCCTAACATCAATCTCAATATGGAGAGATGACGGCTAGCGGAAAAGCTCGGCGCGGACAAGAAACCCCTCTTAGCGCCAGTAGTTTGGGGGATGACCGCGCATTGATTGATCCTGATTGCTCACCATAAACTGATACTAGACGATAAAAGTATCGCTCCAAATTCACATTATGTAGTATACAATTTATTTTCTCAAACAGTAAACTCATTCGATCTTTCTTTGTCAGTTAAAGTTTAAACTAAAGGTTGCTTAGCGGACGAAATATATATATATATATATATATTTTTATAAAGACAACTCCCAAATTAGGAATAAACATCCTGTGTCGTGGGGGACTTTACAAACATACATGAAACGGACACAAAGAACATCCAGACTCGGGACAACAATTCGTGGATCACTCAAAGTGTTGTACCTTGTGGGATTTGAACCCAAGACACTTGGCGCAGTAGCAAGCGGCATGGCGATCGCTGAAACCACTAATATATAGTCTTGTGCCATGATAGATCAAACAGTTATGTAGACGTTTTATATAATGTAAACTTTGTAGCAGCTCATATGCTTATGTTAAACTTTCTACACTTGTTCTCCATACAAACATTTAGAATTCAAAATATATTATCCTTCCGTGCGCCAAATCTATACTCATATATACCTAAAGCTGAAGAGTTTCTTTGTTTGCTTGATCGCGCTAATCTCAAAAACTGCTGCTCCTGCTGCTTGCTGATTTTAGAAATTTCTTTAGTGTTAGATAGCCCATTTATCGAGGAAGGCTATAAGCTATATATCATCACGCTAAGACTAATAGGAGCGGAGTATCAAAGAAGAATGTTACAAAAACAGAGGAAAATTATTACGCTACGGGCAATAGGAGACGTAAATGAGAATTCGTGGGTCAGCTTGTTCGTGATAAAGGTACAACATTAAAAAAGAATATTCTCATTTTTAAATATGACTCTTTTTGCCGTGTGTATGTTGGTCATCGCGGGTAAAACTTGACTATATCCTAACTCAAGAATCAGTTAAACCGTGAAAGCGAAACATACAGTTACTTTCAAATTTATAATATTATCATGAATTGAATTCATTTAAACATTAACTCTCAAGTCTACCCACTTCATAATATAACACTCGCGATTCGTATTACTATTGAGCAAAAACATTCGCACATAACATACGTGTTATTGTACTGTTAAAATTCGTTCTCCGCTGATCCCAGGGCACAGCCGATGAATAACAATTGAATACGATGTGGAAAGGGCTTCATTTTGAAGACGTGTTCTGACCATTACTGTATGAATATATGTATGTTCTCTTACTTAGCTTTTAGTGGTTGTCAAGTTATTCAAAGTTATATTTTCATTTCATACCGTAAAATGATTTGTTTTAACCGGTTCTATATTTTATGTATGTACTAGAATCCCGCGGTGCGACAATAACCGCGTGCAACACCGCTAGGCGAAGTTAGTATCTTTATAAATGGTAGCCTGTGTTATTCTGTTATTATAAGCTATATTATTGTAAAGTTTCATCAAAATCTATTCAGTAGTTATTGCGTGAAAGAGCAACAAACATACTCAGTTACATACTCACAAACTTTCGCGTTTATATTATTAGTAGGATGTAATAGTAATTACGTATGTATCTTTAAGTTAATGATTTTCTTATATACTAGCTTTCGCCCGTAGTATGCAGGGGGGGAGGGGTTCGGGGACAATAAATATATCTAGGATAATTTTTTAGAAAATTATAAAAAAACTAAATCCGAGTTAAGCTTGGTCATATTGGTACTTTTTCTAAAAATTTTTTTTTTTAGAAAAAGTACCAATTATTAAATTTAATTAGAAATAAATACGAGTAAAGTATATTGACAGACAGTGACTAACAGTCGTGTATGAGATGACTGAGGTTATTAAATAGTACAACGATATGTTTCTTAGTTGTTTTGCTTTGTTTTAGTTACAATAATTCTTAAAACGTGAATAAAATACAATAAATTCTAATTTCAATTGTGGTTTTACTCATAAATTGATAAACTACTTACAAAAGGTTTTATTATTCTGTAGAATATATTTTAGCTAAGGAAAACCGCGTGAGTTCAATTTAGATTTTGAAGTAAATAGACATGTCTTTGTTTTGTTTAAGGAAACCTAATGTTATTTAAAGCTATTGTTAATAATATCCAATATCTATGTTACTCGTGGTTTTAACACATTAGATCTAGCCAGTGACATAATTTTGTTCACTATTACTAAAGAAATCTTTTTAAAAACACGCAATATATTTTGGAATACTTAAAAAGTATCAAACTAGAACTTTTGGTTTATTACGCTTAAAACTCATTTTTTAAATACCATAAGTGAACTGGCAATCAAAAAAACATATATTTTCAAATATCGTTGTTTTTTTTTTTCACTGTGTTAACGAACGATTCTAATTTCAAAAAGAAAAGAAACTATGACAATGAGTATGATGTTTATCACTCTTGTATGTTATTCAAGTTTATTTTAAGCCAACTAGAGTTACTTTGGCATGCTTTAATAAGAAAAAAACATGTTAATCCAATTATAACTACAAGCGCAAATACAAAGTCACGATCAAGGTAGCGTACTGAGTCTAGCAATCTGATATCAATACGCTTATCCGCCCCCTCAGGTAAATGCTTGATAAATGATAACATTTTATAGAACATCAGAAACCGGGTCAGTTTGAATAGTGTTTTGATAAGAAAATAGCTGGATATGGATTACTTTTGTGTCATCGTAATGTTGGCAACACTGACATATACAGTCGGTACATTACCCAAACGTAGATTGCACGCTTGCAGTAGTTTGGTCGCGAATATGGATTTGATCCATTCATGAAACAAGAATTTGTGTGATCCACAAATAATAATGATACTGATTTTTTATAATTGCATTAATGTCAGAATTAAAAGTATATTTAAAATTTCAGCTCAATCGGTAAATTTAACTTGCAAAATTTGATTACATACAAACATCGGGATAGGTGAAACTAAATAAAAGCTTGTAAAAACGTAATACAATCATAATTATTTTTTTATCAACTATATTAATAATATCCTCACACAGCAAACACGACAAGAGGGTCGTGTGAGATCCAAAGCTAAGCAAAGCCACTATGGTTACCATACTACTGATAAACATACTCGTATTCTATATTTCATAAAACATAAATTTTATTGTCCTCGCTCATCACACAATTATTTGTGAATAGGAATCGAACCCACGACCTCTGCCTACTAACCACTACCACTAGTTAAACAAGCGTCATATGTAGTTGGTTATTAACCTATTTAAGTTATAAACCTCGTAAAACTAATAACACTTTAATTGTCACAATAGGTTCAAACTGTTGTCATGAAATAGGATATCTGTGGTCTATACAAAAATTTAAATTGAAGTGTCTGTTTGTAATTTCATATTAACAGATTTTTACTCAATTTTTATTTTTATTTTGTGGGGGCAAACGAGCAGACATAATGCCTGATGGTAAGCGATTACCGCCGCCCATGAACACCAGAGGCGTCACAAGTGCGTTGCCGGCCTTTTAGGAAGGAGTACGCTCTTTTCTTGAAGGTTTGAAGGTCGTATTGGTCGGGAACACCGCAGGCGACAGCTCATACCACAGTTTTGCTGTGCATGGCAGAAAATTTCGGGAAAATCGCACGGTTGTGGACTGCCAATCAATGTATATGGATGTATATATGGGACTTACATAAAAAGATTTTAGTTTTGAATTTTTATACATATGTTTCTTCCGGGTAATCTGTATTTTAAATTAAAAACAACGCAAGAGTTTACAAGCTGCGATGATTATTTTATGTCATCGAGGGAATAGATACACAAAAGGGTTCATACAAAAAGATAATGAGTACAATTTAAACCAAACATCAACACATTTTTAAATCAAAAACATAAATTTAAAACGACGAAAAACAGTAATCTAAAACAGATACGGTAAATAAATATTCAAATGAGTGGATGCTCCCTAAGACCGATTAAAAGAGAATGGTCCTTCAAAGTGTCATTACACCCCACTTTGGAAAACGAAAAATATGACTTTATCTGTAACACTCAAAGGAATAGCGAGGATTGTTCACAATAAGCCCCTGAGGTACCCCCTTGCCCCCCTCTATAGGAAGGTGCTTTTTACCAGCCGCACTCGACTGGCAGACATCTCCGTCTTGCTTACATACATTTCATGAGCTATTAAACCCAACCCTTAAATTGTATCATTGAGTATCCACAGAGTTGTTAATACCACTACATAAATTTTTTGTTGGCTTCTTACGTGAAAACATATTTTGTTGTTGAGCAAGAAATGGCAGTCCCCATGACTGCCAATTATTGGTATTACTAAACACTCAATGAGGAATTTAACATGACATTGCATAGGACGTTTGTTTTGCGTCAATCGATATGGGTAATTATCTAACATCCTCTTGTGAATGTATGTTTTTGTGCTTGTGTTTACTCAAAAAACAAAGCGAAAAAAATCTAAATATGTAAAGGTGTATGTCGTAGATAAATCATAGAATTTATCGTTTGATGATGTGATAAGCTAATACAAAATCTGTGACCAGGTCGTTTGGGTGCTATACAGAAGATTTAATAGATTATAAATAAAGTAGAAACTTATGTATTGCTCTCTTTAGTTGTTGTAACGGTATGTTTTAGCACTTTTTCTTTTACAGTCATTACTATGATACATTAAATAAACAAAACTATAATTACGTTGCCCACAGTGGAAAATATGTAATGAAGCATTTAAGACGAGTAAGCAAATGCCGATTATTAATTGATCGGAGCAGAGCATAAAATGGTCGATCATTTTATGAAAAGTTCGTATTTGAAATGTCCCGGTCACATCAAGAAGTAATCAATTGTATGATTTACCCACGACTTCTAAATCATCATTTTTTATTAACTGTTTGAATACAAAGTATACAAAAACTATGCAATACCTACTGTAATACAAAAAATAATCCAAACTGTGTCAAGAACATTTTAAAATATGAAGTACCTACATTTTACAATATGACAAGTATCCGGACTAGAAAGGGTACAGAAATTTTTATACAGTATGTTTTGTGGAGGGTATTTAAAATTATAGTAATTTTTATAAATATTATTGTATAATACATGACAAGTGACGTAAGAATATAGTTAAAAAGTACTTCCTAATAATATGTTAATATCGCTCATATCGGCATAACTTACCTACAAAATAGCTTGTCACACTAAATCAATTGCTGTCACAATTTTAGCCACTTTAAGAATATCTAGGCTAGCTTTGATTGAACTACAAACTTGCAACATTATATGTCTTATTAGAGACATGTATATGATTCATATCATTTTTATCGCACGATTGTTCTATTAGATATATTTGCTATTCGTTCTCTCACGTGAATTTTGCTTCAAATGAATGGATAGCTATATATATAATTATGGATGGTTAGCTCCTTGGGTCAAACCTTCGTTAAGCTGTGGACGACGAAAAATTGATTTCAATAATTTAATGGTCTTTAGTGAGGGACTTCTAGTGAGTACAAATAAGTTTGCATAATAACAGTATTTACTCAATACTTAATACTTTACTAAATGCCTCGGTGGCGCAGTAGTAGCGTATTCGACTGCTATGCTTGAAGTTTCAGGTTCGATTCCCGGGTCGGATTAAATGTATGTATTATCTGCAAATATTTGTGCCGGAGTTTGGATGTTTTCTATGTATAATATGTATGTTTTATAAAAAGCAAAGTATATGTGTATTAATATCAGTTGTACAGTACCTATAACAAGCTCTGCTTAGCTTGGTACTAGATGGCGTTGTGTGGTAGATGTCCGAAATATTTAATTATTTATTTCTGACTGAAAGTTATTCAAAGTTATGAATTATTTGTCCTTGATTCGGAACACAATGGAATATACGTTACATATACTTATGAACTCACGCACTCACTCACGATTTTATACCTAGTTTTAGATCTGCTATCGAGACCACCTCGTCTCTAAAGAAAGGACAGTTCACGAATATCCCAAACCGGTGTGCTTTTATGAAAGGCTTAATGACAGGAGGGGAAACTAGTGAAGTACGTAAGGATAGGAGCAAGTGGTACGCTGTTGTCACTGCCTAGCCCCGAAGGGGAGAGGCGCGTATTTGCGTCGGTACGTACTTTTAAATAATCCAGACAACGATAAAGCTTCCTATTAATGAAACTTTGAAATACCTACGTATTTCTAATTATGTTAATAAATTTGATCTTTTTTGTACACTTGTGTGTACAAAAAAGATCAAACATACATAAAGATATATAAGTGTACATAAAGATGACTTACAATAGCATAATGCAGATTCATGGAACATAATAATAAGCTTGATGTGACACTTATTACGCGAATTCATTAATTTAGCGTTCATGCTGCCGTGTTTCGTTGGTGAGTGCGAGACCGGAGGCCCAATAATGCGAAAGCATCACTAGGCCGCCATGAAGTGGGTCACCATGCTGCATTGTCTGCATTCGCAATAAGTATGGTGACCACATCTCTTGGAGTCTGCTTATGCTTTCCATCATCAGGGCCAAACATAAATATAAATAAAATAAACAGTTTTAGAACGGACCAAGTGAGTAGGGAAGGAATGCAATTAAAAAAATAATTAATCAAGCCCGTTCACAAGTTACATTGTTATGAAGAAAAAATAAACCGAACCGAGAACCTCTACCTATTTTAGGTCGGTCACAAATAGGTAACGACAGATAAAAAATACGTAACAAAGCTTAAGCATCTCATGACCTTAGCATAAGACAAGCAGATTGTCACTTCGTTTGCTGCCTCCAAAGGTTTCACTCACAAGGGGTTTAGTGAGTAGACGTCGAGACATAGCGTTTAATTAATATTAAATCTGAGCAGATACGTGTATAATCCTTTCACAAATGTTCTCACTTGACAGAAACCCTCGTACTTGTTAGATATGCTAGTTGGTTAGCTTAATGATGACGCCAGCAGTTGTAGTACGTCACTCTGAGATTATCATGTCATAGTCTGAGGTCTGAATGGAGTTTGAATTTCCTAAAAGGCAAAGTTACAGTCGCGTAAAGTTACGTGTTTGTACGACACAAAGGACCATGATGTGTTCCACTATAATTATGAAGGTATTTATTTGTTCCGTTATCGTTACTACGATAATTAAATTTGTAGTATAGTTATAGATTATTAATAAGTGAAAGAATTACCGTGGGAGAGCCACGCTTCGGCATGAATGGGCCGGTTCGACCGGAGTGATACCACGGCCTCACAGAAAACCGGCGTGAAATAGCGCTTGCGCTGTGTTTCACCGAGTGAGTAAGGATACCGGAGGCCCATACCCTAACCCCTCCCCCATTCCCTCTCCCCATCCCCCAAAGGTCGGCAACGCACTTGTGAAGCCTTTGGTGTTGCGGGTGTCCATGGGCGGCGGTAATCACTTACCATCAGGTGATACGCCTGCTCGTTTACCCACTATTCAATAAAAAAAAAAAAATATTTATTGAATTAATGTTCTACAAAATATGATACAAAATAGTTTCTAGCAGATTCCATTGTTGTTTAGTAATTAGAACAAATGGCTATATGCAACATGCAGTGAAAAGTAAACTTTAACTGAAAATATGATAGAGATATGAGACTGTTAAAGAAGATTAAAGAAATTCATCTTAAATGTTAATTTAAGTAATAAAAAATTTCATACAACTTTTGCTGGAAAATAGTTTCATGTTATTACCATATGATGCAAACAACGGTCTCCTATCTTTAGAGTTCGCATCATAACTCAACATTAACTATCAGCAATAATTTTATTATATCCATATCCGACTTAATCCACCGAATCCACTTATGTATATAAAACCTAAAAAAAAACGGAAATCTACGTAAAACAAGTATTAATATTTAACCCAAATGTACATTAAAGAATCCATTACGCAATCAGTGGAAATCTTACTTCGAATGACAAAAAATACAGTTTGTCACATAAATCTTACATCTGCCCACTTATAAATAATTTAATAGATCATTAATCACGAATAGTATTACCGCATTTTTAATGGCAATGCAACATTATCGCAAATGACATTTCTCCGTATTGGTCTGTCATCATTTCGCTTAATCAGCTGATGAATACATATATATATATATATACCAGGTCGCTGTATAAAAGATTTTATTATCTATAAATTTTCAAGTAGCTTTTGTTGTCAGAATGCATTCACGTTTTTACTATACGCTATCTGAATAACAGTAAGTTGTATAAACTATTAGGAGTGTTTATAAACTACAGTATAAAAAACAATAAAAAATATTGTCAAAGCTGAAAGGTTTAGTAGACACGTTCGTTAGGTACTTTTACTGCATCATGTACGGATGTATGCAGTCTGTTGAATGTTTAGCAATTGTTTGGAGGGAGGCTGCAGGCAGGTGACAAAGAGCCCTTGGGGTGACGACGCGCTCGCCTCCACACCCACACATATTAACATTCACAACTATACTTCCAGGAAAAAATATGCTGCTTTTTATCACTCAGCATTCTCTGTAGCGATTGCTAATGAAATATTAGAATGGAGGACTTGTATAAATTGAAAAGAAAATATTTTCAAAGTACACTTTTTCCAAATATTGTTCTATTTTACCTGACTAATTTTAGCGTAATTTTAACAATCTATGTATGTATGTGTAACCCTTTTAATGAATAAGGTGTGAATAGATTCATAATAAAGACCTGAGTGACATAGGTTATATAAATTTGATTGAAAGCTTTTGTGTAGCCGGGTTATAGATTTTTAAACTAATATTGTTCTTAAATGTTTAAGTACAACTGTACAATCAAATTGCGTATGACAATCTCCGGCAAGTCTTCTAGTACTTTCTAAGGTAGAAACTCTGTGTCGCGGTATGTTTTGTCTGTGATTGATGTGTCTGTATATAAATAAACTTATCATCGAGGACATCTTACATAGATACTCGTACATCGATTCAAGGCATCAAACAAAAGTCAAATTAAGCAGCTATCATTTAGCTCAACTAGAAAAGTTACGAAGAATGCTAGTAGTTTGTGACCCATGATCCTTCGACTGTGAAGCAGAACACAACTTTTATGTCCAACAAAGAATCACGTTAATTCTCGTTTCTCTAGTAATGGCTGGTAATATCATACGTCGTCTCCACCCTTTGACGCATAGTTTAAAAATCCATTTAATATCTGACTTCACATGAATTTTAAAACATTAAAACTTTTGCTTTGAACGATTACAGAGTTCGTTTCGCCGTTTCCACTTTACGTAATTTCCAGGAGATAAAATTAATGTGAAGCCAAATCAGTTAGTTTATAGTTTGGATCTAGCTCTTTAATAATTTACTAAGGTTGGTCAACTTGGATATGTATAAAAGTGACTTGAGATTAGAAATAGAATTGGAAGTTGTTGAGATAAACTCCATTCTAAATATTCCTACCAAACATTAGTTGCAAATAGAATTAGGTTAGTAAAGTTAACAATCGGAGCAAAGTAAGTAAATGAACTAGCAATAGCTTTTATTTTTAACCTTCGCAGAAATAGTATTTTGTGAATAAAAATGTGTCTCTACTATTTATTTAACAACTGTGTCTGATTCTCGTTAGATATATCGCCACTGAATTGAATGGAAAAGTTTGTAGTATAAAGTCAATTCATTCATAACAGGTTTTCCACAAATTCTCTCGATTTTGAACAGTTTACTGTCATTCATGAACCAATTTGGAAACTTATTTCATTATTGTCTATGGAAAGGTAATAAGATAAAATAATAACATTTCTTTATTTAGTTCTATTGCAATATAAACTACATAATTAGATAGTAGTATATGGGTACATAGTCTTAACTTAGAGTACGTGTTTCAAATATTACAGAACCATTTTTTTTTTGATGATGAATTGGCAACTAGCCGGATCACTCGGATCAGTTATTTCTGCCAATGTCAAGTATTTAGCATCTTCAATTATCAAGTCTTCAAGTCGTCGTCGTGATGAAATTAATGATAAAAAATATATAAAATGTGGATGATTTGAAATAGGGACCGTCTTCCGAAAAAACAAGAAACGATCTCCAACAGAAGCATTACCAATAACATAATTTGATGTGAAACGTTGACATGTGTTTAGTAAGGCTCTCTAAAAGTTGGGTATGAACCCATAACTATAACAAAAAAGTATTTACACATACATAGACTACTAATCAGTGACTTACTAATGAAACATTATATATACACCTTTACATTGCACAGTTTAAATTCTGTTAAATACATATACGTAACTGTATAAACACTGTTCAAAGAACTAGCAACACTGATACAATAAGAATAATAGTGTACACTAGCACCTGAACTAGGCCGAGCCTGTAACTAAGATGCTAGTTTGTACCGAAGAAATTACAAATTCATTTTATTGTATATTAATGACACAGAAATGGTTATTTAGTTTTATCAATCACTTTCACATACCATACAATTCCAATATGTAACCTCGCTTAGAGAATTATGCGAAAACGCTCCATAAAACAAAAGTTACAGCACAATATGTTTGAACCGAACACAATTTAAAACTATTTGACAATTTCGAATAAATATTTATATTTCGTCGTAGTTGTTAGTTTTTAGCCAAACAGTTAGAGTGTTTTTGCATTGGTAAAAAAAAATTGTATGACGTGAGACCCATATAACATAGAAACTTATTTATATAGAATGTTTTGAACAGTTTTGTTGGACAAACGATGTCCCGTCGTCTAGCCCGGATTAAAGCGAGATCGAACAATATTTATTGGAGTTTGGATAATATTAGGTCTTAACCACATCACACTCGTCGTATAGGTTGGTTGTTGGATATCTAAAAGGTTTTCTTGTATCTAAAGGCCTTGACTTGAACTTGACTTGAAACTCGCGGGCTGGGTCTCCGCAACTCGACGACTTCGTTGCGCCTTTTTTGCGTGATGGGATGGCTTCATACGTGCCACCCCAGTTCTTCCAAGAAGCCTAGCAGACCCTTCACGTTGCCGACGACTTCTGGGAGTGACCTCGGTGATCCGAGGTGTCTCGCCCGGTATTCTGCCACCTCAGGACATGTCATAATGACATGGGCGGCTGTATCCTCCTCCTCCATGCATGCCCTGCACAGAGGACTGTCTGTTACACCTAGAGTGAAAAGATGTTTGTTTAGTAATGCATGACCAGTTATTGCTCCAACCAAGAGTCGAAGCAGCGGCCTCCCAAGCCGCAACAGCTTCCGTGACAATCCGGGTTTGATCGTCGGGAGGGCCTCCTTGGTCTGCCTGCAGGTGCCAAGGTTGGACCAATAGGTTTGGTGTTCCACCTTGGTGTTTATTTGCAGTGATCTTCGCAGCCAAGCAGAGGGCAGAGGCAGTATTGGTTCAGGGCCTATTGCCCTTGCTACCGATCCAGCTCTTGCCAGTGCGTCGGCTGCATCGTTCCCGCGCGAGTTACTATGCCCCTTTATCCACTGGAGAGTTATACTGTTTTTGGTACATACCTCTGTCAGGGCTTTGTGGCATTCGTAAATTAGCCCTGATGTTGTCGAGTGACTTTGCAGGGCTTGCAGGACTGATCGGCTATCGGAGAGTATGCGGATGGGGTACTCCGTCACCCTCCTGGAAGTGATTGCATGTGCAGCCAATATTATGCCCATACACTCTGCCTGGAAGACTGTGTTGTGGGCTCCTAGTGGCTTTGAGATGTGTATGTTTAGGTCCTCGGAAAATACTCCCGAGCCAGTGCCTGACCTTGTTTTGGATCCATCTGTGAAGACACTCAACTCTTTCGGGTGAAGCACTTCTTGTGGGTCCTCATGTAATTGTATTTTGTACTTCTTGTCAAAGACAAATTTCTTTGGTACCGCATCGGTCACCGCTTCCATGAGCGGTTCCCTTCCAATAGCCTCATAGAGGATTTCAGTATGCGGTACCCTCTGCAGTCTCCAGAGATTTTGTTTCTTTAGCCGCGCTGCCGCAGCTAGAGCCTCCTGTCTTATGAAGAGATGGAGAGGTGGTAATCCTATGATGGCTTCCAGAGCCGCAGTCGGGGTAGTCCTCATGCAGCCCGTGGTCGCCAGACAGGCCAGTCTCTGGAGTTGTTGTAGTTTAGCTTCGACTGTGGATAGTTTGGTTCGTGGCCACCATACTATCGCGCCATAGCTTACCATAGGTCGAATTACTGTCTCGTAGAGCCACAGAGTGATTTTGGGGCTTAGACCCCAAGTTTTACCTACCATTCTGCGGCACTGCCAGAATACGACTGTTGCTTTTTCGATTTTATTGTCGAGGTGGGCACTCCAATTCAGTCTGCGGTCGAATATCACCCCTAGATACTTTACCTCAGTCGTGAGTTGAAGCTCTGTATTAAACAGCCTGGGAAGTCGGTAATTTCCCAGATTCCGTTTGTTGGTGAACATTACCATTTCAGTCTTTCTTGGATTGACTGAAAGCTCGTTGTCCACGCACCAGCGTTCCACTACCGCCAGTGCTGAGCGTGTGACGTCGCATACTATGCCTGCGTGCATACCGCTTGTTAGGATCACTATATCATCAGCGTATCCGATGGTGTAATGGTGATTGTTGTTCAGAGTGGTGATGAGATCATTCACCACTAAGTTCCATAGTAGCGGTGAAAGGACGCCTCCCTGGGGGCAGCCTTTCGCCACTAGTGCATGTTTAGTTACATCTGCTTCGAGTCTAATGACTCTTTGGCTCAGCATCTTGTTTATCCATTCAATCATAACTGTGTGCACTCCATGTCTCTCCAGTGCCACTGTTATGCTGGTGAATTTAGTCTTGTCGAAGGCTCCCTCTATATCTATGAAGGTGCCTAGGCACATACTTTTGTTTCTGATCGCCACTTCAATTTTGGTTGTGACCGCGTGAAGTGCCGATTCCGTAGACTTACCTGGGCTGTAGGCATGCTGGTTCGGATGTAATGGTGCTTGTGCCAGCACCGTCTCCCTCAGATACCTATCGCACAACCTCTCTAGTGTTTTCAGGAGGAAAGACGTTAAGCTTATGGGTCTGAAAGATTTAGGGTCCGAGTAGTCAGATTTACCTGGTTTTGGTATGAAAATTACTTTGACGTTTCTCCACTGTCTTGGCACGTATTTATGTGCAAGACAAGCTCCCATAGTGAGGGACAGCCTTTGGATGAGTGCCTTCCCTCCCCATTTGAGCAGGGCTGGGAAGATACCGTCCGGGCCTGGGGATTTGAATGTGTCAAAGCTGTCAATTGCCCATTGCGTCTTGAATGGGTCAATTACCTTATTGGCCAGCTGCCATTCTTCCTCCATTGGAATGGTTTCTTCTTCTGGCCATTCTCTTGGACTGATTATTTCGCAGCCCGGGAAGTGCGTCTCTACCAGTACACGTTCTGCCTCTTCCATCGAGTTGGTGAGGGAGTTGTCTGGTTTTCGTAAGGACCCTAGTGATAAGGTTGAGTTATTGGAGAGAACTTTCCTTACCCTGTTGGCCTGTGTCGTTGTCTCAATGTTTGTACAGAAGTTCAGCCATGACTGGCTGCTCCTGTATCTGAGTCGTTTTTTGTACCTGGACTTGGTGGCCTTGTAATTATCCCAGTCCTGGTCTGTACCTGTGTTCATCGCTCTGTTGAGTTGCCTCCTCATCCTATGCCTAAGTCTCTCCAGCTCAGGTCCCCACCAGCTCTCTTTATTTTTACGGCCTACTGGTGGGATGGTTAGGGGGCATGTCTGATGGAAGCAGTCCATCATAGTGTTTGTAAGGAAATTTACTTGTTTTTCAATTTCAACGACACCTACAATCCTAGGTGGGTTTTCCTCTTGTCGCAAGGCCTGACCGATCCGCACAGAATATCTATCACGATCGGTTTTTTTAGGATTCCGCCTAGGTGGTGCTTTGAATTTGCTTACCTGAAGGTCGAAACGTATCCATCTGTGGTCCGAGCACGATAAATCGTTCGATACGTGCCAGTCCGAGATGTGTTTCGCTACTTCTTCTGTTGCCAAGGTCAAGTCAATGATTGTCTTGCTTCGTCTGTTGACAAATGTTGGTACGGAGCCTGTGTTCACTATGTTTAAGTTTGTCGTAAACAAGTAATCTACTAGCTTCTTACCTCTTTCGTTTCCTGCAGGCATGCCCCATAAGGCGTGGTGCGCGTTGGAGTCGGTTCCTACGATTAACTCGAGCCCCGTCTCCTCGCAGTATTGAACCAGCCGTGTGAAGTCATGCGGCGGTGGGTCGTCGGCTTCAGGCATGTAGACTGATGCCAGGACAACCTGCGCAAGTCCTGTGTCCTGGGCTCCCTGCACCTTTATGGCACATAGGTCTCTGGAACAGAAGCTATTTAGGGCCTGCACGTTTAGGTCACTTGTATTGTATATGCATGTGCGAGGATTTTCTAATCCCGCGTAGTCTGTCAACTTACCTCCTAAGTTACGGAGTCCGCAGACTTTGCCATTCCTGACCCACGGCTCCTGGATCAGTACGATGGCTGTCTTGTTAACCTCCAGCCACTTTCGGATCTGGGCCGTCGCGGTTATACTGTGGTGGAGGTTTGCCTGAAGGATGTTGGTTTCAGAGGAAGGAGACAGCGCCATTGGAGTTAGATATCTCCGCTGCTGTGTCCTCACTCTCGTTTCCGCCTTCCCTTTGGATGGTCAATTTACGGAGCTCCTCCGCGCAGTCGTCACCACCATCCTTACGGTCACGAAGAAGAGAGTCTTCTTCTATCTCGTCGGAGGCGGGAACGGACCGCACCGGAGTTTGGGGCTTAGGTGCCGCGACTGCGTCAACGGCATCCCTTGCCACCTCCGCAGTGATCATCGGTGGGGTGTGAGCAGTGTTATCTGCATCCTTGGAGACAGCTTCGGCTGGTGGATGTTCCACAAACTTGCCGTTGGGCCCCTGGAACTTGACGTACACCGTACCCAGCATGAAGCTGAGTCGGCGGCCGCGCTCGACCAGGGGCTTCACCACCGTCTCCGGGATGCTGACCATTGCAAACGTGTCTGACGTTTGCCTGTCCATTTTGATGAGCAGCCATCTTTCGATGTCTGCCCATCTGTTTTGAAAGCGCAGCATGTGTGCTACCTTTCTGTGGTCCTCGTGGACCCCAGGGAGCAAGATGCCACAGCGGACCCGCTTAGCCACCTCGCCCAGGCGTTTTACCACTAGCTTCTCTCCGGTGGAGAGAGTAATAGTGGCCACACTGCGCTTTAGCCATACCAGCGTAGGCTGGTTCAGGCACCAGAGCCTCAGGGATCCGTCGGCCAATATTGGCCTTCCCCGAAACGCTGGGCCCTCTGAGGTACTACTGCCCGGCTTCATCGACTCCTCGAACAGTAGTTCCACAATGCGTTTTTGGACCTCATCAGACTGACTCTGGCTGAGGTTTTCCGTATTGGCGGTGGTAATCGCCGCCATCAGGTCCGCCTTGAGCGCACTTGCGTAGTCAGTCTGAGTGGTTTCCCCTGGTGATCCAGCCCTCCGCCTCTTTGGCTCGCCTTTCGGAGAAAATGTCTCGTCGAGTCGAGCCCTTTTGGCTGAGTACTGGCCCCCCTGGGTACTACCACCCTGAGGTCCTGTATATGTCCCTTTGCCCTTAGGGGGGGGTGGGTGTCGCGGCACCGAGGGTTCAGCGCTCGCGTCACTCCCTCCCTGCGGACGGTCTCCCTGCCCTTGGGTGGGTACCTGGGACGCGCCAGATAAAGCAGCATGCCGCTTCGCCCTCTCCTTGCGACGCTGCCTTTTGTTATTCTTGTGCGGCTTGCTTTGTGCCGTACAAGATGAGGAGGATGGGGGTTGGGGCGTTGGCGCTAAGCGTTTCGCCTTTTTCCCCTTTCCTCCCCTCGTTTTTGCAATCTGCCAGCCGGACAAGCTAGGGTCCGCGGCCAGGTTGTTGTATTGGGACCCCGTCCCCGCAGTCTGCTCCAGGTTAGTAGGTCTAGCCTCGCCCGGAACGACTGCAGGTGCTGGCTGGGTACGGCCCAAACTCGTGGAGCTTGTTGAAGCCTGTACCTGGCCCGCGGGGGTCTTCGCGTTGGGCGTCCTGGTCACTGGTGTACCAGTGGCCTTTCTGCCCCCCGCTGTCAATTTTGCCTTCGGTATCGGTGCCATAATGGCGCCGTCCCGAGGCTGTCTGGTTTTGGCCTCCTGGGTTGCCGAGGCAATCCTGGAGGCTCTTGTTAAGGAAGGTAGCCTTCCTTGGGCGTCAGGTCCGGCTGCTGCCGTACCGTCCACCTTTGGGTTGTTGGATCTTTTGTTGTCCATGGTATTTGTAGTTTATGTTTTCACCTCTAGAGCTTCCCACCCTCCGTGGAGCCCGCACCTTTGGGGATGTCCCTATGGACACCAGGAATACCCTAGAGGTATAGGTTCGTTGGGTTGGGACTCATGCGCGACATCAGGAACTGCAGACTTGTGGCTGGGGAGAACGATCCACATCCATCCCCAGTTGTTCCACCTGCCCTCGTTCCGTCAGCATGGCCAAGCCCCCGTGCTCTCCCGGAGAACACACCCCCCGAACCTCGCCTGCGACCCGTACCACCTCTTCCGTACGGGACGCGTGTCCGTTACCCTATAGTGGCTAGCTATAGGGCTACCGTTTCGCCAGAATTCCGGACCAAAGAGGGCGTGTTGCTTCCCAGAGGTATCTAACCCGACCCCGTTCAGCTCAACCCTCCAGGATTCCCTCATCCCGGCTTACGGCGCTCAACTGCGTAGGACAAGCGCAGGCAGGCGTAATAGTCTCCTGGGGTCGCCTGCTGACCCCGGAGAACAGTGTGATATGAGATGAGAATGAGTGAGTTGATGAGTGAATGAATGAGCGAATGAATGAGCGAATGAATGATTGAGCGATGTAATGGATTGTGATTAATGGTGTATGGTGATGTGATGTGATACTCGGCTGGTGGTGCTGTCCAGTCGAGCAAGCCCTTCTCACTTGGCTACCGAAGTTGCGGGGTTGGTGATGCGGCGCCCGTTCAACCTCCAGTATTACCAGGGTGCACGACCCACTCCTAAAAGAAGCAGGTTCTTCCCTGCTCCGTGTCGGCAGATACAGGGTCGACGAGGACGTGTGAGAAGCACTTGAGTGTACATGCCGATATCTCAGCGCCACACCTGAGAGTACACATACACCCCACGCACCCCATCTAAAGGCCTTTTCCAGTTTAATTACGTGTGTTTTAAGTGCACCTCCCCGAGATATAATACGGTAACTCAATACAGATTGAGCAAGGGCAAGGTAAATTGTTTCAATCAGATCGTAATTAGCAACATGAAGAAGTTTTTGAAGATGTAAGCTAATTTTCTTGTTCTGACTGTAACTTTGTCAATCGGTGGACGCTATGTCAGTTTTTCAACCAACAATATTCCCAAATATTTCACGGTTGAAACTCCTTCGAAAAGGCGCAATTATTCTCTGTTGTAGGCATATTAAGGCAAGAACCGTTATGAATTTGAAGGTCAAAACGGGGTGGTAAGGTACGCTCTGTGTTTATAAAAAGAACATATTTTGTGTTTGGCAACATTTTAAGTAAAAAAGTCATCACTTAGCCAATCTGAGACAACATTATTTCCTATTTCGGCTTGTCTTTTTGCCCCCTTCCACCTTTGCCTGCATTTTTTTTTCATATTACACAGGTTATTGATGTAGATTAGAAATAATGGTGAACCGCTGCCTTGGGGTACGCCATAATTAATTTCTTTGGCACTGCTAGTGAAACCATTTATCGTAACGTAATTTAGATAGCTGGCAAAAAGTTCATGAGTTTTACCTCTTATGCCCACTTCATCCATCCTGTTCAGCAGCAGCAAAATATAATAATAGATTCTTATTTGGTCTCATTCAAATTTGAAAATAAATACTGGATTTGAAAAATCTTATCCTTTATTAGCGTGGGTATCAGGACATCTGACGACCTTTGCTCGTACGTCTGGCGAGGTTGGAGAGATGTCCATCAGGTGAAGTCTATTATTCGCAATAAAGAAGTTTATTATTTGCATTTAAATCGATGATTTTTATAAAAGTTAATTATTTATCGAAGAAAACTGCTGCTAAAACATGAAACTGTTTAATTAATAGGATCGTGATGGTATTGACGTCGCATATTTTGAACATTGTTTTACGTCCTTGCCTTTGTTGCTCGTTTTTTTACAAAGATTATACTGGAAACGGGGCATGAATGTAAAACAGAGAATTTATAAGATAGAGCTACATATTTTCCAGCGAAACAAAAGTGCAGCTTTCGAGGAATTCAAAGAGACTAGGTAAACTTTAACTAAATTTATAATCACAATTAAGTTTGAGTATTGTATGGCTTGAAGCTTGAGGATTGTATAGATTTAGGGGCATTTTTTTTAACAAGGTCAATAGATAATGCCCTGCTTGGAAGTTCTTTTGGATTGGTTGTGTTCTTTAGTACAGAGAAGTAGAGCGTCAAGGTATACCTATCACCTATCGCTAATAGGGTTTTTATTGATATCCATATAGAGTACATTAGACATATAATAAGTTGTCACATTAAACATGAAAAAGGCAAAATAGTATCAACGATCATGTTTTCTTTGATTAGAGGTTAGATTTGATTAAAATATTTATACATAATAAATTGATTCTTAATAATGATCTATATTTGGCAAGCAGTATCAGTTGGGATGATGTATTTAATGTTATTTCAGCTGTTTTCAGAGATATTGAATCAAAACTGGCTCATGACTGTTGTGATGATGTTAGCCTCTTGAAAAATAACTAACGCAAATGCAAAATAAGTGAAATCCGATGAAAGGACTAACAAGTATCTATGAGCAGGTACAAATAAGAAACGTAATACGAGTAGGTAAAGCAAATCCTATCAGTATGAAGTGTTAAGCCGACAATTTTTGACAATAGATTACCTTTCTTTTTATTATTCTCTTCTAAAAATTTTATTGGCATTGTGAATGGAACTTAAAACAACAATGTTGCTTGTGCCATTTTGTATTCTGTTTTTGAATGTTAATTCGATATATATGCATACTCTTACATATTCGCACTAAGACGATTGACTTCCCAGAAATGGATGGTGACATCATGTATCATGTATATTTTATTGTACTGCGTTATACCTACCTCTAGGGTTGACATGTTTTATTTATTTGTTGTCTATACCTACAGCCTTTTTTAATCCTCCGCACTAGTCGATCACTTTATTTATTTTGGGTTAGGATTGCAAAATCATAATTTTAAAGAAGACATGCACTAACATTTTGGCATACTAAATTACTCGTAACTTATTGTAAATAAAAAAAAAATTGGAAATTGATTTCAAAAGATATATTGGATGCAAGCATTTAATGAACGGATTATTGAACTTTAAGTATCTTCAGTCTTCTGTCATTCAGTCAATTACTTAATTAGAGCCTAATTATTAACGAATTTGTATAAGAAGCAACCCTACGACAATTTGTTATTATGTTTTAACAAAATCTAGACCACGACTGCAAAGGCCGAGTGGCCTACTGAAAACAATAATTACGTTCTGTTATTATAAAAATAGTGTTTATGTACCGTTTGGAATGTTATAGACATACACTGTCATTTAAGAATGATTTTTTTCCAAAGTAACCAGCGATTCAAACTTAGCTATGGAAATTAATTTTATGTATTCCTAACTTAGCTTATACCCACAGTTTCGCTCTATGTATTTACAAAAAAGTGGGATATACCTACTTTTTATATTACTTGTCTAGAACCCATAACACAAGCTCTGCTTTGCTTGGGATTAGATGGCGTGTGTGTAAGATGTCCGAAATATTTATTTATGACTAATTTTAGATTCTAATAGGTAAGACGCTTACGTATTCTCACCGACGCGACGACGTAACGCGATACGTGTTAATCATAATACATGTCCATTTTGATATAGTGTGTCAAACGCTTATCTTATTACGGAAGTAGCACGACTTGATTAAAGAAAATGGGTTATCACGGTAACCAAGAACGAGTTAGCAACTGTCCTTATTTCATTTATAATTACTCTTTATTATCACTAATTATTGAGAATCGGTGTTAGAGTTCATGAACTAATGGCCATTTTCTATTTTGATATGGAGAATTGAAGCGTCGAGATTACTGCCTTGCGGTACTCCATTACATCAATCGCCCCTTGAAAGAACCTGTTGTTTTTGTAATGTACATTAATTGTAAAATGTTTTGAATATATGAAAACCATGTAACTAAGCAATACATTGGTACAAATTATCCATATATGTTACATATAAATTACCTGTTATCGAACACGATAGTGCAATTATTCTAGTTTAAAGTTCTAGTATATATATATATATATTTGTATAGTACAATAGAGCAATTCTTGAGCTTTTTGAGAAAATATTTTCCTTATGGAAATCATTTAAAATATAGTTTGGCCAATAAAAACCCAAAACCTAAACTACAAAAATTAATGATTGATATGATTTTTACAGAAAACACATATAACCTATCACTCCTAGAGTGTAAAATCCAGACTAATGCAAATTGATCATATTTTTAACACACGCATATTGGAAATATGAGCCTGAACTCAGACATTGATTGCACAACTGCCGCGTCGCCATATAAACGAACATCCTTTCTGTGTGGTCATAACCCTATTTAAATATAAACTTAATTCTAGATATTTGACACTGCCAAGTTATCATAAACTACATCTTTAAACATGGAATGCGGTTAATGTCTGAATAAGAGAAACAAATTCGTAGATATACATTTAGATAACAGAATTAAAGGCTACTATTTTAGATATATCAACAAAAGTCTAAATATGGAAATAGATGTTGAACAAAAACTGCATTCCTTAATTTACAAAGAATCAAAGGCATTTCAGCATCTAAAAAAAAGAGAATAATAGCTATGCCGCTAACGTTTGTGTCTGAGATGTAAAAACACTAGATGCATAAGATTTGTTGGGTGGATCTAAAAATAAAGCTGTCTAGCTAATAATGGAAAATGGATTTCGTAATAACCTTTCCAAAGGTCATTACATCTAGATTCCTGTTGGTAAAATATGTTTACCTCCTCCGGTCTCGCACTCACCAAAGAAACACGTCAGCACGAACTCTGTCATTTTACGTTGCTTTTCGATCCGGTCGAGCCGGCCCGTTCATGCTGAAATCAACGTGGCTCTACTACCTTGACTATTATTATTATTATTACTAATCTAATGATATCTCATTCAAAATCGGTTCAGTAGTTTAAAAATATTAGCCTTATTTTTGGCATTGCTGTAGTTGGGTGTAAACAGAAGTTCTTCACACCTCTCCAACATTTTATTAACAAGTAAATTAAACTATCTCCCCGTAAACTGTCGTTATTATCATTTGTTTTTTCTTTAATTTATTCTAGTTTTTTAAAATAATATCTTTTGGCCGCGGCTTCTCTCGCAATTAATAAAAAGTATCCTATGCAGTATCTAATACCTCCAAAAATATGTGTACAAAGTTTCATGATGATCGGTTAAGTCGTTTCCCATGCAAGTTTAACAAACAAACAAACTTACTTTCACCGTTACAATATTAGTGTAATGTATCTAATAAGATGCAACGCATTGAAAATCAACACGCGATATGTTATTGAAAACTTATTTAGAAATTGAATAGTATCGTATTTGCAGCGAGAGACAGCGTTTATGACGTATGTTAAGATGCAACGACATTTCTTATTACTGAAGGAGACATAAACCTGACCATAACATGAAGAAATATAGTCATACGATAATATTTCTTAGATACTTCTTATTAAAAAAGAAAACAGAACGAGTCGATGTAAATTTGCTGGCTCTATAGAAATGCCGAATTAGATGTTAAAATTTGAATTCTTCTAAAATACTTCCTATTCTTAAATTAAATAGATGCATGTTTTTAACTAAAAGCTTTTTCTGTATACTACTAACCGTTATTATTATTATCAATAATGTAACAATTAGTTTCAAAATTTTGATAACTAATCCGGTTGAATGTAATCATATTGTCGTTAGTAAAATCTTGTGAGCTCTGAATAAAATATTAATTTAATTAATTCATAATACGAGTACATCACACAGTATAGGTCACAATAACTTATGATATTAAAATTTAAAGAAATATATGAAATGACGTATATATGAATAAAAGATTATTTCGGTTTAAACTACAATGACGTAGCGATGGTATGCGATGGTCAAACCAGTTTTGGTATTGATGATTTAGAAATAAACAAAAAGTATATTCAATTTGAAACAGCTGACAACTTCGTCGGCTTATTCTAACATTTGTGTAGATAAATTGAAAGAATTGTAATATCTGCACAATGGTGCAAAATTGCAAAGTAATGACTAAAAGATTATGCATCGTTCGTTGACAGCGTCGGTGGCGCGTGGCGCCAGTGGTAGTGTGTACGAGTATGCGACTGCAGTCAGCTGTGCTTGAGGTCTTAAGACGTACTCATTAAATACATTTTCATAGTTATGCAGTTTAATAGTTTATTTCAATCAATCATCAAAATATCTCCATAATTCATGTATATGAAATTATTTATGATATTTACCGATAACGCTGGCTAGTATACATATATGTGGATCAATAAGATCAAGGTACTATCTTATCAGCAACTGTTTGGGTGAATGTGGAACAAACTGTCAGACCATTAATGATTTTGTTTGGCTAGAAACAAATAAATGAATGTAGTTACTAATATAAATAAATTAACAAAAGATTGTTAGATATAAAATTATTTGAAAGATATACCTTTTATATCTCGACGTTTCGAACGGGTTGTCTCATGGTCAAGGGTAGACTGGTCTGAGTTTAGCGACGTCTATGTGAACCGCGAGGTGCGACAAACCGCACTTGGTCGCGTTGATTGTTTAAGTAAATTATTATTGTTATTAGTTGTTTTATGATTATGACTGTTTGAGTGGAATCAGTCAAGGATTGGTTGCCACCTCTGTATTATACTACAATTTCAAAAGATTGTGTTAATGACCACTTATATTGTTTTCCATTAGCAAAATGACAGCAGTGTGGCTCATTCGCGAGTGACTTGTACCGTTCAAACACTTCGCGGCTAATCTGTTTGTTTGGCAAATAAGACAAGGCCATTACCTACTAAAGAACCGATACCAGTTTGAATAGAGGGTTTTAAACCCTCATTATGTATAAACAGAAACACAGTACTATAGCTCTTTTGAACCGATTTTCAAAATGGAGGGCTTTCCAATTTGGTTGCATCGTTATTTATTTTTGTGACCCTAAAACATGTTTATACACATTAGAAGATTTTTTTATGAAGGCTGACATTTATTACTGGATGTGAATTTGAAGTAAAAATATTCTACTCTTATTTACGAAACTATGATCTAAACACTTTGAAATCGATGATAGGGTAAATTGAATAGAATTTGTTATAAGTGTAAAATTCCGATCAAATCCTATTTAGCTTGGCTATGACGCTTGGTAAGCGTAGTCTACATCTGTTATTAAATTTATAGTGAACACTAAGACTAAAAAGTAAGATCTAATCCCTTCTTCTATAACTCATACGTACATAACTGTACTATAGCTCATTATAAGTTAAAAAGTCCCCTGTGAGTGAAGTTGTCGGCACGGCTATTAAAGACAGGTACATACTTTATCGGATTGGCAGTGTACGATGTAAAGCCTCGTTAAACGTACCCATAACCAGTAAACGTGTGATGAATGAGGGAGAGACGCGTACTGCATGTAAAATATTGACAAATAGCATTCTACCATCTTTGCATACATCATGCATACTAGCATGACATAGCTCAGTGTGTTAAATTGTAAAAATCATTGTTTAATTTAAAACAATGACAAAACGATTGTATTTTAATAAATTTCTTATATTGGCAGAAATGTTTGACCTAAACTCTAATAACATTGATTAGTTTTTTGTTTAACCCATAATGTGGTTAAATCGATTTTAAATTTCATAATAATACTGTATAAATTAATAGGCTATCACTTAATAAATTAAAAACAGCCAGCAACTTTTGCCCCATATTATAAAATTCAGGGCAACCGTTTCATAATGCACAACTGTTTAGCATTTTTCCTACACTTTTATAGGTACACATCAACTCTCACCTGCTAAATACCACATCATTAAATCACGTGTGAAATAATATTACGATATTTTGTTTAACAGCCCTAACAGCTTAATTGACCTAATTACGAGTCTATTAGAAGTGTTGGTGAGACGAAGCACAACACTAAAGCTAAACGAAATTAAGTTAGCAGTCCACTGCTGGACATAAGTACCTCCTTCGGAAGGAGGTTATGGCGTACCACACTGGGCCGACGGGTATTTTTAGGGTTTGATTCAGGTTCTGAGAGGGGTCTGGTCGTGTTAATAACACCCATTCCCGGATCCCTTCCTTCTCAGGCGCAGAGTGGCACACCGTGTGGTTTTAGTCGGTCCGATTCCGACACACCACCTCGCCGCAAACCTCGGTGGGGTGACACCACACGTAAAAAAAGGGTTTGTTTCATATTTTCCTTCTCTTTGCAGTAATGTTGTCCTGCGTAATTTGTACCTTAGTCGCCTCTTGCGACACCCGCTATGGGTATGGGGATGGGTGGCGACACTTGGTATTCTTAGCAATCACACAGTCTAATGAAGTAGACACGTCATTATAGTGACGTCATCATCGTCAAAAGCCTTTAATGGTCCTGGATTACTGGAGATAGACCTACCTTCAAAAAGGAGGTTATAGCTTACTGTACTTGGCCAGACGTAGTGGTATAATTTTTCGTTCTCTTAACAGTGCAGTGGTTTTACGACACCCAAGGGATAAATAGGAGTGGTGATATGGGTGATATCTCTGTATTCTCAATCTGTCCCCGATATATTAATAGCAGTAATGGTTACTACTCTTCTAGGACAATCCAAGTTATTCTTGATTAACATAAAGTCCTATCCTATTTCTTTTTAAGGATCGATCGGCCTCATTTGACATTATTTAGAAACCCATTATACCTAGAATAATCAAAATCAGATCCGTTACAATATGAAAACAATCAAGCGATAAGGAAAGATTGAATAATACCATAAGTGCTATCAAACATTATGAGTTATTTACATGACGTGGTTTCCATAAAAGCTAAGTGGAGTTGTAACTGTGAATGTACAGGTTAGATAAGTACTAAATAACCTGCC
This sequence comes from Spilarctia lutea, assembly GCA_916048165.1. Taxonomy (NCBI): domain Eukaryota; kingdom Metazoa; phylum Arthropoda; class Insecta; order Lepidoptera; family Erebidae; genus Spilarctia; species Spilarctia lutea. The sequence continues at coordinate 23,901,866 of OU696470.1, read as the reverse complement.
GCGATTAGCAGAAGATCAATTTAAGTGAATATACTCGTAGATCGTTTGAAATTTTGCTCTCTATTTCACAAGGTACTCTCGTAAACTGCTAACAAAACAAAGACTAGCAAAAACAGATTCAATATTCGGTCACATTACGACGTATTTACGTTACGGTCAAAGATATTTAATACATTCTAATATTATAAATTAGTAAGTACCTGTATTTGTCTGTATATTACGCTTTTACGATTAAACCATTGCATCGATTTCGATGTTTTGCATGGAGATACTTAATGAAGGACGTAGGCTACTCTTTGCCACGATAAACTGCACGTTTGGCCTAGTGGTTCAGCGGTCGCCACGCCGTTTCCTACTTCGCCAAGTTTTGTGAGTTCAAATCCTATATGGAATTACAGTTTGTGTGATCTACAAATTGTTATTATAAGTCAGGGTGTTCTTTGTGTCCATTTAATGTATGTTTGTAAAGTCCTCTGCGACACAGGAATTATACTGCGTGCGGGAGTTGTCTTTTAAAAATAAATAACTGACATATTCGCGGCCCATATCACACGATGATAAGCTTTTGAAGACTTTATTTCACCTTGGAAGAATTTCGTCTAGGAGATATCCCAGTTGAAATAATTCGACAAAGCAGAAGTCATTGTTCACTTTAGAACTAATTCACCCAGGTGAACATATCCAACCCTTTTTAATCAGTTTGTGTAGTTTTATCTTGCGCCGCTTATTGTGACGCTTGACTTCTAGGTAACTTTTAGGTTAGGTCTTCTCCTCTGGCCCCATTCTGTAAAAAAACACGTAATTAAAGAACTTCAGATTTCCTTTCGATGAGTATAAACCGTCGTTGTCTAAATGTGTGTAGTTATATACGCCCTTTTCAATAATATACCGCAAGACGTCGTCCAATTTGTATATGAATGCGACATAACAGAGGCCCCGTGCCTTTGCATATCTGATAAAAATCAAGGCGTACACGTGGATGTGAATCTAACTGCATTAAGTAGGACTGTTACTAAATATATCGCTTAGTTTTTGCAATAATAATGTCAATTCTTTAAAGTTATTTAAGCGGAGCGAGAAAAGGATCTCATTAGGCCACCATAACTCCAAGATCCCCACCCTGTGATCCGCCCTTGCTAGGCCGTCATAGGGTCACAAAACCATGCTGCATTGTCAAACTCAGAAAAGATTTTCATCAGGCAGAGTATTTTAGCAGCTATTACATAAATAAACGTAATACACGTTTGATTAGTTTAGTACTAGATGGCGTTGAGTGAATGTAGTAGAATATTATCATTACTATGAAGGTAAAACATTTCATAATTGTAGACTACGCTTCGGCATGCATGGGCCGGCTCGACCGGAGTGATAGATAAACTGGTATGAAACAGCACCTGCGCAGTGTTTCACCGAGTGAATGAAGATACCGGAGGACCACACCCTATCCCTCTTCCCATCCCCCAAAGGCCGGCAACGCACTAGTGACGCCTCTGGCTTTACGTCTGCTCATTTGCCCCCTATTACATAAAAAAAGAGGGGCATCGTAAACTTAATTTTCAGTATGGGCTACAGAATAGAGCCTGAATGAAAGCTAGTACTCGGAGTTTAAAGTTCTCAAAGAAAGTGCTTTTAACCTATAAGACATTGAACGGCTGTTAGTGTATTGGTTATGTCGAATTCAAACCGACTAAGTACTCTGATATCGGTAGCGGGTAATCAGCCTGGTTGACCAATAAGTTCTTTATTTTTAACTAGGTACGTACAACTAAAAACAGAATTAAATAAACTAATATTTTATTAACGAAATAATCTATACTAATATTATAAAGCTGAAGAGTTTGTTTGTTTGAACGCGCTAATCTCAGGAACCGCTGATCCTATTTCAAAACGCTAATACTAAAAGGAGCGGAGCACCAATGAAGAATGTTTAAAAAACGGGGAAAATTTTCACGCTACGGGCAATAGAAGGCGCAAACGAGGTTGCGTTGGTCAGCTTGGATACCTACATATATTCCTTGCCTTTACTCGTTTAAAAAATATCTACAATTGAAATAACTCGTTATTTAATAACTCGTTATTTAATAACTCGTTATTGTATTAACTGTTGTAGGTAATTGTCTTCATAAAGGTATGAGGTACTCACATACTAATATATTAATATAAAATAACAGATACTTTTTAGTACCGGTTGTGAATCGTGACATCCTGTGTACATTTTTGGTGTATATGGTTGTATTTAGGGTGTGTAATTACTCTATTGTGACAAGCTAATCTACAGATACCCTAATATGGTGACCGCGGCGCTGAGCCTTCCTAGTTCAATGTCAAGTAGTGTCATAACAATGGTGCAAGACAAGCGCTGAAACGTTTTTATAAGCGATTTAAAAGTATCATACTACATCAACAGTAATAGTATTCCATGTGACAATTTATGTACGGTAAAAAGTATTTGTACCCTTTTTTAAAAAATAAAGCGCACAGGATCATGTCTTTTCAAATATTTACTATTTATTTAAAGAAGAATTCTTTTTACAAGTTGGAGGAGGTTTAAACCCTACAGAGGGGTCCAAATATATTAGTTATGACTAATGGAACTAACATGTCTCATAAGTATTGAAACTAACCCTACTAATAAAACAAAAATCATTTTGTTGTTAATATTTGAAAAATAAAGGCTTTATTATCATTGTGTAGAAGAATTGGCTATTGGTAATTTATTTTACTGTGAGCCATAAGGTCGAAAATGATTTAGAACTAGCTATGAGGGTCCAGTGCATATTTTAATTTATAATGATCCGAAAGATCTAAATAAGGAAAGTTCTAGTAATATCGATTAAAAAAGCAACAAAGCAAAACAGTCGTAATGTTGTAAATTACAACTTGGAACAAACATATGATCCACAGTTTTATATATTCCAATCGAGTAACGCAAAATAATTGTAAATATTAGTTGATAAAATAACAACTAACTTTTAAAAAAAAAAATTATGAATGTACTACGTAATAAATAAATAATACGTAACATATATAAAATATATAACGTATATAACGTATATAAAATAGGAATTCAAACCTAAATCAAATTATATTTGTTAACTCATTTGTGCTACATTTTAAGGTGCTTATTAAATATACAAATACAGCACCTTTGTAACTTATTGATACCTTCTACAGGTATTTCAGTACGTTTGAGAATGGTAAAAGAATAAAGAAGAAAGGATAATAATAACATAACAAACGGTCAGAGACGGATAACGAGACGGGGAAAAATATATACGCTATATAGTGAAATTTCACGTGAACGAGCAATCGCTTTTGTATTAGGCCAGCAGTGAAAAACAAACGCCGGCTGTCGTTACATCGGCTCTAGCGAAGTGGTTTACAACGCATACAAAGTTTAATGTTAAATGCATGTACAGCGCCTGTCTTTACTCCTTTCAAAAATCATCATCATCATCTTCCTAGCTTTTATTATTCCCAATATTTAGGGTCGGCTACCAGTTCAACCGGTTTTACCTGAATATCAGTTTTTACACAGAGCGACTGGCATCTGACCTCCGCAACCCTGAGGGCGAACTGAATTCGAAGGTTGAACTAGTTGTCAGTATATTTGAGGGCACTGACTTCCCAATAACGATTGCCATAGCTGCTCATGACAACCGGGACCGACGGCTTAACGTGCTCTCCGAAGCACGGGCAGGAAACACCGCCATCTTTCATACTCCGGGCTGCTATTAGGAATTTCTTGTAGGAAAAACCCAACAGCAGTCCGACCCGGGAATTGAACCCGAGACCTCTTGATTTGCAGTCGCTTACGCTAATCACTACAAATGTAATTAATGTTAAATGCATGTACCGCGCCTGTCTTTACTCCTTTCAAAAATATCTACCGCTAAAATAACGTTATTTAATAACTTGTTACTATAATAACTACTTATTGCAGATAATTATCCTCATTAAGGTGTAAGATGCTAAAGTCTTAAATTTTTTAAATTTTAGCCGTTTTTTAAGTACTCGTATGTTAAGCATTTGGGACCTTATGTGACAGATAATGCTAAAAGGTAACATACCAGGATGACGCAATGGACTCTGCTTTTTGCTTTTCACTTATTTTAATTATTTAAGATTTTGTTTTCGAAAGTTCTCGAAAGTCTTTGAAATCCTCGAATTTCCTCTATTATAATATGCATGGACTGAATGTGAAAAGTAACAAACCGGACTCTGTGGTGTGGCTTTGAGAGGCTTATGTATCCAGCAGCAGACTGCTGCTGAAAACTGCATTAAAGTCCATTGAGTAGATTAAAAGACATTTAATGTTTAGAAGTATTTTATCAATATTAAGGAATTACTTCATACAACATGAATTAGAGGGCCCTCCCTCACAAAATACTCACAATATCTTAAGATATTGTGAGTATGAAGTTATAAGTCATAAGTTTAAACTTATGACTTATAACACAGTTGATTTGAAAGTTAAATTCCACAATGTTTAATGTATAAAATTGTTCTGTTTTGAGTACGATAACAAGTTTAAAATCTATACTAATATTATAAAGCTGAAGAGTTTGGTTGTTAGTTTGTTTGAACGCGCTAATCTCAGGAACCGCTGGTCCAATTTGAAAAATTATTTCACTATTGGATAGTCCATTTATCGAGGAAGGCTATAGGGTATATATCATCACGCTAAGACCTATAGGAACGGAGCCCCAATGAAGAATGTTTAAAAAACGGGGGAAAATTATTACGCTACGGACAATAGTAGACGTAAACGGGATTGCGGGGGTCAGTTAGTATGTAATAAAATAACTAGTTTTTTTTTCTGACAACTTGTTTCGTTTCTCATAGAGGGGTATTTTATGGTGATTATTAAACCATAGAAATAAAAAGGAACATACCTTTGTTCATATATATTATAACAAATGATTATGTTTTTCATGAAATCCATATCTTTCTTTCGTTTTTAAGTTTTAATTGAACGAACCTTATAGGTACCATCCAATTCAGCTGTCATAAAGAAAATAAATTAATCGCGAGAGAATATCGTTTTAGATTTCAAATAATATTCTAAGTCGATTTTGTTTTTATAGATTATCTTTACAAATCTCAAGCATCGTAATAGCCCGTTCACTAATTGTAAAGACAATTAGAACGCCCTACCCTTCATTATTATACGTACCATTAATGATGAAACTCCAAACCGACCCGTCTATGCTTCTCTATTTATTTTAACAGATTTTTAAGGATTTTGTGTGACTTTTGTTTTGACTCTTGTACGTAGTACATAATAGTTATACTTTTTTGTGTAAAATAGAACTTAGAATTATGTGACATACAGTGTTTATTTTACCTTAAATCTTTTGCCCAATTTGTTTTTAGTCAACCACGAAACCGCTGAACATCAGCTTTTTACACGGACCGACTGCAATTAGACCTCCACAACCCCAATACTAGACCATATCAAAATTCTCTACATAAACCTTTTTAGTCCTTTTTTAGGGCTTATTACTGGTCACGATCTTCATATGAAAACCGGGACTGACAACGAGAGGTCTAAAAGGGTTAAAAATGGTCGCCCATCCAAAAACTGACCTGGTCAGAATTGCTTAGTCTTGAAATAAGTTAGCTTGCTCGGTTACAACTTAGCTACGTGCCCTGGGGGGTACTACTCTCTCACAGAAACCAACCTAAAATAACAACATTCGTGCTGTTGTGTTTCGTTAGTGAGCGGATATGAACTATTTTTTTGTTTATGTATGGCCCTGCCAAAATGACTCTACTCTGCCTGATGGAAAGCATAAGTAGAATACAAGAGTGGTGGTCATAATACTCATTGCGAATGCAGACAATGCAACATGGTGACCGACACCAAATCTGCCTAGCCATGCTTCTGCATCATTGAGCCTCCGATCTCGCAATCACCAACGAATTGTTAGTTTTATACTAACATTAAAGTTTCTAGAATGTCAACTTGGCCAGGAGTCTGGCCATCATACAATATTTGTCTGCGGTAAAAGCCTAATCTAGGAAACCCACGTTCTAATTTTCTGCTTGCGAAAGCTTAATTTACAACCCGCTTGTCCAAGGCGCTATTTTATTTTCCTAACTGGTGAAACTAGCCCTTAAGAACACGGCGTTCAAAAGTATTTATAGATTAGTACACGAAGTTGTATATGCTAACAAAAATGTGCGTGTCACGATCTTGACTTATTGACCTACACAGCTCTTCCACAGCGTTCTTGCAAACGATCTGTCAACAATGGCGCTGAACTCAGCATACCTTTTAATACTCATGTTTATATTAACTCTTTTGATCGTTGGTTACCTCCGATTCAAAGAATACTTCTTGTGGTTATTTCTACTAAGTACTGGCGAGCTGTGATCCGAAGTAATAGTAAAACCGTTTGTGTTTTAAAATCCGGTTTGTATCAGATCACAGTATAAATTACGTTCATTTCCTTATTGTTTATATAACAGTAAAATGTAGTAAGGAAATTTGAATGATTATTTATGATGATACTGTTGAGTACCTTCAGAAAGCTTTATCTTTAGAAATTGAAGTTTAAGTTAAATGAATATTTATCTTCGGTTTTCTTTTAACTTTCTTCTACACAAACCTTGTCCTGATATTAACAAACACATAATAAACGAATTATCCAATTCAGTGCAGACGATCGTAAGTTATATGTGTACATATATTTCGGTGATTTTGTATTGTATTATGTATTGTGCGATAATCATACGGTGACTAGATACGTATTGTCACCACCCCCATTCATGGTGTACCTAGTAAGGTACAACTAACGGAACAGAATACGCAGCGCAGACAATATTACTGCAAAGAGAAGCAAAACTTGAAATGAACTCAACAATATCGCAGTCTAGTTAATGTGGCTAGAGTGATATTGTAAACTAAAAACTCATTTCTAAAGTGAGTATGTCTAGCAGTTTACTACGAAAGACTGTTGATAATAATGATGATATTTTTCTTATCTTATCCCATCGATCATCAAAACCAATATGGTGTTTGCGTAGCTCCACGACCAAATGTCATTCAGCCTTGCTTGATATAAGTCATCAAGCTTGCACGATTCTAGGTTTGCGAAGAATGTCAGTAAATGTCCCATTGTGAATTATGATGAAGAAACAGTTAACAAATAAACCCTCCTTTTTAATGTTGATAAAATAGTGTAGATTTTACCTGAAACTACGTCAGTACGTTCTAAATATATCGACAATATTCAGCTTATTGTTGGTTTATTCGCATCACTAACATTTTCAACAAACGAATGAGTTAAATTACTCAATGCAGTAATTATTTTGGAGCGTATAGGATTAAACATCCGCCGGTATGTTTTTGGCAGAGAAATGTTATGAAGATTTAGTTGTTGCTGGCAACAAATTAAAATTAATAATTGTAGTTAGACCGTAAATAAACTTCCTCACTTTTAATTCCATTGGACACTCTTAGAAATAAAACCACTAATGAATAATTCTTAACTTTAAAAAATGATATCGTTAGAACTATATTAAACTATTTCAGTCACTAATTGACCTGTGAATTTAAGGGTCCTGTGGGTTAGTAATCTTGACTATTAATCCAGTCATAGGTTCAATTCTGACTTTGACTTTTTTTTGACTGCCTCGGTGGCGTAGTGGTAGCGTATGCGACTGCTAAGCTTGAGGTCTCGGGTTCGATTCCCGGGTCGGACCAAATGTTTGTATGATCTGCAAATATTTGTTTCGGAGTTTGGGTGTTTTCTATGTATAATATGTATGTATTTACAAAAAAAAAGTATCTAAGTATTTATATCAGTTGTCTAGTACCCATAACACAAGCTCTGCTTAGCTTGGGACTAGATGGCGTTGTGTGTTAGATGTCCGGAATATTTATTTATTTATTTATTTATTATTATTTATTTATTAATTCTTGTACAAGTGACTGTGTGATAAGCGTCATTATTTGTTCTGGGTCTGGATGTAATGTATCTATAATATGTATGTATTTAGAAATATGTCCGTATGGTGATGTATTAAAAACATGGAGTCCAGTATCCCCACTCACTCGGTGAAACACAGCACTCCGGTTTTCTGTGAGGCCGTGATATCACTTTGGTCGAGCCCATTCATGCCGAAGCGTGACTCTCCCACGGTATAAACTTCAAACAAACCCTATACCAACCTCGCCTGGCCTGACTGTGTACAGTTATTTTATATTGCCGCATATATTTGATAGCATTAGTAGTACAAAGCAGTTACGACTCGTACTTGCAGTAAATCGTTTTGTCGTCACATTATAAGCCAACCACGCGTCTTCCAACTACAAACCTCATTTTGTAGATCGTGATGTCTAGACTACAATGTGCTATAAAATTCTCAGCTTTTACCCGCGTGTTTCGGTCATCGTGGTGAATAGCAGCCTGTCTTTATCTGATACCTTTAAAGGAGCATTTCTTGTATATAATTAAGGCTTTAATATATAATCTGAATGTCGGAAACGGCTTCAAAGATTTCCATGAAATTTAATATGTATGTAGGAGGCGATAAATCGAGCTAGGATTTTTTTAGAAAATTTACCATAAAATGCCATCCACGACCATAATATATACTCTTGATTATCAGCACTTTTGGGGGAGAATATTTACATCGATACAACATTATTTCTCGTCGTCGTCTTCGTAGCCTTTAGGTTTTAAATGTGGACAATTTAAAGTAACCTTTAATAATGTTATAGAGCGAAACTGGTTTGGTTAAATTTAAAGCAATTAAATAGTGGAATATAAATACAAGTGAGTTTAATTTCAAGAATGTCTATGTCCTTCCTCAAGAATCAAAGCAGCGGTTTAGACGTGAAGTGTAATAGATAGTAACTCTACTTTCGAAGTTATAATATTAGTATTTATTTACCTGATTTTTTTTAAATTCTTAAGATTAGGTTTAAGGGCTCAAATAATAGATCTAACTTCATCACTTTTGGCTATTTGACTGGTTCAATTTGGCCTCTCAGCTGTGAAAATTGCGATCGATACGATAATTTCATATATGTCTGAGTAAAACTTCAATCGAAATGGCTCTACCTAGACTTGGATCAGGCAGACGCATAGGTAAGTACTGGAATAGATTGTACTTTATTAAAGTAGATTGTACTCTATTGTCTTAAACGAAATTCGAGTGAATCGAGTTTGTGTTTCCCCACCAGTAGCTATTAGCTTGCGAGTCCAGTCGTTCGCACCCGGGCAAGGATCATGTTAGCCTAACTAAAATTGCAAGAAAATCCCCTTGTGCTGACAACCCCACCCTCCCTTAATTGCGGCTTGAGTGTCGATTTATTTGCGAATCATGACTCCTGGTTCAGAGTTAATGACGATTTTATGATCTCTGTCCGGTATTTTTTACTTTACATTATTTTAGCAGTTTCCCCTTTTCAAGTTAATGAAGGATTCTCGGTAAGTTTTAATGGGTGTTAGGTAATTTGTTGGTGGTTGTATTATGACATTTTGTGTAGCTAAAACAATGACTTTCATAAGTGTAAAGGTTCTGAATTCATTTCAATTTTTGTTTCAAGCCTTTATTCTCAGGATTCCGTCATTTGTATATCAATTTGGTTGTTAAATATCACGGGTGGAAGTTGTTAGAAAAAAGTAAAGTTTATGACAATTCGTAACTGTAGAAATCTACAGAAGTCTCCGATATTTTATCACTACATATTAAAAAAAACCAAACAGACAGTGTTCGCGATAAACTCGAATGCTACTGCACGGATTTTTATCCGATTTTTACTTATAGATAGAGTGATTATTGAGAAAGGGTTTCGTATATAATTTCTTAAATTTTCGAGTACATTAGTTGAAATCGTCGTAACTGCCTCGGTGGCGCAGTGGTAAATGTATATGACTGCTGTGCTTGAGGTCTCGGGTTCGATGATGATGATCTACAAATATTTGTTTCGAAGTTTGGGTGTTTTCTATGTCTAATATATGTATTTACAAAAAAGAACTATGTAATATTATTGGGTACAGTTAGTATTCAACAATTCAATGAAAAACGTTGTCAATATACAACCTTGTATTATATGCTTTAGCAGACTTTTTCAATACAATCATTATTTACAATCTATTGTACTATTTTTACTAAGTTATACTTACACTTGTTACTCTGCTGAAAAGTAAGAAACAAATGCCCGTCCTACGGGCTCGTGAGTCCGTATTAAAAACAATCTTATGCTCCATCCTTGGAGTCGTGTACTACTTGACATTTTATGGGAATTATTATAATAAATCATTTATATAATATTAACTTATAGAACTTGGATATAGGATAATTATTTTGAACAATCATTTATACAATACTAGCTAATCGAACTAATGAAAAAAGCTAACAATATGTATTAATATCAGTTGTCTAGTACCCATAATATAAAAAGTTCTGCTTAGTTTGGGACTAGATGGCGTTGTGTGTTAGATGTAAAAAAAATGTAACGATATTTGTTGAAGACGTCACATGCATGAATTAAGACACACACCTCAGAATAACGAATATTATATTTTCCGTAATGAACCCGTGGAAAGCCGGGCGGGTATTTAGTTTAAGATGAATCTTTGTAATATTTTCAAAAACGATATTTTAATTTATTATCTGACAAGCTTTTATCCGTAGCTGCATATCAGGTTATAGCACTAAAAATAGATGTTTTGTAACCCTTCTTGAGCACCAAAGTTACTACGTGCCAAATTTCATTGAATTTTCCGTGGGAGAGCCACGCTTTGGCATGGATGGGCCCGCTCGACCGGAGTGATACCACGGCCTCACAGAAAACTAGTATGAAATAGCGCTTGCGCTGTGTTTCACCGAGTGAGTGAGGATACCGGAGGCCCATACACCAACCTCTCCCCCCATTCCCTCTCCCCGTCCCCCAAAGGTCGGCCACGCACTTGTGACGCTTTTGGTGTTGTGGGTGTCCGTGGGTGGCGGTAATCGCTTACCATCAGGTGATGCGACTGCTCGTTTGCCCCCTAATTTAGCCGTCAAAGCGTAACAGACAGACAAAGTTACTTCTCAATTTAAAATATCATAATATCTATCTATTTCTGTACCGAAATACATCCATATCGATTCAGAGGTTTGCCGTGTAAGACTTACAGAGTTACTTTGAAATTCATAATATGAGTTTGTATGAGTAATAACCTTCGGAGCTATTGTACATTATGAATAATGCACCAACCATATTGTTGATACTTGATTACCAAAACTATATACCTACTGTTAATGTAAATTATTATAAGATGTTTTTAATTTTGTTTATTGTGTGTTCAAATGTTAATGTATATGCGTTACAAGGATTAGTTATAGTAACTATCCAAATAAACATACGACCTTCAAACCTTCAAGAAAAGAGCGTACTCCTTCTTAAAAGGCCGGCAACGCACTTGTAACGCCTTTGGTGTTACCATCAAGCGCCCTATAAAATAAATAAAAAATATAGATTTTGTTGCCGATTGCCACATGATTATTTTCAATAGCTCAAATCAGTGTTAGGTTGAAAGAAAGGCCAAATAGCTCTTTGTCCCTTTCGTGCTACAAGCAGACGTTATAAAAATCTTTTAACGTATTTATATTTAATGAAGACATTTCTTAAGAAAAATAAATAAATTGCACTAATATGGATTGCCTGTTTGTAATATTAAAATAACCGCTTTTTACTAAATGCACATGTATGTATACACGGTACATACGAGTATATCATTTCTTTTTTACATATTTTCTCAGTCTGTCTGTTTGTGCCGGCTAATCTTTGGAACGGATTTACCAATTATGACGAGACTTTCACTGGCAGATAGCTGATGTAATAAGGAGTAACTTAGGCCACCTTTTTAGGCAATCTTTGCTACGTGGTGTTACCCGCGTAAGGTACAACAATAGCAGCGGTTAGCATCGCGGGACTAAGTTACTCCTATACATCCCGTGGATATCCTGAGAGCGAGCGGATTGAGAGAGCTAAGTAGAGACCAAAATCCGCAGTGAACGAATATAGATTGATTATTTAATAAACACATTTACCAAAGTACTTCTACAGCGCGTAAACAAATCGTTCTACGAGTATTAATGAGTTAATGACATTCTATTAGGATTGTTTTGTCAACTTTACTCAGTCGTTGCTGAGGAAGTTACGACTTTTTACTGCGCTGATTAGTTTTCCTGGGTGGCCAAAATAACCTGAAGAATTCAAGAATAGTTTGGCTAATGCAAAAGGACTTTGTACTTTATAATGTCTATTCATACGGGAATATTGGGGTCCCCACAAAGGAGGGGACCATCTACAAACCGAAGGTGGCCCGAGGTACGTCCAGGGCTTTCCTTTCTAGGGTACACATAGTTCCACGGCACCTAGCACCCAAGATAACGGTTTTAGTTAGATTCGAGTCCGTCCTCTCACCAGGAGGTGGTATCCGAGGGGAATTCCTCACAAAAAAAGGACAGAAAGTTTTTGAAACGAAGGTTCCCAGTTACTTTCTGGCTAGTCGATAAGTAACCCCAGATCTTTCACTGCAGGGCTGAATGGTATAACTACACCATTGAAATAAATCGATAGGATTGAGGTGGTATCCAATCTATTTCTTATACGCTTACTGCCTACAATGATCGCCTAGCATTTAATTGATTAACAGACAGTTAATCAATTATGTCTGTAGGCATCCATACCAGTCCTTAGACGCAGAACGTGATACCTAAAGACTCGTTTGTAAAACAACAAAGAGGTTCAGAAGCAAGGTTATAATCATTAGATAGCTAGGCAGATGTTAGGCACCATCAAAAATTAAATATCAAAATTCATCCTCTCGCACAAAACTGCCGGATTGAACCTATAGAAGAAGAAGTCAAGTATAACTTTTGTTGTTTTTACTACTCAGCCTGTTGGAAATCATGAATACAAGAGTGGTGATGTACTCATTACGAATGCAGACAATGCAGTATGGTGACCCATACAACAACTGGCCAGTGAGATGTTTTTTACACCTGCTTAATGGACCCGGGATGATAGCAGGAGACTCGACGGTACTCTTAGTCAAGATTCAAGCATTTGTCTTTCGACAATCGCTGCAGTCTTTATTGACTTGAGCGAAAAAAATATGAGACTTCCTATCATGAAATGTGACCCAATCTAGATCGTATTTGTAGTGAGTAGGTGTAAGAAATGCATGAAGGTGCATGAATTACAAGAAACAGTTCCTAAAAAAGCCAATATGTAAAGAAAATATAGGCGTGTTACACGAATTGTGTTCAGCAGATAAAATGTGATCGTTATAAGGGCGGGGCGTGCCGAACGGTCTGGCCAATGAGAGGACTTCTATTTACCTATTCCACTTAATCCGACCTCGAGTAGGTACTAATAAATTTTTCACGAAAACCTCTGAGAACAAAGTTAGGTTATACATTGATAAATAGATGTGGGTCTCGCATTTCAGCTAGCTTAGTGAACTGACATTTAGTCTAGATAAAACTCGTTAGCCTGACTGTTGGAGAATATTATAAGTAGTGCTGTGTGCAATACTGTCCTGTTTGCATTCAACGATTTCTCGCGACCTAGGTCGTCGGACCATCTTAGTGCTTTACCAATCATGATGCTAATAAAATAAATGATCATACACATCATACAATAACCATTTGGTTTGCAAATCCAACCCACGATTTTTAGCTCAATATTTTGAATCATTAACCCTTGCACCAAAAGACTTGTCCACCATTCATACTGAGTTTACAATCAAAGGGATAATCCACGATACAAAGAGTAATCAAACCTAGACAAAAACAAGGCAGTAGTGTTTCTTGACACGCATCTGTCGAACACGGCAATCATTTTCCTACCAACTGCTCATCATCACATGAACACTTTTAATGGTGCACTGTTGAACATAAACAACGCCTTAGAATTGAGGTATCAGCCGATTTATAGGGTGTCTCTGTCAAGTTTCCCTTCTCTTTGTAGCGCTGTTGTTCTTCGTAGTTTGTTCTTTTGGGGATTACAATTTATTCTTTATCCGTCACCATACCGTCTCTTCGATCACTTAAAAAGAGAACACATACTAATAAAAACTTGTCTTTCCAGGTGTCAGCAGCGGGGGATATTTACTGGGAAGGAGAGGAAGACAACGCCAATGAATTCCTAGAAGTTAAAGAAGATGACACAGGAGTGATCGGCCACCTTAAGCGGTTTAAGCGGCAATTCACCTTTCCTAGCTTTGGTGAGTATTTTGTCATTCTGTTGTACAACGATACCACATCCTAACATAAAACCCGGTTCAGAAAATTAATAGTAACTTTTCGGCAATGAGTTTGTGAGGTGATAATAACTGGTTGCTCCAAAGACAGAAACAAAAACTGTATATTCGTACGTTATTGAATTACCGATTAAAATATATTTAGAAATTCAGTTTGTAGGAGAAAAGTCCATAAATCTTACACAAAAAATGGTGTAATAACAACCATAACGTTTCTTTATATTCTTTTAATGTAAAGGAATTATTTTCTAAGAAGACAACGTAATACTTGCCGTATTATTTTATTATAAGTGAATGTAAGCTTGTTTGTCACGCTTTCACGCGGAAACTAACAAACTTGGAGGTATTAAAAGTAGCATAGGATACTTTTTATTAAATGCGAGCGAAACCGCCGGCGAAAGCCAGTATTTATCTAACAGCTATCTCTGAAAATTTCTGCAGCTTATCGTAAGAACAATTGCTTGAAGGAGTACGTGTTGTTTACGATAGATGGCGTTATTTGCACATATCATTTCTTTGGTTTTCCTCTACTAACTTTTTATGTAGTTATAATAACTGTTTTCTGTGTAAAATAAATTAGAGTTTTTATTATCATTTCAGGGTCCTTATTTGGATCAAATGACGCTGATGAAGCGGCAACGGAAAGCGATGATGGGTATGTATGATTATGATTATGTTTTCTAAAAAAGTTGTAAATTTTCAAATAAAGACTGTAATAGATTGTTTGTGGAAGCCTCAATGTTTAGTTTTGTGGTCGCCAGCCAAAGTAGAGAGGGCTTTGAAAATGATATCGTTTTCCTATAGGACAAAAGGAAAAAAGTATTGGGACATAGGCTTGAAAAGGCCGGGGTCACGTATCTTTATATCCTTTTCTTTTTATTTTACAAAGATTATGCTCATTATAAAGGTTACCATCGAGACATCAATGAGAGATTGTTTGGGTATATGGGCAATGAAGACCAGACTTATGATATAAACATATGTGTTAACATCGATGGTTAAATTACTTTAAGACAGCAGGGGCTGGGGCTGGAGACGCTCTGTGAGCGTAACAGACAAACCGAGCTACGTTCACATAATTATAAAATATTGGAGTAAATATAGTTGATTTTAAGAATAGCACGAGATTTTTTTTTTATAATTTGTAATGTAAATAATTTACGATTTCAGCTACGGCAAGGATGACGATGGAGACAACTTTGGCTCCGGTTCTGTGGACAAAGGAGACTTAGAACCGAGAGAAAGTAAGCATTTTAATTTTTTGAATATTTTAATAATTCTTCTAACCGTTTGGTACCAATATAATTATGTACAATACTTTCCGGTGCCTTGACTCAGACAAAATTTTACAATTTAAACAAGGGAAATAAGAAACATACGCCTTCTTACTGTCTCGGTGGCGCAGTTGTAGCGTATGCGACTACTGTAAGTGAATTGCGACTACTATCTCGGGTTCGCTGCTCGGAACGGACCTAATGTTTGTATCATCATTATAATCAACCTATCGTAGTCCACTGCTGAACATAGGCTTATCCAATTGTACAGCACTTGGTTCGATTCTCGACTGAAAGTGTGATCTGCAAATATTTGTTTCGGAATTTGATTCTGTGTATCATATAGCATAGTTTTTTTAAAAACAAGTTCTGCTTAGTTTAAAACTATGTGTGTTTTTTTTTTTTTTCTTTATTGAATAGTGGGCAAACGAGCAGACGTATCACCTGATGGTAAGCGATTACCGCCGCCCATGGACACCCGCAACACCAAAGGCGTCACAAGTGCGTTGCCGACCTTTGGGGGATGGGAAAGGGGATGGGGGGAGGGGTTTGGGTATGGGCCTCCGGTATCCTCACTCACTCGGTGAAACACAGCGCAAACGCTATTTCAGACCGGTTTTCTGTGAGGCCGTGGTATCACTCCGGTCGAGCCGACCCATTCATGCCGAAGCATAGCTCTCCCACGGTTAAAAATATAAAAAAACACAATTAGCGAACGTCCATCGATGGGATAAGATGCATGCTTTAACTTTGGAACTTTTTAAATAATATATGGCAATTTACATATATTAAGTGTCTGTGTTTATATTAAATGAATAGGAAATTTTAAAACATAGGATTTAACTCCTGTAGAACCGCCAACATAGTAATGTACGAGTAGTTGAGAAATAAGACCAACAGTTAAACAGTCTAACTAATAAGCTTTATGGTTTTTCAGAGACACTCCGGGTGACGTTCACAGCCATCGAGCCATATTCCAACTCATACTCGGATAGAGACTCGCCCGAGTTCCGCAATTTCTCCCGTTCACTCGCAAATGCTGTGGACAAGTTATATGAAAAACTTCCAGGCACACAGAGATCGAGTCTGGTTAGAATACAGTAAGTACCTGAGTATCTTAAGAAATGCATATCATTAAGAGTCAAACACATTAGTGAAAACTAAACAGTAGGTTAATAATTGGATAAAGAGATATTAGAAAAAAAACATATTTACTGTATTGTGTCTATTCTGTAAAGTATCTTGCTCTGGAAATATATGCCTTATAATATATATGCCAAGATTCACTATGATAGATTGAAGTTACATTGATGAGAATATGAGTATATAACAGAATGATGAAAAATCTTTGAATCGTGTTAAAAGTTTGAACTTAATGATTGCAGAATTTAATGAGGTTTTATCCAATTACGTTAAAACCAAAAGGAAGGTCTTATTATCCTTCCTATGGCTTTACCCTAATTGGTGGAATAATAGAAAAAAAATTTTAGCTGTCTATGTATGTTTGTATATATATATATATATGGTAATATATGTATTTCTACTATTTGAGGTGTCAATAGATTTGTAATAATGATATATGCTATATCAATTTTATCTATGGTCTTATAGTAGTTATTTTTTTCATTGTAGATTTCAAAACTTTTTCTTCTTTTTCAAAATAAATTCTCGCACACGAATCAATTTCACATTTTTAAAATACTCAAGAAGAACTGTAAATTGTTAACAATGACTACTTAAATGCTTTCAGATCGCACATTACTGACGAGTTCGCCTGCAAAGTTACTCTGGACATCGTGACCAGTGGTTATGAAGACATAGATCAAATCAAAGAGCTACTCCGTGACCATATCAGAACGTATCGCACTTTGGACCAAACCACTGTCAACGAAAGCGACTTTAGCGCACAGTTGATTGATCCAGGTTTGTAACTTATAAAAAAAAAATAATTAATATCTAATGACATTTTCTACGAAGATTTTTTCTAGGTCTGAACTAGATCGAAGTCGACTTTAAGTCTAATGCGATACGGCTGAACTTAGATTTTTAAGCGGAGCGGCAAAACTTAAACAATAATAATTGAATCATAAAACAAAATACAAAAAAAACAGTTACAATTTACACACAATATTTCCGTTTAAGTATACTCAGATGTTGCATTTAGTGTTTGGATGCATTTTTATATCGACTTGGCAAATTGGGCAAATTGAGTAAGTGCTTAAGTTACTCAAAGATTAATCAATTTGGCAAATGGGTACTTCAGTTGTCTATAGATAATTCTAAAAACTGAGATTAAAATTACTATAACAGAAAAAGGTTGTCAAACCTTTATTTTATTTGTTTGTTTTTTAATTTATTTCTTTTAATTTATTTCTTTTAATTTATTTAGATACCACGTTCTGCGAAGAGAATGAGTTTAAGTGTGACGAATACCGTTGTTTGCCGTTATCAGTAAGATGTAATACACAGGCAGACTGCGACGATAGAACAGATGAACAAGACTGTCCACTAAGTCAGTATTAATATTCATTATTTCATGTCAATTTTACAGTCATCTTATAAGTCAACTTCAACTTTTTATTTTATTTAGTTACTGAAAGTAAAAAACATGTTTTAATAAGTTTATATTTATAAAATAGCGGTTCAGTCAACCTGATCGCTTTATTCAGTATTATATTGTACTGTGAAGCCTTGATATACGCTAAATTCTAAGATTTTACAGTAAAATTCAAAGATTTAAGAAACCCTATTGCTAAATGTCTTTAGCTTTCATTAATAATAATCTTTTATTTGGAATTTTTACAACAAACAATATTTACCGTATCTTGAGATATATACTATAATTGACCATTAAAAGTATTAAAAGTTTGATTAAGGTAGTTAAGAGTTAGTCAATTCTATGTTTGATTAATTAACCTTAGGTTTAACTGGAAAATGTAGGGGTTTACCGTAATTTTGTGCTTTACAGTAACATATACATACTTATCAGAGAAGTTGATAATATTTTTATATGATTCCATAGTTTTTTTTTAAAGTGTTACGGTCTACGTAGGCGAAGCTGAAAGTTTTGCGTAACTCATAAATAAAACAAATTTTTATAAAATAATAAAATATTTTAGTTTTTTAAAGATTCAATCCATCGTGCCGCTCAGCAGTGGACGACAATGGTTGAAATGAATGAATAAATGAAAAATATTCACATTTTAAACCCTTTTTCATTGGCTTAAACCATTTTTGAAAACATGAGTACCATTGTTCTGAGGTTATGTTTTTTACGTGATGGTTGAAAGCAGTCACTGCCTCTTTTGACCCCGTAAATGACAAACTTCTCAACCAATCTTTGAGTTTGGGGTAAAAAAAGAAATCGCACGGAGCTAGGTCTGGACTGTGTGTGGGATGGGTGACGAGCTCTATGTTTTCAGAAGCTAAAAATGACTGTGTTTTGTTCGCGGTGGCGCATTGAAGCATTACCTTAATTCAACAGTGTACAAATTCTAGGTTGTTTTTTTCAAAGACATTGGGCAAACAAATCGTGGTGAATTACTCAGTATTAACTGTTTTTTATTATTCAAGTCTTGGAGAATAAAAAACGCAATGTTCGCTCATGTTCATCGCCTCCATTTTGTTGGTTTGCTGACACCTTCAAAAACCCATACAGAAGATCTCTTTCTTTCCAGAATGTAACAATATATCCATGTTTCATCTTCTGTGACAATGTCATACACAGCGTTTGAATTGTTAGTAAGTTCGTGAGGAATCCACCGGCAATATATTCGTAGTTTCCTAACTTTTAAAGGTTTATGTAAAATTTTCTGAATTCAACTCATACCAATCCCAAAATGTACACTTATCTACTCATAAGTGAAACACAGATTTTCTTCAGTTATTCGTCTAACGTTAATCACATTTTCCTCCGTGGTCGCATGTTAAGGGTCGACCTTCACGAATTTCATCATGGAGGAAATAATAAAAATTACATCACAGCCACGCTGAAATTCCCAAGAGCATTTTGAGAACGTGCAATATCAAAATTTATCTTAAACAAAAAATTAAGGTTTCATGTTTAATAAAAATAATATTCGAAATTAAAACATTTACAGGCGGCCAGTAACGCAAAACTTTCAGTGTGTAATATATTACTTGCCTGGGAATACTTAAATCGTTTTAAATCTAAGTAAAATCTTTCTAAATCAGTGGTAAATTGCACAGTTATTTCACTTTATTTTTTAATTTATTTCTTTGTTTTATTTTATTTTCAAGCCTCTGATCCAGATGTTAACGAAAATAACGCATCGTCTGAAGGTTATAACGATTATTCAGAACGAAAAACTACTACAGATGCAAATGAAATTTACAATGAACCAAACCCAGGCGACTCGGACGGATCTATCGAGAATACTGTCGATTCTCGTAACACAGATGGATACGATAGGCGGCCTGATGAACCGGAATATTATGACCCAAATCAAAGTGACAATGATGAACAATCAACAACTGTTGCTACATCAAACACTTTTAATCAAAACTATGATGATAAGACACCAGCGGAACCTGATGAAAATATATTTAATTTCGATCAAACCTCAGAAAATCCGAACACTTTTGACTCAAATGATTTGAATAGAAACGATCAAGATTTATATAGCCAGAAACCCGATGATCAAAATATCTATTCTCAATCTCCTTTTGAAACGAACAATGAGATAGACTATGAACCACAAAGAGGTGATGGAGGACGCCGTGACGAAACAGGAGAAACAACACGTGGTAGGTTTTGTTGTAGCTTCCGATCTGGTTACAGTCGTATAAGTTGATTTTTTTACTAAGTTTTGGTTCAATTTATTTATTTTATTTTTCTTTTTTTAATGTTAAGCTCCAGTTGAAGAATCACCGTTTACGATAAGATCTCAATACCCGTCGGGCTCCAGTCAAGTCGAAGTAACTACGGTTAGGAACGGAGGAGATGCAGGTTATTCAAATGGTACGATATCTTTTTTTGATATCTAGTTTGAAAAATATGCGAAAATTTATGTGATCCAAATACTTTTTAAATATTTTAAATATTTCTGATATGTCCGAGTTAGACGATATAACTCTACTCCAGAAAAAGAATTATTTCCACACTTCTTAAAAAGAAAGGAAATTGTATTTGTTTCATCACTGTATGATCTTTTTCTTTTTTATGTTCTCCGAACGTCAATCAATGACCGATTTTCAAAATAATTTTTAAATTAGAAACTAACTTGGCCACGCATCTTTGTCTGAGTGTCTTTTCATTGAAGCTAGGCTCTTATTAGTAGTAGCGTGATTTTATATAGCCTGTAACCTTATATGGGCTTTCTAACAATAAAAGAGTTGTTGAATTGACCCAACCACTGAGTGTTTTCAGAGACAAGTTATATGTAGAGTACATGCACGTTATAGTAGAGAAAATACAAGAATTTCCTGGATTTCTAATATGATTTCGTCAAAAACATATTAATGCTGTTGAAATCTAGCCAAATAAGAAAGAAAGAAAGATTTATTTGATAGAATATATGAGATAGATGAAAATAACGTAGGTACTGCTGAATCCTAAGTTTAATTATCTTTCAAATAATAAGATGAAATCAAAAACATAACTTGTGAAAAAAAACAAGTCTCGCAACTACTTAATTGGGAGAGGGTAAAGGAACTGTAATATACCGTAAACAGATATGAGATCCATGTAATATCAAGGCGGATAATTTATTCAGTTCCTACTTAAAGGACCTTATATCTTAAGTTATAACATAATTAGCTAAACTAACAACATCTTATTATCAATATTTTAAATCTATGTTATCTATCTATAATTTATGTTTCAAATAAGTAAAATGACTTGGCCATCCCAAAAACACATTTCACAAGTAGTACATTATATTAAATTAGATTGTTGAGTGCGATTGCGTAGTCAATCTATTTGTTTAAAATATAAAATATTTTTATAATTAATGTGTATGGCATTTATTGATGCACTTATAGTTTTTTAAATAAATATATTACTGAAGCTATTAATTTCTGATTCGAATATTTTTGATAGCGGTTATGATAGTGTTACTTTTTTCATGGCAATTTAGTCCACTTAATACTTTGTGGATTTTCCTTAATTTAAAGTTACTATGTCTTACTTAGACTAGTTAACCATTTGAACCAGTAGTTTTATAATTATAATTCTTAAACAACCGGTTCATACCGGTTCAACAGTGCCATATTTAAAATCACAAAATTATTCATTATATGAATTATAGTATGGCCTTCCTAAAATGACTCTACTCTGCCTGATAGAAAGCATAAGCACAATCCAAGCGTAGTGGTCACCATACTCATTGAGAATGCAGACAATGCAACAATGCACTCACCAACGCAGCATGATAGCACGAACGCTGTCATTTTACGTTGTTCTTCTGTGCGAGGATAGTACCGCCCCAATCGGGCCAGCCCGTTCGTGCTGAAACCTGTAATACTACCTGTAATAATACCTGTAATAAATTTGCCGCAGTTTGTCCAACCGGGTACATTCGTTGCGACGAGACACGATGCATAGAAGAGAATAAGCAGTGCGATAGAAACAAAGACTGCTACGATGGCAGCGACGAAGCAAATTGTCCTGATGGTAAGTCAAGCAATAGTTCTTTTAAATTTGAGATGTCTCTTGTGAAACTAAAGAGCTGCTACATATGAGGTGGAGTTTTGTCTTAATTGTCATGTTGGTGTTTTCGGATTTAAACAGAAAATTTCTTGCATAATAGACATAATGTACATTGCATATAGCTACTATTTTCAGCAATTCTTCTGTTACTGGCGACTTGTGGGTGACTTCAAATGTTTTAAACATTTTGTTTTATTCCATTGATACTAATTAACTTGCAATATCATTAAATAGTTTTTTCTATCACAGATTAATATAAATGCTGAACCGCTAGAGTTTTTTTGTTAAAAATTTAATATTATTTTTAACTTCATCAAACGTTTTGTCTAAAATATTGAGCTTTGCGCACTTCTTCTCTGTACATATATATTTATTTATTAAGCTTACAAATTCCAAAAATATTCTTCCGTTCCCCATATTTCTTTAAAAATTATCTCCATGACAAATTTTATTCAAATCGGTGCAGCGGTTTACAAGCTTCTAAAAACTCCTCCGCATTATCGCATACTGGCAGCGTTCCCAAACGACTGGCAGCATTACCACATTGAATGGCAATGCTATTTCTCTGTGTTAGCAAAAGGCTGGCACTCTAGTCACGAGAAACGTCAATCAGTTGCTTACCTAGTTGTTTAAACATAGCGCGAGCACTCGGGCCCTATGAACCAATCATATCGACCCCAAACGGTTAAAAAATTTAATTACCTATTATATTTTGGTACTTACGCCGTAATGAAAAAAAGGATACACAAACAATTTTATTTATCTATTTGTACACCTTTTTAGATAATAACACTAACATTAAAAACTCGGTACCATATTTACATCAAGGACATGCGGGGCACGTGTCCAGGGCCTTTCACCTCAGCATTGTCCTCAACTTATGACGTAAAATCACTAAAAGGAACACAATTTACATTTTTGATCACGTGGAACGAAATGAATTAAATTTACTTTGAGATTACGCGATTTAATGTTAGTTTAGTAGTAGCCTCTCACTAGATAGTATACCCATATCTATGGAACAAAATCAGAAAAAAAAACACTTTTAATATTTGTGTTTCGTACTAAGTACTCCAAGGGGCCCCCAAATGTTTGTATGCCCCTGAGCTCCGGTTTTATAGACGGCTTACAAATCCGTTTTTAAGACTGGGGCTTTAAATTCATTTACTTCCTGCAATTATCATAATATATTAAGTTCAATAATCCAGTGAAGTGGGCGAGATTCGAGCGCCAGACTCAAGTGCAGTACTATCTACAAAGTCTATTGCAAACGCAAATACCACATTCTGTAATCTAAATAAAACAAGGCGATTTATCATCTTCCTAATTCCCAAGATTATTAGGGGACGGCTACTGGTACAGTCGGTTTTACTTGAACGTAAATTTTTTCATCGAACGACTGGGGTATGTATAACAATAACAATATAAAGGAGATAAATACAGCAGTTATTTTACCAAAAAATATAATCATGAAAGTTAAACCAAAAAATATAATCATGAAAGTTAAACCAAAAAATATAATCATGAAAGTTAAACCAAAAAAATGAAAGTATTTTTGCTGTACATCCTAGTGGCCATATCTTTTGATCAGATTCATGGTAGTATGTCTTTTGTGAAACATTCACAATTTGATTTACGCATTTTAGTTACAAGTGAACCTAATAAAATGTGTTAAAACAGTTTTTTTTTTTAATTAATCATTTTTAATAACATCATAAAATTTGATAGAAAAACAGGTTACTGAACTTTTTTAGGTCCTATTTTTCGGGCTACAGGTGAGTTCCGGATAGCTTACACATGTCAGATGCATCGAATTATCTGTCAAATAAACTACTCGAAACTTATCTGTAATCGGAGAAACAGGGTGTGAACCTTTTTTGTTTTAATCTACAATTTTTTTGTTAATTGACAGTTATTAATTATTGAGGCATTAAATTTATTATCTAGGGATTGCGTCAATATTGGGATAGTGTGGGCATAGGTGTAGGGAAACCACAATGCTTATATACGAACATGGATAAAGTCTAAAAAAAAGCAATACTAAAAAATAACTGCGTAGCTACTTCAATTACTATGTTTCAATTCCCAAGAAAATTTCTTCTGGAATAGCTCTTTTATCCGACTACGGCAAAACAAAAGGAAGGGTAATAGTTTGGGCAGTATTTGTATGTTCCATCGTGGCGCCTAAACTACTGAACCGATTTTATAGAACTAGTTGTTAATTTTCGTAATAGACGGGCTATGGTTTTTAAACTTATTCTTTGACTTCTCTTGTAACTCGATAACGTAACCTCATATATTTTTTCAAACCTCAACAGAAAGTAATATTTAATATGTAATTTATTCTCTGCAACTTTATTTTTTAGGCATCCTATCCTGACAGTACAGTTAGATTTTATTTAATAGGAAGTTATTTAGAAGAAAAGCACCACAACCGGATTATAAACGCAGTAACAACTTCCTGTGTAGACAAATCAGAGTCTGCGAACGAAAAGAAACTTGGAAAGAAAATTGATTTATCGTTTTATATCAGGTACCTACTGTACAAGACCTTACCTCGAGGTAATGTTATTATAGGTTTATTTATTAAATCAGTTCGGCTAATGAGTAATAGGCGTAATTGCTAATTAAAATATGGTTTACCCCAAACTGATGTACCCATAATTGTGGTTTGTTATTATTTCTGAAACCGATATAAGAGAAAACAAATTGAAGGTCTATGTGCTTATTTTAAAACCAACGCAACGCGGTAAACAGTTGAACAATTATTATCATCGAAATGTAACTTTTATAACTCATAACTAAGTAATGTAATTTTGTAATATTAACCTAAAATAAGCTTTTTAAGAAAAGAGCGTGCTATGGAAAGAGCTTCGCTTAGAGTCTCTCTGAATGAAAAAATTCGTAACGAAGTAAAACGTCAGAGAACCAAAGTGACCGACATAGCTTTAAAAGTTGGATGAAGTGACAATGGGCTGGTCACATATATCACAGAACAGACAACCGCTGGAGTATACATGTTTTAGAGTCGAGACTGCGTCTTGGCAAACGTAGTGTGTGACGCTCTCTTACCAGATGGCAGAACGACTTACCAAAGAGGGCTGGCAGCGACTGGATGCAAAAAGCAACCGACCGGGCTCTGTGGTGTTCCTTGGGAGAGGTCTATGTCCAGCTGTGGACTGCCACGGGCTGATGCTTATGAAGCTTTTTAAGTTAGATCTGTCACAAATCGTAGAATTTTTCAAGTACATTGGCAAACATAATATAATGTCCTATAAACGTTAGAAAGATTGGGTGACTCTACTCAAAATTGAGATCAACAAAACAAACAAGCAATCTCTACATGAGGCATCTAAAGTGCGTATGATCTGTGGGCGGGTTTGTGATCATCAAGTGTCTGACTGGTTTAGATTATGTATTACCACTTCAAACGTAGTAATCGTGTATGTTACTTTGCGTTACGCATAATGCGTTACAAACATTAGGGCGTAGCTATACGAGACAAATTTGTGTGACATAGCCTGCCGCTATATAAAAAAAAACAAAAGAAAGTGATACAAAGGGTGATTATTGTAAAAAAATTGATTGCCTTGTAGCGGAAAAAAAAGCCTGCCGCGGCTGAAGGATTAGAGAATAAAAATACACATTACATCTCATCCAGGTCAGGTTGAAGTCAGTCGGTAATACTTTTGTAAAAGTTAAATATTTACAGTTCAAAAAAATTCTTGCATTATGTTTCGAAAAAATCGAGCGCTGGTTCTAAGTAGGTGCCTAATTGCAAAAAAAATAGTTTCGCGTTATCAAATATATACAAATAATGAAAATTGAAGTGTCTGTTTGTTATTTTTAATCTGCAACTGTTCACTAAATGCGTATGAAAGTATATATGCGGTACATCACAAACGCCATTTTTAAAATTTTTACTAATACTGTTGCTATACCTACTAATTTTTATAGTTTCCATCTTTCAATTTCATAGCATAAAATAAACTTGACGACGTCAAGTTATTGTATTTTAAAAGTAATTTTATAGGTAAAACCTACCAATTTAATTTGATCTCAAATCCTATAACTTCTAGCGCAATCTAGTGATTGGCCTCAGAACAAACGATGCTTATACTACTTAAGATGGTATCTCTCGTTATATATTTAAATAGACCGTTTAGTATTCTTATAATCTATGAAATGAACGTGCAGTGGCTTCATTCTCGCGATGAAGGGTGTCTGTTCCTTCAGAAGAAAGCAACTGTTGTTATCGTAGCGATATTCGATAGCTTTCAGCTGGCATTGCAAGCCGGATAGTTTGTTAAATGAACATGCTCGGTTTTAATGCACTTGTTTATACTCATGTATCAAGTGCCGTGTGATATGGTTATTTTAACTGCCTCGGTGGCGTAGTGGTAGCGTATGCGACTGCTAAGCATGAGGTCTCGGGTTCGAATCCCGGGTCGGACCAAATGTTTGTATGATCTTCAAATATTTGTTTCGGAGTTTGGGTGTTTTCTATGTATAATATGTATGTATTTACAAAAAAAAAGTTTATAAGTATTTATATTAGTTGTCTAGTACCCATAACACAAGCTCTGCTTAGCTTGGGACTAGATGGCGTTGTGTGTTAGATGTCTACAATATTTATTTATTTATTTTTTGTACTATTGTTTTTAAATCGATGTTAAGGGATGGGTAGAAAATATTTTAGGAAACATTAATGCATTATGTGGCAGACGGCGAATGTATGTAGGACTGGCCAAGGCCGTTCTTGATCTAGAATTTCGTTCAGCAGTTGACGGCGATAGGTTGAGATGAAACATTAAAACTACAATTACACTATGCAACAAATTTAAAAAAAAAATATTTCACTGGTTTCACAGTATGTAATTATGTTTTGCCACCTTAAAACTATGTGAAAAATCTAAATAAAATTTTTCTATCACATCAAGTTTAATAGTGAAATGGATTTCTTAATTTTACTTAAAATCATCTACATAAATTTGTTATTCTACATTTTTTTTTTTATTTTTCTGACCGACGAGCTTTTCTCTTATAGTCAGTAGTGGCAGTATCCCTCTGGAGGCTCCAACAGTAGTCTACAAGCTTTGCTGGCTCCATCTTCCCTGGTAACGGTTTCGTATTCTGCAATATCTTAATGAAATCTTTCACCGTGTTCATCACTTACCGAAACCATGTTATCAGGAAAGTAACTTAAATGAGAGTGTAAAAATGAATTTTTAACGACATATTGCATGCTAGTTTCTGATACGCATCCAGCATCCGATTAATTTTGTTCATGGAAATCCGGTGATTTGTGATTGCCAAGAATTTTTTTGTAACATCGATAAA
The DNA here is from genome assembly GCA_916048165.1 of Spilarctia lutea. Classification (NCBI taxonomy): domain Eukaryota; kingdom Metazoa; phylum Arthropoda; class Insecta; order Lepidoptera; family Erebidae; genus Spilarctia; species Spilarctia lutea. The sequence goes on along the minus strand of OU696470.1, from coordinate 23,874,309 downwards.
AGCCAACCATGCATTTTTTTCAAAAGGTCTGAGGCTCGATAAAAAAGCAGGATCATTGACCAATTTTCTTATGTCAGGACCGTTGAAAATACCTTCTTTAATTTTTGCCTCACTTAGCATAGGAAATTTTGTTTTAAGAAATAAAAATCAACTGTGAAAGGGTTTTCAAAAAGTCAAAACATTCAGCTGGACGGACAGCTTGAAGAACTACAAAATCTTTTCGGTACTGGAATATCTGGAGAATGTGGTAGCCGCATTGACACTGATGACACAGTAGCATACTTCACCGAATGTTTTGACTTTTTGAAAACCCTTTCACAGTTGTTAAACAAAAGTAACAGTTATCTACGTGATTTTTGGGTTCACGCCACTGCATTGGTACATCAAAAGGCATCTGTTTAATATTACCCTTGTACCAACCCGTCAAATATTTATAACATTTTAAACAACGCACTTTCCCATGATTTGTCTTAATGTTTAATGGCAATTTTAAAATAAGCTTCATAACACTTCTCAAGCAGAGGCGAAATTGGCTTTTTTTCACTTTTAGGTGTAAATTGACCACAAAAATTAACAAAATAAGCTAAGAGAATTAACACAGACACGCGGCATTTTGTAGATATGAATAACATAAATGTTCCGATGTCTTTTGTACACATCAATGATATTAATTTATAACTTCACTCAACTAAGTGTAGCAGAAAGTAAATTCAGTAAGATTAAAATCTTACGTTACGAATATTACGTTATTTTTGTTCTGGGACGTGATATCTAAATATAACTTTGTTTTCTGTTGTTTACTAAGCATACCTAATACAAATCATCACCCGAGATATCAGTGATTTTTTTGATGTTGCATAGTGTTATTATCACTTGTTACCAAAGTACAGAAATGCAATAAAGAGAGTTTCGTTCTTAAAAATGTCAGTTCCTGAGAAAATAATTGATCAATAATCCGAAACTTTATCTGGAGAACTGACGAAACTGGCTTTAAGTAATTGTTTTGATATTGACATATTTAAAAAATAAATAAAATTTATTCTAAATTTGAATGTACAAGGTTTTCGTGTTTCATGAGAGTAGATTTAATATAAGAAAAATATTAATTCTTAAGTACATTTACGATAAGAACTAAGTATTTACTATGTCTTACTATCAAAATACAATTCTTAATCTCATTACTAAGTATGGTCAAATAATTGAAATTAGTGATCTGCCAGATCAAAGTAAGACCTGTGTTTAAAAAAATAATGGTTTTAAACAGATGCACTACGAAAATGATTCATCAAAGTTACGAAACTAAAATATAAGCTACAAATATCTGTTAGAGTCGTGACAAAAGCAATGATTTAAACAGTGACGTCCAGGAACTGTAATTATTATTAATATCATTGCAAACGATGCAGCTTCGAGGAATGGTAAGCTCATCATAATAAAACTCTTAATAACGGATGTAAGGGAGCGTAGATAACTCATAATCATTGATGACTAAGATGAATAGAAGCGTTTTGTAAAGTCATTGTTTTGATTTACATACGTCATAATAATGATAGGAATAATTACATAACGGGAATATTGTTGTAATTATTTTAGTGACTGACAACCCGCAGTAGGTTGCAGAATGTACAGTTAACCCATCTCACTCTAAAAGGGGTTACTTTATTAAAGTTTATCACAGTTTCTAACAACACATGCCGACATATACCTATCCTTAAATAATGTTCTTGCCTACTGTACCACAGAGGCAAGAAGGTTTGGCATACAGTTTATTTAAAATTTTCCTTTTTTTATAGTAATGTTATCTGCCTCGGTGGCGCAAGTGTTGGCGTAAACGACTGCTGTGCTTGACGAATCGGTTCGATTCCCGGATCGGACCAAACATTTGTATGATCTGCGAATGTTTGTTTCGGAGTTTGGATTATGATACAAGTATTTATGTATATGACACAAGCCCTGCTTAGCTTGGCACTGGATGGCGTAGTGTGTTAGATGTCCAAAATATTTATTATTATTATTATCCTGCGTAATTTTCTTCCTTAATCACCTCTTACGGTAAACACGGGATGAATTATCTTGATGACACTGCATTCTTAATCAGTCACCAGACAGATATATTTTTAATTACATGACATTTTTATTTCTATTCGGGACTTGTGAAGCCTGGATCTGTAGTTATATTAGAAATAAGTTCAATATAGTGCATCAAGTACTTTATCATTAGTGGCATGCGCTTAGTTAGGGGGGAACCTTTAGTTTTGCCTCGTATATATACATCTCGTGTATGTAACAAAGTATAAGAAGGTTTACTGTTTATTTATTTGATATGCCAATCGCTGAAGTTTTAAATTTGTATTAAAAATGCATTTAAAATATTTTTTTTTAACTTTGTAACATAAAAATAAACCACAGTTGAAAATAAATGATTGCAGACACAAAGGACCAACCTCCATACTTAATTTAGGAACATTCGTCACTCGTTCAATTTATATAAATTTGAGAGCACAATGCGTCATGCAACCAAACAAACGAATTCTTATTAACCATCTTGGGAACAGAATCAGTTCAGTACCAATTAGAAGTAATGTTGGTAAATGCATCGGACTGGCCGACGATTAATTTGTATCAATCAAGGAGTCGGGACTGTGGAGGCGCCAGGCTTACAATTAACAAAAAAACCTTGGTGTATTGTGTGTGCTATGATTATGACACTAAAATAAACTATACTTTATTCTCGATTGGATTAAATGGTGGTGACATCAGATACCAAGAGTTTAAAGTCCGATTTGAAAGGAATGGGAGGTGATATGTGAAAATATTGTGGTATTTTATGGTATTGGGTGATAAGAGAATTGCTTCAATCTCTCTTCGGATTAGGAGCTCTATTAGACCCATTAGTTATCGTGTCCGGTGTATACTTACGTACCGAAGCATAGCTGGAACCATCAAAGTAGCGGGAAAATCGAAAAAAGAACAATAAAAGTCTGGACTAGTTGAACTGTTATAATGGCATCTTTACATAGTGGGTATAAAACAAGTGATTAATTTAAAAAGGTTTTTTAAAAACAAGCTTTTATATCTTGTTATTAAAAAAAATAACTTTAAGCCCTTTGATGCGATACCCATATTTGGTGGGTTGTGAAATATATACAGTTTAAAGGTAGTTTCATATATGTAATACATACATGCATATTATAGTTGAGGTAATCCGAGATTTTCAAAGATTTCCATGCCACGCCAGGCCGGGCTGGTTAGAAATATAAAATGTATTTTTTTAACAAGCCAAATCTTTTCTAAGTTATATTATGGCTAACAGTTTATTAAAGCAGTCGCCCTACTAATAAAAGAAAAATCTTGGAATCGTTTGAATTTTACAAAGGAAATGGAACAGCCTAGGCAATGAAATATTTTATTATCGCCACACCTATCGTCTGTACTTAAAACCGTGACTTCAGCTCAACCTTTTAATACTTATGTCGGCCTTTATACTTAGAGCCGAAGAAAGTAACGGTATTATCGAGACTTGATAAGTGTAGCGATATATAGGTGTACAAGCTGACCCACGCAACTTCGTCTTCGTTTCTTTTCAATCATGCTCAGCTCCTATAAGTTTAAGCGTGATTACAACTATCCTACGCTATCGAGACGCCAGCCAAACACATATTTAAGAAAAAGTGAAAATCGGTCTTATAGTTTCGGAATTCATTCTAAGCAACAAAGGACCACGAGAATAAATTTAATAGATTTTGACTACGATTACCAGCAACTTCTAAAGACGATTGATCATATAATTAAATATTTACTATCATATCGAATGATAATTGTTATAGGGCGTGTATCGATAAATTTAATTCGACATCATTCGATTAAAATTTGTTTCTATTTCGATTCGGGCCAATTCTTATACAGACATAAAAATCTGATCTTCATTTTTACTAAATGCTCGGGGATGAGGATCTATTTTCATTAATTATCATGGTAATGAGGTGGCGAGGAAAGGGAAATAACTATTAAACCATGGTACAGATAAATACATGCTCCAGACGAGTCTAGAACTCTTAGACTCTAGCATATGTGTTTTTTTTGTACCATGGTTACTATGTACACTGCAAGTAGTAGTTTGCGTACGTATTATTTTTGCTTCTGATAAAGTGGATAGGCAGTCAAGGGAATTGAATTTAGTCTCCCAAGCACTTCTCTTGTCACGCAGTGCCCTGATCGGCTCAAATTACTTGACCTCATTCTACTAGACTCGAGTTTCTACAGATTACCTATCAAAGAAATAATGAAATGTTTTTAAACATAAGCACAACATATATGCCTGTGTATCGTAGGGCATGTCTAATTGTAACAAAGAACGATTTGTGTTAATGAACAAAAATAGCTTTAAGTTTCACTCGCCTTTTATAATCCCATATTAGGTACAGGCAGTAAATGCTGTGGTAACCAAACATCAATAAACGTAAAGACGTTTTGATAATTGGACTGTACCTTAATATAGCTTAGTATAAAAAAGAAGGGTAATTAAAAGTTTTCAAAAATAGTAGAAATAGTACATAGAATACCGATAGATTGATGGATTGAGGGAGCCAAATTTCCATACTCTGCTGTAATTAAGAATTTCTTGTCAGAAGAACCCAACAACACTCGGCAATCTAACCCGAGACTTCTTGATAGTCAGTCAAACTCGGCACTCGCTAGATCGACTATGCTACCTATATATGTTTAATGTATATATTATACAATAAATTGTATGCTATAGGCGATAACTACCATATAATAATACTCAATAGTCTCTCAAAAGAAAACAGAAAATATTAAAAATCTCATTTACCAACGCTACGCTAGCTCAACGGTCAAGACCAGTAACTGTTAAACCAGATGAGAGTCAGTATTTCATACCGTTTTGCTTTGAAAAAATATGTCATAAATAAATCATAGGAAAGTGTCTTGAAAAAAAGTCCTTTGTAATTATTTAGAATGTCAGTTATGAATATTATATTTTATCCGCATTTTCATAACCCAAAAGTCGCATATACTACGGTACGACTTTTGAATTCCGATTTAGGAATTTTATCTGCTCTCTACCTACAATACTTTAAACTTCATCGTGTACTATTAGAACAAAATAAGTTCATTCTGCGGGTAAATAACAAAATAAAAGACCAAGATCTGTATGCAATGGAATGTTTCATTGAAAGAATTTGTTCACAAACCAAAGTTAAGTACAGTAATCACAAAATATTCGGCTTGTGCATGTTAAAAGATTTTATTGCTTTCCATGATAAGTAGTGTCATAAAATACAAAACATATTATTCATAATAAGAATATTCGACCCCTGGGTGCATCATTTAGGGTTAACCAACTAGGGGTGGCATGTTATAATTAATTATGATCGATAATATATTTAGCATTCGGCACAACAGATAAAAAATGACCAAAAACTACTCTAATTTTTTCTGTGGAACATTAGTAACCTAGTAATAGTTATCCATTTTATCAGATGTACATTGTTTATGAAATCCGGCCTTACTCTTGGGAAGTCAGTGAGAGATCTAAAGTGGCCATTTTATTTTCAAGAAACCGGTAGACCTCCCAGTTATGACACTCGTTTGATGAGATGCAACGAAAGAAAATGCTTAGCATCGTTGTTTTAAAAAAAATTCTGGCCCTACATAAACGTTTATTTATATTCATGACTTATCTTATTAATATCTTTAGTGCGAGTTATTTTCTATCTAAGTTTACATGTAATAAATAATTAATATTAATGAGGTAGGTAGTAACTGTTATCAATTTAACGTACGCTAATATCGCTCAATAGAACTTGATGTAGTAATGAATGTCGGACTTACAATAACAAGCTCATACCGAACAGTTTGATTGTTACTATTCTGGGGGTAACTTCAATACAGATACAAGTATGACCTTTGCTTTAGTAAACAATACAACTATTTGTAACTAAACTCGAATTATCTATAAGTATAGGAAAAATCGCGTGTAGTAAAATTAGAGTTAGTAATAGCATTTTAATTTAGTTTTTAATAGAGAGAGAGTGGATCGCATTTTTTATTGGTAAGTGAAGGGGATTTTTTGCATAGACATAATTATGGTAGCATTTCATCAAGTTGCCTCGTTGTACTGCCCTTATAACACAGAGTATATTAGTGGAAAACCTGTGATTTTTTTTTATAAAAAAACCGATATTAGGTATTGTCATATCATGTCAAATTGAATTTTAAAAGTATATAAATTTACTAATTGTGTTTATACCGTTTTAAAACTAGGTTATCAAGTATGTTGTTTTCATACGACATCGAATGTAATCATTTTCATAATAGTAAGCAATATAAATAATGATTATGTGTTACATTAATAATGGATGAATAAATTTTCTGATTATAATTCATAAAATACGAATTATTTATTCTCCCTCGGTTCTGTACAATATTAATCTACTTCAAAAAAATACACTACCTACACCACCTTCGCTATTTAGAAGAGTAGAAAGTAACCTTACTCAAGCTGTAGTAAATACTGAAACGTGGCTTAACAAAAGTTTATTATATTTGTAATTGATTAGAAGAATTCTAAACTTCAATCACGAGTTCCAAAACTTGTCTCGTAACAAAAGAATTAAAGTATCGATTTCGATATTGTTGTAAAGAACATCCTTATTTTGGCGGGATTGCGTGACGTCGCCAATCGATATTTAGTCTGTATTCATTATAATTGCATGTTGTCTATTGAGCTCAAAATAATTCCTTGCTTATCTATTCAACATTAAATAAAAACGGGGATGTCGCGTTTCTCGTGATACAAATAGTCAAGAAATTAAACCCTAGTACATACAAAAATCTAATCACGATCATCTTCCTAGCGTTTTTTATTCCCAAGATTATTTGTGGTCGGCTACTAGTTTAGCCGGTTTTACCTGAATATCAGTTTTTACACAGAGCGACTGGCATCTTGAGGGCGAACTGAATTCGAAGGTTGAACTAGTAGTCAGTATATTTTCGGACTGACTTTCCAATAACGATTGCCATAGATGTTCATGGCAACCGGGACCGACGGCTTAACGTGCTCTCCGAAGCACGGGCGGAAACACCGCCATCTTCCCCATACTCCGGGCTGCTATTAAGAGATTGTTGTAAAAAAAACCCAACAGCAATCTGACCCGGGAATCGAACCCGATACCTCTTGATCTGCAGTCGCTCCCGCTAACCACTAGACCAACGAAGCAGTTAAATACAAAAATCTATTCATCTTAATAATACTCGTATAATAAATATGAATGTTTTTATGGGTTTGTTACTCTTTTACACAAAAACGGTTATACGGAACGCAAATAGATAAATTTGACACTAAGATAGATAGCACATAGACTTGGTTTCCTGAATTTTTTTTTCGTTTCCTTGAAATGAGTAAGAACAATCGGGGGAAACACTGTGGTGCGCAACTAGTAGCTACACACGTTGTTCTTTTTGAAACTTATTAATTTGTAATATAATAACATAATATTTTTTTGCTTTTATTGCTTTTGAATGAAAGTTGGTACGTTTTAATCTAATTTGAAGAGAATATCTTTACCATTACAATTTTTTTACATCAAACCTTTGTTCACGCAAATCGGCAAGTCTTGTCGATGTTCCTATTTTCCAAAAAGCAGCATACTAGTTGTCCACCTTCATAGAATAAGTAGGTCTACATATTAACAGACTCGACAGGTATTACAAAGAATTCTCAATAATTATTATCTGTTCTAAAAAAGCTTTTTTGTTACAAAAGTCTAGATATAAAAACGATTTTGCCGCATTTACTAAATATACCATAACCATCACAGCTATTCCAATATTATGAAAAGGTAAAGTTTGAAAGTGTGTGCCTCTGGATCAACTGAATCAATTTTAAGAATTCTTTCACCAAGCCATATTATATGCGAGTGTCATAAAATATATATGTATTTATAAACTTAAATAATGATTGCCGCGATGTCCGACAAACACGCGGGAAACCCGAGTGGTAAATAACAATAAATATAATAATGATAAAGAGATTCATAAATGACTATTCAATCTCAATTTTGTAAAAAAAACCGCGGTAATTCCAGAATTGCAACATTTGAACCATAAAATATTTTGCAAAAAAATGTTTTAGGTATTGCATTTCATAGGCATAAACCTATAAAACGGCTTATCTGTACTAACAATTCTTTGCATAGTGATAAATTTTCATGGCTTTCGTGAGTAAGTACGCCTTTGCAAACATGAAATAAGTTTCTCTATGAAATTGAATATAGACTTTGCGTGTTCTGCTACATTTTCCGAGTTATCCACAGTCGATGTCTCTCTCGACCGTAATGGGGTATTATATTAAATTGCCAATATTGGTACATTTTATTACTGATAAGTAAACCAGCCAATCTTAGAATGAACTTTGATAACCTCTGGGTGGAGGCTGAACATAGTGATAATATAATATAACATATGCAATGCGTGGTGATTGGGTGTCCTCGTGGAGTGGTAAATATGGCTATTTAGAATTGGAACTGTGGTGTAGATAGATGGTCATGTCTCATTTTGTACTACTTATTAGTTACAATATACGGGTACAGTTGTACCCGTATATTTTGTTATTGCGTTATTGTGTTATTGCAGCCATGAAATTTAATTCATTTATATTAATCGTCGATAATGGCCCGACGGCACAGCACAGAGAAAGATAAGAAATTCAGGTTAAACGCACAATCTGTATGAGTGGAAATAAAGAAGTTTTCAGGTATTGTGAGCGTATTTGCACTGTAGCTCACCGCCCAACTACAGTTGGACGCACCGCGACGTCGCATCCGTCGCGAGCGGTAGCTGCGCGACATTCCAATCGCGACATTATCAGTCGCATGTCGCTCGCACACCTGATTTATGTCGACGACTGTATTCGTGAACTTTGTGTTGACTAAATACAGTGTTTGCTTAGTTCCCGCTCAACACAACGATTATACTGAAGATTATCTTCAATCTGTATAGTAATATATAGGTTGCGAATTACAAATGACAATTTGACGCATATCGTGAACGTAACTTTACGTTTTCTTGCATAGAACAGTGGCAAAATCGGACTTCTTGATGATTCTTCAGGGATAAGGTTTTTATGTGTAGTACCCATAACAATAGCTCTGCTTAGATGGCGTTGTGTGTAAGATGTCCGAAATATTTATTTATTTTATATAGAGTTTTAATAAGGATGATTTTCTTGCAATACTCGCGATTAAAAACGGAATGATCATTTTATTAACAATCATAAGTAAGGTAATGGCTAAGAATGTTTACTCACACGCAGTATATGTAAGCACCACATAATTATACTTAAAAAAAATTAATTTATGTCGTTGATAGGTGACAACAAACTGATATTTCTACTGTTTACTGTACTTGTTTCACGTAGAAAATAATACAAAATAGAAATACTTAACATAGACATAAATTAAAAATACGAGAGAAATCTTCTCGTATTTTTAATATTTTAGTTTTTTTTTGTAAATGCCCCTACATTGTTTGATGAAAATCATAAGCTAAATCCAGAAGTGGTGGTCACCATCCTCATTGTACAGCTATAGTATAAAAGGGAGTGTTTCTTTTTAGATGAAACTAAAATATTTTATCTTAGATTCTCGAAAAAAAAGAGTCGATAGTGGTACCACCTGTTAATTTTCACATCGAAGGATATGTAAAGAGAAATAATGCCTATCCGATTCGAAAATCGGATCGATGACATTCGATGCAATCAAATTTCGGATCAGATCGACATATGCCAACCGAGAGTCAAAACAAGACGTTACGATCCACTACAATCTAGAAAATCGGATTAACTTTGAACACGGTGCATCGCTATACAAAGGGTTTTAACAATTAAATGGGTACTATTGGTTCAAGCAATTTGAACACTGATTTTTCATTGAATTGAATCGATTGCCAAACTGATTTATCCAGCGCATAGATATTCTGACTCTCGGCAGTTTTCCCTATAGTTTTCCTGTCGCCAGAAGCTTTTCATCTCGAAAATTTTTTTTTTGAGAAATTGTAGCGTGGGAGAGCCGCGCTTCGGCATGAATGGGCCGGCTCGACCGGAGTGATACCACGGCCTCTCAGAAAATCGGTGTGAAATAGCGCTTGCGCTGTGTTTCACCAAGTGAGTGAGGATACCGGAGGCCCATACCCCAAGCCCTTCCTCATTCCCCCTCCCCATCCCCAAAGGTCGGCAACGCACTTGTGACGCCTCTGGTGTTGCAGGTGTCCATGGGCGGCGGTAATCGCTTACCATCAGGCGATACGTCTGCTCGTTTGCCACCAATTAAATAAAAAAAAAAAAAAAAAAAGAGCTGCATCGCTCTTTTCATTAATTATTTTGAATTGAACTCGTACAAATATCAATAGATTAAAGGAAACTGCTCAATTATAGCCAATTGTAATTAAATTACAATGAACAGGGTAGGTGACACCTTAGTCAAATTGGTTACTTTTTATTATCTGTCGAAACGATAACTTTAAAAAATGTTCTAAATACAAATACTTGTGACATCACTGTTTTCGACTAGTCAATTGAGCAATATATTGTCATGTTTGTTTCATTAAAATTTGTGGGAGAGCCACGCTTCGGCATGCATGGGTCGGCTCGACCGGAGTGACACCACGGCCTCTCAGAAAATCGGTGTGAAATAGCGCTTGCGCTGTGTTTCACCGAGTGAGTGAGGATATTGGGGGCCCATACCCCAACCCCTCCCCCCATCCCTCTCCCCATCACCCAAAGGCCGGCGACGCACTTATGACGCCTCTGGTGTTGCGGGTATCCATGGGCGGTGGTAATCGCTTACCATCGGGCGATACGTCAGCTCATTTGGCCGCTAAAACATAAAAAAGTAGCAATGAACAGCTGTAATAAATATATTTTCCGATATGTTTTTTAATATTCGTTTTAATGAAAGAGACATCGGTATTTATGTACGATACATACATACTGCCTCGGTGGCGTAGTAATAGCGTATGCGACTGCTAAGCTTGAGGTCTCGGGTTCGATTTCCGGGTCGGACCATATGTTTGTATGATCTGCAAATATTTGTTTCGGAGTTTGGGTGTTTTCTATGTATAATATATATGTACATATTTACAAAAAAAAAGTATAAAGTATTTATATCAGTTGTCTAGTACCCATAACACAATCTCTGCTTAGCTTGGGACTAGATAGCGTTGTGTGTGTGTGTAGACATCTAGTCCGAAATATTTATTTGTTTATTTTATTTATCTACCCCATTGCCTATACTACTTCTAATAGCGTATAGCGATCTATTTCAGGGATGTATGATGTAATTAAAGTGGGGCACCTATATACCTATAACAATATATTAGTGCAAAATAGCCACATATAATTTTATTGTAGCAATATCAATACCTCCTGCTTCTTATGACTAATAGTTGCTATCTATACAAATAAATAAAATTGGAGTGTCTGTTTGTAATATTAAAATAACCGCTTTCTACTACATGCATATGAATGTATATTTTTAAATACACATACCAAAATATATATTTTTAAATTTTTTGTCTGTCTGTCTGTTTGTTCCGGCTAATCTCAGAACCCACTAGTCCGATCTGAAAAATTATTTCGGTGTTGGATAGTCCATTTATCGAGGAAGGCTAAAGGCTATATATCATCACGCTACTACTAATAGGAGCGGAGCACCAATGAAGAATGTTATAAAAACGGGGGAAAATTTCCACGCTACGGGCAATATAAGACGCAAACGAGGTTGCGTGGGTCAGCTAGTCTTAAATATAATATTGTAGTGTTTATTATGTTATAATTATAAAACCACTTATGTATCAAACCTTTTAATAGCAATGACATAACTATTAATAATTACGAGACGAGTAAAGGGCACAGATTAAAGTAAATTGTTAGTTGTATATGCACAAGTACAGCAACAGTTTCGGATAGGTATAAGGAAACACATACAGACAAAACGCAACACACCAAACATAAGATGTTTCTACGTTAATTGGAAACAAAAATAATCAAATAAGCACACCTAGTTTAAAAGAAAATAAAACCTATACAAATATATAAAATTGGAGTGTCTGTTTGTAATATTAAAATAACCACATTTTACTAAATGCATATGTGTGTACACACGGTACAAATACCAAAATAACATTTTTTCAATTTTTGTTTGTCAGTCTGTTTGTTCCGGCTAATCCCTGGAACGGTTGTACCGATTTTAACGAGACTTTCACTGGCAGATAGCTAATGTAATAAGGAGTTACTTAGGCTACTTTTTTTAGACAAGCTTTGCCCCACCGTGTAACCCGCGGTTGTAAAGATACAACCATAACCGCATGATTCAACAAAAATAAGAAAGAAAGAAACAAAACAATTATAATAATAAATAATTTCGGACATCTAACACACAACGCCATTTAGTCCCAAACTAAGCAGAGCTTGTAATAAAAGTTTGCAATAAATAGTTCTCGCGCCGATTTTTTTTTTTTTTTTTTTTTCTTTTAAAAAGACAACTCCCACATTAGGAATAAACATCCTGTGTCGTGGGGGACTTTACAAACATACATGAAATGGACACAAAGAACATCCAGACTCGGGACAACAATTCGTTGATCACACAAAGTGTTGTACCGCGTGGGATTTGAACCCAAGACACTTGGCGCAGTAGCAAGCGGCATGGCGACCGCTGAAACCACTCGGCCAACCGTGCAGTCGATCATATATACAACATCCCAACATCAACTGTTGGGCAGTAGCCCGCCAGGCATGATCACCTCGCCTGGTCGGAGGATCCTCCCTTTGTGTTGGAGGGACTACCGTTCCTCCACAACCTCTTTTCTAAGAAGAAGCTTATATTCAGTAGTTGTCTATTTAAAGCTGTAGATGCGATGCGATAGCTCTTCTTATTCCTTTAGTGTTATGCATATATGTAGTACTGACACGTTCAATTTTTTATATTAACAGACAAGATTAATTAACGCCAAACGAACGTAAATATGATATGCCATATTTTATAAGAATTGATGATGGCCACCGAGTTCGGTGCTTATAAAATCACATCCCAATTATACAATTGAAGTCATTACTGATGATTTGTTTATGCCAACATCTTAAATGTCCACTAACAGAAACCTTGACAGTTAATAATGAGATGACTGCGATTCATTCCTACCAATATTATAAGCGCGAAAGTTTGTGAGTATGTAAGTGAGTATGTTTGTTGCTCTTTCACCCAAAAACTGCTGCCGAAACTTTACAATAATATAGCTGTTACATCAGAATAACACATAGGCTACAATTTATAAAGATACTGGCTTTTCGCCTCTCGGCTATGCAAGCGGTTATTGTCGTTCAGCGGGTAGTACCGCAGGGTTCAGGTAGTTACTTATACATCTATACAATACAAATAAATAAAATTGGCGTGTCTGTTTGTTATATTAAAATAACACATGTGTGTACATAAATATGCATTTAGTAATAAGCATTACTAAATGCATGTTTATGTACACACGGTACAAATACCAAAATAACTTTTTTACAATTTTCATTTGTCTGTATGTTTATTTCAGCTAATCTCGGGGCAGATAGCTAATGTAATAAGGAGTAACTTAGGCTAGGCTTTTTAGACAAGCTTTGCCCCACGGTGTTCCCCGCGGTTGTAAAGATACAACCATAACCGCGTGTAGTACCGCGGGATTCAACAAAAATCAAAAAGAAAGAAACAAAACAATAATAATAAATATTTTCGGACATTTAACACACAACGCCATCTAGTTCTAAACTAAGCAGAGCTTGTACTATGGGTACTAAACAACTGATATTAATACTTTAAATATTAAATATTAACTTTTAACTACTAACTAAAACCAATAGTTACTCTTATCTAATTTTATCTTATACCAGTATGTAGATCCAACTCAAGAGTACTCGTAGTATGTAAATCTTTATTGAGCAGGTATAAATGACAGTAGCGTAAACGATATGCTGCTGAAAGCCGTCGTTGCAAAAGTTTAATGTCTGTTCTATTCTTAGACAGTAGGTAGGTAGCTTCATTTCACTTGGCAGGACCAAGACCGCGGGCTGTTGCGTGCATCGCACTCATTTACCACATTTTATGACATAGTTCCGACTTACTATTTCACTTTTTGTTTAAACAACGTCTGTCAGGGGTATACGCGTCTTAAGAAAAACTATTTTGTGTTTCATTTGTATTAAAATGAATTACATAGTTTTATATTATGTGTTAAAACTGTCTACATCTTTTAAACAAATAAATAAAATTGGAGTGTCTGTTTGTTACATTAAAGTAACTGCTTTTTACTAAATACATATGTATGACTGCCTCGGTGGCGTAGTGGTAGCGTATGCGACCGTTAAGCTTGAGGTCTCGGGTTCGATTCCCGGGTCGGACCAAATGTTTGTATGATCTGCAAATATTTGTTTCGGAGTTTGGGTGTTTTCTATGTATAATATGTATGTATTTACAAAAAAAGTATATATGTATTTATATCAGTTGTCTAGTACCCATAACACAAGCTCTGCTTAGCTTGGGACTAGATGACATTGTGTGTTAGATGTCCGAAATATTTACACATATTTATATAGATTTAAGCATTGCACTGACCGCTGAACTGGTTAGGTGGTCAACTATTTGTAAAAAAAATATGCTAAAAGAGGTCCACTGCCTGACATAGGCCAGATGATTTTAAATGAAAACTCACTGTTGAATTAGAAAAACGATTACATTAAATTAAACATTGACATAAACCTACAAGTAAATAGATTCTACTGAAGTTATTTTCTTTAATAGTAACGCTATTACTAGTTTGTGCATTTATTCCATACGAAAGTCGCAAATAAATACTACACAACATTTAATGCGAAACATTTTTATGAATAAATATTTTTCAGAAGTCGGTATATTTATGTAGTGCACATAATCCTTCGAATCGAAGTATTGTTTAGTTAACCGAGAACAGCGGAATTTAAAGGCGGCAGATACGGTCGGTGACGTCAAAATATAGTCTATGAGTAACTACCTATGACAACACCAATGCACGGCTCATATAAATAACTGGTACAAGATAGTCTGAGAGATGGCCTCGTAAAGATTACGTTGAAAAATATGTCACTATGTACGCGATTGGATTACATACAGTCGTATGTAAAAGACGCGCGAAGATTCATCTAGTTGTACGAGTATTAAAAGATGTAGGTAGCAAATAGCAATGGTGCCTATAGCAAGTGCTAATGCCGCTTCATAACTACATATTGAGAGTCTTAAAGGCGTTACCGCGATGTGTGGATTATAATTATGAATACACTAGCTGACCCACGCAACCTCGTTTGCGTCTTATATTGCCCGTAGTGTGAAATTTTTTCCCCGTTTTTGAAACATTCTTCATTGGTGCTCCGCTTCTATTAGCAGTAGCGTGATGATATATATCCTATAGCCTTCCTCGATAAATGGACTATCTAACACCGAAAGATTTTTTCAAATCGGACCAGCAGTTCCTAAGATTAGCGCGTTCAAACAAACAAACTCTTCAGCTTTATTATTAGTATTAAACTTATTGAAAACATTTAGGAATTTCCGAAATAACGACTTACATTTCTACTTATACAAATTTTATTTACCACTATATGTATGTACATCCGATAACGAGTGAAATGTCATTAAGTAAATATTTAAGCACTGCATAACTTTACTGCCATTTTACTGCGCAAACATGTGTCACAGAATTGACACATCAGTATATGTGGACGGAATTGCTATAAGACTTTAAACATATGCAATTAACAAGGTTCCCGAAATTCAGTATCTGTGTATATAATATTAATAATATTTCGAACATCTGACACACGACGCAGTCTAGCCTCAAACTAAGCAGAGCTTGTACTCTGGATACCAGACAACTGATATAGATACAAACATATATAATATTATGTCCACAACTTTAGTGCCAAATACCATGTCGGTAAGTTGCATTGTTATTTAAATTAGTTTTGATGTACGGCGATCGTTTGCTGGAAGATTACGTATCCAGTATGGACTGCTAATGGGTTCTAAGAATGTTTAGAATTAATTGGGACAAGCAACCATCTTGTTACGCAATCAAAATACAGATTGTGTCATTGTTGTTTTAGAATTGATAACGGTAAGATAATCGCTCAAAATACTCTTTAGGTATCGTGTAGTGTACACGTTTGGTGTATTATGAATAAGAAAGATACGAT
Organism: Spilarctia lutea; assembly: GCA_916048165.1. NCBI lineage: Eukaryota > Metazoa > Arthropoda > Insecta > Lepidoptera > Erebidae > Spilarctia > Spilarctia lutea. Next base: position 23,858,024 of record OU696470.1, on the reverse strand, counting down.
TACTTAAGTATTCTGACTGTCGCTAATAACAATTCAATAACAATAGCTAATAGTCCAGTGCTATATGTAGGCTTCTCCATAAGAAGGAGGTTTGGTTCTGTACTACCCAACGGGTGTGTCTATGGTTTATTTTAAGTTTTCCTTCTCTTTGCAGTGCTGTTGTGTAGTGGTGGCTTTCTTAGTCGGCTCTTACGATACACATGGAGGAGTACTCATGGTATTCTTACCTAGCTATGGATAGCTTCACAAAATAATATAAATATATTTATTGCCCTTTTTAAGAAAGCTCATGGATAATAATTCTAACCTAATATATTTTTTGTCACTGCTTGATACTTTCATAAGATGCCAGTTTTCTTTTACAGTTTACAAATTACGAAAATACAGTCAACTGTATTAATTAATGTCTATTCTCATGTTATTAATATTCAGCGTACTAGCTCCTAAAGTTGTTTAACGATAGTTTCAAGAAAGACGTGCGTAAAGCAAAGCTGGGTCACCGCGATCCATTTACTGTACCAAAATTAAGCACGAACTGTACACACTGTTAGAACGCAGCTAACACGATTTGTTATGTCGAATTTTGTTAAGATACTTACAGCATCTTATGTGCGATATTTGTCAACGTAAGTGAACGCTGAACGCACTTGAATCTCCCCGTACTTTATTCATACAACACACGTCATCAACTAAAAATGGTTAGTAAATATGCCAAAGGAGAAACGCTTTAGGGAAACAAACGAATAAGTAAGTAATTGCCTATCAGTTCACATAGACATCTTGCACTTAAGATTCACAAGTGCATTGTCTCCTTAAGGCTCTTTAGTGGGAGAAGGAGAATTTCGTCTTCAATTACCTCAGCCACTGCTGAACGAAGACCTCGCTATTTTCCTTTCCATGGTCAGTGTTATTATTAAATTAAGTTATCTTAGCATTGTATTGTGTGTATCGAGCCTAACTCTATTCTGTTACGACTATCAGGAAACGGGCTCATGAAATTTAAAATTGGGATATGGAGGGCTTAACTATTATTGTTCTTCGTAATGGTAATGCTTCATTCACTTCCATACTTACCATTAAATTTATCTTCAAATTCATACTAATGTTATGAATTCGAAAGTAACTCTGTCTGTTCCCTAAATCTCTACACTAATTTCTAAGAAATTTAGTATGTAGACTTTGATCCTTGAGAAAGGACATAAGGCTACTATTAACCGTGAAACCGGACATGCACGTGGTAGACACGCAAGCTATTAATCGTATATCAACGCGATTGCATTGATGTATTTCTCAATTCTGATAATCATTTCTAGAATACAAAGCAACAGTAATTATACTGTACCTCCAACTGTGACGTCAAATTGAAATTTATCCTTAGAATACATGTAAATTGGAAACGTGTTATTCATGTCTTCATTATAATTATTTTCAATCAATTGCTTTCTTGTTGTTTATTGTGAATTGAAATGTAATATTGGATAAATGCTTAGGACAATATTTATCATTGAAAACGTATAAATGCTCGTTCACAAACTATTACGAGTAGTTGAGTTTCAGGGATACATAATTTCATTTTACAAGTGTGTGTGAGTTTGTATTTATGTTTGTGTGGTTTACGTAAAAGTATGTAAGGGATTTCAGGGAAAATATGATAAAGGAGGGCAGGAATCTACTTAGAAAAATATACGTATGTACCTAGTTGGAGACCAGACGGCAGCATTTGTGCCGTCGTGTTTCGTTGCTGACTGGACCGAAGGCCCAATTATGCAGAAACATCTCAATAGGCCGCAATAGTGTAAGTTTCCATGCTGCATCGTCTCCATTCACAATGCGTATGGTACTCTTGGATTCTGCTCAAGCTTCCAATCAGGCAGAGTAAAGTCACATTGACAGAATTATAGATATAAACAATTTTATAAAGAAAACGAACTTCAATAACTGGACCAAATTAATATGGGATTAAGCACCAGCTTTCAAATACAAAAAGAATCATCAAAATCGGTTCACCCAGTCGAAAGTTATAAGGTATCGAATTGAGAACCTCCTCCTTCTTTGAAGTCGGTTAAAAAGAGAACAGTGTGTGACATAAGATTTTTTTGTGTAATACCTATATCATTATAGTGATGGCTTTTATTAAAATAATAAATGTGTCTGTCACTATATGCGTCATATTTCATGAGTATCAATAGGCTATGATTGAATATTACAAATGTTACGACATTCAAATTAAGCATATGCATTTGAAGCAATTTAGACAATCATTCAAATTTGCCGTCCAATGTCAAGAACATTAAAGGCTGCCATCTTTAAAGCTCGTTTTTGATTTGATACATGTTTTAGATCAGAATAGACTTCAAATTCAGAGATAGATAGATATGTTCGTTAAACATTAATCTTCATTCATTGACGTTAGTTAACTTTAAGCAACGATTCTATAAATTGTACTTTAAACTTATATGCTTAAAGTTGAAAGTGAAACGGAAACGATAAAATTAAATAAATATTGTAAACCAAAAACAACAGCAATATCGAACCTTATCAGGTTTATAATAGTTACAAACTATCTTAAAACTTTCAATAATTAAATCCATAGGAACGCAGCTTGTTTTATGTTGAAATATTTTTCAGAAAACTTTGTGGAATGCATTGGTTTCTGGATTTTAGTTTATTATAGATATTAAACTCGTAGACAATAAAGTCAATTCATTTCATAGAACCTCCAGAGACCATAGGCTGGCATTATTAAAATATGACAAACTCTAAATCAACCAGAGTGATTGTCCATTGTTGAAGCAATTGTCAAACATATTGTGTGTTAATAGCAACGGAATGTGCCACTCATTATAGTTAATCAGTTTATCAAGTTTTTGAATACTAATTGTTTTCATTCAACTAGTGCTTATTTATATGCGTTCGCAGGTGATAATTATAAAACTAGCACTGTTTATTTTCCGTGTTTATTCCACAAATAATAAAAACGTAAGGTAACTTTTAATTCTTACCGGTTTTTTCTTTTATTAAATCATCATATTCTATCATCTATTATCAATATTCATTGATGGAACTCAGATCAAATAAATAAAGATAACGCACGTAGAATAAGAAAGTGAAGCCATTTTTATAAGTATGTGTGAGTGACACAAGAGAGGCCACTTTTTAAAAAAACGTCCCTGGAAATTGCATTCATATAGGTAATATGCGAAAATAATTATATTTCTTTCTTATAAATTACAATTAGATTGCACATATTTGACACTATAAAAGTAAGTGACTAAAAAAATTAAGCAATGCTTATGTCTCACTCACTACTTCATTATTTGCTATGAATTTATCAACAAATTATTTACCCACATTTCTTGTCTATTAAGAATACGAATTCCTGACAAAACTCTCTCAGTATATTCTTTCAGACTTTTTGTTCACTGTGTAGTTTGTATACAGTTTAATTGCTCAAGACGCCATTTTGTAAGTAAACTTACTCCACGACAATTTGTGCGATACAAGCTCCAAAATAAGCAGAGTTTATACTAGATTGACTGATAGAATACTTATACAACTTTTTTTTGTTAATATATACATAGAAAACCACCAAAAAAAAGAATTTTCAGTTTTTTTTTGATTACCTGGGAACCGAACCCGAGATCTCATGCAAAGCAGTTTTACGTACGTTACCACTGCGCCAACGAGACAGATAATGATCTCCGTATATTTAATCCGTCACTACTCGGAGTATTTGCAATTCGATTAGTTTTTTAGTTTACCAACATTGTGACTGATGACTGATACCAAGGTCTCACAGAAAACCGGTGTGAAACAGCGCCTGTGCTGTATTTCACCGAGTACGTGAGGATACCAGAAGAAAACATTCCCCAAAGGCTGGCAACGCACTTGTGAAGCCTCTGGAGTTGCGTGTCCATGGGCCGCGGTAATCGCTTACCATCATGCGATACGTCTGCTCGTTTTCCCCCTATTATACATAAAATATAAATAACACTTTTGGCCCGACCCGGGTCAGTTAACCGTCCCATCGGATTCTGAGAGAGAGGGAACAGAAAGTACACCTGTCTTTGCGCACACACTTGTGCACTAATATCTCCTGCATAAGTGGCTGGTCTCCGTTAAGACTGGAGAACATTATTATTATATTTAAAAAATGGTTTATAAGATCAAAGCCTGCATAAAAGTTGGTCAAGACTCTTAATGATCTAACAAGTCATAAATCTTTGTAATTCAGTTCAAACAAAGAGGCGCTCAGAAATCGTTTGAGTTTGATCATGTGCATATATTATAGGTAAGTTAGACGACACTTGTTTTTATTGTTAACCTTTTTTTATAAATAATCTTTATAGGGCGCGTAGCTCGGTTTATAAAATGAAATAACATAAAAGAACACAAACGCACCTCAAAAATCACGAAAATAATATGGGTTCTTTACAAGCTTTAATTTAATTGCACCTGTCCCGATGTTTATCTTCAATCAAATCTTGCAAAATATTGATCCACTTCCCGATTTCCGATTGAGCTGAAATTTGAAATATACCTTTAGTTCAGATGACAATGCAATTGTATATAATCAGTTAACAAAAAAAAATAACTTCAAGCGTTTTAATTTGATACCCATATTGGGTGGGTTGTTCAGAAATATGTTTGACGCCATTTTGTTACGGCGGCCATTTTGTATTAATAATAATACCGATTATACATATTTGTATTGTCATTAGAAATAAAGGTATTTTTAAAATTTCGGCTCAATCGGAAATCGGGAAGTGGATCAAATTTAACTTGCAAGATTTGATTGCAGACAAACATCGGGACAGGTAAAACTAAATAAAAAAGAGAACAAATCTGATCTATAGACTGCCTCGGTGGCGTAGTGGTAGCGTATGCGACTGCTAAGCTTGAGGTCTCGGGTTCGATGCCCGGGTCGGACCAAATGCTTGTATGATCTGCAAATATTTGTTTCGGAGTTTGGGTGTTTTCTATGTATAATACGTATGTATTTACAAAAAAAAGGATAAAAGTATTTATACCAGTTGTCTAGTACCCATAACACAAGCTATGCTTAGCCCGGGACTAGATGGCGTTGTGCGTTCGATGTCCGGAATATTATTTATTATCTATTGTTTTCTCAGTCAATATATTTAACTGTAAAGCATGTAGTACGAACACAATATCTTTGCCACTTCTGACTTCCTTCTAACTCCTCTTTGTGTCTCCGATTCCACTACTTAACCGAGCTCCTTTATCTTCAACGAGTTCACTTTGCTGTGATCTGATAGTTAGGTGTTTAAACCACCTAACCACTCAATGTTGTTTTAAGAAAAGAAGTACTAGCGTAGGCGTGCCAACAGCTGGTTTTCCGAAATTGGGTATTTTGATATCTAAAACTATATCGGTGGCGCGTAGTACGAGTATCTACAAATACTCGTATTTGTTTCGGAGTTTGGGTGTTTTCTATGTATAATATGTATGTATTTACAAAAAAAAAGTATATAAGTATATATATCAGTTGTCTAGTACCCATAACACAAGCTCTGCTTAGCTTGGGACTAGATGGCGTTGTGTGTTAGATGTCCGAAATATTCATTTATTTATATTTATTATAATTATAGGTAGGTATGTATAATATTGATAATATTAATGGTATAGTTACATTTCACACACGACAGTGTGATCCCAAACTAAGCAGAGTGAGTACTAAGAACTGCTAATAAACATATTGAAATATTTATAAATAACCATAGACAGAATAAAAATGTTCGTGCTCATAACAATAGGATAGTTGACACCTTAATCGTATTAAATACTTTTTGTCACATGTTTAATTGATAACTTTGTATGGCTTTGTATGTTTAGGCCGCCATAGTGTGGGTCACCATGCTGCATTGTCCCTATTAGCAATGGTGACCACCACTCCTGGATTCTGCTCGTGCTTTCCATCAGACAGAGCAGAGTCATTTTGGCAGCTAAGACATACAAAAAAAATGAAAATGTACTAAATACATACTTGTGACGTCACTGTTTTAGATTTAGACTATACTTCAATGCTTATTTGATTAAAATTGGTATCAAATGAAAAGCTGTAATACTTTATAAATCTCAAGATGTTTTGTACTATTCGTTTTAATGAAGGAGATATCATACTTATTTACGATACAGTCAACTACTCGATTATTTGTACCTGGTGGAAATCTAAGCACTGACCTCTTATTTATTAGTCACTAAGCCAGGCCTATAGTGTAAAACCATCTAGAGACACGTAAAACGATACTATAACAAAAGTAAATTAAAACGAACCGTGGGAGAGCCACGCTTCGGCATGCATGGGCCGGCTCGACCGGAGTGATACCACGGCCTCATAGAAAACCGGTGTAAAACAGCTCTTGCGCTGTGTTTCATCGTCTTAGCAACCTATCTAATATAATACCCCACATTGTGGAGTAGACGCGACAATAAAAATCATCCCATTTTAGGTGTCGGGAAAGTACAGCAAAAAAAATAGTTTTTCGTGTTTTATTTAACACTTTGTTGTCGTAGTAAATACATATATCTAGGTAAACTTTCATCTTTCTAAACGTTTGAACGCTAAGTCGAGGGCGGACGGACATGACTAAACTATAAGAGTTCTGAGACGAAACTATAAGGGTTCTGTTCTGAGACGTGAACTACGGAACATTATAGATATATTTCTAATTATTTTGATCTATTTATACATAGTACAACAAACTTTAGTAAAAAATTAAGTTTGATAGTACATTACTCTCATTATCTTTTTATTGTTTATTAAATAAATGGTATCTATACAAATAAATAAAATTGGAACGTACGAGTATATTTGGTACATATACAAATTTTTTTAGTCAAATTTTGTCTGTCTGTTTGTTCCGGCTAATCTCGGGAACAGGGAAGCTGTACTGATTTTGACGGGACTTTCACTGGTAGATAATGATAATACAAGGAGTAACCTTAGGTTTTTTAGACTAGCTTTACCCCGCGGCGTTACCAGCGGTACGACAATAACAGCGGGTAATACCGCGTATTCGTATAAAATTAAATATAGACAAAGCAATTCATAACATCTTGAAATAATTATGGCCGCAGTAAGTAGAAAAAATTGCAACTGACTTTTTTACCCGACAACGGCGAACTCAACAAGTCCTAGGCCGGCGTATCGCCTGATGGTAAGCGATTACCGCCGCCCATGGACACCCGCAACACCAGAGGCGTCACAAATGCGTTGCCGGCCTTTGTGGGATGGGGACGGAGGGTTCTTTGGGCCTCCAGTATACTCACACCAGTGTTTCACACCGGTTTTCTGGGAGGCCGTGGTATCACTCCGGTCGAGCCGGCTCATTCACGCTGAAGCATGGCTCTCCCACAATGGTTTCTACATTCATCAAAAACAAATAAAGTTAGATAAGAAAAGAGGTAATAGAAGACTGGCCGTACTTTTGTTTGATCAAACTACTTTTGAATTCATTTTTGAGCAACAAATTGTAATAAATGATGCGCTTAGCTACTTCTATAAAAATCTCAAGATTTCACATTTAAGTAGTACAGAAATCAACTGTAAGGTAATGGAATTAGAAGCGAAGTTTCAGTGCAGCTTTACAGCCTCTTCTTGCTTTTTGACTGTCGAAGTGTGGCTAAGAAAATCCGATTAATGTTACTTACTTAAAGAGCGATCTCGAGGTGCCTCGGCAGATAGAGTACATACTTTACTACTTAGATGTCTATGTTTCAAGCTTGTAACTGAAGCCCAAGTTTATATTTTCACGTCAACCAGGAAATTTGGTTTTAATATCTCTGTTTAAACTCAAAAATGTTCGCTCTCTGGGTCTGTTTGTCATTTTCTATTTCTGAACAAATAAAGTTTTTTTTTATTTCTCTTGAAAAATAATATAATTTTTTATTTATTTTATCAAGTTATACTACATTTAATTGTCGCCAATTATACCTCCTTAGTTTAAGTTTTTGTAGTTAATTTAATTTTGTTACTTATCTGGTGTGCAATAAAGAGATTTATTACCTATTATTATTAAATCAACGAATTAATCTATTGTAGTCCACCCCTCTTACGCCACCGTGGTCAAACGGATTGATATAAGGTACATTTCAAATTTTCAATCTTTTAGTTCCAGCCAATTTACCAATAATAAAATAAAAAAAAAACGCGATAAAAGACACACAGTTGATTTTATATGTACACTAGCTGACAAACGCAACCTCGTTTGCGTCTTATATTGCCCGTAGCGTGAAAATTTCCCCCGTTTTTGAAACATTCTTCATTGGTGCTCCACTCCTATTAGTAGTAGCGTGATGATTTATATTCTATAGCCTTCCTCGATAAATGGACTATTCAACACTGAAAGAATTTTTCAAATCGGACCAGCGGTTCCTGAGATTAGCGCGTTCAAACAAACAAACTCTTCAGCTTTATTATTAGTATAGATATTAGATATTGTCTAGAATTAATCTGAAAAACATGAAATGTTTTGTTACCTAGTATAACTAAGTTTTACCAGATATTACTCGTCTCTATTCTGTAGAAATAAACCGCTTATTAAAAATCAGATAAATGTAGAAGAATCCTTAGCTATTGCCGATATATCTTGGCCTTAATCTGTGCAACACTTTACACCGTCTAAGTTAACTATTAATCCATTTCCAACTGGAAAAAGTATACATCAATGTACAACGATTAAGATTTAAAAGTATAAAAAATATATTAATTTAATATCCACATTTATTGCAAGCAAATTTTATTGTCATCGTTATTTCTGTACGTCTTTAGACTAGTTCTGATGAGTGTTTAGTTTCTGAGATTAAAAGAGATCATTCACTTTTAAAAATACGACTCGTATATGAATAATCAATCATAAGTCACGAGGGATTTTACAAACATACACGAAACGGACACAAAAAGCACCTAGACTCAGAACAATAATTTTTCGATTATACAAAGTGTGGTTTTTGTGGGGTTTGAACACACACACAGCGCGATAAGAAACGACATCCTGGCGACCTCCTTAACCACTACGCTGTACGACGTCGTATTAGTCGTCTAATGTTTTGATAATGATTGTTTCATTTTGTTGTTCAATTATGATAAAGCGGATTTATATTTCGTTACTTTATTCTCCTTTGACCAGAAAAACTGAAAAAGATATTTTATTAAAAATAATTTCACTTATTCTTTAAACTAAATACAAATGAAATTTAATTTCTTAATGCATTCTGAATGAATGTTGATTTCCTGGTCTGGAAAACATGTGTTAATATTCCCATGCGTTGTTAGTATCAAAGTAGCAGTATAGTATCATTAAAGGGCCATAAGTCACATAATTATGTGTCATTGGTCCCTGCAATCCAGAAATTAGTGTTTCCATTGAGAAATAGACTACATGTTATGTATCAATAAGTAGTTATGTCACAATGATTCTGATTGGCATTGTTTTTTTTTTTTAAAGACAACTCCCGCATTAGGAACATACATCCTGGGTCGCGGGGGACTTTACAAACATACATGTAACGGACACAAATAACACCCAGACTCAGGACAACATTTTGTGGATCACACAAAGTGATGTTCCACGTGGGATTTGAACCCACGGCACTTGGCACAGTAGCAAGCGGCGTAGAGACCGCTTAAACCACTAGACCAACCGTGAAGTCAATATATATGGTTTCAAACTCAATATATAAATTATAGACGCGTTGACAAGAGAAAACATATAGTTTTCGATTTACAGTTTAAAAATGAGAATATTAGCTACGTTTATTTTCGTACTCCTTCCTAAAAGGCCGGCAACGCACTTGTAACGCCTCTGGTGTTGCGGGTGTCCATGGGTTGACTTACCATCAGGCGATACGTCTGCTCGTTTGCCCCCTATATAATAAAGAAAAAAGTAAATAGCTAATTCAGGTATATTATAATCATCAGTTGTCTGAGTTCACTGAGTACTTTAAATTTGAACTTCATCACAATTAACTGACTACTAATGTGACCGAAGATAGCTTTGTACTTTTTTAATTATTTAATCTCTCATATTTAATCTATAAAGCGGAAGAAAAAATATGTTTCTGTTCGATATAAGCCAGCTTAATTTTAATTTTGATGGAATAAAAACAACAGGCGATACTTGGCAAATCTTTTTAATAGTAACCGTAACGGCAAAAATCAAAGAGTATAAAGAATATTATGTAGTCTTCTTGCGCCATGAAAAATCCGTGCAATTTAACACACATACACATGATACCAATACCATATCAATACGATGAAAACCAAGATTCAGATATGTATATATTCGTCTGCTCGTTTATATACAATTAAAAAAAAAGATAGATATTCAAATTGTTTGTGGATTACACAAACAATTAAAGATATGAATATTTTGGACGCTTATATAACATTACGTTAGTTAGTTTATAGCACCTTAACAAAGATCGGGCTAATCCTAGTAACTGAACTTGTAAAGTTTCACAACTGCTAATGTTTGATACCGGGATCTTTGTGAGATGTAGCTACACCAGAACTTGTAAAAATAAAAAGGATCTAAGATTAGGGTTTAGTAACCATTGCAGCTATCTGTAAACTCACCCTACTTTTCATGTTCCGATGCAAGTATTGTGTTTATTAAGTATCCAAATTTATTTCGTACAATTAAATTGATATGGGTGATTAAACAAATATACCTAATAAGTTTGAAAGTAATAAAATCTTTTCAATGTTTTAATTTTTATACTGTGTACTTATTATGTAACTGTACTGTAACTTGACTGCCTCGTTGGTCTAGCGGTTGATGTATGCGACTGGAAATCAAGAGGTCTTGGGTCCAAATCCTGGTTCGGGCCTAAAGTGTTATTGAGTTTTGTGATAATCAAAATACTTAATAACAGATCGTAGTTTTGACGTTGGGTTAATGCTGCTACCCCCGCGCCTTGGAGAGTACGTTAAGCTGTCGGTCCTGCGCCCGATCGTGTCGGTTGACCGTCTCATCGTATTATAAGAGAGAAGGAACAGAGAGTGCAACAGTGTTTGCGCACACACTTGTGCACTTTAATATATATCTACTGCGTTAGTTGGTTGGTCTCCGTTGAGACTGTCCGCTATTTCGAAATTACCTAATACCGCAACTGTAAAACTATTCACCTTTTTAAAAAGATTTCAGAACCTCTAAATTCCTCAGAGCACAGAATAAGTACAATATAAATATACATAAAATTATGATCTGGTTTAAAGTTTCAATTATTTTTAAACTGCAGTCATTAACCATTAAACTAATCGGGACCCCGTGAAACTGTATGATGTAGATGATAATGGAAACCAATTCAATCAATTGTGTCGCTTGCTGCCGTTGCCAATATATCTTTCGATTTCCTCCGAATCCCGATTGGTAATGAGTTATTCACCCTACAAGAGATGCAGTCATAGGTTGAAATATACGACGTCTCGACTGATCCCGCCGAGCGTCAAGCGTGGTGCTTGCCGTGCTTGGTGCCTGGTGCCAGTCGGTTATCGTCCGTGCGCTCGGTCGCACGCGCTCCCACACGTCCCGCGCGGTCGCATCATCCCGTAAGTTCCGCGAGACATCAAACACCACACAACACGGTAACCAATCAGTGAATGTTCAAATATAATATACATTCAAATAAAAAAAATATCTAATATTTTTATTAAACTTTGAAATTGGAATCTAACCGTACACGTTGTAAGCCTTTTTGAAAAATTGTTGGTAACTTTTCGAGGGTTGCATTGGCGCGGTAAACTTGGCGTGTGTTAACTTTAAAAAGTAATTTATGTCAAAATTGTGAAAAAATATTTTTTTGGCATGCGGTAGGTGGACGCTTGCGTTATCTTCTTATCATTACACACACTAGTTAGACGAAATTGCGTTTGTCTTCTTAAGATGTTTTACGATACCGTAGATAACTTCGTCATTGATGATCTAACTTTTAATTTTTACCAATTTTTTTCTTAAATAGTATTAACTAAAAAACACACATACGTAAGATCATTTCCGTTACCAGTATTCAGTAAATTTTATAATTAAGTTTTTCTATTAATAGTTATTTAAAAATTGTTGTGTTTGATTTTATCTGAATTTTAAGCTAACTCGGCACTTTGTGATATATGATACGAGTATCTCAAAGCCACCTACGAGCTCTAGTAACCCAATATGGGAAATAATTTAATGTCTTTACAAAATCATTATATTCGTTTTATTGCTTTGTTTTTAGTACACGTGTACTAAATTTCCTAAAAAATATTTTTTTTGTAATAGAAATGCTATCACATTTTTTTAATGTACCTACGTATTTTACATATCAAATATATTATTATTAAGAAATATGCAGTTTGTAGAGTCAGATACTTGAATAGAGCTAAACGGTTTTGATTAAAAATAAAAAATAGATCAAGTTTTATTATCAAATACCTAATTAATTTTCAGATCATTTAATAAGTAAATACTGAACCCCTACAAAACCTCACTGCAGTCAATATGTCACGTTATCAATTTGATTTTTTAGACCATATTCTTCATAAATTGAACAGCTCATATTTTTTATAACCAGCGATAGTTTATAACTTTGGTTCAGCAGTATGATGATGTGACTATGGCACTGTGCGATTCTGTTAATACGTAACAGATAAAAATTTAAAATCCCTTAGCAAACAACACCATGACTGCTATCAGAGACAAACTATAGCATAACCGTCGTCAAATGTTTGCATGCACAGATTATAACTTCCTTGTAGAGCAAAGGAATCTCAAGTCTTAATACCGTCTCACAAAAACCATCTCTAAACTTCTTTTTTTTCGTTCATAGTAAGTAGTCTATGATTTTGCTAAAAATGTATTCTTATTGAAAACTTTGATGATTTTCTACTATTTTTTTTTTATTAAAAAACTATTACCTAATCTATGGTTTAAGTAAAATAATCATCTAGTTACGATCAATAAGTTACGCTTTGATTTCAATCGATTCTTTCAATAAAACCTTACTTTAGATTTTTAGAAGAATGACATCTTTCATTTTTTAAATGTCGTTCATGTCATAAATACAATTGATACGTCTGAACTGAAAATATAATATAGAATATTTTTCTTGGAAACCTACAGTCTAGTTAGAACATAACTATTGTATGTATCGAAAGCTATTTCGCGGTATAAGACAATTAAGACAAACACGTGATAAGATATTAATTACATGCCTTTGAACGTTCTGACCTTAGAAGGGACTGACATATCGACTGGACTGCTTGTAATCACAAGTGCATTCGGTTTTCAGGCCGAAACAGCCAGTAACTGCAAAGCAATTTAACATTTTTAATACTTTTTAAATTGAAATAGAAAAATATCTAGTTTCTTATCATAGTCTAGAGTCTTTTTCAATCTTTAAATGGTACACGAAAGACCTAGCTTGGCTTGCTTTTGTAAATTTTTGTAAAATAAAATCCTTGCAGCCGTTTCCAAGATTCAAGATGATGGAATATATACAAGAATTGCTCGTTTGAAGGTATTAGAGAAATATAAAATAAATTGTAGATCTAACAAGAACGCCACGTCGCTTGCTAATGCCCCAAGTGTCGTGGGTTTCAATCCCACGCGGTACAACACTTTTCTGATCCCAATTGTTGTGGGTCTGGGTGCTCTTTGTGTACGTTTCATGTATGTTTGTAAAGTCAACCGCGACACAGGACGTTTATTCATATTTTTTTTTTTATTTTTTTATTTTATTTTATTGAAAACCAACAGCGACAACAGTGGCCAATAACAGGTTTTCCTTATTAACTAAAATCTATGTATCCAGCATGCGAACGAGAACATAATGCAGGAGATATCTTTTTAAAAATAACAAAACAAATGAAAAATGACACAAGTAATAATAATTACGAGGCACTCTAATTGTTATTTTAATGCTTACAAGATATTTAGTTGTTGATAACGATATTTTATGAGGGCAATGTATATGGATGGGTGGTCGTCGTCGATGGTCAATGTATACTTTCGTTTAAGAACGACAAACTGGATTTGGATGAAATTCCAGGCACTTTTTCTTTTAATGGAATAGATGGCAAACGAGCATACGTATCGCCTGATGGTAAGCGATTACCGCCGCCCATGGACACCCACAACACCAGAGGCATCACAAGTGCGTTGCCGACCTTTTGGGGATGGAGGGAGGGGTTGGGGTATAGGCATCCGGTATCCTCACTTACTCGGCGAAACACAGCGCAAGCGCCATTTCGCACCGGTTTTCTGTGAGACCGTGGTGTCACTCCGGTCGAACCAGCCCATTCATGCCCATAGTAAATTTATGTTCCGAATTAGCACATAAATAAATGCTAGTATACTTTACTGCTGAAAGAGTTCTGTAAATTGAATGTGTGTATAAAAGCTGTGCGAAAAAAAAAACTTTAATAAAAAAAAAAAATTCGGCCACCTGACAACCAACACTATCTAGTCCCAAGCTAAGCAGAGCTTGTGTTATGGGTACTAGACAACTGATATAAATACAAATATACTTTTTTTTTGTAAATACATAAGTACATAATATTATACATAGGAAAAACTTAAACTCTGAAACAAATATTTGTTTACAAACAAACAAATATTGTTGATATGTTATTGGTATCAGTCGATTTACACCGAGATCGGTATTAATACTCGATAACCTGATACTGAGTGTGTGAAATTCATAAACATTTTCAACTTTAAACTGAAAGCTGTAAGCCTTCAAGTACAAAATAACAGATAACCATTGTTTAATCCTACTAATAGGTATTATAAACGCGAAAGTTTGTGAGTGTAGTTGTTGCTCTTTCACGCAACAACTACTGAATGGATTTTGATAAAACTTAACAATAATATAGCTTATACATCAGAATAACACATAGGCTACAATTTATAAAGATACTAGCTTCGCCTCGCGGCGTTGCCGAGTAGCACCACAGGGTTCAGTTAGTGTTAAATAATATTTAAGAACTAGTTGAGTCCCGCGTTGTTACCCGCTGTTATTGCTGTACATTTACAACCGCGGGTAACAAGTCTACAACCGCGGGTAACAAGTCTAATAAAGTAGCCTAAGTTACTCCTCATTACGTCAGCCACCTGCCAGTGAAAGCCCCGTCAAAATCGGTCCAGCCATTCCAGAGATTAGCCGGAACAAACAAATAGCCAAAAAAAAAAAAGGTATATATACCATGTATACACATATATACATGTGCATTTAGTATAAAGCGGTTATTTTAATATTACAAACAGATACTCCAATTTTATTTATTTGTATAGAGTGGACTGTTTCGATAAAGGGGTAAAATAACAAAATGTTAACCAATGATGAGACTGCACGGTTGGCCGAGTGGTTTCAGCGGTTGCCATGCCGCTTGCTACTACGCCAAGTGTCTTGGGTTCAAGTCCCACGCGGTATAACACTTTGTGTGATCCACGAATTGTTGTCCCGAGTCTGGATGTTCTTTGTGTCCGTTTCATGTATGTTTGTAAAGTCCCCCACGACACAGGATGTATATTCCTAATGTGGGAGTTGTCTTTTCTTTAGAAAAAAAAAGAATGATGACCACCATAGATGGTTTGTTCCATCCATAATGTCAAAAAGGTTAATTTCAGAAAAAAAAATCGATAACAATTTTTTTTTTAATCAATATCCTAAAAATTTACTATATCAGACCTTTATTTTGTTAATAGCCATCAATGATAAGTATTCATAAAATTTTCGACGACGTCAACATGAAGTCGAATAAAACGACAATGGAAAATTTTATCGCATAGTTATATAAATAGAAACTTCTCTATAAAATGTGGAATAAAAAGCAAAATATAAACTATACATCACTACCGAGCTGTGCCCACTCACTACTTTAGATATAAAGCTACAAGTATTTAGGTCTTACGCAGCCGCGTACGTTCTAGAGTTCTGACTTAATACCAGGCCTACGTATATTTATTCACACAACTAACATATATGCATAATTCTCCGTTAATAAAATAATCGAAATAGTTTTCCTTAAAAGGAATCCTAGAACCATTAAAATGATAAAAATTATACACGATTGAAAGAGACCAAGCTAATATCTGATTATAACTAGATAATTAACGACCTCTATCGCACATTATTGAGTAAGATATTTGTAAAAAGGATTTATATGACTATATTACTTGTACTATATTATTATGTGTTCGATTTTTAAGATTTTCGAGAAAATAGTTTACGAAATCAGCCAGTGACAGACCGAAATGTTTGGTGCGCAAGCATTCAATTCTAAACGTGCAGATGCATCTAAAGCTAGGGCTAAGGTGCGCACGCGCGGGATGCTAACGGTACTCATTTCATTCAGGTTAACAACCCTAATGGACTTAGGGTCATCATCCATCCTTATTGGCATATCTAGTTGATACGATTTCTTACAATTTAATCGTACTGTGTAAATGTGCCATTTTAGAGTACATTAAATAGCGTTTTATCATGTACAAAACTCTAAACAATTAGATGATTTCTTTAAATATAGTTTATAATAACATGCAACCGTGACCGATCCTTTTAAAAACTCTAATCACAGAAGTACCTACTGTGACTCAAACCAAGCGGCAACGTTTAAAACTACTTTCACGATCTTAAAACACAAAGGAAACAAGTATGGAAACAGACACTGAAAAGGAAAATTAATCTTCCTATAACTAAGGTTCCATTCAGTTTAAATTTACTTTTCACAACCCTACAGTTCGTTCGCTGCTTGCCAGGTGTGTTCTGCCAAATGTACGACTTCATAAGAAGTATACATATCAATTCTTGACCATCCATAACCCATTGCAACTCAAACTATTCCCAGTACACGTATTGAAGTGGGTCATTGATCTAGATAGGTTTATGCTCTCAGCAAAGCATGTCGTCAAATTGTAATAATACCTACATAATAGACTAATTTGCGATATTGTTTCACAATGGCCTTTGTCATCATACGTATTGTATACGCTACGTTACATAGCTACGTTATATAAGTCAAGATTATTTGATAAAGCTTGTAATTAATTTAAATTATTGTTAAATTTTATCTTTTTTTTCAATTATTACGTATAGGTTTACGAACTTCTTTATCATTAAAAAAGATTGAAGCTTTATCTATAGTTTATGGGTCAACGACAATGTCATTCTAACCTTCTTATTGTTATGTGGACATCTGATTAATATTACATTAAATATATCTCTATGTATATATATATACATATATCTATATATATAAATAGAGGATCGAAATTTGTTGCCTCATATGTATATATATATCATGAAACAAAGTTGAATATATATCTAGAGCTGTATATGCTCTAAATATTAAAATTACTGTTTTACAACCTCCCTTTCAGAATCACTTCCCCTTAAATGATCTTGGTAAGAGAATTAAAGTTGTTTAGAGATAACATTTAACGATTTTAAACACGGTTTTTCAGTTTATATTTATTGTTTTTGGCAGCATTGGTAAAGTCATGCGTATTATTTTTTTTCTCTATCAACGTTAAATCGTGAGTTTATATTCATACACTTATGCATTTATACCAAATTTTACTATAGCAACACCTTCACTACAATGTTATATTTGCAATTTTTTTTTTCTCCGTTAGATGTTTTTTTTGAGTCCAAGTATTTTACTTTGGAATGTTTCTGTAGTTCATCAGACACTGTCCTTTATCAAATAGTGACTTCTTTATTGCATTCGAATTATATAAATATTCTAGAAGCATTTGTTTAAGTGCTGCGCATACAAATTGACATGAATCTGAATAAAACGCATCACTGATTGTTAAATAGACTCGCTGATGATGTTACGAGTATTACCCATGGTCACCTTGTATCCTTTTTACTTTTAAAACTTGTTCTCCGAGTCAAATAATTTTAAATACAGAACCAGAAATTAGTTCGTATGGCTACATCTCTAATACTGTAATTCCCGGGCCGTCTGTTTGTTATGTCATTTCATTGACAATATCTTTTCACTGGCAGAATTGTCGACATCGGCACAGTTAGCCATTCTCCAAGAAAAAGAAAGAAAGAATCATTAAAATATATTAGTCAGAAGTAACTTCAGTAAAGAAACTGGAGAGAAGGATTTCTTACGATAATTGTGGGTATGTTAGTAATTATGTGATTAAAGAAATAAATGCATTAACTTTTCTTGTTATCGAGTAAACACCGTTTTATTCATAACCCTTATTCCAAAAGTCTTTGGCCACAATATATTGATAGTTACAAAATAATATACATAATTATAATATCCCTTATCTATAGTAAACGTAATACGCCAAGCAGGTTTCATTCCGATCACTTTGTTATGGTATTAATAATGCATCATGGATTGTAAATCCTCTTTTTGTTTATTGAACGATAACGTTAATTAACAACGTAGAATCATTTTGTTGCATTCAATTCAGGAATCAAGAGTGCTACTTTAAAATGGTTATTTAATTTCCCATTGAATGTTTATTTTGAGTAGTATTGAAATGTTCCTTAGAATATTGGTTTCACCTACAAAATTTACTTTGGTTCGCTAAGTATTCCAATTGTGCAGTACAATATTTCGTAACGAGCTTCTATTTTCGAGTCATACTTCTTACTACGTATTAAAGGAGTACTAATTGTTTGAATTTGTCTTCAAACAATGCATTTCAACCAAATACAAATAAAATAAAAGTGTTCTTACATACATAAAATTTTCGATATAAAAAAAACTTTATAAAACGCAAAGTTTATTTCATAAAACGGCTTTGGACTGAAGAGACATAAAAATTCACTAATTTATAATTTTTTTTTATGAATTGCCTATAAGAGCCAAATATTAAAAAAATTGATGGACAATTCAAGTCTAAAACACAACCATATTAACGATCACTTCTGCATTTTTATTTATTATTCATAAGTAAGGTATCTTTTCATTACTTATGTAATTATTTTATACTTGAGAAGGTTCTACAAAACATCATATCGATTAAGAACAGATACTAATAGTCGATTACTAAGCCACCTAAAAACGAAATATAAAAAATAATTTGTCAAACGGCCCCATGAAGCGTACCGTTCTTTATCTTGAAAACGTTTGTTTATTGTTATCTCCAAGTACAAATAAACATTGAATAATTTTTACGTATATACATACATATGTAATGAAAAGCGAATTACTTGCCACTGAAATAACAACCGGCGGGGTATTATGTCTTTGATGCGTAGAACTTTGACACAGGAGCGCGAATGAAAATACATTTTTACATCTTTCAGTGTTGTCACGTTGGTAGCGGGTCTTATTCTTTCATTATGTTGGTATCTAGAATGTAACATTGCTTGTGGTTATTTCAATTGTTATTTTCATTACTACAATTGCTTGAGACTGATTTTCTGATAGACTTTATGTCGTGATCGCCCAATTGTGTTTAAACATGGATTTTTCTTTTCGTGTAATGACGGTATGGTAAGAGGCAAAAAAGGGCGTAAACTGTGCAAGACAACATCACTGTAAATGGAATGAAAACTATAATAACCTGTCGAGCCAACGCGGTATAGTGGGCCAATACCTTCATTTCACTAGTAAAGGCTGATGATGGCTCGTTTATGCTTTCGTCAGATGTAAAGCATTATTTAATAAACATTGATTTTGTATTAGGTACGGTATATCAAGTCATATCTTGGTTAGTAATTAGTTTCGAAGTGTTGTGGATTGGCATTCAAGTAAACTCTATGTTGCGACTGAGTTCAATAAGTATTTGAAAACTTTTTTGGTGGTTCTAAAACCATTTCCGTCTTCTAGTGTGGCGTTTGAATCATCATCTGACTTATAAGTCGAGTCTGCTTACTGTGCAACAGCCTCTGGCTAGTTCCAGAACAAACGAGAGATCTATGCAAATAAAATTGTAGTGTCTATTTGTAATATTAAAATAACTGGTTTTTATTAAATGATACATATACCAAAATATTTTTTTGAAAATTTTTGTCTGTCTGTTTGTTCCGGCAAATTTCTAGAACGGCTGAACCTATTTTGACGGGACTTTCGCTGGCAAATAGCTGGTGGAATATAAAAGGAGTAACTTAGACTTCCTTTTTTAGACTAGCTTTATCCGGGGTTACTGTTGTTAAATAATAATACTCAAATATCGAAGAACTTATAGAAGTGCCATAAGAAACTTAATTGGCATATAATTAATAATAAATCTTTATAGGTGTGAACTCATAGATACCTTGCCACAAACATGCAAAAAGGTGTGTGGAGTTAAATGTATAATTTCTAAGAGGGAGGTTACTGTTGTTCTACCCTTAAGAGCATGTAAATATACTTTGATGTTTAAATACGATGTTTGTTATCTGTAAGCAATGCGATATATATTTACATCTCACACGTATTCGAATACTCAGGTTCCACTTACTAGGTCTGCGGTTGAAATCTGATGTTATGACTTAAATAGTAGGATTATGAAAGTGAAAATGAGTGACTGCCGCTGTGGCGCAGTGGCAGCGTAGGCGACTTCTGTTCTTGAGGTCTGGGGTTCGATTCCCGGGTCGGACCAAATGTTTGTGCGACCATGATGATCTATAAATAATTGTTTCGGAGTTTAGGTGTTTTCTATGTATAATATTTATTTATTTACAAAAAAAAAGTATATAAGTATTTATATCAGTTGTCTAGTACCCATAACACAAGCTCTGCTTAGCTTGGGACTAGATGGCGTTGTGTGTTAGATGTCCGAAATATTTATTATTATTAATTGAATTACAAATCTTTTTTATTTAAAAAAATCTAATTCTTTTGGTCACTGTAGGCAACTGGACCGGAATATTCCTTTTAACATACTAAGATACACATATGAAGCTTCAGGTAGGTCTTTTTACAAATCGAATTAAAAAAAGCTAGGTACTTTGTTAGAGTTATAAGAAGTAATACTTAAAGCTTTTGTTTAGAACAGGCAACGCCTTCAAAGGCTAACATTTTACATATATTTCTTGGAAATGACGTAACCCCGCAGGTGGACGGTTTAGTATACGTGTTGCTAAGTGTGCAATAAGAATAGCAAAAAATAACGCACTCTATTGAGAACCTTATCTATTGAGTGTTTAGTTTTATATTCAATTAAACCATTATTCCTTGATTGGCCCTTTGGAACTAAAGGATATAAATAATACAGTTGTAAGTCGGTCAGAAGCTGTAAAATGTTGATAAAACTATTGTTTCGAATGAATCCGAGATTTTAATTTAATAACAGTATTAAAGCTCTTGATAACTAGTTATGATGAATGTTTTGTTATTAAACTAGTGCCTGATCCCGGCTTCACTCGGGTCACTTCAATTTCTTTGTTTTAACATTCAAACGAAAATTAAAGAAAATAGTTGTACAATCATTAAAAAAAGTATTCGAAATATGATTTATAAAGTTAAGTTTATTTATTGTGTTACTGATAATATACTTTTTTTAATTGACCTGACTGCGTCCGGCTAGATTGTTTTTCAAGATCCCTGTGGTTCTGACATACATTATTATCAGCTGACATACGGCCCTTACGGAGCCTAGTGTCAGATAAACACGTCGACGGGTCATGTACTACATATATGTTTATCATTACATTGTCATGCTAAACTCGCTTTCAGTTTTTTCTATTAATAATCTGAGCTATATGAAATAATTGATTCTAAATTTAAAATGTTTCTATGTCTCAAAATAAGCAACATTAAAAAAAGACAACTACAAGAAAAGGTCATAAATAAATAAATCGACTATATTTGGGTGGTGTAATACCTCCTTCAGATGTATATATTAAAGCTTATTTCGTTTTCCTCAAAGAAAAATAAAATATAAAGAAAAATTATATGGAAGCAAATGGTTTTGCTCAATTTGTTCATTTAATAAGTAAACTGGAATTAAGACGTTTCTAATTATGTCAGCTGACACAAAATGTTTATTAAGTACGCAAACTTTTTTCACAAACTTACATGTAGATTATTTGTCAACGTCAAACTGTTTAAGTTTATTTAAAAAAAGAACATGGTATTAAATTAATACCTATCCTATATATTTTTCTTGTAAGATATCTTATCTTATTGAACTTATTGCCCTTAGCACCTTACGACATTCAGAAATAACGTCAATATATTTACGAAATGTACCTACTTACGTGAAATTACCCATACAGACACTAAAACGATGGGTTCATCAAAGGTTAATAGGTTAAATTTGAGCAATCACAAGCGTACGAAGTCGTAGTTAACTAACAAAAAGTAGAGCGCAACATATTAAATAAAATAATATACGTGAAAATAATGATTCGTCATCGGCTTATGGCAGAACATAAGCCTCACCAACAGCACACCGCTTGGTTCAATTCTATCACCGATATAGGTTTAAAGTTAATTCGATAATAAAATAAATCAGTTCGACAACGGGTCAAATAATGGGTCCATTGTTGGATCCACCATTGTCCATCTAAAAAAACTGATTGGCTAACTGAACCGAAGACCCGTAGTAAAACAGGTTAGACACGTAAAGTTGAACCGCCAGACAAATAAAAATTCAAAGTACTTGTTAACAAATTAGCAACCTCCTTTGCAAAATGCCTCTCGTAACTCGCCACTGACTTATCCACAACATAAATATCTAATGTCACCTACTAAGTATTTCTTAGTATGCTGTTATGAAGTATCAAGCAATTACAGTGAGACAGATTATAAAAACATTGGTCTATTCTAGTCGCTCCTAATTAATACAATTCAATTATCATAGTAAATGCATCAATGACAAGAAACGGTTGAGATGTATTTAAGTATTTTCGTAATTTAAATTCGATGCGTACCGCGTGCGTTTATTGGTCAAATCAGTTAGCGCCTGTTTCTTCGGCTTAATGTTACGCATTTCCGTTCTTTTGACGTAATCACTCTCATAGGTAACAAGAAAGCAAGAAAATATGTTTTACGTTGCACATAAACAATAGTTTTCGATAAACTTATAATATTTTTTGCACACATTTGATTTTTAAAGATCTTTGGTAAATTTTTAACCTATATTTCAAATAACTAGGTAAATAATTATCTTTTTTATTTAATAGTACTTTTATTGATTAACAGTTACTATTTTTAATTTTGATAACGGCTTTTTTTAACTTTTTTCATAATTACACATAATAAAATTTGACGTTCCTTTTACATTACTTAAACTATGTACCTAGTATAATACAAACTGTCTCGTAGTTGTTCAGTTAACAAAATGACCAAAGTTAACTAAAATTACACTTTTAAACCGTGTATGGCTGTCCTAAATTAGGGTCCCGCACACGTAGGGAACCGTTTTAAAGGATTAAAAAAGTTGCGAAGTACATCACTCGTAGCTGTGCAAAATTACTTTACGTACATGTCATTAAGATATAGCTTCTAACTCCCTAATTATCTAAGTCATTCGATAAACAAACAATACAGTATATGTATTACTTATATACATTATTATGATTGTAAATGTCCCAGTGATTATCCGAAGCCATAGATGTTAATCTGCGTCTTTTTAAACTTATGTGTTAATGATATAAGGTTGTAAATCAATTGGCAGAGCTCGAAAGTTTTTAAGAGTACAAAAAATCAGTAACCGCTAGACATTTTTTATGGTTATATAATTTATTATGGTCTAACTTAGAGTAGGACCGCTTTCAACAACTGGACACAATTTTGTAAATAAATGCAGGCGCAGCTTTGATTGTGATAGCAAAAAACGACACAAGAAATTGCACACAATGTCCCTAAACTTAAAGTTCAAAATAGTAACTTTGTATTTAGTTATTATGGGAGGTATTCAGGTAGAGTAGAGTATTTACGTATCGCAACTAACTCCTACGTTTTGTTACGAGATATTAGCTATAGCTTCGAACTCACGGAAGCCAACTCCATATATTGATTTTGTCTATTTAAATGAGATAATTGCAAACCACATTCATAAATAGCGAACCGGGTTAGAACCCGGAAATGAAATGTCTATTAGTTTTACCTAACCTATAAATAAAAGTCATAGGTGTTCATAGCCCCGTTACACTCGGTGATTATAAACAATTACCGAGGGTAAGTGACGACGCGGTTAGTACCTGGATGGGTGACCGCTGGTGGCATGTTACCATTATCGTCTCCGTGATTGCTTGTCCTATGTATGACTCTTAATCGGAAAAGTCAAAACTCCTGGAGCTCCAAAAATAGCGACGGTCTTGGTTCAGTTTTTCTCCAACTTGCGGTTTTCGTGGCAAATAAGTAGTCTATGTGTTATTCTTATATAAGATAATAGTAAATATATATATACATAAAGTAGTCTGTGTGTTAATCCAGGATGCCAGCTTCGTGCATACAAAATTTTATCAAAATTACTTTAGTCGTTTGCGCGTGCAAATGTAAGAAACACACACTAATGTTAGTGTTTTATCAATATAGAACGACATGATTCTAATATTCTGAGTCACACATAGCACTATTATTAACTAATACTTCTTATTAATATAAGCTATAGTTAGACCATTTAATTCTTTCTAATTTAAAGTATAATTTTAAGTGGTCTTTTAACCAGAGTTTGTTTTGAAAATCCTCCATTGAAGTATAGCATAAGAGCATATTTGTTTAAGTATTTGCTAATTCGTATTCTTCCCACATTATTACATGAAACTATAAATGACTGCACGGTTGGCCGAGTGGTTTCAGCGGTCGCCATGCCGCTTGCTACTGCGCCAAGTGTCTTGGGTTCAAATTGGGTTCACGCGGTAAAACACTTTGTGTGATCCACGAATTGTTGTCTCGAGTCTGGATGTTTTTTGTGTCCGTTTCATGTATGTTTGTAAATTCCCCACGACACAGGATGTTTATTCCTAATGTGGGAGTTGTCTTTTTTAAAAACAAAAAACAAAAAAAAAAATCTCTCGTATTTAAAGCATTGGTAGATATTTTTATTCATATTCTATATCTGTCTAATGGCCTGTCCATGTCAGCGTTTATTAACTGCACGCCACTGCATCATCAGTTCATATGAAATGTTTTCATTTGTTTGATAAACGCGATTTTTAAACCGCTTTAGGATTGTAGAGTGACGTCGGTTAATGCGAATCGGGTCTTCTTTTAGGCTAGACATGTCATAGAGATCGACTGACGGGTAATTTGCGACCGTTTTTATTTCATTAAACAATGTAATTTGAACTGACGTCATATAGAGCAGTGTACTTACTATAACAGAAAACATATTTTATACGCTTATGGTTTTATTATTTTTTACTTACATATATAGATTGTTCAATAATGTTAACTGGCCTGTTGTGCATCGATATTTGTTTAAGAAATCTAAATATAAACACCCTTTTGCTTTCGGCTTCTCCCGCATGTATGTCGATAATCAAGGTTAAGAGTAACCAATACAATTCCTTAAGAATCAAAGTATCTCCATGACAAATTTAATTGAAATCATTACAGCGTTAGCTTACTTTCAAATTCATATTCAAAATAATTTATTCAATTAAGAAACTAAATGACATTTATGAACGTTAAACTGAAGCTACGGTTAAAAATCATAGATCGACGCAAACAGACGCCACAGCATGTACTGGATTGTCAAGGTACATTACGTGTAACATCAAAATGTACTGCCCGCTTGTATCGATCTATAACTGTCAGTTGTGCCCTGCCAAGTGCACAGTACAGCCTTAAGAGAAGAATACTGGCAAATAAATTCATGGCCCCTCAAAAAACAGATATTCATGTACAATAGTGTTAGTGATAAATGTATATAGATATAGTAATCTCTAATGTTTTAACCATAAAATAGTTATTGACAACCCTGTTATTTTACTACGATCTTTATAGGCCCTATTAACTAACCATATAAGGAATCTCCTAATTTGAAATAACTATGACCTAATAAAATACTTTTTAAGTGGGAGGCTCGCATTTTGGCAAACATGGACCGACTCAACCGGACATATACTAGAGCCTTACAGAAACTAGTTTAAAAAAAATCTGTCGAATGTCACAGAGTAAGTAAATCTAAATACACAGACACATAAAAATGATCATGCATAACAATTTTGTTTCTTAGGACTGAATCCACGAGCTCTGGCTTTGCAGTCACTAACCATCAGATCATGGCCAATGATCTAATGGTTAGTGAACAAAGTCAAATATATCATCAACGCTTACCATAACGGATAATTACTTCCAAACCAATAATATAGATGCTGATTGCAAATACTATAAACTAAATCATATCATTATTTTAACTGTACAAACCCCAGTCGTATTTACAGCTCTTCACAATAAGCCGGGCCGTGTTATTTTCGGTTGATAAAAATTTGTATAGGTATACGCTGCAAGTCCTCTATGAAACGTTGATATTAATTTTCATGTTCTGATAATTGGAATGTTCTATAGAATTTTCGGAATTACGTATTGGACGTTCGTCCGATATCAGAGAAACAGCTATTACTTAACATACACTGCAGAAATATCCGCGATCCACTTCCATATCTAAACGTATACTTAATGTAATAGCATCAAACAGCAGCACACCTCTTGTGTTACTCCTTGCTTCTACAGAGGCCACGACACGGTCATCAAATTTTTGCGTTATATCGAACCTTACAGCCGAACATTAAGTGTGTAAAAGAAACAAAAATTCGTAATTAAACAAACCGAGAAGACTTTATATCTTAACTCCAGTATTTAATTAATTGATATCTGATCGAGCCAAATTATTTGATAACTACACATTTTACTGAATCTGAAATAGAACAAAGCCTTTCAGTTAATAAAATGTTAAAACATCGTTACAGCATCGAGTACTGTTAGGAAACATATTAAACAAAACCACGAGTAAAGAACTTAGTCAAAGGAAAATAATGTTCGTTCCTGTGAACTATACAACCGTCTTTTATACAATGCTCGACTTGCTAAGAGGTAAACTTTATTAGACTCGGCCGTCTCAAATGACAAAACAAAAGGCGCTGGTGCTATCCGAGACTGAAAACTTGGCGGCTTCGTAGGCCAAACCCGTCACTCCAAGTTCGATTGAGTGTGTCGCCTACTAAGCCTCGAGTTGATTTGAATTAAAAAGGCTGTGAAGGAGATCCCTTTGAACGGAATATGTAAAGTTCTACTCGGTTACTTGAGCTACTACGGAGATTTTGATGATCAGTTAGGTGTTTTGACCGACTTTCATAAAATCTTACTTTTATTTCGTTTATTTCTTTTATGTATTGTGTACTGTTCAAGATTGGCTTTCCTTGTACATATTTCAGTTGACAATATTAAAAAATACAACTTTGATAACTGTCACTGGTAAATGTAGTTAAAAACAATGACAAATAACATGTTTCGCAAAAGCAAATCGTATATTTAAAGAGTTAAACATTGAATTTCTTTGACAAATAAAAAAGTTCAACTTTCGTGTCATGCCAACCAGTTAAATAGAACAAATTGATTGGTACGAGTAAAGTTTGAAACATTAGGGAAAGGTACCTTGTAAAAAGATGGCATCGTTGTCGTGCTATTGCCAGGATTTGCATAAAGGACAACTAATACCTCGTTTGTTGTCCAAAGGCAGAATAAACGCGATTTAACTGTGTCTTTGGCGGAAGCCCGTCGAATTTGATTAGCTCTGGAAACCGATGTGTATCGTAGGTGTATTATTCCGTGGGCGCAAAAAACCACCAGTAGTTTGGAATAAAACGCTCTACCAATATATGTGTACATGCTAAGTAATTTGTATTATTATCTATATTTAATTTGTATATATTTTTATACTGCAAAATCAATTCCAAGAATGTTGAACAAGTTTATTGTTAATTGACTGCGTTGTTGACTTGAGGTCTCGGGTTAGATTCCTGGGTCGGATCACTTTGTATGACTTGACTATTTACATCAGTTGTCTAGTACCCATAACACAAGCTCTGCTTAGCTTGGGACTAGATGACGTTTTTGTCCTAAATCTGATGAGCACTTAATTATTAAATTAAACTATCTTTACCAAACAATCTATTTTAATTGGAAAGTTTCTACTTATTTTTAGAATTGTAAGTAACGCTATATATATATATATATATATATATATATGTATATATTATGTTAAGTTAATCTAAAACGGATATATTTAGACTAATTGAACATATTATGCAATAGGTATTCCGATCGGTTTGTTGGTCTGGCTGTCTGTCAAGCTATTTATTTCAACTCCTGAGTCAGTTTCGATGTTCGGTAAGATAAGTTCATACATCGTTATTCGTGTTCGCCGCCGTCGCTAATGTAAATATTAGGTAGTTTGTCGCTAATGCGTCTAAATCGAGGCATAAGAGCGAGGCACAGCGAGGCACGCAAACCGTGGCCTCGTGAAATTAATATCAGTTTCTAAATAAGTGTCCCGCAATGTGGGTTTTTGTCAAACGTTCGAACATCGTACTGCGGCAGTTTAGTAACCGATCGTCTATAATTTTGCATTCCGCCAACATAAATGATTTTGACTTTTACAGATTCCGATGAGTTTTGTAAAATATTATTTGTGGCGATACCAAAAATAATAAATGGTAGTATAATATGCAGCAGCTTCGCGTGTTTCATGCATTTTTGTAAAATTCACAGTAAAGCATACATATAATATACTAGCTGACCCACGCAACCTCGTTTGAGTCTTCTATTGCCCGTAGCGTTAAAAAATTTCCCCCGTTTTGGAAACATTCTTCATTAGTGCTCCGCTCCTATTAATAGTAGCGTGATGATATATAGCCTAGCCTTCATCGATAAATGGACTATCCAACACTGAAATATTTTTTCAAATCGGACCTGATGATCCTGAAATTAGCGCGTTCAAACAAACAAACAAACTCTTCAGCTTTATAATATTAGTATAGATGGTAACGTATAGACAGGTATCCATTTTACTCTGTAGTTACTAATAAATATGTACAATGTACCTAATGTGTCATGTTATGTAGTGACGCTCGTATTGATACAGTCAGCATTTAAACACAACACAATCAATATATTTTCAATTTTCAATTCTTACCACGAAACCTAAATTTGCTAAAGTTCTATAAAGTAGTTTTTACTGTACTAGTGCAGTAAATTCTTAAATAAGTTAGTATACCTTAAAATTAATTTATCACATTATTTGTTATAAAATACCTGTGTCTAATATAAAATAAATCACGCGATCAATTTCAGGCAAAACAACAACAAGTAGTCAAGCAGTTAATAACTTACATAGGTACTTAGAATATTTCATACAAGGTTATAAAATAATAGTGCTCGAGCAGTGAAGGTGAGCGTTGATGCGCATCTTAAAGGGGGCCTCCTTAAACCTACATCCAGGTCGTAAGTCCTGGGAACTGCATTGAGTTTCTCCCTCTGCCACACGATGGACCCGGCACCCGCACGGTGAATCCATGGAGTGCTAAGAAGTTTGTCTCTAATAAAGTCGTTGCTTTCGTTCCCTTGCACTCGAAAAGTAAAGTTTTCCTATACGTAGCGGTCTGAGGCAAAGGCTCACACACTGTAGTTACTTCTATTGACTGTTTATTGAGCACAGTTTAAAAGTATTGCATTTCACTTTGCTGTAAAGTATTACAAAAAAATTTCATAGAAAATAGTTATTAATACAAAGAGTAGCTTCTCAAAAGAGCCAGCACCGTTTCGACTCTATGGCTTCTTTTTATCATGCGATGTTTAACTACCAATGAAATTGATCTCCTAAGTCCTAAACTACGTAACACTGCTAAACTTGAGCACTTGGTAGTAATACGAGATGATAAACAATTGAAAGTCTTGCTAATATACCCTTTGTTACCGGCCAGTTACGAAGTTCGAGGTCATGTTCTGTAACTACACCAGATTTGACAACCGTGTCGAACAGTGCTTAACAGTGGAGAACTATTTTATTTTTTTTGATGTAAGGAAGATAAGAGTCATATAATGAACAATGCGTGCGTGTTGTGGAATCAATTTACTCAATAAATTATTTAAAGCATAAACGCATTTCTGAATCGAAAGATTTTATAAGTGCACAGCGGTTAACGAAACGCCAGTTTGGGTTTGGCACTTTATGTAAATCGAACTCAACAATCCAGTCATTACAGTTCAAACTAGATTTTAAAATAATAAAACTAAATTGTAACATTAAAAAGACTTATTTTGATTAAAAAAAAATCTATTCCAGATTTAAAGCTAGTATAATATAGCCGACAAGGCGTCTACGTGTGTATTAGCCTTAAAATACTTATTTGTTTGAAAATTTTCAATGTTACATGATTCAAAATACATGTAAAAAATAGTCGACAGTAGCAACAGAATGACTGGATGTTTTTAACAATAGTTATCGTCCTCAATACATTTAATCGATTGAAACCAATCCAATATATTAGCTTCATGATTCCTCGTATTCTTGCTTTTAAAAATGCCTCATATTTTAAGCTTTAATTTAACTACTTTGCGAATATATAGCCAGAAACTTTCAAATTAAGTTCATAAATTAGAGGTTCTAAATTTAAATGCTTTAATACTGAAATTTTAGTGTAATTCGTATAAAAAAAACCGTTCTTTTTTTCAGAAAAGCAATTTTAAATACAATGCAATTTGCATACAATTCCTATTTATATAACTTGCTTAATTGTAGTGACAAAATTTTAAACCCATTGAGAACCTTCAGTATTAAAATAAAAGTATAAAGAGCTGTTAAAACTTTTTTCAACTTTTGAAATTAAATTAGTTAAATAAGAATTGCTACAGAATATTTTTTTGTTAAAAGATATGTAAATATGCTAATATTTCTTAACGTACTTATGACGGGTAATGATCTGGCAAGTTTTATTTTCTCTAAGTTCATAACCAACCATAGAAAAATAGGTGTAAAAACCTTTCACGAACTCCGTAGAAATGGTATGGTTATATTTGTCTTGTCCATTTATGTCGCATGTGCCGCTAATGATGTTACCAGCTTCGCAACTGTTTTAATGTGTCTCGGTACACAGTTTCTCCAGTCTCTGTAAATTCTCTTTTCTAACTTCATATAACCGGACCGATATATTTTTAACATATCTGTAACTGAATAAATAAACATTGGTATTGGTTAATGTATATGAAATTTTCTAATGATCTAATGTTCAACTAAGTAGTTAAAACAAAAACCGCATCGGTACTTTAAGTTTGGATGTGACCATTTCTTAAATATGCAATTTACTTTATGGTAGTATTTTTAATATAACTTAATAAACTTATTAAGAACTAGCTGTTGCCCGCGGCTTCGCCCGCGTTTATGTCGATTTTTTCGTGTTTTTTCGCGGTCGCGGATATGTGACTGATGCAAAAATTAGATAAAAACAATCCTTGATGCGGATTATATATCATTCCAAAATTTCAGCTCGATCGGTGCAGAACTTTTTGAGTTTTTGAGGCGTACACAAACCAAAATAACATTTTTATATATATTGATTAATTAACAAAATGGCAACACTGTTATATTTAATGTCAATTATGATAAATGATATTTATTTTATAAGTAAATCTTGACAGATATTTTTACAAGTCAGTTGATTTTTGAATTGAGAATGGATTCGTGTTCCCAAATATATAATGGAAGGCTTGTAATGAGCAAAACAATAAAGGTAAACCTTAGCAGACGGCACGGTACTGATTACTGGAAGCTTTTATAAGAGTCACAGTGTCACTGAAATGGGTGACACACTTTCTTCACAAACATAGCATTTTTTTCGTTTTCGCCTTCAACGCAATGATGTCGGTACTAAGTTCTATGCTCAAACATGGGTATGTTTTTTACCAGTAATTCCAATTAAATGAGTTTAACGATAAATTCGATTCGATTCTGGCGATTAAATAAGTTCTATGTATTCAACAACAAAATAAACAAAAAAAACCTATTCAATTTCATAATTTTAACTAACTTCGTGCCTAAATTCCATTCAAATCAATTTTACCAATAACTTTTTATGTAATAATATAAAAAAAATATTTTAATAATTAATTGATTGAATAAATTTCACACGTTGCAAAGACCAACGATTGATGGTGGTTTTATTGCAAAAAAGTACTTTAAAAGTTTAACTTTTAATTTTATTTTGTGGGTCCATGTGACGAGCATTAACGATGTTTCTCACGCTGCTCATATCTCGTATAATAACACGTGTTACAATCACACACATAAAACTCGGATTCGCGTCGATTTAAACAGTCTAATTAACTAGTAGACGTATTAGAAATATGTTTGTTCATGGTTATTCCACTGATCCACGTGAAATACCCGGCCTAAATCTTGTTTATTTAAGACATTTGATGATAAAAATTAACTAAACTCCTTACTCTGGAGGCCAGTGTGAATACTCTTTAGTTTCAAGCAACCATGATCGTCGCTAGTCATCAATACGAATCCACTGTGTAATTAAATTGTACTCTGTGACTCTTGTCACAAGTGTCAATTTAGAACTAACGAGCTGCATAATGTTGCACTTCATTTGTGATAAAACTGCCACGTAAAGAATGAAAACATAGGTGATGAAAAATAAAATTGCTTGATCAAAGCTACTTCGTCGGTTGGGAGCTCAAGAATTAGTTTGCGATTCAAGTAGTTAACAATAAAAGGATTTTACAGGCAAATGATTTAATAATAACTATTACAGTAATAATTATTGTAATCATAAATGTGTCTGTATAATAAAGACAGATGTATGAAATCATCTCAATGATATATTCAGAGTTAATACGAAAGCCAGATGTTGGTGTTGTTGCTCGCAGTTTTATTAGTAAATTCGTATTGTGTTATTTTTGACTACTTCTTTGGTAAATAATGTAATATGATGTTTTCATATTAAACTCCCAATTTTTCATATAAACATTTGAGATTTTTATAGGAAAATACTTACGTCTTATTATTATTAAAATTATACCCGTCAAAAATGGTTTAATATGCCCCTGTTTTGTATATTTATGTATGGCCCTTTAAAAATAATTCTAATCTGCCTGATGGAAAGCATGATCAGAATCCAAGAGTGGTGGTCACCATACTCATTGCGAATGCACACAATGCAACAATGCAGCATGGTGACTCACACAATGGTGGCCTAGTGATGCTTCTGCATAATTGGACCTCCGCTCCGGTCTCGCATTCACCTACGAAAAACGAATGCTGTCATTTTAAGGTGATCTTCTGTGCGAGGGTAGTACCGCCCGGGTCGAGCCGGCCCGTTCGTGCTAAAATCAGCGTAGGTCTACTACCTTAAAACCTTCTCTAAAATATGGTATAATACATATTTTGGAGAAGGTATGAGACCATACAGATACAAAGTGATCCATTTGGCGGCAGGGCCTTTAAAATACTTACACTTTTGATCACATAACCATCAACAGTCAAATCATTTATTTCCATAGACCCCAAAAGGCACTTGAACACGTCAAAAATACAAACATCAAAATATAAAACAAAACTCAAGTAATTAATTCAGTGATAAAAGGTACTAATACTAAATGCACTGAAATGATTTGAATGACTGGAGCTTAGACTGATTTCGATTCAACTCAAAGGTTTAAATTGAAATCAATCCAAGTACCAGCTCCGATGGGTATTGCATTCATGAGAAGAGCTGGTGAGAAACTCATGTGCACCATCTTTTCAAATAATAATAAATAGTCTGGTTTGTACAGGGTTTGTTTCAAGATTTCCCTCTTCTTACAGTCATGTTCTCCCACGTCACATAACATTGGAGACATCCAGGTCCCATAACCTATATATTTCTATCGCGTAGTCATTAGATCACCTTATCCCATAGAAGTATGTTAATAGTATTTTATAGGCACTTACACTTTCCTAAGTTTTTATTTAATAATTCTCATTTTATCTAACTTCCACCCTATATGTCGTGTATACTGCTTTAATTTTTTTTTTATATATAATACTAGCTGACCCACGCAACCTCGTTTGCGTCTTATATAGCCCGTAGCATGAAAATTTTCGCATAATAAGTAACTTTTCTGGTTGATTTTACACCCTGTGTCCGAAAAACCCAAATATCTTACGGAACCCTATTTTTTTCCAAAATAAAATATAGCCTATGTTACTCGTGGATAATGTAGCTTTCGAATGGTGAAAGAGTTTTTAAAATCGGTCCAGTAGTTTTTGAGCCTATTAATTACAAACAAACATACAAACAAAGTTTTCCTCTTTATAATATTAGTATAAATTAATACACCAGACATAACCCTCTACTTTCCCTACTCTGTTTTGTCTCCATCCTAAGATTGCCTGTAAGAGATTGCCTCCGGGCGATAAGGCCACCAATTGTACCTACTTATCATAAATTAAGACCTTTTATAATTTACCTGGTGTACAATAAAGACATTATTATTATTATTGACGTAATCAGTTTTATAAGTAACTGTCCGCTCTTAATTTATTCATTAAGTGTTTCCATTTTAGTATGTCTATTTATGTAATGCTATCGAAGTGCATGATCAAATAGTTGTTAAATTTCAAAATATCTTGTCTTTGTTCCATCGCTAAGTGTCCGTGCATTTTTTATTAGTGCAAAAGGTCTTAGTGGAAATGGCCAATACTCAATGGACTCTTGTTTCTTGTTTGTTTAATTAAAAAACCTTTTAAATAATTTATTCCAATGAAAAGTCTTAAAGTTTAACATAGTAATAAATAACTGAGATGATAGTGTTGGCAAAATGAAGTAGCTCTTGATCTTGACTTAGATCTTCTAAAGTTCGCAACGAATTTTAATGCTAACTATATTTTTTTTGAACTGACTGCACCTAATTTATCTTTACCAATTGGATGCAATTAACTTATCTAAAGTTGTGACAATAAAATCTGCCATATTAATGAAAGTGTTTTGGTGAATGAAATTATTAATTTCAGTTTTAGTGTATGGATCAAGTGAAAGACAGCAATTAAAATAATGCGTTTAAGATTTATGTTCTGCATCCTATTGACTATCAAATGGATATCATTTACTAATGGCAATAGAATTAAAATTAACTGATGAAGTAAATTGTGGTTTTAACCTTACAATTACGTTAAAAAGCGGTATAAGCTTCTATATAAATCTGAATTGACTTCAGGCAACCGTACATCACTCCACGCATTTGGCTCATTTGCCATTAAAAAAAATACTATTCGTTCGTTTTCCATGTGGTAACGGATTAACGCATTAGGAATACGCTGTGTATTTCCCCTATTCATGTCCTAAGAGCCGACCAAGCGAACAACCTACGCAGGACATCACCACTGCAAAGGAAAATTTGAAATAAACCTTAGAACAAATCACCCCTCTCCCGCCCCCAGTTCCCGTGTCTATCCAGTGTCAGCGTCGTATTGTAGGCCAAAACTTCCTTGCTAAGTAGAGGCCCATACCCAGTCCTTTACCAGAGACTAGAGGCCTATGCCCAACAGAGGACTGATAAAGGCTATGTTGATGATGCATGACGTGGGCGCTTACAGGTACATAAAGAAGTATTGTAGTACTAGAGTACAAACAAAACTGTTCTATATTGCATCCCTTCAAACCCAAGTTTTATACTTACCAAATATTTTTATAGATAAATATTGATTATAAAACAGAGTTAGCCGGTCATCAATGTAAGTGATTGCAGTAAGTGTTGTCGGAGCTGGTTTGTGTAGGCCGCGTGTGTACGCAACATCGACTAAATAATCCGTCGACATGTTGATTCTAAAACGATGAATGACATCATTATCGAAACTTTAAATGTAGTCTCAACACATAAATACAGTCACTACTCTAGTTTTCTCACGAAATGTGTCATGGTGTTGTTTATACCCTGTTTTATCTCTCATCGGGTGTTTAATACGTTGTTTTTATAACCAATAACTGGACTAGGCCTCAATTGTAACTTTCGGAATACATACTGAAGTCGTATGATACACTGCCCCAGTATAATGTGCCAAAGTCGCTTCTTACACAATGTAGCCTGATTTAAACTATTCTGAG
The DNA here is from genome assembly GCA_916048165.1 of Spilarctia lutea. Taxonomy (NCBI): domain Eukaryota; kingdom Metazoa; phylum Arthropoda; class Insecta; order Lepidoptera; family Erebidae; genus Spilarctia; species Spilarctia lutea. The sequence continues at coordinate 23,822,018 of OU696470.1, read as the reverse complement.
CCTGTATAAGATAGTCAGACTGCATATAAGCATAGGTATATATATAACTAGCTGACCCACGCAACCACGTTTGCGTCTTCTATTGCCCGTAGCGTGAAAATTTTCCACCGTTTTTAAAAATTCTTCATTGGTGCTTCGCTCCAATTAGTATTACCGTGATGATATATAGCATATAGCCATCCTCGATAAATGGACTATCCAGCACCGATATTTTCAAATCGGACCAGCGGTTTTTGAGATTAGCGCGTTCAAACAAACAAACTTTTCAGCTTTATAATATTAGTATAGATACAAACATACATGTTACAGAAAGGTTTAGACAGTTTTTTTTTTTTTTTTATGAGATGGGGTTTCTATACAAGCATTAAGCACCCCCAACTCACTCTATATACTCGTACCTATCAATACTAGGTTATATCAATTTCATTAAATTTTATTACGTCGGGTTAAAGCTTTTTCAACTTTTTTTGTCTTAAAACAACATTTCTATGACACTGTTTTTAAATTTGAATAATAATAAATCTCTTTACTGGCATTTAGTACATTCTTAAATAAGTAATTTAGTCTTATAAGGGACAACTTATGTAACATTTAGAAGATATCCCACGCTCCTGAATGAAGATACATCTCTAATTCAACTAAAATTGTGATTTTAAACGCAGACGATGATTTACGATGATTGACGTTTTAGATTTTTAATTGGCAAAGGAAACCATAAATTTTGCCATTTATAGTGGGTGCGTATTCATTATGCACTAATAGTTTTATATAGCGTCAATATCGAGTAAGGTCAGTATTTCAACAATGTTTGTTCGTAAGTTGGCAAATTAAATGTGTTGACTGCACTATTGCCGTGGCCCTAATATATCTCAGCGCTTATCAAAGCTTTTTAAAATTGTTATTTTATAATAGTCTGCGTCTATGCGGGATGTTTTATATCTAACATACATATTAATTTACTGTTTATATCTTTCAAATGAGGAAAGAACACATTAACATTTTAATGCATTTTGTGTAATGAAATCGGAAGATTTTGTTAAGACTCTTAAGCTTTCTTTGTAGACAGAGGTCTATGTTCAGCATGGTACTGTTAGAGACCGTTGACGATATGACACCGGCAGTAAATCCCTTTGATTTATGTCCTGTATAGAATTCAAATCAGGGATCAAATGGTTGCAACACTGACATTAAAAAAAATCGTAGACGGCATCTCTTTCTTTTTGATAAATTTTTATTTACCAGATTAAAATGTTGAAAAAAATAGAGTAATCAGTTTCACTGTTCACTGTATTACATCAATATTGGAACTGTTAGAGTGATTTAAGTGTATCTATCAATCAATGCAGCTAACTAATGTTATCAACATACAACAAATGTTACAACTATTTATGTTTACACACGATCTACAGTGAACTCAAATTTATATCAAATCAACAGGAAATTAAAGGTATAAATAAAGGTAGAGAATTACCATTCATAATACTTAATATTACAAATGTGAAAGTAAGTTTGTTTGTTATGCTTTCACGCGAAAATACTTAACCGATCATCGTGAAACTTTGTACACATATTCATAGAAGTAACATAGGATACTTTTTATAAAATGCGAGCGAAGCCCGGGCGGAGCTAGTTAAATATAAATCTATTCCATTGCAAGGGAATTCATTTCTTATTTTTACATATAATGTATTTAAAATAATTACAATATTAACAAAAAAACGACTTCAAGAACTGGATCGATCGATTGAAATGGGACTACACATGAAGCACCAGCTTTCAACTAAAAAAAGAATCATCAAAATCGGTTCATCCAGTCGAAAATTATAAGGTAACAAACATAAAAAAATACAGTCGAATTGATAAAATACTCCTTTTTTGAAGTTGGTTAAAAAAATCTGGAATCTCTTCAAAAATAAATTTTATTTAAATAGTATTTTAAAATTTTCCACGGACTAACTAGAATAGTATTTCAATGTGACATTTGTCATCGAACTTCGCCCACACTTTTCCCGCCTTCATATTTCACTTTCTTTGCTTTGCCAATAATCACTCCCACAGACTTACTTGTACATGAAAATAGTGCCCGAATGAATTCAACAAGCTGTAATCTGTGTTCGTCTGATCATAAAGCTTATATATTATTTAAACATTATCTTTATATTATATATTATTTAAATTTGAACGATAAAACTATCAATGATTCACTTGATGTAATTAGCAAATCGCTGCCTCTAAATGGCGAGTCAACAAGAAATATAGTGTAGGAACCAATGATAAGGTCGGTATTTGCATACACGGAGACACGACTCGGTGAAGTCGCTTTGCAAATCGATATTAAATCATAGTTCATTTTCATTATTCTATAATCATTTTACTATAATTACCGCACGAAGAATAAGTTTTAAGTGCCCAAAGATTAGTTTTGCAATTTGCTCAGTAAATTTAATATTAAAAGAGCTTCTATTATCATTTATTTGATTGAATTATTATTATACGTTTAACTTTAAAACTGTTCAGTTTTATTCTAACTATAAAAAGATATTCTAATGTAAAATGAGTTTTATTACCATTCTAAGTGTCAAATTTTTTTGACAGCAGATCGTTAAACATTTCGTGGCCGCCATCGAAGGCAGCGTGCCTAATCGGGCATGATCTTACCTAGCCCATAGTCAGAGAGTGCAATAAAACAAAGTTTTATGAACTAATGACAGCTGTCAAACTGACAGATGTGGTCGGCACAGTCAAGCGTGTTTAATCGACACAATACGACAAAGATGGACGACTCTGCATGAAGCCGTAAATGATGGAGTGGATGCAGAATTATATATTGTAAATCTCGAAATAGTTTTAGATGATTGAATATAAAGGAAAGGTATATTTATAACTAAAAAACAAATTATCTCGAACAGTCATAGGTATAATGGTTTTCTTTGCACATACGCTGAATAATATAACAGGCATCGCAATCAAACAACCATGAATGAATTGAAAAGAAATGAATTATTTGCGTTTTAATTTGTCAAACATATTGACAAGTTAAAACCCAGTATGGAAAAAATATAAAAAAAATATATTTATTTGCCAAACCTTACTTTAACTATCCTGTCGATACAAAATGAAACAGTTTTTTTTGTTCCTTCAACAAATTGCCAAGATTCTAATGACTGCAGTTTTACAATTTTTTATTTCAAATTAATTTGCTATGCCATGTCCATTCGCTTTTAGTTTGTTGTTCGACACCTATCAGAACTTTGTCGGAATTGAGGATATATTAGGTTCATTCAAACTTCTGATAACTTATCGACGTTGCCACAATAGAGTACTAGTATGACTTACAATACAAATATTTGTAGAGTACAGCTTTCTATGTGTCATTGACATTGCAATGTGAAAGAGGGACAGAAGAAAGAATACATAAAACTAAGCAACTAGCCTATCTTTTTTTTAAGGAGATATATAAAGAAGAAGAAGATATTTTTGCAAAGAAGATCTTAACTCTATCTCCGGAAGATTAAGCAACATCTATCGTGGAATCTTTTATGACTGCTATTAGTAGTGGTAATTCTGAAACTTTTGTGTAAAAGAGTGGCGTAAACGTTCTCAAACAATTTTCATTAACTAGTGTACTGTGTGTAATGCATAAGGCAAATTATTATAATACGTAATAATTTGCAAAAAGTGTATTGTTGTTATTTCATTAAAGCAATATATTACTACTCGTAATACCGCATTTCGCTTCTTTATATTTTGGCCTTGCAACGTCCGAACTGTTGCGTCTCATTTTTAACTTGGCTAAAGTATAGTTATAAAAATAAATAATTGATCAACATTTATTTCCACGTCCACGTCAAAATTCACGGCTGAAATATTACTGTTGGAATAATAGCTTTAAACGTTACTTTTATTGGCGCGATTCAAGCGTAGTATGTCAAAGGAGCTCGCGCGTCAGTTACCACCAATTTTCACATTTACTAGTGCTGATTGGTCTAGCCTGTGTTTGTGGTGCTTGAAAAACGTTCGGTTCACTGAACTTAGTCATCAACTGTTAACAATTTTTTTAGCTTCCGAATATAAAATACAATAGGAAAGTTTAACACAGATGAAATATTTCCAAACTATTGTAAAATGACAATCCTCGGCGGGGCGTGGATGCCCCTGTTTGTTGCCGCTGTATTCATAGCTGAAGTTCACCCACAGTACATCAGAGGTATGTATCAACCGTCAATCATTATGCTCTCATTTCTATATAAATAAAGAGGTTAAGTGCGATTTTATACACTTCAAGTAGTAAACAAGTCGAGTGTGTGATAATTGAACTGTTGTTTATCATTTGCATCTGGAGTATATATTATTACAGAGTACCGCAGACATAGATTCTGTGGTTTATAGGTATACAAACACAGGGTCCTGTGTTACTTACATATTTCTAATTAGTTTATGTTGAAATAAATTTGGTAACGTATGCTGTGGTTCATCACAAAGTTATTAGAAGTTAGACCTTAACATCGGTCTAATTAAGAAAAAAGTGTTTAGTACTTTGATTTCCTAATTGTACTAATTATTTCCAATATAAATTTATACTCATTAATGGAACACTAAAAACACGCTGAGAGAGAGAGAACAGCCGAGGTACGTGTACATTAGTATACCTTTTTAGACTCCCGATAGTGGGTTAGACGTGTATTGGAAACAATTTATTTTTGTAACGTTTTTAACTGTTGGCAGTTGTAGATAAGTGCTACCGGAATAGTAAGACTAAACCCTTAGAGAATAGAATGATCAGGTCGTAGGATATCGTAGAATCAAGTATAGAAATAGTTTGTATTTTCAGTTAAACTAAAAATGCAATCGATTAGGATTTTTATTAACGTGTGGAAACCCCCACGAGCTGCCACCCACCGGGTGGCACACCAAAACCACACGATGTATCATTCTGTGCCTGAAATGGGAGAAATTCGGGAACTGGTGTTATTAAGACTTCTGGATCCGCAATCAGTTAGTCTATCGCTGCTTACTTAATTGAAGTTTTTACTTGGAGCTGGACGAATGACATAAATATTGAAGTAGATGGTGTTCTTGGAGAGAACGCGATTGAATTACATGGAACCCACTATGGCGTGGTGTATTAGTGCCGCATCAATGCACCACTCCGAGCATTTGAACCATAACACCATAGGAGCTTTCATAATACCTTATAAATTGTATAGGTAAAATACAATTAAAGGTCTATTGGTGTTGAGGTATGACTTGGTATTTAAATTATATCAATACACATAAAAATGAATCACCGACATGTATGAAGTATGAACGCACAGAACTTCCGATAGACTGCACCAAATTGGATAATTCTTTCTTTTATGTGTTTGTTAGGACAAGGTTTGTATAGAAGACAATTAAAAGAAAATTGGAAGTGTTAATAACCTAGTAGTTAATAAAGGTCATACAGATTATTAGATTAGTAGTAGATAAGGTACTACGGTGCTAAAACTAATACCCTTCCTTTTGCCTTCGCTGTAGTCGGGTAAAAAGCACAAAAACTGTTGAAATAAACAATTACACAACTCAGTACCGTTGCTGAGGAAAACTAGATAAAGTGCAGACGCACCACTTATTTATGGGTACATTCGCGGATTTGCTCGACGATATGTAAAATTCTAAATAGAGTTGAGTAATAAAAGCTTACGTCAATACAACTCAATGTTTTTTCGACAATTAAATAAACTAAACATTGTTGGTTTTGTATCAATATGTAGAATTGATAATATAAACAAAAAACTTGGAGGTTTTTCGTCGCCTTTAGGTGCAACAGAGTGAACCTGGTGGTCCATACGGGTTATTGACTGTCTCGTTGGCGCAGTGGTAGCGTACGCGACTGCTGTGCATGAGGTCTCGGGTTCGATTCCCCGGGTTGGACCAAATGTTTGTATGAACTGCGGATATTTGTTTCGGAGTCTGAGTGTTTTCTATGTATGTTATATATGTATTTAGTAAAAAAGTATAACATGTATTTATACAGTTATTTAGTACCCATAATACAAGCTTAGTTTGGGACTATGGGATGGGAAAATATTTGTTTATTTATTCCTATACTTTTTTAGGTGATAATCGAAGGGTAACATATCGTTATGATAAAGTTCGTATTACTGAGATTAGCAGAACAAGTTTCGTCCTATACGGTATAACTAGAGTCAACGTTGTAAGTTTAATAGTTAACTAAAAGAATACCTTATTATAAATTTGTGAGTTCAAAGGCAGATCGAAATAGAACTTTTATTAAGTTTCATTACCTTCATATGCACAGTATGACTGGAGAGAAGGAGGAATTGAATACTTCTATAACAGATGTTCTTGGATCCCTCCTGTTTCATGCGCAGAGTGGCATATAGTGTGGTTTAGTCGACGATTCCGATACCCTACGCTGCAGCAAAACTGCGGTGAGGTGACGGCTTTGACCAAACTTTTTGTATACCGAGCCATTATTACGAATGTATTGACACCTCATTCATTCAGATATCACTTCTGCCATCTCATTTGACTGCCTCGGTGACACAGTGGTAGCGTATGCGACTGCTGTGCTTGAGGTCTCGGGTTCGATTCCCGGGTCGGACCAAATGTTTGTATGATCTGCAAATATTTGTTTCGGAGTTTGGGTGTTTTCTTTGTATAATATGTATGTATTTACAAAAGAAAAGTATATAAGTATTTCTATTAGTTGTTTAGTACCCATAACACAAGCTCTGCTTAGTTTGGGACTAGATGGCGTTGTGTGGTAGATGTCCGAATTTATTATTATTATTATTCATTAAAATCTATTTTGTAGTGTTACGTTACGGTGGCATTTAAAAAGACTTCAGCGTAGACGAAGGGTAAAAAAAGAGGGAAGAAAAAAATTTAAAACTATTTAGTTTACATCATTTATATTTATAAACATGGTAGCATTAGTTCCTAGGCTTTCTTTTACATCAGGCTTAACTTCGACAATTTAAATAACCCATCATATTTGCCTACAATACCTACCTATCCAACTGTGTACTGGGTAATTCCATTTGCCCTCAGCTTGATGTAGTATTGTCATGTAATAGAAGGACAAGAAAATATACTGAATGTGACTTGAGACGTCTGCTTACAAAACAAATACAATACTTGTAAGTAATTATTTCTAATGTACATACAATTCAAGAAAAACAATCGATAAAATATATTGTTGCACTTATTAGGAACATACATGGAAATATACTTTTTAGTGTATGTATTAGTGAGTGCCTGAGAATGTGTGCTTGTGTGTGTGTGTGTGTGTGTGTGTGGTGTGTGTGTGTGTGTGTGTGTGTGTGTGTGTGTGTGTGTGTGTGTATGTGTAAATTTAAAAAATGATTTATGTTAAGATAAAATTTCAGTAACAGATAATTTCTAATAACAAGGCCAAAGGTAGGCTGTAAGAGATTGCAGACGGAGATAAGCCGCCATTGTACTACTGTTTCTTTTTGTAGTCTACCATTATTACATTGTATATTTCCTAAAATACAGGGTGTCTCAAAAGAAATTTTATATTTGTTTAGCTTACTGCGTGAACGCTGCGTACTTGAGGGGTGCGGGGGTTATGTCAATTGGTAGCTTGGCTCTTGGGGATTCAGTCGCTATGGAGCGTTTCTCGGGAGCAGACCGCGCGTTGTGCGTGCGAGAGTTTTACAAGAACGGTGATTCGACAACTGTCGCGCGTAGAAAATTCTGCAGTATTCGAGGTTTTCGCCACTTAAATGATGCGCCAAGCCTTCCTCTCATTCGACATTGGGTTAAAAAGTTTGAAGAGACTGGATCAACGCTGGATAAATCAAAATCCGGGCGACCTAGGTGATCAAGAACGGTAGAAAACGTGGAGAGTGTTAATCAATCTGTACGTGACGACCCGAGCCTTTCAATTCGGAAGCGCGCGAGTGCTTTAAATGTGCATAGATCATCATTACATCGCATTATGCACAAAGATCTAAAGCTGCACCCCTACAAAATTCAATTGGTGCAAGAATTAAAGCCCCAAGATGCCGGTCAGAGGCTTAATTTCGTAAATCAGATGATTGAGCGATTTTCAACGTTTACCAACATTTTGTTTTCGGATGAAGCTCATTTTCATCTTAATGGCCACGTAAATAAGCAAAACTGCCGCTACTGGAGTTCAGCCAATCCGAAACGCAAACATCAGAAACCCCTACACTCGCCTAAAGTGACCGTATGGGCTGCCATGTCGGCGCGAGGAATTATCGGCCCTTACTTTTTTGAAGACGAAATGGGGCGTACAGTTACAGTGAATTCAGAGCGTTATGTGGAGATGTTAGACAACTTCTTGGTACCTGAACTGCAAAACTTTCCTGGCTATAACCAAAGAACATGGTTTCAACAGGACGGAGCAACTTCACACACGTCCAATATATCTCTGCCACGTGTTCGTGAAATTTTCTCAGGAAAATTGATCTCCCGGAGAGGTGACATAAATTGGCCTCCACGTAGCTCAGATTTAACCCCTATGGACTTTTTCCTATGGGGTTATCTTAAATCTAAAGTTTACGCCAATAAACCAACTTCACTGGCGCATTTGAAAGAAAATATCCGTCACGAAATGGCAGCCATCCCTCACTCCACCTGTCGAGCAGTCATAAGTAATTTTACTGTTCGATTAAATGAGTGCCAACAACGTGAGGGTTTACATTTAGACGATATTATTTTTAAGAAATGAATTCCCAAAAAGTGTATTTTAACAATAAATAAACATTTTTTCTATATACCGCTTCCTTTTTTTTTAATCAATCCACTAAATATGAAATTTCTTTTGAGACACCTTGTAGTACACCTTCTTATGTCAAAAATAGATCTTAAAACTCATTTGAAATATTCATTTAATACAAGATACATATATACACAATACTCATACATATTTTAAAAAACCATCATCTAAATGGTTGGTAGTCCACAACTGTGCGATTTTCCCGAAATTCTCTGCCACGCACAGCAAAACTGTGGAATGAGCTATCGCCTGCGGTGTTCCCGGACCAATAAGACCTTCAAACCTTCCAGAAGAGAGCGTACTCCTTCCTAAAAGGCCGACAACGCACTTGTGACGCCTCTGGTGTTGCGGGTTTCCATGGGCGGTGGTAATCGCTTACCATCAGGCGATACGTCTACTCATTTGCCCCCTATATAACAAAAAATCTGATCGAATTACGTACATTTTTGAGAAACAAGAATGGTTTGACGTTGAATCGGGGTTAAAGAGTATATTAACATAGTTTATTGGATGTTCAAGATGAACAAATATAGGTCAGGGATGTTGCATAATTATTTTCGATAAAAAACGTATCGCTGTATACATGTGTGTATGTATAAGCACGTTGGTATGACTCACACTTATAATTTTGTTCATCGATTTAAAATAGGTGATGTTTATGTTTATAGATAGGTACAGCACTATAGGTTACACTTAATTCAACTGCACGTATGGCCTGGTGGTTGAAGCGATCACCACGCCGTTTCTTACTGCGCCAAGTGGTGTGGATTCAAATCCCATATGGGACAACACTTTGTGTGATCCACAAATTCTATTCTGAGTCTGGGGGTTCTTTGTGTCTGTTTTATTTATGTTCGTAAAGTCCCCCGCGGCAAAGGATATTGTCCTAGTGTGAGAGTTATCTTTTTAAAATGAAAAAAATTCTCCTTAGAAATGAGATTTAGGCCGAAACGCACAGAAGAAAAATGGATTTTGTGAACAAACTGTTGATTTAAAATTATAAACAGACAGTTCAATTTTATTCATTTGTATAGATTGGTAGTTAGCAATGTGTACCAGCCCTTAAGTGTTCACCATACTTTATGTATATCTTGTTATATTTATGGGAACACATAAAACAATAATCGGATAAGATGTCTCCTTTTTTAGGACAATCTGTGCAGCGAGGACATTGAAACAGTAAAGGCACAATCATTGTTTTGTTGGGTACTGGCGTGACCGCGTTGATTATGTCCCGCCTCTACGGGACCACATACTAATATATAGAGCTTAGAAGGTCTACACTGGTCGTAATAATGAATATCTCATTCGTAGATATAAAACTGTGTTTAGACACATTAACCTTACTTGTTTGTATAGATAAAATTAAATCTCTCACTAATTTAAATTTAGAAAATTTTCTACACATAAATAACTATTAGATACGATAATTTTCTTTTTTAATACGTAGAAAATTTCTGTAATGTCTGTCTGTCTGTAATTAGCAGCTTTAAAATAAATACTTAAGGAAGGATATGCGATACTTTCATAAAAAAAACAATTTAATTTTTGTAGTCTGTCTTGTTTTTTTTCTATTTCTGTATTTATTCTGGCGCTGTCTAACAGCTGGACCGATTTTGACGTGGTGTTACTCGTGTTTTTTGTTGTAAAGATAGAACAACAACCGCCAGAGCACATATGGGTGTTTAAGATATCTGGACCAAAAAGACCAGAAAAACAAGTTTAAAAACAAGTTTCTTCATAAGACGTAGAAAAAAAATACACATTGTTTATAAACAAAAATTGTAAGTCGATTGCCTAGTCTAAATCTTCGTAGTACTATATAACATCGGGGTCAAGCATAGCAGTAAGATATGATTAAACACGCCCTTAGTGAGCTGGATAAAATGCAAACACAGATTTAACCATAACATTGAACTGCCAAGTCACCAATACACCCAGTTATACGAGTACAGTAATATTTACAAGCGCGTAACAGTATCTCATTTATAAAATACCATTCTCTATGGAGGCTATTATTCTTCAGAGTGCGTTAGGAAGATGGTCAAAAACCTAGGCTTTTTAAAAATGCAAAGAATTACAAAAACTATTACTATTGCAGTAAAAAGTAATTACTTCAAACGATCTTTCGATTCTCTAATCGTTTCTATTAAACTTAAATTGACAATAGCTGTCTATTGTTGCGGTGACTATTAATGTGTTAATTCTTAATTTAAATTAAAACAAAAAAGGCACAAACTTTTATTTTTTATTATGATGTTAATCGTATTACATTATTTTGATCGATGAACTAAGACGCTCGTTCTGATTTCTAATTGTGCCCAGGTCACCTGCCCAGAATAGCTTGTAGATGTTCTGACGTGACGGTGACGTCCGGAGACATCACATACAGCGGTTATTTATTTGCAACCCTGATGACATTTCACCAATGTTCACGTATTAAATAAAAGGCGCCTCCGTGATTTGTTTCGGCACTTTTTTCTAGAGTAAAGTCCGACCTGCAAAAGATTTAGGAACTTACAAAAATTAACAACTACTATATATATAATTTCACTGTTCAATGTGTCAAACGTTCAATCAGTCTCTAACATAGATCAACACGAGCCACCGACATTGCGACGTAGGGGAGTAGCTATACCGTCTTTTTCCGATACAAAACAGTCAGACATTTTTTGCGGTGGAGGCAATCTTCACACATACATATAAAACATGTGACTCGCATACAAAAACAATTAAAACAAAACATTTGAAATTTCACGCACACACAAATACATCTGTGTCATAACAGTGTAACGCGTAGGACCTAGGCCAATTTCAGCTATTTTGACTCTCTCATATTGCTCTATGGTCTCCAATATCTAGTTCGTTAGATTCGAATTACAAAATTTATTTGTATACCAAATTCTAAAATATTTTTAACAGCTATTTAGATGCAAAGACATCACGAATAATCGGGCTTAATCGTCAAAAATGATAACCTAAATTAGTTTCTATATATTTGTTAAGCTTGTAATGCAATAAGAAACAAAAAATATCGACTCGATAGATATTAGTACAAGAATACATTTGATGCATTTTCGGAGAGAAAGTGTAAAGATGAGACTTTAACTCGCAGCTTAGCCTATTTAATTGGGCATTCGTAACACCTAGCCTACGAGTATATTAAATCCTTAAATTCGCCCATTATTTTCCATTAAATAAGCTAAAGTTAAAAAGTCACAGTTTGTTTCACTTTCTTTAAGTAAAACGTCCAGTGTAATGTAAATATCATTTGGAACGTCTGCGGTTAATCTTCCGTGAATCCAACAGTCGTTTAATAAAAATTAGGGATGAATAAGAATGCACTCCGGTCTCGACATAAAGTACCCATTAGCCACCCATATATATTTACATAAAACATTCTTTACAAACGTTTCGTATTGAGAATTGATTTGTGTTAATTTCATACACACTATCTTCTTACTATTCATGTAGAAAGAGGTACTCAGAATCTAATGTCAAAGTAAATTTTTTAATGTGTTTTGAGGTTATGGTACCATTTTTAATTATTGCGAGTGTCTGTTTTAAAGATGAACGCATTAACGTCCTAGTATAAAAAAGGATACGTATATCCAAACATCCTTCAAAATATTAATATAATTATATATGTACGTAGTTCAACACAGATAAAGATTTTTAATCTACATTTTCATAGTAAATAAAACCTACCATAGTCCATTTTGACGTGTTGACACATGATCAAATCGAAATGTTAGCATTGAGGTCACAAAGCAAAGTAGTGATAGGCCACACACAATTTATCCAACCAAATCTCTACACGACCGCCCAAATCCGTCGAGTTTCTTTCGTGTTAACATTTAATAGGATTATGTTTGTCCCCATGTTTTGCATATTTCATTTATCAGCATTGTGTAGCCTAACGATGTACAAATGTGTCCCTATGAAAGTTTCGCCTTTGAGGCGTTCTTTATAATTGAGTCCAGAGATATCAAAAATGTATTGTTATAGGGTCAATTACCCCGCTATATCTTTTAAATGACAATGGAGCGTTTAAACTCGTGTCTTTTGAGAATTGGTTAGAGTTGACAATGCAAGCATTGCGTTCAGGCACAATTTCAGTGGTTATTAAAATATTCTTGTTTCATCTTATCTCGTGAGGTATTCTTCACATGTTTCAAACTTCTTATAAAAACTTTTTTCATAGTCGGGTTATAGGTTTTTACATTTGACCTACGTTTATAAAACTACGATGATTAAATATTTGCATTTGCTGCAGAAATATAATGGAGCTGTTATTTATACGCCAAAATTAATGTAGATAAAAGGGGCCTTCAATAACGCCTGTTTGTATAAAGTTAAACCTATTGGTTTTTTGAGCCTGATATGCTGACCTTTTGTCAATTAATACCCATCGAAACTCGCGGGCTTGGGTTTCCGCAACTCGACGACTTCAATGCTTCTATTTTGCGTGGGTCTATCAATACCCATTAATGTCGTCACGTTGTCTTAATCTGCCAGCGGACTAATATATTAAAATACATGTATTGTAATAAACAATTTATATCACTTTAACATGATACATACGAGTATTTATGTGTAAAACGGGTTCCTAGTCTATACGGATGGTAGTGGTTTGAACAGTGACCGCCCAGCTCCCTACTGAGCTTAATGTTGTGGGGTCGATCTCTAATGGAATCACTTTGTGCCTTCCACAATTTCCAGATATTCTATGATCGTTTTATATAGGTATGTGTGTCAAGTACCCGCGACACAGTCTATATTCCTAGTTCGATAGTTCTTGAAAGAAATATCATAAAATTAGCTGCTGCATTGAAATCAATGCTGTCTCTCATGGTCTTCACTTACGATTCTTGAGTCATAGATGTCTAATGGCAAAGGTAAATAAATAAATATTTCCCACATCTAACGGACAACGCCATTTAGTTCCAAGCTAAGCAATGCTTGTATTATATATGTATATAACTGATATAATTTATTATTTATTACACAGACAAAATAGACTAAATAACAATCTTGGTCTTCCAAAACCTCGATGGTTTTACTAGGGGATAAATAAATACATAATTATATGTTTATACCTTCTTTTCAAAATATATACATATTATACATAGACATCGATCGACACAATACATTGCCCGTACATACTAATGTGACATCGATACTAGCGAAATAGGAAATAAATCAAAACAAGGTATAAATATGTCGCAATATTTACGTTCATTGAACGTCAAAAATACGTGACAACGGAGAAGAATGGGGAATGAATAAAAACTCTTATAGAAAACTACAGCGGTCTTTGTACCGTACAGACTTGAGACATCGTGTTTACAATACAAAACTTATTATTTCTTTTTAAAGTGCATTTTAAATGGACAGCGGTCCAAGAAGCAATTCATTTAAAGATTTGTCTTAAAATTGACAGCGACAGTGGTAGCGTGTTGTGTGCTGTTATGAAGTCGTTTGTCAGGTCGAGCCAAATGCTGATATGATTTGTGAAAAGTAATAATTATATACTAATATTGGCTTTATGTGAGACCATGCTATCATTTCATTCAAACTAGTCTATTTCTAATGAAGCATGGTTTTCCAACCACTATTAAACCTTATTCGTATGTATATAAATATAGCTAGTATAATAGAAGTCCGTATGAAGAACACTATTACAACATTATCTATTTAATACCATTAAACTGGCAATTTTTGTATGCATATATGTATAATAATATATATATATATATATATATATTCTGAAACTCGGACGCGGCTCGAATGATTTTCATGAAATTTTGTGTGTGGAAAGTTTCGAGAAAAAATAAAATACAGTCTTTGTTCATCCCGGTATTCGCTACCACAAAGTCTTAACAAATATCTTAAAAACACCCGTTAAACTTATACAGAACAGTGTGTTATATTTTATATAGCAAAACAATTTTTTTCCGTAAATACGGTAACAAAACGTCAAACTTGGTTTTGATGTTCTGAGCATGTACTGAAGCAATATTTTGCCTTTCTTTACCTTCGGAACTATTATGGCCTTAACACATAATCGATGCGTTTTTACAACGTTTGTGTATAAACAAATGTTGTTTCGTGAATGGAAACGGTTTTTTCACTAACATGAGTAGAATGAAGTTTAAGTTAAGTATTCTGCTATTGGATGTGAATTTGTTTAGAAAAAATGCTGTTGAATTAAACTCGAACAAGTTTCTCCATTTTTATGGTAAATTGGTATCTTCCTTCGGTAGTGTGTTAGTTGTAATTTTAAATCCTTGCTAAGCCCCCAAGGTACTACATTTAATCGAGATAAAACTTAAGAAAGAGAAAGTGAACACTTGAGTTTATTCAGGGTCTCAGCTATCTCTGTACTAAATTTAATCAAAATAGTAATATATCCACTTTTATACTACTCAAACTTACCCCTTAAAAATAATAATGCAATTAAATGAGTAAAATTACATTTGGCAATTTCTTTTATATACCTTAAAGTGTCTTATCCAACAAAATCGGTTTTTTAATGGAATCGGCACAGGAATACTTAAGTGAGTAAATATTAAAAAAATACTGAACGCATTATAACAATAGTTGAGTGTTTTTTTTTCTAAACCTATTTACTGCTTATGTATATGTGCATATACAAATAAAACCTACGCGCGATTTACAATATCAGTGCGTAACATCCTTTACGTGAAATTTTTAATAATAATAAAGGGCAAAGAAGTGGCCCGCGCACGAATCACCCACGGGGACAATTTTGTAATAAGGGTTGTTCGGTACCTGGTGCAGACCGGTGACTACTTATTAGACAATTTAATTTATTTGCCGATTCTACGATGTCTGGAATCTATTACGACAGCGCGATGTATTTTTATTTGGATATGGTTGTGTTTTTGCACAGAAAATATATATTTTGGGAATGCCGTTAACGTTATCGTGGGAGAGCCACGCTTCGACATGCACTCAGGGTCGTCAGAAAACCAGTGTGAAACAGCGTCTCCGCTGTGTTTCACCGAGTGAATGAGGAGGAGGCCCATAACCCAACCCTTCTCTTCATCCCCCATCATTTCTTCATTACTATCAGGGGATACGTCTGCTCGTTTGCCTTTTATTCCATAAACAAAAAAATACTTAATCTTAATTACTTATAATTTATATTGAGCTGGCTAATGTAGCTTATGTCGTCACATCCAAATCTGCTTAGGCATTTACTATTTAAAAGCTCAGATCGATAAAGGAATACTTATTAATTGGTCTGAGTTTAGAAGTTAAAATGGACAGGCTCGACAAGAGCGAAGAACAAAACCAAAATAAACACACTTACCTATGTCTATATTTAAGTATGACAGAATTGAGTGAGTCGAATATGAACACACAAGTACCACATCCAAATCTTGAATTACCACATCGTTCTACTCGTATCTTCTTTCCTGTATAATGTTCGTGCTTTACAAACGCTTAACCTTGAGACTTGGCTGTGGTATTTGCTGATGTGCTCTAACTACTTACCATGATAAAATAATCTAGGTAATTTCTTTAGCTACCGTAATTTTGTTTTCATTTTAGCTAGCTATATCTACCTAAACCTATATCTATATATATATGGTAGTATATACGGTACTTACATTAAAATTCTTATTTTTTGTCAGTCGCTCTGCTTGTTCCGGCTAATCTGTGAAACGGCTGAACGTATTTTGACTGGACTGGCAGGAGTTTATGTTACAAGGAGTAACTTAGGCTACTATTATTTAAACTAGCTTCGCCTCCCAGCGTTACTCGAGATTATACCGCGGGTAACAACGAGGGGCTCAGCTAGTTGGAAATAAATACTTATCTAAGAACTAAATGCCGAACAAAAATTTTTAATTTGCTTTTTAGACGACTTCATTTATATAAGTACCGTGTATACTTTCATATGCATTAAGTAAAAAGCTGATAATAAGAAATTAAAAACAGACACTTCAATTTTATTTATTTTGTATAGATTTAGTACAGTTTAAACAAAGCATGTTGCGAACTGCGGATATTTTGATAAGTTTGGGCATCGCTATTGCAATAGCTTTGTTGATAAACCAAGTTGTACTTGAGCGCTATTTTGGCAGCTTAAACTCTCTATTGCATAGCTTTACACTAAACTGATGTTGCATTGATAAATATAAACTAGCAATTAATCACTTTTGTACAATTAGTTTAGTGTTTTCGGATGACTGCCTCGTTGGTCTAGTCAAGTGGTTAGCGCGTGAGATTGCCAATCAAGAGGTCTCGTCTCATTCCCGGGTCGGTTTTTGAGTTTTTCTTACAACAAATTCTTAATAACATCTCATGTTGTGTTGTAGTTACCGATAATTTGTTACACCTTCCAATTCAGTTCGCTCTCAGGGTTGCGGAGGTTCGATGCCAGTCGCTCAAAGAAAAAGAAATTGTTATTTTTCGTTTCTCTTTTTGTTTTTTTATCTAACATGCTTAATAAATCGGTTAGAATGACACATTAAGCAATTATTTCTTTGTTTTTCCGAGTGAGTGAAGTTATTGGAAGCCTGATCTTCTCTAGTCTGCTCATTTATACTAGTTAAGTCAGAGTTAAGTTACAACAGAACTTTAGCTTAACAATAATAGCTACGAAGTGTATGTTTTCTACCAACAACAGAACAAGGTAACGATGTATGGCAGAATCGTGAAATTTGAGTAATTGTGCAACATCAAATTAGGAAGTGATGTTTTGGAGAACGCCCCATACTCCAGAAAGCTTTTAATAAAATATTATTACCTTTATACGAACGTTGGCGAAACCTAATTTGGGGTTTCGCGTTCGCTGTGCTTTCTACAGCGGGTTAGTCGAGCTTTATTTTTCTTACAATATTTTTCGATAGATAAGTTTCGAGAAAGACAGTAAATAACATTTGAGGCTGTTGTTTAACTAACTTTTCCTCTTATTTATTTCTCTTTACGCCTTCTCTAGAGTCCACAGTTACAGTAGTAATAACATCAGTCATCCCACACACGGTCGTTTAATCACAAACTAGACAGAGCCAGTGATAGCACACGCACAGGTAACCAGCTGCTGATAAATATAGTTTTTTCGTAAATATACACATATTTAAGATAAACAACGCCCACATACAATTACTAAGATCAATATTCTCGTCAAAGAAAGTAATATGTGCTAATTTAGGTTGTGGCGACCTCCACAAGGTGTTTCGTTAAATTCCATAAATTTAATTTTTTTTGTCTAGTGATACATGCTAACTATGATTGCTATTTTAGCTCCGATTGGGTAAATATTACTATTTGATCTCATGAGTGATATCATAGAGCTCGCATAGGGTTCCGACAAAGAAGTTAACCTCATCTTTTAAGTGGTGCACCTGGCGAGGCTCTGACAAACAAAGCATTACGATTAGTGGCAATAGACTCGCTATCTATTACGTGGCACCAAAACACTGGCGAAAAGTGGCCATTTATAATGCCTCTGCTTACCTCTTCGGGGAAACAGGCGTCCTAAAAATAAATATCCAAAAAAAATAACGATCATGAGTTTACATACCGCGGACAAAGAGATACAAATTTGGAAATCTAAGGTAAGTATGGTCTGTTCCCTCAGATACGGTCACATTGATCGCGCCGCTGTCGCACGTACGGCAAGCCGCCACTAAATCCAAGGGCCCGCCTGCGGCGTACTCTCCCGTTGTTTGAATTAATATATTCGTACTCGTATTTTACAACAATAACCACAAATGCGTGCGGGTGCACCGACGCTATCTAAACGAATGGACTATACTACTGACAATACGGTTCTTTTCATTCATTAATTTCATTCATCTTAGCCATAATCGGCCATTTCTTGACGACCTCATCCTAATCTCTCCACAACAACCGTTCCCGTGCTGCCTGCATCTAACACCTTCTCACATAATAATGTGGATTTTTTGACAAACAAAATCAAATATCTCTTTGCCGAAATTACGAATTTATAATGGAATTTTACAATAATATTTAAATCTAGTACTAAAGCCTTCCCTAATATAAACACCAGTCTCTAACAAAGGAATAATTGTTACACATTGTATTGTATTACCTGATCTATACTTATCTCTGTCAAAGAGTACTAAATAAATTATTATTATACTAATTATGTATAAAACTACTAGGCCTTAGTTATTACAGTAGGTATGTAGTTTCTAAACGCGCTTTATTAATCAGTCAAATAATGTAAATGCATACCTGACTGGCTGCGTGGCCTAAATCCTATAGCAATGACGTCACTGCTTTAAATGTTAACCACTCTAAGAGAGGCCTTATATTATTCTTAGGTAGGGTTGCTACATAGAAATATGGTCATTAAATATTGGGAAATAGGTGACAGACAGGTGAAACAATCCATCGATTTGGTACCACTTAAGGTAATAGAATGTATGTGCGCAAACAATCTTACTTTTAGATTATTAGTGATTCAGTTGTCCGTTACAATATCTTATTTTGATGATGAACGATTCGGCTTAATACATTACAAGAAAACGATTGAAAAAAATGGTAAGCCGTCTACAAAAACAATATGAATAAATTTATTTAGCCTGTCTCATCTGTTCCATTATCTTTTAACACCTTATTTGTTGAAATACGAGTATGTTCAGTAGTTAAGGTGCTATCTATCTACACACGAAAATAGATGCATATCCTTCCAAGTATTATCCTTCGTTTTGGCTTCGCTTCAGTTAGGTAACAATGAAAATATGTATACAATGTATATACATTGTTTATGAGGGCAGAAATATAACTTTAAGACAGTAAGAATTTCACCCAAACTAATTTGATTTATATTAGTTAAAAAGTTAACTTTTGAACTTTTTATCTGGCAACCCTACTCCCACAGTATTTGCAGAATGGTTCTCAAGTATAAATGCATACATTGCGAGTTCCAATGGAGGTTATGTTTTCATTTATCATGGTAATATACACATAATATCTTGGTTTGACCTGGTGTTAGTAGTAGACTCCTATTTTGAGATTAAATAAACCTTAAGAAATGACGTCATCTTGTTACTCTTGTTCATGATTCATTTGTATTCTTTACCAAAATGTCGAGTGATTTCTATAATTAACATTAATTTTATTTACTTCTTTATTTAGCTAGATATGAAGATATCTGGTAGATCAAAGGTTTGTTCTGTGCCTAGAAACTAATTTATATTTAAAATAATTTAAAAAAATCCTACTTACTAATAAAATCACACTGTAATACTTGAAATCATATTACCAGTGCAAAATAAAATAAAAACATTGTCGTATTCAAATAACTTCAAGACAAAGTGTAAACAACCTCTTAAGATATTCAAAGTTATGTGACTTAGTGGGTTTGTGTTTTAAAAATATACGGCGCTATTTTGGAGCGGTCGCGACCGTCTCAGGACTGTTAAACACCCCACGTGTACACGATACATAACGACCAAGTTAGCGATTCTCACAAGCGTATGCGCAAACTCCAAACTCATAATACTCCCCTATTTATACAACATAAGAGCACGTCGTAGGCTCGAGTTGTCGCACCGTAGCAGAATTTTAAATACGTTACCGGAGGTGATAACGTTTTATACAAGAAAAAAATGTTGATAAAAAAATTGTTGAGACTATATTCCCGAGCTCATTTTATTGTCGATTTATGCTAACTAACGTTCGTGGCGTTCATACACTTGTTAAACGTGATCGTGTTTACAAATGTACTGTTCACTACTATTTTAATGAGAATAATTTAACGATTTTCCCATTTAACAATGTATTTCTGTTTTTGTTTAAATTTATAATGATAAATAAAT
The DNA here is from genome assembly GCA_916048165.1 of Spilarctia lutea. Classification (NCBI taxonomy): domain Eukaryota; kingdom Metazoa; phylum Arthropoda; class Insecta; order Lepidoptera; family Erebidae; genus Spilarctia; species Spilarctia lutea. The sequence goes on along the minus strand of OU696470.1, from coordinate 23,801,420 downwards.
AAATAAAATAAATAAATATTCCGGACATCTAACACACTACGCCATCTAAGTAGTCCCAAGCTAACCAGAGCTTGTGTTATGGGTACTAGACAACTGATATAAATACTTATATACTTTTTTTTGTAACACATATTATACATAGAAAACACCCAAACTCCGAAACAGAAACAAATATTTGCAGATCAAATAAACATTTGGTCCGACCCGGGAATCGAACCCCAGACCTCAAGCTTAGCAGTCGCATACGCTACCACTACGCCACCGAGGTAGTAATAATAACGAATAACAATTTAAAAAAATCGGACATTTGAAACACAATGCCATTTAGTTCCAAATTAAGCATAGCTGGTATTATGGGTAGGTACTAGACAACTGATTTAATACAAATTTAGTTTTTTTTGTAAATACACACATGTTATATATAGAAAACACCAAAACTCTGGAACAAATATTTGCAGTTCATACACACTTCGGTCCGACCAGGGAATCAAACCGGTGATCTCAAGGACAGCAGTCGCATACGCTACCACTGCGCCACCGAGGCAGTTGATTAATTCTTTACTTAAATTATTTTTAAGAACGCATTTTATATATATGTACGAATGTGATAACATCATAATATCATCATCAGCCAATCACAGTACACTGCTGACATAAGCTTCTCTACTTGTTACTAACTAGCAAGCCCCGGCTTCGCACGGGCTCTTTAATGAAAATATATGTTACCTATATGTTACCCCGAGAAGATGTGCTGCTTAATTATTACCGACATCTTCAACAAATATTATAAAGCTGAAGAGTTTGTTTGTTTGTTTGTTTGAACTCGCTAATCTCAGGAACCGCTGGTCCGATTTGAAAAATTCTTTCAATGTTGGATAGTCCATTTATCGCGGAAGGCGATATATCATCACGCTAAGACCAATAGGAGCGGAGCCTCAATGAAGAATGTTTAAAAAACGGGCGAAAGTAATAACTTTCGCCCGTTTTAATAAATAATCTACTATTGCCCGTAGCGTAATAACGCTACGGGCAATAGTAGATGTAAACGAGGTTGCGAGGGTCAGCTAGTCTATAGATAAAACCACATTAAATATCGTGCAGTAGCTTTTGAGTTTATCGCAAACAGACAAACAGACAAAGGTGGCGGGGGACTTTTTAATAATATGTTGTAATGTCTACGATTTATTTCAACTAGTCTTTCAATAGACAAGAGTTAATAAAACATCCTGTTATACATAGGTAATTATACTGTAATTTAGTTAGACGTTTCGACCGGAAAATTTTGAGAAAATATCAAAAGTACCTTTTTAATCCTGGGTACTTTAGAACTATGAAAAGTCGTTCTTTATGTATTGATATTAATTGTAATTAAAAACCTATAAAAAGATTTTTATTTAGAAATGCAACCATGTGGGTTAATCGCTTCTCTGCAACTGGTTTCACGACAGTAATAACTTCATTACATGTAATACATAAAGACAAATAAATTTGAACTTTATTACTTCCTATTATAAAGTAAAATAAGCCATCTATGGGTTCCTGTCATAGTAAAAGAATGGCAGATATTATTAAACACAACACTGAAAGTACTGCCTCATTTGAAGACGGCGCCTATATTTACTATTTAAACATCGGAATGGTTAAAGACTGTCACTAATTAAACGTTAGTTTATGAAACTGCGGGCTTATCGCGATGTTTGAGCACAGAAACTTTTGTAAAAGTTAAACACTGAGGAACACAACTTAACTCCTTGCTGTAGCATACATAAACGACTGTATCGCCATCTGTTTTTAAAAGAAGAAATCTCCGTACCGAGTTACTTTACAGTATTTTAACTGTTTTCGTTTCCTTCAACTAATAATACATTCAAGGACAGATTGTAATAATAGTCTGTTTAGTAATGGCCGTTGTAAAATTTTACAATATTTAGAAGTGTGAAATATATACTTCAATCTAGCGGAATAATGCGTAACTAATTAATGGTCGTCACGTTACAGCGTTATCCAGCTGTGTAGTACCTGATATGTGACACTAGATGGCAATAGAGGTATTTTACTAAAGTAATTTTTTACATATTTTTTATTTGGTTTGTCAACAGTATCTTGTGGAGCTGACGACTTCACTTGCGACAACGGAAAATGTATCGAGCGTAGCAAAAAGTGTGACCGCGTGTTTGATTGTCCTAACCAAGAAGATGAACTTGATTGCGGTAAGTTTGACCCTATGGTAACAAAATACAACTGGTTTAGAATAAACCTTATTTAACCCTATTATTTAGTAAATGCAGATGTGAGTTTGTTTTAATAAAATCAACCTCGAAAACTATGTTATCAGATAGTAACAGGCTACTTTTTATTGCGGAAACGATAAACTCGAGGGTTCCGCCCTCGAGTTTATTTAAAATAAAGTTAGTATCTATCTATACATTAAGAAGCCAAGTTTATCACCACATATACCTACATATCCTCATGTTTACATCTCCGAAGGGAGGTGGTATTGACGCCCACATATTGTCAACTAAAATTTTATCAAACAGGAAGTCTACTGTCAGTTATGCCATTTTTACTATTTTATTTATTGTTTTGTAGATTGCGAATCTGATGAATTCCGATGTGAATCTGACGGCCTCTGCATCGCAAGATACAGGCAGTGTGACAACCGTCAGGATTGCTTCGATGGCTCCGATGAGCAAGGATGTGGTGAGTACCAGAAACCCCAGTTAATTTTCTGTTGACGGTCTGAAAAATCCCTTCGGGTCTCTTGCTCCTAGGGATTCAGAATCCAAAATATTTGTTCATGTTTCTTCAAACTGAAATAAAAAACAAAAAAAACTTTCGTTACGAAGCGGTCTATTGATGATAAAACTGCCTTGTATATAAGCAGGAAGGTAGGTTTATTAGTTTAAATGAACTAGTAAGATAGTACTTACAAAATTACCGTCACGTGACTTTTGATTGCTAGATCGAAAAACTAGATAAAATTCAGAGAACTCTATACATTCAGGAAAGAACTTAGCGAAAAACACGAAAATCTATAATAAAGTAATAAAGTTGTAAAAATCTATTTCTGTACATTCTCATCTTATGAATAGTGATAACTTTAATCAGTTGACAAATAAATAGTTATATCAGCTTAAAGAATCACCGCAATAACGGTCATACGCGGGCGGAGTCGCAGCTAAAAGGAAAATATACCAATGATAAAATAACATATTTGTATAAACAGACAGATTAATTTCATTAACATCTGCGATTCGTAGACCACATAAAGCTTATAAATATTCGAGTCAATACATTATAGGTATAGGATCTATTAAAATAATAATATAAAACCACGTAGACTATGCCTCAATTTTGATGGGTTAACGAAATAATCTATATTTAATATATGAAAACTAGAAAACTTCGGTACCCAAATTATTTGAAGTTCCGTTCCGGCATGACCAAATAATTCCTATTTAGACAGCTGATGAATACTTTGTTAGTACTGTTAAAGATACGTTTAGTTGTATTTTATTGGTCCCTATAACGCATTATGTCGCACGCTGCTTTTTTGGACATTGGTACGGTAAGTTTCCCGGCTGATATCGTGGAGTGGTGACCACGCATGCCACACCACTGGCCGGTTCAAATGCTCAGACGGATCTTGCATTTCTATGCTTTTGAGATGTGATGGTTTTAAAGACTGCAAGACTGATGGAAGTGATGAAATTGGCTGCCGTAAGTACATGTTTTGACGCACTAACTCTTTGTGGTTTTGTTTAACTCGTAGAAACAAAGACAAACAGACTTGTTTTAAGAAATTTAAAGTTGATAAATGTTTGAAACAAATTTTAAATTAGCAATAATTTAAGAAACAGTGACTCTGGTTGACAGCTAATTTTTTCTAGAATAAAATTTGCATAGAAGTTTATGAAATATTAAAAAGAAAGCAACGAGTACCTTGCATGCATGATGAATCATATACTTTTCAAACCCAACCTATATCAAGCATTAAGTTGTGTCAGTTTTTGAACTAATTGTCCAACATTTCTTTTTACTAAATTCACCTACTCACACCTAGGTTTGGTTAAACAAAACCACAATAATTGCTATTACCTACTGACAATAACACGGTTGTGGTACAATGAACTGTGTATTTCAAAAAGCATGCGGTCCAGACCTGTGGCAATGCGATCATGGAAGCTGTATCAAACGTAAATACCGTTGCGATGGGCGGGTCGACTGTCCGACAGATAGGTCAGATGAAAGAAACTGTCTTGGTAAGACTGCATATACTTTTCAGTAGAAATTCTTGTACTTTTATTTTAATCATTTAGATCCTCTTCCAACACGCAGCCTCAATATACACCCCACCCAAAAATCACTTCCTTCTAAAATATCAAGTATCTAACGCATGTATTCCACGAGATCAGATCACAGATATCTATAGCATTGCATGTATTTCCAGACAAATATTTTACATGCAAGTCTGGCCAGCAAATACCCGGACATTTAAGATGCAACAGACACTATGATTGTCCGCAAGATTTTTCCGACGAACAAAATTGTCGTAAGTTTATCATTTCAAGACGGGGTCCTTGTCTACTATCTGGCTTCCTCTATCTGTTCGTTTCTGATTCTCTTTTATGAATACCTTTCACGTCTGTCTTTGTTCCATGAATTTTCATGGTGATTGGCTCTATCATATTCATTTGTAGTACTCTCACTCCTGTATCTGTTTTTTTCTGTCGACATTGCTCGTATTTGTCTTTTACACTATTCATGAATCCTAAATGAACAATGTGTATTTCTTTTGCCGGCCAGCATGTGGCGCGAACGACTTCAGATGTGATAACGGACACTGCATACCCTCATCCAAACGTTGTGACAGAACGCATGATTGTCAGGATCGCTCTGATGAGCGCTTTTGCACTTATGGTTTGAACTTTTCCAAATTTATTGTTGTACATTTATTTATTAATGTAATTTTGAACAAAGTGATGGCCAATAAGTAGTACCTCTTTTTGGCATGTCATTTGAACGTTCAATTAATTTAAATTTTTGAGTGCACAGCATAATTTTATTAGAACAATGATTAGAATTTATAACAATCAAAACATAAACATGATACGAATAGAATCTAGCAACTGCACTATAATATTAGGATTTCTAAAGCTAATGGTGCACATGACCGATAAAACTATTTGGATCATATTTATGTATCCCGGACTATTTAAGTTTGTTTGAGTTATTTAATATTGTTTAAAATAAATTATAGTTATGCTAACATTAGTAAAGGAATAGCTGTTATAATATCTGGCGTTTCCTTTACCGATGTTTCTCTGTGGTTACGGTGCATTATTACGGCAGGCACAGTTTGCATGGCTTATGAATATAAATGCAAAAGCGGAATGTGCGTGCAAGCTGAAGCAAGATGCAACGGGACGGTCGAGTGCAACGATGAAAGCGACGAGATAGGCTGTCCTTGCAAAAGGGGCCAATACTCGTGTCGGGACGGTTCTTGTATAAATATAGCCTTTCTTTGTAATGGTCACAACGATTGCAGTAGTGGCGAAGACGAGTACAATTGTGGTAAGTAGCGCTTGACGCATGCTTTTACAAAGTTATCCAGCATGAGTTTTAATGCAATGCATCTGGTTTTATTAATGAATGTACCTACTCTTAAATCACGCCAATATTCCAGGAGTTCGCTCATTAATTGTGTAATTCTTATTAGTAGTTAGCTCTGAGCACTGTGGTTAAGATGAAATAAAGAGAGAAAAAGAAAAGGTGTCGTCATATGAGTCATTTCCGTCTGCTTATATGCAAATACATACTTTCTTACTCCACAAACTGTAATCATTTTGTAGTTCCTGCCCTAAATTGATTGCAGTTCCTGTTGTTTTTGAAGTAGAGAACTAGTGAAGAATAATAGTGCATTAAAATTTAAAATATACCCTGGAAAATCTGAATAATCATTATTAAATTGTAATTATTATCAATAATATATAATCATTACAATTTAATAAAATACCTTAATTAAATTTCGTATTATTATTAAATTCTAATCAATATAATTAAATAATATTCACTAATTAATAATAATTATTAAATTATGTTATTAATAATCATTAGTAAATTCTCTATTACCAAAAAGAATAATAATTTGAAATCGTATCAAAGTATCGAATTTGGATCCTTTATAATTTAAAAAGAAAGGTAATTTTTAGGTATAACTAAGTGCGGGTTAAAACTTGGAACTTGGAATATATCTTAAAGCAATGGTTACCCATCTATACTTAAATATAACTTATTGTTCTCAGTTTGCTTTTATTACGAGATGTAAGCTATAGATGTTGATGTGCTAATCATAATGGGCTAAATATTCAATTAAATGTATCAGATTGTTTAAAAATAGACGTTTTTCAGAGTCATCGTGCTCAGCAGGCCAGTTCTCTTGCCCAGGAGGTGGGTGTGCGATAAAATGTAATGGAGAACCTGAATGTAGTGGCGGCCAGGACGAGGACAACTGTGAAGGTACATTATACTGAATGTATTTTAATTTTTGATAAAAATTGTATTTTGAAATACGATAATAATTAAAATTGTATTTTTTGTATGGTATTGTATTTTGAAATACGGTAATTATTAAAATTGGATTTTTGTATTTACGTGCAGAAAAAAATTGTATTAATATTATTTAGAATATATAGAGACTGTGTAAATTATACACGATGAAATTAATTTATAATAGAGTAATGATTCAAAATACAATACACTTTCCTTATTTTTTGTATGTCAATTATGAAAAAATCATGTTGATGCGCGTATTACCTAATTTAAGATTACACATAATATTACTAATGAATGGGCAACCATGCGCAGTATAACCTGGTAATTTAAATGTAAAATGTAATAAGTGCGTAATGCCCGTTTGTTAGTAATAGTTTAAACGCGATTGTTTAAAATTTAAATTTATAGTCCCTAATATATAGTTTCATCTCAGTGACATTTAAGTAAAATAAGTAAGTAAAATATCACTCGTGTTATTTTACCCACGGGATACATTACGAGATACATAGAAATACTTAATAACAACTCGGATTTTGGAAGTTGGGGTCTGGACCCCCGTGCCTGGTCTGGCATTGGATTTTGAGACAGAGGGAACAGAGAGTGCACCTGTGTTTGCGCACACACTTGTGGACTTCTCTCCTGCGTAGTTGACTAAGAGAAGATCAGCATCATCACATTTTAGGTGTGAATTTATAACGGCAATCTATATTTTAAGGACGAGAAAATTAGTTTATTTTTAGAAGATTAATATTTTTTTTTTTCATTTATTTTTTATTATTTTTATTTACCTTTTTTTTCATAAAATCAAAATGTTCTTAACAAAAGTAGCCGTGTTGTTCGAGCTTACTAATGGACCTTAAATTTTGACAAGATCTGTTTTTCTGTTAGAGGTATAAAAAAATAACTATGTATGTATGTTACGTCGACAGCTCAAAAATAATGTTAACTTGTTTTCAGCATAATCATAATAAACTTAACTTAATTTCGATGATTATCGAAATTAAGTTAAGTTTTCAGTTTTCTAGAGTACAAACAAATGCACGCGAAGAACGATTTTTTAAAATAAATGCTTAGCTAACGCGAAATGATAAGAAATATTAGCGTATTCTGTTTGTTTTGTTTTGCGAATTGGCGATTTTACATTTATGTTGTTGTGAATACAGTTCTATGTATAATCGTAAATCGTATTGTTTTTAAAGCGTGCGCGCTTCGTTGTGACGGCAAGTGTATACCGGCCGCTCAGATTTGCGACCAGGAAGACCACTGCTCGGATGGCTCAGACGAAAAGGGTTGCGATTTCTGTAACCGTCCCGATGACTTCAGGTAACTTAAGCTCAAATAGTGTTGCTCGATATGCTTTTTATCTAACTATATTTGCCGCAATTTGCGAAGATGCGAAAATAATAACCCTTCGATGCGAACGTCCGCTCTGGCGATTGTTTAAATAGTTTGTGTTGCTGTACTTTCTTCATTTGTAACTTAAATGAGTTTTTTAATTTTAGATGCGACTCCGGAGAGTGCCTGTCTTTCTCCCAGAAGTGCAATAGCATCCCGGAATGTGAAGACGGTGAAAGTGACGAAAGGGGTTGTGATTCGAGTATGGGCTCGAATAGTGGTATGCTACATTTATATTTACCAGCTTCATTTTTCGTTAATTTAATTAATTTCTTAATTTAGTCTGATTTTAAATACATTATTAGATTTACTAGACACGTACTATATTAGGAGCATTTTATTGTACGCTATGGATAAGAAACACAAGTAGAATACCCACAAATAAAACGAAAAGTATTTTTGTTTTGTATTACTATTTAAGGATCGTTTCAGACAATTATAAACTAGATTGTTATAACGCACGAGTCACTTTTAATTGGATACAAGATATTGTTATTAATCTATAGACAAATGCATTTAAATTTGGAAATCTAAAGATGATTTATTATTAATTAAGAACATTCTCATCTTAATATATATAAATCTCGTGTCACAATGTTTGTCCTCAATGGACTCCTAAACCACTTAATCGATTATAATAAAATTCGCACACCATGTGCAGTTCGATCCAACTTGAGAGATAGGATAGTTTATATCACAATTTAATAATTGGGAAAAAAATATTTCTTTTGAAGAGAAGCAGACGAAGTTGCATAAGTCAGCTAGTAACTTATAATTTGTCAGTCAAATTGTACTTTATTCATTTGTTTGAATACAATTGTTATCTAAACTGCAATGGCACCATAGCAATATTGTTAAGTATTTGAATTTTCACAGTATGTGGGCATGAACAGTTCCAATGTCTCACTACTTTGGAGTGCATTGACAAGCACTTCTATTGTGACGGCCAGCCGGATTGCGAGGATAACACAGATGAGCCCGATGATTGCCGTAAGTATTGCGAATATATTTTTTAGTTATTGGGCAACTAATCTTGTATGTAATATGAGGGTGATCTAATAAGCATCAGAATTCGAAGGTGCAAAGTCAATATAAATAATTTTGGCGTCATTTCAAATATACTGCTATTAGCTTGATAGTAACGTAGGTTAGTCTAATATATTATATTATTTGTGGGTTGTTGATGTTGGGTTCATTCGTCACGTCACGAAAAAGTGTTTAAATGTTCAAAGAACTAAAAACACTGGTAGTTATGTAATTCTTTAGAATACCTCCTTTCTAAAAAGAGGGCTATGTCAAGCCAGTGGACTACTGTCAATGATAAAATACAGAATTATATAAAAAGTATGTTATTAGATTTTCTTGAATTGGAATATTTTTTGCTGGGAAAATTATTCAGTACGTATCCAGGGATAGACATAACAAAATAAACTCTTTAATATCATTAAAGCTCTACTGGTGAGGAGAAAAGGGTTGTAAATTGTGGATCTTGGTACTATGTCAGAAGCTTCAGTTGCCTTTTATGTGGTTCTGTAACCAAATTCGAAGGAACACATTCTTAATTGTAAACTTAGTAATTAACCGAAATATGAATTGTTTGAATTTCATTCCACCGTTGTATCTCAGCGACGAATGACATTGACTTAAAATAAACTATAGTTTATGTATGGGAGGCTTTAAAAATACCGGCACAGGGCACCCTCACGCTTTTAGATATGGAAAAAGCACACAAACTTTAATTCCTTTGCACTTATTACGATGGGCACTTCGATCACTTTAACATAGCACCACAATGCATTAATATACTTAGACCAGGGTTGCCAGAAGAACCAAATATTTTTAAAAGTATTAAACTTTATTAAAACCTTAGAAGTCTAAAGCATTTATCACTTGTTAAAATTAAATACTAAATTCAATTTTTTTATTTCACTTCTTTAAAAATCATGCTAAGCAATCAAACGAAATGGGTATTAAAAAAGGGTTACCCTGTTTTCAGAATGTTAAATAAATATCTGGCAACCCTGTCCGCTGCCATCTGTAGACGGCTAAGTAATACACACTATGTTATTGTCTTACCACTTTATTCTAGAAATCTATCTCCTCAGAATGTGTAATTTCAAAAATTAAATAGGTGGTTTTTTAGTTCGTTATGGAAAAACAATCACTTTGACTTACTTCTAGTATACAGTTATTTGGTGATAACTTGCTGACACGATTAATGCAAAAATCGTCACGATGTTGCATAAAACTTACGACCATATTCACAAATGTTATTTCACTACCTACTCTACCTTCCATTTAAAGGCCGGCAATGCAAGTATGTCTGCTGAGTTGCTGGTGTCCACGTCTGGCCCCAGTCTTTCATGAGATAACCTAATTTCTTGTTAACCCCTACACATAAAAAGAAACTTTCACATCTGTCTGTCTTCCAATAAAAATGAAATATTACGAATAGGTAGGGATCAATGATGCAAAAACATCATTAGACCACCATGGTGTGGGTTACCATACTGCATTGTTGGACTCGCAATGAGTATGGTGACTACTCTTGGCTTCTGCTTATGCGGAGTAGTCATTTTAGCAGGTCCATACATAAAAAAAGGTATTTTTAATCTTTGACAAATCAGTAAACCATTCAAAGATGTGTTTTGTACTGCAAGTTGAGGATACAAGTTGACTGTGTACTCGGTGTACAGCATGGTACTTTACGAGAGCGTCGCGGTATCCAGTGAGGGCCTACTGCCATGAATCAGAGTTTACGTGCTACGATGGCCGATGTATACCACTCTCCAGACGCTGCGACAATCTATACGACTGTTCGGATTTCTCTGACGAACAAAACTGCCAGATCATGGGTATCCGAAACGTTTTTGTATTGCCGTATCTGTGTGTAATGGTCATTGAAATTAAAAGATTTATAAATTTAATATAGGTATCTGGTTCAAATGAATTTAATTAAGTTTAATGTTGGGTCATATATCAAAACTTTAATCTAGTTTATTTTTTATTAAACAAGATGTTCTTTAATCATTTTGTTAAATAAGACGAGGCTGAATCACGGTATAAAGTAACCCTCAACTAAATATTCTAAGCCACAGTAGCCATAGTCAGTTTTGTTCAAAACAATGTCTTACTGTGCAGTCTCTTATTTCTAAAATATTATAAGACCGATTATTTCAACAATGATATATTGATTCGTGTGTTCTATGAAAGTCTATTAAGAACAATTTAATTTGATAAAGTTATAATTATTGGATATTATAATTGATTACATTTGAGAAAAATATCATAAAAATACTGTATCATTACACACGGACCAGGGAATGAGACACTTTGGAATGCGGTTTGATAAAAGTGGTTATTTAGTATAAACCCCGTTGTTTATCCGAAAATCCTTAGGGATAGGCATAATTCTGACTCATATTTTTCCGTTTCCTCATTGTTATATGCATTTTTGTGTGAAATTCAATTCATTCTCTTCGTAGACGTCTTGTGTAGTTATAGATTATTTGATTAAACCTGTGTATATTTCACTAGCCTTTAGGGCTGTTCCTAGGTATTTCTACTAATAAGTTTTTGTTATTATCAAAAAAATAAAATTTCTTCTTAAATGCATGTAGTTATAGTATGCCTACCTCAAAGGCAAATATTCTTAAACCAATCATCTCATAAACATGTATTTTGCACGTTCTTTTGGCTTATAATCCTTTTTATATGCATACGGGTTGTAATGGACGATTTCAGCTTACAAAACTTTTAAAATTTGGTAACGTCAGAGTAAATCTAAATTAAAAACTTTGCATTTATCTGAATTTCGTTCATTTTTAGTGAGCATCAATAATAAACGTACTACAATCCATATTTTGTCTCCCACATCGTGACAGAGGTAATGTTGAATTCCATAATCGTAAGAGCGCTATAACTCTTTAAAATGCATTTATGATGTAATACACTGTAGTAACGACGTTTTTCTCTAATTGTATAAAACCCCATCTCTCGTAATTAAAAAAAAAATACGAACTCCATTACAACTCTTGCATTTACCTAGTGTAGGTACTTTTATAGAGTCTTGTCAATTTTCTTGCATGCGTCTTTAGTTAAGTTTAATATGATTATTATAAATAAAATATATAATTACAAATATCTTTTACAGAATGTCCTCAGGACAGCTGGCAATGTCGCACAAACTCGCAATGTATCCCATCATCAAAAGTCTGCGATGGAGTTGCGGACTGCTCCGACCGCAGTGATGAGTCTGACTGCAACACTAAAGTCTCCACGCTGCGTCCTTTCTTGGTGCCGACTGCATTCCCTACTACTAACTCCCCCTCTACTGTTAGGCCTCCCATTTCTTCAGGATCTGGTTCTAGCGGCGACAGCAACAGAGGTTTGTAATCTGCTCTCAGCAAATTTTCACTTTCCGTGTTTCTAGAAAAAATAGAATAATTATAGATTTTTGGTTTCATTTGTAATAGATGCCCGAGTCATTGGTAAGTTTTTTTTCAGACAGTTGTTGAGTCATAAATTGTCAGAAATCTGTAACATTTTAGTATTTTTTAACAATTAGATTTAAGATATCTTACATAGATTCTTTTCTTTGACATGTTTTAAGGGAAATTTTGGTAAGTATGCACTAGATTTAAGGGTCTAAAGATTTACTGTTAGTCTTCTATTATTAGGTGGGTGCGAAGCAAACCAATGGCGTTGTGAAAACGGCCCTTGCATAGATGGTTTCCGCCGTTGCAACGGACAAATTGATTGTCCTTTGGACTTCAGTGACGAATTTGATTGTCCGGCCCAGAGTAAGAGCCAAGTGAACCAATTATTTGGTAACAGAATAACAACGCTACAGTCGATGTTGTTTTAACAAAGTGTAAAGGACAGACTCCTAACTTTTCTACTTTCTAAATTTCTTAACAGTCTTTCGAATTAATAATAATTTTCGCTTGGGGGTAATGTCATTTGGAGTATTTAGGTATTTTACTCATCATTGCAGTTTTTGGTGTGTGGTAATAATATATTTTGCAGAAAGTTTCATTTGTAGGTTAATGAGAAATGTTATATATATATATAAAAGCTGTCTTAATCTTGATACCGTCGTTTGTATTTCCTGTAATTCTTTTTGGAAAAACCCAGTTCAACTTCATTATTATGGCCATAACATATAAGAATTAGATACCATAGTGTAGCGAGTTATTTTATTTTATTGTTAAATTTAAGAATTCTACATAAAACAGTACTTTCTTTCTCCCACCATATCCTCTATATGCCTGAACAGATTGTATGAGGTATTGTAAAAGTGATAAAATTGTTAGGTCAATCGTAGTGCTTAAGTATAGCTATTATAGGTAGTTTCTCACACTAATCCTAGGCATTGTTCTATTTACTGAATTTCTTTGATTAATAAGTTAATTCTGAATTTACTCCCAAGCATTACGTCATGAAAATGGTTGGAGTACATTATTCAATCAGCTAACTATTAATATATATTTTAACAGTAGACATAAACTACACTAAAATAAATAATTTTGAATAACTTTAACTCGCCTGGTAGAAATAACACGTCAAATAAATTTAAAATAAACATTTGACAAGATAAGATTTCAGGTTATATTTTAATTATCAGTATTTAATTTTTTACTTCTAATGTTTTATTTTATACTCCTAACTAATAACATATTATAACAAACTACGGGTACATTTACAAGTGATACTAATTTTGAGATCAGATCTATCATAATCTTCCTCTTCTATTTTCAGCTTTATTGGGGTTGGTGCATTGAGTTTTCTATTGCCATTCTCCTTAGCCACTCATCAATTCATTGCTTACTTCATTCCTTGATATATTTTCTTTCACGCAGCCCATCCATCTTTTCTTTTATTGTCTTATGTTCCTCTATCCGTAAGCTTCCATACTAAAATCTTTTATTACTACATTTTGATCATCTCATTGCTCATTTGACAACAGATTAAAAAAAAGAAACGTATTTTAATGGTCAAATCGGCAATTTTGTGTTTGTACCCTGAGTTTGGTTCATAACTTTATAAGCTAATTATGTTTAAAAAAGTGATAAATATTGCTTAAGCTAAAATTGTTACAAATACTAAATCTTTAACAATATTATTCATTTCTTTTCTTTAAACTACTTGTTTCGTTTTATTTCAGGTCCTGTTGCGTTGAAACTGAAAACGTACCCGAGTCAGGAAAGAGTTAGAAACGGTTAGTATACTTTAACATTTTTCGTTTCTATACATTAAGGATAAATAAAAAAATACTTGATAGAATGAAATACATATCCTTCTTGCAATGCTCGTAATATAATAAAATATTTATGTTAAATTATTAAATGTTACTACGACATGTCACATCCTAACAAAGGCCAGGACATCCAGGTGAGCTACAGAATAAATACAGAGATAATGGTGTTGGAAAGTAAATCTTCTGTCCAGTCCATAATGTAATAATTGTAGTAGAATTATAGGTACATAACAATTAGAGGTACATATTTAATCCCCACTTCATTCTCACTATAACTTAGTGCGAATGAAGTGGGGATTGAATGAATTGAATTGAAGAACTACTTAGTTATTTATGGAATCCTTAGAAATAATCCCATAAATGCAGAACTATCGAATTATCGAACTATGGTGACAAAGTAAAATATAAGCAAAACACATGATTCGAGTGTCAAAACTCGGTTTATTCGTGGATCACTGCTGTTGATCCTGGTATATAGGAGTTACAGTAGTGGGCGTGTGTGTTAGTCTCTTAAAAAATACACAATTATTCTTGTCGAAATGATATTTATTTACATGACAATCTTACAATGATGTAATCATTTATTCAGCTAGGTAGTTAGTAGTGTAGGTGTTAACTACCTGGTCACTTAACACTTAAATGATAATTTATTCACATAAATGAGCGGTGAAGGTAAAATAAATGTATTATTTTCTATTTCTCATTTTTCAGTGGTGAAGGTAAATGCACAAAATAATTAATTTAAAAAATAATTATTTACATTTAATTATATATTAATAAAGTTATAAACCTTTCAAATTGAAGATTTAATTAATAAAATTTGTTATTGTTTCTTTCATGGTGGTGGAACAGTTAGCAATGGTGAGTCAGCCTGCCACTTAAATTTATTTTGGGCAGCAACCATCTTTGTAATGGGATTCAGTAACAATATAATGTACTGACTTACCAAAACATGGGTTTTATTTAACAGCTCATTAAAACGGCTACTGGTTTTGAATTGATTTTTTGTTTAACATTTTAATTACAGGGTGTCAAATATACAGCTTCGTTACATTATAATTTTCTCCTTTAATCATTATTTTCTAATTTAAGGGCAAAATAGATTCGACTTGCATGATAATACTAAGAATATATATTATATAATTAAGTATATTATTACTAGCCAAATAATAATATATTTTTTTAATATTGTTGCTAGTTTTATGAGTGGTATAAATAACATATTACAGTTTGAAAAAATTACAATCTAAATAATTGGGTGATATTAATACATATTTTAGTAATTTATTTATTTGATACTTAAGCTAAACGGGTTTTTAATAAAAACAATGCTTACTTCATATTAACTAACCAACTTTTGATAAATATTATGCAGAACCATTTCAATAGGTCAACCAATGTGGGTCACCGTGCTGCATTATTGCATTCTCTGCATTCACAATTAGTATGGTGACCACTACACTTGCATTCTACTCATTCTTTCCATCAGGCAAAGTAAAATCTCTTTAGTAGGCTCACACATTAAAAAAAATGTATAATTATAGTTCTCAAAGATTATACTTAGAATCTTTAAGGTCCCACTGTGATTGCGGAGGTTATTGTGGATTTAAATGTGGGTCTTTTCAACAGTAAACTTCAGTACTTATTAGAAAACCTTTTATAAATAGCGGTAGTTTAATGTAAGGTAAATTGGTAGTTATTTTTCTTTTATTTATATGAAAAAGTAATAACTTCTTGTCTATTACTTATAAAGGATTAAATACAATACATTTTGGTTTAAAAAAGAAATTGAATTAACTTCCATGCGGTCCTATATTTCAGAACCTAGAAAAAAAAATTATGGTAGTTTATTATTGTTTTAAAAATCATGACACTTGCATGCGTCCATAAAGACACACACACACATGTACACTCGGATGGGTCGAGTATCTAATGGTAATCCTATGGGAATAAGTTCATATTCTGACAACAATTTAGAAATATTTTTTATCAAAATCACATTAGTAAATTACCTGTCATTTCTTGGAAGAATGTTAGTTGATAAGTTCATGGATATGATAGTTAATGGTTCTACTGAAATCCTCAAGTCTTTTATTCTTATCTTGAATATTTAAATTGTTTCTTAAATTTCTAGTGATGGAGTTTCGATCCACAAAGAGTTCGGAAATCTAGCCACTGACTATATAATATAGTATTCTAACTAATAGATTAATGAAAACTATTATTTTCATATGATTTTATGTTTTGTTTATATTTACTTACAACTTGTTTTTTAAATTAAATTCAACTTCTAAAGACCCGGTCTTTTTTACAGTCTGGTAATTACTTATTTTTCTAAAATCGCAAATATTTTACAACGTTTCGGTTTTTTTAAAAAACCGTAATTTAAAAAAGGATAAAAGACTTGAGTCAAGAAACTGATAAATGAATGGGAATGCTGGTAGTTCTTTTTTGGGCCTTAAGGTTCACAGAGAGGATATTTCTAGGTGGCGATGTGGTTCTGCAATGTCGAGATGAAGGTCCAGCACGTGCCAGAGTTAAGTGGCGCAAAGAAAGAGGTTTCATTAAAGACGGATCGACCGACGTACGAGGCAGATTAGAAATGTTCCACGTTACCGTAAGTGTGCTAATAAATGTACAGTAAATCGACTTTAAAAGACTCGTTAATCAAAAATTTACTTATGGAACCCTTCGGTGAATATGCATCAATAGCTTCCTTCTTTCGGTTCATTAGATTAACTGCACTCTTCTGCGCTTCACTGTGTCACATTTATGAAAAACTCGCTGTCCCACGCAAGCTCGTTTGCGTCTCTTATTGTCCATAGCGTGATAATTGTCTCCACTTTTCATCAAATTAGTCTTAGCGTGATGATATATAGCCCGTAGTCTTCCTCGACAAATGCGATATCTAACACTGAAACATTTTTTTCAATAGTACCAATAGTTTCTGAAATTAGCGCGTTCAAGCAAACAAACTCTTCAGCTTTATATATTACTAGCTGACACACGCAACCTCGTAGCGTGACAATAATACATTAGTAAATTGGTACATCTAAGATTTTTTTTCAGGACATTGACAGCGGTGTATATGTTTGTGAGGCAGAAGATTATTCTAACTATCCAGGTGCTCAAGTGAGGGTCTCTGTAATAGTCCAATCTGCACGTAAGTATAACTGTTTCTCAATAACCATTAGAAACTCAGTAAAATCAGGAAAGAAAAAAAAATCGTTACTAAAGGTGTAGTAACTGTAGTAAAGTCATGGGTCCAATTACCATTCGTTTTCTTAACGTGATCAACGGTCACTGACCTTCACTCTCCATCTAAATTATTTCTGCTATAATAACGTAATTGATCTCACTTTTCTTGTGCTACATAAAAAACGTTTTCTCTAATGTAGTACAGAACTTTGTTTGTAAAAAAAATACGAAAAATATATAAAGATGAAACTATTTGATAGCTTTAAAAGAAGGTTTCTGGTCTTGAAATTTACATGGTTGACTATATATATTTATATAACTAGATACCTGTCTGTTATAGAATTATTTAGATTTTGTCTTTCAAATGTTTTCTCAATGAAACAATTATTTCTCAGTAAAACAATAATAATAATAAATAAATGAATATTTTCGGATATCTAACCCAAAGCTAAGCAAAGCTTGTGTTATGGGTACTAGACAACTGATATGAATACATATATACTTTTTTTTGTAAATAAAAAACACCCAAAGTCCGAAACAAGTATTTGTAGATCACAAACACTTGGTCCGACCCAGGATTTGAACCCGAGACCTCAAGCAGAGCAGTTGCATTCACTACCACTGCGCCACCGAGGCAATCTCTGTGTTTGGTAAAGTTATGGTGATTATCTTCTTGTTTGCCCCCACAGCATCGACTCAAAAACCAAACTATGGATGCCAGCCTAACGAGGCCACTTGTGGTAACGGTCAGTGTATCCCGAAGAGCGCCGTGTGCAATAACGTAAGAGACTGCAGCGATGGTTCTGACGAGGAAAGCTGCCGTAAGTATTTCCATTCTACCATTTGTTAGCAATCTTTTACTTTAATCCGTTTGTTGAACTACTGGACACGTTTATATAATACTAGCTGACCCGACAAACTTTGCTTTGCCATAAAAAGGAAATATATTATAAGGGTGGGTCCATAAAAATCACGATGGAAAAATAGGGGTTGATTGTAGAGGGTTGAAAATTCAGGGTTGTATGTATTTTCTAATGCTGTATCATAAAAAAATGAAAAAATAAAAATTTATCTAAAAATAAAAAAAAATATTAGGGCTGGCCTACCCTCCACATTTAGGGGGATGAAAAATAGATGTTGGCCGATTCTCATAGATACCGGATAAGCACAAAAAATTTCATCAAAATCGGTCAAGCCGTTTCGGAGTAGTTCGATTACGCACCCCGTGACACGAGAATTTTATATATTAGATAATAGGTCTTTACCTATGAAATTGCGTTTCTTCAGTACTGGTCATTTCAAATAAAAAAAAAGTTTGTAATGGCTCTGTATTCTAAATTCAAATTAATTTTGTTTTAAAACCATGACATTCTATTTACAAACTCAGTCTTTTGTTTTTTGATTAGCGTTGTATTTTCATTACATTTGAACATTTTTCGTCATAATGGATACTTTAAAAATTCGTGTAATTATGGAATATGAGTTCCGTCGTGGCACCAACGCGACACAAACGGCACGTAACATCAAAAACGTTTACGGAGAGAACTGTACAAACGAACGCACAACCATATATTGGTTTTCCCGGTTCCGTTCTGGAAATTTTGACTTGAAAAATGAAGCTCGTGGTCGTCCGGAGACTTTGGTTAACAATCATGAATTAAAGGCGATTGTGGAAGCTGACGAAACTCAATCTACAGCTGAGCTAGCAGCAGCTTTTAATGTATGTGATCCATTTGCGACAAATTGGCAAGGTAAAAAAGCTTGATAGATGGGTGCCCCACGACCTTAACGATCGCCAGCGCAACGTACGCGTCGAGACCTGCCTTTCGCTGCTCAACAGGCAAAGAAATGAAGGAATTTTGAAACGAATAGTTACGTGCGACGAAAAATGGATTCTGTTCGACAATCGAAAGCGCTCAGCAAGTTGGTTAGACCCTGGTTCAGCACCAAAGCAATGCCCTAAACCAAAAATGACCCCTAAAAAGGTGATGGTCACTGTTTGGTGGTCTAGTGCGGGTGTGATTCACCACAGCTTTTTACAAAACGGCATGAGCATTAATGCAGATGTGTACTGTGAAGAACTGGAGAGAATGATGGAGAAGCTTGCACATCTGCAACCAGCTTTGGTCAATCGTCCGTCCTCACTGCTCCTTCACGACAACGCGCGACCCCATACTGCGCAACAGACAGTCTGCTAGCTGCAAGAGCTGGGGTTGGAAGCTCTCCCTCATCCGCCATACTCACCAGACCTTGCACCTACCGACTATTACTTTTCCAAAATTTAGACAACTTTTTAGTGGGTAAAAAATTCAATTCCCGAGAGGCAGTACAAAATGCCTTTGAAGAGTTTGTTGCCTCCTGTCCAGCTGATTTTTACAAGAAGGGCATCAATAAACTGCCAATGCGTTGGCAAAGATGCGTCGATTGCATGGGTGATTACTTCGAATAACAGAAATAAAAAAGTTTGAAAAAATAAGTACTATCGACCAAATTGAAAGGTGACCCACTTTGACAATTATTCCTTTGTAATCATAAATGTAGTTAGGTTTTCTTCGCTATTTGCACATAGTACGTTTTAGATATAAACCTTTGTCACCACTGAACAAGATATTTTTTTGATACAGCAGTCTTATTTGAATTTCAAATAATATAATCGTTTATAATCCAAACTCTTTTCATTGCGAAGAAAAAGTATTATAATTTGTAAAATGAAATGACATTATGTGTAAGATGTCAAGTAGTAGTCAATCTGAAAATATTAAAATAAAAATCTAAGAATATATTTATATCTATAAACGAATCGTATAATGGCCAATTTGGTAGAACAAAGAGCTCGGATTGTAGTGCTCAGTGAGCAAGGTTGCGGCTTTAGAGAAATATCACGTAAGTTAAATATAAGTTGTAACACGGTCAGAACCTGGATCAGACGGCACGCTGAAGAGGGTATCCTTGAAGACCGACGACGACATAATCATGGGGTTCGTCGAATCACAAACCAACAGAGAACGGAAATGCAACACCATTACGAAGAACATCCTTTTACTCGTACCCGCTATTTTGCAGCACGTTACGACGTTTGTCTAGAAATAATTAGAAATAATTTGCACCGCACTGGGCTGCATTACAGACATCATGCTAAGAAAGTTCATTTAACGGATGCACACAGAACTGTGAGATTGAATTTTGCACGTAATTATTTAGATTTCGACTGGACAAACACCATCTTTACAGACGAAAAATCATTTCGCTCTTCTCAACATGGTCGCTTAACTTTGTGGCGTTACGATAACACGCGATACACAGAAGACCACGTAGTGCCTAACCAATCATCTGGCCGTATTTCAGCTAACATGTGGACATGGATGGATGCTGGAAACATAGGCGAACTTGTTCCTATTTCTCCTCGTCATAGCTATCAACTATGTCGATTTATTGGAAGAATCAATGTTACCGACTTTGCGAACAGTTTACCCCCGTGAAGATGTGCCAGTATTCTCCTATGTTCATGATAACTGTCGAGTGCATACTGCCAGAATTGTCTCAAATTGGTTTACGGAGCATGAAGATGAATTTACTCTCGGCGTCTAGGTCACCAGATCTTAACCCAATAGAAAATTTATGGGGTTTGATGGTTCAAATGTGGGATAACAGGAACGAGAGAAATAAAAAAGCAATCGAGCTGCATTGTAACGAAATCTGGGATTTCATGAGGGGAAGTGACATTTGCAGTCGTCTAATCGGGTCTATGCGTAATCGATTATTAGACGTTATTGAAAACCATGGCGCTTACACTCGGTTTTAGGTTTAACCAGTAATCCTACAGACCCAAACAATTGGAACCATTATAACCCAAAAATTAACTATTGAGAAGTTTTCTTTTTTATTCGCTTTACGAAGTGAATGCCATTATTTTTAATTTAATAATATGAAATAAACAAAGGTCTCTAATTTTACTGTTCTATTTTACTAATATGTATGACTAGCTGTCTCGACAGACTTCGTTCTGTTAAATAAATGCTTATCTAGTTTTGTTCTACAGTACCCTATGCTACCTTTACGGTACCTCTACCCTCCTACCTCAAGTCTATCCATTATCTACACTATCTACACTAATATTATGAAGAGGAAAGATTTGTATTTTTGTATGTAACGAATAAACTCAAAAAGTACTGGACCGATTTTATTTTTATCGACCGATTAAATAGGGTTCCGTAAGATACTTGCGTTTTTCGTTTATATAATAGGAGCGGAGCACCAATGAAGAATGTTTAAAAAACGGGGGAATTTTTTTACGCTACGGGCAATAGAAGACGCAAACGAGGTTGTGGGGGTCAGCTAGTTCGAAATAAAGTCAATCCTATGTCTCAAACAAATATACAATTAAATCTTTCCTAATATACCTATAGATAAGGACGTTCACTGGCTAACAAACTTTTTCGTGCAATACTTATCATAGTATACGTCTATGTCTATGTCATGGCTTTGTCAGTGTCTAGTAGAATGATAATGGTTCGTCACTTATGAAATGTATGTTCAAGCTAATTTCAACCTAATGGTATAGGATAATTGTAGGAAAATGACTCTAAGGGGGTCATGAATCAATTTGGTCCACTGTACTTTCACTTATTGCATACATAACGGCAATTTCATAGGTAAAGACCTAATAAGATGTATGTAAAAGCTACCTAAGAGCTTCGACTTCGACAAAGGTAGACAGTTCTGAATTGAATTGTTTGTTTTTATGTATGTTACTAAAGACCTCCATCATTTGTAAATAAATAAAGTTAAAAAGCTTTGTCAAAAAACCCTTATTTGAAATTTTATTACCTACTTATTGATTATATCTACTGCATTAGGTATTCTTACATACAATAATGATTACTTATAAAATTATTCACAGATCACTCTGGAGTATGTGAGCCCAACGAATTCAAATGTAACAACGGCAAATGCGTACTGAAGACTTGGATTTGTGACTCTGAAGATGACTGTGGAGACAATTCGGATGAACAGAATTGTGGTGGGAGGGGAAACGGCAGATGTTCTCCAGTCGAGTTTACTTGCAAGTCACAAAACCAGTGTATCCCAAGGAGTTTCCACTGTGATATGCAAAGTGATTGCTTGGATGGCAGTGACGAAATTGGATGTTGTAAGCTTATTTGGTTTACATAATACATCATAACATACTGATTCTGTTCCACTTTAATTTCTTTTTGACCTTTCAGTGGATATTGCTTTATTACTGATGATTTGATATGATGGTCATTCGATTAAATTCTGAATTTAATGTTACTAAATAGAAAAGATAAGGAACGATTGTTCTTTTCATCGATTATCGATTATTTTTTTAAAGTACAGTTATCAATATTAGTTTTTGATAGCATATTCAACTATAACGGCAAACTCGTATATTCAACGAATATTAATAACTACATGGACGTTCTGTTTTTTTTTTTGTAGTGCCTGTGTACGTCAAGAGCCCTCCGAAACCTCAAAACGTGAAATTGAACCCTGGCGATACTTTGACACTGCGATGTGAGGCGGTTGGAGTACCAGTACCTCTGATCTCATGGCGATTGAACTGGGGACATGTGCCCCCAAAATGTACCTGGACTAGCGACAATGGCATCGGTGAATTGACCTGTCCTAATATGCAGGTGAGGCTTAAAGATAGCTCTAGTACTTGGACTATATTTAGTGTTGCGAGGGACTTTACAGTAGTACTTGACAAGCCTGGTAGGTCTAGTGGGAAGTCATTTCCTACTGGTTTAAAAAGTCCCCCTGGAGGCGGATTTTATTTATTTATTTATTTAATATATCATGCACTTTAGGTGCATTGGCGGACTTAATGCCTAAGGCATTCTCCACCAATCAACCATCGGATGATGCAGAGAAGACAAGAAGTGCGCATGCGAAGAAGTGCGGACAAAAAGCGGATTTTGGGTGTTTTCTATGTATAATTTCTAAGGATCTACAAAAAAAGCTTTAATGTATTGATATCAGTTGTTTAGTACCCTTAATAAAAGCTCTCATAATACAAGTTTGGGACTAGATGGCGCTGTGTGTCCTTTGTCCGAAATATTTACTACTATTGTTATTTTATATTCGATTTCTAATACATTATTGTGTTCGCAGCCTGATGACAGCGGAGCCTACTCTTGCGAGGCAATGAACAATAAAGGAACTACTTTTGCGACACCAGATTCCATTGTCTTTGTTAACAAGACAGATCTCTGCCCACGAGGATACTTTAACAAGTCAGTATACTTCATTGAACTCCTATCTGTACATTATATATATAAAAAAAGTTGAAAAACAATTATCCGATTTCGTAATAACCTTCAAAAAATCAATCTAGGTTATATACTATTATAGTTTACTCTTTCTTATACAAAAAAAATGTCTACTTATCTGTTTCTCTTTTATTTGTACTAAGTTATTTATGTATTATGTAACTATAACTTATACATAAATTAACTTTGTAGGAGTTTATTAACTTAAAATATTAATGCCTTTTTGTCGTTCACAGTGAGGCTCGCTCCGAAAGCGAATGCATTCGTTGCTTCTGCTTCGGCAAGTCGACCCAATGCCATAGCGCTGATCTGTTCACATACAACATGCCCACACCCCTGGGCGAGGGAGGCACCAGACTTATTGGCATCAAGGCCACTCCGATCGGCCAAGTCCAAATCGACACGCAGCCCATTGCTAACCAATATTATTACCAACCTCTCAGGAATGGCGCCACTGTAAGTATTATTTTATAACCTGCTTAATGTTTACCAATATAGCTGATAACATAGTTCAAGTTGGAATGAATTTTAATTAATTTTAAGGGATTTTTCTGTATACAAATTGTCTTGTAGGTACATAATTAAAGTATACACTTATCCTACTGGGCAGCTTTATCTAAATCAAATTCCTTTAAAACATCAATCACATAGCTCCCATGAATTATTTGGATTTTTCGATTGCATTAAATACAATTCGATTACTGTCACACTTACTTGAACACATAATAGGTACAATAGTGAAACAATCATTAAAAATTGTATCATTTCTTTGCTGTAATACGCCCCTCTCATTATTATTATACTACACACAATCGAATGACAATGTATTTTTAAATTCTAGGTCACAAAGTTCGGTGATGCCTCATATTATTCGAACTCACATCCCTACCTTACATTACCGGAGTCGTACAACGGCAATCAGCTCAAATCTTACGGAGGACATATTAAATACACTTTGTCCCCGCACACGCAAGTATACGGGTACGATGACAGCGCTGCAACAATCATCATTAAGGTAAACACTGGTTTATTTTCTTTAGAATCTAGTAAAGTTGTAGTATTGCACATATACATCCCAGTACCAGCTCCTCCCTCTGGACCGCATTCAACGAAGAGCGACTCGAATCGTCGACTGCCAGGAATTTTCAATTCGGCTGGACTCTTTAGCACTGCGTAGTGATGTGGCTTCGCTATGTATCTTCTACCGCATTTACCAAATAATTATATATATATACCAATTATTATTATTAAACAAAAAACTTGAGAGGTGTCAAGGGACACCCGGATGGAACGAAGTTCGAAATAGAAAGACGAAACGAAAATATCTGGCTTGCTTTCTATAAGAGAGATAGAGAGACAGACAGAGAAACATGCGCACGCCGCACGGCTTACAATAGCTTACTGTAGCAAAAAGTGTCGTTACCAGCCTATCGTAGTTCACTGCTAAACTTATTTATTGATATATTTTGTATTTATATTTGATATACATAATTTTAAAAATCAATAATTTACAGCGACATCTATATAATTAATATTAAACTACTGGCAACGACAACTATAACACGTAAATGTAAGTTCAGTTTCTGTTCAAAAGATGGCGCTATATATAAAATTGAAAAATGTTTTTCACCAATTCTTAAAAAAAATAATAACAATATTTTCTTTTCTTAATAAAAAAATATTAAGACTTCGTTCCCATAGCAAAAATAGTGAATCAAGCAATGAAAAATAAACTAATAACAAATATAATTTAAAATAGCAAAAAGTGTCGTGACAACTTTTTCGTATGAATTTTTTCCGTCTAGCCCCCTTTCACAACGCGCGATAAGGAACTTCGTTCCAAAAACCTTTAGTATGTATTGAAACCCTAAAACTTTCAACTTTTTATTATTACAACCAATACTTTATTTAAAGTTTATCAAAATCGTAAGGATTGTCTCTCATATTAAATATTCTTTTCCAGGGTAAATATGGAAACCTGTTCCACTTAAACCGAGTTGGTGGTACCGCTGCCGTTAACGTCGAAGCTCGTTTCATACCAGAAGTATGGTCTAAGTATCCTGATGGATCTGCACCAGCTGCAAGAGAAGACATAATGATGGTGTAAGTATACTAGCTATTTTTGATAAGTCTGTAACTGCCGTGTTTTGTAATATGTTTAGCTGTTTTGATGTGTGGTGGTAGAAAATAAGGATTATCACCACCAGCGACATAATAACGGACTAAGGGAGTAAAACATTGCAAGGAACAGAAATTCGTTGTGCCTGATCGACATGGTAGGCTAAAACTTCATTTCTTTGAAGAAGACATCCAGCATCATATCAAGCAGTGAACTGTTAAAAACAGGTTGATGATGGTAACATATATTGATGTTAGGTTAGGATGGTAAGTATCGCATTTGAACGAATAGTGGTAGAAATTGGATCTTATTTTTTTATCTCTGCTTCGAGTTTTAATACATAGAAAGTAGCGTTAGTAAATTAAATAAATTTCTTTGAATAGGTTAAGGAAATTGAACCTTTTTTTTTCTTTTTTATTCAGCTTTCTACATATCTCGTTCACATAAACTTCAACTGTATTTCAACAAAGTTTGTGCTTCAAGTTTTATTATATAGATCACAAACAACTACTTTTTCAGTTTGGATGACATTGAGATGATACTGGTGCGAGCTGATCTGAATAACGCTGGTGTGAATATCACTGACTTTGTTATGGAGTCGGCTGAACACATTAATATTGGTCTCGGAGCTGCTAGCCTCGTTGAAGAATGTACCTGCCCTAAGGGATACGTAGGGCTCTCGTGTCAGGTGAGAATATAAATATGTTTCAATGAAGTATAAATAAATAATAAATATCTCGGAATTCTAACACACAACGCCATCTAGTCCCAAGCTCAGCAGGGCTTGTGTTATGAGTACTAGACAACTGATATAAATACATATATACTTTTTTTTGTACATACATACATATTAAACAAAGAAAATACTCAAACTTCGAAACAAATATTTGCAGATACCCTTAACTCAAGCTCTGTTAAGCTTGGGACTAGATGGCATTGTGTGTTAGATGTTCGATAAAAATATTTATGTTTCTTGACAATTGTTTGAATTATCATTTCATATATATTAGAATGGATAATAACATATGTATGTAATTTATGATTTTTGAAGCTTAGCCCAGCAACTGAGCAGTCTGTCAGGAGTTTATGCTTTGCTGAGTAATCATATTTTACACCAAAGTTGTTATAACTAAATTCTTTTGTTTTGTGTATACAGAAATGCGCAGCAGGATTTGCCCGCAAGGTTGTTGGCCCTTGGCTCGGCGACTGCGAACCTGAAGAATGTCCACCAGGAACATACGGTGACCCATCCAGCGGCCTGGCCTGCAGACCTTGTCCTTGCCCGCTCACCAATAGGGAGAACCAATTCGCAAGGACTTGCTCTCTTGGACCTGATGGATCCGTGATCTGTGATTGCTTCCAAGGGTATGTATTTATCACAAAGTGTACTGCGTACGTACTATAATATGCCGGGATACTTATAACGCTGTTGTGAATAAGAATAGTTAATGTAGGTTCTTTGAAGATTTTCATTTATTTTTCTCTAGTTAGGAAACCGGAAAATTTCGAAGCCCTGTTTGTTATAAAATCATTATGGCTAACACCTAAATTTCCAATGGTATCGACCTCTTAGAGTGGGCTGTCATTTGTGGAAAAACAGAAATGATTAGCATATATATATACTAGCTTTTGCGCACGGCTCTACCCGCATGTTTGTCGGTTATCGCAGCAAAGAGTAGCCTATGTCCTTCTTCAAGAATCCAAGTATCTACTTGCCAAATTTTATTGAAATCTGTGCAGCAGTTTCGCCGTGAAAGTGCATTTGTAATATAGGTATGGATGATTGCCATTATTTAATAAATCTGATGAAGAAGCATTTATTTTGATTTAGATGTATTTTGCTTAATTTTATATTTTTCTGAATGTATGGCTCTGTCAAAAAACTCTACTCTGCCTGATAGAAAGCATAAGCAGACTCCAAGAGTGGTGGTCACCATACTAATTGCGAATGCAGACAATGCAATATGGTGACCCACACCATGGCGGCCTAGTGATGCTTCTACATCTTTGGGTCTCAGGTCTCGCACTCACCACCGAAACACGACAGTACGAACACTGTCCTTTTTTATTTGATGCTTGATTGTATCACAATCTAAACTTTTGTCATATACATTTGTCTACAGGTACCAGGGCCAGCACTGCGAAGCATGCGCCCCAGGCTACGAAGGCAACCCATTACTTCAAGGCAATAGCTGCAGACCGAAACAAGTTTCCAAATGCGACTCAATAGGAACAAAGACAATAAGACCACCAGATGAGTGCGTGTGCAAGGACAACGTGCAGGGACGCTACTGTGACCAGTGCAAGAACGAAACCTTCTTCCTCTCTAGCGATTTCAGGTAATATTTCCCATTAGAAGCCTAGGCCTTAGGAATCGATTGAAATTTTTTAATTGATAAGATTTTTAAGGATATAAGTCGAAGTCCCTTGGTGTAGTAGAATAGTTATAAAAACCTCCACAAGGCATTTACTTTTTTGAACTTTAAGGCTGTAAGCTTAAAGTTTAAAATTCCTTAGAACCGTTGCCTAAAATTAAAAAACGTTCATGAATAAAGGAGTTAAATATACACATATAGAAGCTTAATTCGTTTTATACGTTGATGTCACAATTGGTATCTGTAACATTTTGTTTTAACTCATAAGGTTTATAGTGCTATGATAATAGTCATAAAATTTCCGGTTGACGAAGCTTCTTTGCTAAGAAAACGCATCTCGCGGAGATATTATATTGTATAGATCATCATCAGCGTTTCGTAGTCCACTGTTGGATAATTAAAGAGTGTCAAAATTCTGTGTGTTTGTGAGTTACTGCTGTTGACCTTTGTGTACAGAGTTACATTGATAGACGTGTGGGCATTAGACTCAATAAAAAACAAATGATCAATTTATAGATAGTTAAGTGTGCATATTTTACGTATCCATATCTATTTCAGGCACGGCTGCGCAGATTGCTTCTGCACGGGTATAACACAACAGTGTACCAGCAGTAACTACCGAAGGAGGACTATCAGCGTCCAGTTCAACGTTCCTCAAATCGTGGACCAAGTGAGGGTCTACACACACAACAGCGCTCCGGCAGGACGTAGTTCAGTCAGATACTCGGTACCAAAGGAAACTGAATTACGACCCCAACTTCAAGGTGGCCAAATCTTCGTGAACAATGTTGAAAGCACCACCCGTTTCAGTGTTTACTACTGGAGTATGCCTCTCAGGTAATTTCTTTGTTTCGTGTAATATTTTTTTTTTATTTAGTAGGGGCAATTACCTCCACCTCCCACAACACCATAGACGTCACAAGTGCGTTGCTGGCCTTTCGGGGATAGGGGAAGGGTTATAGTATGGGCCTCCGGTATCCTCACTCACTCGGTGAAACACATCGCGGGTGCTGTTTCACACCGGGTTGCTGTGAGGCCGTGTTATCACTCTGGTCTAGCCTGCCCATTCATTCCGAAGTGTGGCTCTCCCGGTATCTATTAATAAAGACAACTTCCACATTATGAGTATACATCCTGTGTCGCGGGGGGTGTTACAAATATACATGTAACGGACACAAAGAACATTCAGACTCAGGACAACAACTTGTGGATCACACAAAGTGTTTTCCCATGTGGGGTTTGAACTCACGACACTTGGCACAGTAGAAAGTAACGTGTCGACATCTTAAACCGCTAGGCCAATAGTACAGTAAAATTTTTTACATCATTATTATTTTATAAATAACTTACTTTAATCTTTACTTTTAAAAAAGTCAAGTTTCCGTACTTGATTAAAACTAATATAATCCCCCAAACAGTTTCGCGGGCGATAAGGTGACAGCGTACGGAGGGTTCCTGCGTTACGTACTAAAGGATGTGCCATCTTCCCCCAATCCGAGGTTCAGGACTAACGCTGCAGATGTACAACTTATAAGTGTAAGTATTTGAGTGCTTCAAAATTTTCATATAACTTGTTAGTTGTTGTTAGTTTGATAAATAGTAGTCGGTACGAATAGTATGTCGTGCTTTTTTATAGGTTCTAACTTAATCACTCAATAATATTTTACTTTAGGTAATTCTTCTTAACAAACTCGTTGAAATTATGTTAAAAAAACAAAAAAATTATAGAAATATTTTTTTTACAGGATAACAAACTTATATTCCACTATTTCGGAGACTTTGGCATTAGTCATGACAGAACTTTGAATGCCAGCATTCAGCTAATCGAGAAAGGATGGCAAAGGTATTTTAAACTTATTATAAACACCAGTTTTAACTTGCAACCCACCAACGACTTGCATCCTTATTGCATATAAATATGCATAAAAAACCATAACATATAAAAAAACGAAAATATTGCGATTCTGGAACACACAAACAGAACAATCCCAATAGGAAAAACAGTCGTGGTAGCTAAAAGTATACATAGATAAACTAGATACAGACATAAACATACATATACTACAAAAACAGGCAGCAATAATAATAATGTTCTCCTAGCCGATAACCGACGGACACGGAGACCAGCCAACTACACAGTAAACATTATAGTGCACAAATGTGTGTGCAAACACAGATGTACACTCTGTTCCCTCTATCTCATAATCCGATGAGACGGTTAACCGAAACGATCGGCGAGAGATAAGGCGCAGGACTGACAGCTTTACGTACGCTCTCCGAGGCATGGGAGTTCAGACCCCAGCTTCCAAACTCCGAGCTGTAATTAAGTATTTCTATAATCAGAAAAAGTCAATAACACTTTCGGCTCGTCACATACATGCACAATACTAACGAAAATTTTAGGGGACACAGTATTTTTGAATTCGAAGGAATCCGACACCTTCTTCTCTGAAGGTTTCAGAGGGAATCAGGATAAAAGCCGATAGAAACCTCGAAGGGAATTACAATGAAAGCCGAGAGAAACCTCGAGGAAGAAAAATCATAGTTTTAAACTATTTGACAATGCCTAATTTATTTTTATTCATGATATATATTAACAAGTTGTTTCTTACAAATGATTTAATATTTCCGTTTCTTTTTTTGTGTGCAGACCTGACGGCAATGAAGTAACTCGAGCACAATTCTTACTGGCCTTAGCCGATGTCAAAACAATTCTAGTCAAAGCTACATATGCACCAGGACCTCAGTTAGCCTCCCCAGTAAGTGCAAGCATTGAGATTGCGGAACCCGATGCTTACGGTCCGGTTGCCTCTCAAGTAGAACATTGTAAATGCCCACAAGGATATATAGGAACTTCATGCGAAGACTGCATGCCTGGATACACAAGGTTGGTGCTACATTTTTTTATATATTATTATTTTTGAAATTATTATTTTTAAAACAAATTTTGCAAAATATCCTTATGCCTTGACAATTATATTTTTAAAATATTTTTGATCAAAAACATTGTTTTTTTGTTGCTCAGGAGTAAGGACCTTTCCGGTCTATACTTAGGCCAGTGCGAAGCTTGTCAATGCAGCGGAAAGTCAAACATGTGCCATCCGGAATCCGGAGAATGCTTTGTAAGTATTTACCTCATTTAAACACATTAAGATTTAAAACGAAACTGGTTTGAACGTCAAAATTTATTGTAATAGTTTATATTATACGTTGCCAGATGGCAGTGTATCCAAGTTAATAAATTTAAATTTTCGTTTCATGTTCCCAAAACTTTTCTCTCACTCATTTTTAATTTTAGGAATGTTCTGATAACACTGCTGGCCCAAAATGTGACGTATGCAAAATCGGCTATGAACGTGACGTTTACGGGTCATGTGCCCCAGTAAGAAACCCATCTGAAATCTGCAAGTAAGTAAAGGATATTTATTTCAGTATTAAAAAGTCACATACACACGTTCAATATCCTAATCTTTCAATCTAGTCTATACCTATAAATAAAAATGAATCATCGAAATGTATGTACGCGCAAAACTTCCGATCGACTACACCAAACTGGATAATTTTCTCTTTTATGTGTTTGTTATTATCACGACAAGGTTTGTATGCAAGAAAATTGAAAAACAACTGAATGTGTTATAATTCTTAGTCTTGGACACTACCCATGGGAAGCTGAAACTGGGCATAAATACAAGAAAGAAATCATAAATTATTTTCATTGTTCAAACAGTTGTGATCCACGAGGTTCAGCGGGTCCATGTGACAGTTCCGGTAAATGTAACTGCAAACAAAACGTCGAAGGCGACTCTTGCGACCGCTGCAGGCCTGGTACCTTCGGACTCGACGCCAACAACCCTGACGGTTGTCTGTCATGCTACTGTTCTGGAGTTTCCACTGACTGTCACGAAGTAAGATATACTCAATTTAAATCCTACTACTATTATAAAGGCGAAAGTTTGTAAGTATGGATGTATGTATGTATGGATGTTTGTTACTCTTTCACGTAAAAACTACTGAATGGATTTGAATGAAACTTTACCACAATATAGCTTATACATCAGAATAACACATAGGCTACTATTTATAAAGATATAGCTTCGCCTCGCGGCGTTGCCCGCAGTTATCATCGTACCGCGTGTAGCACCGCGGGGTTCAGCTAGTATGTTTATAATTTATTTATGACGGTATAAGAGAAGAGAGTCTCATTGGTCAAGCGACTGGTGTATGCGACTTCTGATCATGAAGTTTTGAGTTCAAATCCCGGGTCGTGCAAAAAGTGTTATTAAGTTTTCTGATTATAGAAATGCTTAGAAACAACTCGGAGTTTGGAAGTTGTAGTCTTAGCCCCCGTACCTCGGAGAGCACATACAGATTTAGATTACTTCCGAAGACGGAGACATAGCTAAAATATACTTGTCATTATATTTATAATTCAAAATTCAAAATTCATTTATTTAGTTAAAAAGGTACAATAATTTACAATGAAATTCTTAAATTTATAAATATAGTACGTTAATTGTTATTTGCCCGAACTAGATTGAATCTGTGTCTCGGGCGGAGAAAATGCTTACAAAACAATTATTTTTATTTACTTAAATTTACATAATTAGTGCTTAAAGTAACAATATAATTTAACAACATACATAGCAATTTTGTGGTATTAGAAATAAGTGGGTCAAAAATAATGCGCGAAGACAGCTAAGTAAAATAATTTTATTTACATATTTCAAGTTTCTGCTCAGTTTGCTCATTCGACCAAATTTGTAACCAATTGCGTATTGTGTTTTTACAACTTACATAATTTAGTTTAGAAATACTTATTTCTCTATTTAACCTATTACATAAAAATGGACCCAGAAAAGAAAAAATCTGTTTGTATAAATGTACAAGCTTATGACTCTGAGGCAGAAACAATAAATTAATATCCATATAGTAATTAGAAGCGTAGGTCTAATATATACAAGCAAATATGCGACGCTCTTAGGCGCCCTCATAATCTATCGAATTTATGTACCTAAATTCAGCGGCTTGTCTAGCTGGGCAATCTGCGTCTCCCGTTTTGTGGTTGCTTGGCTTTTTGAAGCGCAGGCACGTTGCACATTTAGGTTGCTCTACTTTTCTGGTACAGTCTTGGACGGAATGACCGTCTTCACCACAATGTCCACATGTAGAGGTAGCCGTTCTGCACGTCTTGGCTGCGTGTCCGTATTGCAGACACTTGAAGCATCTGGTTACCATCGTGAAGTCTCTGACCGGACAGGACGTCCAGTTAATAAATATCCGGTTCTGGGTAATAAGAGCTTTACGTATTGCGGCTGATACTTCAATTATATAATTACAGGTCTCAGCGTTTCTCTTGCCTGACTTGTGACTAAGTTTTATAGAGGTCATAAAAGAGTTCTTCGATAATTCAGGGATTTTTTCAGCTATATTCTGTTCGTATAAACATTTGTAGACCTTATTTTCGGACATCATGGTAGGAACTCCAAAAATAACAATACGAGGTTTGCGCTTGTAAGGTTCATCAATCTTAAGTCCTGATTCAGCAAGTTGAACAGTTTGCTTGAGCTTCTCGATATCTTTTTTGGTCTCGGTACTGATGACAACACCGCCATTTCTGGTCTTTCGGACTCCACGCACGTGGAGTTTCATATCTTCAGGACTAATTATTTTCTGCACAATTGTCTTGGTATCCTCGCTAGATTTCGAGTTATCGCTTGGATAAATAACTACCGAACTCAGACTGCTGGGACGAATATATATACTAGATCCTTTTTTAACCATGTCAGCAAAAGAAGCGCTGGGTGGTACCTGCTTTTCACTCGATTCCTGGATGGCCTGCTTGATCTGCGCTAGGGATTCAATTAGTTCCGCTGTTTTCACAGCATTTTGTAAAGAGCTATGTGCATGAAGGGCTTTTTGCTTGAGTGACTGATATTGTATAGTAATTTTAGCCACTCCGGATGCTACTTTACGGCAAAGGGTATTTATTTTTAATTTTTGGTCCGAGTTGAGCTTGCCTTCAGATGCAACAGAACAAACTTCGTTTAGACACTGCTCAATAGATCCCAACCATCCCTGAATATCACAGGTTGATATAACTTCCATGCTGTCATAGGGCTCAGGAGTAGCTTGGCGAGAAGTCGTAGGTGGAGGAGTCCGGCGTGTTATGCCGCTCCTATTAAAGGGGCTATTACTCATCACTTACCTATACTTATCACTTAATTGTAATGTACATTGTTTGCACAGAAAAACAATAATTACAGCTTCACTTATGCGCTTACATATGCACTTAAGACACACCGAAAACTAGGTCAATATTATACAGAAATGTAAATTTTCAATTTTGTTAAATTGCACGTCAATTCGCAACGACGACTAAGAATGTTGTATACATCTTTCTTATTATAGATCAGCGTAATTAAACCAAACCATATTTACAGGGTAGCCACTACACCCGGTTACCAGTCGCCGCGCCAATTCTTGGCGATAACTACGGTGGTTTCACCATCACCGATCTGAACGCTGAGCAAGTGATCAAGGACAACTTTATGCCGGTGTTCCAACAGAGCGAACTCGCCTACAACTTCCAGTTCTCACCTAATGTAGACCTCTACTGGTCGCTCCCCATCTTCCCTGGTTTGTATAATAAATAATCAGTTTAACTAGCTTAAAAACCTCTAGGATTTTTATTAGTAGTAATTTTTTTTATTCAACTTTGGCGAAGCTAAAAGGAAGGGTAATAGATTTAGCAGGTTATTCTTCGTTCGTGATTCTATTGAATGAGGTGTCCATTGATTCGTAATAACCGAGTGATCTGAGTTGTGTACATTTTATAAAAAGTAATAGTAACTATAACCTATAATATATGAACCTATTTTTCTTGTTATACTTACCGTGCTTATAGTTGAAACATTCTGAATAATTTGTAAAATTTAAATCATGCTGACATGGTATTACTCCACCTATTAAACTAACGTGTTAATTTCTTGAAAGTACTTACCTACTTGAAATCATATCTATTTATTTATGTTCAGGTAACCGAGTACTATCATATGGTGGCAGTCTGTCTTTGCGTCAGAAGTTCAGTTCTGATACTGATCAGAAGTCTGTGAGAGGCAACGACGTGATTCTCGATGGTGGCGATATTCGCTTATTCTGGACCAACCCCAATCAGTTCCCGTCCGGCACATCATACGTAAGTTAACCAAAAATGTTTGCCGTAAAAACCACCTAATACTTTGACTGCACGGTTGGCCTAGTGGTTTAAGCGGTCACTACGCCGCATGCTACTGCGCCAAGTGCCGTGGGTTCAAATCCCACGTGGGACATCACTTTGTGTGATCCACAAAATGTTGTCCTGAGTCTGGGCGTTCTTTGTGTCCGTTACATGTATGTTTGTAAAGTCCCCCGCGACACAGGATATATATTCCTAATGCTTGTCTTTCTTAAAGAAAAAAAAAATACCTAATACCTTTGACTAATGAAATGCGGCTGACTAAAATACTCTTCTGCCTAAATCTGTCACTGAGTTAAGTGCTTTAGGAAATTAAATACGTCAACAAAACTTTGGTATTACCTGTCGCCTGCAGTATTCCCAGACCAATACGACTATCAAACCTTATAACATATTAGAAGAACAATAAATATAACAAAAAACAAAACCGACACAATAAAACCTCACTAAGCTATCAGTTGATTTAGAGGCAACTTGTTCTCGAGGAAATATTATCGCCCAATGTGTCAAAGATGTATCAAACATAGTGTTATGATACCTGTATGTAGGCTGAGGTACGAGTAGCTGCTCACGATGCACGCTGAATTGGGAATCTGAATTAAAAGAACGATATAAACATTTAACTATATTTACATATAGGTAGATGTACACATATTGCCGTCACGGCTGCTTCTTACGTATTAAATAGTGTGTCCTACTTAAAAAACAAGTAGCTAGGTTTGCTTGGGACAAAATATAACATGATTAGAAAACTGTTGTAATCGATTCTCAACAAACTATTTTCTGGTTTTGCATTAAACAAAAATAACGTAGTATAATCTATATTTTATCCTTTACAGCAAAGATTAGATTCGTCAGCATATTATAGTCTGGTTGTAATTCATTACTTATATTTACCG
Organism: Spilarctia lutea; assembly: GCA_916048165.1. Classification (NCBI taxonomy): domain Eukaryota; kingdom Metazoa; phylum Arthropoda; class Insecta; order Lepidoptera; family Erebidae; genus Spilarctia; species Spilarctia lutea. Next base: position 23,765,093 of record OU696470.1, on the reverse strand, counting down.
CATTATTTTAACAGAGCTACCAAGTGCCTTTGAAGGAAGAAGGCTGGCACATTCTGAACACGGCTACACCCGCCACTCACAGCGACTTCATGGCTGTCCTAAGAAATCTGAAGAGAGTGCTGGTCAGAGCGACAGTGGCTGCGAACATTTACGTAACAACCATCGCTGATGTATCTATGGATACTGCGGCTCAAAGCTACGATCCTTCCTTACCGGCTGCCAAGGGCATTGAAGTAAGTCTGCTTAACATTATACTATGAAATTTTCTTGGGGTTACTATTACACCTACAGTTGTTAATAGAGGGGAGTTCTAAAGAATATTACCTATACAATTTAATAATATAATTAGTAGAGTCGCCTTTAGAATTTAGACAAATATAAAATCTTTGATTCATCACTATCAGTCTTCAACAGCTCCCTGTTGAACATAATATGCCTCTGCTTACTATTTACCTATTATGTCAACTAATCAAAATATAACTTTGCAAGTACACAGCATGTTTCACTTCCTCTTAAATTTTAGATTAGGAACACTCAAAAACTCGTCTACGCATTTGTGACAGAGGAAATCACTAAAATAGTTTTAAAAAGTAAAAAATACTTTAACAAATGTTGGGTACAAACAAGCAAACTTACCACTGAAGCTAACAAAAGCGTTTTAAAAGTCATATAGATAGTCTGCTTGTTTGAAGACTCATCGTATTTTTTTTGTAGGTTTGCATGAACTGCCCTACTGGTTACTCCGGCACAAGTTGTGAAATCTGCGATGCCGGTTACTACAAGGACGAGCGTGGCTACTGCCGCCAGTGTTCATGCCACGGACACGATTGCCAACTCGACAGTTATGGACAAGTTGTTTGTAACTGCAAGGCGCCATACACCGGCAGTGACTGCGGCATTATTGGTAAGTCTCAATATACTCATACACTGGCAACATTTACTGCATTATTTTAATTAATAAACCTGCTACATTAAGCACATCGGCTGATAAAATTTTATATAGGTAGATGAATTGTTTATGAATAGAAGGATAAATATTTTTTCTTACAACATTACAATCATATTATATTAAAATGTATTTTTGCTCAATTTGATATAGTCCCAACTTCTAAATAATTTTACCTACCTAACTTAACACCATTCCACACACACACGTTTTTGTTTTCCTCAATATAAAAATATATTTTAATAAACGACCAATAGGATTAGTTATGGAACTTCATCCGACCATCCAAGAGGGAGCTGACGACGACCCATGGTCACGGAGGGTCACGTTTACTTGCAAATACCGGGGGCCGGAGCCGCTTACTATAAAATTCTATCACCAAGGCAAAGAACAGCAACCTTCGAAATACTTTAACGAATCAAGGCTAGAAAAGGACGGTTGGCACGGCGAACATGTCTGGCATACTGTCTGGGATACCAGGCGGTTAGGCGAAATGTACGAATGCCATGCAATTACAGAAAAAGGATTCACGATTGGTGTTCTCACGACCAGCCTACCCGAACCAGGTAGACGATCACAACCGAACGTGCTTCGGATATCTTCGTTGTACTTCATGTCATGCTTAAATTCAGGCTTTGTTCTGTCCTGGATGTAGTTTTAATTGAATATTCCGTAAAAGAGTAACAACTGTGGTCCATCTTTCTGATAATTTAGGAGCAATTTGTGTATTGTGATTGTTGCAGCCATGTTTATAATCATTCATTGAATTCGTGAATAATGTGACGTCGTATCATGCGCTGTTCAGCAGTAACCTTGGTAATGGATGCACTTCTTCTTCTTCATTTTATAAAAACTTAGATATTAAGTATAAGCAGGTGATAGCAATATTCATAATGTGTTTATATTTACGATTGTATTTATGTGTACAGGTGATTGTTATTTAGTGACCAACGTTCATATAATATACAAGCTTTTTCCCACACCTGTCGGACTGTCTCGGTGGCGTAGTGGTAGCGTATGCGACTGTTAAGCTTGAGGTCTCGGGTTCGATTCCCGGGTCGGACCAAATGTTTGTATGATCTGCAAATATTTGTTTCGGAGTTTTGGGTGTTTTCTATGTATAATATTAGTTATTATTAGTATTTACAAAAAAAAGGATATAAGTATTCAGTATCAGTTGTCTAGTACCCATAACACAAGCTTTGCTTAGCTTGGGACTAGATGGCGTTGTGTGTTAGATGTCTGAAATATTTATTATTTATACCTACCACGTGTCCAGAGAAACTTGAAAATCTAAATATCACGTGTACAAAGTAGTACATCTAGTATATAATAAAATTCCTCAAATATTATATAATCTTAATAACGTGTGTTCGTTTTGACTACAAACTTCTGAGAAGAAGACCCAAACATTATAAGTGACATACATTTCTAACAGTTGTAGGATAAAACTACTATTTTATTTAAAATGGCGTACCATGTTTCTATCTTGCTTTAAAAACCTTCCATTGATTTAGTCTTCACTAAATAGCATTTACCCTATATAGATATATCTGGTCAGAAGTATAGACATGATATATGAAATCTTATAACCATTTAGGTGACTCGACTGTTACGGACCCGACGCCTCGCCCAAAACCGACTCGCCCATCACCTCCCGAGGCCACAGTCATAGTTACTATCGAGAGCCCGACGATTCAGATTCTTGAAGTCGGTAGCAGCGTCACCTTCACTTGCACTGCCCAAAGCCGTAACACCAGAACACGGCTGCCGGTCAGCTGGATGAAGAAGAACGGAAACTTGCCTCTTGAAAGAGCTCAGGTCGATGAATATGAGGGCATTCTTCAGATTACTAACCTTCAGGTATCAGACAGCGGCGTATACGTTTGTGAGACCAACGATGGAATCAGTACTGGACAAGCAGAGACAACACTCAAAGTGCCCGGTAAGGTTTCTTTAATTTTTTACGATATTTTATAACCTAGGTACTTTGATTTCTCATAGCCATGAAATACAGTGTAAACTCGTTACCGATTTAAGGTAGACTAAATCTGGCTTAAATTATTGTTACTTGGGAAAAGGTGTCCTTTTCTACCATTTCATATTTCAAAATCATCTATTTCCTTTCTTTCTTTTACTCAGAACGTGTTATTTCTTGAATTTATGCTAATTTATTCATAAATTTCACGCTGATCTGGAACAGTTATACCGGAAAAGATATTTTATGCAAAAGGTGAGTGCATTCTGAAAGAGAAACTTATTATAATTCAAATACAAAAAAAAATCTGGTTAGTTCCGGTTCCAAAATAGTTATTTTTTTCCTGGGACTGCCCAAATATCATACTCGATGTGTTCGTGGATCACTGTTGTTGATCGTGGGGTATAGGAGTTACAGTGTTAAGAGAGAATAGGTCGCAATAAAACTTTCCATGTCTTCCAATCTATAGGATCGAACAGGGACAGAAGCATGTAACGGGAAACCACAGGATAAAATCTACAACACTATCACCATGTCACTTCATACACACACACATTTGTTAACTTATTATATTTATTTAATATAGGCAATGAAATGACGCAACCAAGTGTGGAGATATCTCCGTCCGTGAAAGAATACTACGAAGGCCAGATAGTAGAACTTGAGTGCAAGGTCGCAGGCAACCCGACGCCAACAATCAGGTGGCAGAGAGGATCCAACAGACCGCTGCCGTTAACCGCTGTGAACCGTGGCACTTTCCTCATCATTGAGAACCCAACTGTCGCAGATTCTGGAGAATACAGGTAGGTCATCGATTACTTAAGCCTTTCTCATCGGTTTAGGAACAATATTTCCGAGATAAATGTATCTGAACAAATTTTATCAAGATACGTTTGATTTAGATCAAGTGATTGAGTAACAAAAATACATCCAAATGTTATTTATAGAAATAATGACATAAGTACGTAGTCTACGTGGAAAATTCTCACCCATCAAATGATTAGTTAAAACAAACAAAAGGCGGTATTTACGAATATTATGATAACAAAATCCATGCATGCATCCATGAATAAATTAACATGCAAACGATCTACAGAAATGACCCTTAATGTGATGAATGTGATATACCTAACATACACCTATACTAGCATAGACTGATTAACTTGGAGTCGAAACTGAAATATAATTAACTTTAATTGTTATAGATGTATCGCGAGCAACACAGTAGGTACTGACGACCGTACAGCAATGATTACAATCCGTCCTCGACCACCACTGCCAGCGTCCGACAAACTAACAGTATCCAACCTATCACCAAGTGTGGATGAAGGAAAGAGCATCAGAATCGTGTGCACTGGCTCTACTAACGTACCAGCCGGATCTATCGATTGGGTCAGGTAAGAATTATATGATTGTGTGGTGAAATCGATAATTGAATATCATCGATGACATTGATATCGAGTTGTATATCTAAAAATAATATCGGCCGTTTCGAATGGATTCAGTTGTCACCTTCTTATTTTTTTAAATACCCTGCGATACATGATGTTATATTCTTAGTACAGAAATTGTCTTTTTAAATAAAATAGATATCCTGACACGTAATGACATAGATTGAAGAATACGTGTTTCGTATAATACTATGTTATTTTGTTGTATTTTTCATAATTAAAATGCGACAAGCAAAGCATTTTAATATTAGCAATACTTTTAGTAACAAATGACTATTTATAATAAATAATATGAAACATTGGGTCCTTTAATGCTGATGGGTCTCCTAGCCGATTGTGTGCGAAAACAAAGGTGTACTCTGTGTACCTTCACTCTCATAATCTGATGGGACGGTAATCTTACACGGCCAGGGAGAGATAAGGCACAGAACCGACTGCTTTACGTGCTTTCTGAAACATGGGAGCCAAGACTTCAACTTCCAAAATCCGAGCTGTTATTATACATTTTCATAATAATAAAAACTCAACACTTTTCATTTCTTTACAGTATTAGTCCATAGTGTATATAAAAATACTATTTCTTTTCAGACAAGATAACGCCATATTCACATCCAATGTTCGTTCAAACAACGGTATTTTGTACGTGGAGTACGCCACTCCTAAGGATCAAGGAGTGTACATTTGCCAGTCTCCAATATCGAATGTAGCGGCAATACCGATCTTACTGACGGTCGTTGTCAAAAACCCTGAACCGGAGTCTTACAAGATCTCCACTTCAGTAGACAGACTTAAGATACCTACTGGTGGAACTGGAACAGTGGATTGTATTATTACTGGACGACCGGCACCTCTTATTAAGTGGACTAAGGTTTGTATTGTTTATGATTTACACTAACCACTGAATACTTAATTATAGTATATTTGGAAATAAACACAGCATATAAATATTTGACTTAATAATTTGGCACATGAAAATTACACCGGACCACAGACAACAAGACAGAGCATAGACTAGGGCATAGTGTACTATAAATTAAACGCGTTCATAATAATCTCAATCAAAGCGTTCAATAGTATATAGTTTTGTATTATACATGGGGCAAAGTTGACTGGAAAAAACAAAGCATTGAAATCACCAGAATTTATAACACAATGACATTGGAACCAAACCCAAACACGATTGCGATACTAAGAATTCTTCCGTTACATTTAGCCGATCATCATCATCATCATATACCAATAGTCCACAGCTGGACGTGGCCTCATTGGCAATTAAGTATTGGTTTTAACACCGGCTAAACCGGTTAATATAGGGTTTGCTTCAAGTCTTCATTCTCATGCAGTGTTGTTCTGCATAGTTCGCCCTTAGTCGCCTCCTATGACACTCATGGGAATCTCAACAAGAATAGAGGTGGTGACATTCTGTATTGTTAAGCCGTCACCACACAGAAATGTACTAGAGATTTTTATCAATCTACATTAGACTCCGTTCTCGCGCTTTAGTTTTGGGTGCTGTATTGAACGCTGGGACTGAATAAAAATAACTAACTGTTGTTACATTTTTAGAACGATGAACCATTTGGAGCAGGTACTAGTCAACGTGGCAGCACCCTTATTATAAACGACGCTCAAGAAAGTGATCAAGGCTACTATCTATGCACCGGCACCGTCAACGATAGCCCAGTGATATACAGCTACGTCTACGTTGAGATTGAAAGTAAGTTATGATGTTCGTTGTAGTTTTTCTTTTTTGTAGGGCATAAATCTAACTTAAGAAAAGTCGAGAGACCTCGAATTATCTGAAACCATACCGAGTTCTATCAGAAGTGATGCTTATCGCTTAAGATGTTATCCTAAAAAGCATATAGTGTTGGTCGGTGCTGCATTATCCACTTTGGCTATGAGCATGGTGGCCAGTACTCTTGGATTCAGCTCATAATTTCCATCAGACTGATTAGAGTAATTTTTACATAAAAAACAGTAGAATAGAAATCTTAAGCCTACGAACACATTAAAGATCAAAGCTAGTCTTAAAATTATATCAAGTGTGTTGGTTATTTTTACAAATCGACTTTAAAGAAGGAAGAGGTTCTGAATTCGACTGTTTTTTTTAAGACTGGGTGTACCGATTTTTAGGATTAATATTTGTGACTTGTGGTTTCATTTAAATTTAATCCAGTTCTTGAAGTCGTTTTTTATTTGTTTAAGTTTTTAAGATTCTAATTTTGTTCATTGTTTTTAGGGCGGGAGGCTCCTAAGGTAGTGATTTACCCTAAAGGTGAGCAAGCGGTTACGCTAGGAGGTCAACATGAGCTACAATGCCGAGTAGAGGGTATTCCAGAACCTGACGTCACATGGAACAGGAACGGAGGACGTCCTCTTTCTCCCTCTACGCAATTACAACCAAACAATGTGCTCAGGTAATCATCATTAAAGACAAAAAAGTATTTCCGATTTCAATGCAACTTTATCGTTAAGAAGTGTTATATAGTGTGTCCTTCATTCCTTCATGTTCCAACCAGATCAACCTTTGGCTGATATTTGGACCGAGTTACGTAGAAAACAGTCATGATGCTACTTCGAGTCATGCAGAAAACAGCAACAACATCTAAGTGACATGGCATAACTCGTAACGAAATGGTTGTTTACTGCATAACTCGATCCGTTTCTACTTTAAATTTAAAATGAACTAAATATAATAAAGTTTCCATACTCTCCAAAAAAAGTATTTGTCAAACCAGAAAAAATATTTTAGAAATATAACTTTCTTACTAGGTACACCAAATAATAAATTATTTATTTTAAAATAACCCAACAGCGTCAATATCTGCCATCCTTAATAAATTCAGGTTTTTTCTACTTTTTTTGTTGCACTTTGTGTCACTCTCACGACTAAGACGAATTTATTGACACAACTCACATAAAAATGCGACAAGTCGTTTAAGCTCTAAGGTGTGCCAAAGATATATACATACATACAATATACAAAACTTAAAGCCCAACTGACCAGTTTGACTCAGCAAGATAAAGGTTGTTGATGACGTGACAAAGTTAGTTTGAAAGATTTATAACACAGTTTTTTACTTTTAAAATAAGGTTTAACAAGATCGAAGTGAATGACGAGGGCGAGTACACGTGTACTGCTCGCAACGACGCCGGATCAGCAAGCGCTAGTGCAGTCATCAAAGTACGCTCTCTGCCAGAAATCACTATCATACCCACAACCAATGGCAACCACATTCAAATCAGTAACGGAGACCCACTTGATGTTGAGTGCAGAGCTACCGGTATTCCTGAGCCGATGGTTTCAATCTCATGTTAGTATTTTTTTTATTATTCTACTTAAAATTGATAACTGTATAAAATGTTCAAGGAAAATCGTTAGTTCACTTGAAAAATTAATATCAGGAATATATTGAAGATTACGATACCATTTTCAGGGATTAAACTGTTAGTATTAATAACTGTCAATCATCGAAACATAAACTGAATTTCGTATTCAGACTTGTTTGTTCAAAATCAGAAAAACTTGTGGAGCAATGGACTTTTAAACACCAGTTTTGTTTAATATTATCACAAATTACATTTGTTGTTCGTGCCATATTCAGAACAACGATATTCAATTTTATATCAACGTTACGTTTTATAATTTTTAAATACAGAATAGGTACTATCCGTGCTGGCTGGTACGACCATCAACATAAAAAAACAAGCGTTTGAATATTTGTTAGTTAGATTGTTACATATTAATCTGAAAGAGAATTCTTATCACAATGGAAAAATAAAAGATCGAGATTCATATTAGTGATACTAATTTACACATCTAGAATTTACACAAGACGTTGAGGTAAAATATAAAGTATGGTGTCCCATAAACAGTAAATCAATAATAGTAAAAAAACAAAACGTAACTTTTTAATACATTTAAACGAGCAATTCTTAAAAAATTTCACAAACGACTTAAACGGTTTTTATGAAATTAAGCATGCAGGGGGTTTTGGGGGCGATAAATCGATCTAACTAGGACTCATTATTAGAAAATATATTTAAAAAACAATACCTACCAAAGATCGGTCATCCAGGTTGTGGTCCTTTAATAGACACAAGTATATCTTCTTTTTAGTCAACAACTACGATGTAGTATCACCGCAGCCGAGTCACGCCAGCTTGCACGTTCGATCAGCTAGTTTCAAGGACGATGGTTACTACACGTGTACTGCGACTTCAGCGGCTGGCACCGTCACTGTGACGTTTGCTGTCAGCGTCGAAAGAGGAGACGGAGCCTACGACGAGTTCCCCACTTACGATGGTAAGTATGATGAACATGGTTTACCAAGTGTTGTGGGTTCAAATCACACACGAAACAACACTTTAAGTTATTCATAAATTGTTGATCTAAGCCTGAGTGTTCTTTGTCAGTTTCATTTATATTAGTAAAGATGAGTAAGGTTATGGGAGAAAGGGTTAGGGTAGGGCCTCAAATATCCTCACTCACTCGTTGAAGCACAGCGCAGGCGCTGTTTCACACCGGTTTTCTGTGTGGCCATGGTATCACTCCGGTCGAGCTGGCCGATGCATGCAGAAGCGTGACTCTTTCACGTATAGAATATATTAAGAAGTTACTTTTAGTAAATGTACATGTCATAACACAATTGACGATCGAAACTGATGATCCTCTGAAGTATAAAAACATGTCTGACGTATCATTTGTTTGTACAGAGGGCAGTGGCGAAAACATCATCGACACAGACGATACCAACATCCCACCTGTAAATAACGAACCTCCTAGCAACTTGTACGCCATCGACGGACAACAAGAAACTGTCGTATAGTAAGTATGGCTTTAATACTTTCTCTGCTCTGTCTATTTTTTATGTATGATTCTGCCAAACTGATTCTAATCTGTTTGATAAAGCATGAGCAGATTCCAACAATGGTTGTCACCATGCTCATTAAAAATGCAGCACGGTGACACACAATATGGCGGCCTATCGATGCGTCTGCGTCATCAGGCCTCTGGTCTTACCCAAATAAAGCCATTAACCCATATGCAGAATGATGGAAATAAAGATTTGTTACACCATAAGTTTAACTACCTACTGTCCTATATATAGACCTGCAGCTTCCCTGAAAACCTTACAAGGGTTATTCTATTCAGGATTTTTCTTCCATTACGTATCACATTTTATCAATAATTGGAAACGTTCTACTTTCATTAATTTGTCCGAGGAATTGTTCGGATTGATCCCTGACGCCTCTTTCCGCCATCGTTCTACGTGACAAAAGTTTCATCCCCATCATCTAGATGGTTGGCAGTCCACAACTGTGCGATTTTCCCGAAACTTTTGGCCTCGCACAGCAAAACTGTGGAATGAGCTGTCGCCTGTGGTGTTCCCGGACCAATACGACCTTCTAACCTTCAAGAAAAGAGCGTACTCCTTCCTAAAAGGCCGGCAACGCACTTGTAACGCCTCTGGGCGTGTCCTCAACGTGTCCATGGGCGGCGGCAATCGCTTACCATTAGGTGATACGTCTGCTCGTTTGCTCCTTATATGATAAAAAAAGACTTCAGATTGAAAAAAAGTAAAACTTAAAAAAATATCATCTACGCAGAACGTCGAAGCTTTCCACTTATAAAAATAAATGGCTTTCAGATGGCTTACAAAAATCTAAATATTACATGTCTTCTGTAACGAATCGAAACTGTAACTATATTTATTTCACAGCTGCAACCACACTGGCAGCGGTAGAGTGATGTGGTCCAGAGCTGATAACCTGCCAATGGAACGACACATAATGCAGTCTGGTTCACGACTTGTCATCTTGAATGTAAGATAAATTTAGTTTTAAATTATATTTTTATAAATATACATACCTATATACAATATTATCAATTCAAAATTAATTATGTTTCACCGATTTCAATGAAATTCGACAAACCAAACTTTATGGCGGTCCTGAAGTTATTTGTGCAAGCAGGTGTGCGCAGGTACATATATCTCGAAAATAATTAGATGAGTGTATATAATATGAAATTTTGACGGGACTTTCACTGGAAGATAGCCGATGATATAATGAGTAACTTAAGCTACTTTTATAGAGTAGCTTCGACCCGCAGCGTTACCTGCCATTGATGTCATACCGCGGGTAACATCGCGGGGATCAGCTAGTTATAAATATAAAACACTCAAACTCCGAAACAAATATTTAAATCAAATTCTTCTGTAGGTATCAAAGCGTGACTCAGGCCAATACGTGTGCAATATCTACGACGAGTATGGTCAGCTCCAACACGCTGTGTATACCACTCTGGTGGTAGTCACTGCGCCAAAAATCCGTCTCCACCCGCCCGTACAGTCTGTGCGACCTGGACAGTCACCTACAGTGGAGTGTGTAGTTGAAGGAGACGACATCTTCGACGTCACATGGACACGATACAATAATGAACCTTCTAGGTAAGTGAGAAGTTAGGGATAAAACTGGACATAACTTTAGCTTATTTCCGTCCACGGTCTTGAGCAATAATGCATCGATCTTTACTAGACGGTTGGCTTAGTGGTTCAAGCGGTAATATGTTGTTGTTTGGAACAGCACTTTGTGTGATTCACAAATTGTTGTTCTAAGTCTGAGTGTTCTTTGTGTCCATTTAATGTATGATTGTAAAGTCCCCGCGATGCAGGATATATATTTCTAATGCAGAAGTTGTCATTTTAAAGAAGAAAAAAATGTTTAGTGATAATCTTATACCAATATGTAATCTCGTAATATACAACAAGTTACTAATTAACATAAAAAAGCAAAACTGTGGACTTTGTTAAATGTATACTTGAATTGTTCAGTTCATATACACAGTGTTACTTAAATCTAACAATATCTCAAATGCCAATAGCATCATGCCTTTTAGGCCACAGAGAGCACCAAAGTTATGAGCACTCGGAAACGTAGCCCTTCTGACACAATTACCTAAATTGTTTAAAATCAATTTTTTCTACACTTCAAAGTAGATTACTATACAATATTTAAATCTATAGAAATAAATTAAATTGAAGTGTCTGTTTGTAATATTAAAATAACCGCTTTTTACAAAATGCAAATGTTGCCTGTAAGAGACTGCCTTCGGGAGATAAGGCCGCCAATTGTACCTCTTTAGCTTTAAGTTACCTTTGTGAGTTATCTGGAGTACAATAAAGCGATTATTATTATGTATGTATACACGGTATCATCAACAAGTACGTATTTTTCAGCCGAATGGATGTACGAAACAACATGTTGATATTCCATCAAATCGAAGTTGAGGATGCCGGAAAGTACCAGTGTACGGCCAGGAGTCGACACGCTAACGCCACAGCCATTGCCGAAGTCGTCGTCAGTGGTATGTAACTCTAAATTAACTTATTTGGCATGTAAGTACATGAGAACGATAAAAGCACAACAACAATCTAGAAATATATTGTCTAAATTGATAGAACATTCAGGCGACCGATATTTTTAAAGCGTTTGTTAATTTAAAATTAGTGAACAACATCATATGTATGTAAAAACTATTGTGAGCCTAGTGACGTCATCAACGAAGATAGTACACATGAATGTTGACAAAAAAAAAGTAATTATGTCCTTTCTCTTTCAAAGATTGACATGACATAATTTTTATGCACTACCAAAAAAATTTTAATAAATTAATAATATCACTCACAAGATCCACAAAGTGTTAATAAATATTAATCTTTTTTATAAGTTTGATTGTATGTCAGTGTCATTTTAAACTTACGTAGGCGACTTTCTATCACTTTTGACAGTGTGTATCACAATTTCACTGAATGTACAGGTCGCACTGAATGTTAAGCCACCTGTTACTTTTATTTGCGTACTGATTCCGATTGGTACCACCGTTGATATCAATGCTTCATTAACATTTTAATTTCAAATTTTTCACCACCAACCCTGTGTGCATTTTACTCCATTTTAAACACTAGGAACCGAGTATTAAAATAGATACTCGTATTACATTAAAATATATATTCATTTAATAAATCTGTTACAATTTTAGAAATTATGCTAAAATAATTCATATTTGTTTTGATACCCACAACATACCGATGTATGGATTCAACCTTCCCGTATCTCGTATCGTATCTATCTCGTAAAATTTAATTATTTCCTGTTACTTCTAACCACGGTGCTTTAATACTTTCTATAGTTCTCGTGTTCTTGTTAATATAGTAAAGGAAACAATTACAATGAACATTTATAGATTCCATACCCATTAATAAATCCTTCGTACTAAATTAATCACATATTAAAGTCTCGGTTCAGTTCTCAAAACAATTTTTTTATCACAAAATCTAATAGTATAAAAATGAAGTATATGTACACGGGGAGATGTAGCCGCTCCTGGGTTCATTTGATGCATGTTACATAACGTTCATTGAAGATTCGGATCGTTCGTGGGTCTCCCACGATAATGAGCAGTGGGCACGGGCTGGCTCGGCCGTGCGCCTCCAATGCAACGTGTCGCGGCCGAACACAAACATCATCTGGACTAAGGACAATAAAGCCCTGCCAAGATCTGTCATCCGCAAGAGTGACGGATCACTCTACATTAGACTCACACAAAAGTCCGACACGGGACGATACGTGTGCAGCATACAAGACCAACAAGGAAGAACGATCACTAGCAAATACATCGATCTCCACATCCAGGGTCAGTTCATAGACGATTAGCGAGCTTTAATCTTACAGTGGTAGTAGCGTAATGACTTATATGCTTCGCCATATTTATAACCCTAGCATGCTTACCCTCCTTTAGTGTTCCTAAATATTTACCAACTTTTTCTTGTCAATGTTTTATTATTATTTTTTTAAATTATAGAAAGTTATTATGTCATTAAAGCTGTCATTTTTCGCTCGCAAAGGTTATGAATGCTTGGAAACGGAGTTTCGTTGTTATGACTACAGTGGTTGTGTAGACGAACACTTACTCTGCGATGGACGCAAACACTGTCAAGATAATAGTGATGAGGAGAACTGCCTGTGGCGAGATAAGCGTTTCTCGGACATGCTCAAGGAGCCTCTAAGACACCATGGTAAAGTTGGTGCGGGTGTGGTGGGCCGTTGTCTGTCTTTGAGCTAGGGTGTTGTATTGTACCGTAACTAGTGGGCCCCTTGTATTCTGCCATGGGACGTGCGTATCCTCCTGGTTTAAATGCATCATTGTATGCTGTACGTAGTGTTACATATGGTTCGATATACGTCGTATGTTTCTCTGTTTCGTTAGTGACGTCTGTTCTAACAAACGTTTGTTTGAGGGTTACATTATTTACTAACAGGTTTGCTTATCCTTACTATTATACACACTTCATAGTTTTGAAATTCAAAACGGTAAGAAGGATTACAAGCTTATGTGAAGTAATAAAACGACGATTGAACTTGGGATTGTGCATGTTTTCTTTGAGTAACACATTCAGTATTGATTGAAGTTTTTGTATTAGAAATTATATTAAAATTTGTGTGTAAGTATGATGGGAATCAATGGCCTGAACAAGTTGTAAAATACTGTTCGGCAATGTGCGTGTTGAGTTTGGCTAAAATTGTCGTAACGTTCTAGGTCCGCAAGTATCCGAGTTCGAGAAACTAGTGTACATTGAACAGCCTCCGAGGGCCTTCAGAGTCGGAGACAATGTGAACGTGCGTTGTGTGCTCAGGAATAGACTTGCCGACGTGCAAGTGCAGTGGTTCAGGCCTGGCACTAATGAATTTGTAGCTTCGGTGGTGAGTTTAATATACTAAATCATTTTATTTAGTACTAGCTTTCACCCGCGGCTTTTATCGGTCGATCGGTTAAGTAGATTTCGCGTGAAAGCGTAACAAATGAACTTACATTCACATTTATAATAATTAGGATTAGAATTCTTTACAATGAAATGGGTCTTATTTATCGTCTTTTGTGACTTAACAGTCAGATCACAAGCTACTAAACCAGCAACACATTTCTTTGTATGAGCTTCAAATAAAATTAGTTTAATTTATTCTTTAGCCTTATGGCGATGGTGCCATGCTGTCCATTCAAGGAGTGACAGACGCTGATGCTGGCATATACCGGTGTGTTGCTCGAGAGCCTCTAGGCCGTGATTCCTTTGACGACTTTGAACTAAGGGTTGAATCTGGTAAGTATATATTAAATTAGAAAATCTTATTAATTGTTTTATATATTAAGACGTAAAGAACAATTTTGTACTTCATTTTACAAAAAAATATTAAGAAGAATGAAATTAGGCCACTGTTAAAGTATATGTGGAGGTAGAGTATAGAAGGCTAATAAAACAATATTTAAATTATTTATGGTTAAATTTGGTTTGAAGCGTATGTCCCGCGGCTTTACCTGGGGTTACTGCTGTACCGCAGGAAACGCCGCAGGGTTTAGCTAGTAATTGAATAAAATGGAATTCTTAAGACAATCTTCTTGCATTTATTTTGCATAGGAGCAAACTATCAGACTATGTCATGACAACTTGGTTAATGTTGATGATTCTCAACAGGTAACCCCAATTACCCTGGTGATGGAAGCAGTGTGCATGTAGCAGAGTACACAGCTCATCTTCGTGACTCCGTGGATCTTCCCTGCCAACATGACCTGGAACTACCAGTCAATATCGAGTGGAGGAGGGAATACTCACCATTGCCGCCAGAAGTCAGGTCTAACCAGGTAAGATAGATGATTAAATTTATTACAACGTTTATGATTTATTTTTTCTATTGTATAGGACTGACTCGTCGGTCTAGACGATAGCGTAAGCGACTGCCTATCAAAAGGTCTCGCGTTCGATTCCCGGATCGGACTGCTGTTGGGATTTTCTTATAAGACATTCTTAATAGCAGCCCGGAGTCTGAAAGATGACAGTATTTCCCGACCATGCCTCATAGAGCACATTAAGCTGTCGGTCCCGGTTGTCATGAACATCTAAGGCAATCATAACTGGGAAGTCAGTGCCCTCAAATATTCTGTCAAGTAGTTCCACCTTCGAATTCAGTTCATCCTGGGGTTTCGGAGGTCCGATGCCAGTTACTCCGTGGAAAAACTGACATTCAGTTAAAACCAGTTGAACCACTAACTGACCCCAAATAATCTTGGTAATTATAAAGGCTATGAAGATGACGATTAATAGGTAATATCAATTTTCCAAAGGTGTGTCAGGACCGTAGTGTGTAGATTATTTGTCTCTGCTTGTCCCTCTGGGAAATAAGCGTGACTTTATGTTATGTAAATTTGATTAACTACCCTCTTTTTTGTGGGTTCCGTCTCTTTTGACCCTGGGTAATGTCGAGTTCGGAGAAGCTAAATATCACACGTTGTCTCGGGTACCAGAAGCCAGTGAATCAGTTGTACCCTAGGAAGGAAATCACTGGTACCTCGACGCCCCTCGACTTGTAGATGATCCACACTCCCCACTATCAATTCATTATATTGCAATTATGTAAATTTCGAGATGTAAACATTATATATATATAAACTAGCTGATCCACGCAACCTTGTTTGCGTCTTCTATTGCCCGTAACGTGAAAATTTTCCCCCGTTTTTTAAACATTCTTCATTGGTGCTCCGCTCCTATTAGTATTAGCGTGATAATATATAGCCTATAGCCTTCCTCGATTAATGGAATATCCAACACTGAAAGAGTTTTATAAATCGAAACAACAGTTTCTGATATTAGCTCGTTCAAACAAACAAACAAACAAACAAAGTATTCAGCTTTATAATATTAGTATAGATTTACCTTAACGCGGAATGACCACATCAGTTCACACCTTACATCCTTGCAGAAAGTTGATCTATTAAATCATTATATTATAATGCGTGATATATTATAATGCGTGTCTAAAATTTCATGATATCCAGTTAAGTAATCTACTTCAAGAAATCATTTTGAAAGGAATTGGTAGAGTTCTTATACAGTTGACCATAACTTTCTCACAAAACCTCTAAACAGTTAATTTGAAAGATGTGTGTAATATTCTTAATGCATACATTTGTGAAAAGAGAATAAAGATTATTAATATTGTTTTAGACTGCCTCGGTGGCGTAGTGGTAGTGAATGCGACTGCTATGCTTAAGGTCTCGGGTTCAAATCCTGGGTCGGACCAAGTGTTTCAAAGTTTGGGTGATTTCTATCTATAATATGTATGTATTTACAAAAAAAAAGTATATATATGTCTAGTAGGTACCCATAACACAAGCTCTGCTTAGCTTGGGAATAGATGGCGTTGTGTATTAGATGTTCGAAATATTTATTATTACTATTTTTTTTTCGTAGCCAAACCTGCATTTAGAATCGGTGACGGAAGCCCACGCTGGGACATACATATGCCGCGTGAGCAACAATCACGTCACAGCAGAAGCTAGGGCAATATTCACTGTCAAGGGAATCGTTCCTATGTTTAATGGCGAGAGTTACATAGCCCTGCCTTCACTCAAGGAGGCATACACCAAGTTTGATATCGTAATATCCTTCAAACCAAACGGTAAGCTATATGACTAGTGATAAAAGTGACTGTATCTTTAGTATTCTTTTGCCAACTTTCGATAAGGAAGTTCGTAATCATAAACTCCTCTCTCAACTTCAGTCTGAAGCTCCAACACTACTAAATACAAAGTAAGTTTAGTCTTAGTTAAAACAAGCTTATAGTTGAATTCAATTACTGTATTGAGTAAATAAACAAAATAAGAAAGAACCACCTTTATTCCTTCCTTGTGATTTTGAGTTCTAATACTTGGCGTCTTCGACATTTAAATTTTAACCAATATTTTAACAAAGTCAATATTACGATTTGTATACGATCTTGAATCCGATAAATGCATTATTCCACAGACGAAAACGGCTTACTCCTGTACAACAGCCAAGACGATGCTGCCAATGGTGATTACATCGCTTTACAACTCAAAGATGGAGTAGCCGAGTTTATTCTCAACACTGGAAACGAACCGGTCAAGAAGGTCACATCTGATCGCCCTCTACAACTTAACACTTGGCACACAATCAGACTTAAACGCACCGCTTCTGAAGGTATGTCCCACCACTTTCTATCATTTCAGGAAATTTGTAAACTAAGTCATCAACAGTTGGTGGAAATATGCCAAGGAAGTTTTTTTTTTTTTTGAATAGGGGGCAAACGAGCAGACGCATCACCTGATGATAAGCGATTACCGCCGCCCATGGACACCCGCAACACCAAAAGCGTCACAAGTGCGTTGCCGACCTTTGGGGGATGGGGAGAGGGAATGGAGGGAGGGGTTGGGGTATGGGCCTCCGGTATCCTCACTCACTCGGTGAAACACAGCGCAAGCGCTATTTCAGACCGGTTTTCTCCGGTCGAGCCGGCTCATTCATGCCGAAGCGTGGCTCTCCCACGGAAATTGTAGTATTGACTTACAATACCACGCTGGTCAAATGAGTTGGTATAGGATTAATTTCAAGTTTTCCTTCTCTTTGCAGTGATGATGTCCTGCTTATTTTGCTTCCTCAGTCGTCTCTGTCGATACCCGTGGGATGAATAGGAGTGGTGACTATTCGTATTTTAAATCCGTCACCACACTAGTTAGAGTTAAAATCCGTCGTCACACAGACTAACTAGTGTCATAAAACAATAGCAGTAAATACAAGCGTTTGGCATATTTTGCATTACCTGCTATATGCTATATTTTTATTATTTACGTGTCAGATTTATTACTAACTAGCTGAACCCCGCGGTGCTACCCGCGGTACGATGATAACTGCGGGCAACGCCGCGAGGCGAAGCTATATCTTTATAAATAGTAGCCTATGTGTTATTCTGATGTATAAGCTATATTGTGGTAAAGTTTCATTCAAATCCATTCAGTAGTTTTTACGTGAAAGAGTAACAAACATCCATACATACATACATCCATACTTACAAACTTTCGCCTTTATAATAGTAGTAGGATTAGCTGACCCACGCAACCTCGTGCTGACCCTCGCAATCTCGTTTACGTCTCCTATTGCTCGTAGCGTAATAACTTTCCCTCGTTTTTGTAACATTCTTCATTGATGATCCGCTCGAAAAACATTTTTTTACATACATTTATTCACCTTTTGAAACTTCCCTGGACTACGACGAATATTTTGAAATTAAAATCGGCTAAATAGGCCGAGTCGTTTTCGAGTTTTAGCGAAACTAACGGACAGCAATGCATTTTTACATATATATAGAAGATGAAGTGCATTAAATTACAAACGTGATAATTTACACTTAAAATATACGCTGTGAGTTCTAAAATGACACTTAAGACAACTGTCATAGAGATCAAGATATATTATATGGACTGTTATATGTATTTTTAAATATACTTTACATTTAGAATTCAGACTTGCAACAGTAACTACACTAAACTTGTTATCTTAATCTTAATATATATAAATCTCGTGTCACAATGTTTGTCATCAATGGACTCCTAAACCACTTAACCGATTATAATAAAATTCGCACACCATGTGCAGTTCGATCCAACTTGAGAGATAGGATAGTTTAAATCTCAAATTATAGTCGCAATTTTAATTTATTGCTAATTATTTGTCTGTAATTATTTGACAGTCACAATTATCTGTTAACTCCAAATGATTCTAACAGATGTCGATACCTTTCGACTGGGTTGAGTAAGTAATCAATAGATGGCGCTGCTATGGTAAATCTATAGGCTATATTTTATTTTGGAAAAAAATAGGGTTCCGTAAGATATTGGGGTTATTCGGACACAAGGTGTAAAAAATCAACCCTATACGGGGGAAAATTTTTCGCTACGGGCAATAAAAGACGCAAACGAGGTTGCGTCGGTCAGCTAGTTAGTAAATAGATTTAGACTAACCTGGCATGTTTTATTTCAGTTATTATGGATGTAGACAACAGTGGTCCGTTCATCGCTGAATTGACTCAATGGGCGCTGTTAGAACTAGAAAACCAACCTCTGTACATTGGTGGAGTACGTGACTACGATAATTTACCTGTAGACCTCGCCGGCGCTTCTGGGTATGTATTTTTTTTATGGAATAGTGGCAAACGAGCAGACGTATCGCCTGAAGGTAAGCGATTACCGTCGCCCATGGGCCTCCGGTATCCTCACTCACTTGGTAAAACACAGCGCAGGCGCTGTTTCGCACCGGTTTTCTGTGAGGTCGTGGTATCACTCCGGTCGAGCCGGCCCATGCATGCCTAAGCGTGACTCGCCCACGGTAGACAAGTATACAAAACGACGAGCATTTAGATACAGTTGCAAAAGCAACCGTATGTCTATTTATATTAAGCTGACTATTCAAATGTAGGTTTAGGTTAGGTAATGATATTGATAATAATAAATATTTTGGACATCTGACACACATATGTAAGCTAGATTGACTGACAGGAAGATCCTAAGCTCCACTTTCCATTTAGTTAAATATTACTCTATGGCTGAACTTAGCTAAATTTAGTAACATACCAACTGAAACTGAACACATAAGTAAATAATCCCCCAAATATTATATTTTCAATTTTGGTTGCAGTTTTATCGGTTGCGTAAGCATGTTGGTACTGGGTACAAAAGAGAAGGACATAATGTTAGACAACATTAGTCAGTACGGAATCACTGAATGCAACACGTGTTCACCAAACCTGTGTCGCAATAATGGATTCTGTCAGGCAAGTATAACTATAATACTATTGTAATCTATATAAATATATAAAATAAAAGTGTGTTAGTAATTTAAAATTAACAGCATTTCACTAAATGCTTATGGAACGGGTATATGTATACGGTACTTACATCAAAAAGTATTTTTGAATTTTGGGCTACCGGTTTATCTGTTTGTTACGACTAATCTCTAGAATGGTTAGACCGATTTTGACTTTCAAAAAAAATAGGGTTGTAAAAAAGAAAGTAAATCAAATGAAATAGAAAACAATGTTAAAAAACTACAAAAACCGCAGACAATACTGGGGTGGTGCAATTAGTATATGTATTTAAATATTAACCCAAATGCAATTAAATTGACTAGAGATATATTCATCACTGTATTGTCTCTCTTTAGTAAGGAATATCTGACTTATTCTCTGTTAACATTTGAGATAAGCTGCCGAGTTATTGAACGATCGCGATGCTTTAGCAATTAAAGATATTACAAGTAAAAAAGTATAAGGTCGTAACTCATATATTCAAAACGTATTTAGCAATAGTATGAATGATACATAATCGTAATGTTTGTACAGGAGGCTCGCAACGAACGTGGATTCACGTGTATCTGTGCCACGGGTTTCGCGGGACAGATCTGTGACCGCACAGGTAATGCCTGCAGGCCTAGACTCTGTGGACCCGGCAAGTGTACAGACACTGCCACTGGATACAAGTGCGCTTGTCCCGTTACGCACACCGGAGCAAAGTGAGTCATCTTACCTATGTTGTGCGAATTTTTGTACACTTTTAGGGCGACTAGAGTATCCAGATTTTCGTACCTATAGCGCAGTGTACGGTGGATATGGAATAAAGTATTTGAAAGTCTTACTAAAATTCAGAATCCTTAGGCCTTCGAATTAGCAGACCTCTGCTTACTCCTAGTTCTTCTGGCAGTATGTTCGTACTGTCTATTGTTTGTTAAATTAGTGCTTAAAATCGTTTCAGAATCATGTCATAATGTGATCAATATGCATAAGTGATACTGTAGTGATTTAGCTGAACTGATTACTGTGGGTTCGAATTTAATATGCAACAAAACTTTACGTGATTCACGAATTGTTGTTCTAAATTTGGGTGGTTCTTATGTCGGGGGACTTTACAAAATAAGTATTTTAAATAGCCTCGCAACACAATATATTACAAGTGGGCAATAAAAGTGGATAAAAGTTGTTAAGCAAAAAAATAATTTGTTCCTATAATCACTTATAAATATTTATTCGTTACAGCTGTGAATCAAAACAATCAATTGAATACCCAGCCTTTACTGGTAGTGCATACCTCGCGATCAAGCAACCTGGCCCGACCCGCACTCTGAAGATGTCCATGAACATCAAAGCCGCTTCACCAGTCACTGATGGTATAATCATGTACTGCGCTGAGTCACCTCGAGGATACGGAGGCTTCACTTCACTGGCTGTACATAATGGAAAACTTGAGTTCCGTTTCGACCTCGGCAAAGGTACTTTGACACACTATTTCTAGTATTAATAAAAGACGTTAATAATTAAAAAAAAAAACGACTAAGTACTGGACCAAATAAGACCAAAATAGAACCACGCGTAATACACCAGCTTTCAAATAAAAAAAGAATCATCAATTTTGGTTCACCCAGTCGAAAGTTCTGAGGTAACAAACATAAATAAAAAACAGTCGAATTGATAACCACCTCCTGTCTAGTCTAATGATTAAATATGAGTAATTATTGGCATATTCCTAGACTGATTTTGATAGATTATAATCATATTTATAACTGTACAGTTGCAGATATTTATAATTTTTATTTTACTGTTATAACTAACCCTGTTTATTAGCAGTTTGGTTAGTACCTACAGGCTACTTTGAGATCAGATAGCCGTGTGTGAAACGCGTGAGGATATTATTAAAAGAAAATTATGTCAATAGTTACGTTTGTGTTGTTACAGGAAGCCCACCAGTTATACTAACGAACAACAAGACACTTTCCGACAACGCTTGGACCAATGTGCATATCTCTAGAATCGGTTCAGTGGTATCACTCAAAATAGATTCCATACACTCATACGAACAAAACCTACCTTCACCGTACAATCAGATGGTGAGTAACTAAAATTTACAATAAATATATAGATCATTTTGGCGTACTAAACCACGCTGGTCCCAACACTCTTTTGCTTCATCCACATTCATCAACCATTGTATGCTCGTCGATTTGTAAGACTTTTCACATGAACCTCATTCAGAATATCACCTATTTGCATCGTAAATATTCGGCATGGATGGCAATTTATCTATCTTCTCGACGTGGCCTAGTTCGATGCTTGGCCACGCTGGACTTTTTAATAATTGCCATTACATCTTTTTTCAGTCCGCAATATTTTCTTTTCACATTCGCTGAAAGTCTTCCTTTTGATGGCAGTGATATTATGCGTGGTTTGCATCCTTATATCTCTTATGACATGGGCATTGTAATTCTAAAAGCTACATGAAATTATGAACCTTATAGCTACAAAGTAAATGTCGTCTTTTCATTGTACGGATAGATGCAATAACAGTTACAAACAATGATGCGTAACTAGAACATTTGCTATGAATAAAGTAACTCACGACGCTTTATTATGTTCATGAAATATCTAGTATTTCGCATCTACTCGATAGTACCGTTGACCCCGTGCGGTATTGCGATTGACCGTATGGAAATATTCACCAATCACAACGCAGGACGCATTTGTAGTCGAAAGTCAACGAGCAGTAAAGTTACACTAGGTCCTCTGTATTTAGTAGCAAGTAACTTTATTTGATAACAGTTACATTTTAAAAAAACAAATTAAATGACCTTTGAGCGACTGCTAATATAAAGACGTGATAATCACAGGACTTGTCCATGGAGACACCAATCTTTGTGGGAGGAGTGGACGACTCTATCACTTTGAACAAGAATGTTGGCGTTTCTGGAGGGTTCAATGGATGCATCAAAGATGTAAGTAAAGCGATTGAATTTCCACATTTAAATTTCAATTCCATGAATTCTAATAATCCCATGAATTAAAAAAAAATATAATTAACTGAAAAATTGGTGGATAAATGTAATAAATGTTGATAATGACGATCAGCCTACTGCAGTCTATTACTGGACACAGGCTTCTGCCATTACATAACGATATAGGTACACAATAGCCTTCTTTTGCCTTGTAGGAATATCCATATTTCTACAAAAATAAAGGTTCTATCATATTAAATAAAGTTGTTTATTGTATGTCTTTGCCTTTCAAAAATAAATGTCTCACCAGACAATTCCAGATTCAAACGTCTCTATTATATTTTCGTCCACAGTTTGCTATTAGCGGCCAAGCTGTAGATATTGTGAATCAAACCATTAAGTCCGCAAACGTTCAAGAGTGCGTCACTTATGTTCGTGGAGACATACCCGAGGTAAGTTGGTTACGTTATTGTTTTGCCTCCAAACGGCTAATCATATAATTTACGGACAGACTTACAGTGAGTTAGCATTAATCAATAAATCAATACTACTTACAAGAGCCCTTCGATTGAACATAGACGAAATCGAATCCACTAAAGCATAAATTAATTAAATATAAAATACATTAAATTAGTATTACCATTTATTTGCAAGGCGCTATTTAAAATTTTATTTATGTTTTATGAATGACTGTAATAATAAATGAAAAAACCATTAGAATTAAATCTAATTTGAATCACAGAAGACCAATCTAAAATGACAGCATTTGCCATGTCGTGTTTATTTGGTGAATGCGAAACTAGAGGTCCAATAATAAAGAAGAATGTTAATGGTCGCCATAGTGTGGGTGACCACGCTTCAATGTTGCATTGTCTGTACTCTTGGATTTTGTACACACACAGGCAGAGTAGAACCACTTGATGTTTTTAACTCAGATCCAACGTTCCACAGACCAATAAAATTATAGATGTAAAATGGTAGATAATAGTTCAATTTGATTTCTAGGATGAAAAGCTCGTTCAATGCCAATGTCGCAACGGAGGCCGTTGCTTCTCTGAAACCGAACCAACCGTTTGCTCCTGCACACCTGGTTTCACGGGTCAACTCTGCGAAGACCGAGTCCCATCATCTATGAGGGAAAGACGTCCGATCAACCCATGCAGCACGAACCCTTGCCAGAATGGGGGCACCTGCCGACCAGACCTCTCCGCCAGAATGAACTACACCTGCGACTGCCAACTTGGTCATGCTGGATCTAACTGCCACATTGGTAAGTTTATAAGAACATAACAAATCTCTATTTTTTAATAATTGGACATTTCCTTATTCCATATTGAAGTAATAATAATAATAATAAACTTTATTTTTATAATAAACCTAATACAATATTGGAGAGAATTTTATTAATTTAAATTTAAATTTTCAAGTGTTTCTTTATGAATAAACAGTTATGGCTTACAAAGTTAAATATTATTTAAAAAAACTACATACAAAGTTATAAAGTTCCGGTAAGTGTCAAGATATAAAAGTTCATACAACGACAGGTTAAATTGTGCTGTAGATTTATTTCTTTACGAAATAAAACTCGTGTTATTCAAGAATAGAACGGTATTACTTTATAGAACATATTCAATAAAAAACTGTATAATTTGACTACTTTGGTAGAGTACGCGACTGCTGTTGTGTCCCGGGTTCGATACCCGAGTCGGACCAAATGTTTGATCTACAAATATTTGATTCAGACTTCGAGTTTTTTATGTAAAATATGAATCTATTTATATAAGTTTGGGACTAGATGGCGTTGTGTGTCATATGTTTAAGATATTATTATAATTATTAACTGTCCTTTGAAACTAATTAAATTAATGTCGTTTTTTCTTTTAACTAGTACTTAATCATTTACAAATGTGTCATTCCAGGGTTGAAACTTGATCAAGACGTGGGCTTCAGCGGCAATGGCTACTTGGTCCTCCCGCACTCTCAACTGAAGCATAACCAGTACATAGAACCGGCAATCATCGCCATGGCTATTCACACCACTCAAGACGGTATATTGCTGTACCAGGGAGAAGCCATACCCGATTATGGCGATTACATAATGCTCAGAAGTAAGTCTTGATACTATTTTCATGCTAGCTACCCACATTTAACAGCCTCGGTGGTGCAGTGGTAGCGTATGCGTCTGCTCAATCGGCCAAATGTTTGTATGATCTACAAACATTTGTTTCGGAAATTGGGTGTTTCTATCTTCCACTTTTTTTTTATTGAATTGTGGGCAAACGAGCAGACGTATCACCTGATGGTAAGCGATTACCGCCGCCCATGGACACTCGCAACACCAAAGGCGTCAAAAGTGCGTTGCCGACCTTTGGGGGATGGGATAGGGGATGGGGGAGGGGTTGGGGTATGGGCCTCCGGTATCCTCACTCACTCGGTGAAATACAGCGCAAACGCTATTTCACACCGTTTTTCTGTGAGGCCGTGGTATCACTCCGGTCGAGCCGACCCATTCATGCCGAAGCATAGCTCTCCCACGGTTAACTATATGTGTGATAAGCTGTAATTTGAAATTACAAACAGACACTTGAATGTTATTTATTTCTATAGATTTATATGGCCAATGTAAGCCGCCTTAATTAAAATCACTTCAGTAGTTGTAACGCTACAGTGGAACATACTGTGGGGAAAGGGGGGAAAGGAGTATCATGTCCCTCCAACACAAAGGGAGAATCCTCCGACCAAGCGAGGGGATCATGCCCGGCGGGCGGGACACCGCCCAACAGTTGATGTTAGGATGTTGTACATATGATAATCGGTGCGAGAACTTCTATTGCGCGATTCAGGATTGGTAGTTACTCCGTGTAGTGCGTTACTTCGTAGTTCAGTGAATCTTCGGTTGATGGCTCTGTAGTAGGTTACTCTTGTGTTGTATGTGGAAGTCGCCACAATACAAACAATATATAGACAAAATAGGATGCTAAAGTGAATGTATCGTTACAGTTGAAAGGGGTGTCGTTATCTTGGAGTGGGACAGAGGAAGTGGTCAAGCATCGATTGCTATCAACGAAGAAATTGTCACCGATGGAGAACGCCATCAGGTAATATTCTCAATTGTACAATACAAAGTTGTATACTAATCTAACCACCTTTGTAAGGAGATGAATGTTTTACGGGATAGGAGGCAAATTAGCAGACGGATCGTCTGGTGATAAGCGATTACCGCCGCCCATGGACACCCGCAACATCAGAGGCGTTACAAGTGCGGTGCCGGCTCTTTTCTTGAAGTTTTGGAGAATGATCTAGACATACCGCAAGCGACAGTTCATTCCACAGTTTTGTTTGTTGTGGGCTGCCAACCATCTAAATGATGGGGATGAAACTGCTGTCACGTATTTTGTGCAACAGTGGCCTGTTGAAGGCTGTTAATGTTATAAATATTGCAAAATTAAAATATATTTTACAGTCTAAAATTACGTACCTACAACAGAAGAAAATATTTCAGTAACATATTTGTTTTACAGATAATCGCGAAATTAATGGAAGACGGCAGTGCATCCTTATCCGTGGATAGTCATCAGAAAACCGGCAGCAGTACTGGATTGTCTAGCGTTTTGAACGTTGACTCCAATATATACATTGGTATGTATAGTTTAAATTAATTTTCTTGCTTTGAAAAAAAACTTCATTTTTCATCAAAGAGTATTTGTGCCCTTCGATATCGGAGTGCAAAAACAGTTTTTATCCGCTAGAGGTTAAAGTAAATTGAATTTAGAATATCGTGTGCACTAAGTTTGTGAATTCAAAACATCATTTTCTTCTATTCTATTTTTTCATTCTATTCATCTATTTACTTCTACCTCCATGGTGCCGAATTTATAATACAACCTTTTTTAATTTGTTAAAATCTCAGACTCGGAACCTTCTTGGTGTACTTTTTTTTATTTGCTTTGCCCGCGCTATTTTCTTTTTGTTTTTAGTCATTTTCTCGCTGACGTGGAATGAAAAGTTATGTGTGCAATGATTTTTTACCTCGTGTTCAAATGATTTTAAAATCGCCTTCGCTTGCTTGGTCATTAAAATTGAGCACGCGATTAAAAAGCAACTTAATTTTGAATTAATTACAAATAGAACTATTAAATATTTTTAGGAGACTTGAATCCCTTATATGTATGTTTTCTGTGTCTTCAGGTGGCTTACCAGAAAATATCAACCATCGTGGGTACCCTGGCTTCAATGGTTGCATTGAGCAGGTCGAACTGATGAACGCGAACCGCGGTCTCGATCTCGGGGGGGTGGCTGTCGCTGGCAGAAATGCTCAGCGCTGCAGGAAGTAAGTGTCCCCTAAACTTCTACTTAACTACCACTGCTTTAACCATAAAAAACTAACATATTTAATAATAATTATATTATAGATAAAAGAAGTCAAAAACTGTCGCCATCCTATATGATAAAGTATTAATAATAATAATATTCTGAGATATTATATACTAACTTATACGTGATATATACTATGATATCATTGGCAAACATCACCAAGGCTGCTATGGTGTGAGTCACCATGCTGCATTGTCGCACCACCACACATGGCAGGGCCAAACAGAAAAATGTAACTTTATTTGACCTCAATTTATGTCAAATTCATTTTATACTTGGCATACACTTCTTTTCCTTTATTTATTGATGAGGGCTTGGTCACGAAGTGATTATGTCACCTGGCCTTGAATTTCTCACGAAAGGAACTTATGATTTTATTTGTTATTGAAAATAGTTCGTTTTCTTTAATATCCAATTAGTGCCTGTTTACCAAACGTCAAGTAGATATGTCTGATTACAGTTGTATGAAAATAACTTCAACTTATGATGTCAGACAGACTAATTAAGATAAAATTGATTGTTATTTAAATATTATCCTTAGGTATATAACTAATACTAATAATTTTACTAACATTTCACGCTGCTTTGGATCATCAGTTCAATGTTCCCCGATTTAAACCCGTTCTTTGAAGATGTCGATGTATTCGAATCGCCACCGCCCGGCTTCTTCTTCAATACTAACCCACGACTAACCACCAACATTATGATAATCGTTCTACCGTCTTTGACTTGGCTTTTACATTTCCGTGTTGTACACGTGTATTATATTTACTAATAAAGGATGACCAGGTAAGAGGCTGTCCCCTAACTAAAAACATGTACTATCGACAAATTTAAATCATGACCCACATAAGTTAACTTTCTTACAAGACATTTAAATACAATTATGTCGAAATCCGCGTAAATACCGCATAGGTATTTTCATGGTAACGACCTTGTTATCTGACATTTAATTAGTTCCAAAGAATATGGATTTGAATTGTGATTATTACTGTCAGTCATTAATATCTCCGATCAGTATTGACGTAACTTCTTGATATTTAAACAGTCCTAAGTACAGTATGCACTGTAAAGAAATAAATAATTTGTTTCAAGTTTTTTGGCATTACCTACATGTTCTTAGTTATAGTATAATACCTATATAGAAGAACACAGGCGCTAGGACCGGAAGGTAGTAGCCATAGCATATTTTACTGATTCCAAAGATTCTATTGCGGGGCTTTCCCCGCAATAGAATCTTTAGACGTAGGGTCGGTTGTCGAACAGTGAACCAACCAGATACAGTGAACCACCGTCATATTTCTGAAATCGCGACGATTGTTACTTGCTCAATCATGTCAAAACATTTGCCATGTACCCACTTCCCCTCTTCCGTAGTAAGCCGACGACCACGACTTGAGCGAAACATGTGATGTGTGCTTGTTTGTTTTTCGCCGAAAAAACGTACTATTTCCAAGTAAGTATCTCGATTTTTGTATTTTTTGTTTTTAACTAAGAGAGTAAAAGTTGTGTGGTGCAAATATTGTTATAGCTTTGGAAATATCATAAGCATATTGCATTCTAAAAATTTCAAATAAGACTTATTAATTTTTAGCTTTAAAGTTGAAAAGTACCTGAATTGAACAGTGAACCAGGTCTGCATATTACACAGTGAACCGATTCACTGTGTACCTTACGATCCTGGTACACTGTTTCTTGAAGTGTTTTCTTTTTGTTTTAGGATGCCAAGGCAAAAAGATAAAGAGCGGAAGATAGGAAAACATAAAAAAATGACATGATGTCAACTTTACGTATGGTAGAAAATGGGAACTCTGTTAGAACGGCGGCAAATGCTTGTAATATTTCATACCATAGATTGCGTCGTTATGTAAAAAAGAAAATAACATGGAACAGTGAAATCACAAAATTTGCCTAATGCTGCTGTTTCAGCAATTTTTTTTTTTTTTTTTTTTAAAAGACAACTCCCACATTAGGAATAAACATCCTGTGTCGTGGGGGACTTTACAAACATACATGAAACGGACACAAAGAACATCCAGACTCGGGACAACAATTCGTGGATCACACAAAGTGTTGTAGGTACCGCGTGGGATTTGAACCCACGACACTTGGCGCAGTAGCAAGCGGCATGGCGACCGCTGACACCACTCGGCCAACCGTGCAGTCAAACTCGACTCGACTTCATGTAAAAGCAATAATCAAGAAATTCAAGATTCAACTTCTGTGACTGAAGTTTGACAAGACATGACGTTCAAATTTAAGTAACCTTCTAGATGCACTTTCTCGATCTGGGGTAACATCTATAACATCGTCTACGCAAACGTCTTATTAAATATTAATGCAATGTGAACTTGCCTTTGTTGAATATGGGATGATTAATTTTAAGTATTTTGATTTCATTATTTTAAGTGATAGGTAAATTAATGAAGACTGATAACTCTTGTTGGCAGAAATGTTTTATTTTTTTTCTTTTATTTTCTATGGTCAAATAAAAAGATGATTATTAAAGATTGTGTTTCTTTTCTACAAATAAGTGTCCCATCAATATAATTATATTGTGGTTCACTGTTGAAATAAGGGTGGTTCAGTGTAAACCATCCATAGTACACAGTGAGCCAAATTCATTTATTTTTTAAAACCTCTATACCGTCTTAATTAATTCTTTGATCTTTCTGTAGTCTATAACTAAGACACCTTATAAAATTACCTAAACGATGACACCTAAATCATGTTCTTATCTTTATTTTCTAACAAGATATATGACTTAGAAAAACAGCTGGTTCACTGTTCGACGACGCACCCTACACATTTTTGATTCACACTCAAAAACAATCGCCTGTCACTACGATCTCGCACATAACGATTAAAACAAAACAAAAAGAATTTCACGCACACATAAATACATTCTGCGTCATAACAGTGTAATGTGTAGGTTCATTTGGGCCTATAGTTTGACAGAGGGAAACGTCTGCGTATGACTACTCCCTACCGTGTTCTCTATGTGTACTTTCATATAATTCTGACTAACATCAACTTATATGTTCTGATTGGTATATTGTCTCGTTTAATTACAACTTGAAGTGAAAGTAAGTTTATTTAATAGTATCTTTGTTTAATTTGCTACCAAAATTAACTAGCACATTATGAAAAATCTTCATAAGGTTACGAAATAAGACGTGGGAGTGTAACATTGAGATGTACCGAGACGGTGTTACATAGAAAATATCAAAAGGGACAAATATATACTTGCATGTAACCCGATATTGATGGACAAAAGGGTTCTTAATATTTTTTGTTCGTTGAAATACCTTTACATAAAATGTCTCACGTCACAATAGCAAGTACAGCGTCCTTAGAAAAAAGATCAACAGATTTACGCGCCCATATAACATCTGTTAAGGCTTTGAATTGTGTATCTACGACCAAGGCAAGTAATCCACAAAGGAACAATCTAGGTGTAAAAATAACCACTGATAAAGAATAAAACGAAGATACCTGTCTAAGTTTAGTTTAGTGTGAATGTAAAAGACAAGAAATATTGTTAAATATAGGGGTCGAAAGTGTATCGGGAACTGTCGGTTTCATCGAAAATTTTATTCTTATTCGAGAGCTTAGCGTGAGTTCTTTTTTCATATCACGGTATTTGCGGTGTTGCGATAATGACCCGCACTACTTTCCACCCCTTAAAATGCTTAACTGGAGCAGACCCCATGCGTCACCTAGGATCTCCATATGAGTGAAAATTTTAGAGGATTATAGAGGGCTTCGTGCACCAATAACTGGTGACGCTATTGTACAGTGATCCAGTATATAAGATAAAAATCCACAAGGATAAATTCCGTGTGTGCCTTTAGAGAACTACGACCCAGGGTTCAGGTGACAGGACCCGCCTAGAGTGAGACACGTCAATGCACCGCAAATGCAACTCTGCAAAGAAAATTGCGACAAAATTAGTTATAAATTTATTTTTTTCTCAAATGCAAATAACACAACAAAATTCAGTGAGCCATTTTTTTTAATGAGTTAAATATACTCTACTATTATATTTATATATATTTTAACCAATTTCTTGACTGTGCTGGTCATCAGTTGGAGCACGGGACCGTATATAGTCCACGTGCTTCACCCAGGTGGAGAACCTAGATGAAGTACGTGTCTGTACCCCCGCTAAACACGTTTGTCGACGAGAGCTAGTTGAGATATGTACTTATCACCACCTACCAACACCTGGTCCTTCAGTTCATTATAGATATAAATTGTAAACTGTAAAATGATTACCTTCTAATATATATTTTGTTTGTTTCACAGAAATTAAGTATATAATGCCACTTACAACGTCAATTGCGCAAAACGAATGTACGACAACGCGAGAACATAAATTTATGACTTCGAAGCAAACTGATTTGACAATGCAATCAAATCAGTACGAAATAAGATTACAATTTGTTTCTTCAATAGATATAATAAAAGGGTTAATGTTGTACTAGTATTAAGGTACTTTCAACAACCAGACAATACGGTTAGTTTAGTGTATAGATAAATATTAATTCAATTGATACGAATGACCACCACGTGGAGGGCTCGTCTGACTGAGTCTCGAAAGCCACGTTGGATAACATTGTGTTTGGTGCCATAAGAAGAATATAAAAATGTAGTTAGGTATCTATTAACTAATAATATTAAGTATCCGGTCTTCTTTTCAGTTTGTTCGCAATGCATGTTCTGTAATCTCTCTAAATAATATCTATTGCTTATAAATCTTTGCCCAGTGATATGTAATTGTGCCAAACGTGATATAAATTTCCTTTTTGATTTCACTGCCATTTTTTATATATTTTATTGATATTTAATTTAGCCTTCGCTTTGTAAGCAACGAACATACTATTTTTTAAGTACGTATAATAAAATGGACAGTGTTTCCATATGAGAATCGAATACGATGGCATTTAACTTAATAATTATCGTTGGTGATTTTTTATTATATTGTTATATATGTGAATTATGAAATTATATGTGCATTAAATGTATCTGTTGTTAGCTTATAAATAATATGTGACATATTACTATGAACTGATATAATATTATGATTATGTAACTTTACAATCCTTGCACGTATACTGTAACTATGTAAACGAACCTGCCTATACTTATATTATGATATATCCATATATCACTGTTAAGTGAACAAATTCGACTAACATTAAGAAATGAAAATAAAATTACTATAAAATTAAATGTTGTTTCATTTGTTTCTACCTTTTTCTTAGCTATGATAAGGGCTTTTAAAAGATCTGTTACTAAAGGTAAATGTAAATCCATTATCAAGATTTACTTAGCAATACAAACTTACTTTTTATGTATTACGGGGCAAACGAGCAGACGTATGGGTATGGTAAGCGTACACAAGATAGACACCCGCAACACCAAAAGTGTCACAAGAGGTTGAGGTATGGGCCTCCGGTATCCTCATCCACTCGGTGATACACAGAGCAACCGCTATTTCACAACGGTTTTCTGTGACGCCGTGGTATCACTCCGGTCGAGCCGGCCCATTCATGTCGAAGCGTGGTTCTCCCACGGTAACCTAATGGCAATTTTACGAATCAATCTCAAACTAGACAGCCTGTACTGTGGTCACCAAACTACTAATAAACATACTTCATCACCAGCCTTTAACAGTCCACTGCTGGACATTGGCGTCTTCTTAGAAGTAAGGTTTTGAGTTACTATGCTATGCTGGCCAGATGGGTTCCATTAGGGTATGTTTTAAGTTTTTCTTCACTTTAGATGTGGGATGGATGAATGAAGCAAGAAATGAAGTTATAGATAATATTAACAGTGATTCGGAGACTTTCAAAAACTGGTCTGAGCGGTTCGGTGTAAGTATCAACCCCACGAAGTGTCAGATACTCATTGTCTATAACGGATTTATTATACCATTTAGTTCGTCTGTCAAAGATCTAGGATTATGGATTGATTCGAGCGTCACTTGGAAACCACAAATTGGGAACGTAAGCCAAAGGGTAATTGGAATACTTGCAATCATTATATCGGCTCAAGAACTTACTTCTACCTACCACCAAATTATTGCTCGTACAGGCTTTGATCTTCCCAATTATCGATCACTGTGATGTATGCTACCTCGATCTGAATGCAGATATACTCTACAAACTTGACCGACTTCTCTGGAGCTCCCACTTATCTTACTTCACAGCTTAAATTGCTATGTTCCAACTATGACAGAGATCTTCGCTCCACTAATAATCTTCTACTCTTATGTTCAACAGACACTTCTTCTCTTATCCATTCTGCTTTTGCTAGCCAGTTATTCAATGTTGGAATGCGCTCCCACTTGAGATCAGGTAATTAACAACCGTAGTACATTGCTCATGGTTGCCTGGAAGAAATTGCCTTTGGGTGATAAGGCCGCCAATTGTACCTCCTAGTTTTGTGTTACTTTTATAAGTACTCTGGTGTACAATAAAGAAATTATTATTATTATTACATTTACATAGGCTATATTGTATTTTGGAAAAAATAGGGTTCCGTAAGATATTTGGGTTTTTCGGACACAAGGTGTAAAACATCAACCAGAAAAGTTACTTATTTTGCGTACGCTGCCTAAGCTATAAAAGATAGAACTATAAAATGTTCTAATTAATCGTAGATCTTATAAATATCTACCAAAAAGTCCGCGACACACTATACCTATCTATGTCGAGTGAGGCACAACAACCATTTTTTTATTTAAAAATCTAGAATTTTTTTTGGACTACATTTAAACGCGTTTAATTCACTCATGCTATAAATCCTTATCAAAATAAATTACTTCATCACTAACTACAGTTTATGTAGATAATATTTGGTCTTTGAATGATAAAAATTGGACGTTTGGTTTTGAAGTTATGGCATAATTCAAATATGTTTTACGCATGGGCAACTTTACGTTGCCCTATCACGGGTCGGGGCTCTCGACCATCATTATATTTTGTTACCTGAAAATAATTTAACGTGAAATGTTGTTTATAGAGAAGCTCTACAATAATCGCTTTAGTTATCTATCCTAAAACAATGGGTTGCACTCGGGGACTGCCGGCAGAAGTGAAAACTTAGTATTAATTACATTTAAATATTTTCCTCATTAACAACTTTAACATCCACAGAAAGACAATCTGTGCAGCCTGCGGATACTGACTGCGACGTCGATGTTAGTTTCGGTGTCTGTGAATTGACCTGGGTCATTTTGCTGACCGTGTCTTGCCTGGGTAGGCTTTTTGCAGCGGAAACCGACATCCACGCGGGCGGAGCCGCGGGCGACTGCTAGTCTTATATATATAGTGTTCATAACTTCTATTCATAAGACCAGTGCACCTGCCACGTCCTTTACTAAACCATCCAAAGGTTGACAGGGAGAAAATGTCATTCGGCAGTCCGCCTCATTCAAATGTAATGCAGGATGTATTAATAAATAAATATATAAATGAATCGGGAAGGTGACACTCCATATACTCATCCTGTCACACCATTGATCATCAGAATATCAGATTTTTAAAATGAGTGGCCATGAGTTTCTTTGCTAGTATTCTTCTCATAAGGCCCTACGCACTTTAAAAACTGGAAGTTCTAGATCGACACCAGCTGTCAGTAGATTTTGGTGTTTTGACCATATTTATCTCGAAAATTCAGTGCATACTGCGGTGTCTGTTTGTGTCAATTAATGATTTTTAACCGTAGCTTCAATTTAACGTTCATAAATGTCAATTAGTGTCTTAAATAAATACCCAAATGATTTTTAATTTGAAATTAAACATCTATACCCATATTATAAATGCGAAGATATCTCTGTCTGTCTATCCTGCTTTCACGGCCAAACTGCTGCACCGATTTCAATGAGATTTGGCATAGAGATACTTTAATTCTTGAGGAAGGAAACAGGCTACTCTTTGCTGCGATAATTGAGCCGCTCGCAAAAGCTAATACTATACTATATATATATATAATAATATAAAATATATAATAATATACTAAACACTTTACCTTTTATTATTAAATTAATACAGAATAATAATGACTCTTGTACTCATTCGCATACTATATTACACACATTATTTCAAATGATCAGCTGAAAAAGTGCATTTTATAACCTCTAGTGTGTATGTAGGCAGAAATTTATATACTTCTATGGTTACATAGTAGGCGCAAGAATATTTGTCAAAGACGTAAACTTGTCAAACTTAGAAACCTAATTTTTTTATCCTATTATAGTCCTTAAAGTATAGCTCGACCTCTGTGTCATTTTTCATTAGTGTCAATTTATACCTTAGTAGGCACATTTTAGGTGTCTTATTATATTTATAATGTATCTATCATACCTTTAGAAGCAGTTCTTGTGTATACATACTCGTACACATGGGCGTACCCAGGTTCTGGGCCAGGGGGGACAAAACAATTTTTTTAAAGGAACCTCGTCAAATAATTGGATATAAAAAGGAATTTTTAATGAATTCTTTAATTATAGAATAGTTATTTAAAAAATCCACTCTAGCAAAGTACTCCTTCGTGTCATCAACATCAGAGTGCAGGCTTTTCTGGGTCCTGAAATAGCAAATGAGCAAGCGGCATTTGTCAGGGGTCGAGGAACAAGAGAGTAGATCCTAATTCTTCGACAATTGATCGAAAAGTCTAGAGAGTTTAACATTCCACTCTATATCTTGTCCGTCGACTTTCGCAAGGCCTTCGATACCGTGAAAGAGCATATTTTATGGGACGTGCTGATTCAAATGGGAGTGCTGCTACACCTGATTAGTCTCATATGCCGACTTTATGAAGACGGAACTATTCTCACTAAAGCTGGCGTTCGAGAGAGTTGCATGTTGTTTCATCTTCTGTTCAATATTTATACGTAGTATATTATGGGCATCAGTAAGTAAGGAAATACGACATGCTCCCGAGAATTTTATGTAGTGACTGAAATACCTTCAAAATCAATTGACATGTCAGCTGACCATAAAAGACTACATAAACCGGCTAAAAAGATTTGATATCTTAGGACTATAGACCCGTAAGTAGCTTAAAGCTACCATGCATGAGTAGTTCTTCTCGCTGGAGAGCACGCTCTGATTGTCCCTACACTCGAACATCACATTTGCTCCGTCCTAGACGTTTTTACGTTTCGTGTGCTTTTATCGACAGATGAAGAAAGTAGGAACGTTAACATCCAGGGGGAGGGGGCAGCTGCCCTTCCCTGTCCTACTCTGGGTACGCCCATGCTCGTACATATATATAGATATAATCTATATATCATAAACGGATCCAACGATTTACATGAAATTTAGTATGGCAGGGGGTTTCGGGGGCGATAAATCGATCTAGCTATGATTCGTACTTTCAGAATTTACAACAAAAGAAAACCAAGCTATTCTCGGCCATCCAGGTACTTGCATTTAATGAAAATATACCAATGTGATTTGTATAAATGACGTTGGTTCAAAGTTACTTAGTCAGATTCATAACCATCTGTAGCGTAGATCAAGCTATATTTTAAAGACGGAAATATTAGTGTTGTTTACGAGAAGTTGATAGATAATATCAATCAATACCATACATCCAAGACATATCGAAATAGATGAATTTCATAGAACAGTTAAATTGACTATATTATAGTTTACTCAATATATACCTATACACGGATGACTACATTCACAGCCACAGGCTTCCGGAATAATCACTACTTTGTTAGAGATATCGAAATCCAATATTGAAAGCTCAATGTGGTTGCGCTATACCTATCCTAATCTATTTCAATAACTTCAAACAGTAAAGATGCAGTAGTATTACAGTTGTCTATTCTAAAGATTAAAA
Source organism: Spilarctia lutea (assembly GCA_916048165.1). Lineage (NCBI taxonomy): Eukaryota > Metazoa > Arthropoda > Insecta > Lepidoptera > Erebidae > Spilarctia > Spilarctia lutea. The sequence goes on along the minus strand of OU696470.1, from coordinate 23,727,812 downwards.
GTAAATAAATAAATATGTATAAACATTATTCATAGATTTCAACGATCTCTCGAAGGAGAGGTGCAATCAGTCGTCAATCTATAATCACATGTGTTTAGTGATAGGAGATGTTAAAGAGCAGCAGGCCATTGCCTCATTGACCACTCAGAGTACGTGGATTCTTTTTAGCCTTTTAACCAAATTAACAAAAACAATTAAGCAATCCAGATACGAGTGGATTCGGGTGGAAAGGTAAAGTTAAAGTTACAAAAAAATAAAACGTTTATATTTTTATTTAATTAGCGAAATACTATGAGAAAATATTGGTGGTTTGAAATAATTGAAGTTTGAAGTAGACATATTAAGTAGTTCACCCGTTTGCATATCGCATATATCGCTCCAATTCACGCATCTTTTCTCAACGCTGTAGAATATATCGTTTGGTATGAAATCATCGTAAGCTTCTAATGAATTTAATAGATCTATTTTGTCAGTCACTTTTTCAATTGCATTAGTTTTTCTAGATATCAATGTGGAGCAGTGAGGGCATATTATTTCACTATGATCTTGCATCACCTCGTTTGCTTTTCGAGTGGTACTGGTGGTCTTAACTTTTTGATCTGTACAAATAATCAAAATATTAAATACAGAGTTACTCGTACCATATTTTAAAATAAATCTGATATTCACTAAAGTAATAATGAATCATGAAGCTAAAAGTATTTAGAACCAAAGAGCGTTTTTCTTGTTTAAAAAATGTAGATAATAGATCCAGTGATTTAATTTGGGCATACTAAGAGAGTACAAAAATACTTTTAAGGTAACTTATAGATGTGTAGATACTTTGTTCATTGAATTGAATGAAATCCTGAGTCGGACCAAGTGTTTGTGTTATCTACAAATATTTATTTCAAAGTTAGGTGTTTTCTATGTATAATATGTATGTATTTAGAAAAAAAAGTATATATGTATTCATATTAGTTGTCTAGTACCCAAAACACAAGCTCTGCTTAACTTGGAACTAGATGGCGTTGTGTGTTAGATGTCCGAAATATTTATTTATTATTTTATTGAATTACTTTGATAATACAATTGTTTGAGGACGTAAACAAGGCTAAGTTAAAAATATTGGTTGTCTTTGAAGTCGGTTAACGAACGATAGTTTAAAGTTCACATTAATCATTATTTAAAAAAAAACACATCAAGGGTTACTTAGAACATAATGTGAGATATAACGTCTCACACTTTCGTTTTAACAACCAATTAATGGATTTTCATTGTTTTTAAAAAATACAACGCTCACCTTAGCAATATATCCCAGAGCTATTCAAAAAAGTCAAACCAAGAGACTCGACTACACCTATTTCAAAAGGTGAGGAGAGGAGGTTCAGATTTCCTAAATTAAACATAAGGAACGTAACTTGTCTAGCGACTAGGCTTAGTAGACTAGACTAGTAAAACCTTGCTAAATGCTTGGTGGTGTACCACCAGTGTGTGATACTAGAGCGAATCGATGCGCACATATATATAAAATTCCTTGCTGTATTAGCTATGTTGGAAACCTCCTGATAGCGACGTAAATTGCAAATCTGATCTATCAAGGAATTCTCACTTTGTTTAGCTAGCTTTTCTTCTTCCTAGACTTTGGAATCTAGCCGATACTAATTCAACCGGTTTTATCTGAATATCAGTTTTTTCATTGAGCTACTGGCATCAGCAATGAGGGCGAGTTGAACTAGTTGCATATGTATGTTTTAGTTCATTGACTTCCCATTGAATCTATATAAGATGATCATGACAACCAGGACATGTGGCTTAACGTATTCTCCTAGTTACTAGCGTAAACCACAGCCAAATTCCACTCTTCACGCTGTTACTAGCTAACAGCTTCAAAAACACTTTGCCCTGAGCCGGGTATCGAGTTAGAGACATCTGGGTAAATAGTCACACGAACCGCTGTACCAACGAGGCAGTTAGCACATTTGCGGTTTTTACTATTTGACGTGCTCATGGTATGAAGCTACATGAACTTCACACCCCAATTTGTTGGGTTAACTCGAAAGACTGTGTCTCACCATTCGATTAGCAAGTTAGTTAATACTAATATATAATTTAATTGTTACAATAATGATGGTGAGGATGTTTTCCTAGTCAATTACGGCCACAGCAGCTGGACTCAACGGATACCGTTCAACTACATGGAAGATATTTAGGGCACAGTAGTTTTAGACATTTAAGTGAGTGTGCAAACACAGGTGTAGGTACTCTCTGTTTACTTCCTCTCATAATCTGTTAAATAAAAATTACAAACAGACATTTCAATTGTATTAAATTGTATAATTTTAACGAAGTTGAAGTACTGTATTCCGTGCTGCTATCCAATAGCTACTGCCCTTGTGGTTGAATACGAGCACGTGAAACCGCACAGTTTGATCGTCAATCATAGCAGACAGATTAACTCGAAATTAGTTCACACATCATATCTTGTCCTTGAAATATAACTTGATTTCTGTGACGTTTCATTAAGGGCCCCCGCAGACTGCAGACTTTTTATCGGCCGATAGTTTAGTCGGGTTGGGCTGAAAGTGCGCACACCGAGCCAACTAAACAGTTTGGTTGGTGAACAGGGCGCAGACTATCCAACAGCCGGCCGACTATTCTCGAACTAGTTTGTAACTGACTGTTGAAGCAGTCGCACAATGAGAATATTGTCCAGAAAAGTTATTGCTCTCATCATACTCCGGAGGAGGAAAATCAAGAAGAGATTCCGAGAGTATTGGGTGCATCCCATTCTCAGTGATAAATTAGTTAGTGGAAAATTTTACACTATGCATTCCAAATTACTTGATTACCCGAAAAAATTTTTCGCCTATTATCGAATGAGCATTACCAGCTTCAATGAACTTTTTATAAAGCGCAGGTCTTTTCTCGACTTCTTCAATCAACTTTTCGACGGAACTTTCTACAATCAACAATTGTGATTTGGGCGACGCCATATTCAAAATACACGCACATGACGCCAAATCACAGAGCGAACTGAACTATCGGCCGACTAAACAATCGTCATGTATGCGCAGGCGTGTATGCGCCAATACTGATTAAACAGTCGGCTGATAGTTGGCCGACAGATTAGTTTGAATGTAATCGGGTAGCCCATCAAACTTTTTTATCGGCCGATACTGAATCGCTGTAGTGTGCGCATATGCATTCCTCTCCATACTGATTAAGAAGCCGACCAAACTATCGGCCGATAAAAAGTCTGCAGTCTGCGGGGGCCCTTAAGAACTTACGAGGTGCAATTCAATTTTTATATTTATAGTGTGTTGTACTGCCTCGGTAGCCCAGGCGTATATGGCTGCTGTGCTTGAGGTCTCGGGTTTGATTTTCGAGTCGGATCAAATGTTTGTATGATCTGCAAATATTTGAATCAGAGTTTGGGTGTTTTCTATATATAATATGTATTTATCACAAAAAAGTATAAACGTATTAATATCACTTGCCTAGTACCAATGTGCTAGCACTGCTTAGTTTGGGAATAGATTGCGTTGTGTGTATACGAAAAAAAAATTGTGATAAAGCTGGCACGTAAGGAATGAAAATGTAGGTGATAATGGTTTATCGGTTTTGTTGCCCTCTTACACAGATCAATTTTATATGAAGCATTGTAGTAAATATACCGAAATAAAGGCATAGGACTTAGATATAGCAGAAATATTTCCAAAATGAGTATTTTATTTAGATATAAGTAGCAAACAAGACGAGTTATCAAATAGTAAGTGATAACAGCCGCTCATAGATTCTACATATCAAGTTTCACCAGCATGTTATCCTTTCAGACCTTCAAAGGGGGACCTCACATCAGAACAAACCAGATCAGAACATACACCTACCTTCATTTTAAATATCCTCAAATATGCATTCAACAAATATTACCTTTTACCGTAGTGACAGTTTCCTTGCCTTTGATGAAAGCGTTTTCTGTATGAGAAACGAATTATTAGATGTCATACACAACCCAATAAGTTTCCAACCCAAGTAAGGTGTACTTGCAGGATTTAGTAGTGTATTCTTATACTTACAGATAGACAAATGAAATATTTCGATGTAAGACATATTACTGTTATAAATACGAAAAAAGTAGGATTAATTTATAATAAAAATTTCACAGTCCACAGGGGTTTCAAGGGCGGTAAATCGAGCTAGTTAGGATTCAGTTTTAGAAAATTGACCAACACATTAAATACCGAGCAAAACACGGTCATTTAGGTACTTTCTTATGTATACATATTATAATCACACTAAACACATTTACAAAAAAAAAATTTTGCTTATCACAAAATATTTATTCTGGACGGGAGTCGACCCCACGACGCTTAGTAGTAAGAGTCACTTCAGCAGCAACAAATTCGTCATATAAACATCTAATTAGGTTATACGTATTTATTTTTTAGTAAATTTTTCACAGATTATTTTACAAGTCGGATGGTTTTTTTTAAGTTCGTGAGCGTTGAATAAATAAAAGCTATGCAAGTACATTATAGTGTTTGGTTTGCCCTTTTGAAGGAAGAACCATAGTTTTGAGTCGGCCTGTCTATACAGATGGCATACGATCTCGAGCCATAATGAGCTCGAGATCGTATGCCATCTGAGATAGCCGTGATTAACGGAGCGCGACACTACCGCCAGCAGTACAATTTACTTAACAACAATGGATGATTAAGTATTTCAAATCAGTTGAACAGTTTTACCTGTTGTGGGTCCAGTTGCACTGCTTTCAGTTTTATTCTTATCAGCATTACCTATTAAATAGTTAAGTTATTTCTCATTAATACCGGAGTGATACCTGCGACAAAACATGGTGTTTTCAAGTTAAATTTGATTTTGCTTCGAAAATTTAATCTTTTTACGTTTTGATACGCTTTTAACTACCTAAGTCTTACTTGATAAAGCCATACGACAGTTGCTACTTCACATATTACTATTCTGGTTTGTCTTGGAGATCCGGCTGAATAAAACGATATATGGTAACTGTCTTTTTTTTATCAAATAGTGTTTCAATTGCTGGTGAAATCCAGACAGTGAAAGTTTTGCTCCCGGTCTAAATTGAGTTTATTCATCAAGTGTATACTGCTCCAAATCTATGAATATGTAGAGATGCTAACTCATGAACCTCTTAAAAAATTTGGTATAACTATAATATAAATACTTCGGTTATTTATTGTAATATAGGATCGTAATTTAACTCACGTATCTTGATTATTGTATTATTTGAATCAGGCAAAGGTGTGGCGATATAATTTACAGCCATTTTCTTTTTATTTCGCGTGGCCTTCTTTTTGTTAAGTCCCCACAAGTTATCCCACCAGTCTTTTATTGTATTTCTTGTCTTTTTCACTTCTGTCACAAATACAGGTTTTTGTTCGTTTTTTATCAATTTATAAATATTTACTAATTTAGGCATCACTTTTGACTCGTTGTAAAGTGAAACAACCTTTACACGGTTTGCAAAGCTGTCCTTGATGCGGGAGTTTATGTCGTCTCTGATTGCAAGCTTCGCCATTGAGGGTACAGGCCCGTTAGCCACCATTATTTGTCCTTTAGTGTCTTTATAAAATAAAACTTTTGCCAAAACGTACGTGCTATTGGTTTCCACAATCGGAACTGATATAGCGGAAGATATGACAATAACCACTCCAACTAGTAGGAACCACATAGTCTGGTTTAAAAAGATATTCATACAGTTCACAAAATGCGATGATACAAAGAATTTAAAATTTATGTATCACAACAGTACTTGGCCAAATTGATCATATTATTTACTCTTCTCTATTGCTGTTGTCCTTGATTTATAGAAGAACAAATCGCGAAGGAGAATTGAGAAGTTACGTAACACATATCTCGTCTTCTCAACTTCACTATTTTCTAAGTTAGCATAGAACAATACAATGTTAGCTAGTCATGTACCTATAGCTTATAATTATCGTAAAAAGTTACACTTGTTTTCAACTTACTCCCATAAACTATGAGATATTGTGATTGAATTTGGTTTGTAACTAATTTCGCACATGACTTGCTAGCATACACGTGGTTGTGTTAATTAATATAAATCTGGTAGTTTTGCTGCGTTTCCCTGAATGTGTTTTGCAAAAGATTTCACTCAAGGCAAGTAAACTGCCATTAGCAACCATGAATAAAAAACTTTTGGAACGAAGTTCCTTATCGCGCGTTGTGAAAGGGGGCTAGACGGAAAAAATTCATACGAAAAAGTTGTCACGACACTTTTTGTTGTCACGACACTTTTTGCTATTTTAAATTATATTTGTTATTAGTTTATTTTTCATTGCTTGATTCACTATTTTGTTATGGGAACGAAGTCTTAATATTTTTTTATTAAGAAAATATTGTTTTGTTATTATTTTTTAAAGAATTGGTGAAAAACATTTTTCAATTTTATATATAGCGCCATCTTTAGAATAGAAACTGAACTTACATTTACGTGTTATAGTTGTCGTTGCCAGTAGTTTAATATTAATAATATAGATGTCGCTGTAAATTAATGATTTTTAAAATTATGTATATCAAATATAAATACAAAATATATCAATAAATAAGTTTAGCAGTGAACTGCGATAGGCTGGTAACGACACTTTTTGTTAAAGTAAGCTATTGTAAGCCGTGCGGCGTGTTGTCTGTTGTTTATGTTTGTTTGGCGTATGTTTCTCTGTCTGTCTGTCTGTCTCTCTCTCTGTCTCTATCTCTCTTATAGAAAGCAAGCCAGATATTTTCGTTTCGTCTTTCTATTTCGAACTTCGTTCCATCCGGGTGTCCCTTGACACCTCTCAAGTTTTTTTAAAACTTTTTTTTAAAAACTTTTTTTTAAGCATTAGGAATATACATCCTGTGTCGCGGGGACTTTACAAACATACATGAAACGTACACAAAGAACACCCAGACTCAGGACAACATTTTGTGGATCACACAAAGTGATGTCCCACGTGAGATTTAAACCCACGGCACTTGGCGCAGTAGCAAGCGGTGTAGTGACCGCTTAAACCACTAGACCAACCGTGCAGTCAAAAAGGTAAAGGTATGAAAAGGTTTTCTTCGGGTTGATTTGTTTCATAGTCATAGATTTATAAGATTGAATTCTAGAAAAAATAATAATAATATATATTAGCTGAGCACCACGGTGTTATCCGCAATACTACAACAACCGAAGATAACGCAGTTGGGCGAAGGGTAGTCTGAGAAAAAAATTCCAAAGTCTGGTCCCCGCGCTGTTTGGCACAGCGTGTGCATTGGCGCGGTTGCTGCCAAACATGAGGGGGCCTGATGACTCCTAAAGAGACTATATCGGGGGGTTGTGCGGTCCATAATAATAAATATTAATACTCGAGAAACCGATGATCAGAAATCTCAACTTCACCAGGTCCTCGTGAAGGAATGGAAGGAACGACCTGGGCGTTCTTTTGGTATTAAGATCCGTTATGGCGGCGTCGAGAGGCGTCACGGGACCTTCTCATACCGGATGACGCAAGTGATGACTGGAAAAGGATGTTTCGGAGATCACCTGTCTGATCCGCAAGGAGCAAACGCCTGAGGCACTCACCACCCCACTTAGAATAATATTAAAACCGAATTACAATAAATATAAATAATAAATATTTCACATCTAACATACAACGCCATCTAATCCCAAGCTAAGCAGAGCTTATGTTATGGATACTAGAGAACTGATTTAAATACCTTAACAGTTTTTTGTAAATACAAACTAATCATACAAAAAAAACACTCAAACTTCGAAACAAATATTTGTATGTACAAATATTCGTTCGATTCCCGGGTCGGTCATCAAATATTCGGTCCGACCCAGGAATCGAACCCAAACCTCAAGTACAGCAGTCGCATACGTTATATCTGCGTCACCGAGGCAGTTAACAATGGAAATGGTAACCAGTTCCTCGATAAATTATATTACTTCTAATTTATTGTGCAATTAGAATAGTAAAATTAGACTCTGAAATATACCTACATAAATCTAAACATATGGTCGGTGTGTTATAAATTATCGATAAAACAACGTTCACAACGGAAGATAAACAAATTAAAGCAAAATGTGTTTTGTAGTGATACTTATAAGATTAGAATTACCTAGTACAAATGAGTTTTTGTCAAGATGTATCTTGTCTTCACCAGTAGACATTCAATGATAAGAAAACAATGAAAAAAAAACAACAGTACATTACTTACATGTTAAAAAAAATTCATCAGTCCCTACCTGAGCTACTATTCATTGTGACAATTAAAGATCATGTTAACAAATAATGATGTGCTTACCTATAAAAAATAATTACACTAGGCTATAAGTTCATTGCATGTATTCCTAATGGTGAGCCAAATAAATAAAAAGCACGATTTACCGCTTTAACCAACATAGACGCTACGGAGCCTCTGATGAAAACTATTATTCTACAAAATTAAATGTACAATTATGCATAACTGTTATTATCTGTGTGTATTATCTGTATTTGTTGTGTTACATTGTTGCCCACAATGAATTCCGAAACTACCTAACCGATTTTCTTGTTTTTCAATGTTATTTAAGATAGAATAGTTAATATCACGCTTAGACCAATAAGAACCGAGCATGCATTATAATTTTTTACAAGATATATAATTCCTATTATCACATACAAATAATTTCTTTAGGGTCAAAATATGAACTTAATTGATGCAGTATTTTTTTAGTTTAGGCAGACTGGAAATATATTTATATATATATATATATATATAGGTAAAAATATGCAGAAGGAAAAATAAAACCAACAAACAGCAAAACGAACAAAGAAACAATTAACTTTTCAAGTCAACGAACCTTACATTAATGCAAGCACACTTCACATTCAAAATGTAAAGTCAAACGGCGTCAAAAGTGCACAAAAGAACGTGCAAAAAGAATTTAAAAAAATGATGACAGACTGAACTGAATACAGTTGTTGATTAAAAAATATATGTATAATTGTAGACATCTAAACAGAATAAAATTTATTGCTCCCTACTCTTTATAGTCGGTAGTTTAATAATGCCAAGTACTTGTGAACCTCTCGTATGCTCAGCCAAGGATATGGGTGTATTTTGAAAGTCCCGTCTCCTGCTTTTACACGAATCCATGCTCCAGCACTAACACGCATATTTTAATTAATTTTGGGTATTAATGAAACGAAAGTGAAACGAATAACACCGAATGGTTTTAAAACAATCACGGTTAGTACCTAAATGAAACATAAATATACATAAAAAAATATTACTGTTCTTTTTAGATTCGCCGTATCAGGGTAAAAATTATGTCCCTCCCTTTTAATCACACGAGGAACTACTACTCTAATCTCAGTCCCTTTTGCCATCTTAACATACCAGCACAAACTCAAACTTTTCCCACTCTTGTAAACCTCCTTCCTTTGTTCTATTTTTAAAATGATTACAATTGTTCTAAGAAGGGTTGGCGTAAAGCAAACGGCCGCCCAGCCAAAGCCATAACGAGCTCAAACATTTTACAATATTGACGTTCTCCTAGCCGATTACGGCCATGGCGGCCAGTCTCAACGGAGACCAGCCAACTACGCAGGAGATATTATAGTGCACAAGTGAGTGCGTAAACGCAGGTGCACTTTCTGTTCCCTGTCTCTCATAATCCTATGGGACGGTTAACTAACATGATCGGTGAGAGATCAGGCGAGCCGACAGCTTTACGTGGGTGAACCCTCGTAAAGCTGTCGGCTCTGTTGGGATGTCGGATCCCAACATCCCAACTGGGGATTCAAACCCGAGACCTCTTGATCGGTAGTCGCATACTTCAACCGCTAGACCAACGAAGCAGTAAATATTACACACTGCACCGACCTTAAACACCATTAGGGAAAGGTCACAGTACCAATGAATAACATATAAGGTGAACGGAAAGGTGCATCTAATTGATGTATCGATCGTGACATTTTAGAACTCATAAAATATTTCCATCCCTTTCAACTGGAAGGTTCTGTTAGTTTAATTTCAGTTGTAAAATTTTAATACCCCACTTTAAACACATTGGAATACAAGTTCTGTTTTTAAAATAGTGATTGTTAATTTAACAGTACCTAGGTATTTAAATAAATGTAGGCATATAGGGTACCTAAAAAGAGAAATTAGCAATATTTTATGGTGATAAATGATCGCTAATGTCGCGTGTTCCCGAATGGCGTACCGGCCAATCTTCCCACGCGCCCGCTAGTCGCTCAGCGTCCATTAAATTGAAACATACTATTGATGTCCCAGATTAAAAAAAGGTAGATAACGCACGTAGAATAGGAAAGTGAAACCATTTTTTAAATTTTATGTGAGCGACTGCACATTTGCCATTAAAAAAAAACTGACACTAAATTGCATTAAAATAGGTAATATGCTGTTTGTTTCTTCTACATTACAATGAGATTGCACATATTTAACACTAAAAGTACGTGACTAAACAAATAAAGTAATAGTTATGTCTCATTCTCTACTTCATTATTTGCTATGAATTTGCCTACAAATTATTTACCCACATTTCTTGGCTATTAGGAATACGAACTTCTGACAACACTTTCTCAGTACGTCTTTTGTATGTGTATTTACGTGTGAAATATATTCTTCCAGGCTTTTTGTTCATTTTTGTGAAGTTTTTACAACATTTATTTGCACAAGAAGACATTTTGTAGGTAAACTTACTGCATGACAATTTGTACGATACAAACGAAAAGTACCGTAGTTTGTTGCATGTGTGTGCGTTAACACGTGTGTTTATTGTGAAGTAGCTGAGTTTTTTGGCTTCAGTAAGAACAAAGGCCGTGCATTATCTACCCTTTTTATTTGATCTAAGGTTGAGGTTATAATTACAGAAGTAAGTATTGTCCTGTATTTTGTCATTATTCTAATAAGAATCTTTGTTAATTAAATTATAATGTTGTGTGACGATTGTCATTTGATATTTGTTTGTTTAACATCTTAGTAATAGTGTGATTTTCATTCGTGAATATGAAAACAAAAAATGCAGGACTGCAAACATATTTACGGTTGGCCATATATACGGTACTAAAATACCGATACTTTCATTTTTCTGTTTTAGATCATGACACGTTATATAGCTAAAGGGCTTCGAGGTAATTGGTCAGAAGTTTGAATAAAACTAACTATAATTGCATTGACAACCGGTAAATTGAGAGTAGATACGGCTGCAGAACATTATAAGAAGAGAAAAAGGAGATCAAATCTACTATGGGCCGGAAACCACTCCTTAACCTCTTATCGAGTAAAGGCACCTCGTGTTATTCGCCTATATAATGTGGGATACTCATTGAAACAGCTTGTACTACACAGATATGTTAAAAGTTACGTGATAGAAACAACATTGCTGCGTTAGGTGAAGACTTGATGGAAGAACGAGATTGGCTGAGAGGATTTTTAAAAAGGCATAGGGACATAAGTGACGCAAGACACAAAACTTAAATACCGCACGGACGCAAAAGTTAAATAAAGCAGTCGTTTCTAATTATTTTGCTAAATTAAAAATATTCTTGAAAGATAATGACATTATGAACAAACCAGAAAGTATTTATAATATTGACGAAGTCGCCACAGTGTGTAAACTGAATTCACCATTTTTCGAAATTTAAATTGTCAAGACATTGTTTACTGATCTTAGATGGAGCCAAATGCCAATTGGATTATTCGATTGTTGAAGCATCAGAATATTTCGACATCAAGCTTTTCTGCCTTAACAGTACGTATGAATTACAGCCAATGGGCAAATCGGTATGTCGATCCTTTGAATATTACTGGAATAAGGAAATCTTAATATACTAGTCGGTACACGATGATAGGAAAATAACAAAAAAAAAGGTTTGGAACATTGTTTTCTAAAGCGTGTGATAAAACTGCAATTCCTATAATATCAAATCTGGATTTGAAATGACCGGAATTTTTCCATTTAAATCAGGGTATCAGACAATTCCTCCTCATCTTCTTCCAAATAACGACGAACATAATACAACTCCACCTACACAGTCACTTTCTTGAACTGATACCTTTATTGAAATTTCAGTCATTATACTGCATCGAGATCAATTAGTTTTCATGACTACTGAACATGTTTTACTAAATACTGCAAATGAATTTGTTTTTATTCTAGACAACGCTTCTAATATTGAATTCACAGCACGCAACTCAAGTAGATAGATCGAACTTTATAGACCCCAACCAAATGTCTATGATGATTTAGATAATAGCGACGGGATTTCTTTATCCGAACTGAAGTAGCACGAGAACCATAGAGACTAATAATGTGGGAGAGCCACGCTTCGGCATGAATAAGCCGGTTCGACCGGAGTTATACCACAGCCTCACAAAAAACCGGTGTGAAATAACTCGCACAGAAGCTCGCGTTGTGTTTCACCGAGTGAGTGAGAATACCAGAGGCCCATAAATCTAATCCCTCCCCCATCCCCCTTGCCATACCCCAAAGGCCGGCAACGCACTTGTGACGCCTCTGGTGTTACGGGTGTCCATGGGCGACGGTAATCGCTTACCATCAGGTGATACTTTTGGTCGTTTGCCATATCCTATAAAAAAAATACTCAAAAACTGAATCAATAGTCTACTCTACACTACTTAATGAGTCACCTGGTTGTCAACAACACTTGATTGTCTAAATTCCACAAAAAGATGTACTTTTTGTGGAATTTAGACAACCAAGTGACTCATTAAGTAGTGTAGAGCAGACGTACCTTTTGTGGAATTTTGACAACCAAGAAGAAAACATCATTTCCAAAAACTACACCTAGGGCAAAAGCTAAAAATAGTCTGGCACAGGGGCTAACAAAATTTTTGTTGTAATTGTAACCTCCCCCATACCTCCCCCGTCGGATATAAGGCCAATTTCAATTTTTTTCAAATTTTTGTGTTAGTGTAACTGTTCTTTAATGTCCTTATCTTTTTTTGTCTTTATTGTAAAGATAAAAGACCACTAGCCAATAGCTTTATTATTATTAACATATGATGACAAAGGTGGCCATATTCGACCCAGGTACTTATATGAAAATAGGACTATTACTTCTATTCAGGTGTTCAGTGCGACTAGAATTAGAAAACTACATCTATATCTTTCCATAGTATATAAAAAAATAATGTCTAATACCCAACTACGACAAAAACGACGCTGAAAAGTATGAAAAAGATTTTCAGGACACTGGATTTAACAGCGTAAAGAGTATAAACGTACACATGAGAGTAACAACGTACACATATTCAAGTTTGAAAAGCCGTTTCCTGGAAATTCCCAGTCGGTTATTTTCTTGTTTATAGATTAACTGGTGAACAAAAAGCAAATTTAGTTTGACAGTGTTTAGAACTATTTCATATCACAAGCATTGAAATACTTTCCACGACATTTGGTTGTCCGGCCCACATATCAACGTGGTGTTTATTTGATTTACATCAACTGGTGACACATTTTCCACATTCTATCACAAAAAGCCTGTCTATATTTTCTTAACTGCTTATCACATGATAAAGCTAGTCTGAATTGTACGAAAAAACGTGAATTTTAAATAACATTGACGTTTCTTCATACAATTTTTATACCTTATGAAACCCCTTCATTTCAAGAACAAACAAAGTTTATGAAATTACTAGGAACTGACCGCACGAACCTTTTAACGAGTAAGTTCTTCATAACAAATTATAAGCAAAATTCACGTTTTTTCGTACAATTTTTATACCTTAAGAAATCGTTTAATTTCAAGAACAAAGAGAAAGTTATTGCAATTACTAGAAACGATCGAAACATACTTGAAGTTTTAAAAACTTAGCAATGGACAAAAAGTTGTCCATTTTGCAATAAAAACTGATTTCTTGGGAGTTCTCAACTTAAAAACGATTTATATAACTTGTAGAAAAGAAAATAAACTTCATAAATTGCCAAATTTATTTGGTCATATAAGAGTACACAAGTGTTGTAACAGTAATACAACCACACATCAGTTTAAATCAATTAAAAAAAATATTACACATGTAGAATTGAAGATCTTCAGTGGAGTAGCAAAGTACAGAATCTGAAAACCAGGTCAGAACATAGGGAAAGGGCGTCAATTACGAATGTTGGTTCTGAAGAGATTCCTGACATCACTTTAGACGAAATACATCTTGCCCTACGTCAGCTGAAAACCCGCTATTTTATTTTTGGGCTATTTTATTCACGAAGTGCCTAATGGAATCCAAACTACCACAGACTTTCATTACCTTAATACACAAAAAAGGGGATGTGCGTCGGCTGGACGACTACAAGCTTATCAGTATATTATCGCATATGTATAAGCTCTTCACGCTGATAAAAATGAATGGGCTGAAGAACAAGTTAGACGACAACCAACCACGCGAACAGGTTGGGTTTCGGAGTGGCTTTAACACATGTGACGATCTACAAGTTCGTATAGAGAAATGTATAATACCAAATACCAATAATACCAAATTCCTACCATCATCGCTTTCGTCGACTACGAAAAGGCATTCGATTCCGATGAGGCCTGGGCTGTCGAAAAAGCCCTCGCGGACTGCAGATTTAACGAAAGATACATCTCTATGTTAAAGCATTTACAGAGCAACGCCACAGCATGTGTGAGTCTTCACAAAAAGACTTATATGCTGTATATGCATTACGATATTGTGATTTTATCCGCGGTTAATTTGTAAAGGTACAACAGCAATATAAATACATACATAGTTTTTTGTACATACATGCATATTATACATAAAGGGCACCCAAACTCCGATCATAGAAACATATTGTCCGACCCTGGAATCGAACCCGAGACCACAAGCAAATCCGTCGTATATGCTACCACTACCGAGGCAGTCAAATGTTGTTTAATTTTATGAATTATTGTGTTAAAAACCAAATAGTGAAATAATACATCTGCCACTATATTTATTTATTTATTTATACTTGATGCACATTTTGCAAAAAGGCGGACTTAATGCCATGGGGCATTCTCTGCCAGTCAACCTTAAGGTGATGTGAAATTATGATGTGGTATACTATAGGAATGCATACTCAAGCCTTGCCTTCATTCCTGTTTCAAAAGGAAAGAAAGCCCTAACCCTAAACCCCTTAGCCAAATTGACATTCTACAATCGTAAACGACAATAGAAAACTAACAAACGTATGAAAATAACGTCTTCGTCTTCTCTTCTAAACAAAATATTAGGAAATTACACTCTCTCTCTTATGATATAAAAACAGAGTCCATATGACTATCATCCCTTAGGGGTCCTGACTCTACTCCTCTTGAATTAGAACTAAATTAATGCGCTCGTCCAATCAATTTCTAAAATTCATTTTTTGTAATATTAATTTACAATTTCATTATGTTTACAACCCTGTAATAATTCACTATAATACACTTTTTATTGCTGTAACTATTAGATAGCAGTTGGACATATATCGAATATACCTATTCATATTTTGAAAACCACGTTGATTCTTCTCGACTTGCACAAATACCACATAATGATGGTAAAAGAGTCAGGTATAAATCTTAGAAGAAAGGAAAATAGCATAATATAAATTTACTACTTAACAAAGTCACCATTTGTAAAAGCAATTTCATACTCAATTTCTTTTTAACGAATGTTTGTTATAATTGAAATACAAAGAAATGTACAAGTTTACTTCATGTATCCACAAGATCTATGTTTTTGTACTATATTTTTCCTAAACTTAAAAAATGCCATCAATTGTGGTGTCAAGGGTTTGTATTGTTAATGTAGTATTTTATTTGAATACAGTACTTTGACATTAGTGCCTTAACTTGACTTCAGGTCCTATGTCCCCAAGATAGGGCGTCCATAGTGCATCGCCATCCTGCTCTGTCTTGAGCATATTGTCAAACGGGTCGGAACGGTTGCTCGTGCTTTGGCGATCCGGGAAGTTCACTGACCACATTAACCGAGATCTCTCTTTTTTGGTAAGGTGATAAGAAGGCCTTGGTTCCAGTCATCCGGTAGCTATTCATCTAACCAGATACGCCGTAGGAGCGTCAGCGCATTTGCAGCCGAAGCCACATCTGCTTTCAGCATCTCAGCTGTTCTAAGGTGGACTACAGGTGCTTTGCCATACTTGAGCGATCGAATGGCGTGTATAACTTCCTCTACAGTCGGTGGGGAGCAGTCAATGTTTAAACATTGCAGAGGCAGACTGTTTTCAGGAGTGGTGTCAGCGGAGTCATTTAGGATGCGGAAGATTTTCTGGTAGTGCTCCTGCCAGCGTCACAATTGCCTTTCCGATGTCACAATTAGTTGGCCCTCCTTGATTTTTGTGGTTTTCTTTCTGATGCTTCGTTTTCCTGAGAGATTCTTCGTGTCTTTGAACATATCCTTCAGATTGTCGGTGTCCTCAACTCGCTGGGCTCCATCGGCAATACCATCAGCACACATTCTTTTATCCCAAGGATACCGCGATAGATCCTCTTACGGATCTACCGGTATTGCTGTCTGAGATCTTCTTGTACAGATGTATAAGTTGGCGCAATAAGTTTAAGGTGAAGCTCTCGTCGCTGTTTAATGAGGTCCCAAGTTACTTGTGACATCCACTCTTCTCTGGTGTGTATTTCATGTTTATGATATGAGTAGTACTACTGAAGATCAGTGCTGTAGTTTCGTAGCATAAGCTGAACTGTGGTACTTTGGTCATAGAGCTAGATTATTTCACTGTTTTTTTTTTAAGTTATTTGTTTGTTGTTGAGTCTTATTAATTGTTTTAATTTTTTCTCAAACAATGTGTATTTTGTCTGAGTGTGACTAATAAACGTATTTCCTTATTTCTTCTTTCTTTGGTTGATTCTAGTTATTTAAAGCAATACTATTCATTTACACTATTGTCATTTCAGATAAAGCTAAGCCTTATTACTTTTCTCTTGATTGAATCAACAAAATGTCTAAAACAAAAGGATGAAGGTAGTGGAGTACTGCTCAGAAAAGTTGCACATATGATTGAAAATAAAGGTCGAAGATATGGTAATAGACTTAATCCCACTAATAGTGAGATAAATGAACTGTTAAGAGGACAAGTGGAAGGTAACACTAACATAGAGAACGTAGACTTACATGACGATCAAGCGTCTTTAATAGAGAAGGAACTGGTAGCCGCACTGGCTCATAAAAAATCTGCACTTCTAGATAAACCATTTATTGAATCTCAAGGTAGAAATGATTACTTGGTATTACATCCAGCCTATAGAGACCCGTTCGTAACGGTTATACCAAATATGATATACTACAATATTGAAAAAGGGTGCGTGAATTGGTTGGATGATTGCAATTTACACGGCATGAAATCAAGATTGCTTAGGGAGGTTCAGTCTCCTTATAAGAAGTAAATATTAGTAAGTTAACCACTTATTTGGAATATAAGATAAAAGTGTGTTGTTATATTTATATAAATATTGTATGATTCCATTGAAAAGTTTTGTTACAAAAGTGTATCAATTAATTGATTTAATTAGAAATAAAAAAAAGTAAATAAATATCTAAAAATATCAGGTGCTAAAGTTTGAATTGAAAATAGAATAAGAGTAACTGGGCTCATATGCAAATAATTCATCACCGTCATCATTTCAACCCAAAGACGTTCACTATTGGACTATTGTTCCCCAAGGTAAGATTCGATTGCACGATCGGCCTAGTGGTATAAGCGGTCGCCAAGCCACTCTCAATGTTCGAGTGTTGTGTTCAAATCTCACATGGGACAACACTTTATTTCCGTTTCATGTATGTATGTAAAGTACCCCGCGACACAGGATGTACTTAGTCTTGCCATAAATATTGTTACAAAGAAAAACATTTTATTGTCCGTAACATTTATTACTATAACAGTGTGTTACGAATATTACGTTTTTTTTTTAACCAAGATTGGGTGGATCGAGCTATATGACCCAGCGAATTGAATTTAGTGCTGTTAAGGGGCTTAATTACCTTCCTTCCTACTTATAATACAGATGTTTTGATACAATTTTCACAAAAATATGGCTTTACCCTATTCTTTTTTAAATCATCAGTTAAGAAATGACAAGTGCGTCTTTTATAGGCTGCAAGTCCTAAGTCATCTTTTAAATATGCGATATCGTTATAGTTGCTATCTGAAAATACACCTCACTCACTATTTCACCGAGTGAGTGAGGATACCAGAGGCCCATCCCCCAAAAGCCGGCAACGCACTTGTGACGCCTCTAGTGTTGTGGGTGTCCATCGGCGGCGGTGATCGCTTTACATCAGGCGATACGTCTGCTCGTAAAAGCTAAGTCGCTAGTAACAACTTTTTTTCTTATTTAAACAAGCATCATACCAAGTCATAACAAATATAACCAAAATTAACTTTCACAAATTTCCTATTGCATCAGTTACTATAAAACCTTCAACAAATAGTTCCTAGAGAGAAAATTTCCGCGGCTGCATTAATTAATAACAAACATAACAGCTTTTAAAAATATGTCTCCAATGGAAAGCTAGATTTTCAGCGAGTAATATAGGCTACTTACCATGACGACAAACATACACAAGGGTGGAACTTAGAGCAAAATTAGTATGTATACCTTTTTTAAACGAGCAATTCTTGTATAAAAAATAAACTGAATCTCGGAAACGGCTTCAACGATTTTTATGAAATTAAGTTTGCAGATCTAGTTAGGATTAATTTTAGAAAATTTACCAAGCAAAAATACCCAGCAAAGATATGTCATCCAGGTGTCTACTAATGTAATTAAGAGTACAAAGTCGATATAGTTTTTTTGCAATCATGACAGCTGGTAGTAATCCCTTTTTTTTAATTGTCAGTGCTACTTTAAGGTAAATTTATTATGTGTTATTTCCGATTACCGTGGGAGAGCCACGCTTCGGCATGAATAGGCCTGCTCGACCGGAGTAATACCACGGCTTCACAGAAAACCGGTGTGTAATAGCGCTCGCGCTGTTTGAAGTGAAGAACGAGTGAGTGAGGATATCGCTGCACCAAATTAGATATTTTTTTTTTATGTGTTTGTAATTGTCAGAACAAGGTTTGTATAAAATAAAACTGCAAGTGTTATATTTTCAAAGTCCGCCACTGCACGCTACCCGTGGGAATCTGAACCGAGTTTAAATACAAAAAAAATATATGAGGAAATTTAGAAAATATTGACGATAACAAGTATGGCGGTGCGAAATATGTTGGGTCAGCTAGTGATGTATATAGATAGATAACGACTAGCTCTTTATGTTTTTATGATCCTTGAATTTGTTTAGTCCTTTCTTCTCAGGGCTAGTCCAGTTAGGAAAGACCAAACTTGAAAAAAAAATTGTACTTAACCTAATTACAAAATAAACGATTTCATTTCACCTGACCGGTTTTTTATTACATGATCAGCTATATTCATAAATATAGTTAAACTTTAAGCAACAATTCTTTCTCATTTTCAACTTTGAGGTCGTAAGTTTAAAGTAAAAAATAACACAGAACTATTGCTTTAATTAAAGCCAAGTTTCAGATATATATAAGACTCTCATGAGATTGACGTATGGTGATATATTTTTTCACGTCTAGCATAATCGTGAAAACTGTAAAATTGGAGACAAGTTTAGCTTAGCTTGAGACTAGATGGCGTTAGTGTGTTAGATGTCCGGAATATTTATTTATTGTTATTATTAATTAAGAATATCTGATTCTATGTTATCCGAGAAATTTGTTATTTTTACAAGGGAGTATAAAATAATTCTATTACTTTTATTTCCCAATTTTGTTGTATTACTGAAGTCCGCGAGCTCTTGGCAGAGAATTCTTTCTTTTAAATTAAATTTCGTCAAAGGTAATGACATCGCAGTCATTTGTTTTATAGAATATAATTTAATGGTCCCTTCTTTTTTATTTTATTATTTACGACGTAGGTATATATTTTTGAAGTGAAACTTCTTTATCGGGGTTGTCAAAAAATTTTGTGTAATTTTTTTTCGTTACGCGTAACATTTATCCGTTACGTTACGCGTCACATTTATCCGTTACGCTATTTTTTTGAAGTGAAACTTCTTTATCGGGGTTAAAATAAAATGTTTTATCATTATTGAGAGTAGTTACATACAATCCTTCAAAAGTACGTAGTTGTTACGAGTGTACGCTAGTACACGCAACTTTTTTTTTTAATTGTATCGATAAATCAGAAAAATATTTGACGGTTGCTCCCGAGGTATACATACAAGGTTCAGAGATCCTTAGGACTCAAAATTTTGTGGCGTATTCAAATTAATGAAAGTTTGTTAAATTTAAAGTTAAGTGAAATAGACCTATAAGACCGATAAGTATATCTTTATTCCATGTAGTCCTGTACACATAGCACTAACGGTGTTCCTACAACTTCATAGCGGCATTGTACTCCTGTACTACCAGCAATGCCAGTCGTTTCTCATATGGTTAGACTCGTTAACATCTAAACATGTTCCAAATGCTCAGTTGTTTTTATTTTTATATTTAAGTTAACATTGTAACTATTGATGAATAAACTATTATTATTATTCTCTTCATTCCATTTGTATATACATATAAATTACATTTTTAAATATACATATAAAACAAATACATTTAAAAATATAAAAATAGTAGACCACCGACTTCGAGTACAGGGACCAAGAAACCGGCGGTTAGGGCTCCAAAGACAGGAACCTCCTCACTATACGTGCCGTGTCAAGAAGGACTGCCTTCTGTATCAGACCCTTGATCCAGCCTTCTAACGTGAGCCTCTTAAGGTGTTGGTCGAGTCTCTTGGCTATTAATCCGTGAGCAGATACGACTATCGGAACAATTATTACCGAATCCACATTCCACATATCGACAATCTCGTGAGATAAATCCAAATATTTTATTTGTTTTTCTTTTTCGACTTTCACGAGATTCTCGTCATGAGGAACGGCGATATCGATAATCATTGCGCGGCGCTCTACTCGATCTCTCACCACAATATCAGGCTTATTGGCAACAATAGTCCTGTCTGTAATCATAGATCGATCCCAATATAATGTAGCACGACCATTCTCGAGAACTGGGTCCGGCACATACCTGTAGTATGGCACCTCTGAGTTCACAAGATGGTATTTAAGGGCAAGTTGCTGATGTACGATCCTGGCTACTTGGTTGTGCCTGTGCAAATTCTTGTGCCTGTGCAAATAACTCGCCGTTACCAAGACGAGAACAACCAGAAATAAAGTGCCTGATAGATTTTCCGGGACGGTGACATGCCCGACAGATGTCGACCGTACCATCTTTCAGGATATACTTCCGATAGTTATTCGACATGATAACTTCGTCCATAATCGCACAAACAAAACCTTCGGTTTCTCCGAAGAGATCACCGTACCGTAGCCAGGACGTAGATGTTTTGAAGTCAATATCAGGCCCATTTAGGGCCCGATATAATCGACCATGAAGTTCCTTGCCCTTCCATACCTCCCTGCGATAAATTAAATATTTGTAGACAAAAACTTATGCCGTCTGTCTACGCCACTGAATATTTGAACTTAAGTTCATATAACAAAGTTACAGATTGTTTATTATAAAAATTGGTGGCAATAATGATTAGTTTTATTATGGACTTAATTTCTGAATATATTGGTTTTTAACTATTTAAAAGACTTTTATTTCAACTTCTGCCATAGTTACAACATTTTTTTTACATTTGAGTGTGGTCTGTTCCATTAGTTCCGGTTCTGTTCCATTCCACAGCATTTCCTTTTGTTAAAATAAAAAGAACATATGTTTACAATATTTAAAGGTATCCTAATTACAACGTTTATGCTTTCCCAAAAAACATGACAAAATGATTCTTCCATACTTTGTTTAATATGTTTACAGCGTTTTGAAGATCTCTAAAAAAAGTTATATTTGCTGTAACCCATATTGAAACTTAGCAAAAACTGCACAACATTGCTGAAAACTTCATACTTGTAAATGTAACCGCTCATAAGTTATGTTTTTTTTTTTAAAGTGTTTTGGCTTTAGTGTAAACTTTTAGGGTTACAGCGTTTAAGCTTTCTAGTGTCGATATACCAAATACCGTCATTGTAGAAGATAGCAACCGCTGTTTTACAGCTGTCGCTAAAGGCCATGGAGCGTATGACGGTCGGTAGCGAGAAATCTTCTCCGATGACTGCAATGAGGGTTATACTGCGTGGTCCCAGTGAGAGCAAACCGCCAGCGTATGCTAAGCCAACTCCTCACTGCCGTTGCAGTAGAGTAGACTCTACCTCCTAGCGACTGAGTGTAGGTACTTCCTAAAGCAGCCATGGACCTGTGTCAGCCAGTAGGAAAGGAACCCGTGCTGTCGCCCTGCCCAGTCGACGATGGTCGGCTGGAAGGCAAGAGCATGGAGCCTTCAGCTGGGACAACCAAAGTGCCATAAACAACGATCCCCGTGTACACCTGTATTGTCGTAACGCTGGAGTTACCAAAACCCAATACCAACACGTCTGACTAATGTGAAACAGTAGGCCGAAATCACATTTCTAAATAAAGAGTTTTATTTACATTCGCTTCTCTTTATAAATGAATGCGGCAATGGGTCAATGGCCAATGGGTCTTGCCCATTGGCAAATTGACTACTAAAGACTGTTAATTATCTCTATATAAAAAATAATAAAAAATGTTTCATATGATAAACGTGTAAATGAAGGGCAATCTATTTTCGTATCCTGTAGGTATTCATATACTGAGCGTAACTTTCAGAATTTCAAATATTATAATCCTTATTATATTTGAACGAAACATATCTCTAAACATAAGTTTTCTAATTTGGACCATACTGTTTAATAGCCGTTTCTATAATTTCGTTCAAAATAAATGTTTAAAACGTTTTAGCTCAGAATAAAATGTTTGTATTGGACTATGATTGATTTTCTGTTGACTGATCTTGTTGATAATGTGGCCACAACACCCTTTCTATGGAAAACCCTATGTCCAGAAGTGGGTTCCGATGTGATACTTGTCACCCTGTGTACGATGACATTTATACACGGCCATATATTAGGTCTTTACATATGAAATTGCCGTTTTGTATGCAATAAGTGAAAGTACTTATTTTTTCAAACTTTTTTATTTCTGTTATTCGAAGTAATCACCCATGCAATCGACGCATCTTTGCCAACGCATTGGCAGTTTATTGATGCCCTTCTTGTAAAAATCAGCTGGACAGGAGGCAACAAACTCTTCAAAGGCATTTTGTACTGCCTCTCGGGAATTGAATTTTTTACCCACTAAAAAGTAGTCTAAATTTTGGAAAAAGTAATAGTCGGTAGGTGCAAGGTCTGGTGAGTATGGCGGATGAGGGAGAGCTTCCAACCCCAGCTCTTGCAGCTTGGAGACTGTCTGTTGCGCAGTATGGGGTCGCGCGCTGTCGTGAAGGAGCAGTGGGGACGACCGATTGACCAAAGCTGGTTGCAGATGTGCAAGCTTCTCCATCATTCTCTCCAGTTCTTCACAGTACACATCTGCATTAATGCTCATGCCGTTTTGTAAAAAGCTGTGGTGAATCACACCCGCACTAGACCACCAAACAGTGACCATTACCTTTTTAGGGGTCATTTTTGCTTTAGGGCATTGCTTTGGTGCTGAACCAGGGTCTAACCAACTTGCTGAGCGCTTTCGATTGTCGAACAGAATCCATTTTTCGTCGCACGTAACTATTCGTTTCAAAATTCCTTCATTTCTTTGCCTGTTGAGCAGCGAAAGGCAGGTCTCGACGCGTACGTTGCGCTGGCGATCGTTAAGGTCGTGGGGCACCCATCTATCAAGCTTTTTTTCCTTGCCAATTTGTCGTAAATGGATCAATATTGTTTTGATGCTTACATTAAAAGCTGCTGCTAGCTCAGCTGTAGATTGAGTTTCGTCAGCTTCCACAATCGCCTTTAATTCATTATTGTTAACCAAAGTCTCCGGACGACCACGAGCTTCATTTTTCAAGTCAAAATTTCCAGAATGGAACCGGGAAAACCAATAAAGGGTTGTGCGTTCGTTTGTACAGTTCTCTCCGTAAACGTTATTGATGTTACGTGCCGTTTGTGTCGCGTTGGTGCCACGACGGAACTCATATTCCATAATTACACGAATTTTTAAAGTATCCATTATGACGAAAAATTTTCAAATGTAATGAAAATACAACGCTAATCAAAAAACAAAAGACTGAGTTTGTAAATAGAATGTCATGGTTTTAAAACAAAATTAATTTAAATTTAGAATACAGAGCCATTACAAACTTTTTTTTATTTGAAATTACCAGTACTGAAGAAACGCAATTTCATAGGTAAAGACCAAAGATATATATATACCCTAAAATTTCAGAACAATAATTCAAATTTAATAATTAATTTCAAAACGATACTTACAAAGCGGTCTTCGATTTCGCAACTATCGTTTGGAAATTAAATTAATTATATTATCAGACAATGAAACGATAGTAACATCTATCGATAATAACCTGGTATTTAATATTGAACTTTACCATACTAAATAAATATGGTTTAATTTATGAAAACTAAAACCAGAAAAATTCTGTGCTCCAAATCAAGTCAAATGGAAACTACGAGTACCTACCAATATTAAAAACAAAATTTTATGTCAGTTCTTTTATTAAATTTGAATGAGTGTTGTAAATACATAATGTTATACATTTTGAGAGTATCAGAAACAGTTCTAAAGATTCAAATCAAATTTTGTACTTTAAATGGAAATCTTATTTAAATAAGAAATATCAAAATCGTTTGAACATGCTTTTAAGTTAATCTAGTTTATTTTATTGAAAACAATACTTTCGAGACGTCAGGCACCAGGGGAGTAATGATTGCCTTCCAAATTTATACACGTATTCCGATAGAATTACTGATGTGAAAAATGAACTTCTCGTCGCAAATTTGATAGATTATTATTCATTACATCGACTGCCTAGGTGGCGTAGTGGTAGCGTATGCGACTGCTAAGCTAGAGGTCTCGGGTTCGATTTATAGGTTGGACCAAATGTTTGTATGATCTGCAAATATTTGTTTCGGAGTTTGGGTGTTTTCTATGTATAATATGCATGTATTTACAAAAAAATGTATATAAGTATTTATATCAGTTGTCTAGTACCCATAACACAAGCTCTGCTTAGCTTTAAACTATATGATGTTGTGTGTTAATATGACCGAAATATTTATTTATTATTATTATTTACGTCTTCTTTTCTAAATTTATTTTTCTATTTGTTTGCATAGGTATTGAAAATAGCAAACCACTTTCATTTCTGTCTACCAAACACGTTGCAGCCCGAAGCTAATGTTCTGGATGGACAAACAATTATTGGAAATAATAGATTCTCACTATCGAACCAACTACAGAAAGCCAGTCCTCGATTCTTATTTACGCAGTCTTCAGCATAATAGAATATTTCTCAAACCTATTATTGAATTTAAGAGAATTATAAAGCTCAAAGGATTTTTCTTTCAGGAACAGATAACATAATATCGCGAGACATCAAGTTTAAGTACATCTATACAAATAAATAAAATTGGAGTGTCTGTTTGTAATATTAAAATAACCGCTTTCTACTACATGCATATGAATGTATATACGGTACACATACCAAAATATATAATTTTGAAAATTTTTGTCGGTCTGTCTGTCTGTTTGTTCCGGCTAATCTCTGGAACGGCTGGACCGATTTGGACGGGACTTTCACTGGTAGGTAGCTGATGGTACAAGGAGTAACTTAGGCTTACATTTTTTAGACTAGCTTCGCCACGCGGCGTTACACACGATACGACAATAACCGCGGGGTTCAGCTAGGAACAAAATAAAAGAACGGCCAGTTTACGGGATAAAGAATTATATAAAACTGAATGGTGATATTTTAAGCACGCTTACATTTTTTTTTTAATTTTATGCAAATCTATACTAATATTATAAAGAAGTAAAGTTTGTGTGTTTGTTAAATTGTAGGGGGTAATCTCGGGATCTACTAAACCGATTTTAAAAATTCTTTCAGTGTTGGATAGTCCATTTATCGAGGAAGGCTATAGGCTATATATCATCACGGTAATACTAATAGGAGCGGAGCACCAATGAAGAATGTTTCAAAAACGGGGAAAATTTTCACGCTACGGGCAATTGAAGACGCAAACGAGGTTGCGTGGGTCAGCTAGTACTTAATAAAGTTATTATCCGACCAAAACAGGTTAATCAGCAGTAACCTATGTGTAATATGTGCTTTTACCACGTCGATAAAGTGCCAACATAATTTATTTTTTTCAGAGGTACCTCCCCTACTCGTGAAGTTGGGGTGATTTTTTCACGCGTCAACCCCGTTTTTTTGGGTCTCATTACAAATATCGTTTGTCTCTTAAAAATATTGAGAGCACGTTTGTGACAAATTTATGTTTATTAAATTTATACATCAACAGCTTTTAAATTTATAAGGTGAGTTAAAATAATTTGCATCACTTGCCTTAGATCTTTATTAATCATGTTTATTTATTTAAATTTCTGCTCAAAGCAAATACGATGAGTTAGAAATTGCCTTCATAGTTCTTTTATAAAGTATATATATTAAATATCGACGACAGCACCTATCCGACTGTAAGTGAACTCCAAATAGGTACAAGAGCCGATGAAGATCGACTTAGACCCATCTGATAACCAGCTAAGACATTTATTTTTTCTATTTAAATAAATAATGAACACACTTATGATGGCTTGCCAACAGCAAAACCATCACGTATATTTTATAATATAAATAAATTATATTTGATTTAATAAAATGTACATAGACTCCGTTCAGAGCTACCTGGCAAACAGGTATAAACAGGGAAATTGATATAATACTCTGAACTGATAGTGACTGCTTCGTTGATCTAGTGGCTAGCGTATGAAACTTAGCTGCCAGTCAAGAAAAAAAATTCTAAATTCATTTATTTAGTTATAAAAGGTACAATAATTTACAATTAAATTCTTAAATTTATAAATATAGTACGTAAATTGTTATTTGCCCGAACTAGATTGAATCTGTGTCTCGGGCGGAGAAAATGCTCGTTCTAGAGGCAGGATAATGGTTTTAATGCTCCCGGGTCCGATTCCCGAGTCGGGCCATAGTTGATATATCGTATAATAATATATTATAATACTTGCTTTCGAAAGCCCATAACCGCTTTGCGATAGGCAAGCTACCATAACTGTGTTCATTCATAAATAAAATTTAAAAAATATATATCTCATCATGGTTATCAGTATCTATATTCACTGGTTACAGGTTTACGTGCACAGCACGGGGTTTCAGACCCCAACTTCCAAACTACGAGCTATAGCTTATCGGAACTTAGCTTCCTGATCTCTCCCGGATCGTATCGGTTAACCGGCAGATCGGATTATGTTTGCGCATACACTTGTGCACTATAATATTTCCTGCGTAGTTGGCTGGTCTCTGTTGAGACTGGCCATAGTGGCCGAAATCGGCTAGGAGAACATCGAAGAACTGGTTACAAATGGCGGTATCTTCTTTAACCATTGGGTTAATGTGTGTCTGCTTGACCTTTCAAGTAGTGAACCGGGTACAGTAAGTCCATCAGCACACGGATCGGTCCGTGTGCTGACGGCTGAATATGAATACATCTTAGCAGAAGGAGGTCTGGACATTGGCCTCCTCCAAGGTTCTCCAAAACAATTGGTTCTGTGCTGTTCGCATACAACAAAATTGTGATATCGTTACTGTTATATTTTTTATGTACTTCCAAATAAACACCTTTAATAATGAGCTGTGAATATCAGAGTCAGAATATATATTTCCAAATAGCCATTAGCGTCGTTAAGTGTAAGCAGTAAGCAGGTGGGTGGATATTGATAGTTTGCTTTCTACGATTTTCCTTACTGACGGAATTGTACTTTGAACTCCGGATAGCAACGAAATAACAATAAAGTTTTGTACAAATTTATTCCAGGAAACATTTCCTTTTTAGGATTTTCGTTTGAAGTGGAACCAATGAAAATATATTACACGTGAATGTTTAATGACAATTGACTTTAACAATCACTAGCTACTTCAACAGACTTCGTTTTGTCATAAGTTATTTGCCAGTCGCAACCCAATATTTTTGAAAAATAAGCAAGTGTATCGACCGGTTTTTGAGTTTTGCGCTTAGCAGCAACACATTTAATTTTGGTAATTCATTTTTAAATAAATAGATTATGAAGTTATCTAAACTACTACTACTACTAACTAAGTAAGGGTTATGTTGAACATTGGAGAACAGGTTTTAGGAAAGTAAAACGGCAGCAGTTTGTCAAATTCTGTCAAACAATATAAGATACAGTATGTCGCATTATGTTCAGCTAGATCGCTACATGCTGACGTGAGCAAAAATACTTCGATGAAGTGCCTACGTGATTTATGCAGTAAGTAATCACTGCATACAGCTATCTCTGTTTATTCCAATTTGTATATAAATTAAGGTTGTCTGGAAGAGATTGCTTTTGGTAATACGGGCGGAGGATGGCCAAACAATCAAAATTTTTATACATAGACTTGTAATTGCTTTTTTATTTTAAACTATAACCCGACTACGTGAAATCTATTGATGAAATTTATATAACCTAGGACACTCGGTTCGTTATTACAAATCTATTGACAAGTGATTCATTGAATTCGGTTCAGTAGTTTAGAAGCTACGGTGGAACATACAAAGATACATACCGTACATATACTGCCAACAGGGTAACCCCTCCCTTGCCTTCGCAGTAAATGGTATAAAAATAAATGATATGGATTGATAGAATTGTTTTAAAGGCACATATTCAAAATGTTAAGCTACGTTTTTCTAGTAAGTTTACTAATAGTAGTAGTTTAAGCTAGTTAGCTTACATTAGCCATTGAACCCTGAAAATAAATTAACAGTTATTAATAAATACAGCAATCTTTCAATCTTTTGCTTAATTAAGAATGTCCAATTGTTTGGTACAATTTCATTCTAAATCTTAATCATCCTAGAATCTTTTAACGATCTCCAAGAAATCAAAATACATACACGACTAATATATATATATATATATATCCATAATCCACAGTAAACGTTTTGTAAAATATGTAAGTAAAAGCGACATGATATAACAATTTTATTCTGTTTGATATCAGCTCCTGGAGACTTCGTTTAATTGCCGGAATCGTATTTTTATGTTTGGGCCACGATGCGCGAACATGTCCTTCGACCAAATAAGCAATTTTATTCAATGCTACCGTCGTCCATGAGAGCAAAGTGGAAACTTCCTTAGAACTTGTAATGTTACGTGGAATTTTTATGTATCGAGACGTTATGGTGATTTTCTTCGATAATATACACTTCATGATTTTGCTAAACAACGCAGATTTTGTAAAATTCATAATTAAATAAATTCTTTGCTTGGCCTAGTGGTTTAAACGGTCGCTACGACCAATTCCCCCTATTCCATAAAAAACCCACATAGTACAACACTTTGTACGATTCACAAATTGTTGTTCTGAGTCGCGGTGTTATATGTGTTCGTTTCATATATGTTTGTAAAGTCTACCGCGACACAGGATGTATATTCCTAATGAGTTGTATTTTTAAAAATAAAACAAACAAAAAAATATCAGCTACTCAACAAAGCATTAAAGCATAAAGACCACGCAGAGCCACCTAAAAATATCTTGCTCGTTTGCCCCCATATCCAATAAAAAAAAACTCTTGTATTATTAAAAGAGTTATCCTCTAGGCTCCTAGCGGTTACGGACTCTTCCATCAGAAGCTCAGCAACATAAGATAACAACTACCAAACGACATTCAGTTGAAAAATAAATATCGGAGAGCTGTAAAATTTAAGTTTCCCTGGATTTCTCGGGGAACAGATATGATGATAATGGGGCTACTTTGGAGCTACCTTCAAGTGTACTGTCTTGGTGTAATGTATAATTGCGTAAACAATGCACTTGCAATGCGATGGTAGCAAAACTATAAAACTGCCGTCAAGCTAATAATTGAATTGCTAGGCATGTATAGTGAGTGAAATCATCTAAATGACAGGTGTCTCGCACACCGACAAATTGCAGCACACAATTAGTTTTATCTCATTGTCCACTGCTCAGCGTGTCGTGGCGAGGGATATAATTAAATCAAAATGCATAAATGCGTGACAGGCTGACGAGCATTCGAATTAAGTTCATGTGCAATTCATGAATTCATGGTTCTCCAATACGTTATTACGATACTTTGTTTCAGTACATTTTGTATTAGGAAAGTCTAAACTAGGTAAGGCCAACTGGGTCCAGAATTTCTTTTTAAGTAATTTAAAATAAATATATATTTAGTAGACATTTTTATATGAAATCGTTGGCTTACTTTGTCTTAAAATCTTCTAAGTTCATTTGAAAAAGTGTATTTCTATATACAGTGAAACTTGGTTAAGTGGGACCTGGATAAGTGAGAAACCATAAGTGAGATATTTGATAAAATTTATAATATCGAAAAATATCTGATGGCTGATACTTCCACAAGACAAACTAAAATGACAGATTTTTATAATTGATTCATTCCTCTACTTTTTTTTTTATTATTAAAACTCATTACGTAACACATTATTTTATTCAACTATCGTACCATTATAACTGAAATAACCCGTATTCTCACCTCTATCAATAGAACCTTCTGTAAATGAGACAGATACTAATTTATACCTGGATATCTGAAACACTGGGTAAGTGGAATACCTCTATAAGTGCAACGACATTGCAGGTCCCTTGGAGTCTAACTTAACCAGGTTTCACTGTATTTAGTATTATTTATTTTCTTTCTTTTATGCCCACCTCAGCTTTACGCGATAGTACAATCGTAGACTAAAAAAAATTGCACAAGCGGTTTTCTTTTCTTTTTGTCCTGACAGAAGAAATTACATAAACAAAAGAATCATACAATTTGGTGCAGTCGATCGGCACTTATGCGCGTACATATTCGTACATTTCTGTGATTAATTTTTGATTTTTATAGATAGATAGATAGATAGAAAACTCTTTATTTGTACACCTTTTTACATCTATACTAATATTATAAAGAGGAAAACTTTGTTTGTATGTTTGTTTGTTTGTTTGTTTGTAATGAATAGGCTCAAAAACTACTGGACGGATTTTAAAAATTCTTTCACCATTCGAAAGCTACATTATCCGCGAGTAACATAGGCTATATTTTATTTTGGAAAAAAATAGGGTTCCGTAAGATATTTGGGTTTTTCGAACACAAGGTGTAAAAATCAACTAGAAAAGTTACTTATTTTGCGAATATTTTCATGCTACGGGCTATATAAGACGCAAACGAGGTTGCGTGGATCAGCTAGTATTATATATAAATACAATGTAATGTACAAGGGCAAAGACATATAAATATAATGTAATGTAAAAAGGGCGGCCTTATTGCCGAAAGCAATCTCTTCCAGGCAACCAGGCAGCAGGTTAGATAGATAGATCTATGATAATTGAATTAATTAATTATGTGTGGGCTATAATTCACAACCTTTTGGGCAGCTCTAATGGCCTATTCAGCGTAGGACTTAAATAAACACTTCTTTCATTACGACCTGACCTGAGTTAGTCGAGTTGTGGGCGATAATATCGACTAGATTACGTGGGTTTTCATTGGAATGTTTTTCAATTACCCTCTATATTAAAATAGCTATTCAATACATTAAGAAGCTTGATTGTTGTTCTAAGGTTTTAATAACCTAATTATTGAACCCTAAAAACTTATTCACATATCGAATATATTAATGTCTAAAAATGTGACGGAATTAATATTGGTAGTATACTTTGCTCAATTAAATAAGATTAGACTAATCAAAAATTAATCACAGAAATGTACGAATATGTACGCGCATAAGTGCCGATCGACTGCACCAAATTGTATGATTCTTTTGTTTATGTAATTTCTTCTGTCAGGACAAAAAGAAAAGAAAACCGCTAGTGCAATTTTTTTTAGTCCACGATTGTACTATCGCGTAAAGCTGATGTGGGCATAAAAGAAAGAAAATAAATAATACTAAATACAGTGAAACCTGGTTAAGTGAGACTACAAGGGACCTGCAATGTCGAATAAGATTAGTCCTTAGATGACCGGCATTGTGTTTTGCTGAAACCTCTGAAAATAATCCTAGCTAGTTCGATTAATCGCCCGAAACTCCTTTCTTTTTTTGTGCAGAAATCCCCCCGGATACCACTGACTGGTGCTTATGTCGGACTCAAACCGACTATTAACCACACCGTCTCGGGTACAAGGAAGGTCCACCTGTGTAGGAACTCCGATGCTCCTATTCTATTTAGAAAATGGAAGCAAGCACTTAGTAGCGCTCGCACAGCCACCCCAGCCTGCTTCTGCTAGGGTAACAGATGGCCTCACCGATCACCCTCAGTCTTACGCTTATGGAGGACGGAGATCGTTTCAAGATCTTCAGCGCCTGAATTGTTTGCGGAACCTGGCCTGTTCCCAAGTACGCTCGATTTCTCGAGTCTCAGGACTCCTACCCAACTCCCACGCCTTCTTGCGCCACGTCTTGTTATATATTAAGTCTATTATTGCTGTTTGATGCTTTATTATTATTAATACGGCGTCCAATCTTTATCATAGTCCATAACCGCTTAGTAACTACGCGGCATACTTTCCGTTAATTTTTCAACATAGCTGAGAGGTAAAAACCTACACGCGGACTTCAGTTCACGCTTCGGTGTTTAGGATCATTATCCTTTTGTAGAATCCAGAAATCATTTTGGTGTGGGAACATCTTCGTAGCCGTAAATTTTCGTCATCTTCTCAGCATCCAAAACTGCCGGTAAACAAGTGCAAATTTCCGAAACCCTTTTTTGAGAAGCGGTTCGTACCATCAGTCTATCATCAACCGTCCATGCTCGAGTTGAGTAACCGGCTGCCTAAAATTCATCAGAAAAAAAAGGGAAATCTTTTCCTAATCAAACTCTTTGATTTCGCACGCCCAATGCAGCCTCTTTTCAATATGCGTTTCAGAAAAGAGTGGGTTTTTCATAGTGCTTCAATATTTCACGCCATTTACAACAAAGCGTCTGTTGATAGTGTCTAGTGATATAATTAAACCCATTTATTAAAATCGGTTTAGTAGTTTAGGCGCTAATGTTTATTGACTTACGACGTAATACAATCTGTTGTCTTGACCAAAATTCAGAGGGGATAACCAGAGTCCTTCATCTCTCAGACCAAACTCTTGGTGGCAAATAGCTTTGCGAAGATCCTATTTACGAGTATATTTAAATTTATCTGTTACTAAGATCACATTGACATATTGATCTAGAGTTGTATATAATATTATGTAATCGCAAGTATTCCAATATTCACTGTTATCACAATGAGCAGTGACCTGTAATGGGTTTGATATCCAACTTACACAAATTATTGTGTGATGTTCTGTGTTTGCGCGTAATTTATCTATGATATATATGTGGATACGTATGACATGTATACATTATAATATCATAGATAAACTGTGAATGTAATATGTGAAATTTTAATGTATGTTAAGGAGAGGTGGGATTAAGAGATGAATTTACTGAATTAAAGTCGTCTTTTCAATGAGTTCAATGACAAAATTAAAGTAATGGAGCAAAGCATCGTGAGAGTTGAAGAAATTCAGTGTCAAGTAAATCGCTTGCAAGCTTGCATCAAAAAGTTGGACGAAGAATCTGATACTAAGTATCACTGAAATCGCATGAACAACATAGAGATTAAAGGTGTTCCACTATCGTCTAATGAGAATCTCTTTGACATAGTAATGCAATTGAAAAAGATAAGCTAAACCCTTCGCAAAAAATCTGATTAATTTTATAACCAGAGTGCTGGCGCGTGACGTCAGACCTCAAGCTTTTATCGCAATGTATGTCTCAACAATTATAATGTCGTTGTGATAACAGAGACTTGGTTGGTCGATCACATTCATAGCAGCGAATTATTTGATAGCCGATATCTCGTGTTTAGACGCGATCGTGATTATTCTCGTACTGAGCAACAGCTTGGCGGTGGTGTATTAATTGTGATTAAAAGTGAATTTACTATTCTCGAGATGCTATTTGGGTCACGCTTATACCAAAGAAGTCAAGGCCCTGTACGGTACCTGTGTGCCGTACATTAGACATATTTGTGCTGTTTATGTTTATAATGAAAACCGAGGTAACTCCTATAAAACACAATTAGATACATAATTTTAATATTGACATTAGTAAGCTAATTCTTGCGTACACCCTTGATTAATTTATAATTATAGGTGATTTTAATTTTGCTAACAAGGTACGGTGGTCTCACGCATTTAGTGGCAGTGCAGAGATACCTCCTATATAACAGCTTTCATGCCCACATATCGTGGACTGTTGGGAAACTATGCAGACATGTAATTTATCACAATATAACTGGGTTCGCAATGTCAATGATAGGTTATTACACTTAGTATTTTCTAACGACTCGGATACTGTTACTGGGTGTGATACTAATCCTCTGGCAGTTCCAATCCATTTAAATCATAAGTCTTTTATTTTCTAGGCAGGATTTGTATAAATTCACGTGTTACCGGAAAAAAAATAACAAGGTGACGGCTATAAAAACTGAACTAGATCGCATTAATTGGGAAGAAATGCTGTCGACTGATTCGCTGGAAGATGCTGTCACTAATTTTAAAACCAGTTATATGAGCTTATTGATAAATATATACTGTGAAAATCAATAAAACCCTCCTCGCATCCTTTGTGGTATAACTGTCTTTTGATAAATATCTTAAAAGAAAGTACAAATTTCACAGTAAGTATAAGACCACACCGTGGGAGAGTCACGCTTCGTCATGAATGGGCCAGCTCGATCAGAGTAATACCAAGACCTTACAGAAACTGGTCTGAAATAGCGCTTGCGTTGTGTTTCACCAAGTGAGTGAGGATACCGGAGGCCCATAAACAATAATTCGCAGTAGGGCAATAAATATGGAAAGGATGTGTTTTGAAAACTATATGGCAAAGATTGAAATTATAGGATATCCAAAATCATTTTGAACCTATGTTAAAAGCAGGAGGAATGCGAGTGTGTTATCCAACGTAATGCAATTTGATGAGGTCATAGCGAGTATGGGTGAGGAAATTAGCAAGATATTCGCTACGTATTTTTACTCCACCTGTCAGGAACCTAACCCGCCTCTCTTGTAATCCTCAAAGTACTTCGCGAGTACTCCAACTGCTTTAAACCTTGGAGCTCTCCGAATCTGGTGGTCCTGATTTAAATCCTACTACATACATAGACAGATGCGCCGATAGCCTTGTAGTTCCCGTTTGAATTTTATTTAAGAGATGTTTATCAGAAGGCATAGTTCCGACTATTTGGAAATCTGCGTTTGTTGTCCATGTCTACATGAAGGGAAATAGAGCCAACGTTGAAAACCATTGCCCCATTTCGAAAATTTGTTTGTTTTCTAAAATGCTTGAACGTTTGGTCCATACAAGCGGCCACGGGATAGTAAGAAGTATTATAGGTGAGGAACAACATGCTTTTTTTTAAATCCGCTCCACAACCTCAAACTTGATGCTCTTGCATGTATTTGTATCTAGTGGTGCACAGGTAGATGTCATATACACTGACTTACAATAAATGCTTCGACAGAATTGATTAACAGTTGCTTTTGGAGAATTTATCAGCCGCTGGAATTCACGGTGATTTAAATAGATGGTTTACTTCTTATAAAGGAAGTCGATTTCCAGGCTGTGGTGCTTAGGGGTTACTTGTATGAATGGCAAACTGTCCCTTTCGGGGTTCCATGTCTGACAGGCAAACTGACCCTTTCGGGGTTCCACAGGGATCAATTTTAGGACGATGTTGTTCGATTTTTTTGTGGCACACATCAAGAGATGTTTCGAACACTCTTACATCTTTCTTTATGCTGATGACAGGAAAATTCACAAAAAAGTGGAAAAACTGTCTAACACTGAAGACCTTCAGGCTGATATTAACAGATTTGAAATGTACTGTAAAACTAATAAACTTCATCTTAATGTTACCAAATATAGTCAAATAACGTTTTCCCGAAAAACATCTACAATTGGTGTTGGCTACGCATTGGATCAGCAGAGTTGATACTGTTCGAGATCTGGGAATCATGCAAGACAGTAGGCTAATATACGTCCAACACATTGATCGCATGGTCAACAAGGGGTCAAAATCCTTGGGCTTCATTATAAGAACCACAACCTGCTTCCGTATCATTAAACCCACAAAGGTTTTGTCCTGGTCCATTGTGCGCAGCCTCCTGGAGAATACATCACAACACTGGAACCCACAATACGAAGTTTATAAGTCTCGTATTGACGGGATCCAAAAGATTTTTTCTCGATATATTTAATTCGGTATGACTTTTAAAGTCATACCGAATAAAGAAAGCACAGCAATGGTCACATTATTACGCTCATCGTTGCAGACGATACCATTTCCTTCCACTGGAATATATGCGCCTAATAAGTGATATTTGACCAGCATTGATCGATTCCTCATGTAAATAAATATCACGTGATGTAAGCCCATAACCTGACACTTAGACCAGTGTAATATATTATATTAATAGTTTTTATTAGTATAGACAGTGTTGAATTACATTGGAACCCTGCGTCCGGTTACAACCTGTGTTACAGAAGGCAGTGTCTTTCCCCTTTATCTTACGTCAACTATACAATAATAATACAGTAAAGTAAAGAGTGGGTGTGGAAGTATGCAATGTGTGTGTGTGTGTGTACGTATGTGCAATTGTGTATTTGAGTGTGTAGGTATGTGTGTGTGTGTGTGTGTGTGTGTGTGTGTGTGTGTGTGCTCATTATAATAGCGTTTCAGTTTGTGTGTAGTCTAGTGTAAGTAGCCATGATTTAATTTAATTTTGACTGTGTTTCACCAGCGTATTAATGAGCAATGTTTTATTTATTTTATAATATATGCGTGTAGCTAGACGCAAACATTGCAGTCTAGCTCGTGCAGTTCTACATTTTAACGGTTGACACACGTTAGTAATGGTACGCTTGTTTGTGTTTTCGTAATTAATTGGTGTAATTTTGTGTTGCATAATTGTTAAATTAAAAATATACCGTTGTTTTACTATAAGCAGTCCACACTCTTCTTACAGTGATTTTGTTGCGTACCTGAACGGTTTAGTTTAGTCATAACCTTAAGTAGTGATCTTTGGGCTCTTTCTAGGTAAATCATGTAGGTTTTGCAGGAGCCTCCCCATATCGTTTACCGTAACCAATGACCGATGGTATATATGTTCTCATCTATAATAGAAGGCTTGTTGTTAGCAACTTGATCACATATTTGTATTAACCATAATTATGAATATTAGTCTGTAACTCTTCTTTAAAAATATACTAAAAAAATAAATAAATAAAAATGTTAAGCAGCAATCTGGCTACCATAGCACAGGCTGTGCTTAGTACGAGTGGGCAGGGTGGCAGCACGGGACCCTTTCCTTCCAACTGATGCAGGTTCTTTCCGAGCACGGTTGCTTCGGGAAGTACCTGCACTCGGTCGCTAGGATACAACTGAGTTTCATGAACACGTGAATTCGCAGAAGGAGGCGGCGGAGAAAGTCCGGAAGGACGAGTCCCTCCCTTCTTAGGCGCAGAGTGGCATACCGTGCGGTTTTAGTCGGTTCGATTCCGACACACCACTCCGCCGCAAACCCTGGTTTGGTTAGTAGCAACAGGGTTCCTACACAGGAGGGCGTCATCTACAAACTGAAGATGGTCTGAGGTTCATCGGGGTTCCAGGGATTTCCTTTCGAAGGTGCACCTAGTTCCCCGGCTTCTAGTACCCGAAATGGTGAGCGGTTTTTAGTCGGTTCGAGTCCGACATAGCCACCAGTGGGTGGCATCCGAAGGGATTTCCGTACAACAAAAAGGCTGTGATTAGTGTGAGATGTGCAAAGCTAAACGACGTCAAATAATATTGGAAATAATGAAGAGTAAGAAGAGGAAGACTTGGTTTAATTAAGCACTAATTTGAAATGTAAGAGTTTATATGTATGTATGTATTTTGATCTTCGTTATGTTTGTATTGAGCTTTTAAAACTGTATCGTTGACTTCAGTTGTCCCAAATCATAATTTACGAAACATTATTGGTCAAATAGCGCTTGCGCTGTGTTTCACTGAGTGAGTGAGGATACCGAAGGCCTATACACCATCCCCTCCCCCTCCTCTCCTCATACGCTCCCCCTCTCCTCCCCCACCCTCCCCTCCCCCATCCCCCTCCCCATCCCCTAAAGGCCGGGCACGCACTTGAGACGCCTCTGGTGTTGCGGGTGTCCATGGGCGGCGGTAATCGCTTACCATCAGGCGATACGTATGCTCGTATGCCGCCTAGGCAATAAAAAAAAAAATTAAGGGAATCAAAAATAAGGAGGCATTGCGTCCCAGATATAAGCAACTTTTTAAAAAGGTGCAATTTGCATAAACGGTGAAATTTTCAGTTGACTAACATGAAAAATGTCTTGGACATCGAATCTGGCGATGTACACAACTCCATAAACTAAGAACCCTTTCCTATAGTCTTCTTCTTCGTCCGGCCTTTTCCCGAGTCAAATAAGTCAATATCAATAAGTCAAATAAGTCAATAAGTCAAATAAGTCAATAAGTCAAATATTCATAATATATTTTCAAAACGTATCTAAATACAAGTCGTAGCTAAGTTTAACTATTGCCATTACTGCAATGGACTTTAGTTTAAATGTGATTTCACTTTAGCTGCACCTACAGCATTCACTAGATTTAATATTGACCACGTTGAGATAATCTCGTCGCTCTATTTATCTTCCAAATAGCGTTGATTACATGATCCGTTATTGAAAGCGTCTACCCGTCCCAAAACCTCAATCCAGACTATCAGGAACGACGACCACACTAAGCGGGGACTCTAAGCCCCGAAGCTTGCGGTGTAGACGAAGTCTGCAATTCGAAATATCTAGAATGCAGACCGCGTGTTTGCGTAAAGCCATGCGAATGACGGTCGTGTCTGGAAATTGAGATTCTATTCTAAAGCTCTTTCTATGCAAACGTTTCGATAATTTATTGCATCACGAATTTGTCTTTGCCTTACAGATACTTAATCAAGAGAGACTGAATCGTATTAAAAAGTGATTGCTGAAACACAAAAGTCGTATAATTTTAATTACACCATTCTATGTTATAAAGGTGAAAGTTTGTGAGAGTAAGTACTTTGAATTTTTTAACACTATTGTATTTTACTGTACCAAAGTAAACACCTATGAATATATAAAGTAACATGGTTAGAAGAGACTCGTCTCAATCTACATAAGCAATATAATATAGGAAAAGTACAAAGCGCTGTGCTTTTACCATTATATTCGTATCTTGCGAGGTGAGCTCACCTTGTTATATAAGGTCGTATAACACGTTACATCAAAGTGCATACGAGAACAACAGCATAATAATGGCGTCGATTCTGTTGCTACAATATTTCTCCGAATAGATTCAAAACTTTTACTGTATTTGTCTACATTGGGCGTAATAAATTACCTTAATAGTTATTAAAACCTAATGATACACAGCACTTCGGAATTTTTTAAGCATCAGAATTTTATTCATAGGATTTTATATTCTATATTATTATATGTACTCTCATTTGATTATTGTTCTAACTTACCTATGTTATTCCTAACTTTTTTTTTGTTATATTGGGGCAAATGAGCAAACGTATCGCCTGATGGTAAGCGATTTCCGCCGCCCATGGACACCCGTTATACCAGAAGCGATATAAGCGCGTTGCCGGCGTTTTAGGAAGGAGTACGCTCTTTCTTGAAGGTTTGAAGGTCGTATTGGTCTGCGAACACGTGCTCCGCCTTCGCCCTTGCAATTTCTCTTTTGAGGGATTTGGAGGCAAAGGTGTACTCCTTTTTCAGAGCGCTGGTATTTTGTTCCTGCAACGCCACCGCGTCAGCCCAGGCTTGGTGAGCCTCCTGCATCATGCGAGAAGCTTTTCTGGACGATGGACCAAACCAGGGCCGACACTTACCACCAATGGAGACCACAGAGGATGGGATGAAAAACTCCATACCCTGCAGCATAACATCAGCAACAGAATCAGCAACAGTGTTGGAATTATCCGGCGAAAAGCACAACCGTCTCCAAAGATAGGACGCAAAGAACGACCGCATCCCATCCCAATCTGCTGACCTGTAGTGCCACACACGATGACCGCGTAGAACTCGCGATCGCGGCGAATGTGTAATAGATACTATACTCCAGACAAGGCAATGGTCAGAAGAGCCAGGTAGGGCGTTAACGGATACGCAGTAACCGTCCGGGTGCGAAGTCAGCAGAAGGTCCAACAGTGAAGGATTCTGGCGACGACGATCTCTGCGGAGGGGATGTGCTACTGCACGAAGTCTGTAGCCATCTGGATGTGCTCGATGAGTCGGTCAGTTTCGGCATCACCGCTATGGGACCTATAGAGACACGCATAGACGCGGGGATGGTCGTAGCTGTCTACACGGAGCCATAGGATGGAGAGGTCCCTACCTTCAAGATTGCTGAGGCGACGAGAGCTGATATCGTCTCTGACGTACACGCACACTCCGGTCTTAGAGATGAAGGAGTATACTGCCTGGGGCAGCATTAAGATTACTATCCCTGATCCCTGATGTTGCAAAACTCCATGACTAGCGTGGTACTGCTCTTACCCAGAGCATGATTGAGCGTAGTTTTGCCCTCCCCCACCCCCAGAAGCCGAGGGGCAGCCTGGGCGTTCAAACTCAAGAGCGTTGTGTTCTGAGTGTGGACGTCCAAAGAGGGATTCTCCAACGCTAGCGCAGTTGGTAGCTTCCTGGGGTAATGTGTGTTTCAACTGCGCCATCATAGGGGGGATAGGGGGATGGGCCTGCGGTATCCTCACTCACTCGGTAAAACAAATCTGTGTTTCACACCGGTTTTCTGTGAGGCCGTGGTATCACTCCGGTCGAGCCGGCCCATTCATGCCAAAGCGTGGCTCTCCCACGGAATAAAAGATGATAAAGGGTATTAAATGAGCTTATTAAAAGTAAAAACTTTGTCACTTCGACTAATAGGTAGATATTTACTCGTAGTAAGGCAATAATGTTATGACGTGAAAGTCAATAATTAATAATGTTACAAAGAGATCGATCATTCTTAGTTTCCGCCATGCTCGTCGTTTTATCAAAACGAAATAAATATCAAAAGCATAATCTTTAATTTTCACAGCACAATATTATAATATTAAGCTAAAACTTCGCCGGGAAAAAATCTACTTAGTAAATAGAAATTAATTCATTCTTCCGAGGCGAGTACGTTACTGCAACGCACCTGTATTTCTACGATAAAATCAATAACGGCTGTGACAAAAGTGTAATAAGTAGAAAACTCGCGTCAAATCATTTGAAATAGAATTAAAAAGAAGATAGATGGAAATATAATACTTTAATGTTTTTTTTATTATACTCGGTGAACTATAAAGCGAAAAAGTTATATAATTTAATCTACACCTAAAACCTATAAACTATATATATGATACAAAATTATACAATGTGAAACCGAACGCCATACTGTGATAGTCATTCCCTTTTTTTTGCTTTTTGAACTTAATGAGTAGGTATAGTACAAGAGTATTATTGACTCAATGTGACGAGTAACAACTACTTATATTGCTTACATTTTTATTATTTTAATGTATGTCTAACTGAAACATCCTTATTGGTAGTTACTTTAGAATCGAAATGGCTTAGCAAAATATCTGTTAATTTTAATGCGCCTTCGAGGGCGACCTAAAGTCTATTTGAATTTAGAATTTATAAACCTTTCGTAACTACACATTAGTCGAGCTACGACATTTAGTAATGATAACGTTTCGTTAGTAGCTTCCTTGAAAGCGTATTAAATAATAGAGCATGACAAGCAACTATATTTACAACATAGCATGGAAGTGCATACAAAGTAAAAAATATTAATATCAATCGCGATTGGATGTGCACTTTGAGTTTTCTTCTTCTAACTTGGTAGACCATAACATATTGTGACGTTTCAATGCAATTGACGAGGCGAATTTCATGCACTTAATCCTATGGTTCTTTGGTTATTCCTTTAATCATTAATAGCATTGGTTTTCAACAGATGGAACCCTTAAAATTTAGTCACTTAATATTGATTCCGTATCATCATCAGCCTGTTGTAGTTTACTACTGGATATAGGCCTCACCCAACGCATATACCAGAGCCCTGTCTACATCTTTTTGTAATAAATGTATTAAATACTAGCTGAACCCCGCGGTGCTACCCGCGGTACGATGATAACTGCGGGCAACGCCGCGAGGCGAAGCTATATCTTTATAAATAGTAGTTTCATTCAAATCCATTCAGTAGTTTTTACGTGAAAGAGTAACAAACATCCATACATACATACATCCATACTTACAAACTTTCGCCTTTATAATAGTAGTAGGATTAGGCTACAATAAAATATTTTTTGATAAAGTTAACTAGACTACGAGTACAACAGAATTGGACCACACGAAAGTGGTCTTTAGAATAGATTTAAGGAAAATTCCAGTGACATTGGATCAAGTTATATGCACACGAACTACGGAAAGGACGAGACATTTTCACAAAAGCACATTTAAATTTTATTTCATAAAATGTCATATTGCGTCCATGAACAAAATTTATTACATTAATGTTCTTTCGTACTGTAGGTACACTCGATCATCATGAATTTTGTATATGATAATTGAATGCACTATTGCCGTACGAACTTCAACAAATTAATAATTTCATACTTTTAAATTATTGAGTAACCATGACGTTCACAATAGTGGTGGATTATGAAAATAAGTCTTTTACTTATTTATTTTTAAAGGAGCAATAAATTTTTAAGTGTATCAATAAACCAATATATTCGAGTTTACATAAAACATGTTTTAAAAACCATTTTTGTGTTTACTGAAAAGATAAAACATGAAGTGACTCTTAAAATCTATGCTTCAGATTAGTTTCAATTGAATAAAACTTACAATGTCCATGATAAGATCGACGCCTTAGTGTTAATCTGAATTTACAACTAATTTCAGATAATAACAGTTCAACCGATAATTGAGATGTCTTTTAAAATAGGGGCCTTAGTGGCTCTTATCATTGGGAAATCGCGAACTTTATATTTTCCTGCAGATGAGTTGCATTAAGATAAAGAGGTAATACTTCTTGACTGACGTGCACAAGCTATGCCATCCCTTTCCTCGTATAGCTTCTCTTTCTTACATATCTTTCCCATTAAATAAACTAGCTTTTTCTCCACGTGCTTATGTCACGGTACGAGGTAAAAGTACCTGTTCTTTCTTTAAGAAAGTACTCAAGGTATCTCCATGACAAATTTCACTGAAATCGGTGCAGCGGAAGCCAGCAGGCCTGAAAGCGAAGCAGAGAGCCAGACAAACTTATTTTCAAGTGCGTCCCCCCTGTAATGACGTACGGTGCCGAGTCGTGGATACTGCCTCTAATGTTAATCCAGAAGTTCAAAGTCACTCAGCGTGCCATGGAAAGAGCTATACTTGGAGTTTTTCTGAAGGA
This sequence comes from Spilarctia lutea, assembly GCA_916048165.1. Classification (NCBI taxonomy): domain Eukaryota; kingdom Metazoa; phylum Arthropoda; class Insecta; order Lepidoptera; family Erebidae; genus Spilarctia; species Spilarctia lutea. The sequence goes on along the minus strand of OU696470.1, from coordinate 23,684,108 downwards.
CAAAATTCGTAATGAAGTAATATGTAACAGTGACCGACCCAAAATGACCGACATAGCTCTGAAAATTGGTAGGATGAAGTATGGGCTGGTCACATATTTTGCAGGACTGACAACCGCTGGAGTAAGCGTGTTCTAGAGTGGAGACTGCGTCTTACTTAGCAAACGTAGTGCAGGAAGCCCTCCAGTCAGATGGTGGTTGATAATTCTTTGGTCCCATTTTAATTTAGTTCAGTTCTTGAAATAGGCTCTTTTTGTTTAAAATTTTTGTTTACTTAAATTACCATGTTTAAAGACAAGGACAAAAAGTAAACATTGTTTATTCTTCAGTTCAGACACTTAAAAATAAGCGATGCTGGCAAACATATCGACCGTACCGTGCGCTTAATGATACGGTATCGAAATCAAATATTCTAACTGGTATAAAGACTACCTGAACGCCCCTTTCGTAACATTGTAATGTTACACTGTCAACGTAAAAGGCTATGTTAAAAAATACCCAGAAGGAAAATAACTAACCGATGGTTAAATAAGTTCTAAATGATAGTTATGTTATTACGTCAAGAAGACAGAAAGTAGAAAATGAGCCATTTGAATTCATTAAAAATATACGAGTACATGTACCTAAATCATATACTCCATTCACAAATTATTGTTCTGAGTCTGAGTGTTCTTTTTGACCGTTTCATGTATGTTTGTAAAGTCCCCCGTGACACAGGAATCATTCCTAGTGCGGGAGTAGTGTTTTAAAGAAAAAAAAAATAGTAAGCCTGTGTTAAGCAGTGGATTGTGATGTACTGATGATGATGATCATGGATACTGAATGTCACCAAAATGTGAGTATGATTGTTGCTCTTTCACGGTAAAACTACTGAATAGATTTTGATGAAACTTTACAATGATATAGCTTATACGTCAGAATAACACAAAGGCTAATTATAAAGATACTAGCATCGCCTCGCGGCGTACTTCATAAGTCAACTGCACGTTGAATTTTTTTAAATTTAATTCTCTCTCAAGTAGACAGCGAATTTTAAAACACAGCCAGTCGCAAAGTCTTATTTACTTCGCCGACGTCAAAGTTTTCCATTGTTAGGTTTCTACGTACAAAATGATATTGCAGAACATTCTTATGCTACTGCTACATCTGCGTTAGCGTTAATGTTAATGGCAATGGCAAACTACGTATTAATTAACGTGTAAAAAACATTTAGGTATAATGCCGTTAAGACTTAATTCTTCATGAATTAACGCATTAACTTATAACACACACAATGGAGCTTGAAGCAGTTACACTAGTGGCGACAATGAGGTCATAAATAATTTATGCATCTATACAATTTAAAACTATATTAAACAACGCGCTAATACCCTTTGATGTGTCCAAAAAACCGACACTCGAGCTATCACTTAACGTTGAACGCCATTTGAATTTAATATTAAAACGTTGGCCAAATCTACGTGACGCCTAAGGTCCTAATTAGCGCGTTAAGACGCAGGTGGAGCAGTAGCATTACATTTGTTGAGACACGGCAAAGGTTCTTTGTGAAAAATGCATAAAGAAATTGAATGTCTGGACCAATACTCTTCAAAGAAGAAGCCTAGTGTCTTTATAAAAAAAGAAAAAATAATTTTCACATCTTGAAATAATTTTATCATGTTTTAAAGTTCTTTGACTTGAAATTTTTAAATAATATGATTGATTTAGAAACAGAAAAATATATAATTTTGTTGTTTTTTTTTTAAATAAAAGCTTTATTGAGTGGTATTTATAACTATTAAGGATTAACGATTAAATTAAATTAAATTAAAGCTACTTACACCGACATGGTAGATCGCTCTACACTCCATATCAACATTTATCGAGCCGAAATAATTCGAAACCCCAAACGATATCAGAATAATTATATTAATGCACATAAATGGCGTGTTGGTGTAATGGTTGAAAATCCTGACTTCTAACCAGGCGTTCGTTGGTACGATTGTGTGCCAGAATGTGTGTGTCATCGAATTCATACAGGACTTTTAACTAGACCCGACTTGGCACGGAAGTCTTTAAAATTGTCAGATTTCCTCTACTCTTATGAGCATATAATATTTATATAAGCCTTCCTTTTGAAGCACTTTATATATTGCTGAAAACTGCATTAAAATCCGTTGAGTAGTTTAAAAGATCTCAGCGAAGAGATAACGGAGGCGACTTCATTTTATACTATGTAAGATATGTACCTATTGTACCCATTTAAAAATGTTTAAGTATGTGTTTTAGAATTTCGTCTCCGCCTACTTTGGGATCAGAAAGCCGTGTGTTGTAGAAATAACATGTAATATAAAAAAGTTCAATATAACATAGTAACCGTTTTCACGACTCATTAAAAACACCTTTTTCATGTCGTGTTACGAAATTTTATCAACAAAGGAATTTTTTCTTACTGTTTGGCAAATCTTTGAGAAGTAGGTAATTAGTTGAGAAATTAAATCGAAGCTTTCCATATTTTTCAGAATGTTTGCTTTCTTAACAAGAGGTTTGAGAAATGTGACTGTATTAAGGCCTTCTCAACTTATTAAATAGAATGCCTGAATATTCCTCGCTTAAGATAACTGATATATAATCGATTTGCTTTTGTCCATTATCATAAATGTGAAGTGTGTAGTAGATCGATTGCCTCAGTGGCGTAGTGGAAGCGTATGCGATTGCTAAGCTTGAGGTCTCGGGTTCGATTCCCGGGTCGGAACAAATGTTTGTATGATCTGTAAATATTTGTTTCGGAGTTTGGGTGTTTTCTATATATAATATGTATGTTTTTATAAAAAAAGTATGTAAGTATTTATATCAGTTGTCTAGTACCCATAACACAAGCTCTGCTTAGCTTGGGACTAGATGGCGTTGTGTGTTAGATGTCTGGAATATTTATTTATTTTTGTAGTCCAACTTGTTACTTTTACAACAGTATTACGGTGCTTCGTAAGTTATAGATTAGTTGTGCGAGGTAATCATAATTCTTCCTATATTACATTTACTGTTATTGATCTTTTTGAAATTTTAATATACTTTAATTCCCAAGGAGATTAACTTAGAAGTTCTTATAAACAAATATCCCCTAAATATTCATATTTTCATTTCTATTTCATATTAAAATTGCTTTTTGTTTGGTTAATCTAGACATCCGAGGTTACAATAATATATAATGAGTTGATAAAAAAACTATCGTACTCGTAGCTTATGCTAGGCTTTATCAGTTAAGGAGTAATCAGAGTACTAATGGAGCAACTAACTTAAAGGGATTGACTTCGAAACATATAATGGCAACGAATCAATTATGAAGTTACAAAACATATTATTACCGAGAACTTCACTAGTTTCTTTATCTTATATATAAAATTCTCGTGTCACAATGTTAGTTACCATACTCCTCCGAAACGGCTAGACCGATTTTTATTAAATTTTATGTGCATATCGGGTAGATCTGAGAATTGGCCAACATCTCTTTTTTATACCCCTAAATGATAAGAGTGACCCACCCCTAAGTTTTTTATGACAAAACAACTTTTGCCTGCTCAGTTAGTGAATTTATAACATATATATGTACTACACCTTTTTTCGTAAGTACGTAAGTAGATGTCACCGTAGTCTAACTTACCGTACACCGTAGAGCATCATACTTGGTAAGGGTATCGGTGTGGACAAAAAAATCCAAATGAATCCCCCACAGGGGCTTAAGCATGGGATCCAAGTAACTGAAAATTTTCCAAATAAATCCCCAGGGGAATCAAAATGGAATAGACATCCAAAAAGATCCCCTAGATGGTCAGTGTGACGAAAATTCCAAGTGGACAGAGACCCTACGCGTTACACACTTTTGTCACGGAATGCATTAAGGTGTGAGTGAAATAATGAATATTTCGATTTAATTGTTATATGTGAGTTTGTAAAATGTGTACGTCTAAAGAATCCCCCCCCCCTCCTCCCCACAAGAAATAAAGACTGTTTTGTATTGGAATAAGACACTATGGCTAACTCTCCTATGGTCGGTGCCCCGTGTTGCTGTATAATCTAATAGAAAATCATATTTGTCATAACACCCTATTAGTGAATAACACGGTTACTGATACTCTTATTTATACTTAGTCCAAAAGCTAGAAGAACACTTACATATTACATAATTTTTGATTTTGAAAAACAAAAATATATTTCTACACAAAACATACTTTAGAAATTGTGAATAGAAGTTCCGCCTTGGAACATACAAATTCGATCTGTACATTAATTTTCAATAAGTAAACATTTGTGAAAAGGAAAAAAAATAATTGAATGTTGTTTCCAATAAACATTAGGTACTTAGCTATCTATTTAATTTCTAGGCATTTTAGGCGTTAGCTTCTTTCATCACCCTAATCACATAACGCCACGCTTGTATCACGCCACGCTATTGTCACGCCGCGTTTGTGCCGCGCTTGTGACACGCCTCGCTTGTGACACGCCGCGCTTTTGGCACGTCACGCTAACAACACGTCACGCCCACCGTTGAGCAAGTGGAATATTCTTCATCTTTCTACTTGTTTCTAAATATGATTTGGTCGAATGTTCAAAAGAAATAAATAATGAGAGTAAGAAAATCGAAAAGGTAAAAGATAATGCAAGTCTACAATAGAAAGAGGGACTTACGCCACAATAGCTTGTAAAGACCTGATTCGAGAGAATAAGTCATTACGACAGAGATAATAAGCAATTGAAAAATATTATAAATATTTATTTTATAAATCACACATTTAAATAAATAACTTTTAAGACCGGCTGACTTCAACGCGTCATGATCATTCCTTTATTTATCATCCTTGGGAGAAGAAATATTTACTTCCAATTTAAATGGAACCCAATGGGGAACATACAAACCCAAATAAAAGAAGAATTTCGAAAATCGCTATATAAATAATGTGGTTCTGAGATAGGTAACAAACGTAATACAAGGTGTCTCAAAAGAAATTTCATATTTAGTGGATTGATTAAAAAAAAAGGAAGCGGTATATAGAAAAAATGTTTATTTATTGTTAAAATACACTTTTTGGGAATTACTTTCTTAAAAATAATATCGTCTAAATGTAAACCCTCACGTTGTTGGCACTCATTTAATCGAACAGTAAAATTACTTATGACTGCTCGACAGGTGGAGTGAGGGATGGCTGCCATTTCGTGACGGATATTTTCTTTCAAATGCGCCAGTGAAGTTGGTTTATTGGCGTAAACTTTAGATTTAAGATAACCCCATAGGAAAAAGTCCATAGGGGTTAAATCTGGGCTACGTGGAGGCCAATTTATGTCACCTCTCCGGGAGATCAATTTTCCTGAGAAAATTTCACGAACACGTGGCAGAGATATATTGGACGTGTGTGAAGTTGCTCCGTCCTGTTGAAACCATGTTCTTTGGTTATAGCCAGGAAAGTTTTGCAGTTCAGGTACCAAGAAGTTGTCTAACATCTCCACATAACGCTCTGAATTCACTGTAACTGTACGCCCCATTTCGTCTTCAAAAAAGTAAGGGCCGATAATTCCTCGCGCCGACATGGCAGCCCATACGGTCACTTTAGGCGAGTGTAGGGGCTTCTGATGTTTGCGTTTCGGATTGGCTGAACTCCAGTAGCGGCAGTTTTGCTTATTTACGTGGCCATTAAGATGAAAATGAGCTTCATCCGAAAACAAAATGTTGGTAAACGTTGAAAATCGCTCAATCATCTGATTTACGAAATTAAGCCTCTGACCGGCATCTTGGGGCTTTAATTCTTGCACCAATTGAATTTTGTAGGGGTGCAGCTTTAGATCTTTGTGCATAATGCGATGTAATGATGATCTATGCACATTTAAAGCACTCGCGCGCTTCCGAATTGAAAGGCTCGGGTCGTCACGTACAGATTGATTAACACTCTCCACGTTTTCTACCGTTCTTGATGACCTAGGTCGCCCGGATTTTGATTTATCCAGCGTTGATCCAGTCTCTTCAAACTTTTTAACCCAATGTCGAATGAGAGGAAGGCTTGGCGCATCATTTAAGTGGCGAAAACCTCGAATACTGCAGAATTTTCTACGCGTGACAGTTGTCGAATCACCGTTCTTGTAAAACTCTCGCACGCACAACGCGCGGTCTGCTCCCGAGAAACGCTCCATAGCGACTGAATCCCCAAGAGCCAAGCTACCAATTGACATAACCCCCGCACCCCTCAAGTACGCAGCGTTCACGCAGTAAGCTAAACAAATATAAAATTTCTTTTGAGACACCCTGTATAACACAACTAAGTTGCAAACCTACTACATTACACAGTAAATTAAATAAAAAAAGCAGCTTGATTCTGTTTAAAACGTACATTGTAAAACAATTGACGCAGTAATAAGCACTGAAGCCAGTTAAAAGCTAGCTTTCAGTAAAACCAAATCGAACGACGTTCAGTTTCTAGAAGCATACATATAAAGCTGAACTATGTGATATTCGAATGCGGCACTTCACCCACCATCTACGCACACCGTCCACTGCGTTTCGATACATATATATATAAAAAAAGCTCAAGAATCGACGTGGGGCTTGCAAATGAAGTCGAAAATAAACTCAAACCCAATTTTTGGGTAAAATGATATATAAATAAATGTTAAAAAACGAGATTTAATATTGTAAGAGTAGAACTGTTGGAATATCAGCCTGATGTCGCATCCATTTAGTTTTCAGGCTTTATGTTTACCGTAGTTCTGAAGCAATGTTCGCGCTGGGAACCCATCTGAAATCATTCGCTGGTCTATCTCCGAGTTGTGAGGACGCGGGCAAGCATTGGCTCCACTGCCATTGAATATTACTACTTGTCCCAAACGTTCATCGCGAATATTTAAATTTCGGTACAGGTACACCAGTAGCGGGTAGCAGTCAGCTATCCGGGTGAGCTCCGACTTGGTAAGTAATTATGTATCAAGAAATTTTTATTTTCTTTTGATTTTTAATTTGTTCTTGATTTATTTTACACTTTTTAAATTTATTTCAGCCTTTTCAATTCGAAAAGATTAAAAAGTGTTTGAATTAATATTCATTAAATTCTAGCCAATTTATTGAAAAAGTTTATTAAATATAATATATTTAACTTATATTTAACTGAATTTATAATAAAATTGTAGATATTGTACATTTTCAATTATTAATCGAAAAGTTAAAACAGACTTTAAAACTTTGAATCACTTTTAATATATTTAAAAATAGTGATATAATAATAATACGATACTAAGAGGGTCAACATAGAATTATTATTTGATCCGAAATAAAATAAATTAATTTTCAATTTAATAAATTTACAGAAAGTACAGATAAATAATTGAACAGCAAAATTTAAAAGACGTTTGTTCTTTTTAATTATTTTTGTTGTATTTTTTCAACAATTATTTTATTATTATTATCGATTTTAAACAGGTTTAATGTATTTTTCATCGGTCGACATGTCTCATCTCCGAAACGGCGTAATTTACGAAAGTAGAATTTGTTTTCACAGATTATATTACCCTTCACGTATGAATAGCTCACCATTTTATATTCTATAATTTATTGTTACGAAATATTTTCTTAATAAGATTTTTTTCGAAACGGCTGCGTATAGTAGGTAAATCAAGAATCGATGTTTCAAAATTTTTGAGTCAATTTGAAAAATCGCCATATAAATTAATTTAATATGCACTTTTAAACAACTTTTGATATTTTTAACTTTTTAAATTTCGGGCTAATACTTTAAATAAATAAATATTTTGAACAATTTAACACACAACGCCGTCTAGTCCCAAGCTAAGCAGACCTTGTGTTATGGGTACTAGACAACTAATATAAATACATATATACTTTTTTTTTTAATCATACATATTATGCATAGAAAACACCCAAACTCCGAAACAAATATTTGCAGATCATACAAATATTTGGTCCGACCCGTGAATCGAACCTGAGACCTCAAGCACAGCGCAGTCGCTTACGCTATCAATCGCGCCACCGATTAATCACGTTGTAAATTTGAGTCTGTATTTTTGAAATTTTTTGTTAGGAAATTGTTACGGCCGACGGAGACTCTTTAAAATGTAATTAAATATGCGGATTTCAGTTGCGTTGTTTCAGGAGAGTATTCTTTCGCGAATCAGTTCTTAGTTTTTTACTTAAAAATAAAATTTGTCGTGAAAGTTGCGTTTTTTTATACTATTTTAGATTTATAATAATCTTATACATCTAAGGGCCGGTTTTTCAATGGCCAGATAAAACTTATCTGACTGACACTTACTCCTACAAATAAAGTGTCCATAATTGTGCCGTCTTATAGTTTATTTCTCCGATAAGTTTTATCTGGCCATTGAAAAACCGGGCCTTTATATCATTGAAGTACGGTAAAGGGCTAAAATTTTCCTTCATTTGTTTAAGTGGGTAGTACCAGGTATATGCTAAATTTAAAACAATCCGCTTTGAATATTTCACTTTATACCTACTTGATCTATCAAAAGAGGGCGTAGGCCGAAGCTTATTAAACACCCACATTTGAAATTAATTGGAGTTTAATTTATTTTCGGTTCTCTCCGCGCCTTTATCTTGAGAAAATTGAGAAATATTAAAATAGGTATATATCATGGAAAATTTATCTGAACTGACAAATTAAACCATGGAAATAGACAAAGTTATGCAAAATCGCTTGTTGTACCTACACTAAAAGATCTCGAGTACTGAGATAGTATACCATAAAAAATCGATCTCAAAATGGCCGCTACCACAACATAATTATAATAATAATAATAATTTATTGTAACAAAGTATGCATACAAATCAAGTGCAAGCCCTGATTCCCAAACTAGCGTGAACTGTATGTCGGGAGTCAGACCTTCCCAAAAAAAAAGAAATGAGTATAGTGGAAGTGCAAAAAGGATTTACAACAAGCAATTATTATTTTTTACCTGTAAGATGAATTTACAATAAAAAATATTGGAAGATTTCATAGTTCGCTATAGAAAATATCTATGATACTCGTATTTAACAAGACCTTAAATTTTGAAGGAACGAATATTTATTTCAATAAGAATTAATAATTCACTAAAAAACATTTTCGTCTGCAGAAAAATTCGCAATTCAAAATAAAACATATTTATCGAATACTAGCTGTGCCCGTTACTTCGTCCACGTGAAATTTTGATTTTCTAGTATTTTTTTTCACCTTATAAACCTTCCCCAGATTACGACAAACATTTAAAAACCAAAATGAGCTAAATCGCTCAGACGTTTGAATTCGAATTTGAAACAAAATAATGGCCTAAATAAACATTTTATACATACAACAATTTAGAATTCACATCAAAATATTTTAAGATGAAAAAAAGACATAGTTCACAATATACTCGTAACATGCTTATCAGAATAACAATTCGAATTTTAGTAATTAATATGTTTTTATTAATTAAGAACATTTCATCAAAAAAGTACAGTACTTACTTAAAAATATTTGTACTTGAATAAGACATTTAATTCGTAATAAATCTTTTTAACGGAAGATAATTTTGTTGTTCGTAATAAAACATTATTGGAATTAGTCCGTTTGGCCTAGTGGTTAAGCGTTCAAATTCCACATGGAACAACACTTTGTGTGATCCACAAATTGTATGTTTGTAAAGTTCCCCGCGACACAGGAATCATTTCTAGTGAGAAGGTGTCTTCTTCTTCTTCGTCTGGCCTTTTCCCGTTTCTAATTGGGGTCGGCTTTCCTTACCCTTCTTCTCCAGAGATAACTGTTCTGGGTCGTAGGGTCCACCTTATCTTCTTCGAGGTCTTTCCCAATGGTCGATATCCATGTAGATCGGGGTCTGCCACGTCCGCTTGGTCCCGACTCCTGTTGCAGTACCTTCTTGGTCATGTGTTCGTCAGGTCGACGCATGACGTAACCGTACCACCTCAAACGCATCTCTTTGAGCTTCTCCGGCATTGGTCTCACTTTGAAGCTGCCTCTGATATACACATTCGGCACTTTATTTAGAAGTGAGACGCCTGCGGACCATCTGAGCATTCGCATTTATAAAAAAAATATATGTACAGCATGTCACCTAAATAATAAGGTTTTGATGGCACTTGATTAGTACCATAGATTGGTAATAAATAATTTTATCCGAATTTAATAAATATTTGCACGTGATTACGAATTACTTTACTGAAGAATTTCTAATCAACTTTAGTCATCTATTTCACAAAATATCTCAAAGATCACTTGAAGTAAAATATGTACTTACCTAAAATATTTCATCTCTACTCAAGAACTCAACAACAATCTCGATAAGCTAACTTAATAATTAGTGCGGGCTCTATTGTAACACTCCACTTTGAACAATTTGTTAAACAAAATTTTTAAATATAACCATTCGCAGGAGAATGGTGTTACTTTTACATTAAAGGTCTAAATTTTTTTCTATATTTTTTTACTTCTTTTTGATAGTCTACTAAAGGCGACAAATTTTTGTCTCAATAAGATACAAATAAATTTACATATAATATAAACTTAATATTATATATTTCCGTGAGTACTTTTAGGTAAAATTTGTACCAGCGTGATTTCGTCTTTGTCTCTTAAAGTTATAAATTCCCTCGATTTTGCCAATATTTTTCATTGATACTCGACTCCCATTGACCTTAGGGTGATGTTTTATAAGCCTTCAATCTACCTTGATAAATTGGCTACCCCGTACTAAAAAATTAAGGAAATTAGCCCAACCGTTCACGCGTGGTGTCGTCAGCAAGGGACATAGGGATTTATTTTTAAAATAATAATTATGAAGAAGAAGAATCTTGCAGAACTAAATGTCACACTCAAAAAAGTACATTAATATCACAAAAACTGCGGTAGTTTTTGATGATTTAACACAGTAATCATTGATATCTCGACAAATTGAAACAAGATCTCTCATATTTGGACTATAGAGAAATTATACCTATTGGTCTATTCGCAATGTTAACTATCCTATCTTAGGCTCGCTAGTTAAACTCACAATAAAATAAAACGTAAAAATCGGTTAGATCATTTCGGCGGTCATCATGATCAACAACGTGACACGAGTATTATACATAATAAATGATAAAGAAATTTTATAATATAATATTATTTTATAATCCACACTCTCCACGAGGCCACACGAGGCAAAACAAGTGTGAGATAAGACGGTGCGCTCGTGCCGCCTCGTCTTGCCTCTTCTCGCCTCGCTGTCGCTCATCTTTGTTCGCGAGTCAAAGAACGCGAGGGGCGACGCAAGACAATCAACCAGACTTCCGCGAGATTGTGGTTGTGGTCCCCTATACTTGCTGAGACTTTCGCGAGCGTCTGGATGGGATATTAGAGAACATTTAAAGGTATTGCCAAACGTGAAAAACAGTATTGTAATATTGTGATGGTTTGATCTTCAAAAAACATTTTAAAACGAAAGTGCCAAATCTTATCTATTTTTTCTACAAAGACAAATCGCCTAACTATTTTTAAAAAGGGTTTATTTATGTGTGGTTACGCTGAGCCTTCTTATGTCGTATATTCTGTTACAATAGAGCCATACTTTAGAACTCTAAATAAATGATACATATACATATTTATCACTTTTTTGTTGTAAATTTCCTAGGAACATTATCTAAAAACAAGGCAAGCTTCATAGGCTTACTAAATACTAACTTTATTTCTATAAAATAAAGTATCTGAATGGCTGAACTTAGATGTTTTTTTTTTCTAGAAATGAATCCTAGCTAGATCGATTTATCACCCCCTAAACCTTCTGCATACTAAGTTTCATGAACATCGTTGGAGTCGTTGCCGAGGTTTGGATAATATATATATATATACAATAATTACTCGTTTGAAAAAGTATTAGTGGAGCTAGAGAGCTTTGCTCGGTATTTTTTTTTTGGTAAATTTTGTAATAATGAATCCTAGCTAGATCGATCAATTTATCACCCCTGCATACTCTTGAAAACATGAAAATATTTGGAGCTATTTTCGAGATTCAGATTTTATTTAAATGTTCTCGTCAGTTTGTCAAAACCGTTAGGTATGTAAACTGTCGAAAGATTCTGAAATGTTACATACTGCTTTCTATAATTGACAAATAATTACGAGTAATCAAAAGTTATCTAAGGCTTTTGGGTTGTACGAATTGTGAAAATTTACTATATTTATTAAAGATGCTATTAGGTACCTTAATTTATCAAAATATTGCTAAACATTGATCAATTTCATTAGTTATTTTAAAACTACTTATTTTTACGTGACGTTTGTCGTCCGTATCAAGCTTTATTTTACGAGATATAATTTCTCCTAACACAACACTAAAATGCCTAGCCGTCTGGTTTCGAAAACGGGTTAGCGCTCCCGCTCCGCTGTACGTTACGCTGCCGCCGCCGCTCCGCTCCCCACTGACTTCGAAAACGCGGCCTTTAAGATAGAAATAGAAGATTAATAAAAAAAATCGTAATAAAAGCATAGAGCTTGAAAACCTACCCGGTTCAGACTTCTTTCTATAATTGCACTCAAAATTACAAATAATTTATTTCAATTGTTTGTAGTGCAACTTTGCCTGCCGTTAGCTGATTTACGGCAGAATTCAGGATGTTTATGTATCTTTTAATCTTTCTTATTATGAAAATACCTATATATAAGGACCGGTGAAACGGGTGTCATTTCAAATCTCGCCGATTATGATTTATACTATCGACATCGTTTTAATGGACTTGGTAGTATTTCAATTATTGACTTTGATTTCGACAGTTATAGTCAATATTTCGTCTTGGTATAGCTACACAGATAAATAATGATACCTTCATAAATTTTTCTAGACCCAATATGAAGTGTCTATAAAGTAACCGAAAATTATACTAATGGATGCGATAAATGCCATCACCGTCCAACACCGCACAAAGAGCTCAAAGCCAATAACTATAGGTGAATATTAAAATTGTTCGTTCGTGGAAAGGACAATTTTGTGACTTAAGTGTATTATTACTGTTCCAAGGAAATGCAATGTCTATCAAATATTAAAACCTAATTACAACAGCTAAATCCTAACACTACAGCTATGTGGCTAATTACATAGGACTTCAAACCACGACACGGAAAATGAAGAATTTATAATTACTAGTAAAGAACGGGAATTAACGGAACTGAAATTTGTACGTGCCGTGGTCCCAGGCGATAATTATATATCACGGAATGCTAAGTTTGTGAATAACTAAGTAACACACGCAACCTCGTCGATGTCTCCTATTGTCTGTGGTACTATATTGGCGTGAACAAATTTGTTCAATCATTACAAAAGTTATAGTGAGAGAACGTTCTGGAACGAGCTTTTTTTAGAACTTTCAAAGGAGAACAACTCTTTCATACATTGAAAACTCTCTAAAAGAATGTTTTTAAACGATTTTATTAAACTTGCCCTGTTTGTTTGGGTCAAATCTAGTAATTGTAAGACCCCCTTTCTGTTGACAGATTGGTCTGAAATTTGTACACACCTATAGTTCTGGTGACAATACAGTTAAATAAATTGCCGATCCAAGATGGCCGAATCTACAAAATGGCGGTTTACAAATTTTATCACGACTATCGCAATATGGGCATGAAATGTAAAGGTCTGACTAGTAAAACACAGTTCACCAAGAAAAATTAAAATCCAAGATGGCTGCCGCTACAAAATGGCGGTTTACAATTTTTTTCACAATATACTCAGCCTTTATTATTCCCAATATTTGGGGTCGGCTACCAGTTCAACCGGTTTTACCTGAATATCAGTTTTTACACAGAGCAACTGGCATCTGACCTCCGCAACCCTGAGGGCGAACTGAATTCGAAGGTTGAACTAGTTGTCAGTATATTTGAGGCCACTGACTTCCCAATAACGATTGCCATAGATGTTCATGACAACCTGGACCGACGGCTTAACGTGCTCTCCGAAGCACGGGCAGGAAACACCGCCATCTTCCATACTCCGGGCTGCTATTATGAACTTCTTGTAGGAAAAAGCCAACAGCAGTCCGACCCGGGAATTGAACCCGAGACCTCTTGATCTGCAGTCGCTTACGCTAACCACTAGACTAAAAAAAAATCGGTAGGTTTCAGTCATCATACCTCCTCCTTCATGAATCTAAGGCATCGATCAGACAAAAAAATCGCGTAGCGTGGCCCCAACGATTTTTTTCACACATTTTTTTATATCTTTCTTGACTAGGCCGACACTGAAATATATTTTCGAATCGGATCAGTACTTCTTGAAATTACTCCCTAGAAGAACCTCATAAACTTTATCTCTTAATAATATTAATAAAAGTATAGATAAAATGATTTTACCTCTTTACCCATTCTATTTTAGCTTTTTATAGAGTTCCACTCGTCTAAATGAAAAATAGAATATCATGTTCTGGTGCATGAAATATGTATTACACTCGTTTGAGCCTGCCAAAGTGATTCTACTCTGCCTAATGGACAGCATGAGTCCAATTCAAGAGTTGTGGTCATCATAATCATTGCGCATGCAGATAAGCCAAGCGCATGCAAACTCGAATACAGTAACGTAACGGACTGTTGGAATGTATGAGAGACCAGAAATTCAAATAACGAAGTTAAGTTTGTTCTTATAATAAAAGGAAACTGTTACCACGTGAGTTCGTATTTGGTGCTTTTTCGTATTGTAGTGGAGGACATGGGAGTTGATGGGTTAACTGATAGACACAGTCGTTGTCTGTAAACATATGCAACTCAGTTTATTGCCGCTCGGAATCAGGTGAGAAGTAGGTTATGGCTCTAGTAATCTCCCTCACTTGGTGAAAAGCAACAAAAGATTGTTATTAAATACTTACCAGTTTTCTTTGAGGCGATTGTATCATTTCGGCCGAGTAGACAAGTAAGTACGGCTTGCAAGACAATTAGGAATGAGGTATTTATAAAAAACATACGAAGGCGACTATAGTATCGATACAGAACTGTCTGAATACTAAAAATAATAATTTTAATATAATCTAGAATAAAGTGAAAACGTCTGACTCCAATAGTATTGAGAAATTCTCTTTTTTTTACCCTTCGTTCATACAACATTCGTCATTGAATGCAACTATTAATTAGAACTAGAAATTCATCTATTGGACACCGTATTTCATTCAGCGCTTTAAATGATATAATAATTAGTTTTGTTTATTGTGGAAATGGTTAAGTTAGACAATGGTAAAAATGAATAGGATTGATTTCGATAAGTTTTTTCTAAACAATCGTTATTTAATGAGCTTTTTTATCGAGATTTTCAATTTTTATAGTTTATTTGCAAATAGAAGTATGTAAAATGGTTCATACAACTACGGCACTAGTAGATAATATACCTTTATATATATTAGAAATACAGAACTACTTAAAATGGATACAAAATTTAAAAAAAAATGTAGTAACGGAACTGAAGCAATAACGTACCATGGCTTAGTAAGAACAAAATAAACTGTATTTATTAATATATTTTTAAACATTCTGCTGTTTCGAGAATATAACAAATATTGACAATATCACATACTTATCAGTGAAACTCTGTTTTGTGGTTGAATAAAATAAATAAACCTAAAAATAATTTGTCTAACTAATGTTAGTTTACCATACGTATGTGACGCATGGTAAACTAACATAAAATTATGCAACTTCCCTTACATCGGTCAATTTGTTACTCTCTCTAATAGTTGATACTTTAATCGTAGTTCGATTAAACACGCGTAAATTTTACTCAGGCAACAGTTTTATTTTTAAGCTGATTTAACCGTCTCATAAAATTGAATGCGTACAGTGTTTATTTTGGCTTGGTGTTTATTTTTCCTGAATTCATCAAATACTCAAGGCATAATTCGTATTCCAACCCGGATTTCTGGACGAAGTATTCAATTTCGACACTCTCCTTTTGACAATTAAGTAAATTGTTGAACAACTTATTTTTTTTAAAAAAGACAACTCCCACATTAGGAATAAACATCCTGTGTTGTGGGGGACTATATAAACATACATGAAATGGACACAAAGAACATCCAGACTCGGGACAACAATTCGTGGATCACACAAAGTGTTGTACCGCGTGGGATTTGAACCCAAGACACTTGGCGCAGTAGCAAGCGGCATGACGACCGCTGAAACCACTCGGCCAACCGTGCAGTCATTTCAACAACTATTGAAGAACTATAAATTATTCAATCAATATTGAATAATTTTCTTTGAATACTAATTTTATTTGTGGTCAAGTAAGTTTAAAAAAAATCGAAAATTTATACGAAAGTTCTTAGCAAAGTCCTTATAATATTCAATCAATATCACATCATTTTCATGAAAAAGTAATAAGCTCCTTTCTTTTGTTACATAGTACAAAGAGGCAAGGTAGAATTTAAAATTCTCCTTGCAATAAATGGAGTCTAAAAGCTTTCTCAACCTAAAGTAAAAGTACTTAAGTATTGCTACTAAAAACAGAGTTGTAAAATTTAAATATTATTCAATCCATATTGCATCATTCTCTTTGAAACTAGGAAGCTCTTTGCTTCAGTCGAAATACCTACCACAAAGATGCAAAGTGGAATTTATAATACTTTTTGCAATCAAAGCAGTTTAAAAGCTTCGATAACTTTCAGTGAAAGTTTTTAGTTATACTAAAGGCGAACTTATTTCACGTAATAAAAAAGTAAGTAGGGTAGTCATGTTCTTACTCATTTGGACGGGTTCGGTCAAAGTTGTATGTTAAATAATAATAAATAAATAAATATTCTGGACATCTAACTCACAACGCCATCTAGTCCCAAGCTAAGCAGAGCTTGTGTTATGGGTACTAGACAACTGATATAAATACTTTTTTTTTGTAAATACATACATATTATACATAGGAAACACCCAAACTCCGAAACAAATATTTGCAGATCATACAAACATTTGGTCCAACCCGGGAATCGAACCCGAGACCTCTTGCTTAGCAGTCGCATACGCTACCACTACGCCACCGAGGCAGTTGTTTTATTAGTTCAGAATAGAAATTGAGCAAATAGCTACGTAGTTTAAATTTTAATAATAGTTTATCAGAGCTAAACTCAGGATTGGTTGGATCATGGAGCTGATCGTATTTACTATAACTTTTATTTTAACTAATTTTTCTTTACATATTTTTGAATATGAATTTATAGGCCTAATAAGGGTTTTAGAATAAAAGTAATAAGAACATAACGAAACATCGATCCACTTAGTGCGAAATACAAATAACCGAAGTAACAGCGGCAGAAAGAGTGGGAATAAATAATAATAATAATAATAATAATAAATAAATAATAAATAAATAAATAAATACTCCGGACATCTAACACACAACGCCATCTCATCATAGATGGCGTTGTGTGTTGGATGTCCGGAATATTTATTATTATTTATTTATTATTATTATCTAGTCCCAAGCTAAGCAGAGCTTGTGTTATGGGTACTAGACAACTGATATAAATACTTATATACTTTTTTTTTGTAAATACATACATATTATACATAGAAAACACCCAAACTCCGAAACAAATATTTGCAGATCATACAAACATTTGGTCCGACCCGGGAATCGAACCCGAGACCTCAGGCTTAGCAGTCGCATACGCTACCACTACGCCACCGAGGCAGTCAATTATATATTTAGGGAATTATATATTTACATAATAAATAACATGATTTAGAATAAGAATTTTAATTAACTTTCTGTGTTTGTTCTACTTCCACTTACCTGAACTAGATAAACCTCCGTAAAATTTTAATAAGGGTAAAAAAAAATGCAAAAAAAAAATTACAGTCACATTATCTAAAATAACACGAGTAAAACCTTTGGCTGACTGAACACATAGTGGTTATGTTCTTAAGTTAAAAACCATATTCGTCTACTTACGCCCTTATGTTCTTAGGGTTATCATTAATATATATTTACTAGCTGACCCGACAAATGTTGCTTTGCCATAAAAAGGAATATATATTTTAGGGGTGGATCAATAAAAATCGCGATGGAAAAATAGGGGTTGATCGTAGAGGGTTGAAAATTCAGGGTTGTATGTATTTTCTAATCATAAAAAAAATTAAAAATTATCTAAAAATGAAAAATAAAAATTTAGGGGTTTACTACCTTTAACATTTATGGGAATGAAAAATAGATGTTGTCTGATTCTCAGACCTACCTAATATGCACACAAAATTTCATGAGAATCGGTCAAGCCGTTACGGACTGTTGGTAACTAACATTGTGACACGAGAATTTTATATATAAGATTTGTTAAGAGTTCGACGAGTTAATTAGTACATATTTTATTGCAAATATTTATCCTTCATATAAGCAAGTAAATAAAAGCGATATAATGAGTGCTAGGATAGTTAGATGACGGTTTCCACCAACAGATTACGTAAATACCTCTGTTCGGAAAATAGACACGTTCATCGGAGTATTAGATCTGTAATGCTAATATGGCTAATCTATAAGCTTTGGCTTTGATTTTGCTAATGGATTTTGAATATGATAGTATTAGGAACAATATTTGTCCGCGTGGTTACAGATTAGAGGTTTTTTTTTTTTTATAGAGTTACGAGAGCTAGTGCGTTGTCGAGCTTCCTTTGAATACTCTTGTCCCTTAAACCATTAGGTGAGAGAGGGAGAGATTTTTTTTTTTTTATTACCTCCAACATTATCGGAGCCTATATTACTCTAATTCACTTGCATGCCAGTTCTCACTTTTGTGCCTCTCGCACTTCTATGCTGCATACGTTTTCTTTTCTTTCATTCTTTCTGTCATTCCATACGGGTGGGACTTCCGTTCGTTAATCTATTCTATCCATTATATATCTGTTCTATCTATTCTATCCATTTTATATCTGTTTTGTCTATTCTATCTATTCTATCCATTATTTATAATATATACAGGGTGTAAAAAGACGACTACCTAAAACGAAAGGAGCTGATCCAGCACCCCAAAACTTATCAAAAATAACAAACTTATGAAAAAACAATGTGTCAAGATTTTTATTAATTTCAGAAGCCAGCAATGTACAACTTAACGCGCCCGCGCGCTCTGTCGCGGTCATTGCACTCACCCGGCCAGCTGTTTTGATATTAAAATACATTACTGTTTTATTGATTTTCTTTGTTTTTTGGTTTTCTAAATGAGATAATTAGGTAGTTTGGGTCCTGTTGTGTTTTACTATGTGTATGTAAGCAGAAAATAACATAAAACGACTTAGATAAATTAACATTTTTTTTGAGTTTTTTTTTCGCTAAACCTATTCAGTATCATGGTCTGATTGCAACCCCCAAGTTTTCGGTAGTAGTCTTTTTACACCCTGTATAGTGCACGGATTAGAGGTACAGAGTGTCCCAATTCCTATTCATTTTATGATAGTTGTAAGAGACGACTGCGGGAACAAACCAAACTAAATATATTATATAGTGGTGTAGTAAGCCAAAGACCTCTTTCTAACGAGAAACAAATGTCCGACAAGTGAACTATTTGTATTTCCAACTTTCTTTCTATTAGCTAAAGATACCCGATTTTCTTTTTTTACACTTTGTTAGGGTATCGAGATACACCAGGAGTACAGAACCACCTTAACAATACACTGGCTTGAGGCAGGATATCGTGTACTTCTAGTCAACACCGTCATATTAGAAAAATTCGTTATTGGATTTACAAAACGTATGTGGCGACTTCCACATACTAAAGCGCCATCTACCGCAGATACACTGATCTACGGAGCAACGTACACCACGAAGAAACTACGAATCCTGAATCGTACAATAGAAGTTCTCGCGCCGATTATCATATATACAACAACCGAATATTAACCGTTGGGCAGTGGCCCGCCAGGCATGATCACCTAGCCTGGTCGGAGGCCCTCCAACACAAAGGGATCCTCCCTTTGTGTTGGAGGGACTCGTTCCCCCACACGTATATTAGCAATTAGGGAAATACCAGTGGCGGGTGGCCACTGATATTTCCCTAATTGTGTGTTGTGGTCTTTGAAGTTCGACCATAATTATTTTCTTTTAACTTTCTACATTCCTTCTTTATATAAACTTTAACTGTGCCAAATTTAATACTCCTCCGTTCTCACATACTTTTCGAAAAAGGAGGTTCAAAGGTTTTGCTTCGTGTTATATTTAGATATATTTCATCGAGAACTTTGTTTTCAGGTATTCGTATTTATAAATAAATAATCCGGACATCTAACACACAAAGGCATCTAGTCCCAAGCTAAGCAGAGCTTGTGTTATGGGTACTAGAAAACTGATATAAATTCATATATATACTGTTTTTTTTGTAAATACATATATATTATAAATAAAAAACATCCAAACTCCGAAACAAATATTTGTAGATCACACAAATACTTGGTCCGACCCAGGATTTGAACCCGAGACCTCAAGCACAGCAGTCACATTCACTACGACTGTGCCACCGAGGCAGTAAAGTAAATTTATGTGAATAAGATTTATCATCCAGTATGTAATTATGAAATTATCAGCTTTAAACATTTGTAATGATATGCGACAGCTAAATGATGAATTACAACAAAACAAAACATGATTTAAATCCATAATCATCACTCGATACTTGGATGTTCAATACCTCTTACTTAAACTTATTACTGATTATTTTGTACAATGTTGAGAACATCTAAAGTGGAAAATAATGGAAATTTTTAAGTCACAGCCTTCTTGGCAACAAATAAATAAATATGCCAAGAAATATTTAACCTAAATTTATTGTACACTGTTTTAGCAGAGTTTCCTTGTAACCAGTCGAATCAAGAATTCTGTAAAAAAATCTTGACACGCAGAATACAACGAATTATAAGTACTAGATTCGATAACTCACTATCAAACCACTTTAAAATACATTCAGAAACAGGCGGGGTTGATAGCCAACGTGATAGTGATCTCGTGACCTCTGCAATCATGAGAGTTTCCACTCAGAAGGAGGTCATTTGAAAGAGTAGATACGAAGGGGTTCCATGGTTTTTATTTCTAAGGTACACCTGATTCTCCGGCTAATAGTAACTTGGGACGGCGTGCGGTTTTTGGTTCGAATTCGACATAACATCTAGCATGCAGAAGCATCACTAGGCCGCCATGGTGACCCACCATCATGCTGCATTATTGCATTGTCTGCATTCGCAATGGGTATGGATTCTGATTATGCTTTTCATCAAGTAGAGTAGTGTCATTTTGGCAGGGCTATACATAAAAAACATAACTTTTTTTTTAAATACCTACATATACATACATAGGACACAAGACTTCATACAGTGATTTAACATGTACCCAAACGTAGACACTTTTTGTTACCTACACGGCAAACCATCACAGGGAACGGATACAGTCACCCATTGCTACTACTGGTCACTGGTAAACATAGTTGATGTGTCCAGTGGGGCGACAATCGGACACAGTAACCGGTCTACTACTGGCCACAATTCGTCGCTTCTTTTCCGACAGCCTTACGACAGAAATTTGTTAATGGTACTTGTGTTTTCAACTGACGACTTCTAGTTTCCAGTTACTGACACCGAACATAATTTTAATCGTCATAAGTATGTGTTAAGTGGAAGCAACAACAAAAAAAAATGGTTTTGTCCGCGCAGGGTATGAATGAATCCATATTGATTCTATAGAAAGCAAATATTCGTCGGTAGCATGTATCTGACACAAGACACAAAAGTATCCACGTTTGCGCTCTGCCTTAAAATTAACATAGCCTTCAAATTCAATTGCAAAATTTATTGAACGACAAATAACAGTTCTTATGAAATTAACTAACGATATATTAAAGACTTTAGAAAGCACGTATACCAAACTAATTAGCATCTACTAATTAGTTGGCAATATTATACGTATTCCATACATTACCTACATAATATATCGACTTGAAGCACTAGAACTAGGTGTATTGAACTACCGAGAACTATTACTAAATGGGAACGTGAGACGAACGTAGAGCTACTTTAAACTTGTGGAGCAGTTCGATAGTGAGTGTCAACTCAAACCTTAAACACGTATTTTTATTTACTTTCTATATTATTATTACATTGGGATTCGATATAGTTTTGACAACAAATATGAGAAAGATGAAAGTGTTTTCCAATTCACATTAAAATATATTCAATATCTGTCTACAAATAATATTCTGTTCGAAAACGTGTTGCTTAAACAGAAAAATCTCATTAACTTGAAGTTTCCTCGGGAAACAGTCACGTGACACCTCGGATTCTTACTTCACATTCCAATATTTATGAAATGTTAAACGATACCTACTAAGATTTATTCTAAGCGCGATTTGAGTAAAAGATCATTGAAAAAGCAGATTTTTCCTTTAGATTGGGTCTTTTATGCTGGTTATATGTACTAAGACAAAGAGATTAGCATTGATATTTACCTTACAATTTTTTTAATAACTTGCCATCTTTGGATAGGTACAGTTAGTATGCAAAAATACCTTTTATTTGTAATTTATCGGCTTCTCATTACATTGTGTGATTATTAATATGTAAGTACATAACTAAAAAACGTCTAGTTCCTGTTTTATTTCGGTATATCACATAAAGGAGCAGTGTGCAGACGGGTTACTTGATGGTTTATGACAACACCCATACATGGACACTTAGAACTTAAAAGTTTTAACTGCATTTTGAGTCGGACTTTGCGGCAAGGTTGAGGTTCAAGCTTCTATTACCACACTCGTCGGTAAAAAGCAACGAACGAGTGTACAAAACGTAATGTTTATCTGTCTATATTTACGTAACCATAAATAATCAGATTGTCAGGAAATTTTCAAAGCTTATATCCCATCAAACATCAACACACATCAGCAGTCCACTGCTGGGCATAGGCTCCTCCTTAGAAAATAGGTTTGGGTCAACTACGCCACACTGTTCAGACTAGTATTAACAAGTGTTTGCTTCAAGTTTTCTATGTTTATTTTCACAAAATAAGATCTTTGTATTGTTTTATTGAATTAAAATAGGATAACATCGTGATCAACAAATAAATCCATTTTGGTGATACATTAGTGAAATCTTTTAAAACATAAATCCAGAAACGAATAAGTATAGGTACCTAATATAATTTCACTGCAACGTGATGTTACACAATGCTCAATTAACTGCTCGTGTTTTTTAGTCATTTTGGACCAATATTCTATTAACAAATTAGAGATGCTCGTGGCTACGGAGTAGGTAAAGACATTGCAAGTTTACGTGTTCTTATGTATGAGCCTGCCAAAGTGACTACACTGGTGAAAAGCATAAGCAGAATCCAAGAGCCGTGGTCACCATACTCATTGCGAATGCAGACAATGCAACAATGCAGCATGGTGACCCACGCCATGGCGGTTAAGTGATACTTCTGCCTTTTTAGACCACCGGTCTCGCACTCACCAACGAAACCGAACAACACGAATACTGTCATTTTAGGTTGACCTTCTGTGCGAGGGTAGTACCGCACCAGTAGAGCCGTTCCGTTCGTGCTAAAATCAGCGTGGCTCTATAGCAGCTATAGATGGTTTTTTTTATGGAATAGAAGGCAAACTAGCAGACGTATCGCCTGATGGTAAGCGATTACCACCGCCCATGGACACCTGCAACACCAGAAGCGTCACAAGTGCGTTGCCGGCCTTTGGGGGAATGGGAAGAGGGATGGGGGAAGGGTAGGGTGTGGGCCTCTGGTACCCTCACTCACTCGGTGAAACACAGTGCAGGCGCTATTTCACACCGGTTTTCTGTGAGGTGGGTGGGTGAACATTTCTTAACAAGCCGTCCGGATTGAACCACTTCAGAGGCATATTCATTTCGTATTCGCTTTCTAATTACATAATGGATTCCACACTGTAGTGAACAAGTTTCAGTCAACTTATTATCAGTGTTCAACTAACGCTCCTGGCTTTGGCAGCACATGCAAATAGTTTGATTGGTAAACAAGATCTGTTTAGACTCAAATCTCTGTAACTCGAACTGCCAACAGCCGTGCTGACTTACCAATCTCAATTTAATTAAATATAAAGAAATAGACTTTTATAAATATTAGCTTTGGTCCTTTTATTACCTTTAATACATATTTTTATTTTCGATTACCTCGGTGGCGCAGTTGTAGCTTCTGCAACTGCTGTGCTTGAGGTCTCGGGTCGGACTAAATATTTGTATATTAGTTTATATAGTAGGTAATAGGGAAAATTGTATTACACCTTTCGTATTACACTTCCACTGCACGTATTGCGTTATTATACGAGGAATTTGTTCTGATGAAATTAACAAGTTTAGAAATACAAATGTATCGCAAAACATACATTTATATATCAACTCGTATGTGGGCAAGCAATATAAAATGACAGGTAAAATTCAATGTATATCAAGTCACAGTGTTAAAACATGCACGTATTGTTAGGGTAGCTATTAGCTATTTTCAAATTTAACGAGGCAATGAAAAAGCAAGATACACAAATAAAGTTCTACTATATTTATTGACGTGTGGGTTTTACTTCAATTGATAAACTAAACTCTTAATTGAGATAAAGCTCTTTCTACCTGTACAGCCAATATAACGGCAATACTGATATCTATACAAATAAATAATATTGAAGTGACTGTTTGTAATTTCAAAATAACAATTTTTTATTAAATGCATATGAATGAAAGCATACACGGTACTCATAAACATAAAAAAATCTGCTCCGGCTAATCTTTTGGGCGGCTGGACGGCTTTTGACGGGACTTTCACTGGCAGATCACAGTAACTTTGTCTACAAGTACTAAATAAAACATGAGCAGTCGGTGAACTAAACGTTCTCTCCTAATATAAATGAAATAAAACAAAAATCTACACCAAACAAACCTAAACTTCTTTCATTGAAGCGTTACCGTCATGACAGTTTACTGTTTAAAAATTTGCTTCTAGGAATTCGTGAGTCGTTTTCCGTTTGTGTCCGTATACCGGTAAGCTTTACGACTATTTAGCTTTGAAACAAAATTAATTAAAATGATATGCTTTTTTCCTGCTCCTAATAGCCTTCTGTAAACTCTAATGAGAAATAATTATATGTTCTAAAGTTTTTCTTCATCTTATTTTACTGTAAGTTAAATACATTTTTTGTGTCACAATATCCGTGTTGCTTGTAGTCGTATAATTATATCATGTCGTATGATGTGATCTCCTATAAGTGAGGAAGCTCCTTACCTATTAGTCTGTTAATTATCTTTGTCTTCCGCGTTGGGAAATCCATAAAAAAATAAGTTTACAAGAAATGTTTACAATACAATACAACAATAACATTTATAATAACATTAAAATAACCTGTTTCATCTACTAAAAACGGTTCAGTAGTTTAGGCGCAATGATGGATTTTACATGCATAGACTGTCAAAATTACCCTTTCTTTTGACTTCGGCAAAATCATCAAAAATATATATAAACGTATAATTGTAAAAGAAAAGTGGCTCTTGTAAATAACATTACTTGATTTCTAATTAACTATATTACTCCTAAAACCAATCGAATCCTTGGAAGATTTTACATCATTAGCGTAATCGGCTTATCGACTTTCGAAATTGGTTCTTGTGCTGATGTTTGTTTTTGGTAATTATTTACACACGAATTAGCCCTAAATATACAATTTATACTGTTTGATGATTTGCCATGATATAAATTAAAAGAAGTAGTTATTTTTATACATCTAAAAAGAAGTTTATATGAATCAAACGATGTCTGATGTTATTCTTAAACTATCTTTAAAAATATATTATTTTGTGCAAACTTATTAAATGGTAACTAAAGGGAACATCACGATAGATACATGTTACACCAGCATGTTAGACTTTGAGGTATCTGATAGCGGAAATTAATGTGGAACACATTGGACACATGAGATAACAGCAACAGTGTTTGTTGAATAGCTTATATAGATCACGTCAGGTAGTAGTACAGTCATGCTGATTTCAACATGACTGGTCAGATTGACCGGGGCGGTATTCGACAGAAGTCCAACCTAACATGACAGCATTTGTGCTGTCGTGTTTCGTTGGTGAGTGCGAGGCCGTTCGCCTAAAAAGGCAGAAACATCTGAATAGGCCCACATAATGTGGATCAGCATACTGCATTGTTGCAGTGTCTGCATTCGCAATGTGGATGGTGACCACTCTTGGATTCTATTCATGGTTTCCATCGGGCCAAGAAGCCACTTTGGCAGGCCCATTCATACAAAAAACTCGTTGGAATGACTTGATACCTACTTCGGTAATACAGTCTTAACGTAGGCTTACAATCGTATAATACTAATTGGATACGGTATTAAGCTAACATTAATAGTCATTCATATGAAATTGAACGTATCTTATTTACTGTGCTATAAATAAATAGGAAAAAATTGGCTTAGTGCTAATTCAGTCGTATTGAGTATGATTTACTAATACTGGGTTTCAAAATACATACTTTGCATCTACGTAATGTTTAAATTTTCGTTAGCTATCATAACACGGTGTAATTTGTGTAATTTAATAATATTAAGGATCCAAGCGGCAATAAAAGACAGTGGACAGTATTTTGCTGATATTTACTCGTTCAATCAAAGTTACAACAATTTATAAAGGCCTGCTCGTCCACGATCGTAAAACAAGGAAGAGTGTCGAAGGGCACGAAGGTTCTCGTTATTTCCCCCTCCTCTTCGTTCCACTGCACAGTTCGCCGATGATCAGCTTGTAGATGTCGCAACAATAAAAACAATTAATTTTATTTCTTTGTTGCGTTATTTTGACACCAATTCAATTAGCAATATAGGAGTTCCTCATCAATACAGCATACGAATGTCCAATCAAGGATGGCGAATATAATTTTCGATCAGTACTTATAAAATACTTACTAGCCTTAGCCCGCAGCTAAGGCAAGGTGACAATGGGCTATCGCAGTCAAGAGAAGCCAATCCTTCCTCAATACTCAAAGTACTTGCATGTAAAATTTTATTTAAATCAGTGCAGTGGTTTAGCCGTGAAAGCGTAACAGACAGACTGACGGATAGACAGACCGAATTACTTTCGAATTTATAATATAGGTATGGATTTATAATCATTACGCCTCTGGTGTTGCGGGGGTCCGTAGGCAGCGGTAATTACTTACCATCAGGTGATACGTCAGCTCGTTTACTACTACTTCATAAAAAAAGTATCAACGGACGAGTGCTTTAAAATTTGATCTATATTATAAAGGTTTTGTAAATGTACTCCCGATTTGCATTTTACACAACATTTCACATTCGTGTAGTCTAGATTTTATTTCTTATAAAATGGTATTTTATAGTGCATTTACTGAATCCATTAAATTTAAAAATGTTTGATTCGCCCGTGATGTTAGCTTTTAAATTCGTATTTTTAGTACTCATTAAACGCGCGAGCAAACCTATATCTTTGCTTTAGAATCTGTATGTGTGGGAATTAATTCAAATTCAATGTGTTTCAAAACAAATTTGTCGTAGTATCTCTACGACAAAATTATTTTTGGATAGTGATAAACAAGAAATAATTTAACTATATTGGATTGAAATTGCATTAAAGAATCCTTTCAACGAACTTCTTTAAATCGTTCTTTCATCGGATTTAGATAGAAACTGCCAAATATACAGGATGTAAAAAGACTACTACCGAAAACTTGGGGGTTGCAATCAGACCATGATACTGAATAGGTTTAGCGAAAAAAAAACTCAAAAAAAAAAGTTAATTTATCTAAGTCGTTTTATGTTTTTTTCTGCTTACATACACATAGTAAAACATAACAGGACCCAAACTACCTAATTATCTCATTTAGAAAACCAGAAAACAAAGAAAATCAATAAAACAGTAATGTATTTTAATATCAAAACAGCTGGCCGGGTGAGTGCAATGACCGCAACAGAGCGCGCGGGCGCGTTAAGTTGTACATTGCTGGCTTCTGAAATTAATAAAAATCTTGACACATTGTTCTTTCAAGCTACAATTTTTTTTAAAGACAACTGTTTGTTTTTTTTAATAAGTTTTGGTGTGCTGGATCAGCCCCTTTCGTTATCGGTAGTCGTCTTTTTACACTCTGTATACTTATACATACGCGCGTACAACTATCCAAGTATTATTACAAATCCGGACCAATTCTTGCAAGAGTTGTCTTCAAAAATAAAAGAATGAACTGAATGAACAGTTAGTTGAAAAGACTAACCAGCAGCGGATGAATCCGGACAGCCCAAAACTACAAGATATTTCTCAGTTTAATTTTGGTTTCACGGGCAATGTTACAATCTGTCATTCCTTGTAGCTGGGACATCGCACTTTTGAACATCCCTACGCGTCTTCTGGCTTCATTTTCGCACGAACCAATGTTATATTAGCCCAAGATAGACGAAGTCTCAACCTTTTTCGAGTTTAGTATAGTTCGAGTAGGATAGGATAAGACACACATTAGTCGAAGCGTTCACGTTCAGGAGCAAAATAAAATTTTCGCTTTATCAAACACTGAAAACATTTCCATCCCTGAATAAAACATTTATACGTAAACACAAGACGTTGCTAATAACAAATTGGCAAGGCATTAATTATTTTACATTACCCAAATAAATTAAAGTATTGCTATTTTAGCTAGATGCGAAGCGCCACTGTCACTAATTAGAAATCTTAGCTGCAATAACGCCAACGTAGCTTCTATTTTTTAATCATACTACCTTTAACATGCAATTTCGTAGGGTGAGTTTATAATTATGTAGAAGTACCGAAATACGAGTGGGTATATTGATCATGACATATCTTATATATTTTTTTTGTGAGCTATTAAATTTAAAATTATTTCAAATTTTAATAAGTTTTTTCTGTCTGTTTATGTATGTTTATACCGGCTAGTCTATGTACCGTACGTACGTAATACTTTCGTCTCCATGAATTACAATGATGGTCTATATAAGTTGGTGTTCCAGTACCCTCGAGTGTCTCTCTCTGGCCATCTCTTGACATAATTTTTCGTTTTAAATGAGTCGGCACTAAGGGTCGGTTTTGTTATATATGACAATGTATTTGTACCTTAGTTGTTCCATGCATTAAGGACATAATAATATAGTAAACTCTAAACCTGCTGAACGAAATTCATATAAATAAATATATGTATATCAGTCTATCAGTAGTACAAAGAGAATTTGGAGACGCCGTACGTCTCCATAATCATTAAACAGGGAGACATTAACTAGTACAATAAATAAATAGTTCAATATAAACCCAGTATTAATTACATTTTCCCATTTTACTTTTACATTTAGCTCAACCCAATCCATTCTGTCTGTTACGGTTTTACAGCTAAACTGCTGCGCCGATTTCAATAAAATTTGGCATGGAAATACTTTCAATTCTTAAGGAAGTACATAGGGTACTTTTTGACGCGGTGACCCACATACAAGCGGGTAGAGCCATAGGCAAAAGCTAACACTTAAAATAAATATACTTTTAAGTAAACATGTCATTTCATTAATTTGGTTAAAAATAACGGTAATAAATTATATTATAATATATCCATCTAATACCTTAAACCGAGCAATACTTGTACATTTATTCTGAGTTTCAAATAATCTTGAGTATAATAAAGGCTAGGAAGATGAAGATGATTTATTCTAAATCTCGGAAACGGCTCTAGCGATAAAGTATAGGTACATGGGGTTTCGGAGGCGATAAATCGATCTATCTAGAATAGAAATAGAAATTTAGAACTTTTAGAAAATTTACCAAATAAAAATACCGAACAACGCTTGTTCTATTAGATTCTATAAATAAATTAATAATACAACTAGGAATTTAATTCATTTTTAACTAAAACTTATTTACAAATATATAATATTATTTGTAAAAAAATAATCAGATTGGTAAACCCACAATACATCTTGTAACACATAATAATCGAACCACTAAATTGTCGAAATTTGCTTATTGCAACATGTTGCTTTACACGCATATACTCGTAGATGTGTTTAAGCAAAAATACTACACGTCCCAATAACATACCAAGTTTATTAAATGTTTGCCCTTCGAATTGTTTATAGTTATAGAAAATGTAGGTATTAAGAATAACTGTTTTCTTTAAAATTTAAATGGAAGTACCTCTTCAAAAATTGTTATGTTAACCGTTGGTTACAAAATTATTTTATTATTAGCAGCTCCAATGTTCAAGACTCAAGCTCACCCAATAGCTAATTTTAATAGCCTCGGTGGCGCAGTAGTAGCATATGCGACTATTGCGCTTGAGGTCTCAGGTTCGATTCCCAGGTCGAAACACATGTTTGTATGATCATCAAATATTTGTTTAGGAGTTTTGGTGTTTTCTTCGTATAATATATACATATTTATAAAAATAAGTATAGTTTACAAGTAATTTATCAGTCGATTTAGCTATCAAAATACAAGCTCTACTTAGTCAGAAACTAGTTGAAACTAAACGGCGTTAGGTTTGAAATATCCTGCATATTTATTACATTTATGAATAACTAGCTGACCCGGCGAACTTCGTACCGCCTTAGCGTAAATTTGATGCACTACTTTATTTTGTATAACTGACCTATAGATTATTAGACTGCCTCGTTGGTCTAGTGGTTAGCGTAAGCGACTGCAAATCAAGAGGTCTCGGGTTCAATTCCCGGGTCGGACTGCTGTTGGGTTTTTCCTACAAGAAATTCCTAATAGCAGCCCGGAGTATGGAAGATGGCGGTGTTTCCTGCCCGTGCTTCGGAGAGCACGTTAAGCCGTCGGTCCCGGTTGTCATGAACAGCTATGGCAATCGTTATTGGGAAGTCAGTGCCCTCAAATATACTGACAACTAGTTCAACCTTCGAATTCAGTTCGCCCTCAGGGTTGCGGAGGTCAGATGCCAGTCGCTCTGTGTAAAAACTGATATTCAGGTAAAACCGGTTGAACTGGTAGTCGACCCCAAATATTGGGAATAATAAAGGCTAGGAAGATGATGATGACCTATAGATTACCACATATTTTTTTTTTGTTTTAAATTGAATGACGTTGACATTTGTTAGCGCGGTTATGTCTGTGGTGATCTATGACACCACAGAGTTTTTTGTTTTAAATTGAATGACGTTGACATTCGTAACGCGCTTTTATTAAAATATGCAAAATTAAATGTATATTTTTCAATCTTTCTGAGAGATTTTCTTAATATTTTTTTCCGTAAGAACCTTGTACAGAGTAATAGAAAACTACAAAAAAAAATCAGCCAAATCGGTCAAGCCGTTTTCATGCTATGTCATGACAACGGAAAACGGGTTTAATTTTTATATACACTCATTTGCATAAAAAACGGGCGGTTTCGATTTTCTTCCTGGCTGAAAAAAATAAAATACCAAAAAGGTTTTAATCATTTGAACATGTTACTGGCCAGTTATAAAAGTGCCATAATGTTTATAAGAGTACATTCCAAATTCAAATTTTTGATTGAGCCTGGTTTTCAAAGAAAACAACTTTTAACTACATTTTGTGGCACGAATTCCCTATAGTTAATTTCGACTCTAATTAACTTTTTGACAATTTTTATTAAATTATCTGATGTCCTTGACATTTAAAAGTATTGTTATTGCTGTTTAGCAATCTCGAAAATGGTAGATAAAGTGATAAAAGCGAGCAAAATTATTGCGCTGCTTTAAGAAGGTTGCAGCCAATGCTTCGTGGCTCAGAGGCTAAATGTGAGTCGGTCGACAGTTCAAAAGACCTGGCAACGCTATCAAGAGACCGGTTCCGTCAAGAGAAGGCCTGGTTCTGGCAGAAAGACATGTACCGAACCACGGGATGATCGTTTTCTAGTTAGTCAAGCGTTGAGAAATCGCAAATCTTCTTATGTGGACCTCAAGAACAGCCTCGAAGAAGTAAGAAGTGTGCAAATTAGTCTATGGACGGTCAGGAGGAGGCTTCTCGCTGCTAATATACACAGTCATCGCCCGGCACGCGGCCCTAAATTCTAAATTACTCCGTGGACATCGAGTTGCCAGGCTTAGCTTCGCTCGAAATTGTGTGTCATGGACTCATGAAGACTGGGATAGGATATTGTTCTCCGATGAAGCCAGGATATCTCTGCATGGTGAAGACCGACGTCGGCGAGTGCTACGTAGACGAGCAGAACGCTTTGCAGAGGCATGTTTTGAAGAAATCACACCTTATGGAGGGGGCTCTGTTGTTTTGGGCAGGAATAAATTCCATGGATCGTACGGAGTTAGTCTTCATCGAAAACAGTACACTGACTGGACACCGATACATAACGGAAGTTCTAATTGCTTATGCACAACCCGCTTTAACCGCTCTTGGCGAAAACTCATTTTTTATGGACGACAACGCTCGCGCCCACCGGTCTGGCGATGTGGAAGCGTATATGCTAGAAGTCGGAATTCATTGTTTGGACTGGCCAGCTAGAAGTCCGGACCTCAATCCCATAGAGCATGTCTGGGACGTTCTGAAGCGACGAGTGAGATCAGTGCAGCCCGCTCCGCAGACCATCAGAGAGCTAAAGAATGTGATTACCGCTGAGTGGGAACGTATTCCCCAAGAAACCATAAAAGATATACTCGCTAGCATGCCCCGACGAATGCAAGCCGTGATTTCAGCAAGAGGGGGTCACACTCAATACTAAACTTTTATCTGCTTTTAATGTATTCAAGAAAAACAAAGAAATTAACGTGTTTCATTTTTATTTAGCGAGCAGGTACAATAATAGTGTTTTGAGCTTAAACATTATTTCTTAATAATTTAATCAAAATGTTATGATAAAACTGATGATACCTATTCCTTCCTAATTAATTTATGAAATTCTGAGGATAACAATACCTAAAATTGTCAAACAAACCAATAGTAACTATAAAATAGTTCTTTGCTTAAGTGCCCGTTTTTTTGCAAAAGAGTGTATATAGATTTGAGTGATTTTAAAGAATTTTCCTAATAAGTCCTTATTGTTTCAGTTGTCGGGGCTACTTGCCACTTGTTTACTTGTCGTCACAACGGGGAACCTAAGCTCACCGCACAATGTCAAGGAAACTGTCCTGGTGGCTGACTCCAATTGTAAAGGGCCCAACGATGATAGTACCTTACGAGCTAGTAAGTACATAGATTAATAGTTTTTTGGGTGAAACATTTTGGGGTATTGTAATTTCTTTAAGCCAAAAAAAAAAACAAAAAATAGTTCATCCAGAAAATTAATACGCTACATTTCAGTATAGCCTAGCGGATTTAATCAAAAATAACATGTAACAAACAGCCTTTGGATATTAGCTGCGAATCAAAGAACGACCACAAAAATCGCAGCAGATCGCAGCAAGTCAACAACGTCGAAACTACGTCGTACTATCAGTCTAATAATAATTAAACATATAGGTATACTACATATGTAACGGAAAGATGATGTACTCTAAACGAATCATAAAAGTTCGATACATATAAACAAATTTTCTTAAAAGCATTCAGATTTTATAAAACCAGAAACAACGTTATTTAAAAGTTAATAATACAGGATTTGTTCAAAGTAGTTAATTTATTGTGCTGTTGCAACTTACTTATGTTTATCAACCTACACATCGCAAAATACGAGTACATGTAGATCCTCAAAGTTCTAGTAGCGGCGCTGTATTTGCGGTTTTGTGTAGGCTAGTTAGCTAATCTTCTCAGTTAGTCAATTCAATCCAAAAAAAAGAAATTATCTTAATTCTCTCGTTGCCATTTTCCTTTACTCAATCCAAATATGTATCGTGTACCGTGCCAACATGTTTTTGAAATTCTATGATAAGATTTTCTCTCATAAATACCTACCTTAAAGTAATTAAATCATACTAGAGCCAATGGTATAACTTTCTTGTACATCATTGCCACAAAAAATCAAACAAAGTTTTTCCATGAAGTTTATTCCTTAATACTTTTGTTTAATTATTTTGTTACAATCTTTTTGTTAACTTTACAAACTTATGTGCTTACACACGAGCATGTTTCGAAAATGCCAAACTATTCTATAATATATATATTAACCATAATATTCTGTCCCAATGAGGTCCTCTATCTTCTGTGAGTGAATTTAGAGGCCCGACGAAACAATAATGGAATGTTAATTACCAGTTTTAACAAAACGATTTTTGCTTTTAGCATTTTTAAAAGTATCTGAACTAAAATATTTCGGAATTAACCATTATTGTCAATAATTTGGCATTATAGGTACAGTTTTTTTTAAATATCTAATGGTTAAGCTATTGTTAAATAGAACTTGCAGACCATGAATTAAATCAAATCATTCCTGGCCTTGTTCTTCGATTTAATTTTGGAATATCTCTAGCAATATTATAAACCTTTGTTTTGTTAGCAAAGTCATGAACCAGGGTTTACAGCCACTGCTGTATTTACATTATTTAAGTGTATAACGAATAGACGATCTTTGTTATTTACATTAATAATACCCGGTATTACTCAAACTGTTCAAACTCAGAAAATTCAATCGTGCTTCGATCGCAGGCTGTCGACTTAGTGCTACGTCTATTTTGTTGCATATTGATCCAAGGTTTGAATTGAACGCAGACGTAAACGCAGAGAGTCTCACTGATATTTTATTTTTAACTATCAACAAAACAGGAGGTCTGGAATTCAACACGGTGAGAAGAAAGTAAGGTAATATGCAGAGGTTCGTTCCGGTTCTGGAGACACTTCAACAGTATTTTCCATGTACTATCGACCCAGTTGAAAGGTGACCCACTTTGACAATTATTCCTTTGTAATCATAAATGTAGTTAGGTTTTCTTCGCTATTTGCACATAGTACGTTTTACATATAAACCTTTGTCACCACTGAACAAGATATATTTTTGATACAGCAGTCTTATTTGAATTTCAAATAATATAATCGTTTATAATCCAAACTCTTTTCATTGCGAAGAAAAAGTATTATAATTTGTAAAATGAAATGACATTATGTGTAAGATGTCAAGTAGTAGTCAATCTGAAAATATTAAAATAAAAATCTAAGAATATATTTATATCTATAAACGAATCGTATAATGGCCAATTTGGTAGAACAAAGAGCTCGGATTGTAGTGCTCAGTGAGCAAGGTTGCGGCGTTAGAGAAATATCACGTGAGTTAAATATAAGTCGTAACACGGTCAGAACCTGGATCAGACGGCACGCTGAAGAGGGTATCCTTGAAGACCGACGACGACATAATCATGGGGTTCGTCGAATCACAAACCAACAGAGAACGGAAATGCAACACCATTACGAAGAACATCCTTTTACTCGTACCCGCTATTTTGCAGCACGTTACGACGTTTGTCTAGAAACAATTAGAAATAATTTGCACCGCACTGGGCTGCATAACAGACATCATGCTAAAATCATTTCGCTCTTCTCAACATGGTCGCTTAACTTTGTGGCGTTACGATAACACGCGATACACAGAAGACCACGTAGTGCCTAACCAATCATCTGGCCGTATTTCAGCTAACATGTGGGCATGGATGGATGCTGGAAACATAGGCGAACTTGTTCCTATTTCTCCTCGTCATAACGCTATCAACTATTTTTATTTTATTTTATTTTAAAAAAGACAACGCCCGCATTAGGAATATACATCCTGTGTCGCGGGGGACTTTACAAACATACATGTAACGGACACAAAGAACACCCAGACTCAGGTCAACACTTTGTGGATCACACAAAGTGATGTCCCACGTGGGATTTGAACCCACGACACTTGGATTAGTAGCAAACGGCGTAGTGACCGCTTAAACCACTAGGCCAACCGTGCAGTCAACTACGAACTACGAACAAACTATGTCCATTTATTGGAAGAATCAATGTTACCGACTTTGCGAACAGTTTACCCCCGTGAAGATGTGCCAGTATTCTCCTATGTTCATGATAACTGTCGAGTGCATACTGCCAGAATTGTCTCAAATTGGTTTACGGAGCATGAAGATGAATTTACTCTCATTCCATGGCCGTCTAGGTCACCAGATCTTAACCCAATAGAAAATTTATGGGGTGTGATGGTTCAAATGTGGGATAACAGGAACGAGAGGACTAAAGAAGCAATCGAGCTGCATTGTAACGAAATCTGGGATTTCTTGAGGGGAAGTGACATTTGCAGTCGTCTAATCGGGTCTATGCGTAATCGATTATTAGACGTTATTGAAAACCATGGCGCTTACACTCGGTTTTAGGTTTAACCAGTAATCCTACAGACCCAAACAATTGGAACCATTATAACCCAAAAATTAATTATTGAGAAGTTTTCTTTTTTATTCGCTTTACGACGTGAATGCCATTATTTTTAATTTAATAATATGAAATAAACAAAGGTCTCTAATTTTATTGTTTTATTTTACTAATATGTATGACTAGCTGTCTCGACAGACTTCGTTCTGTTAAATAAATGCTTATCTATTTTTGTTCTACAGTACCCTATGCTACCTTTAGGGTACCTCTACCCTCCTACCTCAAGTCTACCCATTATCTACACTATCTACACTAATATCATAAAGAAGAAAGATTTGTATTTTTGTATGTAACGAATAAACTCAAAAAGTACGGGACCGATTTTATTTTTACCGACCGATTAAATAGGGTTCCGTAAGATATTTGCGTTTTTCGTTTATAATAGGAGCGGAGCACCAATGAAGAATGTTTAAAAAACGGGGGAATTTTTTTACGCTACGGGCAATAGAAGACGCAAACGAGGTTGTGGGGGTCAGCTAGTTCGAAATAAAGTCAATCCTATGTCTCAAACAAATATACAATTAAATCTTTCCTAATATACCTATAGATAAGGACGTTCACTGGCTAACAAACTTTTTCGTGCAATACTTATCATAGTATACGTCTATGTCTATGTCACGGCTTTGTCAGTGTCTAGTAGAATGATAATGGTCCGTCACTTATGAAATGTATGTTCAAGCTAATTTCAACCTAATGGTATAGAATAATTGTAGGAAAATGACTCTAAGGGGGGTCATGAATCACTTTGGTCCACTGTACCTTTTTAATTTTCAGAACTGGGAACTGTTTTTACATACAGTAATTTAAATAGAAATAATTTTATATTATGTGCACTCACGTAATGATGAATAATTTGTTTGTACGTTTATCACGTGACACCGTTACGTCGTGACTACTTCAGAAGAGCAATTAAAAGTTTTAAACACCGACTTTATGGAACATTTTAACTAGAAACTTCAATGTTTATTTATAAAGGAACCTTTGCTAAAATATCAAGAGCTGCTAATACTTTCTTTTGACTAAAATATAAAAACAGTCTCTCTCTACATATCTTAAAGTAAATGTATTTCATCACAAAATTCGTATTACCTTTAATGCGTTTCAGCGTATCCTTCATCACTTCATAATATTACTATATTATATTCATCCATAGGTATATTATTTTTTAATATATTATTATTAACTAGTAAATGTACTACTGCTACTAATTAACTTTGCTACTAATGAACGCTAGTTTTAATTAATAAAGAGCAACACTCTTTTAAGCTACAAGTCCTAAGTCCAAATACGCAACATCCTTCTGCGGAGTAGTTACATTAATTAAATTTTTTGCTTCAGACCAAGATTTATGTGGATGTTTTCAGTACTCTTATCAATTGCCGCAACTCACGATCTTTGAGTTACTCCAAGAAATTAGAATATTTCAGAGGCTGCAATTTATGTCATTCTACTATCTGCAACATTATCACTATACTAGTATAGAGACTTTTATAATCCAACTGCATTTTGTAAACGCAATGAATATTCAAACGTGAATGGCGCATTACTAATGCAAGCATATATGAATTTATTTGTACAGCTTTCACTTTTGGACGGTTTATGTGCATGGATGTGCATTTTTCCATGCATATTCAAATAAAGCCATATCATTGAACAATGTTTTTATTATTAACAATATTACCTGAAATCTCTTACAACAGTATAATCTTTGGTTAAAAGTTACTTTATTGATATAATTAAGTCGATATTTCTCTCCGTTAGCACCTTATTTTTTATTTCGCCAACTAGTCCTATAGTGTTGTCCCATGATGGGACCAGGGACACTTTTTCGTCCAAGTAGTCCCATGTGACAAATGACACAGAATTCCCATTATCGTCTACACAAATAGACTGGTGGCACAGACAGCGTTTACCCTAACCATTGTCGTGCCAGTTTGGTAGTGAGAGATAATTATTACATATTAATTTAATTATTATGCTATACATAACATACATACATAACACATTAAAAAACATGAAAATCGGTTACATAGAGTTTCGGAGTACATCGTGAGTGACAACGTGACACGAGAGTTATAACATATAATTTAATTGAAGTAACGAAAACATCGACAACATAATCTCCGTTTAATTTTACAATATTTTGAAGTATACAAAACAAGTACTTCTCAAACTTCTTATGCCCAATTAGAACGTCGAAGCGAGTACTTATCGTTCTATGTTAAGTTGTTGTTATCAATATTGTACCGAGTCAACAAGGTTGTGTGGGACGTTTGAGGTACAATAAAATAACAACGTTTCTTTTATTTG
The DNA here is from genome assembly GCA_916048165.1 of Spilarctia lutea. Classification (NCBI taxonomy): domain Eukaryota; kingdom Metazoa; phylum Arthropoda; class Insecta; order Lepidoptera; family Erebidae; genus Spilarctia; species Spilarctia lutea. Next base: position 23,645,501 of record OU696470.1, on the reverse strand, counting down.
CTCTAGCTTTTATAATATTGTTTTTTTATAGAACAAGATTCAAACGAGCAGACGTATCACCTGATGGTAAGCGATTACCGCCGCCCATGGACACCCGCAACACCAGAGACGCCACAAGTGCGTTGCCGGCATTTTGGGGATGAGGAGAGGGATGGGGAAGGGTTGTGGTATGGGCCTCCAGTAAGCCTCACTCACTCGGTGAAACACATCGCAAGCTCTGTTTCAGACCGGTTTTCTGTAGGTATCGCTCCTGTAGTGAAGGCCCATGGACGCCGAGGCACGGCTCTCCCACGATAAAAACACTTTATTGAGTTGATCGTTGCTAGGAAATATTTTTACACTGAATATTTCCAACTGCTACTTACCACATAGCAACTATTCCAATCTCGTTGTGGTGAAGGATTAAAAGTCAATAGTTTTATTGTCATTCATGCCATGCCTGGTCGGAAAGTTCTACTAAAGGCGCCAACCACACAGGACAACAGCAATGCAAACAATAGTAAAACTAGGAACAAACTCTACACCAGTACAGATGCGTTGGGATGGAGATTGTTCTTGGTTTTGACCACCGTGGTTAGCAGGCCGGACTGTATTTGCTAAGAAGATGTTGCATATATGGCCTATAGTATGATTGCAGTTGGTTTCCATATAGTCTATACTAATATTATAAAAAGGAAAGGTTTGTATTTAAGTATGTTTGTAACGAATTGGCTCAAAAAGTACTGGACGGATTTTAAAAATTCTTTCACGATTTGAATGCTACATTATCACTGATTAATATAGGCTATTTTAATTGTAAGAAAAAAAAATAACAATATGTAAACTAATAATTGCAGGTAACACCGCGAGGTTCAGCTAGTTACTAATAAAACATGGAAAAGTACGATAAAACAGTACCGTACTCCGCAACCTATGCCATTTCATTTTACGTAATAGTTAATTGCTTATTTGAATGTTGGACCTTGCAGGAAAGTTATAATGGTATTTTCATAAGTATCGGAGTTGATTTATATTTTTTTATTCTTCGGCCTTCAGTTATTTTCAGTATTCGTCGATATTCATTAAAATATTTTTTGTTCTATTACATCAAATACGGAATACTCTGGAATAAATAAAACGTGAGTATTTCCTTTCATCTTTCCCGTAGTGAGTTTTTATAAAAAGGAATTTAATTTCAAAAGGTTTCTAATTGTAATATTTATGAATAAAGACGTTTTGAATTGTAGTATATATCATCCCACATTAAGTAAATCTAAACTCAAACTACCCGACGACGATTTCAGGCTTATATCCTTACAGACTATATCCAACACGACACTGTAGTTATATTTTTCTTAAAAACTAATTACTTAAACCTAAGGGTAACAACCAAACCGTACAATAAAATGTAACCACCTTGCTATCTATGAGGTTAAGTGTGAGCAGCGCGCGCGTCTTTGGTGTCTAGCTCAGTAAGTTCGTGCGAGAATTATACAGAAATATCTGGATACAAATATATTAATACTTGCGGAAATCAATAACCTCTAATTCAGCCGACGAATATACTCACAACATATCAATAGAAGCAGGAGTTCTAAAAATGTACCTGGTAGACGACAATTTAAATATCAAAACGGTAGTCCATGAATAGGACGGTGGTCTTATTTTAAGATTATATGGATTTGTTTATTGTAAATACATAGTACAAATACCATTAAAAACGTTCACCTGTCTTGGTGTAAATATTATACAGTAATAGTAAACATAGAGTACTTGAGAAAAATAACGCAATAACAAAACAAGTAACAATCACAACAGGTGGTTTAAATCCTAAAAGACAACACTCAACAGTATTGTTTTAAGAGCTTTAATCTTATTTTCTATTGTAAGAGTTAAAGCAGGTGGTCATACTGCACGTTTCTCAGCACTTGTGAGTGCTTTCAAACAACTAATTTATGAGATGAGCTTAACTGATGCACTATATCAATAAATAAACTATTGTATCGTCAATTTGTACAGATATTGACGGTGCACCCGCACGCAATTGCGGTTATTGTTGTTTAATACGAATAAATTCATTCATACAACGGCGTAAACTGACGAATCATACTTGCTTGTATGCTGGCGGGCCCTTTGATTTTCTGACAATTAAGTTGACCGTGTTTAACTGTTAAATTTGCTAATTCTAATATAAATCATTAGTATTTTCTAAAAGTAAGCAGAGCAGAGAAGTTCCATTAAATAACACATCCGACAGTTTGCTATAATATGCAGGATGCAGCTTTGGGCTTCAAGTATAATTAATGAATAAATTTAATTAACTCGTGACAACAACCGCTGCCGACTGAGTGGCTATGCGGGTGTTTATTACCCGTCCGTATATAAAAAACAAGTAAAGAATTTCCATCTCACTTTGTTAATCTAATATTATGTGAATATTCTAGAAAATACTGTTAGTTTGTGACTGTGGAAACGAAGCTCTGTGTACAATATGCTGACCGAAAAGAAAATATAGTTTTTATTATTTTCCTCGCAATTTTTACGATCTCTTCATAAAAATCTTTTAAGCCATAACGAAAATATTTTACAAAAATGCCCAAATCGGTGGAACGGTTCTCAAGTTTCGCGCTTAGCAACTTTTGAGATTTGTAATTATTTAAATGGATGTGGTTGTATAATGGCACGGCATTAATACCTATATTTACAATATGCCAAAACTCAAGTCTTTATTTTCGAATTGTACCTATATATCTTTGAAATGGAGGTCCTGCCCCTAAGTATCCCATTACAATACTGCAGTCCTTCATAATGAACTATTTTAGATAACCTGTTATCCCTTCATTTGGAAAACATATTCAACAAGGTAATTGGCACATAATCAACGTCAATCAAAATCAATATTTCAGAGTTTGAAATTTAATCATGTCATTGTACTTGATTAATTATTATTAGTCTTACTATTATTGTGAACTTTTAAGATAGATGTTTGTGCCTGCGTTCCCATTGAGGGACCACATTGGAATTTGAAGGTTTTGAATGCACCAGGCTTTAGTAAAAGTTCTCAAACAATTGTAAATTAAGTAATTAATTTGTAAAAGCAGTAACTTAAAAGTTACAAACGGTCAAAGGTGGTCCCTCAATCGTGACCCATAGACATCCATATCTTGTAAACTAGTTAAAATTTACAACTGCACTAAGTGACTACCTTTAGTAAAAGATTTGTAAAGATCAATTGACTAAATATCTATCTTTTTTGTTCACTGTATAAAAAGATATAGCATGCGGAAGGTGGTCCCTCAATTGATCACCCTAGGTTCAGTTTGAGTGAAAACTACAACGAAATCTCTCATTCTGTGTGCTTCTAGTGTTAGTAAAAGTATCAGAACGATTGTAAATTCAACCTCTGGTTTGTAAAAGCAGGCTTTCAATAAGTTTTAATCCATTGAAGGTGGTCCCTCAATTGAAACGCTTGTCACAAAAGAAAGTCAATTTACAAATCGTTCGGCAATTAAATAGATTAAGGATGCAGTCTATTCGTTAGTAGTATTTTTTTACTAAAGCTTACTTTACTAAAACGTCTCAAATAATGTATAGTTTTGTTGCAAAATAGTAATTAAATTCTTACGAAGAAATACGTCAAGGTGACCACGCAGCAGGATTTTCTTGGATAAATAAAAACTAACGACTGCTTCATTTAATTTTTTTTAATATCTGACATCATCTACAAAATTTAAAACATATAACAAAATGTTTACTGTACTGTCAATGAACAATTTATAGAAAAAAATAATTCGATTTTATAACTTTTTTTTTTCTTGTCATTAAACAGAACTAAGTAAATTATATAATTACTACATTAATTACGTTATAAAGAACGATCCATAAAATAACAACGATCAATAACATTTAAGTCCTACTCCATTAAAAACCTAACGTCAGTAGGTACCATTGTTTCGTATTTATTTCAGAATATTGTCTTTGCCACTCAAAACGCCCTAAAATTGTGGCGCGCACTATTTTTCCATGTAATTATTATTAGTAAATTCTTATTTTGAAGTAAAGTATTTTGAATTAACAATATTTTAAAAATGATATAACGCAAGAACATCATACTTTAGCCGCGATGAGTAATTTTTGGTAGATTTATAATACAATGATTCGTGTTGACTTTCTTTGATGATCTTTAAATATTTATGTATACATATTTATGGTTTACGCCAATTCCCTTTAGCCAGAGCGAGCGGAGTGAGCCTGATATCCACTGTAACTACACTACGATGCACTCCCACATCAGTTTGTAGAAAATATTCTCAAGATTATCTCGCGATTGTGTAGGGTCTTGATATTTAGTAATACACGACCCCCTAACCTTCGCGGGATATACAATCTCTTAACCGATGAACGTGTATGGTGCATTCGAAATGCAGTTATCAATGTACGGACTCTCCTGTCAATGGCATCTAATTCAGTCCATCTAAGTACACCAAAGGAATACATCAGCACCGGCATAACCTAACCATTGCAGGCTCGTACCTTGTTACTTTTAAGTAGGTACTTTTTGAGGCGGCTAAAGAAGCGTGCCCGCAACGATTGTTTCATGTCAGATTCTCGTATGCCTCAGAACTGTGAAAAACCTAGATATTTGTAGGTTTCGGTTGCAGACAGAGATCTGAGTTTTGTGGAATCTGAAAGCTCTAAACCTTCAGATTCCACAATCTCACCTTTTTTACATACATAACTGCACACTTGTCTACACCAAATTCCATTTTGATAGAATTACTAAAGTTTTCCGTAACCTTTAGTAATGCCGTCAATTGTAATTTAGTGGGGGCAAGTAGTTTCAAATCATCCATGTAAAGGAGGTGAGATATAACTAGATATTCTTTCTGCAACCAGTAGCCTAACCCTGAACCCTCTAATAGAGTGCTGAGAGCTAGACAAAACCACAAGGGGCTCAGACTGTCACCTTCAAAGATGCCTCGCGTTCATCGCAGACTGCCGACATCTAGGATAGCGAAGTACTGTTCTCCATTGCCCCATACATAACTTCAAGAAAGTGCACAGAGTTGTATCAATTTTATACAACTGAAGCACTTTCAAAAGCCATGTATGAGGAACGGAGTCAAAAGCCTTCTTGTAATCTATCCAGCATGTCGCCAGGCTCTTACGATTACGACGCACCTGCTGGCTAATGGTCATATCTATGATAAGGAGCTCTTTTGTCCCACTTCTACATCCATTCTGAGAAATAGAAAGTATCGAATTGTGATTAATATGTGTAATAATTCTAATTGAGTCTCAGAATAGATGTCAGAAGCTTGTACAAAGATTGCTTCTTTTTTTTTTGTTTTAAGTAAATTGACACAAACAGACGCCACAACACGTGCTGGATTGCTAAGGTAAACATGGATCGATCGATATATAACTTTCAGTTTCCAAAGTGTGTAGGGTCTTATGAGAAGATTACTGGCAAAGAAACTTATGACCAGTCCTTTTAATAGTCTGAAATTCAGGTACTAATATTAGTATTAAATGAATGGTAAACAGGTACGCAAGCTGTTGTCACCCGGATTTTTTTTTTCTAATGCTCCAAAAGATAACGTACCAACATAAGAAAAAAATAAATTATTCATTTTAAGTTCAGTTAACATTCTGTTTTAAATTTGGTAGATGATATGAAATAGTAAAAAAATATTGAAATTAAGCAGCCGCTAGTTTTATTTATCCAAGAAAATCCTACTGTGTGGTCACCTCGACGTCGTATTTCTTCGTAGGAATTTAATTATTATTTTGCAACAAAACTATACATTATTTGAGACGTTTAAGTAAAGTAAGCTTTAGTAAAAAAATACTACTAACGAATAGACTGCATCCTTAATCTAATTAATTGCCGAATGATTTGTAAATTGACTTTCTTTTGTGACAAGCGTTTCAATTGAGGGACCACCTTCAATGGATTAAAAGTTATTGAAAGCCTGTTTTTACAAACCAGAGGTTGAATTTACAATCGTTCTGATACTTTTACTAACACTAGAAGCACACAGAATGCCAGATTTCGTTGTAGTTTTCACTCAAACTGAACCTAGGGTGATCAATTGAGGGACCACCTTCCGCATGCTATATCTTTTTATACAGTGAATAAGAAAGATAGATATTTAGTCAATTGGTCTTTACAAATCTTTTACTAAAAGTAGTCACTTAGTGCAGTTGTAAATTTTAACTAGTTTACAAGATATGGATGTCTATGGGTCACGATTGAGGGACCATCTTTGACCGTTTGTAACTTTTAAGTTACTGCTTTTACAAATTAATTACTTAATTTACAATTGTTTGAGAACTTTTACTAAAGCCTGGTGCATTCAAAACCTTCAAATTCCAATGTGGTCCCTCAATGGGAACGCAGGCGATGTTTGTTACTGAATCATACTAGAAGTATTGTATGACTTAGGTGGATTTTGATGATGATGATCAGAGATTGATGAGAGCTTCACAGTATTGATTATGATCTTGGCAGCGCAGATATTTTACTTTTATTTTGACTAATAAACGGTCTTGTACCTATTCATGTGAATGCGATAGGTATTAATGAGAATAAATTTCTCCACCAGGTAGGACAGTTAATAAGGAACAGTGGAGCCAACCCATCACCTTGCTAGAACGCTCCCTAAGCCAGGCTTTAAGTTCTCTTTTTAATAATCACGAGGGAACATAAAAACAGACATAAATTCAAACGAGTCTAACATACCTATAAAACATATCTTTTCATTTCGAAACGGATCGATTTTTATTTCTCACACTACAGTTTACACCTCCTCATTCAGTAATAAGTAACTTTTTCACTTTCACACATTTATTCCATACTAGCTGAGCTTCGCTGCGTTACCCGCGGTTCAAAGGCAAAGCTAATCCTAAATAAAGTAGCCAAAGTTACTCCTTATATCAAAGTCAGTTTCAGAGATTAGCCGGAACAAACAGATATATGGACAGACAGACAAAAAATTAAAAAACATATTTTGAAAGTATTAAATAGCTGTATGGAAACGGCGAGGTAGCCATTTCCATGCAGTTAATACACGGAATATCTGACACGATGTTTTAGAATTATCAGTTGTATATTGTTAGACTGAATTCTTTAAGTTTGTTCTTTTATAAAAAAGAATATGAGAATGATAATTGGTTACGTTTAAGCTCAGCGCACAAGGCCGGTACATCCGACAGGCGCTGCAATTGTTCGAGAACCACTTGTGTCAGCCTTTGAGAGACAATACGTACATGTATGCTTGATGTAAAGTATTGAGTAATTTGCCTTAAATACTTAATGGCAGGCTTTCTAAAATATGATGCCTCTATATTTTCAATTCACGTAATATAAATAATAATAAATAAATAATAAATAAATATTTCGGACAATTTAACACACAACGCCATCTAGTCCCAAGCTAAGCAGAGCTTGTGTTATGGGTACTAGACAACTGATATAAATACATACATACTTTTTTTTTGTAAATACATACATATTATACATAGAAAACACCCAAACTTCGAAACAAGTATTTGCAGATCTTACAAACATTTGTGGTCCGACCCGGGAATCGAACCCGAGACCTCAAGCACAGCAGTCGCTTACGCTACCACTCGCGCCACCGAGGCAGTTTGTAAATATAAATGTATTTATGACTATATTCTTTTTTTTTATTTTTTTTTAAAGACAACTGCCGCATTTGGAATATACACCTGTGTTCGCGGGGGGCTTTACAAACATACATATAACGGACACAAAGAACACCCAGACTCAACATTTTGTGAATCACACAAAGTGATGTTCCACGTGGGATTTGAATCCACGGCACTTGACGCAGTAGCAAGCGGTTTAGTGACCGCTTAAACCACTAGGCCAACCGTGCAGTCTATTCAGTTGTGATATGTATATTTGATTTAATTTACTGAGATTGTCTGTAGGCAGAATCCCTGACAAACAAACTGTCAACTTTACTATTGAGAACTGGACAGTGAGTGCACATCTGCTATAAAAAAGAGAAAAGAGGCCGAAAAAAAATACAATGAGGATATGTGTACTGAAAACCTCATAATATTTCAAAACATTTTTGCCAGCACTAAAAGATTGCTACGAAACAAGAAGCGCAAAGGGTGGCTTCAATTCTGTTCCGCTCTGGCTCCATCTACTCCAAAGAAGACTTATTAGCAAAAATGTAATTATTTGTTTATAGTTTCATCAGATAAAAAAGTTCAAGAATATTCACCAAATTGTTTTTTTTTTTGTTTATTGAATAGGGGGCAAACGAGCAGTCGCATCACCTGATGGTAAGCGATTACCGCCGCCCATGGACACCCGCAACACCAAAAGCGTCACAAGTGCGTTGCCGACCTTTGAGGGATGGGGAGAGGGAATGAGGGGAGGGGTTGGGATATGGGCCTCCGATATCCTCACTCACTCGGTGAAACACAGCGCAAGCGCTATTTAACACCGGTTTTCTGTGAGGCCGTGGTGTCACTCCGGTCGAGCCGGCCCATTCATGCCGAAGCGTAGCTCTCCCACGGAAAAAAGTAAAGTATTTATATGAAGTTACAGTATGTACCCAATCATTACATAGGTTTGGACTAAAAAATATACATACACTACCGTTGTTTAACCTCGATAACATAATTATTTTAATCAGTTTAATATTTTGAATACGGTAAGATGAAACAAAGAACACGCCAGTAACAGACACAACGTGATGAACTCAAAACCTTAGTTCTAATGACGTGGAATGGCTCATAATTGAAGCTATAATTTCTAAAGAGTGAATCCTCAGACCGGATTCGTTTGCTCAAAATAGTGAGCCAATTGAGAATGGAGATGACACATTTAGAATTGAATAGCGTCTGAGTATCATGAATATTGTGTCAATCTTAGCATGACAGCTAGTCTGAGGCGGTTATCCCACCTCAATTGCTGCGTGCTATTTTATTTTATCAAATGGGTTTGTATACTCGTATTAAACATAAAATACGATAATACCAAGGTAAGTGGTAGCTACGAGTATTTTGTAAATAAATTTAATCATACCTATTATGTGAAATAAAATTATTGAAAGAAAAAAGAATTGTAGCTATTACACTTTTTCAGTATTTAATTATAATGAACTTAGAGATTCTCTTTTGTTAGTGTATGTTTGTACACAGACTTAGCACATAATCGCAATGTTGATCGTCTGTAAACTATTACGTTGCTGGACACACAAACGTCCATCACAAAGCACAAAGCATCCACCCTCAAGATGGATTTCTGAAAATAATTAGCCCTCCATGACACATTGTGATTACTTGCTAAATTAAACTCCTGCAGCGCGTATCAACTTTCGTTGTTCTCTACTACATACCTACATATATATATGAAAGTGTTAAATTGGTGTTTATACACTTTAAAGACTCAAACATTATCTACCGCACTGATTGAGCTCTTACTTTTGTTAGCAATACTTTCAGATATACTAACAAGACGAACATTACAGTTAGAAGGCACCAGCGACACGATATACTACTCTTTTCACATCAATAATAGTTTCTCATTCCTGATCCATGTCACCATCGTGTGCTACAGAGAAGCTTGGCCGTCCAGTAACTTATTCAACTTAAACTTACTAAAAATCTTTCGGACATCTAACACACTACGCTATCTAATACCAAACTAAGCAGAGCTTGTATTATGGGTACTAGACAAATGATATAAATGCTTACATTTTTTTATGTAAAAACAGACATATTATACATAGAACCAAACTCCGAAAAAAATATTTGCAGATCATACAAACCTTTAGTCCGACCCGGGAATCGAACCAGATACCTCATAAACAGCAGTAACGTACGCCGTACATAGTCTCGTTCTATAATCAAGTAAACAAATAAAGAATTCTCAAACAATTTAATCAGTTTGGATTGGAATTACAATTATAACTTTCACATCACCTGAAAAATATTTGCAGTACTACATTTTACTTTTTACAAATAAAATATCGTTGCATCTCAAAGACACCCTGTAACAATAGCGTTTGAGAAAATATTATTTATTGTAGCTGTCGTTCCATTGAATCTGTAATACTTATAAACTACAATAGAACTGCTGCCTGCTGATCTTAACTTTGATGTTTCAATAGATACCTTGTGAAGTATCAGTGTTTGATACCTATAAGAATTCTAAGAAAATATGTTTTCAGAGCTACCTCAAAGTATGAAAAGCCCTTTATGAAGATGTCTGTGGGTGATTGAAGGACTTCTAAAAGAAAACAACAATATTCTAGAGTCTTACAGATGCATTAAGTATTCAAAGCTATGACGCCGTTACGACTACTTGTAATTTAACCTCTGTTACCTTTGTAAATTAGAATAAGTAAAATCAATTGAAATAGACAAAACACATGATGAGAATCTATGCAGTTAACAGGTCCCGTTATCTTTGAAGCGAGTCTTAACAATTTCAAATTTTACATAGATAATGTTTCGGACATCTAACACACAACGCCATCTAATCCTAAACTAATCAGAGCTTATATTATGTACATACATATTATACATAGAAAACATCCAAACTCCGACACAAATATTTGCAGATCATACAATCATTCAGACCGACCCGGGAATCGAAATCGAGACTTCAAGCACAGCAGTCGCATACGTTACCACTGCGCCACAGAGGCAGTCAAATTATGAATTGCTTTTAAAAAAATCAATGAATTGAAACGCTGGAATATTGCTGATACCTTAAACATGTTTGCAATAAATTTAATATTTCACATTACTCGTATCATTAAACAAAGAATTCAGTGCAGTAGAATTATTTATCAGGTAACGAAAATCCAAGAGAATAATTTTTGAGTACTGTTAATCGATTAATCAGGCAAATGACATTGTAAACTTTGAACATGCAGTAATAAGGCTTCTATCTTAAACCTTATTTAGTTGAATTAGGTATATAGATGTAGTCAGTTTGATAGTGTTAATAAGAACAGATTTAGTTAGTAAAAGTATTCTATGAAATTGTTTTGATGTTCAGCGAAATTAGAATAACATCTTCGACTTGGGTTTGAATGTATCGAAAAAGTCGCGGTACTGGGGTACAGTCACAGGAGCGACGCCGGGCAGGCCACAATTCGTCATTGCAAACTCCACATTTTCTTGATTCAAACTCCTCGCTTCACATACGTCGGTTAAGAATTCATACCATTCGGCATAGTCCAGCTCAGTTTTACTGAAATATTTATTAAATAGGTTTAATGGTTCGATGATACAATTAAAATCGTAAATACCATGAGTTTGAATTTTGAGGGACTTATATTTCAACCAAATTTATTTTTCACACCTACATACATCATACAAATATCACGAAGGAGGAGCGGCGTTTAAAAACATATTTTTGCAATTATTTCATAGATTTAGTCCAAGTTATGTGTTGGGGGCAAGGTCTAGGCTTAGATTTAGATAGAGACAATTAGAATTAGATAGAGTTAGAGGAATATGTTATTTTCATATATTTAGACAAGCCTATTATTGTCGTAGTCATCAACAGCGTAAAAAGTCTTGTGATATGCATAAAATCCTTAAGGAAAAGGTTTATTTTCATTAACTAGGGACAATATAAATAACATACGCAAACTTAAACCAGGCTACGCCAGTGTCAGACATTGTGAGTTTTCTATCCTCCAATACTTTAGATTGTCGCATCCAATAGTCTGAGCGCCATAACGTCATAGTAAGCCCACTCCTTTTATTGTCCAGTAAGCGACTGAAACTAGCAAATTGCGATTCTAATGTCGCTTCTTCTTCATCCATTAGTCTTTACCTAGACCTTTATATTTAATAACAATTTAGTATAAATGACTTCTTAAATCCTACCTTACTTACTACTAAGAATAATCTATACTAATAATAAAGCTGAAGAGTTTGTTTGTTTGTTTGAACGCACTAATCTCAGGAACCGCTGGTCCGATTTGAAAAATTATTTCAGCGTTGGATAGTTTATTTATCGAGTAAGGCTATAGGCTATATATCATCACGCTACTACTAATAGGTGCGGAGCACCAATGAAGAATGTTTCAATAAACGGCGGAAATTTTCAAGCCACGGGCAATATAAGACGCAAACGAGGTTGCGTGGGTCAGCTAGTAAAGTATAAATGTAGGACTAAATTTGGTATCCACCGCAAAAGTTTCCCTGAATATTATACTATGTATTAACTCTCCCTGTGTACTGTCTGTCGAATTACGGCCGTCAAATAATGGTGAAAACCACAAACTTCAATAAGCTTGCATCTTAATTAATTATAATTAAATAGCGTTCTTTATTCCTTAACTTATAGGGATGATATTTCTCCTAACAACTAAACTATAATATATACAAAAAAACTATATTGGTTAATAGCTAACGGTGCTCTGAAGAACCATGAAAATTACAAACAAATATTGTTAATTCTTCAATGTTTTTTCTTTCTTATTTTCTTCAAATTATTTCTAGATGATTGAAGCAAGAAATAAATTAGTCTCTCTTAGTTTTCTATAAGCTGATGTAGTTGTTATCTTGTTCTAAAATATTCGCTCATAGCGATTCCTATGTAAATCGTTCACTCTAGTAATCTCAATTGCGAGTTTCCAAATTTTGGCATAAGGCAACAAGAACAACAAACTTGTACATTTAGAGTACTACAGCGAAGTCGAATATTAATGCCAAATGCTAAATTAACCCAGACATAGAAATAACATCTATTACTACCTTCTCCAGCTAAAACATAATTATTACAGACCTACGTTACTGTCGTTTTCCAGTCTTTCATACAAAGTAGAAATAAATTTACTCACAATCATTTCTCTTCAACTTATAGTAAGGAACATCATACTGTCAATGTAATCCAATAGTTTATTACAGCTCGTCGCTCTAATAACTCTAACAGAATATAGATTTCTGATAGAATGACTTTACACGACTTCTTAAAAATAAGTATAGAGCATCTAGCTCTTGAAAAAGATTAGGTTGGTTAGTGTGGACCATAGACTTGGTAGAAAGAATTATTAGGATTCGAACAGGTTAGAGTGCAGTTTCTAAATGGTTTAATAAAAGATGCGTGATCCTCGTTTGGTGACGGCACATAGAGAGAACGGTAGTGCAAAGACAGACACTGGATGTTTTAATCAAAAGTTTACCCGGGTTCTGCCATCCAAACAGGTTAAAAGCGCTACGTATTTCCACAGGCTTAAAAAGAAAGATTAGAGTATAGCTTAAACTCGATTTCGTCACGTACTAAAAACCTCTAAAAAAAAGTTGCGTGTACTAGCGTACACTCGTAAGAAGTGAAACTTCTTTATGACGTTATTTTTCAAAAAATAAATATCAACAAAAGACTTATAAACCAGCAATATTCGTGACAATTCTTATTTCAAGTGCAATAAAAGTTAAGGAGCGAGACCTGAGTAAATATTTCGCGATCTGTGGTGTGAATGAAGTAAGTTTGTGGAATGTGATGTGTGTAGTTATTTACATTGTGGACTAAATAAAATAATATTGTTTGTAATGTGATATTTCATTGTAGTATTTACAAGCAGAATTTAAACGATTGTCTCTGAATAAAGTAGAGACCATAAATGAACAATTGTTTCAGTTTATAAATAACAGAAAAAAAACTCAAACGTAACTACTCAAAACGTAACTACTAAATGTGACGCGTAACGAAAAAATGTGACGCGTAACGGATAAATATGACGCGAAATTTTTTGACAACCCCGATAAAGAAGTTTCACTTCAAAAAGTACAGTTGAATCAAATGAAAAATTTATTTTTATTACTCGTACCGCTCAAACAGAAAACGATTTTAAATGTCGCATATTGTGCTGGGTGGAGAATGCAATTAAAAAGTTTCTTATTTGTTCGGTTCTCCTACATGTTCGGCTGTATTCGTTGTGATGTAGACTACTATTTAACTGACTCTATATTTGTATAATTTAAAGTTTGCTAATAACAACCCTAAAAGTATTTATCCTGCTAACCATCCATGGAGTGGATAATTTAAATTCATATTCATTTCTACATTTATTTATTCCAGACCTACTTTATACAATTTATACACTGTTTTCAAATACCCATTCCGAGGTTGGATATTCAAATTAAAAAGCAGCTCGTTTATTTGTTTGTTGTATTCATATTTTCCTCATTAAAGTTACCAGTGGACTGTATAATGGCTTTTAAAAGTTTTTAACATGTTAAAAACAAAGTCCATGTTCAGTAATGGTTGCATTGGCCAAACACGTCTCATCATATTTAACTTACAAACTGCTCAGTCTAAACATACTCTCACTAGACATATAAATGGTTCTTGGTACCATATACATTTGGGACTGAATCGACAGTTATCCATAAGAATCAATTAGTTATAGAGACTCACCTATACTTGAATTTGAATAATTAACTAAGTCGTATCGCGTACTATCCATAGTACACTTGAGTAACACGTACTTGTGAACGTGCGAAGTCCGAACCAGTGACGCAGCTTTGTGTAATCCTACCTGACATACACAACATGGAGAAGGTGGTCTGAGCTGTCGTACATCCCACATGATTCGGTGTAAAGCTTTCGTATAATTGCTAGAGGTAAACTTAAACCACGCTTTAGCAAATGTCACATCCATTATTTCATTGCACAAACATTACTGTCAATGCATAAATTGCAAAACGTAATCTAGGTAGGCATGAAACGGACGTTTAGTAATAGATACTTCGAATTGACATAGAACCTTCATACTATGGTATTTTTTCACAAGATATGATTTATTAAAAAAAATGTTTCAACATTTGGTTTTTGACTTTTAATTGTTCCATGCTTTTATTCAGTTTAACCTGTACCGATGTTTTTTTGTAATCAAATCTTGCAAGTTAAATTTGATCCACTACCCGATTTCCGATTGAGCTAAAATTTTAAATATACCTTTAGTTCTGATGACGATGCAATTAAATATAATCAGTATTATTATTAATCCAAAATGGCTGCCGTAACAAAATGGTATCGTACATATTTCTGAATAACCCACTCATTATGGGTATCAAATAAAATGGCTTCGGTAATTTTTTTTAACGAGTAAAAAAAACTAGTTTTTAAAATGCTTTTTAATTTAATCACTTGTTTTTTAATTTAGTTCAGACAGGAAAGATGAATATTTCATAAATACGAATAAACTTTGAATACGAATTCCGACGCTAAACTACGCCTCACAATATCAATGGTGCCTTTGCACTTGGAGAGGAGACTGCTAATGAACGAACCGCGCATTTTCCTTTAAACAATTCCTTAGTGGAAATTTCGACTTGAAAACAATCTACTGTGAATTGAAGGAAATAGCGGAGGCAGATCCGAGTAGGATCCAAACTATGCCTGTACATAACAGACATTGAAGAAAAGCTGTTCTTTTTTAAAGTAACAGAACCCATAACAACTGTTTTAACATTTTTATCTGTCTGTGGGGGATTAGCGTGCACAAATGCTAATCTCTAAAATGGCTCAACCGATTTAGATGCGTTTTCTCTTCGTTCGTTTTATTTCAGGCGGTTGACAAATAAAAAATCAACACGATAACCGATATGTAGGCAGGTGGAGCCTAAATAGTAATAAACTAAAGAGAAATGATACTAAGCTGCTAGTTAGTCAATAAAGATAGTACGGGATATAATGAAGTATTAATTATGTACCATCAATTTGTTATTTTCGCTAAGATATATAGACATAACAAGTTTTAGTTATACAAAATCTATATTATTCGGGTTTATTAAAGACCAGACGTCGATTGATCCGGTTACCTATTAATCTAGCCGTAGATTGATTCACTCTAGCACAGGGAGAATCTTCCTTCTATTGCTAAAGAAATGGTGGCCTCTAATAATATATATGTATAACTGAATATCAATACAATACCAATAATATTACTATTGATATTAATTACGATACGTGTTGGACAGATATCGCGGTAATCATTTAACTGATTATTATATATAGCTTATGACACTCACAAATAATGTCCATTGCTATTGGTATAATACAACCACACATACGAAGATACCTCTTTATGATATTAGTATAAAAGATAATGTTGGTAAAACTTCATCCCCATCATCTAGATGGTTGGCAGTTTACAACTGTGAGATTTACCCGAAACTTTCTGCCGCGCACAGCAAAACTGTGGAATGAGCTGTCGCCTGCGGTGTTCCCGGACCAATACGACCTTCAAACTTCAAGAAAAGGGCGTACTCCTTCCTAAAAGGCCGGCAACGCACTTGTAACGCCTCTGGTGTTGCGGGTGTCCATGGGCGGTGGTAATCGCTTACCATCAGGCAATACGTCTGCTCGTTTGCCCGCTATATAATAAAAAATAAACTCTGTTTCTAACACAACATAATATATACAGTGATTCATTATATTTCGACAAAATGGAAAGGTAAAAAATTATGGCATAACTTAGTAGCTGTACCTAATTGAAACTAATGTCACAATTTTTCCTTTTCATGTTTATGCAGCCATATTTGTTTTGTTCGATAGCTACTAACCAGCTAACCTCACACAATGTGGCAGTTGGAATAAGTTCAGGTGTTGATACGATTGGACGAGGTGAAACTTTTCTTGCACCCATGGAGTTTACGTTGTGGCCGTTGTGTTGTATAAAAAGCAAATGTGCATTTCACTTACTATGCAACAATAGTAACACATAATAATAAATAAATATTTCAGACACCTACCACACAACGCCATCTGGTCCCAAGTTAAGCAGAGCTTGTGTTATGGGTACTGGATAGCTGATATAAATACATATTTACTTTTATACATAGAAAAGATCCAAACTCGGAAACAAATATTTGCAGTTCATATAAACATTTGGTCCAACCCGAGAAATCGAACCCGAGACCACAAGCACAGCAGTCACACACGCTACCACTACACCACCGAGGCAGTTAATCTAACAATGTCACAAACAATTAGAATACCATACCATTAATAGACGATCCGAATAGAGGATGGGTCGTCGCTCCCTTTCTTTTTTATTTTATTTATTAAAATCATGATAGAAGCTCAAAACAGGCCTAAATATGAATGATTATTTTGCTGCCAGAACTAAAATTACAGGTAATAATTAAAAAAAAATATAAATAAATATATCGGACACCAAACAGACAACGCCATCTAGTCTCAATCTAAGAAGAGCTCTTACTATGAATACTAGACAACTTATATAAATATGTATAACGCAATTTTCTTTTACACATTATACATAGAAACACCCAATTCGGAAAGAAATAAGACCATACAAACATTTGGTCCGAATTGGGAATCTAAACCAAGACTAAAGTAAGTTTAGAAAGATTCATTGCACCGATAATCGTTGAAAGACGAAGTGTTGATGCACCCACATGGGCTCCTGCAACTGAGCTTGTTATAATTACGTCAATTCGATTTACAAGTAACCTCTAATTTAATCTAAAAAATCTCGTTTCTTACTAAAAATCTTGATATAATTACATAAAAAAGATGAGTGTGCGATTCACACACGATAGAAGTAAAATTTCAGTAAATCGATTAAAGAATGAGATGAATATATAAAATATTTCTGTTTCATTCTTTGCCGGCTTCATCCTAAACATTTTTGTATTTGTATCTCTTACCTGTCGGCTGTCGTTTTTTCCGTTGCATCCGATTTGAAATCACAACGATTCTAAAGAAGTTTCACTTCAACAAATAATTTATACATAACTTTGTAAAAAAAAATTGCACGGTTAGAGAAAAAATTCTATCCTTCGACATCTCTTTAATTTATCTCTAAGGCAAAAAATATGACAAAAGAAATAATGTATTAAATATATTTTGACAACCTCAATATCCAAATTTTCTGTACCCTATCTAGCAGCTTACAATATTTATGTTTCATGTATATAAACATAAATTAGATTCTTTTTTCATCATAGTTATCAAAATTCCTAAAAATAAACTTAATACCCAAATAGAATAGAATAAATAATACCAGCCTTTGTCCGCGGCTCCTGTTCCGTGAAGGTATGCCAGTAATCGTAATAAACAGTAGCATATATTCTTCCTCAAGAATCAAAGTATGTCCACACCAAATTTCATTGAAATCAATCCAGTAATAAAGCGTAACAGACAGACAGACAGACAGACAGACAGAGTTACTGTCGAATTTATTAGTGGTTATTAAAAATTCTACGCAATAAAATTATAGGTACACTATATAAACTATATAACTTATGAAAACGAATTAAAATGTTAGTAGAACAATTTTATCTTTGGCTTGTAGTTATCAAAGAAGCTTCTGTACTGAGGTATATCAACTTGAGTAGGAATGCCACAGTTAGTTAGTTCGTCCTCCACATAGTCTTGATCTAAGTTCTTAGTTTCGCAAAGTTCAATTAAAAACTTTCTCCATTCGTCAAAATTTAGTTCAGTTTTTCTGAAAGATTCGAAAATGAAAAGACATTAATTACAAACAGGATAGATCTAGATTTTAAAGAGAATTCAACTAATAGTAAAGTTCTTGGAAGTATTGGAAATCAATTACATTACAGTTCTTATAAAAACGAAGCAAAAGTATCGGAACTCCACTGACCTTTTATCTGTGTAATAATACGATTAATACTTTGTACCCCGTATTATGAAAACTATATGAACGGAAGAGTATGAAATTTTACACAGTTAAAGTTATATTGAAGAGGAATAGCCATCGAACTCCTAAAAACTATTTTAATTCACCTTATGAAAGAAAAGGGGAAAGAATGGAAGATACCACTAATTGTAAAACTGCGAAACTTATTTAAAGTCAACATACCCAAACTTAAACCAAAGAGTTCCAGTATCGGTCATTGTGAGACGTCTATCTTCCAAGATATCTGCCTGACGCATCCAATAGTCTGATCGCCACAGAGTCATGGTAGTACCGCTCCTGTTACTATCCAGTAGACAAGCAAAACTCATAAATTGTTCGTCCAATGTTGTCTCTTTTTCTACCTCTTCCATAGTAAATTATCTTAAAATAAACGGTTACATATACAACACAATATAAGTAAATTAGCATGGTATCAGCACGAATGGGCTGGCTCGCCCATGGCCATGACTAATTCTCTTGAATTTTGCTTTCCATCAGGCAAAAAAGAGTCATATTAAGCAAGCTCATAAAATATATGATATAAATCCCATTTAAAACCTACAGTTCTATGATAAAGTACCAATAGATAAATATTGAATGTTGGCAGAATAACAATGTAACAATCCTGTCCTTTTTTCTTCTGTAATTTATTTATTCTCTAAAATAGAAACAGGTTTCTACCTAAAACACTTTGTAAGGTCTCCTATGAGCTTTAAGAATGAAATTCACTTCTAAGTTGAAACTTTACATCCTAAACATTATCTTCAAACAGTTACATTTCAAAACGTGCTAATCTTATTTAGTGATCACATGAAGCTAAAATATTTGATCAATTTCACTCAACCAACGAGATCAGTGTGATTTAAACCTGTACAAAAACTAAACTAATCTATTAAGCATTGTTGAATGATACAATACCGTGTGGTGTGGCGGCTTCAAACCGAATGTTTGACTGTAATAGTTTGCTATGAAAAACTGATAACTAACTTTATAACCACACTACAGAGATTTAAGGATTATGTTAGTAAAGAATGTATTTAATAATGATGGTCGATAGGTTTTTAATAGTCCAGTACTTACATAGGCAGCTAGAATTGGAACAACGCGACGCCGTGTGGGTAGTCGGTCCAGTTCCGACGCAATACCTCACCGCAAATCCCGGTGGGGAAGTTTGCACACGTAAACAAGCAAGAAATAAAAAAAAAAAAGACTGCGTAAATATCTGCCATATTTATGAAATTCATTGAAGAACTGAAAAGACAGAAGGAAAAGAAAAGATTTTATTAAATATTTTTTTATATTTTGTATTTTTTTTAATTGTGATGTATCCAATATCACTCTCACGACTAAGACGAACCTATTGACACCTTCCACATTAAAATACGACAAAGCCAAAAGGCTCTAGGGTGTACCAAAGAAATATACATACATACACACACAAAAGAAAAAAAGGGTTTGTTTCAAGAACGTAAATACGTTTGTGTCAAACGATAAGCAAACATTTTTCAAAAAAACATATAATAGGATCCTCCTATGAAATCCTATGAAATTGCGTTTCTTCAGTACTGGTCATTTCAAATAAAAAAAAGTTTGTAATGGCTCTGTATTCTAAATTCAAATTAATTTTGTTTTAAAACCATGACATTCTATTTACAAACTCAGTCTTTTGTTTTTTGATTAGCGTTGTATTTTCATTACATTTGAACATTTTTCGTCATAATGGATACTTTAAAAATTCGTGTAATTATGGAATATGAGTTCCGTCGTGGCACCAACGCGACACAAACGGCACGTAACATCAAAAACGTTTACGGAGAGAACTGTACAAACGAACGCACAACCCTTTATTGGTTTTCCCGGTTCCGTTCTGGAAATTTTGACTTGAAAAATGAAGCTCGTGGTCGTCAGGAGACTTTGGTTAACAATAATGAATTAAAGGCGATTGTGGAAGCTGACGAAACTCAATCTACAGCTGAGCTAGCAGCAGCTTTTAATGTAAGCATCAAAACAATATTGATCCACTTGCGACAAATTGGCAAGGTAAAAAGCTTGATAGATGGTTGCCCCACGACCTTAACGATCGCCAGCGCAACGTACGCGTCGAGACCTGCCTTTCGCTGCTCAACAGGCAAAGAAATGAAGGAATTTTGAAACGAATAGTTACGTGCGACGAAAAATGGATTCTGTTCGACAATCGAAAGCGCTCAGCAAGTTGGTTAAACCCTGGTTCAGCACCAAAGCAATGCCCTAAACCAAAAATGACCCCTAAAAAAGTGATGGTCACTGTTTGGTGGTCTAGTGCGGGTGTGATTCACCATAGCTTTTTACAAAACAGCATGAGCATTAATGCAGATGTGTACTGTGAAGAACTGGAGAGAATGATGGAGAAGCTTGCACATCTGCAACCAGCTTTGGTCAATCGGTCGTCCCCACTGCTCCTTCACGACAACGCGCGACCCCTTACTGCGCAACAGACAGTCTCCAAGCTGCAAGAGCTGGGGTTGGAAGCTCTCCCTCATCCGCCATACTCACCAGACCTTGCACCTACCGACTATTACTTTTTCCAAAATTTAGACAACTTTTTAGTGGGTAAAAAATTAAATTCCCGAGAGGCAGTACAAAATGCCTTTGAAGAGTTTGTTGCCTCCCGTCCAGCTGATTTTCACAAGAAGGGCATCAATAAACTGCCAATGCGTTGGCAAAGATGCGTCGATTGCATGGGTGATTACTTCGAATAACAGAAATAAAAAAGTTTGAAAAAATAAATACTTTCACTTATTGCATACAAAACGGCAATTTCATAGGTAAAGACCTAATATTTTTATTTACTTAATTATTAGTGATGTTAAGATTGATTCTCGGTTTGTTGCCACTATTTCTTGATACAAGGCTACTCTAAAAAGGGTGTTTACGAAACAATACTGCCCTATGTTACTTATTAATGACTTGGTAATTTTGACCAGACAATGCAACTTATTAATACGCAGACATAATTATCTTATGCAGTGACGAGCAAAATTTAAGTAAGTGTATATTCAGTATGCACATAGTAATACATATACGAGTATAACTAGTTTTTAGAAATAATTATGTTCCTGTACATACTGTTACAATCAGTAATTAATATTAATTAATCGTTCTTTTGAAGTATTGAATCTATACTAGAGCTAATGTATTCCTGATATGTAGTATTAATAAAGGATTATTTCGTTTCTATTCGTGAAGACTTTCAAGAAAATGCATTATGCATTGCAATCAGTGCAACTACGTATTTCTCAAAGCCGATTTACTTATTAGCAATGCAATTACGTTAAATAGAAGAACTCAGCAAATCGTACTAATTGGATTGTAGAGAATTGCCTTCAGTCAAACATCAAATTTCGACATCAACAAAGCTTTTTACCCTTTGTATATTTGGTTCTTGTCTAGTACAATGAAACCGGGAACTGCATTGTCTCGAACGTTAAATTAATCCTACGCTGAGAACTTCAGGTTGTAGTTTATATACGTTACCATCTAATAGGTTATTAAATATTGAAAGTACTTACACCCGGAATACAATATCAATAGAACAGTTGCAATAAAATCAATTGTTTTTAATTTAAAAAATTGCTCTTGACTTGACGAATTTTTTTTTTTCAAAAGTATGTACCTACTGCCAAGTAACTTTTTAGTAAACTTTACCTGCCTCGGTGGCGTAGTGGAGCGTATGCGACTGCTAAGCTTGAGGTCTCGGGTTCGATCCCCGGGTCGGATCAAATGTTTGTATGATCTGCAAATATTTGTTTCGGAGTTTGGGTGTTTTCTATGTATAATATGTATGTATTTACAAAAAAAAAGTATATAAGTATTTATATCAGTTGTCTAGTACCCATAACACAAGCTCTGCTTAGCTTGGGACTAGATGGCGTTGTGTGTTAGATGTCCGGAATATTCATTTATTTATTTATAAGTGAACAGAGCTAGTGAGAACAGGCTTGTGCGTAGTTGTGAACTATTATAGGCTTTTGATGATTGCTGAAGGCGTGAATATATTCTTATGACGAAATTCTTTGTAGTTCATAATATATTGTTTGTTTTCCTAAACAACGGGTCGGGTTAAAAGTGTTATTGAGTTTATCTCATTATAGAAATACTTAATAACAGCTCAGAGTTTGTAAGTTGGGGTCTGAACCCCCGTGCCTCGGAGAGCACGTAAAGTCGCTGTCGTGTCGGTTAACCGTCCCATCGGATTATGAGAGAGAAGGAACAGAGAGTGCACCTGTGTTTGCACATACACTGGTGCACTATAATATCTCCTGCGTAGTTGGCTGGTCTCTGTTAAGACTGGCCGCCGTGGCCGATATCGGCTACGAGAACATCAATGCAAATTTTAGTCGATCTACCATTAACACTTTGAAAACCGATGAACTATAACTCCGTGAAGTAACTGATTAAAAATGCAGAGTGAACCACTGAACATATTTGATGAGGATGAACTATATACGGAAACGATTTTTTCCATGATATAAATTTTCATTGTAACTATATTACATGATATCGTCATTTCTTTTATTTTTGACTAACTTTAGTTCACGTCTCCGCTTGCGTATGTGTCAGTTATCGCAATAAATAGTAGCCTATGTCCTGCTTCAGAAATCAAAGTACCTTCATACCAAATTTCATTGAAATCGGTACAGTGGTTTAGCCGTGAAAGCGATATAGACAGACTGAGTTTGGGAGAGCCATGCTTCGGCATGCATGTGCCGGCTCGACCGGAGTGATATTACGGCCTCACAGAAAACCGGTGTGAAATAGCGCTTGCGCTGTGTTTCACCGAGTGAGTGAGGATACCGGAGGCCCATATCCCAACCCCTCCCCCTATCCCTCGTCCCATCCCCCAAAAGCCGGCAACGCACCTGTGACGCCCCGGTGTTGCGGGTGTCCATGGGCGATGGTAATCGCTTACCATCAGGCGATACGTCTGCTCGTTTGCCACCTACTCAATAAAAAAAAGAGTTACTTTTGCATTTTTAGTATTAATATGGATTAAATATATTTTAGAACCCATCTCTTATCTAACCATAGATGTACGTACAATCATAACATGAAATTATTTTTACAAGCAAAAGTTAAGTTAGTTTCGTATAAACGATAAATACTGAGCGTGAATGATATTTTAAAAAAGAAATAGGAAGAAAAAAGTAGGAACCGAGCGGGCGGGCTGAAACCGAGCGGGCGGGCTGAAACCGAGCGAGCGGGCTGAAATGTCTATTAAAAAAATTAAAAGTAAACGAGACAGCGGAGCACCTCAAAGTTAGACACTGATATTAAAAAAGAATATACATCTGTCGTGAAAACTGATTTTAAGGTATATTAGAGTAAGTGGTGTAGGTTTATTAATTTTATGTGCTTGTCTTGGGTTTTAAAATCATGTGAAACGTAATTTCTGTGAAGGATATTCGATATTTTAGCCCATTAATTGCAATTCGCTGAAATTTATTCTTGATTGGATAGTAAAATATCATTATAACTCACTCGAATCATTCTTAGTAAATAACATTTTTAAATATTATCGCCATATAATCCTAATAATTTCATAAATGTGAAAGTTCACTTCACACTATAAACGTGAGGATGCGCAAAAACCACTAAACACATTTAATGAAACTTTTCAGTTTTTTATGCTAATAAATCTGAATAACACAAATACAACTTCGACAGACATGCGCATGGAGCTACGGGATAAAGTTAGTACCTACCAAATAAAAAACCGGCCAAGCGCGAGTCAAGCTCGCTGACTGAGACTCAACTGAGAGTTCCGTTCAAACCTGTAGGTATTTTATATAATGTAACAAAGAATTTATGCTTTTCGCAATTTTTCCATTATCAAATTTCAAGATTCTGAGTTCACGGGCGTCGAAAATTTGGTTAAACGGCTGTATCCATTGATTCATAAAAATCAACAACCCATAACGTCCCACTGTTGGGCTCGTGTCTCCTCTCAAGAGAGAGGACCCGAGCCCCCGAATACGTCCCCACGCTGGCCAAGTGCGGGTTGGGGACTGGCAAGACAACGTTATGGCTACGTAATCTTGCCGTCGGATGTTTTTAACTAAGCTTCACGACTGTTATCCTATGATAACAACCGGGACCGACTGCTTAACGTGACCTCCGAATCACGAATACGATTATGGAAACATGCCACTAGCGGTCACCCATCCAAGTACTGACCGCGTCGTCATTGCTTACCCTCGGTACAACACAGAGTGCAACTGGGCTATGAACGCCTCTAGCCGTCTCTATCCGTATCTATTGTTTGCGTTGGCTTAAAAGTTTTATTTTTCGCAGCTCCAAGCAACAGTAGACCTGCGTATTTGACATGAATTTCAACTTGATACCTCTACTCGTTTCTCAGAAAAAGGGTCTTGACAGACAGACGGACTACAAACTGATCCTATAAGGCTTCCGTTTTTTTCTTTTTGAGGTTCGGAACCCTAAAAACGACTGATTTGGGACAGAGCTGGTATCTACCACTACCAATTCTTAACCCCTTTTGTGTAAAACAAACACTTTGGCAATTTCGTCAAGGAATATATGTGTAGTTACATTAACACCTGCACCTCAACACAATACAACACAACACAATACAAGAATATCACCTGTCAAACACAATGACGTTACCTGTCAACCAGAACATAACCAGCTGTACGTTGCACTGACAGGGAGTATTTCCGTATATGTGTGAGACCATCGGTAGCCATTTCTGAATAATTAAGCCTTACATTGTATATAGGTATATTAAAGATATACCTACACATAATTGCCGTAGATATACTCATGAAGTAATGTGAACAGAATTTCTACCAAGTACTTTTGTAAGTAATAAATAACAAAATCAAGTAATTTTATTGAGATTAATTTAAGAAAACTTTATTTTTCTCCCCTGTTTTTGAAATTTCTTTATTTATATTTATTAGACTGGGCCATGCTTAACTACATAACATACCATGGCAAAAAATAATAAGTGTTCGATAATTATTACGTAACTTTTCACCGAGACGAGTTTTAAAAAAAAAACTTGTGAATGAAGCCCAAACCTTTTATTCCGCTAAGTGGACTCAAAGGTCAGAAAAACAGTATTGACTCCTGAGCTAGACATATCCCTAGGAGCAGTAATCACTTACCAAGAGATGAGCCACCTACTCGTTTGCATCCTAATATTACATTAGATAAATTAGAACTTTTATCTTAGCAATTAGCTAACCCACGCAACCTCGTTTACGTCCCCTGTTGCCCGTAACGAAATAATTTCCCCCCGTTTTTGTAACATTCTTCGTTAGTGCACCGCTCCTATTTTCTTAGCGTGATGATATATTAAAAGCTTATAGCCTTACTCGATAAATGGGCTATCTAACACTGAAATACTTTTTTTGATCGGTCCAGTAGTTCCTGAGTAGTTTAAGCAAACAAACTCTTCAGCCATATATCATGTGTGTTATTGTAACAACAAACAATAAACATACATATCATATATTAAGTATATATTCAATTTTTGATCTAACCTTGAACGATTTTTTGAAAGAAAATAAAAAGTGTATAACAATTAATTTTCCAGAGGCTTCCGAACTCATCTTAACTAGTATGAAACGATAATATAAGTGCTACTTCAATCTTTTTATGAAGAAAGTGCGTATTCAGCTCAAGATACTTCAATGAAGGTTTTTTGCTACGCCCGCCTTTAAATCCGTGTCAAAATTGTAGATAAGAGTGTTGGGGACGGATTAGTAACGAAATATTATGAACGACTTCTTATACCTCATCTTTAAATATGGCATATATTTAAATACATATTTATTTACTATATCGTAAAAGATGGCGCAACGATCTTGACGCCTATCGCAGAGACTGGCCGGAACTGGCTTTGAATAGAGAAAAGTGGCTTGTTACAGGGGAGGCCTTTGCCCAGCAGTGGGAAACAATGGGCTCATAAAAGAAACAATTTTGTTTCAAACTGACGGGAAATGTTGACAAATACGTAGGCATGTTTAGAAGTTCGTTACTATCAGCATTTCGGCAGTTTGTTTTTCTTAAATTAACACTTTAAATATGTACATCGTTTCGTAGCAAAAATATTGACAACAAAAAGTTATTTAATTTACATAACAGGTATTTTAAAAAATCCATATACCCCATACCATAAATTAAACACTGTTTGTATCTAAAGCTCATAAAAACCGATAATCCCAACAATTTGACTGCACGGTTGGTTTAGTGATCTAGGCGGTAGCCGCTTTCTACTGCGCTGAGTGTTGTGGGTTCAAATCTCACTTGGGACAACACTTTGTATAGTCTGGGTGTTCTTTGTGTCCGTTACATGAATGTATTTAAAGTCCCCCGCGAAACAGGATATTTCCTGGAGCGAGAGTTGTATTTAAAAAAAAGATAGGAGGTAAAATGCAATAGACACATACAGACGCACAGAGGTACCTATCCCGCCGTTAACTTTAATATTTATGTGGCGACCTCCACATACCACATAACATACTACAGCGCCATCTACCGAAGTTACACTGAACTACGGAGTAACCTACAATACGAAGAAACTACCAATCCCGAATCGCGCAATAAATAGTTCTCGCGCCGAGTAGCATATATACAACATCCCAACATCAACTGTTGGGCAGTAGCCCGCCAGGCATGATCACCTCGCCTGGTCGGAGGATCCTCCCTTTCTGTTGGGTGGAACATAGCACCCGTTCCCCCATATATAGATACAGTAAACTTGAACATGGGAGGACCACGCTTTGGTATCAATGGGCCGGCTCGACCGGAGTGATACCACGGCCTCACAGAAAACCATTGTGTGATAGTGCTTGCGCTATGTTTTACCGAGTGAGCGAGGATACCGGAAGCTCCTTATCGCCTGAAGGCCGGCAACACCAAGTGCGTTGAAGCCTCTGATGCTGCGGGTGTCCGTGTACGGCGGTAATAGCTTACCATAAGGTGATACGTCTGTTCGTTTGCCTAGGGGGCATAAATATACGTATATATTGTACCACAACGCTGTGTTCTATTAAAAATCAATCCTACTAAGTTCATTGTAACTCGCCAGCCTTCGAGGCTCAATTCCAACACAACATACTAACTTCCATAAGCCAAGAGCAGTACAAAAGTTTAATAAAATGTGTTTAACAAGTTTATAGCATACAGATCAGGTAATACCTTTATTAATTAAGATCGCGCTAACTATCTCTTCATAAATAAAGCTTTAATAGAAGTTACTATATTTGATCTATTAAATGCTATTTATTAAAATTTACATAGCTCATAAGATACGTAGGTATGTCAAGCTTCATTTCCTATCAACAATCATCGTCACTAATAAACCCACAGCTGAACGTAGACTTCTCATTAGATTTAGTACGCAGCCTAGACGGGTTGGTAATGGGTTTGTGTCAAGTTTTCAGTCTGTCTGTCACTTAGTCAGCTCATGCGACACCCTTGGGATGAACAAGAGGTGGAGACATTTCATAGACTTAATACGACACGACACCTTTTCATTTCTCATTTAGATATTTCCAGTTTATTCATACTAATTACTCATTAACAATATGTCAGTTATGTCGTTTAATAAATTCTTAACCACGTTTGTGAAATACATACCTATTGTACTATGTCATGTATCCCTTGAATGTGGTGATCTTTCAAATAATATTGCAGCATATATTAGATCCGTTCAGTCAATTATGTCGAATATTATCTTCAATGTAAGTTTCATCCGCAGATATGTTATCAGAACAGTGTGATCTGGCTGCGTGTAATGAACTACTAAAGTATGTAGTAACAAAGCAGTGCGGTACAGTCCTCTCCTACACAATCAAGACGAATAAATATAGTTAACGTCTTAAATTTAAGTTTTTTCTACGTGTGTGTGTTCGATAATGTAAGTACATTATGGCTCAAGAACTAAGGGTTTGTTTCGTGATAGTGCTGTGTGCGTCTACAAATTTCGTTAACAGTAAGAAATGTTTTGTTTTTATAAATGTTTCTCCAAATATTACGTTCGTCTGAAGTAGAAGTCGCGAGCAGTAAGTAATCGCTTTAATGTCACAAAAAATATCTGTTATGCGACAAGAGGTCTTAAATGTGATTAAAATATTTAACTTAAGATAAGAATATTGTGTTTTGTTTGTGGATTGTGAAATAGTAAGTAATAACTGATATTTTATGTTAAAATATTTCAAAATTCAATTCGAAATAAGGTGCCAGCTTATGCTCGCAGCTCCGCCTGCATGTTTATTAGTTATCGCAATAAAAAGAAGCCTATATTTTTTCCTTTAAAACAGTTTTAACGATGTAACTGATCTCAGTACCGGTTTTATCTTAATCGGTTATTGATTTACCATATTTCATATTTTCTTTAGTAAATGTCATTAATGTAGATTAAGTGTAATAGTCCACGGGCCCACGTACAAGGGATTTCAGTGATTAATAACAGGCTGAAAGTTTATACACAGCTTCGTTTTGACGAGACACCCAACTTTTATCATTGGACCAAATTCTGATAGTGGCAGGAAAAAGCGGGATAGGGAGCGAAACACGTCGATTTGATGAGTGTCCCAAATTAATAAATAACAGTTTCTAAAAATCAATACTTCGAGAAAATACGATGGAAAACTGAGAAAAACTTGTGGCATACAAAGTGAATGGTACCTTCCCAAGTGACCCCCAGCTCTAACATGTCAGAATGGTGACTTGAAAATTTTTATTAATTTTCATTAATAACAAACTGACTTTTGTTTTGGGGCTTGCAAAATATATATTTTACATAAAAAATGCATCGGCATACAAATTCGATGGTAATTTTTTTGAGACCTACACTCGAAAGTTGTCAAGATTATGTTAATATTTTTTAGAAACTGTTATTTATTAATTTGGGTCACTCATCAAATCGACGTGTTTCGCTCCCTATCCCGCTTTTTCCTGCCACTATCAGAATTTGGTCCAATAATAAAAGTTGGGTGTCTCGTCAAAACGAAGCTGTGTATAAACTTTTAGCCTGTTATTCATCACTGAAATCCCTTGTACGTGGGCCCGTGGACTATAAGTAAAGAGGTAACAGACAGTTATACACACTTTCACACTAATTATGATATTAAGGTGGATTGTCATGGCAACCAGTTACTAAGGGTATCGAAGACGAGAGTCAACAGCTAGTTACCATGTTACAGAGAGTAATTGCTTTGCGTTCACATATCTACCCAATAGATTAAGCAAATCAAACACGTGTATTTTTTTCAAATATTTAAAAAAATGTTTTCTTCAGATTGCCAAGATTAACATAAATAACAAAATATAAACTTGCAACTAACTTAAAAGACATAGTGTATAAATTAAGACGTAAGTATTTTCTACAAATTGTGATCGAGTGAATGATTACAAATCACTTTTCTCTTTTTGTCTTCTTTAGGTTTCTAGTGAGTGTCAATACCTAAAGTTTAATAAACTGATTAAAGGTACTTTATGACATGTATGTTTCATGATTGGAAAGGCCTAATTTTAATACCAAGTTTTAAGTTGTTGATCTTCATCAAGTGAATGAGGCAACCGGAACCCTGACCTGTAACATTCTTAATCTTTAAGGATTGAGCAGTCAAAAGATGTAAATTTTACCGTGATATTTGTTATTGCTTATGTTCAACTGTGGACCTCATGTATTAAGGACATAGACTTCTCGAGAGAAAGAAGATTTTGGTCTTCTATACCACGCTGGCTTGTATTAGTGTAGTAGTATGGCTGGTGTTAGTGTAGTGTTTATATCAAGTTTCCCTTCTCTTTGAGATGATGCTGTCCTTCCTAATTTGCTCCCTTAACCGCCTCTTGCGACATCCATGAGGTGAATAGGGCTAGTAACGCTCTGTATTGTTATTAAATTTTATACTAACTGACCCACGCAACCTCGTTTACGTCTCTTATTGCTTGTAGTGTAATATTCTTTCCCGGATTTTGTAACATTCTTCATTAGTGCTCCGCTCCTATGGGTCTTAGCGTGATAATATATAGCCTATATCTTTCCTCGATAAATGGACTATCCAACACTGAAAGAATTTTTCAAATCGGACTAGCGGTTCCTGAGATTAGCGCGTTCAAACAAACAAACTCTTCAGCTTTATAGATTCTCGTTTAACAACTATTTTATAACAAAAGTGCAGTCGTTACATTGTCGTTTAATGTATTAAGCACTCGCTGCGCAGACAGACTTTGTCCTGTTGAAATTATCGACAGATGTTTTAAATTACTTTATGGTTTGTATAGGAGTGTTGTTGTTACTATTTTCCTTGCAATTTCTACGCTTTTTTCACTCCATAAGAACCTTCCTTGTACCTTAAAGAATTTTTGTTTTTTAAATTTATACCAAAAAGGTATGCGGTACTAAATAGTATTTTGCGCTTAGCAACACATTTGACGATTAATATTTATTTATATAGATTACTTCGTTAATAAATTCCAGTGATATCTCACATAAACTATGAAAGAAAACAAGGTCACCGAATTACAGTTCGCTGCGTTTTCGAAACTGTTCGACAGCACAAGGTCTGGGGAGATCATTACTTTATATAGGTCGGATTATTGGCTACGTCAAGCTGGCGTATTGGATGATAGAGGTCTGACCACGACTGACACTGGATTAGCGTTCTTTAAACACAGGTATTTACATTAGTAACAATAATTGAATAAGAGCTATATGAATTACAAAGGTAAATAAACTTTAGCAGATTAGAAAACTTTCGTATCCGAACTCTTTCTTTTCTTAGATAAATTCAATGTGAAGAAAATTATTTTGAAAATGTGTGCGTATTTGACCGTATTTACCGTGGGAGAGCCACGCTTCGGCATGAATGGGCCGGCTCGATCGCAGTGATACCACGGCCTCACAGAAAACCGGTGGGAAATAGCGCTTGCGCTGTGTTTTACCTAGTGAGTGAGGATACCGGAGGACCATACCCCAACCCATACCTCATTCCACCTCCTCATCCCCCAAAGGTCGGCAAACACACTTGTGACGCCTCTGGTGTTGCGGGTGTCCATGGGGGCCGGTTAGGTCAGTAGGTAGTCAGGTAGTAATTGCTTACCATCAGGCGATACGTGCTCGTTTGTCATATATTCCATAAAAAAAATGAATCTTTACCAAAAATTATAAATGTAGACATACAACATATTTCTTAATCTATCTGATGTAAAACACCGAGTAATAAGTATCTAAAATTAGTAGACCTTATCTCATTTTTTTATCTGTAGTTTATAGCGTGTTTAAATTATTGAGAGTACATACATTTTTTCGCTTTGATCATTTCATAGATTTGCAAGATTCTCAAGTCATTTTTATTACGATATTTCAGCAAAACAGAATTAACGTATGAAGAATGGTGTGAAATGCTGTCAGAACTATGCGCCAAAAAAAATCTTGATAAAGAAGATATCATCAATCGTTTAACAAATTGCAATCGCCCCGAGAAGGTTCTAGTCAATTTACGCGAATTTCGTTCCTATTTTAAAACTTATGAACCTAAGAATGGATTTGTTAATATTGTAAATCGTTAAGTTTACTATTTAAGAGATAATGCTGCATATTTTTTTAAACAAGACCTTTATTATATAATTTTATAATCAAAACTATCACGCACCTTACATTTTTTTCGGAGTTTGGGTGTTTTCTATGTATAATATGTATGTACTTCCAAAAAAGAAGTATATAAGTATTTATATCGTAACACAAGCTCTGCTTAGCTTGGGAATAGATGGCGTTGAGTGTTAGATGTCTGAAATATTAATTTATTTATTTTATTTATTCATATAACTTATGACATCAAATTATATGTTGAAACTGTTGTTAATTTTCGACATGTTGTACCTATATTACTTTTATGTTTAAACTATTTCTAAAGTTCTATTAAACGAATTGCTTAATATTAACAGCATTATTTTTTCCACTCCATATTTGACTGCCAAATTCGACAACACCATTCCTATGCAAAATAAAAGCTCCCAATAAGTTCTTGAAAACTATAATTACTGCTATTGTCTCAGCACCTTAATCTTCAATTTGAAAATAATAAGCCTTGCGAATAAAGTCTATTATTTAATTACATATCTACAAGAGTCCTTTTAACTACTGACTATGAAATTTCTGAAACACCACCGTATAACATTTAACAGGTTGCATATTCCGTTAATTAGAGTCAGAGCATATAACTTCTGCTTGAACTCGCTCTAAATTATTTTTTTTTTTTTTTTTTTTTTTTTTTTTTCCTATAAGTTCTGCAGACTTGCTTCTTGCACGTGTATGTACCAAGAACAGGAACGGATGGTTTGTTGTAAGCTTCAGTGTAAGTGTGAACATAAACAATATAGCCCAGAAAATACCGACAAAATACCTTTTGGAAACGCAGACCCTTTAACACACAATACAAAGGATTATAGCACCTATTCCTTTTACAATATGATCATAATCGAGAGCATTGCTTTATCACAAATGGGCTGGCTACCCGGAATTATATTACGACCTCCCAGAAAACAGATGCTGAGCAGATTTCTCATTGCTTTTCCTGGAGTGAGCGAGGGTACTAGAGCCCAGAACCTCCATGATTCTGAGGGGGTTAATCATAGGATGACAACGCACTTGTTACTATTGAGTAGACGGACGCAGAGGGCGCCGTTTCACTTTTAGGTGACCAGTCTGCTAGATTGCCTAAAATCAAATGAAACTCACAAGTGTCGTGCAATCACTGGAGGCTGTGTTATGCATGATTTTTTTTTTTATAGCCGAGGTCTACTGTAACTCGACCTACGATGGATTCCTCTGTTGGCCTCTTACTCTGGGTGGTCATATGTCTGAGCAACATTGCCCCGACGTACGGCTTAGCGACACCACACGTGAGTTACGCATTACACGCATGTCTAATTGTGTCATTAAAACACATTTCATTCTCTCATCCATTTATGTGTGGGCCTTTTTCATCGTATATGCTTATATACAGATTTGTATATGAATATATACGCAAATCAAAAAAATACTTGCGTGTAATAAATGTATGTTCATCATCACCATCAGTCCACTACTGGACCTCCTCAAGATACAGCACAGAGAGCACTCTGTTGCTTTTTCATTCATCATCCAAATTTAATATGGCGTTACTCAAAACAGCTACAGTTTTTAATAGGTACTCGTACGTTATACGAGCAATTTCGCGACTAATCAGTATAACAAACTTTAAAATAAACTAACAAACAATCTTTGATAGGTACTATAATAGATTACGAGCCCGTGTCGAAAATTGATGGGTCATGCGAACCACCAGTAGCTCTTTTTAGAATGATTCAGAGTCATCAAGCAATAACATGCAGCACTATGCCGTCACTTGTAAGCTGTCCAACTTAGCACTGAGGTGAAGGGGATGGGGTTGCAACTCTTGATTTTTCTCCCTTTTAAAATAAGAAGTCCTTTTTAAATGCTACAAATTTAAAAAGGTCTCCTGGTAATTCACATGACCCATAAATTTTTGACACGGGCCCTTTGTCTATAATCTCTATGTACTCCACTGCATCATAAAAAAAAAAAATTCGAATGATATTCAATTATTCTTTTTTTGTTTGTCTGATTTTATTTCTTTGTTTTTTTTTCGATTTGATTTAGAGTATGCGTTTAGGCGATGTGGCCTTGATGGAAAATGGGCGGGACGACATTCCAACGATACCAACCCCAATGGTTGGACCAACTACACACCCTGTTTTCCTCCTGTGGTACAATCACTATTTTTCAAAGTTTACAATGAAGACGAAAGTCACGCTCAGGTAAGGATCAATTTGGAAGGACGGCAACAGGCAAGAAAATTTACTAGTTTAGATGGGTCATAGACACAGTAACGATAGTATATCATCTAATCCATGTACCATATGATTATTGCCTAAATTAACATTATTGGGTAATTTACACTTTGTCAAATTGCAAAAAAAAGACCATTTCTATTAACTTAACCGCTTTAAGTACTAAGAAGGTTTTTTATACTTCTAAATGATTTCGAAAAATTTTCAAATTTCTTAAGTGTTTTACCAACGATATTTGTTAAAAGTCCGTAAATTGAAACGGATATGTTAAAAGACTCCTGGTGATAACTTTTGTTATTTCCCTGGGCACCATTTACTTCGAAAGTTACCAACTTCCAAATATACGATGCTGGAGAAAAGCCAATTAAGTGTGAGAAAATAGTGTATCCATTTTCCCCGTAGGGCAACACAGATCACCGAACAAGACAGTCTGTTATTGTTTTGCGGCGGAAATCTTGACATATATGTACACATTTTAGATTCACATACAAAAACAATCGCCTGTCACTACGAACTCACACATAGCAATGAAAATAAACATTCAGGATTTCACACACACATAAATACATTTTATGTTGTATCAGTGTAACGCGTAAGCCCATTTGTGACAAAGTGTAAACTATTCATCATTAAAGCTGACTTTTCGTTTCTGGTTCGTAAACCAATACTAAATGAACTAAACGTCATTAAACCGAAATAAAAAAAGTACGCTACTAATTTCACATAAATTTCATATAAATACATTGTTTTAGATCTCATGCATTTACCTAATTAACAAATGATAATCACTAAATAACGATTAAATGGTTCATCAGCCACTCATCTAATATTTTAGATACTAGTAACACCGTATATCTTTAGTATATTACTTAATATAAATTTAGTGTATTAAATCATAAAGCAAAAAATTAAAACCAACAATAAAAACATGTCATTGGCCTAGTTCATAATTATTGATGTGAAAATAAATTAAATCTTTAAAAACGTTTAGACAAATATCTATTAGTCTCCTTAGTTATCATGTAACCAAACTAATAAACAATATAATTATAATGTAATAGTTATTTATACAACTGTTGTGTAATAAGGGGTATTAAAACACGAATGTGGGCTTGATAATATGTAGTATTACATGAGTGTTTTAATACCTAATTATGTACAGTTGCATACAAGACTTTATAAACACCCATGATATGAATATATACACTTTTTATAGAGTAAAAAGTATATGCCTACTAATATCGCTCAAAAATGGCGGGATACGACGTAAATTGGAACAATAGTTCTTTTTTTAAATACGGCGCTGTGGTACTGCCTGACAATGTTTTTTTTTTTTTAAATGGAGTTGTCACACTCGTTGATGCTATTATGGTTACTATGACCAACACAGGATGTTGGCAATAAGCTAACTGTTTCAGAAACTATTATAGAGAATTCATAGCATGGGTGTAAATAATATTTATTTACATAGGTATTATTAAAAGGCATCGCTTATAAATACATTTCAAGAATATAAAGACAAATTTTCTTTAAATGGGTTTATAAACGTTTAGTGAATCACGTTTTGAATTTAGATATATGCGGAACAGTATTTAATTGTATAGATGTTTATTATAAATACTTATATATTTCATCAATTCGCTAGCCATCTAAAACTTCTTAAAACTCACACACATAATATACACACTAATGTTTGATCTCTATTTAAAGAACTGTATCGCGAGCATATGTTAGAGGAAGCGGTACTTTTTAGTGTTGTTTACTAGATTATTCATATACCGACAGTACAATCTTCGATTTCAAATTGCGAATGAACAGAGTTGCAAATATAAGGGTATTCCCCTTTGAGAATTAGTAAGTTGATGCCATAGTCTTGAGTATGAATCTTGTTAATTTTTGAGTGCAGAAGCACTTTTTTAAGCAAAACGTGCTGAATGTGTGTGTGTTTTGCACCATTTTAGTCATGAGTAACATTTCATGAAACTAGAGACTACGAATTACGGACCCTTCTAAATCCACTTATTCCACGAAATATTAATAATCACTTTCGTTTATGGGTGATAAAACATTCTAAGTGTGGACTAAAATATTTGAAATGACATTATAGCCAAACATTTACACAAATTGAGTATATTATTCTATCAGAATGTACTGTATCTTTTTGGCTAGTAATTTTGTCACCAAATAATTAGTTGACACCTACTCCTCGTGGTGCTTTTCAAGACTCGAATTTTGTAGAAAGTTGAAATAAAATTCAGAGGAATACGTACACGTTGTATTGTAAATGTAACATAGGTTTAAAGAAAATATTTTCGTGCGGACTTTACGAAATCAATACATATGAACGTATCACTCGTCACATAACTGAGTCGACTTCCATTTCCATCACTATCATCATAATATGACATATATTTCGTATTTGTACCACACATATCGTAGTACAAGAAACAACAGCAGTGTTGTACAAGGTACTTTTATATATTATGTATAGGATGGAGATTGACAACGCCAAGTGTTGCAAGATGGAGGG
The DNA here is from genome assembly GCA_916048165.1 of Spilarctia lutea. Lineage (NCBI taxonomy): Eukaryota > Metazoa > Arthropoda > Insecta > Lepidoptera > Erebidae > Spilarctia > Spilarctia lutea. The sequence continues at coordinate 23,608,445 of OU696470.1, read as the reverse complement.
TAAGGATTATCAAATCTGGTGATGAATATACATACTTATAATGCATGGCGTCCTTATGAGCATAGGACATAGAACAACTATAGCTTTAATAGTGTAATCAAAAATAACTAAATAGTATATTAAGCTATCCATACACGGTAGGGTGTACAGCTACACCTGACTTGTGAGCTTGGACATACCTGTACGGTTCAACTGCACAAGCACCTACCAAGTGCGTATACTCTAAGGAGTATGGCTGCTTCTACTCACTCATTAATTAAAATTATAAATTAACAACTATGTATTTGTTGCAAATGTGTATCACGCTTATGGCGTTTTATAAAACATAACATCAGTTCAATACATCCATGGCTCTCTTTCTGTGGAGTTAATTCACATTATTCATTCATTCATACCCCTTCGAGTGGTGGTGAGACAGATGTGGCAAAAAAATCGTCTGCCTCTCGAAGGGATACTTGGTATAGCGAAAAGACAAAAAATATGTATAGAATAAAATATTAACATTTTCTTTTATTACAGACCAAGTTCGATATAGCTGACATAACCCGAACCATAGAAATTATAGGATTTACGCTATCTTTTATTACTTTGAGTATCTCACTGTTTATTCTTAATAAGTACAGGTAAGTTATCATTTATTTGTATATTTAAGTTTTAAGTAAACAATGGTTAGGTTACGTTTTATTTAATTTCAGATCCCTCAATAACCTACGTACTCGCATCCACAAGAATTTGTTCACAGCGATGAATGCTCAAGTGATATTACGGCTTATTGTTTACATAGACCAGGCTATCATGCGCCGTGATGAAGGAAAAGCCAATTACAAAGGCATCAGTGCTATAGAGAGTGTGGTAAGTTTTAAATTTTACCATCACAGCTGAAAGTCCACTGCTAGCCATTTAGGTAAATTCACACATTAAAAAACATTTGGACATTTGTCCAATGTGTGTGATTACGATCCAGAGTACACAAATATGTACCCTGGATCGTAATCAATAAACAAAATGGAAAAAAAATAGAAACACTGTTATGTAATAATTTACCGTATTCGTAAATATCAAGTAACTGCCAAAGTTAAAAGTATCCTCAGATGTACAAGTCAATATTGCTGACATCGACTATTGCCTCTTAAGACAAAGTTTGAGATGGACCAAACCGAGACGAGAACACTTCAACCGACAAACTCTGACTTCACAATTATTGATGTGCCAAATGATGCAAGCCACGCCAAGCCCAGTATTTTATTACCAATACTTGAAATCTAAGTAAAGTAGGTTTTCAAATTTAAAATTTTTTAGGTTTGTAAATTTAAATTCATTCATTTTTCTTCAATTAAGAAAAGAGGTTTTGACGAACTATATCACGCTGGCCAGACAGCTTGGTTTAAGGATAGGTATTTAATGGACGTCAATTGTTTACAAACTCTTAACTAATTTAGAAACATCCAGATTATGTTATGTACAATTGTTTTTTGTTTCAGCCGTCTCTATGCATATCGACGTATGTTCTACTTGAATATTTCATCACTGTCATGTTCATGTGGATGCTCTGTGAAGGCATGTACCTGAATACTATTGTAGCAAATAATGTATTAAAAGCAAAAGTGTCATATAGGTTCTTTTGTTTGGTCGGATGGCTTCTGCCCATGCTTATCACCGCTGCATGGTCCGCCCTGGCTGGAGTCCACTATGCCCATGCCACCAACAACTTGCGGTAAGTAGTTTAAACAAAAAAAAACATTATTTAATTGTCCTAAGAGTTATTTTTTAAGATATCTAATATTATGTTTTGTTTCAGTTGTTGGTATGGATATAATTTCCAGACCTACTTTTGGACAATGCAAGGACCCAGGCTATCTGTAATTTTAGTAAGTGTTTAATTATGCCTTTATAAGTAACGCTTTTGCATTAAAAACTGTTTCCAGTTTAACTTGCTCTGAACCTCTGAATGTTTTTTTTTTATTTCATCCATTGTATCCATTTATTTATGTAGAAAAATTCATTACTTATAACAAACCTAGAAATCATATGTCACTCGGTAATCTATATTCATAATTATTTTTTAAATTAACTTTCTAAAAAGTACGTAAGATGTATTAAGAGTTAGTACGTTTAAGTGTGTTAGATAATTGTGTACGGCGTCCATTTCAATATGGTTGGGAGTCAGCAAAAGCAAAGTGTCTAACATGATATAAAATGCTAAAAAAATCAAACCGAAATATTTTATAGATCCGTATAAGGAAATTATTTTATTCTAACAGATAACATAATGAGTTCTAGTTCAAATCGAAGCGAGCGAAAAAGCGTAAAGATATCAATATGATGGCATATGATTGCACCGTAAATCAAACTTTGTTTATTAGAGTACCTATACAGTATTTTATTTACACCTAACGTGTTCATTAAACAATTAAATCAGTTCGACACAAACATAGGTAACCCATGGCAATAGCAATACATCTAATATTCGTATCTATGTTTCCAATCATTATAACAGCCTTTAGCTATCGTTTCAGCAGCTGTTTAATTCGATATATGCATTAGCCACCCGCCATTTTGGAAGACTGTCGTTGGTCTTATGTCGGTACATTGGAATACTGATAAATTAATAAGGCATTGGTCATTTGATTAGAGATAAGAGTTAGCTATGGCACTAAGGATTTTTTATCTGCCTTCTATAGAAATTATTGCGTTTTGTAACTACCAACTCGATTCTTCACTTTTCGCATGAGTTAAATAAATAGTACGTTTGTTAAATTAAACCTTGATTACATCCAAATGATATCTATATTTCATAATTGACTAATTAATCTAATCATTACTATTGCATAATTAATATATGTTTTTTATTTACAGATTAATCTAGTTTTCTTATTAAATATAATGCGCGTCTTGGTGTTAAAGTTAAGAGAAGATACGACGTCTGATATCGTGAGAACTAGGTAAGTGTACTTCTTTACTTTTTAATTTTAGTAATGAATAATATGTTTTAAAGCACATATTTAGGATGTGTTTACTATTTGCCGATTTGAATAACAACATTAATTTAGAAATATATGAGTATGTTTATCAGCAAGCTGGTTATTATAGCGTCAAAGTCATTTGAGATCAGAAGATCGTTTGTGATATTTGTCAAGTTTTATAATTAACATTTTGTTCAGAATTTCATTTTATCGTAACACTAACTTGTGTATGTCGACCAAATTTCATTGAATTCGGTGCATTAGTTTAGCCTTGAAAGGGTAACAGTCAGGTAGAGTTAATTTCGAATTTATAATGTTATTATGGAAAATAATAGCTGACCCACGCAACCTCGTTTGAGTCTTCAAATTCTATAGCCCGTAGCGTGAAAATTTTCCCCCGTTTTTAAAACATTCTTCAATGGTGCTCCTTTTTTATTAGTATTAGCGTGATTATATATAGCCTTCCTTGATAAATTAACTATCCAACAATGAAAGAATTTTTCAATCAATGAGATTAGCGCGTTCAAACAAACAAACAAATTCTTCAGCTTTATAATGTTACTCGTAGTATATAGATTACTAATTTTGAAGGCTGAAAATAATTTATTCCTGAATAAAAAATATAACCGAAATAAAAGAGAAAATCCTACTACTATTATAAAGGCGAAAGTTTGTAAGTATGGATGTATGTATGTATGAATGTTTGTTACTCTTTCACGTAAAAACTACTGAATGGATTTGAATGAAACTTTACCACAATATAGCTTATACATCAGAATAACACATAGGCTACTATTTATAAAGATATAGCTTCGCCTCGCGGCGTTGCCCGCAGTTATCATTGTACCGCGGGTAGCACCGCGGGGTTCAGCTAGTAATACATATTTTCGTATGCTTAGCAAAACAGAAAGAGTCACTTTGTTTTCTTCTTATTAATTTTCTGTTACTATATTCAATTTGTACTGTATGACACTATACACATTTAGATATATTCGAAATTAAATAGAACGTATTTACGGACTATGCAGTAGCCTAAAGCTTAGCTTGTAGCGAATTGCGAGGGTTAGTAATACACCTATAAACAATACATCACGTAGTACCTACGTAATACATAAATACAAATATCACAAACGAAAGTCTAACTGATGCTGTGCGCAACTCACACTAGTCGAAGACATATTTTGTAGTTCTTTTTAGTCGTCAGTACACTTGAACCCTAGGTATAAGAATGAAACCCAAGTTTTAAGAGTGGTTTTTCAAGTTTTCCGAATAATACTCAAGTTTCGAGATTTTCGAGTTTCTTGAAAAATTGTGTAATCATTGAACAGCTCAACATTTATTTGTGTTGAAATTTTTGACTTCTTATTAATTAATATATTATTTTATTTATTACCTAATGGTATTTATAACAAATAAGTTAGTCAAGAACAAAATTGCTTCGTTCAAACTGAACATTGAGGGTTTAATGGGTACACGTAGGTAATATACACGCGCCCTTATTTTAATGTGTTCTTTTGTAAAGCGCAATCTATTTGGATGAGTGAAAACATCATCGTAATTGATTGGGTGATTGCAAACCAACCAGCATTATTGGATTAACATGATTCACAATAAATGCATTTTCGGTAAACTCGAAAAACATAAATAGCTAAATCAGGCGAACATAGTGTGTATCAGCTGTGCGCTCTCCTGGCGAATTTGATTCCATTCATCGACTTTGCATCGGTACAGGGGCGTGATTTCCTATAGTGCATGGTGTGCAATGCACACGAGCACAGCATTGTCAGGAGCGCACCTTTTACATGTATCTGCGAACTTACTAAAGGTTGCTACGCTTACTAAAGGGCGCTAAGTAATGATAATGATTGCGTACGGGCGCATCACGGGCTAGAGACGCCTCTGCATCGATATTGATATTGAAAAAAACAAACCTTGACGAGTTGTCACTAGGGATATTACGAAGGTATAAGAGGAAGAGTGCAATAAAGTTTATGTATATCATTGATGCTGGTGATTGTTCAGAATATTTGAAATTACGTATTTGATCGACATAGGGTCGACGGCTTCAAATTGTTTTCTCAATTTTTAGCATTTAATAAACGGAGGAATATATTAAATTAAAATTAAAAATAGGATTATAAGATACAATTTTCATGTTAAACAAAAAAATTAGGTATCAAAGGATTACCTGTGATTTAACGGAGACGACTCATACCTAAATATACCTAGAAGAATTAGAACATACACCGAATGACGAGAAAATTTTTAAAGATTTTTTTTATAAATATAACATTCTTGTCGATATCTCATATTGAAAAGTCTTGATGTAACGAATGATTGTTTGCAAAGCTTTATAATCTTGGAACTGACGTAAGTTCGTGGGCTGCAATTATTATATACGTTGTATATTTAAAGTTGAAAATAAAATATAGGATGCCTTAGAGCATTAAACCATTAATGTTCTAAGAACGATGCAGACCGAACTCTGTAATAGATAATGTCTTTTTTTAATTATTTTACGGCATATTAAAGACAAATAACAGCACCGTACCTTGAACATTTTTTTAAATTTAATACTTGATTAAAAACTCATTTATCAGAATTTCAAAATATAAAATACTATTATTCCATTGTTATATATTATAGCCACTATTGCTAAGGATAATAATACATCGTTATGTTCTAATCGTTGAGAATTATAATTATATTATAGACAAAAAATAACAAATAAATGCAAATAAAATAAAGCAAGGGTTTTTTGAAGACATCAATATTAATTAGCGTCGGAAAACAACTCCGTAGGTACTCTCCTATACCTTTTGATACCAGGTACTTGAATGTGAACTGCCACCACTATTCTCGATTTCCATAATTTATATTAACTCAAATTGAAAACCTTTAGGTAATTCTGACCTCTTTGGTTCGTAAAATACGTAACATCCCTAGTGCCAACATTCAGTTTACATGTTAAGTACCTATTTAAAAAATTAACAGTTTCAACAACAAACTTTTTCTGTTTTGCTGCGTACTTGTACCACTTATACTAATCTGAACAGAAGCTAAACCATTCAGTTTTTGTGTAAAATTGACAGGAAGGCCGTTAAAGCGGCAATGGTTTTACTACCACTACTTGGTATAACCAACATACTCGGCATGTTTGAGGGGCCAGTGGCTGGACCTCTTTGGCAATTTGCTGCCTGGTCTTATACCAGTCATACTATGAGGTCATTCCAAGGAGCTGTTCTAGCGTGGCTTTACTGCTTAGGAACTGCAGAGGTATGTTGAATTTTTTTAGTGTAATTATTAACTTTGATACTTACTTCCGTATTCACTTCATTAATCACACAGAATTCACAGGTTCTCACTTAGACTGCAAGAATGACTTAATGGCCGCAAGACGTAATGCCTTATACGGTTATCTCGCCGTTTCCTCCTCCGCTAAATTTATGAGTTCAAATCCCACACAGGACAACCCTTTTTGTGATCCACAAAATACTATTCTGAGTCTGGACGTTCTGCGTTCGTTTCACGTACATTTGTAAATCTGTGTCATTCTCGACACAGAAATATTCCTAGTGCCATAGTTGTATTTCTATAGACTAATGGATCTATAGAAGTTAATTTATTTATTAGTTACACTTCATGCTCATTTACGCGTTGGCGGACTTTAAGTATAGGATTTCACTACCAGTAAACCTTTGAGTTTTGCAGAGAAACTGAAAGTGTGTGCATTATGGTACAAGCTAGTTTTAAAATATTTAAAACTATCATACACTAAAACCTATGCATTGTACATAAGTACATACCCAGACATATACTCAGACATTTAATACGTAAATACATCAAACAATAAACATGTTTACTAGCTAGTTATAACTTTTAAATGACATTCATGTATCAGTTGGTTCTGCTCTGCCAGTTGTTTTTATAAATACCGCTTTACTTTTGTTTTGAATGATAAAGTCTTAGTAGGTAGCTATTTTTACTTCGAAGGAAAGTTCATTCCAAAGAAGAATGAACTGCAGAAAAACAGTCTGGGGTCAACAGAAAAACATAAAGGTTATTAGAAGGCCGAAGATTTCTCTCATAATTACTTTGAATGTATCAGATTAAAAGATTTATTCTACGTAGATGACCTGGGTGGGTCGAATCGCACTCAAGTACCTTGTGAATAGTGTGACAAAAGCTAAAGTTATTAAGTTTCTCGTCGAAGTTACGTTCCAAAGTCCCAATTGAGATTGAAAGCATGCAGATAGGAAACATAGCTATACGAACAAAACAACGCATGTGTAAAACTTTTAGTCAGAGTTTAGGTGGTTTAAGAGAGAAAGAAAAGGTTATGATTGGAGGACTCCAGTGTTTCAAGTTGACCGTGACTACGAACATGCGCTGGAGTTGCTATAGGTATCATATCAAACCAAGTGTCTATCCTAAACTGAAGACAAACATATGCAGGTGCTCTGAATAACAGTTGAATATTAATCTTATGTGAAGTGAAGTCTCACAGTAAAAGAGGCACAAGTATCAATATCGGAGGATAAAGTTGACTCAGAATTAGAATAGTGTTATCAGAATTATTTTAATCAGTTGTCATAAGAACAATAAAAGTATCTAATTTAAATAAATGTATGATTACTTATAGCAATTTATACGATACCTAATTGACTTAATAGATACAAAATTGGATTTCTGCACAGTCTATTAATATTGATAAAAACAATTTAAAAAACAAATCTAACAAAACGCATTATATAATATTATTGTAAATTTGATACATACTTACAAGTAAAAGACTACGCGACGTTCAATAAACCTATTTTTTCCATTTCTGAACGTAACCCACTGTACAGCAAACGTCACTTCATCGAATCGACCGATCGTCAAATTTAAATGATGTCGATATTCAGGTGTTAATTTTAACAATTGTAAATATGATTAATTACTTATTTAATTGGTGTGGAAATCTAAGTAAGAACTATATAAAAAATGTGATGCTATCTTCCTAGTCTACTAACGAGTAACAAGCAGGAAAATTAACATTGAAATCAATTCACGAAGTAAATATTTTTCTACGCTTATTTTTTTTAATTAGGCTTTTCTGATGTATCTATTTTACTTGGTGCCACTTCTACGAAAACTCACCATGGTGGTGATGCTTGTACATAGCCTGCGGTAGACAGTGAATAACTCTATAGATATCTTCTTGTTACTTTTTAGAATCATCATCATCAGCCTACAGCAGTCCATTGCTGGGCATAGGCTGTCTGTTGCTTACGCATGGAGGGTTTTGCCCATAATCACCACGCTGAGCAGGCGGGTTAGTGATCACTAGGCGTAGCTTGTTTCACTGGTGACGCTACTGCTCCTCACAGTTACACCTGTTGGGATTGTTTTTAGGATATTTTGCATTAAATATATACCTTCTAAATAGAACCCCACACTAGGAGTTAATCCTGCACTGTCAAGGACTTTGAAGACATACATTAGACTGACACAAAATTCACCCGAACTCGGAACAAATAATTTCTAGTGTTGTCCCATATGAAGACCCACAACACTTACAGTATTAAGTGATCAAATGAACACTTAAAGCACTATGCCATTTGTGTGTGCATTTAGGAACACACTCATAGTAACAAATATTCTCATAGAATATACAGTTTACATAATCAACAGAATTGACTTAGGTACATTATGCAAAACACACACCATTACTACTAATACAAATCAAAGTAACTATATCAGTGTATAATATAATTGAGTATTTTGTTAAGTTATGAGATTCGTCGTCGTTATCTCTTTCAGATTCAAGCAGTCTTAAGTAAATCTTATTCTACCCGACTCGCAATATTCCGCCATAGGCACCCACGATTAGCATATTGGCTTGGTTTAAGACGTAAGAGAAGAATCCAACGTTTCCCTCGACAACATCCAGAGCTTTCAACCAGCAGACGGTAAATACTTCACTGTACTTACCTGTACCTATACTCTATGTTGAATATACAAATTTATACAAAATAGATCACGAGTCTTTTGCAATACATTTTATTTACATGTTTCTATTTTTATCAGCATGGCCCGCCTCGAGACCTTAGCCTTATGTGAATTGACTCATGTGCAGACAAGCCAACAAACCACAGATAACCAAGATATTACGGAAACGGATTATAGAGAAACAACTACCGCTGAGTAAGTAAATTTTAATAAATAGGTACAGTATTAACATACCTATAAGATGTCACAGCGAATATTAGTGCTGCCATGCGACGAACCTGAACGGTTTGTTCATGCTCAGCGAATTTTAGCGAACAGTTTCCAGCCATTCTTGTTTGAAAGATCACGTCTATAATATGATGATTGTATTGGCAACAAGAATTAGATAGAAAAATGGTTAAATTTACAGGTTAAAAGAATTAGGAGAAAGAAAGCCTGCAATAAACCATAATGTGGATGTAGATTTAATATTCTAAATTGTTACAGAGTCCACCGACGCCCAGTAGTCAGGTTCGCAGATGAGCCCATTACTCACGTATTCCCATGTGACCAATACAGGACGGGATTTTATACAGAGTAAGTAGCACACAATTTAATGTCACGCGTATATTATTGTTAATCAAATTGTGACCACCTCATGAAATGATAATCCAGGAAGTGTAAAAGATAAATAAATTTGAGTCCTAGGTTAGAGCTTAGAATATTTTCAATCAGTGGGACAGTGGGTTGTGATCTGCAACAGTTGAGGACCTCGGAAGAAGACATTATTTACAAGATTCAAAATATTGATAAAGGCCAGTTTTACCACTTCCTGATAAAAGTCCACTATTGCTCTTATAATTCGAATTCGGTTTCCATTATTTCAGATACAAATATGTCTGATAACCATATCATCATCATCTCCCTATCGCAGTCCACTGCTAGACATAAGCCTCTCGATTTGCAAGCCACTTTGTTGGGTCCTCTTACGCAAATGATCACTCTACCTAGTCTGTGGTCATCCTAAACCTTCTACATTTGCCGAGAATCACAATCACATAGTGTTTTATTCGCAGATAAATATATAAAGCTTTATCTAGAACTGGTGAAACTCGGCCCATATAGTATATTTAAACTTTTATTTTTTACTGTGTTTCGTGTCGCATATAAAATCATAAACAATTAGTCATTATTCACTATTGACGGGTACGTAAACGCCACATGAACGAGGCGTCTACCTACCCCAGAAGGTTAATGTTAGAGCATAACAGGAAGTAAACACAAGACGAATGACATAATTCTAGTAATCCTGTAAATGATTCACAATTTTGAATCTTAAGTCTCTGCATTAAGAATCAACTTTTGGTTGTCATGTCGGCCAGCACAGACTTGAGATATTTTCTGCATTAGTAATTTCAAATATTTACTAATGTTACTGTCGACACCCGACTCCGTAAAGCACAGATTTTATTCCCTAGAGACATTGTAGGAAATAAAAATGATGCTTTAGTGAGCGAGCCTGCGCTGTCTATCTTCGCTGCAATCGACAGCCCACGCCATTTCTGTTTTCAAAAGAGTTATCGACAGATTGAGTTATCATTATCATTGAAAATCACGGGTGCGATGCTCGCACGCTATTTTTAACTGAAAATATTCATTGATTATGTGCTAAAAACAACTACGGGTACAGTCAGCTTTATTTAAATGAATAAATATTTATAAGATTAGACTAAAGTATTTTAACTTCGTGAGTGAAACCGAGGTACTATTTAGGTTAACGTCTCATTTGTAGTACTGTTCATATTTGAAGCTGAGACGAAATACTATGGAGGGTAGAGACACGAAATACTTACTCGACCTGTCTGAGAGTAAAAAATAATCGCAGCCTTAATAGTGATGTGGCGACTTCCACATATAACACAACAATAACCTACTATAGCGCCATCTACCGAAGATACACTGAACTACGAAGTAACGCGCTACACGGAGTAACTACAGATCTTGAATCGCGCAATAAATAGTTCTCGCGCCGATTATCATATATACAACATCCCAACATCAACTGTTGGGCATGATCACCTCGCCTGGTCGGAGGATCCTCCCTTTGTGTTGGAGGGACATAACACCCGTTCCTCCACAGTGGTGACCCCGACGTGATGTTTTGTTGTTTTTCTAACGGTATTATGTTATTTTCAGGCCAGAGCCCTCCTGACCCAAGCGTTACCCCAGAACGCCTCGCTTGCCAAGGCACACTTACCCAGGTGAGGCGCCAGAAGACATTCCGCCGTCTACGAGCGGCTCGTAAATGACTAATAAGTGTTTTTAATGATACGAGTAAATCCAAAGGACTATTAAATTTTCAAATGTGGTATACACAGTGTTAGTGATGTAGTGGAACTGAAAAATTGACATTTTACCAAGACGCGATTAGTATAGTTTTTAAATGTAAACATTATTGATTAATATTGCTCTATATAATGAGCTACATTTTAAGAGGACTTTTTATTGTTAAGAATCAGAATTTAATCTGTCGTGAAAAACGTATACGAGTATGACAATATGAACAATACGGGAACTGTATTTTTACTGTTTTTAAAGTGATGGTGACGTGAAAAGTGAAGTGTTATATTTTCTTACAAACAGTATTTTTATGAACCTTACTTAGCAAAGGACTAAAATATTTCTAACTAAAAGGACTAAAGTATTTTAAAAAAAACTCTTGCTAAAATACTGGTGATTTTTAAATCTACGGATAGGAATAAAAAATGTATGAGAATAAAAACAAAAATTGTTAGTCGATAAGTTATGTAAAATTAAAAATGACAAAAATAATAAATAGTTATAGAAGTAATTTATTAATTATTATATCTCAGCGATGACCAAAGATTATAGAAGAATTACATATCCAAATAATTGACGTAAATAGCATTTTAACATTAGCCGGGTTTTTAATCCTCAGTTTACTATCGGTTAACTTACTTGGGAGTTGTCTGGCAGTTTTTCAAGCGAATAAAAATAATCTGTTTTTTAATTGAGTGTTGGCACAATAAATAGTTACTTATGGTATTTAATAGCAAGCGAGACACAGTTATTAACACGTTACATCAAGCTGTTTATCTGAGGATTGAAAAACCGCCCCTTAAAATTATAACCAAGGGACGTATAATAATTACCAGAGATCGGAATAAGTAGATTGGTTTTAGATAGCTGCATTGATACGGACATCCTTTTCTTGGCAACATTACACTATTTTCGGAATTAAATTAATAGCTATTGATATTTTAGATGTATATTTTTTTTACCGTAGTAATCCAAATCCGCACAAATTCAAATGTGAAATTATAAGGTTGCAAAAGAGAAGAGTAATTTTGGGCACAGCAATTAACGAAATAAAACGTGTCGTTAATTTTATCTTAATGAAATCACAAAATATAGTATCATGTTACAAACTAGGCAACGAGATAATTTAAAATACAATTTGCCATGAAAAACGATTTCTTACAATGTGTCAGAAATCTTAGTAATCAATTGCAACGCACAATGAAGTCGGTTCAAAAAACCATGTGACCATCGATGCGAAACACAGAACTGCCTTACATATAAACTTACCTAGAGCAGCCAATTTTAAATACTTGTTACAAAATAGTTTTTAAATTAGTAGTTGTACAAGTATCTATTTAATAATGGATAATATCTCAATAGGCCAGTTAAATCTTCATTACCTATGATAAAATAGCCACATCAGGCATAGACGTTTAGTTTCGGAACAAAAGTTAGACATTGTCCTTATACAAGAACAATATTAGAGCGCTCGTTTGCGGAGCAATGTGGTACAACCAGATGGCCGGTCGCATGCTGGGGTAAATGTTGCAGGTTCTAATTTTACGGTAACATCTTTGCGTAACCTTATGACGTCACGGGTTTATGTAGTGAGCTGTTATTTTCAGTTTTCTCATCCTATCGATCTTCTACTTTATGTTATGGCAAGTTCCGTTCAACTGACAAGGTTCAGCGCTGTGCGGTTGAAGATTTCATTGCGGAAATGAATCTAACTATTCATAATACCCCAGATGCACCACCGACTTTTTGCAACCCAATGGGTCAGTCTTTTATTGACGTGACGCTTACGCGCGGCTACGTCTCGATATCTGGATGGCGTGTCCTAACGGACGCATCCAGTAGTGATAACCGCTTAATCGTGTACGAATTCATACCAATGGTTGCACAGTATCCACAGAGAACTCCCCATAATATCTTTTCTCTGTATCGCCCAATCGGTCGACTGGCAGAAAATGCCTTTGGCATTAAGTCCGCCGATGCATGTATTTGTGCATAAAGTTATAAATAAATAATATTAGATATAAAAGTGGTAAACTGGGATTTGTCTATCAGCTGAGGGAAGCGGAGATATATTATTTGATCATAGAGTATTTCAATAGCAGTCCAATGTCTATAACGGCCTCTTGGATGAATGGCAACAACGGTGTGACGAATTATCTAAAGGGCGCCACCTTTACCAGTCTGGGGGGTATACTCTAGGATCTTGTGTCAACTGCGGTGAATTTCCGTGCGTTTAGGTGATTTTGCCATACATACTATAGTAATCAAATATAGCTCACTTAGGATCCATAATATTTGTAATCCGTGGTGCTTTCCAATTCGAAAAAGGTGTCTGCTTATTTTGACTTTATTTTGTCTCCCGCTTTGCTAAGGAGGGCAGTGGACTTATTATATTTCCAACTCCTCCAGTTTTCTTCTGATAAATTTCGTTGCGGGTTCCAAGACAGTTTAATTTTTCCTGGGACTTCCCGAGTGTCATAGCTCGGTGTGTTCGTGGGTCACTGCTGTTGATCCTGGTGTACAGGAGTTACAGTAGTGGGCGTGTGGGCGGGATTATTCCCGTAATTTATTGTAAATAAATCGATAAAATTTAAAAATATGTTTGTGAATCAAGTGACAAGTGCTTTGCAACACTAGGCGCCGACTGATAGATGACAGTCATACAATAATATTCCACAGACCTTACTATTTTGCAATACCGTCAGGTATACTCTAAAAGTACCTCTATAAGAATTACTTTTCTTCTAGCATGCAGATCCGTATATAACTTATGTAATTATATTCATTTGCGTTCATTCGAAATTAATCTATCTAATCCGACCTCTGATAATAATTACATATCAAAATGATTAATGTAAACAGTAATTGAAGGTACCGAGAAAATGCATGTTACAAATATAAATAGAAGGTTAAAGGAACCAATATTTGTAAAACACGTTAGTAAGCTAAATAACATACCGTAAAACACGTTACCTTACGTGTTTTACAAGTCTCGACTCTAAAAGTTATTATTAATGGAACCGAGATACGAAATTAAGCACAGAGTCTTACCTAGGTACCTACACTATGTTATTTAGCTTACTAACGTGTTTTACAAATATCGGTTGCTTTAACCTACTATTTATATTTGTAACAAGGGGAATTGAGATTTGCGATACGCGTTACTTAACTAACAAAAAGATAAAAGAACCGAGTTTTGTAAAGTACGTTACTTAACTAAACAAAGGAACCGAGATTTGTGATACACGATACTAGAGTATTAAGTGGAATGATAAACGCGCATGCACTTGTGACGCCTCTGGCGTTACGGGTGTCCTTGGGCGGCGGTAATGGCTTACCATCAGGCGATACGTCTGCTCGTTTGCCACTTATTCCCTAAAAAGAAACAAGTTAAAGGAACCGAGGTTGATAAAACACGTTACTAAGTTAAAAAAAAAATATATTTAAAAAACTGAGATCTGTAAAACATGGGACTAAACTATTAAGGGGGACCAAGGTTTGCGAAACGAGTTACTAAACTAAACGAATGCACCGAGATTTGTAAAACACGTTACTAAATTATTAAGAGGAACCGAGGTTTGCGATACGTGTTACTAAACTAAACGAATGCACTGAAATTTGTAAAACACGTTACTATATTATTCAGACGAACCGAGGTTTGCGATACGCGTTACTAAACTAAACGAATGCACTGAAATTTGTAAAACACGTTACTAAATTATTAAGAGGAACCGAGGTTTGCGATACGCGTTACTAAACTAAACGAATGCACTGAAATGTGTAAAACACGTTACTAATTTATTAAGAGGAACCGAGATTTGCGATACGCGTTACTAAACTAAACGAATGCACTGAAATTTGTAAAACACTTTACTAAATTATTAAGAGGAACCGAGATTTGCGATACGCGTTACTAAACTAAACGAATGCACTGAAATTTGTAAAACACGTTACTAAATTATTAAGAGTAACCGAGGTTTGCGATACGCGTTACTAAACTAAACGAATGCACTGAAATTTGTAAAACACGTTACTAAATTATTAAGAGGAACCGAGGTTTGCGATTGTTAATGTTAGGGCTCACAGAGTTTAATAATACGCAGTAGTTGAAATAATACAGGATTTATTTTATTCACACAGCTCTTTTACATCACACACCGAGTTCTATTTCTACTACCCATAAACAACATAGAGTAGATCATAGACTAAACCACAGAGTAGTGTTGTGTTTATATTGATTCCTCAACACCCTCCCTCAATACAAGCACAACAAAACAAGCATTTAACAAACATAAATCTTACAAAGTAAATAAAGACATCTTAGAAAGAAACAAATACTCCATTTCTACATTTCTCAAACTTAATGTGAGGCAAGGCCTTTGTACAAAATCTGCCAACTGATCATCAGTGGGAATATATTCAAGTTATACAATTTTACGGTCTACCATATTTCTCACAAAGTGGTATTTTAAATCTATATGTTAAAGCCTTCGGTGATTTTCAGGATTCTTGCTAACATGAATGACAGTCTGATTATCCTCAAGCAGAAGTATGTCATTACATTTGCACCCCAATTTCAATCAATAAACTTCTAATCCACAATGCCTCGGCCACACCCTTAGCCAATGCAACAAATTCAGACTCGGTAGATAAAAGAGCTATGCACTGTTGTTTACTACTTGTCCATGACCTGGGTCATGTCATGTACATCCAAAAACATGATAAATCCAGATGTTGACTTTCTGTCACACATGTCCCCACCCCAATCCGGATCACAGTATCCCAGTAATGGTATCTCTTCATTTTTCTTGAAAACCAATTTCAAATCGATACTGCCCTTAATGTATCTCAAGACTCTCTTTAAGGCTTTCCACAAATCCTCATTACCTTTAGACTGAAAATGACTTGGATAACTCAAAGCAAAGCATACATCCAGCCTACTACCTAACATAGCATACATTAGGCCTCCAATCAGACTTCTACACCGGGTAATTAATTCCTTATTCTCAGATGGTATTTCAGATATCTTTAATCCTGGTTCAATTTAGAGTTTTCACTGGCTTACACTCCTCCATATTATATTGGCTTAACAAATCCACTAAGTATTCCTTCTGATCTAATTCAATGCAGTCTATCTTCTTTACTATGTTTATTCCCAAGTATCTGGTTATTCCTTGCATGTCCGTCATTTCAAATTCTTCTTGTAACACCTGTTTTAAACTTTTTATTTGTTCAGGTCTCTCGGATACCAAAAATATATTGTCTACATAAATAAGAATGAAGAATTTTACTCCCTCTTTATAGTATAAACACCAATCACTACGGCTTCTAATAAATCCCTCTTTAATCAAAAAACTGTATTTCTGATTCAATTTTCTGGGGCTCTTCTTAAGCCCATATAATGATTTATTTAGTTTCAATACTTTTCCATCCTTTTTAACACCTTCTGGTTTTAATAAATTAACTTCTTCATCATTATCTCCATTTTGAATAAACACATCCCTATAAGTATCAATAACGTCTGTATTTGGAAACCAAACCCTAAAACCTTTACTATGCTCTCCATAACCAACAAAAACTCCCTGCTTACTTTTCGGGTCCCATTTTGAACTTCTTTCCTTTGGTACATGAACAAAGACTTCAGTACCAAAAGCTTTCAAAGTATGCAAGTTAAAACTTTTGTTATATAAAAGTTCATAAGGGGTCTTTCCTTGAATCTTACTAACACCTGTTCTATTTAAAGTAAAAACAGCAGTATTAACAGCCTCTGCCCACAGTTCTTTGCTCCGTTTTGCTTCTATGACCATTGTTCTTGCGGATTATACTATCGTTCTCATCTCCCTTTCAATTCTTCCGTTTTGCTCTGGCGTATAGCTGACTGTTGTTTCATGTATGATACCTTTTGATTTCAACGTTTTCTCAACATCTTGATTTATAAATTCTTTCACATTTTCTGATCGCATCCTCTTGATTCTACAACTGAACTCATTTTCAAATTGTTCTCTAAACTCTGCAATTTTATTTTTCACCTCTGATTTAAGCTGTAAGAAATAAACATATCTATAACTGCTATAGTCATCCTTCATTAAAAAGAAATACAAAGCACCACCTAATGAAGCAGGAGTCATTGGCCCACAAAGATCCATATGTATTAACGCACCTGGACAATCCCCATGACTTTCACTAGCACTGAATGGATTTCTATGCTGCTTCCCTTGAATACATGGTTGACATTGCTCAGTCTGTCCTTCATATTTTACATTATTTGAATCTAAACATTCCTTTACATATCTAAAAATTTTATGGGCCATATGGCGATGCCATTCAGATAGTGTAGTTAATGTTGGGTCATACATTTTAAATTTCATAATATACACTTTATCAACACGTTCAGCTACAGCTGCAACCCTCCCATCTTTAAATAATTTAGACTCCATAGCAGTAGACACCATTTTATAACCTCTATCTAATGCACATGTTAGAGAAAACAAATTAACCCTCAATTCTGGCACAAACAAAACATTATTGAGAGATGTGGGTATGTATTCACTATCATTATAAGCAAAAAGGTTTATATTTCCCACTCCTTTTACTTCCGATTTCTTACCATCTCCAACAGTTACATATCTACCTGACAACACTTGAAAACATGAGAAATACTCTCTATAATAAGTCATGTGCTCGCTTGCACCAGAGTCTAATATAAACTCTGCACCTATACCACTTATTGGTGACACAACAAAAGCATTTCTATTTTCATTATCAACATCCACAAATTGTTTTTGCTTAAACAACATCTTACAGTCTTTAATCATATGACCTGGCTTACGACAAAAATAACACTTTCTTTCTCTACAATTACTTCTTAAATGGTCTGTTTTACCACATTCAAAACACTTAATTCCAATATTTCTGTCGTCTAATTTTCTTCGGAGTTCTCCTTTACGTTGTGATGCAAGGAATGCAGAAGGTTCTGGTTTTCTGTTGCGATACCTCTCCTCTTCAATGAGCAGGCGTGAAACCAATACTTGAAATGATTGATTGATTTCAGGTACTGATTCCCATGCAGAAATAAAGTGCCTGTACTTTTCAGGTAAAGTCATCAAAACTTTCGTGATAAGCATATTTTCCGACATCCTCTCTCCGAGACCGTCCAATTGATGCTGCAACTCTTCCAATTTGGACACAAACACAGTCACAGGTTCCTCAAATTCCAAATTAAAAAACCTCTGTTGTGCAAGGTGCACACTCACATGAGACCTGGGTTCATAAATAGATATTAATTTCTCCCATATATCATTACTAGTTTTACACGTTAGTAAATGTGAAAGGATCTTGTCTTGCACTCTGGTGACTATTATTTCCTGGGCTTTGGCGTCATCCTCCTCTCATTTAGTAACTTATAATTGAGACTTGCCGTCGTCCTTTTGGGTTAATCTGGGCTTTTTACGGCTGCCGTCGATAACAGACTGCAACCCTGGAGATCGCAGTATGACTCCAAGTTGGTATTTCCATACTGAATAGTTATTGTCACCCAACTTTAAGCTGTGCACATTTTGCGAACAACCGGCATCCAAGTTAAAAGAACTTACAAAATTGTAGATCATAGACCAAACCACAGAGTAGTGTTGTGTTTATATAGATTCCTCAACAGCGATACGCGTTACTAAACTAAACGAATGCACTGAAATTTGTAAAACACGTTACTAAATTATAAAGAGGAACCGAGGTTTGCGATACGCGTTACTAAACTAAGCGAATGCACTGAAATTTGTAAAACACGTTACTAAACTATTAAGAGGAACCGAGGTTTGCGATACACGGTACTAAACTCAACGAATGCACTGAAATTTGTAAAACACGTTACTAAATTATAAAGAGGAACCGAGGTTTGCGATACGCGTTACTAAACTAAGCGAATGCACTGAAATTTGTAAAACACGTTACTAAACTATTAAGAGGAACCGAGGTTTGCGATACGCGTTACTAAACTAAACGAATGCACTGAAATTTGTAAAACACGTTACTAAATTATAAAGAGGAACCGAGGTTTGCGATACGCGTTACTAAACTAAGCGAATGCACTGAAATTTGTAAAACACGTTACTAAACTATTAAGAGGAACCGAGGTTTGCGATACGCGGTACTAAACTCAACGAATGCGAAAGATTTGTGATCCACGTTCATAACTAAGTAACAATAGTCCATATATTTCTGTAGTAAATCAAATTTGTATAGTTGTTCTGGTGTTGAAAAAAAAACATTAAAATACAAATATTTCTTTGTATTATATATCTCAAACATACTATTTCCCAATAATATGTATCAATAAATGTGAAAAAAATGGCAAATATTCGTGTTAATATTTTAGAGACGTTAATTTTTTTGTCCAAAAAAATATACTTGAAATTCCAGATCTCTTCATTTTAATAATTATTTATACAACTTTATGTACACTGAGTTGTTGTACCTATGCGCTTGAGGATTCTAGAAATATCGATATTTGATTTGTTAACTTTTAATGTTACTTTTGTATTTTGGTATTTTAGTTATACTGTTCCAGTAGGATCAATCAACCAAGTCAATCAAACCAAATATAACATTTGTCTTTGCTTTAATATGTTATACATATTAAATAATTACAATACGACGATAAGCTCTCAAAGGTCCAAATTGTGTATTGTGTCACTGTATAAAGAAGTTATCAACTATAACTGTTAAATGAATTAAATAAAATAGCACACTATATTTTTATTATTGCTATTGCCCAATGTGCACAATTGTAATTTCTTTGCTTTAAGAGTTAAATACTTATATTTTCACAAATACTTATTGTCAACAAGTTTTTTCTGCATATATGTATTCTTAAGATACGACTATTTGTATTTATTAAATTTAATCATTGTATTATTATCGACTTAGACATTCATAAATGCTCAATTATGTATTTCGATTGTACCTAAAGAAAATGTATACCAAATAAGTATTATTACAATATACTTTTCATTTAAGTTATATCATCTTTTATTTCTCAACACCCTTTTTTAATATGGTCAGTAGTGGTCAATGAGGAACCTAGTCGTAGCGCAACCACAATACCCGCTCTTTGAGTAGAAAGTCAAACCTAGTTTATAAGACTGAAAAGTAAAATAGAATCTATTCGTAATCATTGTTAATAGTCTTTAGTAGTTCATTGCTTGAGACAGACCCCTTAGAAAGGTTTTGCTTTCAGAAGGATATCTAATTTTTCCTTCTCTTTGCAGTTATCTTGTTTAGTTTACTATCTTGGTCGGTTCTTGCGACCCTTGGTAATGGTACACTCCGTATTTTAGTCAGTCACTTTCCGAGGCCTTAGCAAGTGTCTAACTAACAATCTTACAAGTCTTAAGCCAGCATAGAATATATTATCGTTCAACAACTAACAACATAACATAGATGTACAATATGATATTCTAACCTTCAAGGAAGTAAGTGCCTGTATGGAGAGTGTTCTAAAGAGCAAGCAGGATGTGAAAAAGCATCTCACTACATCACTATGCTGCATTTTCTTGAGGATGGTGACCACGACTCTTGAACTCTGCTTATGCTTTCCATCAGGCAGAGCAGATTAACTTTCGCAGTTTAAACAAAGGAAGTATCATATTACCAAATGGTGACTCCTGAGATGCTGGTTTATGTACACAGCAGTAGTTCGATACTGCCTGTCAACTTGTTTGCCAATAAATCACAAAAAAATCTAACTATTTTAAAAAAGTCATTACATTATATGCCCTCAATAACTACCCTTGACCAGACTGTCTGGCCGTCACTACTAGCAATACTGTTCTGTACTACCTCTAGAGACAATTATGTAACTAAAAGCAGTCAACCAGCGCAATCCAAACCTTACCATTTCACTCTGGCAATGAAGCTAACTTAGTTGTTCGTCTCGCAGCAAATACTCCTCTCAAAGAAATGACACGCGAGGGAAGCTTAAAGGTCGACACTTATCAATTGAACTACAAAGAAAAAGAGCCTTTATTAATCTATGATCAAACAATTTGATAAATTATTTAAATTACCCAGCGAATAGTCGTCTATAAAACAGCGCTATACAGGGAGGAAGGACCCTCACAAAGTATTTGTGTCTTTCGAGTTTCATGTGTCCATGGGCGGCGCTTTTCATTTACTACCAGATGGCGCAGTAGCAACGAGCAAACGTCAACAGTACCCTCAGAAAATACTAGTATTAGGACTTATATTTTATACTTATATATAATATCTAAAAATTCGTATAAATTGTTAGCCACAGTACAGGTTAAACCTTGTGCTGCAAAACATCGCTACACACACATAATTACTGGACTCCTAATAAAGATTAATCATTTAGTTCGGTAAGTGGTGGAGTATGATAGAGAAGAGAAAGTAATACGGGTTCCACTGAGATCAGTGGTGGATCTTGCCAAACTCTGTGACTGATATTCGACCCATATGCAGCCTGTTTAGCATATCTTGATGCAAATTGCACCTAGGGTAAACGGTATATTGATTGGTACTATAAACAAACATCTAGTAATTGAACAATTCTCGTAAATAAACAAAGATTGTAATATTTTTAAATGATTTTACCGGGTTATAGTTTAAATAGGCATAAATAAAATGACGCATTAAGTTTAAAAATAAATGTTTAATTAGGTATACGTATATATTAGGCAACTTGATACAAATATATAGAAATTGCGGATAAAACTTACTTTGAAATCACTTTTTTCCTTAAAATACTAGCCGTTAAACCTACTTTTCGTCCAACTTTATCTGAATCGAGGCAACACATTTTAAAAACCACGATTAAATGAAAATAGTTGAGGTTTGAGACATAAATAATTAAATGTATATATTTTACCTATAACTGTGCTGATTCAACATAAAAGTATAAAACATTTGTAACACGTTGATTAATTAAAATTAAATGCCACTTTTCAGAATATGTATTTCTAAATATGAATACAAAATACACCGTTCTTTATGCAAATCGTTTTCCCACCAAACCCCCCTTTAAATACCAGAGGGAGATATTTTGGGGTACCTCTGCTACAAATACCCCTTTACTTTAAAATAAATTCATTGAAATTTCAATTCAAATATTGCCTTGAACTTGGGCACAGGTACATAATTAAGCCCATGTGCAAAGCAACGTTTTAAAAGATGTTGTGTCTCTGCAAAATAAAGGATATTTTATCTTCTGACTAGTCTAAATGATCATGCTAGCCAACTGCAATTCAAAAGTGGACGAAATAACATTCCTTTTTCACGCCCACGTGATAAAAAAATCTCAACAACGAAAAGAATATTACGGTTTCTTTAAAAATGTAACAGGGATAAAATTATAGAATTAACACTATACCTACTTAAGTACTTATATATATTTACCCTTTAAGTATATTTATAACAACAATCTACACATTTATCACTACACAAGATTAAATAAAATCTCTAGATAAACTCAAAAACATTTAAACGATTTTTATTGTTTCACTGAGGGATTCATGAGGAAGTTTTATGCCTGTAAAAAAGACTAGTTGTATTGATTGTCAGGAAAGTCTAAGGTATCTTTAAAAATGTAGTAATGTTTAAATATATGATAAAAATATAAAATGAGACCATTTATTACACGGTGTAACACGTTTCAACTCCTGTGTAATTGAATTCAGATTTCATTGATAGATATAAAATCCCATCCATCCAAAGGAGGCATTGTAGGTACCTGACTCTAAATACAGTCAAGTCAATCAGTGAAATAAATTAAAAATTACAACCAAATTTATTATATAGATTAACTTCGAATATTTTTATTATCCCTGTTTTATAATCACTTAATTTTATTGAATATTCTACCTATTTAAAATAATTTGGCCATAAATTCGATGAGAAAGATGACATACATATTACAAACAACGAGACGACATAGACACATCCAGAACAGCTTGTTGTTTTCTACATGATTTCATCTTCAACTGACGCTTGAGCCATAAGGTCAGATATCTTGTTCTCCAGTTCGTCAACTCGTGTCCCCAGCTCATCTATTCTATTGATGATCTGGTCAGACATGACTTGAAAATTATCTTGCATCCGTTTTAGGAGGAACTGCACATTCTGCGTGATTTCCAGCAGACTCTTCGGTTCGTGTATGTCTGGAGGGAAGGGTTTTTCAGGGTCATCTCTTTTTTCGTCATTAGTTTCATTTGTGTCTTCCGGCATTGTCTCAATTGTTGCTTTTCTCACTCTTTTTATACTTTGTGCACTAGTTCAGTAGACACTTCCTTATGTTTACGTAGGTGACAAACAATTAAGAGAGACTGCGAGTATTAACTCTTTGCTAATTTACCTATTTATTTGCAAGAAAATTCTAGAGCCTTCAAACTTTCGACCGACTGGGGAAACTTGCACATGCGCGATAGAAGTCTTACACCTGATTTATTTAAGATACTAGATGTGGCTCAAGGAGTGTCGAAAAAATTAACCTATCATTGGGTGTATGCGAGATAAGTGGAGTGCTCCGCACACTAAGATCTCCTTTTTCACTGAAAATGCATCTGTACTCATAGTACTTGGTAGACATTAAATTATAACGTAAATACCGAAAGTAGACTAGCGTAGTTGGTGCCCGAACTGGCAACTTTTTAGGAAAATAATTTTATACCATTTATTTTTCTGTATTTTGTATTAAAGAAAAATAACCGCCTTACGAAGATACGCATAAAATAAAAAAAATGAACATATCACACACGAGGAGCACAAAACCTTTTGATCCTGGTCCTCTTTAGGGTAGAGCACTGGATGATTGCCGTCAGGGTATTTTTGATGGAAATACCCCATACCTACATATTTTTTATCATTATTGTTATCACTAAAATTTTTCGAGATTAATCTTTTGTAGGTGTAGTTAGGTAAAAAAATTATACTCTATATAATAATATAGCTGACCCACGCAACCTCGTTTGAGTTTTATATTGCCTGTAGCGTGAAAATTTTCCCCCGTTTTTGAAACATTCTTCATTGGTGCTCCGCTCTTATTAGTAGAAGCGTGATGATATATAGTAGCCTTCCTCGATAAATGGACTATCCAACACTGAAACATTTCTTTAAATCGTATCTGCGGTTCCTGAGATTAGCGCGTACAAACAAACAAACAAACTCTTCAGCTTTATAATATTAGTACAGATGATTAATTGGCCACAATAAGAGATGAAGTGCCGTCTTCGTAAGTCCTTATTTGTGAAACAAAAATTTATTAATGGGCCGTGCAGCAGGAATCGTAATATTTTAATTTTGCCATAACTTCAAAACCAAACGTCCAATTTTTATCATTCAAAGACCAAATATTATCTACATAAACTGTAGTTAGTGATGAAATAATTTATTTTGATAAGGATTGATAGCATGAATAAAATTAACGCGTTTAAATGTAGCCCAAAAAAAATTCAAGATTTTTAAATAAAAAAATGGTTGCTGTGCCTCAATCAATATAGATAGGTATAGTGTGTCGCGGACTTTTTTGTAGATATTTATAAGATCTACGATTAATTAGAACATTTTATGGTTCTATCTTTTATAGCTTAGGCAGCGTACGCAAAATAAGTAACCTTTCTGGTTGATTTTTACACCTTATAGCCGAAAAACCCAAATATCTTACGGAACCCCATATTTTTCCAAAATAAAATATAGCCTATGTTACTCGTGGATAATGTAGCTTTCGAATGGTGAAAGAATTTTTAAAATCGGTCCAGTAGTTTTTGAGCCTAATTATTACAAACAAACATACAAACAAAGTTTTCCTCTTTATAATATTAGTGTAGATGTACGTCTTATGTTTAAGATTAGTGTGGTTACGAAACTACCACTGTTCATCCAGTGGGTATTAAGCAAGGCAAATATACGAGGGCTGTTCCAAAAATAGTTAGTGAAATGAAAAATAGAATATAAAAAAGTTTATTTACAGCGTTTCAAAATATGCCCCTCCAATCCCAATGCACTTATGCTTGATAGTGAACCGGCTTTCAAAACATTTAAAAAACGTGCCTTGTAGCAGGTTGAATAACAACCGCACAAATTCTTCGACGACCCCGTCCGCAATGAAAAATTTTCGCCCACGAAGCATTTTTTGCCAAGAGGAAATAAAAAAATCGCATGGAGGTAAATCTGGGCTGTACGGAGGATGGGATAACATTTGTTCCCTCGAACTTGTCAAATAGTTCTAGCAGCTGTGTGAGCGAGCGCGTTATCTTGGTGATAAATAATGCCACGAACACCGCTTCTTGGGCGCTAGCTATCAAACTCCTCGAAAGCTTAAGGCAGAGAAACTTCGCTATACCATTCACTAGTAACTGTTCTACGAAACGTCGAAAAAAACCGCTTCCATTTTTTATTAACGCTCCGACCGCGAACACCTTTAGTGGGCAAATCGTCTTCTTCAAACACCCATTGTGTAGATTACTTCGTGAGAGGATCGTAGCTATATATCCATGATTCGTCAGTTGTAAGAATAATCGTGACGTTACATATTTTATAGAACAGAAATATTTCGGGGATGGGGGATATAGGTTCGCCCCTGATTGTTTTAAACAAAAGAAGAGTGACAGATAATCTTTAAACATATTAAAGAAACTACACAGCTAGCATACCTAGTTTGAAGCCAAAGGTTTGTAAGATCTGCAAATATGTATTTAGGAGTTTGGGTGTTTTCTATCTGTAATATGTTTGTTATTACAAATAAAGTTAATATTTAGAAGTAAATATACGCTACTTGGGTAACTATATTTCAGTTGTCCCTAGACAACTAAACTCTGGGTACCAAACCAGATTTGAAACTCTGCTTAATTCGAGATTAGAGGGCGTTGTGACGACGTGGTAGAAAAAAAAGATTACTCACCTCAATGCATCCCCAGAGGTAGATTTATTGTGGGAGAGCTACGCTTCGGCATGAATGGGCCGGCTCGACCGGAGTGATACCACGGCCTCACAGAAAACCGGTGTGAAATAGCGCATGCGTTGTGTTTCACCGAGTGAGTGAGGATACCGGAGGCCCATACCCCAACCCCTCCCCCCATTCCCTCTCCCCATCCCCCAAAGGTTGGCAACGCACTTGTGACGCTTTTAGTGTTGCGGGTGTCCATGGGCGGCGGTAATCGCTTACCATCAGTTGATGCGTCTGCTCGTTTGCCACCTATACAATTAAAAAAAAAAAGGTGGTAACGAATTTCTGTATTTGATCAAGAGGTACCAAAATAAAACAATTCAACATTATTCAAAATTTATATTATATTTCTAATAGACGACAGTTAACATTTTACAATTTAAAACTAGATACCTGCTTTGACGTAAATGGACATAATAATGTTCTTTTGAAACAGTTTTCTTGGTTTAATTGAAAAAACTATGAGCTTGTTATTATTACAGGACATCTATATCACTAACGGACTTGGACGGTAAGCCCTCATT
Source organism: Spilarctia lutea (assembly GCA_916048165.1). Taxonomy (NCBI): domain Eukaryota; kingdom Metazoa; phylum Arthropoda; class Insecta; order Lepidoptera; family Erebidae; genus Spilarctia; species Spilarctia lutea. The sequence goes on along the minus strand of OU696470.1, from coordinate 23,581,692 downwards.
ATTAAAGTAAATTACTTGTCGCTAGTATAGAAATAATTTAAAAGTAATTTCAGTAAATTTAAATGTAATTTTTTTTTTACATTTGGAACCATAGTACAAAACGGTAGAGAGTACGTCAGTAGATATTTTTATCTATGGTAGAGAGTAGCCGTAAAACGCAGGTGTTTCCCTCTGTCAAAGCATAAGCCCATATGGGCCTACGCATTACATTGTTATGACACAGAATGTATTCGTGTGCGTGTAAAATTGTGAATGTTTTATTTCTTATACGTTGCAGGCGATTGTTTTTATATATGAGTCTAAAATGTATGTATGAAGATTTCCCTCCACAAAAAATTAAAGACTGTTTTGTATCGGAAACAGACGCTATGGCAACTGCCCTCAGGTCCGCCGTTCTGTGCTGCTCTTGTTATCTATGTTTGTAAAAATCATTTAAATTAAAACTTTTTAACTTATATAAACTGAGATGAGACGATACAACGAATATTAAATAGATGTGGTAAATTATACACTACCTAAAATATGTTCTGTTTTTACTTGTTAAGCTCGACGACACACGACGCTTAAAATATAATTGCCTTCATTTTATGGGACAATAAAATAATGAGTTTTATTCTTTGGTAGGCTCTATAGAATAGACAGCTTGATGGGTTGATACTAGCAGTATTAGTGACACTCGACGTATGAAAATTTGTAAAAGTTAAAAACGATAGGGTCTAATTTTACTTTATAACTACACCAGCTGCGTTGCGCGCGAAAAATATGGCGGTACGAAGTTCGTCGAGTCAGCTAGTAATGAAATAAATGTATATTATAAAGTGAGGCCTTTGCCCAACAGTGTTGTGTTAGAGGCTGTTGATGACCATGATAAATAAAATAATTTTATTAGTAAACGCATAGCGTAATAGGCCATTTTTATTAACCTATCTCTGGTTTAAATTGAAATAGTCAATACATTTTGTCACGATATGATATTTATGTTCAATACTATCAATGATATGTAGGATTAATATATTTTTTACACATACTCTTTTTAAGGTAACTTCAGGCCGTTTTCTATAACCTATATTGAGTTAAAACTAGAGATAAGTCCAGTAACTTGCATAGCAATAGCTTTCTGAACCAAAAGGAACTTTCTAGTCAAGGAATGAAAAATAAAGTGGAATGTACAATGGTCACAATTTTACCACCAACACGGTAACTTATGTGGTTCTGCATAGATAATTTTAAATTATTGACCACTTAAAACCTACCTTTTTTGTAAAGTATTGATAAAAAATAGAAAATTAATAACTCCAATAGTCGAAAATGTAAGACAGTTTTTAAAAAAAAAAAAAGGGAACACGCTTGCGTTTGTTTTAAGGTTAAGCGAATTTCGATACTGGTTTCGGTTTAAAAATAAAAATAATAAACTAAATTTTTTTATTTCTGAATAATTTTCCATTTTGAATAAAATTACAAAGAAATAGGAAAGACCTTTATGAGATTTTTATATCTCTACATGTGCAACAACGTTCATACAATCAGAATTATAGTTACAATACGAGTATATCCAATATCATTGTCTATTTCCTCCCAAATAATTCGGTTTCAAACGAAGTTCTGATGTGGCAATCTTTAAAATATGTATACACGAATATATAAGAACTTTTGTAAATCAGTTGAAAAAACACATTATTGCACAAGCATATACATTTAATGAACAAAAATAAAGACAATATTTATACATTATCCATATTTAACCCTTTAATTCCTCTTTACACAATTTCGTCTTTAAAATATTATAAATAATAGAACCACTTAAGTAAATAAAACAGACCTTACAAAACTACATACAGCTCATCGAATTTGAAATGCTTAAAATATAAAACATCTATTCGCTAAAATAAATTGGAATGATCGCTTCATATAAACATTAAATAAAACATCTAATAGAGAAAATATTATCTATAGTAAATAAAAAATATATATAATTTACACGTTAAATAATGTCAATTTCGTTTCGAAGACTTAGAGCCATATTTACCGTTCACATAAAACTGGGATAAGCACTTCAGCAGCCTTTAATTGCTTCGATGAATGATCAAAATGATCAAAGGATAACTTCAATTTTGTACATACGATAAATACGAAATTAATAAAGTATATAGGATCCTAGAAATAAAATGGCTCACAAAAACAAGTAAATTTTCTATTTCCGAATGAATTTCCTACGAAGGTATGCTCTAAATTCAAAATTAACCGAGGTGTTTATTAATTAAACCCACTGAATATAAATCCTACGTTAATACGTGGGATTTATTTTTTTTACAACACTTTATTTGGATTAACCAAGACAATACTTATTTTAAGTGAAAATTTCAGCACATATTTTAAATTGTTATTTATTAATTACAAATCTTGATCTAAAAAATCATCAAGTCCAGTAGAGACTGATTAAGAATATGCAGGGTGGTATGGGAGATCAAATTGTGTCCGAAGTCAAGCCGTGGACAAATAAAGGCTTTTGAAGATGGATTAAAAGAATCTAAATTTAAGGTTATTTTTTATACAGAAAATTACTTTAATCATTCACATATTTTTGTACTACAAAGGTAAACTAAGTATTCAAATTTGGGTTTAGCTCGGTGGAATATGTCAAAATGCGCTGAGCACGATAACCTACGATTAATGTATGGACCGCTGAACATATTGGCCTTAGATGCTGGACCAGCATGTTGGACAAAAAATCACATTCACCATTCACCAAGCAAACTGACCATTCGGTTGGCCAGCCGATCACGTTGATAACTACTAACCATTGTTGGGCAAATTTAAGTTGAATTAACAATTGATTAATTGTAAATACAACTAACAATTAATTAGTTGTTAATCGTGGTTTAATGCAGTTAACAATTAATCAATTGTTAGTTATACATTTACGACATTTACGGTAGTAAATATATTTTCTTTGGCCAAGTCTATGGCATAAAAAATATGCAAAGTAGCAAGTATAGGTCTACCTACTTATAAAGGGTGTAAAGGACTTATTTAACGTTAAACTTCCAGGACTTATTCAGACCATCGTTCTCAACAAAATTCCCCATAAAATTAATTCTTAGTTTTAATTGTAATACGCGATTAAATGTTAAATGCGGCTAATTTAATTGCAATTAATTAAACACAATAACTTTTTAATCAATTTATTAGTTAAATAAAAAAATGATTGATTAATGCCCAACACTGCTAGAAATATACCATCATGTAGATCTCTGCACCTTGGCCTAATATGTTGGCTTATCTTGGGCCAATATGTGCAGCTGCCTTATTATATATACAACGACTTCACTGTACACTGACATAATTCAATTTAAAACTATACACAGTAGAATGTAACTGACAACTGTACATTCATATCATAAAAAATATCTCTTAGACATATAGAGAAGCTGGTGTAGAGAGATAATAACTGCCTCGGTGGCGCCGTGGTAGCATATGCGACTGCTGTGCTTAAGGTCTCGGGTTCGATTCCCGGGTCGGACCAAATGTTTATATAATCTGCAAATATTTGTTTCGGAGTTTAGGTGTTTTCTATGTATAATATGTATGTATTTACAAAAAAAAAGTATATATGTATTAATATCAGTTGTCTAGTACCCATGGTACAAGCTCTGCTTAGTTTGGGACTAGGAGGCGTTGTGTGTTAAATGTCCGAAAATCTTTATTTTATATAATTTAATCTTATCAAAAAACTGATTCTAACTTCATTTTATACATTACATTGATAAGTCATACGGTTCAGAAAAAATTACAACTGTTGTTACGTAAAATCGATAATAATTGTACAATTTTTGTATAAAATAAATATAAACAACGATTAACTAATTTGATTTATTTTATTTTATGTATATTTGCATATTATGTCAATGTTTTATGGCATAATTGCATGCTGGCATGGCCGAAAGTCCTCCGTGATACAGGATGTACATATATTCTTATATAATTTGATTTTTTTGGTACAATTCGTAACCAACACTTCTTTATATAGCTGTGGCCCAATTCCTATTTTTGCATTCACTATTTAAACTACTCGTTATCAACTTATCATAACAACTTAGTGATCATGATTTCTCTCCGGTAGTGTTGGATAACCGTCCCATCGGTTTATAAGAGTGAGGGAACAGAGAGTGCACCTAATTTTGCGTACACTCTTGTGCACCATAATATCTCCTGCGTGGTTGGCTAGTCTCCGTTGAGATTGGCCGCCGTGGACTAGTCTAGGAGAACATGGTCATCAATCATGTTGAAGTAAATGTTATACAGATTTTGAAAAATAGAAATCAACGTAATACCTAAATAGTATTATTATTATTATGTATATTTAGCATTATTGATGATTACGCTTCAAACAATCTCAGACACAATTACACAAGTAATGAAATTATTTTCGTTATATAGTACTCACAAAACATAACCTTTTTTTTGTTATAAAGACTCAATGTAAATATAGAACTTATTTTAAACGATGCACAATATTACTTAAAGAGTATATATTATGCTTAAATGCATCAGATGTTAACACAAAAGTAGGAACTGAGCAATAATTACCTATTAACCTACACAATCTGTTTATATCATTTCTCCGCTACACGTTTGACTTGGCCCTTCCCTTTGCTGTAGAACATGTCTAAGAATAAACCTGAAATTGAAACAAAAATATCTATTAATATTGTTTATTAACATTTATTTAAACTTATATTCAGACTTGCACTGATACTTACTATAAATAGCTGTAAAAGACCATTTGTCGTATCAATTAATTTATTGGAACGAAGTTCCTAAGTCGAAAAGTTGTAACGACACGAAAAAATTAAGAAGAAATGTTGTAACGACACTTTTTGTTATAGTAAGCTATTGTAAGCCGTGCGGCGTGCGCATGTTTCTCTATCTGTCTCTCTCTCTCTCTCTCTCTCTCTCTCTCTCTCTCTCTCTCTCTTATAGAAAGCAAGCCAGATATTTTCGTTTCGTCTTGATATTTCGAACTTCGTTCCATCCGGGTGTCCCTTGACACCTCTCAAGTTTTTTATTTATTTTAAATTCGAAATTCGAAAAAGACAAATATGTATATATGTTACAGTTAAAACCCAAAGTACTGTAATGCCTAAGATGTTCACAAGAACATTGTTATTGCGCCACATAGGTTAGGTTAATGCCGTACCAGTGACGGTTGGTAAATGTTAGTTTTGGAAATAAAACGATCTACTCAAACTTATTAAGCCAAATGAGGGGATCGCCGATCGAGTGGTTAAGCGGTCCCCACGCTGTTCCCTACTTCGCCAAGTGTTGTGGGTTTAAATCCCACAGGGAATAACATCTTGTGATCCTCAAATTGTTCTTCTAAGTTTGGGCGTTCTTTGTGTCCGTTTCATATATGTTTGTGAATTCCCCCGCGACACCGGAATTATTCCTAATGCGGGCGGGTGATTTCTTTTAAGGTTGTAAAAATATACTGTACTTAATATAATAAATATTACTTTAATTAAGTTTTTTAGGCATTTTTTATGTGACCCTGTTTCATTGCTTTTATTTTATTAACTTTTTCAATTTTCAGGAAACTTATAGCTAGGTGTGGTATGTTGAGGCCCAATTTCATGTTATTTTGAATGTAAAATCTTACGTTACTTAAGTAAAACATAAAGCGGAATAATAAACCGATCTTGTATCATATTCTGGTGAAGTACTTGTACAATATTCATCAATACTAAAGAAAGTTATACCTGAGAAGACAAGAATGGCTCCCACCCACTGTCTTGGCAGAAGAACATTGCCAAATATGATGACGGATGTCAGCACGGTGAAGAATTTTCTAGTTGTCGTCACCACGGAACAAGGGAGTGGGCCGAATTCTGCTACCTGCAAAAAAAACCATATTAATCTATTACAAATTGGAAGAAACGCTTTGTATCTCTCTTTAAAAAAATGGTTGGGGTATATCGATCATTACTTTAGATTTCTTTCCACAAAGTATTACATTTTGCAATTCAACCGCTAACCAACCAAGACTTGTCCGAGAGCTATCTGGTAAAGTGTATCTCATTCTAACTTGAAAATCTATTTTTCCTGGCTCATAAAAAAAGTATTACAGACGAGTTTTTTTTTTAATATAGTCATATTTTTAATACTAGCCGAGCCCCGCAGTGTTACCCGCGGTTGTTGTTATAGAACCTTTCCAACAATAAAAGCAGGTAACGACGCTCCTTGGGAGAGACCTTCGTTCAGCAGTGGACGGCGAGTGGTTGATATATATATACTACAATATTTATTTGTATAGATGTATATGTCGGCGTGGCGTCACCAATAGGGTTCTCGGAATCCATATCGTCGAATAAACAAATACTACACACTTTCAAGAACTTTTATATTTAAAGAAATGTAGAAAATACAATGTAGTAGTTCGGGTAGTTTTCAACAAATTGTGTCGACCGCTAACAATATTCGCCTTTTATACATGAACCCATTTCCGTCCAATTATATAAACTCAATAAAATATTTAAAACTACATCGCAATAATAATTAATCTTATTTATAATATTTATTCGATGGAATAAATACGAATTGTATTAATAATTCGTATTTAATATATTAAAGGAACCTTTTTAAAACAGTCATTATTGCTTTGCTTTATTACCTTTCAATATGCAAATCCTAAAATTGATACATTTTAAATTAGACAAAGATATAACTACAATTAAATATTATTTTTAAGATTATCATAACAATATTCCTTTATTATAAATATTATATTAGTGCTAGTATGACGTCAAATCCATATTAGATTAATGAAAGTCAATACATGGCCGATATTATTATAATTGTTAATAAATTTTGAATTAAACAAAGTGGTTACTATAAATATTAAGGTTAAAACAGATTTTAAATAGATACTTCTATAAAGTTTATGACGTCATATTAACATTTTGTTAATTTAAAATCAGTACAGCGCCCATATATACATAAACATAATAACCAATTTTATGCTCATAGCCCTAAAGGAATATCTCAACTGATAAATAAATTATACTTATTTTAGTTAGTAAATCTTTTATAGATGATTACAAGATGGCTCTGGCACTAAAAGCGCTCGTAAGGGCAGTGTTGTCTCGTATTATTAGCAGTTCCAGTTCATATATAAGCTCGTCATCGTTATAACTCCCGACACCTCTGACTTTATTTCAAAACCATCATCATCACTTGAAAATTTAATCTTACTCTACAGTACAGGTAGCAATGTTAACAACACAATCTTCTTCTTCTCCTTGACTGCCTCGGTGGCTCAGTGGTAGCGAATGCGACTGCTGTGCATGAGGTCTCGGGTTCAAATCCTGGGTCGGACCAAGTGTTTGTGTGATCTACAAATATTTGTTTCGGAGTTTGGGTGTTTTCTATGTATAATATGTATGTATTTACAAATAAAAAAGTATTTAGGTATTCATATCAGTTGTTTAGTACCCATAACACAAGCTCTGCTTAGCTTGGGACTAGATGGCGTTGTGTGTTAGATGTGCGAAATTTTTTTTTTTTTAATCTTATCACATGAAGATGTTGAGAATTTAACATTAATATTATCAGGCATAATTCCTGTAAACAAGCCTCCACAATAACTGCCTATGCTGCACTCCATATCATCAACTTTATCATCTTTAACTCAAACTAGATTTAAAAGAAGAGCTCAAAATCCAACAGCTGGATCATCAGACATTGCAAAAAAAAAGTTTAAAAGTACCAGGAAACCATTGGGTTTTAAATGGAAATCGGCTTAATTTAAATGCCAGATTTCTGTTGTTTGATTTTATTAATTTAACACACCGTTCTATGTAGTAACCAAATCCCCACTAAATTACTTAAATTTACTTTTTTCTGAAGTATTTTAATTATAAAACAAACTTTTACTCAGTACACAGCAGCCAGACGCCCATACTACAAATAACTAAATCCGGGACGTCTCGTCGTATACCAATTGCACACGTCATGCGATAAATAGAAATATGAATAAATATGTACATATATAACAATATCTACATAATCGCTAACCTAATATATCATATATTTTAAAGTAATGCAACTAATAGAAGAGATAGGCAAAATTGTATGAAACTTGATGAAGATGGTCGTTTTAGTGTCGACGAGATGATGGTTTTATACAAACCATCGTCAATATTTGAGTAACAATCCGACGAAATAGAGTTTTGATATAGTAGAAGATACTTTCAAGAACCATTCTTTTACCTACCGAATATGAGAATATCATGAGGCTTGTAGCTGAGATGGTGAAGCTCTCAACAATTAAGAATGAGCCAAATATTTTAATATTTTTTTTACTAGATTTTTTTCATTTACTACGTGACACATATGGTAATAGGTCTTTACCTATAAAATTGCGTTTCTTCAGTACTGGTGATTTCAAATAAAAAAAGTTTGTAATGGCTCTGTATTCTAAATTCAAATTAATTTTGTTTTAAACCATGACATTCTATTTACAAACTCAGTCTTTTGTTTTTTGATAGCGTTGTATTTTCATTACATTTGAACATTTTTCGTCATAATGGATACTTTAAAAATTCGTGTAATTATGGAATATGAGTTCCGTCGTGGCACCAACGCGACACAAACGGCACGTAACATCAAAAACGTTTACGGAGAGAACTGTACAAACGAAAGCACAACCCTTTATTGGTTTTCCCGGTTCCGTTCTGGAAATTTTGACTTGAAAAATGAAGCTCGTGGTCGTCCGGAGACTTTGGTTAACAATAATGAATTAAAGGCGATTGTGGAAGCTGACGAAACTCAATCTACAGCTGAGCTAGCAGCAGCTTTTAATGTAAGCATCAAAACAATATTGATCCATTTGCGACAAATTGGCAAGGTTAAAAAGCTTGATAGATGGGTGCCCCACGACCTTAACGATCGCCAGCGCAACGTACGCGTCCAGACCTGCCTTTCGCTGCTCAACAGGCAAAGAAATGAAGGAATTTTGAAACGAATAGTTACGTGCGACGAAAAATGGATTCTGTTCGACAATCGAAAGCGCTCAGCAAGTTGGTTAGACCCTGGTTCAGCACCAAAGCAATGCCCTAAACCAAAAATGACCCCTAAAAAGGTGATTGTCACTGTTTGGTGGTCTAGTGCGGGTGTGATTCACCACAGCTTTTTACAAAACGGCATGAGCATTAATGCAGATGTGTACTGTGAAGAACTGGAGAGAATGATGGAGAAGCTTGCACATCTGCAACCAGCTTTGGTCAATCGGTCGTCCCCACTGCTCCTTCACGACAACGCGCGACCCCATACTGCGCAACAGACAGTCTCCAAGCTGCAAGAGCTGGGGTTGGAAGCTCTCCCTCATCCGCCATACTCACCAGACCTTGCACCTACCGACTATTATTTTTTCCAAAATTTAGACAACTCTTTAGTGGGTAAAAAATTCAATTCCCGAGAGGCAGTACAAAATGCCTTTGAAGAGTTTGTTGCCTCCCGTCCAGCTGATTTTTACAAGAAGGGCATCAATAAACTGCCAATGCGTTGGCAAAGATGCGTCGATTGCATGGGTGATTACTTCGAATAACAGAAATAAAAAAGTTTTAAAAAATAAGTACTTTCACTTATTGCATACAAAACGGCAATCTCATAGGTAAAGACCTAATATATATAGTTTGGCTATAATTAAAAGCAATAGGTTGGTGTTAAAAATAATTTCCCCAATTACAAATCGTTATTCACAAAAGATTGAGGATCTGGTAAACAGGGCAGGACAGAGCAACCATGGTTGCTCATGTATGTCCTGTATTTCTCCACTTTCAATTCTCAGGGCAAAAACAGAATCCGGGAATGACCGGGGCGAAACCCATATTGACATTCCGAGAGTGTGCACTCCTGTCGGATTCCTTCAGGAGATCTGGACGCTTGCCACTTTTTAAAAAGGACTTTCTTCACCTTAATCTAGCTCTGGACTGAATCGTTCAGGTCCACCTTTAGACACGCCAAGCACCACCCTCGCCGAACCAAGAATAGCCGCCTGAATCTGGACCGGTTCGCTCTCAGCAACAGTGCACTTGTCTCCGATAGCCGAGACAAACTTTTGTGACGTGACTTCATCAAGCAGCCGCCACCTGATCTGACACTGGTAGCATTCGTTTGTTTTTAGGCTTTACACAGAGGTCCGTGACAAAGATACGATGTTGTGCAGTGAGACTCCCTTCGGGTATGACCTTGCCGTTGGCTACTTTACTGATGTTGTGTCTCCTAATGAGCAGGAAATCGATCTGAGTGGCGTGCCCCCCGCTCACTATAGGTAATGAGGTGTCCTGGTTACTTTTTGAAATACGGCATACGGTTTACTATGGCAAGATCAGCAGTCGCACACGTTCTGAGAATGTTCTCACTCTCTTTACTCTTCACTCTTTATACCTAAAACTACCGTGGACACGCTTAAATTTACCGCACTCCTCACCCACATGACCGTTCAGATCACCACCCAGAACGATTCCCTGCGATAACGGAATACTGCGAAGAACCTCACCGAGTTGATTCCAGAAAGCCATCTTTTCGGCTTCACTACAACCTACCTGTGGCGCGTAAGCACTTATCAGATAGGTAATAACCACCTTGACAAGCATACGTACGACCATAAGCCGGTCACTACAGCGTTTCACCTCCAAAATGCCACTCTAAAGCCCCCCGGCGACCACCACGGTCACTCCGTTCTCCCCACTAGGTGCACCTGTGTAGCACCCAATGAACCGGGATCTACTGCTCTTCCTAGTCTCCTGCAGGAATGCCACGTCTACCCTCCGCCTGGAGAGTACATCCGTTAAGTCCCTCGCACGGCCGGTCAGTGTGCCAATGTTCCAAGTGGCAAACCGGAGCTTACGAGTTAAGGCTGTTGGGCGTAACTTGTTTAACCGTGCCCGCGCTGGACACGGTAGCCACAGGAGCTGGGCGAAGCACCTGCGCGCTGTTTTGCGCGGCGCCCTATCCGTGGCACTAACGCTAATATTTGCTTCGTCCATTTCGTTTGGCTTAATTATTGACTTTTAAGTGAGCGACTGCCGTCTGACCTCTCAACCCCAAGAGGAAAGCCAGCGCCAGAGCCTCATCCGTTGTCCAGCAGGTGCACCAGCTTGGTGAGATCGGCTTGAGCACCGAGGCATTAGGCATAGGGCATTAAAAGAAATAGTAATGGCAAATAAAACTCACCATATAGAATATAAACATTTGGCCTAGAGCGCCGACCAGTGCAAACGCGATGAGGTAAATTATGATATCCGGGTACAAGGAGATGAAGCTTATAAACTTGAATACTTCTCCGCTCACGAGTACTCCTATTGATAAGATTAACGATGACCTGTAACAGAAGAAAAAAACGAGTTCAGAACGTGTATGTCAGGTTCATTCTTAGACTTTAGAAAACGCGTTTCTTGTCTATGTTTTCGCAACAAGGGATTCCTTCGCCATAGACAACCATTTCACGTGCGTCGTTCATTATGATTGGTAAAGATTTCAGTGCAGACCAATCGCAACGCCGAACGCGGTCAACGTAAGCATGGGATAGATGTGAAGTAAGGTGCTTAAATATGTATTTTTGTCCCTTTCATGCCAGCCTCTTACAGTCGCCTGATTACACTAAAAGCATAGCTTTTTTAAATATCTGTTGATATTTTCATTTAATCAACTTATAAGTACAGATGTCAGTTGCATTTAGTTGGGTAAGCATAAGGCATGTGATTTCTTTTGTATATAATTTCTTAGACACGCCAGCAAAACACACCTTTAAAAAAAGTTGAAAATCTGTTAGATGGTTTCGAAGTTTATCGTGTGCAATAACGTGACGCGAAAATAATACGTAATTGGTACTTAATCTTTCGAATGCGGGAACGGGTACTTCCGGTTCCATGCACCGTGCGGCGAAAGTGCAAAATTTTGCAACACGGTGCATGGTGTACGAAAATGATCAAATATTTTAAAAAACAATGCTCGGTGGTTATAAAAGTGATTATTTTTCAAAAGATGGATAACAAGCGTACATGGTTATGCCATATTTTATTACTAAACTAATGTTATCGCTTTATTATTTACTCACAATTGAGCCAAGTATTAATTTACGCACCTATTGTGTTAATAAACATGATTTTAATATTTTATGTGGTTTATTATTCATTTTACTTATTATCCTCATAAAGTTTGATAACTAAGCTATCTACTGATATAAAAACACTATAACTGCAGTAAAAATTCATTGAGAAACATATTTGTAAAAATCACATTTCGCTGTCGAGATATTCGCCATTTTGTCACTTTACAATCAAACTATTATTTGCGCCAAAAAACAAATTACGTAGTATTTATGTGAAGAAATAGTGTTTTTTAGTTAAATAATTTATTTTTTTAGTTAACTAGTGCAAAAGACAGGAACAATACATAAAAAAAAACAACCTATTTATCAAGTTATTTAAAAAAAGGACTCGTTTGCTAGACCAGTTTTCATTTATTATTTTTAAGTTCTGAGAATTCTCTAAACTCTATGAAAATGACTGAATGCTAAAGAGAACAAACTGATCGTTCCATTATGTGACACACAAAGTCTATGGTCGATACAAAATAATTTAGTAAAACATAAACAAAGATCAGTTTACGTCTTGTTCATTGTCCGTCACTACTGTGTATGTGTGGGTGTTAATAGTTCCGGGACTTCCCGCTAGGCTGCGTGCAAAAACGAATCAACGGCGATTTACAATTTTAAGTGGCGTGCTATTGGAGAGGCCCATGTCCAGCAGTGGACTGCGATAGGCTGATGATGATGTAGAACAGTAATGGCAGGGGAGCCCTGTGTATGTGTGCGTCTAATTTCGCTCGTCAGGCAAAAAATGAGTGTTTATTTAAATATTTAGCTTTTCTAACACATTTTTGTTGCTATTTTATATTCTATATAAGATTCTCATCGCAATTATATCATTTTATCAATAAAAACATAAGAATAAATGCGTAAAAACCTTCAAATGAGTAAGCCCTTTTCAATAGGTAATAGACTCGGTAACTTTTTGAGTAACACTATTCAAAATTACGCATGATTTATGCCTCAATTCGTATTGATAGTGGTTCCTAAAATAAGTATAATAAGTAAAATATAATAACAAACTACCTTCAAAACCACCTTATCGGCAAAAAATCAGTTTTAAGAGGCACTTGACAGATCGCGTTGCGTCATCGTCAACTTTGAAATTGGAACTCGTTTTTTTTACGGCTCTTGAAGCGCACTTGACAAACGAATGTTTTAAAATGTTGTTCGTATAAAGCAAATGCATAACAAACCTTTCTAGACTTCATTATAATAACTTTAATACCCAAAATTAATTAAAATGCAAGTTAACTGCGGTTATCGCGGATCCGCAATGCCGCACCGACGGGACAATCGCGGATCCGCAATGCCGCACCCCAGAGGTTAATCTTTCGAATGCGGAAACGGGTACTTCCGGTTCCATGCACCGTGCGGCGAAAGTGCAAAATTTTGCAACACGGTGCATGGTGTACGAAAATGATCAAATATTTTCAAAAACAATGCTCGGTGGTTATAAAAGTGATTATTTTTCAAAAGATGGATAACAAGCGTACATGGTTATGCCATATTTTATTACTAAACTAATGTTATCGCTTTATTATTTACTCACAATTGAGCCAAGTATTAATTTACGCACCTATTGTGTTAATAAACATGATTTTAATATTTTATGTGGTTTATTATTCATTTTACTTATTATCCTCATAAAGTTCGATAACTAAGCTATCTACTGATATAAAAAACACTATAACTGCAGTAAAAATTCATTGAGAAACATATTTGTAAAAATCACATTTCGCTGTCGAGATATTCGCCATTTTGTCACTTTACAATCAAACTATTATTTGCGCCAAAAAACAAATTACGTAGTATTTATATGAAGAAATAGTGTTTTTTAGTTAAATAATTTATTTTTTTAGTTAACTAGTGCAAAAAACAGGAACAATACATAAAAAAAACAACCTATTTATCAAGTTATTTAAAAAAAGGACTCGTTTGCTAGACCAGTTTTCATTTATTATTTTTAAGTTCTGAGAATTCTCTAAACTCTATGGAAATGACTGAATGCTAAAGAGAACAACTGAGCGTTCCATTATGTGACACACAAAGTCTATGGTCAATACAAAATAATTTAGTAAAACATAAACAAAGATCAGTTTACGTCTTGTTCATTGTCCGTCACTACTGTGTATGTGTGGGTGTTAATAGTTCCGGGACTTCCCGCTAGGCTGCGTGCAAACACGAATCAACGGCGATATACAATTTTAAGTGGCGTGCTATTGGAGAGGCCTATGTCCAGCAGTGGACTGCGATAGGCTGATCATGATGTAGAACAGTAATGGCGTGGGAGCCCTGTGTATGTGTGCGTCTAATTTCGCTCGTCAGGCAAAAAATGAGTGTTTATTTAAATATTTAGCTTTTCTAACACATTTTTGTTGCTATTTTATATTCTATATAAGATTCTTATCGCAATTATATCATTTTATCAATAAAAACAAGAATAAATGCGTAAAAACCTTCAAATGAGTAAGCCCTTTTCAATAGGTAATAGACTCGGTAACTTTTTGAGTAACACTATTCAAAATTACGCATGATTTATGCCTCAATTCGTATTGATAGTGGTTCCTAAAATAAGTATAATAAGTAAAATATAATAACAAACTACCTTCAAAACCACCTTATCGGCAAAAAATCAGTTTTAAGAGGCACTTGACAGATCGCGTTGCGTCATCGTCAACTTTGAAATTGGAACTCGTTTTTTTTACGGCTCTTGAAGCGCACTTGACAAACGAATGTTTTAAAATGTTGTTCGTATAAAGCAAATGCATAACAAACCTTTCTAGACTTCATTATAATAACTTTAATACCCAAAATTAATTAAAATGCAAGTTAACTGCGGTTATCGCGGATCCGCGATGCCGCACCGACGGGACAATCGCGGATCCGCAATGCCGCACCCCAGAGGTTAATACAGGTATAAAATGCCTCATATTAAGCCTGATGATACTGTTACGTTACAGTTTAATTAATTTTATGGGAATGTGGGAGGTAGGTGGAAGGAGAATTACAAATGGAACTAACGTGATGACACGTGATAATGAAACTCGTTTTCAGCTTAGAAAGGAAGTGAACATTAAACCATTGTATGTAAAGCAATTCTTTCGTTTCTACCTGGTCAGTGAGTTTACCTGAACCCAAGACCCCCTGGTTTTAGGGAATCGGGTTCAAAAGGCGGCTTGGTAATGAACTCCTTCGTAAAGAGAGGTAGGTACATATGCAGTAGTGAATGTAAAAATTGTTCATAATGATATGATTTAATTGTGGTAAGTAGAAATTAACAAAATATGGTCACATAAACTACAATGTTAAGAATTCAGGCTCCAACCATAAATTATTCGCACATCTGTTTATTTTAAACATATTGTGCGACTAAAATCATTTCATCTAAATAAGTTTTCAATGTTCATATTTTTTATTACTTTAATATTGGTAATATAATCATTATCATAGGGTGCTTCAAAATGAAGTTTGGAGGTCAGCAGGCTGTATCCCTTTCTATACTGATATCTAATATATTAAAAAAGAAATTGACCTTTTTTGAACACATACAAAGGGGCACTCCACATGAATTCCTGAGACTTCTTATAGAGGGAAAAAATACCTGGCAAAAAGACACCAGGTCGACCAAGAAGGAAGTGGATAGATGACATCAGCGCCTGGACTGGTAATATTATTATTTATAGTGTAATAATTTCATAACATATTGTTGCGCCATAACCAGATGAATCTCGTGTCCACTAGAATAATCGAGAACTGTCGAGGACAACGCCATCTAGTGTCGGAAAGCGCGCAACTGTGTGCATTATGACGATTACTCGACGCTAGATGGCGCTACAAACAGCTCTAGAGTAATCTATTTAGCCTAGAAACATCGATCGAATGTTTTCGTAGTTTCGAGTAATTTCCACGGCCATATAAAAGCGGAACGTGTTGGCCGTAGGGACAGTATTGTTTCACGATACAGCGGATAAACATCGAAGAGATCTTCTAGTGCGACTAACCAGTGATTTAGTGATTTCTTATTGTAAAAAGTGTTCTTAATAAATATTGTGTTATTTTTGGTAATTAATCGAGTACTTTAATTTATTTAATACCCAGCTCGTAACAATATGGTAAAACTATCCAGGATCCACCAGGAGCACTGCTTGCTGCACTGCTCTAGCAGTGGAGTACTTAAGGCAGTTAATAATAGCTTTAAATAGTACGCTTAAAATGTGATGAGGATTGATTACAAAATATGGAAATAATAGTGTAAATTGAAGAGAAGTATTATTACGAAACAACATTTTCATTATAATACTAAACGCACAGCACATTATCACTTATTTTGAGAGTGCATGTTCCCAGATTGCACAGATTGCATAAGCACATCACTAACTTAATAACGCAATCTTCACACGATAGACAATGGTGCTAATCGTAAACTCACTAAACTAAAAATCACTAAAAGTTAGCTTTGTCCTGATCAGACGACGTTCTGGACGTCGAAGCTTCACTAAAATGGCTTAACTGCCTCGGTGACGCAGTGGCAGCGTATGCAACTGCTGTGCTTGACGTATCAAGTTCGATCCCGAGTCGGACCAAATGTTTGTATGATGTGCAAATATTTGTTTCGGAGTTTAGTGTGTATATCTTATTTTTTTATTAATATTAGATATACACACTAAAAATAGACGTCATCTAAAAACGTTCGTAGCCCAGTTGCACTCGGTTATTAGAAACAATCACCGTAACGACGCCGGCGCGGTCAGAACCTAGATGGGTGACCGCTGGTGGCATGTTACCATGAGCGTCTCCGTGATTCGGAGATCACGTTAAGCAGTCGGTCCCGGATGTTATCGTAGGATAACAGTCGTGACGCTTAGTTGGACGCCTTTGGGCGGCATAAAACCATCCAACGGCAAGATTACGTAGCCACAACGTTGTCTTGCAAGTCCTTAACCCGCACTTGGCCAGCGTGAGGACGTATAGTCTTAACCCTCTCCTGAGAGGAGACCCGAGTCCAGCAGTGGGACATTATGGGTTGTTGACTAATAGCATTTTGGAAATCGCTTTACTAAAATATGAAAAATTTTGAGAAACTTTAGTTTAGGTGACGCAACAGCAGAATTAGCACCAATATGAATATAATATTATAATAACGCCGCATGCAAAAAGGTATTAATACGCATCATCATTCATATTAGCCATAATGGCAGAATACATTATCACCAAATCGCTAAGTTGTTCGTTTATTAAAACTAATTTTATACTCGCAGGCTAGTGAAAAATTAACGTTCGGCTATGCACCTCAAAAATATTTCAGTAAAGAAAGAAATTGGTCATATTAATAAAAAATGTTTACTAGACGCAGGAGTATTGTACTATCGACAAATTTGAATCATGACCCAATATAAGCTTACTTTCTTACATACATTCAAATACGATAAGGTTGATATTCGCGTAAATATGTACAACTTATTTATCTATAATTTAATTACACAGAGAATGGTTGTATAGTATTTAAAACGGCCTAAGAGCAACATTTACTTCTAAGGAGTAAAATCTTTGTTGTTTTGACGGATTCAAACGATTTATAGGTAAAGTGGGTCATGATTCAAGTAATATAACATCACACACGCATTCATTTGATACTGGGTTACGCAGAGCCTATAGTTACCAACCAGGTTGCTGATAAATATACTTATATATGTTTAAATACATACATAAATAAATTATACACAGGCAGAATAAATTACTGTGCTCAAACCACTACCTATTACTCAGTAATTAGGACTACTATTTGGCAGGCGCTTCGACTGCATCACATATATTTGCCACCCATCTTCTTATAGTATATCGTTAGGAAGATTTCTTTATAATATATATATATATATACCCCTTATGGACTGTCCTTTATAGCTAGTACCTTTAGGTGTTTGGTGCATTTATCAACAATATATCAATACTAGCCGACCTACGCAACTTCCTTTGCGTCTCTTTTCATTCATGCTCGGTACATAATGGTCTAAGCATGATGTTAACTA
Organism: Spilarctia lutea; assembly: GCA_916048165.1. Classification (NCBI taxonomy): domain Eukaryota; kingdom Metazoa; phylum Arthropoda; class Insecta; order Lepidoptera; family Erebidae; genus Spilarctia; species Spilarctia lutea. The sequence goes on along the minus strand of OU696470.1, from coordinate 23,563,515 downwards.
TCCAATCTTAAGCAACAAAACACACATTAAAAAAAACATGAAAATCGGTTGGTTTTAGAGTTTCTTGTAAGCAATAACATGACACAAGAATTATACATGTAATAAATATAAATACCATACCATCCGTTTGTGTTCAACATCATTGCATAAGCAGACGGCGATGATTCGCTCTTGATACGTTCCTGAAAAGATATTATTACACAATTTGATTATATACATCGCTATTAGGAATGCTATGTCGATACTCTTATAGGAAAACTTGATAAACACAACCACACAGACACAATACAAAGACACCGTGTTAGGATTTCATTTTTATTTTTTAAAAAGACAACTCCTTGATTAGGGATAATACATATCCTGTGTCTCCGGTACTTAACTAACATACATGATTTTGAAATAAGGAACACCCAAACTCAGACCAACACTTTGTAGATCAGGCAAGGTATTGCCTAATGTAGGGATTGAACCCATAACACTAATTCCAATTAATAAATAAATATTTCGGACACTAGATCTAGATCTAGTCCCAAGCTAAGCAGAGCCTGTGTTGTGGGATATTAGACAACTGATATAAATACATTTTACTTTTCTGTAAATACATACTTATTATACATAGAAAACACCCAAACTCCGAAACAAATATTTGCAGATCATACAGACATATGGTCCGACCCGGGAAACGAACCCGAGACCACAAGCACAGCAGTTGCATACGCTACCACAACGCCATTGGCGCGAGTTAACCGCTTCCTATACGCCATGCCATTTGGGCAGTCATGTATCAAAATATTTTACACTTGACATGTTGCTGGCTGTCTATCTATAAATATACACTCATTTGCAAAAAAAACGGGCGGTTTCGATTTTCTTCCTGGCTGAAAAAATAAAATACCAAAAAGGTTTTAATCATTTGAACATGTTACTGGCCAGTTATAAAAGTGCCATAATGTTTATAAGAGTACATTTAAAAGTATTGTTATTGCTGTTTAGCAATATCGAAAATGGTAGATAAAGTGATAAAAGCGAGCAAAATTATTGCGCTGCTTGAAGAAGGTTGCAGCCAATGCTTCGTGGCCCAGAGGCTAAATGTGAGTCGGTCGACTGTTCAAAGGACCTGGCAGCGCTATCAAGAGACCGGTTCCGTCAAGAGAAGGCTCGACTGCACGGTTGGCCTAGTGGTTTAAGCGTTCACTACAACACTTGCTATGCGCCAAGTGCCGGGGGTTCAAATCCCACGTGGGACATCACTTTGTGTGATCCACAAAATGTTGTCCTGAGTCTGGGAGTTCTTTGTGTCCGTTACATGTATGTTTGTAAAGTCCCCCGCGACACAGGATGTATATTCCTAATGCAGGAGTTGTCTTTTAAAAAAAAAAAAAAGAAGAAGAAAAAAGAAGGCCTGGTTCTGGCAGAAAGACATGTACCGAACCACGGGATGATCGTTTTCTAGTTAGTCAAGCGTTGAGAAATCGCAAATCTTCTTATGTGGACCTCAAGAACAGCCTCGAAGAAGTAAGAAATGTGCAAATTAGTCTATGGACGGTCAGGAAGAGGCTTCTCGCTGCTAATATACACAGTCATCGCCCGGCACGCGGCCCTAAATTACTCCGTGGACATCGAGTTGCCAGGCTTAGCTTCGCTCGAAATTGTGTGTCATGGACTCATGAAGACTGGGATAGGATATTGTTCTCCGATGAAGACAAGATATCTCTGCATGGTGAAGACCGACGTCGGCGAGTGCTACGTAGACGAGGAGAACGCTTTGCAGAGGCATGTTTTGAAGAAATCACACCTTATGGAGGAGGCTCTGTTATGTTTTGGGCAGGAATAAATTCCATAGATCGTACGGAGTTAGTCTTCATCAAAAACGGTACACTGACTGGACACCGATACATAACGGAAGTTCTAATTCCTTATGCACAACCCGCTTTAACCGCTCTTGGCGAAAACTCATTTTTTATGAACGACAACGCTCGCGCCCACCGGTCTGGCGATGTGGAAGCGTATATGCTAGAAGTCGGAATTCGTCGTTTGGACTGGCCAGCTAGAAGTCCGGACCTCAATCCCATAGAGCATGTCTGGGACGTTCTGAAGTGACGAGTGAGATCAGTGCAGCCGGCTCCGCAGACCATCAGAGAGCTAAAGAATGTGATTACCGCGGAGTAGGAACGTATTCCCCAAGAAACCATAAAAGATATACTCGCTAGCATGCCCAGACGAATGCAAGCCGTGATTTCAGCAAGAGGGGGTTACACTCAATACTAAACTTTTATCTGCTTTTAATGTATTCAAGAAAAACAAAGAAATTAACGCGTTTCATTTTTATTTAGCGAGCAGGTACAATAATAGTGTTTTGAGCTTATTATTATTTCTCAATAATTTAATCAAAATGTTATGATAAAACTGATGATACCTATTCCTTCCTAATTAATTTATGAAATTCTGAGGATAACAATACCTAAAATTGACAAACAAACTAATGGTAACTATAAAATAGTTCTTTGGTTAAGTGCCCGTTTTTTTTGAAAAAGAGTGTATGTATATATAGACATAGTGTTTGTGTGTGTTATGTCTATTCATCTGGTGAGTGTCGTAAAAGTTGACAGAGGAAACAAATTACAGTAATTCTATCACAATCTGTACAGCCAGCATGTTATGGTAAGCCAATATCATATTTTCTGAAAAGATGCTAATATTCCACAGTGTACTTTTAAAGACTGGTGATTGATGATGTATGGAAAATCAAAATGATAATATTTTCTGTTTATATGCAACTATCGCTTACCCTTTGATTATCACAGAAATATATGAGTAGCTATAAATCATTATTTAGATACAAAAGTATCTAATATATAGCAAAAGCTATACATGCAGAATTATACAATGTGTGTATAAAATATCACGTTGATTGTGTGGGTAGTTTAGATGTGAAAGAAAAGTAAGAATTACCTGTACTGCACCAGTTAGTCCATCCATGAGCAGTGAGAGGCAAAGCAATAGTTCTCCAATTCCAACACCCTGAGAATCTTCTACTTTCTTGTTACCTTGATCTTTGTACATGAACATGACTACTCCAATAACGATCAGTAGCACAAATAGATATTTCTTTAATGGATAAGACTTGTGGCCGATCAGCACACCAAGTATCATTACTGGAATAGGTTTTGCTGCTTTGCCGACCACCTGAAATTTTAAAAATATATGTTTTTAGATTCTGCAATAGACACAACAACAGATGGTTACAAAAGTACCTTGACGACCGAGCTTTGCTTAGTATTTTTTCAGGTAAATTTTCCAACAATTAATTCTAATTAGATTAATTAGTCGCCTCCAAAACCCCCTACATACTAAATTTCATGAAAATTATTGGAGCCGTTTCCAAGATTCAGATTAAATATATTATATACTAGCGACCCGCCCCGGCTTCGCACGGGTGCAATGCTGATACTAAATACACGTTGTATATAAAACATAGCTGACCCACGCAACCTCGTTTGCGTCTTATATAGCCCGTAGCATGAAAATTTTCGCAAAATAAGTACCTTTTCTGGTTGATTTTTACACCTTGTGTCCGAAAAACCCAAATATCTTACGGAACCCTATTTTTTTCCGAAATAAAATATAGCCTATGTTACTCGTGGATAATGTAGCTTACGAATAGTGAAAGAATTTTTAAAAGCGGTCCAGTAGTTTGAGCCTATTCATTACAAACATACAAAAATTGGTACAAATCTTTCCTCTTTATAATCTATTATATAAAATTCTCGTGTCGTGTTGGTGCGTAATCGAACTCCTCCGAAACGGCTCGACCGATTTTGATGAAATTTTTTGTGATTATCCGGTATCTATGAGAATCGGTTCTTATCTATTTTTCATCCCCCTAAATGTTAGTGGTAGTCCACCCCTAAATTTTTTTGTTTTATTTTTTTGACGAAGTTTTTAATTTGTATTTTTTTATGATGCAGCATTAGAAAATACATACAACCCTAGATTTTCAACCCTCTACGATCAACCCCTATTTTTTTATATTCCCTTTTATGGCAAAGCAACGTTTGCCGGGACAGCTAGTCTATTATATAAAATTCTCGTGTCGTGTTGGTGCGTAATCGAACTCCTCCGAAACGGCTCGACCGATTTTGATGAAATTTTTTGTGATTATCCGGTATCTATGAGAATCGGTTCTTATCTATTTTTCATCCCCCTAAATGTTAGGGGTAGTCCACCCCTAAATTTTTTTGTTTTATTTTTTTGACGAAGTTTTTAATTTCTATTTTTTTATGATGCAGCATTAGAAAATACATACAACCCTAGATTTTCAACCCTCTACGATCAACCCCTATTTTTTTATATTCCCTTTTATGGCAAAGCAACGTTTGCCGGGACAGCTAGTCTTCTATTATATAAAATTCTCGTGTCGTGTTGGTGCGTAATCGAACTCCTCCGAAACGGCTCGACCGATTTTGATGAAATTTTTTGTGATTATCCGGTATCTATGAGAATCGGTTCTTATCTATTTTTCATCCCCCTAAATGTTAGGGGTAGTCCACCCCTAAATTTTTTTTTTTATTTTTTTGACAAAATTTTTATTTTCTATTTTTTTATGATGCAGCATTAGAAAATACATACAACCCTAGATTTTCAACCCTCTACGATCAACCCCTATTTTTATATATTCCCTTTTATGGCAAAGCAACGTTTGCCCGGACAGCTAGTATTAGTATAGACAAGGAATGCTCGTCTACAGGTATAAATAGGAAACTAGAACTAGTAATTACAAATATACATTTATAATTCTTACTTAGTTGATGCTAAAAGAACCTAATTCTTAGGAAAGGATTATTTTTAAGGAAGAACTTAACAAAAAATCCTATACCAATCTATCTTGCCAGTTAGGTACAGCAGGTCTGTACCTGCTTTAAAAAAAAAAGCCCTATAATCAAAAATATTCAAATGTTTTATGAATATTTTTGGATAATTACCTGTGTAGGGTAGTTGATCCACTGAAGGGCCATATATGAGCACACCATAGCAAGCAAGTATGTCATCGCAGATGTAAAGTAATATATTTTCCTGGTGGTATCTACTTCTTTCTTCATTGACAACTGAAATTTTATTATAAACAATTATTATATTAAGAGCTTGACTTGGTTGAGAGTGACTTGACTTGGTTGTAACTTGTAAAAGTCTTAGGTCTCGTATACACATGCTTGCCTGTATGGTTATTCATAATTTGAATAACGCTCTGTGGCCCATACCAGTAAATTTGTGTCTTTATTTTCTTTAATCTCGCCATAACAATGAAGTTTTAACAGTAAATAGGTCAAGTATCTGTACTTCAGAGGAGATTGAAATCACTATAAGAAACTACCAGGTGAGATGAACTAAATTTTGTATATATATTTTTTTTTAATTATTTAAGTTAATTTCAAGCCAGCCCAACAAAATCGGTCCATATAACGGTCACGTTAAGAAGAGGGGATTGTCCATCAGTGACATTGGACGGTGCTGTCTTGCCAACAGACACGACAGTCAAATACCTAGGCATGCACTTGGATAGGAGACTCACTTGGCGGGCCCATATAAAAGCTAAAAAAGAACAGGCGAACAAAAAATTTGGAGACATATACTGGCTGCTAGGCAGACAGTCTACGCTAAGCTTAGAAAATAAGGTCCTAGTTTACAAGTGCATCCTGAGGCCGATTTGGACGTATGGTATACAGCTCTGGGGATCAGCGAGTCACTCAAATGTTGAAATTCTCCAACGATTTCAAAACAAGAAAAGTGTTGAAGATTTTGATAAATGCGCCATGGTTCACCCGAAATACGGAAGTGCATGAGTATCTGGAGATCTCGACAGTCAAGGAGGATATAAAGAGTTCCTCTGTGTCCTATAAACAACGCCTTGAGCGACATAGCAACCAACTGGCCACACAACTCATAAACACAAACAACTGCGTATTTCGGCTGAAAAGAACGCGATTGGCATCAGTATAGTCCTGTAACAGGGAAAAATAAAAAATAAAGAGTTGACACATCACTTGATGTGCACTCTCCAAAAGTCTTATGAGCACATCAAATCTGATTAAAGCCGATGGGCTGACTGTAGATATAAAAAAAAAAGAAAAAAAAAAATTAAGTTAATTATCTTGCCGCAATGGCCAATGAGGTTTCTCTTTCGTAATATCAGATTTTATAGTTTTTTAAATATAATCACCGGAATATCATTTGTGTGTTATCATTATGATGAACTCACATGAAAGTGACTGAACATTGTATCTGGATTTGAGTCTTTAATACAATAAGAAGGTAGAATGGAACACAATTTTATTTTAGGATTGACCTTCTAGTTCAAAACAATAGGCCCTTCTATATAAATGGAAAGAATAAGCTGGCAAAATGGAGATATTCAATATACTTCTGATCTTTCACTTTTCAGTACACATTTCTCCAAGCGGTGACAGATTAAGAATACAGCCACTATCCCTATTCATCCTGTGATGTTGTAAGATTCAGCTAAGGGAGTGAACGATGCAGGACAATGGCATTGCAAAGAAAAGGAAAACTTGACACTAACTCTATATCAATTCATCTGGCTAGTGAATGAATTAATAACCGTTTATATTGACTGCCTCAGTGGCGCGAGTGGTAGCGTAAGCGACTGCTGTGCTTGAGGTCTCGGGTTCGATTCCCGGGTCGGTCCAAATGTTTGTATGATCTGCAAATATTTGTTTCGAAGTTTGGGTGTTTTCTATGTATAATATGTATGTATTTACAAAAAAAAAGTATATATGTATTTATATCAGTTGTCTAGTACCCATAACACAAGCTCTGCTTAGCTTGGGTCTAGATGGCGTTGTGTGTTAAATTGTCCAAAATATTTATTATTATTTTATTATTATTATATAATACTTACACATGCTAATGATGTTCATCAATACAAATTATTAGACTTATTTCTTTAACTAGGCTATTCAGTAACAGCAACATAAGACTGAATGATAATAATACTAAATGAATGCTGGTTAACTAACTCATTTCAGTTTGAGAAGATTAAATTTCTTGTGGCTGAATACACCAGGCATGTATATGGTAACAACAATAACATAGTAACATAGATTGCTATCAGAATCGTAACCCAAATTAATTATACTTCATAGACCATAATAAACCATATTACTTGCAAAACCAGAGAATAACTATAATAATATGATGAAGTAGTTATTAACTATCTTATTAACATCAGACATATGGATAAGTTTAGACAAATGTAATAGCTACTATTTCTATGGAACTGAGGAGACATGAATTGAAGTAGTGTAAACTAAAAATTTTATAATCAAAGAAAAGCACTTACCATCAAAACTTGAACGAATATATAGTTAAAAATACATTGCATTAAAACTAGGGACAGTGTACAAGTGAATTTATCATTTTCTCCATATTTTCCTCTCGTTATCTTCTCTTGAAGAATCCCAAATACAAAGTAGCAAAAGAATATTGCAAGAGCATATGTTATAAATCTAAATTCAGTTGTGGTTTTCGTCATCTTGGTTTTTTAGTGCCACGAAAAACTGCAAAGGAAACAAAACATTATTTTGATTAAAACACTTTTATTACCAAGGAAAACTTAAAACACTGTACTGCTACATCTCATACGTGTAACTTTTTAAAAACAAATAACTGACTTACATTCATAAAACCATATATTGTATCGGTTGAGTATAACCACTAATATTCACTAGATACGTGCCTCGAGCGCAAACTGTAAAATCTTACTCAAGTACATTGAGAAATATTTTCAAATATTGTTCACTACGTCTCAAGGACTACACAATCTAATACATATGTTTGTCTCTTTCACTCTACAGCTACCAAAGCGAGATAATGCTCTATAGTGTAATTCGTCCACGTGTTCTCTGACATGGCTATTTAATTATTTTTTATTTGGTAACATTGGAAACTCACGAACGCACCTTTAGGTTTGTTTTATTTTTCTTTTTTGTATTCTTCATAATATGCACATACTGTTTCTGAACATTATTGGAATTTAATCTAAGTAAAATTTGAGTTTGCGTGACTAATAAATTTATATGAGTAATTTAGAGAGATTTTGCAGATCTCCTCATTCTTGATTCTCATTCCTGAACTCCGAGCATTAATCTGTCCATTGCTGTTTGTGCTTTTTGCATCATACCATCCGTGGGGAAGAACACTCAAAGGTATGTGGGACTTCCGACGAATCGATCTACCTATTAAAGCCCGCGGTGGCCTGCCTCGGCAGTCGGGAGGAGCTCCAGGAACGATTCGACGTCTTGTGAGAAACATCCAGGGGACTCTCACCAGTTTTCACAATGATCCTTAAACGATGCTTAGGGAGTTAGCGTTCTCTATCGCGTCCCATTTGTCACCTTCTGCCGCATTCTTCTGGTGCATAACGTCTTCACAGAAAGAGACCGTGGTTTCCCATCCCTTACTACTCGCCAGCATTGCCGCGATCAGTGCTGGTGTTGACAGTTTTCATCTGATCTGTCCGACCAGGACTTAGCGCACGAACTCCCATGCAGTGCAGTCCCCCGTCGTGTGCTGGGCGGGACCGAACGGGTCTCCACCCAGCACACGCTATTATACAGAATATCGAATTATACAGCTCTATTGCTGCAGCGAAAAGACAACATGAAGAGGATCAAGCCTGTACATCGAAAATAAGTCCTCTTCGTAAGTGAATCAGATTTTTGTTTTAAAATTATTTCTTCTTTTGCGGTGGTGAAGCAAATGAAGAATATAAAAAAAAAATCGGCGTAATATTTGTAAGGTTAAAACACTTTCTATCGTCTTGATTGCTGTTTCTTTTTTGAAACCGCCAAGTGGGACAAAGTTTGTCGTCCCCGGCATAAAGCATTAAACAAGTAGTGTTATAAAAAAAATCCGTCTCTTGGTATGTGCTAATCTTTTAACGAAACTACGATGATGTACGAGACATCAAAAGTTCTTCATAGTCGGACATCACATAATGGACATCTTTCAAATTATTACTCCGACAACTTCAGTTTTATAATAAGATCAACAAACACGAACAACTCATATTCAAATTTAAGTTTTTGAAGTTAGAAACTTCTTTAGCGGCGCTGTGTACTTTTGTTGGAATGGGTAAAAATGTATAAACTCGCGTCAGGTCACGTGACAATAAACTCGCGTCAGGGTCACGTGACCATAAACTCGCGTCAGGGTCACGTGTGCTTATCGAAAATTTGTAGGACGGATGTTTATTGTTAACAGCGCCATCTACCGATATAATTTGTTAGCATTCGTTTTTCTAGAAAGTGGTCCTTTCTTAATATGATTTTATGTACTTAAAGTTAATATTTCAGTATCTTAAAGTGATTTACAATAAATTAAAATAACGATTTTCTACTTACACAAAACCTTTTGTAAATCAAAAAGATTGTTTACTATTTTTTTGAAAACAGCGACATCTATTGGAGTATCAAAGCTTTACTTCCATTTACTACTTACAATCATAATAATTATGTAATATAAATTGTCATGTTTGTGTACGATAGTGCAATAAATACAATAAATTAAAATAACGATTTTCTACTTATACAAAACCTTTTGTAAATCAAAAAGATTGTTTACAATTTTTTTGAAAACAGCGACATCTATTGGCGTATCAAAGCTTTACTTCCATTAACTACTTACAATCATAATAATTATTTAATATAAATTGTCATGTTTGTGTACGAGAGCGCAATAAATACAATAAATTAAAATAACGATTTTCTACTTATATAAAACCTTTTGTAAATTAAAAAGATTGTTTACAATTTTTTTGAAAACAGCGACATCTATTGGCGTATCAAAGCTTTACTTCCATTAACTACTTACAATCATAATAATTATTTAATATAAATTGTAATGTTTGTGTACGAGAGCGCAATAAATGAATATTGTATTCCACCACATAAATAATAGTACTTTTATACTGATAATGAAAGCAATTCGTACAAAATTATTCTCTAACCATTCCAAAATATCAAAAATGCACAACGTTAATATTCTATTTTATTTTTATAGGGCATTTTATTTAAAGAGCAAAGAGTTTTATTTCATGTAAGCTTAAACAACTGTTTGTTTATAGTTTTTAGTTTTCACTTCTGTCAGCAGTCTTCATGACTGCTTTGTTTTTTTTCCAAGACGTTGGTTGCAGTGCACATTAAATCATTAAAGCCAGTAATGTGAAAAGCATACTTTTTGTTTAATATACTCCACCTTACCTCCAGTGCTGAATGAATATGCTATTTATTTAATATTTTGCTTTTTCTTAAATAGTCCGGTCATTTTAGACATAAAAATAGTGATCAAATAAAGAAAATTCCGACAGAGCCAAATCTTCGTAGAGACCTTAGGTTTATCACAAGGAATAAAGTGTCAAAAGTCCCCATCAGTCGCATGTGAGCTTAGGGACTTATTCGGGGCCCAAGGTCAAAATTTAAGGTTTTTTGGATTTTTCTCGAAAACGGTAATTTTATCGAAAAAGTACTTTAGAGCAAAGTTTGATTTTTTTCTCTAAGACCCACTATTTCCCAGATATTGCGCTTGTAAGAATCATGTTCTACATAGTATGCACACATATGCCACGTATATACATATTTAGGTACTCAAGCAAGCAAAAATGCCTACTCGTGTCTCTTTTATGTATACATTATACTATTCTAAGAAAATTTACTAAAAACAATAGAAAGAAAAACAGCAATAGAACAATTTAATGCAAGAAATACAACTATTGTAGTGGGTGAAGATGTTGATTTATTAGTACTACTCACTGCAAGGACTCCATCTGATAAAATTATTTACTTTTTAAAACCTGGGAAGGCGCAGCAATGGACAGAAATATATTCTTCTAAAAGTTTATCAGCTTATCCAAAATGCCAAAACTTTATTTTATTTTTACATGCGATAACCGGATGCGATACTACGTCAGCAATTTTAGAAGGGGCAAAAATTCAGTATTAAAATTATTTGAAAAAAATGATTTGATTGACTGCGCAAAAGTATTTACAGAAATTAATTCTTCACCTCAAATACTAATTACTAAAGGAATTCGGTTTCTTCTTGCGGTTTATGGAGCTCCAAAAAAAATTGATTGCATAGATACGTACAGATATTTAACATTTGTAAAAAATACACGAAACAAAAAGCAAGTACAGCTATCTTGTCTTCCTCCATCGGCATCTGCTACTCAACATTTGTTACGGGTATACTATAAAGTTCAGACATGGCAAGGCAATGAACTGAACCCTGAAGACTGGGGTTGGAAATTGATAAATAATACTTTGGAACCGATTCGAACTTTACTGCCCCCTGCTCCAGAAAAACTTCTTAACACTATTTTTTGCAATTGCAAGAAAGGTTGTAGGGCCAAATGTGGCTGTAAAAAAGTAGGGTTGCAGTGTTCTCCAGCGTGTACCAATTGCCAAGGTGTCTCTTGCTCAAATGTTCAATTAAATACAAGAGAGGAAGATTCATGTGATTTTGATGAAGAGACAACTGATTCATCTTCATTTGAACAATTTCTAAGCGTTCATCAACAGGAAGGAGAAGAAGAAGAAAAAGAAGAAATTGAAGAAAACATTATTGTTGAAGTTGAATATGAAGAGTATGAGTCTGATTAAAGTAATAAAAAAAAGTTAGAACGACAGTTAAACTCAGTAACCCATATCAATAATCTTCATACTATTAAATAATTATTGTTCCTGAAAATAACGTCATAAAGGTTCGTGGAATAGGCCTACCGGGGATACCACGTTAAAAAAAACGCGCCGAGTACTCTACCTCACAGTTGGTGTGGAAATGTGTGCATATTATGTAGAACGTGATTCTTACAAGCGCAATATCTGGGAAATAGTGGGTATTAGAGAAAAAATCATAGGGACCATTTTTATAGAGAATTTTAAGATCTACAACTTTGCTCTAAAGTATTTTTTCGATAAAATTACCGTTTTCGAGAAAAATCCAAAAAACCTAAAATTTTGACCTTGGGCCCCGAATAAGTCCCTAAGCTCACATGGGACTGATGGGGACTTTTGACACTTTATTCCTTGTGGTAAACCTAAGGTCTCTACGAAGATTTGGCTCTGTCGGAGTTTTCTTTATTTCAATTGTCTAAAATGACCGTACTAAAAATATTTTAGAGACAACATTTTCTTACGTTGGTTCGTATCTAAGATAATAACCAAATATTTTTTAGAAAATTTAATTTATTATTATTCTGACATTGCTAGAAACATTAAATTAATATCTACATAAATCCTTAATTTAATTTTAATGTATGTAAGTTTGTTTGGTAAGCTTTCACGCGAAAACTTCTTAACCGATCATCATGAAACTTTGTACACAAATTCTAGGAAGTATAAGAAGTAACATAGGATACTTTTTAATAAATGCTAGTGAAGCTGCGGGCGAAAGCTAGTGAAGATTGTAGGTTTTCCAATGTGACTTCAGAGATTAAAACTTCGGTTCCATTGCTTAGCCATAGACAAAGATTAGTTTTAGTCTGTGCCGTGCAAGAGTTTGTTTTATTTATGACTGTTATATAGTTACGTTATTTCAAATTGCGTGCTTGGCTTGGCGCTTGCATTTCCAGTGTGAAACCTAATTTATTGTTTTTAATTCTTTTCTGGTGTGAGGTAAAATTATTTATTACCTTCATTTATTAATAAAATGTTTAATGAATTTTACTCATAACAAGTCGTTTGTGGATTACATGTGTTAACACGTAAATTTTTAAACCGGAAATATTTTTAATTATCTAGAGCTGTACTTGATATAACTATGATTGTTTTTATTTCAGAGGAAAGCTTCACTTGGGAAGGCTGTTGAGGAATCATCAGAAAGTACACAAAAGCAAACCTTCGCAGTTTGGCAGCGTTGCAGGCGGGGTTTGTCTTTACCATTAAATTACTAGTGATAAAAACTTAATTTCACCATGTCTGAAGCACCTGAGTCTTCTAATTTGAATAATGTAGGTATAGTATAGTCTGGTGTATTCATGTAGATCTACTTTGCATGTGTGTCTAATTTATGATTAATTAAGCTACTACTTTCATTATTGTGGGTACTCATTAAACTTTATGCACCTTTTTTTTAGGAACAGTGGATTTCTATCCAACTGAATCATGCATCTGACAATTTCATTAACTTTCTTAAATCGAGTTGCTTATTTTTAAGGCTCTGGCATTGCCTTTTTTCATACATCTATACGAATAATAAAATAAAAAAAGCTTCTATTTGTAAATTCAAATTGACAGCTTTTCATTTGCTTATGAAAGTATATATGGTACATACTTATATTACATAAAAACTTTGTTTTGGTTACTCTGAAACTGCTGAACCAATTTTGAGTGAAATCTTTCACTGGCAGATAACTGATGTTATAAAGAGTGAATTTGGCTAAGTCATCTAATAAAAAAAAAAATTATTTAAGCATTTATTCCTACATACTACCTGTATACAAAAAAAATAAAACAAAATTAATAGAAATGCAAATCCTGTATGATGCAGCTAGTAGTTCATAAAGATGCAGTATCAACTATTATTGACTGCCTCAGTGGCATAGTCGTAGCATGTGCGACTGCTATGCTTGAGGTCTTGGGTTCGATTCCTGGGTTGGACCAAATGTTTGTATGATCTGGACAAACATTTGTTTTGGAGTTTGGGTGATTTCTTTGTATAATATGTACAAAAGAAGTATATAAGTATTTATATCAGTTGTCTAGTACACATAACACTATGGATGTACTAATGTGGGTAGTTGAAAGGTTAACACAAAACTTAAAAGCTCCTATTAATATTTTTAAATAAAATACAATAAATATATATTTTAAGTCAATTTAATGAATATAATAAGTTCTGAACAATAAATACCTGCTTGTCTTGTGTTATCCATCCAATATAACTTAAATTTAGATAATTTCAAATAAAAAGTAATCAGTCACCATGAAAAGCATACAAGAGCTACAAGAATGCTTTGAGAAAAGGATGGCGAACTTTGAAGCGGAACTTATGAAGAAGACTTCCAACACTGCCAGTCTGACTGGTCTCGCTGAGGAGTTTACCGTGTTTAAAACTCTTATCCTTGAGATGTTAAAGTCCTTCCAAAGTCAGATGGAGGTAATTATGAACAAGGTGGACAGTATGGAGACACGCAGCCGCCGTAAAATACTCCTTCATGGTGTTGAAGAGAAGAAAGATGCGAACACATCCCACGTTGTGGCGAGGGTAGCAACAAGTAAGTTGGGTCTTGATTCCTTTATGCCTGAGGACATAAGCCGCTGTCACAGAATGGGTCGACTATCTACAGGTGACAAGTCAAGACCCATTCTTGTGGAATTCAAAACAGTAGTGGTGTGGGATGGGCTCTGGGCGTCCAAGACCAAACTAAGAGGCTCTGGTGTGACCCTCTCCGAGTTCCTGACCCGGTCGCGACACTCGGCTTTCATGGCAGCACGCCAAGAATTCGGCATCAATAAATGCTGGACCAGGGAGAGTTCTGTGTTTGTTTTGGGCCCTGATGGTTCTCGCCACCGTATAGCAAGTGTGGCGGATCTCAACCAAATAAAGACAATGGTTGCTGAGAAGCCCCCTGTAACCAGGAACCCAGCTTCTAAATCGAGAAGAGCGGCTGCCGGTTCCAAAAGATAAGTGTATGTGTGTGTGTGCTTGTTTACATGCGGTGTTTCATTGTGGCGTTGCACTGTCTGGGGGAATCTCGTGTCAACCATTTACCCTCTTCATTAATATCTATACAATAATAACGACATCATTGTCCTACATTTAAAATAACAATTTTTCTAGTATTACAAATTGACAGTAAATATTATTATGGAGGGTAGAGGTAAGGAGTATCATCTGTGTACATGAAAAGTGTCCGTTGAAATGCATTAAATTAGGGTGGCGCCACATTAGCATCAGAGTAAACTTCTTAAAATCAATACACACACTTTTTCATAAAATTGAATGATAAAAAATCAATAAACGTACTATTCACAGTTCAGAAAATAAAATATATTTACTACATTATTTTGTAATACGCAAGTAGTGACAATAATGTTAAATTTTTTAACTCGGCGTACTTCAATTTGTTCACAATTGCTACATTCATACCATACCCTGTGTCTACACAGCGCCATTCTGGAAGGTCTTTGAACTGTTATTTACAGCTTATGCTGGACACTTTTTTCAATTTTCTACCATATGAGATAACACTCCTTATCTCTACCCTCCATAATATTATAAACAAACGATGAAATGTCATCTTGGTTAACTGTCAGAATCGCGTTCCAGACCATTTAATTTTATTTCATACTTTGGAACGTAGTCTTTTTACATGGAGGTTCACCTGGATGGTTGTGACGTTCAACTTTGCTTAATAGCCTAAGTTCTCTTCTGTTATTTGTTTTATTTTTTCTCTTTCTTTTTGTTTTAATTAAGCTTTCTTTACTTAAATTTAGTTATAATTTCTGTTTTATACATGTCGAACACAGGACTGGCGGGTGGAATAAAATGTGTAGGTAAGTAATTTTGTTTTGGTTGCTATTTCAATAATTTTTTATTTTTTTTATTTTATAGCATTTATTTGTTTTTATTCTATTTATTTTTCTTATTTTTTTATTATTATTATTTTTATTTATTTGTATATATATTTATACACACACTTTGGTTTCTTTGCCGTTATTATTATATTTGGATCATAATGTCTGATCTAGATATTAGCGACGATGATAGTTTTTACTCTGCAAACAGCTTTGATGTTAGTTCTGCTAGCATCCCCTCTCTCCAAGAGAGTCTCCAGTACCAATTTTCTGATGCTCCGCGGAATTTTAATGTAGTCCATATTAATGCCCAGAGTATTCCTTCCTGCTCATTTCCCTGATATGCTGGCTACCTTTAATTCTAACAACATACACGCCATTTTAGTCTCAGAGACATGGCTTAAACCCTGCTTACCATCTAAATCATATGCTCTTCCGGGTTTCAATCTTGTAAGGAATGATCGCGCGATTGGTGGTGGGGGTGGTGTTGGTATATATCTACGACAACATATTCCCTTCACAATTGTAAGTATATCCTCACAGCCCCCACCGCCAGACGCTGGTGAGCATCTCTTCTTAGAATTGGACGTTAATCACGCAAAAGTTTTACTGGGCGTTTACTATTCGCCCTCATTACGCACCAACTACTTTTCCTCCATCGATAATTTACTTGAAAATTTAACTCCCTCTTATAGCCACACTATAATAATGGGCGATTTCAATACTTGCCTATTGAAAAATGACTATCGCTCTTCTTCACTGCGCACCTTAGTAAACTCTAATAACCTATCACTTTTACCACTTGATGCTACCCATCACTTTCCTAACTGCACTCCATCTCTTCTTGACCTTATTCTTGTCTCTTCTACTAATCATGTCATCATTAAATGATTGTGTTAATTTGTGTATATTATATTTAGTATATGTGTATGTTTATGTATATATTTTATGCGTATGAATGTTTGTATAAGTAGATTTATGTATATGTGCCCTATTATATTCAATAATAGTTTAAATATTTCTTAAAATCAATTGCACCGTCAACTGCTGCTGTCTCTCTCATACATTTTAATCCATCCTAAGGTTGCCTGGAAGAGATTGCTTTCGGCAATAAGGCCGCCCTTTGTGCATTACTTTATATCTATATGTCATCTTATAATATGTAAAAAGGTGTACAAATAAAAAGTTTTGTATCTATCTGTAACACACACTGCTTAGCTTGGGACTAGATGGCGTTGTGTGTTAGATGTCCAGAATATTTATTGTTATATCGTAAATCAGTCTGAAATATAAATGCCTTCTAATTACATTTGAATAATATCATCAAAACACTTGGAACTAAAGCAATCCGTGCTGACTTCTATCAAACCATCTCTTTTCTTGAATTCTTTGGCGCATCAGAGTGGACCTATCAAAGTATAGTAGTTATTGTTTGTTAGTTTTATCAGTTGACATGTTTTCTTTCTGTTAAGGTAACAACAGGATTTTATAGTTCAAAGGGGTATTTTAATAGGGGATGTAAAATAGAGCTACCCCTAATTGAACAAGTTCTGTTCTATGATATTCGTAAACTAGAATTCAGTGCGTTAATTATTGGGATAAGTTATGTATATGTATTCTGCTCTTCTAATAGAGAAGTCAGTTTTTTTTAAAGACTTCTCGCGCACTTGTAATGATTCATGAGCTTTTAGAAAGAAACGCAGGGAAGATTTTCCTTAAAGAAAATTTACTCCTATAAATTAGGAGTAAATTACACATATTGAAACATAGATAAGAAAAAACTTGTTTACAACTTTGTTTTGTTTTTTGTTACATGCGATTCAAATCTATAAAAGTAAATTAATTTGAAGTGGCTGATTCTAATTTCAAAATAGCTTTTCTCTAAAAGCATATGAAAAGACATACAGTAAAAAAATTGTCTCTGTTCTAATTTATGGAATGGCTTTACTGATTTTGACCCTGCAGTTGGAGTTGTAAAGGTACAATAACAAACGCGGGACCCAGCTAGTAAGCAATATAAAAAATTACTTCCTCTATTTCCTCGGCAGTGTTGTATACATAATGATTTAACATGTATAATTATTAACATTAATGCAAAGTATATTGTCATGAGTGCACCATTATAAATATAAAACATGGATTCGTACTTAATTAACAGACCAAATGTTCATTTCAGGTGAAAAAGAGATTTGAGCGTATTGATAATGTAAGAGACTTGTCAAGAGGTGAGAGCCCAGCTCCACCTTCCAAGGTCCAGTCCAAAGAAGAACACAGAAGGCAGCAATTAGAAAAATGGAAAGAGCAAAAAGAGAAGCAAAAGAAAGAAGCGGCTGCAAAAAAGAAGAAACCGTTTATTGCAGGAGTAACCTACGCTCCATTGAAGTTCATACCTCCACCGCCTATTCAAAAACCAATATCCAGCACATCAGGCAGAGTGACACGATCTCAAAGTGCTAGAAACGATACCAAATCTAGAGAAACTAAAGCTACAAAAAAGAGTCAGACTGCATCAAAGTCTTTTGCTCCAAAAAATGCTTCTTTCCGACCTCCAGAGATAAAAAATGTGACAACCTTAACAAAGTTAGCTCCAGTAAAAACTAGGAAAGATAAAAACCAGAATATTACATTTGGTCCAGTTTTGCCAAACGTACAAACAGACAATAAACAAAGTCGAACTAGGGCTTTAAGACATGTAGCTGTAGAAACTGTAACTGCATTAAAGCAGCCTGAAAGAAAAACCAAAGCAAAACCAACCAAACCAAGTCCGAAAAAGACAAAATTAGGAAAGGCTACTCTACAAAGCAGTACGTCAAGTGAAAAAGAAAAAAGTGATAACATTTCTCCGATTCTGAGTAGTCGAGGCTTAAGAAAGTCACGGGCAGTCCCGAAGTCACCTATCATTACCAATAAAACACCTAGGACGTCCATGCAAATAGAACCTCAACCATTTACTCCTAAAAATCCAGTACCTAAAGGTGAGTCAAGTTCGGAAGAGAGATTACGGTCTCCAAAATTAATTGATAATGCCACCATGACTCCAGAACAAATAGCAGAAGAGGCAAAGAAAATAAGCCCTTGTGTTACTGTATCCAGAGGAGAAGATAATGCTAGAAAAGAAGTGAAAAAGAAACTTCATGAAGATAATATTTTTTTATTCATACCTCCACCGCCTATTCAAAAACCAATATCCAGCACATCAGGCAGAGTGACACGATCTCAAAGTGCTAGAAACGATACCAAATCTAGAGAAACTAAAGCTACAAACAAGAGTCAGACTGCATCAAAGTCTTTTGCTCCAAAAAATGCTTCTTTCCGACCTCCAGAGATAAAAAATGTGACAACCTTACCAAAGTTGGCTCCAGTAAAAACTAGGAAAGATAAAAACCAGAATATTACATTTGGTCCAGTTTTGCCAAACGTACAAACAGACAATAAACAAAGTCGAACTAGGGCTTTAAGACATGTAGCTGTAGAAACTGTAACTGCATTAAAGCAGCCTGAAAGAAAAACCAAAGCAAAACCAACCAAACCAAGTCCGAAAAAGACAAAATTAGGAAAGGCTACTCTACAAAGCAGTACGTCAAGTGAAAAAGAAAAAAGTAATAACATTTCTCCGATTCTGAGTAGTCGAGGCTTAAGAAAGTCACGGGCAGTCCCGAAGTCACCTATCATTACCAATAAAACACCTAGGACGTCCATGCAAATAGAACCTCAACCATTTACTCCTAAAAATCCAGTACCTAAAGGTGAGTCAAGTTCGGAAGAGAGATTACGGTCTCCAAAATTAATTGATAATGCCACCATGACTCCAGAACAAATAGCAGAAGAGGCAAAGAAAATAAGCCCTTGTGTTACTGTATCCAGAGGAGAAGATAATGCTAGAAAAGAAGTGAAAAAGAAACTTCATGAAGATAATATTTTTTTATTCATACCTCCACCGCTTATTCAAAAACCAATATCCAGCACATCAGGCAGAGTGACACGATCTCAAAGTGCTAGAAACGATACCAAATCTAGAGAAACTAAAGCTACAAACAAGAGTCAGACTGCATCAAAGTCTTTTGCTCCAAAAAATGCTTCTTTCCGACCTCCAGAGATAAAAAATGTGACAACCTTTCCAAAGTTGGCTCCAGTAAAAACTAGGAAAGATAAAAACCAGAATATTACATTTGGTCCAGTTTTGCCAAACGTACAAACAGACAATAAACAAAGTCGAACTAGGGCTTTAAGACATGTAGCTGTAGAAACTGTAACTGCATTAAAGCAGCCTGAAAGAAAAACCAAAGCAAAACCAACCAAACCAAGTCCGAAAAAGACAAAATTAGGAAAGGCTACTCTACAAAGCAGTACGTCAAGTGAAAAAGAAAAAAGTGATAACATTTCTCCGATTCTGAGTAGTCGAGGCTTAAGAAAGTCACGGGCAGTCCCGAAGTCACCTATCATTACCAATAAGACACCTAGGAAGTCCATGCAAATAGAACCTTAACCATTTACTCCTAAAAATCCAGTACCTAAAAGTGAGTCAAGTTCGGAAGAGAGATTACGGTCTCCAAAATTAATTGATAATTATATTTAAATTAATATGTCAATAAATATATTGCATATGGGTTGCCTAACAAATTTTAGTCCAGGGTATTTTTAATTAATAATTAAAATATTTAAATTTTTTAAACTTTCCACCGGTTTGATTATTAGATAAATTTTATACCAATCGAAAGTATGAAGCCCATAGAATATGCAAACGTTAGGTTGCCTATTCTTTTCCGGTCACAACTATCGGGTAGCCAGGTATAAACAGGTAAATCTATACTAGCATTTTGCAACGGTCTGATTATTGAATTGAAATAAAATAAAATTAAAGATTTTATTAACCGTGGGAGAGCTATGCTTCGGCATGAATGGGTCGGCTCGACCGGAGTGATACCACGGCCTCACAGAAAACCGGTGTGAAATAGCGTTTGCGCTGTGTTTCACCGAGTGAGTGAGGATACCGGAGGCCCATACCCAAACCCCTCCCCCCATCCCCTTTCCCATCCCCCAAAGGTCGGCAACGCACTTGTGACGCCTTTGGTGTTGCGGGTGTCCATGGGCGGCGGTAATCGCTTACCATCAGGTGATACGTCTGCTCGTTTGCCCACTATTCAATAAAGAAAAAAAGAAAGATTATTTTATTATGAACACGGTGGTATAGGGTTGCCTGCGAGAAATCAGTCTCGAATTCCGGTTGTAGAATTTTGAAAAAAAAAATTTCGCTGCGAGTGAATGTGTGCGACTGAGATGTCCCAACCAACCATCCCATGCGATCCAATTAAAGAAAGAGTGCTATTTCTGCTTGAAAATGAAAAGGATAGCGATTCGTATATACTGTGCATAATTTTGGAGTATATTATTATTAAAATAGAGAAATAGTTATTTAATTTTTTTTTTTAATCAATTAATTATTTAACTGTGTATATTTTTATGTGACACTAAAGTATATACACATCTTTAGTAAAAAAGGTTATAGTAATACATATATAATACTAATCTTGCAAATTTTATCTTTATTATTAGAAGACACAATGAAAAACAACAATTAAAAAATACTTCTGTTTATTGTAAAAATTAAAAATACAATTATTTTTAAATTATTCAGGTTCCGAGTCATCGGACATATAACTGTGATCTCCAACTTCTGAATCTTCTTCGTCATCACTCTCCGTTTCAGTTCTTTCGACAATGTCTTGTATCTTTAAAGGTGTATGATCCCCAATGAAACCTACTGGTTTTAAATATTCATCTAAGAACCAACCGCAGTTCTTAGGCTGGTATAGAGTTGGAGTCGAAGCCTTTTATTTTTTTTCAAAGTGCTCGCGATGTCTCGCATCATTCACACTGGTGCAGTTCCTGATACCATATATACTAGCCGTAAATTCTTGAACGGTCTTCATTTTTTTATCAAAGAAAATATCAGCAGCATCTGTTAATGATGCAAAAACTGTTTGATATTTTTCATTTTTCGAAAATAGCTGAAAGGTTTTACTTTCCCTTTATTGTAAAATGCTGCCGTGTAATCGCAACCTGTAAATGCATGGAAGGCTGGAAGACTTTGGCATAATTTGATTCCTATATCCTTTTCAGTTTCAATCACAAATAGCATGCGCACTTTCTTTCTTTAGCTTCTAACAGCTGCTATGCTGTGTCCTCTTTTATCGCATGGGATGGTTGGTTGGGACATCTCAGTCGCACACATTCACTCGCAGCGATATTCTACTTTTCAAAATTCGACAACCGGAATTCGGGACTGATTTTTCGCAGGCCACCCTATACCACCGTGTTAATAATAAAATAATCTTTAATTTTATTTTATTTCAATTCAATAATCAGACCGTTGCAAAATGCTAGTATAGATTTACCTGTTTATACCTGGCTACCCGATAGTTGTGACCGGAAAATAATGGGCAACCTAACGTTAGCATATTCTATGGGCTTCATACTTTCGATTGGTATAAAATTTATCTAATAATCAAACCGGTGGAAAGTTTAAAAAAAATAATTATTTTAATTATTAATTAAAAATACCCTGGACTAAAATTTGTTAGGCAACCCATATGCAATATATTTATTGACATATTAAATTAAATATAAAATACGTTTCATGAAATAAACATCTCGGTGAAGGTCGTTATATAGCGGGATCTTAGACTATAAGAAAATAAGCCCTTGTGTTACTGTATCCAGAGGAAACGATAATGCTAGAAAAGAAATGAAAAAGAAACTTCATGAAGATAATATTTTTTTATTCATACCTCCACCGCCTATCATATATATCACACGATCTCAAAGTGCTAGAAACGATACCAAATCTAGAGAAACTAAAGCTACAAACAAGAGTCAGACTGCATCAAAGTCTTTTGCTCCAAAAAATGCTTCTTTCCGACCTCCAGAGATAAAAAATGTGACAACCTTACTAAAGTTAGCTCCAGTAAAAACTAGGAAAGATAAAAACCAGAATATTACATTTGGTCCAGTTTTGCCAAACGTACAAACAGACAATAAACAAAGTCGAACTAGGGCTTTAAGACATGTAGCTGTAGAAACTGTAACTGCATTAAAGCAGCCTGAAAGAAAAACCAAAGCAAAACCAACCAAACCAAGTCCGAAAAAGACAAAATTAGGAAAGGCTACTCTACAAAGCAGTACGTCAAGTGAAAAAGAAAAAAGTGATAACATTTCTCCGATTCTGAGTAGTCGAGGCTTAAGAAAGTCACGGGCAGTCCCGAAGTCACCTATCATTACCAATAAAACACCTAGGAAGTCCATGCAAATAGAACCTTAACCATTTACTCCTAAAAATCCAGTACCTAAAAGTGAGTCAAGTTCGGAAGAGAGATTACGGTCTCCAAAATTAATTGATAATGCCACTATGACTCCAGAACAAATAGCAGAAGAGGCTAATAGTACGAGATCCCGCTATGAAACGACCTTCACCGAGATGTTTATTTCATGAAACGTATTTTATATTTAATTTATAGTCTGACAGGTCGTGATGCAATGGGCGATGTAACTTTGAACTGACGTACAATTTATGGCAAAATTTTAAATATCTTTTATTAACCTTAATAATGAGTAATAACATTAAAAACTGAATAATCATGCCAACTTACAATAAACGTTTTATATTGGGCTAAAGTTATTAACAATTAATTAATCAATTAATTTAAGAATAATAATTTTTAAAAGTCTAACGACGTCAAACTGCGCTGTTTTAAGGTTATGTCAACAGTTTGTTTTTGTAGTGATGAGACAAAATATAATAGGTAATTGTAACTGAGTATTTTTGTAATCGTAATATATTCTGTCGGTCAATATATTGTTAAACAAAACGTTCTAATTTATAACATGTAATTTTATTTTTTATTTATTTATCTTTATTGATTACACAAAGAAACAGTATAACAAGATGAGTTACTAAGTATGTAAGGATGTCGTACAGTCGAATGTTGTCACCATTTCAGGGAAATGTGCCGAAATGCTTTGGGCATTTATACGAACGACATTAAAGTTCCTGGGGATATCGGAGAAATTATTCGATAGTGTGTATAATGTACTTAACACATATTTAATATAGTTTATAATACGATATAAGTACGACCAAACCAAACTAATGAAAATAATTGTCGTGATATCAGTCAGATGAATTGAAAATTAATGGAAAACGTATTTTAATCCCTTTATATTTCTGGTAAATTTTGATTTGACATTATTGAAATCTTAAAACTATGTATTTCGTAATATATATAGGTACATATTTTCCAATAAATACAGTATTTTTATTTTCTTTCCCTTTGTTTCATTCAGAAATGACGATTAAATTTAAAAATGTATTTGGTAACTTTGACCGCGATATTCGTATAGACACTATGATTGACAATAACATAATAATACATGTTGGTGAAGATGACAGCGAGTCCTCAAGCGAATCGGAGTCGGATTAAATTTTGATTTGACATTATTGAAATCTTAAAGCTATGTATTTCATAATATATATTTTCCAATAAATACAGTATTTTTATTTTCTTTCCCTTGGTTTCATTCAGAAATTACGATTAAATTTAATTCATCCATCAATAATTTTGTTAATATTGTGTTTGAAATGTAATAAAATATATATAAATTGAATAACTATGCATAATGAATTCTATAAATACTGTTACCAAATTTTATAAATGTTATTCGTGGTACATCACTTACAATGGCGAATTTACAAGTGTCAGAAACGCATTCTCTGAGTGGCCGGACTATAAAAACAAACAATTTAAGTTTGGTTTTGATTTCTTCTTACTTTTGCAAAGTTTTAGAACGTTAGCTCTTTATTTCTGTTAAAAAGTAAACTTTTATACCTTTTGTATCGCGGGTGCAACAAGTGAACAGTATATCCTAGCAGTCAATAATTTTTAATAAATAAAAAAGTATATACTTACATTTTTTGGAACACAAAGATAAATTAATATTGTCACTTCACGTTTAGCCGGTAAAACATAACTTCAAACCGTCAACAACAACTGTTTTGCGCCAGCGCTGATAGTTATGATTTTACAGTTTACACCAATTCTTCGGATGGTAATATTTTCAAACGCGCCAAAAAAGAAGATATGGTATAAAATCAAATGAAAATAACTTGATTATTATATTTCGACTTTCTTCTTTGCACTAATAATAAAAATAACAACTAATAGTGTGATTGAAAAAATCATGTCGGAAATCGTCTATAGCGGAATCACCCTTAGGCAACCCATATGCAATATATTTATTGACATATTAAATTAAATATAAAATACGTTTCATGAAATAAACATCTCGGTGAAGGTCGTTATATAGCGGGATCTTAGACTATAAGAAAATAAGCCCTTGTGTTACTGTATCCAGAGGAAAAGATAATGCTATAGTCGTTCCAATAGTTTATTTAACTTTTGACAGCTCTAATACTTAATCAAATAGTGATACCCTGACCCGTTACCTATTCGATTTCTTTCATCGATCGATTTTATGCATTAAGAAGTTTTAATCGATTTAACAAACTCATTATTTTATAGATAATTTCGTACTTCATATTTATATGTGTTTCAATGTGCGACCTTTGTCAAAATAAAGAAGAAATGGATTAAAAGAATAATAAAATAAATAATAAATAAATATTTCGGACAATTTAACACACAACGCCGTCTAGTCCCAAGCTAAGCAGAGCTTGTGTTATGGGTACTAGACAACTGATATAAATACTTATATACTTTTTTTTTGTAAATACATACATATTATACATAGAAAACACCCAAACTTCGAAACAAATATTTGCAGATCATACAAACATTTGGTCCGACCCGGGAATCGAACCCGAGACCTCAAGCACAGCAGTCGCTTACGCTACCACTCGCGCCACCGAGGCAAATAAATGTTGTTCAAATATGACGGTTCTATGTCATGAAAAAATATATAATAAAAGGAACTGAATTTTCAAAATGTATTATTGTATTGTGTTGTAATTCAGTGGTTAATATTGTATTTGTTAAACTATTGATGATCTTTATTAAATCTCTCTATGTCTATTTTAAAATAATCTACAGTATTTCAATGAGTAACCTTCAATATAGTTGAGTATTTATATTCCTCCGTATTGATTTATTTGTAAATTCTCACGTTTGGTTGAGTTGAGCGTATCGTTCCTGCCTTCGTTACTGTCAAAATGCCAAAAAAGAAAGTACTCAAAGGACAAACAACTGTCAAGTGATGATGATTCCTGGTCATACGAAGAAGACGATTCTTTATAATTAAAATTAGTATTACAGTACCTCTTTTGGTTGTTTTATTTTTAATCCGTAAATTACTACGAATTTCAACATTTTGTACCTGTTCATTACAAGTAGGTACCGCAGGTACTTTTTATTTGAACCAACTATAGTAAGTCTAAACAATTATTTTAGATTCATTAATTTGCGGCGAATACATTCAATCCCATTACTAGGTACGAGTACGATGGAACTGTTTTCATTACGCAAATTATTTATGCATTGAAACAGAGACATTTAGGGCATTTTAATGCAAAATAATAAAGCTTTTTACGTGATTTGATATAAAATATAATCACAATAATTTTATTGTATGTTTTATTAATATAATCGATAATCGATTTATTTCAAAACCGTTTTTATAGTCTGTGGTCATTAATTACGAATGACACATCCCTAAGTAGGCGGAGCCCGCCCATAAAGTACAGTATTATCTGTAGTACATTGTATCAAAAATTATTACAAAACTTTATGTGCGTGATCTGTCAAAAGATAAATAAAGTATTGGAACGACTATAGAAAAGAAACTTCATGAAGATAATATTTTTTTATTCTAATCTGTTTTAAATAGTGTTCATGAATGTGTAAGTCTAGATAAATGTAATAGTATGATGGATTTAGATATAAATAAAATTAATATGTCTTTTTACTACAGACTTAGTTTACTCTGAACTTAGGATTTATAAACACCAAACGAAATTAACAAAATTAAATGTTTATTTATTTATCTACATCAGAAGTGGGATACGCAGGGCAACTACCTGAGGAGAATAGCAACTGGGGATGTCGCGTCGTACGGAGCGCAAAGGAGTAAACGGAGCTTCAACAACGAAGGAGGTACCCATCTGTGAACACAGAATCTGGTGAGCTCGTTCCTTTTCTTTTTGATAGTGGGTCTGCTTGTTCGTTAGTGACCAATAGTATAGCCACAAAGTTTCTGGGTGTTGTATATTGTAACGTGGTTTAGTAAAGAGTACTCTTCAGTTATAATCGATTCTTTTACCAAGTATGAATAGCTAATCGCGGCAAATGCTATAAAAGCGTTTAAAAAGCGGTCTGCCTTTTTGGTGCACCAACGCGTATCATTGCTGATCAGGGTAGAAGTTACATATGTGCAGACTTTAAACAGTTCAGTCACGCCATAGAGCTTCATTTTTACTGCTATGGGCACAAGCAGAGCTAAAGGTCAAGTAGAATGTGTAATGCGTAAATTAAATCGCGCTCTCTGGACCTATGCCTTTTGGCATCCGGTTCCAAACCGAAATCTCGTTTGGATTTAGATCATTTTCTTGTGTGATAATAGTAAGAAAGCGAATACATCAGAGATAACAAGACTCAACCGTGGTAAAGCGGTAAAGCGGCTGTGGAGCCATTTTGTAATAGTGACAGTCTTCTTCGAAAGTAGGGAAAGGAACCAGACAAAATTAAATGGGAAATTTAGTGGTCAATTTATTATAACAAACGCATTAGAAAATTACGGGTAAGAACTGAAAACATTAACGGATGTAGCCGACCTTATAAATACGCGCACGAAAATCTGCGAGCAGTACCTGTGGGCTATGACGGCTTAGTAGACATAGCTACCATTTTAATTAATGACTCTGAGGAGGCCGAGACGGCGGCATAAGTTGAAGAGGTGAAGACGGTATCAGCTGTTAATGCCGATGATACCTTGTCAATTTGTAGTTCATGTATCATTACTGCAAGTTCAGGAACCCTCTCGGTTTCAGAACGTTAGAATAGAATCCTAAACAAAAAGAAAAAAAAAAAATTGTATGATGGTATAAGACTGGCTTATGTGAGGGCCGAGGTCTTATGGTATCTTGTGTATGTATATGGCTTTGCGCTCAAGTAGTATGATGATTTAACCCTAGATCACTAAGATTATTTTACGATGCTTAGTAATCTGGGGTTAGGGAGCTGGCTCCTTGAGGCCGAGGTTCCGAATCATCGTATGGAACTTGAGCAGTGTGTGTTATTGCGTTGTGAACGCTGGTTGTGGTGGAGGTTGTCCGGTTCATGTCATCATAACTGATGATGGCTGATCGAAGGGACGCCTCTGATGAAATTGTGAAATAGGTGACCATAAGTGTTATGGTACCTTGCTATCTGCGCTCGAGTATAATGATTTAAGGAACTGGCTCTTTGAGGCCGATGTTTCGAATCATCTTATGAGAGCAGTGTGTGTTATTGCGTTGTGAACGCTGGTTGTGGTGGAGGTTGTCCGGTTCATGTCATCATAACTGATGATGGCTGATCGAAGGGACGCCTCTGACATATTGTGAAATAGGTGACCATAAGTGTTATGGTACCTTGTTATCTGCGCTCGGGTATAATGATTTAAGGAACTGGCTCTTTGAGGCCGAGGTTTCGAATCATCTTATGGGAGCAGTGTGTGTTATTTGAACCCTGTGAGGTTGTCCGGTTCATGTCATCATAACTGATGATGGCTGATCGAAGGGACGCCTCTGACGAAATTGTGAAATAGGTGACCATAAGTGTTATGGTACCTTGTTTGATCGACGCTGATTAGTTATCCGATCCATGTTGTCATTTGAGATGACAGCTGGTTGAAGGGATGCTTGTCGTGGTCGTTGTGTTCAGTTTATGATGCCCTTGGGTGCCTTGAGGGTGCTCAAGGTATGTCAGTGATGGACGAGCTGTAACTACTGTGGTTTAAGGTGAGAAGTAAGTACAAGATTTGTAAAGACAAGTGATCACACGAGGACGTGTGAATGTCAGTATGGCCGTGAAGGCGCATCACTTATTTTATTTGGTAACACAAGTGTCGGTAGTTAGACACTGACGCAACACCGAGCATTGGAGCTTGCGACCGATGACAATAGGGATGGAAATCATTGCCACTTAAAAAAATAATAATCACGCGTTAAGATAATTGATGGTAGTCGATTATTTTATGTGATTAGTTGCGGGTAACAGTGACTTTGATCCCATCCCTAAAGAACTGTGGGTAGTTATTAATTGAACGCAACCGGAGATAGTTATAAAATGGAACGCAGCCGGAGGGCAAGGATTATCGTTTAGCATCTCGCAGTAGCATCACATGTTCGGTGGAGTGTCGTACCTAAATTGTAACCTGTTTACCATTATTGATTATCGTGACTGTATTTCACTATGTATTATCATAAAGTGATTATAACAAAGTGCTTGTGAGAAAAACCATTACTATCATTCTCCTCGCCCGACAACTCACGTCTACCCTCATTTAAAACAAATATGGAATCTACCGACACTCCTAAACAGGGGACCAAAATCCCTACAAATATAAATTGTCATGTTTGTGTACGAGAGCGCAATAAATGAATATTGTATTCCACCACATAAATAATAGTACTTTTATACTGATAATGAAAGCAATTCGTACAAAATTATTCTCTAACCATTCCAAAATACTGCTCCAGCTAACTTTCGAATGGCTTTTTCTCAGATATGGTAAATCTTAGAGAAAAAGTACAAAAACAATTTTGGTAGATAAATACCTGATCTACAATTTTGTCTCAGCTATTTTTGTCGTACTAAAACTAAAACGTAAACTAACCGATTGGCTAGAAAACCCATAAAACTAATTTATGTGCCATTTGACCTTGAATAAAAAATGCACACACTGGATCAATGGGGACTTTTCACGATTTCATTAGAGTGATATCCGTTACGTGTCTGTAAATTTTCAGCTTGTTGGGTATTAATGCAAGGGTACCCCTACTTTAAAGGATAATTTGACCGGGCTATGAACCGGTATTTCGATTTCCATTTGTACATGATCTAAGATAAATTATCTGTGACTAACTGGCCTCGTTTGCGTCTTCTATTGCTCGTAGCTTGGAAATTTTCCTTCGCTTTTGAAACATTCTTCATTGGTACTCCGCTCCTTTTAGTAGTACCGTGATGATATATATATATATAGCCTTCCTCGATAAATGGACTATTTGAGATACATGAGATTAGCGCGTTCAAACAAACAAGCTCTTCAGATTTATAATATTAGTATAGTGTATTTTTTTAATGTTAATATAGGAAGTTACATTTCTAAAGGTAAATAAAGCACGAAATATTTTTCCAATAACATTTATTTAAGAATTCCAAAATATTGTAAATTTACAACAAATTTTAAATTCAAAACCACATAAACAATTTACTTATAACTACTAAGTTTATTCTATCAACATACTTATATATATGTAAAAACATTTAAACATTGTATGAAGTACTCGGTACCTTGATTTGAATAAATAAGTGTGCTAGCCTGAAGAGATACAATATTTTAAGGGATCTAATTGGTACATATAACGGAGCACTTTAATCCAACATTTCCGTACCAACGGGCTCCCTGACATACCTCTAAGCATTTGCAAGAAATGAGTTTCAACAAGAAAAAAATTGTAATAATGCATTACAAATAGATTAGGCCAGCTAAGGATACCACAAAAAAACGCGCCACTTACCGAGTTACCGACTACCTTACTCTACCTGTTCACGCCATGTGTAAAGGGACGATGCCGAGAACCGGTTTCTCTCAGGTGATACGAGCTGCCGACCGTCGCCGCAACGCACCGCCACGAGTCGGCCCACTCCAATACAATATGAGTACAAGCACACACGTACATTATAGGATATATTCTACTTTTATTAACCATTTAAGACTATTTTGTAATAGTATTATTTAAACCAAAATACAATTGAATATTTGGAATTTGTCGCTGTTTCAATTGGCTAACCAAGACGCCCAGTATTCAACATATGGTGACCCCGACGTGATGACGTGAGTCGAAATACAAGGAGAAACGGACACACAACAGTTTCCAGCCTCGCTTCAAGCCAGCCGGTCAGCCCACAGCACCGCAGCCAAGGTTTAGCCAGGGAAGTGTACCTATTTATCCTTATTCTTACGTCCTATTATACCCACTTCTATTTGATTGTATGCTTTGTCGATTTCTATGCCTTTCCGTCTTTAACTTCTAACCAATCGCGCAATCTAATATAGTATTTGATTCCATCTATATGGCTGTATTATCATATTTTATATAACGGCGCGGCGGCGAATCTATTATTTTATTGACAAGTGGGTACCGTGCGTTGTAGGTAGGTAGGTGGGTGCCTGCAGCCGTTAACTGTAGCTAGCTGTGTCATTCGCTGTTTAACTCGTTATTTATTCATCTTTTGCTAACTCATTTGTGCTATTTTAATTGCTTTACTTCTTTATTTTATTTTTTCATTTATATAACAATGCCTGACCTAACACTTTTACCCTTTTTATCTGCGCTTGTAGCCACTAGAAGCTCAATTAAAGGTCAGATTACTAAATTCAGAAACTATCTCGATAGATTGAATAAGTTCGAGAGTATTTCGTCGGAAGAAAAGACTGAATTAGCGTTGAGGGTTGAACGGTTCCGTTTACTTTTTGATAAGTTCGACGAACTACAAACTCAAATTGAAATTTCATCTCCAGCCTCAATGCAAGTTGAAATAGATGGGCGAGAGGAGATAGAAAATGATTTTTTTACATTAATAGCGAGTGCTCAAAAATTATTGAATGCGTCGAACGATAAATCTGGTGCCGACATCGCGCGATCTCAGTGCAGTCACCACGGCGCTAGTGCTGAGGTAAATTTTAGATTGCCTTTAATTAAAGTCGCAAATTTCGATGGTACTTACTCTAAGTGGCTTGAGTTTAGAGATACCTTTAACTCGCTAATTCACTACAATAATAATGTTGCGCCATAACCAGATGAATCTAGTGTCCACTAGAAGAATCGAGAACTGTCGAGGACAACGCCATCTAGTGTCGGAAAGCGCGCAACTGTGTGCATTATGACGATTACTCGACGCTAGATGGCGCTACAAGCAGCTCTAGAGTAATCTATTTAGCCTAGAGACATCGATCGAATATTTTCGTAGTTTCGAGTAATTTCCACGGCCATATAAAAGCGGAACGTGTTGGCCGTAGGGACAGTATTGTTTCACGATACAGCGGATAAACATCGAAGAGATCTTCTAGTGCGACTAACCAGTGATTTAGTGATTTCTTATTGTAAAAAGTGTTCTTAATAAATATTGTGTTATTTTTGGTAATTAATCGAGTACTTTAATTTATTTAATACCCAGCTCGTAACAATTTGGTGTCAGAAGCGGGATTAAAGTATGCCGGTTTTACCAAAGGAAGACACGGAAGGTATCCGAACTAGGAGTCAGCGCCAGCAAGAGGCTGATCAGAGGCGATTTGGAAGTGCACAACTGCCTACATCGGAAGATCAGCAGCCAGCTATGGAAACCACGCCGTCCACATCGGCAGCATCTCCAGATATCACGGCCCTAATGGCAATGCTCCAAGAGCAGGCCCGCCGCCAGGAGGAGCAGGCCCGCCGCCAGGAGGAGCAGGCCCGCCGCTTGGAAGAGCAGCTGCAGCGGGACAAGGAGGAGCAGGCCCGCCGCCAGGAGGAGCAGGCCCGCCGCCAGGAGGAGCAGGCCCACCGCTTGGAAGAGCAACTGCAGCGGGACAAGGAGGAGCAAGCCCGCCGCCAGGAGGAGCAGGCCCGCCGCTTGGAAGAGCAACTGCAGCGGGACAAGGAGGAGCAGGCCCGCCGCCAGGAGGAACAGATGCTCTTGTTAAAAGGCATACATGAGACTTTCGGCAAAGAAATCAAGGTAGTGAAGGATCAGGTTCTTCAACACGAGAATCGTATCACTGAGGCCGAAACTCAAATTGCTGACCTGAAGAAGGCCTTAGGAAACCTTAAAGTTGGAGACGGAGCGGCGACTATAGTAACTGCTGCTCCTTCGGTACGGGGGTTCAAAGTACCGCCGTTTGATGGAACATCTTCGTGGTCAGCCTACAAGATTCAGTTTGAGGCTGTTATGACGGCAAACGGCTGGACAAAGGAACAAGCTATGACCGCGCTCACCTTGGGTCTTCGAGACCAGGCTCTAACCGTCCTCGAAGCCCTCGGTAAGAAGGTAACCTATGAGCAACTGCTGGAGGCATTGGAGGCAAGATATGGTGACGCTCATCTGGAGCACGTGTTTCGTGCACAGCTGAAGGATCGTGCCCAACGCATCGGTGAAAACTTGCAACAGTGGGCTCTGGAAGTTGAGAAACTGGTCCGTAAGGCATACCAGTCTGCACCTGCGCTCGTTGACGGGAATCTGGTGCAAGCTTTTATCGATGGCATCCGTGACCTCGAAGTTAGAGCTGCTGTGAGACTTGGGCACCATGAAACTCTCAAGGACGCTCTGGCCCATGCTTTGGAGGTGGAAGCTGTGAGACAAGACCATCGGTCTCATCGGGTCCGGGAGGTTGTGGCATCACCTCCGCGGGACCGATTTAAGGGGTACAGCCCTAGATGCTACGCCTGTGGTAAAAAAGGTCACCTTCGGTCCAGCTGCCCTAAGCGAAGCATAGGAAGTGAATACGAGCGGTCTCAGGAGAATAGGGCGGTTGATAGTACTGCCCGACAACAGCAGGGAAACGAGTAAACGCCAGGACTGCGGGGCGGGTGCTGGCTGGTGTTCAAAGAGCCCCAAGGATTTCGATCTCGCAGACTCATGATGGGAACAGCCTGGTCATCAGAGGCGAAATCAACGGAACGTCATGTAAGCTGACGATTGATACGGGAGCTTCTCGCACAGTTGTCAGTTCCCAACTTGCAAATCGGTTCCTGAGAGACATTGCATGTAACCGTGAGCAAATAAACCTAGTAACAGCCACTGGTCAGCGCATACCCGTCCGAGGCGAACAGAAGGTAGAGTTGAAGTTGGGCAACCAAGTTTACCTGCATAACGTCATCGTGGCCGATATAGTTGACGATTGCATCCTTGGCCTAGACTTCATGAAGAACAATTGTTGTGAGATCGACATCAACCAAGGTGTAATGAGATGTAGTCAAGAAGAACTGTTCATGGAAGGAGCATCATCAGGAAAAGTGTACAGCTTAAAGAACGCTGTTCTTCCTCCCAGATCAGAGACAATTATGCCAGTTAGTCTCCCTCATAATTCTGGACGAATGCATCGGTGTGTCCTTATTGAAGGGGTAGATAATGATCTTCCATGGAAGATCGCACGAACTCTAGTAAGTACCACTAACACCTCTGCAGTACGTGTGCTAAATCTTAGTGACAAGCAACATGTGATTCATAAGGGCACACTGATTGGCACTTGCGAAGATGTGGATTGGATGCGTCGATGCCAAGACTTGACTACTTCGAAAATTAGCACGGATGCACGAGTCAACGTGTCAACACTTTTAGAAGACTGTCGAGATGTCTTGTCTAGGGAAGAAATTGACAAGGCTAAGAGAATGTTAGTTAAGTACACTGATATTTTCTCTACTAATGACGCTGATATTGGAAAGACTGGTTTGGTTCAACACAAAATAAACACTGGGAGTGAGATGCCTATTCGTCAGCGACCAAGAAGACTACCAGTAGCACGAGAACAGGAAGTACAAACCATGATTGATGGAATGGTCAGGGATGGCGTTATAGAGCCTTCATCCAGCCCATGGTGTTCACCTGTAGTGCTTGTAAAGAAAAAGGATGGCAGTATGCGTTTTTGTGTTGACTACCGCCGTCTAAACGACATAACGAAAAAGGACAGCTATCCACTACCTAGAATAGACGACACTCTGGACATGCTAACAGGGGTTAAGTGGTTTAGCACCTTGGATTTAAAAAGTGGATACTGGCAGGTAGAGATTGATCCCAAGGACAAAGAGAAGACTGCATTTTCGACAGGGAAAGGATTGTGGCAGTTCAAAGTAATGCCCTTCGGATTATGTAACGCGCCAGCAACTTTTGAAAGACTGATGGAATCAGTACTCACCGGATTAACTGGAGATGCCTGCCTGGTCTATTTGGATGACATTGTCATCGTAGGCCGTACGTTTGAAGAACATATCCGAAACCTGGAGCGCGTATTATCGAAAATCCGAAGTGCCAACCTAAAGTTAAGTCCTAAGAAGTGTTCATTTTTCAAACGACAGGTTAGCTTTTTAGGATATGTGGTTTCGGAAGAGGGTGTCCAAACAGATCCGCAAAAGATCGCTGCCGTCAAGGATTGGCCAGTTCCAAGAGATAAGACCCAAGTAAGAGCATTTTTGGGCTTGTGCTCCTACTATCGGCGATTCGTGAAAAACTTTGCGGATATTGCTAAACCCCTTCATAAACTTACTGAAGAGAAAAGACATTTCTGCTGGGATGAAAGTTGTGACATTGCATTTCAAGAGCTAAAAAGACGTCTATGCAACACACCTATCTTAGGGTATCCAGATACCGAAAATGAATTCATAGTTGACACAGATGCGAGTGATACTGGGCTTGGCGGTGTGTTATCCCAGCGGAAAGGTGATCAAGAGGTTGTTATTGCATATTTCAGTAAATCTTTGTCGAAGCCGGAAAGGAATTACTGCGTCACAAGAAGGGAACTACTGGCCGTAGTGAAGACACTGCAACATTGCAGCAAATATTTGCTTGGGCGTAAATTCCACCTCCGAACTGACCACGCTGCATTAAAGTGGCTCTTACAATTTAAAAATCCTGAAGGACAAGTCGCGAGATGGATTGAGTTATTACAGGAATATGACTTCATGATTGAACATCGCAGTGGAAAGTCTCACGGTAACGCAGACGCACTATCAAGAAGACCTTGCCCTGAAGACTGCAAGCACTGCGCCAAGCAAGAAGTAAAGGAAGCTGTTCCTATAAGGACGATAAAGACGGACCTTAGCAACGAATGGAAGGAAAGCCTGCAGCAAGCACAGCAAGAGGATGCAGATATCAAACCAATTCTCGAGTGGATTAAAGCTGAGACTCCTAAGCCACACTGGAGCGAAGTTGCATCGCTGAGCTCGACCACGAAGAGTTATTGGGCTCAATGGGATAGTCTAGTCATCCAGGATGGAGTCTTGTGCCGTAAATGGGAAAACGCTCGAGGAGACAGCTGTCACCTGCAAATGGTTGTTCCTAAAGCTAAGATACCAGTGGTCTTGCAGCTCTACCATAATGGATGTTCAGGAGGTCATATGGGAGTTAAGAAGACATTGTTAAATATAAGGGAAAGATTCTACTGGATTCATTGTCGTGATGATGTTGAGGACTGGTGTCGCAAGTGTACCAGTTGTGCGGCCGTGAAGGGACCTCATACACGTAGCAGAGGCGCATTGAAATTGTATAATGTTGGTGCACCCTGGGAAAAAATTGCTATAGACGTGGCAGGACCGTTTCCTGAAAGTGAAAGCGGAAACAAGTACTTCATGGTCGTAATGGATTACTTCACTAAGTGGCCAGAAGTCTTTGCCATTCCCAACCAAGAGGCATCAACAGTTGCAGATAAATTAGTGCACGAAGTCTTCTGTCGTTTTGGAGTGCCTTTAGAAATCCACAGTGACCAAGGAAGAAATTTTGAGTCTCAAATATTTCAAGAAATGTGTCGAGTGATGGGTGCTCACAAAACCAGAACCACCTCTTACCACCCACAATCGGACGGAATGGTGGAACGATTTAACCAAACACTAGAGAGGTATCTGGCAAAAGTAGTTGAAAGTAAGCAAAAAGATTGGGACAAACACATCCAACCGTTTCTTCTGTCATACCGAAATGCAGTCCACGAATGTACTTCCGTAACACCAGCTTTTGCAAACTTCGGAAGAGAACTACGGTTGCCTGCAGACTTGATCACTGGAATACCCCCTGATACCCCGCGAAGTATAACGGAGTACGCGAATGACTTGCGGAACAAGATGAATGACATTTATGAGCATGTCAGACAATCGGGCCAACAAATGTCTGAAAAGATGAAAACCCGTTATGACCGGAAAGCGAATAATAAGGGCTTCGAAGAGTGTTCGCTAGTATGGCTACATAATCCAGTTCGCAGTAAAGGGAGATCTCCGAAGCTACAAGCAAAATGGGATGGGCCATACCGGGTAGTCACTAAAATCAATGATGTTACCTACCGGATACAGAAGTGTCCAAGAGGCGCCCCAAAGATAGTTCATGTAGATCGACTGGCGCGATACTATGGAACCGATAATGCTCGGGACGAGCATGTCTTAGGAGGGGGCAGTGTTGCGCCATAACCAGATGAATCTAGTGTCCACTAGAAGAATCGAGAACTGTCGAGGACAACGCCATCTAGTGTCGGAAAGCGCGCAACTGTGTGCATTATGACGATTACTCGACGCTAGATGGCGCTACAAGCAGCTCTAGAGTAATCTATTTAGCCTAGAGACATCGATCGAATATTTTCGTAGTTTCGAGTAATTTCCACGGCCATATAAAAGCGGAACGTGTTGGCCGTAGGGACAGTATTGTTTCACGATACAGCGGATAAACATCGAAGAGATCTTCTAGTGCGACTAACCAGTGATTTAGTGATTTCTTATTGTAAAAAGTGTTCTTAATAAATATTGTGTTATTTTTGGTAATTAATCGAGTACTTTAATTTATTTAATACCCAGCTCGTAACAATAATATAAAATCTGTACATAAGTTTCACTATTTGAATTCTTATTTAGAGGGAGAAGCATCTCAAGTGATTAGCAATTTAGAGGTCACAGAGTCTAATTATATAGAAGCTTGGCATCTTCTTTGCGATAGATATGACAACAAAAAGCAATTAATTAGCAATCATGTCAATTCTCTATTTAATATTGAACCGATAGGTCGTGAATCGGCCAGGGGATTGAGGTACTTAGTCGACCATGTATCTAAGAACTTACGAGCTCTAAATACACTTTTTTTTTTTTTTTTTTTTTTTTTTACGTGTGGAAACCCCCTCGGGCCGTCACCCCGCCGGGGTTTGCGGCGGGGCGGTGTGTCGGAATCGAACCGACTAAAACCACACGGTGTGCCAACTCTGCGCCTGAGAAAGGGAGGGGTCCGGGATCGCTGTTATTAACGCAAACCGGACCCCTCCCAGCGCCTGCCCGCACTGAAGCGGGCACCTTCTTCTAGTAAAATCTCAATTTAGGCGACGCACGGCACACGCGTGCGTCGCCCCTTCGCGGCTGGCCACTAAAGCGGATGGACGGGAAAACCCATCCCGTCCATCCGCGGCCACACTCAGGGCGGCATGAGGCGCAGATGGGCGCGCCTCCGCCGCCCGGTTCGCCGGCGGCGGATCGGGTCCGAGTGGAGATCGTCCTCTCGGGCCTTCTCCGCCGCCTCCTTCTGCGAGATTACTTCCTCGCAGAAGGTCGCGACCGCGGTAAAACTGCTGTCGCTACCGGCCATGGATAGTACGACGGCCGGTAGCGACAGATCTCCTCCAATAGCTGCAGTGAGGGCCCGGCGCTGATCCGCCCAAGCGGGGCAGATCTCCAGCGTGTGCTGGGCCGAGTCCTCACTGCAGTCGCAGTGGTGGCAGGCGGGACTCAGTTCCCTCCTAGCGACCGAGTGCAGGTACTTTCCGAAGCAACCATGCCCGGAAAGCACCTGCGTCAGCCGGAAGGAAAGGGTCCCGTGCTGCCGCCCTGCCCACTCGAGGATGACCGGCTGGAGCGCCTCCACGGTGGCAAAGCCAGCGCGTGGAGCCTCCAGCCGGGACGACCAACGAGCCATCGTGGCTCGGCGAGCGGCTTCACGCCAATCGCGTACCTCTTCGGGCGGAGGACGATACCCGTTCTCCGCCCGATATTCAGCCGCTCGCCGATAAACTTCGGCGAGCACTTCCGCCTCCAAATCCCACGGGGGTGTTCCGGCCAAGGCGCACGCCGCCTCCGTCGACACGGTGCGGTATCCGCGTATGGCTCTGACCGCCAATACCCTCTGAGGCCGCCAAAGGCGTGCCTTATTCTGGGCGGTCAGAGCCGGGACCCACACCGGTGACCCATATAGGGCCATCGACCGGACCACCCCCGTGAAGAGGTTCCTTGTTGCGACGCTGGCTCCACCCAAGTTGGGCAAAAGACGCCCAAGGGCGGAGGCAGCGTCGACCAGCTTTGGGGAAAGCTGTCGGAAGTGCTCGTCGAAGAGCCACCTACCGTCGAGGATCAGGCCCAGATACTTCATCTGGGCCCGAACCGGTACGAGGACCGAGTTGACTTCGATGGAGGCGCCGGGGGGTGGACCACGACGGGGCCCATGAAATAACAGGGCCTCCGTCTTATCCAGGGCCACCCGCAAGCCCAGCGCCTCGATGCGCCCAACCACCAGAGAGACACCCCTGGTGGCCAGGCGCGCCGCCTCTTGGAAATTGGCCCCCCGAGCTGTGACCAATGTGTCATCGGCGTAACAAATTACGCCCAGCCCGGGGGGCAGACGACTTCGAAGGACCCAGTCGTACCCCACGTTCCACAGGAGTGGTCCGAGGACAGACCCCTGTGGAACGC
Source organism: Spilarctia lutea (assembly GCA_916048165.1). NCBI lineage: Eukaryota > Metazoa > Arthropoda > Insecta > Lepidoptera > Erebidae > Spilarctia > Spilarctia lutea. The sequence continues at coordinate 23,524,254 of OU696470.1, read as the reverse complement.
CGCACGACATGGAGCTCTAAATACACTGGGTCAACCCACTGATGGGTGGGACACGATCATTATTCACATGGTCTCAACAAAGCTCGACAGTAGCACTAATTTTAAGTGGGAGGAACATAGGCACTCGCATGATGATATGCCCTCGCTTGCTGAATTTAACAATTTTTTAAAGTGTCGCGCCGACATTCTGGAATCGGTCCGGCGAAACAAGTCTGAGCGAGACATATCTCAGCTGAAACGATACTCATTTAACTCACATAAATTACCAGTAAAATCTTTGCAAATTTCAGTCCCTTCTGGTGCTTCCTCTGTGGCTTTTGCTTCTTGTGTCTTCTGCCACGGCGAGCACCGCATCTACGACTGTTCATCTTTCCTGTTCAAGTCCATTGAAGATAGAATCAAGGAGGCGGTAAACTTAAATCTTTGTCTCAATTGTTTACGCAAGGGTCACTCTTCTTACCGTTGTAGGTTAGGCCCCTGTTCTAAATGCAAAAGGCGACATAATACTTTCCTACATAGGGAACTCTCTCAGGCTGACAATACTCCTAAGGGCTCGCATGCGCTACCCGACCCTCAGGTTACGGCTGGTGTGGCGACAGCTCACAACTATCAAGTTTTACTGTCGACGGCACTCATTGATGTATATAACCCTACAACTAACGCTTATCGCACCGTTAGATGTCTTTTAGATAGCGGAAGTCAAACTTCTATAATCACTACTAGCTTGAAACAACAGCTAAAGTTGACTTCTCAGCTTAATAATACAAGCGTAGTAGGTGTAGGTAACATTACTATGTCACTTGTGCCCGAACGCTGTAATATAATAATAAGGTCTAAATATAATCAAAAACTTAATTTAAACTCATCTTGTTTAATTTTACCCACTATTTCTAGCAATATGCCACAAAAATATTTTAATGTTTCTCAGTTTAAACTACCGTCTAACATTTGACTCGCAGATCCCTATTTTAATAAACCAGCAACTATCGATGTTCTAATCGGTGCCGATCTATTTTGGTATTTAATTGGGTCCGAGCAAATTACATTAGGCAAGTGTTTACCTATCATGCACAAGTCTAAGCTAGGTTGGATATTAGCTGGCCCTATGTATAGTAGAAATTCGTTAAAGGGATCCTCTCTCTCTCAATCAACTCATTGCAATTATATTTCTACAAACGAGAGTTTGGATGAACAATTAGCGAAGTTCTGGCAGCTCGAGCAGATCCCCCAGCCAACTCGTTCCACTGATGTCGAATCCGTATGTGAACAACACTTTTGTCGAACACACATACCCCAATAACCTACACAGCAAGTTATCATGGTCCACAGATCACAACCGGTATGCGACTAGAGCATCGTCCTACCTTATGAGCACCCCCACACACAGGACTGCTGCCTTTAGAGGCAGTTTCAAACTGGCCGCAACTCGCTGCTGGAATGACTTGCCTCCGCCGATCCGTACTTTGACAACACTTGCAAGTTTCAGTATCAGATACAAGAGATACTTAATTGACATCCAAAAGCATCACAACACCTGAGCGCTGACAGCCACCGATGAATATCCTACCGATGACACCTCGCACGCTACACCACAAACATCTCACTAGCCACACATATCGCCGCACAACACATCAATCAGGCATCTACTATATTTACACTAACTTAAAACATCCACAACACCATGACACTAGTAGAAAAGGCCTTCGTATGCGGTTTTCTCTTCCTTTGTCACAGACAAAGGAGGTAGAATCCCAACAAATGTTTTGCGCGGCTCGCACAGATTACATATGAAAATATTTGGTCTGTCGTTGAGCCGCAAGCTGGGAGTGCATAACATTGTTTGTTAGTTTTCAGTATTTTATCTCTCACATAATATATTATTACTATTTATGCATGTGTATGGTTTTATACATATATAAATATATATATATATATATATATATATATATATATATATCTCACACCAAATTTAACACACAAATATACAGCACTGGACACGGGCAGACTAGCGACACCGGGCGCGGGCCCTATCGTAAGACCAGCGCTGCAGTCACTCTGACTGTAGCAATATGCTGAGATGGGCGCCTTTTCTGGCATAACACAGGATAACTACTTACATCCTATAAACTAAACTCTGTTCATACTCTGTACTGTGTTTGTCAGAATAAACGTTTTTTCTTTCTTTCTTTCTTTCTTTCAATAAAAACGGTCGGTTTTGTGTGCGACTTCCATTATTTACTGAGCCCGATAGCTTAGGTGATTCGTATCGACTAGCTAAAAAGCGATTCCTAGGATTAGAAAGGCGATTTAAAAATAATCCAGATCTTAAATCATCCTATCAACAATTTATTTCGGAATATGCTGACCTAGGCTATCTCTCTAAGTCTAGAATTAGGGAACCTAATACTTCATTTTTTGTACCACATCACCCTGTACTCAAACCATCCAGCGAGTCAACTAAAACTCGAGTTGTGTTTAACGGCAGCGCCGCCTCAACATCGGGGTACTCGGTCAATGACCTACAGATGGTTGGACCCTGTATACAGGACTCACTTTTTAATATCTTGCTTCGATTCCGAACATATAAATATGTATCGACGGGTGACGTTGAAAAAATGTATCGACAAATTTTAGTTCAAGACTGTGATCGCGATTTACAATTAATACTATGGCGTAATAATGAGAATGAACCATTACAAACACTAAGACTCAACACAGTCACGTACGGATATTCTAGCGCCATTTTTTTAAGTACACGTTGTTTGTGGCAACTGGGAGAAGACTGTGATGATACTTACATTAAAACTATCATTCAAAACGATTTTCTAGTTGACGATTTACTGACAGGAGCGAACTCGGAGGATGAATTATTACAAATGAAAACTTCAATTGAGCAGGCTTTAGCAGCCGGTTGTTTTCCTCTTCGCAAATTTCGTTCAAATTCAACTTTAATTTTGAACTCCTGTGAAGGTTTCAATTCCCAGGGCAGTCCCATACTAAGTTCCTACTCTCATACTCTGGGAATGGGCTGGGAGTCTGCTGCTGACGTCATACATTTCCCAACTCAATATAAAATAAAAAACGTTTCCGTTACCAAAAGGTCAATTTTATCGGATTCATGCAAAATATTCGATCCCTTAGGTATTTTATCCTGTTTAACTATAGTGCCTAAAATTTTAATGCAAAAATTATGGATAGCTAAACTTGATTGGGACGAGCCCGCGCCAGATTTTATTGAAGCATCTTGGAGGCAATTTGTTAACGGATTGTTTTATTTACAATCAATCCAAGTGCCTCGCCACACGCTATGCGATTCTTCTAACTATATAGAAATACATTGTTTTTGTGACAGTAGTAAGAACGCTTATGCGGCCTGTATTTATCTAAAATCTATGAATCATCGCGGCGACGTCTCAGTCCGGCTCCTGTGCGCTAAAGCGCGCGTAAGTCCGGTCGCACCCACGAGTATACCCTGATTAGAGCTCTGCGCCGCGGTGCACGGCGCTCAGTTGACGACAGTCGTTGTGCGCACTGTTACGGGGTGGGTCTAGAAGTTCTTTAAAAAGAAACAATTTTAATTGAGACTGAAATATTATTTAATTAAAAATCAATAGAATTACATAAATACCTAGTGCCCTCAACGAAATCGGAAATAAGTCTGATGTCATATATTAAAATATCGTTTATAATGAATTGCGTCGCTTACGTCAATGCAAACGATGCAGTTTTGTTTTATATGGAATGCCGGGGTTGCGACATCGTAACATCCCCCCCGTTAAGATTGATCATTACAGATTAAGTAAAGATCAATGTATTGACTTAAAACAGAGATCGCCGTGGGCTACAGAAATGGATAATCACTACAACTTAATTTTATACTTATCTACTTAACTTTAAAACGTTTAAAAGATTTTACAATTAAAAAAAAATATATATTAAAAGTATTCATATCATAGACCGTTTAACTAGCAGTAAGTCGATGTTTCACATAACATTATTTAACATTACATAATTGTATTTCTTTTCAAATTAGGTAAGGATTTTACAGATGAGCGAAGATCATCTTCCTCTGAGGAGTCGGATGTATGATGTTGTGACTGTCGGACTACTATGTCCTGAGTTTTTTGACTCTTTGTTTTATTATTATAATTTTTGTTGTATATAGTGACGCAGCAGCCTGAATGTTTACTACAGACATATCGTCTACTTTTAAATAAAATGTATAATAGAACGACTGTAGTGATAACATAAGTTAATGATAAATAATGAGTAGAATATCTTTCTAAATGAGAAGGCTCTTCAATTTTCCTTATCTGGTTTTCAAATTCATCTAATTGTGTACTGGCTTTAACTAAGGAATCCAGATTATTAAATTCATTTAATTTTATTAGAGGAACCTGATTGATGGTTTTATTTAAATGTCTGGTATCGCAACAATCGGTTACAATATTAAAATTCGAGATTGAACTGGTAGTATTTGAAGTGAAACTGTCGGCTGGAGTAAAAGTTAAAGTCTTATAAAAAGCAGAACATGATTTTGGTACATGCATTATTCCTGAACCAAACAAGATTTCGTCGGTGTTACTGGTGGCTTTGTCACATACGAAATGACATTTTCCTGGTTCAGATTGCACGAATATCCATCGATTGTTGGTAATTTTTTTGGAACAAATCCACTGAACCCCGAAGAACTCTTGTTTCGCAAGACTTTGGTAACTTAGAGATAACTTCTGTAAGCAACGTAGTTTCGCACGTAGGATTTGCGATAGTCGAGTAAACGTTACCGAGAACACACACATAGCACTGGTCTTTTATGATTTTGCACTCACTCACACTATCGAGTTGTGAGTAAAACAGCCTATCCGAAGTTATTGCCAAATATTGTTTACTCGGTGCGACAAGAAGATAAGTGTCTGGTGCAGAAACGTCGAATGGGACAGGAAACGGGATGTTATGGTAAAGGTTATAAATCTGAGGAAGAACCAGCGGTATTTTTACAACTATAACAAGCTTACTGTCATGGTAATAACATACAATGTCACATATATTAATTAGATCATTTATGTTATGTAATGATAAACGAATAGGTAGTTCGGAATGCTTAGGCAAATAGTTGACGTGTAACTCGAGCTCCTTGTATAACTGTATGGGACTGAGTACTGTCGGGTGCAGTACGTTTATTTTACTAAACAATATGGCATTGTTTATATCGTCTATATCAAAGGACAGCGTTATGACAATGCTTTCTATTGAAGTTAACATAAGAGACAAATGAAATCTTATTTCAAGCTTGTCGTTGGTGTTTATCAATTTTTCAAAGGTTTTTTCAATAACAACCATATTTTGATTTAGACGATACTCATTTTCTTTGACCTTTGACATAGTATTGTTAAAAGTAGAAATAGTAGACTTAATAACGTGAATGTTATCGCGCATAAGTACTGTTAACTGTTTTTCGTCCGACTGTACTTTATTAATAGCGTCCGTGAACTTGTTTGCATCATCAGAATCTAAAGTGCCGAAGAACGTTTTTAATAGGGAGCCACCGGCGTCAAATAGCCCGCGTTTTGAGCGTTTTGTTTCTTTTACATTTACTAAATAGGAGATAGAAGAGAACTTTTTAATATTATTGCTATGTTGAGTCCTTAATGCATTTAAGGAATTTAAGCAATCATCTTTTACTTTAGAAGACTGTGTTGAATCGCAATACTTAGAAACTCTTTCTAACAAAAATTCGACATTTTCTATATGTGGTTGAATATGGCTCAAATCTATATAGGTGATAACGTTCCAGTAATCATTTGTAAACTTTAAATCTAGTAACTTATCGAAATATAACCCGGGAGATCCGATTAACTTAGTGACGAGTTGACTTCCGGAAACTGCTGACATTAACCTGTAACCAATAGAATGGAGACATGTTTACACTAGACGGAGGCGGGTTTAATTTCGTCATAATGATGACGTATGTGCTTCCTATCTACTTGGACTGTGACGGTATGGTTTCCGTTTATCTTTACTATCTTGTACGGACCTTTCCATACTGGAGACAGCGCTTTGTTTTGTTTATGGTGACATCGTATATAAACCATGTCGCCTATATTATACGTCACTGGCCGGGAGTGTGAGTCATAGTAGCGTTTGGAACGTTCTTTAGATGTTTGTATGTTTTGTAGCGCCTTTTGCCTACTGTAATATAATCTGTGATTGAGCGCCCTTACGTAATCGGTGTATGTATTACTATCTAAAGCGTCTATAGACTTAGGAATATAGGGTTTATGTCCCAGTAGGAGTTCGAATGGTGCAAATCCTGTTGTTGAATGGATATTGGAGTTATAGGCTAACATCGCTGTGTTTAGGTACAAATCCCAAGTATGAGCGTTGTCTTCAATGTAAGATCTTAAATATTCTTTTAATGTAGAATGACTTCTCTCTAACGCGCCACAAGTCTGTGGGTGATAAGGTGAGGCGTAAATGTGTTTAATGCCAAATAGTTTCTCTAGCTGTTTAAACACATCTGAACAAAAGTTTGTGCCTTGATCGGTGACGATAGTTCGTGGAATGCCTATATGAGATATGAAATGAACCAGGCGTTGAGCAGTTTCTTGGGCCGAACAGGATTGCATGGGGTAAGCTTGTGAATATTTCGTGAGGTCATCTTGCAAGGTCAAAATAAATCTAAATTTGTCAATTCTAGTTTCAGGTAGAGGTCCGACAATGTCCAAAAAGAGTTTTTCAGTAGGTCGTGTAGCTGTCGAAGTAATTATCATAGGGGCTTTATTAGTACCCCGTAAAGGTTTGTTTATTTGACAAGACTTACAAGACTTGACATAGTTTTCTATGTCTTGGCGCATATTTTTCCACCAGTATAAGGTCTTGAGTCTTTCATACATACGGGACATGCCAGGATGGCCCGCAGAGGGTGAGTCATGATTATCTTTTAATATGTGAGGGACCTCCGAAGGAGTCGGGAACAAGATATTGTTATGAAAGATGTGTATTTTGATGCCTGTATTGTGAAATAGGAATGGAAGCATATTATATATTTTGTTAAACGACAATTTATTGAAAGGGTCTTTAAAGTCAGATATAGCAAATTCTTTCTCTTCCATGTACCAAGTCGAAATCATATCTCGGTAGTCTCTCAACATGTTGAAAATGTCATTGTACGTCATCTCGTCGTAATGATGGACACGTAAATACAAATGTGTGTAGACATGTTTGTCATTGGAAGTACTTTGGAATGTATAAAGTTCTCGTTCTAAGGTCCTTATGTCGGGCGAGTTGTCATCGAACTTAGAAAGTTGTATAATTTCAGAGCAATATGGAATCGAATCATCTAAATCAATCGCAGTGGGGTAAGTGATCATTTTACATTTAGCCTTAAGTAGGGAGTCATTATGTTCCTCTATTATTGTGTCGTAGGAGAGGTTTTGTTGTTGACTAAGTTTTAAATATTTTTCGTATGTTTCAGACGCGGACGGAGTGTCAGGATCAATCGCAAGGACAGGATTTCGGGACAAGGAATCAACGTTGCAGTTTAGTTTACCCTTTTTGTGGATTACCTCATATTCAAACTCTTCTAACTTTAAACGCCAACGAACAATTTTTGAACTCGGATCTGTGAAGTTAAAAAGCCACTCTAAGGGTTTATGGTCCGTTACAATTTTAAATCGACGGCCATATAGATATGGCCGAAAGACCTTTGTGCCGAAAATGATGGCAAGGCATTCTTTTTCAGTCGTTGAATAGTTTCCTTCAGATTTATTTAATGTGCGTGACGCATACGCAATGGGTAGATCTTTATTTATTTCGCCCTGGGAAAGAATTGCCGAGACGGCGTAATTAGAAGCATCCGTAGTAAGAATGAATGGTTTCGTAAAATCAGGGTATTGTAAAATTGGTGCTGTTGTTATTTTTTCTTTTAATGCATCGAATGCTAACTGTTGTTCAGTAAGCCATATAAACTTTGTGTCTTTCTTTAGGAGGCTGGTCAAGGGTTTAGTTATATGAGAAAAGTTTTCTATGAAACGCCGATAATAGCCGACTAGACCTAAAAAGGACTTAATGTCTCGAGGATTTTTCGGAACTGGGAATTTTTTTACACACTCAATTTTTTTGGGATCAGGTTTCACACCTTTGTCAGTTATAATATGACCCAAATATTGTACTTCTTTATGAAGAAATTCGCTTTTGTCGGGTTGTAACTTTAGATTATGTTCACGTAATTTTTCAAAAACTAGTTTGAGGTTAGTCACGTGATTTCTGAGGTCATGTCCGAATATCACGATATCGTCCATATACGTATAGCAGTGGAGGCCCTGAAGACCTGAAAGTACGACATTCATCAGGCGTTGGAACGTGGAAGGAGCATTTCGAAGTCCAAAAGGCATGCGGTTAAACTGATAGTGTCCTGGTTGACCAGAAACACCCGGAACGCTGAACGCTGTCTTCTCAGCATCAGACTCTTTCATCATCACCTGATGAAAAGAAGACGCCAAATCAAGGGTTGAAAAATATTTGCTATGACCGAGTTGATCTAGAATGTCGGTGATGTTCGGAATAGGGTAGGCGTCGCCGATCGTTATTTCGTTAAGTTTACGATAATCGATGACGATACGCCACTTAGGTTTTCCTGATGCATCCTGTTTTTTCGGCACTACCCATATTGGAGCTGACCAAGGAGACACAGAAGGACTAATAATACCTTGATCCAGCATACTTTTAACTTGTTTACTGACCTCATTTTTATGACATTCAGGGAATCGGTAGGTTTTAGCATGGACAGGTGTTTGGGAAGTGGTTCGGATTTCATGTTGAACAGTCTTAGTTGCTGTCAGGGTGTCACCCTCCAGATAGAATATGTCACTAAACTCCGAACACAAACTGCGTAGGGATGACTCTTCTTCTGGAGTTAAATGGTCACATCTTAAGGCTTTTTGGACTCTGTTATCGCGGTCTAAGTCAGACAAAGTGGTCTGGAAGCACGGAGCAGCTTCAAGGGAAGAAGAAGAGGTTTGCTTTAGAATACTTGGCTCGAGAACACAAGATACGGGTTCAAGGGTGAACTTTATAGGATTAAGAAGAACTTGGTTTTCAGACGTGTTTAATACAGAAATAATAATTTTACCGTTTGGCCTCACGCAAGTTAAACATCTCGAAAACGTAAGCCTCGGGTATTCCTTCAATTTTGTGCACAAAATTAAACCTGCTCCTACTTCGGGATTTGTAACAGCACACTCGATTAACATTTCGCTGCGAGCAGGAATCACGTACGTTTGGTCAGATGTTTTTAAATCAAAATGTATTATTGTACCAGTAGGAATTTCGCACTTAAGTTTCGAGTCTGAGTATAATATACAGGGTCTGTCGTAAATAATGGATAAGTCGTAAACTGGAGTTGGTCCGGCTATGAGACTATTAGAAAATCGTATCTTTTTGCCAGGGTTTCTAACCGTATGGAAATGGCGTAGACTTTTATGTTTTTTTAAAATTTCGCTACTCTTTGCATTCATTCCGTTGCCATTTCGTTAAATTTAGGTATTTCTGTGTCATTTTTTTTGTATTATAGTCTTGAAGATGTGTATTATTTAGTTTTAGTACTGTTTTAGGCGTTTTTAACGTTGGTCATTTTCAAAATTGTCATTTTAAGATTTTTTATGTTTTTGTTTTACTTAGGGTCAACTTTTGATCATTTACTGTGTAAAAAAAAAGTACGGCGCTATAGCTGCCCATGATCTTAATAAATTATCTAGTATGTGTAGATTCTAAAAAGGTATAACAATGCATACTTCACAAGTAATATTAAGCTACATGAGCGAGATCAATATCAAGGTGAGAAAATATTTTTTTCATGTAATGTTGTAAATGGTTATAAAACTTCGTCATAATGATTTATTTCTGCCAAGATTCTTTACACAAACACTATGGGGTCACTATTAAGGATATTCAAAAGAAAACTAGGTTGTTTTAGTACGTAAAAATATTTATTCAACAACTTAAACTAAATGTTCGAAGTGTCCTCCGCCGGCAGCTATGCACGCTCTACATCGCCTAATAAACGATCGCTTAATCCGGCGCACATAACCGGCTTCTTCAATTTTTCTCGCTGCTACTTGAATGCGCGCACGCAACTCTTCTACAGAACTTATTGTTTCACTGTATACTTTTTCTTTTATACAGCCCCAGTAAAAGAAGTCCAAGGGGTTCAGGTCTGGCGAACGTGGAGGCCATAAAATTGGCCCCAATCGCCCTATCCATCTATCTGGATAAGTATTATTTAAATGTTCCCTGACACGAACAGCGTAATGTGCTGGACACCCATCATTTTGTAGCCACATCTCATTTCTTATCTCTTGTGGGACGTCTTGCAGTAAACTAGGTAAAGTATTTGCTAAAAAATTCAAATACATATCCGCATTTAATATTGCCGGCAATTCGAATGGACCAATGATTTTGCCATTAATAATGCCAGTCCATAAATTAATTTTAAATTGATATTGCGATCGGTCTTCTCGGATAAGTCTTGGGTTTTCGAGTTGCCAGCTGTGTAAGTGTGAAAGGGACGGTGCATCATGCAGTGTGCCTAGTAACAATGTCCTTTTCACGCGGGGAGACCCTTTGTATTGCTGTCTTTGTTCATTTTTTTACCTTGTAACATGTTTGTCGCATGTAACTATTAGAGCACATCAATTTTAAAATTAAACACCTTTATGAAATGAGGAGGCATGAAATTTTTTTGACAAAAAACTACCTAGTTTTCTTTGAATATCCTTAATAGTGGCCCCATAGTGTTTGTGTAAAGAATCTTGGCAGAAATAAATCATTATGACGAAGTTTTATAACCATTTACAACATTACATGAAAAAAATATTTTCTCACCTTGATATTGATCTCGCTCATGTAGCTTAATATTACTTGTGAAGTATGCATTGTTATACCTTTTTAGAATCTACACATACTAGATAATTTATTAAGATCATGGGCAGCTATAGCGCCGTACTTTTTTTTTACACAGTAAATGATCAAAAGTTGACCCTAAGTAAAACAAAAACATAAAAAATCTTAAAATGACAATTTTGAAAATGACCAACGTTAAAAACGCCTAAAACAGTACTAAAACTAAATAATACACATCTTCAAGACTATAATACAAAAAAAATGACACAGAAATACCTAAATTTAACGAAATGGCAACGGAATGAATGCAAAGAGTAGCGAAATTTTAAAAAAACATAAAAGTCTACGCCATTTCCATACGGTTAGAAACCCTGGCAAAAAGATACGATTTTCTAATAGTCTCATAGCCGGACCAACTCCAGTTTACGACTTATCCATTATTTACGACAGACCCTGTAGATGCTTTATGAATAGACAGGAAATTCGTACCTATGATGCCGTCATAGTCGAGATTTACATTAGATACTACATGGAAATAGAATGGGATCGAGACCTCTCCAGTTTGAGATGAGTTGAATATAGACAAAATAAATCTACCTTTTGTCTCGGCGTGTGATCCAAGGTCATTTATACCTTTGAACTTGACAGTATGAGAATCACACATTGGTTCTTTTGACAAACTAGAACCCTTCACGAGGCATATGAAACTGCCTGTATCTACTAAAAACTTCAGTGGACTTCGAGAATGAGACGTATGAACTTCAATATATGGTAATGAGGTTTTCTTATTTTGCGAAATATCATATACCATAGGGCATTCTTCGGGTTCATTTATGTATTGATCAATTAGATCTTGATAGCCTAGAGAGTCCTTGGAAATAGTATTTTGGTATTTGGGTGATGAAACAGTGTTAAAACTATTTTTCGATTCTGATGTAGAAGGAATAAGACGTTCATTGCCAATGGGATTTTTATCCGAAATAGAAGACAATGTCACGTTGTCACCGTTAACAATGGGCACTTTAGCCGAAATAGAAGATAACGATGACGTAGATTCAGTGGAAATAGAATTAGATTTAGCATTTCGTAGACTGGACTTAGAAATTGGCTTATTTGATTTAGAAACAGTGGATTTAGATATTGAAGTAGTAGGGCTGGTACCTAAGGTATGGGATTTGCGTTGGTACCGATGCGCAAACCCAACATTTAGTTTAAACAATCACCATTTTCTATTTCTTGTACTTGTGGAGGCAATGATGTCTCGGAAGCCGATTCTATACAATTTTGTTGATATGCTCTTGAACCACTAGGGTAGTTATTATTGAAGGGTCGTGAATTATTATACTGTCGTTTCCTGCATTGTGAAATATCATGGCCTATGTTTTTGCAATATCTACACGTAACTGTTGTGTTAGCATTTTGAGACTTGTAATAAAAATTATTATTAAGTGGCCGTGAATGAACTCGAAGTTGCGAGCGTTGCATATCACGTTTCAATTTGCCGTAGCATTCCGACTCTACATGACCCATTTTATTGCAATTTTTACAATATTTAGATATGACGGAAGTATTTTTGGCTAAATTTAGGATCTTCTCCTCTTCAATTGCAACATTAATGGCTGCATTCAGGGATTTAGGGTCTCTACACCGAACGATATTACTAATATTAGATTGTAAACCTAACGTGAAGGTGTAGAGCGCTAAATCCTCAGTCATGGCAATGCGACCCGCTAGTTCTTTCTTTAGGGAATCGGAATTGTGTATTTCAGACTGTAAACTAGTTAAGCATGTTTCTATTCTCAGGGCATATTGAGCCACAGTTTCGTTGGGCTGATGTTTGCAGGACTGAAGGTCTAAGAGAAGATGGTTATAGTGCTTTCTTTCCCCAAAATTTTGTTTGAGAAAGTTTTTTAAATCCTCAAACGTATCAAACACTTTATTTGAACACGCTATCTGTGCTTTTCCGTCTAATTTAGACACAATAAATTTAAGTAACAACTCCTTTTGAGACTCGGAGGCAAGGTCCAGCGCATTTTTGCAATTTGTTAAAAATGCTGGTAGTGTGTCCCTTTCTCCACTATAGGTGTTGATAAAATTACATAGAACTTGTATAGGGAAATGTTCGGAAAGAAGGGCGATCGATTTGTTCTCGCTTTTATCACTCTGAGGCATTATTAAGTAATTATACTAATTTCACAGATCTAAAATTCAATAATAAGAAACAGATTTAATGTAGATCGCGGATATGGCAATAACTAGGGATAAAAATATTTTACTCACAGTAAAATCGCGCACTGGACGAGCATCGTTGGTTGACAGGATTCTTCACAGGAACGGCGTCGGTAGAGATGTCGTTGGCGGCGGTACGAATGGCAGCTCGTTTTCAGCGACGGGGCTGCCTTGCACGTGGCGCAAGACTTTCTGTCGCAGGCAATTGCGACTGGATGCAGCGGAATACGACGAAGTGCAGTAGGGCACTGCGGGATACAGTGGGACGAGTCTTCTGATGTTGTGTGGTACAGGAGCAGCGAGATACGGCGAGATATTTGATGGATTCTTGAGTCGGAGATGTATTACAACGATTGTTTTTGTCAGGAAAGCAAATAGAATTGAGATACGGTTTAGAAAATGGGCACTGGTTATTTTAATCGGAATTTTGGGCACACGTTTAGTTTCATGCAAATCTTACCCAAATATCCCACTTCTGACACCACTGTTACGGGGTGGGTCTAGAAGTTCTTTAAAAAGAAACAATTTTAATTGAGACTGAAATATTATTTAATTAAAAATCAATAGAATTACATAAATACCTAGTGCCCTCAACGAAATCGGAAATAAGTCTGATGTCATATATTAAAATATCGTTTATAATGAATTGCGTCGCTTACGTCAATGCAAACGATGCAGTTTTGTTTTATATGGAATGCCGGGGTTGCGACATCGTAACAGCACGTTACGTTGTCGAATAGATCGTATTTTATATTGGACGGACTCTTCAATTGTACTAGCGTGGTTACAAACTAACCATAACAAATTAAAATCGTTTGTTTCGAATAGAGTAGCCACTATTTTAAAGTTGACTGAGGGCTCCGTGTGGCGTCATGTGCCTTCAGCCTGCAACCCTGCGGACTATGCATCTCGCGGTGTCGACGCGCGTAAGTCCTTTCTATATGAGCCTGAATGTAATTGGCCACAACTATATGCTAATAAATTAAATTCAAATGATATTCCTGAAATGAAAACCACAGTTATGTTGACGAATGAGACCCAGACGAATTATACATTAATTGATTTCGACAAATATTCTAAACTCAAAACTATTCAACGTTGTTTAGCTTATGTACTTAGGTTTCTGCATAACTGCCGTGACACTAGTAACAAGCTTGTGGGAGTTTTGCAGCCTGAGGAATTAGAATCGTCTTTTAAACAATTGGTTAAAATGTCGCAATCTAATAGCTTTCCTATTGAATTAAAATGTCTTTCAATTAAACAACCGTTAAGTTCTAAAAATTCCCTTATCTCATTGAATCCTTTTTATGATAATGAAGGCATTTTGCGTGTAGGTGGCCGCCTCAACTCATCTTTTTATTTTTTTGAAAAGCGCCATCCTATGCTTTTACACGCCAAACATAGACTTACGAGACTACTCTTTCAGCAGGAGCATTTACGTCTGTTTCACGCTGGTCCCCAGCTCCTTCTCAGTTCCACGCGGGAGTACGTGTGGACTGTCGGCGGGCGCGACCTTGCGCGTACTGTCTCTCGGCAGTGTGTAACGTGTCGACGCGCCGCTCCTAAACCCCTCACTCCTCTTATGGGAGCTCTGCCTTCTGAGCGCGTTACTCTCGACTTTCCATTTGTTAGTGTCGGTGTCGATTTTGCAGGACCTTTTTTGATTACCGATAGAAAGGGTAGAGGTTGCAAAATTACCTAATGTTATTTAGCTATTTTTGTTTGTACTAGATTTAAGTGTATTCATTTAGAGGCCGTAAGTCAACTATCGAAGGAAGCTTTTATTTTATCTTTACGTCGGTTTATATCGAGACGCGGCAAGCCACGTGAGATCCTTTGCGATAACGGCCGGAATTTTGTCGCAGCCGCCAGAGAGATTAGTGATTTTTTAAAGGCAAATTCTAATTATATTACCTCCTTCGCGTCTAATGAGGGAATTAAATTTAAGTTTCAGCCAGCCTACGCTCCTCATTTTGGAGGGTTGTTCGAGTCAGGAGTTAAGTCCGCGAAGTGTCATCTAAAACGAATTTTAGGCAACTGTCACCTAACTTACGAGGAATTGGCAACCCTGTTCAATGAAATAGAAGCTATCCTTAACAGTCGCCCCTTTGTTTCCTATTTCTTCATCCCCAAACGACTTCCAACCTTTAACCCCAGGTCACTTCCTCATCGGCCGAGCCCTGACTGCTCTGCCATCACCTTCTATGGAGGGTCTCAGCGAAGCCAGACTTGACCGCTACCAACGACTCGAAGCCCTACGTCATCATTTTTGGAAGCGCTGGCAACTGGAGTACATTGCCGAGCTTCAACAGCGCACTAAGTGGCGCATGCTCGACCGTCCTATTCGACTAGGCGAATTGGTGCTTCTTAAGGAAGATAACATTCCTCCGCTGCATTGGCGCCTCGGTCGTGTTTCGGGGCTCTTCCCTGGACCAGACGGGATTTCGCGTGTCGCCGACGTCACTACCACTACTGGCACCTACAGGCGAGGTGTGAAGTACCTCTGCCCCTTATTGGACGATTCTACTGAACCTGCAGAGCCTACCAACATTTGAATACTTCCGTATTCAAGGGCCCATAGGATGTTCACGCCGTGTGTAAAGGGACGATGCCGAGAACCGGTTTCTCTCAGGTGATACGAGCTGCCCACCGTCGCCGCAACGCACCGCCACGAGTCGGCCCACTCCAATACAATATGAGTACAAGCACACACGTACATTATAGGATATTGTCTACTTTTATTAACCATTTAAGACTATTTTGTAATAGTATTATTTAAACCAAAATACAATTGAATATTTGGAATTTGTCGCTGTTTCAATTGGCTAACCAAGACGCCCAGTATTCAACACTACCCCGTAGTGGTATGGATATAAGTCATTTGGCTAAAACGCGTGTTGGAATGGATTTTGCGGCTCTCGAAAATATTGATTTTCCAAAAAAATGCACCTACACAAATTGCAGGAAATTTTATCTAGTTTAATGTTTATGCTTGTTAGGCACAACATTAATTACTATAAGATAAATAGTGTAAATATACACAATATTAATACAAGAAACAAGTCTAAACTCGTTGACTCCTATCATCGCTTACATAAAGTACACAACTCGTTTTAAGGTCTTGTTATACTTTTCTATAATAAAATTTTAAAGTTATTAAACGACAAACAGTCATGGGCTTAAAGTGTCATTAGGTATATACATACAAACTTCTTTGCCTTAAAATTAAACTAAATTATAAACAAACTATTGTTAGTTAAAAGTAATGCGTGACGATTATTATGGTAATTTGATTAGTTGGTTGGGGTAAACGGTCACTAGAAGAACTACACCTCTTAATCCAGTTCCGAATTATTTTTAATAGAAAATTTTGCAACTGAATGTAAGTAAATGCACACTTTGAATGATTTCTATGCGCTTTGACAGTATTCTTCTCATAAGGCTCTACCCAGTTGTCAATTACAGTCCGGCCACTCAGAGAATGCGTTTCTGACACTTGTAAATTCGTCATGAGTAGTGATGTACCATGAATATCATTAATAATATTTGGTAACAGTATTTATAGCATTCATTATGCATAATTATTCAGTTTAGATATATTTGTAGGGATTATTGTTCCCAGTGTTTAGGAGTGTCGGTAGATTCCATATTCTTTTTAATGAGGGTAGACGTGAGTTGTCGGGCGAGGAGAATGATAGCAATGGTTTTCCTCACAATCGCTTTGTTATAATCACTTTACGATAATACATAGTGAAATACAGTCACGATAATCAATAATGGTATACAGGTTACAATTTAGGTACGACACTCCACCGAACATGTGAAGCTACTGCGAGATGCTAAACGATAATCCATGCCCTCCGGCTGCGTTCCATTTTATAACTATCTCCGGCTGCGTTCAATTAATAACTACCCACAGTTCTTTAGGGATGGGATCAAAGTCACTGTTACCCGCAACTAATCACATAAAATAATCGACTACCATCAATTATCTTAACGCGTGATTATTTTTTTTTTAAGTGGCAATGATTTCCATCCCTATTGTCATCGGTCGCAAGCTCCAATGCTCGGTGTTGCGTCAGTGTCTAACTACCGACACTTGTGTTACCAAATAAAATAAGTGATGCGCCGTCATATTTTATATTTCAAACACAATATTAACAAAATTGTTGACGGATGAATTAAATTTAATCGTAATTTCTGAATGAAACCAAGGGAAAGAAAATAAAAATACTGTATTTATTGAAAAATATATATTATGAAATACATAGTTTTAAGATTTCAATAATGTCAAATCAAAATTTAATCGGACTCCGATTCGCTTGAGGACTTGCTGTCATCTTCACCAAAATGTATTACCATGTTATTATCAATCATAGTGTCTATACGAATATCGCGGTCAAAGTCATCAAATATCATTTTTTTAGTTTTTTCAACCACCTACATCAAGTCATCTCTTGTGACTTTTTCGCATGCAAAGCGTCTTTATCTTTTTTATGCCATATGGTGGAGAAGCATTATGGCGGGCTGCATAACCTTTAATTTGAGCCCAGATTGGCTCTATGGCATTGTACTGGCAGTGATCAATTCTGGGTCCTTTTCTCTTTCTAGTGTATATTAATGATTTACCTTTCTTTGTGCAAAATTTCTGTGATGTAGTACTTTTTGCAGATGACACTTCGCTTATTTTTAAAGTTAATCGTAATTAGAATAGTTTTGATGATATTAACAGGTCACTTATACTAGTCCAAGATTGGTTTAGAAGCAACAACTTACTATTGAACTCGAATAAAACTAAATGTATAAAGTTCACTTTGCCTAATGTTAAGAAACTTGACACGAACATCATAATAAATAACGAAATGATTGGTCTCGTAGAGTCAACTATGTTTTTAGGAATAACCTTGGATCATAAGCTTCAGTGGGGCGCCCATATATCGTATCTAGCAGGGAAACTGAGCGCCGCGGCATTCGCTGTTTGGAAAGTTCGCCAGTTAACTAATATTGAAACTGCGCGACTAGTTTATTTTAGTTATTTTCACAGTGTCATGTCATATGGTATTTCACTAAGGGGCAAGGCAGCTGATATTCAAACCATTTTTGTAATTCAAAAACGGGCAATTCGTGCAATTTACAAACTTAAAGTTCGAGATTCTCTGAAAGAACGATTTAAGGAAATAGGTATTTTAACAGTGGCGTCTCAATATATATTTGCTAATATTATGTTTGTACGGAAAAACATAGATAAATATACTAGCAAAAGTGTAAATTAGTAGGCCAATATTATCGCCTGAAAAAAGTCCACAATTCATTTGAAGGACTTTGTGTGCGTTTTTATAACAAAATTCCTGTCGAAATCTTGAACTTACCCCTACAAAAGTTCAAGAGTTCCGTTAAGAATCGTCTTATGGAAAGGGGCTATTATACGATGGACGATTTCTTGACCGACACAGTGCCTTGGATGTGAGTGAGAATTTGGTATGGACTTGTTGTGTGATGGTTGAGGTAATTTATATTTATAAGCAATGTATTTATTTGTTTACAATCTTTAATTTAATAATTTATTTGATTGTAATTAATTCTTGACATCTTATACTGCATTTATTACCTGACATTTGAATTTTGTTAAGTTAAGGCGATCTGTGTTTACATTGTTGGAGCATAAATAATTAGTATTTATTATTTTATTACATTTTGAACTTTTTTTTTTCTGGGACCAGTATATATGCACACATTGCTTTTACTCCTTGATGTGTAAGTGATTGCAACCTTATATGCTATGGACTAATTTTTATTATTTTATTAGACAAAAAATAGATTTCCCTAACTTTAATATTTCTTTAGACCGTTTTCTAGCCTTTGTGTTTTGGTTGCCTTAACTTGCACATATAAGTATTGTTGTCAAAAACAAACAAACTTTGTATAAATTATTTGAAAAGATGGTGCACATGAGTTTCTCACCAGCTCTTCTCATGAATGCAATACCCATCGGAGCTGGTACTTGGATTGATTTCAATTTAAACCTTTGAGTTGAATCGAAATCAATCTAAGCTCCGGTAATTCAAATCATTGATTACTTGAGTTACATCCTTTTATCACTGATCAATTCAGTAGGTACTTGAGTTTTATTTTATATTTGTATTAATAATGTTTGATGTTTGTATTTTTGACGTGTTCAAGTGCCTTTTGGGGCCCATGGAAATAAATGATTTGACTTTGACTTTGACTTTGATATGGAGGAATTCGGAGAACGTGATGACCGTACTCCAGAGCCAGCTCATCTATTTCGTATCGAACATTTCCTAGCTTATGGTCGATGACTAATTTCATCAGCTCCGCTTTTAGCATCGACATATTTGCGTCAATGCCACTTCTTTGCAGCCAAGCCACCAATTCCTCTTTTCTATTAGCTTGAGTAGGTGCTTTATTTATTTGCACCGAATGATAAGGGGCGTTATCCATTATTATAACTGAAGGCTCTGGAAGGCCAGGTAGCAACACATCCTGGAACCACTCCTTGAATACAGCCGCATTCATTTCTTCGTGGTAGTCAGTAGTAGTTTTTGACTCAAATGCTAATAAACCATTTTCCACAAAACCATACTTCGCACAACCAGCGTGGCATATTATGAGACGTGCTCCTTTACCGATTGGCACTTTCGACGTCGACGCTTGAGTGTCATCTGTCCAAGAACGAGAAAGATCGTGATTGGTGTTCAGCCATGTCTCGTCAATGAAAACGACATTGTCCCAATTATCAATTTTGTTTGCTTCTCTTAGAAAAGTAATTCTTTTTACCAGAAATATAAAGAGATAAAAATAGTTTTTCATTTATTTTTAATTCAGCTGACTGATATCACGACAATTATTTTCATAAGTTTGGTTTGGTCGTACCTATATCGTATTATAAACTATATTAAATATGTATTAAGTATATTATACACACTCTCGAATAATTTCTCCGATGTCCCCAGGAACTTTAATGTCGTTCGTATAAATGCCCAAAACATTTCGGCCCATTTCCCTGAAATGGTGACAACATTCGACTGTACTACATCCTTACATACTTTGTAACTCATCTTGTTCTACTGTTTTTTTGTGTATTCAATAAAGATAAATAAATAAAATTATATATTATAAAATTAGAACGTTTTATTTAACAATATATCGACCGACAGAATATATTACGATTCCAAAAATACTCAGTTACAATTCAGTATTATTTTATCTCATCACTACAAAAACAAACTATTGACATAACCTTGAAACAGCGCAGTTTGATATCGTTAGACTTTTAAAAATTATTGTTCTTAAATTAATTAATTGATTAATTGTTAATAACTTTGGCCCAAAATAAAACGTTTATTGTACCTACATTGGCATGATTATTCAATTTTTAATGTTATTACTCATTATTAAGGTTAATAAGAGATATTTTAAATTTTGCCATAAATTGTACGCCAGTTCAAAGTTACATCGCCCATTGGATCACGACCTGTCAGAAACGCATTCTCTCAGTGGCCAGACTATAGTGTCTTAATTGAATAAATGATTTTGAATTTGAATGTATTACTACCTTTTTATCGTAAATGAGCCGGAACGGAGTTATTCTCAAAAAACAGTTTTTGAGCGCTATTTTTCTAATATGGTGGCAAAGATACGAGTTGGCAAAGTAAAATTTCGAAAAGAAATCTATTATACCACCAATTTTCAAAACTCCCGTAAAACTTTCCAGGGAAAACTACCAAATGACTGGAAATGTGTTTAAAATATTTCATGTGTTTTAAAAAGTATTATTTTAATTATTTTCATGACTCATTGTGTTTGTGTCAAAAAAATCTTATTCTTTCTATGGAGGGTAGAGGTAAGGAGTATCATCTGTGTACATGAAAAAGTGTCCGTTGAAATTATGGAGGGTAGAGACAAGGAGTGTTATCTTATATGGAAGAAAATTGAAAAAAGTGTCCAGCATAAGCTGTAAATAACAGTTCAAAAACCTTCCAGAATGGCGCTGGTGTAGACACAGGTTATGGTATGAATGTAGCTACTATGTGAACGAAAATTTAACATTATTGTCGACTAAAGTAGTTCCTTATTGAAAATGTCAACTACTTGCGTATTACAAAATAATGTAGTAAATATAACCTTAAAGAGTTATTATGAGAAAATCCGCCTCTGTACATTTGTGCATAAAGTATAAATAAATAAATAAATAAAAATGATAAAAATCAATAAACGTACTATTCACAGTTCAGAAAATAAAATCACTCTAGCTACGCCTTTTCTCATAATAACTCTTTAAGGTTATATTTACTACATTATTTTGTAATACGCAAGTAGTTGACATTTTCAATAAGGAACTACTTTAGTCGACAATAATGTTAAATTTTCGTTCACATAGTAGCTACATTCATACCATACCCTGTGTCTACACCAACGCCATTCTGGAAGGTTTTTGAACTGTTATTTACAGCTTACAGCTGGACACTTTTTTAAATTTTCTACCATATGAGATAACACTCCTTACCTCTACCCTCCATAATTCTTTCATCGTGCCTGTTCGTCCATCTATCCACACTGTATCTATCAGAAGCAGCAACCTATAATCAAGCTGTCAAAATCTATTAGATAAAATTATCGTGTCGCGGTTTTTTATGAAATTTTGTGAGGTCTGAGAATCGACCAACATCTATTTATCATACCCGTAGGTAAATGATAAGGGTGGTTCACCCTTACATATTTTTATAGCAAAACAATGTTCGCCGGGCCGGCTAGTAGTAAAATAAAATCTTTATAGCTTTTTTTGGTACCTCTAGAGTGCTTAAAGCGAGGATGCTATTTTTCAAATTCATCACTCACTTTGTAGACTAAGAGCCCACGACGGCCAGACATTCGTTATTTTATAAAAGCTGAAAGTTTATCTGCGGATGTCCCCTATACAGGTAAGTACGACCAGGGACTATAAATATAAAGTTTGGGTGGTGGTTACTTGGGCAGGTAACCGGTAGTAAAGGTGTATAAAATAGTACCTTAAATTCGTTAAAGTATAAAGCTCATTTTTTTATATTTTCTTAAAGATAACTTTAGAAATCTCGTCATCCATTGCCAGACACTTATGACAGTTGCTACCCCCTGCCAGACACCCCTAAACTTTAATAAATTATAATTCTACTTTCGTTATAGTATAAAAGCTAAATTTTATATATGTTACTTGGGGACCTATGAAAAGATGTTACCCCAAAAGCCGGACAGTTTCAATGGTTTTAACATCTTGCCAGACACATCGAGTCGAAGTCCGCTGTAAGTGCGAGCGCGAGTGCTAAGTCGATTGCGATCTTTTAAGATATCTAATAAAAAAATAACTTAATTATATTCATAGCCATGTTATACATATAAAGTAAAAAATATCATTTTAATATTGTAAAATACAAAAAAAAAGTATAATTGTCATAATTGTCGTCGATATTTTCATTTTCTTCGTCACTACTCTTCCAGTCGATGTCATGATCGTCGTCAATATCCTTTTGTCCATCCGCAGATAAACTTTCAGCTTTTATAAAATAACGAATGTCTGGCCGTCGTGGGCTCTTGTAATATTGGGTGTCTATGGATAGGTCTTTTAAAGATAATAATTTTTTTTAAGACTAGTTTCATTGAGGCATCCTACTTACATCAGCTACTTTTTGTTAAATTCGATCATCGCCCGCTCTTCCTATCCAAACTGTGGGATTCAGAGAGTAAAATAATCACAATACGAGCAAATATAACGAATTTAAAACGAAAACTATCACAGCTAAGTAGGCTTTTGTTTAATAGTCGATGGACTATTTTGACAAAAAATCGTAACGATTAAAATGTAAAATCTTAAAGAGAGATCGTTTTTTGTTTTTTCGAAAGACGGTCCCCATTTCATCTCATCCACATTTTTTTCATTTTTTATCATTAATTTCATCACGGCGAAGACTTGAAGACTTATAATTTGAAGACTTGACATTGGCAGGAATAGCTGATCCGAGTGATCGAGCTGGTTGCCATTTCATCAAAAGAAGAAGTAAAATCTTTCAAATATGAAGTTACAAGAAGCCCTTGCCTTACAATTGACACGACAATTAATTTTAATTGACGAACTTGTGAATAAATATTAATATTGTAATAAAAACTTACCAAAACTAATATACATATCTTAAAAGACAAATCAATATTAAATAAATACATGAACCAACCTAAACAATAATTAGGATATTTAATGTGAATATATTGTATGCCTACATTATAACTTATTCTAACAAACATTAAAATTTATTTATCTATACTTTGTTGGCTATCGTATAGGTAGGTACACTAAAAGCATGTATATTAAAAAATATACAGAAAAATGATTGACAAAACTTCAGTGTGGCAATTCTTATAATATACTTAAACACAAACTATTAAACTAAACTAAACTTATATCTATTCGAATAAATACCTAATGTATTTTCGTATAAATAATATCATATGATATTACAGTATTCTGAATAACTGCAATATACCTACCTTAAGCAACAATGGAGAATGTTAACTAATTTTGATTATTAGCACTCCATATTCTCTGTCAAAAATAAAAAATACTAGTGAAAGAATTACTTCGATATGTCAATTAGATTCCGATTAAGAAGTAAAACAAGTTGTAACCGTACGACGCGGGCTGCCGGTTACGGTGTGACGTCATAGCACAACACGCTCAGTCTGGCTCACTCAGTCCGCTCGCGGTCACGCGCCCGTGCCATTGAAATTATACCTAAATACTTTTAAAAATGTCCAATCCAAATACTAAGAAATCATGTGTTGTGCTACATTTAACCGTACATACATCACTTATACATACATCTTTTTACTTGAACATAACCAATAGCATCATCGCCATAGCTGTCTTTTGCCAATCTAGTCTAATCTACACTAATATTATAAAGAGGAAAGATTTGTATTTTCGTATGTAACGAATAAACTCAAAAAGTACTGAACCGATTTTAAAAATTCTTTCACCATTCGAAAGCTACATTATCCACGAGTAACATAGGCTATATTTTATTTTGGAAAAAAATAGGGTTCCGTAAGATATTTGCGTTTTTCGGACACAAGGTGTAAAAAATCAACCAGAAAAGTTACTTATTTTGCGTACGCTGCCTAAACTGTAAAAGATACAACTATAAAATGCTCTAATGGGTTGGCTTTTTGCAGCGGTAACCGATATCCACGCGGGCGGAGCCGCGGGCGACCGCTAGTAATAATATTATAAAGAGGAAAGATTTGTATTTTTGTATGTAACGAATAAACTCAAAAAGTACTGGACCGATTTTAAAAATTCTTTCACCATTCGAAAGCTACATTATCCACGAGTAACATAGGCTATATTTTATTTTGAAAAAAAATAGGGTTCCGCAAGATATTTGCGTTTTTCGGACACGGTTTCTCTTTCACGCAAAACCTACTAAATGGATTTTGATGAAACTTTACATTAATCTAGCTTATATCAGAATAACACATAGTCTACAATTTATAAAGATACTAGCTTCGCCTCGCGGCGTTGCACGCGGTTATTGTCGTACCGCGGGTAGCACCGCGGGGTTCAGCTAGTCTGAAATAAGTTTCAAATAAAAATAAATGGCCTTACGTATTTTATTAGAAAAAAAATACAAATAACTAAAAAAGGTTCAGTACATCCGTTCAAAAATCTGTATTTGCAATAAAAATTAAATTAAATAAAATGGTCTTACGTATTTTGTAAGTAAAAAAATATAAATAAAAAAGGTTTCGTACATCTTTAACGTTCAACCCACTACATCTACATAAGTACCTATCCTACTTCCTACTAATATTATAAATGCGAAAGTTTGTGAGTGTGTGTGTGTGTGTGTGTTTGTTATATTTCACAAAAAACAACTACTGAACGGATCTGGACGAAGTCTGGGATAACACATAGGCTACTTTTAATCCTGGGAAAATGTACAGTTTCCGAGGGAAACTGGGGCGAAGCTGCGGGTGGAAGCTAGTTTGCAATAAATCAACGTATGTATGTATTCATTTAAATTTACTAAGAAGAGCGGTACCTACCTATATTATACATACGTACCTACCAATAGCTACAAAACTATAATACATATTTGTTGTCTTTAACGTAAAAAAATAATGGTAGATATGTACTTCGACTATTAGAGTTGCATTCTTCCATTACGACATTAGTTAGGTATTTTGTTTTGATAAAAGAATTTAGAACAGATAAACTATTAAGCATAAGTAGTAGCACCTTATCATTTTTATTCCTCGCATTTCGGCGGCAACGAAATCACTATTTGTTGATAAATAATGCGCAACCATTAAACCATCTATTTTAGGTAGATTTTCCCACTGCCCTTTTTCGAATCCTTCATCCATTTTATTAATCGAATAATATTTACTATTATTAAACTATTAACTTAATACGCGAACGAAAACCAACACAACAAAACACTGCGCGAGCTATTACACCTACTATAACCGCTGGCGACTTGATACGAAGCGAGCTGTGGCCAGTGCGGCGCGTTGTGAAATGGCGTCACAAGCGGTCACGTGACTGTTAGCGGGACTCGATATTTTTCAAAACTTTGAATACCTATAAAATCAAAACTACTAGGTATTTTTGACTACAACAAAAACTAGTGTGTTTGTATACATATGTACAGGCTTTACTGAGACAACATTTCAAGCGATTTGGCATACTTAGTAACAATATCCATTATGAGATCTTTAAATGTTGTGAATATTATATCTAACATTAATACTGGTATTATTAAATGCTAAATAGTACTCCACTTAAGGTACGAGCACCGGTAGATGGCACCACTTAAGCGCACAAAGTTTTCTTTTTTCATGCTTTACCTGAATTCCGATTTCAATACGTCTGCTCGTTTACCCCCTAAATAATAATAAAAAAACATCAGTTAGTAATTGACCATGTAAAAACTAGTAGATGACCGTCCAGATGACCAAGTTACAATTGGCATTTTTAGACTCTGTTCGAGAACTCTGTTAGGAGCTGTAGTGTTTACTTGACCTAGAGTAGTTGATGGTTCTGATTCAAGTACACTGTCAGCAGCTGCGATGTCTAATTACCCCAAGTTGATATCAAATGTAAAGCCAGGTCAATTTCTAGTGATCCCTGTGTCGACAATAGCAGTTCATCACTAATAGTGACAGGTAACGTGGCTGCTGATGGTTCAATTGTGGTTTACAGAACACCGCCAATATTGTTAAAAGCTGTCGGTTCTGACGCTGATACATGTTGGCTTTTCAAATATTTTTTTCATATTTTAAATACCTTGTTACCTTAAGTAATCCTAAACAAACGAGGAAATCAAAATAGTTACCATGACAAGGTCATTAGGTTCCTATTATTTAACATTTAAATAGTATAACTGTTATGAAAATTGATACAAATATAATCAAAGAATATGTTTACACTGCGTCACTCAACATAAAAATGACTGCCGTGTGTAAAGTTGAAAAATGGCAAATGTGGATTTGGCGCACTTTGTTACACAGAGTGAAGCAATGTTTTTTAAATATGGAAACCGTTTAAAAATATGCCGCGAATTCCTATTACATAATATCGGTTCATACGTGTGAGTGGTCAGCTCTCTGCTCGTACTATTACTTTCACGCGACAAAAACATTTATTTCAAATGTCTGATCAAATTGTAGAAAAAGTTTATTTTCTAAAATCAGTTTATCGGTAATTTAATTACATTATTTTCCAAATCGTAAAAGTGGCAATATTCATTCGAACCTTAAAAGGTAGACAAATTATATGCACTTCGATTATAATTTATTCCTCATTTCAATGTATAACATTCTGAATGGTTACAAAGAAATTTTGTTAACTAAAAGCTCGATATTTTTATATTATTATTATTAAAATTTATAGAAACTCTTAAGGGGAAAGTACCTAATATGGCATTACCTTAATTGCTGGAATTTGGTGACCATTCACCATATTTGATGTTCGAATACAATATAAAGTGTAGTCATAATAAAACGACCGAAACCATTGTATTTCAGTGCATTCATTCATTTTTCTCATAATATCTACTTTTGGATAAAAAAATGGCCGATAGTTTATGTAGGTACTCAGGAATTAGTCAGAATCGCTTTCTTCGGCGACTTGTTTCCACCTTGCCACTAGAGATGCAGATTTTGTGTCCATTCCGGCTTTCTTATATATTTTTACCTGAAAATTTATGACGAAGATTAGTAGTTTCATTCACAGCATTATGCTGTGTTGTTTCTATAAGACAGAGGAGGCCCTCCCGACGATCAACCCCGGATTGTCACGGAAGCTGATACAACTCAAGAGGCCGCTGCTTCGACTCTTAACTGGAGCAATAACTGATCATGCACTACTAAACAAACATATTTTCACTCTAGGTGTAACAGACAACCATCTATGCAGAGCATGCATGGAGGAGGAAGAAACAGCAGCCCATGTCGTCATGGCATGTCCTGGGGTGGCCGAATACCGGGCAAGACACCTCGGATCGCCGAGGTCACTTCCAAAACTCGTCGGCAATGTGAGGGGTCTGGTAGGCTTCTTGGAGGAACTGGGTTGGCATGACTAATGCCGACTCACAACGCAAAATAGGCGCGGCGCATTTAAGTCATCGAGTTGCGGAGACCCAGCCCGTGAGTTCAAGTTCTACAAGACATCTAATAGAATAAGATAAAGTTAGCTTTTGCTAAAATTTATATATAGCTAGCTATATCACCCGGACGATTATTTCGAATATATTGTTACAGCATTCATTATAACACGGGAGACACTACCATGGGAGAGCCACGCTTGAGAGTGATACCACGGCCTCACAGAAAACCTGTGTGAAATAGTGCTTGTGCTGAGTTTCATCAAGTGAGTGATGATACCGGAGGCTTATAACTCTACCCCTTCTTTTGCTTATGCTTTTCATCGGACAGATTAGAGTCATTTTTGCAGGGCCAAACATAAAAAAGTGAAACTTCTATGTATAATATTTACGAGCATCTTAATCGATTAAAAACTGTTATTCCCATATTTTCATTGAAGTTTAGTTGGAAAATCAATTAATAATTCGTTTGTTAACTTTATTAGCCTATTCGTGTTAAAAAATATTCATGCATATTATCGTTTCGTATGAAAGCTTGGAACCTAATTAGGCAGAGTGCAGGGCTTCATCGATGTGTCATTATTTTCTTCAAAGCGAACAAAGATTAGATTTAGATTAGATTAGAAACATTTTGTTACACAAACAATTTTGTTGAATCGGTATATTGTGTAATAATTGGAACAGTGGGAATGATTTATTTTTTTCAAATTAAATACTGAAAGCAGACCCGCTGTAAAGAATGAAGAGTGAAATATATATATAGGTAACATATACCTATAGACAAAAAATGTAAACTCACCTTCACAGTTTTCTTATCTAATTTTCCCTGTTCAGCCGGTTCAGCCAGTTCAATCGAGGTGGAAGGGGTCTGGGACATCGGTTGTATCTCTTCTTTGTTTTCCGATTCAGTTATATCCTGGTAGAACGAAGCCAGTTTCTGAGCTATTTCTTGTTCCTGCTTTAAATAATATACAATTCAGACACACTTAACAACTCTAAAGGCGGGATAGGCATGCTTGCAGAAGTAGATAGTTCCGGGTTGTCGCAGCCGGGCAGCGGGGGTTTTTCGATTCTGCGGAGAGCTACCGTACCTTTTTCGCGCTACCCTTAAGTTCAGCCGGCAATGGTGGGATTAGGGCTGGAGGAGACATAGGCGGAGGAGGCGGCTTGATTTCAACCTACAATTAGGCGCGGGTCAAAGGAGGGGATCACAGGTGATATGAACCACCCCGCTCATGCCTCCGGGCTGACAATGAAGTCCAGGTGAGCCAGTACATGCAGTACCTAGGCCTCATCCTGGACAGACTAGTCCTCCGAGTACAAGGGGTAGCAAGGGCGCTACATCATCTGCTGCTCAATCTCGGGGGACCGCGAGAAGAAGTTCATCATCATCAGCTTGTCGCAGTCCACTGCTGGACATAGGCCTCTCCAATTATTATTATTATTGAAGTGAAAACTTCTTTAGTAGCGCTGTGTACTTTTTTGAAATGGGTAAAAATGTATACACTCGCGTCAGGTCACGTGACCTGATCAAAAATTCGTAAGTCGGATAGTATAAACTCGCGTCAGTTCACGTGACCTGATCGAAAATTCGTAAGACGGATGGAGAGAGGACAGGCGGCGCAGGGCGCTTGCGCGAATGTTCGTGTGTGTATGTAATATAAATTGTCATGTTTGTGTATGATAGCGCAATAAATGAATATTATATTCCACCACATAATTTATTTTAAAAAAGATACGTAAAGCAAAACGATTTGATTTATTACAACGCCATCTGTTATTACAAAACGAAACTACTTTCAACTTCAAACTATCCGAAGTTGTTTTTAAGCGACACTAGATGGCAGAGCAATTTAAATATAAAAGTACACACTAGATGGCGCGACAACTATAGTCGTTCCAATACTTTATTTAACTTTTGACAGATCACGCACATAAAGTTTTGTAATAATTTTTGATACAATGTACTACAGATAATACTGTACTTTATGGGCGGGCTCCGCCTACTTAGGGATGTGTCATTCGTAATTAATGACCACAGACTATAAAAACGGTTTTGAAATAAATCGATTATCGATTATATTAATAAAACATACAATAAAATTATTGTGATTATATTTTATATCAAATCACGTAAAAAGCTTTATTATTTTGCATTAAAATGCCCTAAATGTCTCTGTTTCAATGCATAAATAATTTGCGTAATGAAAACAGTTCCATCGTACTCGTACCTAGTAATGGGATCGAATGTATTCGCCGCAAATTAATGAATCTAAAATAATTGTTTAGACTTACTATAGTTGGTTCAAATAAAAACTACCTGCGGTACCTACTTGTAATGAACAGGTACAAAATGTTGAAATTCGTAGTAATTTACGGATTAAAAATAAAACAACCAAAAGAGGTACTGTAATACTAATTTTAATTATAAAGAATCGTCTTCTTCGTATGACCAGGAATCATCATCACTTGAGTTCTCAGTAATATTGATTATCATTTCTTGGATAGATAAATTGTCGAATGCAACATCCCAATCCCAATCCGACATTATCACCTTCTTTGTTTTTTCTACAACATTCGCCCAGTTTTCTGGAGTTACTTTTTCACACGCATTTTTCAGTAAATTCAGCATTTTTCTTGCGGTGAAAGGAGGAGTTGTATTGTTCCTCGCAGCATATCCTTTAACTTGTGCCCAGATCATTTCAATTGCATTATATTGGCAGTGATATGGGGGAATTCTGAGGACGGTATGCCCATGCTCTGCTGCCATTTCATCTATGACGTATCGTTTTGGCAGCTTCTTTGTTTTTAATATCTTTACTAACTCTACTTTTAGTAGGGACTCATTCACCTCTTCGCCATTGTCACGGAGCCAGTTTATAATTTCATGTTTTTTGTTGGCCTGTGTTGGTATTTTATTAATTTGACGAGAGTGATAAGGTGCATTATCAATAAATATTATTGATGGCTCTTCGAGTGATGTAAGCATTTCTCTGAACCACTTTTCATACACGTTCGAATTCATCTCCTCATGATAATCTCCTGTTTTCTGGGATTTAAAAGCTAATAGAGCGCCTGGCACAAATCCTTTTACTGTTCCTGCATGACAAATAATCAGTCGTTCGCCTTTTCCCATTGGTACTGTAGAAGTGGAGCCAACGGTGTTGTCAGTCCAAGTTTTTGACAGCGTATGATTCGCATTGAGCCAAGTTTCATCTGTGAAAACAACATTCGACCAATCTTCTATTTTTTTTGCTTGTCTTAAAAAATCGCATCTATACAAAGCAATATCATTGCGTTCCATTAAAATTTTTCGTTTGTCACATTTTTGGAATAACATTCCAATGTCTTTCAATACCTTTGTCAGAGAAGATTTTTGACCACGGAACAAACCACTATTTCGAAGAGATTGTGTTAGTTTTTTTAATGTTGGAATCTCTTTTCTTTGGTAATAGTCGTATATATGACGACGAATAGCATCAGCGTCAAAATTGTCAACGGCTGTAACTTTACTAGGCGGACGTTTTTTCTTAGGTGTAGATAGCTTATTCTGTTCCATGCCACTGCTGCCGTAGCCTTCTTTTGTTATTTTTGCCACTGTTGGAGCACTAATACCTAATGCTGCTGCAACACGGTCTCTAACTTGAGTCACTGGTATAAGAGGCCCACCATTACGGCTTTCCTTTTCAAAGTATTCACGAAGTCGCAAGACAAACTCTCTTGTTTGTCCTTTGAGTACTTTCTTTTTTGGCATTTTGACAGTAACGAAGGCAGGAACGATACGCTCAACTCAACCAAACGTGAGAATTCACAAATAAATCAATACGGAGGAATATAAATACTGAACTATATTGAAGGTTACTCATTGAAATACTGTAGATTATTTTAAAATAGACATAGAGAGATTTAATAAAGATCATCAATAGTTTAACAAATACAATATTAACCACTGAATTACAACACAATACAATAATACATTTTGAAAATTCAGTTCCTTTTATATATTTTTTCATGACATAGAACCGTCATATTTGAACAACATTCTTTTAATCCATTTCTTCTTTATTTTGACAAAGGAGGTCGCACATTGAAACACATAGAAATATGAAGTACGAAATTATCTATAAAATAATGAGTTTGTTAAATCGATTAAAACTTCTTAATGCATAAAATCGATCGATGAAAGAAATCGAATAGGTAACGGGTCAGGGTATCACTATTTGATTAAGTATTAGAGCTGTCAAAAGTTAAATAAACTATTGGAACGACTATAATTTAATTACACTAATTTTTTGAAGTGAAAACTTCTTAAGCGGCGCTGTGTACTTTTTTGGAATGGGTAAAAACGTATAAACTCGCGTCAGGTCACGTGACCTGATCGAAAATTCGTAAGACGGATAGAGAGAGGACAGGCGGCGCAGGGCGCTTGCGCGATTGTTTGTGTGTGTATGTAATATAAATTGTCATGTTTGTGTATGATAAATGAATATTGTATTCCACCACACAAATAATAGTACTTTTATACTGATAATGAAAGCAATTCGTACAAAATTATTCTCTAACCATTCCAAAATATCAAAAATGCACAACGTTAATATTCAAGTTTTCACTTCTGCCGGCACTCCCGGAGTGCAACTCGTCGTTTTTTTTTTTTCTAGTTAGTTTTTTTCTAAAAAGACAACTCCCGCATTAGGAATATACATCCTGTGTCGCGGGGGACTTTACAAACATACAAATAACGGACACAAAGAACACCCAGACTTAAAACAACATTTTGTGGATCACACAAAGTGATGTTCCACGTGGGATTTGAACCCACGACACTTGGCGCAGTAGCAAGCGGCGTAGTGACAGCTTAAGCCACGAGGCATTCGAATTATACTGTCACTGCAATCGGCCCAAGACCGGTGACACCTTGGTGCGGCCGGGGGGTGTCGTTTAAGGCGGGTCGGTGTTCCGACACTTACTGCGTAGAGCTGCGAGGTTACTCAGGCACGGCAAGGGGTACTCCAGAAGCCGCTGATGCGTTTCTGGAGTTCTTCTTGACTGCCGAGTTAGGCCGCCGTGGGGTTTAGTGGGTAGACCGATTTGTCTGAAGTCCCACAAACGCCCTTCGTGTCCCCCACGGAGCTAGCTACTCTAAATATTCATTTAGAGATTTTATGAAATATTATCATCCCAATAGATTTACCAATCAAAACAAAAGATATCCGTTTATTTTTAATGTGTGTATTAAAATTGTGTATGTGCAATAAACTCTAATTTACTCGACTTAAATTAAATATTAGTGACCCCTAACAAAATTTCAGGCTGCGATCAAGCCTGCCTACAATAATAAAATAATAAATTATTTTAGATGTTAAATTTCATAAATATAACACAAAAATAGTAGGTACTTGATAAAAAGCGTTGAACCATCATAAAAGGCACATATGTACAGTGGATCAAAGTGATTCATGACCCCCCTTAGAGTCATTTTCCTACAATTATTCTATACCATTAGGTTGAAATTAGCTTGAACATACATTTCATAAGTGACGAACCATTATCATTCTACTAGACACTGACAAAGCCATGACATAGACATAGACGTATACTATGATAAGTATTGCACGAAAAAGTTTGTTAGCCAGTGAACGTCCTTATCTATAGGTATATTAGGAAAGATTTAATTGTATATTTGTTTGAGACATAGGATTGACTTTATTTCGAACTAGCTGACCCCCGCAACCTCGTTTGCGTCTTCTATTGCCCGTAGCGTAAAAAAATTCCCCCGTTTTTTAAACATTCTTCATTGGTGCTCCGCTCCTATTACATAAACGAAAAACGCAAATATCTTACGGAACCCTATTTAATCGGTCGGTAAAAATAAAATCGGTCCAGTACTTTTTGAGTTTATTCGTTACATACAAAAATACAAATCTTTCCTCTTTATAATATTAGTGTAGATAATGGGTAGACTTGAGGTAGGAGGGTAGAGGTACCGTAAAGGTAGCATAGGGTACTGTAGAACAAAAATAGATAAGCATTTATTTAACAGAACGAAGTCTGTCGAGACAGCTAGTCATACATATTAGTAAAATAAAACAGTAAAATTAGAGACCTTTGTTTATTTCATATTATTAAATTAAAACTAATGGCATTCACTTCGTAAAGCGAATAAAAAAGAAAACTTCTCAATAGTTAATTTTGGGTTATAATGGTTCCAATTGTTTGGGTCTGTAGGATTACTGGTTAAACCTAAAACCGAGTGTAAGCGCCATGGTTTTCAATAACGTCTAATAATCGATTACGCATAGACCCGATTAGACGACTGCAAATGTCACTTCCCCTCATGAAATCCCAGATTTCGTTACAATGCAGCTCGATTGCTTCTTTAGTCCTCTCGTTCCTGTTATCCCATATTTGAACCATCAAACCCCATAAATTTTCTATTGGGTTAAGATCTGGTGACCTAGACGGCCATGGAATGAGAGTAAATTCATCTTCATGCTCCGTAAACCAATTTGAGACAGTTCTGGCAGTATGCACTCGACAGTTATCATGAACATAGGAGAATACTGGCACATCTTCACGGGGGTAAACTGTTCGCAAAGTCGGTAACATTGATTCTTCCAATAAATCGACATAGTTGATAGCGTTATGACGAGGAGAAATAGGAACAAGTTCGCCTATGTTTCCAGCATCCATCCATGCCCACATGTTAGCTGAAATACGGCCAGATGATTGGTTAGGCACTACGTGGTCTTCTGTGTATCGCGTGTTATCGTAACGCCACAAAGTTAAGCGACAATGTTGAGAAGAGCGAAATGATTTTTCGTCTGTAAAGATGGTGTTTGTCCAGTCGAAATCTAAATAATTACGTGCAAAATTCAATCTCACAGTTCTGTGTGCATCCGTCAAATGAACTTTCTTAGCATGATGCCTGTAATGCAGCCCAGTGCGGTGCAAATTATTTCTAATTGTTTCTAGACAAACGTCGTAACGTGCTGCAAAATAGCGGGTACGAGTAAAAGGATGTTCTTCGCAATGGTGTTGCATTTCCGTTCTCTGTTGGTTTGTGATTCGACGAACCCCATGATTATGTCGTCGTCGGTCTTCAAGAATACCCTCTTCAGCGTGCCGTCTGATCCAGGTTCTGACCGTGTTACGACTTATATTTAACTCACGTGATATTTCTCTAACGCCGCAACCTTGCTCACTGAGCACTACAATCCGAGCTCTTTGTTCTACCAAATTGGCCATTATACGATTCGTTTATAGATATAAATATATTCTTAGATTTTTATTTTAATATTTTCAGATTGACTACTACTTGACATCTTACACATAATGTCATTTCATTTTACAAATTATAATACTTTTTCTTCGCAATGAAAAGAGTTTGGATTATAAACGATTATATTATTTGAAATTCAAATAAGACTGCTGTATCAAAAATATATCTTGTTCAGTGGTGACAAAGGTTTAAATTGCATTGACATTTAACCCGTAATGACGCATTTATGTTTATATCTAAAACGTACTATGTGCAAATAGCGAAGAAAACCTAACTATATACATTTATGATTACAAAGGAATAATTGTCAAAGTGGGTCACCTTTCAAGTTGGTCGATAGTACCTGACACAATATGACGACATAATTAATGGGAAATTTTAAATGTATTATTGTATTCATTGTGAGACAGCAAACTAGAAGTGAATGATTTATTATTTACTTCTAGATGGCATTATTTTAAATACTAAAATAATACATAGGGTATTTTAAAACTTTTGCGTTCCACAAAATATATAGCTTTATCCATACTTCAATACTTTTATTATAAATGCGAAAGTAATTCTGTCTGTCTGTCCTGCTTTCTCGACCAAACCGCTGCACCGATTTAAATGAAATTTGGCATGGAGATACTTTGATTATTGAGGAAGGACATAGGCTACTCTTTGTTGCGATAACCGACAAATACGCGGGCGGAACCGTGCGCAAATTCTATTTTATAATATAGTTACGGAACGGCTGGACTGATATTGACGGGACTTTCACTTGTAGATAGATGATCATATAAGGAGGAATTTAGCCTAAGTTACTCCTTTTACTTTAGACTACCTTCGAAGCCCGACGTTACACGCGGTACAACAATAACCGTAGCCAACACCGCAGGACTCTTTAATAACTCACTACTCTAAGAGGCCTCATATTATGTTGTCATATAAACCAACCTCTTGTTCAGCCGCGGTGAGGGGCGGTGTAACACAGATGTCCATATCTATGGGTTCGGTGGCAGGGTACTCCCATTGCTCGAATCCATCTGATTCCCGACGAAAGTAGTAACGGTGTTCAGAACTGTATACACAAACATGCAGAATCATAGAGTAGGTATAGAAAGGTATGGTACCCGATACATTTAGATAGTTTTAGCTTCTTTAAGGTGCCATAATGCATAGGAATAAATTATACCAGTTAGTCAGCATATGTATGTACATATAATATATATTATGGTAATGGCTAATGTGAGATCAAAAGGCCGTGTGTTAGATGAAATTAGTATGATTGTAATGTAGGAAGCTTAATATATGAAGTCATACAAATAACCACAAAACTATTTAAAAATATCGGGCTAATTTAACACAAGAATAAGTGCGTATAATTTGACACAATTCCCGCATTGGGAATCTATAAATTCTGTGTCGCAAAAACTTTACATACTTACACAAAACGCACACAACGAAAATCTAAACTAAAAACTATAATATGTGGATCACACTAAGTGTTGACCTCACAACAAACAGTGCAGTAGAAAACGGTGTGGTGACCGTTTAAACTACTATACATACATACAATCGAGGTAGACACTACAAAATTAAAAATATACTTACTAGGTATTAAAATGGGTCATTTTAATACCTAGTAAAAAGCCATGATAAAAGTTTCAATTTAAGGTTAAAAAAGACAAATTTATAATTACATAATATAAATACGATGTGTATAATTCAAGACATTCTAGCAAGTAGGTACTAGAAATAACATCATAAATAAAAAATAAAAATATATCTCTCACCAATTCCTAAGCTTTGAAGGGAATCGCGCGCGTCCAAGTCCCCAATCTCCTCTCTCCAACATTTATAGCTAGATGTTATTTTATTCTTTATTTTTGTGAAATATAGTATTAAAAAACTCACTTTAAATTCGAATTATTACTTTTTATTTTTTCTCTTATAACAGTCATAATAAGTTAATATTAAAGTAAAATATCGAGACTGTGAAGATCGGCTTACACCCACCTGCTATCCCGATAAGACCTTTTTTTAAAGTTCCATTTTTTATGTATTACCTGCCGGGAATAACTTTGCTCTGCCTGATGGAAAGCATGAGCAGAAACCAAGAACAGTGGTGGTCACCATCTTTAATGCGAATAAGCACAAAGCAGCATGGTGACCCACAATATAGCGGTCTAGTGAGATGCTTTCTTGCACGTCCTGCTTAAGGGACCCGGGATAGTGGAGGGGGGAGGGGGAAACACGTGCGCTGGCAGTGAGTTCCAAGTTCCAAGCTTGCCTATCGCAAAACTGTCAGGAGTATTTTTTTTAAATTAAATTTAGTTATTCAAAATCAGGGTTTACTTTCAAAGACAACTATGCGAAGCCGGGACGGGTTGCTAGTTTTCTATTCAGAGAATATTCCTATGTAGGTTTGTTTAGTTATTTCTATACCTGGCAACAGGTTGCAACAAGTAAATCAATATAGGTGTGGCGACCTCCACATACAGCGCCATCTATCGAAGATACACTGAACTACGAAGTAACACACTGTACCTACAAACTACACTACAACATCCTATATACAACATCCCAACATCAACTGTTGGGGCAGTAACCCGCCAGGCATGATCACCTCGCCTGGTCGGAGGATCCTCCCTTTGTGTTGGGTGGAACATG
Source organism: Spilarctia lutea (assembly GCA_916048165.1). NCBI lineage: Eukaryota > Metazoa > Arthropoda > Insecta > Lepidoptera > Erebidae > Spilarctia > Spilarctia lutea. The sequence continues at coordinate 23,486,538 of OU696470.1, read as the reverse complement.
ATACCCGTTCCCCCACAGTGGTGACCCCGACGTGATTGGAAGCAGCCTTCAAGCCGCGCCACCATCATGTTCACTCCCACAGCAAGTCTCAAGCCAGCCAACAACTTCGGCCTCAACTGGGATATACCACACGCAGGACGCGACCGCTCCAGCCTGGTAACCCCTACGGCCTCTACAGCGTCTAGGCACAGCACACTGCACCTACGGTCCATGTAAGCAGAGCACATCTCTCCCGTCTACGCAGCAGCCAGCCACTACGCAGCAATCGCCCCGACTCACTGGGGACCTCACCGCAGCACCGCGCACCGCATGCGATCCTTACTCACTGGGATCAGCGGACTTCAGCCCCGACTCACTGGGACTAGCGGCATTCAGTTCCGACTCACTGGAACTTGCGGCACTCAGTTCCGATTCACTGGAACTACTCACTCCTGGCACTGGCAAGCTCCGCATCAGAGCACAGACAGCTGACTCAACATATATCGACCTCCAGTCTTGGAGGGGAGTGATGTGGCGACCTCCACATACAGCGCCATCTATCGAAGATACACTGAACTACGAAGTAACACACTGTACCTACAAACTACACTACACGGAGTAACTACCAATCCTGAATCGCGCAAATAAAGTTCCCGCGCCGATTATCATATATACAACATCCCAACATCAACTGTTGGGCAGTAGCCCGCCAGGCATGATCACCTAGCCTGGTCGGAGGATCCTCCCTTTGTGTTGGGTGGAACATGATACCCGTTCCCCCACATAGGTATCTACACCGACTTCATAACCAATCAAAATCAGTGTTAAAATAATGATCATAATTATAATCACTACATAATATAAAACAAAGTAGTATGTCGCGGATGTCTGTATGTTTGCGATAAACTTAAAAGCTAGATACTTTACGGATTTCTAAGCGGTTTTTGCTAACAGAGTAAGACATAGAGTGATTCTTGAGGAAGGTTTTCATATATACTTGTCATTTTTTGAGTATATTGGATAAAATGTATATATCTATATAAATAAATAAACATTAATCGCTTAAATGTATGTACGCGCATATGCGATGGACTGCACTAAATTGTTTTTTTTTATGTAGTCCTTATTATAAAAACATATGCAGAAAACTTTTTTTTTGTTCGCGTCTGTGCACTACCTGTCGGAAGCCGGGGTGAGCATAATAACTAAAACAAGTTTTTCAGAAATGTAGATAATATTCACAAAACAAAAATGGCGGTCCGAAGTTCGCCGGTTCAGCTGGTACATATAACGACATTTGTTGACGACGGACGCACATCTTCTCAGAGTAACAAAGCCAGGTATTATATTTTCCGTAAAAAGCCCGTACGAAGCCGGGGCGGGTTGCTAGTAAGAAATATAATGTTATAGGTATGACTGCGTAAAAAGTGATTAAAATAATTAAAAAGTAGTCATAAGGCTTCGCAGTAGGCAAGCTATCATAATATGTGTGTTCATCCATTAATAAAATTCCAAAAAATGTCTCATCCGATTTTTAAATACGTGTTAGTAATCTTTATCGGCTCTTAGATCAATAACTAAGTATCTTAACATGAAAACATAAAATTTAAATACTATAAAAATAAATATTAAATTCGATATAAATAAAAAAACAAAAGAAACATTCAAATTAAACATTTTTATTTACTTAATGATGAAAAAACGTGTACATTAACTTAAACATTAAAGAGAACAGAATCTTATATAAATAGTAAAAAAAAATATAAATGTACAAATACATAAACCATTATAACTCATTAAAAATGTGGGTTTAAGATGTTTTCCAACTCGAAGTAACTAAACCATATTTTAGCAAAGTAGATAAAATGGACTTTGGTATTATAATACTTAAGATTTGAAATCGAACCAACAATGGCCCGTTCTTGCCAGGATGGTGTTTATGAATCCGGGCAAGGACGATTCTAAGAGCGCCAAATCGTACAGGCTCGTTGGCTTGTTACCTGTTTCGAGAAAAGCCCTGGAGCTATTCTGGTCGCAGTAAGGCCTCAATGGCACCTAGTAACGAGACTCATTATTCGTCAGTATGGTTTTATACCCAGAGTAGGTATGCTTTATAATCTAGTGACCCAAATATAGGATACAGTAATAATGGTTTGATAAGGAAAAACTTTTAGGCTGATTCTTAGTCTTTTAATCTATGTACTTTTAGCAGTGTGCTAAAACAGTCGACGATGACATCATAAGAAATTGAGAATCTGCTTCAGTTTTCGCTAAATTAAGGCGGAATTCGAATAATTTTGGTAAAATTAGCAATAAAAAAAATAAAATAATACACTTCTGGAGTGGACTTCATTCATAATTGTTTTTAATTTAACTTTTTTGTAACGTCTAACAATTTGAAATAAGTTATTTAGCGAGTTAATCACTTTAGGATGAAACCGATAATCGAAAAGTCTTTTAAAATATTGACCTTAATGTAAAATTGAATAACCCCTAATATAATGTACTAAATTCAAATCTCTTAACAAATGAATTCATGTCGCTTATTGGTTACTAAACATCGTATTGTTTCTTGATACATAATTTTAGATTGTATGTTATGTGTTGTTATATAATAATAAAGTATGTGAAGTAATCTACTAACTAACTCAATATAGTGTTGAAAAATAACGCAGTTATATAAACGAGTACTTTGAGAGTAGTACAAGCGAGTTCTGCTGAAGGCTCCCGTTTTGACGGGTGACAGATATGGGGCGAAGTAACGCGTACCTATTGAAGGCGCACGTCCAACCGGGTGGCGCGGCTTGGGGCTCGATGTTCACGGAATCATCCCCGTGTTGCCGGTAGGGCACCGACAGAGCGCCCTGATCGATCTCGTTCGACAGCTCCTGCACACAGTAACACACTTTCAAGACATCTTTTTCATCTGACTTCAAAAAAGGAGGTTCTTAATTCGAAAAACTAATCACCAAAATGTATACATATCCGAGCATGACTGCCGATCGGCTGCACCTAATTGGATATTATGTGTTTGTGATTTGTCTGTATAGAAAAAAATTAAAACCGAAAGTGTTACTCGTATATTGCTTGATTCTTCGACTGTACCCTATCCGTAAGAAGTTGAGGCTTATATAAATAGATATATACCAAAACAAGTATTTCGGAAACTTAGATAAGACACTGAAACTTCGAAACAAATATTTGCAGATCATACAAATACTTATTTGGTCCGACCCGGGCATCATTACAGCAATTGCTTACGCTACAAATAAACGTAACAATTAGCCTTTGACTTATTACGATGATAATTGGTTTCATCGGTCTATTGCTTTTATTCTTAGAACAACACGTCTAAACTAAATAGCAGTAATGCAATATCTGAATGGGACAACTGTAAACTACAAACACATTGACAAACAATGAAGACAGAGGTGGGCTATCCAATAATTGTAGTTGATTTGATATACAATTCCTCCTTATCACAAGTTGCTTAGTAGCCCATCAAGTGCAGTCCTCAACCTAAGATTTGGTTCATATCTTGAAAATCGTTATCAGTGATAATGAATTGTATTAATTTTATGTAAATAAATAATTTTTATTATTGAAATTGGATAAAATGTCTGGTTATTAATTCAACTTAACATGATGTTTGTGATGATGTTTTCGGACATCTAACACACAACGCCATCTAGTTCCAAGCTAAGCAGATCTTGTGTTATGGGTACTAGACAACTGATATAAATACACTTTTTTTTTTTGTTATAAATACATACTAGGGATGTTGCGGATGCCAATTTTTTCACATCCGCGGATGCGGATGCGGATTTTTAAAGGCTCACCTCCGCGGATGCAGATGCGGATGCGGATGTTTAAAATACTATAAAAATACAGTTTATGAATATCGAATTAAAACAATTACTTTATAAAGTAATTGTTAACATTTTATTAGGGAGCGTTCAAGTATTACCATACCATACATTACCATATATACAACGTGTCCCAAAACTCAACGATAAGCCGGTATCAGAAGGTCGGCCTGCTCGTGACTACTCGTGAAAAAATGATAAAAAATAATTATCTTCTTTTTTTTTTACATTAAGAAAAAAAAACTAAAATTCTTAAAAATTTACACCTCTTAAGATATTTTTAACTACCATCACCACAATTTTCCAAATATTTCAGTTTTTTTTTTGTATCAGCATTCTAAGTAACACCGTTACCCATCACAATTCTTAGAAAATCCATAACACCTGTAGATTTTACACGAAAATTAATGAAAGTTTTTTCTTTTCTTCAAAACGCTAAAAGATTTTTCTTTAAGGGCAATTTAACTAATCGTGGTGTAAAAAAAATGTATGGTCACTACTATGGCAAATGTTTTAAAAAAATTACGCATCTAACCATGAATCTAAAATGGTACAATACTTCTTGAAAACCAACCACAAAAAAAAAATGCAAATTATTTATCTAAACATAAACCAACATTCATGAATTGTTTATAGTACTAAATTTTTGACAATATTTAAGGTTTTTGTCGAATTTTTCGTCAACCCTTATTTTGGTAGTAACTTATTATACATAACTAGTTAGATCTCATCTAGATCTACCTAGTTTATAGCAAATTACATAAGTCCGGTAAATAGAAGTTTGAAATTTTTTACATACAATTATAGTACTCAATTTTACTACCTGCGCACAGAATGCCTGCCGTACTGCTATTCAAGCGAGATTTGTGAGATATTGTAGGGTAGGAGGATTATACTATCATATTTTTGTACGTAAGTGAGATTCAAAATTATTGGGAATGTTGAATAAAATAAAACAATTTAATAAAATTTTTATACATTTATTGCGTTATCAACATTACAGTAAATGTTCAAACTGTTTGACGCCGGCATTAATACAATGTAAGCATTTTTTGCAGTTTCCCTCGTCCGATCTAGACAAATGGGGTGTCGTTCGACGGGTCTCGATGAGACTTTTCCAAAAATGCAAATTTTAAATTCTAGGACTAAGGTCATCGAGCTATTCGACAAAAACCTCAAAAAATACCAAAATTTAAGTTAAAATGTAAAAAATTTCAAACTTCTATTTACCGGACTTATGTAATTTGCTATAAACTAGGTAGATCAAGATGAGATCTAACTAGTTATGTATAATAAGTTACTACCAAAATAAGGGTTGACGGAAAATTCGACAAAAACCTTAAATATTGTCAAAAATTTAGTACTATAAACAATTCATGAATGTTGGTTTATGTTTAGATAAATAATTTGCATTTTTTTTTGTGGTTGGTTTTCAAGAAGTATTGTACCATTTTAGATTCATGTTTAGATGCGTAATTTTTCTAAAACATTTGCCATAGTAGTGACCATACATTTTTTTTACACCACGATGAGTTAAATTGCCCTTAAAGAAAAATCTTTTAGAGTTTTGAAGAAAAGAAAAAACTTTCATTAATTTTCGTGTAAAATCTACAGGTGTTATGGATTTTCTAAGGATTGTGATGGGTAACGGTGTTACTTAGGATGCTGATACAAAAAAAAAATCTGAAATATTTGGAAAATTGTGGTGATGGTAGTTAAAAATATCTTAAGAGGTGTAAATTTTTAAGAATTTTAGTTTTTCAATCGTAATTAAAAAAAAAAAAAAGATAATTATTTTTTAACATTTTTTCACGAGTAGTCACGAGCAGGCCAACCTTCTGGTACCGGCTTATCGTTGAATTTTGGGACACGTTGTATAAACCATTTATTTCAAATGTCTTGTGAAAATATTTTTATGTCTTATAGTTGTAATTTTTTGAATTAATAAATGTTTATTATTATTATTATTATTATTACGTAACGCAACTTTTGAAGATTTTTGAACCCCCCCTCCCCCCTGTAACGCATCGTAACGTTTTACGAAACACCTTCCTCCCCCCCGAAATTGCGTTACGTAATACTCGAACGCTCCCTTATATGTTCTATAAACGTTTTTTTATTTTTTAGTTTTTCTTTAGCCGTTTTCCAAATTTCATTGACATTTTTTTGTCACAGTTGCGCTGGCAAGTTAGTATGAGAGCCTTTATAGGCCGAGAACAGCTGATGATACAAATCTCCCTCTTTTGAGGACATTACAGTATGAACACTATGAACTCACTTTAATAACACCAACTGACTACAGCAATTTGCTTCTGCATAAACACTAACGAATACTAACAACGAAAACAATATATAACGTACAATACAATCTAGGGATTCCCCGTGAAATATAAACGAAAAAGTTTGCTCTTATTTTTTTAAATTATGTAACAACAAATGTTCGTATTAGTAAATGAAGTTAAAAATAGGAGCATTATACTTAATAAAAAGTAATATTGCCGCCTTTTCTGATTCAAGGCGTTTACGGGAGAGGAACATCAATTAAACCAACGCTACTAAACAGTTGTTCACTAGGAATACTGCTGCTTAAAAATCTTCGCGCGGAATCAGTAATTTTCATTATTTTAGGCCCTTCGGCATTGGTATTAGGAGAACCAGGAAAAAATATTGTCAGTATTTATTATAATCAAAATGTTTGGTGTTTAATTGGTCATTAACACGTGCGAACGGCACTCGCCATTCGCTGGCCCCGCCCAATTTCTTTCATGTCGCAACTTGTATTACATTCTCATCCGCATGAACATCCGCATTGATTATTGCGGATGCAGATGCGGATGCAGATGTCCAAATCCATGCGGAAGCTCCGCATTTGCGGATGCGGATGCGAATATTCGCAACATCCCTAATACATACATATTATACATAGAAAACACCCAAACTTCGAAACAAATATTTGCAGATCATACAAACATTTGGTCCGACCCGGGAATCGAACCCGAGGCCTCATGTTTAGCATTCGTATACGCTACCACTACGCCACCGAGGCAGTTAGTTATATAAAGTAACAATATGAAACATACCATAGTGACAGATTCTTGCGTCGCAACAGACGTATTACCAACGGTATTGTGTAACTCTGGTGGTAATTCTGGTCCAATTGGCACAGGGTAAGTCATGTGATGAGGTGAATCCTGTTGAGTTGTTGTTTTTGACTTTTTCACCACATTTTTTGTAGGCTGAACTTTAAGAGGTGACTGCGAAGCCTTTCCTGGAGCATCCGTCTCATCATTGGAATCTGATTCTGAGGACTCCGATGTTGATGTACAATAGTGGTTGATAAGTTCTATTTGCCTGTAAGAATATGGTTAATACCTCCATTGATGAGAATTATCTACATGAATAAAATATAAATATGAATTTAAGCTAAATTTTACTCTTCAAGTGGAATCATAATGAGTCTAGGTATAAGTTAGAGAGCACTAGACAACTAGCATGTTACACTGTATTATTTTCTTTAATTTATAAACACACTAGCCGACCCAGCAAACGTTGTTCTACCATAAAAATAAACAAAAATCTATATTTTTCTAATCTAATCTAAAATTTCACCCTTATCATTTAGGGCTATGAAAAACAGATGTCGGCCGATTGTCAGTCCTACCCAATTTCATAAAAATCGGTAAAGCCATTTCGGAGGAGTTTGGTAACAAACACCGTGACACGAGCATTTTATATATTATAAAAGATAATAAACTTCGTCTGCTTCATTAAAGAGATCATTAATAAGCGTAATATACTTACCCTGCATGAACATATTACTTAAGTTAATAATTAAGAAGACAGGCATGGCATAAACATCCATTTTTATACCTATGCTTAGTATTACTGAGGTTACACAGAAAAAGCTCAATGACATATATGAAAAATTAAGGTATTTAAAAAAAAACGAAGCATATGTACTTCGTAATAATGGCGGAGGCAAGCAGTCATGCAAGGGACGCATACCTGGGACTCGAGCAGGTTAGACTCCCATACCTATAATTCAAACTGGTCGATGCTGGAAAATCCGAGCCTGCTGACATAGATAATATAAAACAATTGTCAGAAATAGTCACGTTTATCTCTAATTATTACATTCATAATAGATGGACTACTTAACCTTGAAATTAACAACAACAACAACAATAATTCTTTGACACCAATATTTCATTATTAACTAACATCACTTACCCTTCAACATCACCGTGAGTCCTATTCCTATACCCACTCGTACTAGGATTATTTATCTCGTCAGTATTTGAGAGAGGGTTCCGTGTAGTCCTTTCGTTTAATACTTGGTTTTCCGTTTCCCAAGTGAAATAATTGTCGTACTGATATGGTTGTGGTTCTAGTGCCCATTCTAAAATTATAATAAATAAAAGTTATTGACTGAAGATTAGGTACAGGCGAAATGTGCGAGCGATAAAATAACAAACGACGGCACCGTTTCGTGTATTTAGGTAATGATTACTACAATATAACCCGATTCGCATCCCGTTCCACTAACTTTAAAGAATGAACTAAGATAAGTTTGTATATAGAAATATATAAGTATGTTTATCACTAATATGGTTACATTAGTGCGTTCTTATTAGGTGCTAACATAGAAAATTGGCGTTTTGTATGGGAGGAATTTCAAGTGTTTCTTTTGTAACATATTTTTAATCAATCAAAGTATGTACCATTGTTATCTTTGCACTTTTAGCCATCTCATAGGTAGATGATGGTAGGTATTCGGTAGTTCATTGACCCCTTTACTAAAAAAATCATGGGGACGAGAATTAATACACTCTCTGAAGGTGGTTTGGACTGCACATCGAGATACCATTTTTCACCTTATTTTTGTTTATTTGTATTTTATTTACGAATCATTACTTATTTAGCAAGAGAGTTTTTATCTTTGCAAGTACTGCATCTTATTTCTACGTCACATTTGTCAACTTCGAGAGAATGCTTTATGGCATTAACATTAAGTACGCCTTTGTAATATAAGTGCTTCAAGTTTTATTTAATAAATAAATAAAGCGATATTTCTAGTTTTCATTGCGCAAGATGAGCGACGCCAAAGAAAAATCTAATGAGAATGAACCGTTTTAGAAACTCAAACATAACAGCTATGGAATGTCTGTACACTTGAGTGTACATAAGAAACAAGCATTAGGCATTTGGCATATTGTGCTGACATTAGATAAGATAACTTTGAATTCAGAATTTTTTACCAAAGATGATATATTTCAGATCAAAGTCGCCAGTGCGACAAAACGTCAATTTGATATGTAAGGTCTTATATTTACCTGGTGGCATCGTCTGTTCCTGAAATAACCTTCCGACAAACGAATTATTCTCTGGCACATCCCAGGTGGGTGCGTTTCTGGCGTAATCCCAGTAATAATAATCACCGGTGTTATTATCAATGTTAGCAAGCCAAACTGAGAAATAATAATATTGCATCAGACACTGAGCAACATCTTCACAAATTAAATTAATTTTTACAAAATTGATTTTACTTAAATAAATAAATATCAAAAGATTTTTTTTCATAATTTTAGTTTTTACTCGGTTACTTTGGGTTACCACAGGGATTTTCCTTGTTATTATATGATGAATGACATTTATTTTTGTAAGTAAATCATGAAGAGACATTTGTACACATCGGACTTTACAGCTAGAAGGCGACGGCGTTAAGAACGTAGAGAAATTGGGACAAGGAAATAAATATTTCGAGTACAGTTCTTTTTTTATTTTATTCCAATTATAGTGATATAGACACATTCAGTGAGTGGTGAATGATAATGTTTTTTTTCAATGTAGGAAAACATTTATAAACATTTTAGTTCAGCACCATAGAGTAACTTTTATTTTACTTTTAACTTGTAGTTATATCGATTTTGTAGCTTTAACTGCCTCTGTGGTGTAGTGGTAGCCTATGCGACTGGTGTGTTTGAGGTGTCGGGCAAATATTTGTTTCATGGTTTGGGTGTTTTTTATATATAATATGTATGTGTTTACAAATAAAAGTATATTTATATTTATATCAGTAGGTACCCATGACACAAGCTTTGCTTAGCTTGGGACTAGATGCCGTTGTGTGTTAGATGTCCGGAATATTTGTTATATATATATTATACATTAGATCGAAATTTTCCCACTTATTTAGTTTTAGCCGTAGTCGAGTCCTTTACTGAGAGGTTCTTTCTTCGTAACAATATACTAACAACGAAAACACTTGTCAATTCACACTAGTAAGACATTGTGCGATCTAACGTTTGTCAATGGTCGCCTGTAAGACATTGCCTTCGAGCGATAAGGCCGCCAATTGTACCTCTTAGCTTTAAGTTACCTTTGTTAATTATCTGGTGTACAATAAAGCGATTATTATTGTGTAAAGATTTTATTCGATTTCAAGTATTGCTACTGATTATTGAAAATTATCCTGCATTCAATTAAGTGCGATAGTAGATATCGTGCTACTAAATCAAGTGATGAACATCAAACCGATAAATGGTAGAAATAATGCCACCCAGGCTAAGGATCAATTACCTTTAAGAGATACCTGAAATGGACTGGCTGTGAGGTGTGAGGCGTTCATAGTGAACCGCTATTGATAAATCACAATAGTCATTAAGCATTTTGTATAGTATATTGTATCAGTAAAGTATTACCAAATTTAAGTACTTAATAAAACAAAAACTGGGTCAAAAGGCTTATTACACTGTTTTAGATTGTTTAGATGACAAATTTGCTTGGGATTGTTTATGCTCATTCCAGTTTTTACCTACGTATTTTGTGTGAAAGTGATAGACATTTTAATGGTTTTTTTTATTGTATGTTGTTTTTCAATTTATTAATACCAACTGAATTCTTTTATTTTATTTTTTATTTAAGACTTTATGCATAATTGGTGCACAGGCGGACTTAATGCCGTAGGCATTTTCTACCAGTCGACCTTAGGGTGATGCAGAGCTAAGAATGGTAGATGCACATTGATCGGAAATGTATATTAAATTACATAATAATTTCACACGGATAAAAAAACGTTTCATTATACAGGATATTAGTACACATAATAATTAAGTATTTACATACACACACATACACACACACGTATACATACATATAGACATATATACATACATATACACACATACATACATATATACACATACATACACTAAATATTATATATTATGTTGTGGAGAGGATAAAATTAGGATTCAGGTGTTAATATTGTTGTGAAATGTTTCCGCAACATGTGCTTAATTGGGAAGTTAAAAGTTTGACGAGTTTTTGCCATTCTGATCTCGAGAGGGAGCGCATTCCATAACAGGACAGATTGAACCAGGAAAGAAGAATGTATAACATCCGATCGGTGACTGGGACAGTGAAGAAGTAAGTTGTTTGACGATCTAAGGTTTTTTGCGTGGTTAGCACCTAGATATTGAATTTGGGAAGTTAAGTAAGATGGAGAGCTTGGTGAGTAGAGTAAAGTATATAGGGTCGTTAATGCTCGTATCTCTCTGCGTTGGCGAATTGGAAGCCACTTCAATAGGGAGCGATACTGAGACACATGATCATATTTACGTAAATTGAAGATGAATCGAATGCAATTATTGAGAAGCCGGTCTAGTTTATTGAGCAGATCTGCATTCAGGTCAAAGTAGCACACATCACCATAGTCAATTATAGGGAATATTAGGGTCTGAACAAGCATTACCTTAGTTTTAAGTGGCAGAAAGTTTTTAAGCCTATAGAGGGCGCGCAATGAGCCTGTGACTTTCTGGCACACAGTTGCAATTTGTTTACGCCAGCAAAGGGTTGTGTCTCGTATAGTCCGAGGTTTTTTACACTATCACAGTACGGAATAACCATACCCTCGTAGGTAAGTTGCGGAATTAAAGCAGGGTCAAGTTGGTTCATACTACGGTTACTACCAATGATGATGGCCTGACATTTATTCGGATTCACCGAAACACCAGAGATGTCAGACCATTGTTTAATAGCTGTTAGACCGCTATTTACAACTGAAACCGCGGATGATACATTGCTCAGCTCAGTTTGATAGTATAATTGCAAGTCATCAGCATAGAGATGAGAGGAACTCTGAAGTCTTAGGGTGATAAGATTAATAAAGATGGAAAATAGGAGAGGAGACAGAATACCGCCTTGAGGGACCCCAGTAGTGAGGACACACCAGTTGGAAGAAGAATCGTCCACAGTGACTAATTGCTGACGGTCCCGAAGGTAGGAGGAGAACCAGTCCAGTGTTTCACGAGATACCGAGAAGTGGGATAGGACAGCAAGGAGGAGGTTATGACTATGGTTATGTATAATACCAGATTATTTACTAAAATATAATTTATACCCGTTTTTATGTACCTACGCAGTAACAGAATAAAATTGAAAGGAACCTTCAATTAGTATACAATCTAACAATACTTGACTTACAGTTCAGTGGTGAAGGAGCAACCCCGCTGTTAACAACAGGAACAGGGTTGTTAGTAACGCTGTTGTGAAGCTGTTCTGTTTCTTCTTCTGATTCATCACCAAGGTCTGGTATCGACCGCATCTTGCTCTCTATAAGTAAATTGTTCAAAGCACAACAGTTCTTTTAAAATTTAATGCTTTTTTTAGTAACACAAATCACAATAACGTCGTAGAAAAGCAAATTATGATTTTTATGGTGGTAAAAAATTATCCATATTTTTAATTACGTTTGCTGGGATGAAAGATTTAAATAACATGCATTATGTATGTATTCAAATCTTTCATCCCAGCAAAGTATAGTTATTCGCCTAAATACGGTCGCTTTGATCGCGCCGCAGGCGCCGTCTCACGTGCGGGTTTTTGTCAAAGCAAAGCCGCCACAAAATCAAAGGGCCAGCCTGCGGCGTACACCCACAAGTAAGTATGATTGACATTCACATACACATACAAACTCACGCACACGCAAAATTAACTGAAGATCTCGACATACAGATCATGCTAGTTTGGGAATCAAGAAAATTCGCTTGCCACCCCCGGGCAGCGAACCTACTAATAACCAATTCAATACCTGGATTGGAACAAACAGCACATACTTGTTATTCTTTCACGCCAAAAACAGCTAGATTACAGTCTGGAATAACACGTAGGCTATTTACTATCCCGAAAAATCTATTGTTACTAAAACTAGGACATAAGTCTCATAGTATTAGATACTATGGATTATGGAGCATAGCAGTAAACATACCTTCAGCACTTCTGTTAACTAAAAAGAGATGATTTATAAGTTAGATGAGGTGGACCTATTTTATCAAAGAAGTATTGTACTTTATCAGATATTGTAAGCAACAGATTGTCATAATGACCTAAACCTATTAACACTTCACATTCTCATACTACCCGACAACATTCAAAATTATAACCAATCCACTCAATTTTTTGCTGTAATAGCCAGTTACATATTGTGTGCATAAAAAAGTTCTATTAGAGATTTCCTATCCTATTCTTATCCACCTCTACTGCAATATAGACCCCAATAAGGATGTTTCCCAAATCAAATGTTGAATTCTGCACAAGCATTGATGAAACTAATTAAATTGCCTAACCAATTCTACATGTGAGCTGAATGAGCTTTAGTTTTTACATCATATCAGCCTATGGTAAGCTACCGCCAGGATTAGGATTCTTGAATTGACTGCCACTGGATTACCTACTCAAGTTAAATTATAACAGTGGACAGCTTTATTTTAGAAGTTTTACTGAAAAATATCTTACTGTAGGATAGAAGTTACTTCAGTAAGCAGCAGTGCCTAGGTAGAGGTAGGCAGATGGAACAATAATTACTGAGAATTACTAACTCCACCTATAGTGGTTACCAATGTATCCTTCGCCTTAGTACCAACCAGTTTCTTAAGATTCGAATAATGTTTTGATAAGGGAAAGATAGACTGGAACTTTTTATTGATTAACTGACAGCATAAGTAATATTTTTTTTTTTAAATTTTTCACTGATGCTCCGCACCCATTTATTTTATTTTTTAAATTATAGACAACACAGAGCAGTAGGAAGCAGCAAGTTGACTTTTTAATCCTGTTAGTCATTTTGTGTTGTTACATGGCAGTTAGCGCTCCTCATTATATAGGCTATCCAACCGTTAAAGATTTATTCAATTCTGACCAGTAATAAAACAAATTTTCATTTTGATAATATTAGTACAGATGAGTAACGCAGATGCTCCATAGCAATGCATAGGCTAATGATTATGTTGAAGATTATTCCGGCTAGAAGGGGATGTATTATATTATAGCAGATAGATAATAGAAAGGTGCACTGACAACTGCATAAATTATTTGTTCATTGTTCAAGAGTAATACTCCTGAATGAATTCTAGAAACCAGAATGTCCACAAACCATTTTACATTCAACAAGAAAGTACATGACCTCTTTGTTAATTCACCGACAGAACTATCTAATTCATAGAACACCTTATATTTCAGCATTCATAGTGTATGAATATATTTACTAGCTGACCCACGAAACCTCATTTGCGTCTTCTATTGCATGTAGCATGAAAATTTTCCCCTGTTTTTTAAACATTCTTCATTGGTGCTCCTCTCCTATTAGTATTAGCATGATGATATATAGCCTATTATAGCCTTCCTCGATAAATAGACTATCCAACATTATGAAATAATTTTTCAAATCAAACCCGTGGTTCCTGAGATTAGCACATTCAAACAAACAAACAAACTCTTCAGCTTTATAATGTTAGTATAGATAAATAATAATGCAATAATTTACAACTACTATGTCAATATTCTGTGTATTGTTGACAAATTGACAAATTGTAATAGCTTTCTTTCCGACTTAATTAAGATTGTTATTATTATTATAAATTTGTAGGTTTAAAATAAATTTCAAAATTTTTATATATTTATATTTGCTTAGATGAATTATGGTTCGGTCACATTTATTGTAAATCCTCACTTTTGTTCCTGTTAGATAAATTTTTGTCCAGAATCATCAACACTTATAACTTTAATTATGTTCATAGACAAGACAGAGTGTAGTTAAGAGCCTAAAAGACTTACCAACAACTTGAGGTCTGGAGAAGCCAGCTACCAAGGAACCGGTCATTGTGGAAAGCACAGCTGATGGTTTCATTGTGATGATAATGACTTTTTCAAATACATATTCATGTTATTAATTAATACTAACTGACACACGCAACCTCGTTTGCATCTACTATTGCCTGTAGTGTGAATTTTTTCCCCCCTTTTTGAAACATTCTTCATTGGTGCTCCGCTTCTATTAGTATTAGCGTGATGACATATAGCCTATAGCTTTCCTCAATAAATGGACTATCCAACACTGAAAGAATTTTTGAAATCCGACCAACGGTTCCTGAGATTAGTTGTGTTCAAACAAACAAACATATCATCACGCTACTACTAATAGGAGCGGAGCACCAATGAAGAATGTTTCAAAAACGGAAGAAAATTTTCACTAGTAGCTAGTTTATATATATTAGAAGATATGATTATACAGTAAAATGTATCAAAAAGAACTCTTCAGGATTTACAAAGTGTATCTAACAAGAAGAAAAGTGAGTGTTTACAAAATGTGTATCTATGAACAAATGTAATTTAACGTCTTATCTCAAAGAGTAAGTGTAAAATATATGTGTCATAGACACTGATTGCCTAGTAGAACTACTAGAGATTTTCTCTACAATGGTGTTATTAGAATATATTTTACAATTATGAATCTCAGTAGTGACAACTATACAAATAGGAGTAAGGGGATTGCTATGCTTCAGCATGAATGGGTCGGCTCGACCGGAGTGATACCACGGCCTCACAGAAAACCGGTGTGAAATAGCGTTTGCGCTGTGTTTCACCGAGTGAGTGAGGATACCCCATTCCCTTTTCCATCCCCCAAAGGTCGGCAACGCACTTGTGACGCCTTTGGTGTTACGGGTGTCCATGGGCGGCAGTAATCGCTTACCATCAGGTGATACGTCTGCTCGTTTGCCCATTATTGAATAAAAAAAAAAAAAAAAAACAGTGATGAAGATTGAAAGATTTTGATGATCAGGGTTTTTTGTCTAGTCATTGATAGTTACTGAATTCATATTATCTTCATATTACACACACACACACACCCACACACACACACACTTTCTGGTATAATTTTACCACTTATTGTATAATTTATTTAACTCACAATTTAAGCAAATTTGATCATAAAAACACAAAAATTTAACTCAAATCCCGTTAGCACTACTGCTACCAAATGGTTAGGTAACTAACGATAAAATCAATAATTTGGCGCACTCCGTTTTAGGGAAATACAGATTTTAGTATTCATTCAATATATATATGTATGTATATGACAGACATACTACCCACATGCAACTCTCTGGTCTATAATATTTTCTATACGCAAATCAACAACTGTCCGGTGACTCAAGTTTGTTATTGACAGTCATTCAAAAATCAACATTCAAGTTTTTTTTTATTTGGTCGAAATAAACTGTATATTAACTGGAACCCTTTTAAAGTTTTTGGCAACATCTACATATAATGAATTAAAAACATTCTGAACTTTTGATTAATGGCTTAAACATCCTCAAATAATTTTATTAGCATCCTGTCAAGTGTCAATGTCATAAACTGATCATTGAACTTAAACATTGTTTTTGTCTATCTCTGAAAACATGGAAATCTACACAATTAAATTAAATTGAAGCGTCTGTTTTAAATTTTTAATTAACAGCTTTTAGTCTATCTATCTGTTTGTTCCGGCTAATCTATAGAATAGTTGAACTGATTTTGACGGGACTTTCACTTGCAGACAGCTGGTGATTTAAGGGGTAAATAAGCCTATATTTTTACATATATACATCAATCTGTATACAGGTATTTTACTCCAATCAAGATGCGTTTCTATAGGCTTACTACAGACGGACTTGAACCTTCTGCTTAGGTCCTATTCTTTTTATCTTGAAAGGTTTGTCCATATAATTTTGTCAATAATTTATATATTCAATTTTGTTTTTGGCATTTATACTTTTTACTACAAGAGTTACGAACCAATATTTACTAACAAACTTAGTAAATGAGAAATAACGGGATCCCCAATCCGACGCGTGACACGCCATTACCGGGTATAATGTAGGTTTCCTTCTTCCTTATTTTAACTTTACTAAAATGGGTATTTTTCTAGGTAAAAAATAGGGATAACTCTAGCGCTCTATATTTTAAATGTATTTAATCATTTATTTTATTTATTAATCTTTATTCTTTAATAATAATAATAAACTTTATTTTTTAAAATAAACCTAATACAGTATTGGAGAGAATTTTCTTAAGTAACTTACATTATTCGTATATATGTTGGCTCCACTATGATAAATTTTTTTTTTTATTTAGGTACATAGGTTATTTGTACAAAGTATGTTCCGTACCTTCTGAACTAGTGGATACTGTATCTCAGAAGGTAACAGTTCATCGGAGTTAATAGTATTGTAAATTACAAATACGTGGAGATGGTACATTTGTTACCTGATTTGGATCATCAGTTTAGGTATGCACGTAACTGTATAAAGTATTAGTGAGACACAATAAAAAACGAAAGTAAAAAAAATTGGCCTTTTTAATTTAATGTCGGATTTAACTTACAGTATTAAGTAAGGATTACACATAACAAATGGAAAAAAATAGTTACAAATAAACAAATGTGACAATTGTAGGTTTTATCCCTCAAGACAAGTTCTTACAGACAACCTTTGCACGGATATGAAGTTAAGTGACATTAATTAGGGTAGCAGTAGTAGGGCGCACAAATCTTAAATATACTATGTGAATATTGAAAACAAAAACCTGGGGTCAGGGTGCCCCCGTCCCCCGGGGTATATTTCGTCGATTGCCTAGATTTCAATTCGGCTAGACTCTATGGCGCTGTGTAGATATGTGTCCTTCTTGTGCATCTTCTACCGCATTTACTCTGGGGAGTGCTCCGTGGAATTGTTCAGACTGATCCTCGCCGCCTCTTGTCGCCGTACTTAACTTATGCGATGCGACAGAAGTTTCATCCCCATCATTTAAATGGTTGCAGTTCACAACTGCTTCACACAACAAAACTGTGGAATGGACTGACTGGTCCGGGAATACCACACCTGTGGTATTCCCGGACCAATACGACTTTCAAACCTTCAAGAAAAGAGCGTACTCCTTCTTTAAAGGCCGACAACGCACTTGTGACGCTTATGGTGTTGCGGGTGTCCATGGGCGGCGGTAATCGCTTACCATCAGGCGATACGTCTGCCCGTTTGCCCCTATTTCATCAATAAAAATAAGTTTTCAAATTTTTAAATATTTAACATTCATACATAAATATACATTTACCTGCACTGCACTGCACCCACCTACCATTCCGGCCTGCGATCCAACAATGCGGGATATTCGCATCCAGCTGAGTGATGTCCGTGCGGAGCTTCGGTCACTCGACGTTCGGAAAGCCAGTGGACCCGACGGTATCCCAGCAGTGGTTCTTAAGAACTGTGCACCAGAGTTGTCTCCGGTTTTGACGCGCCTGTATCGCCTGTCATTCATTCCTCGGGAAATGTTCCGGAGACCTGGAGGGAGGCGAATGTTCAGCCCATTCCCAAAAAATGCGACCGCTCAAATCCGGCCGCACACTACCGCCCAATGACTATCACCTCCATTATCTGCAAAGTGTTCGAACGGATCATTAACAAGCAATTGGTCCACCACCTGGAAGATCACACCCAACTTAATGATCGTCAATATGGTTTTAGGCCGAACCGACCCACGGGTGATCTTCTAGCGTATGTCACATACCTTTGGAGTGAGGCTAGTGACAGGCACGGGGAATCTTTGGCTATAGCCTCGACATGGCCAAGGCCTTTGATAGGGTTTGGCACCGTTCGCTTCTCACCAGGCTACCGGCATTCGGTTTGCCCCCCAAACTCTGCAACTGGGTTGCCGCATTAGAGTACTTTGTGACAACGCGGCCCCAGACGTTCAGTCGATTAACGCAGAAGTGCCGAAGGGTTCCGTCCTGACGCCCACGCTGTTTCTTCTGCATATCAATGACATGTTAGCCCTTGGCAACATTCATTGATAAGTAGACGACAGCACAGTTCATGGACGATATTTTGGGCGCCCTGCAGCAAAGCCAGCAGATGTAGAGAATAAACGACAGGAGCTTGTCGCTGAGCTCGACCATGTTCTAGGCCGCATTTCACAATGGGGCTGCGAGAATCTGGTCGAGTTTAACGCCAAGCTGTGCACGTTTTCTGCCAAAAAGTCTCCATTCCTTGCCCTTCCGACTTTCCAGAACACTCAACTACCATTACAAGGCAGGCTCGATATCCTGGGCATGGACTTCTGCTGCGACCTCAACCCGCGCGAGTACTTTCAGAGCGTCACTAAGGCGGCCTCGCGGAAGTTAGGTGTTCTAAACAAGGTGAGACGGTTCTTCTTGCCGGAGCATCTGTGTCTCCTTTATAAGACTCAGGTTCGCTCGTGAGTGGAGCACAAGTGCCGGATTGCTTTAAGCAAATCGTTCGAGAGTCTTGCTACTTGCACAGTGAAGGATTTACCTGTGAGGATGAAACAGAACACTGTAATGAATGGAAAAAATATGAACATTCCGGCGAAAGCGTATTGGTAGCTAGTTGAGTTTTGATTGAAACTTAGAGATATGGTCATATTTGCGTAATCCAAATATGAATCTAATGTAGAGGTTTTAGAACCGCTCAAGTTTTTTTAGTTGGTAATTCTTCGGTGAGAACCAGATAGCCGACATTATCATAGTTAAGGATGGGAAAAAAAAGAGACTGTGCGAGCGCAACTTTGGTGTTTGTGGGAAGGATGAGCGAATAGTTGGGCGGCTAACTTCCCTAATCTTGGGGCCCCAGGATAGGAACTTATCCATAAGTATCCATAAGTTTTTGACTTTCTCACTGAAGGAAACAAATGTAAATGTACACCATATGATATCCTGTGTATATAAAAAAAATATTGTTTGTTTGCTTATTTCTTTCTTTCTTCTCTACCTGTTAAAGTTTAGAAATTTTATCGTAACACGAGTTTTTTGTACATATGGTTTCATCCATCATTCTATGTTACGAGTTCAACTCTATGGTTGCACTACAAGTCAAAGACATTTTATCAATACCAAAACATAAAGTTGTAGTTTATGGTTATTGAGTTTTTGTGATTATTACGACTAGGTCGACTAGTTTTGATTTGTGTCTTGCACTGTGTATACGACGCATGAAAGCTGGTATAAGGTATTGTCCCAGTTTATTAATTTATTTAAATTATATTGCTGTCCCATTAATAGAATCCTTAATAAAAGTGTGATTTTAGCATGAATATCCAAATCCAAAAACAAATAAAAAAAAAACTATGCGTTTAAAAATAAAATTCTTTGGTATTGATTTTTCGTCCGATTTTCATAAAACAGATGGAACGAGTTGCGTCATAGAATTTAAATCGTACATATGTTTAAAATAGTAAAATTAAGGTTTTAACTTATCTATTTAACTGGTTTGTGAGAAACAAGGGTGATAGACAATATATAGAAATTAAAAAAAAAAAAAATTATAATGTCTCCTAAAGTACTCTATCTACATAAAGCTAATTTCTCATTTTCGAGAACAGCTGTCTAATTATGTCAACACAATATCGTTAATGGACAGTTTTGTTCGGTCGGGTAAAAATCGCAGTTGAAGAATTCTGAAAAGGAAAATTCCTTTTAATAAAAATCGATATGTTATATGCACTATCATATTATGTATGTTTGCAAGTTGATATTACTAAAGAAAACACCGATCTTAACAGGCTTTCTAACCGAAACTGAACCGTTAACTTTATTAATGTATTTTTTTACATAAATTGAGACGTGTTAATTATTTTTAAACAGTAAATTTCATCCATATCGGTTCAGCGGTTTAGCCGTGAAATCGTAACAGATAGACGGACAGAGTTACTTTCGAATTTATAATATCAATAAATATATATATATATATTTATATATAATGAAGCCCACGGTATTACCAGCGGTTGATATTGTAAAGGTAAAACAACAACCGGAGGTCACGCCGAGGGGCGAAGCCAGTCTAATAAAAGTCGCCTCAGTTACACCTTATATCATCAGCTATCTGCCAGTGAAAGTCCCGTCAAAATCGTTCCACCCGTTCCCGAGATTCTTAAGTCTGAGTCAGTGGTAATAAAAAAATGATTGTTTTTTGTTGTATGTACGAGTATCGTTTCCATCCGACGCCTACCTTGCAATTGTTCATTTTAGTCATAAAAACATAAGGTACATAAACGTAACATTTTTCGAAACTTCACTAAAAAAACCCGTTCCGCTAACCCCCATTTTCACCTTTAATCTAACATAGTGAGTCTTAAGATACATAACGAACAAAGTGCGTAACCATAAAAATTCTAGATTGATCGCTTTCAGTTATTGCATCAGAGTTTCAGTTTCTTTCTTTATGGCTATAAATAGATTCCAGACATAACAGGAGTACATAGGTACAATGCAAAGCCTTTTTCGCGCATGCACAGAAGCGGGTGAAGGGATTGCGCACGCTTTTCTTGCTGGTAGTTTTTCACTGACTAACAATGAAGTTTGTCGTTGAGAGTGTTCACGCTACATACATTTTTTCTAATAAGTGATCCATGAAAATATCGCCTGTGTTTGTATTTAAAGTGATCAGTTTAATAGTAGAAGCAGTGTAAAAGACGTATTATAAAAGTGACCAATTTCTGTCGACATATTTATGTTTGCAATACAATACAACGGTGTCCGTAAGTAGCAGATTTGATTCATCATAAAACTATAAAATATTGAACCTATTTTTTGGTCTAATCGAATAAAATAATTAGTAGGAGAGCCAGCACCAATTTTTTGGTAGGTATTTGAGGCAAGCTGATAACTTGTCAGATACCTCTCCTATTATATCCCAACTCGGGATTGCAGACCTGGCTGGTGAGTAGCGGGGCTAAATCAACCCCTACATTTTTAAAAATATTATTTTTTTTTCCCCAAAAATATATTTGAGGCACTACGCAATTTATATATGTTGCAGTGTGATACTTAATGAATACGAAAAAAAATAAGCCAGATAATTTAATCGGGGTTTTAACATTGCCAGACGCGTGCAAAAATATTTAGCAAAAAATTATAAAAAATGTTTTTGAGGCAGCTTGAAATTTTAATGGAGTGTTATTTATAACTAAAAAATAAGATTCCTAAAAAGACATATCATTTCGGTGGGGCTTTCTACCTGCCAGGTGATCAAACAAATAATGAATGGGTACGAGCCTGTAGTGCTATAGACAAGCTGTAGTGTGAGAGAGAGCGCATAACGACAGCTGTCTTCGTTCTTGCTTACCGCGTTACTATTGGCTCTGGCGAAGCCACGTGACTTATTTTAATTATTGATTTTTTTAATACGTAACCTTTATTAATTTTAAGATGAAAAAATTTAAAATTTCCGTATAAATTTTGATTTAGAATACTGCCAGAGAAAAAAAAATCAATTTTTAGTTTTGAATGTAGAGGTAATAATATGAATCTTGTACAAAAAGTTTTGGAACAAAAATTGACGAAAAAAATTGTTTTTTTTTAATTCTCTTAGAAAAAAATAAATAAATAAATATTTCTGCGGAAATATCAAATATTTAAACAATTTATTACGTTCAAATTGGCATTAAAATTGGCAAAATAACTAATTTTTGAAAATTAAAAAGAAATCACAAAAATATGTCCCTTTAACGTCCATAAATCAATACAATCCTTTTTATGCTAAATGTTTTTAGTACAAATTCAGAAAATTTTATATTTTTTACTCCGAAATTTTAACTAGAAACCTCATGGGTATTGTAAGTCACGTGGCCTCGCCAGAGCCAATAGTAACGCGGTAAGCAAGAACGAAGACAGCTGTCGTTATGCGCTCTCTCTCACACTACAGCTTGTCTATAGCACTACAGGCTCGTACCCATTCATTATTTGTTTGATCACCTGGCAGGTAGAAAGCCCCACCGAAATGATCTGTCTTTTTGGGAATCTTATTTTTTAGTTATAAATAACACTCCATTAAAATTTCAAGCTGCCTCAAAAACATTTTTTATAATTTTTTGCTAAATATTTTTGCACGCGTCTGGCAATGTTAAAACCCCGATTAAATTATCTGGCTTATTTTTTTTCGTATTCATTAAGTATCACACTGCAACATATATAAATTGCGTAGTGCCTCAAATATATTTTTGGGGAAAAAAAATAATATTTTTAAAAAAGTAGGGGTTGATTTAGCCCCGCTACTCACCAGCCAGGTCTGCAATCCCGAGTTGGGATATAATAGGAGAGGTATCTGACAAGTTATCAGCTTGCCTCAAATACCTACCCAAAAATTGGTGCTGGCTCTCGGACCAAATCGTTTCACGTTTCACAGGATCGATTCGGTGCATAAAATGTTTGACTACTTTATTAGTGTTCATGAACAACTCACGGTTGTGTCTCAGTGAAAAAACCCTATCTATATTATAAACTAGCCTAGCCTACCCCCGCAACCTCGTCTGTGTTCCGTTTTGTATCTGCGTATCGTAGCGTGATGTTATAAAGCGTAAACAAATTCATAGTGTATACAAAACGATTACAGTGAGCCAACTTAAAAAGATGGACATAAGCTGCAGCGGTATTTTTTTAGACGTTTTAAAGGGGTAAACCTTTGTATTCTGGCATACATGACTTTTGCGAAACTAACCTTTACTAACTTACTTTAACTAACGCACGCATCGGAAGCCTTCCTCGATAAAAGGGCTTTCTAACACTGAAATATTTTCTCAAATTAGACCAGTAGTTCCTGAAAGTAGTGTTCAAGCAAACAAACAAACAAGCTCTTCAGCATTATTTACGAGTATTTGGCATTGAGACACTTTAATTCCTGTGTAAGGATATTCATATATACTACTTTCTATAGTGATAACCAACATACACGCGGGCGGAGCCACGAACAAAAGCTAGTAATTAATAAACATATCATCCAGTCTCTATTTTACCGCCTTTAAGTTATTTTAAACCATAAGCACAAATAGCTTTTTTAAGATACTTCATAAAAGGAGGAGATTATCAATTCGACTGTATTATTTTTATGTTTGTTACATCATAACTTTCGATAGGGTGAACCGATTTTGATTATTTTTATTTTATTTGAAAGCTGGTGGTTTTTGTGTGTGTTCCCGTTTCAACTTGGTCTATTTCATGAAACTGTTTTTTTTGTTAAATTTTGTGATTATTCTATTTCTAACATCTTTGATAAAGTTTAATTCAAACTTTTAATTCTCTCTATAAGGAATTAAATTCCAAAAATAAATGAATACATTTCAGGAACAAATTACATATTTATAAAACAAACGGTTTTAGCTATACGTTAATCAGACAGTCAGTTTCTTTTAATAAGTAATTAAATATGTATATATTAATGTATGCATATGTACAGATTAAAAAAAAAATTATTATGTATGTATATGTGTTGTATTTCTAATATTTGTTTCAGTGTAATAACTTCAAAACAAGATACGCAACAAGAATAACATATAACCCATATTGTATTTACCACAATTTAAAGTCAGCTAGCTACAGTCAACCTAAAGTGTAGCTACGTGCACAATGACTTTTCGTGTAGGATTTTCAAAGTTTTAGAGCACGTTTGTGTTATCATTTTTTTTTTGTAAATGCGATCAATATGAGAAATTTTCTTAATCCTCATTTACCAAATAACAACGCCACAGCCCACTCTATAAACAATGGCGGTGCGCGGCCCACGGGTCAGAACTTACTTATTAATCCTGCTCATAATCCATATTTGCGTAAGTCTAATAATTGAAATAATAAAACTATATGTTGTCGTAATTGTTTTGGCTGTTAAATGGAGTTACACTTGAATGCATTCTAGAACTACACATGCAGTTTAAGGGCATATTTTCTTATGAAAATATAATATTTTAGGACAACATAACACGCCTTGCTATCTAAACTCTAATGATCCCTGACCTTTTACTGTACTGTGAAAAATTTTCAAAGACTATGTTTCTAAAATTATAAACAATTTTAGAAATTAAAATTTTATTTTCGGTGGAACTATGTAATAACTTTCAGAAGATCCATGATGTGACTTACATAGGCCCGAGCCGAGCGGAGCGACCTAAATGTAATTTTTCGCTGAGCGAATGAAATTACTTTTTTTATATACAGGCCCGCCAAAGTGACTTTGCTTTGCCTGATGGAAAGCTTAAACAGAATCCGAAAGTGATGGTCACAATACTCATTACGAATGCAGACAATGCAGCATGGTAACCCACGCCATGGTGGCCTAGTGTTTCTTCTACATCATTGGGCCTCCGGTCTCGAACTCACCAACGAAACACCACAGGACGCATGCTGATATTTTACGTCGATTTTCTGTGCGTGGGTAGTACCGCCCCGGTGGAGCATGCCCGTGTGGGCTGAAATTAGCGTGGCTATAATACATTTTGAGCCCTGTTTAGTTGAGTTTTACTGGAGCCCAAACCCCATTACGTGTCCACAGGTGGTGGTAGACACTTATTATTCGGTGACCCGTCTTCTTGTTTGTCCTTTTTATCAATAGACTTTCAAAATTTAGAAAACCTTAAGTTTATCACGGCAGAGCTCACTTCTATCGTTTTTTTCAATCAGTGTTTTTAGGAACGTTTTACAGACTTGACTTAGATACTAAATAACTTCTACACAGTACACACGAGTGTTTAAAATCGTAAGCTTGTTGTTGTTGCATGACTTGTATGCATGAATTGATGCATGGTTAAAGCCCTACACTAAGCTGATTAATTGATCAGCCATAGTGTTTCTGCTTTCAACAATTCAGTGCTGGTATTATGCAGTTTTTTATAGATAGTTCTACGTTGTGTGTCGAAAATGTTTCCAACTGTAAGCGGTCTGTCAACAAAACTTACAACCGTAGATCGATTAATTAAACTCTTCTTTAAACAGTGATCACCGAAACAAGGTTGTATTCTTTGTTTCTATGATCTGTGTTTAATGCTCATTGTTATTGCTTCATAAGTTTATTTTATTAAAGCAAAAGTGACTATTTCACGAAATTTGGGCACCTGTTTTCGAGTTTATTATTATTACATAATAATAATAATAATAACATATACATACATAATTTAAATTACAATTGACAGCATTACTAAAGGTTACGGAAAACTTTAGTAATTCTATCAAAATGGAATTTGGTGTAGACAAGTGTGCAGTTATGTATGTAAAAAAAGGTGAGATTGTGGAATCTGAAGGTATAGAGCTTTCAGATTCCACAAAACTCAGATCTCTGTCTGCAACCGAAACTTACAAATATCTAGGTTTTTCACAGTCCTTAGGAATGCCAGAATCTGACATGAAACAAACGTTGCGGGAACGCTTCTTTAGCCGCCTGAAAAAAGTACTTAAAAGTCTTTTGTCAGGCGGTAACAGGGTACGGGCCTGCAATGGTTGGGTTATGCCGGTTCTGATGTATTCCTTTGGTGTACTTAGATGGACTCAGACTGAATTAGATGCCATTGATAGGAGAGTCCGTACATTGTTGACTGCATTCCGAATGCACCACCCACGTTCATCGGTTATGAGATTGTATATCCCGCGAAGGTTAGGGGGTCGTGGATTACTAAATATCAAGACCCTGCACAATCGCGAGGTATACAATCTTAGAGAATATTTTCTACAAACTGATGTGGGAGTGCATCGTAGTGTAGTCACAGTGGATACCGGACTCACTCCGCTCGCTCTGGCTAAAGAGAATTGGCGCAAGCCTGTAGTACTTGGTACTAATGATCGCAGGGAAGTATGGAAGGGCAAAGTACTCCATGGTCGATTCTATCGGGCCTTAAATGGGCCTGATATAGATTTCAAAGCATCTACGTCCTGGCTACGGTATAGTGATCTCTTCGGAGAAACCGAAGGTTTTGTCTGTGCGATCATGGACGAAGTTATCATGACGAATAACTATCGGAAGTATATCCTGAAGGATGGTACGGTCGACATTTGTCGGGCATGTCACCGTCCTGGAGAATCTATCAGGCATATTATTTCTGGTTGTTCTCGTCTTGCTAACGGCGAGTATTTGCATAGGCACAACCAAGTAGCCAGGATCGTACATCAGCAACTTGCCCTTAAATACAATCTTGTGATTTCAGAGGTACCATACTACAGGTATGTGCCCGATCCAGTTCTCGAGAATGGTCGTGCTACGTTATATTGGGATCGATCTATTATTACAGACAGGACTATTGTAGCCAATAAGCCTGATATTGTGGTGATAGATCGATTAGAGCGCCGCGCAATGATTATTTTTATAATAAACCTAATACAATACTGGAGAGAATTTTCTTAATTTACATTATTCGTATATAATAATATGTTGGCTCCACTATGATGATTAAAAATTTCTTTTATTTACATAGGTTATTTGTACATAGTATGTTCCGTACCTTCTGAACTAGTGGATACTGTATCTCAGAAGGTAACAGTTCATCGGAGTTAATAATATTGTAAATTACAAATATGTGGAGATGGTACATTTGTAACATAATTGGATCATCAGTTTAGGTATGCACGTAACTGTATAAAGTATTAGTGAGAGATAGTAAAAAATGATAATAAAAAAATAAAAATTGGCCTTTTTAATTTAATGTCAGATTTAGCCTATAGTATTAAGTAAAGATTCGGTGGCGTCATAATTTAGGGATCCCAGGTAGCCAAAAACAGCCCTTTTGCAATTTCTTACTGTTAGATTAGGAAGATCCTGAATTAGTCTAGCTAGTCTGTTATAAAGGAAAGGCCCAAGAAATACAACGAATCTTTGCGCAAAAGTTGTTCTGCATAACGGAACCGAGAAAACCCTGTCTCTGCGCCGCCTATTACTAATGGATGCAACAGCGTAGGAATTTTTATGTTGGTCAAGGACAGTTTGTAGAATAAATAGTTGCCTTACGGTTAGAGTATTTGAAATTTCGTACAGCTCTGATGTTGGAAACAATGATCAATTGACCAATCATCATTGTCGTTGACACAGATACGGGTTTTTGTATAATAGCATTTGGTTACTAGTCTTAAGTCAGTCACTGAGTCAATTGTAGTTCACCATATTAGCTTTATGTTAACCACTTTCAATGCGCACCGTAGTATTTGGTCCAAGTTCTCAGCCAGATGGATAAGGTCACAAATTTGTCTGCCTGAGGGCATTACATTTCTTATCTGAAATTTACCGATTTTGATGCTAATTACCCTAAACATAAATAACTACCTAATTCAATCATTCTGATAGGGAACATAACAACGTGTAAATTAAGTTACCTTTAAGTAGGTGCTGAAATCAAAACGTTTTGGATTCATTAATGGTGGCGTGGTGGTAGCGTATGGGACTGCTGTGCTTGAAGTCTCGGGTTCGATTCCCGAGTCGGACCAAATATTTGTATGATCTGCAAATATTTGTTCCTGAATTTGGGTGTTTTCTATGCGTAAGGTATGTATTTACAAAAAAAAGTATATATGTATTTATATCAGTTGTCTAGCCATAACACAAGCTCTACTTAGCTTGTGTTGTGTGTTAGATGTCCGAAATATTTATATTTATTTATTTTATTAAGTAAAGCAAAATTCCTTAATATTAAAATAAATAAAAATAGTTTAAATGGTTTAATGTTTAATAGTAAATACCAGGTTAGGCTATCTTGCAATATGTCGAATATGCTCTTGATTATTAATGAAATTACTTTCCACTCGTTGGTTTTTAAAGAATCCCATAGGTTTCTTTAAAAACCAAGAGTGGAAAGTAGTAATGCTTCAAGGAGTCAGTAGCACGAGTACAGGTAGCACGGGCGCTCGTATTCGTTGCATTTTTCATTAATTTCCTTGACTGTACAAATATGATCGATCTTTGAAAACGTCTGAGCGGAAACCCGCTTGTTCTTAGGGTTGATTACTGTCTAGTTTTTTAGTTAAGCGGTGTAATAATATTTTGCTGAACACTGTACAAGTTCGGCATCACGCTGATGGGTCTATAATTGTTAATTTAATTTTTATCTCCTTTTTAATTTAAAATAATTATTGTTGACGATGTCCATTGGGAAGGAGTTTCCAGTTTCATTGCATATACATGAATATAATATATGTAAATGGTTGTGTTATCGCTTCCATGATAAAAAATGAACATCTGTTTCCATTTCTAAAATATACCGTCGCTTGGTTGTTGTTTGTATTTTGCTGTCTTTTCCTTTTTGCGTTGCCTTTGCCTTAGAAGATACCCTATTAATATTATATTTAATAGGGTATCTTCTAAGATGTTCTTGTATATTTTGTTTGCCAATGAATTTTATTGATATTGCAATAAAATGTTCCAATAATGATAACTTAGCACATCTTACACCTGGTGTGTGGTCTTAAGGCAGGCTTTGCCTGTACTACGATACTGACTCACTGACTAAAAAACCCAGACAAAATCCTTTGCAGTGACTCAAAAGAGAATAGAGGGTTAGATAACAAGAACACAGGGTTCGGCTTGTAGTTTACGTCTGACGCTATCTGAATGTTTGTTTCGCTATCATCTTTTACCCAACCAGGGAAGACCTCGGTATAGGGTCAAAGACAATATAGAGGTAGAGTATCGCTTCGCTTTGGCTGAATTAAAAGTAACAGTTTCTCCTTCATTGCGCTTTATTGATGTTCTTTTTGTACACTATAATTGGGATAAATGTGGCCTATGTGTTAGTTGTAATAAAACTTTATGTGTGAATCGGTTCACAACATCTGCAGGTTTGCCTCTTACTACTGTACTTCTGCTACAGGTTTCCCTGTGCCGCCTCGTCATGGACCTGGTCTAATTGGAGTTAGACCTGTGGTTTCATCCACAACTACAGGTAAAGTTATACCAGAATGTGTATACCCTTGATTATGTGTACATGTATAAGCGTATAGTATATTTTTATGAGTGCTTGTGTTTTGTAACTATCTATGCTGTCGAGGTGGAAAATTCACACCCCACTCACCCAGAAGCGTCTTTAGCCCGTCAGGTGCCCGTGTGTAATCGTTACTCTAACGCACTTTAGTAAGCGTAGTGAGCTTGTTTAAGAGAGTTTTGACTTGAGTGCATAAACTAGGAACACATTCAAAATGACGAACAAAAACCTATTTAATTTTGGAAATAATTCAATGGCTCATAATGCAAAAACAGATATGAAACAATAATACTTATGGATGTTAGGTAACTTTTTTAAATTATTCAAATAGTCCTTTGTAATATAAATACGAATAATAGAAGTATTAATGTTAGAAAAGAGGTGTTCATTTCTCTTAAGTTCTATTCGAATTAAAAATTTATCGTACGTTGCCCATTGTCGGTTCTCTATCCCTGGCCATTTTTACCTGTCATGAACTCTTCTTTAGCCGATTTGCCTTCTATTTGACCATTAAAATCCCCTATCAATATTTAGTTTTTATATTGTCTTGGTGAGACTATATAGGTATTAAAAATATGTCCTTTTCTTTTTCTTGGTCTGTTGGGGCATATATTCGCAATATTGAGAACAGGTTTCTGGAGGTCGGTAAAATAATATTTAAGATAACCTATTCTATTCGACAAACCATCAAAATCTTTTATGTATTGTTTAACTCTTTTTTAACTAAACATTCTATTCCATGTTTTCCTTTAATTTCTCCTTCGTAGTAGAATACAAAATCTTTGTATTCTTTTATTTCTTCTCCAGATCTTCTAATTTCGCAGAGTCCAGGTATGTCCTATCTAATATCTTTCAATGCTTCTTCAAGTTCGATTAGTCTTTCCTCAGTTCTTAATGTTCTTGCGTTAATAGTTGCAATTTGTATTTTGTCTTTATAGTTTTTATTGTTTTGGGTAGATGTAGGCGTGCTATTATTATGACTATTATAACATCACAAACGGACGAAGTTGATTTTGCTTGGTTGGGAGTAAAATTGAGATGCTATATGTTATAGTCTATCAAACCGTCACTCTCCGGTTTTTAAATATTGTATGCATATCTACATATCAAAACACATCGCAATAAAATATACCAATAATGATAACTTAGCACATTACACCTGGCGTGTGGTCTTAAAGTAGGCTCTGCCTGTACTACTAAACAGACTCACTGACTAAGAAACCCAGGCAAAATCCTTTGCAGTGACTCAAAATAGAATAGAGGGTTAGATAACAAGAATACAGGGTTCGGCATGTGTTAGTTATAATAAAACTTTATGTGTGTTACAGGTTTCCCTGTGCCGCCTCGTCATGGACCTGATTCAATTGGAGTTAGACCTTTAGTCTCTAGCACAACTACAGGTAAAGTTATACCAGAATGTGTATACCCTTGATTATGTGTACATGTATAAGCGTATATTATATTTTTATGAGTGCTTGTGTTTTGTGACTATCTATGCTGTCGAAGTAGAAAATTCACACCCACTCACCCAGAAGCGTCTTTAGCCCGTCAGGTGGCCATGTGTAATCGTTACTCTAACGCACTTTAGTAAGCGTAGTGAGCTTGTTTAAGAGAGTTTTGACTTGAGTGCATAAACTAGGAACACATTCAAAATGACGAACAAAATACCTATTTAATTTTGGAAATAATTCAATGGCTCATAATGCAAAAACAGATACGAAACAATAATACTTTTGGATGTTAGGTAACTTTTTTAAATTATTTAAATAGTCCTTTGTAATATAAATACGAATAATAGAAGTATTAATGTTAGAAAAAAAGTGTTCATTACTCTTAAGTTCTATTCGAAACAAAAATTTATCGTACGTTGCCCATTGTCGGTTCTCTATCCCTGGCCATTTTTACCTGTAATGAACTCTCCTTTAGCCGATTTGCCTTCTATTTGACCATTAAAGTCCCCTATCAATATTTAGTTTTTATATTGTCTTGGTGAGACTATATAGGTATTAAAAATATGTCCTTTTCTTTTTCTTGGTCTGTTGGGGCATATATTCGCAATATTGAGAACAGGTTTCTGGAGGTCGGTAAATTAATATTTAAGATACCTATTCTATTCGATATACCATCAAAATCTTTTATGTATTGTTTAACTCTTTTTTAACTAAAAATTCTATTCCATGTTTTCTTTTAATTTCTCCTTCGTAGTAGAATACAAAATCTATGAATTCTTTTATTTCTTCTCCAGATCTTCTAATTTCACAGAGTCCAAGTATGTCCTATCTAATATCTTTCAATGCGTCTTCAAGTTCGATTAGTCTTTCCTCAGTTCTTAATGTTCTTGCGTTAATAGTTGCAATTTGTATTTTGTCTTTATAGTTTTTATTGTTTTGGGTAGATGTAGGCGTGCTATTATTATGACTATTTTAACATCACAAACGGACGAAGTTGATTTTGCTTGGTTGGGAGTAAAATTGAGATGCTATATGTTATAGTCTATCAAACCGTCACTCTCCCGATTTTAAATATTGTATGCATATCTACATATCAAAACACATCGCAATAAAATACCTATACCAATAATGATAACTTAGCACATCTTACACCTGGCGTGTGGTCTTAAAGTAGGCTCTGCTTGTACTACGAAACAGACTCACTGACTAAGAAAACCAGGCAAAATCCTAAGCAGCCTAACACATCCGAAATGACGAACAAAATACCTATTTAATTTTGGAAATAATTCAATGGCTCATAATGCAAAAACAGATACGAAACAATAATACTTTTGGATGTTAGGTAACTTTTTTAAATTATTTAAATAGTCCTTTGTAATATAAATACGAATAATAGAAGTATTAATGTTAGAAAAAAAGTGTTCATTACTCTTAAGTTCTATTCGAAACAAAAATTTATCGTACGTTGCCCATTGTCGGTTCTCTATCCCTGGCCATATTTACGTGTAATGAACTTTCCTTGAGCCGATTTGCCTTCTATTTGACCATTAAAGTCCCCTATCAATATTTAGTTTTTATATTGTCTTGATAAGACTAGATATTAAAAATATGTCCTTTTCCTTTCCGTTCTTTCTGTATACTACAAGGTGTTTCAAAAGAAATTTCATATTTAGTGGATTGATTAAAAAAAAAGGAAGCGGTATATAGAAAAAATGTTTATTTATTGTTAAAATACACTTTTTGGGAATTCATTTCTTAAAAATAATATCGTCTAAATGTAAACCCTCACGTTGTTGGCACTCATTTAATCGAACAGTAAAATTACTTATGACTGCTCGACAGGTGGAGTGAGGGATGGCTGCCATTTCGTGACGGATATTTTCTTTCAAATGCGCCAGTGAAGTTGGTTTATTGGCGTAAACTTTAGATTTAAGATAACCCCATAGGTCCAAAGTCCATAGGGGTTAAATCTGGGCTACGTGGAGGCCAATTTATGTCACCTCTCCGGGAGATCAATTTTCCTGAGAAAATTTCACGAACACGTGGCAGAGATATATTGGACGTGTGTGAAGTTGCTCCGTCCTGTTGAAACCATGTTCTTTGGTTATAGCCAGGAAAGTTTTGCAGTTCAGGTACCAAGAAGTTGTCTAACATCTCCACATAACGCTCTGAATTCACTGTAACTGTACGCCCCATTTCGTCTTCAAAAAAGTAAGGGCCGATAATTCCTCGCGCCGACATGGCAGCCCATACGGTCATTTTAGGCGAGTGTAGGGGTTTCTGATGTTTGCGTTTCGGATTGGCTGAACTCCAGTAGCGGCAGTTTTGCTTATTTACGTGGCCATTAAGATGAAAATGAGCTTCATCCGAAAACAAAATGTTGGTAAACGTTGAAAATCGCTCAATCATCTGATTTACGAAATTAAGCCTCTGACCGGCATCTTGGGGCTTTAATTCTTGCACCAATTGAATTTTGTAGGGGTGCAGCTTTAGATCTTTGTGCATAATGCGATGTAATGATGATCTATGCACATTTAAAGCACTCGCGCGCTTCCGAATTGAAAGGCTCGGGTCGTCACGTACAGATTGATTAACACTCTCCACGTTTTGTACCGTTCTTGATGACCTAGGTCGCCCGGATTTTGATTTATCCAGCGTTGATCCAGTCTCTTCAAACTTTTTAACCCAATGTCGAATGAGAGGAAGGCTTGGCGCATCATTTAAGTGGCGAAAACCTCGAATACTGCAGAATTTTCTACGCGCGACAGTTGTCGAATCACCGTTCTTGTAAAACTCTCGCACGCACAACGCGCGGTCTGCTCCCGAGAAACGCTCCATAGCGACTGAATCCCCAAGAGCCAAGCTACCAATTGACATAACCCCCGCACCCCTCAAGTACGCAGCGTTCACGCAGTAAGCTAAACAAATATAAAATTTCTTTTGAGACACCCTGTATAATTGGGATAAATGTGGCCTATGTGTTAGTTATAATAAAAAATTATGTGTTAATCGGTTCACAACATCGGCTGGTTTACCTCTTACTACTGTACTTCTGTTACAGGTTTCCCTGTGCCGCCTCGTCATGGACCTGGTTTTATTGGATTTAGACCTGTGGTTTCCAACACAAGTACAGGTAAAGTTATACCAGAATGTGTATACCCTTGATTATGTGTACATGTATAAGCGTATAGTATATTTTTATGAGTGCTTGTGTTTTGTAACTATCTATGCTGTCGAGGTACAAAATTCACACCCACTCACCCAGAAGCGTCTTTAGCCCGTCAGGTGCCCATGTGTAATCGTTACTCTAACGCACTTTAGTAAGCGTAGCGAGTTTGTTTAAGAGTTTTGACTTGAGTGCATAAATTAGGAACACATCCAAGATGACGAAATACCTATTTAATTTTGGAAATAATTCAATGGCTCATAATGCAAAAACAGATACGAAACAATAATACTTTTGGATGTTAGATAACTTTTTTTGTTATTTTCTTTTTTTTTTAAATGTGTCTTACAATCAGTCATAATCAAACTATAAGCAGATGAGGTATAAATACTGTTGGCGTTCAGAGCATAGCCCCCAGCGGAACCTGCCCTTTCTTTATTTTTGCCTGGAATTTATTTATTTTATTTCTTTATTTATTTATTTTTATTGTACACACATAACAGATAGGCAAAAGGAGTTGTAATACTCGCATACAAATGTGACAATTGGCGGTGGTGGACAAGTGGAATTTAAACCGTCTACTCGTCATATATATCTCGCCGCTTCTTGAGTCGACGTATGGTTTCCGGGTTAGTGAGCTGTCTCGCTAGCTGGTTCGGGTGCTTTGACAACCTCAACTTGTAGTTGACTCCATGAGTTTCTGTTTCCTCCCTGACCATTGGTATTTCCAAAATTTCATGGATCACTGGCATTCTTACAAACCAGGGTGCATTTGCTACTTGTTTCAAAATATAGTTCTGTGCTCTCTATATAATCATTATGTTGGAGGCGCTGGCCGAGCCCCACGACTATAATCCATAAGTCCAGATGGGTTTTAGTATCGACTTATATATGAGTAGTTTATTGTCCATGGATAGTTTTGAATTGCGTCCTAGCAGCCAATAGAGACCTCTGTATTTGAGGTTGATTTCTTCTCGTTTCGTTTCAATATGTTTTCTCCAGGTAAGCCTACGGTCCAAATGCATGCCTAGGTATCTTACTGTTTCTGGTGAGGCAGCTGTGTGCCGTTTAGGTAGACTGGAGAACAATCTTCTTTTCGGAGAGCAAAGGTAATGTGTGTCGATTCAGACACACTGGCGGCAATTCGCCACTAGCCATTTCTCAATTTCATTCAGGTTGTTTTGTAAAACTTGTGAGGCTTTAATAGGGCATTTATTCGAGGCGAGTAAGGCTGTATCGTCAGCAAAGGTTGCAACAGTTACTCCTGGAATTTGAGGTAAGTCATATGTATAGAGTGTGTATAGAACTGGTCCAAGCACCGACACCTGTGGGACTCCTGCCAATATTTCATAGAAATTCGAGGTACGGTCTTTCTCCCTGACTTGGGAAATTCTGTCAGATAAACAGGATTTTAAGTTTCCATAGAATGTATGTGGCAACACAGATTTTATTTTATATACTAGACCCTTGTGCCAGACCCGGTCGAAAGCTTGCTGAATGTCGAGAAAGACTGATGAGCATTCCTAATTTCACTACACACTCTATGCACCTGTTCAATTGTAGCATGTTGTTTTCTAAACCCAAATTGGTGCTCAGGAATGACTAATTTTCCATTTATAACATTCATCATTCTGTGCAGGAGCGACTTCTCTCCGTCCGTCAAAACACATCGCCATAAAATATACCAATAATGATAACTTAGCACATCTTACACCTGGCGTGTGGTCTTAAAGTAGGTTCTGCCTGTAGTACAGGCAGAACCTACTTTAAGAAACAGACTCACTGACTAAGAAAACCAGGCAAAATCCTATGCAGTGATTCAAAATAGAATAGAGGGTTAAATAACAAGAACACAGGGTTCGGCTTCTATGTAGTTTACGTCTGGCGCTATCTGAATGTTGGTTTCGCTATCATCTTCTACCCTACCAGGGAAGTCCTCGGTATAGGGTCAAAGACAATATAGAGGTTAGAGTATCGCTTCGCTTTGGCTTAATTAGAAATAACAGTGTCTCCTTCATTGCGCTTCATTGATGTTATTTCTGTACACTATAATTGGGATAAATGTGGCCTATGTGTTAGTTATAATAAAACTTTATGTGTGAATCGGTTCACAACATCTGCTGGTTTGCCTCTTACTACTGTACTTCTGTTACAGGTTTCCCTGTGCCGCCTCGTCATGGACCTGGATTAATTGGATTTAGACCTGTGGTTTCCACCACAACTACAGGTAAAGTTATACCAGAATGTGTATACCCTTGATTATGGGTACATGTATAAGCGTATAGTATATTTTTATGAGTGCTTGTGTTTTGTAACTATCTATGCTGTCGAGGTAGAAAATTCACACCCACTCACCCAGAAGCGTCTTTAGCCCGTCAGGTGCCCATGTGTAATCGTTACTCTAACGCACTTTAGTAAGCGTAGCGAGCTTGTTTAAGAGAGTTTTGACTTGAGTGCATAAACTAGGAACACATCCAAGATGACGAACAAAATACCTATTTAATTTTGAAAATAATTCAAAGGCGCATAATGCTGAAACAGATACGAAACAATAATAATTTTGGAT
Organism: Spilarctia lutea; assembly: GCA_916048165.1. Lineage (NCBI taxonomy): Eukaryota > Metazoa > Arthropoda > Insecta > Lepidoptera > Erebidae > Spilarctia > Spilarctia lutea. Next base: position 23,449,455 of record OU696470.1, on the reverse strand, counting down.
GCTAGGTATTCTTTTTTTAATTATATAAATTATCCTTTGTGATATAAACACGAATAACTTAAGTATTAATGTTTAAGATCAGTTTCATTATACGAAAAGCATAAAATTAAAGAAACAAAATTAATGAATAAATAACAGCTACTTAATTATAACGAAAATAATCAGTGGTTAACAAAACGATAATATCCGATTTGTAATTCAAAACGATTAATCTTTTATTTACTTAAATATTAAAATCATAGAATTTATCTAACTGTATCGACATCTTGTAGAAATTAAAATAACTACCTCTATTGTTTAGTTTATTTATAGAAATTTTCACTGAAAAATATGTTTAATTTGACTTTTAATAGTTTCATGATGCGTTTCAATAGTGATAGGTAGCGTTCTCTGGTCATAGAACGTTAGTTTCACCTGTGAAAATCACCTTAGATTGGACATAGTTAAAGACGCCTTTGCACTTTTACAGGTAATAAAATTGTTTGATTTTTTAATTGACTGCCTCGGTGGCGCAGTGGTAGCGTATGCGACTGCTGTGTATGAGGTCTCGGGTTCGATTCCCGAGTCGGACCAAACGTTTGTATGATTTGCACATATTTGTTTCGGTTTTTGGGTGTTTTCTATGTGTAATATGTAAATATTAACAAAATAAAAAGTATATATATGTATTTATATCATTTGTCTAGCCTACCCATAATACAAGCTCTGCTTAGTTTGGGACTAAATGGCGTTGTGTGTTAAATGTCCGAAATATTTATTTATTTTATTTTAATTAAAGTGACGGAACTGAAAACAAACAACATTTTTATAATGTTTGTCTATTTATTTGTGTGTATGTGCGCTCTAATCTCAGAAGTGTTTGTTAACCGACTTCAAAAAGGCAGGAGGTTCTCAGTACGACTGTGTTTTTTTAATGTTTGTTACCTCAGAACTTTAGACTTGGTGAACCGATTTTAATGTTTCTTCTTCGTTTGAAGGCTGGACCACACAGGAAGCATGTGTGGTCCCATTTCAATTTGGTCCAGTTCTTAAAGTCGATTTTTTTTATTAAAATTTTCTTTTATGTTCCATTGACATATGAAATTAATTTTTCGGTTTAAAAATGGATGGCGCTGTAGTATGTTATGTTGTATGTGGAGGTCGCCACATCACTCTCCTCCAAGACTGGAGGTCGATATATATTGCGTCAGCTGTCTGTGCTCTGATGCGGAGCTTGCCAGTGCCAGGAGTGAGTAGCTCCAGTGAGTCGGAACAGAGTGCCGCAAGTTCCAGTGAATCGGAACTGAATGCCGCTAGTCCCAGTGAGTCGGGGCTGAAGTCCGCTGATCCCAGTGAGTCGGGATCGCATGCGGTGCGCGGTGCTGCGGTGAGGTCCCCAGTGAGTCGGGGCGGTTGCTGCGTAGTGGCTGGCTGCTGCGTAGACGGGAGAGAGATGCTCTGCTTATATGGACCGTAGGTGCAGTGTGCTGTGCCTAGACGCTGTAGAGGCCGTAGGGTTTACAAGGCTGGAGCGGTCGCGTCCTGCGTGTGGTATATCCCAGTTGAGGCCGAAGTTGCTGGCTGGCTTGAGACTTGCTGTGGGAGTGAACATGATGGTGGCGCGGCTTGAAGGCTGCTTCCAATCACGTCGGGGTCACCACTGTGGGGGAACGAGTATCATGTTCCACCCAACACAAAGGGAGGATCCTCCGACCAGGCGAGGTGATCATGCCTGGCGGGCTACTGCCCAACAGTTGATGTTGGGATGTTGTATATATATTGTATTGTTGATAATCGGCGCGAGAACTTTAATTGCGCGATTCAGGATTGGTAGTTTCTTCGTTTTGTAGGTTACTCCGTAGTTCAGTGTAACTTCGGTAGATGGCGCTGTAGTATGTTATGTTGTATGTGGAGGTCGCCACAAATGTAAAGCACCCAAAAGTTACTGTTGCTTAGGTCTTGAGTTTTGGTTGCCGATAGGTAAAAGTTAAATCAAGGTGAATGTTACGAGTATATCCTCAACCTTACTATCATCATCAGCCTATTGTAGTCCACTGACGGACATACGTTCTCCCATTGCACACCATACAGATCGATTTTTGACTACTCGCATCCAGCTCATGCCAGCTACTTTGCGCAAGTTATTGCTCCACCTGGCCTGTGTGTCAACTATATCAGGCAACGCATTTGTGATGCGGGTGTCCATGGGCGGCGGTAATCGCTTACCATCAGGCAATACGTCTACTCTCAATCTCTGCATCTGATCCAAAACTTAAGTGGAACTTGTAATAATTTAAAAGTATGATTAAAGGAATTTAAGGCGTGATATCTGCCAGTTCCGTCCTAATAATTTCCCTTCTTTTGTTTCAGGTTCATATGACTCGCCACGCCAATTACCCTCCTCAGAAGGAGCTAGGGATTATACATACCATACCCTTGCAGGTATAGTATTACCAAAACGTGTGCTCGTGAGTCATGTAAAAATGGCATATGCATGTGTGCGTGATTGTGTATGTGCACGTTCGTGTGTATTAATTCTATTGTTTTTGTTTCATTGCTTATTTAAAATTGGGGGGATCGTTCTCACTGTCACTGTTAATTTGTATCCGCCAAGAAAAACATTTTTTTTATTCGGAGGGTCTTGATTATCTACATCTATCTACTAGTCGAAGTAAATGGTCACAATATCCTTCCTGCAAGATGTAATCTCTCTTAACTAGTATGCTGGCTGTGTAATACTACTCTTGTTCTGTTTTAGCTCAACAAGCATCGTCTCGCCAAGAACCATACTCATTTGGACCGATAGATTTAAGTTTAAGTCCATCTCCAGGTAAAGTTTTGCTATTTTCTTCTTCCTTTTACGCGGTACGTGATTGCACGTACGCGTTATTGTGTGTGTTCATGTGAAGTTTGTTGTTGTGGATGTGGATGAAAAATTCTTACAAAACAAAAATACAAATATAATTAAATTGTACATACCACAGGCAGCTTGGTCTGCTTGCTACAATGAGCTCAATCGTTTTACAGAAACCACAACCACAGTAGAGTTAAAAAATATTTTAAACATGTTCGTAATTAAAAAATAGGATAAACAAAACATTAATGACAACCAACGACTTTTAGTTGTAGACTGAGATCTAGATTCTCCTCATATATCTTACCATAGCGTAAACAGATAAATCTATCGTGTTTCGAAACTGATTGAGTAGAAGGATATTTTTTTCCTTTGTCCTTTTGTGCTTATGTCTTTTCATCACCGTCTTTGATCCTACTAGTGATTTACAATATTCAGAAAGTTATAAGTAAAATTGAAAAGTGTAGTTGTAGGAATTTAACTCCTGATACTTGTATGTTGCTTCGTAATACTACTCTACTTTTGTTTCAGGAACAAACGCATCGCAGTATATAGTGCCCAGCTCAGATGGAGCTGTAGATAATACAATCTACAGTCTTACAGGTATAGTTTTACCAAGATGTTTTCGTGTACTCATAATTATGTGTGTGTGTGTGTGTGTGTGTGTGTGTGTGTGTGTGTGTGTGTGTGTGTGCGTGTGCGTGTGCGTGTGTGTGCGTGTGCGTGTGCGTGTGCGTGTGCGTGTGTGTGTGTGTGTGTGTGTGTGTGTGTGTGTGTGTGTGTGTGTGCGTGTGTGCGTGCGAGTGAAAGCCTTTTTTCTACGTGTTTGTGAAGTGTGACTATCTTTGTTGTGGCGATAGGCATTTCTACTGCAAACTTCTCACAATTAATGCAAGTAATACCACCAAATAGGGTAGTTGACTGTATCGTAAATAAATACGATGACTCCTTCATTAAAACGAATATTACAAAACATCTCGGTAAATATAATTATTATATCTTTTTGTTTTTATGACAAATTTTCATCAAATTAACATTGAAATATATTGCTCAATTGAGTAGTCTACAACAGTGACGTCATAACTATGTACGAGTATTTAGTACATTTTTCATACAAAATATTTTAGTTTTAACAGATTATAAAAGTAACTAATTTGACTAAAGTGTCAACTACCCTATTGTACATATCATAGGCACCTCGAACTGCTTGTTACAATGAGCCCAATGTGTGTACATATTATTTAGATCAAGAAACAAAAGTGGTCACTTGAGGAATCTTCTGAGCAGTTTTTTGCTTGGAAGGGACCTAACTCAGCAACGGAGAAAGCGGAAAAGCTTAATTAAAGCGAGAAGCAGGTAGTTTTGCTGCGATTATTATTATACACCGTCATTTGTTATTATCAACTACTCATCCGCTTCACCCGCTGTTTGACCTCGCCCCCCTTCATCCCTATATTTCTGCCCATAGTTGATTATTGTTATTATATTTTAGTTTCAGGAACGAGTGAAACGGCATGGCAACCGTATCAAGGGGCCTTACCTGAGAACAAACAATCTCAAGGACAGAGACCAGCCTTACCTTTCGATTTCAATTTAAATATGACATATGAGAGAAATAGGAACCATTCTTCAAACCAAGATATAAATCAAAGTGGAATGGTACGTTATTTTTTAAATATTTAGATCAATTTTTTGTTGTATGTTGTCAAAAGTCACGTTTATTTAATTCTTCTCAGATGATAAAGTCTTGATGTTGAGAGTGACTCATGGTTGCTCTTTATCGTGCGTATAACATTCTTGCAAGTGTTTTAAAGTTCCAAAAAAAAATAATTTAGGTATGACTGGTTAAACTGTGCTAGAATAAAATGATAATTGAACAGGAATAAGAGAATAAACAATTCATACACACAAATTTTTTACCATTTACCACATTTTACTCGGTTTATCAGTAGCTTGTAGTTAAAAAGATATTTTATATATTATTTAACTGGTTATTGTATTGTTGGGGTGTTTTTTAATAAAACATGCATTTGTTTAAAGATACGTACGTAAAGATAAAGAAAGAGAAAGTATGTTTATCAGTAGCCAAGTTTGTACATTTGTAGAGAAGTTAAGCAAATGGATGTAAGATTAAATGTATCGATGTGATGTTGCGTAGACAATGACGGAAGACTTTCTCGAGGGCCTTCCTCCACCGTACAGCTGGCAACGTGGCCTTGGCGGGGTGAGCACGCCCCTGCCGATGCAAGGCGGTCCTTTTGCGCCACCCGGCTGGACCTGCTTCTTGGGGTAATTTAATACAAAATTTTAACAAAAAACCGATCAAGAACTGTACCAAATTGAAATTGGACCTCACGGGAAGCACCAGCTTTCAAGTAAAAAACTAATCATCAAAAAAAAGTTCTGAGGTAACATACAAAAAAAAATTGAATTGAGAACCTCCTCCTTTTTTGAAGTCGGTTAAAAAGGGAGCCCGCTGCGGATCTCGCTTATACTATTCGCAACCGTGATTTTTCAGAGTGTTTATGTATATTGCCGTGAAGTGGACGATATTTTATTTAAAAACCAAAAGAATGAATTTTTTTCCGAAAAATCAATTGGCAATAATTTAATTTAAAGTATTAGCGGCCACATTTTCGTAGGCAACTTGGTAGATATACATTCTCCTAATCATAAATATGCGTAAAAATTTGGTTTTAGCAAATATCCGACGAACGTACCTACTGATTCTGCAGCCGGATCTCGTACTACTCGTATTATAATTACGATCGATTGAATTTCAAAATCGGAAGATAATTATTGCTTTTTAATACGAGTACTTTACTAATATGTTAATAAAGTAATTGTACTAAAGTATACATTATTAAAATCATTGAAGTATATGCATATAAGCATGTTTTCTTTTTAGGTATAAAATGGAAGGATATTTTAAGTAATCAAAACGCAAACCATTTGATTAATTTCATATTATTATAGCTAGCTGTGCTAGTATATATTCACTCGTCCTTGTGGTGACGCATTATGAATATGAATAATATTATATTGAAATCACTTAAACGGGCATTTTATTGTCCAAATTAAAATCGAGCATTACGGTGATTTTCTTCAAAAGAGTCGAATCTGAAATTCAAAATAATATTTTGTTCGTGATTGTGTACTCTATTGGGCTACAGATTTATTCAAACCATCAATGACTTTAGCTTCTTATTTTCTTACTAGTTTTAATATGATCCTATCGTTAACGTTGTTCTAACGGGAATATAGGTCCTAGAAGAGTACCTCTACCACTACATATGTTTCTACGTTCGTGCATTCATGTATACAGATCTGAAGGCAGCTACTACTATCGTCGGGATTCGGACGGCTTTATGCAATGGGAGTACCCTCACATTGACATGCAAATGCAGATTGCACCCCCACTGTTGGATATAAAGCCAAAGGTATGGGGATTAGATTCGTTTGGTTTTGTCTTGACGAGTACTTTGTTTTGATACTATCCAGGGCTCCAGGCAGGCATCCAGATGGACTAGAGCCTGAGAAAGGACGTAGGCTACTATTTGCCGCAATAACCGACATAAACAAAATATAAATTTATTAAGTGCCCTACTATTTAATACGTGTACCTGATATTTGCATTTCTACCATAGTTCAATGTATTTTTATCCAATATTATTCAAATGCCTATCTTGATTCTAGCGGGGCGAGGTGGTAGGCGTTCGTATCTCACATAAATTTTAACACATAGGCACAAATAAACAGAGTACAGAAGTAACGCTATATACGCGCTACACACACACAAAAACAGAGTTCACGGACACGATGTCTCATAACCGTTGGGTATAGTGTGAGGGTGAGTGACATGTAATGTTCTTAGAAATCAAGAGTTTCTTTCCTTTATTAATATCGGTTAAACCTTGTTTTGTCTCATAATATACATTTTAACTACAAATTATCTTACAAAAACATGTCCACAGTATCTATCCCACGATACAAAAGACCAAGCACCAAGGTCATTCAGTGTTACTAAGACACGCGTTCTCTATTACTTCCTACCCTCTGAACACTGCACCATCACTCAAGTCGTACACTACTATTTTTTTTACACCCTACGTCATCTATTCCCAAGGTAAGCAGAGCTTGTGTTATGGGTACTAGAAAACTGATATAAATACATATGTAGGTACTTATTTTTTTTAAATACATACATATTATACATAGAAAACATCCAAACTCCGAAACAAATATTTGTAGCTTATACAAACATTTGGTCCGACCCGGGAATCGTCAAATGTTTGTATAAGCTGCTGTTCTTGAGGTCTCGGGTTATCAAACCCGAGACCTAAAGAACAGCAGTCGTATACGCTACCACTGCGCCACAGAGGCAATTAGTACATAATAATATTGCAGGTTGAGATAAAACCTCACATGCCGGCAGCTAATATGGGCAGCGCGTGGCTCGCGCCTTATCCTTCATCACTGTACGAGCCGCGGCCGCGCGGGTACAACGTTTCGCCGGCGATTCCCATTCATGTAAGTTTTCGCGACCTTCTCCTAATAGGTAGTATTTCATTTATATAGCTTACCCACGTAGCCCTGTCTCCGTCTTTTATTAAATATTTTTCCGTTGTTTTTTAAATACGAGTGTGGCGACCTCCACATACAGCGCCATCTACCGAAGATACACTGAACTACGAAATAACGCACTGTACCTACAAACTACACTACACGGAGTAACTACAAATCCTGAATCGCGCAATTAAAGTTTACGCGCCGATTATCATATATACAACATCCCAACATCAACTGTTGGGCAGTAGCCCGCCAGGCATGATCACCTCGCCTGGTCGGAGGATCCTCCCTTTGTGTTGAGTGGAACATGATATCCGTTCCCACACAACGAGTATTTCTTTGGTACTTCGCTATTGGTCTTAGCGTGATGGACATATAGCCTATGCCTTCCTCGATAAATGGGCTATCTAACACTGAATTTTTTTTTCTAATCGGACCCCGTTCTTGAGATTAGCGTGTTAAAGCAAACACACAAACTTTTCAGCTTTATTATTATATATTAGAATAGATTTCTCAACTGAAATATGCCATTACAGGTTGACGTTAAACCTCATCTGCCGCTGTCAACTTTCCCCTTAAGTCCGTCTTTGCCGCCAGCACATACTCGCAGCGCGAGTCGCAGGCGTAATCTGGAGCCATTCTACAATAACCCAACACTGCTCCCCCCTTCTGTAAGTGTATGCGTCTACCCTCTAATCGTACCTAAGTCAAATACATAAGATGCCTCAACATAAATATGCAATTGCAGATTGAAATCAAACCTGTTCTACCATTATTAATGACACCCGCAAGTCCGCCATTGCCGCCCGAACATACTCGCAGCACGAGTCGCAGGCGTAACCTGGAGCCATTCTACAATAACCCAACACCGTTTCCCCCTGCTGCAAGTGTATGCTTCTACCCTCTAATCGTACCTAAGTCAAATACATAATATGCCTCAACATAAATATGCAATTGCAGATTGAAATCAAACCTGTTCTACCATTGTTAACGACACCCGCAAGTCCGCCATTGCCGCCAGAACATACTCGCAGCACGAGTCGCAGGCGTAACCTGGAGCCATTCTACAATAACCCAACACCGTTTCCCCCTGCTGTAAGTGTGTAATCTTCGTCAACCCCGTGTTGTCGTAAATTGGTTATTTTTGAAAATTCGACATATTACAGTACGGTGTAAGGTCTGCTTGCATTTTACCAAATTGATTAAACGAAATATCACCATGACTAGGCTTAAAGGAACCCTGGGCCAAAGGCAAAAACAACTGAATGCGATCGTTAAAGAAGCCGCAATTCGACACGATGGCTTTGAAGATATAAAAACTATGAAGGAAAATACCGATATCGATAAATTCATCAAAATTGATCTAGCCTCAAAATATGAGAATTTGGATTATTTAATAGATGTGTTAAAAGGAGGCGACAGTTTGTACATAACTAGGGCTCTTAAATGCTCTTGGATTTATGAAGTTGAACACTCCGAAAAGATGAATGCTAAACATCTTGAGGAACATATATTTCCGTTCATGTCTGTAAAGATGATAAAGAAAATGTTAACATTTATGTCTATGTACATAAAAGACGCTGAGCGTATAGATGAATTAATACAGAGTTCCATGGATATTCAATCACCAGAATCAGCTTTAAAATTTGTTGTTCGTGCCTCTGAAGAAACTAAGATGAATTTTTTAAAGAAAAATACTAATATCATAGAATCAATTCTATCAAAAACATATCTTAAACATTTTATTGGCAAATCTTTTGAACTTGCAGAGGAACATTTAAATTTAATAAAAATAAAACCAAACAAGTTTAAGGCGTTATATAATATTAGACACTTGTATTCATTAGATAATTTAAAATACTTAGATCTGGTAGAAAAACATGTAACACATACTCCATTTACTAACTTTAAACGCTTGGGTGTACTGATTACTAAAAATTTAATCGTGAAACATAAAGAGAGAGTAATTAACAATGCAAGAATATACATCAACTTCTTACACGCGAAAACCGTAGTTAACCATATTACCCCGGACGATGCAAAAATTATTGTCACAGCACTGCATCCTGAAACCGTAGAACAATACTGGAGTGAATGCTTTTGTTTATTTTATGAAAGTATTATCAATAAAATTCCATATGCGGATAGATATCAATATCTGAAAGTACATTCGTTTCAAAATATAAATGTGAAATATTCGAGAACTTGCATGAGTTTAGTAACAAACAGTGCTACAAATTCATGAGAGAAGAAGAAAAGCTCGAAAGGATTCAGGAACAGATTACAAACCATCCAGAAATGAAACTCTATTCATTTTACAATATTCTCGCTTTCGATACTGCTTTTGAAAAGATAACAGATTTGGTCAAAAGTTGTGATTCGTCTGAGACGCGGTGTGATATGATGCTATTTATTCTTCCGACTGTTAAAAATCAATTCGATATAAAGAAACTGTTGGACTACTACCGTAATAGCAAAGAACCCGAACATGTTCAACAGGATTTCATTAACCGTTTACTTCGAGACCACGAAGCATATTATTTCAATGAAGATTGCTGGACAATATTGAATGAAATATTTATAAAGCTAAAAGTATATGATTTTAGTACTGGTTTCAACGCTATAATACAAAATTTCAGTACAATTATAATTTTGTATTATATAATTAATGAAAACAATCTCTCTGAAGAGTTGAAAAACTACATGAGTGTGAATGTAACCGTTGCCTTATTCACTCGCCCCGCGCTCTCATACATAACAGTGGCTCTCCCCTCTCTACTTCGCTACGCTACGCTTCTATCCTCTAATCGTACCTAAGTCAAATACATAATATGCCTCAACATAAATATGCAATTGCAGATTGAAATCAAACCTGTTCTACCATTGTTCACGACACCCGCAAGTCCGCCATTGCCGCCAGAACATACTCGCAGCACAAGTCGCAGGCGTAACCTGGAGCCATTCTACAATAACCCAACACCGTTTCCCCCTGCTGTAAGTGTATGCTTCTACCCTCTAATCGTACCTAAGTCAAATACATAATATGCCTCAACATAAATATGCAATTGCAGATTGAAATCAAACCTGTTCTACCAATTGCAACAACACGCGCAAGTCCGCCATTGCCGCCAGCACATAACCGGAGCGCTAGTGTTAAGCCCACTCGGGAGTTACCCCCTGAATTTGTAAGTATGCGCGTCAGAGCCGTCTTAAACCAAGCTGGGGCCTTTGGATACACAAGAATTTGGGGCCTTTTTTAATTAAAGAATTATAAGCGAAATTTACAAAAAAAAACTGTGGTCATTTATTTTAGATTATTACGCGCGCACACACACACACACACACACACACACACACACACACACACACACACACACACACACACACACACACACACACACACACAAACACAAACACACACACACACGTACAACCACACACGCACAGGCACACACACACACACACACACACACACACACACACACACACACACACACACACACACACACACACACACACACACACACTTGATACTAACCCACTCTTAAGATGTTTAGTTTAATTTCGTTTTCTTGTATACCTTATTATGTTATGGTACATATCTAGAGGCTTATACCTATCTAATTGTACGGGGGCACTGACTTCTGAAATACAGGTTAATAAACCTAGTTCAGAGGACAGAGTTTTCATATTAGTGCATACTTTTAAGCCTTCAAACGTTGTATCTGTGTCATATATTATATTAAATATTATTAATATATAATTTATCATGTCATGAATAATATTTATATGCTGCTAGTTTTTAGTTACAATAACGATATGGTTTCTTTCAGGTTTTCTGTGAAGCAAAATTTTATATTATATTACGCGTTAGGGTTCGACGAATTTGAGAAATAGGCCTTCATTATTCATTATTCATATTCATTATAAACACTTTTTCCAGCTTGAAGACGTGAAACGTGCCTCGCTGGTCAACAAACTTATTTATGCAACGTTTCCTCCTGAACTCCTCAAGATATTCCATTTCTTTTTTCGACGTGGACTTCTGCGTACTACACCGTTGTGTAGTAATAGAGGTCACCTTTCTCACCACATCTGTATCGTATGATCCCAGAGCCCCTATGAAAAGAAGTACTTCTTTTCTTTCCTCTGTGATTACTCCAGTCCTAATCTCCAAGTCCTTGATACCCTCGAGAAATGGCGCTGAAAGGTGCTTTCCGTACGAGTTTCTCAATATCCAACTTCAACGGCACTAGATGCGGTCGTTGCAGGGCCACGTAAAGGCCCATGGACCACATGGAGTCATCGGGCCCCTTCATATTAGGAAGTGACCGTGCCAATACACTCGCTGCGCTAACTAACTTGGGGATCAGACTTAGAAGTTATTGGCTATCGAGTACGAGCACCAGATATTTAATAGAGGACTCGATGCCGATGCGAGTGCCTTCTACTATGAGGATGAGTTGATCAGGAGGCTTACTATGAGGCCCGTGAAAGAAGAAAGCCTCGGATTCGTGCAGAACCATCTCGGGACCCATCTACGTTTTGGACAATCCGGGCCTTTGCCCTCGAGGTTGCCTCACAGTGAATAAGAGCAGTGCATAAGGCACATAAGGCAAGGATAACATTAACAATTAAACATATTCAAAGGAGAAAATGTTAAATTTTAAATTTAACGTTCGTAAAGAAAGTGCAAGAGACAACTCTTTATGGTTTGAATTTTAAACCGTAAAAAATATAAGAACTGAAAGATTTGTAATTGTACAATCATTGTTTGTGAAAAAAGTGTAATGTGCCTATCAATTTTTAAATAAAGAAATTGTCGGTTCCTCAAGGCCTCCTTGACGATGGAGGCCGTGGGCACTAGCCTCGTGTGCCCTTATGGTAAAGGCGGTATTGGTGCGCGTCTTCTCTTTGATAGTATGTCAAATATATATGTCGGAGATTGAAGCGGATTGACATCCATATGGCCGTCGGCCATCTTGTATTTGTTAAGAGTCAGTGCGCACGTCCGGCGCAGGCGCGGTTTCGATTGCAAGTGACTTGACAAAACGAACGTTCCACGCACTACTGACAGATACAACATCTGACACTTGACTCTGACAGTTGAAAGTCTTTAACATAAACTATTGAATTCGATATTTGCGTAGTGTTGTCATACTTAAATAATTACCAGAATAACGTTTACTTTGAAATCTCTGACATATATAATCATAAGATGCCTTAACATAAATATGTTATTGCAGATAGGAATCCTACCTCGACTGCCCTCGACAATTCCACCAGCAAACTTGCCCATTCTGTCAATACTCAAATCGAAACCGTCGTGGATTCCGGGCCTACTACAGTCATCCTGCGTCAACTTGCAGCCTCTTCTTGCTCCTGTAAGTGTATAACCCCTGTCCAACACAATGTGGCCTATCACCCTGTTTGATATTTGAAGCGGAAGCTTGTAAGGTTTTAGATCACCATTGAACATAATGGACCGCGGTACAGGGCGCTAAACTTTTAGGTTAAATAAAGCTGACATATGGCTAAAGTGAAATGATAATTCTACTTCTTGCCATGGACAAAAAAAGGAGTTACTCGATTATGGAGTTGGGACGGAATAACCTATGCCATCAATATAAAATGTTCCAACTTAAATGTATTTGTAATTGTAGTCTGAAGTTCAAATTCCTCTGCCGCCGTTACCTTCACCCTCAAACCCGCCGTGGCTACCAACACTTAGAGACAGCGCATGGAGTACACGCAGCCCACAGTTTTCCGCATGGTACGGCCTGCCGCCGCCCCCTCTCCATGTAAGTGTGCTCATTGCTCTTCTTCAATAGTATAACAACTATGTAAGATGTTTTTTTTTCGGATGGAAAACACCACGAGCCGTCAACCCCCTCCCCCCAACCCCCAGGGTTTGCGACGGGGTGGTGTGTCGGTAACGCATCGGCTAAAAACACACGGTGTTCTGCGTCTAAAATAGGAGGGATCCAGGAGCTGCTGTTATTACGACATCCAAACCCCTCCCAGCACCTGCCCGCACACTGACGCGGGTACCATCTGCTAATAATCTCTCTAGTTAGGCGACGTACGGCACACACATACGTCGCCCCCTCATTGCTGGCTACTTACACAGATGGAGGGAAAACCCGTCCCGTCCGTCCATGGCCCATCTATATAAGATGCCTTAATCTAATTATGTTATTATAGGTTGAAATCACACCACCGGCACTCTCAAACTCGTACACGCGCAACTCGCCATCGCCGAAATGGTACACGCCACAGTCGCCGGTTTCCCCTTCTGTAAGTTTTTTTTTTTTTACTATATAGAGGCAAACGAGCAGACGTATCGCCTGGTGGTAAGCGATTACCGCCGCCCATGGACACCCGCAACACCGGAGGCGTGTGCGCGTTCCCCTACTAATTGTATGTCTACTATATTTAGTGTGTTAACTTAAATATGCGATTGTAGGATGAAGATAATAAACCTCTGCCGTCATCAACTACAGCCGCAAGCCCGCATTTACCGCCAGCATTTACTTGGTACCTACCACCATCGCACGAATGCAACAACCTGCCACCACTACCGTATTCTGTGCGTGACTCTTTTTATAGTATGTCAACTGCTTAAGATATTTATGTAATTATAGAATAAATTGAAACCTTTGCAGCCTCCGCCACCTGCACACACAAGGCTGCCTACAAAAAGGAAAAGGGAGGACATAGATAAAGAAGAAGAGAATGAGAACGATTCAAATATAATAAAGTTAGCAAGAAATAATTGAAGGTCAGTCTCAATTAATTGCATATTTACATATATTGTATATACAGGGTGTAAAAAGACGACTACCGAAAACGAAAGGGGCTGATTCAGCACCCCAAAACTTATAAAAAAAACCAAACAGTTGTCCTTAAAAAAAATTGTAGCCGTAAAAATCATTGCGTCAATATTTTTAATAATTTCACAAGCCAGTAATGTATTATTGCGTGCACCGCGTAGTTACTTGAATACCTATGCGCCCGGCCAAGGTCATTGCACTCACCCGACCAGCTGTTTTGTTTATCAAAATACATCGCTGTTTTATTGATTTTGTTTTTTGGTTTTCTAAATGAGATAATTAGGTAGTTTGGGTCCTATTATGTTGTACTATGTGTATGTAAGCAGATAAAAACATAAAAGGACTTAGATAAATTATATTTTTTTTGCGTTTTCTTTTTGCTAAACCTATTCAGTATCATGGTCTGATTGCAACCCCCAAGTTTTCGGTAGTAGTCTTTTTACACCCTGTATATCTATATACGGTTAACTAAAAAAATAAAAAAAATAAAAATTAATTTAATAAATTTCCAGGTATAAATATCTATGTCAGTGGAAAATCAAGTGGCAACAAATAGCTGCAGATATAAAATGATGAGTAAATAGGTATCCTCGGACAGGCCAATTTACTAAAAGTGAAGTATACTCGTATACTGAAGAATTTTTAAATTTCAACTAAGGCAACGTAATCATGTACTGTGCTCAATACTATTTAACATTTTATGGTAGTTAGTGATCGGTACCTGAATGTTTATCTTAGTATATTTATATCTATCCGTCTATCCGTCTGTAAATAAAAAAATCAGTGGTGTTGTAATCCGAATTTGTGTATTTGTACATTAGTATTATTGAAATTAATGTTAAAATCACAATAATTCGCATTGCATTGTAAAGCATCACGTATTTGGACTCTCTTGAAAGTATAATAGGTGCGATCAGACTCCACCGCATTTGTCGAACGACTGACAAAACGTAACATATGTTTTGCACGAAAGGGACAACGCTCTACAAAACCGAAATTAGCCGATTGTCTCTTTGTAGAGGTATCGATATCCATTATTTCTTGCCTAGTACTGTATATTATTTATTATTAAAGAAATTGTTGTTTGTAGATAATAAATTGGGACAATGTATTGTTTCTACAAACAACAATTTTATGTTTATTGTCTTGTACAACGTATCCTTACAAATTAAAAATCATAACAAAAATGTTGACCTAATTGTATTTTTCACTGTCTATTATAAAATAATCTTATAGATGTTATAATCGTAATTTGTATATTTATGCATTAGTATTATTGTAATAAATATCACAATAAATTCACATTGCATTGTAAAGCATCACGAAGTTGGGACTCTCTTGAAAGTATAGTAGGTACGATCTAAGTATCAACAGCTGTCTAATGCAATGTTTATATAACTGTCGATTTAGTATAGATGAAATAATGTCAGTATTAATGTGTCACAGTTTTCGTTAATTTGTATATTATTTATTATTAAAAAAATGTTGTTTGTTGTCTTTTACAAAATAAGCTTATTGATGTTATAATCTAATTTGTGTGTTATACATTACAATAAATCCCATCACTATCAACATAATATCAAAGTCCCATTGCATTGTAATTCACCACGTAACTTAGACATAGATATTAAAATTACATAGTACTATACATTTTTGTCACTTATTGGTGTATTTTTTTAATAATAAAGACTGGCATAAAATATTGTTTTATTTGTGTTAGCATCATTTGTAAGCAAATGAAATTAAAGTACACAATTCAACAACAAATGTTATTTTCAATTATAGTCCATTCGCTTAGATAGAGTCACCTTGATCACGCCGCCGCGCCGTCCCACGTAAGGCTAGCCGCCATAAAATCAAAGGGCCCACCTGCGCGGCGTATAGACTACAGGCCCGTGTTGAAAAAATTATGGGTCATTTGAACCACCAGGTGACCTATCTAGAACGATATAAGAGCTTATAGTAATAAGATTCAGCACTATGCCGTCACTTGTAAGCTGTCGAACTGAGTGCAGGTGAGAATTGAAAAGTACAGGTAGAGTGAGTACATTTTGGTCATATATTTTTGTACGGCACTCTTACCATCGATAGATCCATGAAAAATAAAATTTGGTCATTTCATTTTGTACGGCATCAGTTTCATACTATTTCAATACTGCTTCTAATCCATTATTCCGCAACGCCGTACAAAAATCATGCGACAAGGGAAAAAAAATCGAGGGTTGCAACGCCCTCTCTTTCCGTGGTCCAGGGGGTGATTTGACACAACATAAAATTAATTTATTTTGAAAGTATTTTATGCATAGATAATATTTTTTCATACGCCGTACATTTTCGTTGGTCCAAAGGGGAAAAAGCTGAAAAAGAAAAAATCCATATAACGAAATGTAAGGTGAAATTCATCACGATATTTTTTTATACGGCATTTAGATACTTTATTTGTACTAATTTTCATAGTCTTTTCGTGATTCTAGGTTCCTAGTTAGTGTAATATATTTAGGTTTACCCACATTAGAAATTAGTAAGTAAGATCACATATATATAAGCCTATATCATTGTAACGTTTTTTCAGTTCGCAATATACGCTAGCTACAAGTTGACGTCATTTTATTTATTACTCTCAACACCTCAGTGGCGACGAGGATCACTATTTGTGCGTTATAAGTTAAGTTCGTCTGCAATTATTCAAGGGAAATGTCGGTCGGCGGAGTCGGAAGGATTCGCGATTTTGATGTGAAGGCAGGCAACTGGAGTTTGTACGAGGAGCGGTTGCAGATGTTTTTCAAGGTCAATAAGGTCGAGAAGGACATGTGGATGCCTATGTTGATCACGGGCGTGGGTGATGAGACGTACGAATTGCTGAGTACGCTGTGCAATCCAAGAAAACCAGTGGATATAACGTACGAAGAGGCCGTTACAATTTTGAAAAATCACCTACAACCGAAACCTGCGGTCATGGCGGAACGGTATCGGTTCAGACAGAGAAGACAAAAAGACGACGAAAGTGTAACACAATATCTGACCGAGTTAAAGAAACTCTCGAGAACTTGTGAGTTTGGTGCAAATTTGGAGGAGAATTTGCGTGACCAGTTCGTATGCGGAGTAAAGAGTGACGTCATCAGACAAAGGTTGTTTGCGGAAGACAATTTGATGTACTCAGGAGCAGTCAAATTGGCGGTTGGGCTGGAGGCGGCCGAGCGGGATGCGGCAGTCGTGGAACAGGAAGCGACGGCGGAGGCATCGGCAATCGTGAACACGTGGCGGGCAAAGCGTGGCCGCGGTCAGTTTGCGAACCATGCAGCGGACCAACGAACGAACCACGGGTGTGCGGCGCGGGACACCGAGAAAGGCGCCGGGAGCTGCACGGCGTGCGGCTGGCGCGGACACAGCAAGGAGGAGTGCCGCTATAAACATTTTGTTTGTAGCAAATGCAAACAACGCGGACATTTGAGGCGTGTTTGTCCGCGGACGGGGGCGAACAGTGACAGAGGGAAGAGGCGCGGAGTGAACCACGTGGATGCCACCACAAGCGACCATCCGAGGGAGGGAGCGGGAGACTCCAGTTCGGACGAGCTTGAAGAAGAACTTCATCAACTATGTTTGAGCGGCTACAACCCGGTGAGTTTATCATTACGGATTGATGATAAAACATTAAAAATGGAGGTAGACACAGGCTCGGCAATTTCATGTATCAGTAAGAAAACATATGATAAACTTTTTAACAATAGAGTAATTAGACCATTTAATTTGGTGTTAAAATTTTATGATGGTAGCGATATAAGACCACTAGGGGTTATAAGACCGAAAGTTCAATATAAAGATAAAATAAAATATCTAGAACTGTTTGTGATAGACGGGGGTACAACTTCCTTACTGGGCAGGCAATGGTTAATAGAATTGGGTATTAAAATACCTTCGTTTCAACAAGAAATTAACTATAGTGTACACAACATTTCTGATACTGTCGATGGTTTATTGAACAGGTATAAAGATTTGTACAGCGAGGGACTGGGGCGGTACACAGGCGGCAAAGCAACGCTCCGAGTACGGGAGGGCGCGAGGCCGGTGTTTTGCCGCGCGCGGCCGCTGCCTTACGCTCTGAGGGCTCAGGTCGACGCGGAGCTGGACGCCATGTTGCGCGCGGGCATCATCGAGCCCGTCGAGTGCTCGGACTGGGCGACGCCTTTGGTACCGGTACGTAAAGCGGACGGAGGACTCCGTATCTGTGCTGATTACAAAATAACTTTAAATCCTGTCTTACTGGTCGATAGATATCCGTTACCCAAGATAGATGATTTGTTAGTGAGCCTAAACGGTGCTACACATTTCTCAAAAATTGATTTGTCCCTTGCTTATAATCAGATTGAATTGGATAATACTAAAGATTTAACTGTAATAAACACACATCGGGGTCTTTTTAAGTACAATAGACTTGTGTTTGGGTTGTCTTCTAGTCCGGGCATCTTCCAGCGTATTATGTCGAATTTACTTAGTGGTATTCCGGGGGTAGAAGTATTTTTAGATGATATCATCATCGGAACGGCAGGAACACAGGATAATCACTTAGGAACGTTAGAAAAGGTGTTCCAGCGGTTACAGAGTCACGGTATGAAGCTAAAAAGGAGTAAATGTTTATTTATGGTTAATGAAGTCAAATACTTAGGGTATGTCATATCAAAAGATGGGGTTACAGTAGATTCAGATAAAATAAAAGCAATAATAAAAATTCCCAGGCCAAGAGACATTTCAGAGTTGCGTTCGTTTTTAGGTTTAGTTAATTTTTATGCAAAATTTGTTAAGAATATGAGTACTATTTTGTCACCACTGTATGAACTTTTAAAAAAAGAGGTCAATTGGAGATGGAGTGCGGAGTGCGAAAGGGCGTTTGCAAAGGTAAAAAAAATATTAGTAGGCGCAGAGGTATTAGCTCATTATGATCCAGACAAGCCGTTAGTGTTGACATGCGACGCGAGCGCGCGGGGCATAGGCGGTGTACTCACACAGCCGGGCGCCGACGGCCGCGACCGTCCGGTAGTGTATGTGTCACGCGCGTTGAATAACGCCGAGAAACATTATTCACAAATAGATCGGGAGGCGTTAGCTATCGTATTTTGTTTACAAAAATTACATCAATATATTTATGGGCGACGTTTTGTCTTACGAACCGACCACAAACCGTTAGTAAGTATATTTGGACCAAAACACGGTGTACCAGCGATGGCCGCGAGTAGATTACAACGCTGGGCAATTATTTTATCTGCTTATACGTACGATATTGAATATGTAAACACAAAACAAAACGGTGCGGACGGACTGTCGAGACTGCCGGTTCCGTGCAGTAGCGATGAGTCATTGCGGGTCCCCGAGCAAACGTATTTACATTTTGCACAGAATGCATTGTTATTAGATTATAATACAATTAAAAAACAAACTATGGTAGATCCAATGTTAGGCAGGGTTTTAAATTATATTCGTGATACGTGGCCAACAGATAACGATATTCGAGAATTACAGCCGTATTTTAACCGTCGTAAGGAACTGTACGAGGAGCTAGGATGCGTGATGTGGGGGCACAGGGTAGTGATTCCTGCCAGTGGTCGAGCCAGGGTACTACAGGAATTACATGAACCTCATATGGGCATAGTTAAGACGAAGGCGTCAGCTAGGAGTTATGTTTGGTGGCCGGGCATAGACGAGGCGATTGAGGCTACGTGCAGGGAGTGCGCGGTGTGCGCGGGGGAGGCGGACGCGCCGCAGCGGCACGCGGTCATGCCGTGGCCCTGGCCTTCTAGACCGTGGGCGAGGGTGCATCTTGATTTTCTGGGGCCTATTTTCGGAAAAATGTATTTAATTATGGTTGACGCTCGAACTAAATGGTTAGAAGTATTTCCTGTGCCTAGTACGGCGGCTAGTTCTACGATCGAAAAGCTTAGCGAAGTTTTTTCTAGATGGGGTTTACCGAGACAAATAGTCTCAGATAACGGACCACCGTTCACGAGCAAGGAAATGGCAGACTTTTTGGCTAGTCAGGGTGTAGATCACGTTTTTTCCGCTCCGTACCACCCAGCATCGAATGGAGCTGCAGAAAATGCAGTGCGAACGGTTAAAAGAATTATAAAAAAAGCTTCGAAACAAAAAGGAAACATTAATTTATTTTTAAATACCTTCCTTTTGCATTACCGTAATACGGAGCACTGTTCAACAGGGGAAAGTCCAGCCACATTGATGCTAGGTAGGAATTTACGTACCAAATTAGATGCATTAAAACCAAATATAGAAAATAAAGTTAGGAAGGCTCAGGAACGACAACAGAAAGTAGGAACGGACGTCAAACGTTCTTTAGAGATAGGAGAGGAAGTATGGATGAGACAATATAGGGGTAATGAAAAATGGAGTCCGGGGCAGGTAGTAGATAAAATGGGTACTACTGATTATAAAGTTATGGACTGTTCAGGCAGGGAAAGTCATAGACACATTGACCAGTTAAGACAGCGATCGCGAAGCTCATTGATTTGTCCGTCTAGCACATCAGGACGGAGTTCTCTTGATGCGGAACGACCCGACAATCCCGAGGTGACGAAGCCATGGTCAGTCCCCGGAGAGACTCGGAGCCCTCGGAGCGTGAGGGAGTTCAGTCCGGTTCGAACCGCGACTACCGTTGAGTTGCCGTCTACATCTGCTTCGGGATCAGTGCCTCTCAGTAATGTACCTAGTCTTGAGGAGCGGGTAATAGTTTCCCAATCCGAGGATGCTGTTCCAGAGGTAGTCCGCTCCCGTCCTGTACGGGCGTGTCGCTTAAAAAGACCGCCCCAATATTGTGATAGCTAATATTTAGTTCTTAGTCATTTCACTTATTGTTGAATGAAGTTATACTGGTAGCCATATGAAGACTAAGTTCCTATTTCATTTATGTTTGTAGAACGTTGTAAATAGTTGTAAGATATAAAATAGTTAATGTTAAGGTTTATATTTTATTTTAGTTTTGTAGATTTAGGATATGCATTATTTAAGGTGGAGGATTGTAATATATTTAGGTTTACCCACATTAGAAATTAGTAAGTAAGATCACATATATATAAGCCTATATCATTGTAACGTTTTTTCAGTTCGCAATATACGCTAGCTACAAGTTGACGTCATTTTATTTATTACTCTCAACACCTCAGTTAGAAAGTATGTTAAATGTGGGTTTGTATACTATCGATTTATACCAAAATATGGACATGTTGTCACTGATAATTCCAAAATACAACATATTTTTGAGTACTCGCACATTTTCGGTTGAGGCAACTTCAACTGTTCATTGTTAATTATCTTAACACATAGTTGTATTTAGACTTCTCATATTCGTGTAGCTCATTTCAATCCCTAGGTAGATCAGTAATTGTTTTGAAAGTAAATCTTATGTGGGAGCTGTAAAATTGAATTTCCTACAAGTCGGCGCACCGTCTAGTAAAGGTGCAATCGTGGCGACACCTGGGACGAACGTATTAGTATTTGATTTGATTAGGTATGAGTATTTGGTCAAAGCAAGAGGTAAGTATCATAATAAATTTTTCTTCGTTTTATTTGTCCCATTTCCGAAATTATTATAAAATATATATGAGATATGTAGCCTTTCCTACCACCTGTTCCACCGTCCTTGATAAGGGATGGTTGGGCATATATATTAGGCGATATGCCAGATGATGAGAATGGCCTTCAAAAATTAGTACTATACAATGAGCGTCAATGGTTAATTAAACGATCAGTATTGTTTTGTTATCAATTCCATGCAAATTGTTTCTCGACGAGGGAATTGAAGTTTCCTCAACATGAAGGTTACCCATTATAACATCATCATCGTCAGTCAACTGCAACTTTTTTTCGATTTCAAAAAAAAGAAGATTCTCAATGCGACTGTATTTTTTTATGTTTATTACCTCAGAACTTCGACTGAGTGAACCGATTCATTGATTCTTTTTCATTTGAAAGCTGGTGCTTACGGTGTGGTACCATCTCAATGTGTGTGTCAGTTCTTAAAGTCAGTTTTTTTTTGTTAATTTTATTTAATGGGATGAATAATATTTTAATTTCTGTTAAAGTACCTATATAGTCTGTAATTACAGACTTCTTTTCTCACAACATACAATTTTGTATTGCACGTAAAATCTTCAGATAAGAACTCTCGGCAGGAGATTGAATAATCGATGACAGCGAAAAGTGTATCCATTTCAGAGAGTGGTGCCGCTGACCGAACCGAAAACCGATTATGATGATTAAATGTTTTCTCCATATTATGTCATTTGTTTTTCGTCGAGGTCCGACATCTTATATTTTGAAGAGATCAAATTCTGAAAATAAAAAAATTACATGTATAACTTAGTTTTAACCAAGACAGTTTTTGGGGAGTTCTAAAAATTGGTTTTGATGTGTGAATTTTTTGGCAGTACATCCCTTCTACGATAAAAAGATTTAATACAAAATTAAACTAGACACGATTTCTTACGATTTATGTCCCTCCATTTTTTCGTTAAATTAAGTTACGGCGTTCGGGCGCCACAAAGTGTATTTTAACATTTTCGCTGAATGGCTCTTTACACATCACCCTGAAGTAGTGTAAGCACACACACCGCTATACTAATAAATGTTTTAAAACGATTTGTTTAGCTTGTCATTTGGTTTTATGTTTAGATCAAATCTATTAATTGAAATTTGACCCCTTTACTATTAACAGATTGATATTTGGTACACACCTTTAGTTCTGATGGCAATGCAATTTAGTATAAGTATTCTGTATGGCCCTCGTTTTCTGGAATTCACTAGATGTGATCTACATCGACTTCAAAGAGATGAGCAAAGCGGTCACAGGGCTCTACTATGCCGAATTATTGGGCCGATTCGACGCCGGATTGCAGAAAATACAACCGCATTTGTAGAAGAATAAGTGCTCTGCCACCATGACAACGTACCGGTACACACCTCCGCCGTAGTCATCGCCAAATTGGGCTATGAACTGCTGCCCCATCTACCGTATTTTCTCGATTTAACCCCGTTCGACTACTTTTTGGTTCCAAATTTTAAAAAGTTACTCGTCGGGCCGAAACTTGAGTCGAATGGGGAGGTCCTCGCGGCCACTGAGACCTACTTTACAGACCCTGAGAAAACGTATTTTTCAGACGGGTTAAAAAAGTTGGCTCATTTCTGGGTCAAGTGTACCGAGGTAAAAGGAGACTATATGGAGAAATATACCGCCACCTTTCCAAAATATTCAATATCTTTTGTTAAATAAACTCATGGTAAGGAAACTAGCGCAAAATGTTCAGAAGAGGTAAAAGTATAATAGTAGAATTAGGATAAAGATATTCTGTTTGCAGACTACTCACATAAAGGTATGCGAGTGTGCATCGACTGCACCATCAATATTGTAGGTTAGACTGAAATATGTACGAGATTAGTCTCTCAAACAGTCCAAAATAAATAAGGCAGTGGGAATTATTACCCAAAAGTTCAAGAAGTGTGGTGATGCTTTTCTTTAAACAGGCGATAGCATAATGTTTTAAAATTATGGACCCATTTCACACGACACATCACATTCACATCAAAGTGTTGAAGTGTTTGTTCAGGAACGCTACTTTGTCAGTCCGTCTACAAAATCTAATTTGAAATCTATCCAACTGCAGCGAGGAGTAAGCGAATTAGAGGTATTATCTCCGAATTCAATGTGGCACTGGAGGACATTTTTAGGCTTCTGAACCGGAATCGACATTTATTTCGATGCCATCAACATTAATTTCAAATACATCACTTACATTCCATATATTGATGATGATTTATTCATGGCTGAAACCATTAAAGACTTTATTACAACGCCTGATGGCCTCAGTGGGATATTGTTACGTGTTAAGGTTCGATGGATTTGAGAAATAAACCTTCTAACGTATAAAAGAGACTTTATTAAAAGCACTATTGAAATAACAATATTACTTAAAATAACAGTCCTTAACTGTCGCCGAGATCGCTAGGTTAATCACTGATAACACTCAAATATTTATCGCACTGTAGATCAAACTGAACTGAACTGCGGCCCGCGTGACATTCTCTCTATATCCATTATTATTTTTAATAGCGTATTCTAGAAATAATATATGTCGCACATTCAGAGTCATTCACCGTACCAAGGACGCACCCGCCTTCGAAATCGATGGAAACAACCGCGCAACAATAAATGGATATTTGACGATATGTACCTATATCGATGTAAGGTTCATTATTCCGTGTCTCAGGCGATCGACGAGAATTTTCTGTGTGTGTGTAGACGTCTCGAGTGTTCGCGAATAATCTTTCGTCGTAACAATATTTATATGAATGGGTCTTAAAACGAACATGGATACACACCGATTCCAGTGAAAATTTTAGACACTTCTATAGACTGCCAACTATACAGGAGATATTATAGTGCAAAAGTGTGCGCAAACACAAGTGCAGTTTCAGTTCCCTCACTATCACAATCCGATGGATCTGATTTTTGATACGACCGGGGAGAAACATTGGAGTACAACCTCTGATCATTCGCCTATAATAACTGAAATGCTTTTAAAAACTGCCAAGCAAGAGAAAATTACAAAATTCTTCAAACCATTGCCTAAGCCTGAAAATTAAATTATATATATCATTAATCAAAATGTTCAAAAACTTCAATTTAATAGTTTTTTTTAAATAATTGTTTTTTTATTTTGTCACCTAGGAACGTATCGCCTATAATCCCATGTAAATTACCATTCCGTATTCACGGTTTCTGTATTCGCGGCATATTCATGGAACATATACCCCGCGAATAAAGAGCTTTTACTGTACATGGTGTCAGCATATCGAGTGAAGTCCAGTTTAATGGTTAATCAGCAACGCATGAAGTGGACACATTTAATTAATGAGAATGTCATTTCAATTTACGCAAAATAGGCGCACTGAAGTCGTCGAGTTGCGGAAACCCAGCCCGCGAGTTTCAATGAGAATGTCATGAGGGTATATTTTCGGGCTACAGAGTTGGGGACGAACCATACTGCATACCGTGTTCGACTAGTCTCTCTGCTTCAGGAGCTTAAGCCAGCTGTCAAAGTATCGGCACACCGATTGTCGGATCAAGTGCGAGCTACGAGTATACAGCGATGTCATCTACTGGATGATGCCGCACTTAAAAGGATACGCTCTGATATACGGAATAGCTTGACTGTCCCTTCTTCGTCACATGCTGTGGATGTGGGAACAAACACCACACCACAGATACTAAGATGTTAGTGAATTAGTAGACAGTAAAATTTTATCCGTAAGTACCCAATGTAATGATATGATAAGGAGCACTTTGGAAGATGCGATTCGGGTATACCGATATGTAAATTTTAATAACAGGCCCCGGTTGCCCCATTTGTTAATTCTTAAACGAAATTTAGCACTGGTGAGTGCCATGGATTAGTTATTACCAGATTACTTCAGTGATAGCGAAGATCTCAATGATATACATTCTATTCTATACTGTGCGGCTATTGCAGTTTGTCGAGTAACTGGTATCAAATTTTAGAACATACGACTACTACTCGACAAGAAAATACTGTGCCAGCTTGGCAGTGTAGAGTTGAACGTCGTATTACAGAGGCCAGGATACTCAGGAGTGATGCGCTTTGTGAAGAGGGCATTCTTGGGGACTACTATTAGTCCTCAACAGTATATGTCATGTGTCGCAGAGCGCATAGACTGTTTGAAGCAAAAAGTTTATGCATGGGCAAATACGAGTAGTATAAGACGGTATAGAAAGCGAATAGATCGGTATAATCAGAATCGCATGTTCCACAGAAATGAGAAGTGGGTGTACCGGAAATGGGAGAACCTGAGTCCATGTATCCAGGCTCACTACGCTCGCTCTGGCCAAAGAGAATTCGCGAAAACCTATATGTACAGTCGACCAAATTGAATCATGGCCCACTTTGCCAATTATTCCTTTGTAATCATAAATGTAGTTAGGTTTTCTTCGCTATTTGCACATAGTACGTTTTAGATATAAACATAAATGCGTCATTACGGGTTAGATGTCAATGCAATTTAAACCTTTTCATCACTGAACAAGATATATTTTTGATACAGCAGTCTTATTTGAATTTCAAATAATATAATCGTTTATAATCCAAACTCTTTTCATTGCGGAGAAAAAGTATTATAATTTTTTAAATGAAATGACATTATGTGTGAGATGTCAAGTAGTAGTCAATCTGAAAATATTAAAATAAAAACCTAAGAATATATTTATATCTATAAACGAATCGTATAATGGCCAATTTGGTAGAACAAAGAGCTCGGATTTTAGTGTACAGTGAGCTTAGAGCGTAGACCCAAACCATTGGAACCATTATAACCCACAAATTAACTATTGAGAAGTTTTCTTTTTTATTCGCTTTACGAAGTGAATGCCATTTTTTAAAATTTAATAATATGAAATAAACAAAGGTCTCTAATTTTACTGTTTTTTTTATTATTATATAGGGGGCAAACGAGCAGACGTATCGCATGGTGGTAAGCGATTACCGCCGCCCATGGACACCCGCAACACCGGAGGCGTTAATATATATATATATATATATATATATAAACTATATTTTATTAATATGTATGACTAGCTGTCTCGACAGACTTCGTTTTGTCAAATAAATGCTTTTCTATTTTTGTTCTACACCTACCCTACGCTACCTTTACGGTACCTCTACCCTCCTACCTCAAGTCTACCCATTATTCGAAATAAAGTCAATCCCATGTCTCAAACAAACAGACAATCAAATCTTTCCTAATATACCTATAGATTAGGACGTTCACTGGCTAACAAACTTTTTCGTGCAATACTTATCATAGTCCATAGTATACGTCTATGTCTATGTCATGGCTTTGTCAGTGTCTAGTAGGTTGATAACGGTTCGTTACTTATGAAATGTATGTTCAAGCTAATTTCAACCTAATGGTATAGAATAATTGTAGGAAAATGACTTTAAGGGGGGTCATGATTCAATTTGGTCGACTGTACTTAGTACTAATGTTCGCAGGGCAGTATGGAAGGGCAAAGAAGTATATGGCCGGTTTTAATGGACTTTACATAGAATTTAAAGCATCGAGGTCCTGGCTACGGTATAGTGAACTCTTCGGAGAAACCAAAGGTTTTGTCTGCGCGATTATGGACGAAGTTATCATGACGAATAACTATCGGAAATATATCCTTAAAGATGGTACGGTCGACAACTGTCGGGCATGTCACCGTCCTGAAGAATCTATCAGGCATATTATTTCTGGTTGTTCTCATCTTGCTAACGACGAATATTTTCACAGGCATAACCAACTAACCAGGATCGTACATCAACAACTTGCCCTTAAATACAAACTTTTGAGTTCAGAGGTGCCATACTATAGGTATGTGCCCGACCCAGTTCTCGAGGCCTGCGTTCCCATTGAGGGACCACATTGGAATTTGATGGTTTTGAATGCACCAGGCTTTAGTAAAACTTCTCAAACAATTGTAAATTAAGTAATTAATTTGTAAAAGCAGTAACTTAAAAGTTTCAAACGGTCAAAGGTGGTCCCTCAATCGTGACCCATAGATATCCTCACCATATATTGTAAACTAGTTAAAATTTACAACTGCACTAAGTGACTACACTTAGTAAAAGATTTGTAAAAACCAATTGACTAAATATCTATCTTTCTTGTTCACTGTATAAAAAGATATAGCATGCGGAAGGTGGTCCGTCAATTGATCACCCTAGGTTCAGTTTGAGTGGAAACTACAACGAAATTTGGCATTCTGTGTGCTTCTAGTGTTAGTAAAAGTATCAGAACGATTGTAAATTCAACCTCTGGTTTGTAAAAACAGGCTTTCAATAAGTTTTAGTCCATTGAAGGTGGTCCCTCAATTGAAACGTTTGTCACAAAAGAAAGTCAATTTACAAATCATTCGGCAATTAAATAGATTGAGATGTAGTACATATTATGTATGACGTATATGCAACCATTATTATAAAATATGTTACTCTCTTAAAATATACTCAGTGTTTATTCAGCATTCCGTTGTTTCAATCATTCCTAATAGTCCCTCCTCTACAAGATTAATGATGCAGTCTATCCGCTAGTAGTATTTTTTTACTAAGGATTACTTTACTAAAAAGTCTCAAATAATGTACAGTTTTGTTGCAAAATAGTAATTCAATTCCTACGAAGAAATAAGACGTCGAGGTGACCACACAGCAGGCTTTTCTTGGATAAATAAAAGTAACGACTGCTTAATTTAATTATTCTTTAATATTTGATATTATCTACCAAATTTAAAACAAGAAACAAAATGTTTACTGAACTAAAAATGTATTAGTTATTAAATATAAAAATAAAATTATAAACTTACGAACTGCCGGTTGAAGTGAAAACTTATAACTTAGAATGTTATTTGTAAATTTAATATATAAATTTAGAAATTTCATAATGTTTAAATTAAAATTATAAACATTAACATGTCGGTGATATAATATTTTCCCCTACCAAAAAGTGCTAAACGCGTCTAAAGATGTTTTGTGACGTCAGTATGTCGGTGACGCGGTGACGGGGACTGATAAGATTACCTACCATAAAGTGCTCAACACAGCCAAAGAAGTTTTCACTTCACAAATTTTGGTTAAACACTCCACGTATCATAATTACTTCGTACATATACACTTTTATTAGTGGCTGATAAAAAACTATCTATACTTAATTTCAGTTCTCTAATTCCAATGAATTAATTAATATTAAAGAGGAAAAAAAAAACGAAAATCAATTCAACAAGTCATTTACATATTTCAACTGAACTTTTCGATCACTCATTGCGCTAATGAGACAGTAACAAAGTGTGTGCATAAAAATGTTTTCACTAAAAGAACTCTCTTCAAATTGAAGTTTTAAGTCATCGTAACAATGTATTATGCTCTCGTTGAAAAAGTAGTGACATAGCATAATAGCCGAGATCGTTGCCGCTATGTCCGGGAATAAATTCAATGGCCCCAACTAATCTGTAGAAATTTAGTTTAATTTTGATAGTTCGTGGTATTTCGCTAATTGATTCTTTGGGCACACCAAACGACACATCGTTTAAATCAAAAGCCATAAAATTTGTAAGCTCATATTCATACGTGACTTGACTTTCACATATTCTTTCATCATTCTTTTTTTTCATCACGTATTAAAATGGCTTCTTACAAAATATGAATTCCAAATATTTTTATAAGATGAAGGTCCAAACTAGTAAATGAATATCGTTTAACAATGTTTCCTGTTTGGAACGATGTACGTATTATTACACTTTTTTGAAAATTTACACTACTAAAAGTATTACTAATTACTTCTTCGAAAATGGTAGATACATTACATTCACAGCTATAAATAATAATGTCTCGAATTTCATTCATTACATTACAAGTATGGGAAATTATTCTTGCTCTCAAGGTGTAAATATCATCTATCTTACAATTATTGTCACTTAAGGCCTTTATATAAATTGAAATTATATCATCATCACCATGAGTCGCAGATATAAATCGATTTTTTTTATTTATATTGTAAGTTTCGCTCAACAAGTACATAACCGAATCAAACGCACAAGTGTTACTGACTCTAATAATATTACATACAATCTTCAAAGGGGGACATAAATTCCCGTTTTTAATGAATTTCACATGTTTATTTAAAGCCACTTCATTTTCTCTACCTTCACCTTTCCAATTTTCAATGTAAGATGGCTCATCATGAAATATGGAGTCTGTGGAAAATGACATTATCTACCCAAATTTTTTTTTGTTATTACGTCGAGACAGCTTTTTTGGAATATTCCGTTTCAGTTGACGTGATTTAGTAGATTTTACTTTATTTTGTCCACCTTGATGAAGATCGCGTAAGGCCGTTTTAATTTCTCCACCAAAATAATGTGTATGTTGATTTAAAAATTCGTCTACTCTGTACCGTGCAACTTTTGTCTTAAAAATAAAATGCTTTAAAGTTTTAAAATAAGTCTCTATTCCCGGTGAAGACGGTGATTTATTTTCGGAATTAAAAGTCGCACAAAGCAAATTCGACCACATAGGTAATTTAATTAGTAATCTTCTAAAAGTAGGATAAAATACAGGAAAATAATATATATTGCTATTTGTTGATATTTCTTTTTATCGATTTTTTACTTTTATAGTTTCTACTATTTTGTCAAACCATAATATAAACTCAAAATCCTCAGTCAAGTCATAACTAGAATCAAAACATATTGGTTCTGCAATATCGCCTAAACCACTCACTGGTTCAGCCTCAGGAATATTCACGTTTTCAAATATTTTATCGAGTCTATCTTTAGCAGCTCCACAATCAGTGGTTTTGTTGTCTTGCCCGAGACACACTTCGATAACATCGTGGATAACCTTCTTCTTAGCCATTTGATTATTTTCAGATATTTTTATAAACATAATGCATTTGATATAGAAATATTTAATGCTGTTATTTATATATTTTTAAAGCAAGTTAAGTTATATAATGTTTTAATGAAATGACTTGTATCCAGCCTAATGAATGTTTTAGGTTTCTCTAAATTTGGTCTTTATAAAACTGAAAACATATTTTTTAAATAATCTTTTGTGGAAGCTAAATGTGTAAAAGCCTGAACACTAGCTGCGATTAACGCGGATGAATCATCTGTTATAATTTCATGGGGAACAGTATCTACTGAAGTCGACCATGCCTCCAACCATGTCGAAATTGACTGTTGGCTATGTGAATTTGTAACCATTTGAAAAATAGGTACAGATTTTAATTTTTCATTGGCTGTGATGAGTCCTGCATATAAAAACAATATTTTTGCTGCTATAGTGCCATCGGGAAGAATAATATTTAAAAAAAAAAGCACCAGTTGCATCTATCGTTATAGTTACTCTGTGATTTAGTTTAATATAGTTTTTGTAATACGAGTAATCAAGTTGATTATTTGTCCAATAATACAAACGAAAATTTGGATACATAGAAATATTCCGAATTGATTTGTTTACATCAGGGCACAAAGCAGTGCTGAGCAATGAAATTATCGGATTTATATCTCGGATCTGTCCTAGCCTAGCCTCGTACTTAATTTTTCTGAGAGCAGAAATACTTGAAACTACGGGACAGCTACTATTATATTTATCATCTGAAAATAGTTCAGAAGTCGAATTATGGTGAACCATAATAGCTGGCTTATAAAGTAGAGATTTGCTTATTTGTTGAAGCCGATACGGCGTCAACTTAGACTTTTTTTATGGATTATGATATACTTTTTGAAGTTATATATTTTACATTCAAATTTCATAAAATTATTCGTATTTAATATATTAATTTCGGGCCCGGGAACGGGCCAGGCACCGCAGGCGACTCAGGCGCCGGAAATCGTAGAACGATCTCCGTCCTCCATAAGCGCAAGCCGGAGGGTGACAGGTGAAGCCATCTGTCACCCTAGCAGAAGCAGGCCCGGGTGGCGGTGCGGACGCTGCAGAGTGTGCCCTGGGGAACAGTGGCGGGAGTATTAGGATTCGCACACACACACACCGGAGAGGGCTATCTACAAAGCGTAGGTGGCCCGGGGTACCTCGGGGTTCCAGGGTCTTTCCTTTCTAGGGTGCACCTGGTTCCCCGGCTGCTGGTACCTGAGACGGCGTGCGGTTTTGGTCGGTTCGAGTCCGACATGCCACCACAAGGTGGTATCCGAGAGGATTTCCGCACAAAAAAAAAAGGTGATCAATTGAGGGACCACCTTCCGCATGCTATATATATTTTTAGGTGTAAATTTTAACTAGTTTACAATATATGGTGAGGATATCTATGGGTCACGATTGAGGGACCTCCTTTGACCGTTTGTAACTTTTAAGTTACTGCTTTTACAAATTAATTACTTAATTTACAATTGTTTGAGAACTTTTACTAAAGCCTGGTGCATTCAAAACCTTCAAATTCCAATGTGGTCCCTCAATAGGAAGGTCGCAGCATTTTGAATTTAGGGACTATAAGAAAAAACCATATTTCAAACTGCATGATGCCAGGTGAAAAAAGAACCGCGTGGTACGTCAATAAAACAGGTCGGTAACTGCAATGGAGTTGACGTACCTGTGGGCACTTGGCGAGATAACAAAATCGTCACTCTAGAATTTGGCTGGAAAGAACCCAACATCTGTAGTAAGACGGTGGGACATGTCGAGAAAACAATACATTTCTGTTGAACGTCCTTTGGTCGTCGCAGAATATAATCGACATATGGGTGGTGTTTACCTTTTAGACAGTGTCTTTGGCCACTACAAAATTAAACTCCGTAGTATACGCTGGTATCTTAGAATTTTTTATCATTTTTTACAAATGTCTATTTGTAATTCATGGCTTTTATATCGAAGAATTAATGCAGAAAAGGGTAGTACCGATCAAACCCTCAATCCTACAAAATTCAGAGTAGCCATAGCAGAGATGTTATGCAAATATAAGGCAATCAACCGTTTAAAGCGCAGAAGTGCTGTTGAATGTCTCATTCAAAATAAAAGAAGATAGGTCCGGTTCAACACATTCTTCCAAAAGATGTGAGGTTGGACCAATACGGACACTGGCCAGTTTGGCTGGATAAACGAATGAGGTGCTAATTTCCAGACTGCAAGGAGTATACGCAAACAAACTGCGAAAAATATGGTGTTAGTTTATATTGTAATAAGCAAAATACCTGCTTTGAAAAAATTCACATTTCCTAACTTAAGTTAAGTTTCTTAACTTATAATATAATGAATATGTTATCAGATATAAAATCATTATTTGTATATGGATTATGTTTCAAAAAAGGATCTAATCAGAGACAAATTTTTTTAGACAGAATTTAGTAGCAAGACATGTCTCTATATTGGGAAGGAGTGAAGGCATACTAAAAGTTCACAGAATATTTTAATGGTTTGTGTCTAAAAATATAAAAAAATAACCGTACCATGATATTCATACATCTTATGTACGAGTAGAACAAACTGCAGTATTATAATAAGATTCTGCTATCACAGCAATTTAGTGGGCATTCCCCACACGCCAGACAGCTTCAAGGTCTTATCAATGGAATTGGATATGACGTATCCAATTCCAATGATACAAACAGTATTTTAGTATATCACTCACGTGAAGCATTATCAAGCACATCTCGCCAACTTATGTAGGAATCAAACTTCTTTAGTTGAAGTAAAACCA
The DNA here is from genome assembly GCA_916048165.1 of Spilarctia lutea. Lineage (NCBI taxonomy): Eukaryota > Metazoa > Arthropoda > Insecta > Lepidoptera > Erebidae > Spilarctia > Spilarctia lutea. The sequence goes on along the minus strand of OU696470.1, from coordinate 23,415,966 downwards.
AACTTACTTCAACGAATGACAGAAAGCATACACAAACATTAGAAGCATATACAGAAACCACTAATGTCAATCAAACAACACGATTACGTTATAGAAAGTGGATTTTTTTGTTTTTTAAAGAGACAACTCCCACATTAGGAATAAACATCCTGTGTCGTGGGGGACACAAAGAACATCTAGACTCGGGACAACAATTCGTGGATCACACAAAGTGTTGTACCGCGTGGGATTTGAACCCACGACACTTGGAGTAGCGAGCGGCATGGCGACCGCTGAAACCACTCGGCCAACCGTACGTATTTACCAACTTAGTAACAATACAAGACCTTGTGTTATCGTCCTTATCAGCAAGTAATTTGGTACATAACCTGAAGCATACCCAGCATAACTTACTGGATGCTTTTACAGAAATTGATCACGTAAAATTTCAATTACATTTATTAACGCTGAAAAACCTTATCCATGAATTGAATACAATATCAGGACAAATGTCAAGATAGTATTAAGATCAAGACAGGGACAGAGCAATATTATTTCAGATTACATTTATGTTAACATCGGTAAAGATCAGTACCAAACGATGACTCACGACGAATTGTCATTGTGAACACTTCACGATGTTGCTTAAGTAGATACCTCTCTATCATTTGACATAAAATATAACATTAACCTTTTGATTGAACAATTAGCAGAAATAAATAGGACTCATTATTTACACCAACAGCGTTTGTTTATCTTTGCAGTGAAAATTATGAATGTGAAGAAAACATATCGGTGCTGCAACTTAGCATGAGAGGAATCATGTCTCTAACCCCAAACTACGTCATAAAAGTTAAAAATAGTTTGGCCTTTCATAAAACATATAAAAGTCAGCAACAACTCAACATCAGCAGTTCTGTGTTGAACCCAAGGTTGTTCACGTCAATAGCATAATTAAAATATAGATACCACAGAAGGACGTCGACGTCACGGATTCTTGTGAGCAGAATTCAATCATCAGTCAGTTGAAATACCAAATCCAGCCATCAAAGTTCTCAAGCGGATTAAGAACTATAATGTCATTAATAATGGTTACTGCTTTAGTCATAGGTGGACACGAACAGCATCGCCAGATGAATGATAACCGAAGATTACACCGAGAGGGCTGAAAAAGCGAAGATAGTCGACAACGAAGACCCAGGCGAGAACAGGGTGAACAAGGCGGTTCAGATCCTATCAGACTTAATCGCACCGATTTATATTTTCAATAAGTTTTATGTTTGCTTTAAGATAGCAGTTCAGTTTGAGTTATTTTTCTCGTCCTTCGGTGAGAGATACGTACGAACAATACGTAGTAAAATGAACGGCATTACTTTATTAAAATCATTTTATTGTGACATCATTTTATAATTTAGTAAAATTAAAGCATACTAGCAAATCAGTTGTTCTCTTAAGCACTACAAGTTGTATTCACAGAAAATAATCAAATAAATATTGTACTAATCAAACAGTACAACACTCATTTACTAAGGAGTGATGAACTTCGTGGACCACTGCAAATAATATTTAATAAACTTTTTAAAAATAACTCTCAAATGTTAAAAATTACTAGCCAATTTCAGTATTAACATTTTTTTTTTCTAAGTCCTATAGTCCTTGGCATGACCTATCATCACTTAGAGATACCTATTTCCAGTCAACATGGTTTCAGAACTGGTTGCTATAGACTTCAGCAGTGCTTTCGACAAGGTCAATCACACTATGCTCTTATCGAAATTAGAATGTAATGGAATAAATTTTAATACATTGTAATGTAACTTTCTTGAGAGTTGTTTATATACGATAGGTACCATATTACTTCTTGTCAATAACTTATTGTAGTTAAAAAATATAATATCATTTAAAAAATGGCTAATATATTAATTATCTGTGTCTTTTTAAAGAAGCTTACATAAACTGCGGCATTAGAGTAAGACATTACATACGATACTGCATACTTTATTTAACTTACTTTAATTTAAGGTGCTAAGAATTAATAAAAATTATTTAAATTGTAACTTTGCGTTGTTTGGGGGTTTAACATGTCATTTATTCTCTAATTAAAAGACAGCGTAAGACAGCGTGTTTTAGTATGATATGCAGTATAAAAAGCTATCGATAAAACTTTGCATTCTAGATAAAGTTGATCTACACGAAACTTAAACGGGCGACACAGATGGCAACAACAATATAGGTAGTAGAGCCACGCTCTGTTCAGTTCTGTGAACACGCTGTTCGTTGTTCAGCACGGTTGGACCGACTTGACCGGGGCGGTACTACCCTCGCACAGAAGATCAACGTAAAATGACATGGCATTCGTGATGTCGTATTTCGTTGGTGAGTGCGAAGCATCACTAGGCCGCTATGGCGTGCGTCACCATGCTGCATTGTTGAAGCGTATGCATTCACAATTAGTATGTGACCACCACTCTTGGATTCTGCTTATGCTTTCCGTCAGGCAGAGTAGAGTCAATTTGGCAAGGTCATTTAAAAAAAACTATAACGTTGGAGCGGAAAAAATCTTAGCAACGTCAATCCAGAAAGTTAAGCAACATGTTAGTATCGATTGATACAAAGCCCTGATATACCAAGAAAGGTCATATGGGTTGAGGAATTAAATATATTTAGCTTTCAATTAGATTGCCATTAAGAGTAGAAGAAGAATCTTGGTCAAGCAGAAAAATGTGGGCTTGAGCCGGCTTCATTAGAGGTAGACACTATCATGTTATTTTATTATTATTATTAGGAGAAACCAGGATTACTAATTTTGAAAAACTGTTTTATGATTTTAGGAAGTATCTCCTATAGTCAAAAACAATCACATTCAGGCAACAAATACGATTTAAATTTTAAGTTTAAAATTCACAAAAAAACGCTCAGTGGTAACATGTCTGCTTGTGAAGTCATGTCGCAGACGTGACGTCACCACTTGTCAACAGTAAAGTGATCTATTATATTCAAACAAAATGACGTTTACAGAAACGTGACGTAACGATATAAATAAATTCAAAAACTACTGCGGTAAACAACGGAGATTACAAGTAGATTGGAAGAAGCAAATAAAAGTAGTATGATCGCCACCATCATATACAAAACACAAAACTACCCAACATTAAATGTTTTGCCACGATCCATTATGCCTGGTCCGAATACCATTTTTTATTTTGGAGGAACGACATTCATTTACGCCAAATCTTTCTTTACCGTGATAGGAAAACGTCAAACCACAAGAAAATCATTAACGCGATGACGCGTGAAGTGCGTCAGACGATTTCATCATCATAAGATGCAATCTTTAAAATGGAGTTTGGACGTCAGCAGACGGTATCCCTCGCGATCATGAGCGGCCTCTTTTAATTGGTGATATTTACAAATTAGAACGACGGTCAGACGATTTACGAATGCAAAATGTTGTACATATAGTATTGGCGAATACTCACCGTATAAAATTTAGCCTAGAGTGACGGCAAATGCAAACGTAGCAAGGTTAAATTATGATATACAGGTACAGGAAGATGAAGCTGATAAACTTGAATATTTTTCCGCTACAAACTGAGATTAACGACGACCTGTAATCGAAAGAAAATAATATTAAGAACGTGTACACCAGAAGATGCAGTGTAGATTTATATAGTCACGGCGATTGCATTAGGCATTGCGATTAGTTCGCAATGAAGTCTTCACCAATCGCAATGGTAAAAGCGTTCACAAGTTGATCTACAATAAACCCATCTTACTTTTTAGACAACAGCGTCTGTATGTTACGGCAACATAAGACCCACTCGCAATAGTTAACATAATACGCATTCGATATGCTGATATCTTACCGTCTGTTACAATACAATTATTATCGCTCAAAAGTCGTGATTAATATTTATTTTATTATAAAAAGTGTTTTGAGACAAATCACGTAGTTTTAAATATATTATCAACTCTAAATGTTTGTCGAAAGTGAGCACAAAGCACGCATATTTCTTTTCTAGTACTAGTACCATTCCTAATAAATAAAGCAACCAGACTGCGGACTTACTAATGTAGCTGATGTCGAATATTTTAACTTAACAGGTAAAATGTATTTCTCAGTCGCTTTAGTACTACATTTTTAGTACACAGCAGCCCTATTTATTATGGCGAGCAGGAACAAACAAGGAGATATACACGAATGAAAGTTGATGAGAGAGATGGTTATTTTTATATATTTTATTGACACATTGACGATCATTGAATAACAAGCCTATTCCCGTTATCACTACGAATACAAATGTAACTAACTTTGAAAATACTTACAACATTAGTGTGGGCCTTAAAAGCCACAATTATTTGTCATCCAGTCAATAATTTTATTATTATGAAAGATGTGTGGCGACTTCCACATATAACACAACAATAACCTACTACAGCGCCATCTACCGAAGATACGCTGAACTACGAAGTAACGCACTACACGGAGTAACTACAAATCCTGAATCGCGAAATAAATAGTTCTCGCGCCGATTATCATATATGATGCCGCCAGGCATGATCACCTCGCCTGGTCGGAGGATCCTCCCTTTGTGTTGGGTGAAACATGATACCCGTTCCCCCACAGATGAAATAAGCTTGGGAACAAATTTGGAACCAATCACTTTCAAAATACTTCTTATATACGTGAAGCTAGCGTGAGCGTGAGCGCAAGCGAGAAAATATGTATTTCATAAATTTTCCCTGTTTCTTTTCTGTGTTAATTTATTTTATCTTGTTTTTTTATTAATAAATAAACTGCAAAGTTAAGTTACACTATTCTAAAGTTTATTCGCATAAGTTACCTATCATCAAACATTTAACTCAATTCAAGAAATATAAAATGTTATTTCACGTCATCATTAATTAATTTTGGATGAAGGCATTTCTAAAATACTTCACAGGAATTTGAAGAGAGCGCGCGCGAGAGCATAAATACAGGTGCGAGCGTGAGCATGAGTACTGGAGCGAATATGAACACGAGAGCAATCGTGAGCGCGAGCGAGTAGATACATAGCTATGTTTGTCTGTTCTGTTTATTCTTTTCTTCCATTTTATCTTGTTGAGTTTTTGACGTACAAATTTGCATAGCTTTATTAGTTTTTTATGTTTTTTTCATTCAAATTTCATAAGAATGTTAAGACATTTCAAGAGTGCTGCAAAGAGTGTGAACGTGTGCAGCAGAGGAAACATGAACGCGAGCAGAAGACGAGCGTGAGCGCTAGCGAGACAATGTTTTACCTTCTTTTTCTGCCATTATATATTTTAGTCAGATGTTTAAAAATAGAAACTGTTATTATGTTTGCTCATAACAATATTTATACTTAGATCATGGTATCATTCATTGTTAAAATAGTATCGACTAAACTATTCATTCTCGTGGTGACATTATGTTGATCAACAATATAATAGTTAAAAAGGCATCCTTAGGGCATTGTTCAGGCATATGATGAAAAGTGTGTATTTGCGACAGTGTGACAATTTACAACTGATATGTACGACTGCGTCCCAAGTTGACAATAAGTGTACGAGATACTTAGAACCTAGAATTTTCTTTAGGTTCATAAGTTTTTGAATAGAGCTAGCTACTAGCGACATTACATAGACGGGTATTTTAGCGCTCAGCTTGTACAACATATTTGCTTTTAAACAGTTGGTAAATACTTTATTGGAAAACAGAACAATTAATGAACAAGTCATGATTGTAATCGCAAGCAATTACTGAAAATAACACAGTACAGGAGTATTATTACGTCACACACACCATATTCATTCAAATACAAAACGCACAGCCAATAAACGCGTATTTATGCGGCATTGTATGCAGATAACAGACGCACATCACTCATTCAATAACGCTATTTTTACATAAGAGACAACGTGGTTATAATACTATAACAACACCGCAAGCAATTAGGCATTAAAAGCCGCGATGGCAGAATGCATAGACACACAAACGTTTGTTATCGCCAGATAGTTCAGTAAATTAAACAAAATGCACACAGAATAGTCGGAAGAAAGAAATATAGTTTTGCTGATATTAAAAATAAAGTGTATTTTAACTTGAGAACCTTGTACATACTTACATCTTGTTCCTTCTTCTCGTAGCAACTCGATAGTTTAGGTACTGTTACCAAGAACATACATATTTACATTTGATTGATCCGAAAGGCTTGGCTCTTGCTTCTGAAAAAAACATAATGACACAATTTACAAGATGTTGAGGTGGATCACGTGATGGACGAGTGCGTATAAAAGCAATATTAAGATTCGTCTTAAAAAATATTTGTGTAACATTGAACTAGTGAGAGAAGGAAAACTTAAAAAGTCCTATTAAAATTTTTGTAAAGTATCAGATTTAGAGTCCGTCCACACGTCTTTCAAAAAAATACTTTAAGAATGAACAATGTTATAAAAATTAACCACAACACTTATTTTATCTATTATGTTAAAACAATAAAGATTATTATTTAAAGTACTACATATTTCTTTGCTTCTCATTTGTATTTCTACAATCTTTTAATTAGTACCTAGTGATTAACATTTTATAAAAGCTTTACTTCAATTTTTTTGTTGTAAATGTTGTTTCAAAGTTTGTGTGTTTTCTATTTATAATACGAATGTGTTTACAAACAAAATTTATATAAATTTTTTCTATCAGTCAATCTAGCTTTCATAGTAAATACTAGCTCTGCTTAGTTTGAGGCTAGATGGCGTTGTGTGTCAGATGTTCAGAATATATTTATTAAATCATTATCTTAAATAGTTACGCCGCCATTATAACACATAGGTGCTACAAGTAACATTCATATTAGGGCGGCATAATCACTTCGTGACTAAGCCCTCATTAAACAAATAAAGAAAAAAAAATAACATTCAGTTATATTGGTGCATCATCACTTACCTACGTTCCTTTATTCCGTGTGTAATTCTAAAAGTCCCTGAAAGTTTTTGTATTAATTTATTTTTTCCAAATTATACAAAACTACAGGTAAATTATAAGATTAAAGTATGAAATTGCCGTTAAATAGAAATCAACAACAGCCTTTAATAGATCACTGCTAAACATAGGCCTGTACTAACAGATACTTTAAATTGATATAAAACCTTCTCGGGGTGAGTTTCGAGTGAAACTTTTTTGCATGATACCTACGAGGTTATCTTAAAAACTGTGCAGCATTCGATTTTAGTAACTCAATTGTCCTTTTATTCAGCTTAGACAAGATAAGTGCTTCGATAAGCCAAGTAATCTTTGTATACGAGTTTCGACGCGTAACTTAACTGCTTATAAATGAAACAGTGCGTTTTTGGTTTAACCTCTGGGGTGCGGCATTGCGGATCCGCGATTGTCCCGTCGGTGCGGCATTGCGGATCCGCGATAACCGCAGTTAACTTGCATTTTAATTAATTTTGGGTATTAAAGTTATTATAACGAAGTCTAGAAAGGTTTGTTATGCATTTGCTTTATACGAACAACATTTTAAAACATTCGTTTGTCAAGTGCGCTTCAAGAGCCGTAAAAAAAACGAGTTCCAATTTCAAAGTTGACGATGACGCAACGCGATCTGTCAAGTGCCTCTTAAAACTGATTTTTTGCCGATAAGGTGATTTTGAAGGTAGTTTGTTGTTATATTTTACTTATTATACTTATTTTAGGAACCACTATCAATACGAATTGAGGCATAAATCATGCGTAATTTTGAATTGTGTTACTCAAAAAGTTACCGAGTCTATTACCTATTGAAAAGGGCTTACTCATTTGAAGGTTTTTACGCATTTATTCTTATGTTTTTATTGATAAAATGATATAATTGCGATGAGAATCTTATATAGAATATAGAATAGCAACAAAAATGTGTTAGAAAAGCTAAATATTTAAATAAACACTCATTTTTTGCCTGACGAGCGAAATTAGACGCACACATACAAAGGGCTCCCACGCCATTATTGTTCTACATCATCATCAGCGTATCGTAGTCCACTGCTGGACATAGGCCTCTCCAATAGCACGCCACTTAAAATTGTATATCGCCGTTGATTCGTGTTTGCACGCAGCCTAGCGGGAAGTCCCGGAACTATTAACACCCACACATACACAGTAGTGACGGACAATGAACAAGACGTAAACTGATCTTTGTTTATGTTTTACTAAATTATTTTGTATTGACCATAGACTTTGTGTGTCACATAATGGAACGATCAGTTTGTTCTCTTTAGCATTCAGTCATTTTCATAGAGTTTAGAGAATTCTCAGAACTTAAAAATAATAAATGAAAACTGGTCTAGCAAACGAGTCCTTTTTTTAAATAACTTGATAAATAGGTTGTTTTTTTTATGTATTGTTCCTGTCTTTTGCACTAGTTAACTAAAAAAATAAATTATTTAACTAAAAAACACTATTTCTTCATATAAATACTACGTAATTTGGTGTTCGGCGCAAATAATAGTTTGATTGTAAAGTGACAAAATGGCGAATATCTCGACAGCGAAATGTGATTTTTACAAATATGTTTCTCAATGAATTTTTACTGCAGTTATAGTGTTTTTTATATCAGTAGATAGCTTAGTTATCGAACTTTATGAGGATAATAAGTAAAATGAATAATAAACCACATAAAATATTAAAATCATGTTTATTAACACAATAGGTGCGTAAATTAATACTTGGCTCAATTGTGAGTAAATAATAAAGCGATAACATTAGTTTAGTAATAAAATATGGCATAACCATGTACGCTTGTTATCCATCTTTTGAAAAATAATCACTTTTATAACCACCGAGCATTGTTTTTTAAAATATTTGATCATTTTCGTACACCATGCACCGTGTTGCAAAATTTTGCACTTTCGCCGCACGGTGCATGGAACCGGAAGTACCCGTTCCCGCATTCGAAAGATTAAACGATTTCGTAATGGAAGCTTCGAAATTATTGCAAAGACATAAAGTAAATACTGATTAGACAGCAATAATGTATAGATAATGAGGGTAAATATTTTAATAAAATAAATATGTTACACTGTAGAAAAAAACTAGTTTTTATATTTCACTACAAATCGGCAATTTCATACTTTGACCCTAATATTTAACATATTGGCCTATCTCTTTCGAGATAAATACATGTTACAACTTATTAGTAGGCACTCTCATCATAAGTAAGTGTGTATCACAAGTAACTACTTGTTTTTAGTATGTAATAGCAGCTCAGTAACTACTGAGCGCTTAAAAAAATACTTAAAATAAACAAAACCTTAACCTTTCTAATTAGAGTGCTATAAAGTGGACCAAGACACCGGAATACTTTACAAACTTAGAAGACAAGGACGCAATGAATACCCAGATTCAGAACAACAATTTGTGCAACTCACAAGTGTTATCCATGTGGGGTTTTAACCCACAACACTCGGTGCAATAGAGAGCTACATTGTGACTCAAAAAAACAAAGCATATTTACAATATGTGTTCGTCAATACCTGTGTAAGGCAATAGATCCATTGAAGGGCGAGGTCAAGGGCGCGCCATAGCAATAAACATGTTTCTTATAATTTTCATAGTGTTGATTACTTCTCTTCTCATTGACAACTGAAATCATATTAAATAACATATTTATATACATATCTATAACATGTATTCATATAAAACCTCGTGAGATGTTAACAACTTTGTTACTTTATGGAGCTCTTTTAAAGAATTTTAGAAACTGCTTATCTATATCCCATGCTCGCCTACGATAATAATAGAAAGCAAAAAAAATATTTCGTTTAACGCACTAATCTCAGGAACTACCAGTTTGAATACAAAATTTATTTCAGTGTTGTATGGCCAAATTACTGATAAACGTTCTAGAACATATAACAGCACGCTATGACCAATAGGAGACATGCATGAATGAAAAAGTTACGAAACAAGCAATATGTATTTAAAAAGAAATATCTGCAATAATTATTTTCAGCATCGAATAACAATTAGCAAATTAGCTTGTCAACAAAGCACAACTAGCATCCTCAGCATACAGATGGGCAGAGAGGCAAACGAAAGTAGAGTTAGGTACATTAACAGATACATAGGTCAAACATAGGCATACACATAGGTCAAACCCTCCGTGATTTGAGTTCAGTTAACCTTACTCACTTGGTGATAGGGAACAGAATAAAAAAGTTTAAAAACTATAATCTAACAACATCAAATCTTTTTTTTTATTTATATAGCCTTTCACCCAAGCCGTTATTACAAATCTATCGACACACTCATGTTAGGTTTAGACACTACAGTGGAACATACAAACATATATAAACTGTCAAAAATATTACCCATCCTATTAACTCCGCCATAGTCATTATAGTTGCTTATATGCACGTTTGGCCTAGTGGTTAAGCGCTCACCACGCCGTTACCTACTTCGCCAAGTGTTGCGGGTTCAAATCCCACATAGGACAACACTTTGTGTGACCCACAAATTGTTGTTCTAAGTCAGGATGTTCTTTGTGTCCGTTTCATGTATGTTTGTAAAGTCCCCCGCGACACAGGAATTATTCCTAGTGCGGGAGTTGTCTTTTTTTAATGAGAAGAGAAAGAGTTGCTTATATTACTACTGTTTACAGTCTCGCATAATATTTTTTGTAGACCACTTAAATTATAGCAACCTAATGCTAATGGGTCTGAACAGACAAGCAGGTGTGCTACAGAGATAAAACTAACATGTTTATGATTAAAGAAATCAACTCGTGGTCAAAATTTGAATAAGTATGCAAATAAGTGTAGAAGTGAATCCATCATTATCTCTACATTTTCATACTCTGAAGAATACTTAATTCTAAGTAACAAAAGAATATTTCTGCATCCGCAATGAGTATGGTGTCTTCCACCTCACTCCTCTTGGATTATATTCAGATAGTCACTTTGGCAGGATGAAAAAAATTATGTTATAAACCCATAAACTTAGTATACTCATGTAAACAATGTTGTGGTTGTGTACAAGAAGAATTGTTGATTTGAGTTATGTTTGCCTTTAATAGAACATGAGATGTTAATGTAAGAATCAAATATGTCATTCAGGAGTACAAAAATCATATACTTAGTTGCGAATCACTCCATGATAGCAAACAGGCCAACAGTATTTATGAGATTCTTAAGGAAAAGCAGTAATTTTTATCCTTGTTCCATCATATATACTTATATTACTACTAATGAAACATATTACATACCTTTGTATTGCCTCATGCTTCACGGTACATATAAGGTTCTCTTTTATGGAAAAAAAAGTATGGTATGCGTCTAAAATACATGTTTTTAATATTGCTATCAGTTAGCAGCACATTTCTTATCGTAAAGTTCTTCAAACAGTTTCATTCTTTGTGGGTATACATTGTACTTTATCTTAATAGTTTCATCTATAACGAAGCAAGGCACTCCTTCCTCCGTAATCGGTTCCCATTTTGTTGGGATCAAGTTATCAAGTGTTGGTGTTGGATTTCTGCAAACAAATAGAATATTTTTCTTCAGAAACGGTTACACTAGTACAGCAACTTAACATTTTGGACATTTTTAAGAATTAGATAAGAATGAACCAATAATAATTACATAACTTTTAGTTTAATGGCTATAGGAATTAAATTATGACGAAATAAAACAAGGAAAAATCACATAACACTATTTGGGGTTCTTGAGGGTTCATTATGTGGACTTTGTATCATTTTTGTTGAATACTATACAGGTTGTAAAAAGACGACTACCGAAAACGAAAGGGGCTGATCCAGCACCCCAAAACTTATTGAAAAAAACAAACAGTAGTCTTTAAAAAAAATTGTAGCTTGAAAAAACAATGTGTCAAGATTTTTATTAATTTCAGAAGCCAGCAATGTACAACTTAACGCGCCCGCGCGCTCTGTCGCGATCATTGCACTCACCCGGCCAGCTGTTTTGATATTAAAATACATTACTGTTTTATTGATTTTCTTTGTTTTTTGGTTTTCTAAATGAGATAATTAGGTGGTTTGGGTCCTGTTATGTTTTACTATGTGTATGTAAGCAGAAAAAAACATAAAACGACTTATATAAATTAACATTTTTTTTGAGTTTTTTTTTCGCTAAACCTATTCAGTATCATGGTCTGATTGCAACCCCCAAGTTTTCGGTAGTAGTCTTTTTACACCCTGTATATGAAACTTTTAAGTCATTTGAAATGTATGGTTTTAATTAGGAGGTATGTTACTCTGTTAATGTGTTCCACAATACACCATTTATCCATTACCATTAAAATTCCATTCAAGGTTTACTATCGTTATTACTAACCCATATTTAGCGAAATTAGTCCACATAGTAATCATTCTATCCCGAACTTGGGCATCTGTTTCGGAAACTGGTCCTGTCAATCTACAACTTTTTAATATATACCCCATTTCGTCGCCGTGACAGGCTCCCTTCCGTTCTATATTATGACATTTCTTGTTGTAATTCAAATTGCCATCGTAAGAAAACTCATAAAGGTACACAGCCTTATTATGTTTGGCAATTAACTTGGTAGACTTATACAAACCCCCCAGGATATCAACATCTGTGAAGAAATCTATTGCAAAAGCATCTGGTTCATTATATTTAGTCTTGCTTCTGAGATAGTTTGATTTCAATATATTTTCTGTATCAACTTTTTCTACATCACTCAAATCAAAGGGAAAGAAATTTAAAAATTTCTTTGTCTTTACTAGTTCATCAAGATGCGGTGCGCCATAGGCCAACATAAGAAGGGCTTCTCGTGTACAGAAACCAGTCATGTACGGAACTTTAGTAAATTCTCCTTGAGCCAACAGTTGATAAGGGGATTTCGTTAAAAATGGTTGCCAATCACCTGGTTTTTCAATAGTTGGCACAAATCCAAAATGAATACCCCCTCTAAATTCATCTGCTACCACCACACGCAAGGATGCACTAATTAATTCATTGGCAGGTAAACTCTTTAGGTATTTTAATAACTGCTCATCATTTGAAATACTTTTGTTATGTAGAGATGGTATTTTTGAAGCCAGTTTCTTAATATCAGTGTTATGAGCCCAAGGTAATATAGGGAAACCTGACTGAGCTACAGCTTTATGAAAAAGGCCCTTGGCCATAGGAGATAGCATTAGATATCCCACACAAGCACCTCCAGCACTAGCTCCAAAAATAGTCACATTATTTGGGTCTCCACCAAAATTTGCAATGTTTTTTTTAATCCATTCAAGAGCTTGAACTTGATCCATTAAACCCATGTTTCCTGGAGCTTCTTTGAGATTCAAAGATAGAAAACCGAGTATGCCAAGTCGATAGTTAATACTAACCATTAAAACTTCTTTTTCAATCAAAAAATCAGGTCCATGTGTTGCATCATCAGTCCCACGCCCGAAAAGAAATCCACCACCATGAAGAAATACCATCACCGGTAGCAATTTATCTTTAGTTAAAGGCAACTGGGGCATATAAACATTCAGATACAGGCAATCTTCATCTCCTATTAATTTATTGGTTTTCTTGCATAACTGAGCACAAATGTTACAACTTTTGGTTGCATCCCGAATACCTTTCCATAAATTTGGTGGCTGAGTCACCTTTAAAGAAGAAAATACAAATTTGTAATCAAAAACTATCATAACTATCATGTCATCTACACTAATAATATTATAAAGAGGAAAAGTTTGTTTGTAATGAATAGGCTCAAAAACTACTGGACCGATTTTAAAAATTCTTTCACCATTCGAAAGCTACATTATCCACGAGTAACATAGGCTATATTTTATTTTGGAAAAAAATAGGGTTCCGTAAGATATTTGGGTTTTTCGGACACAAGGTGTAAAAAATCGACCAGAAGTTACTTATTTTGCGTACACTGCCTAAGCTATAAAAGATAGAACCATAAAATGTTCTAATTAATCGTAGATCTTATAAATATCTACAAAAAGTCCGCGACACACTATACCTATCTATGTCGAGTGAGGCACAAACAGACTTCTAGTTAGAGGCCCATAGGGTAACCTCAGCCTCTTAAAAGTTATCATAGTCTTATTTCAATTTCCTGTAGGAGACTTCATCATGTGCCTTACATTTCTGGCCTTCTGTCTTTTATACCCCCAACGAATATAATTTCCGAAAAGATTAAATACATTTTTGAAAACAAGAAAAGGGTTGACTTATTGAATTATTTTTTAATGTTCTATTTCTAATGCATGTATATATTTAAAACAAAATTCACAAAACATTTTTTTAGGATTTTAATGCCTTTTGATAAATATTCTAATTATCCACTGGTTTGGTAGATGGTTTTTGAAGCTACAGCTAACAACTTAAATAAATTGATAAAGTGAGACTACTTACCGAAAATCTATATTCACCTGTAGGAGGTTTTGCATAAGGAATGCCCTTAAAGGTAAAATACGAGAAACCATTGCAGTTTCTAAGTACTTTACCTTTTAATTTACCCTGTTCAGTTTCTATTACTGGATCTGCCACTGCAGAAATTGATAGAAAACGTAGATTAAATGCGACAAGGATATTTTGTCGTGAGAGTAAAGTCGAAACTATTGATGCCATGGCAATATAATTATAGTATAACTAATAAACTGTCTCAACATAACTTTGACGATGTTATTGTTAACTTATACAAAATGACGTTACCCGGTTACGTTAGACCATGACGATATAAACGTCATAAACGAATTACAGTGTTGCTCTCATCAAAACTAACTGACATTTTAGGTTTTGTGATTTTTAAATAATAAGATCCTTTACAATTGCGCGATATGCAGAAATATTTTCTACGTCTGTACAGCTTGGCAAAAAAGTCGTGAAAATAGCGGTCAGGCGCATCATCAATTTGTGGGGCTCATAACTAACACAAAATCATACAACTACAAAAACACACACATTCTTGCCATAAGTGTGTTAAAAAAGCCTTTGAGAGGATCTCTTGACTGTTTCAAACAGTATTATAGTAAATGTTGTCTCCTTTAACAACAAATTTGTATGTGTTATGTCCCCAAACAAATCTACCTACCCTTGTTTGGGGACATAATTAATAATTTATAATTCATGAAGATACTTAAATAGGCCACTTTTAAATATATTCTTTTTCTAATCTCTATGTTATTTATAGGTCTGAAAAGCTGTCATTTAATGGAAAATAAAAAGTATTTAACATTAAACATTTACCATGGAGTTTTATTTCAAAAGATAAACCAATACCTCCTAAGACTTACACACATCTGCTTAAAGCCAAAACTGATTGCAGATTTCAAAAGGTGTTATTTGCACTTTTAGTGCTTCACTAGGCATTTTGACTTACCAGAATTAAATCGCAAAGGTTGATTATCCTATTTACAAATACTATGCACCATCATGGATGCATGTTCCTTTTTCAGTCTCTCAAACTTATGAACCATTTTATGCTTACTTTACTTACTGCTCAGTCTTGTGTGTACTGCGTAGATTAAATAATAAATGTATATAAAGAAGTAGACTTTATCCCTAATAAGGCACAGCTAACATGTGAGACAAGAATATTTTTACCTGTAAATACCTCTGGAACTTTGTTATGCCAGGCCTTTGTTGGATACTACTACTATACTAAGTAAAGACCTAAGACCAATTATGTTATATTTTAGCTCATCTATTATTATAGTGCTAATATAGGTACCTATTCACAGGAAGATGAGACTCATCTAAACTTAGGACCACGCTAGGCAAAGGTTGTACAATATTGGTCAGTTGCAATAAAACATACCTTCCTTTAGGTTATAATCATTTATTATATAGGCATACAGATGTCCTTTTACTTAATTGTATGTTGGTTATATGCCACAAATACTAACGTAATTGAAGTTTACAATAAACCAAGATTCATGCTTGGGATTTGATACAATTTTAACGTGATAATTAATAGCAGATGGCCAGAAATAAATTTCACCATTTAAATCTGTTAATCTGCAAAAGAAGAATGTTCAGGTATTTCCAACACTGGCTACTCAGATTACCATTTAAGAAAATCATTGGGTATTAACAAAGCTTAATTGCAAATGTTTGTAACTCTTTGTTTATGTTTAGGAGTTACTTTATATCAATGCTCTTGTTTTGTAGACAATCATATAAATAATGTATTTATACATGTAATGTTCTTTATATAACGGGTGTTTTTTTAAGCTAGATAGAACTTTAAATTGTAAAAAGTAACACAAAAAATTAAATTTTGATGAAACTTTTTTTTTATTTGTTTCAGTATACTCTGACAAATCATCATGAATAGACTCACGCTTGAACAACGCTACGGTATTATCCAAATTTACTTTGAAAATCAGTCGTCGATTCGCGCAACTTATAGACGACTGTTTTATCGCAAAATTGTGTTCAGCGATGAGGCGCATTTTTGGCTTAACGGGTTTGTTAATAAGCAAAATTGCCGCATATGGAGTGAGACCAATCCACAACAGACCCTACAGACTCCATTACATCCAGAAAAATGCACCGTATGGTGCGGTTTTCACGCTGGTGGCATCATCGGACCTTATTTCTTCAAAAATGAGGCCGGAGCTCGCGTTACGGTCAATGGAGATCGTTACCGCACCATGATCAATGATTTTTTGTTTGAAAATATGGATGACATTGATCCGGAGGAGATGTGGTTTCAACAGGATGGCGCTACGTGCCATACGGCGAACGCAACCATCGACTTATTGAAATCAAAATTTGGCGATAAGTTGATTTCGAGAAATGGACCTGTCAATTGGCCTCCAAGGTCGTGCGATTTGACACCTCTCGATTATTTCCTGTGGGGCTACGTGAAGTCACTGGTTTATGCTGATAAACCAGCAACAATTGACGCCTTGGAGGCCAGCATTGTTCGTGTTATACGCCATACAAATGACGAAGTCGTCTATAAGTTGCGCGAATCGACGACTGATTTTCAAAGTAAATTTGGATAATTTAGTTAATGTCATTTTAATTTGCCATTACACTAAGAGGATTATTATGCTTATAATTAAGAGATTATTGTCCGTATCACATTGAGCTTAGAAACAAATGAGTATATTTTTATAAAATCTTTAAAACATAAATCACAATGACTATCAAAGTCATACCAAAAGGAGAATGCTCAGGTATTTGTAACACTGGCTTGAATACCTTTAGCTAGAACATTGAGTTTAGAAACTTAAATGAGTATATTTTTATAAAATCTTTAAAACATAAATCACAATGACTATCAAAGTCATACCAAAAGGAGAATGCTCAGGTATTTGTAACACTGGCTTGAATACCTTTAGCTAGATTGGCTAGATTACCATTTAAGAAAATCATTGGTGTATTAACAAAGCTTAATTGAAAATGTTTGTAACTCTTTCTTAATGTTTAGGATTTACTTTATATCAATGATCTTGTTTTGTAGCCAATCATATAAATAATGTATTTATACATGTAATTTTCTTTACATAAAACTAAATATATTTGGAATGTCATTTTAATTTGCCATTACACTAAGAGGTTTATTATGCTTATAATTAAGAGATTAATGTACGTATCACATTGAGCTTAGAAACTTAAATGAGTATTATGATACAATCTTTGAAACATAAATCACAATGATTATCAAAGTCACACACTCAAACCAACAGATATTTCATAATATGAAATTATGTAGTTTAATTTAATACAACACAAATTTAATTGTAATGTCCAGGTTTTGCATCTGGTTTTATGATTTTTATCTTAATGTGAATAGGGCATTTACCAGTTCCATCATATGCCCTTTTGAACCGAATAGATAGAGGTTTGGTATGTTTTCTTAGAATGCGTCTTACTCGTCCTTCTGAAAATATATAACATTTAATTTCTATATTAATGTATAGACACCCCTCTATAATTTGGTGGCTCTTTTATTTCTGTTACTACTTATTCAAAGATCCTTTTTTAATGTCAATAAAAATACTATTCTTTTATGTAAATTAAAAAAAAAAAAAAAACAAATATTTGTAAATGGCATCACGTTAGGTCACCAAAAATTACATTAAACTAATGAGTAAATCAGTACCTAAATAGAATGTATTTTTATTTTAACATCTACTTAAATAGTTGTTAACGTTATGCACAGATTGTACAATGGTGGACTTAATTCCAAAGGCATTCTCTATCAGTCAACTGATGGGTGGTGCGGAAATAAATATGCTATGGTCTTTTCATTTTCTCCCCTTCCTGGATATGTCTCAAAATGTAACACTAATTTGTAGAGATTTACTTCATTTATGAAAATTTGAGACTGACTATAATTTAATCTTGTCCCGACCCCTTACAAGATAAATATTGATTGGCCTGTTTCGTAAAGTGAGAAATAAATCATTATAACCTAAAAATAAGTATCCACTATTTATAACCAGAAAAATCTGTCTTGGGTAAATGTTAGTTAAGCTCATGCAAATTTCACCTTCGTGAGTCTTGACAAACATTCTTCTCTGTTGATTGTGCGATAAGAGATTACTAACAATCTCTTTAATTTGTTGTTCAATAGTGATCTCCGTTCCATCTCTTTACCTCGTTTATAGAATATATATTTTATTACTCCTCAGCAAAAAAATGCAATGAAGTCATTCTTTCTATGAGTCATTCATTAACAATAACCGTTTTGGGTACTTCGTTTTCACTACCTGATTGAGGTGAAAAATACCATTCTTTGGTAGCATTGATTGTTTGATGGCTATTGTTAGGATAACAACTTAACATAATTATTTAAAATTTCTGGCATCATGAATTGTCCAATGTAGTAATTTAAAAGTCGTCACAAGCACTTCCGCAGCTTTCTATTTCAAAATTAATCAAATGAAATACTGCACATACAAACATTAATTATTGTACAATGGGGATAAATATATCAATCTACGACTACTGAACTACACTAAGTTTTTTATATTTGAGTGTTACGGCAAACAGCTACATATTGAAAACAAATACTTCCATTGTATGTACCCAATATGATAAATAAATGGTTGATATAGAAGTGAAAAATTAGGAATGTTCCAAAAGAGAAGTGAATCATATACATTTTGGGACAAAATCAGAAAAAAGGCAAAATCCGAAGAGTAAGAATATTACCAAGTTTCAATAAACCTAAGAGCTCTTTATATTTAAAATTAAAGTTTGGCTACTAAATATCACATGCAAACAGAGAATCAAAGTAACTTACTCTTTATGAAGTCGTCACTTTCAGCTAGAGACTTTTGCAGCATTGTCATCCCACGGGCTTTTGTGACTTCATCATCCGAATCTGTGTCAGATATATCATCCATTTCCTCAGTAGAAGACCATTCATTCCTATTTGCAACCGAATAATCTTTATCTATTTTTGGACAATAGACTAATTGATACCAGAAGGCATCAGGTGTTAGGCCAAATTTTTCAAGATTCTGCAGTTTAATCACTTCATACTGTAGCAGTAGCTTCGGTTCTTTGGAATGTGAATGCTGGTAGAAGCATGGCTTCTTGTGTAACTGTAAAATAATTAATATTATTAAAAGATCTATCAATTTCATATGGCATATTGGCAAGTGCAGCATGGTGACCCACAGTATGGCGGCCTAGTGAGATGCTTGTTTGAGAAGGAACCGGGATCATGGAAGCAGAGAATCGAAGTGCGCTGGCACTGGGTTCCATGATAACCTTAACCTTAAACGGTATTGTTAATCACTTAATATTTATTTCCTAGCAATAGAATTATGCTTTGAAACATGTGGTCAGGCTAATGATAGGTAACAAAGCTTCATAGGAAATTAGTAATTGACACGTTTTTCACAATGCCTCATGTTAACTATGGCAAAATAGGTGTATAATGTAATGTTAAATAGTTCTTACAGCTACGAAGCTCACTGTATCTTCCGTTACTCGTAGTTCTGCATGGACTCTACCCACTCGCCTATCATTTTCATGTTCCTGTAATTTTAAAAACAAAATATGTATATTTCATACTGCTTAGGTGCTACCTGATTGATGCTGAATTGAGAAAAGTTATACATCCTAATTATAGTTGGTAAAGAATTATGAAATTGTCTGTACACTAAAGCAAAAAATGAAATTGTTAAGAGTACAACGCATTAGCACTTACAACTAGAAACCTCCCACGTCCAATGACATGGATTCCTTCATCCAGTACTATTTTTAACGGATCTTGTGTATCTAGCCTGATTAATTTAAACACCATTGTAGATGACAAATAGCAAGAGGGCAGTAAAACTTTTAGAACAATTCTATTTTATCTCCAATAAAGTGTTTTATTGAATAACGAATAACACGACCACACTGCTTCACAAACAAACAACAACTGGCAGCTGTGGGCAGCTGGCAAAACACGCACAAGTCACAACTATGGAGGGTAGAGATCTTAAAGTCAATACACACACTTTTTCATAAAAAAATCAATAAACGTACTATTCACAGTTCAGAAAATAATTAATTATTTTCTGAACTGTGAATAGTACGTTTATTTATATTAATATATTTACTACATTATTTTGTAATACGCAAGTAGTGACAATAATGTTAAATTTTTTAACTCGCGTACTTCAATTCGTTCACAATTGCTACATTCATACCATAACCTATGTCTACACCAGCGCCATTCTGGAAGGTTTTTGAACTGTTATTTACAGCTTATGCTAGACACTTTTTTCAATTTTCTTCCATATAAGATAACACTCCTTGTCTCTACCCTCCATAGTCACAACACAATCAAAACCACAGAGCACATATAACACAGATAGAGAAATGAGCATAGACTGCACTACATTATAGACTCGGCATGAATCACCCACGCATAGAGGACCTTTATACGGCTATGGTTTTTGTGTGTATGACGTATTTAGACGTAACTCTTGATATGTGCAGTTTAAAAATTAACCTTAACACCGACTAAGGTAAGAACATACGATTTGGAAAAAAATGTGGCTCTAAAAAGCACGTTGTGTCTTATTAAAGAATTCACTTTAGTATTTAAACACTATCATAAAATTACGAAATATTTATCGTAACGAACCTAGTTTAATGACGTCATGCAAACTAGAGAGTTCATATTTCAATAT
The DNA here is from genome assembly GCA_916048165.1 of Spilarctia lutea. Classification (NCBI taxonomy): domain Eukaryota; kingdom Metazoa; phylum Arthropoda; class Insecta; order Lepidoptera; family Erebidae; genus Spilarctia; species Spilarctia lutea. The sequence goes on along the minus strand of OU696470.1, from coordinate 23,394,871 downwards.
TTCACTTAACAGACAAACAATAAACAAGAAAGAGGTTACGTAAGCAAGAATAATATACGTAGGTTGGCGCTTGCATTGACATCGGTAGATTCTAGATTCGCGAAGGCGGGGCGATGCGTGGGGAAGCAAGGGATGAAGCGCTACTATCGCAATGGTTAGGTTCCTGCATTATAATCTGTAATATTTTTTAAAGTATACGTTTAAATTACAACCCGCAAATTGCCATTTTGATCTATATTAAATGCGCAATGTATTTAAGGATACTTTTACTAAATTGGATAAAAATTAATGCAGTATTGCTTAAAATCGCTTCCTAAATAAGACAATATTTTTTGTGAAAAGTAAAAAAAAAAATGGTTGTTTTGGGTTAACCCTAAGCGACTAATACCATCCCGGACTTGTTTGTGGATCTTTTTAAGGTATAGGTACAGCACTGTAGTACATTATTTTGATCTATCTCGTAGGCTTCAGCCAGCGTTTACAGTGTTAACACAAAAAAATGTGTTTATTTACGACATCACATTAGAAACCTCTATAATTATCAATGTTTCTCTGCTATATATTTAAAAACCTTCCTGTTGAGTCACTCTATCTAATTAACAAAACCACATCAAAATTCGTTGCGTAGTTTTAAAAATCTAAGCATTTACAGGGACAGACAGACATCGGGAAGCGACTTTGTTTTGTACTGTGAGCTGATAGTGATTCGTCGTATGGCCAATTATAAAAGTACGCTGTTTCCTTACTTTTTAAATTGGTTATACGATGAATGAAAAAATGATGATTAAAGAAATTATTTCTGGACTCTGAACCAAGATACTTTATACAAATCGCAATTGGCAAAGTAGAAATTTTACGAAATATGAAGAAACGTTTATATAACCAATGTGACTTAATTCACAGGAATAGTGTGCACCATAACTGACCTCGCTTGTTACGTCACTCGTGACGGAGATCGTTTAGCGGCCTCTAAGCCAGAGTACTAAACTTCTTTTAGTTCTATTTCATCCTCTTCTTTTATGCAAAATTTACTCGCAGAACGAGGAGGTGACGGAACACACGATTTTGTATCATATCACGATCACAAGCACGGTATCGAATTGAGCCTTATTCCCCTTTAAATGTTATATTACTATAAAAATAGGAGGTGTAAAACTAAGATATTTAATTAAAGATTCGGGTCAAGTTCAAACTACAGGAGTCAATCGAATCAAAAAAATCGAAATCTGAGCTTCTGAGTGAAGTTGAGAAGATCTATGGACAGTTACACGCTACAAACGAGTGCTAAGTTAACCCGACACTATACTGAAGATACGCCAGCTTGTACGGGATTAGTATGACTAGTATACAGGGTATTAATTAGTTGATTCCGTCAGGTATGGCGGCGCCTTTTTACAAAATGGCTGATAATATAATACGAAACAATTTCAGTCTATAATATTTTCTCGAGAATCAATATGAATCATCTACGTACATACGTGTTTAATCTTCTCGAAGAAGCTGGTTTCGGAAAAAGCTTTAGTAGCTTTGACCACATGTATGCGCTGCGGTAATTTATACAGAAGTCTAAAAATATAACCTTCACTACGGTTAGCGTTTATGACATGCCAAATCGACTACCGGTGATCACCCACCGTGATGATTATATAGTCATCACGGCTAAAAAAAAATAAGAATAAATGGCACAATGCTTGATAATCTCAGTAGGCTCTCCAAAGACCCACTGGTCTTAAAATGAATATGAATAAGACGAAGCTTTTGTGGAACATTTATATCATACAAACTCCAGTGATAATTGTATGCTCTAAGGTTGAAGTTGATAAAAATTTAAGTATCCCTAAGATATACTGTCCAGATATACAGTCCAATTTCCAAAAATAGGTCAATCACCGAGTTCAACTCTGCTGGTTGGGTTCGGGAAGCCGCGCACATTTTCTCGTAAAACATAAAAAGGGAATTCAAAATACATATTAGTCTAACAATTAATTATGCTATTTGCCTCTCAATGATATAATGTTATTAATGTAATTGAATAGAAACATTTCGGGTTTGAGCCAAAAATCCCCTCCCCTCCCCCCATTCCTGGCTACACCCGTGCTGTGTTTCCGCTCATACAAATGTTTTTTATCGGGTCATACGTTATGTGTTCTGAGGCCACGTGGCTGGTCACTCGCCCACGAAGATCCATCCCCATGGATTGCAACATGCTGGCTAGCATGTTGTGTTGAGAACTTGATATGGTTGTGTAGTACCCCCTAATTTGTCAATTACAGTAAATTATGTATCGTGTTTGTAACTCCGGCTAATCAAGATTGTTTTAAGTTTTTATAGTTTTGGTTGTACGATTTTAGAAAATAATTTAAAAATACTTATGTAAGATACTATTACATTAATTAAATAAAATACTATCAAAGTAAGCTATTTACGTAAATATTTAAAATCACTAGTATTTTTTTGTGACACCCGTATCAAACTGGTATTCGTATTTCACGAGGTACGATTTCTCTTATCACAACACTACACCGTTCTAGCGCCGCGCCATCTGCACGCTGGTTTCGAAAACAGGTGTTTGCATTGCATTGCCGCGCCGCTTCCCACGCCGCCTTTGCGCTGTATGAATCTGGTATTTAGATTTTTAACCTTAAGTTTTTTATGAAACCATTTTGTTTTCCCAGTAATTAAAAAGTTATATTTTTTTTTAATCCAGAACGGTGCCATCATTTATTACGTAACAATTTAGGGGAGAGAGGGAGCTGGTCGACCATGTCTTATTTTTTCTTACGTAAAATCGCATATGTAATGCGCAAAGTTAAAATTATACTTAGAAAAACCGCAGGCAACCGCGTGAGGGCCGAAGTTCACTCCGAGTGGGTTTTGAGCCCCTGGACTGAAAAATCTTATGGCGGTAAAAATGAATTATTAAAACCAAAGCTACCTTTATAAGTACAAATAATCGTTTCTAAAAATTATTACTTTGAAAAATAAACATTAAGACTAGTCCCCAAGCCTAAAGCGTGGAAATTTGTGATTGAACACCCACATATATATTTTACTTGCACTGTTGCGTACTATTGTCTGGCCGCTGAGAGAATGCGTTTCTGACAGGTCGTGATCGAATGGGCGATGTAACTTTGAACTGGCGTACAATTTATGGCAAAATTTTAAATAACTTTTATTAACCTTAATAATGGATAATAACATTAAAAATTTTGTATTCATGCCAACTTACAATAAACGTTTTATTTTGGGCTAAAGTTATTAACAATTAATTAATTAATTTAAGAACAATAATTTTGAAAAGCCTAACGACGTCAAACTGCGCTGTTTCAAGGTTATGTCAACCGTTTGCTTTTGTAGTGATGAAACAAAATAACGAGGCAATTGTAACTGAGTATTTTTGTAATCGTAATGTATTCTGTCGGTCGTTATTGTTAAATAAAACGTTCTAATTTTATAATATATTATTTTATTAATTCATCTTGATTGTATACATAAAAAAACAGTATAACAAAATGAGTTACAAGGTGTGTAAGGATGTATAACAATTGGCGGTCTTTCTTTCCCTCCGTTTTATTCAGAAATTATGATTAAATTTAATTCATCCATCAACAATTTTGTTAACATTGTGTTTGAAATATAATAAAATATATATAAATTTAATAATTATGCATAATGAATGCTATAAATACTGTTACCAAATATTATTAATGTTTATGGTACATCACTACTCATGACGAATTTACAAGTGTCAGAAACGCATTCTCTGAGCGGCCGGACTGTAACCCTGGCTATACTCTGTGCGCTGTAGCATGGTGCGGGTGACAGTTTCAGTAACACTTCGTTTCACTCTTGAAAGTTGCCGCGATTTATAAATTATGACTGAGTATTTCAGCTGTACCACATTCGCAATATATTAAATCATTAATAACTGTAGTAAATTAAATTAAACCAAACCAGAATGTTCTAATCTACAAAAAAAAACAAATTTAATGAAAAATTAAGCAGTGTTATGCGTATGACGTAACGCCATAGAAGTATTTAGTGATGGGATGTGCTGCTACGATGGATAGTTGATATTTTTCATAATAAAAAACGGTAATTTTTTATTGTTAAAATTGGTCTATAATTATAGTAGTATATATTATAGTAAGGTTGCTTAAAAGGTTGCTAGGTAAAAATACATTTTATTCGTCCAAATTCATTTCAAAATCGTCATATCAGAGTCAGGAACATCTGAATTGTCACTCAATTCATCATCTGAGTCTGTGACGGATATTATTAACGAACAACAACCTCCCTGGCCTGACTACCCAAAACAGTTTATTTTTGTATGCTTAGACATGGTAATAACAACGAACTCAACAAACAAATAACAGTTACACTGCACAACTGAATAACACACTCATTTTCATAACAATATTAAAGAGAACTAGATTTATGCTGCGAGTATCGTATGCGATAAAAATTAACTGCATAACGTCACATCCCTTAGTTATGTGATACTGATAGATGTCAACGTCGTACAGGCAAATGTCACCTGCACCATGCTACAGCACAACGAGTATAGTTGCCATCAATCTACTTTCGGTTTTTTGTATAAGTTAAATATTCATCAACTGTTCGCCTACAAAGAATGATTTGAATGTCCTATAACGCACGCAATGTATCTTGTCATATAGCAAAGCTTGCGAGCTTGAAGTGACTCGTGAACGGCCGAGTGTGTGTTCCAAGTGTATTCATTCTTAATTAATTTCATGCACAAAATATATTTTTACACAGTATAAAGTCAAGTCACTCGCGCTGTCTGTCAGCTTAGGTCTTTTAAAGTACGCAACAAATTTAACTGTGGTTATTACCATTATTTAGGTTATGTTTCAAAGAAGATTAGCGTAGCGTAGCATAATGTTAACGTTTCTAAAAAAGATAATTATTAATCGCTTTTATTGGTAATATTGATAAAATTTTACTAAATGTACGACCCAGTTTTTATACCACATTCATCACGGGAGCTTTTTTATTACTTCTAACTCTTAATTATTGATCCCTTTTGACAGTTTGGCAAATAAAATATAAATATCTGTAAAAAAAGAAGATTATTAACATGTATAGTTACATACATACGTGGTATGTATATTTAAAACTACTCTTGGATTCTACTTCATCAGGTAGAGTAGTCATTTTATCGGCTCATCAACATAAGATGACGACTACCAGACGCAAATATTTGAAGAATAGTTTTAGAAATATATAAAACACATTGTGCCTAAAAAATCTGAGGGTGGTCGTGAATCTCATCATCAGATCCCGACATAGTCACATAGTCACTAGGTGGCCCGAGGTACGTCGAATTTCTAGAGTTTTCTGTTGTAATCCGCTTTCCAGTTTGCAAATAGCCCCCTCCTGTGTGGGAACTCCGATGTTCCCGTTTTTGTCAGATCACAGACATACAGGGTGACAGATAGCATCATCTAGCTGGCCATACTGAGACCCCATAAAGGGTCATGGACCGTACAACTCCCGCATAGAGTCTCCTCCTGCAGAAGTCATCGGGCCCCTCATGTTTGGCAGTAATCGTGCCAATGCTCGCGCTGTGCCGACCAAGAATTTTAAGATTGGTTTATAATCACAAAAATATCATCGATGAACGTACATGAAAAAAGATTCCGATAAATTGATAACATTCTTTTTAATACGATTAAAAATTTATCCTATAAATGATTACTCGAATACGCCTGGACTAATTTGGAAAAATCTTTTTTGTTGTTTTAGGCGCTTCCCATTACATTTAAATTTTATCAAAATCTATTCAGTAATTTTCTTAAATGTCGTTTATTCGACTTCAGAAAAGGAGGTTATAAATTCAACTGTTTTTTTTTATGTTTGTTACCTGACAAGTTTCGAATGAAAGCTTTTTTTTGGAAGCTGGTGCTTCCCGCGTGGTCTCATTTTGATTAAGTCGCTTTTTTGTTAAATGAATTATTATTGTAACAAATACCTACTCTTGGGAAATAAATGTCTTGTTTTTTACATAATTATTAAATATTACGGCATCTTTCGAGCAGCTTGTAGCCAAAATGACAAAAAAATGTACGCCCATCTGTCTACACTGTTACTCGTGGACTTTATTGCTGGAAATCTGTTATTTGAACATACCTACACACTAGTCATGCCAAAAAAGTGGAGAACGCAAATCATTGATTATGCTCTAAATGAGTTAAATGTTTAAAAATATTTTCTTGGTTACTTCTAGTACATTAAAACTGGGTAGGTATGTTATTTTTTATTCTCCTCGATCCTATGGTGGTGTACTTCGAGGTCTTTTAAAAATAAAAAGTTTTTGTTATAACAATATTATTATTAGTTAAACTTCTACTGTTTGATACTATAAAAATCGAATTGTCCACTTAGTATTCACAGGTAAAACATCGAAGGAAAGAATCCGAAGAAATTTTCAAAGGAAACAAAAAAATATATCTCGAAATTTTGAGTGCGTCCCCTACGTACATGGCATTGTGTGTATGAGAAAGTTAAACTACCTGCATAGCAACACCGATACTTTATTTTTAATATTGTTTAGTAAATGAGTAAAATGACTGGGGATTAACATCCCGCTACCCCATTACTGTCACGAGTATTTTCTAAGAAAATCCTGATAAGGGCACCTCCTCTTTGTATCTGCTTCGTGTGTACAATAATATGGGGTTGTGCATAAATAACGAAGAAATTGTTTTTCAGTTTCAGTTAGCATTTTTAAAGCAATATTTTATTATATTACTATCCCGTCTCAAGAAATAATTCCTCCAGACCGATACAGTAATGCGATGGAATGTTGCCAGCCTTTATTATTGGATTCCCCAAAACTGCTTTGTTATCACATTCATACTCAAGGAAACCCAGCCGATTACAGAAAAGAAAAAAAATACGGGACCTTGTCGTCTCTCAGGTAAAATTCTTTTTCCAGTTTTAAATGTAGTCAATGTTTTTGTACTTTTTATCCACAGGGAAAATGCTTGAACAGCGAAGGAGTGTTCAAGAATTTGGTAGTAACCATGTCCTGGCAATTTTATTTTCAAATTTTCTAACGATCTCAAAAAGTATTTAACACATGAGGTGGGTTCAGGTCTCTGAACTATAATATTTGTACTTTATTATTCTTTGTATTGTTTATACTTACTAAGCCTGTTAACTGTAACTATAAAATTGTTTTTGTCTTTATTTTGTTTAATTAGTTCAAAATAAACCTCCCACTGCATTAATAGACTACGGGCCCGTGTCGAAAATTGATGGGTCATGTGAACCACCAGGAGACTTTTTTAGAAAGATATAGGGGCATAAAACAATAACATTTAGCACTATGCTGTCACTTGGAAGCTGTCCAACTGAGTATAGGTAAAGGGGAGGGAGTAGGAACCGTCGATTTTTCTCCCTTGTCACATAATTTTTGTACGGCGTTGCGAGATAATGGATTAGAAGAGATCTTGAAATTGAATGGGACCGATGCCGTCTAAAATTAAATGACTAAATTGAGCGAGACAATCGCCGGGAAATCAAAAAGAAATCCAACTTTGTGGCTCACTATTTTTGTACGGCATCGGTCCCATTCAATTTCAATATCTCTTCTAATCCATTATCTCGCAACGCCGTACAAAAATTATGTGACAAGGGAGAAAAATCGACGGTTCCTACTCCCTCCCCTTTACCTATACTCAGTTGGACAGCTTCCAAGTGACAGCATAGTGCTAAATATTATTGTTTTATGCCCCTGTATCTTTCTAAAAAAGTCTCCTGGTGGTTCACATGACCCATCAATTTTCGATACGGGCCCGTAGTCTATAAGTTTTCAACACAGATTTACAATTTTCGATATTGTAGGTTTTGATGAACTTTAGTTAAATATCTTAGCCCTATCAAAATACTTTCATCTCGAAAATTACAGAAATATGAAGAGATTCCAAATAATATGGTACACATCACATTACTGACATCATGTAATATACTCTCGCTATGGCGGTTTCTTGCAACTAACATAAATTATTTTACTGTTCTGCTTTCCAAAACTCCATCACCTTGAATATTATTTCTAGACCAGCACTTTTTACAACTTTTGTAAATACGATAAATGATTATAAAACGCAATGGCAATGATTATAACAACAATATTAGACAACCACAAAAATGCCCAACTTCTCACATTAGTTCTCTAAATTAATTAGCGTCGTGGAATTTCTTTTGCGAGGCGGAGCGAGGATACTGAATCCTGACTATAGTGCCATCTATGAGTGCTATGCGTAACTAAAATTGCATAGTGCCATTTGCTATCTGGTTTTTACATTAAAAGTTTGGCAATGAAGTCCAAGATTTAATTTTAATTTTATAAATTATCTACTAATTTTGTAGAATGTTCTCCTTGGTATCAGTTTACATTTACACAATAAAACTAAAAACTGTATAGGTTGTGTAAATTTAGCTGTAGTAAACAGCAAAGTTATTTACAGTTTTATTCAATAAATACTTGGCAATATTAAATTATAATTAAAATTAATTTTATTTGATATTCAATATAACAGTGGTGAAAAAACTAACTCTTATAGTTGTCAAACTAGAAGAGTGTAACGGAATGCTACAAAAAGCATTCTATTTACGATATATACTAAAAGCGACTCTAACAAGGCGCGTAAAGGCATATTCTATTTGTACAAGGCACGACCTTCGTTTTTACAAAAAAATGCTATGGCTATCAAACAGAATAAACGTAAAAGGTTATATTAAAATATATTGTAGGCAATCATTTCTTAACATCGACGGACAATTTCCAGCCAATGTTGTGTTAAAATGTAAACATAAATCTATCGAGTTTTAGTTACGATTCAAAATACGAATCTATTAAACAAGAGTTTGAAGTCAAAATTAAGTTAGTAAAGTTAGTCAAAGTTGTGATTTACTCGTGTTCAGTGTTGTTTTGAAGTTATTAATATTAAATTTTGAGTTATTTACTTCATTTGAGTGTTCTTTGAAGTGATTTAAGCTACATTAGCATACAGTTCGAAGAAGTTAGATGTATTATTGGAAGTTATAATTTGCGGCAAATTCAAGTGGTCGCTTTAGGAATTATTTTTTGCTATGACTCATAATTCTGATAACAATGGTTTCTGTTATTTAACACGAACTTGTGGTGTATCTAACTGTTTGAGACGTGGGTTGTGATAATATTATATGAAACCGTTTTTTAGTCAACAAGGAAAAAACTTTATGTAAGTTATAAAAATTGTTTACCTTTAAAGTTATTTTAATACACTATTTAATATCCTCATAAATGTAGGTAAACACGCATTATTTGTTGTGTAATAAAGACCACTCCTTCCTAATACAATTTGTGTCTAGATCATATTTCGTAATTATGCCTAAACATTTGTGTAGGTACACTGCATTGCAGTAACAAGTTAAGTACTAGTATAAAAGTTGCCAATGATATTAGGAACGTTAATTGCCTAAGCACTTCGTGAAACTGTGTCACAGCAAACATTAGAATATATAAAGTAACTATATCTACTTATCTATACTTACCTTTTTTTATCTATGGTAGTGTTATCAAAGTACAAATGTTTACAAACTCTTTTCGTATTCGTAATATCTGATAGTAGGTAATGCTTACGCGTTTTTATGCGTTGTGCTCTAGTTTTATAAAGATGCCCCTTAAACAAAGATACCTACTTAGAATTCTGCCTCAAGGTTATTTATTAGATACTAGCTGCCCGCGGCTCTGCCCGCGTCTAAGTTGGTTATTGCGGTAAGAAATAGCCTATGTCCTTCTTCGGGAATCAATATATCTCTATGTCAAATTTCATTGAAAGCGGTGGAGCGGTTTAGCCGTGAAAGGCGTAACAGACAGAATTACTTAAGAGTTCACAATTTTAAGTATGAATTTTAGTTTGCTAGGTCCAAAATCGATGTTTTAATCACTTTATCTACAAATATAGGAGCCTCTACTTCTACCACAAATGCGTACATAATATGACATCATAGCTGTAATATCAACATGCCGGCAACGTTATTCCGATAAATGTCGACGCCTATCGGAAATTCACCTTTGTGTTTCACTAAAGCACCCTTTGATCTGACTTTGACGTTAAGGAGTTAGTTTATAGTGGCAAGAATTGTAGTGGTCTACCTGACTGACGTTATGGTGCCACATTTACTTAACATGAAATTTTGATAATGTAACAGTACTTTAAGTAGTTTCAGTTTCATCCATACTTTCATACTAATATTATAAACGTTAAAGATAAACTTTAAAGATTATTATTATTAAACTCAGAGTTTGAATTGAATTGGAAAAATTTGAATGAATATCGGTTTAGAGATAGATTGCCATAGACTATATTTTGTCGCGATAACCGACTTATACGCGGGTAGAGACGCGGTTATGTTTATATTATAACTAGCTGTCCCGGCAAACGTTGCTTTGCCATAAAAGGGAATATAAAAAAATAGGGGTTGATCGTAGAGGGTTGAAAATCTAGGGTTGTATGTATTTTCTAATGTTGCATCATAAAAAAATAGAAATTAAAAACTTCGTCAAAAAAATAAAAAAAAAAATTTAGGGGTGGACTACCCCTAACATTTAGGGGGATGAAAAATAGATAAGAACCGATTCTCATAGATACCGGATAATCACAAAAAATTTCATCAAAATCGGTCGAGCCGTTTCGGAGGAGTTCGATTACGCACCAACACGACACGAGAATTTTATATAATAGATGAACGCAGGTGCGAGATTTCAATATTAATATAGTCACCATTCATAAGTTATTGATGTAAAACTTATCTATGTACAATGCGACTCAAATAAGAATAGGAACGTTAATGGCATCTTTTAGTCAAATGTCCCTTGAAAAACCACACCTATAAAAATCTTGCAAAAACATTATTAATACGCAAATAAGGTTTCGTTGCAGACCGTACTTTTCAAGACACATTTGACAGATAGAGGTTATTGACGTTCCTATTCTGAGTCCCATTGTACGCTAGACTTGGGGAGTGAGCTGGTGAATGCGTGACGAGAGTGTTACAAAAATTTTGATCAAAGGCGAACGTATGTTGAAAGGGAGACTTAAGTCTTCCTTTCAACTTCCGTTCGTTAGTGAAGGTAGAAAGAGAGAGAGAGAATAAGTTTCGTATATTACTGTAGAGGTAAGAGAGAGATGTGCGAGCACTCTATAGCCTACGTTCTTCTCCAAGATGAATTTAAGTAACCGTGTAAGCGTAACAGATAGACAAACAGAGTCACTTTCTACATTCATAATTTGATGGTTCTTATTTTATTTCATAGCTGGTGCTGTCCCGTGTCCTCTTATTTCAATTTGGTTCAGTTCTTGCAGTCGGATTTTTGTTGATTATTATTAGTTAGTAAGTGAGGCCTCTAATAGCCAAGCCTAAAAATGAAGCGAAGAATCCACGTGTTGTCTCTTTAAGACATAGAAAACCTATACATAAAATATAAATAGCGCTTGCGCTGTGTTTCACCGAGTAAGTGAGGATACCGGAGGCCCATACCCCATCCCCTTACCCCCAGTCCCCAAAGGCCGGCAACGCACTTGTGACGCCTCTGGTGTTGCGGGTGTCCATGGGCGGTGGTAATCGCTTACCATCAGGCGATACGTCTGCTCGTTTGTCCCCATTTCAATAAAAAAAAACATTGAAAGCTTTACTTATACTAGTATCTCAAAGAAAACAATCAATAATGAAAATTCAATGACGTCACTAGAATATGGTCGATACTAAATAACTATATAGTTGTTGCCTAAATCCAATTTAGAATCACTACCTAAATATATACTAATTTAAACTATAATTATAATTATAAAAAAATAAAAATAAAAAAAGCTGATGGGTTTGTTTGTTTGATTGTTTGTTTAAACGCGCTAATCTCAGGAACCGCGGGTCCGATTTGATAAATTCTTTCAGTATTTGATAGTCAATTTATCGAGGAAGGCTATAGGGTATATATCATCATGCTAAGACCAATAGGAGCGGAACCCCAATGAAGAATGTTGAAAAAACGGGGGAAAATTATTACGCTACGGGCAATAGTAGAGGTTGCGAGGGTCAGCTAGTACGTTTTATAATTGTTGTTGGATAAAATGGGGGTAAAATCGGTGAAATTTGGGATTTTCTGTATCCAAATAATTTATGTAGGATGTTAGATACATTTTATGTAGGTATTGATATTACGACTTTATGCTCAACGTCTCCATTTGGGAAATAACTTTATTAATGTGGTTTCTCTTTGTAACTAGAAAATATTACTACTCAAATTGAAAACTAATTGCTGTCGAATGACAACAATTAGTTTTCAATTTGATTAGCATTGCTTAGACTCGTTTGACGAGTCGTTAAGATTAGTTTTTGTATTAATTGTTTATATGTTACCTAATTAAATATAAATTTGTTATATTGGAACGAAGTTCCTTATCGCGCTTGCGAAATGGGGCTAGACGGAAAAAATTAAGATGAAAAGTTGTAACGACACGCTTTTTGCAATGGTAAGCTATTGTAAGCAGTGCGGCGTACGCATGTTTCTCTGTCTGTCTCTCTCTCTCTCTTACAGAAAGCAAGCCAGATACTTTCGTTTCGTCTTTCTATTTCGAACTTCGTTCCATCCGGGTGTCCCTTGACACCTCTCAAGTTTTTTATTATTTTATATATTTATACTTACTAGATAGCTGGGCGCCGCGATTTTACTCAAGGTTTTGTTGTAAAGGTACAACGCCATGCGAAAGCGCGTGCGGCAAAGCTAGTCTAAAAAAGTAACCTTAGTTACTCCTTATATATATATCTTAATTAAAAACAAACGTTATTTCAAATGTAAGCTACAGAAATAAACATTTAATTATATATTATGAAAGTACATTACAAGGCGCAGTTACGCCAAATAACTCAGGTCATTCGATTTCAGGACAAGAGGTTGCGTGTATCGTTTTACCACATACAAAACAATGTGTTCCTATAAATAACCATGTAATACACTTAATTGTTACTCCCTTGTTGAGACTCCGATTGAAAGTCGTGGGTTCGAACTCTAACACAGACAATTAATGGATAATGAGCGGAATAATTCCTTCTGTGTCTAGGTGTAGTTCACCTATAAGATGTGTATATATATTTGTAAAAATTAAGTACATTTATAAAGAAACTAGTTGACCCTCGCCACCCTGTTTACGTCTACTATTGCCCGTAGCGTAATAATTTTTCCCCGTTTTATAAACATTCTTCATTGGGGCTCCGCTCCTATTGGTATTAGCGTGATGATACAAGTATATAGCCTATAGCCTACCTCGGTAATTCGACTATACAACACTGAAATAATTTTTCAAATCGGACCAGTGGTTCCTGAGATTAGTGCGTTAAAACAAATAAACTCTTCAGCTTTCTAATATTAGTATACTAGATATTTGTGTCTAAAAGATTTGTTCCTTATTACTTAAAATCAATTCTGTAAAATGAGGTAGTATAATACGCCTCCATACCCATATTCGGAGATAAAGACGTCAATGAACCAGGTGATAATCCAATCATCCTCCATTGCACTTTTCAATTTAGTTTTTTGTTATTAAAATGATAGAAAACTTGAAGTTTGCCGTGTCCTAGTTCTAGTGTAGTTATATAAACTGTGGAGTCTAGTTGTCTTACTTTATTTTTATATAATGTGAAATTCAAAATACTGTAAATGAAATTATAGATAAATAAATATCTCGGACATCTAACACACAATGCAGCTAGTCCCAAGCTAAGCAGAGCTTGTGTTATGGGTACTAGACAACTGATATAAATACTTATATACTTTTTTTTTGTAAATACATACATATTATACATAGAAAACACCCAAACTCCGAAACAAATATTTGCAGATCATACAAACATTTGGTCCGACCCGGCAATCGAACCCGAGACCTCAAGCTTAGCAGTCGCATACACTACCACTACGCCACCGAGGCAGTTAACTAAATATATCCCTGTACGCTTCAAATCGAGACCGCATTCCAGTAACTGCCGAATCCTGCAATTGATTGAATTCTGAATTGATATTAATTAAGCGAATTACCACGAGCAGTATTGAAACATGCCGGATTATTGGCCGTATCACTTGATTGCATGGACTGAATGAGGGAAGTGTTCAGTAATTCGTGCATTAAATATTAAACAGCGCACTATACAACTGAATAGCAAATATCGTACTATAGACGAATAAAATATAATACTTAAACTAAGTTTTAAACCTCCGAGACCTAAAAGATAAGGAAAAACATATAAGTTCTCATCTACTTGTGCCTGCAGGATCATATCTTTAAAAGGATTTACCGACATTAATTTAATTTTTCTGTGTTTAATGCCTTGATCAAGGTCGTAGTTAAAATTATTATTTCATTGTTACATCTATATACAAATTGTAAGGTTATCGACTATTTTTGAGAGAGTTTTGAATCGCTGATATTTTAATTTTGTTTGTTTTGTGACCCAACATACTACGCCCAATAATTTATTTTATTATTTGTTAATATACCATCTAAGGCCCATCAATAAGTTCTAAAATACATTAGGTAGACAGAAAATATGTGTCTGCTCCTATCCTACTATTAAAATATTCAAAACAAGATACTAGATATTCTGGTCTCGTCTGAAGAGAGTCTAGGTGACTTATTTGTTTTTGAATACTTCGTACTTCGAATAATGGTGTACAATATTATTTAAAAACTTATTGTAAATAATTGTGAAGTACGTAGTTTTGTGAAGTACCTCATCATTATCAACGGTTGATAACACGTTCACTGCTAGAGATAGGCCTGTCCTTAAAAATATTTTCTTATCTTCTTCTTCTTATATATAAAATTCTCGTGTCACGGGGTGCGTAATCGAACTCCACCGAAACGGCTCGACCGATTTTGATGAAATTTTTTGTGATTATCCGGTATCTATGAGAATCGGTTGTAATCTATTTTTCATCCCCCTAAATGTTAGGGGTAGTCCACCCCTAAATTTTTTTTTTTATTTTTTTGACAAAATTTTTAATTTCTATTTTTTTATGATGCAGCATTAGAAAATACATACAACCCTAGATTTTCAACCCTCTACGATCAACCCCTATTTTTCCATCGCGATTTTTATTGACCCACCTCTACAACATATATTCCCTTTTATGGCAAAGCAACGTTTGCCGGGACAGCTAGTTTTATTATATTATATTCTTTTTTTATTTGAAAGGTGGTGCTTCCCGTTCATTTGTTATTATTTGTTTGTTTTAATCATTTTTATCAAAAATGCCTTATAATCGTGTTACTATTTCGCTGTGATAGCCGAGATGGCTTCTGTCCGTGTCAAGGACCACAATCCTATTAGTCAGTAGCTGTAGTTCTTAATTAAAAACAACTTCAAACTATAATCACACTCTCTAACCAATAGAGAAAATCTTGGAACTCTAAATGTCTCTCAACCCTGGAAATTAATTAAAAGTTTATCGGTTTCAACAACGCCTTTAAGATTGGCTTTGTTAAACTAAGTAATAATAATGTACATAGGTACATTAGATAGTTAAACCTATACAAATAATATTTCATAATCAAACATGTTGTATTAAAAGTTATAGATTTAATAGCTCAAGAGGTTCAATATTAATAGTGTGCCTGCGAAGAATTAAAGTATTAGAGAGTACTAGATATCGCGTGGTGGAATTTCGATTATTTTTGAATGTCTTGTTTTGTTTAATTTAATAGTTAATGTATGTAAATTTTGTATCGTGATAGGTCTGAAAGTTTTTTTGTTGACGAGGTGGAAGATCCCTTTGGATCTCCTGCTCCTGGGGGACGCAGAAGCCCAGGAGTATGTGGCGATTCTGATAAAAATCACCCCGAAGGCCGGCCTCGGTCGATACAAAATAAACCCACACTAGACCCTTAACTGAACTTAGGGTGGGTTTTATTACTTGGCTTATTTCATTTTACATTATGAGTAGCGAAGATGCTTCATATGGTTATAAATATAATGTACTCACTTAATATTGACTTAAAACTGTATTTGAAGGTCTAGACTGAATATAGGTGGAATCAAGTGTTATTGCTAAGTAATACTTGTACTTATCTAATATATACCTACAATGAATAGTAAATATTAAATAAAAAAAATTACAACTTGTGTTTCACTTAAATTTCCTCAGTTTTTAAATCATACATAGAAAAACTGGTGTACTTGTACTGGCAGGGACCGCGTGGTCCGACCAATCGGGCGACACAGCGACGTTGACGTTTTTTCTTGTTTTTCCGACTGATCGAACGACAAGCATTTTTTATTTTTTATTTATGATTGATTTGAAAATTGCGCAATGAAAAGCCTACCTGTTTGCGCTGTCTGTGCCCGCAATTTTGGGCTCGATCAACTTAGTTTTCTGAGGAGATTATGTTGATTTACAAGGATATTCAAGTCAACTCTAATGAGCTTATGAATAATTATAATAGTTTAAAAATATTTAAGTTTCATATTTAATAAGTTTACTTTCATTATAATGTTTAAATTTTCTCTTATTTTGCCTAAACTATGCAACTTAGTTTATTCAACAGCTAGTATATTAAGTGCAGTGAAATGCCTATATGATAAATGAATACTAACGACAAGGAAATAATAAAATACGACTAGATAACCTTCGATAGAAATAATAATTTACTATAGTAATTCTTTTATTATGTAGAAGGTCAAACTGATTTCAATATGAACTGGCCGGTTCGACCGCGGAGGTACTTTCCTTTCACAGAACACTAACCTGAAATGACAGGTTGGTGAGTGTGAGACCGGAGGACCAATAATTCAAAAGCATCTGAATAAGCCGCCATAGTGTAGGTTGTTGCATTGCCTGAAAAAAAAGAGAAGCTCGTGGGTAACTGAGTAGATTAGCACAATGCAAAGTTAATCTATGAATGGCTGATTGTTTTTACAGATACTGAAATCTTTCTGTCTCCAAGAGAACGTCAAGCTGACGGTCCCGTGGCAATGTAATGAATTCCACGGGTATTTAAATTAACGTAAAGGTGAATGTGTTACAGTGAATGACTTTAGTGAATTTCTATATATGTATATATATTTTCATAGACTTCCAAAATCAATTTGGGTTGTAAACCTTATCCAATAAAAAGATGATTATTTAAATCGGGTTACTCTGTAAAAATATTGGCGTGGTCATACATAAAAAAAAATATACGTTTACTTGAGAACCCGCTACGAGTACGTTGTTTTTCGTCGGTTAAAAATGGTACACAAGGCTTGGAGAGAGTTAGGTTTAGTATTAGACGATGGTTAAAGCTCTGAGCCGGCTGTCCACTCTAATTGAGAACTGCATTTTTATCTGGCCAAAATCTGTGAGGCCAGGAGACAAACGATCTATTAAGTTCAATTGCCTGTTTATTGACATACAGATTTAATAACTTCATTTATCTCACATACAACCATCTTTCTCCAAAATATAAAGAGTATGTGCCATATTGACAAGACTGTTCATAAACATGCTTATATATTTCTGGAAATATACATATATGCATAAATTACACCATGACAGATTTAATAGTACTAATCCTACAATTGTTTATCATGGGTCGGAATTGAACCATCGTCCTCTGGCTTAGTCAGTATAACTAACCAAGAATCCATTGAATAAAAGAGATATTTATCGTAGATAAATTAACAGAGTGTGATATCAGAGTGACTGAAGCGAAGTCTTATCAGCGCTATACCATCAGCATAACGGAAATTATTTATACAAACTCTGCCACTACGAGTATCACACCGGACACCGGGTGTTACGTTGATCATATATATGTACGTTGAACGCTTTTGGGTCAACCCCCTCTGCCTCACACCACATTCTAACCCGTAGGAACCCCTGACTATTTAACACCACCGGCCTGTTTGTTATACCTATTTATACGACGTATGTTTCAAGACTAGCACATCCATTGCAATTTCTGGTCACTGCTCCTCTCTCTAAGCTCGTACTGCGTGTTTTATGTATTAATTATATGGTTCTTCATAAATAGTATAATATACGTCACACATATATATAATAAATAAGTATACTTTTTGTTTTAGTATATGAACGATTCCAACGATTTTAATGAAATTTAGAAGGTATGTAGGGGGTTTCGAGGGCAGTCGATCTCTAGGTTTAATTTTTTGAAAGTTTACCAGAAAAAAAATACCCGGTAAAGCACGGCCATCCGGTTACTTATACTAAACGCAAAATAAGTACCTACATTATTAAAAAAATCATGCATTTTTTTCTTCCAGTACCTACCAGTTTTGTTGCCAGAACTAAACTAGTCTACGTTGATATTTTATGAATTTTGCTATCAAAAGATCAATGGCAGTCGGTCCCCTCGTTTGCAGGGATGATAGGCCTGCGTGCCGATTAAACCGATACACAAAGGGCTTCGACATTGATATTGATTACACACAGTTTCAATTAGTATACCTAATCGAATGATTTCTGTAAAAAGCTAGCATGATAAAATTGAGACATAAACTCAATTTTTTTTGTAGATTGTATTTTTTATTATTATTTAGACTTCTTACTAGTATTTAATAATAATATCTGTATAGCCAGCCTGATTAATTTTATTGTAGACTAGCGACCCGCCCCGGCTTCGCACGGGTGCAATGCTGATACTAAATTAAATACACTACAGAAAAACTATGAACGTTGTATATAAAAACATAGCGGCCCGCTCCGACTTTGCACGGGCATAAAATAGAAACCTCTAAAATTAGCAATGTTGCCTTAGTATATGATGCATGTATTATACATATAAACCTTCCTCTTGAATCACTCTATCTATTGGAAAAAACCGCATCAAAATCCGTTGCGTAGTTTTAAAGATTTAAGCGCACATAGGGATATAGGGACAGAAAAGGCGACTTTGTTTTATACTATGTAGTGATACTTATGACACGTCTCGTATGCCATCATTTGTGTAAACTAGCTGAACCGGCAAACATTGTTTTGCAATAAAATAAAATAAAATATTAAGGGTCGGTCACCCTTATCATTTAGACTTTAGAGGTATGAAAAAGAGATGTTGGATGATTCTCATACCTACCCGATATGCACACAAAATTTTAAAATAATCGGTCAAGCCGTTTCGTATGAGTTTGGTTACAAACACCGCGACACGAGAATTTTATAAATATAAGATAAATATTGACTGAAATAATAATAATATTAATAATATTTGACTGCCTCGGTGGCGCGAGTGGTAGCGTAAGCGACTGCTGTGCTTGAGGTCTCGGGTTCGATTCCCGGGTCGGTCCAAATGTTTGTATGATCTGTAAATATTTGTTTCGAAGTTTGGGTGTTTTCTATGTATAATATGTATGTATTTACAAAAAAAAAGTATATTTGTATTTATATCAGTTGTCTAGTACCCATAACACAAGCTCTGCTTAGCTTGGGACTAGACGGCGTTGTGTGTTAAATTGTCCGAAATATTTATTATTATTATTATTCACTTTATTCCATTTGTATATACATATAAATTACATTTTTAAATATACATATAAAACAAATACATTTAAAAATATAAAAAATAGTAGACCACCGACTTCGGGTACAGGGACCAAGAAACCGGTGGTTAGGGCTCCAAAGACAGGAACCTCCTCACTATACGTGCCGTGTCAAGAAGGACATATTATTATTATTATTATGTTCGGACATCTAACACACAACGCCATGTAGTTCCGAACTAAACAGAGCTTGTATTATATTTCTTAGGTTTGACCTTAGAATGTGAAGTAACGTTTGTTTTTACTGACAATGAAAAAAAAAATGTTATGATTTTGTGAAATAATTTGTCCAGTCACTTTATGTTTCGATAAAACGCATTTTAGCGATAATATTCAGATATGTGTGACCTCTATTTACTCAGCAGTCTACCACACCTTGTCAATGATAAAACGCTGCACAATTTCCTTATCAGTAAGTAACAAATATTTACTACCTACATTTACTATAAGTTGCATACAAAACTCTTGGCCAGTCATAATTACTTTCACTGAATTTCAAGTCAATAGTAGTTTTGCTCAATGGAGCTTGTTTAAATTAATATAAGTTTGGTAACATATTTTGAAGTCAACAGTATTTTTCCTAGTTGGTCTTAGTAAATGAGCGTCAATCAAATCTTATAGAAATCCACCACTAATCATATAATAATTTCCAGCCAAAGTACTTTTGACCTTAAATCAAAGTACTTTCGATATTTATTTATTGTTTAAAGTATTTTATACTGATCCAGAGTTCTGATTGTAATATACCCATCGATTACAAAAAAGATTACAAAAAACTGCATGAAATACAAAATGTACATTGAACTAGCACTTCTGCAAATGTGAAATACTGTACATCCGATAGTTTACAGTTTCAAGCGGCCATCGTGCCACCCTCTCTGATTGGGACAGTGATTGCTTAAGTGCATAAGTCCTCGATAGAAATGGTATTGTACCTAGTTGCTATTTGCATTACCATTTATAAAGAGGAGAATGGCTGATCCTGTACCGCTGGCGATATGCAATGGATGATTATTAAATTTATACCCTTTATCAAGTGAATCATCCTAATTATTTTCATGTATTTATCATATTTTTAGAACAGTGCTAAAATAATTTTTATTTTTGCTCAAAAAGTTGTTACAACTGTTTTAACAAATCGCGCTTCTACGTTTCCTAATCATGTCATGCATGCCTGAGGTAATATATATATTACATAAAAAAACATAAAATATTTGAATGAACATTTATGAATTTTAGTGACGGAGCAAGAAAATCTTAAACGCTTACGATTTGTTGCCATCAACTTGTTGACAACAATGACAACTCATTTGTGATCTATGCATATCATTGTAATCTAAAAACTAAAAAAACTTTACAAAGCAATATTCTAAACATCTGAAAATTTTAAATGTTATTGTAGGTGATATTACCAGCCAAATAAATACAAAATCAATCCCTTCCCCGAGATACAAGGCGGTACAAAAGTCTCGTACAAACTTGATATTGCCATTTCGTGAATTTACAACCTGTTTTGTTGGTTGAATTGAAATTTGATTCTTTTTGAAAATAAAATACTGAATAGAATTAAAATATGCTCATGGTTTGTGTTCTGGAAAGTTTCGTGTTATTTGATGCTAATAACAAAATTAATATAGACGGGTGATGATTGTTTTTAGGAGGTCCTTAAATTAAATATATATCTAATAGATAAGTATTTGATTGAACGCCACAATAAAAAAAAACTACTGCATGTCCATCCGGTTTGACTTTTATATTTAATACTAAATGTATGATATTTAGTCCGTTTAATAAAACGTTAATAAATGCAAAAAATGTTGTCAAGCATTGAAAAGGATCAAAATTTAACCTTTCTTTCTGCATTCAAACACGATTTCCGTCTGTACGTACATGTTTTTATGTTTTCCTATCATTTTTCTCTACATTTCCAGTTATAATTGAGGCATGCGGTTTGTTTTGGTCTAGGGACGCTCGTTTGAAGGACCTCTTTCATTTGAGCTCTTGCCCACTTAAGTAAGTAGAGTGGGGGAAAGCTATGTGTAAATACTAAACACACAACTTGGCATTCAAAGTGCGTTGCAAATTAGTAGCGTTAGTTACAAATTAATTGCCAATTCGGGCATAATTTTGTTCCCGTGTATTCTATACAGGTAAAGCTATGTTCATTACGTGAGAGCGTTCATTTTGAATAATATAAGCAACATAATGCTTTAGAGAAATACGGGGCCTTTCGTAAACAAAAGTTTATATTAAACCTATATTAAACTCTCTCGTCTATATTAATCTGGTACTACGGTCAACTTTCATTATGTAGGGCTTAATGAATTAATCCATAACCCGCCCCTGAATACTCCCACGTGGTTCGTCAAGCCCAAAAGGTCCCTGTTACTCTGACATTAATAACAATTAAATTAGCTTAGCTGTATACAAGAAAGTGAAGCTGTGCAATAGCAGTAATATACGATTACTTCAGTTATTGAATAAGACAATAACATTAGTATAAGATTTAAGATATATCTTATATCTTATACTAATAAAAAAACTACAGAGTTTGTTTGCTTCGTCCGATTTGAACATTTAAGTGTTAGATAGCCCATTTATCGAGGAAGGCTATAGGCTATATATCATCACGTTAAGACCAATAGGAGCGGAGCACCAATGAGGAATGTTTCAAAAACGGAAAATTATTACGCTACGGGGAATAGGAGACATAAACGAGGTTGCGTGGGTCATCTAGTAAAACTATAAACCTTAAAGAAATCTAAAGAAATTTTGAAGGAAAAATACATTTTTCTTAGCGAGCGGTAGATTTTTAGGGTTCCGTTCGTTCCCTTTTACTAAGACTTCGCTGTCCGTCTGTCTGTCGAACTGTGATAGTTAGTCAGTTGAGATTTTCAGATGTATTTGTGTTGCCGCTATAAGAACAAATATTAAAAAAAACATAATAAATCAAATAATGAGGGCTCCCATAAAACAAACGTGATATTTTTGCCCGTTATATATTCACTTTAAACATAAATTGAACTTAAAATTAAAAAAATAATTAATGGGACCTCCCAAACAAATAAATAAAGAAATATTTAGGACATCTGACACATAGCGCCATCTAGTCCCAAGTTGAGCATAGCTTGTGTATATATGAATACTAGACAATTGATATAAATACACAATTTTTTGCTCATTTTTGTTAGTTAGATGGTACGGAACCCTTCGTACGCGAGTCAGACTTGCATGTTTTTTTTTGTCTCATTGGAGGCTTAAGTAATCCCTCCAGAATCAGGGTGAGGAGGGGATTGGGCTCCGGTATAGATTACCGGAGTGCAAGTCCGGAGCCAAGGATACCCATCCTTTACACGGTCAAAAACAATAATAGCAACGAAAAAACATGGCATACGTTTTTTATGTGAATTATATCAGCGTTTATATCGTTCTTAAATAAACTACTACATCTTACGGGCAGTTCGACAAAGTACTTCAATTAACGAGAGCTAGAAGTGATAGCTAACTTAAATTTATCTTCAGGAAACTCATAACTTTCTCGAAAATCTTAGCTCTACAAAATCCAGGAATAGCATCGATAAAGTCACGTACAGATCAAAATTGGAGAAAGTTTTCAACGTACCGTAACGACAGTTTAACAGTGTCTATATTTGCTTGTGTTTAGGTAGTTTCTGGTCTGGTTTCATTAATCGCAGTTATGTTATGAATGTTATTAAGTATCCTTTGCCGTACTCGATCATTTCAACACGAAAAACAATATTCACTATACAGGAACCATGGATAAACGTAATTTTCCGGTAAAAATAGTATTCCGTGTCACACAATTTGAAAATATCTCGTACAGTGTGAAAACGTGACTTTTATTCCTCTTAAACACTTTAAGATAATGTCTGATCCCAAAGTGTTGCAATATTAAGACATACACATGGTCTTACAGTCTGCATTTGAACGTTTTACCTTAAATATTCAGTATAAATCCATCACTAAGGTACGCAGAAGTTCTCTTCATGAATTTTTATAAATTTTTTATCCTGGACCTAAATAGTAATAGTGGTGTAGAGCTGTATATCAATAAGTCTTGATTCGCTAACCGCAGATTCTTTGATGTCGTATTGAAAATTATGTTGGCAAGTTTCCAACTGATGATTAAAGTGGGATTTATGGTTCACACAGCACACTATATTTATTTCCTAACAAAAGAAGAAATGGCGTTAAGCCGTCGGTCCCGATTGTCATAAACATATATGGCAGTCGTTATTGGAAAGTCAGTGCCCTCAAATATATTGACATCTAGTTCAATCTGCGAATTCAGTTCGCCTTCAGGGTTGCTGAGGTTCGATGCCAGTCGCTCCGTGGAAAAACTGATATTCAGGTAAAACTGGTTGAACTAGTAGACGACTAAATAATCTTGGGAATAATAAAGTCTAGGAAGATGATGAAAAGAGGCAATTACGTGGTTTTATTTAGACTAATAGAAATAATTCCTAGATATTTAGTAAAATAGTTTTAAACTGTAACTATGTATGTTTATTTTGTAGTTAACGGGAAACAATTTCCCGTTAATTCACAATAAACCTGTGACAAGAGGTATAGACATCTATTCTGATAAAATTGATGATACTACTTTCAAAAAACGATAGCAGCTTTAGAACCAGTAAGAAACTTATACAGAAGGCTTTTCATTCATGTCTATTTATAAGATCTAGATCCTCATCATGATAGGAACCTGACCTTTACCAGAAAATAAATTAAATCTAATTGTCATAAAAAATCTGAATCACACAACGGACCATAGAAGTAAATGTTACGTCTCCAAAGATTACCAATACAACAGACATTAAAACACATGCAGATATTACCAGGAGCCCTAGAAGCTAACAAAAAATGTTATGTGATAGCAATCACAGCCATCCAAATATCGCAAGTGATACTAATTACAGTCAACACTCTACTATAATAAAAAAGACACTGATCAGGCAATCGGAGAAGAGAGGTAAACTACTAGAACTGGTCACCATTTTGCTTGCCTTGCACGAACTTAAAACATTGCCTTTTCGAAGGCTACTCAACGAATTATTGGCAGATCGTGCAGGACATACCACCCTGTCGGCGATCTATTGCCCACTTAAATATAATATCACAGACCGTATGTTTTATGATTATTTCAAAACTCTTAGGAACAAATTTGTATCCGGTGGAGACTGGAATGCCAAACACACTTTTTTGAGGTTCTAGACTGTGCGTTACAAGAGGAAGGCAGTTGAAAAATTGTATCCACAATGTTCGATATCTTCAATTATCGACCGGCAAGCCCACGTACTGGCCCAAAGACCAAAAAAAATGCCAGGTCTGTTGGATTTCTTTGTGACTAAAGGCTTTAACATTTTTTTCACTGATGTTGAGTCTAGTCTCAATGAATCATCGAACCTCTCTCCAGTAGTCCTAACCGTATCAGCAACCTGAGATGAAATTAGCAACAATCACGACATAAATCAGACAAAAGTATACTCAATAAAGCGATACAAGACTTAAAATCGGCTTTGGACGAACATAAAAATGCCAGCCTCATATAAACTATAGAATTATGCTCACCATCTGTAACTGGAGAACACTCTTTGTGGAAGGCCACTAAACATTTTACTAGAATACAGCAGATATGCCACCCTATAAAATGCCAGTCAACTTGGGTTCGCAACAACAAACTACGTACTCTGACTGGTCGGTGAGGCAATGGCCTGCTGCTTCTTAACATCTCCTATCGCTGAACACATCTGATTATAGTCTGAGGACTGATTGCAGATTAAAACGCAATTACGCGATAAATTGTTATAAACTGTATTCTTTTTTCCTTAATAATCTTCGTTAGGAAATGCAAGTTTATATATAATTATTAATTATTTGAAATTACTATGAGATGAAAAAAATACCTAATCGATATTACTTAATATGAATGAATGATGGAGTTCTGAGTCACATAAAAGGTTCAGTTTCATAGCTTTTCATTAAACCTATGAGATATACGGCTCAGTGTGTTCGAAAACACTCACTAAAACGAGATATTTTATTTAAACATTTTTCCACTTAAAGTTATTGAGTTGGAAGGCGACTGGTGTGAACATAAACTTGAATTAAAAGTTAATGCTGCCGGTCCTCTGGTCTCATGTTATGACATTATTATATAGCAATTACTCTATAACGAGAATAACAATCACACTTCGATAATGGGATCGTGTACCTATTATTAGTTTATTTCCCTCTATTGTTATATGTTCAACACATTGCCTGTTAACAATATCCGTATTGAGTTAAATAATGCAATTTCTTAATGTCTTATAAATGATAGTACACAGTTGTTCTTTCGCTTGGAAATACTGAAGTGTGTCACTTATCTTATTATATATGTTTCACAAGAAAACAAAACTAAAATTACTTCATTATGGTTTATTCAAATTTAATTTAAATTGTTTTAATATATAACGCTGTGTTTCTTTTACAGATGATAGAAGGAATTCCGGATAAAGCAGTAAACAAGGGTGTACAAAATGGCTGATAATAATAAAAAACGAGGTGGAAGCTTCCGAAAGCTATTTCCAAATCTTTTTTTCAGTCACAAATCTAAAGAAAAAAATACCAGTAAGGATTCTCAAAGGAATCTTAAAGTGTCAGAGTTTGCTACCGGTAATCAATATCAAAATCCTCGAATGATAAAGACTGATAAAAATGCTCAAGGATCAGATGACAGTGAACGAATATATGAAAATTTATCAGCACATGGTCTTCAAACTGATAACGAGACTCAAAATAACGAAATATTAAGTCAACATTCTTCCAGCAGTACGCTTGTTTCAGAAAGTGCTAGAAACAAATCAATCGAAATGAATGATTCTTCTGAAGTCAGTAGTTTGGCATTCAAAAACTATGCTGCAAGACCACAAGTACCACCAAAACCGTATGATTCTGGACATTCACCGAAATCGCAAAACCAAAATCAACCGATCAGCGATTCGACTCAGTACCCTGACGTATATTATCATTCACTAGATAAGCTGACTGATAAAATAACACCACTTGATGAAATGGAAATTTACCGAGCGTCACAGGCTCAAGCGGATCCAGCGCCTGTTGGGGCTGAAATCAAACGTGTGAGCACAAAGTTCCTGATATCACCAAAAAAGGAAGCAGAAGTTAGAACAATTCAGCCTACTAGGGCTCGTAGTTTGTCGTTTGATAATGAGCAGGACATTGTAAAACATAAAAAGCAAAATACAAGATATAGCGTGAAGGAAGAAGGTATTAAAAAGCCTTACAATTATTCGGCTCCAACATCACCGATGCCATTAAGTCACAAAATACCCAATATGCCCAAAACCGTTTCTCCGTATCAGCACGTAAGAAAAATTATGATTGAAAATGAAGAGAAAAGAAACTCTTTAAGTAGAGCAAGCATACGTAGTACATTAACACCTTCACCAAGGCCGGAATATGGTCAAAGATTTCATACCGCCCCCAAGTTGCAAGAAAGTACGAAACTAGACGTCAATAATCGAGAAAAAACAAGGCAATCTGTAGAAGCCTTTTATTGGCAGAAGTTAAAAGAATTGAAACAGAAAGAAGATGAATATTTCCTGCGACAATCTTTCAACATTTCTCGAAATTCTGCAAACCATCATACAAATTCTAACTGTAGTACACCCAATTCATTCTCGTTTGTTATGGAGCCAAGAAGTAGCAGCCTACCGCGTGGAAAAGATTTGAAAAATTACAACATGAATCAACCAATTTACACTTCATCATTGTTTACGAGAGGTGCGCCTGAGAGGCGTACAGATACATTCATTAAAAGTCGCACCTCGTATGAAGACCCAGATATCATTTACCGCCACCCAGAAAAGCTACGATATAAAATGCCTCTCCATAACTTTGAATCGACCAATTTGGAAAACCGAAGCATAAAACGTGTCAGCTTTGAGGAACAAGGTGTAAAAATTGATGTTAGTGATAAAATTAATAGTGATTTAAAAGTGAACGATTCAAAAATGCGAAATAAAATACAAAATGTGGTAAAAGTCAGTGAAAATATAACGCGTGTGCCTCCACGTCCACCTGTCCGAACAACTAGCGTTGGTGGCGCGGGAAAAAGTCTGAAACTCAGTAATAATAAGAAAATGACTCATTTAGTCGTCCCTGGACATTCACTATGTTCCGAGTCGGAAAGTGGATCGGAAACTGGCGAAATACAGAGGATATTGCATAGCAACGCTCGGAAAGGTAAGAAAATTTTAGTTCCATTTATGAAAGACTCAATTAATTAACTGTTATTGCTACTGCTATTGCATTAGTTGGTGTTTAGACGTAACATGTTAATCCTGTTGCATCTTAAAAATACTTTTTTTTTCAAGAAATAAGTGATTTAATAATTTTTTTCTGGCATGAATTACCTTTTCCCTTCGATATATTATTTTCTTTGCCGTTTAGTAATTCCATACAAAGCAAAATTTCATAAACACAAATTGTGATTTTTAATTGTAATGTATGCGTCCTATTTATATTACTTACATTACGTTCATAATAGTAAGTAGACTTTTAAGCATTCGACAGTTCTTTTTTAATTGATATTATCTTACGCAAACATGATATCTTATAACTAATGTTATATAAATGAACTTGGACCCGAAGACCAATGATGTGGGTCACCAAACTCACTATGCTGCATTGTTGCATCGTCTGCATTCAAAATGAATATGGTGACCAATACTCTTGGATTCTGCTCATGTTTTTCAACCAGGCAGTATAGTGTCACTTTGGTAGACTTTAATATAAAAAAATAAACATTAAATATTTTTTATTTAGTTTTGTATAGTAGCATTTTCTCTTTATTATTGTTTTTTGGGAGGAATTAGGGAGACCGTTTAATTTGATGTCGATGAAGTGTATCAATTAATTTAATTGATCTATAATATTTCGCTATACATAGGAATTGTGTGTATATATTTCACAATTTATACTTTTTAAGGTATTATTGAAATACAGAAATATGAATTAAAATAATTCTTAACAGTATAGTTGGCTGTCAGGTTGCAACATTACTTATTTGTTTTTTTTTAATATTGACCTTAGAAAAAGAGTTGCCCAATTTACAGAGAAAGACCCAAATATATGTTAGGCGATTTAGGACGCCTGGAAATAAACGAATTATAAATCTTTATCCATATAAATTGACCTGTTATTCGCTTTCTTTTGGAACACAAATAATACCTGTCAACTCACTACATTAAAGCCAGCCAGTCCTTCTGCGATGCTCGACGTCTGCGTCAATAGTGCCATTATTTGTCTGTACAATGCCAAGGTACTTGAAGCACTAGACAATTTCAAGAGCCGCTTTTCACAGGTTTACCATTTATGTGTGTGTATTCTTGTTTTTACACCAATTTGTATCTACTGTAGTTATCTGTCTCTTACAGACAGACAGATCTAAGTGTTGATTTACATTTTGTTGTGTTATTGAGAATAATGGTGCTGATACTTTGAACATGTCTAGACTCATTAGGTATTCAAGGTAGTTTAATATTCATTTCACTTATTCTTAATTCATAGGTTATAAAAATGATAATTAGATAGTAATTACCAACTATTTAGTCATAAGTATTTATAAGGTAATCCCAAGAGCCAAAAATGCTTATTCAGCGAGATATAACCTAACTGCTGACAACGCGTTGTGTGCGAAATGCCAGTCTTGGCTGTCATGTTACACAACCACAACGTATTGTGACAATGAAGTCATGGAATTATATACGATTACGAAACGCAATGCTTTATGATTTTACCTTTCGATGTAAAACATGCTTTTAATCGACAAAATAGAGAATCTTTTTTTAACGTACCTGCTTAAGTACTAATTAACGAGTCACGAGTTATGGTTAATAACTAATCATAGTTCATATTTTAAGCCTTTAATTAAAAAAACATAGACTTATATGTGGCCAAGTAGTTTATTTCTCTTTGCAAAAGGTCTCAGATTGGGGTAGAGGTAATTTTGTCCAATTCAACCCCACAAAGACACAAATTTGCGCGTTCACCACTAAAAAACAGCCGTGGGTCATATGTCCTCGTTTTGTGGACACTCCCCTATCGGCCTCAGCCAATATTGAAATACTTGGTGTCGACGTATCGAGCGAAGTCCAATTTCGTGGCAATTTGGAGGGTAAGGCTAAAGGGGTTTGGTGTGCTCAACAGATCGAGGCGGTATTTCACTCCGGCCCACCGCCTTTAGCTTTATAAAGCACAGGTTCGGCCTCACATGGAATACTGTCCTCATCTTTAGGCAGGGGCACCCCAATACCAGCTCCTCCCTCTGGACCGCATTCAGCGGAGGGCGACTCGTATCGTCGATGGCCAAGACTTTTCAATTCGGCTAGACTCTCTGGCACTGCGTAGAGATGTGGCTTCGCTGTGCACCTTCTACCGCATTTACTATGGGGAGTGCTCCGAGGAATAGTTCGGACTAATCCCTGCCGCCTCTTTCGACCATCGTTCTACGCGACAGAAATTTCATCCCCATCTTCTAGATGGTTGGCAGTCCACAGCTGTGCGCTTTTCCCGAAACTTTCTGCCGCGCACAGCAAAACTGTGGAATGAGCTGTCGCCTGCGGTGATCCCGAACCAATACGACCTTCAAACCTTCAAGAAAAGAGCGTACTCATTCCTAAAAGGCCGGCAACGCACTTGTAACGCCTCTGGTGTTGCGGATGTCCATGGGCGGCGGGCGTTAATCGGTTACCATCAGGCGATACGTATGCTCGTTTGCCCCTTATACAATAAAAAAAAAAACAAAATAAAACATTTCTTTCAAACCCACCATTTTCCCTATGTTTTTAAATTATGTCTGCCTTCGGGTCTTTCTAATGACACCGTACGCAAGGACTATAATCAAGTGAGGTCGTCGAGTATCTTGTCGAGTGAGTCGTTGAGTATTTTCTGGTTTTCAGCAATTTGTTGTTCAAAAAATTCTTTTTTACTCCACTATTTTTGAAGTGAAAACTTCTTTAGCGGCGCTGTGTACTTTTTTGGAATGGGTAAAAATGTATAAACTCGCGTCAGGGCGTCAGGTCACGTGACCATAAACTCGCGTCAGGTCACGTGTCCTGATCGAAAAAATTCGTAAGACGGATGTTTATTGTTAACAGTGCCATCTACCGATATACTTTGGTAGCATTCGTTTTTCTAGATAGTGGTCCTTCCTCAATATGATTTTATATACTTAAAGTTAATATTTCAGTATCTTAAAGTGATTTACAATAAATTAAAATAACGA
Source organism: Spilarctia lutea (assembly GCA_916048165.1). Classification (NCBI taxonomy): domain Eukaryota; kingdom Metazoa; phylum Arthropoda; class Insecta; order Lepidoptera; family Erebidae; genus Spilarctia; species Spilarctia lutea. Next base: position 23,363,964 of record OU696470.1, on the reverse strand, counting down.
TTTTCTACTTACACAAAACCTTTTGTAAATCAAAAAGATTGTTTACAATTTTTTTGAAAACAGCGACATCTATTGGAGTATCAAAGCTTTACTTCCATTTACTACTTACAATCATAATAATTTTTAGTTCTTTTTATTGCACACTATTAAAAAAAGCATAGGTGTTCATTTCAGGTAAGTTAAAACAACCGTTTGTTTATAGTTATGAGTTTTCACTTCTGTCGGCAGTGCTTATGACTGCTTTGTGTTTTTCTACATGTCGCATTGACACAAACAGTCTGTTTCAGAAGAAACAACTCAAGAAACTCAACATTTGATATTTTTTCAAATAAATCAGAAATGCCAAAAGGCATTATTGTTATACTTTCAAACTTATATAAAGTTAGCCAAGTACGGAATCGTAGCCATATTTATTTAATATGCCTAAAAAATTATTTTAAGTCAATAGTCTTCTATTATGCGTTACATTTCGTGCATTGTGTTATATTTTATTAGTCATTAAATTTGTCCACTAAAGATTTTTATATCTAATTTAAATTTTTGCACAGGTAAATCAAAAATATGATATAACATCATTATCTTTATCATTGGCCTATTGCAGTCCACTGTTGGACATCTCTCCCATTGCATGTCATTCTGATGGATTTTGGGCTTCTCGCATCTAGCTCCTGCCGATAATCAGGAGCAAATCGTTACTCCACCTGTCTTGTGGGCGTACAGGCGTCCTACGATACCTTTGATCATATTTTGTAACAATTTATTAAAATTATAGGTATACAGACAGACTAAAGTCATTTAGACTCACTTCATACCAATTATTTTCATAGTAAAATGTTTATGTAGTATGAAATGTTCTTTCAATTTAACACTAATGTATAACTTTATTTGAACCGTGCTACTTCGATGCATGACTTTTTATCTAATAATGATAACCTTGCATATCTCTCTTACACGGTCGTCTGATTTTAAACAAGGCGGACCCTGAATGCTAGGTAACCTTCTTTTGACATGCATACTTGTACATTTTTTCTAAGTACATTCACATTATTCATTGATTGTCTCATTGGTCTAGTGGTTAGCGTAAGCGACGACGGTTTCGATTAATCCGTCTGGTTCCAAATCTGAATCCGAATTTGGTTTTAGCTGAAAAATAGTACATCAGCGCCATCTAGCCCCAACCTAAGCAGAGCTTGTGTTATGGGTACTAGACTACTGATACAAATACATACATAAATACCTACATTTATTATACATAGAAAACACCCAAACTCCGAAATACATTTTTGCATATCATACAAAACATTTGGTAGAATCCGGGAATCGAACCCGAGACCTCGAAATATTTATTTATGTATTTAGTAATTTTATTATTCTACGTTAAAATTGTTAGGAATAAGAAGTTCTATAAATATAATGGAAACAACAAGGAAAATAAATTTTAATCGATCCGTGTCACGAGAGTAAAATGGGGTGAACTTTTAGGAGTGGAAAATGCTTTTATTTAATCACTAGCGACCCCATTCGCACGGGTGGATTTCAGATGCACCCAGGCATGCAGACACGATTCGTGCATTTTAAATCTGTCTATATGGTCTATATTAAATGCACAATGTATTTAAGGTACTAAATTGGATAATAATTAATGCTGTATTCCTTGAAATCACTTCATAAAAGCCATTATTTCTCATAAAAGAAAGGAATATCAAATGGTTATTGTGGGTTATCCCTAAGAGATAGACATATACCATTGTGAACTTTTTTGTAGACCTTTCTAAGGTGTACAATACTGTTGTACATTATTTAGATCTAACTCGTAGGGTGCAGCCAGTGTTTACAATGTAAGCACGAAAAAAAGCGTTTATTTACAACATCACATTAGAAACCTCTAACATTATCAGTGAATTATCAGTGTTTCTCTATTATACTATGCATGTATTACACATATAAACCTTCCTCTTGAATCACTCTATCTATTAAAGAAACTCGCATCTAAATCCATAGTATAGTTTTAAAGATCTAAGCATTTATAGGGACAGACAGACAGTGGAAGCGACTTTGTTTTATATGTAGTGATGATGATAAATAATGTATGTAGTCTCTATTGAATACTTATATAAAAAGCTAAAAATACTTAATTAATTTCATCCCCATCATCTAGATGTTTGGCAGTCCACAACTGTGCGATTTTCCCGAACCGCGCACAACAAAACTGTGGAATGAGCTGTCGCCTGCAGTGTTCCCGGATCAATAAGACCTTCAAACATTCAAGAAAAGAGCGCACTCCTTCCTAAAAGGCCGGCAACGCACTTGTACTTGTATGCAATCGCTAATCAGGCGATACGTCTGCTCGTTTGCCCCTATACAATAAAAAAAAAACTTTTACCTGACAAAAACCAAGCCAATTAATGAAATGATAGAAACATACAGGAAAATTTCAAGCGTGTGTAACGACCAATGTTAATTATATTCACCGCCAACGATCGATCGAAACCACATGTGTTAATGTATTACCGGCTACTACCACTGACGACACCATTATAATTCAAAATTTAAATCTCATTACGAAGCTTTCATTAAAATTTGATATGAAATTTTGATGTGAACTTTAATTATGAACTTGGATATGGGGCTTTATGGAATGTTTCTATGCTCTAAATATGAACCATAAAATCATTTTCTTTTTTATATGGGACTAGAAAACGTCGCGGCTCCGCCCACGTGTATATCGGTTATCGTGGTAATTCTATTGTACATTCATCTTAGAGTTTGACGTTTCATACTTTTTTTTTTTTTTCTTTATTGAATAGTGGGCAAACGAGCAGACGTATCACCTGATGGTAAGCGATTACCGCCGCCCATGGACACCCGTAATACCAAAGGCGTCACAAGTGCGTTGCCGACCTTTGGGGGATGGGAAAGGGGATAGAGGGAGGGGTTGGGTATGGGCCTCCGGTATCCTCACTCACTCGGTGAAACACAGCGCAAACGCTATTTCACACCGGTTTTCTGTGAGGCCGTGGTATCACTCCGGTCGAGCCGACCCATTCATGCCGAAGCATAGCTCTCCCACGGTAAGCATAGCTCTCCTACGACGCATACTTTTACACGACACAACTTTCTAAAGACGTAACACATATAATCTCAATCACTTTTCTGTAGAAACATGTAATTATGAGGTTATTTTTATTTTATCACAAAATGTACAATTCTTTATATCTAAATTTTTTATATATTTAAATGCAGAAACCAAAAACATATACAACAGATATATTATTTTTAGGTGTGTGTTATTCAACCTCTTCAACTAGATGAACTATAATGTCGGACGGCCCTAACATGTTAATCTTCAAAATATATTTCTTAAGTTTTTCAAAGAAATATTTTTATTATTCCCATTCCATCTCATTAAATTTTTTTCCAAAAAAAGTTTAACCTAGTAATTATTTTGTAGTCAATCAACATCATAATATAAAACAAATCAACTATTTCTACTTAAAAAAAAACGTAAACCAATATCATCGACATCTACAATTTTGCGATATCGTATGCGTTATAATTTGGGTACAGCACTATGCCTTACACTTAACCTGTTCGACATAGATGATAGACTGTAAAGAACACGACAATGAATCTGACGAAGTAAATATGAATTAGAAAGAAAATACAATCCAGCGGCAGTGTTTGTCAAAACGCCATATTGTGTTCAAGTCGCGAGTAATTTTTAATTTTATGTTCAAAATGCCGTCTTGCGTCATTAAAAATTGAAAGAGTAGTTCCCAAAAAGAAAAAAGAAGATGGAATATCTTATCACAAGTAAATATTTAGTTGCTATAATTATTTATTTACCCTATAATAATACTGTTGTGTCAACAAAAATATTAATGTTAAAATACCCGTTTTTTTTAATCTTAATATTTTTCATAAAAATAGTGACTTTTTAATGATTACGGCATCATTACGCAATAAATTATACAGATGTACAACGTGTTCCTAAAGTGTCGTTGCCACACTTAAATCATAAACGGCATCATGTTATTTAACAAGTACTCTCCATCTGGCTTTCTTTTGTAATCTGAGCTTATCGTGATAACTTTTAAACTATTCATCCAAATTACTTAGTGTAAAAGTAAAAGTGTATTTCATTCATTTCATTCAATACTTAAAGTGACAAATGTATCAATATTGATGAGAGCTTGATTAATGTTCCAAAATGTGTATTGTTACAAAATATCCTATTTAATTGTATTAATGCTTCACTATTTTGATGATACATAGTGAGTTCCATATAAAAAAGGTAGATATATGATGAGACAAATAATCCCACGCAGGCGCAGCACACGCCAAGATAGCTCTCAAAGAGCTGTTTTTTTTCAGACTTACTTGACAGCTATCGTTATCATTGTGACCAACTTATAAAAAAATCTGTATTAATTTTAACTTATTATGTTATTCCGATGTCTAAGCTATATCACTGCATAGTGTCATGAAAATCCGTTGTGTAGCTTTTAGCGTGAAAGAGTCACAAACACACACATCCTAACAAATTTTCGCATTTATAATATTATAGTAGGATTTAAAGCAGAAATGATATCGTGAGTTCGACCGTGTAGGTGGTTAACGTGGGAAAATCAATTCGAATAATTGGACCCGACGGAGTTTCTCGTAGGTGAATGTGGATTTGAAATAACAAGGGAAAATATTGCAGTATCGAATATTGTCACTTCTTTATTGTCGTATTTTGCATTTTCTGTTGTTGTCTGACTAATGTTGTATATTATAACCAGTAGCGTAACCCAACTACACCCAACTACACCTTGAAAAAGCTTTTTGGTACTTCAGCACGTTTCAGAAAACAACAGTAGGTCGTTTCTTTTTAGAACATAGAGCTGGAATACCTCTCTATTTTAACATGTTTCTGCGCTGAATGTTACGCATTTAGGCCTTGACGTTATTTATGTACCTCGGGTCAGTCTACCTGCTACTAATTTATTTCAAAGCAAAGTTTTCACCGTGTTCCAAAACAGTTTTGGAGAGTTCTATCGGAAATTACCTGTCTGTATTCTGCCGTAGTTTATGTGACTAGCTTAACATACCTATACGTGTTAGCACTCAAATTAATTACGTACCATTTATTACGTTTTTCGTGCTAAATATTGACGCCTTTAATTTTAATTAGGTTGGTGTCGACTGGGCCCTGACGTGACGTTCTAGATTGAAGTTTTTCGTATGACTATACGACGAAAATTCGATTATATACTGTTATACTATATGTTCTAAAGTTTAATTAACAGTTATATGATTCCGTTTAGTTACCAAAAACAAAGACGAAACCTGATTTTAGGTTTGGTTTTTGTTTTCTTGATTATCTCAAAGCCAAGTTTAATTTATCTTCATGCATCAGGCCCTATTCGGTCACTTGGTGAATCTGCCTCGGGTCTTGTTACACCCATAATAATAGACTTGTTATTGTACGACAAGAAACAATGTAAAGGGTTAATTAAAGTGATGATGGCCGACGGATTACACGAGGCAAGGTAACGTGGGACGACAGTTATGAACACTGCCGTGTGTTTAATTAAAAGAGTTATAAGTAGAGGAACATGAAATATTCATTTAGAAAGTTTCAGACTTTGACAGAAATTATATTAAAGATTAATAAAATTTATTTTTATATTTAAGGTCGTGTTTAATTAAAGATTTATTTTTTTAGAAGAGTGACCTCTGCCTTTATATGTTAGTCTGTTATTTATTTATTTCCTGTAGATGGCGTTGCAATTAGACTAATTGTGTCAGCCCGCACTCACATGTATATAATATATAGAATACGAGCTTTAGCGCTAGGCTCCGCCCGCGTGTTTGTCGATTATCACAGCAAAAAAAAGACTGTATGTATGTGTTTCCTCAACAAACGGAGTCTATCTCTATACCACATTTCACTGAAATCAAACGATACGATTACGATGGCGGAGTAGTGTTGACTACCGTCTTACCAATCAAACCTGAGAAACAAGACCATAAATTCTGTAATTCCTTTATCATATACTAGCTGCCCCTCGCAACCTCGTATGCGTCTTCTATTGCCCGTAGCGTGAAATTTTCCCCCCGTTTTTGAAACATTCTTCATTGGTGCTCCTATTAGTATAAGCGTGTTTATATTTAGCCTTTAGCCTTCCTCGATAAATGGATTATCCAACACTGGAATAAATTTTCAAATCGGACCAGCGGCTCCTTAGATTAGCGCGTTCAAACAAACAAACAAACAAACATACAATCAAACCCTTCAGCTTTATTTATTAGTATAGATTTAAAAATAGTGTAATTATGATTTAATTAATGCATGACTATTAAAATACAAGATCAATTCTTGTTTAAAAAAAATTAAAAACAAAACAAACGCCGCTGTAAAGCATCAGATTCGTAAATAATTTTCTCTGTAGTAGATGTAAAAAGTATTTCTGCTCGATTTGTTACAGTTTTTGACTTTATTGCATTCATTAACTACGTATTTATCCATTTTATTGATTGTTCGTTCGACGTTAATTTCGGTTGGCGCGACATTGAACACTAAACTGAAAGTACTCATTGTTATATTCTTAAAACCAACATTTACCAGCCGTCACCGGTAAAACCAACATTTACCAGCCGTCACTGGTAAAACTATGTACCAAAATTCTAAAGGTAAAAGCCCGAAAATATCGTTCCCTTTTTAGAAATCCTTATATTTACCAACTCATGTCGGTAAATTCTAAGATTTACTGGTAAAACGGTATTTACGTCTACATAATTGTCATCTATTATTCCTAGTAGGTACACCTATCTGTGTATGTATGTATGTACTCGTATCTATGTTAGCTGATATGTATTTAGTTATATGTATAGTATGTATTAGTTCTTGTATGTATGATTAGCTTTTATATATTATTTGTATTTGTTATGTTGCCAGATATGTTTATTTTAATACATTCTTATTTACAAATGCACCCACTTCTTGTCTTCTCTGCATCACCCGATGGTTGACTGGTAGAGAATGCCTTAGGCATTAAGTCCGCCAATGCACCTAAAGTGCATGATGTATTAAATAAATAAATAAATAAATAAATAATAAAACCTAAAATTAACCAATAAACGGGTTTGACAGTAACTTAAATAATAATATCCATTAAGTATTAATACCTATTCAATTATATGTTATTATTTTATATGAAATGTTATTGTAAAGTAATTTTTCAGGAAATATATGAAAAAAAACCTTTCCATCGAATTCGCGTAAGGTAGAAAAACGTTATCGGATTTTTTTTTATCTCCATTTTTAGTATTTTTATTGAGTTTATAATTAATTTACTTAATTGCGTATTTCTTTATATAATTAACTCAATTGTTAAATAATTCTGCCATCATAATAATTATAAAACATGAGATTATATAAATAATAATAATAATACGAGCGATTCTCACACGTGTACATAAATTGGGACAAAATAAATAGTCGGAAAAAAAATATGAGGGCGGATTATCGAAATCGGGACTGTCCCGGCAGATCGGGACGGGTGGTAACTCTGGTCACAAGTGAGTATACACTGGTCTGGTCATAAGTGTGTGTGTGTACCTCATTTGATACTGTTACACAACTGTAGAATAAACTGTTGTCAGTGCAGTATTCTCGGAGCAATACGACCTTCAAGAAAAGAGCGTGCTCCTACTTAAAAAACGCCGGCAACGCACTTGTTACGTCTCTGGTGTTACGGGTGTCCGTGGGCGGCGGTAATCGCTTCCCATCAGGTGATACTACGAGGCGAACGTCTACTCGTTTGCCCGCTATTCCATAAAAAACATCACTACATAGTATAAAACAAAGTCGCCTTTTCTGTCCCTATATCCCTATGTGCGCTTAAATCTTTAAAACTACGCAACGGATTTTGATGCGGTTTTTTCCAATAGATAGAGTGATTCAAGAGGAAGGTTTATATGTATAATACATGCATCATATACTAAGGCAACATTGCTAATTTTAGAGGTTTCTATTTTATGCCCGTGCAAAGTCGGAGCGGGCCGCTATGTTTTTATATACAACCTTCATAGTTTTTCTGTAGTGTATTTAATTTAGTATCAGCATTGCACCCGTGCGAAGCCGGGGCGGGTCGCTAGTATATTATAAAACGATTACAAGTTAATACTTACTTAACAATAATTATCTAACTGTTTATTATAATAATTACCATGTTTACTATTTAATATTTATTTATAGACCAGAAAAATATTACCGACACGAGATTTAAACATGGCCGTTATTATAGGTATAATATTATGTTCTTACTATACTTTAGCACGCGTTATGGATAACATAAGATTTTATCGACTGCCTCGGTGGCGTAGTGGTAGCGTATGCGACTGCTAAGCTTGAGGTCTCGGGTTCGATTCCCGGGTCAGACCAAATGTTTGTATGATCTGCAAATATTTGTTTTAGAGTTTGGGTGTTTTCTATGTATAATATGTATCTATTTACAAAAAAAAACCTATATAAGTATTTATATCAGTTGTCTAGTACCCATAACACAAGCTCTGCTTAGCTTGGGACTGGATGGCATTGTGTGTCAGATGTCCGGAACATTTATTTATTATTATTTATTCATTTATTTATTTATATAAAACTAAAAACTAGTACCTATGCATAGAGTCAGTGTAGAACAATATTACATATAAATAAAACAAAATACTTAGGATTAGTAATTAAAAATAGTATTTATGTGGTAAAACTTTATTTACAAGAATTAAATAATCTGTTAGTTGAAAGCTACCTTCGGATTCGTTTATGACTATTATTCATAAAATAATTAACGAATCATACATTTACCGCCTTAGGCTTTTAAATTCCACCGTGACTTTCCTCAACCCACTGTAAGGAGGCAGGCAATTTACAGCGTTCCATATTTTCGTCTCATTTTAGGGGGAAGTAAAACTCAAAGAGTTTGGTAAACTTAAGCTTAAACAAACTACTTTATAGCACAATTGTTTTAACCTCACTGCTCTCGGCACGACAGTCTAATGAAAATATTTACCAAACTTTGATCCTTGTTCAATTATTTAGCGAAACTACGTGGGACGTTTAATTTTCATCGTTCGATTGACACCGAGAATTTGGAAAGTTGATGTTCGAAGGACGAACAACTTTGCTATAGTGTTAGAAAATATTTGATTAATATTATACAAAGTTGAATAGAGTAGTCGACCTAAATGAAAAGTAGTGACTTTGCAATTTGATTGATTGTCGAATTTAGATATATATTTCCATTATTTTACGAGTAAATCATAAGCTGGACTAGTACCTATATATAATAATAGTGTAAATATGTGGCAATTTCCTTTTAATTGTTTAATCCCCTACAAGATAGGTCCAGTCTCTGGTCCAGTTTTCAAGTAGATTTATTTAATTAATGGATATATATTCTTTATAACTCATGATATTAATTGATAAACCATCTATTAAAATTTATATTTAAGTTCGTTTTGTGACAGATATTGTAATACATAATACAACTGTTTCATATTGTTATTCTTATCTATTATTATTTATGATAAAAAATATATCTATACTAATATCATAAAAGTTTGTTTGTTTGTTTGAACGCGCTAATCTCAGGAATCACTGGTCCGATTTAAAAAAATCTTTCAGTGTCGGATAGTCCATTTATCGAGGAAGGCTATAGGCTATATATCATCACGCTACTACAAATAGGAGCGGCGCACCAATGAAGAATATTTCAAAAACGGGGGAAATTTTTCACGCCACGGGTAATAGAAGACGGATACGAGGTTGCGGGGGTCAGCTAGTATATATATAAACAGGGAATAGTGGCTTGTTGCAGGGGAGGCCTTTGCCCAGCAGTGGGACACAACGGGCTCATAAAATAATAATAATAATAATGTTACTAAGGATTAATCCAGCCTTTGTAATAGTTGACCTGCAAAATCGATGGTCACAGGCTCGAGTGGCACGCTTTTTGTGCTGGAATCCATCAGATGGAAAGTTTTGCATATTTTAACAGTCTTCGTTTTGATTACGTACACTGCTGTGGAATATCACTATCAGTTTTAAACACTCACATTTGGTCAAACGTGATTAAGCCTAATTATGTGAAGGGCATTGAAGCTTATTTCGTCAAGCAGACCTTTTGAGTATTAAAAATATCCAACTCGAGGGGATATGCTAAAGTTTGCTAAATAAGTACAATAGAGATGTGATGAATGCTTATTGTACATATTTATAGTTACCTACTTATACGAAGATGTATGTATGTACTCGTAAACTAGCGAGCGAAGCAAACGTTGTTTTAGTTAATAACCGCCTACTAACATAGACATATCGTAATTCATTATAACACTTTCAAAAGGTCAGGTTTGTGTCATAAAATAAGGAAGTTAGTGTTTTACATCATCAATTAGTTATGTCAATATGGAGAGCTGAGCCTTTTTTTTAGACCCTAAATCTAAGTATTTTTTTTAAAAGACATTTTCTGCAAGGCTATGTTCTGCGTCGAGGGGCACTTTACAAAGATACATGATACGGACACAAAGAACACTCAGACTCAGAAGTATGTGTTTACCCTAATGGATTTGAACACACAAGACTTCAGTTATATAAAGCTGCGTTTAGGCCACTTAAAATTTAAGCTTTAAACCATTAAGCCGCTCTTACAGTCGATTGACTGATTTTGACTGTCTCGATGAACTGGTACATGCGACTGCTGTGCTGAGACTGTCTATCATTGAAATTGGATCGCAGGGGGAGGGGGAGGAACTTGTTACGGTCAATCAATTCAACAACGTTACAAGCAATTTATATATTCAACTTGTCAATAATTGTATTCAATGATGAATACAATTATTGACAAGACCATGAATGCTTTAAAGAGAAAACAATATCTTGGTGCGACAGGGAGGGGTGAGACGTAACTGATTACTTATCAATACTGATGTTATAAAAATTTAAAGTTTGTGAGGTTTTAAGGGGATAATCTCTGGATCTACTGTCGATTTTAAAATTTATTTTACCAATAAAAAACCACATACTTTGTGAGTATCTAGACTACATATCAACCCGAGATATGATTACTGCGAAATAAATAGCGCAATACAAGCAAAAGGTATTGATGTAAATCCAAAGTATAACTAACTATCATTTAATGTTGCTCAATCACTGTATGCAGCAGAAAGAGCTGCCTAATTGTTAGGGCATCATTTTGTAGACGGAGTAGACGTCAGTGGTAGGATGGAAGAATGGTAAAATGGAGCTTCCTTCAAGTATGGCCCTATGTGATCTTTCAATCAGAAAAATATATTTTTAGCCACTCCACCCCATGAAGTTATGCAGTACGTTACAGGTGACTGGCAAAGTGATAGGTAGGCGGTTCTGATCACTTCCCTATCAGCCATATGTCTTAGGTTTTTAAAAATAAATATAAAATTACTTATCTAGTCTTTTTTATTTTATTATCAAACCTAGATATTTAACATTATCCGCAGCCTACATACTGGGATAGAAAATATCCAACACATTGTTATTTGGACACGTATAACATAGAATACTACAGGACCTCTCATAGAGAATATCATATATCTACTTTTGTCCACATTAAGGGATAAAACGTTATCTTGCAACCATCTATTGACTAAGTTAAAACCCTTTTGAGCGAAAGAGAAAGCTTTAGCCCAAGTATCACTCCAGAACAGTAGAGCCGTGTCATCCGCGTAGATTTTATTATAAATAAAGATATACCTAAAACAGCTCGTTTCCGTCTAGTTCTAGTCTATATCTAGGGAAAGAATATGCCTGGGGCACTCTCTCTTTTTAGTTTCACATTAAAGGTCAATTGTTCTAATATAATATCGATGGAACATGATACTGTTATACCTTGAGGCAAAATAACAAAAATTAGATCAAAGCAGAAGCAACATAATAATAGTAAGTAATAAGTTTATTTATTCATTCTTTCTTATATCTATTACAGTAAATACTAGCGATTGGCATAAAACACAGTTTACAAGACGTACGAGCTCGAATCTAGACATAAATAGTTAATTGATTTTGTGTGTATTTTCTTAGCTAGTGTGTCTTGAATAACTTCACTTATTAAAGTGTATGTCATCATTTCATTGACAAGTTAATTTAAGAAGGATTATATTTGACTGCCTTTGTGGCGCAGTGGTAGCGTATGCGATTGCTGTTCTTGAGGTCTCGGGTTCGATTCCCGGGTCGGACCAAATGTTTGTATAATCTACAAATATTTGTTTAGGAGTTTGAGTGTTTTCTATGTATAATATGTATGTATTTACAAATAAAAAGTATATAAGTATTTATATCAGTTGTCTTGTACCCATAACACAAGCTCTGCTTAGCTTGGGACTAGATGGCGTTGTGTGTTGGTTGTCCGAAATATTTATAAATATTTATTAGACCGAGAAGATCAAATCTAGGTCACTTGTGTAACTCGCGCATGTTAACAACTAACTATAACATGATGTATTCCAATAACCAGTAAACCATTTAATTTTGATGCCACGAATATTCGGTAACTATTTGATATTTCGGCCGAATAGCTCACGATATTCGGCCGAATACCAAATAGTGAGGTAAAACATGAATGTACACCTTTTTACGAAAATTGTACGGATGGAGGAGAATTAAATTTGACACACTTATAGTTGATATAGAGGAGTGCAGAATGCTAATTTTGGATTAAAATAATAAAAACAAGTGACTAATATAAAAACAAGCTTTTATTAATTGTTAATAAAAATAACTTTAAGCATTTTAATTTAATACAAGTAATAAAAGTTAATCATAGTGTTGAGTAGAATCTGGATTCAACAATTTAATGAAAAACGTTGTCAAGATACAGCTTTGTATTATATGCTTTAACACTCCTTTTCAATACAATTAGCATTTACAATCTTTACATAATTATTGCACTTGTTGTTTTGTTGAAAATTAAGAAGCGATTGTCCCGTCCTCCGGCCCGGCTCTTTCTAAAAACAATCCTAGCTTCGCCCGCTTAAATGTCAAGTCAACTACTTGACATTTTATGAGCATTATTCTAATAGATCATTTACGTAATACTAACTTATAGAACTTGACATTTTATGAGGAATATTCTGATGAATCATTTACACAATATTAGCTTAGCTAACTAATAAGCTAACAATAGCAAGAATTTAAATTTGTAAAATATATTTCTTAGAATAGTACAGGCAGGTTTGCATAAAATAAAATTAAAAGATAACCGGAAAAGTTTATATTTTTTAGCCTATCTATCTATAATAGTGTTGCGCCATAACCAGATGAATCTAGTGTCCACTAGAAGAATCGAGAACTGTCGAGGACAACGCCATCTAGTGTCGGAAAGCGCGCAACTGTGTGCATTATGACGATTACTCGACGCTAGATGGCGCTACAAGCAGCTCTAGAGTAATCTATTTAGCCTAGAGACATCGATCGAATATTTTCGTAGTTTCGAGTAATTTCCACGGCCATATAAAAGCGGAACGTGTTGGCCGTAGGGACAGTATTGTTTCACGATACAGCGGATAAACATCGAAGAGATCTTCTAGTGCGACTAACAAGTGATTTAGTGATTTCTTATTGTATAAAGTGTTGTTAATAAATATTGTGTTATTTTTGGTAATTAATCGACTACTTTAATTTGGTCAATACCCAGCTCGTAACAATAGGTATGTATTTACAAAAAAAATAAAATAAATATGTATTTATATCAGTTGTCTAGTACTCATAACACAAGCTCTGCTTAGCTTGGGACTAGATGGCGTTGTCTGTTAGATGTCCGGAATATTTAATTATTAAATTTATTTATTTATTTATTTTATACTAATAATAAAGCTGAAGAGTTAGTTTGTTTGTCTGAACGCGCTAATCTCAGCAACCGCTGGTCCGATTTGAAAAATTCTTTCAGTGTTGCATAGTCCATTTATCGAGGAAGGCTATAGGCTATATATCATTACGCTAATACCAATAGGAGCGGAGCACCAATGAATAATATTTCAAAAACGGGGGAAAAATTGGACTTATTAGCTATTATATATATATATATATATGTATATATATAAATATATAATAATTCAAAAAAATGGTTATTACAATGGGATTTGAGTTCAATACAATTAACTTCAACCATGTTTTGCGAGAGACTGGTGCCTGTGCTAGGTATAAGATACCTGTGTTACAGGTCACCAGGTCCTGTCCAATATATATATTACATTTTATATAATTGAATATTAGAATCAACCAAACAAATAAAAGCCCAGCTAAATTCGTATTGGTATAGAATACTGACTCCATACGATACATGGCATTGTTAGTGATTTGGTAACTTTAGATTTGTAAATAGAAATTATGCCAATTACCGTCCTACAATCTAATGAAATAATTCCATTTCGCCAATATAATGTGAGCAGATTGAATAACGATTGTGTGTTTAGGCATTAATTGAATTAAATAAATATTAGAGCGCGTAAACTAATCATATTCAGGTTTACAAAAGCTTATGTACATAGCAAAATAACACCTATAAATAAAGCAGAGTACAGTTAAAATACACGTATTACAATTTATATTGCACAAGCGTAAGATGTCATCGCGAGCGGCACAAAGTACGAAATTATACATGGCATTACCTAGCAACAATGGCTTGTAGGAAGCATGTTCATGAATAATACGCCGGCGTCGTTTATAAAGTACGAACACCCGTGATGTGGAAAAAATGTGATGTGACATGTCAAGCTTTTTGATGTTACGACATGAATTATGTCGAAAAATACTCAAGAAAATTTTATTAAGATATTTTAAGTTGTCGATAAATGCGACTAAAAGGAAAGTTTATTTTTCTTTTTTATCAATAGTTAAACGCTATTGACAAAATTAACATTTTTAAGGTTTTCCCAGACTTCTCTCAACATTTCTCAGAATGGAATTTTATCACAGAGCCTTTAATTATAAGGGTGAAACGTATTCCAGAAAACTGTAGGAGGAAAGGTTTAGGGGTAATTTATTCACTGTCCTAAATTACGATATTTTTTTTTTTTTTATTGAATAGGTGGCTAACGAGCAGACGCATCACCTGATGGTAAGCGATTACCGCCGCCCATGGACACCCGCAACACCAAAAGCGTCACAAGTGCGTTGTCGACCTTTGGGGGATGGGGAGAGGGAATGGGGGGAGGGGTTGGGGTATGGGCCTCCGGTATCCTCACTCACTCGGTGAAACACAGCGCAAGCGTTATTTCACACCGGTTTTCTGTGAGGCCGTGGTATCACTCTGGTCGAGCCGGCCCATTCATGCCTAAGCGCGGCTCTCCCACGTGTAAATGTAATTTAATTACGAAGTTCCAATAAGTATTTGATTTACAAAGACGACATATGGCTGGGGAGTAGTATATGAGTATGGGACGTCAGTCACAAATGAAGAATAGAATTAGTTACAGACCTGGTTCAATTAAGGCGGTCTAAGAAATTTAGTTGATTGTTTTAATTATTAACTACCTACTACAAGTGATTTCAAACCAGATGTGATTGGAGCGAAATTGATTGATTTAATTTTAAGGTATGAGTACTATTTCTTCGCGTGAGTGTTTTCGATAGAATTATACTAATAAGTGTCACGGTATCGTCAATGGTACCGAGTTTCACATTTATATGATGGGAGATGTCCGGCCAGCAAATAAAACATGTAAAGGAGTTTCTCATCTAGAAAAAGCATCGTGCCTCTGTCACAGTCAGGGCACCTCCTGAGAAGTCGAGCAATTGTCATATTAAATTTTGTACTAGAGGGAGCTGTCCTTATTGTTTAACGTTTTATTTGTAACTACAGTACGTGCATCGTCTAATTAGAGCTCAGATGACCGTGTTCGGGATATATAAAGTTGTTATTATTAATCTAAGTAGACAATTCAAAAATAAAAAATGAACTTTGACCATATTTAGAGCAAGGTGCTCTAGTGTCACCTATCTAGAAAATTCATTGTTAAAGTTAAATATTAAGTTCATTAATGTTTCCAGGTTTATATTGCTGTGCTCGTGAATGGAGTCTAACTTGGAAATTACTTGACCTATTTAGACTAAGCGAACATCTTACTTAGATGATTCTATTATTTATTTATAACTTACTAACACTTTACAAGCGTGTACTATAAAGAATAGTAACCATTCTACTTTTTACAGTATCGTATTCGTGAATATTAAAAGCCAAAAACACCATTTAATTAATGAATACTTACAATAAAGATTTCTGTATGTACAATTTCTTCTAAAAACAGCATTATAAAAATGAATTATAATAAGTTATGGAAGTTAACCATGATTTACGTACGACGGCTGGCAAGAACTGGATGCGAGAAACCGAGTATCGAACCAAGTGGCGAGCAATTGTGGAGACCTTTGTCTAGCAGACTAGACTATTGAGATAAGATGATAATGATGATCCTGAATAAGATATGATACTGTAAAAGCAACAATCACAATTACTTCAAAAAAATGATAATGTTGTAAGTAATCATAGTTTTTATATTTTTTTATTAATTAATCATGGTATTATTACATATATATACTTTTTTTTTATTGGGCTAGACGAGGAGACGTAAATACTGATGGTAAGCGATTACCGCCGCCCATGGACACCCGCAACACCAGAGGCGTTACAAGGGCGTTGCCGGCCTTTTAGGAAGGAGTACGCTCTTTTTGTTTCGCTTAATAGGTTTAAGAACCTTCAGAAACCCGCTTTAATGAAGTAGTTAAAGAATTCAATTAACTGTTATCAAGCTATTCCAGAGCTTTCCACAGGCTGGTTTTAGTAAATAAAAATGCTAGTTACATTAAATGTTTTATTAAATGTTGTATTTATTATGCTGTTTGCTTTGAATTATCCGAACGTTCTTGCGGTATTTAATAGCAGATATCAAATTGCATGAAGGATGGCTGTTTAGTAGCTCACAGGCCTTTTTGCAGGTAGGTAAATGTTATTATTATAACTATAATCAGAATTGTTGAAGTGATTATGTATATTTACAGAGTCCGCGCTACACCGCATTTGTTCCGGAGTTTGAGTATTTACCACATACTAATATATAAAATACTAGCTGTTGCCCGCGGCTCCGCCCGCGTTTATGTCGGTTTTTCCGTGTTTTTTCGCGGTCGCGGATATGTGACTGATGCAAAGATTAGATAAAAACAATCCTTGATGCGAATTATATATCATTCTAAAATTTCAGCTCGATCGGTGCAGAACTTTTTGAGTTTTTGAAGCGTACACAAACCAACATAACATTTTTATATATATATAGATATGTATGTACAAATAAAGTACATAAGGGTTCTATCAGTCAGTATAACTTTTATAGTACAAGCTATGCTTAGTTTGAAAGTAGATGGCGTTGTATTTAAGTTGCCCCAAATACATACTTTTTATAATTCATATGAGATTAAACATATTGTTGCCACTGTAAATACGATTGCGACAGAATCGTTGCTATTCTTAAAGCATCACTACAACAGGTATCATCGTCAAATGTATTGCTAAGCGCATAACTCGAGAACTGCTCGACCATTTCGGTTATTTTTTTTTTAATACTTTCATAAAGGTACAAGGATGGTTCTTATGGTTCTGTTTATGCTTACCATCAGTAGAGTCATTTTGCCAGGACCATACATATACAAAAACGTAATAATTATAAGGAAAATACTAAAAATAATACTTTCTATTGTACTGAAACAGGCCAGTAACTTTTAACAGAAGTAAATCTGTCGGAGCAGCTAGTTATTAATAAAAACCGTACAAGAGCGAATCGATACGCCCAACGAGGGTACGTAGGATTATGCAAGACCAACGCCATTCCACTTCTATAAAACAAACTGTAATTAGTTGTAGATGTAGGATGGCGCCAGGCAGAAGTAGGTATGTAAAAAAATGTATGTATAATCCATTCGCTTAGATAAAGTCAACTTGATCGCGTCGCCGTCGCACATGAAGCCGTAACAAAAGTAAAGGGCCCGTCTGCGGCGCACACCCACTAACAAGTATGATTTGTCAGTTTACGCTTTTGTATGAATACGTGTTATTGTTGTGAAATACGAAGGCATTAATTCGTATTTCACAATAATAACCACAATTGCGTGCGGTTACATCGATACTATCTAAAGAATGGACTATACCTATTTAGGATTGTGTTTAATTATAGAATTGAAGAAATCGTTTATTTAAATTACTACATAATATCCTATATAAATATATATTATCTAAAACTTTACTTGATATATAGTTGTTAGGTAATTAGCTAGTTAGAAGGTACAATTTGAAATTTCGTGCCCCTATAAAAATTTAGATCTCCTATTTTTTAAGTTTATTTTATGTATGACCCTGCCAAAATGACTCTCTGCCTGATGGAAAGCATAAGTAGAATTCAAGAGTGGTGATCACCATACTCGGTGGTCACCATACTAATTGCAAATGCAGACAATGCAACAATGCAGTATGGTGACCCACACTATGGCGGCCTAATGATGCTTCTGCATCATTGGGCGAAGGCCCACTTACCAACGAAACACGATAGCACGAACGCTGTCATTTTACGTTGATTTTCTGTGCGAGGGTTAAGGCCCGATCGGTATTTAATTACATATGTATAGTTTTAAGATTTTTCCCTGTATTTGTGGTCTATAATGATGTTACTCACAAAATTTCACAGTTCTAGGTCAACGGGCCCTATGAGGTTTGGTTCTTTTTTTAAATTTATTCGCCTCAATTTTTCATAGTTTCACAAACTGACTTTAAAGTGATTCGATAAACACCTTGTAGTAACACAAATCGCTATTGATAGTAATTTAAGTGAAACCATTTCACGTCTAACAGAATCGAAAAATTTAACAAGAGTGATTTTAAAGCGTTCGTATGAACAAACACATAGAGAATATTTTTAAATCGCCAACGGTTATAACGCAACGGTTTTTAGTCTCGTGCGAATCAGGCCTAAAACTGGCATTTTGCCAAATTTCTGCTACCGCTCGCCTCCCCCTTCCATTCCACCTATTCCAACCACCCTTCATGTGACGAGGTAGATGTATATGTACAGTTATGACATGCTAAGGTTAAAGTTAGAATCGAGTGAATCATAATGAATAAAGAAACACAACAATTCGAATACATTTTACATATGTTTTATCTTTGAGTACTAACTTATACGAAGATGCTATTTTTCGAAATTGTTTAAGCTGAATCACAATACATGTCAGTTTACGAAGTCGATGAGTCGCTTTTCTCAAAGAAAACCCGTCGAACTTTACTACTTCCAAGGATAAATTAAAGTTGGGTGTGTTTACTTGCCTAGAGATGTCGCAGTCGGGCACATGGTGCAATCGTAAATCTTCTCACTTATGGCAATCCGCCTTGTTTTAAATGTTTCAATATGTTCTAAATGGTTTTAGGAATCTATCATTATTTAGTCATTTATAACCAGTGCTTATAAGAATAATAATAAATTTTCATTTTTTTATAACGGGCAAATAATTTCGGTTTTTTCGTAACTTCCTATTGAATGTGATGCTTGTGTTGATGGAAAATATATGCCACATACCAAAAACATGATTACTGTTGTAATCTATGTATTAACACGTCAAGCAAAAACTTTGTACTTCTTCTTCTACTTTGGAGTATGACACTTGCACAGTTAAAGTTAAAACGGAGGAGGAGTGCTGATAGTTATAATATAAACAAGTAAATAATTATTTAAAAACAACCCGACTGCGTATAATTTTTTTAATTTTGATGCATCCAGGTCACTCTCACGACTAAGACGAATCTATCGACATCACTCACTTAAAAATACGACAATCCGTTTAGGCTCCAGGGCATGCCAAAAAAATATACACACATACATATATACATACATACATACATACAATCATATGTATTCTCAATTCGAAAAAGTTCGCAGTCGGTAAAAAACACGATTGAATTTTGACTATTATCGATCACAAGTAATTTTTTTACTGCATTACTTTTCCTGCCTGCAATAGAGTGGTTTTTCGGTGCAACATACCACTGCACTCTCAGACAATGACGCATGGGGATTGCCGTTGGACAAAACCATAAACTCTCAATATGATTGGATTAACGTAAGACGCACGATGTTTGATAACAAATAATTAACATGACATAATACTGTAAATTACTATCAGGTCGTATTAGTTTCATGTTTTACGTGTTTCACTTACATAATACTTTTAGTCATTCGTCTTACAACTCCTTATAATACTCGTATTTGCGAGTTTGAAGTTATTTACATTGACGGCGAAATCGTTCGACTGTCGGGTGTGCGTTTCAATAAGATTTTATATGGTTCGAATTGGAATCAAGTTTGTCGGTGTAGCCAAAATGTGCTTAAATGGACACCGCGATTAGGGAAACAGTGTAGAGGGCCCTGTTGCACAATGGACTGTCGATTTCAAAAAAAGTGGCTAGCAACCGATGGATGCGGTCTTCCCAAGACCGGGATATGCACCAATAGGTTGATATCCATACTACTACTAATCACTATTTTACTAACTTTTTTTATTCTAATACGTCAATTTCCACAAAAGTCGATTACTTTTAAAAATTGTGAGGATAGACGACTATTGGCTAACGGTTGCTTTCAATACCCCTCTCTGGTGTAAGCTGGAGATAGTATAAACATTATTTTCGTTTTCATTCAGTAGATTGAGCCAATACTTCTATATGCGGGATCAATTTTTAAACAAGTTTAAAATTGTCAACAAAGAATAAATACCTACTCTTTTTAAGGTAAATTCAGATCTTTGTCAATGGTCATAAGATTTTTTTTCATTTACATGGCAGAGCCATCTTATTGCTCTTGCTAACTTCAAAAGTATAAAGTATGACCGGCTAACCCATTAAACTTGTCACGTACAGTTTCGTTTACAGTTTATTTTTATTTATTTATTTTGACTATTTATTGTACCGTGGGAAACCAACATTCCTAATGACCATACAATAAAATTAAATAAATATTACGATCTAACAACTGAACTAAATAAAAATGGCCATGGACACCCGCAACACCAGAGGCGTTACAAGTGCGATGCCGACCGTTTTAGAAGGAGTACGCTCTTCATAACTCAAGGATTTACTGAAATTGTGACATAACGGATAAGATTCCGCTCTTAAGTCTGCTTTAACTATGAAACTGCCTGTAGTTTTGTCTAAATTTACATTTTAATGACATATTCTACGTTTTATAATGTATGCTTATAAACTTGTTTTTTACTATCGCTATCTTTGTTGAACTTTATGACAACTTTGCAAGAACCTGTACATAGTGTAAAACTGTATCAAAACCGTAATTAAATAAATAAATATTCCGGACATCTAACACACGACGCCATCTAGTCCCAAGCTAAGCAGAGATTGTGTTATGGGTACTAGACAACTGATATAAATACTTATATACTTTTTTTTTGTAAATAAATACATATTATACATAGAAAACACCCAAACTCCGAAACAAATATTAGCAGATTACAAACATTTGGTCCGACCCGGGCATCGAACCCTAGACCTCAAACTTAGCAGTCGCATACGCTACTACTACGCCACCGAGGCAGTCAATTAAAACAATTTAAAATACTGTAATGTTTATCTGTAGAGTTACAAGTCGTGCAACTGAGTCGTCTAGATGCAAAATGTTTTCTCTTCGACGACTGGTGGTGCTGTGTGATGGTGATGTGCTTAGTGGCAACGACTACTGCCGTCTCTTGAGTAGGTAATTTGCGAAGACGTGTAAAACAGAAGAGAGTATTGCTGTTCTTGAAAATTACTTACGATACGTCCAAAGATACCATATTGTTCTACAAGGAAAGCAAATTTTGTAGAATACTATTATCTATACAAATAAATAAAATTGGAGTGTCTGTTTATAATCCGAGTATTAATATAACCGCTTTTTACTAAATGCGTTTGTATGTATATTTTTGTCTGTCTGTCAGTCTGTTTGTTCTGGCTACTCTCGGGAACGGCTAGACCGATTTTGTTGGGACTTAAACTGGCAGATAGCTAATGGAATAAGGAGTAACTTAGGGTACTTTTTTTGACTAATTTTGCCCCACGGTGTTTGTAAAGGTACGACAATAACCACGGGTAACACCGGGGGTCTTGTCTAGCTTGAAATAAAATTATATTTGAAGAGGAGCAAAGAACAAATACGAAAATCGTTAATTTATAAGCACGTGAGCGTAAGCTGTTCAAAGCAGTCTTTGTTATAACCATGTTTTTAACCGACGAAAAAAAAACGGAGAAGGTTCTCAAGTTAACGTATATATTTTTTTATGTATGACCATGCATAACATTTTACAGAGTAGCCCAATTTTGATAATCATTTTTTTTTGATTGCATTGGAATTTGGATCAAAAATTTTACCCTAAGGGTGGGAAAAAAGGGGAGATTTATTGTTTACTCACAGATTTTATTGCTGAATTATGGAAGCTATGTAAAAAGTGATAAAAAATTGAGCGAATAGTAACTTTTAGCATTTTAGTAATGTAGTAAATAAAAAAATTAAAGTATAAACATTTTAACCAAAAGTTCAACCGCCGAAAATACTGAAAAGCAAAAAATAATAAACATTTTTAATTTAACTCGTATATGAAAGTGAATGTACTTTCACTATCAGGGCAAATTTGGTGCACAACTTAGATGATAAGTAGGTTACTAAATAAATACATTCACAAATTAGTATAGTTAGCCTTATTAAATATTTTACAAATATATATGCATACAAATAAAATACTGTGATGTGATGCTACACTAATGCCTCATTTAAAAGACAATTTGAATGAAAACTGATAAAATACACGATTCAACTTCAAGGGCAGCACATACGTCCACACACAGATATATGTATATGTGTACACACAGAACAGGTTTAATGTCTGTCAAAGAAAACCAAACAATATTGATGATGATTTTTATTTGTTTAAAAAATATAACACCTTAAACGATCAATGTAAATTTTATACATTTTAACATTGCGGGGAGTTGGTTTATACGTGTAGAAACACAAATAATATACAACATAAGATTATATTGATTATACAATTTAACATAAAAAAAAATGTTATTAAAAGAAACTATTGAATTGATGAATATTGGACAATATAGTTGTTAAAACTGGTCTTCAGTGATAAAAAAATGAACACGAAAGAGGAGAATATTGTGATCACTTCTTTTTTGAATTCTTGTTTGCCTTGAAGTTTGTGGAGAAGTATTTGTAGGTCAGTTTTGATTATTTCTGGCTTTTCTTTAGATTATTCTTATCCTCAATATTAATGCAGTTACTTTGACGTCTTTTATGCAACCCAAAAACTAGAAGGGCCCGAACCATCTGAATGAAAACAGAAAGTTCGCACAATTCTAGTTTCAGGGCGGCAAATTTTATTCTGGTTGCAGTTTTGTTCTTGCGTCTTATAACCCTAATTCGTCAAAAGGTATATAGGTATATAAAACAGAATAAAAACAGACAGAGTACCCATCCGACCATTACGACGGCACGACTGTTTTCAAAGTAATTGCTTCAAAATTTTGTTGAAAGTCTTCAATTTGTGACACACATTAATGTAACATACCTTTATAGAGTATACTAAAATAAATATTGTTTTCAAAAACTAAAAAAACGCTTCAACGTCGGTTACAAGATAAAAAATGTGTTTACATATTATACAGGTGTAGTTAATGAAAGCGTGGCTTAAAATAGGTGTTTGGCATTCTCGATTCGATATTAATAATTCAATCTTGATAAAAACAGATGACAACACAATCCGATCATAAGAGGTGCATATCTTTCTAAGTTCCGGCCCAACATCTTTGTTAGGTTTTTATGTGACTTTGCACCTATAAGTAAAATATAATAATTAGTTAATTTTGCCGATAGCGGTAAAGGGACCAGGTATCCCCACTCACCTTCGTCCCATATAGATCAGATAGTGAATGCCATCTGAATAAAAACAGACGAAAACCAGAATCCGATCATAAGGGCTGCACATCTTTCTAAGTTCCGGCTCAACGTCTTTGTTTAGTTTCAATGCGACTTTGCACCTAAAAGTAAAATATAATAATTAGTTAATGTTGCCGATAGCGGTAAAGGAACCAGGTATACCAACTCACCTTGACATGAAAACAAGACCATATGTCCATACCGAACCCTCGGTGCGCGAGTCTGACTAGCACTTGGTCGTTTTTTTTTTTTGAAGTGAAAACTTCTTTAGCGGCGCTGTGTACTTTTTGGAATGGGTAAAAGTGTATAAACTCGCGTCAGGTCACGTGACCTGATCGAAAATTCGTAAGACGGATGGAGAGAGGACGTATAAACTCGCGTCAGGTCACGTGACCTGATCGAAAATTCGTAAGACGAATGTAGAGAGGACAGGCGGCGCAAGGCGCTTGCGCGAATGTTTGTGTGTGTATGTAATATAAATTGTCATGTTTGTGTACGATAGCGCAATAAATGAATATTGTATTCCACCACATAAATAATAGTACTTTTATACTGATAATGAAAGCAATTCGTACAAAATTATTCTCTAACCATTCTAAAATATCAAAAATGCACAACGTTAATATTCAAGTTTTCACTTCTGCCGGCACTCCCGGAGTGCAACCCGTCGTTTTTTTTTAAATCTGGTCTCGGGCCTCTCCCAAGTTATCCCGCAACAACTAGTGCTGCAACGCTACACTTACAGCTCATTTAAAAGTGACAACCAAATGGAAACAGATTGCACCAGAAAATAAACCTTTAACAATAGCAGATCTTTAATTGTCCCTAGTTAGTCCTACTTAATATTTTAAATAGTAGTGTATATAATATCACTTGGGTCTTACCATACTAATGAAAACCGGAACACAGAGAATGAACCTTAAGTGCCGATTTTAAAATGTCATTGGTTGTCAGTGGTGATCCAAACAGAAACACAAATTTAACACATGTATTTTTTGGTTCAATTCAAATTTGAAAATATTTACTTACGTTTCTTATGAAGCTACACTCATAAGACGGTTAAGAGGACCAGCTGAATTAAAACAGTTGGACCCAGAAACCGACCTTCAAGGGTAGCAGATCTTTTGACGTAGGTACGTAGCTGGTCTTATTTAATGTTGATTGCTTGACAAAATATAAAAGATGACTTGTCTCCACAGCGAGAAACCCACAATGGAAAAATTATATTTTAAATCAATACAAGAATACAAAGAGTAATTTCAATTTACAGTTCAACCATACAAACAAAGTCCTTGATGTTACTGCAATAGAATAAATTTATGATATTAGTAAAGATTAAGTCGGCGCTGCTAGCGATCCGTCGAAAACAGATGATGTGACCCAGCTACACTTTCAAACTGGAGTAAAGGCTCAACTAAATGATAACAGTTGGCGCCAGAACATCAGTCTCAAAGGATAGCAGATCTTTTGTAATTCGTTGTATATATATGTTCTATCGCAACCAAAGCCAACGCTAAAAAGCATTCTCAATCAGAATGAATCATACAATCCGACTATGAAGGCGGTAGATTATTTTCTGCTCTACAACTTCTTAATAAATTAACTTCAAGTAAAGAATGTGTAAGACATGTTGACAAAGTAAATGAATAGGTAAGATATATATAAATAAAAATAAAATAAATTAAGATTAAAAAAACCAGTAAAATAAAAGAAAAAGGTGTTAGAGATCAGGATCTCGCAAATTTGTTTAAATGAATGATTGAGCTTGTTGGTTCAGGCAAATTGATATACGAGTATCTCATCAGATTATGAAGATTACAGAATAAACCATTAAAAGAGTGGCGTGAGAAATATTTT
This sequence comes from Spilarctia lutea, assembly GCA_916048165.1. Lineage (NCBI taxonomy): Eukaryota > Metazoa > Arthropoda > Insecta > Lepidoptera > Erebidae > Spilarctia > Spilarctia lutea. Next base: position 23,338,062 of record OU696470.1, on the reverse strand, counting down.
TCGTACGTGATGGTATCCTTAATCTTTCGTTTGTCATCGTTTGTTCTACTTTTAATTCTTTTCAATCTCATTTTAGTTTTTGTGATGTGGTATTTTGCAACCCTAATGATCAGATAGTGAATGCCATCTTAATAAAAACAGATGACAACCACAATCCGATCATAAGAGCAGCACATCTTTCTAAGTTCCGGCCCACATCTTTGTTTGGTTTCCATGTGACTTTGCAGCTAAAAGTAAAATATAATAATAAGTTAATATTGCCGATATTGGTAAAGGAACCGTACCATATCAATGAAAACATCTAAACTCAGAAAATGAATATTAAGTGCCGATCTTGAAATATCAGTGTTGGTACAAACTGAAACACAAAGTTTACACATGCACTTTTTTGTTCAATTAAAAATTCATAATTATCAACTTTTTTTTCTTATGCCAGATTATGTGAAGCTACATCCATAAGTTCGTTAAGGAGAACCACTAAATGTAAACAGTTGAACTCAGAAACCAACCTAAAAAGATAGCAGAACTTTAGTCGTCCGTAGCTTGTCCTATTTAATATTGATTGTTTTTCAAAAATACAAAGAGTACATTCAATTTACAGTTTAGTCATACAAACAAAGACCTCGATGTTACGGCAATAGAATAAATTTATGATATTAGTAAAATCAGTAAATAATGAGTGTGACAAGTTACTATAATGTGACGAAATAGAGTAAAATAGTTACAATAATATATAAAGCAGGTAAAATACATACTATAAAAATAAAGTAAAGTTAAAATTTAAAAAGTCAAGCAAAATAAAAGAAAACCTTTTTTTTATTTATGTGTTACAACATCACCTTTACTGTCATTACAGGTTGCCCTAATGCGATTTGTTTAAGTCAATGATTGAGCTAGTAGGTTCAAGCACATAGATATATTTCTACAGATTATAAAGATTACAGAATCAAACATTAAAAATGTGGCTTGAGAAATATGTTCCGTACGTGATGGTATTCTTAATCTTTCACATTTTTTTTAAGTTTCGTCTCAACGTCTTTGTTTTGTTGTATTTTATAAACATAAATTAAAATTTATTAAAAAATTAAATAAAAGAAAAACGTGTTAAAGACCAAGGTCTCGCAAATTTGTATGAGCCAGTTGGGTAAAAAACATAGGTATACTTCATCAGATTATATAGATTAGGTACAGAATCAAATATTAAAAATGTTCCGTATTTAAATTCTTTTAAATCTCGTTGTACTTTTCATGATGGTTTATTTTGCAACCCTATTGATCTGATAGTGATTATCGATCTGATTTAAAACAGATCAATATCACAATCCGAACATAAGAGCTGCACCTTTTTCTAAGTTTCGATTCAACGTCTTTGTTTTGATTCCATGTGACTCTGCGCCTAAAAGTAAAATATAATATATATTATTCAGTTAATGTTGCCGCTAGTCGTAAATAACCTAGGTATCTCAACTCAAGGTGAGTTGAGATACGTAGGTTATTAATATATAATAATAATATAAATAACATAATTACAATAATATAAAAATAGGTTAAGTATAACTACAAAAATAAAATAAATTTAAGATTTAAAAAAAAAACAACAAAATTAAAAAATTTCGTGTTAGAGATCTAGGTCTCGCAAATTTTGGTTTAAATGAATTAGATATACTTTGTCAGATTATAAAGATTACATACATACAGAATCAAACATTAAATATCTATGTGAAATATTTTTCGTAAGTGACGGTATCCTTGTATATGAATAGGTAAGATATATATATAAAAATAAAATTAATTTTGAATAAAAAAACCAGTAAAGTAAAAGAATAACGTGTTAAAGACCATGGCCTCACAAATTTGTATAAGCGAATGAATGAGCCAGTTCGCCATTATATTTTGATTATATATATTATACTTCTTTGATTTCCAAATCACCTCGAAGTCTGTGGCATCATAGGAAAGTTTTGCTTATTTCTTGCTTTTCGTCAGATTATACTTTGTCTTCAATTTTAAGGCAGTTACTTCGATGTGTTCTTATGCAACCCTAACAAATCCAAAAGTATGTACTATCTGAATGAAAACAGACAGAGCACTACGCTACGCAACTAGCTTTTATTGATAGTTAAAATTGAAATTATTCGTGAACGGCGAAGCTAAGCCTGAAACAATAGTTTACATGTGTATTTCGTTATTTGTTTAACTAATTGTTATATAATTTTCCCTTACGATTTTATGATTTAGAGATAACCTTTCGTTTGTCGTGATACTGATTTGTTGCCGGCACCCACGTGTGAAATATTCTTGTGATAAATCCATGGTTCAAGAAACTTCTTTCTTGGTGTTTTTTGGCTTCTGTATTGAGTTCACTAAATTCGTATATGAAAGTGAATGTACTTTCACTATCAGGACAAATTTTGTGCACAACTTAGATGATAACTAGGTTACTAAATAAATACATTCACAAATTAGTATAGTTAGCCTTATTAAATATTTTACAAATATATATGCACACAAATAAAATACTGTGATGTGATGCTACACTAATGCCTCATTTAAAAGACAATCTGAATGAAAACAGATAAAATACACGATTGAACTTCAAGGGCAGCACATACGTCCACACACAGATATATGTATATATGTACACACAGAACAGGTTTAATGTCTGTCAAAGAAAACTAAACGATATTGATGATGATTTTTATTTGATTAAAAAATATAACACCTTAAACGATCAATGTAAATTTTATACATTTTAACATTGCGGGGAGTTGGTTTATACGTGTAGAAACACAAATAATATACAACATAAGATTATATTGATTATACAATTTAACATAAAAAAAATGTTATTAAAAGAAACTATTGAATTGATGAATATTGGACAATATAGTTGTTAAAACTGGTCTTCAGTGATAAAAAAATGAACACGAAAGAGGAGAATATTGTGATCACTTCTTTTTTGAATTCTTGTTCGCCTTGAAGTCTGTGGGGAAATATTTGTAGGTCAGTTTTGATTATTTCTGGCTTTTCTTTAGATTATTCTTATCCTCAATATTAATGCAGTTATTTTGACGTCTTTTATGCAAACCAAAAACTAGAAGGGCCCGAACCATCTGAATGAAAACAGAAAGTTCGCACAATTCTAGTTTCAGGGCGGCACATTTTATTCTGGTTGCAGTTTTGTTCTTGCTTCTTATCACTCTAATTCGCCAAAAGGTATACTAAATCTGAATAAAAACAGACAAAGTACCCATTCCGACTATTACGACGGCACGACTGTTTTCAAGTCATTGCTTCTTCAAAATTGTATTGAAAGTCTTCAATCTGTAACACACAAATGAAACATACCTTTATAGAGTATACTAAAGTAAATATAGTTTTCAAAAAATATAAAGAACGCTCTCAAATGTCGGATACGAGATAAAAAATGTATCTACTTATTATACAGGTGTAGTTAATAAAAGCGTGGCTTGAAATAGGTGTTTGGCATTCTCGATTCGATATGAAACTACAATAATATAATAATACTGAGCCATCATATCTGTGGTGCTAATTAAACGTAATCTTGAGCCTGGTAGTGACGGCATTCTGATCTATTCTTTTATACATTTTGTTCAATAGTACAGTAACATTTTTTATCTGATGTTGCGATGCACAGAAACAATTAAAAAATATGGTTAAAAATTATTAAAATATTTCCAAACACAATCGCACTGCTTGCACCGCCGCAATCTTCTCTGCCGCTAACACGTCAAGAGAATCTTTGACTAAAATCAAACCTACTAAAGAACTCATGAACGCATTAATGTTTGTCTATCAACTGTTTTTCACTTAAATGAACGTGTAGAAACACAAGTAGTATACAATATAGAATTATATTGATTACACAATTAAACATTTTAAAAATGTTTAAAAAAAAAACCATTAAATTGATGAATATTCGAACAATATAGTTGTTAAAACTGGTCTTTAGCTTTGATAAAAATTCAACAAGAAAGAGGAGAATATTGTGATCACTTCTTTTTTTAATTCTTGTTCGCCTTCAAGTCTGTGGAGAAATATTTGTAGGTCAGTTTTGATTATTTCTGGCTTTTCTTTAGATTATTCTTATCCTCAATATTAATGCAGTTACTTTGACGTCTTTTATGCAAACCAAAAACTAGAAGGGCTTGAACCATCTGAATGAAAACAGAAAATTCACACAATTCTAGTTTCAGGGCGGCATATTTTATTCTGGTTGCAGTTTCGTTCTTGTTTCTTATAACCCAAATTCACCAAAAGGTATACTAAATCTGAATAAAAACAGACTTAGTACCCATATCGACTATTACGACGGCACTGTTTTCAAGTCATTGCTTCCAAATTGTTTTGAAAGTCTTCAATTTGTCACACACATTAATGGAACATACCTTTATAGAGTATACTAAAATAAATATTGTTTTTAAAAACTAAAAAAACGCTTATACGTCGGTTACAAGATAAAAAATGTGTTTACATATTATAAAGGTGTAGTTAATAAAAGCGTGGCTTTAAATAGGCGTTTGGCATTCTCGATTCGATAATAATAATTCAATCTTAATAAAAACAGATGACAACCACAATCCGATCATAAGAGCTTCACATCTTTCTAAGTTCGGGCCCAACATCTTTGTTTGGTTTTTATGTGACTTTGCACCTATAAGTAAAATGTAATAATTAGCTAATTTTGCCGATAGCGGTAAAGGAACCAGGTATCCCAACTCACCTTAGTCCCATATAGATCAGATAGTGAATGCCATCTGAATAAAAACAGACGAAAACCAGAATACGATCATAAGAGCTGCACATCTTTCTAAGTTCCGGCTCAACGTCTTTGTTTAGTTTCAATGTGACTGTGCACCTAAAAGTAAAATATAATAATTAGTTAATGTAGCCGATAGCGGTAAAGGAACCAGGTATACCAACTCACCTTTACTTGAAAATGAGATCATATGTCCATAACGAACCCTCGGTGCGCGAGTTTGCCTAGCACTTGGTCGTTTTTTTTCTGTGAAACATCTTGTCTTAGCTGTGGTGGTGACGGTTTGAGTCCATAACGGATAGCCAGGCTAAACGTCTTCGTTTTATTTCCATGGAATAGCACCTAAAGATAAAAAATACTAATTAGTGGTTGTAACAGCAGCTAAGGTAATATAAAATAAAAATAAAATTAAACTAAGATTAAAAAAACCAGTAAAATAAAAGAAAAAAGTGTTAGAGATCAAGGTCTCGCCAATTTGTTTAAATGAATGATTGAGCTTGTTGGTTCAGGCAAATTGATAAACTTCATCAGATTATAAAGATTACAGAATCAAACATTAAAGGAGTGGTGTGAGAAATAGTTTTCGTTCGTGATGGTTTCCTTAATCTTTCGTTCGTCATCGTTTGTTCTTCTTTTAGTTCTTTTTAATCTCATTTTAGTTTTTGTGATGTGTTATTTTGCAACCCTATTGATCAGATAATGAATGCCATCTTAATAAAAACAGATGACAAGATTTCTAAGTTCGAGCCCAACATCTTTGTTTGGTTTCCATGTGACTTTGCATCTAAAAGTAAAATTTAATAATTAGTTCATGTTGCTGATAGCGAGTAAAGGAACCAGGTACATCAACTAACCTTTATTTGAAAACGAGACCATATGTCCATACCGAACTCTCGGTGCGCGAATTTGACTAGCAGTTGGTCGTTTTTTTTCTGTGTAACATCTTGTCTTTGCTGTGGTGGTGACGGTTCGAGTCCATGACGGATAGCCAGGCTAAACGTCTTCGTCTTATTTACATGGGATAGCACCTAAAGGTAAAATGAAGTAATAAGTGGGTGTAACAGCAGCTACTTAGGCGAAGCCTTGTTTATTTATTTTGTTTTACAAATGCTTCTAGCCGAACGGCGACCACTGGTGGACTCAGGCTTCTCCCAAGTTATCCCGCAATAACTAGTTCTGCAATGGTACACTAACAGATCATTTAAAAGTGACAACTTAATAGAAACTGTAACCTCTTAACAAATAAACCTAAAGTAAATGTGTGAGACAAGTTACTGTAAAGTAACGTAATAGAAAAAAATAGTTATACAATTGTATATGAATAGGTAGGCCTAGTGGTTAAGCGGTCGCCACACCATTTCCTACTTCGCCAAGTGTTGTGGGTTCCAATCCCACATAGAATAAAAATTTGTGCGATCCACAAATTGTTGTTCTAAGTCAGGGTGTTTCAAGAATACTTGTAAAGTCCCCCGCGACACAGGAGTTATTCCTAGTGCGGGAGTTGTCTTTTAAAACGAGAAAGAGACTACACCAATAGGTAATTTAATTGTGGCTACTAAATGGAAACAGTTGGCACCAGATAATTACCCTTTCTGTATGTAATTTAGTTGTTCTTTAGATATCCGTGGATAGTTAATAGCTCATTTAGTTCTCGCCTAGGAAATCTAAATTGGTCGGTTGTCGGTGGTGATTCCAAATTAAAACACAAAGTTTACACATGTATTTTGTTGTATAACTTATTTTTATATATATTTACTTACGTTTCTTATAATCAGATCAGATGATGTGAAGCTACACTCATGCACTAGTTTAAGGTGACTAACTGAATGTAAACAGTTAGACCCAGAAACCAGCTCATAGAGTAGCAGATCTTTTGTCGTCCGTGGGTGGTCCTATTTAATGTTGATTCATTTATAAATAAGCGTGCACGTAATAATTTATCACAATTCAATACACGATAGGTAATATGCTAAATAATTAAAGTACAGGGTGAAACAGTACACAGAAAAAAAAAATATTTTGTTTTATCTCAATACTTAAACACTGACATTACTTGCAATTTGCGGTTGCTAAATAATAACATTTATATTATGGCAACTTCATACATTTCGCTGTAAACTAGATATAAAGAGTAAGTATCAGGCTTGAAACAAACGACAGTCCAAAATACAAGAGTCAATATGGGAAATGTCGGCGAACTGCGAACATGAAGTATTTTGGTTTTAGGTTCATTGCTACCCTCTAAGTGATTTTTTCTGCGACTTTAATACTTGTTAGACTTTGCTTTTCTTTAGTGTTTTCCGTAAAATTATAAAATTATCAATTGAACTGAAGTTATGACAATCAGAATGGCATTATATTTTTATCTAGCTAATTCCGATAGTTTGGAACTTGTTACGGTTCATCAGGATTTGGGTTCAACAATATATGAGAAATGGGCATTCTCCTTCAGATGTAATAATTAACAGTTCCTTTTCCATTTAATACTAATAGAACTTGAACTGAAATTGTATTTAATCCCTAAAGAAAGCCAAAGATGTCAACGTTATAATTTTGAATGTAGTCGTTTGTAACGTTTCTTTCTCAAGAGTATTTGTACATTAAGGTAACGTAAAACAAATATGAAACATCATACCTACATCTATAGGCATATCGTTTCTGTTTATTCAGAAGCTATTGATTTTGTACGAACTATTTGTTGAAAAATACAATCAAAGTAAAACAACTTTTGGTACAATTGACTGAGACAAGACTTTCACTTGAGAATAGATTACTTATCATGTATAATAATTTCATTCCTCATCCTATTGGTTTCTTATCCATTATTTGGCCTTCCTTGCGGACTAGTATGGCTCATGTTATTGTTTTGTCTTCATCACATGTGTATCTTGTAATTAATTTAATAAATTTTTAGAAAAAAATGACTTACGTTTTAATGATTTGCAAGTCATGTTTTCGTTTATCGGCAGATACTTTTTGGTTTAATTCCAGCAACCTACACGTGAAATGTAATTGGTCCAGGGTTGGAGAAAGCTCTGTCGTCTGTTTAGTTTTCTTTGTTTCTGTTCTGTCAACTTGCCAACAGAATCAGAAACAGAAGAAACAGTTGGATCTTAAAAATGAAGCTCATGAGGTAGCAGAATTTTGTTTTTAATAGTCCAGGATGGAGATCCAGTGCTCAATAAAACCGAGTCTGCAACACAAAAGGTATTTGGTTGATCGTTCAACTCATTTTAAATATGAATACATAGAAGCACCTCGGTTTTATATAAATAGAATATATTAATGAAATTAGTAGAGATTTCGTCAGCGCTGTTAGAATCCTGCCGGAGAACACTTCGGAGATGAAGTAGTGATCCTTACTGAATGATAACAGTTGGCGCCTCAGAAAGCCATCAGCCTCTAAGGGTAGCAGATCTTTTCTTATTTGTTGTACCTATTTGTTCTATTGCAACCAAAGCCAACGATAAGAAAACGTTCACAATCAGAACAAATCATACGATCCGACTGTGAGGGCTGTAAATTATTTTCTGCTTTGCAATTTTTTAATAAATAAACTTATATTAAAGTCTGCGTGTGACAAGTTACTGTAATATGACGAAATAGAGTAACATAATTACAATAATATAATAAAAGGTTAAATATATACTACAGAAATAAAATAAATTTAAGATTAAAAAAACCAAGCAAAATAAAATAAAATCGTTTTAGAGATCTAGGTCTCACAAATGTTGTTTAAATGAATTAGATATACTTTGTCAGATTATAAAGATTACATACATACAGAATCAAACATTAAAAAAGTGGCTTGTGAAATATGTATCGTACGTGTCGGTATCCTTAATCTTTCGTTCGTCATCGTTTGTTCTTCTTTTAATTATTTTTAATTTTATTTTAGTTATTATAATGTGTTATTTTGCAACTCTATTGATCAGATTGTGACCAACGATCTGAATTAAAACAGATCAATACCACAATCCGAACATAAGAGTTGCACTTTGTTCCAAGTTCCGGTTCAATGTCTTAGTTTTGTTTCCATGTGACTGCACCTAAAAGTAAAATATAATGATTAGTTAATATTGCCAGTAGCGTTAAGGGAATCAGGTATCTCAACTCACCTTGGTTTGAAAACGAGACCATATGTCCATACGCAACCCTCGGTGTGCGAATCTAACTTGGTCGTTTTTTTTCTTTGAACTATTGGTGACGGTTTCAGTCCATGATGGATAGCCGGGCTAAACGTCTTCGTTTTATCTCGATCAAAAAGCACCTCTTTAGGTCATTTCTCATGGAGATAAAATAAAGACATTTTCACAACGTAAACAAGACGTACCTTTGTAAAATGTACTAAGTAATGGGTGTCACCGCAGTTAATTAGTTGAAGCATTATTTAATAAATTGGTTTTACAAATGCTTCTAGCCGAACGACGACCACTGTTGGACTTAGGCTTCTTCCAAGTTATCCGATAAATACTAGTCCTGCAATGGTACACTAACAGATCATTTAAAAAGGACAACTAAATGAAAACAGATTGCACCAGAAAATTAACCTTTAAGAATTTTCAGATCTTTAATTGTTCCTAGTTAGACCTATTTAATATTTTAAATAGTAGTGTTTATAATATCACTTGGGTCTTGCCATATCAATGAAAACAGTTAAACTCAGAAAATGAACCTTAAGTGCAGATCTTTAAATGTCAGTGGTGGTCCAAACTGAAACACAAAGTTACACATGTATTTGTTTGTTCAAATTGATTTTAAACATATTTTCTTACGTTTTTTTATGGTTGAATATGTGAAGCTACACTCATAAGTTAGTTAAAGGGAGCAGCTAAATAAAAAAGTTGGACCCAGAAACCAACCTACAAGGGTAGCAGATCTTTTGTCGTCCGTAGCTGGTCCTATTTAATGTTGATTGTTTAACAAGAATGCAAAAGAAGACTTGTCTCCAAAGCAAGAAACAAACAATAGAAAAATAATATTTGATATCAATACAAAAATGCAAAGAGTAATTTCAGTTTACAGTGCACTCATACAAACAAAGTCGTCGATGTTACTGCAATAGAATAAGTTTAAAGTATTAGTAAAGATTAAGTCGGCGCTGCTAGAAATCCGTCGAAGAACAGATGATGTGACCCAGCTACACTTTCAAACTGAGGTAAAGGCTCAACTGAATGATAACAGTTGGCGCCAGAACATCAGTCTCAAAGGATAGCAGATATTTTGTAATTCGTTGTACCTATTTGTTCTATCGCAACTTTGGCCAACCTTAAAAAGAATCAGAATAACTCATACGATCTGACTATGGGGGCAGTAGACTATTATCTGCTTTGTAGTTTCTTAATAAATAAATTTGAAGCAATGACCAAGTGTGACAAGTTACTGTCAACTTACTCCAATAGAGTAAAATAATTGCAATAATATTTTAATATGTAAAATGTCTAAACTAATACTATAAAGAGGAAAGATTAGATTTTGTATTTGTTTGTTTGTAACGATTGAACTGAAAAGTTCTTGATTAAAAAAAATACCAAAAAAGTGTGCTCTGCGAAAAGTATTCAAAATAGAATAAAACGGTGTAGTTTAGATTTATAGAGGACATCAATATCCACAAAAAAGTCCGTGGTACCATTTATTTAACTATTACAGGTAGTTCACAATAACTACTTTTTCGTGTTAACATTTGTGAAAGTGACGTCGATGCAAACCAGGCCTCATTATTCGTACCTTGGTATTAATTGTTATCCGAATAAATCACTTTATATTAAAGGCTATATCGGTACCTATAAAATATATTTTTAATTATTCAATTCAAACATACCATTTAAAAGATATGAAGGAAGAAAAAAAACTGACACTTTTTGAAAACATATTATTGAAAATGAAACGAGCAAGAACAACGAAACATACGAATATTGAGGATGCTTTGTTAACGTGGCTTAAATATCAAACGAACGAATAATGTGCCAATAAATAGACCAATTGTTCAACAACATGCAAACGACTAAAAAAGGTGAGGCATTAAGTCCACCTCATGCAAAATGTAATGCAGGCAGTGTTAATAAATTAATAAATATAATTTATTATAATCTATTTTTATCAAGCTCCGACATGAAGTGTAATATTTTTTCTAAAAAATTAAAAAGAAATAAAGAATTAATGAGCCCGTTGGTTAAAACACAGAAGTATACTACACTGAATCAAACACAAAAAATGTGGCTTGAAAAATTTGTTCGACATTCTCGATTAATTATCTTTCGTTCATTATCGTTTGTTTTGAATGTTTATTCTTCAAATTATTTTAAATCTCGTTGTAGTTTTTATGATGTCTTATTTTGCAACCCTATTGTTCAGATCTAAATAAAACAAATGAAAATCAGAATCCGATCATAAGAGCTGCGCATCTTTCTATGTTCCGGCTCAACGTCTTTGTTTAGTTTCCATATGACTCTGCACCTAAAAGTAAAATATAATAATTAGTTTATGTTGCCGATAGCGGTAAAGGAACCAGGTATCTCAACACACCTTTGGTTGAAAACGAGACCATATGTCCATAACGAACCCTCGGTGCGCTAGTCTTACTAACACTTGGTCGTTTTTTTTCTGCGTAACATCTTGTCTTAGCTGTGGTGGTGACAGTTTGAGTCCATGACGGATAGCCAGGCTAAACGTCTTTGTTTTATTTCCATGGAATATTACCTAAAGGTAAAATTAACTAATAAGTGGGTGTAACAGCAGCTAATTAGGTGAAGCCTTGTTTATTTATTTTGTTTTACAAATGCTTCTAGCCGAACGACGACCACTGGTGGACTCAGGCTTCTTCCAAGTTATCCGACAAATACTAGTCCTGCAATGGTACACTAACAGATCATTTAAAAAGGACAACTAAATGAAAACAGATTGCACCAGAAAATTAACCTTTAAGAATAGCAGATCTTTAATTGTCCCTAGTTAGACCTATTTAATATTTTAAATAGTAGTGTTTATAATTTCACTTGGGTCTTGCCATACCAATGAAAACAGTTAAACTCAGAAAATTAACCTTAAGTGCAGATCTTTAAATGTCAGTGGTGGTCCAAACTGAAACACAAAGTTACACATGTATTTGTTTGTTCAAATTGATTTTAAAAATATTTTCTTACGTTTTTTTATGGTTGAATATGTGAAGCTGCACTCATAAGTTAGTTAAAGGGAGCAGCTTAATAAAAAAGTTGGACCCAGAAACCAACCTACAAGGGTAGCAGATCTTTTGTCGTCCGTAGCTGGTCCTATTTAATGTTGATTGTTTAACAAGAATGCAAAAGAAGACTTGTCTCCAAAGCAAGAAACAAACAATGGAAAAATGATATTTGATATCAATACAGAAATGCAAAGAGTAATTTCAAGTTACAGTTCACTCATACAAACAAAGTCCTCGACGATACTGCAATAGAATAACTTTAAAGTATTAGTAAAGATTAAGTCGGCGCTGCTAGAGATCCGTCGAAGAACAGATGATGTGACCCAGCTACACTTTCAAACTGGAGTAAAGACTCAACTGAATGATAACAGTTGGCGCCAGAACATCAGTCTCAAAGGGTAGCAGATCTTTTGTAATTCATTGTACCTATTTGTTCTATCGCAAACCTAGCCATCGCACGGCTAAAAAACATTATCAATCAGAATAACTCATACGAGCCGACTCTGAGGGCAGTAGACTATTTTCTTCTCTGTAGTTTCTTAATAAATAAACTTGAAGTAAGGATCGAGTATGACAAGTTACTGTAAACTTACTCTATTAGAGTAAAATAATTGCAATAATATTTTAATATGTAAAATGTCTAAACTAATACTATAAAGAGGAAAGATTAGATTTTGTATTTGTTTGTTTGTATCGATTTAACTGAAAAGTTCTTGATTAAAAAAAAATACCAAAAAATCCATATATCGTGTGCTCTGCGAAAAGTATTTAAAATAGAACAAAACGGTGTAGTTTAGATTTATAAAGGACATCAATATCCACAATAAAGTCCGTGGTACCATTTATTTAACTATTACAGGTAGTTCACAAAAACTACTTTTTCGTGTTAACATTTGTGAAAGTGACGTCGATGCAAACCCGGCCTCATTATTCGTACCTTGGTATTAATTGTTATCCGAATAAATCACTTTATATTCAAGGCTGTATCGGTACCTATAAAATACTTTTTTAATTATTCAATTCAAACATACCTTTTAAAAGATATGAAGGAAGAAAAAAAACTGACACTTTTTGAAAACAAATTATTGAAAATGAAACGAGCAAGAACATCGAAACATACGAATATTGAGAATGCTTTGTTAACGTGGTTTAAATATCAAACGAACAAATAGTGTGCCAATAAATAGACCAATTGTTCAACAACATGCAAACGACTAAAAAAGGTGAGGCAGTTATTCCACCTCATGCAAAATGTAATGCAGGAAGTGTAAATAAATTAATAAAAATAATTGATTATATTCTATTTTTATCAAGCTCCGACATGAAGTGTAAATTAAAATATTTTTTTTAAAAATGAAAAAGAAATAAAGAATTAATGAGCCCGTTGGTTAAAACACAGAAGTATACTACACTGAATCAAAAATAAAAAATGTGGCTTGAAAAATATGCTCGACATTCTCGATTAATTATGTTTCGTTCATTATCGTTTGTTTTGATTGATTATTCTTCAAATTCTTTTAAATCTCGTTGTAGTTTTTATGATGTCTTATTTTGCAACCCTATTGATCAGATAGTGAATTCCATCTAAATAAAAACAGATAAAAACCAGAATCCGATCATAAGAGCTGCACATCTTTCTAAGTTCCGGATCAACGTCTTTGTTAAGTTTCCATGTGACTTTGCACCTAAAAGTAAAATATAATCATTAGTTAATGTTGCCGATAGCGGTAAAGGAACCGCTAGTCTAACTAACACTTGGTCGTTTTTTTTTCTGTGAATCTTGTCTGACCGTGGTAGTGACGGTTTCAGTCCATAACGGATAGCCAGGCCAAAGGTCTTCGTTTTATCTCCATGGAACAGCATCTAAAGGTAAAATGAACTAATTAGTGTGTGTAACAGTGCTAATTAGGTGAAGCATTATTTATTTAATTGAATTTACAAATGCTTCGAGCCGAACGACGACCACTGCTAGACTTAAGCCTCTGCCAAGTTATCCACAAGAACTAGTCCTGCAGTGCTACACTAACAGCTCATTTAAAAGTGACAACTTAATAGAAACTGTATCTTCTTAACAAATAAACCGAAAGTAAAGAATGTGTACGACAAGTTACTGTAAAGTAACGTAATAGAATAAAATAGTTATAATTGTATATGAATAGGTAGGCCTAGTGGTTCAGCGGTCGCCACACCGTTACCTACTTTGCCAAGTGTTGTGGGTTAAAATCCCACATGGAATAAAAATTTGTGCGATCCACAAATTGTTGTTCGAAGTCAGGGTGTTTCAAGTATGTTTGTAAAGTCCCCCGCGACACAGGAATTATTGCCTAGTGCGACAGTTGTCTTTTAAAAAGAGAAAGAGACTACACCAATAGGTAATTTAATTTTGGCTACTAAATATAAACAGTTGGCACCAGATAATTACCCTTTCTGTATGTAATATAGTTGTTCTTTAGATATCCGTGGATAGTTCTATTTTATACTCGTATTTTGATTAGTAATGGCTCACTTAGTTCTCACCTAGGAAATCGGTCGGGAAACCTAAATTGGTCGGTAGTCGGTGGTGTTTCATAATTAAAACACTAATTTTACACATGTATTTTGTTGTATAACTTATTTTTATATATATTTACTTACGTTTCTTATAATCAGATCAGATGATGTGAAGCTACACTCATGCACTAGTTTAAGGTGACTAACTGAATGTAAACAGTTAGACCCAGAAACCAGCTCATAGAGTAGCAGATCTTTTGTCGTCCGTAGGTGGTCCTATTTAATGTTGATTCATTTATAAATAAGCGTGCACGTAATAATTTATCACAATTCAATACACGATAGGTAATATGCTAAATAATTAAAGTACAGGGTGAAACAGTACACAGAAAAAAAAAATATTTTGTTTTATCTCAATACTTAAACACTGACATTACTTGCAATTTGCAGTTGCTAAATAATAACATTTATATTATGGCAACTTCATACATTTCGCTGTAAACTAGATATAAAGAGTAAGTATCAGGGTTGAAACAAACGACAGTCCCAAATACAAGAGTCAATATGGAAAATGTCGGCGAACTGCGAACATGAAGTATTTTGTTTAAGGTTCATTGCTGCCCTCTAAGTGTTTTTTTCTGCGACTTTAACACTTGTTAGACTTTGCTTTTCTTTAGTGTTTTGCGTAAAATTATAAAATTATCAATTGAACTGAAGTTATGACAATCAGAATGGCATTATATTTTTATCTAGCTAATTCCGATAGTTTGGAACTTGTTACGGTTCATCAGGATTTGGGTTCAACAATGTATGAGAAATGGGCATTCTCCTTCAGATGTAATAATTACAGTTCCTTTTCCATTTAATACTAATAGAACTTGAACTGAAATTGTATTTATTCCCTAAAGAAAGCCAAAGATGTCAACGTTATCATTTTGAATGTAGTCGTTTGTAACGTTTCTTTCTCAAGAGTATTTGTACATTAAGGTAACGTAAAACAAATATGAAACATCATACCTACATACATACAATGAAAACAGTTAAACTCAGAAAATTAACCTTAAGTGCAGATCTTTAAATGTCAGTGGTGGTCCAAACTGAAACACAAAGTTACACATGTATTTGTATGTTCAAATTGATTTTAAAAATATTTTCTTACGTTTTTTTATGGTTGAATATGTGAAGCTACACTCATAAGTTAGTTAAAGGGAGCAGCTAAATAAAAAAGTTGGACCCAGAAACCAACCTATAAGGATAGCAGCACTTTTGTCGTCCGTAGCTGGTCCTATTTAATGTTGATTATTTTACAAGAATGCAAAAGAAGACTTATCTCCAAAGCAAGAAACAAACAATGGAAAAATGATATTTGATATCAATACAAAAATCAATATGGAAAATGTCGGCGAACTGCGAACATGAAGTATTTTGTTTAAGGTTCATTGCTACCCTCTAAGTGTTTTTTTCTGCGACTTTAACACTTGTTAGACTTTGCTTTTCTTTAGTGTTTTGCGTAAAATTATAAAATTATCAATTGAACTGAAGTTATGACAATCAGAATGGCATTATATTTTTATCTAGCTAATTCCGATAGTTTGGAACTTCTTACGGTTCATCAGGATTTGGGTTCAACAATGTATGAGAAATGGGCATTCTCCTTCTGATGTAATAATTAACAGTTCCTTTTCCATTTAATACTAATAGAACTTGAACTGAAATTGTATTTATTCCCTAAAGAAAGCCAAAGATGTCAACGTTATCATTTTGAATGTAGTCGTTTGTAACGTTTCTTTCTCAAGAGTATTTGTACATTAAGGTAACGTAAAACAAATGTGAAACATCATACCTACATACATACAATGAAAACAGTTAAACTCAGAAAATTAACCTTAAGTGCAGATCTTTAAATGTCAGTGGTGGTCCAAACTGAAACACAAAGTTACACATGTATTTGTTTGTTCAAATTGATTTTAAAAATATTTTCTTACGTTTTTTAATGGTTGAATATGTGAAGCTACACTCATAAGTTAGTTAAAGGGAGCAGCTAAATAAAAAAGTTGGACCCAGAAACCAACCTACAAGGATAGCAGCACTTTTGCCGTCCGTAGCTGGTCCTATTTAATGTTGATTATTTTACAAGAATGCAAAAGAAGATTTGTCTCCAAAGCAAGACACAAACAATGGAAAAATGATATTTGATATCAATACAAAAATATCAAGAGTAATTTCAATTGACAGTGCACTCATACAAACAAAGTCCTCGATGTTACTGCAATAGAATAAGTTTAAAGTATTAGTAAAGATTAAGTCGGCGCTGCTAGAAATCCGTCGAAGAACAGATGATGTGACCCAGCTACACTTTCAAACTGAGGTAAAGGCTCAACTGAATGATAACAGTTGGCGCCAGAACATCAGTCTCAAAGGATAGCAGATATTTTGTAATTCGTTGTACCTATTTGTTCTATCGCAACTTTGGCCAACCTTAAAAAGAATCAGAATAACTCATACGATCTGACTATGGGGGCAGTAGACTATTATCTGCTTTGTAGTTTCTTAATAAATAAATTTGAAGCAATGACCAAGTGTGACAAGTTACTGTCAACTTACTCCAATAGAGTAAAATAATTGCAATAATATTTTAATATGTAAAATGTCTAAACTAATACTGTAAAGAGGAAAGATTAGATTTTGTATTTGTTTGTTTGTAACGATTTAACTGAAAAGTTCTTGATTAAAAAAAAATACCAAAAAATCCATATATCGTGTGCTCTGCGAAAAGTATTCAAAATAGAACAAAACGGTGTAGTTTAGATTTATAGAGGACATCAATATCCACAATAAAGTCCGTGGTACCATTTATTTAACTATTACAGGTAGTTCACAATAACTACTTTTTCGTGTTAACATTTGTGAAAGTGACGTCGATGCAAACTAGGCGTCATTATTCGTACCTTGGTATTAATTGTTATCCGAATAAATCACTTTATATTCAAGGCTGTATCGGTACCTATAAAATACTTTTTTAATTATTCAATTAAAACATACCATTTAAAAGATATGAAGGAAGAAAAAAATTCGACACTTTTTGAAAACAAATTATCGAAAATGAAACGAGCAAGAACAACGAAACATACGAATATTGATGATGCTTTGTTAAAGTGGTTTAAATATCAAACGAACAAATAATGTGGCAATAAATAGACCAATTGTTCAACAAAAATCAAACGACTAAAAAAGGTGAGGCATTAAGTCCACCTCATGCAAAATGTAATGCAGGAAGTGTTAAAAAATTAATAAATATAATTTATTAAAATCTATTTTTATCAAGCTCCGACATGAAGTGTAAATTAATATAAATTTTCTAAAAAATGAAAAGGAAACAAAGAATTAATGAGCCCGTTGGTTAAAACACAGCAGTATACTACGAGTATACTGAATCAAACATAAAAAATGTGGCTTGAGAAATTTGTTCGACATTCTCGATTAATTATCTTTCGTTCATTATCGTCTGTTTTGAATGTTTATTCTTCAAATTCTTTTAAATCTCGTTGTAGTTTTTATGATGTCTTATTTTGCAACCCTATTGATCAGATCTTAATAAAAACAGATGAAAATCAGAATCCAACCATAAGAGCTGCACATCTTTCTATGTTCCGGCTCAACGTCTTTGTTTAGTTTCCATATCTGCACCTAAAAGTAAAATATAATAATTAGTTTATGTTGCCGATAGCGGTAAAGGAACCAGGTACCTCAACACACCTTTGGTTAAAAACGTGACCATATGTTTATACGGTGCGCGAGTTTGACTAGCGCTTGGTCGTTTTTTTTTCAGTCCATAACGGATAGCCAGGCCCAAGGGCTTCGTTTTATCTCCATGGAATAGCATCTAAAGTTGCACATGAGTTTCTCACCAGCTCTTCTCATGAATTCAATACCCATCGGAGCTGGTACTTGGATTGATTTCAATTTAAACCTTTGAGTTGAATTGAAATCAATTTAAGCTCCGGTAATTCAAATCATCTCTGTGCATTTAGTATTAGGAGTTTTGTTTTATATTTTTATGTTTGTATTTTTGACGTGTTCAAGTGCCTTTTGGGGCCAATGGAAATAAATGATTTGAGTTTGAGTTTGAGTTTGAGTTTGAAAGGTAAAATGAACTAATTAGTGGGTGTAACAGTGCTAATTAGGTGAAGCATTATTTATTTAATTTGTTTTACAAATGCTTCGAGCCGATCGACGACCACTGCTAGACTTAAGCCTCTCCTAAGTTATCCACAAGAACTAGTCCTGCAATGCTACACTAACAGCTCATTTAAAAGTGACAACTTAATAGAAACTGTATCTTCTTAACATATAAACCTAAAGTAAAGAATGTGTAAGACAAGTTACTGTAAAGTAACGTAATAGAATAAAATAGTTATATAATTGTATATGAATAGATAGGCCTAGTGGTTAAGCGGTCGCCACACCGTTCCCTACTTCGTCAAGTGTTGTGGGTTAAAATCCGATCCACAAATTGTTGTGTAAGTCCCCCGCGACACAGGAATTATTGCCTAGTGCGGGAGTTGTCTTTTAAAAAGAGGAAGAGACTACACCAATAGGTAATTTAATGGTGGTTACTAAATGTAAACAGTTGGCACCAGATAATTACCCTTTCTGTATATAATTTATTTGTTCTTTAGATATCCGTGGATAGTTCTATTTTATATTTTGATTAGTAATAGCTCACTTAGTTCTCACCTAGGAAATCGGTCGGGAAACCTAAATCGGTCGGTAGTCGGTGGTGTTTCATAATTAAAACACTAATTTTACACATGTATTTTGTTTTATAACTTATTTTTATATATATTTACTTACGTTTCTTATAATCAGATCAGATGATGTGAAGCTACACTCATGCACTAGTTAAGGTGACTAACTGAATGTAAACAGTTAGACCCAGAAACCAGCTCATAGAGTAGCAGATCTTTTGTCGTCCGTAGGTGGTCCTGTTTAATGTTGATTCATTTATAAATAAGCGTGCACATAATAAATTGTCACAATATAATACACGGTAGGTAATATGCTAAATAATTAAAGTACAGGTTGAAACAGTACACAGAAAAAAAAATTAAATTATTTTGTTTTATATCATAACCTAAACACTGACATTACTTGCAATTTACAGTTGCTAAATAATAACATTTATAATATGGCAACTTTATACATTTCGTTGTAAACTAGATTTAAAGAGTAAGTATCAGGGTTGAAACAAACGACAGTCCAAAATACAAGAGTCAATATGGAAAATGTCGGCGAACTGCGAACACGAAGTATTTTGTTTAAGGTTCATTGCTACCCTCTAAGTGTTTTTTTCTGCGACTTTAACTCTTGTTAGACTTTGCTTTTCTTTAGTGTTTTGCGTAAAATTATAAAATTATCAATTGAACTGAAATTATGACAATCAGAATGACATTGTATTTTTATCTAGCTAATTCCGATAGTTTGAAACTTGTTACGATTCATCAGGATTTGGGTTCAACAATATATGAGAAATGGGCATTCTCCTTTAGATGTAATAATTAACAGTTGCTTTTCCATTAAATACTAATAGAACTTGAACTAAAATTATTTTTATTCCCTAAAGATAATAAACGATGCCAACTTTATCATTTCAAATGTAGTCGTATGTAACGTTTCTTTCTTAAGAGTATTTGTACGTTAAGCTAACGTAAACGTAACGTTTTAAATCTCGTTGTAGTTTTTATGATGTCTTATTTTGCAACCTTATTGATCAGATAGTGAATTCCATCTAAATTAAACAGATAAAAACCAGAATCCGATCATAAGAGCTGCACATCTTTCTAAGTTCCGGATCAACGTCTTTGTTTAGTTTCCATGTGACTTTGCACCTAAAAGTAAAATATAATCATTAGTTAATGTTGCCGATAGCGGTAAAGGAACCAGGTATATCCACTCACCTTTATTTGAAAACGAGATCATATGTCCATAACGAACCCTCGGTGCGCTAGTCTGACTAACACTTGGTCGTTTTTTTTCTGCGTAACATCTTGTCTTTGCTGTGGTGGTGACGGTTTGAGTCCATGACGGATAGCCAGGCTAAACGTCTTCGTTTTATTTACATGGAATAGCACCTAAAGGTAAAATGAACTAATAAGTGGGTGTAACAGCAGCTAATTAGGTGAAGCCTTGTTTATTTATTTTGTTTTACAAATGCTTCTAGCCGAACGACGACCACTGGTGGACTTAGGCTTCTTCCAAGTTATCCGACAAATACTAGTCCTGCAATGGTACACTAACAGATCATTTAAAAAGGACAACTAAATGAAAACAGCTTGCACCAGAAAATAAACCTTTAAGAATAGCAGATCTTTAATTGTCCCTAGTTAGACCTATTTAATATTTTAAATATTAGTGTTTATAGTATCACTTGGGACTTGCCATATCAATGGAAACAGTTAAACTCAGAAAATGAACCTTAAGTGCAGATCTTTAAATGTCAGTGGTGGTCCAAACTGAAACACAAAGTTACACATGTATTTGTTTATTCAAATTGATTTTAAAAATATTTTCTTACGTTTTTTTATGGTTGAATATGTGAAGCTACACTCATAAGTTAGTTAAAGGGAGCAGCTAAATAAAAAAGTTGGACCCAGAAACCAACCTATAAGGATAGCAGCACTTTTGTCGTCCGTAGCTGGTCCTATTTAATGTTGATTATTTTACAAGAATGCAAAAGAAGACTTATCTCCAAAGCAAGAAACAAACAATGGAAAAATGATATTTGATATCAATACAAAAATCAATATGGAAAATGTCGGCGAACTGCGAACATGAAGTATTTTGTTTAAGGTTCATTGCTACCCTCTAAGTGTTTTTTTCTGCGACTTTAACACTTGTTAGACTTTGCTTTTCTTTAGTGTTTTGCGTAAAATTATAAAATTATCAATTGAACTGAAGTTATGACAATCAGAATGGCATTATATTTTTATCTAGCTAATTCCGATAGTTTGGAACTTCTTACGGTTCATCAGGATTTGGGTTCAACAATGTATGAGAAATGGGCATTCTCCTTCTGATGTAATAATTAACAGTTCCTTTTCCATTTAATACTAATAGAACTTGAACTGAAATTGTATTTATTCCCTAAAGAAAGCCAAAGATGTCAACGTTATCATTTTGAATGTAGTCGTTTGTAACGTTTCTTTCTCAAGAGTATTTGTACATTAAGGTAACGTAAAACAAATGTGAAACATCATACCTACATACATACAATGAAAACAGTTAAACTCAGAAAATTAACCTTAAGTGCAGATCTTTAAATGTCAGTGGTGGTCCAAACTGAAACACAAAGTTACACATGTATTTGTTTGTTCAAATTGATTTTAAAAATATTTTCTTACGTTTTTTAATGGTTGAATATGTGAAGCTACACTCATAAGTTAGTTAAAGGGAGCAGCTAAATAAAAAAGTTGGACCCAGAAACCAACCTACAAGGATAGCAGCACTTTTGCCGTCCGTAGCTGGTCCTATTTAATGTTGATTATTTTACAAGAATGCAAAAGAAGATTTGTCTCCAAAGCAAGACACAAACAATGGAAAAATGATATTTGATATCAATACAAAAATATCAAGAGTAATTTCAATTGACAGTGCACTCATACAAACAAAGTCCTCGATGTTACTGCAATAGAATAAGTTTAAAGTATTAGTAAAGATTAAGTCGGCGCTGCTAGAAATCCGTCGAAGAACAGATGATGTGACCCAGCTACACTTTCAAACTGAGGTAAAGGCTCAACTGAATGATAACAGTTGGCGCCAGAACATCAGTCTCAAAGGATAGCAGATATTTTGTAATTCGTTGTACCTATTTGTTCTATCGCAACTTTGGCCAACCTTAAAAAGAATCAGAATAACTCATACGATCTGACTATGGGGGCAGTAGACTATTATCTGCTTTGTAGTTTCTTAATAAATAAATTTGAAGCAATGACCAAGTGTGACAAGTTACTGTCAACTTACTCCAATAGAGTAAAATAATTGCAATAATATTTTAATATGTAAAATGTCTAAACTAATACTGTAAAGAGGAAAGATTAGATTTTGTATTTGTTTGTTTGTAACGATTTAACTGAAAAGTTCTTGATTAAAAAAAAATACCAAAAAATCCATATATCGTGTGCTCTGCGAAAAGTATTCAAAATAGAACAAAACGGTGTAGTTTAGATTTATAGAGGACATCAATATCCACAATAAAGTCCGTGGTACCATTTATTTAACTATTACAGGTAGTTCACAATAACTACTTTTTCGTGTTAACATTTGTGAAAGTGACGTCGATGCAAACTAGGCGTCATTATTCGTACCTTGGTATTAATTGTTATCCGAATAAATCACTTTATATTCAAGGCTGTATCGGTACCTATAAAATACTTTTTTAATTATTCAATTAAAACATACCATTTAAAAGATATGAAGGAAGAAAAAAATTCGACACTTTTTGAAAACAAATTATCGAAAATGAAACGAGCAAGAACAACGAAACATACGAATATTGATGATGCTTTGTTAAAGTGGTTTAAATATCAAACGAACAAATAATGTGGCAATAAATAGACCAATTGTTCAACAAAAATCAAACGACTAAAAAAGGTGAGGCATTAAGTCCACCTCATGCAAAATGTAATGCAGGAAGTGTTAAAAAATTAATAAATATAATTTATTAAAATCTATTTTTATCAAGCTCCGACATGAAGTGTAAATTAATATAAATTTTCTAAAAAATGAAAAGGAAACAAAGAATTAATGAGCCCGTTGGTTAAAACACAGCAGTATACTACGAGTATACTGAATCAAACATAAAAAATGTGGCTTGAGAAATTTGTTCGACATTCTCGATTAATTATCTTTCGTTCATTATCGTCTGTTTTGAATGTTTATTCTTCAAATTCTTTTAAATCTCGTTGTAGTTTTTATGATGTCTTATTTTGCAACCCTATTGATCAGATCTTAATAAAAACAGATGAAAATCAGAATCCAACCATAAGAGCTGCACATCTTTCTATGTTCCGGCTCAACGTCTTTGTTTAGTTTCCATATCTGCACCTAAAAGTAAAATATAATAATTAGTTTATGTTGCCGATAGCGGTAAAGGAACCAGGTACCTCAACACACCTTTGGTTAAAAACGTGACCATATGTTTATACGGTGCGCGAGTTTGACTAGCGCTTGGTCGTTTTTTTTTCAGTCCATAACGGATAGCCAGGCCCAAGGGCTTCGTTTTATCTCCATGGAATAGCATCTAAAGTTGCACATGAGTTTCTCACCAGCTCTTCTCATGAATTCAATACCCATCGGAGCTGGTACTTGGATTGATTTCAATTTAAACCTTTGAGTTGAATTGAAATCAATTTAAGCTCCGGTAATTCAAATCATCTCTGTGCATTTAGTATTAGGAGTTTTGTTTTATATTTTTATGTTTGTATTTTTGACGTGTTCAAGTGCCTTTTGGGGCCAATGGAAATAAATGATTTGAGTTTGAGTTTGAGTTTGAGTTTGAAAGGTAAAATGAACTAATTAGTGGGTGTAACAGTGCTAATTAGGTGAAGCATTATTTATTTAATTTGTTTTACAAATGCTTCGAGCCGATCGACGACCACTGCTAGACTTAAGCCTCTCCTAAGTTATCCACAAGAACTAGTCCTGCAATGCTACACTAACAGCTCATTTAAAAGTGACAACTTAATAGAAACTGTATCTTCTTAACATATAAACCTAAAGTAAAGAATGTGTAAGACAAGTTACTGTAAAGTAACGTAATAGAATAAAATAGTTATATAATTGTATATGAATAGATAGGCCTAGTGGTTAAGCGGTCGCCACACCGTTCCCTACTTCGTCAAGTGTTGTGGGTTAAAATCCGATCCACAAATTGTTGTGTAAGTCCCCCGCGACACAGGAATTATTGCCTAGTGCGGGAGTTGTCTTTTAAAAAGAGGAAGAGACTACACCAATAGGTAATTTAATGGTGGTTACTAAATGTAAACAGTTGGCACCAGATAATTACCCTTTCTGTATATAATTTATTTGTTCTTTAGATATCCGTGGATAGTTCTATTTTATATTTTGATTAGTAATAGCTCACTTAGTTCTCACCTAGGAAATCGGTCGGGAAACCTAAATCGGTCGGTAGTCGGTGGTGTTTCATAATTAAAACACTAATTTTACACATGTATTTTGTTTTATAACTTATTTTTATATATATTTACTTACGTTTCTTATAATCAGATCAGATGATGTGAAGCTACACTCATGCACTAGTTAAGGTGACTAACTGAATGTAAACAGTTAGACCCAGAAACCAGCTCATAGAGTAGCAGATCTTTTGTCGTCCGTAGGTGGTCCTGTTTAATGTTGATTCATTTATAAATAAGCGTGCACATAATAAATTGTCACAATATAATACACGGTAGGTAATATGCTAAATAATTAAAGTACAGGTTGAAACAGTACACAGAAAAAAAAATTAAATTATTTTGTTTTATATCATAACCTAAACACTGACATTACTTGCAATTTACAGTTGCTAAATAATAACATTTATAATATGGCAACTTTATACATTTCGTTGTAAACTAGATTTAAAGAGTAAGTATCAGGGTTGAAACAAACGACAGTCCAAAATACAAGAGTCAATATGGAAAATGTCGGCGAACTGCGAACACGAAGTATTTTGTTTAAGGTTCATTGCTACCCTCTAAGTGTTTTTTTCTGCGACTTTAACTCTTGTTAGACTTTGCTTTTCTTTAGTGTTTTGCGTAAAATTATAAAATTATCAATTGAACTGAAATTATGACAATCAGAATGACATTGTATTTTTATCTAGCTAATTCCGATAGTTTGAAACTTGTTACGATTCATCAGGATTTGGGTTCAACAATATATGAGAAATGGGCATTCTCCTTTAGATGTAATAATTAACAGTTGCTTTTCCATTAAATACTAATAGAACTTGAACTAAAATTATTTTTATTCCCTAAAGATAATAAACGATGCCAACTTTATCATTTCAAATGTAGTCGTATGTAACGTTTCTTTCTTAAGAGTATTTGTACGTTAAGCTAACGTAAACGTAACGTTTTAAATCTCGTTGTAGTTTTTATGATGTCTTATTTTGCAACCTTATTGATCAGATAGTGAATTCCATCTAAATTAAACAGATAAAAACCAGAATCCGATCATAAGAGCTGCACATCTTTCTAAGTTCCGGATCAACGTCTTTGTTTAGTTTCCATGTGACTTTGCACCTAAAAGTAAAATATAATCATTAGTTAATGTTGCCGATAGCGGTAAAGGAACCAGGTATATCCACTCACCTTTATTTGAAAACGAGATCATATGTCCATAACGAACCCTCGGTGCGCTAGTCTGACTAACACTTGGTCGTTTTTTTTCTGCGTAACATCTTGTCTTTGCTGTGGTGGTGACGGTTTGAGTCCATGACGGATAGCCAGGCTAAACGTCTTCGTTTTATTTACATGGAATAGCACCTAAAGGTAAAATGAACTAATAAGTGGGTGTAACAGCAGCTAATTAGGTGAAGCCTTGTTTATTTATTTTGTTTTACAAATGCTTCTAGCCGAACGACGACCACTGGTGGACTTAGGCTTCTTCCAAGTTATCCGACAAATACTAGTCCTGCAATGGTACACTAACAGATCATTTAAAAAGGACAACTAAATGAAAACAGCTTGCACCAGAAAATAAACCTTTAAGAATAGCAGATCTTTAATTGTCCCTAGTTAGACCTATTTAATATTTTAAATATTAGTGTTTATAGTATCACTTGGGACTTGCCATATCAATGGAAACAGTTAAACTCAGAAAATGAACCTTAAGTGCAGATCTTTAAATGTCAGTGGTGGTCCAAACTGAAACACAAAGTTACACATGTATTTGTTTATTCAAATTGATTTTAATAATATTTTCTTACGTTTTTTTATGGTTGAATATGTGAAGCTACACTCATAAGTTAGTTAAAGGGAGCAGCTAAATAAAAAAGTTGGACCCTGAAACCAACCTACAAGGGTAGCAGATCTTTTGTCGTCCGTAGCTGGTCCTATTTAATGTTGATTATTTTACAAGAATGCAAAAGAAGACTTGTCTCCAAAGCAAGAAACAAACAATGGAAAAATGATATTTGATATCAATACAGAAATGCAAAGTCCTCGACGTTACTGCAATAGAAAATATTTATGATATTAGAAAGGATTAAATAGGCGCTGCTAGAAATCCGCCGAAGAAACTATAATGTTACCCAGCTACACTTTAAAGCTGTAAAGTAATGTCTCCACTGAATGATAATAGGTGACGCCAGAACGTCAGATCTAAGGGTAGCAGATCTTTTGTAATTAGTTGTTATATATGTTCTATCGCAACGAAAGCCAACGCTAAAAAGCATTCATTGTAGCGACTTAACTCAAAAAGTACTGAATTGATTTGAAAAATTATTTCATCATTAGAAAGCTATATCATTCCAGAGTAACATGGGCTGTCAGTGGTTGTCAGTGGTGGAACACAAAGTATACACATGGATTTTTTGTGCAATTGAAATTCCAAAATATTTTCTTACGTTTCTTATGCCAGATTATGTGAAGCTACACTCATAAGTTTGTTAAGGGGAACAACTAAATGACAACAGTTGGACCCGGAAACAAACCTACAAGGGTAGCAGATCTTTTGTCGTCCGTAGCTGGTCCTATTTAATGTTGATTGTTTAACAAGAATGCAAAAGAAGACTTGTCTCCAAAGCAAGAAACAAACAATAGAAAAATAATATTTGATATGAATACAAAAATGCAAAGAGTAATTTCAGTTTACAGTGCACTCATACAAACAAAGTCCTCGACGATACTGCAATAGAATAAGTTTATAATATTAGTAAAGATTAAGTCGACGCTGCTAGAGATCCGTCGAAGAACAGATGATGTGACCCAGCTATACTTTCAAACTGAGGTAAAGGCTCAACTGAATGATAACAGTTGGCGCCAGTACATCAGTCTCAAAGGGTAGCAGATCTTTTGTAATTCATTGTACCTATTTGTTCTATCGCAAACCTAGCCATCGCAACGCTAAAAAACATTATCAATCAGAATAACTCATACGAGCCGACTATGAGGGCAGTAGACTATTTTCTTCTCTGTAGTTTCTTAATAAATAAACTTGAAGTAAGGATCGAGTGTGGCAAGTTACTGTCAATAATATTTCAATATGTAAAATGTCTAAACTAATACCATAAAGAGGAAAGATTAGATTTTTTGTTTGTTTGTATCGATTTAACTGAAAAGTTCTTGATTAAAGAAAAATATCAAAAAAAACCATATATCGTGTGCTCTGTGAAAACTATTTAAAATAGAGCAAAATGGTGTAGTTTAGATTTATAGAGGACATCAATATCCAAAATGAAGTCCGTGGTACCATATATCTAACTATTACAGGAAGTTCACAATAAATACTTTTTCGTGTTAACATTTGTGAAAGTGACGTCGATGCAAACTAGGCGTCATTATTCGTACCTTGGTATTAATTGTTATCCGAATAAATCACTTTATATTCAAGGCTGTCGGTACCTATAAAATACTTTTTTAATTATTCAATTAAAACATACCATTTAAAAGATATGAAGGAAGAAAAAAATTCTGACACTTTTTGAGAACAAATTATTGAAAATGAAACGAGCAAGAACAACGAAACATACGAATATTGATGATGCTTTGTTAACGTGGTTTAAATATCAAACGAACAAATAATGTGGCAATAAATAGACCAATTGTTCAACAAAAATCAAACGACTAAAAAAGGTGAGGCATTAAGTCCACCTCATGCAAAATGTAATGCAGGAAGTGTTAATAAATTAATAAAAATAATTGATTATAATTTTTTTTTTATTAAGCTCCGACATGAAGTGTAAATTAAAATATTTTTTCTAAAAAATGAAAAAATTGATATAGAATTAATGAGCCCGTTGGTTAAAACACAGAAGTATACTTACTGAATCAAACATATAAAATGTGGCTTGAAAAATATGTTCGACATTATCGATTCGAACAATCTTTCGTTCATTATCGTTTGATTTAAATGTTTCTTCTTCAAATTCTTTTAAATCTCGTTGTAGTTTTTATCATGTCTTATTTTACAATCCTATTGATCAGAAAGTGAATTTCCTCTAAATAAAAACAGATGAACATCAGAATCCGATCACAAGAGCTGCACATCTTTCTATGTTCCGACACAATAAATACAAGATATAAGATATGTCTGGTGTAATCGAGAGTAGTTGGGGAAGTGAAAATAAATATACGTAAATAACCAATATCATAAAGGCTACCAGTTACACATAGTGTGGATGATAATACAAATACATACAAAATAAATATAATAAGCGAAATTCGTAAATGTTATACACACTGAAATTAATACTGTCACCTAATTGACAATAGTAACAGTTAATTCTGGAATATTGATGTCTCCCAAGTAGTGCTCCTTTACCAGTCGCTTAAAGACGGTCAATGATTG
The DNA here is from genome assembly GCA_916048165.1 of Spilarctia lutea. NCBI lineage: Eukaryota > Metazoa > Arthropoda > Insecta > Lepidoptera > Erebidae > Spilarctia > Spilarctia lutea. The sequence goes on along the minus strand of OU696470.1, from coordinate 23,309,041 downwards.
TGCACGTCTTTGCAACCGGCCGAATTATTTTGTTTTATATCAATACTTAAACACTGACATTACTTGCAATTTACAGTTGCTAAATAATAATATTTATATTATGGCAACTTCATACATTTCAGTAGTAGGGCTCATGTTATTGTTTTGTCTTCATGTGACAGTACTCTACACCTGAAAGAGAAAAATATTTACACCATTTTAGACGCGTAGTAAAGTCTCCTTTTTAATGTCTTACATTCACAGGCGAATACAGAATTCACTTTAGTGCGATTAAAGTGGAGGGATTTACACATCATTATCATGATAAGATATAGAGAAAATCGTACAATTGAAGCAAGTCGGTTAGTTAGTCAACCTTCACTCATGAAGCAAGGAATACATATTAGTTTAGTTTATTTCTTCTTCAAGCAGTTTAATACATATTCAGCGGCAAATGTGTGTACACTTATAAATCTTTTCTAATTCAAAAATGAACATGATAACATTATTGAACATAAAAAAATCCATAAGAATATCACCTACATGTATTTCTCAAGTCTTTCTCTATTATTATTACTTGAAGCGATATCTATTAACATTTGCTATGATACAACTGCTGCTCCGTTGAAAGACGTCTACCATTGGATACAGGCCTTTCTGATGATTGAGCTAGTTAGTGTAGGCACATAGATCTACTTTGTCAGATTATAAGATTACGTGTGATCATCATGCTGCATTGTCTGCACGAAAAATATGAGTATGGTGATCACAACTCTTAGATTCTGCTTATTTTTTCCATCAGGTAGAGTAGAGTCATTTTGTCAGGGACATACATAAGAAAGAAAAGAAAACTAGGTATTAAGCTAGTTGGTTTAGACACATTGATATACTTCATCAGATTATAAAGATTACAGAATCAAACATTAAAAATGTGGCTTGAGAAATATGTATCGTACGTGATGGTATCCTTAATCTTTTGTACATCATCGTTTGTTCTTCTTTAAATTCTTATCAATCTCATTTTAGTTATTTTAATTTGTTATTTTGAAACTCTATTGATCAGATTGTGAACATCGATCTGAATTAAAACAGATCAATGCCACAATCCGGCCATAAGGGCTGCAAGTTCCGGCTCAACGTCTTTGTTTAGTTTCTATGTGACTTTGCACCTAAAAGTAAAATATAATAATTAGTTAATGTTTCCGATAGCGGTAAAGGAACCAGGTATCTGAACTCCCCTTTGGTTGTAACAGCAACTATTTAGGTGAAGCATTATTTATTTAATTGGTTTTACAAATGCTTCTAGCCGAACGACGACCACTGCTGGACTTAGGCCTTTCCTAAGTTATCCGTAACAACTAGTCCTACAATGCTCAACAACGCACAGACTGAATGAAAACATTTAAAAGTGACAACTAAATGGAAATAGATTGCACCAAATTTAAACTTTAAGGATCGCAGATCTTTATTTATCCGTAGTTAGTCTTATTAAATATTTTGAATAGTATTGAACCTTAAGTGCAGATCTAAAAATGTTAGTGATGGTCCAAACTGAAAAACAAAGTTTACAAATGTATTTTTTGGTCAATATGAATTTAAAAATATTTCCTTACTACTATGATTATACTTACTAATATTATATTATAATATTACTACTGATCAAAAACTAGGCAAAGCTTGTTCTATGGTAACCAAACTGTTAAAAAATATGTCTAACTATTTATTTCTTCAGTCATACATACTATAGAAAAAAATATTACTGAATAATTAGTAATTTTCGATCAAATTGTCAAAAATGTTGACCTTTTTTTCTTGATGACGCTGCAAGAGTGTTCCTAAACACGTACTCATATCCTTTGGTGGAATCAAGTCTGGAACAAAAAGTTCTACATGTGTATTCGATTATTTGTTGTACTGATTTATATAAAGGATTCTACTTACGTTGTTCCACTTTGTATAAAGACTATATTCATTGTGATCCTGATTTAAAGCTGGCTGCTACATATGAAACATTCCTGTACTTGAGGTCTAGTGTTCACAAACATTTAATGAATTAAATTGCAGCCAATGGAGACCACTTCAAATAAGCTTTATATAATTTACTGGTTTTAAATTAGTTTACTAAACTAACACACTGTACCAGTAATAAATGTTACACACAATAAAAACGTGTTGTTTTTCTTTGTAACAATATTCATGGCAAGACTAAGTACATACACACTAATACAATAAAAGATAATAATCCAATATATAGTAAACAATAATATACAATATCATTTTCGTTATTGTAAAATGAGCTGAAAACATGAAATAGTGCTTGTCGCTACACTAATACTTCATTTTACAAAACCATTTGAATGAAAACAGTTGGACCAGAAACATGAAGCCTATAGTGGTAGCTGACTTTTGTTATCCGTAGTTAGTAGTTGCTAGCCCGAGGTTAAGGAAATCTTGATATTTTTACGTAAGTTTTTTCTTTTGACGACGATGTCTGTTCCTAAGGCTTCTCCACCGACAAAACAAATTCAGATTTGGACCAGAATGAAAACAGGCTACAAAACTAAATTTGCCCTATAGGTAAAGAATAAGTCTCGTCTGAATATTTTACGCTTCACAAACAAATATACGTGGAACATGTCATCAAACGATGGATAAGGTGTAAAGTTGCACCAGTCTCGAGACTAACTTAACTCTATCTTAATTATAAGACATTACTAAATACAATTCTACAAAATACTTCTTAACAATAATAGTAACTTGGCATACGAGTATTTTTCACACGGCAGCGGCGGTCTGATCTAAGCGGAGCCCGTCCAATTGAATCTAGACTGCTAAAAATACTCTTATCTATTTTTAATTCGTACATATTTTATAGGTAAAATACAACCAGTAAAAATTAATACTGAATATTTGATAATGCTTCTTCAAATTATCAAATCTACAAAACACACGTAAAATTACATACAATATAATAATAATTATTTTATTTAAAAATATAAAGGACTTCATGTCTTATTTTACCTTTATATTAATAAAATTAATAGAGATATCAGCGGATATGATGCTACACTAATAAGTGATTTAAACGCACAGACTGAATGAAAACAGTTAATGCATGAAAATCAACTTATGAGGGTGGCAATCAATTGTTACTCGTAGTTACTGTGTGATGTTTAATCTGTAAGAAATGTTAAGGCACATATTTGTAATACTCACATTAAGACAATACACCAGAATATTAACAATAATAGAAACTTTACATATTTTACACACGGATCACAAACCAGAGAGTACCGGTGCTATGTTTACCAGGCCATTTTCTATATATTAATTTGAATATGTCTAACTATAACAAGTAAATCTTCATTTGCCAAAGATTAAATTTCTTGATCGTGTTGAGTTTCTTTAAGACTGAGAAATTGGTACGGGTATATTAATATCTAATCATTTCAACGTAGCAATGCTGCCAATCTTTTTTGAACGCTAGCAGCAGGCAATTATGCGGAGGAGTATTTGACGCTTTTATGTAAATATTGTCACTGTTGTTTATGTTATGAATTCCTGGAATTTTAATTTAATTCTATAATTCTATGTTATATCTTTGGTCTGATCAAAACCAAGGCGGAGCTTGTTGTGTGGTAATTAAACTGCTAAAAATTCAACCTACTTATCTATTTCTTCAGTCATACCTACATAGTATAGAAAAAATATGCCCATTGTTGAATAATTAGTTATAATTCTTCAAATTGTCGAAAATTTTGACCTTTTTTCTTGATGATGCTGCAAGAGTGTTACCAAACACGTACTCATATCCTTCGGTGGAATCAAGTCTGGAACAAAAAGTTCTACATGTGTATTTGATTATTTGTTGTACTGATTTATATAAAGGATTCTACTTACTTTGTTCCACTTTGTATAAAGACTTTATATTCACTGTGATCCTGATTTAAAGCTGGCTGCTACTTATGAAACATTCTTGTACTCGAGGTCTAGTGTTCACAAACATTTAATGAATTAAATTGCAGCCAATGGAGACCACTTCAAATAAGCTTTATATAATTTACTGGTTTTAAATTAGTTTCCTAAACTAACACACTGTACCAGTAATAAATGTTACGCACAATAAAAACGTGTTGTTTTTCTTTGTAACAATATTCATGGCAAGACTAAGTACATACACACTAATACAATAAAAGATAATAATCCAATATATAGTAAACAATAATATACAATATCATTTTCGTTATTGTAAAATGAGCTGAAAACATGAAATAGTGCTTGTCGCTACACTAATACTTCATTTTACAAAACCATTTGAATGAAAACAGTTGGACCAGAAACATGAAGCCTATAGTGGTAGCTGACTTTTGTTATCCGTAGTTAGTAGTTGCTAGCCCGAGGTTAAGGAAATCTTGATATTTTTACGTAAGTTTTTTCTTTTGACGACGATGTCTGTTCCTAAGGCTTCTCCACCGACAAAACAAACTGGGCTTTGGACCTGGATGAGAACAGGCTACAAAACCGAATTTGCCCTATAGGTAAAGAATAAGTCTCGTCTGAATATTTTACGCTTCACAAACAAATATACGTGGAACATGTCATTAAACCATGGATAAGGTGTAAAGTTGCACCAGTCTCGAGACTAACTTAACTCTGTCTTAATTATAAGACATTACTAAATACAATTCTACAAAATACTTCTTAACAATAATAGTAACTTGACATACGAGTATTTCTCACACGGCGGCGGCGGTCTGATCTAAGCGGAGCCCGTCCAATTGTATCCAGATTGCTATAAAATACTCTTATCTATTTTTAACTCATAGATATTTTATAGGTAAAATACAACCAGTGAAAATTAATACTGAATAACTGATAATGATTCTTCAAATTATCAAATCTACAAAACACACGTAAAATTACATACAATATAATAATAATCATTGTTATTTAAAAATATAAAAAACTTGATGTCTAATTTTACCTTTATATTAAAAAATTAATAGAGATATCAGCTGATCTGATGCTACACTAATAAGTCATTTAAACGCACAGACTGAACGAAAACAGTTAATGCATGAAAATCAACTTATGAGGGTGGCAATCTTTTGTTACTCGTAGTTTCTGTGTGATGTTTAATCTGTAAGAAATGTTAAGGCACATATTTTTAATACAAACATTAAGACAATACACCAGAATATTCACAATAATAGAAACTTTACATATTTCACACACGGATCACAAATCAGAGAGGAGCGGTGCTATGTTTACTAGGCCATTATCTATATAATAGGTCTTTACCTATGAAATTGCGTTTCTTCAGTACTGGTCATTTCAAATAAAAAAAGTTTGTAACGGCTCTGTATTCTAAATTCAAATTAATTTTGTTTTAAAACCATGACATTCTATTTACAAACTCAGTCTTTTGTTTTTTGATTAGCGTTGTATTTTTATTACATTTGAACATTTTTCGTCATAATGGATACTTTAAAAATTCGTGTAATTATGGAATATGAGTTCCGTCATGGCACCAACGTGACACAAACGGCACGTAACATCAAAAACGTTTACGGAGAGAACTGTACAAACGAACGAACAACCCTTTATTGGTTTTCCCGGTTCCGTTCTGGAAATTTTGACTTGAAAAATGAAGCTCGTGGTCGTCCGGAGACTTTGGTTAACAATAATGAATTAAAGGCGATTGTGGAAGCTGACGAAACTCAATCTACAGCTGAGCTAGCAGCAGCTTTTAATGTAAGCATCAAAACAATATTGATCCATTTGCGACAAATTGGCAAGGTAAAAAAGCTTGATAGATGGATGGGAAGGCCCCACGACCTTAACGATCGCCAGCGCAACGTACGCGTCGAGACCTGCCTTTCGCTGCTCAACAGGCAAAGAAATTAAGGAATTTTGAAACGAATAGTTACGTGCGACGAAAAATGGATTCTGTTCGACAATCGAAAGCGCTCAGCAAGTTGGTTAGACCCTGGTCCAGCACCAAAGCAATGCCCTAAACCAAAAATGACCCCTAAAAAGGTGATGGTCACTGTTTGGTGGTCTAGTGCGGGTGTGATTCACCACAGCTTTTTACAAAACGGCATGAGCATTAATGCAGATGTGTACTGTGAAGAACTGGAGAGAATGATGGAGAAGCTTGCACATCTGCAACCAGCTTTGGTCAATCGGTCGTCCCCACTGCTCCTTCACGACAACGCGCGACCCCATACTGCGCAACAGACAGTCTCCAAGCTGCAAGAGCTGGGGTTGGAAGCTTTCCCTCATCCGCCATACTCACCAGACCTTGCACCTACCGACTATTACTTTTTTCAAAATTTAGACAACTTTTTAGTGGGTAAAAAATTCAATTCCCGAGAGGCAGTACAAAATGCCTTTGAAGAGTTTGTTGCCTCCCGTCCAGCTGATTTTTACAAGAAGGGCATCAATAAACTGTCAATGCAATGGCAAAGATGCGTCGATTGCATGGGTGATTACTTCGAATAACAGAAATAAAAAAGTTTGAAAAAATAAGTACTTTCACTTATTGCATACAAAACGGCAATTTCATAGGTAAAGACCTAATATTAATTTGAATATGTCTAACTATAACAAGTAAATATTCAATATAATTTTATCACTTAATATCTTTGGTCTGATCAAAACCAAGGCGGAGCTTGTTGTGTGATAGTTAAACTGCTAAAAATTCAACCTACTTATCTATTTCTTCAGTCATACATATTATAGAAAAAATATGGCAATTGTTGAATAATTAGTAATAATTCTTCAAATTGTCGTAAATATTGACCTTTTTTCTTGATGATGCTGCAAGAGTAATTGAGTAAAAGTTTGTAACCAATTGCGTATTGTGTTTTTACAATTAACATAATTTAGTTTATAAATACTTATTTCTCTATTTTAACCTATTATATAAAAATGGACCCAGAAAAAAATAAATGTTTGAATAAATGTATTATGATCCTAATTGTGAGGGACAAACTATATCTTTTCGTCTTTTGTTAGTAATTTCGGCTTGATAGGGAAGCAATGTGTGTTGTTTTAATACTGTGTGGTATATGAAAATTTGGAGAACAGTCATCACTTTGCACGATTGATATGACATAGTTGTGGGATATAGGAATGGACGGGAGGTGGCTACTTTTAGAATCGCTCTTTGAGCTCGATCTAGAGGCAGGATAATGGTTTTTAATGCTCCACTCCATGAAGTTATGCAGTATTGGATGATTGATTGACATAAAGACAAATAAACTTGATTGATCAATTTGGAATCTGCTATAACTCGCAATTTTATAAATACGTACATCAATTTACGAACTTTATTTACTAAAATTTCTATGTATTTCTTAAAGGAGAGGTTGTTGTCAATTATGATACCTAGGTATTTTATGTTATCAGTTTCACTGATGGATTATTGGAGAGGGTTCACTCGGGAAGGTACCATTCACTTTGGATGCCACAAGTTTTTCACAGTTTTCCATCGTATTTTCTCAAAGAATTGATGTTTAGAAACTGTTATTATTTAATTTGGGACACTCATCAAATCGACGTCTTTCGCTTCCTATCCTGCTTTTTCCTGCCACTATCAGAATTTGGTCCAATGATAAAAGTTGGGTGTCTCGTCAAAACGAAGCTGTGTATAAACTTTCAGCCTGTTATTAATCACTGAAATCCCTTGTACGTGGGCCCGTGGACTATATAACGGGTGTTTTTTTAAGCTAGATAGAACTTTAAATTGTAAAAAGTAACACAAAAAATTAAATTTTGATGAAACTTTTTTTTTATTTGTTTCAGGATACTCTGACAAATCATCATGAATAGACTCACGCTTGAACAACGCTACGAAATTATCCAAATTTACTTTGAAAATCAGTCGTCGATTCGCGCAACTTATAGACGACTGTTTTATCGCAAAATTGTGTTCAGCGATGAGGCGCATTTTTGGCTTAACGGGTTTGTTAATAAGCAAAATTGCCGCATATGGAGTGAGACCAATCCACAACAGACCCTACAGACTCCATTACATCCAGAAAAATGCACCGTATGGTGCGGTTTTCACGCTGGTGGCATCATCGGACCTTATTTCTTCAAAAATGAGGCCGGAGCTCGCGTTACGGTCAATGGAGATCGTTACCGCACCATGATCAATGATTTTTTGTTTGAAAATATGGATGACATTGATCCGGAGGAGATGTGGTTTCAACAGGATGGCGCTACGGGCCATACGGCGAACGCAACCATCGACTTATTGAAATCAAAATTTGGCGATAAGTTGATTTCGAGAAATGGACCTGTCAATTGGCCTCCAAGGTCGTGCGATTTGACACCTCTCGATTATTTCCTGTGGGGCTACGTGAAGTCACTGGTTTATGCTGATAAACCAGCAACAATTGACGCCTTGGAGGCCAGCATTGTTCGTGTTATACGCCATACAAATGACGAAGTCGTCTCGAATCGACGACTGATTTTCAAAGTAAATTTGGATAATTTCGTAGCGTTGTTCAAGCGTGAGTCTATTCATGATGATTTGTCAGAGTATACTGAAACAAATAAAAAAAAAAGTTTCATCAAAATTTAATTTTTTGTGTTACTTTTTACAATTTAAAGTTCTATCTAGCTTAAAAAAACACCCTATACAATAACATTCTCGTTATTATATAATGAGCTGAAAATATGAAATAGTGCTTGTCGCAGGCGACGTGTGATGCTACACTAATACTTCATTTTACAAATCCAACTAAATGAAAACAGATGTACCAGAAACATGAAGCCTATAGTGGTAGCAGACTTTTGTTATCCGAAGTTAGTAGTAGCTAGCCCGAGGTTAAGGAAATCTTGATATTCTTCCGTAAGTGTTTTCTTCTAATGACGATATCTGTTCCTAAGGCTTCTCCACCGACAAAACAAATTCAGTTTAAGACCTGGATGAAAACAGGCCTGAAAACCGAATTTGCCCTATAGGTAAAGAATAAGTCTCGTCTAGATATTTTACGCTTCACAAAGAGAGAGAGACTAACTCAACCCCATCTTAATTATAAGAAATTAATAAATACAATTCTACAAAATACATCTTATTATATAGTAACTTGACATATTTCTCACACGGCGGCGGCGGTCTGATCAATACTAAGCGGAGTCCGTCCAATTGTATCCAGACTGCTAAAAAATACTCTTATCTATTTTTAATTCATTCAATGATAATGATTCTTCAAATTATCTAATATCTTAACCTTTCTGTCATGCCATATTGTGAGTTATCATGCTGAGTTGTTCACAACGCAACGAGGATGGTGACCATCACTCTTGGATTCTGCTCATTCGCTTTGCATCAGGCGGAGTAGAGACGTTTTTGCAGCTTCTACCAGAAAATGATAATAAAAGAGTGTCACTAAATACGGTCATAGATACCTAACAGCTGATGTCACGCTACAATAATTGGTACATTAAAGTTAAAGATTGAATGAAAACTGTTTGAGGCTGAAAACCAACTTGTGAGGATAGCAGATCTTTGTTGCCAGTATTTAGACCTATTTAATGTTTAACCTGTAAGAAAAATAATTTTAAATGTATACATAAATGTACATATATAACCACACAATAATGGTAATAACAATAGTATCTTCACATATTTCAGACACTGATTATAAACTATGCAGGACCGGTGCTGTGTTAACCAGGCCATTAACCATGTACACGCTTATTTGATTATATCTGAATTTGTCCGGTATATCTTCACTTGCCAAAAGTAATGCAAGTCCGTGACGTCAAAATAAACAATAATTAATTATTACATTTTTAAATACACAGAACTTTGTCTTGATATTAACCTAATAATCATAAATTGTGATATTAATAGTGGTAACAGCTAATATGGTGCTACACTAATAACCAGTTTAAACTCACAAACTGAATGAAAACAGTTTGTGACTAAAAGCTAGCTTATGAGGGTAGCAGGTTTTTTGTTGTTCGCAGTTCATAAGTGATGTTTATGTTATAAAAAATATTAAAGCACATATTTATAACACACTGATGCAATACAACATAATATTATTAATAACAATATGATTTCACACACGGCGATCTCATAAAAAAATAAGAATATTGCTAAAAATAATACTTATCCATTTAATTCATTCATTCGTATATTATAGGTATATTACACCCAGTACAAAACTAATCCTACTAATATTATAAACGCGAAAGTTTGTGAGTATGTTTGTTGCTCTTTCACGCAAAAACTAGTAAATGGATTTTGATGAAACGTCACAATAATATAGCTTATACATTAAAATAACACATAGGCTACAATTTATAAAGATACTAACTTCGCCTCGCGTCGTTGCCTGCGGTTATTGTCGTACCGCGGGGTTCAGCTAGTACTGAATAATTGTCACAATGATATTGCAAGAGTATCACAAAATACGTAGTCAAGGTCCTATGACCCCTATCTATATAACAGCTGATGTCACGCTACACTTATAAGTAGTTTAAAGCCAAAGAGTGATTGCAAACAGTTTGAGACCGAAAACCAACTTGTGAGGGTAGCAGATCTTTGGTTGTCTGCAGACCTACCTGATACCTATATAGTACGGTAGGTAGCGTTGCAATTTTGATAGGAATTTTTCACCGAATGAATTTTTAACCAACTTTAAAAAAAGAGGAGGTTCTCAATTCGACTGTATGTTATGTTTGTTTCCTCAGAACTTTCGATAGGGTTTCCTTGTGGTTTTATTTAATTTAGTCTCGTTTTTAAAGTCGGTTTTATTTTTGGCATTTGTTGTTACATTTTAAACAGTTGTTTAATGTTAAGAAACCAGTAAAGTGAGCGTCAGTTGTCGTCTAGCGGTGGAGCTCAAAGAGACAGAGAAAAGGACATATTGTGGTGTTATTTATCTGAAATGAATATAATACTTATTGAATTTAAAGTAAAAGACTGTTTAAATTTAAAAATAAGTGAAGTTCGTAGGTTTATTTTCAATGAGACCATGCAACGCTGGAATGCGTTGAGCGCTTATCTCGCTGACTGTCGGTGTTACCCCGTCATAAGTTTAACTGTCAATTTTCTTTATTATATTAAAAGTACAAAAATAATTCAGATAAGTAAATTTCATACGGTCTAAATAAAATGATTTGCGAAATTTTAAATGAGGTTTAAGCACGCCCAATAATATGTGAACATGCATTAATATAACCAGTATAGCTTCGTTTGCCAAAAGTAATATAAGTTGTTCATGTTGAACAAAATTGTTACATTAAAAAGAAATGTACAGAATTTAATGTCTTCAAATTAATTTTTACATTTATAACATTAATATTAATAGAGATATCGGCTGATATTAATTTTTTGACTGCCTCGGTGGCGTAGTGGTAGCGTATGCGACTACTAAGCTTGAGGTCTCAGGTTCGATTCCCAGGTCGGACCAAATGTTTGTATGATCTGCAAATATTTGTTTCGGAGTTTGGGTGTTTTCTATGTATAATATGTATGTATTTACAAAAAAAAAGTATATAAGTATTTATATCAGTTGTCTAGTAACCCATAACACAAGCTCTGCTTAGCTTGGGATTAGATGGCGTTGTGTGTTAGATGTCCGGAATATTTACTTATTTATATGATGCTACACTAATAAGAGATTTGTTGGTGCTTGGTCCCTGTACTCGAAGTCGGTGGTCTACTACTTTTATATTTCTAGTAACGTGATTTATTTTTCTTTTTATGTATTTAAAAATGTAATGAATATTTCTTTTAAGGAAAATGAAAAGGAAATGATAATACATAGTAACTCTACATATTTCACTAATTGATTACAAATCAGAGAGAACCGGTGCTATGTTACCAATTCCATTATTCATATATTTATGAAAACATGTCCAAATATAACCAATATATGTTCATTTACCAAAAATAGTACAAGTGCGTGACGTAATATTTTATACAATATAATAATTATTATTTTATTTAAAAATATAAAGGACTTCATGTCTTATTTTACCTTTATATTAATAAAATTAATAGAGATATCAGCCGATATGATGCTACACTAATAAGTTATTTAAACGCACAGACTGAATGAAAACAGTTAATGCATGAAAATCAACTTATGAGAGTGGCAATCTTTTCTCTTCAGGTTCTTCTCGTAGACCCTCAAGGGTCTCGGGGTAACCTTTCCAGGCTTAAAGCCTGTCCGAGTGGTTTTCAGCGCCACCTGCAACTACAGGTGGGTCACTAGGGTGGGCCCCATGGGCCTGTTGGTAGTCCCGGAGTGTTGGTCCGGTGAGATGAGCGTAACTAACGGAGCCGAAGCGACCTGCTAGTAACGCCCGGGTCTGGTCCAGTATGGTGACCTGTGCTTAGCGAGGTCGAGCTCCTCGGGATATATACCCTGAGGAGCGCCCGTCAGCCAGCACTAGGTCGGGTGTTGGGGTTGGTTCAGGGCTTGTTTCGAAAACGAGGTCTCGTGGCAGTCCATACCTGTCTGGCGGTCGCCGATGATAGGGCGCGAGTTCCCGCAGGTGGCGGGCTTGCGATCCATCGGCACGCACGAACAGATTGGTGCTCAGGCGTCTCACGAAATCATCCAGGTTCTCCACGCGCAGATCCCTGGAGATTGTACTGTTCCGCACAAAACGAGGGGCGTTGACAACGGTGCGTAGTGCGAGCGATTGCTGTGCACGCAGCCGACGGCGGTTCGTCTCGGAAACGAGCGCGAACCAGGCCGGGGCACCATAAGTAAGTCGGCAATCTTTTGTTACTCGTAGTTTCTGTGTGATGTTTAATCTGTAAGAAATGTTGAGGCACATATTTGTAATACTCACATTAAGACAATACACCAGAATATAAACAATAATAGAAACTTTACATATTTCACACACGGATCACAAACCAGAGAGGACTGGTGCTATGTTTACCAGGCCAATATCTATATATTTATGTGAATATGTCTAAATAAAACAAGTATACCTTCTCTGCCAAAGATAATATAAGTTCTTGATCATGTTGAGTTCCTTTAAGACTGAGAGATTCGTACGGGTATATTAATATCTAATCATTTCAACGTGGCAATGCTGCCAGTATTTTGTGAACGCTACCAGCAGCTAGCAGGCGATGATGCAGAGGAGTATTTTTGACGCTTATATGTAAATATTGTCACTGTTTTTTTTGTTATGAATTCCTAGATTTTTAATTTAAATGAATCAATATAATTTTATCACTTAATATCTTTGGTCTGATCAAAAACTAGGCGGAGCTTGTTGTATGGTAACCAAGCTGCTAAAAACTAAACCTACTTATCAATTTCTTCAGTCATACATATTATAGAAAAAATATGCCCATTGTTGAATAATTAATAATTATTCTTCAAATTGTCGGAAATTTTGGCCTTTTTTTCTTGATGACGCTGCAAGAGTGTTCCTAAACACGTACTCATATCCTTCGGTGGAATCAAACCTGGAACAAAAAGTTCTACATGTGTATTTGATTATTTGTTGTACTGATTTATATATAGGATTCTACTTACGTTGTTACACTTTGTATAAATAATTTATATTCATTGTGATCCTGGTTCAAAGCTGGCTGCTACATATGAGACATTCTTGTAATTGAGGTCTAGTGTTAAACAAAACCATTGATGTTTCCATTGCTATTTTATGATTTATTTCTTGGTTCTATAAAGTGAGTTTATTAATTATTCGAGCTTCTTTAAATTTTTGAATCCTTCGCTTGCTCGGTCATCAAAATTAAGCACGCGTTTAAAAATCAACTTTGCTCTTTTGTATAACAAACAACTATTGCCATTGTACCTTTTAATTATGAGCCGCAGAATCATGAAATACAAGGTTAAATTATTTGTTATAACTATCACTGTTTATTACAATAAATATACACTGACAAAATACCTAACAGTTTCCCTATCGTCTATAGATTGTATGTGTTCAAAATCAGCGACCAGACACCTTAATCTGCAACTATGTAATTATGTCAGAGTGTCGTATCAGATTGATTATATAGGGCGCTCATTCATGTCAACGGCAGACCTGTTAAGAGTGGTTGAACTGCAATTTAATTAATGTACGACACATGCGGTAGTCATAAGTTGACGTTTTTAGACATTGACAACTTTCTGTCGGATGTCAATATTTACCTATTTGTGATATATATTTACCCGACTGCGTCAGAAGAATAGTAATGCACTTTGAGCGATGGTATGTTCATATGTGAGTACGCAAGTCCATTTCTTTGACATGCCCTACAGCCCAAACGTTTCGACGGTTTTTGACATATGAGTTACTCGTCGTATTTACAGGATCGTGGTACTGACATAAGCTATATAAATTTTCAATTTTCTAGTTAACTACTCAGATATTGTTATTAATGTTATTATACATTTAGTTAGCGAGGATGACATTATAGCCTACGGGCGACGACGCTAGCCACTAGCCTATAATGTCATCATTATACTACACTATCTGGTTGAAAAACTGGAGTCATCTGAATAAAAAACAGTTGGGCCCCAAGATTCAACCTGTAAGGGTAGAATTTTGTTATGCCTAGGGCTACCCAGGCAATTAGGACTACTTAATTAATGATCACGTTTTTTTTTAAATATACATTCACATATTTATAATATATCACAACCTGAAATCATAATAATAGTTACTACAGACATCTCCCACACGAGCCATCTGGTCTTAAACCAGGCAAATCGTGCTATGGTAACATGCTTGTTGACATAAGTATGTTAAATACGCCTACTACTAATACACCTTACATATAAATCATTTCTGTTGACGAACTATATAAAAATAATAACAAAATAAAGCAGATAACCATTGAAAATATTACCTTCTTAAAAAAGTACTCAAAAGTCGTCCAAAAACACAGCTTTCGTATTACATCACGGTTGCAAAGAAGCCTGATTGCTCACGGTGGCCGTCATCTACCTCACTCAAACTAATAGTTGTGTAAGTTCTGCTGCTAACTGCTAATTCTCAAATTATATCTATCTGCTATTTACTTCTTTTTTTTTTTCACACAACTCAATCTATTCCCAAGCTAAGCGAGCTTGTGTTATGGGTACTAGACCACTGATATGAATACATATATACTTTTTTTTTAAATACATACATATTATACATAGAAAACACCCAAACTCCGAAACAAATATTTGTAGATCACACAAACATTTGGTCCGACCCAGGATTTGAACCCGAGACCTCAAACACAACAGTCGCATTCACTACCACTGCGCCACCGAGGCAGTCGAAGTTCTGAAGTATATTTTTTTAAATATATAAAGTCACCTATAATATTAGTAGTATACTATATACATTAAGTAATATTAGGTAACTAATTGTTACTAACTAACTAATTATTAGGTGAACTATGTTCTTTTTTAAAAGTTTTCACTATTTTGAGGTTGAAGAGCATGTCTACGTCAAACGCTTCGTGTTTGACTGCATCCGTGTACCTACTAGATATGAATGACACACTTGTACACATATTTATAACCTGCACTATTTATAGCTTAGTCTATAGTACTTACCAGCGGACTGGTGATGGGGCGAAGGCGGTCTTTCTTGTCGAAGGGCTACGTATGCTAACTTACCTGTAATGAAACAGAAACACTCGTTAAATTGACATTTACAAAATGTTTACTTTTCTATAAATACACAGCACTTATAATTATTAACTATTAATTTCTCTTACTACACACAACATGAATAGAGATGGGAAGAACGCGTGTTTCATAAAATTTAATCGGGTATAAGCTGAGTAATCCAAAATAATATTTTGTAATCTAAATTACATTGGCGTTTGCAGCATTCGTTTTTCGTAACCCAGTCTATAGAATTATGACAATTCCACTAGCAAGCTCTCTCCTTATCATGTACTACTGCGCCCGTCAAAATCTTCAACATTATAATAATTTTAACCTATTTTTAATATTCATACATAAACGAAATCTCTTGGATTAGGTACTCACTGCATATGTGAAATGAAGTTCAAACATTAACTTGCTACAAAGAAGACAAAATTTCTCAGTTTCACAGATTTTTTTCTGAAGTGAAACCTTCTTTGGGCGCATTGAGCAGTTTTTCGATAAACAAAAATCATGGAACTTGCGTAATCGTCACACTTCCCATGAGCTATATGTATACTGTGTATAACACATTATACATACTCGTATAGCTCAGCCACAAGCCACAATACTTGGCGCAGCAACAAGCTGCAGCTTGTTGATGCGCCAAGAGTTGTGGGTTCAAATCTAACAGTGGATATCACTTTGTGTGATTCACAAAATGTTGTGAACGGCAACGCACTTGTAACGCCTCTGGTGTTGCGGATGTCCATGGGCGGCGGTAATCGCTTACCATCAGGCGATACGTCTGCTCGTTTGCCCACTACATAATAAAAAAAAAGGTTGTTCAGAGTTTGGGTGTCCTTTGTGTCCGTTGCATGTATGATTGTAAAGTCCCCGAGATACAAGATCTATATTTCTAATTGGTGTGTTTGAAAAAAAGAAAGAATCTGTTTAAAAAAAGAAAAATTGTCTTTTTAAAAAAGAAATAAAATCCGAATAACCTTGAATACTAGATTGAATTAACGCGGCAGAAACAGCTCGCACTATCAATGCTGCGTTTGGAGACGAAACTGCTAATTAACGAAGCGAGCTTGGTTTAAACAATTTTGCAATGGAAACTTCGCCTTGAAGAACGGAAGACCGCCTATACAGATGAATAACGCTCAATTGAAGGTAATGTTGGAGACCGATCCGAGTCAAAACAGCCAGGAATTAGCGTCGTAGTTTATGGTTAAAGAGCTTTATTTTCTCAAAAGAAATGTATACCAATAAATAAAATTGGAGTGTTTGTTTCTAAAATAACCGCTTTTTACTAATGCATATGTATGTATACACGGTACATAAACCAAAATTTTTTTTGTACTGTACCCTAAAAATGGGTGCCCCACCATTTGACTGATCTGCAAGGAGAAACACGTGTTGAAGCTTTCGTTGCCTTGTTGAATCGGTACAGAAATTAAGTTATTACGAGTCGAATTGTGATATGTGATGGACAGTGGATTCATTACGATAATCAAAAGCGAAAAAACGCAATAGCTGACCCCAGGACAAACGTGACAAACGCAAATGCGTTTTTTTTTTGTGCAGAAATCCCCTCGAATACCACCTGCAAATGCAGTGCCCTAAAGCAACGCTGACCAATAAAAAGCTAATGGTAAGTGTGTGGTAATCTATTCATGGTGTTATTCGTTATAGCTTTAACAATGAAGTGAAACAGCCTCGACTCTTGAATTGATCTTCGCCATTATTACACCGCGATAACGCAGCACCTCACTATGCATGAGAAATCGTTGTAACTCTACAGGAGCTGCAGTAAACAACCATACGTCCATCCTCCTATCTCACCAGATATTGCTGCAACGAATAATTTTTTTTGTGTAATTTAGTCAATTTTCCACGTGGCAACAAAAAATCCTTCTCAAGAGGCAGTACGAAATCCTTTCACACATTGCCGAAACACACACCTTAACTTCGGCTTGAGAAATTGCACCCGTTTCGAAAAAAAAACGAGTTTTTAATTTATAGTACTTATAGGCAATTTTATTCTTGAGGGGGACAAAAGGGGGAGGCCCTTTTTTTGACGGGGTGGAAGATCCCTTCGGATATCCAGCTACCCGGTGACTCAGGCGCCCTGCTTTGAGAAGGACCCGGTTCATATTATTTCAGGTCCCCCCCAGCCACGACGCCACGTCTATCGCGACGCTATCCTGAAGTAAGCCTGGGCTTCCCCCTACCTGTCGGTCCAATCATTTTATTTTGCAGCCAGACCGCAGGTTTTAAAATCAGGCCGCCCTCCTACCGCTAACCGCATCAATTAATCTGCTACCAGAGGTCCCCACTATCTGACAGCTTGCGGCCCTTCGGCGGTTGCAGAATCGGTATTATACTTCACCCCCAATAGTTTCCCATGCAGAACTAAATTTACGAATATTGCTTAAGGTGCATAAGGTTATTGCATCGTATTGCTTGCTACGAACTAGATCTGAACTGTTTAGGATTAAATATTTGTCGAGGTGTGAGTAGTGGATATATGGCGATGGTGAAGGGAGACCGACGTCGCCAGTGGAGGCAGTGGGGTCGGGTGGCCTGTATGACGCCGCACTAGTATCAACGCCCGCCCCGAGAGGTCGTTACCATAGATTAAAAACACTAACGAGTAAGTCAACAACTACACGTTAATTGCCTGCATTCTGATGTTATTTGCTCATGCCCTTTATCACATTAGATATTTATTTTTAAATTTTTATACCGAATTAAGGAACAGTTTGATACTTGACATTTTTTTTTTTTTTTTTTTTTTTTTTTTTTTTTTTTTTTTTTTTTTTTTTTTTTTAAAGACAACTCCCACATTAGGAATAAACATCCTGTGTCGTGGGGGACTTTACAAACATACATGAAACGGACACAAAGAACATCCAGACTCGGGACAACAATTCGTGGATCACACAAAGTGTTGTAGGTACCGCGTGGGATTTGAACCCACGACACTTGGCGCAGTAGCAAGCGGCATGGCGACCGCTGACACCACTCGGCCAACCGTGCAGTTTAGCGATAACACGTGCACATGATTGAATCAATCTATTTTTTTAAATAAACATCCAAATACATGTTTAAATGTCAACTTCAATTTTATATGGCGATGGCGATGTTCATTTCATAACTCTTATATTCCTCCACCTCAGTCCATCAAGCCGTTTAAACCCATGTGCCAATTAAATAGAGATACACACATATTACACCCTCCTTCTGGGTATGCTCCCAGTCTAGCGTCCTTTAACAAATAAAAATAGCACTTTTGCGAATGTTATTATTGGAAAATACCATTTGTTTATTTCTTGCTCTTCCTTTTGATACAAGAACTTCGCGCTCGTAACGAACCATTGAAATTTATATTGAGTTTGTTTTAACTTTTTAACTTGAGAGCGGAATGTTTCTATAAGGTAGCAAATGTTTTTTAATAAATGAAAGTCTCGTCTCGTCTGTGTACTACTAACATTTTTAAGATATGCCCGTGTTTCCATCTAGTCAACTCAGTTTATGCTACGCCCAACTATTTTATTTTTTTGTATGATCATGGCCTTAGATTGATGAGAGAGAAGGGTATGATGTGTGGAATCTGGGACCTACCAAATTATTTTTTAGCTTTTAGTACATTATTTCAATAAAACCGTTTGAATCAAATAAAATATTATGACGATTACCGCGGTAAATAAATCTTGCCTTAAGAAAAAAGAATAATAAATTTCATCGAAACCGGTGCAGTGGTTTAGCCGTGAAAATTTAATAGACAGAAAGAGAAAAAACAGTACGTACGTAACATGATCGTAACTTTTCAACATTAGCTGATTAACAATTAAGAATTAATCTCAAGATTGTTCGAAAAGAAGGACTTTAAAGCGCATGAAACAGCAAAAGCTAGTCTACAATGTATATAGCTAAATCCATAACAACTACAGTGCAGAATTCTGAGAATAGTTACTACACGCCGGCGCGGCGTCCCGACCTTGAAAGCTTGACCGCGAACGTATTTAGAGTATCGGTAACTGGAAACTGCGCTAGACTCAGTCTAGACACTTGTGCATACTAATGTGCATACTATGAATAATACCACGACAAAGTGACTGCTGTGGTTTAATTTACAGTCTATTTTTAGGGATACTATAAACATACTTATAGCGGTCATAAAGAACACCCAGTCAGATCCCACAAAGTTGACCTATGTGGGGTGTGAATTCACAACACAGCGTAGTAAAAAGCTCCTTTACTGCTTGTATGATAAAAAACATACGGCAAAAGTGACCCTTCTATTAAAATCAGTTACTAAAAATCCTTTAAAAGTAAGGGTTGCAGATGCCGCTTTTGGATTTCGTAAAAAACCCACTTTTCGTCACACGTGACAATTCGACCCAATATGCCCTAATTTCTGTACCGATTCGACAAGGCTACGCAAATTTCAACTCGCATTTCTTTCAGCAGATCAGTCAAAAAAGTTGAAAAATGCTTTAAATTATTTATAAAAATAATGTAAACCGTCTCCAAAAAACATAAATTTTCTTTTCTCAAAATAATAAAACATTGTTTTAAATATATTTTGAAGTCTTAAACATAATATTACATTGTTTTAAATATATTTTGAAGTCTTAAACATAATATTACATTTTGAAATCAAATAACTATTCTATGATTCCCAAAAATAGAACGAACAAAAAACTATAAAAGATACGCAGAGAGTATTCGGTTCAAGGCATTATGCGTTTCACGAGGTTTGTATACGTTGTTACACGTTCAGTGGGACGTATTTCGGTTATAGGTCAGTAGAGTATTTCGTCTGTATAGGGTATAATAATTAATGGCCCCGTTTATAACATACCCACCTTTTTACATAGCCATCAATCGTTTCTTTATAAGGTGTCTACTGTGTGATAAAATAGCGACATAGTTTAAATATTATGTACAATAGCACAATATTTTTACTAACAATCTTCTAACTAAATGACATCTTATTATTATTTTATTCAGAGTAATATAATGTAATTTTTTTTTTTTGATATTACACAATGTGACATAACACGTATGTAGTATCGTATATCATAATATGATCATCATAATACGTACTAAAAATTTACCCTTTATTTTAAAATCGACTTGAACCGTTTTGGTCCAACAAAAGATTGTTTATAAGTCGACTTGAAAATCATGTAAACCGGAGCAGTAATTGGTTTTCTATTATTTATATTACAACATTAGATGTACCTAAACAACATTACATTTACATAATATAGTAAACGTCAAACCTGTCAAATCAAATTGCAGTTAACTTCCAAGAGGAATAAGCCCCATCGAGTTTGTAATTGAGTTGTCAGTTTAATCCTAGGGCGACAACCACGTCCCAATCCACGTCACACCGTCTACACTATATGCTGTAGAGGCGTTCGTATTTTAAGTGTGTACTTTCTGTTTTTAACCCCCGACGCAAAAAGAGGGTTATAAGTTTGATGTCGATGTCTGTTTGTGGCATCGTAGCTCTCAAACGTATGGACCGATTTCGATGCGGTTTTTTTTATTTGAAAGCCAGTTTCTTTGCGGTGGTTTTTAGCTATGTTTGGTTAATATCGGTCCAGCTGTGTAAAGAGTATCAGCTCTATTCCAAAACGTTGTAAGGGATTTTTGGTGTATGATAACTCGAAGTGCGAGAATAGGTGATTTTTAATTTTTTAAATTTTAGTTTGTCAGGGAAATGTTCCTAAATAAAAAATGAAACTTTAGGATCATTCTGCTGCACATCTATCCGATTAAGTGTCTCCGTTACAACCATTTTAACCTAAGGAGTTTGTGGGGTGTGTACCAAATTGAAATTAACATCAAATATTATATCTGCTATCTTTTAACCTGTAAATATATCAAGCTAGACGTCACAACACAATTGTATATAGACATGAAAATTGTGTTTTCATATGAACGTATAGGCTTATATATTATTAAATTTGGTACAACTTTGTACCATCTGGCTACCATTATGTCATCATCTCAGTCGAAAGAAGTCCACTGCTGCACATAGGCCTCCCCAAGGCTTTCCATAACAATCGGTCATGTGCTGCCCGCATCTAATTCGATCACGCAGAGAAACTCCGAGCATTGATCTCTTCATTGCTCCTTCTGCGACTTTGAGCCTTGTTTCTTCTTCTTAATTACGTACTAGATAACACAGAATTACAAATACTTTTAAAATTAAGGACTGAGAAACTGTGCGCATTTCATTTTACAGTATAACCCGCTTAAGACGATTTCTCAGGGACCCGACCAAAAACGCGTCTTAAGCGAGAAAGCGTATTATGCGGGATAGGGAAAATAAAACGTACCATGTACATATGTATTATTATGTATTTTGTTCTTTTTATTTTAAATTATGTAACTACTACTTTATATTTTTAAAATAATCACTTATTTTGGTTTGAGAGAAAGATTTTGATGCATTAGCAATTGAAAGATTTTCAACATACTCGTAATTCAACTTTTGCAGTGCGTCTTCACTTTGATCCAAAGAAGCTACATAGCGTCTGATATCATCATAACATTAACAGCTGATAATGTCTGGGCGTTTGACAAAAACGGAGTTGACTCATCTTCGTCATTATCACTTATATGGGCCTCGTTTTGTGTGTTATTCACATTCTCAATAAGATTTTCAATTGATTGAATTTCGTACGGTGCTACATTGTCATCAATGGAATATCCAGGAAAAATCTGCAGTATCTCAGGTTCTTCTTCTTACAACACGACGGCTGGCTCAAGCGCGTGTCGAGGTGTCGAGTGCGGGCGGGCGTATTAAACGGGATGACGAAACGTATTAAGCGTTAAGAAATGTATAAAAATATGTCTCAAGTTGCAGGGACTGGCGTAAAGCGGCGTATTATGCGAGAAATCATATTAAGCGTGATCGTATTAAACGGGTTATACTGTAATTTTGTTCAAGCTTACAATCAATTCACAGGCTTGTGAATTAGTCGCATTGTGGCATTTTATCGAACTTACAGAACTAGTCGAAATACAAAACCAGTTTTAGGTTATTTGCTTAGCTCGGCGTCACAATACACGACAAACTTTCTCTTACTGTTCTATTTGTAAAAACATACAGCTTTAGGCTGTTTGCTTAGCTCGACGTCACAATACACGAAAAACATTCTCTCACTGTTGTATTTGTAAAAACACACTACGCGGACAAGAATACCAATAAATTCATGGAATGACCCAAAAGGTAGGGCTAGCCAAAAACGAATGTTTTGCATATGATTTTAGTAAATAATAATTCAGGCAAAAGAGGGCTTTCATTAATATTTATGTTCTGAAGCCTATGTCACATTGCGGTCTTTGTGCAATGACCCAGGCATACTTATGCCCAAATATGTTTGAGATTTGATGAAATATCAAGTAGCTAATTCACTTCATCATACGATCAGCATAATGCAGTCCAGTGTTGAACATAGCCTTCTGTCATGCACCACTGCCCTTTGTGTTCCGCCTTCCGCATCCAATCTGCTCCAACTACCATTCTCAAGTTAACATATCACGTAGAAAATTGACTAAATCACAAAAAAATGGTAGTCCATTTTTGCAAGGTGGTGGCATGCACGGAAGATGACGTATGGTTTCCAACTGCAGCTCCTGTAGAGTAACAACGGTTTCTCGTGCAGTGTGAGGTTTTGCGTTATCATTGAGCAATATTGGGGAAGATCGACTTAAGAGTCGGGGTTGTTGTTTTGTTTCACTGCTAATTTCGCCATCATTGTTCATAGTTTGGCACATCAAACATGTTACTTTTTTATTGGCAAGCTTTGCTCTAGGGCTGTTGCGGCGTACCGACTCGACAAGCCTACGTAAATTTCAACACGCATTTCTTTCAGCAGATCAGTCAAATCATGAGGAACTTATTATTCATATTTTTACCTAACTGATTTGATGTAAATGGGTCAATATTGTGGTTAAAGTAAGGTTAAACCATGCCGCTAATTCCGGGCTAGATTGGCTCGGACTGGTTTATTCATCGTTATTCACCTGCAGGGGCAATCTTACACGTGGTTCGTTATTCAAGTTGAATTAACAACCTCCTCTCCAAACGCTCCAATGAAGTTGCCACTTGTTTCTACCGCGTTAGTTCCGCGTCGGACCTCGTATTCAAATATTTGTTTCGGAGTTTGTGGGTATTCTATTTATAATATGTATGTTTTTACAAAAATAGTATATATGTATTTAATATTTTTTTGAGTCTTTCATAGAAGCATGTTCATTAATTCTATAAATTTAAATTATTAATTAACTAGCTGACCCACGCAACCTAGTTTTCGTCTTCTACTGCCCGTAGCGTGAAAATTTTCCCCCGTTTTTTAAACATTCTTCATTGGTGCTCCGCTTAGTTCCGCGTCGGACCTCGTATT
Source organism: Spilarctia lutea (assembly GCA_916048165.1). Classification (NCBI taxonomy): domain Eukaryota; kingdom Metazoa; phylum Arthropoda; class Insecta; order Lepidoptera; family Erebidae; genus Spilarctia; species Spilarctia lutea. The sequence continues at coordinate 23,285,034 of OU696470.1, read as the reverse complement.
CAAATATTTGTTTCGGAGTTTGTGGGTATTCTATTTATAATATGTATGTTTTTACAAAAATAGTATATATGTATTTAATATTTTTTTGAGTCTTTCATAGAAGCATGTTCATTAATTCTATAAATTTAAATTATTAATTAACTAGCTGACCCACGCAACCTAGTTTGCGTCTTCTACTACCCGTAGCGTGAAAATTTTCCCCCGTTTTTTAAACATTCTTCATTGGTGCTCCGCTCCTATTAGTTCTAGCGTGATTATATATAACCTATAGCCTTCCTCGATAAATAGTCTATCCAACACTGGAAGAATTTTTCGAATCGGACCAGCGGTTCCTGAGATTAGCGCGTTTAAACAAACAAACAAACAATCAAACAAACAAACTCTTCAGCTTTAAAATATTAGTATAGATAAGCAGCTATCTGTTGGTATTATTATATTCTCGTATTTTGATAAAAAAAAACACGTCCCAATAATTTGGGTAACTGAACAAATACCTTAAACGTAAATAAATAATTTTAAATTACTATTCTTTTGCAAATAGTCCCCTCAGTCATTAAAAGAAAGGAAAGTCTCCTTCAGAGGTTTCATCATTGTTCCGTTACTCTGTTACGTTACACGCATCTCATCAGTACTTGTTACTTTTATTATACCGTCGTTGTTTTAGCAAAGGGCAATTTAGCGTATGTGAATCTTTTATTGGAGAGGTCTATGTGCACATATTGGCTGATTATATTGATGAATCTTATAAGCGTCAAATACTTGTCGTTTCTCGTATGATTATGACCGTCAGACAAGCATTCACTATACGACGTTTTTTTTTTCAGAATACTTCTTTTCGTAAACTACTTTTTTGATTATTTATTTGAGACAATCATTAATTATCAGCTAATAAAGTTAAGTACGTAAATTTTTAAAGGAAATATTCATATCTACGTTATACCAGTGATTGAGCTAGATATTAACTTGGCTTCTGAATATTTGAGCGAGCGAGTCAATTAAAAGTACGGGTTTGCCTTTGAAACAAATTGTAGCCATTAGTGTAGTATTCAAAGAAAAAGAAAAAAGAAATCATAAATTATTGACTAATAGTTGGCTCAGTGAGCGAACTTACATTTGCATCGATATGACTAGGACTGAAAAAAAAATGCAGTACATATTTAAAAGTAAACGTGTCTGGTTTTAGTTGTGACTGCGTTTATATAATTTTTAAGCTATTGCATAGCTTCTATCGCGGGTCTTGAGCGTGGAGACCGAATCATGAAAATTCCGCAACGAAAAAAACCTAGCACCCCCGATTCCGACCGGCACAGCGGTAATACTTTTTAGTTTTTCCATCTATCGATAAATACCAGAACTTATTATTTTTATTTTTGTTTTTGTTATTGTTATTATATTATTTTTGTTTATCGGTCACCACGCTCAAAGTGTAACTTGAATTAATATCAAAGAAAAAAAAAACAAAAAAAAATTTACTGCATAAATAAAATAAATATATAATTATAATTGCATAAGTTGATAAAAAATGCTATGCAATAGCTTTAACGCGGCAGTCACCGAGTGCCACACGTCTTTTTTTTTCAGAAGTAAAAGTATTGAAATAATTTATCTGATTTCTATACTTATATTTCAAAGTTTATCACATGGACTACCAACATGTTTTTTTTCAGATTTTTCGAGCCAGACGGTCAAGTTTGGGTTTGGAAGTGAGGTTGGACGCAAAATAAATATTTTTCATTATTGACATAACGCATATCCATACAAAGTTTCATCTTTCTAGCTCCAACCGACTGGAAAGTAAGCCGAGGGTGGAAGTACATGACGAAACTATAAGGATTCATGAACAACGTAATCCTAAAAAGGAAAGAAAATATTTCAAAATATACTTTGCCCAGAAAATTACGTTATTATAATACTTTTAACTTCGTAAAAAATTTACGTTCTTTCTAAAACATTTTCCGAGATTAAACTTTGTTGAAAAATATATTCCCTTCAAAGCTATAGGAATAATTTAATTTTCTCGTTATACCTTAAATATTTAATTTAATAACGAAAATAATTGAAGTGATTTCATATTGGTGCGTAAAGGAAGCGCTAAAATGTAACTTGAATTCTGTATGTTCAAATTAATATATTATGTAACATTGTAAGGATATAATCTTGAAGATACACAATATAATTATTTACAACATACTGATCATAGCTGATGCTCGCAATTTCTCCCGCTTCAATTTTCCTGGGCTAAAGATTCAGTCAGTTTTTTTACTGTATAATAAGACAGATATAAGTTATTGATCTGGATCTGGATACTGGTGAAATCGAAATTTCTACTGAACTGGTAGATACGTTCATAATAGTCTATTAGGACCTTCATAAATAAGTGGTGAAAATGGCCCTTACTCTTGCGATAAAATACTAATATTCTATCTCATGGGTCAAAGTGCCGGTTTGACCAAAAAAAAAAAATTACGGACATGTAAATGATAAATAACAACGTTACTTTGGTATTTATATAATTTACTATCTGCCTCGACAGATTTCGTTCTGTTGACACTATCAACAGTAGTTTTATTTTACTCCATGGTTTGTACGGGTAATTAAAATTGTTTGTTTTAAATATTTTCCTCGAAATTTTTGTGTTTTGTTTCCTCATAAGAACGTTCCTTGTGCCTTAACGAAAACATAAAAAATATGAACCGAATTTCTCGGGCAATCCTCGTGTTTTACGCTTAGCAACACATTTGACGATTAATTATTATTTATATAGATATAGTCAATTATATTGCAAAAATTTGTACATTTTTTCAGTGTAATGGCGAGTACGTTTACTTTATCGCTATGTCACTGTGTATGTGTAATCTATAAAGTATGAATCCATTAAAACCGTCAAGCAAGTTCATCAGCGTTTAAACTTTTTCGGCACTTTCCTCGTAGCGGCCTTGCCTAATATGTTCGGCATAACTGGCATTTGCGTAAAATACAAATATCAGATACACTAACGGTTCGGTAATTTTGTTGGAATTTAACGAATTTAAAAATTATTCTTTAATTAATACAATGTTTTCGTAAATTACAAAATTTGAACCGTTGTGGAATGTCTAGCTGAACCAACCCAAATATTATGTACTCGTATGTATAATGAGTATAAAAGGATAGCTTATAAAAGGGAAATAATAAATAATAAGGATAAAGGTATACATTTGTCGCTATACAGTAATTGATAGGTACTTTGAATTGACATGTAAGCTTCTAATATGTAATTTTCGGGTAAAATTTTTAATATGAGTTTCTTATTTTAAAAATGTGCAACATTCGATTTTCGTTTTTTTTGTGTATTCAGCTTAGATAAGAAAGATAGATACTTCGAAAGTCCAAGTAATCTTTCTTTGCATTTGATCCGACCCGAATCGAAACCGAGACCTCAAATACAGCAGTCGCATACGCTAACCACCGCGAGGCAGTCAAATATAATCTAATATAATATTTTTAATATATTACGAAGTCATAGTTTAAGGTGTATTTTAACACAATACAATATATTGAAACAGCATGGCGGTAAGCTTCGTCATTATTTAATTGTGCCAGCTCGATATTCAGTTACTCTAGTATTGCACGACTCGGACCTCGACTACGTGCTGTGGTTACGGTTTAATTACACGAATACACGTTGAATTTGTAAAGCGTAAACAATGCAATCGGGAAAGCTTCAAATAGGTTGAAAACATCGGTATTACTTTGTGGTTTATTTCTATCAATGATAATACAAATACTGTTATTATTTAATCACTAGCTTTATGTAATAAACTTGTTCAAGATTATGAACATGAATAAATTCATATTCTAGATATATTTCTCAATTTCTTACATTTGTTTTGTTCATAAACCCGCAAAATTAAATTAATGTTAAACTAAGCAGAATATAACATACTTAAAACTTGTATTTCATTTTGCGCAAAATTCATGAAATTTTTATAAGCTTACGTTGTAAATTATAAATTATTATTTCGCTTTCACATATGAAGGCATCTTGTAAATAGGTTACTTATATTTGTAGGTATCGTGTTTTACACTGATTATGAACGTTCATTCTATATAATAATGTCTTATATACAAAACATTGGTTCAATTGAGACCAGAAAATTTGACATTAAAAAGTTTAAAGTAAATCAAAGAACTTTCTAAGTAGGAAGATTTGTTAAGTTTCGGTAGAAAGAAAAGCTTGAAGAAAATCGCATTATAATGAAGAAAATCTTACTGCGTTCAATCCTGAAAAGAAATTATCTCTGAGATTCAGGCAGCGAGAAACCATCAAACGTAATTAAAAGGCTTCGTAATTGATCTTTGTTATATTTAAGCCACAACTTGAACTCTTTAGAACGGCGCTTGCCTATTTTTGTAAAATTTAAAGTCCATGCAATTGAATATAACGAACTTTTTTAATTTAATCCGTCGTTTTTAATGATGTAGGGGGCAAACAAGCAGACGCAATGCCTGATGGTAAGCTATTACCGCTGCCCATGAACATCCGCAACACCAGAGGCGTTTTTTTTTTCTTTTTACTTTCTTTTTAGACCTAATCAATTTTGAGGAAACAGTTCAATATTTTTAGTTTACAGGAGTATTGTAGTATTAAAACTAGTAGATAGTTACTGTTATCTATATAAATAAAATTAAATCGCCAAATGCGTCGCTAAGCGCAAAACTCTAGGATCGCTTGTTCATTTCGATAATATTTTTTTAGGTCCTAGGATGGTTCTTATGGAGAAAAAAAGTAGAAATTGCAAGTTATGCGAATGGGTGACTAGCTTTTTAGCAGATAGAAGTATAAAGATCGTAGTCGACGGTGAGAGCTCTGACTCCTTATCTGTGAATGCGTGTGTCCCGCAAGGCTGTGTGCTATCACTTAGTTTGTTCCTCCCCCATATCAATGACAAATGTATGTATGACAAAAAAATGTTGCAAATTAACGGCATTCCTTGTTATGCGGATGAAAGTACGGGCGATGCTCTTTACACCGGCCGCGCTAATATTTCTCGGAAAAACGTCATTGAGAGTCGAAACAAACTTGTGTCTGAAATTGAGACCTCTTTGGAAAAAGTTTCAGATAGACACAAATTTGCGCGTTCACCGCTAAAAAAACTGCCGTTAGTCCGTATGTCCTCGTTTTGAAGACACTCCTCTATGTGTCTCAGCCAATATTGGAGTACTTGGTGTAGACATATAGAGTGTAGTCTAGTTTCATGGCCATTTAGAGGGTGACGCCAAATTGGCCTAGAAGAAGCTTGGCGTGCCCAATAGATGTGACGTACGTACATGACGGTATTTCACTCCGGCCCACCGCCTGCTGCTTTATAAGGCGCAGGTTCGGCCTGATATGGAATACTGTTCTGATCTTTGGACAGGGGCACACCAGTACCAGTTCCTTCCTCTAGACCGCATCCAACGGAGAGCGACTCGAATAGTCGTTCGCTAATGCCAAGATATTTCTAATCGGCTGGATTCTCTGGAGCTGCGTACAGATGTGGCCTCGCTATGCATCTTCTATCGCATTTCCTATGAGGAGTGCACCGAGGAATTGTTCGGACTAATCTCTGCCGTCTCTTTCCGCCATCGTTGTGTGCCACAACTGTGTGCTTCTTAAGAAAATTTCTGCCTCGCACTACAAAACTGTGGAATGAACTGTCGCCTGCGGTATTCCCGGACCAATACGACCTTACAAACAATTTGTTCTCCAAATCTACTCTTTAAGGAAAAATTTCAGTTTTACTAATGACAGTTTTTCACAGAATGTATCTGAATATTTAAGCGATGACTTATGATAATACTTTTCTGTCTGATGTCCGCAACAAGTCAAAAATTTACCATTGTAATTTCACTTACAGTAATCTTAAATACAACATAACTCTCAAATAAACTAAAAATGTCTGCGTGTTTATATTTTTTAGGCAAAGGTAGACTTTAGAGAGATTCTGAATTCCTTTTTAAAAGCTACCGAGGGTTTGGTTGTCCCCATACTGTCCCATTTGAAAATTAATTATAAAATCCCCATCGCAAACATGTTACTGTGCGCTTTTGACGCGTGACATGGCGATTATCGATCTCCGTGTACTCGTATACCTAGGTTGTTCCGAAAATTTATAGCCACTGAATAAATACAATCTCGTCTTGCATGAAACTATTTTGTGTTGACGTTGAAACCTCTTTTGTGAAAATCACTGGCCACCTATGTGTGGTTTTTTTAATATGTTTAAAGATTATCTTTTGTTTGCAACAAAACAAAAGAAGAGTTCAAAGCTGGTTCACCCTAATACCTAAGTGCAATGAGATGGAAGGGGAATACTTTGAAAAGCTGTAAATAAACTTTTTATATTCTAACAATTTTTCATTTTACCAACTATTTTTAGAACAGCCCACGTACATGGAAGCCCGTCGGTCAAATGCGGGCTGTTATTAATAACTTGTTTCAGTTCGTTGACCACTACGAGTTGATACTCATTCATACCATGACATATCAAAATTTTTATGAAGCCATCTCTATATATTTATTAACTCTATAACCATAATTATTTCAATATTTAACCAACATTCTTTAAATTACTTAAGCATAAAAAAATTTGGTATTCCATGTAATTCTCATCTCATCTGTTTGGTATCAGATTGCAAATAGGGCGTGTCACCATTCCTGTTGCTCACGTAGGTATTTTGCCCCCTGATACATAAAAAACACCACACATCCATCGCCATGATATACTGTAAACACGTTTATTATCCATTACTTTATAGAAGTTACTTGCGTTATTGTTGACAAAGTATAGGAAGCGGGTAAATGAAGATTCGTAACGTGTTTTGACATAAAACGACAGAAAGTAATATTCCGGTACCGTGGCGCTAAACTATAAAAGAAACATTTTAATGAGCAGTCACTTTGTGTTTGGCAAAACGATAAAACAGGTTACTGAAACTTGGAGCCGAGAGCTAGACGTGCAATTAAATAGTCTGTGTCATCTTTCCTACAAATTCTGAAAAGTTCTGACTCAAAATTAAAGCGATTCAGCTGGAAAATGCATTCTCACAGCTACGTCTCGACAAAAGAGAAAATTTAAAAGCCAATTATGTTAAGCGACAAAAAATATTACTAAGAAAATACAAAATTGCCATGGGTCCTTTTTTTACTCAAGTCCTGTATAGATTTTGCCGTTTTCCTCCGTAAATATTCTGTAACTGAATTATCGTCGACGGTAACGTCGATAATTTTATCGACAATGTATTATGGTTGTTACCTTCGTTAGCTAACCATAACAGGCTGGTAATGAACTCAATGAACATCAATATTGTCTACATGATGCATATTACATATACATATATCTTTACTGAAATACCTCCGCATAGTCGCATATTGTTAACTTATAAAACCAGCTATTTATTAGGAAAAATTAATGGCATAATTTTAATGTGTAGAAACAGACTTATGTACGAGTATATATTATAAAGTTATGTAACTGGTTCACAGCAATAGTGTTACAAGTTAAAATTGTGCTAGCAACTTTGTAACTGTATTATGTATGGAATAATTAAAAGCTTACTCTTTCGTTACAGTGAAAACAACAAAACATAACTAAGGCAGATTTTATATGTATTAGTGAATATTTTGATTAATAACATAACTATATATTTAAACTGTATTAATATAAAATACCTTTTTTTGCAGGTATGTTCGACTGACATTGCGGGTAAGAAAGTCCAATAGAAAACAAGTATTTGTTCATACAAATATTGTTATGCGAATTGCGATGGAAAGTGTTCATAATCCATCGGCAAGGTATTGTATCACTTGAATTCATAATATCGTTTGACCTTAAAACTTTTATACTGATATATTTGACGACGAAGAATAATTTATAGAACCATCATACAAGTTACATTCTGCTTTGGGTCAAGGTATTCTCAGAAATCAACTCTATTCGCCATAAATTTCGAAACAGAGTACTAAGGCTAAATATTATTTATTTATTTATTAATCTTAGAGAAACTTACAGCAATAGACTTAACATAGATAATAAAAGTAACAAGAATGCGCCATTAACAAGTCTCCACAGATAGAAGCTAAATATTTTTAAAAAGACCCTAAAGCTAAAGGAAAATTCAAGTTGAGTCTATTTATAGTACCTGCCAACCAAAAATTACAAGGAACAATTATAAAGTTGAATTAAAAACAAGTTTTATTAAAAAAAAGTTATATTGCAAAACGACATTGAGTGCAGTCTTCTCCTCATAGTTGAAATACTTGTAGCATAAATATCAAGGTCATGCTTGCGTACTAAATCGTTATAAATATAATAAGATTATTTTTTGCAAATTCGATTGCAAGCATTCGATAAAGTTCAACTAAGATGTTTTCAAATCACATGGGGGAGTTCCGGCCAAGGCGCAAGCCGCTTTGATCGACACTGTGAGATAACCGCGGATGGCTCCGACCGCCAATATCCTCTGCGGTCGACAGAGGCGGGCGCCTATTCTGGGCGGCCAGAGCCGCCACCCACACCAGTGCACCATACAGCGCCATCGACTGGATAACCCCCGTGTAAAGCCGTCTTATTGCGACGCTGGCTCCACCCAAATTAGGCAAAAGTCAGCATCGGTCAGCTTCGGAGCACGCTGTCGGAAGTGCTCGTTAAAGTGCCACCTACCGTCGAGTATCAGGCCCAGATACTTCATCTGGGCCCGAACCGGTACGGGAACCGAGTTGACTTCGATGAAGGCGCCGGGGAGCGGACCACGACGAGCCCTCAGTCTTATCTAGGGCCACTCATAAGCCCAGCGCCTTAATGCGCCCAACCACCAAAGAGACACCCCTGGTGGCCGGCGAGTTCGCCCTCCAGGTTGTGACTGTGTTATTACGCCCAGCCTGGGGGGGGGAGTCGACCAAGAAGGATCCAGTCGTATCCCATGTTCCACAGGAGTGGTCCAAGGAGAGACCCCTGCGGAACATCGGACGACATGGGTCGCCGTCTCAAGACCCCTTCTCGGTCCTTGTACATGACGGTATGCTCTTCTAAATAGTTTGCCACTAGCTGCACAGGTACTCTGGCAATGAAGTGGTAATGAAGTGCTTCCCTAAGCACCTACTTATTCCTTTTTTTTACTTGCGGAAACCCCCACGAGTTTGCAGTGGGGTGGTGTGTCGGAATTGAATCGACTAAAACCACACGGTGTGCCACTCTGCGCCTGAGAAGGGAGGGATTCGTGAACTGCTGTTATTAACACGACCGGACCCCTCCCAGCTCTACCTACTTATTCCTTTTTTTTTTTTTTTAACGTGTGGAAACCCCCTCAGGCCGTCACCCCGCCGGGGTTTGCGGCGGGGCGGTGAGTCGGAATCGAACCGACTAAAACCACACGGTGTGCCAACTATGCGCCTGAGAGGGGAGGGGGCCGGGAACTGCATTTATTAACACAACCGGGCCCCTCCCAGCGCCTGCCCGCACTGAAGCGGGCACCGTCTGCTGGTAAAAATCTCAAATTAGGCGACGCACGGCACACGCGTACGTCGCCCCTTCGCGGCTGGCCATTAAAGCGGATGGAGGGGAAAACCCGTCCCCACCATCCGCGGCCACACTCAGGGTGGCATGAGGGGCAGATGGGCGCGCCTCCGCCGCCCGGTTCGCCGGCGGCGGATCGGGTCCGAGTGGATATCGTCCTCTCGGGCCTTCTCCTGCGAAATTAAGTCTTCGCAGAAGGATGCGACCGCGGTAATACTGCTGTCGCTACCGGCCATGGATAGTACGACGGCCGGTAGCGACAGATCTCCTCCGATGACTGCAGTGAGGGCCCGGCGCTGCTCCGCCCAAGCGGGGCAGAACTCCAGCGTGTGCTGGGCCGAGTCCTCACTGCAGTCGCAGTGGTGGCAGGCGGGACTCAATTCCCTCCTAGCGACCGAGTGCAGGTACTTTCCGAAGCAACCATGCCCGGAAAGCACCTGCGTCAGCCGGAAGGAAAGGGTCCCGTGCTGCCGCCCTGCCCACTCGAACCTACTTATTCCTAACTCAACCCTTTCACATTACTGAAGAGATAATATAATAAATAAGGTCACTTTTAAAACTGTTTAAATTAAAATCACACGTGTATCACGAGAATTGACATCCAAAATGTGAAGGATACGTCAGTTTGCGAATAGCAGTAATATCATTATCAGCGTATATGAAATATTTTCCTGTAATTCTTCGGTTCGATGGCGCTTTAATAATTTATGCATTTACAAAATTCTGAAAAGTTCTGCCGAAACAATTGAGTGAGCTTGTTACGTACCGGAGTGGATTTTAATCTGTATTCGGTAATTGTAGATAACATTTGTTACCAATGTTGACTGCTCTTCACTGAATAAGGTTCGATTAAAATATTGTGGTGCAGATTCTAACGTTAATTCAATAAAACTGCACGGTTGGCCGAGTGGTGTCAGCGGTCGCCATGCCGCTTGCTACTGCGCCAAGTGTCGTGGGTTCAAATCCCACGCGGTACCTACAACACTTTGTGTGATCCACGAATTGTTGTCCCGAGTCTGGACGTTCTGTGTGTCCGTTTCATGTATGTTTGTAAAGTCCCCCACGACACAGGATGTTTATTCCTAATGTGGGAGCATCAATTGTTTCAAAATGTAAAAAACAAAAAAAAAATTTTTGGAATGCATTCTGAAATTAGTAGTAATTTTCATAGAATATCCAACGCTAAATAAGTGAATTGTAGCTATGTGTATGAATGTATATGTGTAAATATATACGTGTATATAATATAGACAAGGGCGTGTGTAAGTTTATGTTTTATGTTAGAATTTATGGAAGGAGAAACCTTTGTAAGGAGAGGCTTATGTCCAGCAGTGGGCTATTTAAGGCAGTTAACAATGGTACGAGTATAATATAAAACCTCTCCTCACACATCAAACCAAAAAATATGCTCTTCATTTTATAACCCAACAGTTGTTGAACTATTTTGTGTTTATTAAAATGAAACACCCACTTCTTGAAGCAAAACATTTACCTTGGCTACGAAAGTAAAGATTAATTTCTCATAAAAGCAGTTTATCGAGTACGCCAAAAAAAGTATCTACAAGCCCCGGTGGGCCGGTTCAGTGGGTACCTTGTGACGAAAAGTGTTGTTTGTGCAGCGCAATTAAAGCTACGTATTAATGTGTGTATTACATAAGTAAGAAAGGAAGACTTCATCTGGCATGCCACCTCCATCCGCACGCCGTTCAACTCGCCCACAACAACAGAACTCCGGGATCGTGAAGCGAATCTACGTCCGCTCCCGAGACGCCGCAGCATCCGCACTGAACCGCGTTGTAGCCGCGAAGCAAGCTTCATTGACGCGCCGCACCACGCAGATACCACGGATCCCTCTCACTGAGCCGAGTGCTCGGTCGAGTATGCCGCCGAATGCTGTCTTGACACCGACGCCGGGAGCGTGGGAGGAATTCTTTACCCTCCCTGCGCTCTCGCTACCTGATACACCACCTCCACCCGGTCCGTCGGCCGAAAGCCCAGCCAGTCCTGCGCCGACTGCCGCGCCTGCCACTGGTTTTGATGCCACACCACCCGCATCCGCCTTTACAGAAGGGGGACGAACAGAACTTTTGTGCATGCCCGGCGTACACATAGAAGCATGGCGCGGGAAAAAAGGGCCCGCGCAGTGTCACAGGTGCCAACAGTTTCGGCACTCTTCACACAATTGCCACAGGCCGCTCTCATGTGTGCGATGCGGTGACTGCCCTCGCCCACTGAAAGAGCCTCCTACATGTGCGAACTGCGGAGGAGCGCACACCGCAAACAGTGCCGCCTGTCCTATATTTAAACAGGAAAGTCAGAATCGGAAGGCTGGCACTATTGCACGATCATCAGCAGCCGCACCACATACAAAGATGCCTATATCGGTCGAGGATAGTAATGCTCCCGCATCGCTCATGGCAGCTGCCAACCCATCAAAGGAGGAACACGCACGTCGCAAGAGGCGACGCAGGAAGAAAACCAAGACACAAGCCGAGCAGGCAAACGTGCCATACAACGATGTCCAGGAGGACGCCGTGGTCGCTGCCCCGCCAGAGGGGACGAAGGCGAAGCGGACTGGTCAACCGGAGACGGCCTCTAAGCAGGCCACGGTAAACCTGGATCCCTGACTTACCAGCGTCATCGGTACCTTACAGAAGGTTCTGCTGGCGCTATTGGAAAAACGGGACCCAGTCCCGTTGATCCTCGAATGCCTAACAGAACTATGTAAGTCTGGATTCGCTTCGCATAGGCTACATATTCTATTCTGGAACGCCGACGGGATGTCATCAGAGAAGACCAGGCTATTGAAACTGCTGTTGGCAAAACAGCAAGTGGACATAGCCCTGCTCAGCGAGACTCACCTCAGACCAGTAGACCAATTTAGAATGGGTGGATACCACGTCTACCGGGAGGATCAGCGTTCGCCAAGAGGGACCGCTTATAGGGGCTTAGCAGTCCTGGTCAAGAGGAAAGTCATCCACCAAGCGCTGCCAGTACCGACATTGCAGTCTGCGTACGCTCTGGGCGTAGAGGTCTGCATCGGAAGCCAGTCCACCCGTGTGTTTGCGTTCTACAGGCCACCAGGACAGCGCCTTGCAGTGGCTGATATACACGCCCTGCTGGAATCGCCATTGCCCACTATAATCGCCGGTGACTTTAATGCTAAGCACACGGCGTGGAACTCCAACATCATATGCCCGGAAGGTCGACTGACTTCGACTTCTAGATGATGCAGACCGCAACGAGTACCAGGTGCCAGGACCAGAGGTTACGACGTATTACCCGTACTGCGCACCCCACACACCGGACGTCATAGATCTAGCTGTCACCTGCGGCATCGAGGCGGCTGTTTACCTTGACGTCCTGGACGACCACCTCATCTCAGACCAGAGTCAGGCGGTGTGCCTGACTCTGGATGACATCCCGCAAACGTTCCAATTACCCTCCCGAACACGCCAGGACTGGCGGGTCTTTGCAGAGCACATGACAGAGCTCTCATCCTCCTTCCCAGTTGAGACAGCTGATGACGTCGAGAAACTTACGACGGATTTCAGCGCAGCCCCACAGTCCGCCCTCCAAGAGTCGAGGCTCGACGTCGTTAAAGCAAAGGAAGCCTTTCCAGCTCCCCGCCCATGTCCTGGCGATGATCGAGAAGAAGAGTAAACTGCGCTGGCAGTGGCAGAACACCCGATGCCCGACCATGAAGTCCCAGCTCAATGCTCTGGCTGGAAAGATCTCTGCCGCGTTGGCAACAAACGCGATGGAATCGTGGCAACGCACCATCGAGCGGGCAAGTGAAGACTGGTCGGGCATACATCGCCTAAGTCGACAACTGTCCGGAAAGCTCCTGGACCCGACCGTTTTATCAATGAAGCCTTGCGTCACCTTCCTCCATGAGCAATCGCAACGGTGACGCGTCTCTTCAACGGCATTTTCCATACCGGACACTTTCCCACCACATGGCTACTTGGCAGAGTCATCATGCTGCCTAAGCCGGGGAAAAACATTCTCCAACCGGGAAGCTATCGCCCCATTACGCTCCTCTCGACGACGTCGAAGTTGTTCGAGAAACTGCTACTGCTGCACATAACGCCACATCTTCAGCCTCGCGACGAACAATTTGGATTCCGCGCTGAACACTTCACGACACACCAGCTCGCGAGGGTACTGACCTACTGCACGACATCGCGGTTTCGCGCAACAAGTGCGAGCGAGTCGTTGCACTCTTCCTCGATATGGAGAAAGCGTTCGATCGCGTCTGGCACACCGGCCTGCTGTATAGGCTGTCCACATCTACTACTCCTCGTCGAGTAGTAAAGATTGTGGCCACCTTCTTGCAAGACAGACGCTTTCAAGTGGCGGTTGAAAGCGCCCTGTCCACAGAGCGACCCATCTCTGCCGGTGTACCACAAGGAAGTTGCTTGTCCCCAGTGTGCTACTCTTGGTACACAGAAGACATCCCCGTCACCGACGGTGTGCAACTTGCGCTGTACGCCGACGACGCGGCCTACATCACAACGTCAAAATATGGTGCCAACGTTCTTATCAAGATGCAGCGCACCCTGAATGCACTTCCCGGCTGACTGAAGGACTGGAGACTGACGGTCAATGTGGCGAAGACTCAGGCGATATCCATAGGGACTGTGACACTCCCACAGCTGAAGCTCATGGGGCAGAATGTTGAGTGGTTCACGACGGTGAAATACCTCGGCGTGACCATCGACCGCACCCTCTCCATGAGGCCCCACGTCAACAATTTCGTTGCCCAGGTTCGTGCCGCACGTTCTCTTCTGCGGCCCGTACTATCATCCCGACTGACGCTCCATGCAAAGCTCGGCTTGAACAAGGCGTACATTCGCACCCGACTATCATATGGTGCCCCGGCCTGGTTCACGCTCGTTTCCGAGACGAATCGCCGTCGGCTGCGTGCGCAACAGTCGCTCGCACTGCCCACTCTCACCAACGCCCCTTGCTTTGTGCGGAATAGTACGATCTCCAGAGATCTGCGCTTGGAGGGCCTGGACGACTTCGTGGGACACCTGAGCACCAACCTGTTCGTGCGTGCCGACGGATCGCAAGCCCGCCACCTGCGGGAACTCGCGCCCTTTCATCGGCGACCGCCGGACAGGTATGGCCTGCCACGAGATCTCATCTCCGTGGCAACCACCTTCTTACCATCCCAAACACCCAACCTAGTGCTGGCTGACGGGCGCTCCTAAGGGTTTAAACCTCAAGGAGCTCGACCTCGCTAAGCACAGGTTATCACTGAACAAGACCCGGGCGTTACTAGCAAGTCCCTGTTAGTGACGCCCCTCCCACCGGACCAACACCCCGGGACTACCAAAGGCCCATCGGGCTCAACCCCGTGACCCACCTGTAGTTGCAGGCGGCGTGGATAATGACTTTAACGGGCCGTAAACCTGGAAAAGTTACCCCGAGACCCTACGGGACAGAGAAGAACCACGAGGACAAACACAACCTTATCTAAACAAAGCAGCTCTATTCTCATAAACCTGTAAACTTCGGCTGAAAATTCTTTATTTGGTTCACTTTATTATGAATTTACGTCAGACCAGCGCTGGTGTTAAAATGCACGATGATAGGTGTCTTAGCAGCGTAATTACTTCCCCTAAACTGCAAATTTCAACCAACTTTGACGATTATTTTGTTAAAGTTTCGGAAATGCTCCTTTATATTATGATACCACCTACATATAACCTACTTTATAGACAGTACATATTTCTTTATTTTTTTTCTTCTATAGAGCAAACTTTCTAGTAAGAAAATTTGCTTACAGACATTAATATTATATTAAATTGTGACGTGAAGAGATACAGCTAATGTGTCATAGCAAATTCTGGTAACGTAAGCAGCAGGACAGAGCTTGTAATAAATAATTCAGTGAAATCGAACTCCAATATACGTTATGTTCGCTTCTCTATAACATGGGTTGAAGTTGAGTTTGGGTAGGTAGTCTCTCGGTCTCCTTCAAAGATGGCGTATACTATGCAAAGAAACGAATACCGTTTACAACATTTCGGCAAAACCTTTTACGTAGAAAAACCTGGCGAATAAATCTCCCGGTGTAAATCGATAAAATCAGGACAAAACCGATCAGCAAAAATATCCTATTAAAGAGGAAAGTTAGTAAGAAATTGCTTCTTCATTGAAATAATGTCCTGTTATTCATCTCATTAAAATGCTTGATAACTCTACCTAACAGAGTCATATTTTTTACACTGTAATAGTTTTTTTTTAAATATATACAATTAAAAAAGTTCAAAATAATATATATGCTCCGCTCCTATTAGTAGTAGCGTGATGATATATAGCCTATAACCTTCCTCGATAAATGGACTATCCAACACTGAAATAATTTTTCAAATCAGACCAGCGGTTTCTGAGATTAGCGCGTTCAAATAAACAAACAAACTCTTCAGCTTTATAATATTAGTATAGATTTAGTTAGTTTATTATGTAGCTACAGTAGCAACTAAATGTAATTAAGGACTAATTCATGACAACCAATAAAATTTTCACAAACAATATTATTGAGAACGTGTGTTACTTCTAATAAATGTCAAGGCGAAATAGTTCAAACTTATTTAACTCGATAATATTATGTACTAGCTAGGGTATAAAGATGCTTTTTTGCACACTCCCCAGAGAGCAAAGGACCATTTCGACCACAACCCATACTAATTTATAAATTCAAAACTAACTCTGTCTATCCGTCTGTTAAGATGTCACGGAAAACCGCAGAACCATTCAACAATAGATTGGATGTTGGAGAAGAATATAGGCTATTTTTTATCGCAAGAACCGTAATCATGCGGGCGAAGACGCGTTCATGAGCTAGATCGTTATTTTATTTTTTTTGCATAGGGGGCAAACGAGCAGATGTATCACCTGATGGTAAGCGATTACCACCGCCTATGGACAAGACCACAGGCGTCACAAGTGCGTTGCCGGCCTTTGGAGTATGGGGACAGGGATAAGGGGAGCGGTTGGGTATGGGCCTCTGATATCCTCACTCACTGGGTAAACACAGCGCCAGCATTGCTTCATACCAGTTTTCTGTGAGGCCGTGGTATCACTGCGGTCGAGGCGGCCCATTCATGCAGAAGCGAGATTCGATTAATAAAGTTAAAATGTAAAGTTTATATTGTTATATTATTTGATACAATTTGATAACTCCTATACAGCTTTCCCTAGTAATAGGTACTAGATCACAGATTTAAATATACATAGAATACACTCCAAACTCCGAAACAAATATTTGCCGATCATACACATATTTGGTTCGACCCGAGAATCGACCCCAGACCACAAGCACAGCAGTCGCATACACTACAACTACGCCACCGAGACGGTCCGCATAATTAAATTTACCTATTATATTAAATTAATTAGCTAATAGAGCGGAACCGTATTTATCTAAAAAAGTTTGAGAATAATGAAACTAACATTCCCATCATTGTGTTTATTGGACAATTTAGGCAGCATATTATGGAAAATCGCAACTACATAAGCTACCACAGGCATAACGAATACTATAAAGTAGAATGGCCCTAAATGTTAATAAGCTCAAGCTTTTCGATAACAGCCAGCTTTAGTTTTATATGCGACCTTGAGACTCTCAAACTTATACTTTTCATGTCATCCATATAATAAGTATTCTTGCTTCTATTGCCTCTACATTTGTAACTACTTTCCTTTTTTATTATAATTCTCTAGCTTGTATAGTATCAGGATCAAATCACAGTTAGGAAAATGTAGACTTTAAATTCCCAGCTCCCAGCCAGTCATTTGTTTATGAATATATCTCCCACAAAAATAATGAGAATATCAAATTTATTATACCACGTTTACGTTTGTATATCCATCCATTTATCCCTTTCATATCAAAGGATATACTTTAATCCCGTCACTGATAACAGGATCAATAAGTGCCGCAATTGGGCAAATGGAAATGTAGAATAATATTTTGAAATGATACGTAAATTAATGTTGTTCGTGTATTTATAGAAAGAAAATAAATGGTTAACTGGTTTAAATTTACGGTATTTAATAATCTGCAAAATAACAACAAACAAATGAGCTACATTTAGGATACAATGAAACAGAAAAACATACATACGAACTAACTATTAACACTGCATTTCATATATTTAACACATCACAACTTTCCAACTTAAATCCTTGAACTATTATTCATCTCGTCTAGTTGATAAACATGCTTTTACGAATCTGATGTTCTTTTTAGTTTGTAAAATAAAGAGAAATAAATTTTGATAGACATTTAAAACAACAAATAATTTATATTGACGTTTATGATTAAACATCGATAAAGAAATGACAGTGAAAATCTTTTTCAGTCTTTAAAGCCGTCAATTACAGTTAACAGACTAATGTTATTGTATAAGCAAAAAGCTCTCAGCAGGTATGCGCTCTCGGCGAGTGGCCTTCATCTCGGCATCGTGTAGTAGGCTGAAATTGCATGAATGCGCAATTCATTTCAGTTGTCAAAGTAAGAACTTAATAACGGCAACCTTGGTAAGAGTAAGGGGAAAAAAAGACATGGTTTTCCTTTCTAGGGTGCACCTGGTTCCCCGGCATCTAGTGTGCGAAACGGCGTGCGGTTTTAGTCGGTTCGAGTCCGACATGCCTCCAGGAGGTGGTATCCGAGGGGATGCGGAAATCGCACGAGGAAAAAAAAAGGCAATAAAAGAATGAGAAAACTACTATTTTAGGAACAATTACATTGAATCACATTAATCTTGAAATTTTTATTTTACTAAAACATCCAATTATCTATTACTAACGAATATTAATTAATAAAATAAATCTATACTACGTTCAATTTTCTTAGAGATGCGACGCTGCCATAATACGATGAATCATTACCTCGTCCAATAGACAATGCCTTCCAATTTTCTGAAAGTTATCAGGAGGTTTCGGTATTCGGTAAAATAATTTGAATGCTTCTCGACTAATACTTAAAATATTCAACATAGATGAAATGTTATGGAAAATGCCAATGCATGTTAATTCAATTTAAACTCTTCTTCTCGTAACTAAATGTATAACAAATAAAAGGACTATATTTTCTTTAAAATAAATGATAAGTTCTCAAAATTATTACCTAACTTTTGCGTTTCCACGACAATTTAATCGCACGTTCAATTGGCATTTTGAAACTGTTTATTTATAGCGTTTAAGGCTTCTAATCATTGTACATATATTTATAGCACACAAGCCTAAAATATCTCACAAAAATATTCTTCTTTAAGTAAAAGATATCGACTTGTGTTGTATAAGGGTAAATATTTGAAAATAGATCTTTGTTCATTGTGGTTGACTGAATGCGATTATAACGATACGAGGCCGCTATATCTGTCACTACAAAAGGTTCATAGAAAAAAACTTCTTTGTGAATATGTGCGAATGTAGAACTGTACTATAAGAAATATACAGGACCCCATTAATCTCTTAAAGTAAGGCGGTGGTACTTTATGTGTCGAGAGTCTTACCTAATGGTTAATCATACAGATTGATATTACCCTAGGATTGTTTATTGAGATTTCAAAAATATTGCTCAATAAAATAGTTGAATTGTCGTGTTTCAAATACCTTATCTTTGAAAGCAAGATTATGCACTCAAATTCAATCATCAGATTCGTTACACAGATATTTAAAACAATAATACTTTATTTCGAACACAAGATTCATAGCTAAATTACACTAAGAGATAGAAAACAAACTAATAAAACAAACAAAAAAAAGGATACAGACCATAGAATACCGTGTATAATAATATAATATACATAAATAAAAAAAAAGATAAAAACTCAGGCTACTGTTTTTAATCACATCAACATATAAGACGTAATATTCCTATCTGACAGACTTCTAATGATTTCATTCTTCAACCGGTTAATTCTAGACATGATTTGAACTATGCCGTTTATCTGGATGACTTCAAAAGAGTTAACTAGCGCCTCAGAGAACATACTGGAAGCGCTACAGTATCGAGGTAGTCCCATGAGTTGCCGAAAGATGTTGTTTTAGGTAACTCGAATACTGTTAATGAATTTTTTATTACAGTCTGTCCAAAGTTGCTAAGTGTAAAATGTCTGACAAAAGGAGTTAAACAATATTACTTTAAAATCCGGGTGGCCTTACAATATTTCCTACAGATCATATTGTCTACAACACATAAGGCTCTCCGTTGACGTTAAATTTCGCTGTCATGCTTGACGTTACAATGTGGCCAAGGTATCTAAAGCTTTGACTACTTCAATAGGCTGTCCGTCAAGAAACACGCTGGGAACGTTATCAGGTCCCTTTTCGAACCTGGTAACAAAAATAGTAATATTTCCATTTTTATCTTTTTAACATTGTAAATTAAATTATAGTCCCTTCTAAACTTTTCACAAATTAAATTAGACGTAAAGGTACTGCAAAATCTTAAATCTATTTTTTAATGTCATTCAAATGTTGTTTGCAAAGGATCTCGTGAAGTGTTGGCTTGTATATACATGTAACCTTGACAAGTATATTAATTTAATAAGACGTTCAGAAACTGGGTGTTGAAGTTCAAGTATCAATGCCGTACCTCTACATAGTTTGCAAGTTTGTCTTTCATGACGCTATCATACGCTGTCCCTGAACTTCAATTTGCTCGAGTCTTATAATCGATCGCATTGAATTACCTAGGCGTAATAGGATAGATCACACCGTAGTCAAGTTAGTTAAATTTATCGTCTATCTAAACGATATTTTTTATGAAAAATGTACTAAATATAAACTTGTGACGTCACTATTTTAGACTACTCAAGTCTAAAACAGTGACGTCACAAGTTCATAAAGCAATAAATGTGTTTCAACGTTTATTTATTTAAAATTTGTAACAGAAATGAAAAGCTGTGATAATTTTATTGCTGATATTTTTTGTAATATTCGTTTTAATGAAGTATTAGTATTTATTTACGATACAGTAAAACTTTACCCTATTATCGGTCATTTGAATAGATTTTAGAACTCTTTTATTAGAATTTGTCTGGTTCGTGGGCAAATAAAGTTTCAGTGGGTCAGTACCCACGGTTCCTATTTTAAATCGTTAATACACATGTTGCATTAATTAAACTTACTAAAACTCTTTTATAAATTACTAAAAGTATTCTATCGATTTTTCGACATACGCTAAATAGTTATAAAATTATATTTAACTAGCTGACCCTCGCAACCTTGTTTACGTCTGCAATTGTCCGTAGCGTAATAATTTCCTCCCGTTTTTTTAACCATTTTTTATTGGGGCTCCGCTCCTATTGGTTTTAGCGTGATGATATATAGCCTTCCTCGATTAATGGACTATCCAACACTGAAAGATTTTTTCAAATCGGACCCGCGTTTCCTGAGGTTAGCGCGTTCATACAATCAAACAAACTCCTCAGCTTTATAATATTAGTATAGATAAGTTCTTTTTTAGCATCAAAGTACATTAACTTCTTTTCGACAAGCAGCATACGATAGTATAAGAAAACAAAGTTTTCTAGAAGTGATGAAAAAATATTTTTATTACTAAACAAGTTTTAAGAAATAGCAAGATAAAATTTGTAGTAATCATACATTACTTATACTTTTTTTATTAATGAACGAAGCGAAAATCCTATCCTATTTACTAACCGACATTTACCAGTAATTTCATCGTAACGTAACGTAATGAGCTCCAACGTGAAAAGCCAATGATGGTTATTTCGATAACTCTATTTGCAAATAAATACTTCTTGGTACTGCAGTATACAAAAAAGGGTAGTTTAATAGTAATAATCTTGTTTTGTAATAGAAAAAGCTTATTTCGATCTGATCATTGACCGATAATATTAATTTGTTACACATACCTAATTCTTATGTTACGTTGTTTCTCACGATGAACTCCGAAACTATCTAATATAATTTCACGTTTTTTTTAAATATGTGTTTGTATGCCGTGCCTGATATAGGATGATTAACATCACGCTTAGACCACTAGGAGTCGAGTATGATTGAGTTCAGCTAGTATTTTATATGAGTGAACGTATAGATAATACCAACCTTAAAAATGTTGATGTTATGTTTATATTTAAAACCGACTTTAATAAAACCCGCAAATATTTTGTTTTTCCAATATTAACTTAGTCAGATTTCGGTACTTTATAAAGGTGAAGGTTGAAAATAAAGAAATGAAGAATACCCTTACCAATGTGCCTAGTAGCATTGATTTTGTTAAATCCATTTCTTCAAGCTAAGTAATGAACAATGACAATCACGGATGATACTTCTAAAATTAAACCACACTTTTATATCACTCTGTATAATTTAAGTTATATCTCAAACTTAGAGTAGTGGGTATTAAGTTTTGTAACTTATTATTAAAATAAATACTAAGTTCACGAACAATCGGTAAGTACTCTACTAAGTGCGCAACAAATTGCTTAAAAAAGCTGTTGAATTCTCGGCACTTCTTATAAACTAATAGTGAACAATCATTACCAAAAGTAAATTGGTTGTCTGTAAAGTCGGTTTACCGACGATAGTTTAACGTGTCAACGTCATAACAAAACATTGATGAAATAATTGCACTTTTATGTATAAAATTGAATAATTTACGCAAGCGTACAATGAGCGTAACGGGGCAATGAGCGTAACGGGATAATGAGTCATCCTTTTCTTGCGTGCAGCCGGCGTTCCTTGATTTATTAGACGTCACGTCAAAAACAAGGAAAGGTATTAGAAATTTATTTATTCTACAACATGGCAGTATTGTTACAGTCACTTAGAGGTTCGCTTTTTTTGTAGATGTAAAATATGATACGCATTCTTGATTGAAGTTGTACTTTTATGGGCCTTAATAGGCAACTAGTAGTGGTCGTACGATACTGATACTACTTGTGCTTGTGGTAACATGACAGTTTTAATGTTTCATGCGTCATAATTCTTCTGTATTTGACTACAAAAATTTGACGAGTTCACTTCGAGCATCAAAATGGAAAAAATAAATTTTTGTAACCGAGCAACTAAGATTCTTAATGTAACGCTTAAATGTAATAGGCCTACTTGAAATAAAGGCGATTTGATTTTGATGGATGTTTAAAAAATGATTCTGAAAAAATATTTATAATTAAAAAGTGGAATATTAAATTTTTGTTTAATGCATAAAACAATATATGTATGTATGTCAACCGCATATTTTATATTTTTTTCATCTTAAACTAGCATTAAAAAATTAACAATATAGGTAATACGAGTGCATCCGACCGCCGATATTTTGTAGTCCAGCCGGGTCAAGTGGAAACGAAAACAGTAATATTGTGCTATAATTTTCCTAGTCTGATGTCTATTCTTGATACTTAATAATAAAAATACTCACAATACTTTTACACAAATGTTGAATGTGATTTCTCCGATCTGAGACTTTAACGTACCTGTAATGAAACAAAACAGTTACAAAATCCAATAGGTAATTAGGTCTTTGAACCGTTACGGATCGAGACACTAGGTTCATGGAGTCCGAGTGCTCACGGTATGTTTAAACAACTAGCTAATTAACTGATTGACGAATTCTCGCTACCAGAAGGCCGGCCTTTTTCTAGCACAGAGTATTAGCATTGCAATTCAACGTGACAAATGCTGCCCGCCTTTTGGGAACGCTCCCAACGGCGAGCGATGATGCGAAAGAATTTTTTAACGCTTTTATGTAAAAATGGTTATTGTTTCTTTTTATTTGTTATTATGACCTATTAATTAATTAATGTTTACTTAATTTAATTTTTCAAAACATAATTTCTATTCTACAACTGGGCACCGAAATTTGGCATTGTATGTTCCATGTTCATTGTTAAGAAGTGTAGGCGCTCACTAAGAAATATTTTTTGGAAATTCCTTGCGTAAATGGGTTTAAAAAAGGGTCAGATTGTGTATGAAACTTTTATTTCTTCAATGGATTCATTTGTAACTTCGTATATGGGTTTATCATGTACCTGAATACTGAGAAAAGGAATTTTAGAATTCCCTCTTGAAGGGGAAAAAAGGAATCGGAAGTTATATATTCTTTTAATTTCTTTAATGTAGTCTGCTTTTATATCGTTTTTATACCTAAATGAGCACTTATTTTAATAACCTATTTCGTCTCGTTGCTCAAAAAATAACTTCGCCATCTGCTTAACCTAAGTTAAGAAAAGATTTCTAAGAACTAAGAAAATATTTTTGTAATTGGTTTATCTGAAGTTTGTACGGATGAATATATGGATAAAACTACTGAACCAGTTTATATGAAACCTAACATTAATATAGCTCATATGTTTTTTACAGTTATATTCGGCATACACGCTGGCAGAGCTGAAGGCAAAAGTTAGTTTATTAGCTAGCTAGTTATATGTATAAATCACTAATTTATAGTATGACTAGCTGACCCCCGCAACCTCGTTTGCGTCTTATATAGCCCGTAGCATGAAAATTTTCGCAAAATAAGTAACTTTTCTAGTTGATTTTATACCTTGTGTCCGAAAAACCCAAATATCTTACGGAACCCTATTTTTTTCCAAAATAAAATATAGCCTATGTTACTCGTGGATAATGTAGCTTTCGAATGGTGAAAGAATTTTTAAAATCGGTCCAGTAGTTTTTGAGTTTATTCGTTACATACAAAAATACAAATCTTTCCTCTTTATAATATTAGTGTAGATAAATATAATCCGTTTACTACTAAACTATGTACGTATACAGAAACTCAGTTCTAGCTTAACGATCTACAGGAAACTTAGTCTTAACTTAATATTGGTGGGAATACTAAATTCCGCAACATTACTCCTAGAGGATTCCCTAGAGTAATAACAACGAAATTTAGGGTAAGCATAGTAAAGAGATGATTATCATTAAGTACGAGGAGTTAAGAGAAAACGTCTCATATTTTTAATGCTTATGTAAAGAACCCCGAATCATAAATATATTACATATTGTGTTGAGCAAATATTACCATAATTCCTAGAAAACATATTAAATTGTTATGAAATGGATTTAGTAAAGATCCTTAAAAACATTTTTTTTTCTTTTCTTTATTAAATAGGGGGCAAACGAGCAGACGTATCGCCTGATGGTAAGCGATTACCGCCGCCTATGGACACCCGCAACACCAGAGGCGTTACAGGTGCGTTGTCGGCCTTTTGGGGATGGGGAAGAGGAAGGAGTTGGGGTTAGGGCCTTCGGTATCATCACTCACTCGGTGAAACACAGCGCAGGCGCTGATTCATGCCGGTTTTCTGTGAGGCCGGTATCACTCCGGTCGAGTCGGACCATGCAAGCCGAAGCGTGGCTCTTCTATGTGTAATTTTACACATAATATAAAGAGACTCAGAATCATACAGGCTTAATAAGAATTCGACACAATTGTTAAATTTCAAACAGTTCAGGTAGCAGTAGCAAAAGCGAGAACTGGTATGAAAGGAACAGGAAAGAACTCCAAATTAATATTGGAGGTGCTAGATTATAATAAAGAAAAAATAATAATAAACAGTTCAGGTAACGTATATACAAGTAGCTAACGTGTATACGTCAACTAGCAACGTTTTGTAAGTCGCAATCTCTCGGAAGGGTATCTTTTATTAAATAGGAGAGAGCTCAATTCAGTTACCCGACCGACATTTCAGACATTGCGGTGTCACAGCGTTCAGATAACTTGTCTACCATACCGTTCTAATTAAACCTGCCGTGTGGCACATAACACACATGTGCTGATAACATTGTATATTAAGTACACATGTAGGTAAATAGGTCAAGTCCTCCGACTGGGTTAGTTGGGCTGGGCTCACACATTCAAAACTTAACATTGTCAATATTTGAGTAGAAAGCTGTGCATTATATAATGACAGATATTCTAAATGCAGTTTCACAATTGAGGCTCTCTTAGAGCGGCCCTTCGTCCGAAGATAGATTATGGGAAGGTGTGATATATTGACTACTAGCTTTTGCCAGCGGCTTCGCCCGCTTATAAAAAGTAGCCTGTGTCCTTTCTCAGGCTCTAGGCTATATGTGTACCAAATTGGTTCAGTAGTTTTGACGTAAGAGCGCGACAGGCAGATAAGGTTACTTTCACATTGTAAGAATTAATCAAGCGCCAAGATATTTTTTTGTATATAGGATGAAATGACCTGTAACGATTACTGTAGGTTAACTTGGTTGTAAATATACTTTAATTTCTAATTAATTAATTCATTAAAATGAATCAGATCATAATGTAGAATAAATATTATAAGTAGTTTGATACGTTGAGTTTGTCTCAGTTTGCCAACGTTAGTCGGAATTTATTGCACTTTACTTCATCCCTTTTTCTTCCTCCTTTACCTTTATGTTTGCGATAGCTTCAAAATCTTTGAATTTTTAATATGATTAAATGAATTCTTTCATTGCAGGATATTTTTTTATTCGTTTTTTCAACAACTTTTTGTGGTTGAACAAAAAAAAATGGTGTTATTAAAGTAAACTCAGACCATTTTCAATAACCTGTATTACGGCTGTTAAAAATGCCGTATTAGATTGTACTTTAAGTTTTAAATGTAATAATCTATCGAACATCCTACACCTCGATGATCAAATCTAAAAACTTCTCAACGATGAAAGTCATAAAGCGCCTTCGAACTCGAACAACAACAAAAGTCCGATAAAGACAAGGTAGTTTAATATTAAATTATGAATTCTTAACGGTACCTACTAATTCCTTGTGAATTATTCCTTGAGTAAAGTGCAATAAGTTGTTAAGTAAAGTGTCTACGTAATTAATACCTGCATATTTTACAGTTACTTTATTGTATAATGTTTTCACTGAGCTTCATAACTTTATGAGGAACGGCAGTTTTCATCGTCAGTTTCCATTAGTACAAAGTATGAACATGAACTTTCCTACGTTGTAGACAGTCTTGTTTTTAGGTAGCGACCCGACCCGGTTTCTCACCGGATCTCGTCTGGATTTCAGATGCACTCACTGACGACACGATTCGTGCATTTTTAATCCGTAATTTCTTCGAATATATTCATTTCAATTACATACTGTAAAGAGCCTTATTGATCTGTATTAAATGCACAATGTATTTAAGGTACTTAATTGAATAAGGATTAATGCCGTATTGCTTAAAATCGCTTCGTAAATAAACCATGATTTCTCTTAAAAAGATATTTTTTTATTTTTAAGACAACTCCCGCACTTAGTAATTCAATAATTTAACATAAACTAAATGCTCGAACCGCAGCTGACAAAAGACGGTTGCACTTCCATTATATCTTCAAAGGAGTGAGTTTACAACTCTGTAGAAAATAGTTAGCCTCCCTCATGACATTTGCTCGTGCAAAATGTTTAATTATATGTTTTTTTAAGTGTGGTGTTCATTTACCGTGGGAGAACCACGCTTCGGCATGCATGGGCCGGCTCGACCGGAGTGGATACCGTAGGCCCACACCCCAACACCTGTCCACATCCCCCTACCCCATCCCCCTACCCCCATCCCCCTCCCCCATCCCCTGCTCCATCCCTCAAAGGCCGGCAACACACTTGTGACGCCTCTGGTGTTGCGGGTGTCCATGGGCGCCGGTAATCGCTTACCATCAAGCGATACGTCTGCTCATTTGCCCCCTATTCCATAAAAAGAAATCTGTGTAAATTGTCCAATGCCATATGGAAACAAAATATAGTAGAAAATTTTAAAAATAACTGTTACCTCGGTGAGTATTTAGAGCAAAGTTTTCAACTGAATCCTCTTACAATGCACTGCGTATGTGAGAACCTTCCAACACTGACAGCCACTTAAGATAATGTACTTTACTGTTAGGGTATAGACATGATATGATGCATCCTTCAATTATAACACTTTTTCACTACCTTACTACCAATACCCCATAATGTGACGGTGATCAGTGCCGATACAAACATCAGGGAATCCAAAGATAAGTAATACCTACTACGTATATTGTGTATTTATAAACTTTTTCCATTCTTCAGTCTATCACTTGAGCGCATTCCTGTTCGAAAAGCCAATAAAAGTAAATATGCAGGTAACGTTCTTAACGGGTTACTTTTGTTGTCCCATTACAAAAATAACAATAACAAATGAACAAATAACTAAACAATTTTTCCTAATAGCATTTATTTAAATGACTCGTACACGACAGTTTTCAGAGCATTTTGCAACGAAACCAGGTCCGTAATTAATTTAGTAATCGCCTACCCCAATTCAGGAGGATTTAAAAACTTTATTCTTGGGGTCACCCTTGCAAATACATCTCTTTATTACCATACATTTGCTTGTTTATGCTAATTCCTTTGTTCTACAATTTGAGGGGATCCAATAGTTCGCCCTTTGTGTATCTCCGTGAATACATATATGAGCTTATAAAACTTTTCTAAACGTGGTACATAAGAAACAATTTACGAGTAATTTGTGTGATTGGAGTATATGGTTAGATACATTAAAGTGATAATTTTATTTAAAGTCGGGGCTAAGAAACATTGTGGGGAAACAAAACCTACTACTATTATAAACGCAAAAGTTTGTGAGTATGTACGTGAGTATGTTTGTTGCTCTTTCACGCAAAAACTACTGAATGAATTTTGATACAATAATATAGCTACATCAGAATAAAACATAGGCAACAATTTATAAAGATACTAGCTTCGCCTCACGGCGTTGCCCGCGGTTATTGTCGTACTGCGGGTAGCACTGCGGGGTTCAGCTAGCTGTTTATATATTTGTTTCCTCACCTATTAGACTTACGCTTGCCTTTCTGTTGAGTCGTCTGAGAATCGTAATTGGCGAACACTACAATATCTAAACTATTTTGTATACTGTAAATATAGAGTGAGTGAGAGTTATTACTGCCTTTGGTAGTCTATGTCCAGAACGACTAATTTAAGCTGATGACGGAGATGACTATGATTATGATGTGCGCAACAAATGTATAAGTACAGAAAAATGCTAATTGTTTTTTTTTTATAAAAGTCTTAAAGATAGAAAATATTGCCCCTGAGTAAGTAATGGTAATGAACAGGTAACAGGTAGTAATGAATAAAATGTAAATCTGTGTATACCGTTGTCTATACATGACTAAAGTGAAAAATTGACGCTCTATAAATCACTGATACATCGACTATTATTCTCCTGCTGACGACGCTGCTGCTGCTGCAGCTGAGAATGAAAATGACATGGAAAGATTCAATAACGTCTTAAAAAGAAACCACTTTTAAATTTTAAGTGCAAATACTAGTTACAAAGAACGTAGGTACTCCTTATAAGACGGCCTCGGTGGCGTGGTGGTAGGGAATGCAACTGCTGCGCTTGAGGTCTCGGGTTCAAATCCTGATCCGGACCAAGTTTTTGTGTGATCTACAAATATTTGTTTCTGAGTTTGGGTGTTTTCTATGTATAATATGTATTTACAAAAAAAAAGCATATATGTATCTATATCAGTTATCTAGTACCCATAACACAAGCTCTGCTTAGCTGGGGACTAGATGGCGTTGTGTGTTAGATGTCCGAAATATTTATATTTATTATAACTTCTACATTGCCGAAGAGTAAAACTGTGTACCTGTCGGCTTCCATCCTTCCTTTACTGATAGTAATCCAATATGATATCATCATCATCTTCCTACCCTTTTCCCAAATTTATTTGGGGTCGGTGCAATGAGTTTTCTTCTTCCATTCTCCTCTATCACTCGTCAGTTCACTACTAACTCCCATTCTGGCCATATCTTCTTTTACGCAGTCCATCCATTTTTTCCTTGGTCGTCCTCTACCCCTATACCCGTCAACTTCCATACCCAAAACCTTCCTAACAGTATTTTGCTCATCTCTACGCATCACATGTCCATACCACGTTAACCTGCCGCTTCTCAACTTTTCAGCCACTGGTGCAACTTTCAGGCTTCCTCTGATGTAGTCATTCTTCACCTTATCCATTCTTGTCACACCACACATGCATCTCAACATTCGCATTTCAGCTACATGCAGGCGTCTCTCGTCCGTTACCTTCACTGGCCAACACTCAGATCCATGCAGAACGGCAGGTCTGATGATCGTTTTGTATATTTGTCCCTTTAAGGTTAAAGGGAACTTTGGATCGCACACAGTTCCTGTTACCTGCCGCCACTTCATCCATCCTGCATTGATTCGATGCTGCACACACCTATCAATTTCGCCATTATTTTGAAGGGGAGGCACTTGAAATCTGTGCAGACCGGAATCACCGTTCCATTTAGTGACACGGCAGCAAGACCGGAGAGACCGCCGAAATCGCAAAACATATATTCGGTTTTACTCCTGCTGATTTTTAAGCCAACATTCTCCAACCGTTGCTGCCATGTCTCTAGTCTGCGCTGGACCTCGGGCGCGTCTTCACTATGATATACGTACTTAATCCAATATGATATACGTACTTTAAATATATATTTTAATTATGAAACCAAGGAGACGTGGTGTCACTGCCATCGTCACATACGAAATATTTTGTCGGTTTATTTGATAATTTATTTGGATCAATATTATTTAGATATTTGCAAAACTTTGTGTAGAAGTAGTAGTGTAGTTTAGTTAGCAAGCCTTTTGTATTTTTTCTTTAATCTCGTCGTTATTTTTTTTTTCTATTTAACACATAGGTACATTTAATTTTAAGGAGCGATACAGTTCTACTTTATAATTAGGCAGTAAAATATATTATATGAATAGCGTAAGTAAACAGGACCTTGTAATTAAATTACTCTTTGAGATTAATTAAATGTAGTCGGAGTTTTGTTTACAATGTAATGGGCAGAAAGGGTGTGTTCTTTGAATTCTAAATTATAAGAGCAAGTCTCAGAGATACATAAATCACTTAATGTATGTTAAACACGAAAACTTTTTGTTAATCATTACTTAATTAAAATTGTAATAGTAAGGAGTAATAAAAAATGAAACGTGTATACATTTTTGGAAGGTTTTTTGGTTTCTACATATATTGTTTTTATCATTGCGTGGTGAAAAGTAATGATAATAAAAATCGTCGTATCAGTTATTTGATTTTTAACGACAACTCTTGTTATCCTCATTACAATTTTGTATAATTTTTCAAAACTTTAAAGAATACATTTAGATCTTCCTCACGATTTGGTTGATGTGTGAATAAACACCCTGTACATACATCACCTGTACCCCAGTTTGATATTTTTGAGCTTTATCAGACAAATATATAGAAAGGTAAACCTAACGAGACACTTTAACTTATAATATGTATTGAATAATTGAGAGGAACGGAAAGTTAAGAATCCGGGTAACCTTTTTTGTACAGAACACCGTCCGCATTGCTAAACATTTCATGAGGCAGAAACTCAAATAATTTTGCTGAATGTTAGTTTTTCTTAGGTGGATAAACTTATTTGAAATGAACTGAAGAATAATTTCAGCACTTTAGCTCTGAATACTAAAGAGCATAGCTGCAATTCATGGCGAATGAGGTGTGTCATTAGCTCACTGAGCGTGAGATATTTGCCCCCATTGATCAAAAGGTATTATTACGGGTAATCAGACAGCACCGACTTGAACATTCAATTCAATGGCTATATTGTTCGTCGTCTACCTACTCGTATCTCGTTTCTAAAACATGTTGTTAAAATAAAAATTTCTGTTCTGTAAATAAATAAACTAACTAGACTAAAACATATTGATATTGTTTTATAATATAGAAAAGGACGAATCATGTCTCTGATAGGGAAGATATTACAGTTTAAAAATGCATGTCACTTGCAAACAATCCATTAAAATTCGTTTGATGTATTAATTATAGAGGCGTTCATAGGCCAGTTGCACTCGGTGATTAGAAACAGTAACCGAGGGCAAGTAACGACGGCGCGGTCAGTATGTTAGAATGAGCGTCTCCGTGATTCGGAGGTCACGTTAAGCAGTCAGTCCCGATTGTTATCGCAGGAAAACAGTCGTGAAGCTTAGTTGGAGACCTTTAGGCTGCTTAAAAAACATCCAACGGCAAGATTACGTAGCATAACGTTGTCTTGCCAGTTCCCAACCCGCACTTGGCTGGCGTGGGGATGTATGGCCTTGACCCACCCTTGATAGGAGACCCGAGCCCAGCAGTGGGATATTATGGGTTGTTGATGAATGTATTAATTTCTATTAGAGTCCAGTTTACATCAATTTCCAACAAAAAGTTCTAAGATCGTAACGACTTAAAACAAATTTCATGAAAACATTTTACAAACTATTCAATGAATTTGCATACATTGGCTTTATTAATTAACCCGTTCTCAATTAATCACAATATACTTCATTTATCTTTATGTACTATAAAATAAAAGTCGCTTCCGTTGTCAGTTCGAGTAGATTTTTAAGAATTTTCAACGGTTTTCATGCAGTTTTCAGGAATAGATAGAGTGATTTAAGAAATGCTTGTATTCTATTCATGCTTTTCATCAGTCTGAGTAGAGGCTACTCATTTTGAATAAAAAACAGACTATTTAAAATATGGGTGCGCATGAAATCTTAAATCAAACTCCATTTAAATTCGTCCGGGCAGTGTCACATAGTAGACTCAAAATTCCCTTTGTCAGGAGAACCTGACGTCTCGCAAATACAGATAGATTAGTATAAGACAGCCCTGTGCATATTAGTACTATAAGAATCTAAACACTATATTTGAACCGACAGTTCTCGTAAGGAGTTTAAAAGAAACCAATCTTAAACTGTTGAATGTAAGGGAATGGAAAGCACGCCTTATGCAGTGCTTCAAAACGTTTTCTGCGACAGATGCTCGCTATCGAGCTTGGGTGTACAAAATCCAATGGTTTGCAATGTGTGCAACTCAAGGCATTCTATTGAACATTATTAAAGGCCGCGATCTATTGATATGAGAGCTTTAGGTGCGTAGGTGAAAAAAAATTATTTAGTCTACATTGAATTATTTAAAATAGTTTAGAGTACAAGTTATTGTCGAACAGTAAGTATCATGCATTCTTTATAGTTCTTCAGTAGAGTATCGAAAAACCTTAAATTTGGGCACCATTAAAACAGGTCTTTGCGTAGATATACCTTTATAGCAATTAATGTAATATGTTTCCAAATACCTTTCTATTAAACTATGCAAACAATGGTTTAGCAGTTTGCTGCCGCGCCCTCAGTGCTATATTGATTTTGACCTTAGTGAGCTATATCAATATTTGCGCTACAAATAGTTTCCCAGTAATATGACCGCAGTAATTCTATAAATAAATAGTAGTAACTAACAACTGTAATGGTTGTCATATAATGTGTACGCACGCAACAATCTTAAATGCTATAAACCGTACATTGCCCAATCCAAACAAAAATAGTCAAAATCAACGCATACCGCTTTGAATTATTGCTTATGCGTTTTTTACGGAGGTAGATAGGCATTGGGGTTAGGTTGTGAGGTATATTTCATATTAAACAATTCATGCAACTTTGGAACCGGGTATTCGCTCGGTTCAAGAAAATATGACAAACTTTTATGAAATATACAATTCGACCTTCGAACCTTCAAGAAAAGAGCGCACTCCTTACTAAAAGGCCGGCAACGCACTTGTAACGTCTCTGGTGTTGCGGGTGTCCATGGGCGGCGGTAATCGCTTACCATCAGGCGATACGTCTGCTCGTGTGACCGCAATATAATAATAAAAAAAACTATGCATTTTTGTGAAACAGAACATCTGGAATCTTGAGTTTAACACATTCGACGACATTTTCATCTTGTTGCAATTTAAAATATTATAGTCAAAATTACGTTACTATAATTTATATACAAGTCCAAGAGAAACTGTAGACTGCAGCCGCATGTAGTTACTCAGTCTCCAGTTACCGTCGACCGCATCGTTGACTGCCGAGCGCAGATGCTACGATTGATGACCGCAATCAATTCTCCAAAAAAACCCACTCGTAAGACAGTCATAATATTTTGAAAAGCAATTGATATTTTAGACAAAAATCGATTTAAAACAGTAATTTATACTATTTTGAAAGGAAAAGATTAGAAAGTCATGTCAATAATATTTCTTTAGTGGCCTGACTTATGTGAGCTCTCTAGCGTGCACCGCAATGTGTGCTGCGGTCTATCGTCTCGTTATGCTTCGTTGATACATCGCTATACTTACAACTCTTATAATTATTCGTTGAAATTGTACAAGTTGAATTAAATCGCTGTTAATTTTCACATTATCAAATCCACAGCATTTAACAATAAAATGACACAAGTAAAATTAAAAATGTATCCCCTATGCAAGCAAGGTAAGTAAACCTTACATCATTTTGAAAAAGAGCTGATACTCTTACACTGCTGGACCGATATTAACCAAACATAGCAAAGAACCACACAGATAGACACACACACACAGACGGACATCGAATTCAATCTAAAAACACCCCTCTTGTTGCGTCAGTGGTTAAAAACTTATTTATTTTAATTCGCTTACCATCTGATTGGCGTCACGTTCGATTCGAAAATAAACAAATGGCGTTTTAGACATTTGAAGAACAAATAAAGAAGATTATTTTTAATATTCAATTATAAAATCAAAATTACATTTTAATAATTAATATCTATCTACGTTTCTATCTATATATATACATATATATAATTAATATATTCCTAAAAACTAAATATAGTTTTTAGGAAATCTTTTAAGAAAGTTATAACGGAAATGTGTGCAAAAACATGTAATATGTTATTATAATTATAATATAAGAAATATGTCTGACTGATTTTGTACTCAGTATGAGCTTGAGCAACAATTCAAATTACAGTCAAACACAAGATCGGTCGATTAAAGTCGGTGGTGGTAGAATCGTGCACTTGACCGTTGACCACCGAACAGGTGGTTACACCCGTCCAGTAATACACCTCTCAAAGTAACAGGCTACGTTTTGTTCGATTGTCAATCACTGCAGCTACGCAACAAGTGCCTAAACTTGTAAAACCTTACAAAATTACCCAAGACCAATTTACGAAATTACGAACTTGTGGCTTGACTACACTTTTATAGTTACTAAGATACGAGTAGTAACAATCACTTAGTTTATTATCTATCAATATTTTTTTTTAGATTTAATAAGAAGTGAGTTTCAGGATCACATAATTGCCTGCATGGAGAGAATGCCACCACCACATTCTCTACTTCGCCTAGTGCTCGGTACTCTATAGAAAATTTTGCAAACATGAAACGGATACCGTTTCATGTTTGCAAAATTTTACACGATACAGGATTTTTGCTAATGCGGAAGTTGTCTTTTCAAAGAGAATTGTCGACAAGGGATCACTTCCAGGAACTATAATTATAATAAAATGTCAGTAGTTCAGGAAATTCAATAACTTTGATATTAACTGTGTGGTTTACAATAACGTCAATCTATAGTTCGATGTCGTACAACGCTGAAGAGCCGTTTTAAAGGCGTTCAGCGTACTTTTTTTCAGCGAACGTTTTGGCAAATAACACTTAAGGGATCCACCTAACTCCAATGACTTTTGAATTCGTAGCTTTTTTATATTTAACAAACTCTAATGTACCACAATACTTGACCTCCAAAGCACGGACTTTGGAGGTCAAGTATACAATGGTCTTAGTGTTCGACACAAAACCGCCCTTTCCAGGCATCATTATTTACGTTCACCCTTAAAACATTATATTCTGAAATTAAATGAAAGTAAAATCAAACCGTATCTCGGATTTCGTTACGTAAATTTTACTCTAAAATTTATTAATTTATATTTCGTATCTGAAACGACACCCGCGTCACACAATATTTTTCACACAATATTTATATAATGAACTCATAAGTTATTAAGCTACATTAGATTGGTACTCCGTCAATATACCTACCTAGTTTTTTAGCGGTAAACATCAAAAGAATACGCTTGTTGCAGATATTAATTGGCTTTATGGAGACGCTTAGTTGGAAACAAAAAGAACATGCCTGACATGTGGACAAACGAATCAATCGACTTGTTAATTGATCGGCGAGTTGTTGGCGACTCGGTGTAGACACAATGGAAACAAAAGTTGGCGTTTACTGAAGAGTTTCAAATAGTTGGAAACACTGAGATAGACAACAATTTCGGTGGATTCGCGTCTTTATAAAGATTGTCATAAACATGGTGCATAAGACTATTATAAGAAATGATTTCTTAACAGTTTTTCGAATTGATTTCTCGAATATAATTTTTCTGTCGCGTTGAGGTGTATACCGACCGTCTAGGCTTCACACTGGAATTCTGAGGTATGGAAGAATTCGACGAATGTGAAGCATATTTTACTCGAAACAAATTATTGTGGAGTTAGAGGTTGTAAAAAAGTCTAAAGGAATGTTAATATCAATTTGTCGACATTAAAGCTTTTTAATCTACCATATGATGAAAGCTTCCAGTGCTGGCGAATACTTTCTGATTTTAATTATAAATAAGACTTTGACAAGTACAATTTTTGTTTGTTTTTTTGTGAAACTTTATTTTTAATAAACCTAGATTTTACTTTATTAAACTAACCTGTTTAATGAGTTAATGCATTTTGTTGTTTCAAGTATTTCTACAAAATTACTGCATTGATTTTTTAAATTTATTATTGTTTAGCTTTGTATAGCATTTAGATTGCAACGATCATTCATTCATTTAATGTAAACACCATACAAGTACTTGAGTTGAATTTTCCATCTCATTCATCAACTTCTTTGATATCTTATGTATTTGACAAGTAATTAACAATTCATTATTAATTCGTTTAACTCTAATTTACTTATAGCTTCTGAACGCTTGTTGGAAATTGCAAGTAGGATGAAAATATACCTCAATTTACACGTCTGCATCATGCCTTGAAGGGCTCGGTGCAACGAATAATCCTTAACAAGTAGGTCGTGACTTTGAACTTTAGTGGAAAATATTACGTAGCTTTTAGCAGACGCCTTTTAAATTCTTCTCTATTAAGGTTTACTTATTTCCAAGAACTGACGCCGCGACGATTTAATGAATATTATTTACAGGCGACTTTACTGTAGTTGTGAATTTCATTCATACTTTGTGAAATAGGAAAACGATGCTTTAGGATTGCGTCTCGCTGCGAACTATGATATTTGCTTTTGAGTCTCGTGTGTTTTGGGCGCAACTCGCGTCGGCGTGCTGCGTTTCTATCGACTTGGAAGGTTCTTCCCGTGTATTTACCCAAAATTTGGTGTAAGGATATGGTCGAGGGTGGCGTGGGGTATTTCAACGCGCAAGGTCGTCGCCCGCATCGATCGCTTGCGACAGGCTTCGCGCCTGTGCCGCGCCGAACATGCCGCTCAGCAGGCCGAACCCAAACTTCTCTTGGTATAGTAAAAATATAAGTAGGCCTCTTCAGTTCCAAAGAGGGCGTCCAGAGGTATAGACGGTGGACAAACCCTAATTCGGCGAAAGCACGCCAGCCGCGAGTCGGCCGCTTGACTAGTCTTAAACTGTGATAAAACAAACACCAAAGTAATCGCTAGGTACAGCACAGAGTAGGCACTGTAAAGCGAGCATTTACCGCGCTGTTGTCGTTTACTCTTATTGTTTATAGTGCGGCTAGGCATGGGTGTGGTTCAAGGACTTTTTACGTGAACGTAAAAGCCGGCATCCCCCGTCAGGGTGGGTGGCCACGTGATGAATGACTACGCCACAACACCGCCCGCCCGCCCCGTAGCGGCCGGTGCATCCAATTTTAAGCATTGCAGTTGTTGACATTAGGTTTAAAATAAATATTCCTTATTTTGATACAACTGCAGACTGAAATCACCTTTAGGTGAAAGAGTTATGGTCTATTCTGGAAGCAGAGTGTAGTTACGTTTCATAAATCACACGATGCATTCATACGTATGCGCCGTTGCGTTCATATAGACAGTATCAATATTATGAAATTTTACAGATAGTTTAGGTACAGGTAGTCTCCACGTGTGTGAACAGGTTTCATTCATAAAATTGACGGAGTTATTTATGTCATTCCCAGAGATCTGTCTTGCTTTAGATCTGAATATGGATACTTTATTTTCGGGAGCTTGGTGTATATTTCATACGTTTCATTTGTAAGTGTCACTTGCAATTTAAATAAATCACCTTGAGGTACAATATACTTAGAAATAAGAATGAAAAGGTAATAGCCCTGTATATCTACTTTTATTAATTCCAAAAAATATTAAAAGATTTTATTTTTCTGCATCTACAGTGAAATACTCGTAACACAATAAATTCCCAAGAAATAACATTATTCAATATTTATTTTCACCTTTAAATCCCCACTTCACAGGCAAATCACAATTCAGAAAATGTAAACAAGCATGATACTACATAACGTATTTATATAATAATTTGTTTATCTACTTATTGACGGTTCTTAGAAACCTTTACGAGCTTAAATATTTTCGTGTTTCCTTTCAAGTTTGAATACAGTTTTTCTTTTGATATTTCGTAATAGAAGCTTTGAACTGACATTTTTCCGTAAATATTTTTTACTCTTAGTGAACAAACAGTCAATGAACCGTTAAATATGTGCTCAAGTCGACTTCGTAAACTAAAAGTACAAAACATAATAACAATAGGTTGTACTTAGTAGGAATGTTTGAGAAAAGTCTAATTACTTTATTCTTGGATTTAATGCTTAAATAAACAAAGACTGTAGTTTTTCTTACGGAGGTGAAATGCAGCTAAGTTTTCACAGTATTCGGAATATTCAGCTTGGAAATTGTCCACAACGAGCCAGATCGGTAAGTAATCAAAATTCATAGAGCTAAACTATTTGAAAATTCCTAAGCTAAAAAGAAACTGCTTTCACAAACTTTTTTAAGGGTATTACTACTTCTTTTATTATTATGGTATATTTACTTCTTAAGGTTTTAGTGTATAAACATGGAGTTATAATTACAATGAAGTTACAAAACATTTAAAAGATCACCTGTTTTTCTATTTGTAAAAAAAATATGATGACTAGTACTACGCTAAAAAGTACACAAGCATCAATGCGCTTAATTGCTAATCGTTTGTAGTATTGATAGAAAAGGGGTGTTAGGATTCAAAGAGTAATGGTGCAGCTCTAAACCAAAGTACTTAGTAACAAAAGTTGTTTTTCTTAAAAATAAATCTCTCGCACAAGGAATACAAATTCTGTCGCAAGGGACTTAAAATTATCATATAAGAAACTGATTGATTCACATACATATTAGTAAAGAGATAAAAGTACTCGTATTTATTTTGAAACAAACTTTTTTTACTTTAATGATATTTCTTTGATATATCAACATCTGTTCTTTTGTAGACAATAATAAAAATCGAAACTTCTTCTTCTTTTGATGAAATGGCAACCAGCAGGATCTCTCGGATCAGCTATTTCTGCCAATGTCAAGTATTTATAGTCTTCCATTATAAGTCTTCAAGTCTTCGTCGTGATAAAATTAATGACGAAAAATATATAAAATGAGGATGACATGAAATGGGGACCGTCTTTCGAAAAACAAATCGAAACTTAGAATAGCTTTGAGCTCACAAATGACAGTCAACAATTATGTTATTTATTTTGTTGGTTAATTTGTGTTATACGAACTTTTTAGAGACCTGACTATTTTTGAACCCGTCCTGTATTTGCTCTTAACTTAGTAAATGTTTGTTTTATTAAACTTTACTCTTCTATGAATTTATGACTGCCTTGTTGCCTGAACATAACTTATTGGCCGTAACTACACTCATAGGGTTGTAAGTCGCTTTTTAGAATGTGGTAATGTTATTAATATTAGCGTGGCGTGATATTTATTTTAATTTTTAATCACTTAAGGAGCAAATATGCTGCTTGATGGTTAATGGTTTAGTTTATAAAACTGTTTTAAAAAAATCAACAGCAGTTCAAAAGTTCGGCATATATGGGCACTGACTGACTGACTCATGTTACTAAAAAGTCAAATAAGAATTAACACAAACAATTGTCTGGGGAAATCTACTACAGAGAAAGTATGTAATGTAAATATCCGTTATACTTACATTTCAGAAACTAGTTCATATTAATAAACAAATCGGTTCGATGTATTAATAAACCTCTGTAAGTGTATTGTACGGTAACTACCTACGCATTATTATTTATTGGAAATATTAGGCACTCACACTTTAGATACTTGTTTTTTTTCTAATCCATGAGGTACCAAAATGACTCTGCCCTGCCTGATGGAAAGGACCAGCAGAATCCAAGAGCAGTGGTCACCATCCTCAATGCAAACAAGGACAGTGCAGAATGGTAACCAGCACTATGGCAGCCTAGTGAGATGCTTTTTCACGCCCCGCTTTAAAAGACCCGGGATCATAGTGTGACGGAAACACGTGCGCTGGTAGTGAATTCAAGATACTTGATACAATTACAGTTGATTGATTACGCGATTAATACCAATAAATTAAGGAAACACTTATAGTAATTTAACGCGCCATATGTTCGTTAATTAATTCTATTATCTGTAAACAAAGGTCGTAATCGGTTTTTCGATTTATTCTCAGAATTAAAACAGACAATAATTATTATATGTAATTATATTTCTGTGTGATTTCTCATCTCATAATATTCGCTACGAGTGTTTTAGACAGTAGTAAAATAGAGGTATGTAGTTATATATACCTGCTTTAGAGTATTATTAAGAATACTATGATTCGTAATAAAAGTTTAGATTGCGTTTATAAGGATAATGTCACTTACTCTACTGCTTACTACATATTCGTTAATCTTGTAAAACCTATTTGAGTTACTAGCTAAGCTTAGCGTCGTAGATTGTAGTTGCATTGATTTGAGAAATGAGATACTAATAATAATAATATACGAAATAAATATTAGTTATTCATTAGAGCGCCGCGCAATTATTATCGATATCGCCGTTCCTCATGACGAGAATCTCGTGAAAGTCGAAAAAGAAAAACAAATAAAATATTTGGATCTATCTCACGAGATTGTCGATATGTGGAATGTGGATTCGGTAATAATTGTTCCGATAGTCGTATCTGCTCACGGATTGATAGCCAAGAGCCTCGACCAACACCTTAAGAGGCTCACGTTAGAAGGCTGGATCAAGGGTCTGATACAGAAGGCAGTCCTTCTTGACACGGCACGCATAGTGAGGAGGTTCCTGTCTTTGGAGCCCTAACCACCGGTTTCTTGGTCCCTGTACCCGAAGTCGGTGGTCTACTATTTTTTATATTTTTAAATATATATTATGTTATTGTTTATCTTTTTTATGTATTTAAAAATGTAATTAATATGTATATATAATTAAATAAAGAGAATAATAATAATACTTCTTCTTTACCTGGCTCTTTCGGCCCTCCGTATCATGCGTCTCCAGGCAGCTCGGTCCAGGGTCGTCTCTTTGTTGACTGATGAATGATGAAAATGATGTAATGAGATACAATACTGACGTCAAGAATTGGGAAAAACAATCTTGAAAGCGTGTCATAATTTTTCACGAATATCACACACAGCAAGTTTTCACGTATTCATTCATTGCAATTTAAACCGTTCTTATCCAATTAAAAATAAAATTAGATTAAACTCTAAACGCATTCCTGGCTATTGTTTCATTCATTTTTTCCCAAAAAATTAAGTGAATTTGGCAAGGTTTGAAATGGTAACGTTTTGTAAAATAAAAATGCTAGCATATTTATACATTGTTAATGTTGAAAAATTTTAGCTTGAAAATACACAGCGCTTTTACTAAGCAAAGCAATATATTGCACTCTCTTGCATACGTTGTATGATATAAGAACACCTGTCTCTGAGAAACTTAAAGGATTTATTAAGTGAAGGAAAGTTGAAGTTTATACCAGTTCAGCGATAACCAAGTGGAATTTAAGGTTAACTTGTCTACTTCAGGTTTTGTAAGATAAAATACAAGTAGAAAATAATCATATCTAGTTTTATTTTATTCAGAGATTAAAAAAAAAAAATTGTACGTTTATTATTATAAAAAAGGCTCTGTCCTCACTGCCTAATATATTGTTTTAGTCTAAAGTTAAACAGTTGACCTTCGGAGAATTTAGACCCATGGTTAGTTCAGCGAAATTTAAATACATAATTAGATCCTCCTATGGAACATAATGAAAATACCCCTGAATAATTTGTTTCTGAACTAACAAATATGTACTGTAGACTCATTAGCTGATTCATTGCTCGTTACCGAAAAATAATAGAGTGCTTATATACGTATAACATCCGTGTGTGATTCAAACTCACACATTTTGTTCTTAATTGACTGACCAACAATTGTGTACAGTAAAATAAATATTAAAAAATAATTATAAAGGTATGCTAATCTAGTTTAACAATCACTAACAAACAAGCACCGCATATTGTGGTCTTTTCAAAGACCTATTGTGCTCTCTTAAAATAGTCTACATCAAAGTAAGGACTTTGTTTTATAACAACGTAATACAATTTATTTCTTATCAAATAAGTCACATATTTTAAATCTCTCTTCATCATCTCTACCAGCTACTATAGACATTGGCCTGTTCTTGATTTCCCTCATAAATTGCGTATTTAAAACATATAAATCATTAGGTATTACCCAACATGGATTCTTAGAAAACATGTTTTATTTGTAATGTTTGCGTGTCCCAAAGGTCGACCTTGAGTCCATTTTCATTCTATTTATTAAGGACATTAACATTAATGTATTACGGCGGTAAAATAGACACTGTAAGGCAACTCTTTTCTTACTTTATACATTGAGTTTTTAACCGAGATAGTATCCGGCAATATGAAACTTCTTGTTTCTTCATAACTTTCCAATGCTCATCCTTATTATTTTGTGGTCTGGTAAGAATCTAGTTAACCTTCTATACTCTTATTAAAAGCAGATGAGAGTTGTTTTAATAGATACTACAAAGTAAACAAACTACAACTAATTATATTTAATAATTAGCTAATTATACTTAATGATATGTTAGCTTCAAATAAATAAATAAAGCGTCTAGTAATATTTAAATAGCACAATTCTGTCTAGAGTATTTTTTTTTTTTATTGAATAGTGGGCAAACGAGCAGACGTATCACCTGATGGTAAGCGATTACCGCCGCCCATGGACACCCGCAACACCAAAGGCGTCACAAGTGCGTTGCCGACCTTTGGGGGATGGGAAAAGGGATGGGGGAGGGGTTGGGGTATGGGCCTCCGGTATCCTCACTCACGCGGTGAAACACAGCGCAAACGCTATTTCACACCGGTTTTCTGTGAGGCCGTGGTATCACTCCGGTCGAGCCGACCCATTCATGCCGAAGCATAGCTCTCCCACAAAAATAACACAAAGTATCAATTATAACACATGTAACAGAATTTACAGTATCAGTGTGTCTCGCATATAACAGATATATGGAGGTAGTTCAACATTCCAGAGC
This sequence comes from Spilarctia lutea, assembly GCA_916048165.1. NCBI lineage: Eukaryota > Metazoa > Arthropoda > Insecta > Lepidoptera > Erebidae > Spilarctia > Spilarctia lutea. The sequence goes on along the minus strand of OU696470.1, from coordinate 23,242,057 downwards.
GATGCGGTACCGTTACTACTGCAGTATTTCCATGTCAATATTTATTTAAAGGTATCATATCAAATACTAACAGTGGGAGTAGTATTTTCTTTCAGACAGTATTTATTTTTTATTTGTGTAGGAATATATATTTATGACAAATTAATAGCAGGTGGATTGCATTAGGTTTACTAATATTTGTAATATGTCATTTAACGATATAGACATGGTTGCGACACATAATTTTGAAGAGCTTTTGAGTCATCTAAGGCCGTATGAGTTCTATTTTAAATTCGTCCAAACAATAAGAGTGTTGCTTCACATATCCCACACAGGGCCGTCTAATTCTAAACGAGTCAGCACGTTATGTTGTCTGTCCCGGTTGTCATGAACAATGGCAATCGTTATTGGGCAGTCAAGGCCCTCAAATATACTGACAATTAGTTTAACCTTCGAATTCAGTTCATCCTCAGGGTTGCGGAGATCGGATGCCAGTCGCTCCGTGGTAACGAGCAGTCTATCGCAGTATACTGCTTTTAGATCTCTCTTATTGTACACTTATTCGATAAATTTGCGTCTAAATAAATCTACACTAACATTTAAAACTTATGACCAGACTCAAATCCGGCCCATGACATCTATATGGGATCGATCTACTAGACCGAACCACTAGCTAACAGGTCCATCATTTACGGAGAAAATGAAATATTAGAGCTCTGGATAATTGTTAGCAGTGTAATAGAGGGGTCGCAACTTTTGATATCTGCCCTCCTAGTCAAGTTGCAAGCGTTTTCCTTCCGCAATCAAGGTGTCCAGACATCTGCAGCTCAAAGTAACATGTTTAGAAGAGCTATGTTAACAAATTGAATACGTACTTTAAGTGCTTTGATATCTAATAAAAATCCGGACGAGATTTACTATGCATTTATATACCACGTGGATTTCGAATCGAGATTTTTATCAATAATTAAATCGAAATTAATGGTGTTATTATGATAAATACGTACTTTATACAATAAATATAAAGTTCATTTTACATTTTAACTTTAGATTACTTTATTTCAGAAATGAACTTGTTATTAAAAATCAATTCACATACGCGATTGATTTTCTATTTACTCGGTAAATTTAGGAGTGAATTAGCTGTGATAGACGTATAGCTGAATGCACTAATCTCTTAGGGTTAGGGTTATTCTTATTCATTTAGACATGGGAAACCCTACAAAAAATAACAAATGTTTTTTTTTAATAATAATTCTTACGGCTTGTTCAGTAAATTTAACTGAAACTAAAAACGACCAACAAATGTTTAATTACAAAATATTATTTATCCATTCTAACAAAATGGTTCAAAATTTAATCGACACGTTCATTTGATGAGAATATAATGTAATCGAGCAGGTTAGTCTAACAACGGGACTTATCGGGAACTCGACACTTAACTTGGAAATTAGCTAGCGGGTTCGAAAGCCTCGACTTTGTAACAAACCGCCGCGGCCCAGGCAACTGGATCGGAAGGATTCACCGGTTACTAGACACAAACTAAACTTTAATCTCATCACTATCGAATAATAATAGATTTTAAGAAATAAACTATTTACACGGACTGTTGAGAGAAATAAAAATGCCATTTATGATGTGATGTAAAGTATTTTTCTATTTAAGATTATACTAACATAATTTCGTTTAGACGCTTAGTTTCATATTTCATAAATCTATACTAATATTATAAAGAAGTAAAGTTTGTGTGTTTGTTAAATTGTAGGGGGTAATCTCGGGATCTACTAAACCGATTTTAAAAATTCTTTCAGTGTTGGATAGTCCATTTATCGAGAAAGGCTATAGGCTACATATCATCACGGTAATACTAATAGGAGCGGAGCACCAATGAAGAATGTTTCAAAAACGGGGAAAATTTTCACGCTACGGGCAATTGAAGACGCAAACGAGGTTGCGTGGGTCAGCTAGTGTTTGATAAAGATATACCTATTATGTGATTCACTGTGACTTCAAAATTTGATTCTATGTATAAAATCCTTATAAAGTCCTTTTATTAGTGTCTCGTACAATTATAGGTACTAGTGGTCGCCTAGAAATCAAAATTGGACCATAATTTTTAATTATAAATTTATTTATTTCTTATAGTTTTCCGCAGTCCTCCTCTATATAAAACTTAACGCTTTAAAATTTCATACTCTTCCCTTAGCATAATATTCGTAAAAAGGATACAAAGTTTTAGCTTCAAGAGTCGCTATCCACTTATCTATATAAGTGGATAGCGACTCTAAGAAAATGTTATACTTTGTAGCTAACCAAGCAATATTAATGTGGAAAATGTGTATTGAATAGAAAATATCCGAAATACTAAGGCTATGTAATATTATTTTGTAGAACTGATTCGTTTCGAGCGATTGAAGTTCAATATCTTTATTTAAATTGGATGTCAGTTCATGACATCCACTACATCTATTACAAATGTAAGATAATAAAACAAGTCGTTTTTCTGTATTAGTGATTTAAAAAACTAAACGATTTCTGAGACTTTTGTGTCTGTGATTTGATTGCAAATCGATATTGCTCGCGTGTCCTTTAAAAAAAATAAAATTTAGTATCTTTTAGTATCGGAAAAGTTACTACTACAAATACCAACACATTCCACTCAATATGCAGACAGCTCTTTTATTGTGCAAGCAAGACTTTAGAACAACTTACCTGAGACAATCCGACAAGCAAAAACTTTGTCTGTGTTTATAAAGCCGGTATCTATATATATTTGTGTAGGTTTGTGTATATATGCGTACTAATACATGTGTAAAGTGAATGAGTTTGTATTTAAAGCAAGTATAAAACTCCATTGGTTTAAATTTCTCATTGTAATAAATGTGTTACTTGTGTGTTAACTACCCAAAAATTTTAAACACTTGATGTCTATGGTGTGGTTGTCTGGAAAAGATCGCCGTGAGCGATAAGACCACCAATTGTTGTATTTATGTATTTTGTGACATTTTATGTATTGTTTTGTATTATGTAATTGCAAAGAAAAATAAATTGAATACCGCCTAACTATAAAACTTCTTATATTTAAAAATATGTCCTTCTTCTGTACACATTCTGTATATCATATCATATCATTCTTTATCATATGGCCTTGTGTGTTAGATGTCCAAAATGTTTATTTTATTTAATATCGTATTTTATATTACTCCGTTTTCTTAAAATATATGTCAAGCATCTTTAAGTAGTTATCAATACAAAGAAATAAAATTGAAGTGTCTCTTTGTAATTTCAAATTAACAGCTAATCTCTGGAACGGCTATACCAATTTTGACGGGACTTTCACTAACAGATAGCTGATAATATGAGTCGTAACTCAAGATATTTTTTAGTCTAGTTTCGCCCCGTGGTACAATTACAACCGCGGGTAAATAGCGGGGCCAGGCTGCTATGTAAATATACACAGATCTTTACCGGTCAATGTCATTCATACTCACCATATTTAAGGATTACAAAGTTAATAAAGTGCGAACTTTCAACAACGAGTAGCAAATCCCAGGCTACGAAGTACGGGACACGCGACATCAGAGCTTAACATTCGAAATGAACGAATATGGGCAATATTGAGTCCGCCGTTCCGTGATTACATCGCCGTCGTTAGCAAATATATCTAGGCAAGTAATTACTTGAGTTTTAGGGCTATTATTTTGTAGAGCGAGAGTTCGATATTAATAAATGGTTTTGATATAAAAATTCTCAATAATCCGACTACTAAGTACCGACTACGAAGTATAAAACTTCAATACATTTATTTATGAATAAACTCAAAGCTATTGAGTATTACTTAGACTTTCTCTCCAAAACATTTTGATCCGTCTTAATATTTCTTGGAAGATGTTATATTTGTATAGACTACATTGTACATTGAATGTACGATATTTATTTCCGATACTAGAATAGTGAAGAAATATATATATTATAAACATTTTATGGAATAGGGGGCAAACAAGCAGACGTATCGTATGATGGTAAGCGATTACCGCCACCCATGGAACGCAACACCAGGGGAATAACAAGTGCGTTGCCGGCCTTTGGGGGATGGGAGGAGGGTATGGGGTATTGACCTCCGGTATCCTAACTCACTCGGTGAAACACAGCGCAAGCGCTACTTCACACCGGTTTTCTGTGAGGCCGTGGTATCACTCCGGTCGAGCCGGCCCATTCATATAATATTCTATATATCTGATAATATAGAAAATATTAAAGAAATCGAAATCTTAAATTTTCAAATGCCAATTACGCAGTAACGAAGTCTCCATTCCTTTCATCTGACTGTTACACAACCCAACAAAAAATATAGAACATACATCCAGATAATTTTTCCTTTTTGCGCCAGTACACACAGTTGTGATAATTGGCGTAATGCTCGGCGGCAGTGTTAACTGCAGATCGATACGTTTATCTAGTAGTAGCGGTAAAGACATATCTAAAAACACTAAAAAACAAGAGCGAGCGTTTTCTTATTAAATTTATTAGTGTTTGTGTGTGTAATTTTTTACACAACTCAATAATATATTTCATGCGTTATCCCAAACAGACCGCTGAAAATTAAATATTTTTCACTCAATGTGGAATCAATATTAGAAAGAGTCACCTATGCAGCCCATGGACGCCTACTAAGGACTAAGAGAGCCAACGAAGCAAGACATAACCGCAATGAGTAGGCAAACTTAACACAAACCTTTTAATAACCCATCTGGCTCCCGTAATTCGGAATCATCTTTCAAAACCACCTAGCAGTGGACCGAAACTGAATATTTAAATCAAATATAAATGCAATGCAAAATGATCGCAATGTTTCCAATTAAATTAATCATGAATACCAACGTCCATAATTAGTTTCCGTTCGTCTCCTTATCAGGCCAACAAATTATTGGGTAATTGATAGCAATTATTCTACACCCTTTAATTAATACCTCTGAGTTTTTGGATCAGAATCAACGGAGTGCTTTTGCCGAAACTTTCTGCCTCGCACAACAAAGCTGTCGCCTGCGGTATTCCCGGACCAATACGACCTTTAAACCTTCAAGATAAGAGCGTACTCCTTCTTTAAACGCCGGCAACGCACTTGTAACGTCTCTGGTGCTGCGGGTGTCCATGGGCGGCGGTAATCGCTTACCATCAGGCTATACGTCTGCTCGTTTGCCCCCTATACATAAAAAAGTATTGAATATCAATTTAATAAAAAAATAATTGGTCCATTTAAAAACTATATTATGTATTAAAAAGGTAACATTTAGAATAGTAAATTCCACCTTTTTACTCTTAATTAATGATTTGGTTCAAAAAATGAGGTAAATTTTTGAGCTTTGCTATTCTAGAATTTCCTCGTTTATGTTGGTCCGTTCAAAATTATATCATAAAAAGTGAGTCGAGTTTATTAAAACACTGACCTCTCACTAAAATACAACCAAGATAAGGTTCAACAAACATAATGAAACCAAAGACACCTTACTTTCTTTCAACACACTTGAATAATTTGATTTGTCAATCGTGCTAAACTGAGTTTATACACCATGTAATTAAAATACTGACACACCATGACTTGTTCGGTTTTATTTTCTATTCTTTTATTTTTATTTCAAGAAATGAATGATATTTGATCTAAATAATGTGGTAATTTATTTAGGAAAATTTTATTTTTGAAACTTTAGAAAGTTTAATATTACAAATTGTAATAAGAAGACGAAAACATACAACGTCGGCCCGAAATGAAATTGGAGATAATAATAGAGGATACGGTTAGAAACGACCTTCACCCTTCACATTAGAAACGATGATAAGTATGCTTATCAAATTTAGTACGAGTATATTACAAATCGCGGGTGGATTGGCTGAAAAATGCCTGGCCAAATTATTATTAATTAAAAATAAGTCGAATCGATATTAGTCATTTTCACCTATTTGTTAATTAATAAAAATTATATCAAAATAAGCGCTGTTTTATTGCAAATACGACATACCTAGGTATGTCGATATAGATACTCAGCAGTTATGCCAGGAAACAAATAGACAACCCAAGGCTTGTATATTCTATAGGTTTTATATTTTCGATTGGTATTAAATTTATTCGTTAAACTCATACATCAGTACAGTTTATTTTTTAATTAATAATAATAGTTAAGCCAGAATTTTTTTTAGCCAATTTACTCGCGATATATTATATCATAAATTTGATATAAAATACATTTTATCTAATAAACAGATGGTGAAGCTCGTTTCTATTCGAATCTTATACCATACGGGAAAGCTCATGATTTGAAGTAATTAAATCTTCATTTTAAAGCCTTTTTTCGGATCGAATATTTAAAGAATAAAATAAACAGCAGAAAAGAGAAACTTTCACAATTAACATCCCACACAATTAACCCTTTAGTGGTTAAAAAAGGATTAAATTTTTTGGTTGTTACAGAAAAAAATACTCCAAAATCAATCTATCAAAACGTTTGACGTTATATAAAAGGAAAAGGGACTACAAAAGTCACTAATACATTAAAAGTAAGTAAGGTAAGCAGAAAGGATCCAACCAAATTTCTTTGTGGAAATGATTTACAAGAGATTTCGAATGTTCAATCACACATTTGTGAATATACTCAGATAAAGGTTATTCAGACAAAATGTAATATCTCAACCATATTATAAGTTTTTTCATTTATAAATACTTTCACTAGAAAGGTAAAAAAATGAATATATTAAATATTGTATATACGTAACTTGAACATCAAAATATTAGTTAAATATTTTAAAGTAAAGTTTAGTATGATACTGAAGTTAGGGCCGCTCGCATATAGTTGCTCGCCGCAGGGCCACTCTATCCGTGTCTCAGTCAGATATAATAGAGAATTTGCATAACATTTTTATTTGTCTTAATTTTTTTTTCTTTTTTCTTTATTGTCTTTACTATTTACTTATTTTTTTTTTAGTGATTTTGTAGGTTTAAAAAAACCTAGTAAATCTATATATATATATAAAACTATGTCGTGGTAGTTACAACTTACAATTTTTATGATTTTTGTGTTTTTGAATTTGTCTTCGTCCGGAATCGGATAATAAGTATTAAAATATAGTATTCACCAATAAAAAATCTTTAACACTTAGGAAAATTAAGGGAGAGAAATTCATACTTGCAAGCTGGTTGTTAATTTTTATATACATATTTTTATTTAATACGGTAGCCGATTCCGAGTAGTCTCGGGTAAAATAAAGGCTATTAAGAAGATTTTTATTTAATAAGGTGTGAGGAAAGCCTCACATGTCCGGTACATTTTCCGTGGGAGAGCCACGCTTCGGCATGAATGGGCCGGCTCGACCGGAGTGATACCACGGCCTCACAGAAAACCGGTGTGAAATAGCGCTTGCGCTGTGTTTCACCGAGTGAGTGAGGATACCGGAGGCCCATACCCCAACCCCTCCCCCCATTCCCTGTCCCCATCCCCCAAAGGTCGGCAACGCACTTGTGACGCTTTTGGTGTTGCGGTTGTCCAAGGCGGTAATCGCTTATCATCAGGTGATTCGTCTGCTCGTTTGCCGCCTACTCAATAAAAAAAAACATGAAGAATGATATTACTTTTTATTAAGACAACTGTAAAGATCAATCAAATAAATTACTTAAAAAGATTAGATAAAGAGATTCCAAGGATATTTATTATGATACCCTATATAAAGATAGTAACTGCTAATACAGTAGAAAGACACTCGATTCAAAAAGCTAATCTCGTTTTAAAAGTAATGGACAAGTCCATAAATAGAGTTGGATACAGAAATCCGTACTTTCTGTATTTATTTTCAGACATCAAATGTTGAAATAAGATTGAATGAAAGTTGTACTATTTGAAGTGCGTGCGATACTTCACTGCGTTCCATTGTTTATTGTTATCATAGCGAAGCTTTTCTTAAAACAAAATTGTAGAATAACATTCAGTGAAGTAGTAAATACCATTTCAGTAATATATAGTGGAAATATTGTCAAGGGCCGTTTAGAGTTCAGAAGTGATATAGGTATATTTGAAACCACAAAAAGGTATTCAAGATATTTTTATAACTGACTACACGGATAGCGCAGAGTTATAAGAGAACCAAGCCAACAAAGAAGGCAATATGTGCATAATATGTATTTATACATATTTCTTTTATTACAAAAAATTGTATTCATACGCAATACCTATTCTTAATAATATTAATGTGAATGTAAGTTTGTTTGTTACGCTTTCACGCGAAAACTTCTTAACCGATCACAAGAAACTTTGAACACATATTCTTGGAGGTATAAGAAGTAACATGGGATACTTTTCATTAAATGCGGGCAAAACCGCGGGCGAAAGCTGCTAAAATAAAAATACATTTTAAATCCAACAATATGGCGAAATTGAATTGTAGAGTATTGCGGTTGCTAACAATAAGGAGCAGTGCCGATGTGCATTTTCCTCGAGATCGCGCTCAAATTCTCGAGATATTGGCTGAACTCGGCAGTTCGACCGATTGTCAAGATTTTTCGCATTGCAAATTTCAAACACTCTCAGATGTGAAAGGAAAAGACAGTTGTATTCATTTTTCTTGAAATGGTTTTGTGCTGTATACTGAATAAGTATATTCTAACAAACAGCTGAGCAGACCTCACTTTTAATTAGGATTTTGCAGTCTAGATTGCCTGTTTATAACCTGATGTTTCATACTACTTATGTTACTAGTTGCGGGGGTCAAACTTAAATATTATTTTACTAAAAATATAGGTGTTATTACAGCCTCCTCGGGTGAGGAAAATAAATCATATTAAAGCATCTTCTTTATTGACTAGCTTTTTGTTTTAACGTGTTCATGATAATATTTTTCCTAAGCTTCCATCTACTATTGTCATATTTTCGTTTATGCGTTTTAAAGTTCCAAAGTAATGACAATCTTACCTTTTTTATATCTGTCATGTGTGTACAATAAACAAATATATATGTAAATATATATATATACATGACTAAAGCATCTGGCAAAAGCTAGTGAGCTATAAAGCAAATTACAAACAGTGCCATGCAGCAGTGAACATATAAATTTTCATTTGTAATTCAAATTTTCAACCCATAGCTAATCTGACTGACACATTTTACTCGTTAGTAACAGCTGAAAGGAAGTTTTACATGCAACCTAAAAGGTAGTTTGTTTTCATTTAATTAAATAAATAAACCAGCGAAATGCAAGCGAAGTTTTAATTCAAAGTTTTTGACCGTTTACAAGTAAGTGATACTTTTAACCCACAAAACGAATTAATATCTATTAAAGTTTGGTTGGTTACCTATCAAACCTCGTTTTATAAACGAAAGCAGAAAGTAAAATTAATTAATATTTTCTGAACACCTGTACCTTTTCTAATACAGTTCAATATTTAAATTTCAAGAATAACTTACAAAAACCTTAAACTTTTATGAATATTCATGGCTCTCTTAATTTCACTCAATTCCAAGCCCGAAATACAAACTTTTGTGAAAGTTACGTACTGTTGTTCGTGTTGTTGTTTTTTAAGCAAATATTAGGCGTTTAAACAAGCTTTTGCTTTGTTTCATTTTAATCAACAACGACTAATAATAATAATAACTCTATTAAATTATACACAAAAAAGGTACTGTCAATATATGTAAATCCCCAACTTTTATACCTTGATGATTGCAAGGGACTTAAGGCGGTGTAGTCTAATCAATTCTAGATATTGTTCTTAGACTTGGATGGGTTAATTATCAGGCCTCCTGGAAAATACTCCTCTTACAGATTTTATCCAGACTTTAATAGCGTTAACAGCATCAGATTAACTATAATTTATTTTCACCGTGGAAGAACCACGCTTCGGCATGAATGGGCCGACTCGACCGGAGTAATACCACGGCCTCACAGAAAACCGATGTGAAATAGCGCTTGCGCTATGTTCATCAAGTGAGTGAGGATACCGGAGGACCAAACCCCAACCCCACCCCCCATTCCCCTCCCCATCCCCCTCCCCATCCCTCAAAGGTAGGCCAATGCACTTGTGACGCCTCTGGTATTGCGGGTGTCCATGGGCGATGGTAATCGCTTACCATCAGGCGAAACATCTGCTTGTCAGCCACAATTAAATAAAAAGAAAATCTGGAGACCATTCCTGTATGCTGGTAGTAGGAAGTCAGATCATTAATGATGGAGTTAATAATATGTCCTCCGGTTCACCAGTTTACTTAGTAAACGTACGTAAACAAAAAGTGTTTGTTTCGAATTTAAAACTCTAATAACGTAAATTGGCGTGGACTTCAATGTATTTCAAAGAATCATACTGCAATGGAGGCTAAATCATGACTCCATTACAAGGTCAACACGTTTATCGAATCCGAGTAAGAAATATGTATTAAATTTATTTTAAGACTTAACAATAAGGTACATACGCGAATGCTTAAAACTATACTAATTTTCAATTATCTTATTCTACATTTCTTTTTCATCATCTTCCAGGCCGAGAAAATATTAAGTTAAAATCGTTTTACTTTACTGTCTACAATAGTCAGGTCTGAAAGGGTTTAACAATAGTACTAATTTAATATTTACCTACTTTATTACAATATAGCAATACCTCTCGCTCAGATTCAGACCTCAGACTTATAAACGTCTTGAATAAATTGCCTACCATATTTTACAAAATAAATTAGGTATTTCTATTAGCTTTTGTTACGGAATTTCATTAAATGTTATATTTATCTCCAAAAATGTAATGGTATTTGACTAATCTCAATAATTTTAACATTAATATACGTACAGAAACATTGTTAACGAAATATGTATAAAACTGGAATTTAATATGAAGCCTTGGATATGTCGAGATTATTCAAAGTGATATTTGTCTACGAAATATTTAGGTTGATTGAAATTCGTTGGAAGTTGAAAACAGTACTATACATACATGAAATTCATGATTATGGTTGCGGGATTATGTTTACGGGACCTTAGAAATGGTTTTTGTTTCGACTTGGTTCTACTGGTCGTGGCCACAGACGGATTGGTGCAGCGGTGTACATCCTTCAATCTTGATCTTGAGATTTGAGGTAGAAATTTAATCATCCACCTGCCCTTTTCGATATTATTATCTCACATATATATATCTCACTAAGCCGCCTAAGTATGGTGGCCACCACTGTTGGATTATACTCAAGCTTTCTATCAGGCTGAGTAAAGTTAGTTAAATAATAATAATAAATATTTCGGACATCTAACACACAACGCCATCTAGTCCCAAGCTAAGCAGAGCTTGTGTATTTGTAGATTACACAAACATTTGGTCCGACCCAGGATTTGAACCCGAGACCTCAAGCATAGCAGTCGCATTCACTACCACTGCGCCACCGAGGTAGTTTGGCAGGATGTCAAATAAAAAAAGAAGAAAATTTATTATAAAAGTAGAAGGGGAATATCAAAAGCATCAATAACATTGAATGTATTTTATAATACCTTCTGTGTATCTATTAATAATTATTTGTTCAAAACAAGATATAATATCTAGCATGTGGTATATGTTCCGAAGTCACTTTTAATAGAATTATATTAGAAAACATTGACAATAACAAAAAATACATGGTTCTAACCTGAAGAGATGTTTTCTTGAAGGTACTTAATTTAAATAAATCTTACTCGAGTTATTGACAATATTTTTGATGGAATGTGCTCGGAACCAACAACTTAGAAATCGCTTGCTTAGTGATAAGTTGATGGATGTTGGAAGATGTAACAGCATCCAGGCCAGTCCTTCCACAGATACAGCTAAGGCCTTATATGATTTGTATGCTGAATATATAAGAATAATTTAAAATAACAAAGTGGCTATGATGGAGCGACATAGTCATAATTATGTAAATAAAAATAAAATAAAAAATCAAACATTATATAAATCGCCGTCAAATAGTTACAACAATAAAATTTCAAAGGCCTTTCTTTGTAATCGGACGCTCGACAGGGTAAACCATTAGCCATTTGTATCCTGTTTTAATTAAGGCTGTGTTCCCTCCGAACAAGATACGTATTTTTATAAAGTCTAGCCTAGTCATGTTTCACTACCGAAAGTGAAATGCCCTTAGAGTCGATTACTATAACGTACAATTTTCTTGAACCTTGTTTTTTTTTATTTTGTTCCGATCAAAGATCTGATCTAAAATTCAATACGAATTTAATTGTCGTGGTACAAAAATCAATAATAAAAATATGAGATTATCTTATGGCTCCAATTAGGGCTTTTAAATAGTCAATAGTAAAAAAAAAGGTTCATAAACCGATTTTTACGGTAAAATGGGCAAATAAAAATAACATGAAATGTATTTTCAACGTAACCGGCGTACCAATATGTTCCTCATTTACGCTCTTACCTTTGAATGAATAATTTTCATACATAAACATGTAGATTATTGTGGATACCATGTATTTAATCATTAATATGCCAACATATTATGAAACCTAGATAATAAATACATTTAAGGCACATTTTATAATGTACACCTTCATAAGGTAATGATTATAATACATATTTAATGTTTAACGTTCTTGCATTCAGACACATTCTTTTTATATCTGGACAGCTCCGTAAATCACATTTAATATTATATGAATGAAAACGCTTAGATCAGAATAATATTGCTTTTTAGTCATGACTATACTATTTTTCGACTAAATAGGACACTACTTACTTATGTTTACTAGCCTGTGTTAAGGACTGCTAAGTACAACAGTTTCCCCTTAGACGAAAACATGGTCTGGAGCGTTAATTGTGTCTCGTGCACGTTTCTTTTTAGTCATGCGATACATACACACCACCACGCCACAGATCTCTAACTATATCATTCGCACGGTGCCCTCTCTCTTTTACTATTCTCTAACTCATTTACATGTATCTCTGGCTACGTCCTCACAAATTAAAAGTGTTTTTAATAATACTCGTAAAAAGATAATTTAAGAGAGCAAGCAACGATATATAACAGTAACATTATGTTTAGTACCTCAGGCATCTTCAATTTTGTAGTCACAATGTTGTCATATATTGAAGTAGTTATAAACATAAAATACTAAGTTTTATATGTTTTACTTTGGAAGATTATCTAGGTTTGGATATTTTCATGGAAACCGGTCACATTCCCAAATAAATGGAAACAGCGGCGCGGATAAAACTGAGCTACCCGAGCATTGCTTTTTAAAAGAATTACGAAATACCTTGTCTTGAGAAGTCTGTTTGACGATTTGAATCTGAACGGTTGCCAGTAGAATCTAGGCGGAATTGGTTCTTACTTCAAAGAATGAAAATATTGAAATAGTCGATTAGAACAATATTTAATTGTTTTTTACTAATTTCTAAAAGGTTGACTATAAGAATTCGCAAGCAAGGATAGAACGTATTGTTATTGTACCTACGATATTTTATTTCTTGTTTTTATCGTGTACGAGAAAAAGTATTGAATTGTATCATGCTCTCTGAAAATAAAACATAAAATGAAAGCTATAAATGTACAATTGCCTTTATAAATGCAAGTTGGCAAAGAGGCAAATCCGTCGCTTATACTCTGCGAAGTCAAAGCTGCCTGAGTCCCGGCTAACTTATTCAATAGCACTATGCTAGGGATAGTATCTAACTGCGGTGTTTCTGATGGCGCAGCTACACACTATTGCTCACTGATAGAATTGAAACACGACTAGGAAATCGTCCAATTTAAATTGGAGCAAAAACTTTTTGTGCATTATCTTTACAAACATTTTATTTGGTTAGTATTTTTAACTTGTCACCCTTTTTTAATTATTGTTAATAAGCGCTTGTTCATGTTTCATATAACAATGCCAATTAGGAAGAGTAAGCCAGTTATACTCCCTATCCTTGGTCTTCTGTAAGCCGAAAAGTTTTAGGAAGAATTACGATTTAAGTGTATGATTGTCCAGTGTAGATTTTTACACTAATTTAAAAAAAAATGTGTACGTATATTGCTTGCACTGCACTCACTAGGTAAATTAATGTTAATGTGAACTAATGTATTTCTTTTTAATTTCTTTTTAGTAGGTAACCTGGTAAGTTCAACGAATACGTTTTGTATTTACCCTATCATGTTTTTTTTACGGAATATGTTTGATGGTTTTCTGTGAGACCGTGGTATCACTCCGGTCGAGCCGGCTCATGCATGCCGAAGCGTGGCTCTCCCACGGTAAAATGTATATATTTGAAAGCAAAGTTTTTCAATTGTTTTCTCAAAGCTTCATATTCACATAGTTTATTACGAAGTCACCTCCGCTGTCTCTTCACTCAGATCTTTTAAACTACACAAATGTTTTTAATGCAATTTTCAGCAATTGTATGATATATGCATATTATAGTAGAGAAAATCTGAGAATATGAAGAACTTCTGTGCGAAGCCGGACCGAATAACTAGTTTGTAAATAAAGCCAAAAACTCGAAGTTTTAATGTCAAAGTGTGTTGATGGTTATATTCGGTTCGCATCTTAAAAACTATAGTAGGTCAATGATCCCTACTCTAGACACTAACAAATAGACCCGTTCATTCATCGAACAGTCAAATTAATTATTACTATCTACTGAAATGGAAAACCTTTTTGCGAACCAAACTATCAAATTTCTAAAATTCGCCTGTGGCGACCTCCACATACAACATAACATACTACAGCACCATCTACCGAAGTTACACTGAACTACGGAGTAACCTACAATACGAAGAAACTACCAATCCTGAATCGCGCAATTAAAGTTCTCGCGCCGATTATCATATATACAACATCCCAACATCAACTGTGGGGCAGTAGCCGCCAGGCATGATCACCTCGCCTGGTCGAAGGATCCTCCCTTTGTGTTGGTGGAACATGATACCCGTTCCTCCACATCGCCTTTTAACGGTAGGGCACAAAACATAGATATACGATATACCAATATACTGTGAGAGGCGAAAAGCTCGTTAACAAGAATATACACAAAAATATACCTATTATCTAATTTTGGTACATCGTAAACATTTTACGCTTCGTAAATGAAATAACATCGACGTGTCACACAGCTGCTGTAGATCTATCCTGTTAACATATTATTATAATTTCATGAGTACTCCGAGTCCTAACACTGTATACAATCAATAAAACTGTTCTTGCCTTACTCAAGATTGAGAAGGGCGATTGGTTGAAAAGATAGTTTACAGTAGATATACATAAAGTTCAGAATAAATTGGCAGATGTGTACCGTCAGACGTCAAATATGTCACTCTAGTGGCCCCAATTGACGTCATTGCGGAATACCTACACTACACGAAACTCCTGTTAGAGGAAACTAAATTATACAAAACTAGCGACCCGCCCCGGCTTCGCACGGGTGGGTCTCAGATGCACCCACCGACGACACGATTCGTGCATTTTAAATCTGTAATGTCATTTTAAATTTTGTAATATATTAATTTATGTTACAAACTGTAAAGGGCCGTATTGATCTATATTAAATGCACAATATGTATTATTTTGTACTTTTTGTAGTATGTACGCAATAAAGATATATCTATATATATAAAGGTGCTTCAAATCGCATCGGAAATAAGCCAGTATTTCTTGTAAAGAGAAAGAAATAAAAATGATTATGGTGGGTTATCCTTAAGAGATAGACATATAACTATTGCGGACTTTTTCGTAGACCTTTTTAAACACACTTTAAAAGGCCTACAAAAAAGTATAAAAATGTGTGTATATTATTTTGATATATATCGTAGGTTTCAGGGCGTTTGCAATGTAAGCGTAAAAAATGTGTTTATTTACAACATCCCATTAGAAATCTCTAAAATTATCAGTGTTTTTCTACTATATTATACATGTATTATACATATAAACCTTCCTCTTGAATTACTTTATCTATTAAAGAAACCACATCAAAATACGTTGCGTAGTTTTAAAGATCTAAGCATTTATAGGGACAGACAGACAGACAGCGGAAACGACTTTGTTTTATACTATGTAGTGATTATTTTGAAGTCCGCATACGCAGGCAAAATAGAAATATTAGAAAAAGGATAACCCATATGGAGAAATTGGTGTTATGTGCCTCTAACACAAAGATATGATTCGACAATGTGTGGTCAGACTGCGGCCCAACCGTTGATATTTGGAAGCTATGTACAATATAGGTACATACGTATATTTGACTACGCAATACAGAATTCATAGGTTTTCCGTTTCGTAAATTTAAGTTTCATCTCGTGTATTCTCTACTTCTTTAATAGAATCCAATAATTATCTATATATATTTTACAAAACAACAGAAGCGTCCCCGTATATGTTACATCAGTATTTACTACGTTCGTGAATGTTACCATACGGAAATTAATGAAAGCGTCAATAAGTGCTCAACTTTATTACATGTTTGAAAACCTTTAGGTGTTCTATAAATGTATAATATTGGTGTTGCTAACATTACCTCAATATTACTAAATGCAAAATTAATGAATATCAGTGTTAATTAAACCTGAGCTTATAAATGAACAGCGTTGATTTGTGATATTCCCATGCATCGTGTTGTATGTACTATATACTGAAACCACTACGAGTAATTATTAATTAAATGCCAAAATTAAATTTTGTGAAATGAATGAAAGTATTGAAAGTACTTAAATTATTTTTTTTAATTATAAGAATCATAATTTTCCACATTAAAATGAAATATAGATATCTTTTTTTACTGACTTATCTAGGTCCTCAATACAATTAACAAATTACATCGATGCCAAAATAACTAAATATAATTAGTTGCTTCACATGTGTACGTGAGTTTAAAATCTACTGCACGTTCGTTTAAACTGTCTCATACACACAAAAATAAAGGAATGTCAGATTAACAATTTATTCATACAGTTACTATAAGTTAAGTTTTCAACACTCCTTGCTTGCAACTTACATATTTCACCGTGTATGTTGAAACTTATTAACGTCATACTAAATAACGAGGAAGGTTTTCATGGACTGTGTTTTGTTAGCACAACTGCCAATTAAAGGTTAAATACGATTCGTATAATTTTAAAGTTGTTTCTGTTTTCTTCATCCTAATTTTTATGAGGGGAATACCCCTCATAAAAATTATGTTTATACCTAATTTTAAACTCTAAAAAGAAGCGACTTCACAAATTCGGAAAATATTTTGTTCGGATAAATTACAGTTATTCCGTAGGAATATATTCGCATTTTGTGAACTGATTTCAATAATTCTTTTTTATTTGGTTGTATTCAATGTTGACCCGTTTAAAATGAAACTAAAAAGTAGACTTTTATGGGTAGAGAAACAGAACAATAACAGTCGTAAGGGAGACAACGATAATTTGATCTCATGGTGTAAATATTGTTTGGAATATGCTAAATCACAATCAGTAATTAAATATGAAGGTAGAGTTCATTACATAGTTAAACAATTCCTTAATATCCGTAATTACCTCAGTATTGTGAAGAAAACTATCATTTTCTATTTTATTTCTTAACCGTTTTAAATTACCTACATATTAGTGAACTTTAAAGACTACTGTGTTCAAGAACATAATACTTTAATGTTTGTCGGGTTTTAGTATCAGCAAAATAAATGAATTGCGGTAAAATTTGAGCACACAAAAGAATTTCTTGTTTAAAAATACGCAGCGTTACTGTATACCGCATCGATCGATAAGCACAAAGCCATTTATTGCTGAGCCACACAAGATCCTATGAGCCTGTACAGTAGGTAAAATGAAACAGGAGTAATAGCCTTATTCTAAAGCGGAATTTGTAAAGCATTTTGTAAACGACTGTTTAGAATTACTTTATGCGTAGTTTAAACATAGGGTATTGAATAAAAGTTGTTTACTTTACCTTTCGTGCATGAGATTTTTTATACTGCGTTATATTGCCAAAGCGCCTCAGAAAAGAAAATGTTTTCGTTTTAAGCATTCTGAATTTTATCTATTTTACACATTTTATTTAGCTTGTCTGGATTTATAATATGGGTTAATAGTGTAGTTTTTTTCCAATCGGACGGGACGAGTCGAGAGGACGAGAGAAAGATCTAGAGTAAAGTTGTCTTAAACCCATAAAACAAGCTCTGCTTAGCTTGGGACTACATGGCGTTGTGTGTTAGATGCCGGGATTATTTATTTATTTTTATTTATTTATTTATATACAAAAATAGCATTGCGAATGACATTGATTCAATTACAAAGGTCTTTAAACTAAATGAGAACTGTAGTAAAATGTTTCATCATTTATAATTAATATTATAGAAAAGGGCCTAGCATATTTGTAAGCAAAGGGGAAATGAAAGTAGCAATCATTAATAAGGCAAGAAGGTACGCCCTTTAATAATTTATTTTTTTATCTTTTTTCATGTTTAATTATGATGAAATCCGGGATAACATCGTGTCTCGGCAAAATAACATTCCGTCTAAAAGTCAAATGTTAAAATGTTTCTTTTTTTAAAAACACACTATCGTAGGTTATTTATAGTAAACAGGTAAATATTAAGAAATATTTTTCCATAAAGAAATTTTCATTTTGAATGTTCAAGCTATACTAATTCTCTTAAAACTTTATTGTGATTCATTATATTTATTTTTTTAAATATGCGATACGTGTATCATATTCAGGAAAAAAATGGTAAAGGTTATAAAAACGTCACTTTTACTTTCACCATGAAAAGCAAAAATGAAAATATTAAAATCGTATCCTATAGTGCAATTACAGCACGGTAAAACTAGACGGCGAATATTCGTAGCGTTCATAGTTGCCTTTTTGTAGCTAAACGAATTTATTACGATCACTGAGCACCGAAGCAAAAAAAGCATAACTTTTGACTTTTCAATCGGCGCTAACGAGAATAATTGAGAACTAGACAATATAGCTGTATTGCCAGTTTCATTCCCGCATTTGATTGTAAAAAATACTATTACAATTGTGAATATGGGTTAAAAGTGACAGTAGAGGTTTACATAGCAAGTCTTTATTAAACGTTCCAGTTTGTAATAGTTTATTTTCGTAAATAAACTATTACAAACTGGAACGTTTAACACAACACAACACTGGAATTTGTAAGTTTATTTTAATTTCTTCTTCGTAGAAGAAATTAAAATAAACTTACAAATTCCAGTGTTCATCTAGTTGTTGACTACAGAAAGACCTTCTCAACATTCTTCCCTGCAGACGTAGTAAATCAAGACTACGACATAAGTCAATGTCTCATCAGATTTCACTAAGACGCTTTAATTAACTTTACTTGTAAGTGACTAACTATGTGATCAAATTTTACAGGAAAGTGCTTCTCACTTACTTCCATTTATCGCATGTAAATACCTAACACTTATTTGTGCATATTGCTTACTTACAAGGTAGATGTAGATTGTGTTATAATTCCGTAATTGGGTATTTGGAAGCTGTTACTATATCTGTAACAATTATGTGTTCATGTACTCATTGGCTTTAAAGAGGACTTATCTTAGGTAAGTAGCGTGTTTCTCGAGAATGCAAAAATAAATTCTGGTTGCAACTTGGTACATCAAACTACACCGAGATTTTACGTCGTTTTATTGTTTTAACTAACATTTATTAGACTTTTTTAAAAAGCTAATAAACAAGTAGAATATTCTTATCGTTATTCATACTGAAGCCATATACGACTTGTATAATTTAAAAAAATAACTTTACATATGTATTTACTTATCCAACCATCTTCTAGACTATGTATGTCACCATAGAATATTTACTTAGTAGTCTGGAGTTTAAAAAACAAACTAGAAAGAGAAAACGATTATATGAAATCAAAATGCTGAAATAAAACCTAATCTGGAAATGAATGATCATGTAAACGTGGAAAATAGACTCAAAGTTTAACAAACAAACTTAGTTCGTTTGTTTTTTGTGATGCAACCTCTTTTGTTGAAAATAAACCCAGGGCTGGATTGTGTTTTAGGATTTATCGATACTAATAACAAGGAGACTTAATATACCTATACGACATGTAGATTTAAAATGGATCAGTTGATACTGAACCTGTGCTTCCTATTCCTTTCATTTAGAATCCAGAATAATAGCTTACAATAAAATGTTTAAAAAGCTATATTCCGACTACATAAATATATTATACCATAGGCTGACTACCCGGGCTATTGTTCGAATTTATTATACACCTTATTCATAAAAATCGGATCAGTAGTTTAGGCGCTACGGCAGAACCAGTGGAACACACAAACATACATAATTCAACAAAACTATTACCTTTTCTTTTGTAGGTTCTGCCGTACTCGGATAGAAAGTTTCGGTACTACTGTCTGCGTAATAAACTTGAGTGAATTTACATTTATTATGCCTTCAGCATCGCACCCTGTGGATTCGGTAACTATCGGCACGATTCAGTGCACACAGAGTTATATATTGGTGATATTGTGTAGCGTGAAGCTTTATCTATAGGTAGCCGGTACAATGAAAGGATAACGAGCGCTTTCGAGGGTGCGATATAGGAATATAGGTCCTCTCAATTGCATCAATAGACCCTTTTATTTCATTTACCTATTCGTGAACGGTGTAAGCGACAGAGCTTCAAACATTCAAGAAAAGAGCATACTCCTTCTTAAAAAGCAGGCAACGCACTTGTGTGTTGCGGGTGTCCATGGGCGGCGGTAATCGCTTATCATAAGGCGATACATCTGCTAGTTTTTTCATGTAATACATGAAAAAAGAGCCAGAAAATGTGTGAACCAGATACGTTATTGTTTGAATATTTATACAATAGCGAAGGTATTAGTGATCCACAATCTATTAACCGCAGTGTGGTAACTAGCTACTGTTGATTTCTCATAAAATTTATCCAACTTATGACTTACATTTTTGAGACGTTTCTCTAATTCGACGATCTTTAATTGCTCATTCCTAGTACATATTGGTGTTGTTTTCAACAAGTAATTTGTCAGTCCTCAGCATGCCTCACAGCGCATAGACATTTTCTAGAAATTTAATGCATGAGAAAATAACATTCAATGTTACAAAAACCGAAAATATTGATATAATCAGAAACCTATTATCAAAAAAAATTGAGTGAGTCTATCGAAAATATACCGCGTTTACCGGATAATCTAAAAAATATTTAATCTATGTCTGTTTCTAAAATATAAGATAATTGTCTGAATATCCAGCTCATGTGATTACAACAGTAAGGGACCTTATTTTCATAATTAAAGGATGCCGTAAGTAATACAGTCCAAGTTCATTACCAAATTCAAAATCAACCGATCCAGAGCGACTTGAGATATTTGTTTATTATCTCAATTCCAGACAGCTTTTGGTTCATATCCATTAACCTTTTTGACACTGGCATAATAATAAATAAATATTACGAACATCTAACACCCAACGCCATTTAGTCCCAAGCTAAGCAGAGCTTGTGTGATGGATACTAGACAACTGATATAAATACTTATATACCTTTTTTTTGTAAATACATACATATTATACATAGAAAACACCCAAACTCCGAAACAAATATTTACAGATCATACAAACATTTGGTCCAACCCGGGAATCGAACCCGAGACCTCAAGTTTAGCAGTCGCATACGCTACCACTAAGCCACCGAGACAGTCTAAATGATCCACTGATAGTGAGCTTCCTCAACTAGTTTTAACCCTGGCTCCTGCGGGTTTCTTTCTGGCTTTAGACTAGACAACGAAGTCAACATTTTTTATTCTCTCACACAAAATTTCAAGTGAGTTAAAGAGCTTATCAGTTTTATAAAATATGTAAATCTCAGTTAAAGGTCTTATAGTCTATCCAACATAGTGCCAGACTCCTAGAATTACAATGTACATCTAGGCTAATGCGTATATCGATGGTGAATTTCCATTAGTCTTAAGTGCCATCCACTTTTATATCCTTTCTAGGAAATGGAAATGGTTAAGGGAAAATAATGTTGAATCTCGAAATAAGTGTTACAAGTTTATTTTCAGTCGATAAGTATATTAACAGTCCTATAGTTTTTGAATCCCATTCATTATAATAATATGTTATAATTTTTGGTTTCATTATAAACCTCAAAACTACCAGGTTTATAGAGTATTTTAGTGCTAAAGCATACGCTAATGAACCTGAATTTTAAGCTGCCAGTGCTAGTGTAAATTAGTAAACCTTCATGGAGAATGGATGACTCGTACAAGCTTTCGAACTTATAATCGTAACTATAGCAAAGTAAGATTTTTAAAATAGTAACAAATTTATGTTTTAACCATTTATTTGACATATACTCAAAAACCGGTTTAAGATTAAAAGAACGTATCTTTGAACGGCGAAGCAGATTTTTAATCGCTTTTAATGGAATATATTTTGCATAAGTATAGGATTACAAAGTGTCAACTCTATTTTGTGCCTCCTAGAAAGATAATAATGAGAAAACAAGTTACGTAATTTGTAAACAGTCAATGTTTGCTCCTTCCAAACGTAGCTCTCGTAGCGTATCGTAGAAGCCATAGCCCGCAGCTACGCCGCCTACTTAACACTACACAAACAGAGAAATTGCTTCTGTCACAAATAAATATATATAACTATATTATCAAAACTAAGTTAGCTATGCAAATATAGCCTTTATTCAACAACAAATGATCTTGTTTTATATTAATATTAGGTAGTAAAGCATCCGTGTTTAAAAGTCAATTTCCCCTAAAGAAAACCAATATTTAAAGAGGTAGTCGCATTGCACTGATTTATCGATGGAAACTTATATCAATTTTTTTTTAATTTAAACGATGACCATTTCACCTTGAATGAAAACATACACTGATGTAAGAGATGTAAGGCCAAGTTTAAGACTTGTCCGTTTTTAGTCTTTATGGATGCTCCCAAGGTTCTTTGCCTAAAATTCAATTAAAGTTTGCATTATACTGAAGAGAAAGCATCTTCGCGAACACTCATATAATATAAATTTATTCCCCTTAAACTTTATCTCAAGAGACTTGACACAGTCCTAGCTGTATTTTTATTACGAAATTATACTTTTCATAATTCATTTTTTTAATAATCAGAGTTATGTAATACAAGTTTGGTATTTTAAAATATGTTTATAAAGCATTTTAATTACTTTTCGATTGTTAGATAGAGTGAGTAGAAATATAAAATTCTCTTAATGTTATTTTTTGTATTATTATATTCAAGTGACAGTTGTTGTCGATTAAAATTTATTTTTGAGAGTGCTATATTACATTAAAGCTTAAGTAAAGTTGATCCTACACTCAGTTTTATTTATATTTATTTCATTCAAATGTGCATAAAATTGATATGTGATGCCTCCATCCGAGTGGCATAGCGGGTGCCATCAAATATGCGTGCTCTACCCCACCGGTCGCTTCGAGTCTGACAACTGTGTAGTTTTAACATGTAAGCGATATCGATGATATTTTTGTTTACGTTACCTATAATAACACAAATCAATTATTTATGACGATGAAGCTCAGGTTTTTTCTGTAAATAAATAAGTTATTTCGATAGGTACCTGGAATTACGCGGCGAAACATACTTTAAGTTTTGCTGTAATTTATTCCAAGAAATAATTATATGTTATATTTTTACAAGCTTTTATTTAGTTTCTGTCCCTATGTCTGTAATCAAATCTTGCAAGATAAATTTGCTCCACGTCCCGATTTCCGATTGAGCTGAATTTTAAAATTTACCTTCACTTCTGATGACAATGCAAATATATCTCATCAGTATTACTATTCAATTTTTTACTACCTGGGTGGCGTTACCATTTTTAAAAAACAATCTATTTATACTTGTTAATAAAAAAATAACTTTAAGCACTTTCATTTGATACCCATATTGAGTAGGTTGTTCAGGAATATGCACGCCGTCATTTTGTTACGACGGCCATTTTGGATAGTAATTAATAATTATAAATAAAGATTTCGGACATTTAACACACAACGCCATCTAGTCCCAAGCTAAGCAGAGCTTGTGCTATGGGTACAAGACAACTGATATAAATACTTATATACTTTTTTTTTGTAAATGCTTACATATTATACATAGAAAACACCCAAACTCCGAAACAAATATTTGCAGATCATACAAACATTTGTTGTAACCCGGGAATCGAACCCAAGACCTCAAGCACAGCAGTCGCATACGCTACCGAGGCAGTTGTACAATATACATTTATAGAAGAATATTCAGTTATATATATATATTTGTATTTAAGATATAGATGTTATAAGTATAGCATCATAATAGCACTTTGCTTAATTTACAGTTCCTCCTCATTTCGAACTAATGAGAATTTAGTGTAAGTGACCACCTGGGTGAGACTACACTTCGTAACGCTAGATTAAAAGGCACGGTATATCTTCATTAGAAGGGTTGTTAAAAGACATAATGCTAAAATCTTTTAAGAAATGACGGCGCACTGTTGTCACAAATAGTAGTATAATTATGAAAGTATTTCATGCTCACTAACATACATTCTAGCGAGGCTTATTACTATGAATACTCAGGTAGTTGTATTTTTTTTTTTTTTTATTGAATAGTGGGCAAACGAGCAGACGTATCACCTGATGGTAAGCGATTACCGCCGCCCATGGATACCCGCAACACCAAAGGCGTCACAAGTGCGTTGCCGACCTTTGGGAGGATGGGAAAGGGGATGGGGGGAGGGGTTGGGGTATGGGCCTCCGGTATCCTCACTCACTCGGTGAAACACAGCGCAAGCGCTATTTCACACCGGTTTTCTGTGAGGCCGTGGTACCACTCCGGTCGAGCCGACCCATTCACACCGAAGCATAGCTCTCCTACGGTAACACCGGTTTTCTGTGAGGCCGTGGTATCACTCCGGTCGAGCCGATCCATTCACGCCGAAGCATAGGACAAATGCAAAGTAGATAGATAGTTTCATTCCATTAACAAAACAGCTTAGTTGAATGGATTGCAAACATGGCCACTGATATTGTCTTGTCGTTGCATAGATAATTTATTTGTTCACTCTAGTGAACAAAGAAATTGCTTTGAAACTCTAGTTTCAAAGCAATTTAGAATATAAAATGTACATAAGTTGGCTTTCTTTTTTCGTACTACATACTTGTGTATACTATATTAATTTAATTGTGTGCCTTTCTACATTCTATACTAATATTATAAAGCTAAAGAGTTTTTTGAACACGCTAATATCTGGAAACGCTGGTTAGATTTAAAAAATTAGTTGAACGTTGGATAGTCCAGTTATCTAGAAAGGCTATAGGCTATATCATCACTCTAAGACCAATAGGAGTGGAGCCCCAATGAAGAATGTTTAAAAAACGGGGAAAAATTATTACGCTATGGCCAATAATAGACGTAAACGAGGTTGCGAGAGTCAGCTAGTTCTAAAATAAAATAAAATGTGAATTTAAAGCTTTTTTTCAAGCAATCTTTGTTTGAACTACTTGAGTGATCTACATTACACTGACCTACATTGAGTATATAAGGCAAATTTAGGTTAAGGATAAAATTATTGTAACAATTAAAGCTAGGACTCTGGAAGAGGTCAGAGTTACATAATCCATGTTATTTCTGGCCGGTACGAAATATGAAATTCAATGATACAGTCATAAACTTACCTCCGAGTTGAACTGGCTCCAATTTAAATCGTTAAAAACTGTCGATCAGCGATAAACGAGAATAGCGATCGCCTTTTAAAGGGATTAACGGCTCCCATGACCACCAGCCATTTTAGGGATATTCATAATTTCATTGCCACCCTGGGAGTGCACCCCTCCGTATAGTTGGGGTGTTGTGTTCTTCTGATAACCTCACACTCGGTAAAAATTTATAGGAAAAAGTACTAAACTCCGCTTTTTAGTGAGGTTAACTTCGGTCAAGCCAGCATATATATTCCAAAATATGGCCAGCAGTGGATTGATATGGGCTGATGAATGATGATTACGAGCCATTAGTAACCTAATTAGTTATAAAGAGCTTACTTTTACAAATGAGAAGTATTCGTTTTGGTTCAGTTCTAATATAAACTGTTTTAATTGCTAATGACAAGGTGTGCAGTTATGAAAATAAACTAAGCATACTTCAAGAAACTTGACTCTAATGCTGACGCAATGTTCTTATTTTCGTAAAATATGACTCGCACCTACTCTCTTGTATCATTTTCTGGTTACGTCTTCTACTGTTTCTGTAGCAGATATTTTTTTTATAATATTGTTAGATATATTCTTAATTGACAAGAAGAAAAACCACATTCAAACCTTTCTTTTAGTATAATTATCAGTTTCACATTTTCTACTCCTAACAAACGAACGAATTAATCAAGAACAATTGAAATCCCACGGAAATAAAAATGTATTGAATATGATGATAAGAATATGATTTGTATGGTCACCGTCAAGCGTTCTTGAGCATTTACAGCATTCACAACCCGCTCGCGCTATAGGGATATACAGACAGGTATTGGTCGACGACCCGTAAAGTTACATTATCGCTGCTCTTACTCCACGTTAATTTCTGCTACTATAATAATATTCTCCTATATACTAATCACATTGCAAGTATAAACTTCATAATATTAATTTAATTGTTTCATAATCGACAACGTCCTTCTCATACTCGTAATATAAAGTAGTCAAATATCAATCGTAATCCGATTCAATATTAATACAAATCCCAATGCTGAAAGTGTCGATATTAATCACAAGCCAGTAAGCAAAGCAAGCGTGACTATTGAACTGATAAACCTCAAAGACAATGTAATGTTAATTATTGCTGTCCTCTTTAATACGTCTAATCAAAGATCGTAGATCAAAGAAGCTTATTAATTACATGAATGTGTAATATTTATTTCGTAATCAAACACGGTTATGGTAATTCTGTTCTTGTCTTATAAATACGAGTACTATGGTACTTTCTTAAGAAGGCCGACCCAGATCCTATATTGTGTTCGCATGGATTTTTATTATTTTGTAATTAATCAATGTTCACGAACTTAAAAAAAAGACACCTCTACGGTTTCTTCGGCATTTCTTCCCAGAGTGAGTCTTAAGAAATGCCGGCCTCTTTTAGCTGTAAATATATGTAAAGATTTACTTACAAAATAAATATTATTTATCATTTGTCATCACTAAATTCAAGTTGACAAAAATTTGTTAATGGATTATATACTTTAACCTCATGAGGTTACCGTCCATTATTTGATATCGGATATCTCACATCTCAGCTTTCGCTATATTTAGTTCAGTATAAACTAAACGTTGATTAGAAGTACACGTTTATTGGTAAAAAAACTAAACTGAACTCTAAATGGCAAAAATTATGAGAAATAGTTACGTAAATAATTTAGTCGGCATGTACTTATACGTGGTCTAAGTTTAGTGTGACCTGTCAAGTTTTACGTCACACGATACATGTTTAAAACGTTCAACACAAGAATAGCAAACGAAAAATTGTGGCTGAAGTTGAGTATTGGACTAATTTTGGTTATACCGAACTATGTAAATTTAATTTTTAATACTTTTTTATACCATTTATTTCCAAGTAATAAACAAGCGTGTGTGTTTTTATTTAACGTTTATTTAAAACTGAACTAAACACAGTGACAGCTGAGATGTGACATATCGAAATATAGACTGTAAGTGGATGAAATAAAATATACAATCCAACAACAAATTTTAGTGAATTTTAGTTTAGTGATGACAACATCAGAATTATCTGTTACACCAATATCTGTTATATTATGCTATTATACAATTTATACAATTTAGTCAAATATTTATATCACGAAGTTTATTTTCTTAAGCTGATAAGATAATAATAATAATAAAATTTTATTCCCATAAAACTTAAGTATATTGAGTTACAGAGATCAGTAATAGTAGAAAGCCGTACAAGAGAGATATAAACGTCCAGTAAAACCAAGTCCTTCTATATTTTCTAATATTCAAATAAACTTAAAATCTTACTGAATCGTTCAATTTAAAATAAAAAAGTATCTTAATGTGCATCACTTCAAACACTTTATAAAATACTAGCTGACCCACGCAACCTCGTTTGCGTCTTCAATTGCCCGTAGCGTGAAAATTTTCCCCGTTTTTGAAACATTCTTCATTGGTGCTCCGCTCCTATTAGTATTACCGTGATGATATATAGCCTATAGCCTTCCTCGATAAATGGACTATCCAACACTGAAAGAATTTTTAAAATCGGTTTAGTAGATCTCGAGATTACCCCCTACAATTTAACAAACACACAAACTTTACTTCTTTATAATATTAGTATAGATATTTTTATTCGGTGAATAAATATTGCTATGTTCCAAATCAAGCTCAATTAAAACATATACTTATGTGTACCTACCAGAATATTCAAACAAATAAAGATGAAATCTAGATACTTCCATCACAATTTAAATGTACTCACCATAAATAGTACGAGTTAAACAGAAATACCATTTAGCTCCGAATAGTTTGCGGCCATTTTCATTTACATTTTTACTCGGCAATTTTCGGCATTTCCCGCTAACAGTGTCGGTATCCGATTTCGATAAAAAAATTAACTGAATACATAAGCATGTTATAGTCACAACTCCAACTAGTTTATGGACATCGTTAACGATGATACGACTAACTTAGAAATGTATATTATTTTAGATTAATTTCTCTTGGAACTCTTAAAAAAATCAGCGTCCCTATCTCAGTCCTCAATGAGCTAAAAAAATCTAGAAATTAATCTCTTGGTACAGAAACAATACACTCAATGCACATTATAGGCTCTTAAATAAAAAAGTAATGAAAACAGAAACTTAAAAATGCAGTATCTTGGGTTCCTACTTTCCGGAAAACATTTATGTCGTGTTATAACTTATATACAAAACAAGTGTATGTTATTGGAAATCCAGTCTTAATTTAATCAGAAATACGAATTATTTCCGTTTGCAGCTCAGAATATTATTGTTAATGATTTCAACAAATAGTGCCACTGGTCCATGAAAGGTTAAATAGGGATGTAATTCAAATACTAAAACCGAACCAAATTTATTTTAGAATCTTACCAAAACTGGAAGTATCTTGTAAAATCCGGCTTGCGGATTTGTCAGTAATTAAATGTTTAAAAATGCTTAGTGACCTGAACTATCAATTAAACGTTGGCTTCTATTGGAATCCAATAATTTTATATTTTACACGTTTGTGATACACGTGTAATATGAATACAACAGATACAAGAATACAACAGTAATATGAATCTAAGCTGTGTATGGTATTCTATTATATAATGGACTAGTTGACCCGGTGAACTTCATTCTGCCTAACAGTCAAAGAATGAACAGATTGTTATAAATTTTTATTGATGATATCATATTTCAATATAAATTATTATAATTATTCTGGATGAAGATAAATCCAGAAACACAAAAATGACATAAAATTGCTGTTTTTGAGTTATAAATAGTATAACTTTGTTTTAAGTATATGCGTATTTATATCAGTTGTCTAGTAGCCATAATACTCGTACAAGCTCTGCTTGAGACTAGATGGCGTTGTGTGTTGTTGTATATATAAATAAGATGTACCAAAATTTTATAAAGATTTATTCAGTCATTTTGGTGTGATTGAATTACAAACATCGGACATACCTACACTTTCAAAGTCCCGTTAAATCTAATTGACGTATGTTTGTATAGTAATACTGAATAGTATTTACTCTGCGATTCCAATGTTACTCAAATACCTTCTTCGTACGAGCACTTTCATAAATGTGCTGAATGCAATCCGTCGCCAGTCGTTTTGCAGGTAACGTCAAAAATAGCGAGAAATTTCTGCTTTAAAGCTCGTACCTTCGCTAGCTAATTCTTTGTATGCGCTTTAAATGTCTAATAAAGTCGGCTTTCGTTGGTTCTCTTATAATCCTAAGCAAAACTTTACGTGTCAAAAGAATTTTAAAATAGGAAAGCTGATTAATACACATGAGTTTTAAAAATTGACAGCGGTCCTTTGCACGGGCAGTAGCCTGAAAGTATTAAGTTTAATTAACAATGAACCCTTGGAATAACTAAATTTGAACTCTCCCTTTCCATGTGATTTAAATGCGTTAACGTCGACACGTCCAGGTATTAAATATTTATACCTTTACTTATATTTTTGGTTTAGCAGGAAAAATATTTAATTCTGTGAGGAGCACAATAATTTGGCTTGTTTCTGGATATTTAACCATTTATTTATAAATATAATATGTCCGGATAACGACAAAAAGCTATTAAAATAGGATATTATGTACCTATAATAAAGTTTGCATTAAATACGAATCTATCAGCTCCTTTGTTTCGCAATATAACGAACGCGTAAAATTCTATATGCCTTGATTAATTAGAATTATGTTTTATGTTTGAAAAGGTTAATTTCCTTGACAATAGGGACAATTTTCAAGTATTATAAAAACTAAAATACAAATATTTGCCGGCAGCCCCTTGCATTGAAATTTAATTAAAGACACGACCACAATCAAAATCGTAAATATTCATTAATATTTATGTTTTATGTGTTGTAGTTACATGTTAATTTATATTGTCGGAATTAATTAAGGGTATTGTCTATAAAAGACCACCAAGCTCCAGGAGGAATAAAATTTTACTACCTTTCCCTGCGGAGTGAACTCCACAACAAAAATAAATTCGGCTTCAGCTGTAACAAAAACCATAACTGGTACCAAAGTTATAATTTTTTTTTAAAAATATGTTCATAAACGACGAAGTGTAGGCCGTTCTGAAGTTGTTAATAAATTCCCGAGGTCTGAAAATGACTTTTCGAGTCATATTCTGAGAGGTCATATAAACGTGCTTCAGGTTCGAGAACTTGCTTTCGCTTCTTATTTCATTACAAATGTGTTATAAGAGCGACGAGATATAGGATTTTCACGGTGTACCCGAAGGGAATAATGAATTAGAATTTATCATTCCCTTCGCGTACACTTTAAGAAGTAAAATATACTATTAGAATATATTCAATGACACCCTAAGTCAGTTCCAGTTGCCTTATGACAGTTCCAGTTAAAACTTAATGAATTATGGTTGAAATTTTATTCCCAGACAATTAATAGTACATGAAATTATCAGACGAAATATAATAATATAGTTGAAACCAAGTTTCACGTTCATTCGAACTTTCTATAAGTATTGCTCATCGGGTTCATTGTGTTTTCTTCCTTAAGTAGGAATATCATATAATTCATCACGTTTTATCGCATTCGTAAACTTAACTCCAATACTATAGACCCAAAAAAATATTCGATAATGTTTGTAATTAATCTAAAATGTTTAAATGTTAATTGAAAGTATGTTTATTTTATGACAGAATATAAAAGAAAAAATGGACCGGATCTGCTAAATCGTTGCTATTAAAGGTAAACGTTAACGAACCATAAATAACGTAATATTGCTATAAATACCGCAGCGTTATCCTTTTAATTTAGATTCTAAATTAAACCTGGCAAAAGCACACTTATAAAGCGACCGGGATAATGAACCAATAGTCTTCCCCCTGTTTTACCCCACAATCGCCTACCGTAATTAAATCAGTGTGCTATAATAGTCACGTGTGCGGTTGAATCGTTAATTAGTGTTTTGTTTGATTAATTAACGTATTATCCTCATTGGTAGCTACTCTATACATCTAGTTACTCGTAGTTAGTTTTCAATTCGGCTAGACTCTCTGGCGCTGCATAGAGATGTGGCTTTGCTGTGCATCTTCTACCGCATTTACTATGAGTAGTGTTCCGAGGAATTGTCCGAACTAATCCCGCTGCATCTTTCTGCCATCGTCCAACGTGACAACAGCTCCATCCGAATCATTTAGAAGGCTGGCAGTCCACAACTGTGCGATTTTCTTGAAACCTTTTGCCTGGCATAATAAAACTGTCACCTGCTGTATTCTCGGACCAATACGGCCTAAAAGGCCGGCAGCGCACTGGTGTTGGTTCATGGGCGGCGTTAATTGCTTACCATCAGGTGACACGTCTGCTCGTTTGCCCCCCTTTCCCTTATAAAATCTAGTTTAAAACGTAGATGGAAATAGACGTTAAATGTAAATGTTTCGAGACTTTGAAAAGCTTCGAACATAATCATCGGTTTCAATAGATAATTAAGGTGTAGATTGGAAGTAAAAACGATAACAAGATAAAATACTCAGTACATCACTCTTTGGGTGTCATAATTATTCCAACATCCATGTTATTTACTTTTAATGTTCTCGTATCGTATTGTTATTATGTCAGACTTTATGTGATTATTAATTTACCGACCGTTTACAAATTAACGATAGTTATAATCGCCATTGCTGTTATAAAATATTTAATTTTGTACGTGGCTTCGATCGTGTTAAATTCTCATTGAGCAGCGAATGTACAATTTTATCCGTGCTCAATTTAATCCAGACACGTTCAGCTGTTCACACTATCGCTATAAATCAGAGCGAATATAATATATAAGTGCCATCTTCTTCATCAAGGCTGTTCGAAGATTAAAAACTGCGCTATCTTAATTAATTTATAGAGCAGTTGAACCATTTTCTACAGATTTTTCTCCTCAAATTTTACCGTGTATATTATTAGTTACAATAACTTATATTAATTTTTATGCAATGTGTCATAAATCCAGTTATATCGTATTTACTTCCTATTAATGAAGTAAATATGTGATTCTTCAATATTATTGTTGACATTTTAATAAAGGTATTCCATTATGTACAAAGTAAATACAGCCAAGTCGTTTCCACAGCGTTAAACATCGCAACGCTATTCTAATACGATGTACAATGCAAACGGGCCAATAGCAGTACGGAAATATCTTAACAAGATATTGCAACGAGAATCAAGAGAATAAATAAATCTTGCCAATCATTTACTTAAAAGAATTTCGATCTTGAAATATATTTAGTAGAATTGAGAGAGGAAGAGGCGCTCATAATCCAGTTGTGGGTGATTCGAAATAATGATGCACGCTAACGAGGCAAAGTAACGATGGCGCGGTCAGTTAAGCACGTTACGTAACGTACGTTAAGCAGTCCGTTGTTATTATACGATAACAATCGTGAAGCTTAGTTTGAGGCCTTCGGCGGCTTAAAAATATCCAACGGCAAGATTGCGTAGCCACAATGTTGTCTTGCCAGTCGCCAACTGACACTTGGCCACCGTGGGGACGTATGGCCGTAACCCTCTCTTGAGCGGAGACCCGCGCCCAGCAGTGGGACATAATCGGTTGATGTTGTTGTTGATGTTGAGAGTGCGTGAGATAAAAGTGGTAACATATATACAACAAGTTAAAAAGTAATTCTCAAATAAATATCACGATGGTAACTCCAATTTGCCGATAACCAAAACCCAAACAAGCCGTAAATGCTTTCAATCAAAATGTTTCTTTTTAACAGCAAATTTTGCTCTTAAATAAATGAATTTATTGCCCGCGAAGAATATCCGTGCTGAACAGAATTTTCACAAAAATAAAAGTTAATTTATTCAATAAAACTTTTCTTTTGGCTTTTAATAGGACATAAGATTCAGAAGCTTATGTTTATTTTATAATGAACCAAGTCACCTAGCCGAAACTATTTCAGTTTGAACATTCTATTCGATTATATAATAATAATAGTAAATATTTCGGACATCTAACACACAACGCCATCTAGTCCCAAGCTAAGCAGAGCTTGTGTTATGGGTACTAGACAACTAATATAAATACTTATATACCTTTTTTTTGTAAATACATACATATTATACAAAGAAAACACCCAAACTCCGAAACAAATAGTTGCAGATCATACAAAACTTTGGTCCGACCCGGTAATCGAACCCGAGACCTCAAGCTTAGCAGTCGCATACGCTACCACTACGCCACCGAGGCAGTCATTATATGTTACAGGGTTTGTTAAAGTAACTTAGCTTGTTATTTTTACACATCCCAACTAAAGCTATAAATGCGAATGTGAGTTTTTTCGTAAATTACGTTTATACTTCTAACCTTTAAACAAACTTTTATCATACTTTCACCATTAGCAGCGAGTAACATAATTTTATTTCACCGTGATAACCGATATACGTGAGCAGTGAAGCCTCGAGAGAAAAAGATAGTGTTTAAATAAGAAATGTACATATGCGTTGTAAAATTAGAAGCAGAAAGTCACAAATACACAGAGGTTTGTGCTCAGATCAGCGTAAGTAAGCGAACTTGGTAGTCGCACGAAACGTGGCTTAGAAGTAATAGCTCAGAATGAAATAAACATATAAATGTGTTAAATTATAATTTATGTTAATTTTAAACCATGCACGGATTTAAAAAAAACGTGGTGGAAGAGGACTCTAATTTCTTTATGTTTTTTACTAATACAAACTTTGCGATGTTTACGAAGCATTTTCGTGTCCTAGAAAAGATGAACTTTTTCAAAACACGATGCTTTAATCAAATTCGAAACGTAAACGAACTTAATTACCCGCGTTAAGTCATCAAGTTTTATAGACTCTTTTATAGACACTGAACCCGTTATGGTATCGACCATACAACAGAATACCTAATAAAAATGATGGAGTTCGTATTTAATTAAAAATTTAACTCGTAACTTAATGATTTTTTAAGACTTTTGCCTCGATAAAACGTATCCCATGTGGTATCAAACTGTAATCCATCTCATTAATAAATTTTAAACATTCCAATTACAACATTCATTCTCATAAACTTTTGCGTTTATTATTTTAGTTTGATCTAACTACTTCACTATAAAATTGTAAACTTCAAAAGAAAGCGCGTCAATACAATGAAACAGATTTCGAACTCCGTCAAGTTTCCTCTCTAAGTTAAAAACTTTCATTTTTCTACTTTACAGTAGAAAAATCACGTAATAAACTAAATCCGAACGAAACAATATCTAACTTTTCTTTTCTCAGAATATACTAACTTGCGAATAATGAACAGCGCGGTTGTAAATTATACGAAAGAATAAGTTACGCTCGAAATTAAAACTTGAATTTACTTTACCTCACATTATACTGTTGAATTTCTCTCACTATATTAAATAGACTGATAGAAACAGCGGCAGCTATTACCATTTGTATTTTGTATTATCTAAATATGAATACAGACCGAAACATGTCGACTACAAAAAAATCTAACCGTTTAATTAGTAATAGTTACTCTGGTGATAAATATGCTGTTAGTGACATTTATTACTGATTGCTAAGACCGGCTCGAAAGGGAAGTTCGAATTTCGCACCCGAAGCCAATAAATTGCCTGATGAGTACGTCTACGAGTATTTGTTCTGCGTCTGGGTATTTTATCTATAGTATTTATGTGTTTAGAAACATGTAAATCATTTATGAACAGTCTAGTAATCATGGCTCAAGTTTTGGGACCAGAAGGCTGTATGGAAAAAGTGGAAGTATAAAATCATTATTATCATGCTGCTAGACATGCGGTAACGTAACCTCCGCTACTTTCGAACTGTTGCAGTCTAAGTCCCGCTGTCTCAAGACTTACCGTAGCCTAGCTCGTTCACTCCTCCCTTTGTTTTACCCATCTGAAAAGATTAATTACCCAAAGTGGGTTTGTAACAGGCCCTAAATGAAACCCATGAAAAGTAACCAGTATCCCAAATTAAGCTGATTTTAATTAAGGAAAAGATTAGAAGATGGATATTTGGATATTTTCACAGGTAGTAGAGCCACGCTGATTTCACTACGAATGGGCTGGCTCGACCGGAGGTTATTACCCTCGCTCAGCGTAAAATGACAGCGTTCGTACTGTCGTGTTTTGTTGGTGAGTGCGGTTCCGAAGGCCCAATGATGTAGAAACATCACTACGCCGCCATGAAGTGGGTCACCATGCTGCATTGTCTGCATTCGCAATTAGAATGGTGACCAGCACTCTTAGATTCTGATTATGCTCTCCATCAGGCAGAGTAGAGTCATTTTGGCAGGTCTAAATATATTTAAAAAAACGTTGATATCGATGTTTATATACCTACCTATAATTTATACATATATTGCATTAATCAAATAACTACGTAAATAAGCCACGAACTATTGTCTATGGCCTATGAATATGGAACAGATAAAAGCCACTGCAGGGACAATATCTAGACTTGATCGCTGTTTGTCTTTTGTTCGGTTGTTATCTAGTTACGGGGAACTTTGTTTGAATTTTGACAGCTTTCACAGAAGTTTTAGGAATTAAAATGGAACATTAAAAGCAAAAGGTTAAAGCTTAGATTATTTAATTTATTAAAAACGACATGACCGACTCTTATTAATAAAATTTCCTATAAGTCTGTGGTAGGTCTGAGAAGATGTCTCGACAATTTTTATATCATAAGGTGATGAAGTACATCCACCACTATGCAGTATTTTTTTAATGATTTGGCATCAAAGATATTTTCAGCATTAAATGTTTAACTTTCTGCAACCAATTCTTATTATTTTGCAAAATGTTTATTACAAATAATTTATATGGCAAACTATCTTTACTGGGTCGGCTAATAATTTACATTATTTAATAAGGAACTTTATTTGTTAACCAATTATGGTATGGGTGTATTACCGTTATAGGTATGTAGCACTGCTATTTGGTTTGTGACAAGTGTATTCACAGAGCGACTGTTTGGTGGGCGGTTGCCGCTCGACATCGTGTTTCGTGACGCTAATATATCAAAACGACCGTTTTAATAAGTTGAGTAAGGGTTAAATTTGAACATTCCTGTCCATTTTTTCCAGTTTTTGATTAAATCCTTATTTGTCACATGAGAACTGTTTGGAATTTTATTTGCAAAAAGATATTTCGGCTATGTTTGAAGTATAAATATTATCTGTTGTATTTTAAAGTCATAGACAAAATACCTTTGTAAAGAACCTCAGGATAGAAATAGTAGTTCTACAACTACCTTCGTCTTTATTTTATTTACCTTATTGCCAAATGTATTTGGTGTCTGCGCAATGAGTTTTCTTTATACATTTTCTGGCATTTACAGCTTGACATATAATGAGTTGTGAATACACAGTTACACCCGTAGTCCTTATTTAGTGCGAAGTCCTTATAAAATACTAAGAATATTTGCAACAAGATACACTTCAGGTAAAATAAAATAAATACATTTTACAACGAAGTATAAAGTTGTCTAACTAGTCCTTTGTATCGATATTTTAAATATGTGCAAAGGAATCGCGAGGACTCCACAACTGGCTACTTGGGAGCTTATAAAATGCCTCTACAAGTATCATGCAGCTATTTTCTCTATAAGGCGCTGCGACACCCTCTGGCTTTTATAAATCTTCGACTCGTAATATAAATTTGCCCCTGGCTATTAAAATATATTTCTTGCTTTTTTAAAAGCCGTGCTAGATAAAATATGCGATGTCAAGAAAACTATTTCTGTTTATAATAATAACAAATAAACATTTTATGCCCATAAACTTTGCTTTTGCTGGTAGAATATTATATTTTTTAAAGGTTTTATAGAAGAGATAGAATTTTGTCCAGTAGCAGCTTTACTCCACAGTATAACATATGAACCTATGAACTTACGCACATCGTAGACAACGAAAACGGCTTTACGACCGTCCCATAGTACCATGAAACTGCCTCATTGGTCTAGCAGTTGACGTATACGACTGCCAATCAAGAAGTCTAGGGTTCGAAACCCGGGTCGGGCCAAAAGTGTTATTGAGTTTTTCTCAGTATAGAAATACTTAATAACAGCTCGTAGTTTGGAAGTTGGGGTCTGAACCCCCGTGACTCGGAGAGCAAGTAAAGCTGTCGGTCCTGCGCCTGATCTCTCCCCGGTCGTGTCGGTTAACCGTCCCATCGGATTATGAGAGAGCGGGAACAGAAAGTGCACCTGTGTTTGCGCACACACTTGTGCACTATAATATTTCCTGCGTAGTTGGCTGGTCTCTGTTGAGACAGGCCGCCGTGGTAGTAATCGGCTAGGAGAACATCATAGTACCTTAATACTTTTCCGCATTATTACTGTATTTATATTGGGATATCACTGATTTAGTAGGTATTTGATTGTTAAGGTAAATAAAAAAAAAATATAATAATAACATTTATTTAAATAAACTCTAAATAATAGTAGTAAGTACAATCAATAACAAAAACATTTAGATAAAAAATGGGTAAATAACAAACAGAGAGAGAACTATAAAAACAATTGAGAAATACTAAAAAATAATTGGCAGCTAATTAATATTATGAACGAATATATTGTAGAAATTCAAAATAATGTCACAAATACAAACATACAGAGGACGATAAAAAAACAAGGGTACAATGCTAAAAATTAAGAGGTAACTAACTGATATTATGAACGAATATATTGTAGAAATTCAAAATAATGTCACAAATACAAACATACAGAGGATGATAAAAAAAACAAGGGTACAATGCTAAAAATTAAGAGGTAACTAACTAATATTATGAAAGAAAATATTGTAGAAATTCAAAATAATGTCACAAATACAAACATACAGAGAACGATAAAAAAACAAGGGTACAATGCTAAAAATTAAAAGGTAACTAACTAATATTATGAACGAATATATTGTAGAAATTTAAAATAATGTCACAAATACAAACATACAGAGAACGATAAAAAACAAGGGTACAATGCTAAAAATTAAAAGGTAACTAACTAATATTATGAACGAATATATTGTAGAAATTCTAAATAATGTCACAAATACAGGCATACAGAAGACGATAAAAAAACAAGGGTACAATGCTAAAAATTAAAAGGTAACTAACTAATATTATGAACGAATATATTGTAGAAATTCTAAATAATGTCACAAATACAGGCATACAGAAGACGATAAAAAAACAAGGGTACAATGCTAAAAATTAAAAGGTAACTAACTAATTTATGAACGAATATATTGTAGAAATTCAAAATAATGTCACAAATACAAACATACAGAGGACGATAAAAAAACAAGGTTACAATGCTAAAAATTAAAAGGTAACTAACTAATATTATGAACGAATATATTGTATAAATAAAAAATAATGACTAAGTACAAGCATAGAACGATAAAAGCAATTGTGCAAACTAAAAATGAACAGTTTAATAATTATATTTACAAATAAATTATAAGTGATTTTCATTGGCAACATTTAAAGCCATAATTAAATTTAAATAATTAAAACGTCAAAAACATTACATACAATTAATTAAATGTTAAGAACAGAATTATAAAATTAATAAAAGTTAAATTATAAAATTAGACTTGCCCAATATTGGCCGGGCTTATTAACTACAAATTACGATTTGGATGTCTCTCATTCTTTTAAATAAGAAGTTAGTTTAAAACTACTTTGGCAAGATAATTGATGGTCTCTTGTATTGAGACAGCCGTATCAGTCTTTGTATTAAACGTGAAGGGTAATTGCGGCCTGAAGGGTATGATTAACCTAAAGGTACTTGAGTACAATAATTGACAGTAAGTCTTAAAAATTATGATTATTACTTCTTTTGCATTGTGAGCGACCAGATTCCTTCAGACCGCCAAGTTCCCTTTCAATTTGGTCAACATCTGACATGTCATATTCTTTTTCTTTTGTGGAATAATGGGCAAACGAGCAGACATATCGCCTGATGGTAAGCGATTACCGCCGCCCATGGACAGAGAGACGTCACAAGTGCGTTGCCGGCCTTTGGAGGATGGGGAGGGCGATGGTGGAAGAGGTTGCGGTATAGGTCTTCGGTGTCCTTACTCACTCGGTGAAACACAGCGCTGTTTCACTATGGGCCCCAAAGATCTAAAACTACTTAAACATAATAAGCGCTTAAATAGCTTCTTTTTCTAATACTGTAACTCTTTCAATTATAACCTATTAATTGTAATTAATTTACTTAGATTTTGTAAAAGTATTTATTTCTGGGTGTTAAATTAAAGTTAAGTTAAATTGTCCATAACTGTTTCATGGAAAATTAAATGTATCGGCGCATCACTGCACGATAAGTTATCTCCATAAATGTAATGCTGTCCGTAGATAAGGACGTCAATTGATAAGATCTTGACTGATTTTATCACTGTTATAATGAACTAGTTTTCGCCCGCGGCTTCGCTCGCATTTAATTAACAGTCCTATCTATATTATATCCTATGTTACTTCTAATACCTCCGAGAATATGTATACAAAGTTTCATGATGATCGGTTAAGTAGTTTTAATTATAGATAGATGTTCGTAACACTTCAAATTAAAAACCAGAAAAGTATTCCTAAAAAGTAATATTAAATTCAAAATGTACAATGTAATTTCGACGTCGTTTAAAATAAACACGATTATATCAACATTAATAAGACAACATCTGTCGAGACACTAGCTGTCTCTGTGAATAATAAATAAGAATTTAAAACTGTAAGAAGTATATTTAAGTTCTAAAAAATATGAATTCAGGAAGAATGATACATTATTTATTTCAACAATATTCAATTACCGTATTTCGAATGGATTTGGACGTGCATGCATGAATTGATTAAATATTACTGTAGTTCCACAAAGTCACTCAGAATATGCCACTCAAAATTATTTTAATTGTTTCTGATATATTTCTTAGAGTACAAATTTAAAACCATATAAAATCTCACTGTCAGTCATATTATTCATTTAATGGTGGAGTATAGCCTCTGGAATTTATGCCGCCCTGAGGGTGTGGTACTGTGGCGAACAGACACGCGAACGAGGCGATGCTCACGCATATCGCATGTTTGTTTGCCCACCCATGTATGCATTAACCGAACTAGCCCCGTCAATTATAAAGGGTATAAAATCAAACATTTATATTTTTAGAATAGTTTGCCATCGCTTTTAGCTAGACTAAAATGTTAACTATGTATATTTTTTGTATTCAGAAACATCAATATGTGTTTTGAATAAAGCAATTTTTGTACAAAAAAATAACGTCTTTAAGAACCGGACCAAATTGAAATGAGACCATACGGAAAGGACAAGCTTTTTTTGACGTCTGTTAAAACACCAATGGAACTGTATATTTTTCACCCCACAGTCCCAAAAATAATGCCATTAATTACATTCCATCCATATACCATAACCATACACATAAATACATACAATAAAAGAAGTAACGAAATATTTGCACATTGGGTGTAAAAAGAAAATACAACAAAACATCTGAAGTCTTGCTTAATAGACTGCTTAAGTCCCACTATTTAAAAGAAAAATTCTTAATAACATCTTTATCATATTGAAATAACAGAATCACCCAATGTTCTCCTTGCAAAATGTGTAAAATTTTCACACTTGTTAATTTAATTGTTTACATATAAATTACAAATACCAAAACGAGTACATATAATAGTGACTTTCAAACTGGTCAACAAATCGCCTTCCTTCAAGAAAAAAGTGCTCGAACTACTTCAAAGTGAATACGGAATTTGCATGTTTTTTAATTTGATCATTTACGTATCTAAACCATAGAAAAAAATATAAATAGGCTTGAAAACAGTCACACTAATAACAATAATTTCAAAGT
This sequence comes from Spilarctia lutea, assembly GCA_916048165.1. Taxonomy (NCBI): domain Eukaryota; kingdom Metazoa; phylum Arthropoda; class Insecta; order Lepidoptera; family Erebidae; genus Spilarctia; species Spilarctia lutea. The sequence continues at coordinate 23,200,515 of OU696470.1, read as the reverse complement.
GAATTTAAATAAACACTGACTAAATTTGAGATATTCAAATGCCGCCATTTTGCGCGCGCTTTGGACACGGCCAATGACTTACCGCATGTACCGCATCATATTTTTACAACAAATGAAGGTTGACTGGCAGAGAATGCCTCATGGCATTAAGTCCGCCTTTGTACAATTAGTGCAATAAGTTTAATAATAAAATAAATAAATAATATGGTCTACTATCATTAAGTCATAAAAACACCTAAATTGACAGCCGAAATCCAATTATCTCATTCCTTTTCAACATTTAAAAGATCGTTAAAACCTAATCAACTTTCCATTAAAGTATTTGCAGCAAATGGGTCGTCTAAATACTACGACTTACAATTCGACCGTCTTGACATTCAATTAAACATCCAATTCCAAAAGATTTGTTTATATACGAGTATATCTTGTTTTAACAAGAACGTTTATATTGTACCATTCTTTTGTGGCAGTCTTTATATTCCAATAGTTCAATGGCGCTTGATTTCGTCCATTTCACGTACTGTACCAACAACCAACAACAGTGGCACATTAAGGCACAAAGTGAACACTGAAAATAAATAAAAACAGTGTCTGATTCGTCCTCGTTAGTCCGGTTTGTATATCGTGCTCAATCGGTGCAAATATTTTTGAGTTTATGAAGTGCAAATAAACCAACCTTTGAAGTCAAAGTTACTATAGATCGGTTTGTATGGGGAGTAAATTCAATTCATTCATTCATCACTCATTCGTCAGATATACATACGAGTACATACATATATGTACTAACTGGTGCCCGAGCAGCCAGTACACATAACACAGGTCGAAATCTTTGAATTTGTGATGACAGTTGTAAGTTTTCACTCCTGTCAACTATCATCACGACATATATGTAATGATTAATGTACGATATACATGTAATGATTAATGTATGAATAAAATGACCAATTAAATGTATATCATACAAATGGCACCGCTTTCTAAGCGGGAACCAGCATCACTTCATCTATATTAATATTACAAAGAGGTAGAGTTTCTAACTTTGTTTGTATGGTTGTACGGGGTAATCTTCGGAAGTGCTGATTCAATCCTGAAAATTCTTTTACTAACAGAAAGCGACACTATTCAGGAGTAACATGGGCTATATTTTATTATGATTAAACAAAAAAAACGGTTAAAAATAATAGTATTTATAAAACAAGTCGAAGAAAGCGGGCGGTTAACGCCCAACGAAGTTTTTATATTTTATATCTATTGCCCGACACGTAGTCTGTGTGTTGCTTTTTTATTTATTTATGTGTATTGGCAACGAAGCACATTCTACGTTTTTAACTCTTGGACTAACTATAGTGGAAGCGAGATAGTGACCATGTTATTGTCTCTCTCAAACGTTCTACGAGTATCCATACTAATATTATAAAGCTGAAGAGTTTGTTTGTTTGAACGCGCTAATCTCAGGAACCGCTGGTCCGATTTCAAAAATTATTTCAGTGTTGGATAGTCCATTTATCGAGGAAAGCTATAGGCTATATATCATTACGCAAATACTGATAGGAGCGGAGCACCAATGAAGAATGTTTCAAAAACGGGGGAAAATTTTCACGCTACGGGCAATAGAAGACGCAAACGAGGTTGCAATGGTAGATTAAAAATATATACATATGTATTTTTTGTTAACAACATTCCTTATAAGTCGGCTAAAACAGAGACTGTTTTAAATTAATCCATTTGGATATGTTAATAAAATAGCATGCACGTTTCAATATTCTAAACAGAAACAACGATCATCCTGAAGCTCGCATCAAATATGAATGTGCACCACTGAAGTTCAAAGGGTTGTCTAACGATAGCATTCAAAACGTACATAAATCATAACGTGACATTCTATATTATCTGATGTAAAGCTACAATAATTTTGTCTCTCGAGGGAAAGTTAAATTAGCCCCACATTATTTATATCGATCTCAGTATCCCAGATAATACGTGATTAGAGATAAAAGAAGCATTATGAATATTAAATACTTGCTAACCCCCGCAACCTCGTTTGCGTCTTATATAGCCCGTAGCGTGAAAATTTTCCTAGTAAAAGTAACTTTTCTAGTTGATTTTTACACCTTGCGTCCTAAAAACCCAAATATCTTACGGAACCCTATTTTTTTCCAAAATAAAATATAGCCTACGTTACTCATGGATAATGTAGCTTTCGAATGGTGAAAGATTTTTTAAAATCGGTCCAGTAGTTTTTGAGTTTATTCGTTACATACAAAAATACTACACTGCGGATCATAATAATAATTTGTTATATGTATTACATGCAACATATTCACTAACTTTGAAATAAATCGGGTACTAGATATAAATAATCAGAAATATTATCATACCTTTGTATGTTGTTTTAGTTGGGTGTTCTCAACCAAATTTGGTTTTCAGTTCAAATAGATTATTTATTAGGCAATATTTTAAACAGCCGCTCACTGTTTTAAGTGCAATGCTATTTTCCCTTGATAAAAATGAGTTCGAAATTAAAATTTTACATTAAGAGTCTTTTAATATTTTTTTATATGTTTCGATGCACCAAAATATTTCGAAGTAAAAATAAACAACTGCTAGGTATGCAAAAAGACCTAACACAGAAGAATAAGTGTTGGTATCTGAAGTAAGTAAGTTAGATAACAAAATCACGTGTCGTAAAACACAAATAGAAATGGCGAACACAAATAGAAAGTACGGATATAACTAAGCTTTGTACGAGAAGTTTTTTGACGTATAACAAATCACCAGTTTAACCGCTTTTACACAACATTATATTTAACAGCTGAGCCACGCAACCTCGTTTGCATCTTATATTGCCCGTAGCGTGAAAATTTTCTCCCGTTTTTGAAACATTCTTCATTGGTGCTCCGGTCCTATTAGTAGTAGCGTGATGATATATAGTCTATAGCCTTCCTCGATAGGTAAATGGACAATCCAACACTGAAAGAGTTTTTCAAATCGGACCAGCGGTTCCTGAGATTAGCGCGTTCAAACAAACAAACAAACTCTTCAGCTTTATTATTAGTATAGATCTTAGAATATTTGATTGAAATATTTAATAGAATTTTCATCTCATGAACTAGAGTCAAGTTATTGGACCAACTGAACTAGTATAAATTTCTCAACTTACCTACTTTTTCCCCGAGTCCAATATAATCCTGAATCCCTTTTTAATTCCGAATTATAGTTATAAGGTTATTTATTTAAAATATTCGCTTTAGTGTAGGTCACTATGTTGCATTGTCCACGTTTGCAATGAGGATGCCACATTGCCACAATGGGATTTTTATTAAGCTGAGTAGAGTCATTTTTCCAGGTAATAATAAAAACAAAAAAAAAGTAAGTAGAAAATGGTTTCCTCTAAATCCACCTGTGATACAATGTTTAAATTCAATAGTACAGGTGCTAACGTTTCACATTGTGATTGTTCCACATATTATACTCGTACTATAGATTTAATTATTGAAGTTTTTGGTTTAGTGTGATAATTTTGTAAATCTTTTGTGGAATAAATATTATTATTATTAACACGTGAAGAAACTTTTTTGTGCCCATTTTAATACAAATATAGCACATTGAAGTATTTGAAATAACTAATATTTACATTTAGAAGGGGACAATACTAAAAAATAAATAAGTATACTGCACAGTATACGCTAACGATTTCAAAATAAAACACTACATATGACTGTAGGGATATAGTATGTTTCGATCTGTCATGGTGCAATCCTTACTTCCACACTAATATTATTATTATTTATTTATTATATAGCGGGCAAACGAGCAGACGTATCGCCTGATGTAAGCGATTACCGCCGCCCATGGACACCCGCAACACCAGAGGCGTTACAAGTGCGTTGCCGGCTTTTTAGGAAGAAGTACGCATTTTCTTAAAGGTTTGAAGGTCGTATGGGTCCGGGAACACCGCAGGCGGCAGCTCATTCCACAGTTATTATAAATTCAAAAGTAATTCTGTCTGTCTTTCACGCTTTCACGACTAAGATGTTACACCGATTTTACATAGAGGTACTTTGATTCTTAAGGAATGAAATATGCTACTTTTTACCGTGATTACCGTGATAAACCCGGACGTAGCGGCGGGCAAAAGCTTGTGCTCTATAAATGCCATTTCAAGTTAAACCGGTCGTTGAAGTTTTATATTGAAAATAGTTGAAATTGTACCGCCAACCGATCTTTAGTACAGATATATTGGATTCAAGCAAAGTCATGTCTACCCGAGATAACCAGAACTGGCTATTACCACTACAGCTACCACTTCTAATATAAAAGTATCAAATGCATGGAAATTACAAAAACGTAATACCTATTCAATATTGCTGAAACAAGCACTGAAACAAGAACTTAAAGGGTGTTTAATAAAAAATATCACTTTAACAGCAAATTTCAAAATGGTAAAATGTAAAAATTTTGCATTGTTATAACAATAGCTGTCATAAATCACAATTGATTTCCTGATGCGATATGGATTACGGACGCATACTTTATTTGCATCAATATACATATATTCCCAAAATACCATAAACTATTTTAGCAGAATTTATACAACAGGCACAGTCGATACTTTTAAGGTCAGCCTTACAATAACAACGCCGACCCCACAGCGGTTTAATCGCTGAACTTGTATCAATATTTTCAAAGTAAATATTGTATTGAGCTCAAATTTTAATACGATATACACCGCTTTAAAAAATGTTTCATCAATTTTTCGTGTCGGTTCTGTTCCTTTTTGCTCGTCGATAAAACCACAATATGCAACTGTGAAGTGTGGCAGTTTACAGCTGGTACGAGCTATTTGCAATAGCATATTTTTAACAAACCCCGAGTAAACTCAGCAACTCGGGAAAGTTTCTGGTATTTAATTAAACTCATCAATTGACCTTAATAGATGTAATCTTTTCATCTCGAGTTAATCCTATGGTATTATTGTATCAATATGTTTAAAAACCATGTTGAAGTCTTTCTATAAGCGAACGTTTTTTACTAAAGATCAGTGATGAGATGGACAAATGCTCATTTGACCTTATTTTAGACTTTTAGGACTTAGAGTATAACCCTTGCCAATATATACGCTTGTGTATTTTAGATGGAAGCAGATAAATGCCACTTTTTTTTCCCTTGTTTCGTAATCCGTCGAACAAACGCAACCCATTGCTACGACAATACGGCGCCTCATACGACAACCACAGTAATATTTTCTCTTCAATTTTTGTCATATTGTTTTGTATGGCTAGAAGTCTATTTGACATAATAAGTGTAATGCTTTTTTGTTATTTCTACTCAATTATATGTCTTGGCCTTAAATAAAACACACTTATTCTTTAATGTTTGCTAGGAGTATTAGATTAAATCTCTAAATGATCTCGTCATTTTTAATGAATATATACTGACATGTCTCTGAAATTACCGATTCCTTTATAAGGAGAAGGGAATCGCCAAAGTAATTATAACACGTACAACTTGCTCTTATTTGAGACCCTCTGTGAACTTTCCGAAGTGCAAGAGCGAAATAGATATATATTGTTGGCCTTATTTAACAAAAGATCCGAGGGGTTAGATGTACATTCTACAGAGACATATCAAATGGTATTATCAAAATGTTGAAAATACAATCCTAAAGATGAACTTTCTTAGAGAGCACTGAATAAGTTTTGAGTTATGAAAACGTCATGACAAAATTCTTTATTTATTTAGAATTCAAATAGACTGGTTATTCTGCCACTGTTACAGTATACCTAGGACCTTACATTGCTAAAACGAGTTTTATAAATATATATCTTATGTTTAATCTGAAGAGTAAATATAGAAATCAATACCTTATGCTTACTCGACGATCGACCACCACCGCACGGAGAGCTATCAGCTGTCACTGCTATCCCGTGGCTGTTAAAAATAAAAATACCTCTAATCAATTTCAAACAAAACTTCAGTTCGTTTTAGTGTATTCAATCTATTTTCTGTTTTCGTTCGGATGAGCACATAGGGGACTATTCTGACAATATTTTTAAAAATGCTATTCCCTATTTACATACGTACTCATAATGTACTATTATAGCTAAAATTGAAGTCACTGTATCATGCATCTATCTAATACCTTAAGATATAATAGCAATTGTTATCAATATTTTAATTCGATTAATTCGAGTTTAACTATCGGAATGTTTATTTTCTGGAATATCTAAACGAAAGGAACACTTTTACTTCACTAAGAAAATTACCCAAAAATATATCAATTGATCTACCACTTTTGGTTAATATTCACCGGATTATATATAAAAGAAGATGGACATACTCGTAATACATAAGTGTGAGAAATCATTCTGTTTCTCCGTAAGTAGCTAGGGTCATCAGAGCCTTTACGCAAATATAGACTAATTGCTATTGCGAGTGTTTAAATAGGTCAGTAGAGAACGCTTGCAATCCTCTCAGACGAGTTGAGACGAGACGTCAGCTCATTTAAAAGGCTGTAGACTTTTCAACACTAGCGATATTGTTATAGGTTGGTTCTAACTACGTTATAATATCAAAATATACATGAACACGAAGTGATCTAAAACCATCATAATATATTATATAAATATGAAACTTAATAAATAATAGAGACCGCCAGCTACCCAACCCAACTTTGCACGGATTCATCCAACTTGTAAGTCACGTTAATTCATATTTCGGCATCTTTCAAAATATTATTATCTGACCGATAACAAGAAAAAATGTTTTCATTAAAATTGCGTGTTAGATGCGAATAGCGACTTTGTTTCTACAATGTACAGAGTTTTTTTTTTTCAAATACTTATGGCATTTTAGGAATGTTCATGCTGTTCTAAATTCCAAATACGAGGGTGAGTGTCCTACGTTGAAGAAAACCTTTTTTACACTCGCACACTTAGTAATGCGGGTGGAAGCGCGCGGGGTTGCGGTAAGAGGGGTGGCTTTTTCAATACGCTTTCCTATTCTCCCTTGCGGGTGATCCGCGTGCTACACGAGCTACAATACCATCAGTCCGAATTTGAACCCGGCCGGGTCGGTTCTCCACAATAACTTTAGATCAGACTCAGAAGTTTATTAACCAAAAATAATTGTGCGGTCCGTGCAAGTGTTAATGTTGCCCGCGCTAGTTCTAACTTATTCGGAGTGGCTAAAACATTTATGCAGATTTATTTTATTTCGAAGACTTAGTGAAGTGTTTTAGTGACAGTGTCGTACAACTTTATACGTGGGTGTTATTTTAATTGTTCCAAAGTCATCTCTTATAAAAATAATTCTCTTATTGAATTACGAAATTAATTTACTGCTTTAAATTGTCTATTCACGTCAAATTTTGAATCTGAAGTAAATCAAATTCAAGACATTTCTTAATGGTTTAACTCTCAGTATACGTTCAAAGGTAATATGGTGCTTTATAATTTTTGTATTATCTGGTAAGCAAAATAATTTCTCTATGATCGGTCTTTGACAGTCTAGAAATTTAATTATAGGTCAATTTAACGAGTCTTATCACCAACTAAACTTTGTTCTAATTGTTTACTATAGTTGAAAATTTATAAGGCAATCATTAATTTAAGGTAATAAAATTTTTATTTTTTAGAGAATTTATTTTAATATTTGTTTAATTATATATATTTATGATGGTGTAACCAAAGATCCACACTAGATGTTATTTTTGTGTTGGCGACTCTCTCCCTTCGCAAGTAGAACGAATCCATACTTATCAGTAATTAAAAATCTTCTATGCAAAGACAGGCAGCTTTCGCTCGATTAACAAAGCTTCATGTTATGTCCTTGCAGCCGTATAATGATTCATATCTATTTTCATATTGATGCTTTGGTATATAAATACTCTTACAACCGATTGTTCATGTCAATAAAATTATAACTACGACATCGTTAATTCAAGTTCAACTCTGACAGGTTTGTTTTTAAGTCCAAATTCATTAAAATTGGGTTGAGGTTTGGTTTAAGAATGAGTACCATAAGGGTACCGCTAGCGTCGTGAGAATACCCGGCATACTTACAATACTCCCCTTCTATATATACGGCGAGTGGTTTTAGGGCGTAATCTTTTATTTCACTCCGTCGGTACAGCCAGTACTAACAGGGGGTTACCCACGCGAAAAATGCAAACATCATACCGATCGACAAATGAAATAAGTTTTAATTAATTTCTATTGTAGTCTTGATGACAAATTTGGGTATATTCGCTAGTTAAACTAACAAATTTACTCAACACGCACACCAGAATTTTGTTATTTTACCAACATATTTTTAAGTTATGCCACATATTGTCATTCTAAATGTGATATGCTACGGAGCATATGCATTCTTCACTTATTAATATTTAGATAACAAAGTATTATTTTGTACTAAACATAAATAATAAGTATATCAGGGAACGCTAACACACAACGCCATCTAGTCCCAAACAAAGCAGAGCTTGTATTATGGGTACTAGACAACTAATATAAATACATACTTGTTTTGGTAAATACATACATATTCTACATATAAAACACCCAAACTCCGAAACAAATATTTGCAGATCATACAAACATTTGATCCTACCTGGGAACCAAGACCTTAAGCACAGCTGTCGCATACGCTACCACTGCGCCACCGAGGCTTTCAATAATCAGACTATTTACGTCAGAAACACGCTACAATCATATTCATATTATTTCATATTATTAGTATTCTAGAATATATTATATCAGTTTAATAAAAAGTAACAACATTCAATTATAAATTTAACAAAATATTTTCATGGGATCAAATATTTAATCATTAAATTCTTCTGCCGCGTAAAGTAAACGAAAAATTCCATTACATACAAAATATTTAAGATAAGTTATAAGTGTTAAAGTTCATGAGGATGCATGAACGTTTGATCGAGATAACTGATTTACACGCGGACGGGATTGCTGGCCAAAACTAGTCCTTGTATGTTATTCGGGATCGATTCTCAGGTCGGACCAAATGTTTGTATGATCTACAAATATCTATTTCGGAGTTTAAGGTGTTTTCTATATGTATACAATATGTATTTACAAAAAAAAAGTATATCTGTTTTTCTAGTACCCATAACACAAGCTCTGCGTAGTTTGGGACTAGATGGCGTTGTGTGTTTGATGTCCGAAATATTTATTATTGTTATTCTCATTTAGTAATGGTGTATTGACATTAACAAACTTAATTGATTGAAGGAGTTAGGAGACGTTATTAATTATGATTCTCATTGGAACTCGTAGTCCAGTTGCATTCAGTGATTTGAAAAAATCGCCGAGGGTAAGCCACGACGGCATGGTTGGGTGACCGCTGGTAGCATGATACCATGAGCATCTAGGTTCTGGTTGTTATCATAGGATAACAGTCGTGAAGCTTAGTTGAAGGCCTAAGGGCGGCTTAAGAAATATCCAACGGCAAGATTACGTAGCCACAACGTTTTCTTGCCAGTCCCCAACCCGCTTAACCAGCGTGGGGGACGTATAGTTTTAACCTTCTCCTGAGAGGAGTCCCGAGCCCACCAGTGGGACATAGTAGGTTGTTGATGATTATTTATAACACTAAAGAAAAAAAGGTATATTAAATGCCTACCTTATATTATACTAGCTGGCGAATTTCTTATCGCCTTATCTATTTTAGTGAAAAAAATGTTTAGCAAGCCCGTGTCAACTTCCCGCAGCGCACAGTGTAGGTATAGAACCAAACGGAGTAAGAGAATATAACACCTCCTTGTTTAGTTATACAAACCTTGTCCTGACAATAATAAATACGTAAAAAAAAGAATTATTCAATTTGGTGCAGTCGACCGAAAGTTATAGGCGTACATATATTTTTGTGATTAACTTTTATTTATATAATTAGAACGAGCATGGACGGCTACTAGGCTTCGGAATTTTACAATTATCTAAGTACTCTTCGCTCTAGTTAAGGCACAAATTAATATGAAATGAATAATTTTATAACACTGTATTAATTATTTCTTAAGGTCGTTACATTTGTAATGAGAATTTTTCGAACGAATACAATAGCAGTTACACGACTTTCCACCCATAGCCTAGAACAAACAAACGAATAAATGATGTTCTAATTTACTTAAAAATAAACTGAACGTTATTAGAACACAAAAGCATAAAAGTTTTGCGTTTTTGTTTGTTCGTACCCGCATATATTCACATATATAAAATCTATGGATATATATAATATATCACTATGGGGACGTAGTAATGGAGCGCGGCGTAGAAATATATATAAAACTCTAAATATCATTGCCCAAATAACAGACAAATATTTTTATTACTTGTCTAGTTAACTGTCCGAAATAACAAAAAGTTAAAGTACGCATTACTTTACTGTTATTGCCAAAAACTTATGTTATAAAATAAATGACCGGCGAACTTCGAACCACCATATTTATTTATGTGAATATTTTTATCGACTAAATTGCTGCACCAATTTCAATTAAATTTGCCACGGACATACTCTGACTCTTGAGGAAGGATAAAGTCTACTTTTAACCGCGAAGACCGGCATACACTTGGGCCGAGCCGCGGTCAAAGATATATGTATACATATGAGTATATAAACCAGTTTTTTGCTCCCGTGGTTAACGATCCTAACTGCTCAGCCAGTAGTCGTGGCTACGATACGCACCCAGAATAAATATTAATGTGATCTGTACAATATACATATAGAAAATATTAATATTATATTTGTCACTAGTTACACACTTAGTTTGGAAACAAACGGTCACTACTTCGCGCTAAGAATGATCATTTCGAAATGTATCTATGTGATAAATCTTCCAAGGGATTGTGTAGTGTAGTACTAAATTCCAGCAAAAACACTTAAGAAATTTAAACATAAAAACAGTCTCTTTCCGTGAAATTCTAGCTAATCGACTATATACAAAAATACTAGTACCATTACTTTCGTAGCGTAGTCGTAGACGTGATAAATTATTAAAATGGTTATATTCTCAAAAAAAAAAACAACTTCCTCAAATATATATGTATATTAACATACAAACCGGAGGATCAATGATGCAAAAGCATCTCAATAAGCCCCTTTTTGATTCTGCTCAAATATAAAAAAAAAGAACAGAATGCTACGAAAATGCTACACTAGCCTAACTATCGTAGCGTAGTCGTAAACATAGCAAATCACTCAAACGGTTATATTCGAAAACCAATCAACTACTTCTATCTAACTCCCTATATTTATATACATGGAAAATTATTAAAAGATAATCTAGGCAACAGTTTTCAGGACAAATATGAGGTTATGTAGAAGTAATGAAAACGGGTAATATGCACCGTTTTAACTTTAATCATGTAATAACACAACAGTATATAAACCATCAAATTTCTACCATGCATCATGCAATTAGCTACCACTACTACAACTACTAAAGCACAGCTAAGTGTGGCTATTTTTCATATCAGAGAATAAGCTGATTGATGTCCTCAGACGTTATTAAAAATTTCATATTAATAATTAAAAAAAAACAAAGTGAAACCGTAGTCACGCCAACACTCGCATAAGCGTATTCTCTATATAAACCTGCAAACAAAACATCCATTAACTCGTCCAGAATAATAGGGGGAAACGCGCACAGTTGATTTTTATCACTGCGACAATTTCCTCCGTCCGATCCGCTGTCGGTTCAAACTTTCAAATTTTTCCCGGCTAAAACAATCAGTGTGACAAAAGTTATCCACGCCCGCTTGCTACGCTCTTAAATTGCTTCACAAAGTCAGTCACAGAACAGCAACCGCCCGTTTCGGCAGCGTGCCGGAGTGCGTTCTCCGAAACCCGGACGAGCCGGTACAGGACCGGTCAGTGCCAATATAAACCCGCATTGTCCTAAATAATTACCTTTTTGTGACTCACAACTGAAAATAACACGAGTTTAATTTAATTGTTTCAAAGAGAATAATAGTTATAATTAATTATTTTATGGTTGACTAATAAGAAAAAATAACAAGTTAAAAATAAGTTTTCATTGTAATTGTTACAAAAATAATAGTATTTCGTGTCGTCAATTAAAACATTATTCAACCATTTTATTAGCATTTATTCAGTATACATTTTCGCCTATTAAACAAATACAACATCAAAACGAAGTTCATACGTGAGCGTGATAATCATGTGCATTTTTCTATAATTTTATTAAACTTAAGTACATATATGAGTATACATTACTTTTAAATAATTAAACACTAAATTAATCTTCTTAACCTATCCCTGATCGCTGGTTGGTCATTGCAACTGAAGTGTATACAACGTGGCAATGCTGCAAGTAATTACACTTGCAGTATTGCCACGTTGCATGCAACTTCACAAGGTACCCATTTGGGTACCCTTTCACTGCGAGCGATCAGCAGTGGATTAATTTTGCAGTAATTGTATACTTACTTTACTTTATTTAAATAATAAGCTTCTTTAAAATTAATCATAATCAAACACAATATTCTCCACATTAGTCAATCATCATCAATAATATCATCATCGTGATAAGTATATTGCATAAAAAGTGTAATTATTTATTTATTTTATTTTAGTACTATAAATTACCTTGTTGCATTGAATCACGTTCCGCCATCTGGTCTATATAGTTGAAACTAATCGTGCAATAATACAACGGTAGTTTCAATGATAATCAAAATAGGTTAACACTTTATCTTCTACAGAACAGAAGGTCAGTTTTCGTAATAATTACTTTACTTCTTCTTTACTACTTCGTACTTTACATTAAAGTCATTATTGGATGCGTAAAACTTTACTAGAAAATCCATTTTTACGACGTTCCTGAGATCGAGAGTAAATTGCTAGATGAGTTTTGAAGTAATTTTAATTACGATAATTGACTTTCAGGAATTATCTGAGGTCGGGGCTCCAATTCTCTAAAATCCCCTTAAATTTTATTTTTAATCTAATTCGTTGTTAAACATGTGCAAATCTTTATTCCGACGACTACCAATGAAGCACTAAGAGCACCGTTTCTCTATTGATTGGTCTGAGTAAAATTTATTATAGTGACCTCTATTAAGGTATGATGGTACTAACTTGAATTCACTCTCTGTTGTAGTACTTCATACCACACCTAGATGACACTCTAAAACTGCATGATTCTTTCTTGTACACGTAGATTAATCCAATTTTATATTTTCACAAGCCAAAATATATATTTTCAGTTCTATTAATATTTAATATAAACTGACATATGTTTGCAATATTTATGATAGGCATATCATTGTCTATTATAGAACCATGTAGACGACAAAACGCAAGACCCGAAGTATTGATTTTTTATCTGCTGTCAAATGGACGAGGCGATATGTAAAAAATAAATGCTACCAAAATTTTACTTTATGTTTAGGGGTCTACGTAACCCGAATATTTATTCTGACGAAACGGACGGACACCAGAGAGCATGTTGAGTAGGTACATTTATACAGCTCATGCAAAAAATAAACATATATGCAAAATAATTTATTATATGAAAAAATAACTGTGCTGTGCGAAACACTCAATTTCTTTATTCTCTTGTAACATATTCAGAACACATTTAAAAACATGACATAGAAAGCTAAAATAAAATCTTGTAGTTACTAGTAAATACTTAACAGAATAATTAAAAAAAAAACAACACTTATGATATGCCTTGCATACCTGATTTCACTGATTATAAATGTTACTTTCCACATTTTCACCAAAAAAGTTGTATTAACTCACATAATTAAAATGCTCGACTCGGCGGCTGCTTTGATGAACTCCAAATGCAATAAAAATATATTCTTCTTTGGATGAAACAGCAACCAGCCTGATCACTCGGATCAGCCATTTCTGCCAAAGTCAAGTATTATAGTCTTCAATTCTAAGTCTTCCGAGTCTTCAAGTCTTCGTCGTGATGAAATTAATGATATAAAATATATAAAATCTGAATGACATAAAATGGGGACCGTCTTTCGAAAAAACCTAAAAATATATTTTACTACGCCAGGTCAAACCTACACATTATAATTGATTTTTAATAGAGTTCGTCTCACTTAAGATGCGTTCGAAAATGCATTTTTTACTATGTAAACACAATTTTAAAAAAAGCTAGAAAATAAATATTTCAGTATATTTTAGTGGTAAATGGTTAAAATTATTTAGAAAATGTGTATTGAAATTTTGAGCATTTATTTTGCAACTTTTTTTGATGTAGCTTTCAAGGGTCATTGATGCTATAAAATGTGAATCATTTTTGTTGGCTATATTTATTTGATTCCAAAAAAAATTTAATGAAATATGTAATGCTTATGTTAAACTGACTATTTAAATTACGATATTATTTTTAAATTCTACTATCAAATAATTACTTGCAAAATTACCAATAGTTTTTAGTTTTTATTAAACCCGCTTGTAGATACGGCCTGTATCCATGTATCGATGTGGGTAACCGATTGTTAAACAATTAACTATTTTTAGTTATTGTTTTATTATGTTTTATACCATGTTATATTACTGAGGTTGATTGAAGTCGATTGCAAGCGGGGCTCAGGCAGTGGAAGAATATGCAAAACAGAGTGGCATCGATGTAGATGCATCCAACTACTTTCAAAAATATTTAGTACGACAGTGGGCATTTTAATAATCCTTGATAGGAGGCACTAAAATTTTTACAATTTATTATTTATGAACGCGTTATAGAAAGGATTTCCATTCACTATTTTATAACTTCCATTCCATATTTATCTGTGCTTTTACAATCAACCAATAGGGTTATAGAAAACAATTTCCAGTTCTCGATTGACATCTGGAGTTGAGGTACGACTTACACAGGTGTGCCAATCACAGTGTTCAAATATGGGGTTGCCTACTTTTTTCGCATAAAATTGTTTGAATAGAAGAAATATATTTTAAAGTAGCATTACAGTAAGTAAAAATACAGTGTTTATCAAATTTTATGTTTTATTGTTATTATTATAAGAGATTATAATTGAAAGTCAATAATGCATAACGAAATATTTATTTTGACACTAATATTTTTAACAATGTTCTGACTTCATACAAAAATTTGGGCCCGCGAATCATATCTAAAACTAGCTGACCCACGCAACCTCGTTTACGTCTCCTATTGCCCGTAGCGTAATAACTTTCCTCAGTTTTATAACCTTCTTCACTGATGCTCCGCTCGAAAACTTGAAAAACATTTTTTTATTTATTCCGATATTTTTTTCCTTTTGAACCTTCCCTGGACTACGACAATTTTTTTAAAGCAAAATCGGCCTTGCCATTCTCGAGTTTCAGCGAGACTAACGGACAGCAATTCGTTTTTATATATATAATATATAATGGATAACAGAAATAATAGATGACCTACGAGGCTCGAGTTCGTTGTACACTCGGAACACAATATTACAAATTTTTTTTTTATTTTTTATTTAATAAATGGGGGTAAACGAGCAGACAACGTCTGATGGTAAGCGATTACCGCCGCCCATGGACACCCGCAACACCGGAGGCGTTACAAGTGCGTTGCCGGCTTTTTAGGAAGGAGTAAGCTCTATTAAAAAAAAAAGAAAAAAAAAATTGATTGAAATAACTATAAGCACATTTAAATTCGACTGCCTCGGTGGCGTAGTGGTAGCGTATGCGACTGCTAAGCTTGAGGTCTCGGGTTCGATTCACGGGTCGGACCAAATGTTTGTATGATCTGAAATTATTTGTTTCGGAGTTTGGGTGTTTTCTATGTATAATATGTATGTATTTACAAAAAAATAAATATAAATATTTATATCAGTTGTCTAGTACCCATAACACAAGCTCTGCTTAGCTTGGGACTAGATGGCGTTGTGTGTCCGATGGTAGATGTCCGGAATATTTATTTATTATTAATAAAATGAATTAAAGGCTATATTGTGCTGTGAATGCAGGTCTACGGTTGTTTATGTTTCATACGAATGGAAACTATTTAATGTTATTCGTTGAAATCCTCGATCTCACTTAAAGATTATGTGGATTATTATTATTATATTGTAATGTTGTGTGTTAGATGTCCGGCGTATTTATTTATTTATTATTTATTATATTATCAAAGGTCGTTTACCTACGTGTTTATGAATGTCTAGGAGATAGAAATGTATTGAAATGAATATAGTAGATATACGGGACAAACGAGCGTAAAAGGATATTTAAATATGCTAACTTCCGCTTATTACTATGTAACGACATGGTGGGGTCTGTTTAATATAAATATTATAGATCCCGAGACAGAGAGAGCTAACGATTGACATGCGGTTTAACATCTTTTTCGTAACTCTACAGTTGATACTTGATCTAAACAAAGTAATGAAAGTATCAACCAAACCATTAATTTATTGAAAAAAAAATCGACTAAATAATACTATCGTTTAAGGTGATACATAGTGTGCATTACAAGAGCAGGATAATAGTTAGTAACCTAACACTGGAAACACTGAAAATCTGAATGTCAACAAAAAATAAGCCGTGGATATGTTCTTATGATTGAGTGCAAAAAATAAAAACATACAAATGAAACATGGTCTACGTAGATAGCATTAAAATATGTGCACTAGGATTTAAAATGATTTCAGTACAAAACAATAGAAGACAAATTATAGATCCCGATAAAGTAGAAGCCGGTTTAACACGAAGTTGTGGGATCTCTCATCACATCCGTAAAGAACCTAGAAACTCGGCAGAAGAGATAACCAGCGATTAATACCGAATCGCTCCATGTACAATACCTTCAGAGCTAGTGCTGTTTGTGAGACAACAGAGTTATATAGCTCTGTTTAAAAGTGAATCATTCTAAACCTTTATTATGGAGATCGTTTTTTGTTTTTTCGGAAGACGGTCCCCATTTCATGTCATCCACATTTTATATATTTTTTATCATTAATTTCATCACGACGACGACTTGAAGACTTGAAGACTTGATAATTGAAGACGATAAATACTTGACATTGGCAGAAATAGCTGATCCGAGTGATCCGGCTAGTTGCCATTCATCATCAAAAAAAAAAAAAAAAACCTTTATTATGTAGCGAGCTTTGCCTATTATTTTTGTAGATGTGTTGGTGATAAAATCTATGTTTAAGTGAGGTGTAGTAAGGACAGAAAATATTGTTTAGCAGGTATTTTTTATAAATTATGTATTTTGTATATTAAAATTACATGCAATTCAAGATAGTAGTTTTTTTAAATTAAACCTTTAAATGACCAGTCTTCTGGTTGCTAATAAGATCCTATATCAATTAATATCAAGTAAAGTTTTAAAATGTACTAAATAAAACTTCTTCAGGGTCCAAACTAAACAAATAATTCTAAGACATGTTTTGTACAAGTCACTTGGGATATGAATAAAACCAGCATGCTCTTAGGCCAGTTCATTATATATTAATTATTCAAACCTAGTTTAAAAGTTACCTGTTCCACATTCATAGTAGATGTTCCTTACATATTAATGCCTTTGCTAAGAGCTTTATCTCTTGAGAGATGGACAAAGTTATGGTGTGCTCCACTACAAGTTACTAGAAAATTTATTGTTAATTCTAAATTATGGGCATACATCATAACAAATACCAAGTATAATCTATTAAACTTTACATTAGAAGTATTTTACTACTTATTTCTGTTTCACTCTCAACAAAATGCTTATATTTAGAGTCTATTCATGATTACTTTGAATTTGAAAACTTGAAACTACCCTATACCATCACGTCTGACCAGCATGGCAACCTAAAGAAGCAAATTATCAGGACAACATGGTTATGTTGTCTTGCAAATTTACTTCTTTTGTTGTTCCTATATTCAGATACAATCCTTCTCTTTGCAACTGCAAAGAAGGCTTTTACTGCTAAAGCCTTCTTTTTAGAGAGGCCTACATCTTGCCGTGTACTGTTAATGGCTGTTGATGTGGTAATGTGATGTACCTATACAATAAATTGACTTCAGATTTATTATTGATTATGCATGCTAATAGCATATGCATGTTAAATACCTTTATTATTTTATATGCACACCACAACATTGACCTAAGAATAGTCATCATCATCATCATCAGCCCATTGCAGTCCACTGCTGGACATAAGCCTCTCCCAACGAACACCACAGAGCCCGGTCTGTTGCTTTTTGCATCCAGTTGCTGCCAGCCCTCCTACGTAAGTCATCCCGCCATCTGGCCAGAGAGCGTCCCACACTACGTTACACACTATTATTATGGTGTAATTTGCTCCAACATCTAAGTATTGTTTCCAGCCCTTCTGCATCTTCATTCTTTGCCATCATAGAATCATACTTGATAATAAGCTCCTCTTGATATATACAAGATCATGCTAAAACCCACCTGGTCATACAGTATAGAACTGTGTGGTTCAGGGAGCGACTCCAGCATTAGCATAATTCAGAGGGTTCAGAATTATATTCTGAAACAAATTACTAACTCACCATGGTTCCTGTGGATTTCAGAGATACATAGGCATTTGAATGTGAGGACCATCAAGGAAGAAATAAGTTTATACAGCTCCAAATACAAAGCACAACTTCAGATCATCCAAATGAACTAGCAGTGCCATTCAGGATTCAATAAAACTACTTAGAAAGCATCATATTTTTGAATTTTACAACTTCACATAATATACTATTATATAAATTTTCTCATTGATGATTTTGCTCTAAAAAGAACACACATCCTTCATCTCTGCTCATAGTCTATTTATACTCATTGCAAGATAATATGTATAACAAAAAACAACCAGCTTTATTATAGTGAAACTTGGTTATATGAAAAATATATATTAAGTCAAATTATATTTCAATGCCATTAAGTTCCAATACTTTTGCATTGAAATACCTCTGTTACTGGTAATCTTATTTTTTTTCATGTGAGACCTTTTTTCTTAGATTAGTAGCTTAATATAAAAGCTTGTGTAAGTGACAGAAGGTATCAAGTTCCGACAAGTTGTAGAATGTTTACATACAAATACTCTTAACCCCTTACTTGTTAATACTATCTATTAAGACTTCTATACATAGTATAAAATTATTTCACTTCCGCTGTCTGTTTGCTTAGATCTTTTTAACAACTCAGCAGCTTTTTTATGCAGTTTTATTCTCTATCCTACTACTATTATAAAGGCGAAAGTTTGTAAGTATGGATGTATGTATGTATGGATGTTTGTTACTCTTTCACGTAAAAACTACTGAATGCATTTGAATGAAACTTTACCACAATATAGCTTATACATCAGAATAACACATAGGCTACTATTTATAAAGATATAGCTTCGCCTCGCGGCGTTGCCCGCAGTTATCATCGTACCGCGGGTAGCACCGCGGGGTTCAGCTAGTATTATATAATTTAAGGATTAAGAAGAAATTTGTTAGCAGTAAATAAAACAAAAAGAAAGAAAGTTGAATTTAGAATAAACAAGTCAAGAGTAGCATTAGCTTGTCATCATCAATCATCATCAACAGCCTTTAGTGGTCCGCTACAGGATAAGTCCCTTTGTTTAGAAAGGAGGTTCGATAATAATATAATAAGTCTTAACATTTTGTTCTGTTTGGGTCTTTGATTTATTAGCATACATTCAAATGTAAATAATGTTTTTACAAATATTATCTGATATAAATTAGAATGATGGAATGTATATGTGGATGTGTGTGTTTTAGGAGTAATGTATCTGGTTTTGCTGATGCTTTTGTGTTCATCTGATGAGTCAAAGTCAAAGTCAAAGTCGTTGCAAAGCAAAAGTTGTAGTGTTGCAAATTTTATACCAGGTTTCAATTATATTTACCTTTTCTGTAAGTTTTGTTGTATTATGGCTGTGTTTTGTTTTATTAATGCTGTATTTACATGTAATTATTTGAGACAGTGATTACATACATAATATATCTGTATTGAATATAATAACAATCTCATACAATTCACACACTGCTGCTGCTTGGCGATGCCTGTGCTATAGTGACAAAACTGGTGATAAAACTAATAATATATTTCTAAACACACACAGATAATTCACACCCAGACACAGAACGGATCACACTCATCACACAAACATTGTTTGTTTGATATTGTCCAAATGTTTTCAAATATTGGTAAAGCAAATTAATAAATAAATGCGTTTTAAATGACTTCTTAAATAATAATATTTATAATTCATTTTGTTGTACAAAAGTACAAAATCTGAATTTGAAGTGTAACAAATTCAAAAATATTCTCAACAAAATACAGAAGCTGAGCTACTCTTTATTTGTAACAATATAATCAGGGTTGTCTTTGATATGTTAGCAGAGCACTTTAGGATAAAGTAGCCGCTATGACTCAAATTAAATCTAAGGGGCCGCTATGACTACAACAGAATACAATATTTTTACAACGGACAAAGTAAACAAGATTGTACATCTTTTTTTATTGACAGTCACATTACACAAATACCTAAAGAAAAATAATGGCCATAAATATTCTCCTAGTATGTACCTATGTACTGTGTTAAATTGTTTTTATTTCTAAATAAAGATTTAATATTATTCACCATTTAGTCCTTTAAAGTTTTTGAGAGGAGTAAAATTCTTATTTAATCTTTTTAGATTAAATGATTTGGGCACTTCACTTTCTATAATTATATGAACATCAGCGACCAACTTGTAAATTCCTCTTATAGGTATATTGTTGTACCTAACAATATAGTTTTTTATTCACTTTTTTATTCTGTCAATTCGAAGCATTCTCCACTAGTAGTTACATGAATAAATGGATATTTAATTCGCTTTCTATATGTAATTGGAAATGTGTTTTTAATTTTGTTTTCTTTCAAAACTTGAAACTAATTTTAAATACACTGTTAACTTTCACTCATTAGCACTGTGACCAATTTTTATTTATTTGTATTCTGTTAAATGATGGTATTTCATTTCTAACTCTTTCTCATTTTCATATTCATAGTATAATACAGCAAACTCTAGGCAACTGAATTTGTCTGAACCTTTCAGAAATACATACACACTATAATATACATAGATGGACAGAACTCCAGCCAGAATACATATTTCGGAACACATAACGCCACCTAGTTCAAAAATTGAAACTAAAGCAGAGCTGTGTATAGTATGGTATGTATATAACTATATATATGTACCAACTTCACAATGTGTGTGAAGTTGTCTATGATAGAATCAGTGTTGCCAACCCCAGCATAGAACAAAACTGTAAATGCTTGAAAAATAGTTATCATAGCATGAACATATTGAATTAAAAGAAATTACAAAATCTGTTAGCAAAACAAGGACTTCCTTGGTCCTTGGAAGTATGAAACCAAAACCACTTAATAAAAGATTGATAATATCTTTACACAGTTATTGTTTTACTTGGCACCGACTTCAAAATTATAAAATAATTATTTAATCATTTCTATTTAACTAAATGAAAATACGTATTACTTTGTTGAATATAGAATTGTATTACAATCTATACAAATAAGTGAAATTTGAATGTGTGTTTGTAATATTAAAATAACAGTATTTTACTAAATGTGTATGTATGTATACACGGTATATATATCAAAACAACATTTTTGAAGTGAAACTTCGTTAGACGCATGAGGGTAAAAATTTTACGGATGAAACGCAATAATAATAATATTAGCGTCACGAAGGTGTCCACCGTTTTTGTCGAAGAAGAGGGAGAGAGCGATTGAGACCGATTGAGAGAGAGTCAGAAAGGACGAACGTAGCATAAAGCAAATAGCCATGGAGTAGAGTAGAGAGCAAGCAAGTGAGAAAGTGAGATAGAGCGAACGTCGCATCACGCAATTACAATTTACAATTTTTTACGCTAATTCGTTTGAAGGTTAGGTAGTTTTAATATTTACAAATAACATGGGGCATTTTAATTTGCCACTGGTCATTTAATAATTTAATATACTATTTTTCATAAAATATAAAATAAAAATTATTCATAAATTCTATTTTCTAAATTTTAAATTCAAAAACAAAATTTAATTAATAATTTCTAATACTGACAAAAAACAATTGGCATTTTTATTTACAATTCGTCATTTAAGATTTCAATAAATTATTTTTTAAACAATATGTAATAAATGTATTTTGATAATTCTCTTTAAAATTAATTAAATTCCTTTTTCCCTCCCTCTAAGTCTCGGAAATCTAAAGTTTAAGGTTTGTATAAATATAAACAAGACTTAAAAATTGGTTTGCCAAACAAGTTTCACTTCTGACATGTGTACTTTGTACGCAAGCACTTTTTATTTAAACTTTGTCTGTCTGTTTGTTCCGGCTAATCTCTCGAACAGCTGGACCGATTTTGACGGGACTTTCGCTGGTAGGTAGCTGAAGATACAAAGAGTAAATTAGGCTACTTTTTTTAGAATAGCTTCGCCCGTTACCCGCGGTACGACAATACAATACTAGTTGTACAACGCGGGTAATACCGCTGGGTACATCTAGTATTCTTATAAAATAATGCCAGCACTCGCGGAACATTTTACAAACTACCTGCACCATAAGGTAAATGTACAACTTGCTTGTACATATCATATACAAATCAGAAAAGGAATCATACAAAATAACAAAAAAATTACTGCTATCTTAAAACAAACAAAAGTTATTTAAATTAAATCAATATCGATGCGCATATAATTAATAGGGGAACACGATTGGTTCATTCTGTTGTTGCTATGGGTTCGTTGTAGGTGGTCTTTGCTTCTGCAGCCGTCTCGGTGTACTTTTTGGTTGTCGTTCGCATTTGCTGAGACTTCCTTAGCGACGCTATCCGTAACCGACTGTAGTTCGACATTTGAAGTAATGATTCGTCTTAGTTAGTTCGTTATGTCTGCTGCTGACCATACCGCTGTTGCCATAGGAACAACCCCGCCCTCTATTAAATAATAAATAAATAAATAAATATTTCGGACATCTAACACACAACGCCATCTAGTCCCAAGCTAAGCAGAGCTTGTGTTATGGGTACTAGACAACTGATATGAATACATATATACTCTTTTTTTTTTTGTAAATACATACATAGAAAACACCCAAACTTCGAAACAAATATTTGTAGATCACACAAATACTTGGTCCGACCCAGGATTTGAACCCGAGACCTCAAGAACAGCAGTCGCATTCACTACCACTGCGCCACCGAGGCAGTCAATATAATATATGTCAGTCTATTAAAACTGCGACCAATATGAGTGAAATTACTACGCATTGGTTTATGTCGTGAGATGATAGTTTGTAATCCGTGAGATGATTGTAATTGAGAACTGGTACCTACCAGGGTTGACAGATTGGTTTCTTCGTCAAATTGGGGTTTAGTGACTTTTTAGTGGAAAAAAGCGAGATTCTTTCCTCGAAAGCGGGACAAAGAGTAAAAAAACGTATTGTATCTAATTTTAATTTACGACACGTGACTACGAGACGTAAAAATAAAAGCTCATTCGCTATATTTTTGATTCTCTACTACATGCTACATGTATCATCCCTAATTCGTGAATTGCCTGCCAATGGGGTAACTAAGTAACTTCACATTAAACGTCCTGCTAGTTATAAGGTAGGTCGATTATTTTTATCTGCCGTAAAAAGTAACATAAATTATGACCTTCCTCAGGAATCACAGTATCTCCATACTAAATTGCATTGAAATCGGTGTAGCGGTTTAGTCATGAAAGCGTAACTTTTAACTTAAATTTATAATATCAGTATGCATTGGAAAATAATCACATACTTTAACAAAAAATAACGATTTCAATAACTGGACCAAAATAAAATGGGACCACACGGGAAGCACCAGCTTTCAAATAAAAAAGAATCATTGAAATCGGTTCACCCAGTCCAAAGTAATAAGGTAACAAATATAACAAAAAATACAGGCGAATTGATAACCTTCCCCGTTTTTGGATTTTGGTTAAAAACAATATTTATTTTAACGAATAATATGAACTTTTCTTTGGATTACTACGAAGTAATTTTTTGCTGTGTAAATGCGACATCTAGGTAAGCAATAAAGAACGATCTAGATGTCGCATTTCGTACTTCGACGCCAACCTATATTCACAACAAGAACATTGTGTTGTCAGGCGTTGAAGTTCATAAAAGTACCGATAGATGTCAGTATAAATAAAATTGAAAGTGACTAGGAGCAGAATATTAATTTTAATTAATTTATTAGAGGATCCGATTAGAAACGACTATCGCCAATCTGTTTAATAAATGAATGAAAAGCATGTTATGAAAATTTAATTTTGTCTTGATTTTTATTACATTTATATAATAGCTGGTCTTCATTCCATTAAACAGACGGGTGAAGATAGTTTATATTCGAATCTTAAGACTATAACCCCCTTATTGATATTATTAAGGGGTTTTAAACACGAATGTGGGTTTGGGGTAACAGTACATGAGTGTTTTAATACCTAATGATGTAAAGTTGCATACAATACTTTATCTACACCTGTGCTATGAATTCTTATAGAAAGTTCTGAAACCATAGGGTGGTATACAGTGTTGCAAGAACTCTAAGTAAATTCATGGAAAGTTTAATTGCAAAATATATAATACAAACAAACCATGTATAGTTAATAATAGACTTATTTATGGTAATAATTATTTAGATTTAGGATCGTATCGTATCGTATATTAAATATGCGGTTTATTTTGGTTTTTGTATTATTTATATTAACCATAATTATTGATCTGTGACAATTCTTGACGGCGGCTTGCAACCATTGTTACGAATTAGCGCAGTCTGTAACAATTACAAGAACATAAAATATTGTAATTTATTCATCAAAATAAGAATAACCATCACTACATCATCATCATCACTACATAGTATAAAACAAAGTCGCTTTCGATGTCTGTCCGTCCCTATGTATGCTTACATCTTTAAAACTACGCAACGGATTTTGAAGCGGTTTTAATAGATAGAGTAATTCAAAAGGAAGGTTTATATGTAGGTTTACATGCATAATATTGTAGAGAAACACTGATGAATTTAGAGGTTTCTAATGTGATGTCGTAAATAAATACATTTTTTTTGCGCTTACATTGCACACGCTGACTGCACCCTACGGGATAGACCTAAATAATGTACAACAGTATTGTACACCGTAAAAAGGTCTACAAAGAAGTCCGCGACGGCATATATCTATCCATAATATCCATCCCACAATAACCATTTTTTATTCCTTTCTTTTTAGTAGAGATAATGGATTATTTACGAGGTGATTTTAAGCAATACAGCATTAATCCTTATCCAATTAAGTACCTTAAATACATTGGGCATTTAATATAGATTTAATTATATAGATTTTTTCAAGGCAATTAATTTTGAATGCCTATTTTGAGATATCCACATTGTGATTAATACTCGCGTACTTTTGAGCATTAAATAGTGGTTCATAGGAATGAAAACTTGAATTCTCGATAATGCTTGAAAATATACTAAAAGCTCATCTTCAGAATTTAATGTGTAGTAAGTACATGAAATTCTGATGATCTGATAATCTTTGATGATTTCCAATTTACGCCTTTTCATATTGTTTTCTCGACTTTTTTGGTAATAATTGGTTAGAAATATCCTTTGCTGCATTAGAAATATCTAGTGGTGTGTTATCAAATCTATACTAATATAATAAAGCTGAAGAGTTTGTGTGTTTGTCTGTTTGAACGCGCTAATCTCAGGAACCGCTGGTCCGATTTGAAAAATTCTTTCGGTGTTGGATAGTCCATTTACCAAGGAAGGCTATAGGCTATATATCATCACGCTAATACTAATAGGAGCGGAGCACCAATGAAGAATATTTTAAAAACGGGGGAAAATTTTCACGCTACGGGCAATATAAGACGCAAATGAGTTTGCGTGGGTCATCTTGTATATACGGAGCAAATACAAAGAGGAGATGCCCAAATGAGTTTTTTTTTTTTTTTTTTTAATCTTTATTTAAGGAGCTTAGCCACAATTTTGACTATGTCGCTCCATCATAGCCACTGTTTTAATTTACACAATTCTTATAAATTCAGCATATAAATCATATAAGGCCTTAGCTGCATCTGTTGAAGGACTGGCCAGGATGCTGTTACATCTTCCAACATCCATCAACTTATCACTAAACAATCTATTTCTAAGTTGTTGGTTCCGCGCACATTCCATCAAAACATGTTCTACATCCTCTAAATGAGATTTTTGTATGAAGCAATGCGTGACAATTTACGGGGCGGGAGGGTGCTACTTTTTTCTATCTACCGAACAGTAGTAAAACTACTTGCATCGTTATATATCGATGTGGTCAAGTAGTTTAGCTATCTGACACCGAGTGTAGGGTGTAAGGGACGTACTCAGAATTTTATTACCAGGGAGTAGTTTTTTCAAGGTCGATATTATAAACCATCTTGACACGTATTACAAAAACTTCATTAATAACGTAAATTATATTGCAAAAGTGAAAGTTTGTGTGTTCTGTTTTTCTCATAATCCTGGTAAAAGCATTGGTTAATATTTTTGGTTTACATGTATATTATTTTTATAAAAATATATATCTATTGCAAAAGAACAAAAAATAAATAAGTACGAGTATAGTGCACATATCTTGTTTTTTGAAGTGAAACTTCTTTGGAATCGTTGTGATTTCAAACTGGATGCAACGGAAAAAACGACAGGTAAGAGACACAAATACAAAAATGTTTAGGATGAAGCCGGCAAAGAATGAGACAGAAATATACATACTATTTTATATATTTTTTTTTTTAAATTCAAAGTTTTAGATTTGTATAAATATAAACAAGACTTAAAAATTAGTTTTAATCTTACCTAATATGGATTTAGTTAAGAAGTTCCTTTCCCACAAATCTTGGTTTATTATATTGGAGTCCAGTCTTGTCTATGTTTTTTTTTATCCATTGCTCTTTAATATTGTCTCTAGATGAAAATTTAGAACATTCTGTTAATGAAAATATTTTAATGAATTTTAGATGAACCCTTCAAATTATCAGCGTAAGTAAAATTTCTTTAATTTCAATATATTTTAAAGTAACTACTTTCTATGCAATATTAATATAGTCGTTACTTGATAAAATATTTAGATTTGAATTACGGCCCTGTCTTTTTGTTTTAGCGTAGATGACGGTAGATGTCAGTCTGTTGACAAAATGATTATGAAAAATAGAAAAAAAATACTTTGGCGAATAAAAATTGGTTAGCAGAAGCAGAAGCAGAACACATTTCCGTATCTTCTTATCGTAAATTTTATCAATACTCACCTCTACGTACCTTCGTATATAAATTTACATTAACACAAAGATTGCCATCTAGTGGCGAATAAATTTAATTACATTTTCATAAAACACTAAGAGATTTTTCTAGAACTATTTTTAAGAAATTAGCGCTAAAATTATTTATAAATGAAATGTGATGTCGTTTATGGCACCAGAACGTATATCAAATAAAACACTTTAACTATAACTTTTTATACCGAGAAAATATATAGATTTGCGATTGTTCGATACTGTTCTAGAAGATTAACGTTAACAGTCTGCAATCATGAGCCGTGTCAACTGCAATGACGTCAGGGCCTGTATTTTATCACGGGGCCTATCCCCTTATGCCATCTACTCTTTGTATTTGCTCCGAACTTGTATCACTCATTTTTGTAAACAATAAACTAATCTATTTTTAGAATACTAATATCGAACAAAAATGGCGGGATACGACGTGAATTTAATTATTGTGATTAACAGTTTTTTTTTTAAATACGGCGCTGTGATAGTGAAACCCGCGTGCCTGACAATATTCTTTTTTTAAAAAGGAGTTGCATTAGGTAATTTAGTACAACACTATAACGCTCTTTTGAATGATATTATAGTTATTTTGACACAGGATGTTTTAATGTTGGAAAAAAGATAGCGGTTTCAGAAACATTTGTATAGGATTTATAGCATGGGTCTAGATAAACGTAATTTATCTTTTGTTTTCAACCTTAAACTGACTGCTGATTTCATCTCACTCTTGTTGGGGCGGGGAGACTTCATGGAGCGTTGGGCTCCTTGAAGTGGCTGTTCACGCGGCTCATCACAATGAGCCGGTCATTGTTGTTGGCCTGCCTCGAGGCTCGATCCGTCGGTCGTCCCTCCGGAGCGAGGACCGGCGGTGCGCCTACCAGGGGCTGGCGGGCTTAGTACCTAGTCATTTTGGTAGCTATGTATATACCTACTTAAAAGAAAAGATCTGTATGCTTTTAACATGAAACTAGTCTATCATTCAGTCAAAGTCACAAGTTACATTTTCACGGAAGAAGGCAAAAATTTAAACTGAATTGGGTGCACTTTAAGCGAGTAGGTACTTCAAAACGCGTAAATGCACCTTTTGAATTCTACTCTTAAAGTGCAGCCAAATTCAATTTCAGCTCCTCTCATGCAAATTTTTAACATCATTTTTGTTCAATAACCAATTCGTAAGCACCTATTTTTATAAGTAGTAAGGTTTAATCAAGAACTAGCTGATCCCCGCGGTACGACAATAACCGCGGGTAAAGCCGCGCGGCAAAGCTAGTCTAAAAAGTAGACTAAGTTACTTCTTATATCATCAGCTACCTATCAGTGACAGTCCCGTCAAAATCGGTCCAGCCGTTACAGAGATTAGCCGGAACAAACAGACAGACAGACAGACAAAAATTGTAAATAAATTTTATTTAAGTATATGTACCGTGTATGTATACACGTACATATGCATTTAGTAAAAAGCATACATACATGACATTATAAAATTATTTATTCCACCAAGATTTCTTATTGCTTTAAATCAGAATCATATATGGGTCTTAAATATAGTTATTTTAATGTCTGAAGGGATTTATGCAGACATATAAGACATTGTACTCGTCTCTTTTATAACTACAATGTCATACTTGACATGATATGTATCATATTACTAGCTTTTAGCACAGCTAAAAACTATATCTACACCAGCCCGTCTCCATTGTAATAGAGTAGATATACGAGTATTATATAAATTATTTCGCCTGAATAATGACACGTAACATATTAAAGTTCAGCCAGAATCGTTCTTCATTATTTATTCAATATTTTTATTGATTTATGTGATATCTTTGGATCAACATTAAATATAAATGATTTGACAATAGGCGATATGATGTCACTCGATAAAATTTCATACTGTCTTGTAGTGCAAGCAAGGCTTTAAATCCTTTTAATTTCTGTTTTTTTTAAACGTGATAACGTCTTATAAATGAACGCCGGCTGCTCTCACGAAAAAGCTTGACTCATTAGCGGAACTAGCGATAAAGAGGTTTGATCGGCCTAAGTGTTCGGCTTGTGACTAATATTTTTCATCAATCTTTTCTTATGATGTTTTTACGTTAAATTATCATCCTTTAAACCGACTTTACAGACAACCAATTGTTTTTCTAGGTATTTTTATCCAATTATCGCAGTCGGTAGGGTAAGGTATATACAAACTTCTACTTCATGTATCTCTATTGATCTAGACTAGTTTTTTTCCGTTTATCACTACCAGCAGGAATAAGAAGTGTTAAGATTACTCTTGACAATAGTACGGCTAAGGGAATGAAAGCTTAAAACGAACCTCAAACGAACCTGGTCAGCGTGATACAGTCAATATCAAAAGCTTCTTTCTCAACAGAAGCCTATGTTCAGGAGTGGACTACTAAAGGCTATGATATCATGAAAACTTTACTTTCATATTTCCCCTCTTCAAAAACTTTTTGTCCTTTTTCATAGTCTTCTCATGTAACAAAAAAAAACAAAAGCTCATTTTTAACTTTTTCTACAACGCTACAGCGTCTTTTCTCGAATTCCGCTTGAGAAACAAATGTAAATAATTGTTCAGGAGCGTAAATAAGTTTATTTGATCTTGCCTTTCCATAAAACTAAAAACCACCACTTTCGTTTTGCGTATGACCTTGTACTGAAAACCCATGATTTACATCTAAGCACATAATTTACACAAACCACTCATATTCTGCGCGGAACAAATCATAATATAAATAATTAGGCCTTTAGTATATGTTACATGTAACATTAAATAGTTTCATATTTTATTACCTTCTCTTTCAAATGTGTATTCTGTGCAAATGTAGGACGTCCCTTTCATAACCAAACAAAAACTGTAAAGTCAAACATAGCAACGTTTATGTATACATGCACGTTCATAGCACTAGGAATAAAATACATTTCATGCATATGTTGGCACTTTATTTATGCTATGAAAGTCAAAGGTAGCATAATTTATACAACGGTTTCTGTACACAGCACTGTTATTTATGTTTTTTATTTGAAGTAGCTGTAAGGTTTTCCATTTTTATTTTAAATCATTATTTATGTTTCTGTCGGAAATGTTTTATTAGCAATGCCTTGAAATTTGTCACAAATATCCTTTTTCAAATTATGCTTAATGATATCTTTGAATGATCAACTGCCTCATTGGTGTAGCTGCTAGCATAAGCGACTGCTGATCAAGAGGACTCGGGTTCGATTCCCGGGTCGAACTGCTGTTGGGTTTTTCTTACAAGAAATTCTTAACAGCAGCCCGTTTACGTTCCTCGGAAAGCACGTTAAGCCGTCGGTCCCGGTTGTCATGCACACCTATGACAATCGTTATTGGTAATTATGTGCCTTCAAATACACTGACAACTAGTTCAACCTTCGAATGAAGTTCACCCCCAGGGATGCCAGTCGCTCCGTGGGAAAATTGATATTCAGATAAAACCGGTTGAACTCGTAGCCGACACCAAATCTTGGGAATAATATAGGCTAGGAAGATGATGATATCTTTATACTGAGTCCCATTGGAGTGCGTTGGTCCCATTCTTTGCTTGCTATTTTTGCATATTCATTGATGGAGGTTGGAAGAAATGTGATTTTCCCGAAATTTTCTGCCACGCACAGCAAAACTGTGGAATGAGCTGTCGCCTGCGGTGTTCCCGGACCAATACGACCTTCAAACCTTCAAGAAAATAGCGTACTCCTTCCTAAAAGGCCGGCAACGCACTTGTAACGCCTCTGGTGTTGCGGGTGTCCATGGGCGTCGGTAATCGTTTATCATTAGGCCATATGTCTTCTCCTTTGCCCCGTATATAATAAAAAAAAACTCTTACAAACATGAATAAAAAGCAATAGATATTACGCCATTGTGTACAGTATATAACACCGTCTGTGAGTGTATTCTAGTAGCTTTCTCAGCGCTCTACTCCGAAGACGGTTAATTTTACAAAAAATATGCAAGAAGCGTTTTTGTAGGTAATTTTACTGCAAACAATTTTATACTAACCTCTATTGACCTCCGACCAATAGGTCGCGAGATATTACGGTACGCGACCTATATAACTTTTTTAGCCGGCACGATATCAATGTCGATTTTTAACGTCATCATTACAACGACCTAATAAAGGTGCATAAAAAAAAAACCACTGATTTGATTGAATTTAACCTAACCATTTTTATGGGATACGTATAAAATTTTCCTTCGTCAATAAATTGGTAGACTGTTCTTTTTCGACTTTAACTTGTCAATCCTACCGACCTGATAGTTATCTTTTTGAATATTTGTACTTATCTATAAATAACAAAGTAGAAGGAGAGGGGGCAAGACACCTGATTCTAACAAGAAGTAGCATTACTTTCCGCAACACAAATATTATGGCATATGAAATATTTTAGATATTGCGACAAAATCCGATCCGACTCTTATCTATCTCAAACTATTATTTCTATAGTTGAATTGGTATGTCAATGTCCCATTTCAGTGTAAGAAAAAACAATAACGACATCATTAAAAAAAAATCTCATTATTCTGCTCAGGAAAAGTACTGGATTAGAAAATGTAATATTGTCTACCCGCATATAAGATCAGTAATATATATAATCACAAATTTTAACAAAAAGAAAAACCGACTTCAAGAACTGGACCAAATTTTAATGGGACAAAACGGGCAATAAAAAAAGAATCATCAAAATCGGTTCACCCAGTCGAAAGTTATGAGGTAACAAACATAAAAATAAAATACAGTCAAATTGATAACCCTCTACTTTTTTGAAATCGGTTAAAAATTAGGTCACTCTTTTTCGTTATTTGGGAAAGCCTATCTTCAACAGACCATTGCTCAAAAAAAGTTAAAAAAAAATAGAATTTCGTTATCTAACATTTATCTACATAAAATGTAATAAATAAATAATAAATATTCCGGACATACACACAACGCCATCTAATCCCAAGCTAAGCAGAGCCTGTGTGCTAGACAATTGATATAAATACTTATATACTTTTTTTTTGTAAATACATACATATTATACATAGAAAACACCCAAACTCCGAAACAAATATTTGCAGATTATACAAACATTTGGTCCGACCCGGGAATCGAACCCGAGACCTCAAGCTTAGCAGTCGCATACGCTACCACTACGCCACCGAGGCCACATAGGTCTCATCCATCCCATGTCTAGTCGCATTATATCGCAATTTTATGTTATCTTTCTTTATGCAGACTTAAAACTGTGTTATTAATAGTTAACAGTGATTAAAGCAATACATATTTGTAAACCCCAAAACAGCTTTAAAACAGTGTCTGAAATACTCCAAGTGACAAAATAGACTAATATTTATTCCAACAGTATACAAAATATAATTAGAATAGTACAAATAAAAAGTAATACATATCTAGTTTGTGAATAAAAAGTAAATTAATAGCGTAACACAATAGAAAATTAGTTTTCGTACGTGATTTTTTGAATATTTTTAGTGAAAGAAAAGTGATTTTTTAGATACTATATGTATAGCAATATTATTTAGTTAGAAAAATGTGTAAAGTGCGATGTGGAGTGTGTGTTGTTGATAAGTGAAAATGCTGAGCCGTTGGAAAAGCAAAGACAAGTCGGAGAAGACATCGAAGTCTTCAAACTCGAGTGGAAAGAAGAAACGGAAGGGCAGAGAGAATGGTAAGTAATTGTTAATATTTTTAAAAAAATACCGTCGATAATTACAAAAACGACTTTGTACGACATCATCTTAGGGTAAACTAGCGTGATTTTATGGTTTTATATATATAACTAGCTGAACCCCGCGGTACTATCCGCGGTACGACAATAACCGCAGGCAACGCCGCGAGATGAAGCTAGTTTCTTTATAAATTGTAGCCTATGTGTTATTCTGATGTATAAGCTATATTATTGTTAAGTTACATCAAAATCCATTCAGTATTTCCCTAAGTAGTTGCGGTGTGCACTTAAAGGCTATTGCTGAGTCTAATGCCCCATCTGCACGTAGGTGTAGTGTATAGTTCATTCGCTTAGATACGGTCGCTTTGATCGTGCGGCTTATTGTCAAAAGAACGTCGACATAATATCAAACATTACACACACAAGTAAGTATGGTTTGTCAGTTTTCGCCGTTGTATGAATTAACATATTTATTTATTTAGTATAAAACCATCTATAGTCACAATAATATGATTACAATTTTATAAATGTAGTGAGGTCTCCTTCCAATTGTTTGACTAATTACACATGAATACAGTACCTATGCTATTTAATATGGTTTATAGTGGAGATAATTATTCACAAATAAAAAAAAATAAAAAAATAAAATCATATGAACCAAGTTCTTAAATAATAATTATAATTCAAAATTAATATCAAATCATATCACAGTAGACTACAAACCATTTATCTTTTATCCCACAAAAAGGCAGATTAAAAACAACGAATCAAAAACAAATAAATAAATTAAATCAAATTAAACAAATCAAATAAATTAAAATAATCAAATAAACTAATCAAATGAAATAAATCTAATAAACCAAATAAATCCAATAAAAACAAATCAACAATCAATCAAATTAAATTCACAATTATATAAATCAAATCAACATTAAAGAGAGTTAAAAGTATCATGTTAAAATTAGACAAAATGAGATGAAAAATGTAATTAAATTGATATTCGTATTTCACAACAATAATCACAAGTGCATGCGAGTATACCGACACTATCTAAACGAAAGAACTATACCCGTGAATAAAGAGACCCCTGTACGGGATCGAGCGAGGGTTGATCCGGTCCTCGGTGTTTGATAAATTATTCGTGTCCTCGACACAGAGGAGCGCCTGACGTTGCCGGTGGTATTTAGTGGAACATCTCATGGACACTGTTTCTAATAAAAAAAAAACCTTAAAATAGTGTTAAAAATCTAGAAGTTGCATTATCACTATTAGCGCTGCTGCAGTCCGCCACCGCGGCGCCACTGCCACCACATCAAAACCGAACCACCTTAATATTACACACGTGTAAATCCGAGCAGCTAAAATCTAATGGGAAAAAGGGCTATTCAAAATTTACATATACATTATTCAAAGCTACATTATCCAAAAATAGCAGGTCTTGTGTTATTCCGACATATTCCAAATGCGAGGATGAGAAAACAGGGTACATTAGTAATAATCTACATTTCGTACCTACTTATAAAATCAGAGACAAACGGAAAATAAGATTTGGCTACAGAAATCGTTAAACTAATTTTAAAACGGGAATGACAACAGTAATGTTAGTTAATTACACCATACGCTCACCGAGTCTCTAACTACATTACGCGATAAAATTACTGCTTTAAATTGCACTCGTGCCTAGTCGGGGCAGGTTGTTATTGTGTTATAAATGTAATGAACATACTAAAACAGCTTCGAAAAGCTATGAGCATCCAGTATTTATGTATACGTCGTGGTAAAAGAATTGTATGCAATAAGTAGAGGTCGAATTATATGTGCAAGAAAACAAATCTGTTATATGCATACAAAAATGCTTAAAAAAATGTTTGAAATATGCATGAAAATTGGCAGAATATTCAAAACTAAATGATAAATTGAAGGAACCCAAAAAAAAACCTTTTCTTTGTTCTGTATTTCAAAATCGGAAAATAGTGAGTTATTCTTTGATAGACTATAATAGCTACAGTAAACATTACATGACAGTAGAATTGTACATAATTTTGATTTTGCCTTTGATAATTTAAATATTTTTAAAAATGGAAAAAGTTCACTCCTTATCCGCTTAGTTTTTGCCAGAAACTATGTTAGCACTAATAGTTTCTGGCAAAAGCTTTGCCGTCCCATTAATAAACCTATCAATTTGATACGAACGTTCAAAACTTATTTATTATACTATAGGTTGTGTTCAATATGTT
This sequence comes from Spilarctia lutea, assembly GCA_916048165.1. Classification (NCBI taxonomy): domain Eukaryota; kingdom Metazoa; phylum Arthropoda; class Insecta; order Lepidoptera; family Erebidae; genus Spilarctia; species Spilarctia lutea. The sequence goes on along the minus strand of OU696470.1, from coordinate 23,165,233 downwards.
TTCAAGCTTTTCTTTAAGTTTATAAAAGACAATGAAATTGGCTACGTGGAATTCCATTGGCTTATTCTTATTCATTCTTTGGATAGATTCAGACAGTGCCAAAACGTAAGTTTCAAGCTTTTTAACACATAAAAGGTATATGCAAATGCACATAGTCGGGTTCCTAAAATGATAGGTCAAGTTACGCTGGTGGTTGATATAAAACAGGAAATTTGTCAGTTACGGGAGAAGTTCGTATCGGGCTTGTTTGACACGTGTCAATTATTGACGAAATAGGTGACTTTGTAGGTTTGATTTGTTTTTTATTGGGATATAGGAAACTGTGCCAATGTCCAAGTTATGATGGAGAGGATACGTGTGTTATTAGAGGAACAAAAAATGCTCTGAAAGATATTACTGTAATGAATGAAATATTTTGTTAATTTTTAGGAGGAAATATAAATTTAAAGAAAAACTGGTTAAACTTTAATGGTATTCCAATGTATAATCATTAGCGCCTGAATGAGTTCAAGAGATAAATAGCATAAAAGAGAAGATAAATTAATAGGGGTGGGGATCTTCAAGTTTTTAAAAAGCTATATAAGTCTAGAGATGGATTATTATTCTTGCAATTAAAAAATATGTGGTCCAAATTGCCTTCGTCTAATCTACATTCGCATATTGATGAGTCCCAGATCCGAAAATTATGTAGGAAAACGGGGGAATAACAGTGGCCTATACGAGACGCCTACAAATAGTTTTATACATTTTTTGTATTAAAAAAAACCAGGATTTTGAAGTGATATATGGCTGAATGGTATAAAAATGATTGTCTTTCTTTTTAGAGGAGGTGTTCTACTCTAACGTAATGTTTGAGGTCCGCAGTTTCAGAAAAGGAAGCACTCTTCGCCAGTGAGTCTGCGCATTCATTGCCACTGATATCACTATGGCTAGGGATCCATATTGATTGAATTATTATTAAACTGCACGGTTGGCCTAGTGGTTTAAGCGTTCACTACAACGCTTGCTACTGCGCCAAGTGTCTTGGGTTCAAATCCTACGTGGGACATCACTTTGTGTGATCCACAAAATGTTGTCCTGAGTCTGGGTGTTCTTTGTGTCCGTTACATGTATGTTTGTAAAGTCCCCCGCGACACAGGATGTATATTCCTAATGCGGGAGTTGTCTTTTAAAAAAAAAAATGAGACGATTTTTTAAAGTATTTTGTGTTTAACGCTTTGCGGCAGCTAAGAGAGTCGAGATTTGATAAAGAGACATGCTTTCAGAACACACTCGCCCACAAATACAGATGACTCTTTTGGACATCGAAATTTCAAGATAATCCTGGAGTTCTTGTAGTATACTGTAGCACCCACAGAGCTTTCACTGAGATAATTTGGATGCATCATTATTTTTTTATAATTCTTTCCATTGCTCATTAACCAATGCGTTGTAGGTCGAATTGACATGATCAGTGTCTTTATTGGTTTCCTGAGTTTAATTTACATCTGGTTTGTAACACAGAATGTTATAATCGAAGCAGAAGAGAGGAACAGATTCATATTTTACTTTACTGAAAGATTTGTAGTCCCGAAAACATTGAAGTGTCGTTGGAATATATATTTACGAGGAAAACAAAAATGCATATTATTTACCTGGTCTTTTACAACCAGAAAATAAAATATTATTTTATTTAGTGACAAAAACCGATTCACTTTTGTAGCAATTGTGCCTGTGAACATCTTTAATTTTGTACATCGATATGTACATTATATCGATAACCACTCCCAATTATATTTCAGTTTAATTCCATTGTTAACACATTATACGAATTTGCATGTGAAACACCTAATAGTTGTTGTCGTGCAACAAACAAAATAATTACATTCATACAGAACACCAACAAAAACGATTCCAACAAAGTCAATAACAATATAACTCACATGTTTTCAAAAATAACTTTTTCATAGCTTTTAGCACAGAAACAAAGTATATGTTACCGTCAGATTACCAATACCGTTAGATTGTAATATATCTCGCGAGATTGTAAACTGTCGAAAGATTGTGAACCGTAACATACTGCTTACAATTTGATGTATTACGAGTATATTAATTAGATTATAATTTTGCGAAGTGAAACTGCGAAGCATTGACTAGAAGACAATGCCTGTTGTATTAAGTCCGCCTTGTGCAATATGTTTACAGGAAGTTTGTATAAATAAATAAAACCGTGAAATTGTAATATGGTATACATATATGGATGGATAACATCTCGCGCGCTGATTAGGATAGCATATGTCCCGCGCCGCCATATTTGTTTGTTAAATCGTTTGTGGCCGAATGTAAAGTATTTTTGTGATTGTAAATTGAGCTCATGTTGCAAATACCTCACAGGTTTAGAATTAGTTACATAATATTGTTGAGGCAGTAAAATGAATTTGTGATTAATCAAAGAAGTTCTAAGCTAACCTATCTCTATGGCTATAGAACGGCATATAGTGCGAACTGGTTGTTCGCACTATATGCCGTTCTATAGCCTATCAGGGACAGTTGACAATTTGACGCGCGACAGATTGTGATTTAACGGTTTTACTTCGATATATTATAATCTAACGAAAAATGTTACGTTAAATTGTAAGCAGTATGTCACAGTTGACAATCTTTCGAATCTCGCTAGGTAAATTATAATTTAACAGTTTTTACAATCTCACGGTAACATTGTATAAAAGAGGAGTGAAAAATCACGTTAAAACGTACCGGAAGAGGTTTCAAATAAAAATCACGAGATCGGCAAATATTAACACGAGGGTGCTATCCGATGTTGCCAATTGTTGTTTTTTAAATGCTATCCCGTGAAACTGAAACAGATGTAACTGTAAATATTTAGTTTTTTATAGTTAAGTTTTTAAACAAATACATAACTAACACAGTCCATCTTGCTACCGGTTATTTCTTCTAAGCACGAGTATGCTTGCGTCTTATCAATGATGAAGCTTAATATATATTATTATCAAATACCAAATGAAAACCATTATTTCTTTTTAGTTTCTTTATAAATTATACTGAACCTGTACTTTTCTTTTATACGTGTGGAAACCCCCACGGGCATTCACCCTACCGGAGTTTGCAGCGGGGTGGTGTGTTTGAATCGGACCGACTAACCACACGGTGTGCCACTCTGCGCCTGAGAAAGGAGGGATCCGGGAACTGCTGTTATTAACACATCCGGACCCCTCCCAGCGCCTGCCTGCACTAAACCGTCTGCTGGTTGACTCTTGAAAGGGTCCCGTGCTGCTGCCCTACCTCAATCTCTAGCCGGGACGACCAGCGAGCCATCGTGACTCGACGAGCGGTTTCATGCCACTCGCGTATCCCTTCGGACAGAGGGCGAAAACCATTCTCCGCCCGAAAGTCAGCCGCCCGCCGATAAACTTCGGCGAGCCTCTAAATCTCTCGTCGGAGTTCCGGCCAAGGCGCACGCCGCCTCCGTCGACAGGGAGCGGTAACCGCGTATTGCTCTGACTGCCAATAATCTCTGGGGACGTCAGAGGCGCGCTCTATTCTGGGCGGTCAGAGCCACCACCCACACCGGTGCACCATATAGTGCCATCGACCAGTCAACCTCGTGTAGAGTCGACTTGTCGACCTGAAAACTATTCTAAAATAACCTACTAAACATGGAGACACTTTGATACTTGAGGAAGGATATGGAGTGATGACCGATAAACACGCGGGCGGAGCCGAGCGAAAGCTAGTTTACACATAAAATAAAATATCAAATCGAAATATGAAATCAATAAAAACCGCAAAATATCAAACCACTATCTGGAAAAGATATACGCTAGGCTTTCTAAGAAGTGCATACTTGATTCTTAATAACCATCATGTTTTTAGTGTTCCGCAGTTCACGTCTCGAAACCCTTTTATTATGGTTCCGTTATGTCAGTCCGTCCGTCCTTGTCATACCTTCCAAACGGTTAATGCTAGAAAACTTAATGACGTATAGGTGTATTGACGACGTCCATAAAGTGCTAAAATAAAATAAAGACAATTTTTTTTTTTTGGGTACCACCCCTACACGTAAAGTGGAGATGTTTTTGTTTCGCGTCCACCCCTTATCATTAGATAGGTGTCTTGAAAATATAGGTTGTTAAAACGATTTTTTGATTTAGGTTTCTGTTTACATGAGGCTAATGTAAATGGGGCATGGGGCTAAAAGCTGTCTCAAAACAAAGAGTAGAGATTACCGTAATCCACCTCCTTTCTCCTAATTTTGGTGGAGAGATTCAAAGAGCGGCTACGAATTTGAGACTATTGGGTTGACTGGCCAGCGTTTAGTAAATCAAATCCTCTTGTCGCAGAAGCTTGCTTATGTCCAGCTGTGGACTACTAAAATCTGTTGATGATAATGATGACGATGATGACGACGATGAGTTGCAGGTGTCCATATGCGGAGGTAGTTAGTTATCTTTAAGAAAAGTCGCCCTTAGAAAAATACTAATTCAATCAAGCCATTTGTGAAGTAAATTTGACAAAGGTATTTTTATTTATTTATGTTCTATTTATACCAAACTAATCTTAAAGTTTACGAGGGATCACTTGATAAAAACCCTTATGAAAATTATACTAAATTATAGTAATATTATTCTGAATGCCTTTTAGAAAAGGTTTAGATTTTTCCTTTGTAGTTTTTTGTTAGTAAACCTGATCCAAATTAAATAGAGGCACATATTATTTGGAAACTCGTCAAAGGACTTGTTGCCTCTGTTTATATTTAGGCAAAGGTACAGGAATGTAATAAGTAAGTACAAAAGCTTGCAACATAATGGTTGTCTTGGCTTTAAATTACTCTGACGAACTCGAAAAATCTTGCCCGTAGTATTTCTTAACAAATATAAAATGCCACGTGTAATTTAGTTTTTCGAAAGTTTCGTTGTTCCCAAATTCGTTTCCAACATCAAATGAAGCTCTACCTACTATTCAACCTCTAACAACAATTCAAGTAACATAAATTTAAGCAAGTTCAGGCTAATTAACGCATTTACTCGTAATAAACTCTTTTAAAGCTAATTTTAGATCTACCTTTAGCTACCTACAGGTTAGGATGTGGCAATATTAATATTAACTCATTTGAAACAAAATTTGTATATACTGTTCTACAAATGTTTAATTTTGTCTCTATTTAAGAGGTATTAATTTTGTTGATTAATTTTAATAAGTAAGTTTAATATAAAATCTATTACCGATTTCAAAGCAAAGTGATGAATATATAAACAATCTGTATTCTTTCTTTTTAATTTCCCAACCACATAGGTGTGATATTTTTCTTCAATTTGAAATAAACCAAGCCTTTAAATATATAAAAATTCCAAATCAGTTCATAAACGACGCAGATTTAAGAACGTAACAAACACCAAATTGACCACTTTCTTCTTTTTTTTTTATAATTAAAAAAATATGTTGCCAGGAATACGTAAAGAACGCTATACTTAACTTAAAATATAAATTGCGAAGTTATGAAAAAATAATAATTTACCCGAGCAGATCTGGAACCAAAAGGTAGTATTAAGTCATTTATAAATCAATAAAATATAGCATAAAATTATACCTAACTAAAAAGGAATATTTTAATTCGATTTTTAGGTTAAGCCTTCTTCCTACCTAATTCGTGAAATAATACAATAATAATTTTCTTTATTCTATTGTCTTTAAAATATTTTTTTTCCAATATAAAGGCCCCAAGCGGAGCCTGTGACGTAAAGCAATACTGAATCGGTTCGGCGGCAGAAACGTGGGACGGCTATCGTTCAAGGCCATGAAATTTATTCACAGTGAGTTGGGATCACTGGAGTTAGTGTGCTGCAAGACGTGACGGTACGCGCTGCACTCCTTAAAACACAAACGTTTTCATCGCGTAAATAATACAAGTCGCTGAAAGTGTATGTAATAATCTTATTTTCACGTTTAATCACAACAACAATCGGTAAACAATTGAATTATTTTTTTCGAAAACATATGGGCTTTGTTCTTAGGAAACTAAAATTTTAAAAGTAATGCAAACAAGAATGCGATCTGTTTTTCATGTAGAATATTTTGGATAGTTTGTGACATATTGTTGTTGAATTATGGTTGTCATTTAACGTGCGATGGTATGACGCCATAGTTTCGCTCAAGTGAATTGTGCCTTTCTTTTCAAATTTACATAGGTATATATCGGTCTAGTGTTTTTTAAAATACTTTTTATTGTGATTTTTTTGATTTTGTAAAATAAATTTGCGATATTGAGATAAAGAGAAAATTATAATTTTTCTTTTTGTGTATTATTTCTTTTGGTGATTTAAGTGAATTGTCCTTTTTTAGAAAGAAATTATCCAACTAAATATTTATTTCAATTGTGTTTTTTTTCTTTTTAAACCCCGACGCAAAAAGAGGGGTGTTATAAGTTTGACGTCGATGTCTGTCTGTCTGTGTATGCGTGTGTCTATCTGTGGCCGATTTCGATGCGGTTTTATCATTTGAAGGCAATTTCCTTTGTTGTTGTTCTTAGCTATGTTTGTTCAATATAGGTCCAGCAGTGTAAGAGTATCATCTGTTTTCCAAAATTAGGTAAGGTATTTTTGGCGTATTATTTGAATGAGTGCTAGCGTAGAGGATCTTTTTTATTTTAGCTTGTTAGTTATTTGAGACGACTGAAGTAAGATGTAACTCCAGAAAGTAATGTGAATAGGCTAGATAAAGTTAGTGTTACTCGTATGAAAATTTGATTCAGTTATTTTAGAATAAGAAAAATTTACTTGAAATTTAATTGTTTTGAATAGGTTTTAATATGACTTTGCCGTATCAGTAGCAGATCGTATAAAGGTTGTAAACATTTACATTTTGTTTATTGTTACAGTGTTTGTTTAAATTATAAAACTATTTATCTCACTAGCTCTAAGCCAGGTAAAACAAAAGAATGAATATTGATTCGATTTATTTTGCTGTGAGAAGTACAATTTCCAATAATTTGATATTACTCATATCAATGGCAAGATAGGCAGTCTGAGGCTACTCTATGCACCTTGCTCTAAACAATAGAATCTATAATTGAATCTGAGAATTAAAAGCTTTTGGTTGAGTGATTCTTAGTGGTACAGAGCCGCTATTGTTAAGTGCATCTATTGTCTTACATGCCCTCAGGATATTAAAACATCAACGCTATCTTTGTCATTCTTATGGCATAGGTTGCAAAATAACAGATTGTACTTAGTGTTAAATTATTACCGCCCCTAATTTACACTGCACAGTGTGCCAGGTGTACGATTTTGCTCTTTAAGCCCTCACCCCATTCGAATTAGTAAAGTTAAAAAATCCTTAACATCGCTTCTTGTGAAACAGTGATATTAGTCTTGTCATTTATGTTGCAATTATCTTATATCTGTAGCAGCGCGGCTGAAAACCGCTACGGCATAATGTCGCGTCACAGCGTAGCAACATTTGGGTTCGCATCGTCAATACTCAGTTAAATTTTATAAGTATTCAGATTTAATTTTGCTTTTTAAGCCCCCCCCCCCCATTCGAATTAGTAAAGTTAAAAAATCCTTAACATCGCTTCTTGTGAAACAGTGATTTTAGTCTTGTCATTTATGTTGCAATTATCTTATTTCTGTAGCAGCGCGGCTGAAAACCGCTACGGCATAATGTCGCGTCACAGCGTAGCAACATATTGGTTTCATTAGACACTGTCCTTCACGACAGATATGCAACCGCGTAGACAGGTTTCAAATTTCATGTCGTTTCTCCGCATTTGGTAAAATTCGTAATGTGCTTTAATTTTTTCTTTTCCTGATAGATGCGTTTACATCTTTACCTGTTAGAACATGAATCAGGTTTATTTAAATGGTTCTATACCGACATAGTTATAGGTATTAAACGGCTATATTTTAGCAATGCTAATTTGATTCCACTCTTATATATGTGACAGGGATCTAGCGTTTAGCGTCTTTGGGAAGAAAAAAATAAAAAATTGACAATATATTTAAAGGGGATCGTAGTTAGGTGGGCAAGCGATGAAGGTTTATTGCTAATTACAGTTTAAGCGATAACTTGAGAAGATCAAATCTGAATACATATAATATTTAACTGAGTATTGACGATGCGAACCCAAATGTTGCTTTCCGTCTTTCGTTTCTTTTTCGAAAAAAAGGAATCTATAAGGAACTTCTAAAAATAAAATGACTAATCGATCTAGCTTCCCTTTTTGTTTCGTACCTCGTTACTTTTCCTTTGTACAAATCTTTTGTCGTTTTTGTCGTCGAAGTCGTTGTTATTTTATAAAATGTTGCTGCTTTCAATATGTATTCATCCATAATTAACCAGTACATTACAAAGAGTAAGCAAGTCTTTCCGATAATCAAGAATTAAGTATTGCCAGAATGAAGATCTTATAAAACAAAATCTATGTGAAAAGGCTTATTACACAGTTTTGGATTATTTAGATGACAAAATTGTTTGGGTTTGATGAGGCTCACTCCAGTTTTTACCTACGTATTTTGTGTGAAAGTGACAGACATTTTAATTCTTTTTCAACTGAACTCTTTTGTGTATGTAAATGTGAGTCTAGTTTAGGCTTGTAATATTAGTTCATATTTAGTATTTTACTGGTGATTTTGAGTGTTTTCTCGTCCCACAGCTATTTTTGTCGGCGATTAACAGAACAGTTTCTGTTACTGTATTGTCATATTATCAAAGTAGTGCTTATCAAAAAGGGTGACTGATGTTCACGAAATCTTTTATATGTCCAGATAGCAGTTGTCGAAGTTGCCATATGACATATGTACTCAATATCAACATACCTTTGATTTTATTCAAATATTTTAAAGTGATACTGTATATTTTAGTTATCTTATTTGATTTTTTATAGTTAGGCGTCGAGGAGTAGTTATTATTTTTCTGTGTCCTCTATAGAGACGCTGTCATCAAAATGGTTTTAGTAGACATCACATTATGTTATTTTAACATACACACATCCTTATGCATGTCCATCAGAGGGAGTAACAAAACGGTTATGGTGAGAAAAATCAATCGAACACCTACTGTAATAGATTTATAAAATATATATATATATCACTTCAACCATTTGCCGTCCACTGCTGAACGTAGGTCTCCCCCAAGTAGCGCCAACCATCCCGGTCTTGGGCAGTCCGCATCCATCCGCTGCCAGCCACTCTCTTTAAGTCGTCAATCCATCGTGCCGCAGGGCGCCCTACACTACGTTTGCCGTTTATATATATATATAATATATAAAATATATATATATATGTTACTTTGCTTACATATGTCTTCCTAGCCTTTATTATTCCAAAGATTATTTGGAGTCGGTTACTAGTTCCATCGGTTTTATCTAAATATCAGTATTGTTATAAAAAAAAAAGTGCGTGCGTACAAAGTACACATGTCAGAAGTGAAACTTCTTTGGCAAACTAATTAATAATAGAAATAATTAAAGAGAATTATTAAAATACATTTATTTTATATTGTTTAAAAAATAATATAGTAAAATCTCAGATGATGAGCATTAAATTAAAATTCGGCCTTTCTCACTCTCTCCTGCTAAAAACGCTGCACATCTTCGTGACCCTAATATTATTATTATTGCGTTTCATCCGTAAAAAAATTACCCCTATGCGTCTAAAGAAGTTTCACTTCAATCAGAAACCCTAAAGGAAATAAATCCCATACTGTTAATTACACTTACGTTTTAACATAAAGTGCCTAATACATTTTCGATGTGTTAAGCTTTCATTACATTTTCTAGTTAACATCAAAGTCGAACCATGGCGTGCCATGCCTATATCACTGCTATGCAATGCATGCGGTATGATACGAAGCAAGCGACCTACGAACATCTGTCTTACATAAACTATTTAGCGAGGACACCCATCACCATCGTCGACAGGGCAACGAGTAAAGGTAAATAAATAAATAAATAAATAAATACTCCGGACATCTAACACACAACGCCATGTAGTCCCAAGCTAAGCAGAGCTTGTGTTATGGGTACTAGACAACTGATATAAATACTTATATACTTTTTTTTTTGTAAATACATACATATTATACATAGAAAACACCCAAACTCCGAAACAAATATTTGCAGATCATACAAACATTTGGTCCGACCCGGGAATCGAACCCGAGACCTCAGGCTTAGCAGTCGCACACGCTACCACTACGCCACCGAGGCAGTCAAAGGTATCTATATGGCCTAAGTTAATTAATTATTTTGTACATCTAACACATAACGCCATCTAGACCAGAAGTATTATTGGTGCAGCTTGTATTATTATTATTTTTTTAATTTTTTTAAAAAGATAACTCCCGCTTTACGATTATACATCCTGTGTCGCGGGGGACTTTACAAACATACATGTAACGGACACAAAGAACACACAGACTCAGGACAACATTTTGTGAATCACAGAAAGTGATGTCCCACGTGGTATTTGAACCCACGGCACTTGGCGCAGTAGCAAGCAGCGTAGTGACTGCTTAAACCACTAGGCCAACCGCGCAAAAGTATATATTTATAATTATATCAGTACATTGTAATAAACATTGTATGGTGGATAGTCAAGATGGCGGTAAAGTAAACACGTTATAGCTACTATTTATATTATTTTCCAATGCACACCAAGTAGTAGGATTAAAATATGAATTTGTCTGAATTATTATAGTATTTTATAGTATTTTTTTTTACCTTGTAGAGGGCAAACGAGCAGACGTATCGCCTGGTGGTAAGCGATTACCGCCGCCCATCGACACCTGCAACACCTGAGGCGTTACAAGTGCGTTGCCGGCCTTTTAGTTTGACAGGCATGACCCAATTTAATACTAAATTCACAAACTTATTAGATAATATTAAACATTATTTATTATATAAATATAAGATATTAATATTATATAAATATGAATCAACTATTTACTTGATCATAAAATCACCAATTAGATTATAAGGTTATTATATATTTTATTGTATGCCTAGTCATTATTAAGATCTAAACGCACCAGACGTTTATACGAGGTTGGAAGTGTTACTTGATAACATACTTATTATACATGGAAGTCAAAATCCCTTCAAGCTTGCGTAAGCGTAAGCTTGAAAGACTCCAAAACCTTTGTATAAGATTCATATTTGGATTACGGAAATATAATCATGACTCCATCCACCTTCGCTGTAATGCACACACCCTTTTCTTCTATATAACATTCTCTTTAAACCTCTTATCCCACGCTACCTCAAATCGCGGTTCACTTTCTTACACGACTTACGTTCTAAATTACTGAGGTCGTCAGAAAATTTGAAACTGAAAATACCTGGCCATTCTACTAAATTCCTCGACCACCCCTTTTGTGTACAAGCAGTGCGGTTGTGGAACGCCATGCCAGTCGCAATCAGACGTGCACAAACACTAACTATATTCAAGAGATTTGTGAAGGAGCATTACCTGGGAGACATCAATGTCCCTTAACCTGCTATTTCTTTTAGTCAGTTGGGTCACACTATTACATTTAAGTATGTAATTAACTGTATATTTAAATCATTTATATTTATTTAATAATCTACACTATATACTCGTATTACTATAATGGTATTTGATAATCTTTATCACTCGTAAAATATATGATTTCAATATTATTATGTACTAAATCAATGAAAATTTGTTTCAGAAGACGATTGGCATGGAGACGGCTCCAAGGCGGACGGTGAGTTATAAATAATATTTTTTTGTTAAATAATGAGGTGCTCATAGCCCAGTTGCACTTGGTGACTAGAAACAATCGACGATAGTAAGTAACGACTGCGCGGTCAATATACGGATAAGTCACCGCTGGTGGCATGATGCATGATACCACGAGAGTCTCACGTCAAACAGTCGGTCCCGGTTGTTTTCACTGGATAATAGTCGTGAAACTGGGTTGGACCGGTGAGTAGCTTAAAAACATCAAACGACAATAGTATGTAGCCACAACGTTGTCTTGCCAGCCTCCAACCCGCCCTCAGCCAGTGTGGGGACGTATATCATTAAACCTCTTCTGAGAGTGATGATGATGATGTCCTTATAATTATTGTATGTTCATAAATACAAAACTACTATGGTACTAAAATACTTTGGAAGAAACGACTATATTATCTGCGTATCTACTTAGATAACAGATTTTTCCGCTCATTTATCTGGTGACTTAGTGTTATTAATAACTTAATGAATTAAGATCGAATTTCAACCCCCGGGCGACTATTACGATAGAATAAACATTTTGTGTTTACTTTAAGTAAATAAGAAAACAATATCTTTAGTAGAAAAACAGCTCCTAATTATGTTTAATCACAGTCTAAAATGCCGCAAGCAGTAAGTAATGTTCTATCCATTATTGGAAACTTGAAAACTGTTTGCTGAACAAGTAGTGCTTGGGTAAGGAGAACTTGGAACTTCAGAATATTTCGCAGTACATGTGTTTGTACATATATACGATATCAGAAAAAGAAAAACATTTATTTTTTTTGCACCTGATCGTACGTGATAATGCCGCCCGTGGACACTCGCAACATTGAAAAAAAAACGAGCTTTTCCCACTGGTCTCACTTTGTCCCTTTCTCTATACAACAATAGCTAGCCCTTGAGTCACCGTTTGAGAGTAGTGGACATACGATCTCGAAATAAATACTTCTTCTCCTTCTTGTGCTGATCAAAACCTTGAACTCACTACCAGCGCAAGTTTTTCACTCCCACTGTGATCCTGGGTCCTGTGTAAGTCAGGTCTGTGTTGGCAATGAGTACGATGATCACCACTCTTGGATTCTAATCATGTTTTCCATCAGGCTGAGTTACTCGTACTTAGGCTGTGTACGCACAGTTCATAAACAAAAGTGCATACTTTCCCAAAATATAGAATGCATTTTTTTGTAGTCCTAGAATTAGAGGATGTGAAACTAATGAAAAACTGACTTATATGTAATTTCCTATTCAACAAGTGGTGTCATGCCGATCAAGGCCAGGGAAAAACTCACCAGTACAGTGTTTTTATTCTCTCTATTGAAAGCTCTTTTTCTTTCCCGGTATTCGTATTGAGTTAGATCGAATTCCATTTAAAGCCGCTACTATTTTATTTGAATCCTGTAGTTCAAAACTGAAATCTTGTTCCCGATTTTATTTTATAAATCTCTGAAGCATTTTTCCGCTAAGTGATTGCACGAAATAAGGACTTGTTCACGTTTAAGTCATTCGCGCAGTAATAATGGCACAGGTTATCAAAATCTATTCTCGCTGAAGTAATTTATGTGTATACTAGCTGTTGCCCGCGGCTCCGCCCGCGTTTATGTCGGTTTTTTCGTGTTTTTTCGCGGTCGCGGTGACTGATGCAAAAATTAGATAAAAACAATCCTTGATGCGGATTATATATGCTTCTAAAATTTCAGCTCGATCGGTGCAGAAATTTTTGTGTTTTTGAAGCGTACACAAACCAACATAACATTTTTATATATACGAGTATAGATGGTGTATATTGAATACTGATAAAAGTATAATGACACTATTATCAGTATCCTATACACCATAGAATAGGTATCTGTAACGACACATACCTGTTCTGTAAATGCACAATTTTTTTTATAATACCTGTAAAATAAATATAAATGATGGAAAAATGTAGTGTCAAAATTTTACTACACTTAAAAGAAACAGGGATAAAATGTTGTCTCAACTTTTACTTAACTACGTAGGCATTTTAACATTTTGTCTTTTGTGTTTATTTGGAAATAATACTGAACAGTGAAGATATCTAAAACAATGACTCGTTATCACAAGTTTTCTTCAACGTACTTTACTTTAATAAAAAACTTTAATACTGTTCACGTAGTTATACCTACATATTATCGTATCGTTGGCAACATGGTTATGTCCGAATAACCCGATCAGTTGTAGCCAGTGTTGCCAGATTTTTTTTTAGTCAACTTGGGTTTTTGAGACTTAAGTGAAAAAAAGTGGAAATCTTACGTCGAAAGCAAAAAAAAAACATCAGAGAAAAAACGACACATGAGTAAGAACCAAAAAAAAGGTTGTTCGCAATATATTTGTTTTTCTTCTACATGCTACATCATCCTGAATTCGTGAAAGAACTAGTAATGTAATGATAAAATCTTTATTTTTTTTATTTGCCTGCCAATTTTATTGACGTTAAATCACTACGACTAACTAACTTCTCCGGCCAGTTATCCCCAAGAAGCGGGGCAAAACCTTTCCCGCGCCGGACATTACAATTTTTATTCAATAAAGCGGGACGTCCCGGTAAAATCGTGACGTCTGGCAACGCTGGTTGTAGCACACACCCGTATTTGACACTCAGAAAAGACGACAATATACACTATATAGATGCATTCATAGTAATTGAAATGTTGAAAATAATGTCTTACCATGTATTTCTTCTGCGCTACAGGTTGTGAGCACAGAAATAAATCAGGATTCTGTGATTTTGTGTTTAAACCCCACATGGAAAAATAAGTGTATGATATATAAATTATTGTTCTGAGTCTGGGTGTTTCGGTGTCGTATATAATATTTGTTAAGTCGCAGGATTCATATATCATTTATAGATATAAATCAGATAGAATAAGATTTCACTTATTAGATTTATTATAAATTATGATTAGTTGAAAGAAGATATGATTAATATTTTTTAACTTAGTAAATTAAACACTTATTGTGAGTGTCCAATGCTGTAGAAAACATTGAACCTTATTGCTCCTTCAATTGGTAGAATCCGTGAAATACATTATTTTCAGATAGATTATTTCTTTTATTTTGCATCTCAATGTCTGTATCATATAGAAATTTAATAAATTGTATAGTTTTCAAGTTCACTTTCACATATAAATACCTTTCTTTTTTTTATCGTGCGAAAGTGCTCTCGCGTACCCATCCCCGACACTGGAGGGATGATCGTGTCGCACTTGAACCGATTGAAACAGTTGTACAGAGACACACGTGTAACCTAAAACGAAAATCCCCGGTACATAACTTAATGGAACTCGGACTCTAATTGAAAGATCCCGGCAATCGACGATACGAGTCGCCCTCCGCTGAATGCGGTCCAGAGGGAGGAGCTGGTATTTTTCAATTAACATATTAATGAACTTATCTTTGTTATTTCGATTTGATAAGAATTTGAGGATAATTAAGAATGAGGATAATTATCAAAACTTTTAGTCGAGTATATCTCCGTTTTTACATTTCCTTTCCCAACTTTTTTAAACAAAATTTCTTGTTCGTAAGACAGTGTACGCCCAATTAAAATGACAAGTAAATCAATATCTTGTCCTATTATAACTGCAGTTTTTTTAGACTTTGATTCTTCAATTGCAGTTTCAACTATAAGAACATCCGCATCATCTCTGGCTTGTTTTGTAGTAATATTTGCAGCTTGTAATTTTTCAATTAACATATTAATGAACTTATCTTTGTTATTTCGATTTGATAAGAATTTTTCTTGAGAAACTGGTACAACCATTCCGTATAAAAAAAAAATTTAAACAAAATTTGTAGAGAATTTTGTATTCTACAATATTGATAATAAATACAAATAGCAAAAAACCCATAGGAAATGAGATATTTCCAAAAAAAGGGCAAAAAACCGATTTTTGTGACCTTTGACCTTGAAATTTAATAGTTGCTTACACCCTACCATATGTAGGTTTTGAGACAACTTTTAGGGTGTCAATATACAAGTATTTACAGACTTACAGCTGGGTATCTCGAATTCCGAAGTGAACTTACTATAATGACTGACCTAAAGAACCATGATTAGCCTTGCCTGAAGAAGGACCCGCGTGCTTACCTGAAATTAAGTAACAGCGAAAATTTTTTCATTTATTTTTAACGAGTTTCTTATTTCTAACTTCAATTCATTTCGAATTTTTATATGCGAAGGAAGTATACGTATACCTCATTCCTCGTATGACACTCTTGTCGGTTTCGCTTCGTCTTCTTAGAAATTTGAGATAAATCAGTTGTGGGGTATGCCTTGATTTGTATAACAGATAAAAAAACCTACGAAGTTAATATTTTGCTCTTCAACCGAATTGCTTTAAGTTAACATTAACCAATGTAGTTTTTCCCTTTTGCTTTTCTGGCCTTTCTTTCTTCTGACCTTTCTTTCTTCTGACCTTATTTTTCACGATTAGTTATCCGTCATTTAGATCACAATATACCCATACGCTTCGAGAATAGTCGACGAAAATTTATGAAATATATTGCTCTTAAATATTCCTTTCCTAAAATTTCCAATACAACTCAAATATTATATTTTTCTGTAAGTTGTGAAACATTAAATTTAATATACTTTATCTCGCCGTTGTTGTCGTACGACTTTTAATGTTTTTTTATTCAATCTAGCAATTGGTTAAAACCATTGGTTGATTGAATTCAATATTGGAAATTGTTTTCACGTATTACGCTAAAAGGCTTTGGAAATACGATGGTATAAAACAGATTTAAAACTTAAAAAAATGCATATTGATAAAAAAAATGATCAGAAGAGTTTAGATAGATAGATTACAGACGAAGTTGATTACGTAAGAGTTTTTTTAGCTGATTGTCAGTGGGAATTTGATTATAGCCCTGTACTCACTAGGGAACACGTCATATATATACGACACGCTTCATAACCCAATTCGAGGTAAAATAAACATAAAATGAGCATATAAATTAACACATGCATTATATTTTAACGAAATTCGAGGAAAATTTGCAAAAGCAAAGGCTGACATTATTAAATGGAACATCACATTTCCATAACAGTTGATTGGTTAATTAAGTGAACTGTGTGATGTGTGAATCAATATATAATTGTTCGTGGAATTCATTTGGTGATTGAAACGTTGTGATGAAATAATATTCACTAGTTGAATTCACGAAAGTATTTAACAACAGCTATGACGAAGGTACTATCGTTGGCATTTTACGTGAAAAGTAGACTACGATATTTCTATTTCTTTAATTTATTATACTAGACTACTTTTTAGAATATATAATTATAATAAAATAGATTTAACGCCGACCCTAACCTGGCTTAGGAAATAAGCTAGGAAAATTTCAATTTCTTTCATATAATTATTTACCGCTTTCTAGTACAAAGCTCCTGAGGTCATTTATCGATGTTTGGATGTGCTGAAGCTAGAATGTACAAGTAGCATTTGACTATCTTAAAAACCTGTTATATATAATTTCTCGTGTTAAGTTTTCGCTCACAATTAACTCCGAACCTTCCTAACCGATATTCACGTTTTTTTAATATGTGTTTTGCTGGCATGCCTACGATAAGATAGTTAACATCACGCTTAGACCAATTAGAGCCGAGGATGATTCATAAGAGGTGCAGATAAAGTTGCGTCTGCTAGTGTGTGATAAAATCCAAATAGCCTAAACTAATTCAGCATCTTTTTATCTTACTCGTTGGAAGCAAGCTGACTAAATGACTACTAAATGCGAACTTAGTATTATCGATTTGGAATCGCTAAATGCTTACATAGAAGATAAGATTAAGAAAAAAAGTATCGCGAACTTCGATGTTCTTTAATCATGATAAATGTTAACAAGCTGATCCTTTAATTTCCTTTAATTTTCCAGTGAAGACTCTGATGTTGATTCCTCGCTTTTGAGTGAGCCGATTCTTAATTTGTAATACCTACTGCTTTTACAAAATATTTTCCGAAAGCATTGGCATATTTTTTTTACATAATTTGTTAATATATATGCATTATGCGTAATAAAGACTGCAAAAACAAAAATATTTTACAAACTGATAAAAAAATTGTAGGTACATGAATTTGCCGATTTTTTATTATTTTTCGGAATAGGTACCAACAGCATAGTCATAGATAAACCATTTTTTCCACAATCTAAAATTAAAAACTATATGTATATGTGTATATATGTAGCTATTGACATGCATTCGCAAATAGGTTCCAAATATGATGAAAGTACATGAAATACAAAAAAAACAATTTGTTCGTCATAGAATTCATATTTAAAAGAGGTTTGTTTCGCGTTTTCTTTCTCTTTGCAGTGCTGTTAGCTTACAGAGCTCCCTTACAGTATAGTTCTTAGACTTTTACACAACCTAAAGTTGGCTGGTATAGAATGCTTAAGGCATTTAGGTACACCGATGTACATTATAGCATAAAGTTGATTTACTGAATTATAAAGAAAACATAGTGTTCTTTTCTTTTTCTTTTTTTCTTTTTTTAAAAGACAACTCCCACATTAGGAATAAACATTCTGTGTCGTGGGGGACTTTACAAACATACATGAAACGGACACAAAGAACATCCAGACTCGGGACAACAATTCGTGGATCACACAAAGTGTTGTAGGTACCGCGTGGGATTTGAACCCACGACACTTGGCGCAGTAGCAAGCGGCATGGCGACCGCTGACACCACTCGGCCAACCGTGCAGTCGAGTGTTAGTTATATTATCTTGAAAAATGCCACTTACTGTCGTGCAGGCATATCTATACCAATAATAAAGCTGAAGAGTTGGTTTGTTTGTTTGAACGCGCTAATCTCAGGAACCGCTGGTCCGATTTGCAAATTTCTTTCAGTGTTAGATAGTACATTTATCGAGGAAGGCTATAGGCTATATATCATCACGCTACTACTAATAGGAGCGGAGCACCAATGAAGAATGTTTCAAAAACGGGGGAAAATGTTCACGCAACGGGCAATAAAAGACGCAAACGAGGTTGCGTGGGTCAACTAGTTTTATATAAAATAATAAATCAAAAAGTTAAAAAAGTGAAAATTAATCGAGACCGGCAAACCTGTGATAATAATTATATAAAGATATGCTTGAACAAAATACTCGTACAACTACATATTTCCTTTCAACGTTTCTGCATAGATACGTTAAGATATGAAGGCATTCGGCGTACGTATAGTACTACCTGTCCAAAATATTAAATTACAAGTAAATAGGTACATACAGGAGCAGAAAATTTGGAATGTTATACGACGCTAGAAAATATTCATAGATAATCCAAGAGCTAACATCTAAAACCTCTGATTCTCGCAAACTTATAAAGATCAATTGATATTTATTTTAGATATAAAGTTATTTAGTCTCTGTTATATAGCAATAAGGAACTTGCTACTAATAATGTTACAAAAAAATGCAATAATACGTATGTGACAAAAAGGTGGGAATTCCTTGTTAATTGCAGAAGCACTAGGTCGTCTAGTTCGCGTAATTCGACCATTTTTTCTCGAATATTTTTCCCTCTTCAATATAAACTCTAACTGTGCTACATTTCATACTTTTGTTTTCGCTTATTTTTTTAAAACGTTCATGCTATATGTATTAATATATACATTTATATACCGACTTACTTAGAAACTGTTATCCTTATCGGGTAAATCTATACTAATATTATAAAGAAGTAAAGTTTGTGTGTTTGTTAAATTGTAGGGGGTAATCTCGGGATCTACTAAACCGATTTTAAAAATTCTTTCAGTGTTGGATAGTCCATTTATCGAGGAAGGCTATAGGCTATATATCATCACGGTAATACTAATAGGAGCGGAGCACCAATGAAGAATGTTTCAAAAACGGGGAAAATTTTCACGCTACGGGCAATTGAAGACGCAAACGAGGTTGCGTGGGTCAGCTAGTTCCTAATAAAAACATCCTTTATAACATTGTAAAGTCTCTCTCTCATGTTATACCTAATTAAATTATTCAGATATGTATTTATTCTCTTCATTATTTACTGCCTGGGTGGCGTAGTGGTAGCATATGCGACTGCTAAGCTTGAGGTCTCGGGTTCGATTCCCGGTTCGGATCAAATGTTTGTATGATCTGCAAATATTTGCTTCGGAGTTTGGGTGTTTTCTATGTATAATATGTATGTATTTACAAAAAAAAAGGTATAAAAGTATTTATATCAATTGCCTGGTACCCATAACACAAGCTCTGCTTAGCTTGGGACTAGATGGCGTCGTGTGTTAATTGTCCGGAATATTTTATTTATTTTTTATCTATCTTCACTATAAATAAAAAAAAAATCTTAAATTTGACCTAAGCTAAAAAGTCTACCTAAAGTATAAAATACTTTCTAGGTTTAAACTTTAATGATCTTTGGTAACATTACACATTTTTTTACATTACCTCATATGTTTCAATGTTTGATACAAATTTACTTTCATTTTACCTACGCTTACTCCCTTCCATCGAAGGAAGGATACAATAGAATGTTATTTGCCACGATTTTAACATACAACACAAACCTCTTTAAAATTCATCAGCGTTTGTACACGCTCGCCGGTTGCGAGTGCTTTTAATGAGACTCTTCTTCAATGTGCTGCCGACCTAGTTAGTATACGTATGAAGGGCCCCGTTGTATAGTTAATTACGTTACAAGTATGTTTTCGTAAGCTATTCTTGAAGAGCAACCTCTCAAATAAGCAGAACACATATATTTATGTTATTGTTTGTCGTACCAAATATGTATATGTATGATTTCTGGAAAATCCTAGTATATAATAATTTTTTTTTAATGAAATGCCAATCAGCCTGATCACTCGAATCAGCTATTTCTGCCAATGCCAAGTAGGTATTTATAGTCTTCAATTATCAAGTCTTCGAGTCTTCAAGTCATCGTCGTGATGAAATTAATAATAAAAAAAATATATAAAATGTGGATGACATGAAACGGGGACCGTCTTTCGAAAAAATAAAAACGAACTCCCTCGTATATAATCCTCTTTGATGAGTTTGAATCTAAATCTTACCATGGAAACGTAATTGTTGATATACGAGTATATGTAACTAAATTACAAAAAATGGGCAACTTAAATTGGGATAACAAAAGTCAACCTTTGGTAGGTCATATATATTTTTATCTATAGATAGTCTGCCTATACAGAAACCACTTCTTTATGTTTTGATGTCCTTTGAAAGCTTTAAAATTGTCTGATTTAGGTTTTTATTATAACGACCTAAATGCGACCTCTTCAGCCAGAGGTCGCCAATTCAACCATAATTGTATTATTTTTAATTAAAACTTTTAAGGGTTTCTTTTGTCTTGTCTTGGCTCAAGTGATCACGTGAGCCACTAATATCGGCTGACGCAGGTGGTCACTGGAAAAGGATGCTTCGAGGATCACCTGTGTCTGATCCGCTGCCGCTGAGCTAACGTTTGAGTGCCACCACTGCGATGGCCAGACCGTGGACACGGCTCTCCACACGCTGGCAGAATGTCCAGCGTGGGAGAAGCCGAGGCGCGATCTCGTGGACGCCATCAGGGTGGGGGTTCTCTCGCTCCGTAACATGATTGCGGCCATGTTCGATATGCCACCAGTCGGTGGTAACCGAGGGGATATCCGCACAAAAAAAGTTTTATTTTGTTTAAGGCATTGACATTGACATTTATACATTTTTGCTTCACGTATTAATATATACGAGTAGATGTAATTCAATAGCATAAATAGTTTGCCCCCCGGTGCTCGTATATGTCGATTATTTCTATAAATTAAACCGTAGCAGACTGGAAAGATTTACCTAAATTCGTATACTAGTTTTTGCGTGAAAGAATAACAGACGTCTAGACATCCTCGAAATTTTTTGCATTTATAATTTAACTAGGAGTAGGACAGGATGCTTTTGCCTCTGGCCATTATTTAACTTATGCTATTCCTGTGTTAATCGTTTAAAACGTGTTACGAAAAACTTGACATGTCGCACTAAATTTAGACGTCGTCTAAATAATGCCGACTAAATGACTTACGTAATTATTATTACAAATTTTAACGTTTAGAGCAAATTTCAAGCTTTACGAGCACTTAATTCCTGTAGTTTATACTGACGTTTAAATGTAGATTTCTGATCTAACAAAGGTTGGCCATTGAATCACGACGACAGCTGTCAGACTTATTGAGAATATTTTGATATTTGTAAAGGAGCATTTCATCTCATCCACATTTTCATATTGTTCATCATTAATTTTATCACTGCGAAGATTTGAATACTTTTAATACTTGATCTTGGTAGAAACAACTGATTAGATGGTTGTGATCTGGTCAGAAGAAGAAGAAGATATTTGTAAAGTAACTGTTTGATTTAAATAACAAATATCTATTAAAAATAAAAACACGGTTTTATTTTCAATGTATGTAACCTACCTTTTTTGTTGACGGAGTGAAAAATCTCTTCGGTGGTACGACTCCTCGGGGACTCGAAAGCCAGGAGTATGTGGTGTCCATTAAAAACCACCCTGACGGCCTACTTCTAGCGCCCTGCTCTGAGTGAACCCGGGTCATGTGATTTTAGGCCCTCCCCGAATCGATGCCACGCCTTATCAGACCCTGTCCCGTTAGAAATTCTTTCCCCTCTAAATCCCGATGTGACAGTCCAATTGCAGTTTTATGCAATCAGACTTCAGTACTATCCCCCACCTCAGCAATCAATCCGCCACCAGATGACCCGACTCTCTATCGGCCCGCGGTATCGTCGTCGATGAAGGTGACATACCTATATTTAGATATTAGAACAAAAATGGTTTTTTAATTTCATGGATAAAAATATAATTTAAGGAGCGATTTGTCTAAAAGGTTTGATTAGACAATATTGAGAGGCTATTGTGCTCAAGGTAACAAACTGTTTTGAAAACAACAATAGTTAGTTAAAAATAAAACTCAAGAAAATGAAAAAAAATACACTTAAATGCATTGGAAGACTATGAAATATAAGCTCATCGATCTAAATTCCACAAGTATTTTCACTTTTGTGATTTTGTATACTTCTGAATCTTACCACATTACCAAGTTGATTATTGTTGGTCTGCCTTTCCCTTTATCCCAATAATATTAATTGATAAAAATAAGTTACAGATGTATGTTTCGCCCGCCACTTCTCCCTCGTTTATGTTTGTCATGGCTTCCTCAAAAATAAAAGTGTCCAAGTATCCCTATGCCAGATTGCATTACGATCTATTTAGCGGTTTAGCCGTGAAAGCGAAGAAGACACAGAGTTACTTTCGCATCCATAATATTATCAGGGTTAAGTGAAGTAGACTGATCGCAGAAATGTATGTACGCGCATAACTGCCGATAGACTGCACTGGTTCTTGTGAAGACAAGGTTTGAGTAGAAGAAAATTAAAATAGAACCGGAATGGTTATTTTTTTATGTCTGCCACCTGTGAGAAGCTAAGGCGGGCATAATTACTGTAATATAAATATACTGAAAATATTACTTACAAAATTTAGAAAAAGAAAAATGTGGCGGTACAAACAGCTGCTTATTGGTCAGGTAATCGTCAAAATTACGTTTTCTCCGAGAGAGTTCTGAGAAAAAGTTTGGGAAGTCTGGGGGCCAAATGTGAATGTAAGTTAGTTTGTTACGCTTTCACGCGAAAACTACTAAACCGATCATCACGAAAATTTGTACACATATAATAGAATAGTATAGTATAGAATAGTGTAATAGAATACTTTTATTAAATGCGAGCGAAGTTGCGGGCGAAAGCTAGTAATTTTAAAAATCCATATTCTACTACTTTAAATATTTATCAACGATTTTGAGTTTGCGAGTCATATCCATCGTCACAACCAAAATGTAAAGCAAAGTTCGCCATCGACAATACGGAGGACATGAAGATCATCAAATTAAAGGTACAAATTACCATAAAACAGTTTTGTAACCATTTATCTTAGAAAAACTAGAAAATTGTAAAGACAATATTGTTATAAAAACATGAAAAAACTCTTATTGAACCGTTTTAAAATAAACAATTTTATACTTTATTGGATATAGGTTTATCTTTAATATTGAAATGCTCTGCAACCTATTTGGCATGAAACACTTCGAGCTTGTGCTTGATTAAATAATGAACGTAATAAAACGGGTGAGAGCACCGGGCGTCCCATTTCCCTCTCAAGCTAGAAGAAATTGACTTAGAATTGCTTCGTTATGAAGAAAGCTTTACTTCACGTCATTCAATTGTTTTTATTAAAATGGCTGTATACTTAATCTTGCCATAAATATTGCCACAAAGAAAAACGACAATTTATTACATTTATTACAGTGTGTTGTTAGTTTAAAACATTAAGATAAAACTACTAAAAAAATATATAAATCTTATTAGAAGTTGTCCCCATTGGCTGCAATACAGTCTTTTAAACATTGATGCCAGTTATCAATGGCAGCGCGCACTTTTTCTATGGGAAATTTCTTCCCTGCCAATCTTATGGATTGTTTTAGGGACCAAATTATCATGGTATTTAGAGCAAGCCTTACTCTCTAAAACTGATCATAAAGCATAACCCAGTGGATTAAGATCGCTAGATGACGGCCTTCTTTCTCCGTCTTCAGCGCTGATGAAGTACGGAACGTTCGTTTTCTAACCAAGATTTGGTGGATCGACCTTCATTACTCGGCGCCGAGTCTTCCTTAAAGGACCATTCTTAGTTATTGAACATGGTGCTATTAAGGGGCTTAAATGCCTTCTCAAGAATGGTATCTTGATACACTTGTGACGGTGTTCTGATACCTTTATATGGCTTAATCACTCCTTCATAGCTAACAACTCACCAAAACATCATCTCTCTTTCGGACAGGATTTCTTCGAATTCTTTTCCTTACTGCTTTGATCGCCTTTTTCTTACGAACGCTACATGGATGACCAGATACTTTTCTGTCACAAACAGAGGAGATTTCATTGTACCTATCAATAGCCCGGTACACAAACATTTGACTAATGCCAAGCGTATAAATAAATTTAAAAAAAGTATGAAGAATTTAAAAAAAAATATTCGGCTCCGGTCCTCTTTATCTCCCCACTTCATTTTAATATCACAAATGAACAAACGTATTAAAATGACAGATTCCAAATTCAAAAGTAATTTTTGTTAATTTTGAATTGATCAGTATTTATGGCCAGACTAAAGTATACTATTTTAAAAATTTTAATTTATACTGGGGTCAACCATTAATTCAAAAATCTATACTAGGAAATATTGTAAACAAGTGTAATTTGTGAATTTATAAAGTTAAAGGAAGATAATCTCTGGATTCACTGAACTAATTCTGAAAATTCTTTTACCAATAGCTTATTATCAAAATTCTTTTATCAATAGCAAGCCACTATTTGTGAGTGTCATAACTATATATTCGGGGGGCATCGTTGTTCGCGTCCGTAGGAGCAACCTAACCACAACCCTACACGTGTCTCCTGGGTGGTGCTAAAGAACAACAAACGCCGAGTCGTGGGCGGCGGTCAACCAACCTACTGGGCAGGCTTAGCGGCCAGCTACTGTGGAGGTAGGAAATGACCTCTACGAACCGTAATCTTGCGGTTACGTTTTTACGTTTTGCGGGAACGGTGGCCTTGGCTTAGTCGCCTGGGCCAAGAGGAAGACAACCTCCATAAATAATAACCCCAATCCTAAGGTGGGAACCGCGCCGACAGGATGAATGGCTGAGGGAATCCAGTCTCTAGCGCCATCCTCGATGGACTTGGCCACATCGTTGTATAGTGCCTTCTCATAGGAATGGGCGTCACCCTGTGAGCGACCAACAATTCGTCCCTACCTGTGGGAACAAAAATGATATCAAATATCCCAAAAACCCCTCAACCACAAAATAAATTGATAACTCAACAAGCACTCCTCCCAGGCTTATTTAACAAACAACGTTCGTCATCCCTTTCCGAATTAGGAAGGTCATCACAAGATAACCAAAAGATTAATGCAGAGCAACCAAATGCGACTCGTAGCCCTCCGGAGGCAACCTCACTGCAAGACATCCCTCAACATCCTGCTCCCCCACCATGGCAAAGGGTGCCATCACCCAATAGCAGTAGCAGTAAGAAAAGAAAATATTGTAGTTCTCCATCAGAAACCCAAAGCACTATCATGAAAAACCGTTTTAGCACCTTGCCTTTAGACCCAAAAGATGAATCGTGCACCACCGACTATCCTAAACCCAGTAAACCCCCACCTATCGTTCTGAACGGCATAGAGGATGTTACTGAGCTATCGAAGCTACTTCAAACCGCTAGCAGCAAGGAGCATTTCAAATTCAAGCTAGTTAACAAAAACCTACTCCATATTCTTGTCAACACTGCTGAAGAGTACAAGAAAATCATAGCGGTCATACGAGCAACCGGTCTAATAGGGCATACATTTACCCCTAAAGACAGTAAATGCTATCGCATTGTCATAAAAGACCTTCACCATAGCACTCCCCATGAAGCGATATCAGAAGCCATTGAGGCAACCAACAACAAAATTAAAGGCGAAATCATCAATGCACGATACGGCCCAGATAAGAAACCCACATCGACCTTCTTTGTGAATATTGAACCCAATGCTAACAACCCAGCAGTCAAAAATATAACTTATATATTCAACCAAAAGGTGAAGATAGAGGATCCTCGAAAGTCAAAAAGTATCGTTCAATGCCAACGTTGTCAGCGCTACGGTCACTCAAAGAACAACTGCATGAGACCATTTAGGTGCGTTAAATGCGGAGAAGGCCACAAAACTCGGAGTGCAAAAAGAAAGATCGAACAACACCGGCTAAATGCGCTCTCTGCTCGTGTGATCACCCGGCTAACTACAAAGGTTGTGAAATATATAAAGAAATCCTTTCTCGAAAAAACAAAAATTTACCCTCAAGAGAAATTCAACCCGCCCCAACCACCAAGGCACAGCCAATTTACCCAATCTGTTCCACCTCGACTAAAACCGAAGGAAGCGTAAGACCCTCTCAACAACGCACATACGCTGAAGTTACCGATGGGAATAACGCCCAACCAAATCAACAATCCTACAACAAACTGGAAGGTATCCTACTGAAACAAAGTGAGAAAATGGACCTTCTAATACAACAAATAGGCACACTACTGAGTCTTATTACTACTCTCGTCACTGGGTTAACAAAATGACTTCGCTACAAATTGCCACCTGGAACATCAATGGTCTTGTCATCAATGTTGTTGATTCAGAAGCCTGGTAAGCCGCCAAACGATGTCTCATCTTATCGCCCTATTAGCCTGACGCCTGTGTTGTCAAAATTGTGGGAAAGGATCATCCTTGCACGGTTATCTCCTTGCCTAGATATGAACCGTGTAATACCCAACCACCAATTTGGTTTTCGGAAGCACCACTCAACTATAGAGCAGGTACATAGAGTCTATTCAACAATAAGACTATGTCTGGAAAGGAAAGAGTATTGCTCGGCTGCCTTTCTCGATGTACAACAGGCCTTCGATCGGGTTTGGCACAAAGGACTACTCTGCAAAATTAAAAAGTATCTTCCACACTCTTACTACCTTCTGATGGACTCCTACCTCAATGACAGAACGTTTCAAGTCAAGCTGCGTGACGCAAGATCTTCTTTTTATAGCTGCACAGCCGGAGTACCCCAGGGCTCAGTACTTGGTCCGGTCCTATACAACATATTTACTAGTGACCTACCCCAGTCACCTGACACAGCTGTAGCAACCTTTGCCGATGATGCGGCTTTTCTCAGTTGTGACCGTGATCCCAATAAAGCGAGCAGATTGTTGCAAAGCCAGCTCAACGCCACCAATGATTGGTTGACCAAGTGGCGCATAAAAGCAAGCGCTTCAAAGTCTCACCACATCACATTTACCCTGAGACGTGAAACCTGCCCCTCGGTCAAACTAGGCACTGACACTCTGCCGCAATCAACCTGCGTCAAATATCTTGGATTTCACCTAGACCGGAGGATGACATGGAAAGACCATATAAAAGCTAAGCGCAATGAGGTCAATCTTAGATTTAAAAACCTACTCTGGCTCCTTGGTAGACAGTCTGCGTTATCACTATCCAACAAGCTCAGGGTGTATTGTTCCATAATAAAACCGATATGGACATATGGAATTCAACTGTGGTCGACAGCCAGTAAATCCAACATTATGAGCCTGCAGAGAGCCCAAAACAATATTCTAAGGGTTCTTTCCTCGGCGCCCTGGTATGCTCGCAACTCTGAAATTTACGAGTATTTGGAAATCCCAACTATTCTGGACGAAGCCAAACGTTACTCGGCCAACTACAAGGACCGCTTGACAACTCACCCAAACCCGTTGTCCAGTATGCTCCTGCAGCCAAATCCAATTGGAAGACTCAAGAGAGCCGATGTGCTGCCTCATTAAGGGGAGATGGAGCAGTGGCTCTACCTCTCTAAACCCCAACCACTTTTAACACACCTGATTATAGTCTGGACGACTGATCGCAGGTCTAAAATATAGAAAAAAAAAAAAAAAAAAATAACTATATATTAATCAAAAAAAATATTACCGCGAACACAAAATATTAATAATAAATAAAGCTATACCAGTACAAAATTATAGGAGTTTCAAACTCTGGATTATGTGGCTTGTTGGCAGTGGCATTTACCAAAAGTTCTAACGCCTCGCATGGTCAGGCACAACCACGTAATTAAATGCTCCCTGCAAGTCACGCTTTCAAATTTGCAGTTGCGGTGGTGTTGCAAACTGTATCTGTAACTTTTATAAGTCCTCCAAAATGATGATTATGGTTGAGAAACTACAAGCAATCAAATGATGAATTAACGTTTAAAAATAGGAAAAAATATCTGTTTATAGGCAATCGAGAAGGTCATTTTTAGTTGGTTAGGTTTTATCTGAAAATATTCACAGAATCTATTAAATTTATGATAAATACATATAAAGTTTTGGGAGTTATTTTCTTTTATTAATTTTATGTAAGATATCATCATCATGTGATATTTTGAAACTACATATTACAGTGAATAGAGATTTTTCAAAATCGTTGTATTATGCTTTATTGATAAATGAGTTTTTTAATAATAAATAGCTTCGCTAAAGACTTTGGCATTTCAGGAAAACTAGTGTGAGTTCATACGAAACTATTGTTTTATACTTTTTACGGTATTCTTTTGTCGTGCTAGTTATTTTATATATAATGTGATAGATATTTTTCCCGATGCACTAAGAGTATTGAAATCCTTTTAAAGTTAAAAAATAAATTTCCTTGATATGTAGACTAGAACATCCCGGAAATTGCCATTTCGATTTTTTGATTTTGTTTCATCAACAATCTCGATTTTTCCCTTGTGACGTCAATACAGAAATTACCTGGTATCGTCACGGTAACGTGTTATGTCAAAATCAAAGTGTGAAATGTTCAATGAAATCCTTTTTTAATGGGTAACATCATAAAAAAATATTAGGTGATTTTATTTGTATAGAAAAACGAAAATATCAACTTTACCTAGAACTCTCTAATTGCAAAGTATTTCTAGAAGCTTGCGTGCTCTTTGAAGATTAGTCCTTTTCAAGTCGGTTTTAGAGGTATTTTCCACCTTATTAAGAAAAAAAGTCATTGGAATTGTCACGTGTTAGGGTTCGATGGCTTTGAGAAATAAACCTTCTGACGTGTAAAAGAGACTTTATGAAATGCACTCTTAAAATCACAATATCGCTCCGAATAACGGTCTTAAATTGTCGCTGAGCTCGCTAAGTTAATCACGGATATCACTTTAATATTTCTCATATGGTGATCAAGACTGAACTGCACTGCGCCAAAGCAACTAGAAACTTCTAGTCGATTCCGTGACGACGTAACACTGGAAGAAACATCTTGAACACAGCGTTTCCGCGAAATATAAACTAGCCAAACACACATCAATCACGTCAAACGTCAAGCCATGCCATTCGCTTTTGTGCTTTCATCATTATTCTGTGCCTCAAGAAATCAACGAGAACTTTCTGACTTCAATGTCTTCCCGAGGGAGAGCTCGAGCATGGTGATGTCACATTCTCTCAGTAAACTGCTCTGCTGCATGTTCAATTGCAGTTCTATATAAATCGAATTTACTACAAAAATAATATATTGTAGGTAATTAATGAAAATTCTATTACCCGAATAAATTTTGGTGTAGCAAGATTTTCTTAAATGTGTTTACTAATATTGGTGTTAAAATTATATATATTTTTGTAATAATACCGATAATTTTTTGCCCCTTACTGATAATTCTATAATTGATAAGTGTGAAAGAAATAAACTTTTAAATATTAAATTTTCATTCTATAATATGCGGAATCACTATTATACCTATTCTTCATCTATATACCTTCTTAACGCGGGAATGCTTTTCGCATCATATAGCCTCGGTCACGGCAGCCACGGGCCGTTTTTACAATCATATTAACAGAATTGTATGTTTTTTGTTCCAATATGATTAATCCAATACAGACAGATGGCTTTATAAAGTTCACTTAAAGAAAATATTTCTTCAGAATATAAATATTATATAACAAATAACTGACGCATTATTTATCTATCCGAGACGATAAATAGAAACTCCTACTTGTTTGTTAACTGTTAATTCTACTAGAAAATCTAATAGAAAGCGTCTAAGAATTACGTCATAGGAATTTCATGTTTGTGTCATTGTACTCCCACCTCGATGTTTGTGACTTCTCCCTAATGGTTAATCACATATTTTATTTAAACAATGAACGTTTCTTATAGGCTGCAAGTCCTAAGGTACGTACGTACGTGTTTCATCTTTTGAAACTCTTTCTTTCCGACATGATTTCTTCGACTTTTTGGCTTTTATTCTATGGTCAACTTTTACGAATAGTATGTGGACGTCTAGATATTTTTTGTTACAAGTAAAGGAAGTTTTATTGTACTTACTAACAGCCCGGAGTCTAATTCACTTCAATTCACTATCTCAAAAATTTACTCGAATTGCCGTGAAATTGAGAAAATGCAGTGAATATTCATATTAATGTAATATTAATAAAAGAGTTAGGTTCAAGACCGTCACGCACCTTAACATCCCTCCCACCCCTTGTCACAAATTGTTACACTTCGTCGAATAATTTACGTATGACGTAGTGTTTATGTCTTATGATCTTATGTCCTTTGATGCGTGCTCATTGCATAGAGCTATGCCTAACGTACCATGCTTGTTTTAATGATTAAACTTCGCGACAGTTCGAAGGAATATTTACAATGACTAAACAATAAAGTGACGTATTGTTATCTTTTCCCTTTTCACGGGAATATTATTAAAAACTAGCTATTGCCCAAGTTTCCGTCCGCGTGCATATCGGTTTTTGCAGGTAAAGAATAGTCCTTCCTAAGGATTCAAAGTAACAGTATGCCTTTTTTGTAAAAGCGTTACAGACATACAAAGTTACTGTTACAATTGACTGCCTCGGTGGCGTAGTGGTACGCGTATGCGACTGCTAAGCTTGAGGTCTCGAGTTCAAATCCTGGGTCGGACCAAATGTTTGTGGAATCTACAAATATTTGTTTCGGAGTTTGGGCGTTTTCTATGTATAATATGTATGTATTTACAAAAAAAAAAGTATATATAAGTATTTATATCAGTTGTCTAGTACCCATAACACAAGCACTGCTTAGCTTGGGACTAGATGGCGTTGTGTTAATTGTCCGAAATATTTATTATTATTATTATTATTAAATTATAATATTAGTATGGATCATATTTTTGACACGTTTCATAACATACTTATACGAGTATGTACTTGCTGTAATAGGTCTATGATGTAACTACATAATATTAGACGTCAACACGCAATTTCATATTTATTTCTAATGAACCTATATATACGATAAATATAGCCAGCGTAGGTAGGTACGAGGGCGGTACAAATATGATCGAGACAAATCCTCTGACACTTTGATACTTATATTATCGAAAAAAACTAAAAATTTACAGTTGTTCTTGGTACTTCGTTCTTCCGCATTTTGTCCATCTTGCCGGAAGCTTTTTGATGCCGGCATCGAAGAATACCTTGGGCAACTCAGACAGTCATGAGACACGAACTCCTCTACCTCGTCGTCGATGTTGAATCTTTGACCTCCGAGGGCTTCGTTCAGTGGTCTAAACATGTAGTAGTCTGCCAGGAGATAGAAAAAGGTGAGATATGCGGCCACTGCGGTGGAACCCATCAAAGCAGGAGCTACCCGAATGTGCTCGCCAACGCGCCCATATTTTCTGTAATTGCATACGGGCCGGATAACACGTAACGTAACGTAAAAGGCACAGTGCGTTTAGCATAGGCTGCTTTGCTAGACCAAGGGTTATTATAGAATAACTACAAAGCAGAGAAAATAAATAAAAAAAAACCATTAAACACAAGAACACATAATATGTACATTTTTTTAAATAATTGACTTTTGAAAATGCATTTAAACTTGATTTTGCATTAATAATGAATAATAATCAAAAATATATAAACTATATTTTTATATATTTTTGAGAAACGAAAACCTAGTCTTTTGAACTAGTAACGGCTACCAAACTTTTGTTTGTACTGCCGGAAGTTATTATTTAGCTACGTTTTTAACTTATGACTGCAGTGGTAGTACATAGAAGTATAAGTTAGTAGAAGATGTCAAAGCTTGAAGCGATGATTTGTATGTACCTACACCGCAACCGCCGCTTCTCGTACAAACATGGAACATGGGACGTGCCAAGAATATTTATTTATTTATTGATGTATTTTTAATTCTCATTACATTTATTTTGTGGTTATCTGTAAGAACGCAGAATGTCGGTAAATCTAAAATGTTACTACTATAAAGTATCGTATATTAGGCCACCTGGCAAATTAGTCATCATTATCAAATATAGTTATTTTAACTTTAGGAAGGTGTATTATTATTCCTATCTGGTAGAGGAACCAATGCTGGTAGGCGCAAAATAACGGCGCTATGAGTTCTTAAACTGTTGAACCTCGATAAAAATTCATGCGGCCTTACACTGCGCGTCCCACGCTCGGATGATATCGGATCATATCGGAATTGGGGTGGGAGGTACTGGAACAATCCACCAACAGACTGGATTTATCACCCTGCTGTTTTTTTCTTTATAAACTATCCACTTCTTGCATGACAAGGGTCTTTTACTGTCATTGGTTAACGTCAAGTGCCGACCGCCGTTACGCAACGTATTGTCATTCGTTTTTTACTGTAAGGAGGCGTTAAAAATATGTTTTTTTTTAGATCAGTTGCTTAATCGTCGAACGCGAACTAGCGTCACACCAGACAATTGGCTGCGTAGAACTCATTTTAAAGGACAGTAGGATAAATTATCGATACATTTAGACTGAACTCGGCATCTTACATTTATGCTCATACTCTTACGTGATTAATTACTTTTGCCTATACTGAGATATATATAGAGATAGACTGTTACAACGGACTATCGAAACGCAATCTGTTCAATCATATCATATCTAATCACTTTGTAGCACTTGGAACCGATCCGATATATTTCAAACTGTCAGTGGAATTAATGGTGAAACAAAAACAAATTAAGGTACTTAATCTGTAAACGACTATCTACTTACATTTCTGGTTCCGTAGTTTCGGTGGTGCTGTGGTATTAGGAAGCCCTATAAAGACTATTGCAGTAGGTGCTCGTTAATTTTAAGTCGACAATTCATAGTACACTACTGAGTACCGTATTTATACAATGTTGTGAATTATTTACATACAAAAGAAAACCACGTGTTGATCATAAATATGTCAATTTACAGAACTCTAAATGCTCCTATAGACTTTCATTTCAGATGTTATAATTTAATCGTCTTACGTTCGGAGCTTAATTCCAAGTTAAATAGTCTAATCTCTGCAAAACTGAACAACATCTCAATTTTATACGTATTTTATGGTGGCCGAAGTTAATTTTTATCACTGGATTTTAAGGCAAAAGGGCGATCCGTTTCTAACCGTTCATACGCGTGGTTAGGTTATTTATAGCTGTTGTGTTGATTTCTAGCTACGCACACCCGTACATCTGGGTTAGTTTTACTCTCCATACAATCAACGCTGATCTGTAAGAATTTAGTTGCTTAAAGAAATGTTCCTTAGTTCTCAATGAGCGCCGCGTTTGATACGTCGTTGCGCATAATTAAACATTTAGCTAATGCTTTAAATATGTAATGAAAATGTTAGTGAAAATATCGTTTATGTAATCAACAAGTGAGAAACAAGAGCCGTTAAAGTGTTATTTAGTAGTATGTTATGTGGAGTGATGATTTCGTGCAAATGTACGTTTGTGCCAAATTTCCTTGTAACATAAATTCAAATATATACACAGAATTCAGTGCCTAACTTGAAATTGGATTGGATGCAAGAGCGTTGATTGGAGTTTCGATTTCTCGGAAATCAATCCAATTCGGGTAAAGTGACCAGTCTTGCATGATTATTATATCCAATAGCGTGTTCGTGTAACATACGAGTACATAACTCTAGTTTGAAATATTTCGATTTGCTTTTATAATATAATAATATTTTTGGTTCTATGAATCTTTAAAAGGAATACTTTTAACCTAAATTTGCAAAAGGCTTATATCATCTCTTTACCTGATTTTAAGAATATCTTTGAATGAAGACATTATTCAAACCGTCGATTTTAGTTAGTTTTTGTGCAGGATAATCAAAGGGTAGAGATCAAGAAGGGTGAAGAAGAAGAAGAGACAAGATTAGACAATATACAAGTAACGCGTCTTATGTTGTGATGTCTTATATTTTTGTTTTTATATCACCAGTCACGTGTAGTTTATGCTAAGGCACTTTCTAGAGGCATTAAAGCCGCCTATGCACTGAATATATGTAAAGTGTAAATAAATAAATGACAATCAATAGCTTTTACGGGATTTGAATTACGTAATATGTACACACACCTACTTTTAGTGATAAATATCTAAGGAGAGAATACATTTTTAATAAGCTTTTTCTACAAGCACACATAATACTCAAGAATTTTGAACGACACGTTCAATATACATTTGCTTGTTGTGGCGAAATCTATTTTTAAAGTATGATTACACGGTGTTAGTACAGAGTAATAAATTGGATGTTGCTCGAAGAATCATGGTTTATCTAGATCACTGTAAAAAATATAAATATACTAGTACTAGCACGGTAATATTAATCTATGATATTTCTGAACAAACCCGAAATCAATCTTTTCATTTCATTTTATTGTTCGCTTACTGAGTTGTATAAAGTAAATAAAACCAATACGAAAAAAAACAATGCTTCATTGGTACTACACAATAAAAATAATAATTATTAGAACGATTACTGTTGTAGTTATCCTGGTAAAATAACAGTTAAATTTGATCGTTTAACATTGTAAGTTAGAACATATTTTTAGAACATGTTTCGTACGAAATTTGAAATAGGGCAACATCTTACTTCTGCAATATGTCAACATACCGCGTCTACTTAGTCCGGTCAATTTAGACCAAAAAATGATAGTGAAGGTATATAAATTCCCAACAAGCTGAAAATTAGTAAATATGTTCAAAACATAATTATAAACAATACCTGAAAGTTGCCCATCATTCCCGTGTGAGGATAAAAAAATATTCAAAGTCAAACGTCAAAAATATTATATTTTCACGATTTTCAGCAAAACGGTAAGTTTTATCATAAAAGTACCTTAGACAAAATTGTAGATCATAAAATTATCTATAAGATATGGATCAATACTTTTTTCGTACGAGCCACCGTTTCTGAGATATAACGATTCAAAAAGTTATAAAAGTTGTTATCGTCATAATATGCATGAGTACGCCACGTATCTCTTAGTAGTTGTTATATATTTTTTTTTATCGAGTTTTTTTCTCGGTTTTTATCCTAATTCCCGCTCTGTAACCTTCAGAGAAGAGGAGGTTATGATTCCCTGGAATTTAAGAATACAGGGTCCCCTAAAACAGCGAGTATTGTGCATGAATGTATTGCTGCTTGTTTTTGTAAACAACTTTTCTAGACGTCTTATGAAACCTATGCAGGCAGAACCAATTTGGAACGTCCCTTTTCTGCAAAGTGTCATTGGCATATCAGTTCAGGTCAGCTGTGGCATTATCGAGTTCCCCGACTCCCGCCCGCCTGTTCAGTAGGGAGTCACTGAGACATCGGGAGCATCAACATTCATATGATTAGTGGATAATCATCATGATATTTTGAATCAAGCCTGGTACGAAAAAAAACAATGAATAAAACAGAAGAACGATTGAGAGTCCTAGACGCAGCTGCAGCTATTTTTTTATATAATTCATATACCCTCCACCAAGTCGCATGTTTGAAGATTTAAATAATGAAATCCCAGAATCGTTGACATTTCTTGTGGAACGAATGATTTAAAAAAAATAAACGATCAAATTTAGATAATTTAAAATTAATATGCACAAATATTTGCCATTGTATCATGACTGCTGCTCGACCAAGGTTTATTAAGTCTAAATTACAATTAGGCCTCGCAGTTTTTTTTCATCGAAGGTTCCAATCTAACGACTTATACATATCTTTTCGGCTTTTGGTTTATGTGCTTCTTATAATGATACAATAATGTACGAGACAGCAGCAGTTTTCCATCGTCCTCCTCATGTCCTGATCACAACTGACCCGTGGAGTAGGAGGAGTAGGCCTACTGGGGAAACCACGTTAAAAAAACGCGCTAAGTACACTACCTCATAGGTGGCGTGGAAACGTGTGTATATTATAACAATAACAACTTTTTGCCGTTTTGCTGAAAATCGCGAAAAACTATTTTTTTTGACCTTTGACCTTGAATATATTTTTTTCCTCACCCGAGAATGATGGGGAACTCTCAGGTATTGTTTATAATTATGTTTTGAACAATTTTACTCATTTTCAGCTTGTTGGGAATTTATGTACCTTCAAATGTCTAAATTGACCGGACTATACTACCGCGTATTTAAGCTTGAAAAAGTACCCCGACTATATTTTTATTAGAGTTACTTTAAGAATTCTTCGTTTTTTAGTTAGACTACAAATATGTGATTATTTTACTATACTTTGGCTGTTTGAGTATAACAAGGTATTTATTCCTAATATTCTTAATACGTCGAAAGATCCTAACGAGCACTTAAATTGTTTGCTGCTAAGAAACGTACAATAAAGCCACAAAGACAGAATAAGGTCGTCATTATTAGTTCAGTTTAATTTGTCATGTACTGATAATAGTTTGTCTTTGTCTTTGTTATCAAAATACTGAATGTTAACGTATTTTAGAAATGAACGACGGACATGGTTTTAATCCTTTGTGATGAATTATTATGACATACTTTGGGAATCAACGTTATAATATAATAACAATCACTCGGGATTCCAAATACGGCAGTGCCTTTATTAAGATAACTAGTTGAGCCCCGCGGTAAAACAATAGTTACCGCCGGTATGTAGGCAGGTAACGCCGCGGGGCAAAGCTAGTTTAAAAAATAGTAGCCTAAGTTCTTGTGAACCCGTGGTATGACTCCGGTCGAGCCGACCCATTCATGCCGAAGCATAGCTCTCCCACGGTGTTTTGTGTGTGTGTGTTTTAATTTACTATGTTTTGATACACATAGTAAATTAGTCATAAATGAATATTTTTCTCAATAATAATACTTTTTCCAAAAGTGGGTCAACTATTCGGTTTTTACCATATATTTACTCTGGTCATAAATACTGTTACAATTAAAAATTAACGAAATATCACTTTTGAATTTGGAATCTTATTTTCGCGCCAATTTATTGTAAAATATTTTGTGATTTTAAAATCGAGCGGGGTGAACTGAAACTAAAGAGAACTGAATAGTTATGATTACATGGCATAAAGTAGGTATGGAGCCAAATACAATTTTAAACATTCTCCACACGCTTCGTATTATTCAAATGTTTGTGTACCGGGCTATTGATAAATACAATGAAACCTTCTCTATTTGTGACTGAAAAAAAGATCTGGCCGTCCACGTAGTGTTCGTACAAAAAAGACAATCAAAGCAGTAAGGAAAAGAATTCGAAGGCATCCTACCCAAAAGCAAAAGATTTTATCTCGGGAGACGAAGATAGCATCTAGAACTATGTCGCGTATTTTAAAAGATGACTTAAGACTTGCAACCTATAAGAGACGCACTGGTCATTTCTTAACTGACAATTGAAAAAATAATAAGGTATTAAAATCAATACAACTACTTAAGCGGTACGCATAGGGAGGTCACATAGAATTTTGTTTACGAATGACAATTTGGTTTGGCTTTGTCACAAGCATTGTACCCAAATATTCTATCTTCGTAACAGTTTAGTAAACGGATTACTACAGAACTGAGATCATCTATTTATTCAGATG
This sequence comes from Spilarctia lutea, assembly GCA_916048165.1. Taxonomy (NCBI): domain Eukaryota; kingdom Metazoa; phylum Arthropoda; class Insecta; order Lepidoptera; family Erebidae; genus Spilarctia; species Spilarctia lutea. The sequence continues at coordinate 23,127,030 of OU696470.1, read as the reverse complement.
ATATTTGTACGGTAAATAGTGGTATTAAATATTTGTAATCCTGTGCGTATATTTGTGTGTACATAGTATGAACATATATCCAAGTTATTCAAATAATACATACATTTAATGTATATAAATTAATAGATGTCTCAGTACGGTAGTATTCTGTTTACCGTACTGTTACGCAGAAAAAATATTCTAGTACAATACTTGAGACAAAGTTAAATGTAGAAATTTACAAAGTAGTCATTGATTTCTTAAGGCACAGAATCGCATTGATTTAGGTATCAATATCAACCGCCAACGCATTCATATCACAAACAATTCTGAGCGTATCTATGGGTTATGACCGCTCACTCACATTGGGCGCGCCTGCCCTTTTCACGACACCTACGTTATTTATTTACAATTCTGCGGTTCCAGACAATACAAAAAACTTTTAGGTAGACAATTTGTTTCCCCGAGCATTTCAAATTTACACCTACCAATAAAACTCCACGGGGCGTGAATAAAGAAAACACAAATAAAATAAAATCGTTAAGAAAGTTTATCAGTTCACACGCATATCGAACAAGTTCTTCAATAAAGTACTTTTGTATACTTTATAAATATGAAAACAGAATGTTTTGTTAATTTATTGGTACGTAAACCTACAACAAACGTAAAGTGGTGGGTTGGATTCGAATCAACTTAAACCTGGTAAAAACCGAATAGTTGACCCACTTTTGGAAAAAGTATTATTATTGAGAAAAATATTCATTTATGACTAATTTACTATGTGTATCAAAACATAGTAAATTAAAACACACACACAAAACACCGTGGGAGAGCTATGCTTCGGCATGAATGGGTCGGCTAGACCGGAGTGATACCACGGCCTCACAGAAAACCGGTGTGAAATAGCGTTTGCGCTGTGTTTCACCGAGTGAGTGAGGATACCGGAGGCCCATACCCCAACCCCTCCCCCCATCCCCTCTCCCATCCCCCAAAGGTCGGCAATGCACTTGTGACGCCTTTGGTGTTGCGGGTGTCCATTGGCGGCGGTAATCGCTTATCATCAGGTGATACGTCTGCTCGTTTGCCCACTATTCAATAAAAAAAAAAAAAAACACACTATTCCTTCATCATGTTTTTTGCCGGAACAGCAGGTGTACCATATAAAGATTTCCTTTCTACGGTACACTTCGGGCTCCGGAATTTTATATAAGCCTACACAAATTTAAAAAACAGAATATCAATTATAATATATGATTTTTGTTAGATGAATAGCTCACAAGTCGAAAGACTAAGTCAAAATTACTTTCATGAACTAATACGGTGTACCACTCATTGACTGATGTTCAATCGGTTGGATATAATTTGCTGGTTACGTGATAATGGAACACGACTTCATTTAATTAATTATTACTTGTTGATGTTTGAAAATTCCTTTAAAGCGAATTCATAAGGCAAAATATAGGGAGGTAAAAAGTATAAAGGATGTTCCAGCATCCGATTGGGTTGCTTGATGAAAAGCGGTCAAAATGATGAATGATGTTAAATTTACAACACCCAGAACAAATAACTCTATGACGAGCAAAATCCTTTCTTATGGTATATCCATACTATGTGTATCTTCTTCTTCCTAGCCTTTATTATTCCCAATATTATTTGGGGTCGGCTACCAATTCAACCGGTTTTACCTGAATATCAGTTTTTACACAGAGCGAATGGCATCTGACCTCCGCAACCCTGAGGGCGAACTGAATTCGAAGGTTGAACTAGTTGTCAGTATATTTGAGGGCACTGACTTCCCAATAACGATTGCCATAGATGTTTATGACAACCGGAACCGACGGCTTAACGTGCTCTCCGAAGCACGGGCAGGAAACACCGCCATCTTCCATACTCCGGGCTGCTATTAGGAATTTCTTGTTGGAAAAACCCAACAGCAGTCCGACCCGAGAATTGAACCCGACACCTCTTGATTTGCAGTCGCTTACGCTAACCACTAGACCAAGGTGGCAGCCATATGTGTATACAAGGTGGAATTTTGTAATGCCACACTCTTAATACTGTAGATAGAAAATTTTACTCAAAGAAAACATTACTTTATTTTTGAAAAAAAAGAAAAATACATTCGAAGGTTATATATAACAATATAATATAAGAATGTTAATCAGCAGTCTGATTATTTACACAAATAAATAAAAAAAATATTCGGCTTTTACCATATGTATTTTGATGCATACAAAGAAAAAGCTTAGGGGCTTGGAAATTTCCAGATTTATTACTGAAGAACTTCGACTGCATTTGAACTACCAAAAATGCTTGCTATGCAAGATAAAGAATGCCCTTCCTACGTTTGCATAATAATAATGGAAAGTTATGGGGCGGTTTCGCTACTGAAGCCATTCCGGATGAATGTGCATTGTCTATGCCAATGTCTTAAAGTATTAAACCCAGCTGCATTACTTAAATAAGAGTATTCATATAAAATACCTACCACAATGACGCAAAATTAATTAGTATATTGTAACCATCATCAACAGCTCCTAATAAATTGGGCCGCTGTATCACCCTGGTCAGACATTAGGTTAGGATAGCATTTATTTAAATTTTTCCTTCTCTTTGAGTTTGCTCCGTTAGTCGGCTCTTGCGGCACCCGTGATGTGATGAGTAAGAAGGAGCATGTATGGAATACACTTAATGATAAGAAATTTGGAGTAACTGGTGCATTGAACTTGATCAGTTAAGATCTACATTTGTATGGACGCAAATATCAGTTACCATAAGGTCAAAATTCTGTTTGGTTGCCTTACACAATTAAAGCAGCAATCTTTTACTATAAAACATGTTATTACCTAGAAAGAGAAATAACTTTTTCATTCAAAGTCACTGTCTTGTCGAAACCTTCGCCTACATATGTTATTTTTTTTAAAAGTGACGGTTTCACCGAATACCAATGTTAAACACAATACGAGCCATTTAATTAAGCGGTGCTTGAAATAGATACTACAACTATTGCTGCTCACTGTAATTTCTGTGAATAGTACGAGCCTACACAATTTGCAATTAACTTCTTTGTCTTCTGATTGATTGTTGTACATGTATTGAGGCGGTAGGGTACAACACATGTCGCTCATCCGATTAGGCACGAATTCACTGAGCGTGAACTGGTATACGAGTATGTGCGAACAATCCGAGAGTCGATTGCTAATATGCAATTGACATGAATTATTTGTGCTTACAAAAGAGAAGGAAATAAATATTTTATTTTGTAAGCACATTTTGGGGTCAGTTTTTAAGCCTATTACGTGCTAGGTGATAACGAAGTTTTGTTGTAAAACTGCTGTTGAACTTTCTCTAATCTTCAAAATACGTTTATATACAAACTAGTAACACTGATAATTCGTAGGGCACTGATAATTCGTAGGAAGCAAAGGTAGCATTATTCTAAAAAATCTAACAAAATTTGGATTTTGCTCATGCATTCCACCAGGCTCAGTAGATTCACTTTGGCAGGCTCGTACATAAAAAATACGGACACCCAACCTTTTTCGAGTTATAATGGCAAGGAAAGTAGTACATTACATAAATACTCAAAACACTCATACTCATTGGAAATGAAGCGAAAATTTTACAAAAATATTTTGTTTTTATTTTAAAATTGTAAGGAAAGTTACAGCTAGAAATACAATTCAAATAAAAGGAATACCGTGGTGATGGGCAGTTACAAGTTGCCAGAAATATCCAGATGACAACATTATAAGCAAAAATACCATCCCAAAGTAGTCAGGAAATTCGTGTGTGTGATTACGTGGCTATTCGCGAAAGTAGTAGTTACACAATATTGTTTTAAGTTGTGAAAAAATAAATCCATATCAACTTTCCGACATGCGGCATTGTAGATATGACAAGCCCGTATTCTATAGGATTTTTTTCTGTACGTAGTTCCAACCCAACCCAAGGTATGTGCAATAAATTTGGCTCACGTTCTACGTGGACTGTGGACACACACAGGCCCATTTTGGTAAGCAATCTGCATATTGACTGAATTCGTTATTTTTTTTAATCATAAAAGCGCTTTTGCATTTTCATAACAATAAAATTCTTCAAAGGCTTTACTGTTGAAAGCTATTACATTTGCTTTTGATATCGTTCGTCCATCGGCGCGGGACACCGGGAGCAGTATTTCGTGCATATTTTGTTACTGACTGATTGAAACAGTAGTTGGAAAAACTCACTTTGTTTTGTGAACGTTTTCGGATTAATCCTAAAACAATATTTTTATATTTCATTGGGTATATCTGCCTCGCTTTTGTTCTATTTCAATATTAATAAAGAACACTATTGAAAGGATTTTTTAACTTTTTGTACCCATTTGTATATTTATTTCATTTGTGTATTTTTTTAATGAATTCATTGGTAGGTACAATACCAACAGGTGCCCAAATTGCTTGGAATTGTGTATTTTGTAAACTCATTAGGCGTACGTATTCATAGGTTCACACGTATTCGTGAACTTGCAATCAAACGATACTCGTATAGGGAGTGTAAGCGTCAGTAAGCTGAAGTCATCTTCGGATTAAGCTTTGATCTGTTGATAAACTCACATATTGATCTCGATATTGCCTTATTTGATTCTAAAATCTTTTTAATCTTCGGCTTTTTAGTCGTCGGGTGAGACTCTAGTTTTTTTGTGATAATAAATGCGTGGAATAGTTTAATACCGTTTTGCCTCTTATGGGTTCGTATTATTCATTAAAAGGAAATTAATCATAGTATCATCAATATATCAGGCTCTCATTAGCCCAATTTTACATTTTCGAAACTCGTGTTCATTGGGAAATTGTATTTTTATTTTGCATAATATTCTACCTAAAACTTCCGGTAACGTGCTTCGATTTTAACGTGTTTTATTTGAGCTACAGTGCTTTTTGTAGACTAAATATCAAACTATAAAATTCAATATGTCTGACATTCGAGGTGCGGAGATAAAAGAATGTTATGGGTAAATTTTTACTGAAATAGTTCGAATTCATAAAACATTTCAATTTAATGGAGATAGTAGGAGTTGTTTGAAACAAAACACTTTTCCGAGCTGTGGGATTTTTTTATTATTAATACTTATAGTATTTCGGCTGTGTGTAAATATATTCTGAAGTGAAACCGTTATTACATACTAACATTTCTATTTACTCAAAGTATGAATTAAACATAATAAATAGGCAACAAAGGAACAAAAACAAAAGGAAAAGATTCCGGATTTGGTTGTTATGCTTACAAACTGAAAACACCGTCATTTTAATGTACCGATTTAAATAATTAGGCACTTTTATTAAGAACTGAATAAAATTGTAGAAATAATTTGACTTCCCGTTCAAATTTAAAGAAAAAAACGCGGTAAGAAACTTATGGAATGAAAAATACTGTTCAGTTTATTCTAATGTGTAATAATGTTATAAAAGTTGAAGCAGTTAGATAGACCAGTTATTTAGGAACGCTGTAGGCTATATATAATCACGCTGCGCCATGGAGAAGAGTATCAATGAAAAATGTTGCAGAAACGAGAGAAAATTATTTCCCAATTGCGTGCGCTGCGTGAATGGTTAAAGTTTCACAAAAAACAAAGAAATAAATAAATGTTCCTCTATACAAGTTCTAGAAAAAAACCACGACAGCACACGTCTAGCTTTTAAGGATGGTACACTATTATGTTTTACGCGTTAACGCGGTTAATACATCACGCAGACGAGGTTGCGTGGGTCAGCTGGACCATTATAAGAGACGATTGAAGTTGTTGAGACTTTATTAACATTAATTTATCGGATTTTTTAGTATTTTCGACTTTACTTAATTCAGGGAAAATATATTAAACGATTTATAAACACAGGTGACGGTTGGTGGTTGAATATCAACGACATATTTAATTTTAACTTTGTGTTAGGTTAACTACATTATTGGACCATTGTAATTTGAACTATCAATGTAAATAAATATATCTTAATATTATAACTTACGAGGGCACGTTAAGCCGTCGGTCCCGGTTGTCATGAACAGCTATGGCAATCGTTATTGGGAAGTCAGTGCCCTCAAATATACTGACAACTAGTTCAACCGAATTCAGTTCGCCCTCAGGGTTGCGGAGGTCAGATGCCAGTCGCTCTGTGTAAAAACTGATATTCAGGTAAAATCGGTTGAACTGGTAGCCGACCCCAAATAATATTGGGAATAATAAAGGCTAGGAAGATAATTATAACTTACGAGATACAGTAGCTTTATGCAACAGTTTTTTAAAATAGTACATTTAAGTAAAATAAATACACAAGTTGATATTTTTTCCTACTTCACCTTTCAAAGTAAGCACTGCAAATTTCTCTTTCAAAATCATAAGTCAGTAAGGTATTATTTAATTTAACAAAGAAATAAAAGTTTTGTACATTAACATCGTCAGTATGAATTTGTTTATTTTGTAAAATAATAATAAGCAGTATAGGTCTGTACACTTTAGTGTTGCAGTAGGGCTCAATCAATTAATAAACTACGTCAAAGTATGCAGAAATATCATACTCTTTGTTTTTATTATTAGAACTCTGCTATTGGTAGATTCACAAGCTGGGGATGGTACAAAACTGCTTTTGGAAGGGGTAGTTGTAAATGTGAATACCAATATGAATGTGTGGCAGTTGCACACACTTGTTAAATATCTATCAGGCATGCGCACTATTTAGGTCATTCACATCTCCCCACTTTCGTCATTCACTTCGACATAAAATTCAAATTTAAAATTAATAAAAAAATAGATTAACAATAAAAATAACCGATTGTATAGAAAGTAAATCTAATGAAAATTAAGCACGTTTAAAAAAAAAAAAATTATACCTGGCTTAAGTTCAGATAATATAGTTTATCCTGTCATTGAACATGATTAGTAACAAAAAAAAAACAAAATGTATTAATTGCTGTTTACATATTTAGGAAAAAATGAAGTAATTGCATCGCATATGCTACCGATAATATACGTAGATTCGTTGGCTATTGCTACCTCGCTTCGTCCTTGATCTAGGTTATCGGAACTCGACGGCAGTCCGCTCAGGTACTTCACAGGTCACTCTAGACCCATCATACACGGGTTGCGAGCGCACATCTGAACTTTCGAACTTTTATAAACTTTTTTCAAATTTAAAAAATGGACGCCGCGATCCCTTTTGGAATATATTACGCCTTGTGTAGATGTATCTGTATACTTAAATACATGGCAGTGTGTTGTCCGATGGTGTGCGCTGACCCAGTTGAAGAAAATGCTGCCGAAAACAATGAAAGTTATCGGTCAGAGTCAGAAAATGAAGTTTCGAAATTTTAACGTCCTAAAGAAGATTGATTGGGTAAGTTTTTATGAGGTGATAATAATAATTATTTTCTTTACAGGTCTTATACGTTGCAGACATTATGGCGTTGAAACTATTAAAAATATTATACTTAAAAAAAATATTTGATATATTTTTTTTGTTAAAATTTTAATGTTAATCGTTTCCAGGCCACTAGAATTAATTATGAGAGAAACGTTAATGCAAAAACCTGTTAAAGTATAACATACAAAAAATAATAATACAACCTTTTTTCGAAGCTTGTGTTTCCAACAGAATTAATATAATTTTCCTGAAACTGCTTAAAATTACTCTTGAAAAAATTACATAAATTAATTTAATAAATCTATGGAACCAATTCAGATGACAATCATTTTAATAAAACACAATGCACTAGAATATCTAGTAAAAAAGTAGACAATTAAAGGTCGGCAACGCACTTGTGACGCCTCTGGTGTTACGGGTGACCATGGGCGGCGGTAATCGCTTAACATTAGGCGATACGTCTGCTCGTTTGCCCAGTATTCCATAAAAAAATATCGATTGAATAAAGCTGTCTCTAAAGCATTTAAATTTATTATTTATTAGCTGTATTTATTGCAACAGGTAGACTTTATGACACCAATAGAAGGTATAGTGAGACGTTAACAATGAAATTTAAAATTAATTGTTATTAAATTTACTCTCGGGTAATTACTTAATTTTAATAAATCCTAAATTTTATAACGGCTTGGAATCTGAGAAGCGATTTAGTTTTTAAATTTCTCTCAGTTCGATATGTAGTTTTATTTGCTGTTTTTGTTAAGTAATTTTGTTTAATTGATTGGATGCGTTATAATTATTTTATTAAAATCATTTGAATTTTATACACAAAAATAAAATTAAGAAAACATACTAAAATCGGTAGGTACCTACTGAATTTATGATATGGTCTTGAAATACCTTTATTTTTTGTAATAATTTTGTTTTTGTTTAAATTGATAAAATATTTCTTCTATAAGTTATTACGTTTGTAAATAGTATTGGAAGATGCTGACGACTGTAATATCGTTTTTATTAGTATCCTCTTAAATACTCCAGAATATTTAGGTTTTATTAAATTTGTATTACGAGATGAAAAAATAAAAATCAAAAACCTGTCAAACGAAAGGATTAATAAATGATGATATTGTTGTTAGAATAAATATAATACCTATTCGAATTTAAATAAAATAAATTCAAAATGTTTATTTAATCACTTATTATACTCGCATTACCTTTTAGATTAGATACAGAATTAAATCAAACGCAGTAAATTCGGACTAACACAAAGAAATCTATTCAGTTTCCATTTCCTCAGATATAAACTTTATGTTAAAGATCATTACAAAACTCAAAATCGTCTAAAAGTAAACTGTAATTATATGGTAAAAATTAATTTTTTGACAAGTCATTTATAAAAATACGAGTACCACAATATACAGTATTTAACACAAAACAGTATTTAATATTCCACAGTATATAAATAATAATAAATAAATATTTCGGACATCTAACACACAACGCCATCTAGTCCCAAGCTAAACAGAGCTTGTTTTATGGGTACTAGACAACTGATATAAATACTTATTTACTTTTTTTTATGTAAATTCATACATATTATACATAGAAAATACCCAAACTCCGAAACAAATATTTGCAGATCAAACAAACATTTGGTCCGACCCGGGTATCGAACCCGAGACCTCAAGCTTAGCAGTCGCATACGCTACCACTACGCCACCGAGTCAGTCAAATATATAATTAGATAAGATTTTTATATATCTTCTTCCTCATCGTCCTATAACATGCCTTACCTAATTAGCCCCAAGATTATTTGGGGTCGGCTACTAATTGTTTGAATTAAATCGTTTATCTAAACATCAGTTTTTCCACGATGTGACTGACATCGAAGGAGGAAGGAACTGAATTCGAAGGTTGAACTGATTCTCAATATATTTCAGGGCATTGATTTCCCAATAACGGTTGCAATATATTTTTATGACAACCAGGAAGAACCTTGAAGCGCTGCTTCCAATCTCCGGACTGTTATTGGGAAATTCTTGAGAGAAAAATCCAACAACACTACGGTTCTGCCCCGGAAATCGAACCTGAGAATATATAAGGACGTGTAAAGTCCAGTGTATCCATTTGTGAGATAGTATCAAAGCGCTTATTGCCGTTAGAGTTAGGTCCCCCCCTCTAAGACATACGTTTACCATAGCAAAAAAACATGGTAAAAAAAACTATCACAGTTAAATACGCTTTAATACGAGTAGTTTATGAGTTACCGTAGTAATAGTCGACAAACTAATTCGACGTTGTAGGCCGCCAAAACGTTAAACAACAACGTTTGTTAAACAAAGTACCAAAACTCTAGTGAAACCTACATCGGGCATGGCTCGACACGCATTTTTAGTATAAGTATCGTGTAAATATTTAATACAAAGACATAACCATTATTATAGATTAAAAATAGATAAAGAGCGTACTCCTTCCTAAAAGGCCGTCAACGCACTTGTAATGTCTCTGGTGTTACCGCCGCCCCTGGACACCCATGGGCGGCGGTAATCGCTTACCATTAGGCGATACGTCTGCTCGTTTACCCCTATATAATAATAAAAAAAAGATAAAACTTATAATACAGCTTCCACAATCACTTCATGATATTTTGAATCCTATCGTCATATAGTTTTACAGTATCCTTCATAAAAGGGCGTTTTGTTTTCGCATGTGCAAATAAAATAATATTTACACATGCATAAATGGTGGCCCCCACTCTTGGCTGTACTCATGCTTGACATCAGGTTGAGTGCAGTCATTTTGGCAGCATTATATATAAAAAGAAAAAAAACAGCAAAATGCCTATAATAGAACTTAAAGGTGTGAAATCAAATTCTCTTTGTTTAGTTTGAATTTACAATAATTTCATTCATGTTTTAAATCATGACATCTACAGCTTTTAACAGGCTACCGCGGCACTAAGGCCTCTCCTAAGAAAGGAGGTTTTAGCCTAATACCTACCATACTGATCAGATGAGTTGGGTATAAGGTTTTTTTCAAGACTTCCCTGTGTGATGGAGTGAATAGATGTTGTCCGATTCTCAATCCTAGCCGATATGCACGCTAAGATTCACGAAAATCGTTCCAGCCGTTTCGGAGTAGTTGAATTACGCACACAGTGACACGAGAATTATATATATTAGAAAACACTACGAAAGAGACGAAACAAACTCAGGGATCATCGTCACTTTTAAAGTCTAGGCAATCTTCTAGGGGAGATGTGGCCGCTACAAACGACCCGGGATAGGTGACACCCCGGTGCAGCCGAGGGGGTGTCGTCTAAGGCGGGTCAGTGTTATGGCTCATACTGTGTAGAACGGTGTGAGGCGTGACAGTGTCCCGCCCCGGGGGTGACTTTGTTTACCCCGGGATGTACCTCATCAGGCAGGGGGGACTCCAGAAGCCGCTGATGCGTTCCTGGAGCTCCTCCCGACTGCCGAGGTAAGCCGCCGCGGGGTTTAGTGGGTAGACCGGTTCTCCGGGAGTCCTACACACGCCCTTCGTCTCTACCACGAACGAGGGGTATAGTGCGAAAAGCATTCCACGCTAAAAAAAAAACGCAATCTTCATAAAACGAAAATAACATTCTTCAAGTAAGCAAAAAAACATGTAATTTGAGTCACATATATCATAATTTGTCAAAAAAAAAAAAATATGGAAAAATGTCAGCAATAGATATAAATTATAGTAACATAAAAATTGCAATGAGCAGCTCAATCATAGAGATATTCTGCTATCTACCCCTTTGCGGATAACTTATATTAGAATAGTATTCTCAAAGTTCTTATTCTGTTAGTAATAAATGTATGAAACTAAAATCTTATTTTTCTTCTACATCTCTTTAAAAATAACAGCAATGATACAATCTTTTTTGCGATCCATGTCATAATTCCTATATGGTCAGCTGAACTAACGCTTTGCAGCACGATGTCGTATCGCAGCAATTCGTATTGCAACTTCTGCGATGCGGTGTCGTATCGCATCGCAATTATGTGTGGGTGCGCGAAACTCGACGATATCTGCACAGTTATCCCGTAAAAGGATACCATAGGCAGTTACGCTATGAAAGTGTACTCTAGCTGTGTCAACATTAGTTAAATGAAACTGAGCCGAAATTTGCCTGCAATGTTGGACTTCATTATGTAGGAATTAATTATATGTACATATATTTAAACTCTACATTATTACGAGAAGTTGTGAATATGTAGAAATTTTCAAGCTTATATTCCTGGCGTAATATATTTGTCTAATTAATGAGTGAATGTTATGAACGTTTGATATTTTACTTGGAAATTTCTCTACATAATTATTCAGTTTTAAAAGGAGTATGAGCGTATTGAAACTAGATTAAATATTTGCACAAGTACCTTTGCGACCATATTTAGGTATCATTTACAAACACTTTTCATTTTCATATTATTTACAAAATAACGTTTCGTATGAACTCAACAACATCACACCGCGTAGATCCATTAAATAATTATTATTAATTTACTATTCGAAAACCACAAATGATCGACCTGTTGTGTGACCTGACCGAATGTTAAGGGTTTGTTGTTATGTAAAATTGGTCTTTATTTATTTAATTGGGTATTGGGAGGGTCAGAATATGTTATGTGTACCTTCTTAATGTCACATATTCTATATTTTATTCTTGAAGGAAAATTTAAATGCCATTAATATTATATCATCAAAAAATTAATTAGATTTAAACAAATGGTACGAATAAAACTGTTGGTACTTGGTCAATTTTCATTGATATTTTGACAGTAACAGAATAAAACAGAAAGATAGAAAGGGATGTCCTTGTAACTCCTGAATTGCACCTTCTATCATGCGACCTGACTTCTCCTTTGCCCCTATATTCGAATTTTGAGAACGTATTAGAATATTGCACATGGACATGATTAAAATGTGTTCACGACTGTATGCATTTTATCGGATCCTGGCACACAATGGATACGTAAAAATCGCCAACTATATTTGGGAACACGGTTGTGCCCCCGTCAAGACGAGTCAAGCGAAGCGTAAGACGAACCACTCGAAATGGTTCGACGTTTTTTTGAACCCTCATAGCTTTAGTTTCAGATATATTAAATTCTTAACATATGATGTAATCTATATATATATAAAACAAAGACGGGTTTGTTACAACACTTATAACTCGAGATCTGCTGAACCAATTTTCATGGTTATTGATTCGTTGGATTTGTCTCCGCCCCGAATAGCATAATACATCTTAAAAACAATGAAAACTCGATATGTGTAATGAATACTTAATCATTTCAATAAATGCTGATTTGTTTATTACATGTCAAACATTTGTTGTCCAATCCTGTCAAATACTGTAACATCTATTCATGTGTGCGTTCAGAAATTTATTTTTTGTAAAATGTCTCGAAAGTTCTGATACTGTTATATCAAAAGTGTAAATGTCTTTTTATAGGTTGTCTATGATTTTTCTTGATAAGCTATTCATACGTAGTGGTTATATACTCTTTGAGCTATTGTCTATGTCTCGAAAGTTCAGGCATTTATTACATGTCAAACATTTGTTGTCCAAACCTGTCAAATACTGTAACAACTATTCATGTGTGCGTTCAGAAATATTAATATTAATAACAATGCCGCGACCTAGAAGATCTAATCTTTCCCAGCGGAGCCGTAATGCAATTAGGCAACGGAATATCGCGAGTCAATTATCTGATGAATAACGAGAAATTGCACGAGAAGAGCGCCGCGTTAGTATGGAGCAAAGAAGGGCCTTAATTCGTGCTTTTCAAACATAAGAGCAAAGGGAGGCAGTCCGTGAAACGGCTAGGTTAGAAACGAGAAATCGTCGAGCTTATCGTACAGATGAACAGAGGAATGATCTTCGAAGTGCAAGAAGAAATGGTTCAAGTATTGATTTGAATCGAGCAGCGTTTCTATATGATTGCACCATCGACTACAGCTTGCATCGTTTAGTTTGCATTGGTCCAATGAACGTTGTTTGCCAGCATTGTGGAGCATTGAAGTTTGCTGGTGAAACGCCTGGTTTGTGCTGCCTTAGTGGTAAAGTGAAATTGCCATTATTGGTCCTTCTTTCCAAAACATTCAAGGCACATTGTAATGTTGAGTATTGCAATTCGGTCAAGTCAATTAAATACATTTGCAAATATGTCACGAAAGGGAGCGACATGGCGGTTTTTGGTATCCAAACATCCTATATCAACGATGAAATCACGCGCTATCAAGTTGGTAGATATGTGAACTGCAATGAAGCAATTTGGCGTATATTTTCATTCCCTATTCACGAACGTCATCCCACTGTTGTACATTTGGGGGTGCATCTGGAGAACGGTCAGAGAGTATATTTCACAGCGTCGAATGCTGCTCAACGTGCCGAAACACCTCCAGCGACAACACTGACCAGTTTCCTTGCGATTTGTCAAAGCGATCCGTTCGCACGAACTTTGCTTTACTCAGAAATGTCACGTTATTACACTTGGAACGCTACATCGAAGAAATTTCAACGTCGGAAGCAAGGCGATGCAGTTCTTGGTCATCCAGATATGCGTTCTACTGATGCTCTTGGTCGTATTTACACAGTTCATCCGAAGAATGATGAATGTTTCTATTTGCGGTTGTTGCTGGTACATGTTCGAGGGCCAACATCATTTGAATCACTACGAACTGTTAATGGTATAGTGTGCCCCACATTTCGTGCAGCATGTCAAGAGCTGAATTTGCTTGAAAACGATACTCATTGGGACACGACAATCGCTGAAGCAATTATTTCTGCATCTCCAAGTCAGATACGCACATTATTTGCTATCATCATTTAGACATGCTTACCATCGAACCCACGTGACCTATGTAACAAATACAAAGATAACATATGTGAAGATATTTTACATCGAATTTGCGTCAGCTCAAGAAATCCCGATCTTGAGGTTAATGAGGAGATGCATAACCAGACTTTGCTCTTGATCGAAGATATGTGTCATGTGCGGCAGTTTGTTAGTTAGGTTAGGAATGCCAGCGCCAGATCGCGGAATTAATGACGCATTTAATAGAGAATTGGAAAGTGAAAGTGAATATGATCCACATGAACTAATCCAATCAGTTCAAACGAATGTACCTCTGTTGAATCATAAGCAGAGGGAAGTCTATGATACACTTATTAATGCAATTGATGATGGAAACAACGGCTTATTATTTTTTGGGTGCCTCCGGTGGAACTGGGAAGACATTCCTCATGTCATTGATTTTGGCCACTGTACGTGCGAGATCCGAAATTGCGGTAGCATTTGCTTCTTCTGGAATAGCGGCCACATTGTTAGCCGGATGCCGTACGGCTCACTCAGCGTTAAAATTGCCATTAAACCTTCAAACTACTGAACAACCGACATGTAACATTTCGAAACGCTTCTACATAAAAGTGGAGATGTGGACTCCGCAATGGCCAAAGTTTTATTTTTTTTGTTTTGTTTTATATTTTCTGCTACTTGGCAATCTGTTTTTCTCACAATAAGCCAACCCGTTGTTTCAATTTGTTTTTTTGTATTACATTCATCAAAGCGTAAATTAGTTCAGCTAAAAGGTAACACGACATTAATTGACTATTAGGCGGTACGAAGTTCGCCGGGTCAGCTAGTAATAGACTAATTAAACGTACAAAATTAAGTTGCATAACTCTGATATTTTAGATTTTATTGATATCTAAAGTATGTCGATTTCGTCACTGACACTGATTATAATCAAAATGTGAGGGTACTTCCTGAAGTACTAGAAAGCTGAAATTTGGGATGTAAACTAAGTTTGGTATACAAACAACAAGAAATTTATAAACCTATTACTTTTGCCCTAAAAACACCTAAAATGGGAAGGTGGAATGCTGCATTGTTTATGGTGGAAAAATTAGTGAAAGTCTTAACAAATTTTTATGCTAGAGGTTATATTTTGAAATACGGACTTTTTGTTAGAAACCAAAAAGTAAAAACAATAAAAAATACTGCCATAAGCAACTTACAAAAAGAAATAAATAAATATTTTGGACATCTAACACACAACATCATCTAGTCCCAAGCTAAGCAGAGCTTGTGTTATGGGTACTAGACAACTGATATGAATACATAAATACTTTTTTCTTTGTAAATACATACATATTATACATAGAAAACACCCAAACTACGAACCAAATATTGGTAGATCACACAAACACTTGGTCCGACCCAGGATTTGAACCCGAGACCTCAAGCACAGCAGTCGCATTCGCTACCACTGCGCCATCGAGGCAGTTAAACCGTTAGAAACACAGTTAGAAATGGAAGCCAACCAAAAATATTTTTATGTAAAATGTTGCCAAGACGACTGCATATGGCTTACTCTGTGAAAAAGATTTCAGATCTCATGTAGAGCCAACCTTCTGAATCTACACGCGTTTCTACAACTCTACCAAACCTAACTTCACAAACTCTACATTTCAGCAAAGTTGTATGGTTTTGTCTGTTTCGTTACTTCAGATACTGAATATTCGCATAACACATTATTTTAGAAACTAGATATTTGCAAACACAAAATGCGTTCGTTTCGCCTTCGTGACGGTAGCAAAACGGCGAAGCGAACAGGGTAAGCCACATAATATGCATTGGTAACATTTTACATGAAAATATTTTTATGGGATTCTTTTCGCACTAGCTTTAGCGGAAATGTTTTAAATATTTCAATATTCTGACATCAAGAATTTGAGTCATGTTTTCACATAACAGAGTCTTAAATAGTTACGATAATGATAATCGTAACTACGAAAGAGACGATGAAGGACGAAACAAACTCTGGGATCACCATCACTTTTAAAGTCTAGGCAATCTTCTAGGGGAGATGTGGCCGCTACAAACGACCCGGGATAGGTGACACCCCGGTGCGGCTGAGGGGGTGTCGTCTAAGGCGGGTCAGTGTTATGGCTTACATAGTTACGATTATGTTAATCGTAACTATTTTCAGTACATACACGTAAAATAGCTAAAAAACTAAGTACTTAGGATCAACTCTCAAATAAAACACCGTTATACGATTACTTCGACCCGAAATTTTTCAATCTAAATGCTCTTATTAGATTTACTAATTATGTAATGTTTTGGGTCAAAAATTAGATTTTCAGAGTAAAACTGATACTCTGAAATCGAATACAATCTTTTGTAAAAAAATGTAATTGTAGTTAAACATAAAATAATTTCTAGAATAAAGGATTTATTGGGTCCTAGGGTCTGTACTGATCTTATTCAGATACTCATCGAAGCAACCATGCCTGGTGAGCCCGCGATATGCGCTAGGATATCAAAGGGTGGGAAACAAGCCAGGACTGTCGCCGCCTCCGATGATATGGTGCGGTATCCTTGTACGATCCGAATGGGCGCTACCCGCTGCGCTTGATAGAGCTTGGCTTTGCAGCTGATGGAGGCCGATAGGCGGTTGACCCATATCAGTGCTCCACAGACGCCCATGGATTGTATCACCACACGGTACAGGCATCGAACTTCCTCCCGCGGACCTCCTAAATTAGGCAACAGTCCCTGTAGAGAGTCGGCCACCCCCCGAACTCGGGGATCATCCACTCGAAATGTTCCTCGAAGCTCTAACGGTTGTCCACAGATAAATCGAACATCCTCGGCGACCATTCCTCTCACTCTAATAAGAGAGCGAGTAGGAACGGCACCTCCGCGTTTCCTTGTGAAACAACAGGGTTTCCGTATTTCTCAAGGTACAAAGAGACCTTCATTCCCAACTTTACAACCTATAGTTTTTTTTGTATATGAAACATATTAACATAGCATTGTTCTCTATGTGGGAAAGATACATCACTTTGAAAGAAACTTCGGTATATATATTTTTAACCGACTACAAAAAAGCAGGAGGTTATCAATGCGACTGTTTTTTTTATTATGTTTCTTGCCTAATACATTTGGACTGGGTGAACCGATTCAGATGAGTCTTTTTTTATTGGAAACTGGTGCTTTCCGTGAGGTCACGTTTCGTCCAGTTCTTAAAGTAGTTTTTTTTTGTTAAAATTTCAAATAATAAACTAACAAATATGAAGCAAACTAAATATTTTTCTACATAAAATTGTTGTGCTTTGTACAGAAAATAAGAATTCCGCTCTAACCGGATGAATCTTTTCAATTAACAAGTAAACCTAAAGTCCTAAGGTCCTGACTGGCAGAGAATGCCATATGGCATTAAGTCCGCCTTTGTGCAAAATGTGCATCAAGTTTAAATAAATAAATAAATAAAACTAGAAATATATTTTGCTAGGAAATTTATAAATTAAATTAGTCACTATGGAATAACAATCCTTGGAGCTTCAGCGTCAGCTTCAGCTTAATATTTAAAAGAACGAATAAGTGTGTAACTTAATGGATACTAGAATATTATAGAGATCGCCTGGATCGCAAGCCTTTTTTATTGTAATATTGTCGTATTGTCTTCTAGTTTACCTTGAGGGTGATGTTTAATGGAGTTTCTTGAAATATATCAAAAATTATAGAAATCAAAATTAAATAACGTGTTATTTAAAGATTCGTATAATTTTCTTACAAGACACGACATACGAGTATTATACACATAGACCCATACTTTTATTTATTCTCAATAAATTTTGTCACTTTATTAATGTAAGTGAAAAGCATCAGAAATAATCAGAAATTCAAATAATAATGGGTATTTTTTACTTTTATTAGTTTACTGTTGGAATTTGCTAGTATATCATCTAGATATTTCAACTCTATTCCCGTTAGTTTTCATGGGTACGGGATATCTGAACGATATTTTAGATTATACCAAACCACTTCCATATTTGAACTAAATACTCCATCCATTACTCACCACCGTAAAACAATAATTCGTCGGATTGACGAACGAGCCCAACAACATTATTTCACAGATAAATTGAATTAAGCAATCAATACTTTCAAACATAAAAGTCCAATAAGTTAATAAGTATAGGAGAAAGATACAATAAAAAAAAATTGCCAGATTGAACACTGTATCTTTGCACTAAGAATAATCTTTGATATCAGCGGCTTATAGCGGATATCAATACTTCTTAATGTTGACAGTGTAATGGGTTGTATGTTTCGATAATTTCGTTTTTTTTTTGTATTCATTGGTTTTCCGAGTAATAATGCCTTTTGGGTCTTTTTAACTACTATATAATAATTATTTGACTTCCCCTTTTAAATAAAAGGGAGACCAAAAAAGGGATAAAATCAAAATATTAACAATAAATATTTCGGAAATCTAACACACAACGCTATCTAGTCTTAAACTAAGCAGAGCTTGTATTATGGGTCCTTGACAACTGATATAAATATATTCATTTTTTTGTAAATATATACATATTATACATAGAAAAAACCCAAACTCCGAAACAAATACTTGCAGATCATACAAACATTTGGCCTATCTAGGAATCGAACCCGAGACCTTAAACACAACAGTCCCTTTACGCTACCACTGCACCACCATCAATAGTATCGAACTGAACTGACAATGGTGCTAATCAATGCTATACGAAATATCTATAATAATCTATAATTTGTGTATCAATGGAACAGCATAAACACGTTTATATTTGTATTCATGAATTTGTAGTCAGATATGCGGTATAAATTCACATAAATTTGCTGCAAATTGTAATATAACATGTCTTAAAACATAAATTAATTATATGGTTTCAAACGATCTTCTCTGAGAAATTGCAGAGGATGTTTCAAAAGCAAATTTCCTTTGAATACTGACACCTCCCTCGTCTGTATTCAATTCTGCAACTACATGTCTTTGAATTACAAATCACCTATTCACGAATAAATATTTATATTTCAATGTAGCAAATACAGTAGTAAGTCCCAGATTAAGTCTTGGGTCAAAACAAAAGAGAGTTGATGCATCATATTTATAGACTTAATTTTACAGAATATGTAATTCAATTATCTCTCGTCGACAGACGACGACGAAAATGCATTATTGTTTGCATTCGTCATACATTTATTCGTTCCGCAACATTCGATTCACAATATTGCAGATATCACAATTCTGTTTTAAACTTGTAGATACATCAATTTAGTTTGTCCATATTCCTGACAGTCGTATATGGAACTGTGTTATTGTTTGTGATGATGTATCTGATAGGTAACGTATGAGCTGCAGTGTAATTTAATTTTGTTGATAAAAACATACTGAAATTTCTTTAGTAAGCAAAGTTTTCGTTTCCCTTGATGAAAAACTTATTTTTTCGGCGAGTATTCGATGATGTTTGCGATATTGCCCAACATCATTTGATAGTATGCTACAATCCGATCTGCGGATATTATTAAAAAGTCCTACATTATTTTTACTTCGCAAATTTTTAACGAGGGTCTAGTCAAAGAGGTACTGAAAGGATTGAATGTGGAAAGATAAGAAAATGGCATTATTTAAATTCTCTAGGAGGTAAACAAAATCTCTCTTAGACTAAAAGGCTTATACTTGTTATGGGGAGTCTCAGTAGACTTAACTTGGAATCAGATATGTTACATAGTTAACACCGCAATTAGATTCACTTTTGGTAGACTTGTTACTGCCCGAGTTTCTCAGAAATAGAGCAACTATTAATTTAATAACAAATGAGCGCCTTATTTTATATTTTACTTTTAGTTATAAAATTGTGGTGAGGCGAATAAAGTTTTTAAAAAGGTTGTATTAAAAAAACATCAAATAAATAAAATACTGATCATTTTTCTAAAATACTGTTTAATATTCTTCTAAGACCTAAATATACTTTCTTTCTTGTAAAAAAGTTAGCAACCCGGCTTCATCTATGTGAAAATAAATTATGTCGGATCGTTCTAGGATGTGCTGATGGATATGTTTACTTATCTACTTTCACAGTTAGGGTGAATTGGTTTAGCGCGGTGCAAAAAACTACAGTCCTGATAAAAATCTATGGTAGAATTTTTGACAAATAACTTAAATAAAAGTAATATTATAACCGTCACAACTCAAACTTATAAAATACGTATAATTTCTCTATGCCGTAATACATATAATATTCATGTTAGTTTATTTCGTTAGTGGTATAATCAAAGTCGTATGTCACTTTATACACATGGATAATCCAGTTATGTACATGAGTGCCGTTGTAAAATTTAAAAGGTTTATGAAACAAAAATTCATTCAGAAAGCTGAAATAAAGTGCTCGTTCTCATTAATAATTGTCGATTGTGTGTGTTACTTTCTTAGTCAGTTGAAAGTCTCAGTAAAAGCACAAAAATATGAAGAACCCAACTTATTTATAATGACAATAAAGATTTATAATTTTTCTGTGTATGTTACCATATAACTATATTAGAAGCCGACTTAAAAGGCATCATAAAGCAATATTCTACGTGGGATATTAAATCCTTTTGCTGTTACCATAAATATTGTGCATTATTAAACGTCATTTAAGTGCCTGTTCTGTTCTCTCAAAGAGGTACACCAGGTTTATGTTATAATAGGGGACTTAGTCCAGCGTCATAGTCGTTGATAGAGGGAGTAGACGGAGTTAAGTAGCGATCAAATAAGTTATTGACAAGGAATTGTAATATGTTCTATGATACACGTCTAACACTACGTGGCATTTCTTGGAAAGAACTTTTTAAAAAAAGAAACCATCTACAGTTATAAGGTTAAATTACGATGGCGGTTGCTCCATATCTTCGACTAATGAATACTGACTTATCAGTCTGAATGTAGACATCACGCAGCTGCACGCATTAAACTTTATCGACGAATTTTTGTTACTTCGACTTGTGGCAATCTTCAGATTATATATTTTTCGTTATCCTTGAATTAATTCCTTCAAAAAAAAGCTACGCTTTTAAGAATGTCGAGATGACGTTTTTGAAGTGCAACTTTTTTTAGAATCGTTGTGATTTCAAACCGGATGCAACGAAAAAAACGACAGGACACAAATACAAAAACTCGCCAAATACGTTCACTTTGTAATTAACCTACCCTTGTTATATATATATATTTATCTCAATCTTTTGTCGATCTACTGAAGTTTCACTTCTATCATGTGTGAATTGCACACACACCTTTTTTTTTGAACTTTGTTCTTCCCTCTCTTTACGTCATTCTCAAACTGTTAGATCAGTTAAAGAATGGATATTCTTTTTAGCATGTAATTAACTTACCCCACCTTAATCTGAAGCGCTCGAGAATGTCTGATGATCAAAGTTTTTTATTATTCTCATCTTTTATCCTTGACGGGTGGCCATATTTACGGGGCTCATATTTGGTGGAGGTACAAGCTATTCCCCTGTATATTAATCTGCCGCGCTTTAGTAAATCACGAAATTTCTACTACTATTAGATTAAAGGCGTCGGACTAGAAATAATCCTCAACATATCTAGGTGAAGTTTTTTATTCATTGTTAGTAACGTCGACACAGACGTATAATGTTATCAGTGTAATGTTTTAACTTGTAAAATAATATAATTCCCTTGTTTTTAAGCTTTTTGAAATATGATATTTTAAATTGTGACTGACTATATTTTAATTATGAAGTAATTACAACTGAACACTATATAAAATGACAGTCGAAACACTGCAAATGAGATTATATTGAGAGATCGTTTTTTGTTTTTTCGAAAGACGGTCCCCATTTCATGTCATCCGCATTTTATATATTTTTATCATTAATTTCATCTCGACGAAGACTTGAAGACTCGAAGACTTGATAATTGAAGACGATAAATACTTGACATTGACAGAAATAGCTGATCCGAGTGATCCGGTTGGTTGCCATTTCATCAAAAGAAGAAGAAGAAGAGATTATATTACTCGCCATCGCCTCTAATAGTACTCGTATAAATAAACCACGCTGGCCAGACGGGTTGGTGTCAAGTGAATGGGGGTGGGGACACTCTGTATTATTAACCATACGAATAAATAATTATACAGCTTCAAAATAAAGCTTAGTCACTGTGACATATGAGTACCTACTAAATCGACGAAGTAACTTTGAACGATTTTATTTTGTATCACATACTTACGAGTATATTCTTTACGTGCCAGTTTCATCACAAATGAACTTACAATACATTCTAATTTAAATAATCACACCTAAAATGTACCTTCTTTTATGATAACACTAGTGGCAACTGCAACAGGAATCAAACTTAATTTTAAGAATTACAGAGAGTAATTATACTCCAATGTTTTTGTCAAGGCTCAAACGGAGTCATACCACGGCCTCACAGAAAACTGGTGTGAAATAACGCTTGCGCTGTGTTTCACCGAGTGAGTGAGGATACCGGAGGGCCATAACCCAACCCCTCTCTCCATCTACATTCCCATCCCCCAAAGACCGGTAACTCACTTGTAATGCCTCTGGTGTTGCGGGTGTCCATGGGCGGCGGTAATCGCTTACCATCAGGCGATACGTACCTTTTTCAGCAAAGTGAAACAAAGCAATGCACTGAGCACTGCTTTTTATCTGCCTATCGTTAGGTCGTGTAACAAGTATATTTTTAACTCAAAAAAGATTTGTTTTGTCCTACAGGTGGCTTATCCGACGGTGAGGCGAACCGAGGGCCATCACGCGGGCGTTCTTCCCGGCGGGATGACCCTCGACGCCACACCCTCGCTGGCAACCATCTTTACATCCACCCTCACCACCCGGGACAAGTCAACATGGAAATTGAGGTAAGCATTTACTCTTATGTAATCTCATGCTGTGTGACTTTTTTTTTTTAAATAATACTTATGTGTGACTTAACGGAAACTACATTCTAGAAAACCAATATGGTTTATATTATAGTTAGCTAAACTATGAATTTAATCTACAACACTGACCACGACCTCATAAATCACTGCGTTATTCTTGTACTCAAGATAAATATTTTTGTTTTACATAAGACCAATTTAATGAAATTTGCAGAGAGTAAAAATATGATCCGTGGGGGATGCTATGCTACAGGTTTATGAAAGGAAAAATATGGCAAAAGGGATGTCTTATGTTGTTAATTACACTACAAAGACTTTTACACCATTTTAAGAATCTCATAGTTTTATGTGGCCCTTTTTGGGTAACGAGACTTTCAGTAGTTCTTCTACATTTAAATATCTAGGGCCAGTTTCACCAGATCCTAATAAAGCTTTAGATATTTTTATTATCTGACATATAACACCATTAAAGAGAAAAAAGTTGTTGATAAATAGGTGTAATCAACAGCCTTTTTTTCGTCTGGAAATCCCTAGGGCCGTCACCTTACCGGGTCGACGGGGTTGGCGGCGAGGTGGTGTGTCGGAATCGGACCGACTAGGCGACGTACGGCACTCCGCGACTGGCTATTTAAGCGCAGGAAAAAACCCGTCCCGTTCATCCGCGACCACAATCAAGGGCGGCATAATACAAAATTTTAACAAAAAAAAAAACGACTTTAAGAACAGGACCAAATTGAAATGAGTCCACACGGGAAGCACCAGCTTTCAAATAAAAAATGAATCATCGAAATCGGTTGAAGTGATATTAAGTTATTCATAATTCGAATTGATAACATTATTTTTTTTTTATAGTCTGTTAAAATTTTGTGATTATCCAAAATTAAAGATCGCGTTTTAAAAAAATGGTTACAAAAAGCGGCTCTTTTTCTAAGGTAAAGTGAATTTCGATTTCGATTGCGGACGAAACTTGGAGCGAGGTTTTGGTTTCAGCTGAAAACCTAGTTTTGGTTGGACACTATTGCTTAATGAATGCAGTATTTAATTTTGTTATAAAATGTAGCAAACAAACTGTTATTGCATTGTTACTGAAGTATTTCAATAAAGCTTTGGTATTTATTGGCTTTGATTGAGATTGTCTGTTAAACATAACGAGTATGTTTTGTAGGTTCATGTTATTAATCTACGGCGTATAACGTTTCACATAAATTTGAAGACCTTATAGACTGTTTCTATGGAATCCGTCCACTAGGATCGATATTTTTTTTTCCCTTTGCCGTAATATCCTCGGATACCATCGCCTAAAACCGCACGCCGTCTCGGGTACTAGATGCCGGGGAACCAGGTGCACCCTAGAAAGCAAAAACCTGGAACCCCGACGTACCTCGGGCCACCTACGGGATTGTAGATGGTCCTCTACTGTGCGGGAACCCCGATGTTCCCATTACGCTCCGGGGCGCGCACGCTCCGCAGCGTCCGCGTCTCCACCCGAGTCTTCTTCTGCCTGGGTGACAGATGGCCTCATCAGTCACCCCCAGGCTTGCGCTTATGGAGGACGGAGATCGTTCTGAAATCTTTCCACTTAATTAAGAATGAGATCCTAATGGACAGAGCTTTTCTATGTTCGTCTAAGTATGTATATATGAGTACTTTTATTAATGAAATTTATATTTCTGTTACAAAAATGGTATTTAAATACGAGTGTATAAGTCTTAATTAATTAATTACACGTTCTCTTTGATACAAGCCAGTACCATGTCCTTCAAACTAGATACATGAATGCTTTATAAAAGAAAACTTCTAGCTATTTCGCTTTTACTCAGGTCATGTAGTAAACAGTAACAGGAAATTAATTAATTTGTGTATGTTGCCGTCGTTAGTTGCCTTTTTGTGAATAAACATTCATGTTTCTGTCTCTTATACCGTGCACTACCGAAAATCCTTAATTAATCAAAATGTTTCTACGAAAATAGAAACTATTCGTTCGCTTCAAATGTTTCCAAACTAAAACAACATTTTCTATTCTAGCCATCATTCGTTTCGTTTCTGTACCTGGAACTTGGTAATTGGATTCCCGTGGTAATTATTTGATGCCAGTGTGTATGGAACTTTGATTATCCAATTTATTGATACAAATAGGACTCAATAAGGTAATTCGCTTGTCGAATATAATTGAGCAACTGTGCGCGTACGTAGTTCATTTGGAATTATAGAAGTATAATTATTTTGTTTATGAGATAGAGTGTAACCGAGCAGACGGTTATTCATTTTTTTTTGAAAAGGATTTCTGTGTTATGAATATACATCTCGTGTCATGGGGGACTTTATAAACATATATAAAACGGACACGAAGAACACCCAGACTCAGAACAACAATTTATAAATCTCACAAAATGTTGTCCCAAGTGGGATTTGAACCCACAATACTTGGCGCAGTAGAAAGCGGCGTAACGACCGCTTAAACCTCTAGACCAACCGTGCAGTCAAACTTGACCTCTACCTCAACCTCTAACTCACGCAACAAAAATATCACCGATGGCGTAGTGGTTTGCTGGCGTAGCATTTTACTGCGCTTATGTGCTATGGGTTCAAACCCCACATGGGTTAACACTTCGTTTGATCCGTGTATTGTGGTTTTGAGTCTGGGTGTTCTATATGCATGTATCAGAAACGAGGTGATTCGTCAGAGAACCAGGGTCATCGACATAACCCACAGGATAAGCAAGCTGAAATGGCAGTGGGCTGGCTATATTTGTCGTAGAACCGATAACCGTTGGGGTAAACGGGTTCTTAAGTGGAGTCCGCGTCTCGGCAAACGTAGTGTAGGACGTCCACAGGCCAGATGGAGTGATGATTTACGGAGGACGGCCGGCAGGAGCTGGATGCGAGAAGCCGAGAATCGAACTAAGTGGCGTGGATTGGAGAGGCCTATGTCCAGCAGTGGACTGCAATAGACTGATGATGTTCTTTGTGACTATATCATGTATGTTTGTCATGTCCTCCTACACAGGTATATTTTACTGAAAACAAAAATGCGTTGCCATTCTTTACTTACACTTGTACTTTCTACTCAAATTAAGAAAATCAGCAACTATTTTGATGTATTGAGTAATAGAATATGAAGTGAAAATAAAGACGAAATCGTTTATCCAGAAGTAGTTGGTCCACTTTACTCTTGAACGTTACAGAACTATATTTTTTTAGATAAATGGACACATAACTCATTTTCATTTTTTCATGACTCCAACTAAAATAATACTTGCGAATCGTTAAGGTGGAGATTTTGGTATTATCAACAAACCTATATCGAAATAAATGGGTTTAATACCAACGACATCTAGCTCTCTTATCAAGCAGGCCCGTGAAAGGCGAATATGAGCAATCTGGAATACCTTCTGTAAAGTCACTTTGTATTTTCTTTCTTTCAAAGATTTTACCATTTTAACAATTTACTGTGAAAATGTTACCACAAAAATGTAACCATTATTCAGAGATTTAACATTTTTAATTGAATGACAAAACAAAGCAGACTGTTTCCATTTCCCGTAAGACATTAAATTAAGATGTAAAGTAAAGAATGCACGGTTCCCCGAACGGCTTTTTATTCGATACTTAGGTCCATTTATGCGCTAATTAAATTTTTAGAGAGAAAAATGCAGGCTTCAACGTTTAGTGCATTATAAACTCAATGCCTTCCTATTTTAAAAAAAACGTTTAGCGTAGAATGAGAATTATTTAGTGGTAGTGGAAGAATAACTCTTCGGTCACAAGTCATATGGGGAAATCTTTCATCTTTTTAGACTAACTACAACGTTTAGTGCATTATAAACTCAATGCCTTCCTATTTTAAAAAAAACGTTTAGCGTAGAATGAGAATTATTTAGTGGTAGTGGAAGAATAACTCTTCGGTCACAAGTCATATGGGGAAATCTTTCATCTTTTTAGACTAACTACAGTCTTCATGTCTTACTTATTATAAGATTTTTTTTATTTTTCTTGTGCAAATTTGCATGAGAAGTTACATTCTTTTCACTTAAATAGGTTTTTCATTTCTTTATGTGTAATTGTTTTTATCTTTTGTTTTTATTATCTACCAGCATTACGGGCCTGTGCGTCCTCCAGTGAATACTCCAGAATATGCTACAATCAACAAACAACGGGATCAAAGACCAAACCGGATTTTAGACCCGAGAATGCGGAAGGTATCTCTTGATAATTAATAAAAAACCACTAATTGAATGAACACTCGTACATTTGCCAACTAACATATTCAAATCATAGCAGCCTTAGAATATTGTGTGGCTTCAGCTTTCACTAACACTGAGCACATTGTTATAACATGTTTATAAAAAAATTGCATACCTAAATAATACATATACTATTATTCAAACCCTTCTGAGTACATTGTGAAGGAGATATGAATGTTTACAGTTTAGTAACTACGATCGGTAAGTATTAGGAATATAACAAAGAAATGAGTTACTCCTAATACTTCAGAATTAAAGAGGTAGGTACAACAAATATGTGTCTATTGTAACTTAGATCAGCTAAATCGTACCTTTTACAATGCTATAGTTCCTTTTATTTTCATAATTCTGAGTAAATAGGTTTCAAAGGAGGCGTAAACTACATAATCAAAACTTAAGGGACAATATCTAAGCCAATCTAAGGGTTTGCGGGTCTTCAATTTTGATCAGGTTCAGCTTCGCGCATTTCTAAACAAGGCAAGGCAACAAATAACAAACAAACAACTACATTCATTTAAAATCAGTCTTAAGAAGTTTGTTATTTAAACGTGGATAATCGTGCATTATCTGCAGATAATGCACGATTATTATGTTCTAAAAGTATTATATTTTAAGTTAACTCAATTTTATGCCAGACATAAACGAACTATTGAACAATACATAAATACGGATATGGCTAAATGACATCTATACTAATAATAAAGCTGAAGAGTTTGTTTGTTTGTTTGAACGCGCTAATTTGAAGAACCGCTGGTCCGATCCGAAAAATTATTTCAGTGTTGGGTAGTCCATTTATCGAGGAAGGCTATAGGCTTTATATCATCATGCTACTACTAATAGGAGCGGAGCACCAATGAAGAATGTTTCAAAAACGGGGGAAAATTTTCACGCTACGGGCAATATAAGACGCAAACGAGGTTGCGTGGGTCAGCTAGTATTCTTATAAAGTGCAGTATGAAAATAGGTAACCAATTAACTAACGTGAAAAATTTAGCAAGAGACAGTTGTATTATTTACTGTTTTATATTGTATTGTTCATAGTTTTAAGTTCAAACATACCGGAATACCATGCTAATGGAAATAAATGTATTTCCATTAGTCCGTCGATTCTGCAAACAAATAACAAAAACAAGATTGAAATAAAATATTCATTTCCTAAGTAAAGGTAAACTGTTTGCTAGCGACCTATACTTTTTTGAAGGATTACAAGGATTTCCAAATTTGCAGAACATTTGCTGTTAGAAAAGTATCAGTCCGATCGTAAATTGGATTTTAAAGCACATGTATGTGATGAGGACAGGTAATTAACCGTTTTGCAGGCTTTAGAAATTAATTGGTTATTAATAGAGAATCGTGACAAGGTTTTAAATCAACAATTGGATATCAATAATTCACTACTATTAAAATATTTCAAGTAATGTTATGTAGATAACATTACTTGAAATATTTGTTAGTTGAATTTTTCGGATGGGGACCACACTTCTTACTAATATAATAAACGCGAAAGTTTGTGAGCATTAAAGTAAGTATGTTTGTTGCTCTTTCATGCAAAAAATACGGAATGGATTTTGATGAAACTTTACAATAATATAGCTTATACATCAGAATAACACATAGGCTACAATTTATAAAGATACTAGCTTCGCCTCGCGGGGTTGCTCGCGGTTTTTGTATTACCGCGGGTAGCACCGCGGGGTTCAGCTAGTAATATTATAAAGGTGAAAGTAAGTTGGTTTGTTCGCTTTCACGGGAAAACTATTACACCAATCACCATGAAACTTTGTACACATATTCTCGGAGGTATTACTCGTAACATAGGATTCTTTTTTAAATGCGAGCGAAGCCGCCGGTGAAAGCTAGTAGTTTATGATTTTAATGACTTTTGTCAATTTTCGACATTCAATTTAATCGACATTTGGACATTAAAGATAAAGAGCTCATAGCAAAATTATTTTGTTTCTAATTATTAATGATTAACGATTTATAGATTTTTAAATATTAAAATAATATTTTAGATTTTGTATCACAACTTTAACTTTGTATGATTTTATAAGTTTCCAAGAGAATTTAACGTTTACTCGGGTTTTCCGGTGTGTTCATAAGTCACTGCTGTCGATCCTGGTGTATAGGAGTAATAATATTGGGTGTGTACGATGAATGAGTATCATAATGCTCCTTTTTTAAAAAGATAAAAGAAAGGAATATGTTAAAGGCCGTAGAAAAAGTACGGTGCTTTTGCTCGACTTGAGAGACTCGATGACTTGACTTAATACGGAACTGGTTTATAAATCAATTTAAAGTGCTGGTACCAGAAATGGCGGCAATGTAAAAATTCAAAACGTGCTCTTTTAAAATTTTCACTAACACTAGTCGAAATTCATAAAAATCACCAATTTTCAATACACCCGGAAAACTTTCCAGGTAAAAATACCAAATGACTGGAAAAACTTTCCAGGTAAAAATATCAAATGACTGGACTATATAGCTATAGTTCGTTAACCAGAGATTTCTTGACAACACATTATCGATACTATAACTATTATAGATATAATATATGCATATAGAGTGAAATCTGATCTTTAAGGCTGTAGCATCAGTTCGGTAAAGGGGCCTAAAGGCACACGTGGAAGCACGACTCTCGATTGTAATTGTTATTGTGTTCCAGTCAAAAGTGTGGTGACGGATTAAGAATCATTAAGAATCCCCTATTCATCTCATGGGTGTCGTAACAGCCGATTAAGGAATCAAATTACGCAGCACAAGATCACTGCAAAGAGAAAGAAAGCATGGCAATGCACAGCATGACACAAACCTTATACCAATACGTCCAGGCTAAAACCTCCGAGACAAGCCTTAACATCAGACTCTTAAAGGCCGTTGAGAAATTATCTGATCCGTAATATTCATTTTTGAGCAGGCGTTGCTTCTTAAAGATTGTTTGCCAGGGCTTCAAAATAAAAAGATATCATATGGTTTCTTTACTACAGATACGAGTATAACAGTTGTTGTTCAACATTCTCATGAATCTCTGAAATAATCTAGAAATATTTATTTATATTAATTGGCATACCGTTTTAATTAATATTAAACATATATTTTTTATTGTACTAACATTTTTCTATAACAGCTTATTAACTTTTACAAATAATTGTATAATTTTTTTGGGTGTACATAGGAGCGAGTCGAGGTCACTCGATGATGGTTTTTGTAAGAACAATTGGGGTGAAATAGTTAAATAGTGTTGCCTATTTCACTGTTCGAGATATTTAAATAATGTATAAAAGATTATTTTTACTATTGATGATAAATTTCCTGATATACTAATGTCAACTTATTTGTTAAATAACTACTTCTTCTTTTGATGAAATGGCAACCAGCCGGATCACTCGGATCAGCTATTTCTGCCAATGTCAAGTATTTATAGTCTTCAATTATAAGTTTTTGAGTCTTCGTCGTGATGAAATTAATGATAAAAAATATATAACTGTGGATGACATGAAATGGGGACCGTCTTCCGAAAAAACAAAAAACGATCTCCAAAATAACTACAAAATACTACGAATTTCGGCTTTACAAGATTTAACAGGACATATATATATATATATGTCCTGTTATTATATATATATATAAATATATCAGATATATGTATACGTATACGGTCCATTTTAAGCCTTGTAAAAATATTGTGTGTTACCTTTTATTATTTTCTTTTGTTGCCAATATATATATATTTCTTGCATATTTTTAAATAGTGATATGTGGCAGATAATTATCTAATTATCATTATGCTATCACAGTAAAAGTCATTTTATATTTGTTTATTTATGTCAAGTCATTGTTTCAGCCACCCTTTCCGCGTGGTTACCCGCCACCGGCCAATAATCTTCTTTTCGATGACGACCCTGGCATTATGTCTGAGGTCGAAACAGCATCTACTGGCTTCAGGCGAGGAGGAAAACAAAGGTCTTCCCTCCCCGTCGTACGAACTCCCAGTAAGACGCTGGAGCGACCTCTTGGTAAGTTTGTTTTAATTGATTTTATATAGCTAAAAGTGTGTATTGTTTATATTTAGTAAAACGTTATATGCGTTAATAATTGACAGAGTTAACAGACAATATTAAAAATGGTAATAAAAACCTCACATATACTGCCGTCTCTTACTAGTCCGTCTTCGGACGTAGGCCTCCTCTCCCAATTTCCATAATTCGCGATTCCGTGCTATCGTCATTCAGTTCCCTCCCGCTCGTCCCCGTATATCGTCGACCCATCTCTTTGGTGGTCTTCCTCTGCTTCGAGTGTTTGACTCCAAACTAGGTAGAGCCTGTACCTGGGTATCAGGCAGATAAAGATACGTTGTTTAATATATACAAACACTCAGACAACAAATTATCGTGCTTATCACAATATACAACAAATGTAGAAAATACTATACTCAATATACTTTTCGAAACATTCTCAATCATGCCAGAATTACTAAATAGATCTGACTAATAGGTAAAATAAAGTACGATTTGTCCCAGATATGGGGCGGCCTCCACCCTTACATTTTGTTCTTGCTGTCTATCAGTAATAGTATAATCACTTTCGCAGACTTTATAATAATAAACAAGATATAGTGATTTACATAACCAAAAAAAATCCTGAAGGAAATTGTTTTTAAGAAAAGAGACGCAGGGATTAAGACTATTTGTACATCTTTTGTTTATATCAATAAGTTTGATTGTTTCTTTAGTTAATGTAGAGGAGAATGTGTTTTTATAATCTAGAACAGAATGGTATATGTATTTGAAACTCATGTAGACTCGCCCCATAAACAAATATAGATAGCTGTTATTTAATTTCCGTGCTCTGAGTTAGTGAATAGTATCCTTAACAGGCAAATTCAATGACTGTGTTTTCCACTATAAACTGAAGCAGAAATCCGTGACTGCTTTCAGACAACGTAATATTAAAATCATTTTTTTTCTGCAGGATTGGTGTTCCTGCAATATAGAAACGAGACCAAGCGCGCCCTCCTGCCAAACGAGATTACGTCAATAGATACTGTTAAGGCCTTATTTGTTCGATCATTCCCGAAACAACTCACTATGCAATACATGGACAGTCCTATGGTTAAGATTTACATTCACGACTCTTCTAAGGATATGTTCTACGAGCTGGAAGATGACAGGTCAGTGACTATTTAAGATTTAACTTTCATATAAAACTGAGTTCAATAACACAGCCTTGTTTTAGTGTTATTTCTTACAGGGCTCATACTACTACTACTCATTCGTGCGCCTTTTTTGTTTACTTAAGGTCGGATTTTAGAGGTTTAGGCGACATCAATGTTCTGGACTGTGGTCGGTTCTTGGGACTGCAACCTATGATTGCAGTTTGATGGCAGTCGCTCCTTATAAAATATCCAAATTCAGATGTATCGTAATAGACTTAAAGTCGACCACAAGTTCAAGTCGTTTAAGTGTGGGAAAAAATGCTAGAGGAAAGATCAAGATCTTTGGTAGCATAGATAAAGTGTAATTTAAATGTTCAATAAGATCGTTTTATCACAATATTGACGATAGAGAATAGTATTCCTCCTATGGCAGCAGCGATATGTCAAACGTTATTCGCAATTGCCAGTTAGATATTCTGCTAACTAGATTTCCTTTGTGGACCGTTCGAATTGATCTCGTATGTCACAGAGCCAATATAATAGGTATTGATTTACGGATACAGCCTGTCTGTGCTCATATAAAATACGTACAATATTTTTTTAGGGCTAATTTCGATTGAATAAGTTTAAGGTTATTGACTGTTAATTCGTACGTTAAAAGTCGCTTTCTTCTCGTGAAGTGTTGTAGGTTCAAATCCCACATGGAACAACACTTTGTGTGATCTACAAATATTTTTTTTGTGTCTAGGTGTTCTTGTGTCCGTTTCATGTATGTTTGAAAGTCCCCCGCGACACATGTACCTAGTAGTTATCTTCTTTGTAAAAAAAAACATATTTCACATTTTGATAGTTTCAGTTTTTATTATTGTACTTAACAAGCACAAAAAAAGATTTTTGGAAATTAGACTCCTAGAATGTTGAAAGTTCGTCATTTTCAAAGTTAGAAACACAAAATATTATTAACACTATTCATGCGAGCAAAACCGTGAGCATTAATTAGTATGTATCTGCATTTTGTAAAATGTTAAAATACCAACAAGTTTTCTGTTCGAATAAATTTAATTTAAAACTATATTTGAAAAGGATCCTCTTCTGTGAATGGTGCCAATTAAATTTTTATGCGTCATGCCTCTATTCACTCGTTTTCATGTTGCCCTGTCAATTACAGATAGTTTTTATTCACATGTGTTCATGTTGCCCTGTCAACAATACGTAGGTTTTGTTGGTGCTTTTACAAAGACTTTAGAAATTAACAAAGTCAGGATTAAAAAGTTATATTTTAAATGGATTTCCAGTAACTGTACACGTAACCTACAAAGCTTCGTGTAGTTGTATTATAGGTACTTGATATTGTTGTTTTTATAAAGTAGCATGTTCAAATAGTGGTCTCATCTGTTAAGTATTCTTTATCTGATAATGATGTCGGAGGAGATGGATACACACACATACACTTATTTATATGTATGTATATGTGTATATATATATATATGTATGTATGTGTGTATGTAAGTGGAGATAGATGTATACTTACCCGATAATATTCATAACTTAAATATTTATTTTGTTTTATTTTTTTTAATTAATTGCACCGTCAACTGCTACTGTCTCCCCGATACTTTTAATCAATTCTAAGGTTGCCTGGAAGAGATTGCTTTTGGCAATAAGGCCGCCCTTTGTACATTACAATGAATATTATTCATGTCTGTACTCTCTTATAAATTTGATAAACGGTGTACAAATAAAGATTCTATTCTATTCTATTCTATTCTATTCGGAGGGAAACGAGGAAAACAATCAGAAATTGTGAATACTTATAGTTTATTTGCAAATTTTTCTTATACGATTTCACAAAGAAAGAAAGTTTCGTGTTCGTAAGTACATTTCTTTAGGATTATTGTTTTTGCAAAATATACCGTCATAACATCAAATTCATTGTCTGTCTGTCTGTAAAGACAGTTTCTTTTTCAGAGAGATATTAAGTCGAAATTAGAACCAAAAACTTAAATATGCCGTCCCTCCAAGCTATAAAATAGCAAGATTCTAAGGCAATAATTGCGTTTGTAATTAATAATGTTTCCTTTTTAATATTCATTGTTTGTTTTAACAAAACAAAAAAACTATCTCCGCATATTCCGTCGTGATAAGGAAAACTAATTTCAAATTTGAGAAACAGCTAACTTGAACACAATACTGCGAACAACACAACAATAACACACTGTTAAAACTTAAGTTATAATAATACTCGTGTTCCAATTTTACGCAGTCTATATGTGAAACTCAGTATATCAGTTGTTTGCCTGACATTGAATTTGTAACTTCTGCTTGCTTTGAATATATCGACGAACTGTTAACAATCTCTTTCTACTTGTTTATCAAGTAATCGCATCTACATAGAGAAACAATGGCTCTTACCGGAAAGCTTCATCTGCATGGAATCAATAATATCTACTTTATATCTTAATATTAAGAAGACGTAAAGTTTGACAGGTTATAGGCAGTAATCTCTGGATCTGCTGAACCGATTTTGAAAATATTTTAACCGATAGAAAGCCACACTATTTTTAGTATCATAGGCTTCATATTAACCCGAAAAATTATAATTGCGATATCCGACTTACGGCGGTGCCAGGACAAAAGCTAGTATTAAAATAAAATACTAATAATACTAAATAAAAACAAAAATAACAAGACTAACTGTCAACGCATTTAGGACGCACTTGAAATGCTACCTTTATATTATAAATTATAGTACAGTAAACAAACAAAGAAACCTTCAAGAAAAGAGCGTACTCCTTCCTAAAAGGCCGGCAACGCACTTGTGACGCCTCTGGTGTTGCGGGTGTCCATTGGCGGCGGTAATCGCTTACCATTAGGTGATAAGTCTGCTTGTTTGCCCCCTATATAATAATAATAAAAAAACACAGCTACTTCTAACGCACACACATGTAAAAACTACGCTACTTTTCGTTAGTCAACAAACGAACAAGTTGTCATGCAGTTAGTTTACTTACAAAATGCCGTCTTGTGCAATTAAATGGTGTTAAAACTATACGAAAGCGAAAAAAAACTAAGAATGGAATGACATTCACAAGTGTTGCCAGGAGTTCGAATTCCCAAATAGCCAAGAAATGTGGGTAAGTTATTGTAGATAAATTCACAGTCAAATAATCTTGTATAACTTTTCCTTTACGTACTTTTATAGTGTTAATAAAATCACGTAAATAGCAGGTGCAGTAGCTTAGATTGTATGTACAGTAAGCAGTTCGTTACAGCAAGTCATTTTAAATGTAATAGATAGACTAGCTGACCCACGCAACCTCGTTTGCGTCTTCTATTGCCCGTAGCGTGAAAATTTTCCCCCGTTTTTGCAACATTCTTCATTGATGCTCCGCTCCTATTAGTATTAGCGTGATGATATATAACCTATAGCCTTCGTCGATAAATGGACTATCTAACACTGAAAGAATTTTTCAAATTTGACTTCCTCGGTGGCGCAGTGGTAGTGAATGCGACTCCTGTGCTTGAGGTCTCGGGTTCGAATCCTGTGTTGGACCAAATGTTTGTGTAATCTACAAATATTTGTTTCGGAGTTTGGGTGTTTTCTATGTATAATATGTATGTATTTACAAAAAAAAGTATCTATGTATTTATATCAGTTGTCTAGTACTCATAACAAAAGCTCTGCTTAGCTTGGGACTAGAGGCGTTGTGTGAAAAAAAAAAATCGGACCAGCGGTTTATGAGATTAGCGCGTTTAAACAAACAAACTTTTCAGCCTTATATATTAGTATGTATAGATTATTCAGTTGTCGTCTGCAAACTATTGTCATGACTACAGTCTCAGTTCAAACACTAAGTGTAAGTGAAATTGTAATCTTATTAAACTCCCGTTGTATTTTCTTCTCACGTCAATAGATGAAACCAATCCACGCTTTGAACTGCTTCTAATTTATTGCCCGTTTAAATACATACATAAAATCTATTTTATAGCTCTTCACTAGAGTTCTATATTTAGGGTTGTTAACTATGTTTAATGGTGTCTACATTTGTGCCCTGATAGAATAAAAGTACACTATAAACTTGCCTCAGTAATATATTTAGAATGTTACATTTATACCCTATAAACACCGGTCTTAAGTTAAGTTTCTGTTTTTCACCAAATCATATCATCAACAGCCCTTATATACGCAGTACGAAATAGGTCTCTCATCATAAAGGAAGTTACGGCCTAATGTACCACGTACACTAGACGGGTTGGTTCAAAGTTTGTTTCAAATTTGATAAAGAGCTTATTTTATTGACTCCCTCGGTGGCGCAGTGGTAACGTATGCGACTGCTGTGCTTAAGGTCTAGGGTTCGATTCCCGGGTCGGACCAAATGTTTGTGTGATCTGCAAATATTATGGTGGCGGAGATTGTGTTATGGGTACTAGACAACTGATATGAATACATATTATATATATATAGAGAGAGAGAATTTGTAAATACATATATATTATATATAGAAAACACTCAAACTCCAAAACAAATATTTGTAGATCACACAAACACTTGGTCCGACCCAGGATTTGAACCCGAGACCTTAAGCATAGCAATCGCATTCACTACCACTGCGCCACCGAGGCAGTTACCGCATATACTTCCATGATAATGCATTTAGTGAAAAGCTTTTAATTTGAAATTAGAAACATTCCACACATTTATTTGTATGGCAAATTTTCGTTTACTTTTTATAATGTTTTTCTTTTAACATATTCTTAAGTACAACAAACTGAAAATATACTTTTTCTAAGTGTACGTGTTTAGTAACTATTTTTTATTAAGCTTCACGATTATTATTAATATTTGGTCGTTTATATTCTTTTAGCTCAGTTTTAAAGTTGCCTGCCATCTATCGTAAATTATAAGCACTATATAAAGTTAGTAAAGCTTGAAGTTACACTGTAAAGTTTCATATAACGCCATCTACCGGTAAAGTTTACATTTGCCTCGGCAATTTATCAACAGGTGGAGTTACTAACATGTTTTAGTATTTAGTAAACCGAAATACAGACAAACCTGAAACCTAGTTGATGGCTTTTAAAATAAATATGTAATAACTATTATAATCTATACAAATAAATAAAATTGAAATGTCTATCAAGTTAACAGCTTTTCACTAATTGCATATGAAAGTACTCGTATTTATGGTGCTTATATAAAAAATACAATTTTTAAATATTTTGTCTGTCTCTTAGTTCCGGCTAATCTCTGGAACGGCTAGACGAATGGGACTTTTACTGACAGGTAGTTAATGATAGAAGGAATAACTTAGATCACTTTTTTTAGACTAGCTGTGCCTCGCGTTGTTACCTGTGGTTGTTTTTATACCGCAGGTAACCCCGAGAAATTATTTTAATGAATCTAACAAATCCTTTTTAAGTTTCCTCTTAAAAATATATTTATTCGGTTCCGCCCTGATGTTTGACTGCAGACTGTTTAGATTATAAGACACTCGTTTTTAACCAACTTAAAAAAGGAGGAGCTTATCAATTTGACTTTATTTTTTTAAAAGCTTTTATAAAAGCTTTTATTTAACTTGCCCTGTTAGTATGCGACAAATCTTGCGAGTTAAATTAGAAACACTTCCTGTCGTTAGATTAGGTTCAAATTTGATTTACTTACGTAACTTCGGTGACAATGCAATAATATGGTACCATGAAGCTGGTCTCAAGATGACGTCGGAAGGTGGCTATAGGAACTCCTAAGCTAAACGAGATAAAACCGTCGAGTTTGGACTCGTTTTAATAGTCTTGACAAGCACTCTTGTGCTACATGACATCCCGGGTCTTAAGATGACGTCGGAAGGTGGCTATAAGAACACCTAAACTAAACGAGATAAAACCGTCGAGTTTGGACTCGTTTGAATAGTCTTGACAAGCACTCTTGTGCTACATGACATCCCGGGTCTTAAGATGGCGTCGGAAGGTGGCCATAGGAACTCCTAAATTAAGCAAGATAAAACCGTCGAGTTTGGACTCGTTTGAATAGTTTTGACAAGCACTCTTGTGTTACGTGATATCCAGGGCCTTAAAATGGTGTCGGAAAGAGACATAACTAAAAATTAAAAAAATAAAATATTGATTAAAAATAATTTTAAAAACAGCAAGCTTTTATTAAAATGCTTTGAAACGAAAAAAATAAATTCAGTCCAAACCGCCTTCAGAGAGTTCATTCTTTGATTAATTAAATATATTTTACAAAAAAAAACAACTTTATATTCCTCTAATACAAAACGCAAATTTTACACCTAAGCACCTAATATATATGATTTTAAGTAACTATTAATTGTTAAATTATATTTTGTTGCAATAACATGCCAAAAGAAACATGAACTAGTACACTTATTACATACTTACTTCCTGACTCAGCGACTCAAAGTGTGTCTTGACCTCTGACAGTAAAATCAGTACACATATTGCGGTACATAAAATAGGCCTGGTGATGGATGCACAACCTACTTGGGTTAGTACTCTATAAAACTGCTAATGTGACTCACACAGCTTAAAAAATGGAGTTTAAAGTTTTGTGCCGAACTGTAACAATAATATACACATATACACTTTGAACTTCATACCACATCACGCCACACTACATTATAACACATTTCACCACACCACACTATATTTATCAAACCACACTAAATCATCACAGCACATAACATCATCACAGTAAACATGTAACCACAAAACACACCTGATTGTTATTGTCACTTGATGTAAATGAACGAAGGAGATCTATATCACAGGGAATCCTAGGCCTAAGGCCTCAATTTATGTATATTTTCTTTTTATAAGGCAATAAGAGATTATTATTATTAAATAGCTTGAGGCCAAGGCCAATGTAAATTTAACGAAACTTTGTAGTATTGTTTTTTTACAACGAAATCGAAATACCGCAGTATTTCTGGTAAACATTTTTTTTTGTTTTTTCTTCTGCTGCTAGAATTACCAGGCTACTCAGTTCTCTTATTCTGCGCATGTCATATACTGCTGGCTGTGGGAAAAGCAGCTTTTCATCAAGCCTACTACCGCTAAGAGTCTAATCTTGACTTGAATGGTTATTACAAAGTAGACTTTTATGGGAAACTGCAATCTCTTGAATTCGAAGGAGTAATATAATGAAGTAGTCTGTGTTTATTCCTAGGATTCTTCATCCTAGAAATAAACATACACACACACACACCACACACACCGGTTAGCTCTATTATTGCCTGCATTATATTGCGATGTGGTGTTTTCACGTGTAATCTAGTACCATTGCATAATTTTTGACATTATTGGCATGCCAACTCTTAATTTTAAAATGTGAGTTGAGAGGCTTCCGGGTGACCGGATGTATTCAGAAACTCGACCGAATAATAAATGACATCGAGTGAACGGATTCATATCATATTGATATTTGACCCCCTGTTATGTGTCTCAAGTGTTTCATTTGTGACTGATGCTTGTTCATTTTTTTTTTGCTTAGATGGTACGCTCGGTTGGTGATCCGCTTCTTACTGTGTAAAAAGGTGATGCCAGGATGTACCTCACTTGTGGGGTAGGGACTCTAGAAGCTGCCGAGGTTCCTACCTTGCAGGGTTTAGTGGGTAGACCGATCCTCCGGCAGTCTCACACACGCCCTTCGTCTCCCCACGGAGAGTATGGTGCGAAAAACATTATCCGCGCATAAAAGTTTTTTCGTGAAAATTATTCATGTTTGAATAAATTTCAGGTATAAGCTCTTTTACTCCCTTCAGATGGACTCTCATATAGGACAAAACTGAACCTTATCAAAAGGTTCAGTCTTGTCACTTACCGCCACAAATGAGACTGCTTTAACTTCGTTCGATCGCAACCAATTTGAATAAAATACGAAATACGTCTTACCAATTCTGTTTGTCTGTCAAAAAATGTTTATGAAAAATTTGAAGTAGACTGAACCAAGAAATTATGTTTTTCCATACAAACATTACCCTTCTTTTTCAGCCCTTTAGGGGTCTACCACACTTCCCTACTTCGGAAAATCCTTTCTTACACGATGCCTACGCCATGCAAAGAATCAAGTTTCGGGTCTGTACGATAAGTGGTTTAGGCAGTGCGTTTACCCGTCAGTTTACAAGTCAGTACATTAAATGAGGTATCGTCAAATTCTTCAGACCAATCTCTGCAACAACTGTGCCTAAGGCTACTTTTTAGACTATCTCGGCTAGGCTCGCAGTTGTTGTTGTTAAGATACAACTAAGCACCGTGGCTAACACCGTGGGTCTCAGCTAGGTTTATTAGTAAAATTACTTCTGTTAATATATTTGCTTTATTTTTATCGACTACAATTAGGTATCATTAGTAAACGTACAGACTAGTTATGCATTTTTTGGATTTATTTTATTTTCTCAATATACATATGACTATATTTCCCGATCTGATCGTATAAGGAAAAACTAGCAGAAAGGTCACTGTGATGCGGTCCTCCTGGCAAGGTACACCTTGTTCCTGTTGGTTATCTATCTCACCGTACAGATTACATCAGTTATCGATAATAATAAAAAACATGTTCCATACAATTGTTTTATTATTAATAGTTATTAGAACCTAGAGAAAACAAAAAAAAATCGCAAAAAAACAAATGAATGTCATCTATTTATATGGTGGTTACTACATACAAATCAAAATACAGTTGCAAACAATTCTCCACCTTAGTAACATTTCTCTAAAAACAAGTATATTGGCGTTTGTAATTGACACTGAACACAAATATATATAAAGATATATAATCGAAGTTACTTAGGTCAGAAATAGGAAATTTGAAAAAAAAAACTAATGATTTTTTTATGTATTTTAAAACTTTGTTATTAATAATATTGATAAATGATGCAAGAAACATAAAAAAATATTTTTTTCAATAAATTATAAGCAATTAAAAATTGTTAAAATTTCAATAAAAATCACGTGACTATAAACGTATCAGAATTGGTCACCGTCGTTGTGACGTCATAATGTTACAGCGTTGCCGGAAAATAACAAGATCCGTAAGTTCATCAATCTACTAGGAAATTTATAAACTAAATAACCTTTTTTTTTTTAACGTGTGGCTGTCTCTTCGCCGGGGTTTGCGGCGGGGCGGTGTGTCGGAATCAAACCGACTAAAACCACACGGTGTGCCAACTCTGCGCCTGAGAAGGGAGAGGTCCGGGTACTGCAGATATTACACGACCGGACCCCTCCCAGAAACTAAATAAAATAACCTAACCTTACCTAACCAAAATAGTAAGAAATCGGAATGGACAGAGGAAAAAATTAAAAATGTTATTAAAATGATAGAAAATTATAATAAAGCTAAAGTTTTGGGAAGTCGGCCCACAGACAAAGAATACTATCACGCCAAAAGGTATAACATAATAACATTTAGTGACGAAAAAGTTTGTCAAGTCTGATTGTACCAAAGTCTATGGACACAAGCATTGCCACTATGACCTATCAGAGAGCAGTGTGTTATTTTACGTATTTCAAAGATGCGTATATTTAAAATAAATAAATAAATAATAAATAAATAAATATTTCGGACATCTAACACACAACGCCATCTAGTCCCAAGCTAAGCAGAGCTTGTGTTATGGGTACTAGACAACTGATATAAATACTTATATACTTTTTTTTTGTAAATACATACATATTATACATAGAAAACACCCAAACTCCGAAACAAATATTTGTAGATCACACAAACACTTTGTTCCGACCCAGGATTTGAACCCGAGACCTCAAGCACAGCAGTCGCATTCAATGCCACTGCGCCACCGAGGCAGTAAAAGGGTTTCTATGATTGGTCGAACCACACAAAATCTTTTTTTTTTTATTCTTTTTTTTTTTTTTAAAGACAACTCCCACATTAGGAATAAACAACCTGTGTCGTGGGGGACTTTACAAACATACATGAAACGGACACAAAGAACATCCAGACTCGGGACAACAATTTGTGGATCACACAAAGTGTTGTCCCGCGTGGGATTTGAACCCACGACTCTTGGCGCAGTAGCAAGCGGCATAGCTACCGCTGACACCACTCGGCCAACCGTGCAGTCAATCTTACGAATAGATATCCGTTAGTTTATAAATT
Organism: Spilarctia lutea; assembly: GCA_916048165.1. Lineage (NCBI taxonomy): Eukaryota > Metazoa > Arthropoda > Insecta > Lepidoptera > Erebidae > Spilarctia > Spilarctia lutea. Next base: position 23,084,351 of record OU696470.1, on the reverse strand, counting down.
TACCGTGTGACGTCGGAAATTGATAAATTTACGAAAATGTGGACGTAAAATATTACAATTTATCTCCCGTTTAGATCCTACGAAAGTTTATAAACTTCCTAGTAGATTGATAAACTTACGGATCTTGTTATTTTCCGGTGACATAGCGACTGTGTTTTACGACGTCACACGCGCTCGGGTTTATTCGGGAGCTGTCGGTTCGGGAGCTGTCGGCGCGTCTTCGATACTGGATTCAAAACTTAATTTTTATTTTGAAATAACTTTTGAATTATAGCGAAAAAAAAAATAAAAAAATAGTTTTGTTATAAAACTTATATATGATCTTTCCATTTATCACAAAAAAATTTTTTATTCAAATATCCAATTGCTTACACCTACACTATTGCAACTGGATTTTATTATTTGTATGTGGTAATGAATAACCGTAAAATTAGGTGATATTCATTTGTTTATATCGATTCTAATTTGTTTTTTACATCCGTCGAAGAAATAAATAAAAATACAAGCTACGACCCTCTATGTTACCTCCTAAGGGGCATTTTTAAATTGATCGTGTGCTAAATTGTATTGAATATAGATTTGATTTGCATTACGACGACATTTGTTGCCCCTTAAGGCTATGATAAAGGGGAGAAGAGTTTGTATAAGACCTTTTACTTTTTCAATGCGTTCACTTGAAACTTTGTATGTAAGTTTCTCAATTGATATTACTAAGGACTAGTCTTGGGGCGTCGTAATGCAAAGCAAATATATATTCAATACAATTTAACTAACGATATGTTGCGCATGCTGGCGTCCACGGTTTGCGAGTTTGTGAATACCTGTAGGAGCGATACACACACCAGCTACACACATTGATATCTGTTTGCCTCGAAAGCACTACTATTTGGTTTTTATAATAAATATGATAGATTGATACTGTTTAAATGTCCGAATACCATCATAATACGGTGGAATTATGTTCAAACTGCAAATGGTTTTGGTATAAATTTGTATGTACAATTCAGCCGTCATTGCCCGTTAACATAGAATTTAAAACCTTAAAGTACGAGTACAATCTGAATTATATTCTCCAATTAGCAATTTAATTATTTTATGTTTTCAAATCGAAATTAATCATATTTATTTCTCAAATATAAAACTAATGTAAAATTTTATTGTATGTTTTCTTAAATTGAAAGGAAAATATGAAAGCTGGTTGATAGCAGACTACTAAACAAAAAAATAAATAACTTGACAAACGGCAGTGGAAAAAGTGCTGACTGTTTTGTTCTCACATGACATTGTTTTTATTTTTTTAAACAAGAATTTCAGAGTTCAGTGAAGCAAAGTCTTTTGTCTTCAAGAGATGAAATAAAATACTGAACTCAAAATAAAGTTACACAAAAGAAGCTTCTGAAACAGTTGTTTAAGCGACTTTAATGCTTAAATCATGATATTCTTAACTTTGAAAGTTGTATTCTTCATCTTTTAATTTGTCATTTCTTACGTACGATAATGAACGAGTAAGTAACTGTATTTTGATTGTCACGAAAATCTCTGTCTACTGTTATTGGAAAGTCAGTGCTCTCAAATATACTAAGCACATGTTCAATCAACGATTTCAGTTATCACTCAGTATTATGAAGGTTTGATGCCAACCGCTCCGTAGACTAACTGATATTCAGGTAAAACCAGTTAAACTAATAGCCAACCAAAAAATCTTGGGAATAATAAAGGATATGAAGAAGAACTCATTTAATTATCGCAAAACATTTCAAATACAAACAATACAATAAAATAAAAAGCAGAAATGAGAATGAATACAAACAATATACATATATATATATATTAATATTATAAAGCTGAAGAGTTTGTTTGTTTGAACGCGCTAATCTCAGGAACCGCGGGTCCGATTTGAAAAAATATTTTAGTGTTGTATAGTCCATTTATCGAGGAAGGCTATAGGCTATATATCATCTCGGTAATACTCACAGGAGTGGAGCACCAATAAATAATCAGAATTGAAAATGAATGTAAGAATTAGTAAATAACTATTTTTTTTCACTCCACTATTTGGCGAACAGAGGAATATGAATTTTGACAAATCCACTTAATGTTAACATGCAGAAAATAAATTTTCTAATAATCATTATATTAAAATTGTAAGGTATTGTTGCTAAAAAGTGATCACGCATTCTAACCTAAAAACAACGTAATTTAAATCACACAAAACTGTGTAACTTTTTTGAGGGCTATTAATAAGTGGTTCCTCCCGAATAAAATAAATCAAGAGTGCGTCCGTTTTCCTCTACCGTGGTCTCGCTCCCTCTCACCTAAATAATCATGACAGATAGGGATGCCATAATTAGTATAATTTAAATGAAGGTCCTTTATTAAATGTGTTATATCTAAAAAAAAAACTTACAGTTTTAACGTCTTTCCAAACTTTCATTTTAAACTTAAAAACAAATGATTTAAATTTTAAATTTATTTGCCTAAGCTTAATTAGTTAGATATTTAAATTGAACATGTAAATAGATAGGTACATATAGAAATTATATGATTACAATAATAAATGTAGGGGATTATTTAGTGAGTGTCTCTGCGTACGAAAGGCGCGGCGGCTTGTCCTTGCGCGCCAGCCTACCCCATCGGGGTAGCTTCAGTATACTTTCAGCCGCCGTCGCTGTTCCATCCGCACAGCCGTTTCAGTACATGTGGAAAACTTAACTTCGATTGTCGCGATGCGTCCAAGTCGTAGTTTCACGCACATTCATGATTACCGATGTCCGTAAGTGCTTATTTAATTACTGATACAATTTTATGAATGTCACTAAATTTTCAAGTTCAACACCATTTATTTATTTTATTATGTGATGTCAACGGTGTATGGGTTTTATTAATTTATCATGTAGTAAGTAATAGGTATTTTGTGTATAGGTACTATATCGATTTCTAGTAAATACTGTCCAGTTTAATTTGAACATGCCAGTGTATACTTTATTACACCATGACAGTTTAAGATATTTTTGAGTTTTTCTTGTGATTATTGAATTAGTCTTATGTGTTTTTACTACGCAGAAATATTCGATGTAATGACAAATATCGTATGTTACCGTGCTCCATATTTGTTTTGAAATTGTTGAAAGTATTTACTTTTTGAATAAATATTTAAAAAAGTAATTATAATGTAATAAATATTATGTAATTTGAAATTATTCGTATTTTATAATGTGGCCAAAGTATCTTCGTTAACTTTAGTTTCTTTTAAACAAATTTAAGATGTACCATTTATTGTTATTTTTTATTGACATTCTTCCTGTATTATTAAAATTCTATTCGAGGGTTTAAAATACATTTAACACATTAGCAGAATTTTTAATGTCACACATTAGCTGAATGTAGTTTTGGAATAGGTCTTGCGTGAGGAAATGACGTTCACGTAAAGGCCGATTTACATAAGACGAACGAATGCTCATTCCATCCCATTTATTGAATTATTTTAGTGTAAACAGACATATACCATTCTTTCGTTGTTCCGTTTGCGTTCTAAGATATTCTATAGAATATTCTAATGCTAACAGTACACTCTCGACGAGATCGTCGTTTATTATTATTTGCAGTTCTAGGCACTGGCGCCCTTGTGTACTAATGTTAGGCGCCAGTTTAACTGACTGTTAAAAATCCACTTTCTATCCACTCGCTTGTTTTGACTCGTAGTCAGAAAACTGACTCGTACCGGCGCGCTCCCGATACGAAACGGCTGGAGTGCGACCGAGCACTGTATGTACACTCTCGTGCTCGTTAGGTTTCCTCATGTCTCACCGAGAGTGTACTGCTAGCATAAGAATGCTCACTCGCTTGATGTAAACGGCACTAGAGCGTTTTTACGTGTTCGAACGAGCTCGCTCCCCGGAGCGATCTTTTCAAAGCATTCTTATGTTCTAGCTATTTAAATATATACTTATCGATTTAATAAAGTATTATTTTGAAGAAAAACCTCCTGTCGCTACTGATCAAGTCGGATCAAATAAACAAAATTTTTCATATTCAGTACTTTTAGGGTTTACTACACTTAATGTGCAAACACTATTACTTTCTGTTTCCATTGCCTTTGATTTCGAATTGAAATCTAAAGAAGCCCTGGTAGATGCAGACGACTACATACAGTAAATAATTATATATTGTAATCGTATTTCCCTTGATACTCCTTCAAAAATATTTATAAAACAAAATCTCGCCCGATCCTATGGCACCCGTCGTGCGCTCTCCCGCTTCGTAAATACCAGATTTCTTACATATTTCAAACATAAAAAAATTATGAAACAAATGTAAGGTATATCGCCAATAGTTAGGTACTCGTTCTTTTATCGTGTAAACCAACAATCAAAATCATTTAATTGTTGTTAATCAACACAAAAACATGTTAGAAACAAAAAGCATTAAATATTATTCGTGGTTATTTAAATCCTTAGATGTTAAATGAAGTTCTTAATTAATATCCAGTTTTAGTCGTTAAGCTAGCGCCACCTTTGATATGAGATTATAATTCAATTAGTAATTTCAATGTCGAGTATTACTTGTCTGTGAAAAGAAATTATTTCAACAAACCTGTTGAATTTTGAACTCCTGACTGAGCCATCAGGCTAAATTATCTTTGCCTTTGTAAGTTATATTAAGTGAACTAAAAGGTTCCTTTCGAAAAGGTCTTCCTCTTCCGTATTTGGCGATGGGCATGCTTTGTGATTATTAGCTTTTGTACAATTTAGCTTCGTTAATATTCCATCCTTACGTTGAAAAAAAAACTAAGAATAAATAAAATATCTATTACATTAATTCTCGTGTAACGTTATTTGTCACGATGACTTCCGAAACTATTTAACCAATTATCTTTACTTTTAAATCGTATTTTGCTAGCTTGCCTAATATAAGAACAGATAATTAACATCACACTTAGACTTATAGGAACCGAGCAGGGATAAAAAGGGACGCAGATGAAGTTGCGTGAATAGTTCATTTAAATATAATGAAATAATCTCTGGTATACCCTCCCAAATAGAGAAACATTTTTTTTTTTTATTATTTTATAGCGGGCAAACGAGCAGACATATCGCCTGATAGTAAGCGATTACCGCCGCCCATGGACACCCGCAACACCAGAGGCGTCACAAGTGCGTTGCCGGCCTTTTAGGAAGGAGTACGCTCTTTTCTTATTTCTTTTCTTTTCGTATTGCTTTATAAACCGAATAGTTCTAACACAACGAACATAAAGATTAAACTGAATTATTAATTCCCTCTTTTAGGGCCCCCGCAGACTGCAGACTTTTTATCGGCCGATAGTTTAGTCGGGTTGGGCTGAAAGTGCGCACACCGAGCCAACTAAACAGTTTGGTTGGTGAACAGGGCGCAGACTATCCAACAGCCGGCCGACTATTCTCGAACTAGTTTGTAACTGACTGTTGAAGCAGTCGCACAATGAAAATATTGTCCAGAAAAGTTATTGCTCTCATCATACTACGGAGGAGGAAAATCAAGAAGAGATTCCGAGAGTATTGGGTGCATCCCATTCTCAGTGATAGATTAGTTAGTGGAAAATTTTACACTATGCATTCCAAATTACTTGATTACCCGAAAAAAATTTTCGCCTATTATCGAATGAGCTTGAATTACCAGCTTCAATGAACTTTTTATAAAGCGCAGGTCTTTTCTCGACTTCTTCAATCAACTTTTCGACGGAACTTTCTACAATCAACAATTGTGATTTCGGCGACGCCATATTCAAAATACACGCACATGACGCCAAATCACAGAGCGAACTGAACTATCGGCCGACTAAACAATCGTCATGTATGCGCAGGCGTGTATGCGCCAATACTGATTAAACAGTCGGCCGATAGTTTGCCGACAGATTAGTTTGAATGTAATCGGGTAGCCCATCAAACTTTTTTATCGGCCAATACTGAATCGCTGTAGTGTGCGCATATGCATTCCTCTCCATACTGATTAAGAAGCCGACCAAACTATCGGCCGATAAAAAGTCTGCAGTCTGCGGGGGCCCTTAAAGTACTATGAAACAGTTTAATCTCTCGTTGACAGGACTATTCTTAAAGGTGTAGCATACGTATGGGCCATAGGTTTTCAGTCATGCAGAAAGGCGATCTGATGAACACATTTATAGAAATATTTCTCATATTTTTATCTTCCAGCATAAAACGTTCTAAGTTTAACGTGTAATCATGTAACGAATTTAAAATATAGAGTGTCACCACCTTTATTTATCTCATGGGTGTCGTCGTAGTCGCTGCCGACTAAGGGAAGAAACTACCCAGGGCTCCTCCGAAATTCTAATCTCGAAGGCCGGTATCACACTCCCTTATCTTAAGTTTCAGCTGTTTATGTTTTCACTTGCCATTAAGCAACCCGTTTGCTTTTTATTGACTTACTGCCATTAAATCTATCATTTTTAAACATCATTCCATAACATTGGTGACCAAAAGCTCATTTCCTGCTCGTGAAAAATTCTAACCAACATTTGGCAGTTTTATTTAAGGTTTGTTGGCCTGTTATTTCGTCTTGAATGGATGAACGCAACGGCTAAGTGCTGCTCTTCGCCTCCCTACTATATTGGTGATTTATAAAAGTCTTAAGTATTACAAATAAAAAAAGTATAAAAAGGATCGAAAAACACGATATATCACGTTGGCTCGACTCGGGAATCGAACCCAAGACTTCATAATTGGCAGTCGCATACGCTAGCCGCTAGAACAACGAAATAGTCAATATTTATTATTGGTTCTGGATCTATTATTTTTTGGTTATATATCAATTTTAATTCATCAAACTTACTATAGTTTTTATAAATTACAGTAGGCGATCTTCATTTTAATTTAATATAGTTTTAATTAGTATTATGGTTACCTACGGACGCGTCCGTACTTATATGCACTCAGGAACTCATGCACCGCTCGAATCATGGTTAGAGTTTTGTAGAATAATAACATGTATACTCGTATTTCAATTGTGTACTGCGGACACTTGAGTTCCCTTTATGAATTAGGGGACAAACATTTGGACCAATTACGGTTGGAACGTAAACGTCTGTTGGAGGGCAATAGAAAACATGCACATTTCAAAGGGAATGTGCGTGTTTTAATTATTCGTGTTTATTTCACGATCTGTCAAAGGAACCAACGAGCTTTAAATTGAGATTTAGATGCAATGTATTTGCAGCCAATCGGTTATTGAATAGTAATTTGACTCGTCTGCCATTAAGAACTTTTCAATAAGGTTGTCTCCGGTTCCGGTTTCTTTTTAAATTCAGGACGGTATACTTCCTGGTCAGTGCTTATTTTTTTTTAATTTGTTGATTAATTTGAATATTAAAGATTAAAGTTGATGTTAGAGAACTTTACTTCAATTCTTAGTGATGTAGACATTTGAAACGCGATGATATTCTTTTTAAATTAATTGATATTTTAGATTATTAGATCGTGAAACAAATGTTTAAGACATTTTCTCCATACTGAAACTGAAAGTAGGTGACATTTGAAAGAATCTTTGCGTTTTTAATTTTTAAAATTACGTACTCATAATGAATAATCTAAATATATAATTAATTTAACACATTAAGAGTGTATGCGGCTGAAATTTTGTAGTTTCTATATTTTAAGATGAGCTTGTGATGTGATGGGTAACCTTTGGTGCTGTGCGTCGGCATATATTGTAAGATAAGAGATCTCTCGATATTTTATAAGGGTCGGTGCCGAGGCTTTCTTACCGGCGGTACTTGGAATGATTTCTCAGATGGCCTGTATATACAATTCAACAAAAGATATGATTGTTACTTGCAGGATTACTAGGGACTGTGGAATTCACTAGATTGTCAATTCATGATCGCTGACGCTGAGGCGATTTTAAATGTTAATATCTGAAAAAGTCTTTGTGGTCTTTTTTTAGGGCTCCGTACCCAAATGGCAAAACGGGAATCCTTTTACTGATGTCTTTCTATTGCCGCTATGTCAACAAATACTAAATAACAGAATAAACTAAATAATTAAGGGGGCTCCCATAAAACAAAAGTGATTTTTGCTCGTTTTTGTTAGTTAGCTAGATAATGGTACGGAACACTTCGTGCGCGAGTCAGACTCGCCCTTGGCCAGTTTTTAGGCCTATGTACAGCAATTGACTGTTAAAGGCTGTTGACGATGATGTGAAGTTCATTATATTTGTTCTATCTATCTGTCTCCTTTGTGTCTAATTCAATTGTGACGAAAATTTTATCATATATCTTAGAGAATTTTTGCTGGGCGCTGGCGTTGTATCTACAATTTTTAAAGCTAATAGCAATTTAAAAACAAAACGCACAGCAAAACTGTCGAATGAGCTGTCGCCTGCGGTGTTCTTGGACCAATACGACTTTCAAGAAAAGAGCGTACTCCTTCCTAAAAGGCCGGCAACGCACTTGTAACGCCTCTGGTGTTGCGGGTATCCATGGGCGGCGGTAATCGCTTACCATCAGGCGATACGCTTGCCCTCTATATAATAAAAATAATTAGAGCTTTTTACGACCTACGTCATTTGTACCAAACATAACTTATGTAGGACCTAGAAAGTGTGATGAACCCGTTCCTTTAGTTCAAGTGTTTTCTTTTAATCTAATAAAATCCTGAGAATCTCTAAGAGCACACTACCAACCAACTACGAGTACATACTCGTATTTGTGTTTTCCAAAGTCAGCATAAAGTTTTAAATGTCGAGAGGAAGGTAAATAATAATAGGTAATAGTACTGATTACGGTCTTCGAAACCACTCAAAACTAAACTAAAATCACTAAGCTTGACTTTTTTTTACGCGGGTTATGCTTTTCGCACCATGCCCTTCGTTCATGGGAAGACGAAGAGCGTGTGTGGGATCCCGGAGGACCGGTCTACCCACTATATCGTTTGCCCTGTCAAACGAAGTTTTATATGTCAAAGATTAATTAAAACAAAATATGTTACACTTAAAATACACAAAAGCATTTTTGAAATCACTTTACTAAAAAAGAGAATAGAAGATTTTATAAGAGAATTTTTTATTTAGTGATTCTACATATAAATTGGCACCAATATCCAATATGGGGGTACGCTACGTTAAAAATATCATAATCCAATATTGACAGGAAGTTATTCAAGCCAAGATGTTAACTTAAATCGGTCAAAAGATTAAAAAGTGGATAATTAAAATGCGGTGTGGTTAGGACAAGTTTTGATAGGTAAACTTCGATGTAAAAATGTATAAATATTAATAAGGTTCTCGACTGCAAGTGGCATGTGGTGGCATTGTACTAAACGATTTGGTTTAAATTTTCTATGTAGTACCAATAATTGGAAATAATTTGAACTGAATTTGATTACGGGTAATATCATCTTATTCTTAGAAACTTTTTTCTTTTCTTATATTTAGCCTGGAGGTTATGTGGATAATTTGTTTTTTTAAGTCATTTTTAATTTTTGACTATTTAAACCTTCCCTGGATTATGACAAACATTTCAAAACTAAAATTAGCTAAATCGGCCCAGCCGTTCTCGAGTGTTAGCAAGACGAACAAACAGCAATTGATTTTTAAATATAAGAAGGTTTGAACGCTTTTTTTCAATTTAACCAGAAAAGGTTTGAAAACTATAACCGACTACGTAAAACCTTTTGATAAAATTGATTTGTCCTATGTCAGCCTAATCATTATTCGGAATCTCTTGATATATCGTATATGATTATTTCATACGCAGATTAGGACTGTTAAAGCTTTTTTTAGACAATGCTTTGCCCATTTAATACTATATCCATTAATTTTGTTATTATATTGATATTTATGGTGAATATCTTATGTAAAAATTTGATATTAATTGAACTGAACGAGAACTCATTATAAATAACGACTATGGAATACGATGTGTCTTTTCTCATCTTCTTGATAGTAGTCACATTATATGCAAGTTGCATATTTCATGTAGGTATGATGCTCTTTAGCTGCGATGTTTCAGAGGTTCATTTTCCAGTCAACTAATTCTAAATCTCGTTAGCGCATGTTTGTGTGAACTGATTAAGCAAAACAGATTAGAATGTTTGACATAAATTCAAACATAAGTACATATACGTGTTAAACTGACAGTTTTTTTCATAAAAGGATCATGATTTTGTTATAAGGGCTGTCTTCGTATGTATTTACTGTTAGGCGTCGCTGTCATAATATAATTTAAGGCCCCACTTGAAACGAACCATCTTTTAAAATGTAAAAGCTCTCACTAGAGCTAACTGAATTTGGCTTGGCATGCCCGGGTAATAGAAACAATATATAATATAGTTTGTTTGTTTGAACGCGCTAATCTCAGGAACCGCTGGTCCGATTTGAAAAATTATTTCAGTGTTGGATAGTCCCTTTATCGAGGTAGGTTATTAGGCTATATATCATTACGCTCATACTAATTGGATCTGAGCACCAATGAAAAAAGTTGAAAAATTGGATAAAAAATTTCAGGCTACGGGCAATAGAAAACGTAAACGAGGTAGCGTGGGTCACCTAGTAAATAATAAATAAAATTTATTTCAAAAAGTATTTGTACAGGACACATATAAATGACTTAATACACTATGAAATTTTACAATTGGACACCCTGTCCCAAACTAGACAGGTAGGAACCCATCTGTACCTAAGGAAGAGTATCCAAATTTAACAGTCTTACATGTGTGTAAAATGTTGTGGAGACTCAAACATCAATAGAACATTACTATCTAATAGCGCTGGCATTTCATCATCATCATCAACTAATAAGGGTATCAGAAATTCCTGCCTGCCTCGTTGGTCTAGTGGTTAGCGTAAGCGACTGCAGATCAAGAGGTCTCGGGTTCAATTCCCGGGTCGGACTGCTGTTGGGTTTTTCCTACAAGAAATTCTTAACAGCAGCCCGAAGTATGGAAGATGGCGGTGTTTCCCGCCCGTGCTTCGTGGGTCCCGGTTGTCATGAACAGCTATGGCAATCGTTATTGGGAAGTCAGTGCCCTCAAATATACTGACAACTAGTTCAACCTTCGAATTCAGTTCACCCTCAGGGTTGCGGAGGTCAGATGCCAGTCGCTCTGTGTAAAAACTGATATTCAGGTAAAATCGGTTGAACTGGTAGCCGACCCCAAATAATATTGGGAATAATAAAGGCTAGGAAGATGATGGGTATCAGAAATTCGTATCGGTTTATTAAAATATACTTTTCTATCGTAACATTTACACCTACAGGTAAATCAATTGAATCCAGCGAGATCAATGCTTTATCCATTACGATACCATCGAATTTAAATATCATTATCTTCTAGTGAGGATTTTACAAGTGCTTTTTGCGAGAAGTTAATGCGAGCCATATAATAAAATCTTTTTTGTTTCATGGCTCACATAAGCTTGATGAAATCAAAGAAACTTTAAAAGTTAACAATATACTTATACAGTGAAACTTGGTTAAGTGGGACATGGATAAGTGAGAAACCTCCATAACTGAAACTCATGCTAAAGTCCCAACACTTTGGCACTAAATTACCTCTGTTAGTGGGATGAGGTAACCTCTATATCTGGGATTTATTCTTTCGATTTATCATCATAGTTACCTCTCTATAACTAAGACAGCCAGTGAATTTTATATGTATAAACGTATGTAACTGAGATAAAATCGTTTTGTTTGGTTACTCATTCTTATCCTACCCACAAATTATTTTGAAATGACATCTACCGGTGACCAAAGGATATTTGATAAAATTTATAATATCGCAAAACATCTGATGGCTGATACTTAAACAAGACAAACTAAAATGTCAGATTTTTATAATTGATTCATTCTGTTTCATTCGTGCTTGAATTTTTTTTTATTACATTTGTATAATTACCTTTACTTATTTTTTTTTATTATTAAATCTCATTTATAAAATTACGTAACACGTTATTTTATACAATTATCGCACCATTATAACTGAAATAACCCGTATTCTCACCTCTATCAATGGAACCCTCTGTAAATGAGACAGATATTAATTTATACCTGGATATCTGAAACACTGGGTAAGTGGAATACCTCTATAAATGCAACGACATTGCAGGTCCTTTGGAGTCTCACTGTATATGTATAAATCCATTTATATATAATACATAAATAACAATGTTAGAAAAGAAGCGTGACTGATTTTAATATAGCACCCAATCGTAGTCGACGTGTAGTAATAAACCTTGTATGAATATTAAAAAGTATACGATAAACAATAAAATTACAGTTTCATCAAAACTACAAAGTTTGAGTAAAGTTGTTCGTAATATTTGTTTTATTCCGGGAGGTTAATATTTGACAGTATAGCAGGTGTACAATTTTCTGTTTCGTAAAGGTCTCGATCGCCAATTTAAAGTTAACTTTTAATTAACTGACAACGTAGATACGGTAGTATGGGCGAGTTTAAAATTATGGGATACAGAAACTAATAGCATTTTTACTAGATATCGCCAGCCGTATTTTTTTCCTATCGTTTCCATTTTGAATCTCTTAGTCTTTTCGACACATATAAATATAATAGTATTTATTAACACGCGGGATTCAAAGTAGTATCACATATTAATTTTTTTATCCTATATGTCAATTTTAATATTAACGTAACATTAATCTTGAGATATGTATGTAAATTTTCAAGATTCAAATCATGTGGGTAGTTGAAGTTTCTACAAATTACTTATTTTATCCGAACATTACCTTACCTCTAATATTATGCGAGTTTTTGAAGACATTAATAGCAGTTGACAATACTGTCACGGGGTAAAGCTTTGCCCTCATTACTTAATGAAGCCTGAGCATATTAACACGGACAAGGTTTCTTGTTATTTGTGGAATAGACAATCACTACACATAAAAGTAATGTAAGATTGAGGTGACATTTCAAGGACAGTCTATACAATTATTTCCACCTACTGATTAAAGAACTTACAAGATTCGTTAAATTATAGATTATGATTATAAAAGGGTAGTGAACAGTTAGGCGGTTTGTGGGTAACCACTCATCAAGAACTTAAACTCATAGGTATAGTCCATTCTTTTAGTTTAGATATTGTCGGTACACCCGCACGCAGTTGTGGTTATCGTTGTAAAATGCGAATATTTTAATTCATACAACGGCGTACAGTAACAAATCATACTTACTTGGGGTGTACGCCACAGACGGGCCCTTTGAGATGTTTTTGACAAAATCCGGGATTGTGCATTGTCTATTCACAATGAGTATGGTGACCACCTCTTGGATTCTGCTCATGCTTTCCATCAGGCAGTGTAGACATTTTAGCAGAGCCGTGTATTAAAAAAAGATTACCTTGTAAAATTTCGCCAACTCACAAACTGTACCTCTTTATAATATGAGTATTTTTTAATACTTGGACTAAGTCAAAACTCCTTTTTTAACCGACTTCAAAATAAGGAAGACGTTATCAATTCGTCGGGATCATTTAAAACGAACGTTCATCGAAATGTTCGTCGTTAATGAACCGATTTTAAAAATTACTTTTTGAAATAGGGTAGGTATAGCTCCCAGGTGGTCTCATTGTCACTATGTTGGGATCTGATGATGAGATTTTAATCGAGGGAGGAGGAAATAGAGGGCTACCCTAAAATTTTATAGGTTTTAGATATTTTATAAAGCTATCAAAATATTTGCGTATAGTCGGCGTCATGGGATGAGCCGATGATGTTAGATACACCTTAGCGGTTAGGAATTGGAGAATAGTTTTTTGTAGCTTATATGAAATAGTTCAACATACTACTTATTTATAAAATTGTAAAATTAAAATCTTAAAAAATAAACCGACGCCAAAAAGCATGAAGCGAAAATTAAAATAGGAGGTATTATAATATATGCTAGATATACCTAAAGTCTGTTTGAAGTTGGTGCCGTTTTTTTCAACTATTTAAACAATACTCTTAATAACTTACACCTAGTAACAGTTATTAATGTTTGAAAAAAGCTTAATGAAGTTGCGATCTGGAAACAGCAAAGCTAAAAACATAATTTCACATTAAGTAACCACAGAGTAGCATTCTATAGCCCTTTATAAGTATACCGTTATGTTAATAAATACAAAGCTAATAACATTTCCATCAATTTAAATTGACCAATGAAGCAGCGATTATTAACAGTTCGTCAATAATTTTTGAAACCTTTTTTTGTATTTGTACGCAAACATGTTGTCCACCGATCCATTAGCAATATCCAATAGAAAGTGATATCATGAATTGATACCGTTTACAAATTCGATTGTAGTTGACTGAACAAATTGCGCTCTGAAGTCAAGAAACCGAAAAATTTTTGTTGAACATTTTCTATTGGAATTTTATAAACCTCATGCTGAGGAATCCACATTTGCAAAGAATATTCCAGGAGAACTTGTCCCTTATGTTATCGTACAAGAGAATAAATCCAAAAGTGATTACAAAGAAAGTATTTATAAGAGTCACTATAATAAGTTAGTATTTATCAGCTAGATAGAGTTGCTTTTAGTTTTACATTTCAATTGTTTTCAAAAGCAAGGTCAATTTCCATTTTGGTTTTTTTTAATAGGTACGCTAAATCTAGGTACTGAAAGGTCAATTAAGAACTTGACATGGGAATTGGCCGGTCATTCGCTGTTTCATGTATTTCCGATAATAAAACTTCGATAGCCGTAACTGACAGCAACGACCGGTAGCAACTGGATTTGTTCTGTTTTTATTTTGTATCTAATAATTGAACGGTAGATTGAACGAAATATTTTCAACTCTTCCACTCAAACCCTGTTGACAGAGAAGTTCCACCAAAATATTAGGTCTTTACCTATGAAATTGCCGTTTTGTATGCAATAAGTGAAAGTACTTATTTTTTCAAACTTTTTTATTTCTGTTATTCGAAGTAATCACCCATGCAATCGACGCATCTTTGCCAACGCATTGGCAGTTTATTGATGCCCTTCTTGTAAAAATCAGCTGGACGGGAGGCAACAAACTCTTCAAAGGCATTTTGTACTGTCTCTCGGGAATTGAAATTTTACCCACTGAAAAGTTGTCTAAATTTTGGAAAAAGTAATAGTCGGTAGGTGCAAGGTCTGGTGAGTATGGCGTATGAGGGAGAGCTTCCAACCCCAGCTCTTGCAGCTTGGAGACTGTCTGTTGCGTAGTATGGGGTCGCGCGTTGTCGTGAAGGAGCAGTGGGGACGACCGATTGACCAAAGCTGGTTGCAGATGTGCAAGCTTCTCCGTCATTCTCTCCAGTTCTTCACAGTACACATCTGCATTAATGCTCATGCCGTTTTGTAAAAAACTGTGGTGAATCACACCCGCACTAGACCACCAAACAGTGACCATCACCTTTTTAGGGGTCATTTTTGGTTTAGGGCATTGCTTTGGTGCTGAACCAAGGTCTAACCAACTTGCTGAGCGCTTCCGATTGTCGAACAGAAGCCATTTTTCGTCGCACGTAACTATTCGTTTCAAAATTCCTTCATTTCTTTGCCTGTTGAGCAGCGAAAGGCAGGTCTTGACGCGTACGTTGCGAAGCTTTTTTACCTTGCCAATTTGTCGCAAATGGATCAATATTGTTTTGATGCTTACATTAAAAGCTGCTGCTAGCTCAGCTGTAGATTGAGTTTCGTCAGCTTCCACAATCGCCTTTAATTCATTATTGTTAACCAAAGTCTCCGGACGACCACGAGCTTCATTTTTCAAGTCAAAATTTCCAGAACGGAACCGGGAAAACCAATAAAGGGTTGTGCGTTCGTTTGTACAGTTCTCTGCGTAAACGTTTTTGATGTTACGTGCCGTTTGTGTCGCGTTGATGCCACGACGGAACTCATATTCCTCATATTAAAAATAACATGAAATGTATTTTCAACGTAACCGGCGTACCAATATGTTCCTCATTTACGCTCTTACCTTTGAATGAATAATTTTCATACATAAACATGTAGATTATTGTGGATACCATGTATTTAATCATTAATATGCCAACATATTATGAAACCTAGATAATAAATACATTTAAGGCACATTTTATAATGTACACCTTCATAAGGTAATGATTATAATACATATTTAATGTTTAACGTTCTTGCATTCAGACACATTCTTTTTATATCTGGACAGCTCCGTAAATCACATTTAATATTATATGAATGAAAACGCTTAGATCAGAATAATATTGCTTTTTAGTCATGACTATACTATTTTTCGACTAAATAGGACACTACTTACTTATGTTTACTAGCCTGTGTTAAGGACTGCTAAGTACAACAGTTTCCCCTTAGACGAAAACATGGTCTGGAGCGTTAATTGTGTCTCGTGCACGTTTCTTTTTAGTCATGCGATACATACACACCACCACGCCACAGATCTCTAACTATATCATTCGCACGGTGCCCTCTCTCTTTTACTATTCTCTAACTCATTTACATGTATCTCTGGCTACGTCCTCACAAATTAAAAGTGTTTTTAATAATACTCGTAAAAAGATAATTTAAGAGAGCAAGCAACGATATATAACAGTAACATTATGTTTAGTACCTCAGGCATCTTCAAAATTACACGAATTTTTAAAGTATCCATTATGAAGAAAAATGTTCAAATGTAATGAAAATACAACGCTAATCAAAAAACAAAAGACTGAGTTTGTAAATAGAATGTCATGGTTTTAAAACAAAATTAATTTGAATTTAGAATACAGAGCCATTACAAACTTTTTTTTATTTGAAATGACCAGTACTGAAGAAACGCAATTTCATAGGTAAACCTATTATATTGTTAATTAAATATTAAAATGGTATCTTCATTTTAAATATATTATTTATACTGTGCATTTAACTTATGAAACGCCTGCCCTTAATATGTAACCTACTTTGATGAGTAAAGGTATAAAAACTGTTTAAACGTTAACATCACCTGAGTCGGTCGCCACGCCGCTTTCTACTGAGTCAAGTGTTGTGGGTTGAAATCCCACTAGGGAGAACAATTTGTGTGATCCTCAAATTATTGTTCTGACTCTGGGTGTTCTTTGTGTCCGTTTTATGTATGTTCGTAAAGTCGCCTGCGACACAAGATGTATATATCCAACACGGTAAAGACATTTCTAAATACATAATACATCAATCAAGGAATACCCCGTTCCATTTATTAGTTAAACTTAATTGTTCTCTACTTAATAATGTTCCATATTTCATTTGATACAGGCACCTTTAGAGTTTCCATGAACTCATCATGTATATACTGAGAAGTGGCTTTGTTTGTTGCGACATCAAATGTGTTCTAGACAGTTAAATTACATTATTACCGTAGTCAAAGTACTACTATGTAAGGCGCAATTACGTTCAAAATCGAATTGGTAAACGTAACCTCAACAGATTACGAGACGAAGCGTGTCAAACTCATTCGTATACCTCTTTTTATTTTAGAACTCAAGCAGTTGAAGATAATGAAATGTATTTTGTTTTGTTTAGAGCCCATCTCCGGGACATACGGGACCGCTCCGTTCTTCGCTTGTTCGAAGCGACGGACATTGGAGGCGGTGCTTTCCCGGGTGCAGTAGGCGTGGGCTCTCTCAGCATGCCATCTGCAGCAGCATCCTGTTCCGGACCTTCAAGCTGGGATCAAGTACGTACATACGTATTCGTTATTTAATTATTACTAAAATGTAAGATTTGTCTTGTCAAATGACATTCTAAACTAAAAATAAACGTCATCTAACTAGGTACATACATACAAAATAAGATTTAGGAAATAGTTTTACTAAAATTAGAAAAGTTTAGACAAAATTTGGTTTGGTTATGTGACGCAACAACAGAATTAACAAGTAATCTGAACAACAAATCCTACAGTACGTATCATGGTTACTATTTCATACATAACAATCTCTAATTTTTAAGGTAATTTAGATTCTATTCTCCATGAGATTTTTTGAAATTTCCAATTCTTCTTGTACATATTACTGGTTTATCGTGTGCACATGGCACTCATTCCGAGCTACGTTATTTAATCTTACAACACGTTACGTTTGTATAACATTAAAAAAAACACAATTAAATATAATAAATAAATAAATAAATATTTCGGCCATCTAACACACAATGCCATCTAATCCCAAACTAAGCAGAACTTGTATTATGGGTACTAAACAACTGATAGAAATACTTATATACTTTTTTTTGTAAATACATACATACATAGAAAACACCCAAACTCCGAAACAAACATTTAGTCCGACGGAATCGAACCCGAGACCTCAGGTACAGTAGCCGCATCGCTACCACTGCGCCACCGAGGCAGTCAAATATAATTCTGTGTTAATAAAATATATTATGTAGTATATTCCTGGTAAGATATGTTTAATGCTATCTTCTTTTGCAGGATCAGAGCTATTTCAGTGAACCTGAAATTGACTCCGAGTACCATCATCAGCACGTGCATAAGTCCAAGGTAAGTTTCGTCAGGAGTTTAGACAGCCTTGCTTCCCAGCTATGAGATCTGATTTGGCCCTAAACAGATCATGATGATGAAAGGTAAGTTCAAGAATAAATGATTTTGCGTTTTTGTAATTTTTAGAAAAGTATTTTTCTAAAAAATATAATATAAGATTGCCATTTTAATAAGTTTACAATCTTGTAACAATTTACTTAACGCAAAATCATTTGTGTATTTATATTTATTTTTGTAAATTATATGTTAGACTTACAGCGGTGCTGCGTTATATTGATATTGGTAATACTCGTAACTATCTCAGTATTCTTTTAAAAATATTAAATCATTAAAAAACATGTTATTCTAAAGATTTATTAAAAAGAAATGGTAACAATAATGGTAAAATGTACTTAGAACTACAAAAAATTAATTAAGTAATATTTTAATAAATTCTTACATCTACAATAAATAATATTAAGACGAGTTGTTTTCTAAGCCATTGATTAAATAGCAAATACTTCAGTAAAACTGTTAGCCTCAGTCAACAATCATATTACAATATATACAGAAATAAAAAAAATGTTTTAACTTTCTAACTCTTAACTAGATGGCGATGTTAGTATTAGGCTTGAAGTACTAGTATATAGTATAGTAAGGCGTAGACAAGCCTGTCTACAGACTGTCTATACAAGTACGAGTATTTGTACACACTGTTATTCGTGAAGCAGCTTAGAAGGCCCTGCAGATAGGCAAACCTTTGTAGTAGTGTGCACCGCTGTAAAGTTTTTTAGGTGTAGCTCTCCAAGAGATAACAAGGGCTTTTTTGAAGGGCTCCGAGGCGCAACCGCTGCATACCTGCATTACAGCTTTGACCTCTGCTTCTGCAGGTTCTCTTTCATCCACCTGTAATCATGATATGTCACTAGCTTACTTTAAGAACTTAGTATTTGATTACGATAGATAACAAAGTCTAATTATCTTAGTTCTTATCTTTCAATAACATAATTTACACACGTTTTCACATTATGAACTCTATATGCGCAAATGACAATTAATTGTTATAAATCTTATAACTTAGGTAGGTATATAAAACAACTCGAACGTGAACCTTTCTTATGTATTGTATTCTGTAATGTAATGTATCTCGTTTGCCTTGATAAAATGGTTCATAATTATTTGGAAAATTTAAATATTCGTGAATAATATCAGTCTTCTATGAACATGCCCGCGAATATTTTTGAAGTGAAAATTTCTTTAGCGGCGCTGTGTACTTTTTTGGAATGGGTAAAAATGTATAAACTCGCGTCAGGTCACGTGACCTGATCGAAAATTCGTAAGACGGATGGAGAGAAGACAGGCGGCGCAGGGCGCTTGCGCGAATGTTCGTGTGTGTATGTAATATAAATTATCATGTTTGTGTACGATAGCGCAATAAATGAATATTGTATTCCACCACATAAATAATAGTACTTTTATACTGATAATGAAAGCAATTCGTACAAAATTATTCTCTAACCATTCTAAAATATCAAAAATGCACAACGTTAATATTCAAGTTTTCACTTCTACCGGCACTCCCGGAGTGCAACCCGTCGATTTCTTTTTTATTATATAGGAGCCAAACAAGCAGCCGTATCGCCTGATGGTAAGCGATTACCGCCGCCCATGGACACCCGCAATACCAGAGGCTTAATAAAGTTTTAGTTCGTTTTAAATTAAGTTACTCAGATCAAATAAAACAGTCGCATTTGTCAACATTTCATCAAATTTAAACACAAAAACTTCTTTTAACATTCTTAGCTTAAGAATATTGAATTTAAAATTAATATGTGATCGGTCACACATAGCTGTGAACGCTTATGGTAAATATTTGTATCAAATTTAATATCAGTATAACAAATAGGGATTCTTCTAAGATTATAATATAGGATACCGAAGTCAAACAAATTCCCGTTCACCGTGGAAAATGATGCTGAAAATTGAATCTGTTACAAAGGCTTCTTTCACTACGAAACTTCATTTCTTTGTTCCAGTACAGATAGAAAAAACTACTTTACTGATACTTGTGTTGTTCAACATGTAATAACAAAAGACTACATTGTATATTACAATCGTAGAGCGATATTGTCGTATTTACAAAGTTGTAATATCAAGCCTTCTAATTTAGTAACGTTTTGTCATTATTATTATACATATGTAGAGTATGTAGATACATATTTATATTTATATTTATATATATATATATATATATATATATGTACTATATGGTATTAGATGAGTATAAAAGACAGTATCAATATATTCTGAATAAATCCCTATAATACAAATTGTGTTAATTAATCGTTGTCAATACCATCCATTGTAAGCTTAATCTTTTGTTTTGTGGAGGTACTCTTAACTACCCACCGCCAACCTAATCAATGTGGGTGGTATCCAATTAGATAAACGCTCTTAGCGCTTCTTAATCTGCACGACAAATATCTATATCTAAACATATTATTCCTAAGAACCTGTCT
Organism: Spilarctia lutea; assembly: GCA_916048165.1. Classification (NCBI taxonomy): domain Eukaryota; kingdom Metazoa; phylum Arthropoda; class Insecta; order Lepidoptera; family Erebidae; genus Spilarctia; species Spilarctia lutea. The sequence continues at coordinate 23,063,387 of OU696470.1, read as the reverse complement.
GGCGGTAAGAGGCCGGTGGCTAGCACGCCTGTTGCCACTCACGGGAGAGGGGGCAGCCTATTATAGTTAACGAGTTTGTTTAGGAGTTGAAAATAATAATTAGACTGTGTTGAAAGGGAAATATAAGTACGAAAAAATCGTATTTAATCTATTTCAAAGGCATTCTTAATAAATTCTAATTAAGTATTTAAGAAGTAAGCAGTTAAAATACATACATTTAGAATTTACTTAACTTTTTATACATACTATGTTTGTCTAACTAAGTCCTATACGGCTTAAGATTTTTTGTGTACTAAAAATGCGTTTCACTATTAATCCTCCTCATCCTCTTCAAATAGATACTTATTGGAGTCTTAATAGAATTACATATATATATATATATATATATATATATATATATATATATATATATATATATAAATATATATATATGTATATTTTACATTGCCAATGTATATAACTTACATCTTTCAATACAGATACAAAAAGAATCAGATTAAATCTGTTTGACAAATCAAATTGAATCTAAAAAATCCTTTTCCTTTCCTTCAAACTGTAAAATTGATCGATTTTCACATAACATGTTTCTCATTTACTAAACTAAATGAATGTAGTTTACCTTTGGTGGAACTGGTTAACTTCGCTTATGAAATTTATAGTTGCTTTGGAGTTATGTAACATAACCCAATTAAGGTAATATTGAGTAATCTATTTAATACACTTATAATCAAACTGGTAACATAACACTTTCAGTAACCTTATTTTTACAAAATGACATGTTGATGAAATGTTGTTTTGTAAAATTATAGATAATAACTACAGTAAGATGTTTCATTATATTCATCATTTCAGTCTCTGAAGGACCTTGGTCTCCCTCAATGTTCTCCACAAATAATCGCCCTGTGCTTCTCATATATAATTGCTACACGCGACCTTCACTAGATCGTAAGACCACTTTGTAGAGAGCTTGTCGCATTTATTCTTTCGGTCTGAGGTAGCCACTTAAAAACTATTTGACCCCATTAGCCGTCTTTTAAAAATAAGCCCTAACTTCTGAAATACTCTAAATAAATTGAGATCACTTACGGTTTCCTTCTGCAAGTTCTGCACTGGTAGATTCCCGACAAAACCAGCGAGACCGTGTAATAACGACTGTTGGAATATCATTTCGTCCTCTCTTGCATTGTCGCCTATCGAGTCTGAGCTAAGAAGAGCCTCATCCACTATTGTTCCGTCGGACAGGGCCACTAAACCTCGTTTGTCTTTCTTTCCTGTAAAATATTTTTATTTATTGAAACCTATTATTTAATTATTATAGCAATTATTTATTCAGATCAGTTTTTTTTATGTGAAATAATGACTTCGCGTCATTGAAGTCTAGTGAAACTATAATAGATACATTTTCGTTTTGTAAAATAAACATTATAATTCTTAGTCTACAACAGTTTCTTTAGCACCTTTGAATAGGAGTACTTATATAAAATATTGTTCATGTGTAGATAATCTTTTCATTTTTGTATCTCCGATTGGATACAATACAAGGAATAATTAATGCTTTATACATACATCGGCGATTAGTCACGCTTATAGATCTTAATCAGCTAGTATTATTTTATTTAATAATTGATGTTTGAGTACTCTTTTGTTCGTGTTGTGATGTCATCTACAGTTTTAAAACAACTAAACCTGCTAAGTTTTTATATAAAAATCGCTTTATTTTGAAAGTATAATAGAAAATATGAAAATATTTCTGTATAATTTTACAATTTAACTGCTATGCTATGCAAAAACATTCCCATCATAAATGCGTAATTTTATAAATCGTTGCAAATATATTTTCAATCATTCCATTTAATCACATCACATTTAACAGAACATAAAGAATTATTTTTTTCTGTAAGTATCTATTCTCGTATAAATGAGATATTATTTCAACAAAGATTTTTTTCTTTTTTTCTTAAATATATTTAGGTACTTTGTGTTGGAATATTATGGACGGTAGAACCTGCTGTAGCAATATCTACGCATTTCACTTTACTAAAATCACAAACAATATACTAAATTAAGTATCTTCAATGTTTTAACGATTTTAGTTACAAAAAATAGAATTAAAAACACTGACCTGAACTTAGTTCTTCAGCTAACTCTTTCTCTGGGTTATCTCTCTTGTCGCGTTTAGAATCTCTCTTAAAGAGATTGTGTTGCACTGAATCGTCAATATACTTCACATTAGCTGGGTTTAAGAGTGAGCCAGATAATAAAACTGATGTACTTTTTGATGGACCGAAGGGTCTTGCAAAACCTTGGCTTGAGCTTTGTCCAATCTGTGATGACATTGGAGCCAACGAAATCTGTGATGGCGAAGCTGGTTGCAGGCTGTTTAAAAGTTGTTCAGAGACAAGTCTATTTCCAAGTTGGCCGTTGATGTATTCCTGCTGTAACTGCAAACCGTTAGGTAATTGTACAGGCACCATTTGTTGCGCACCCGCTAGGTTGAGTTGTGGAGCACGCTGCAATTGACCACCGATCAAGAAGTTTCCATTTCCAAGTGGAGTAGCTAGTGGAGGTGGAGGTTCGGTTGCAGCCTGAGTAGATGATTCTAATGGAGTCCCATCATGTTTGAAGTGATGAACGTGATGATGTTTGTGATCCTTATGGGCTTTGCCAGCCGTTAACGCCACATGATATAACTGGAGCATCGTAATTTCACCCATCAAACCAGATTGTCCTGTAAGAAGGTTACGTTAACACTCGTTCTTACAAAAGATAATTTATAGTTTTTGTTTCAAATACTTACTTGCAATTGGTTCTATAGCGTCTTTATTGTAAAGAAGTGATTGGTCCTGGCCTGAGATTGACAAACCCCCTCCTTTAATGACGTAGCCTACGAGCTGGAAGCAAATAAACAAATATTATTTATTTGTTACTTGGGTATTTTGTGAAACTTTAATAGTGATGTAGCTTACTCTGTTATGAAATCCTCTGCCAACACGCTCACCGTTCACCCACACTTGCCACTCACCAGTTTTTCCATTCCACGACTGACAGGAGTGGTACCACCTGAGTAATAGATTTCGTTTTAATTAAATTCCAAATATTGGTATTTACAACATTTTATTAGAGCACTTAAGTTAGCTTGATTAATAGACATGTAGAAGGATGCCTTCTAAATTAACTCGATCTTGTTAATATTATGAGTAGCAGCTATGGCATCTAGCCAGCCTTATTTAGTATACGTATTTAACAAAAAAGCATGTTTGAATAGTTTTCGCTTTGAATGGCGCGCTAATAAAGCGCATATCTATTATGCAGGGTATCTTTTCAACGTGTGTTGTCTGACTGATTACAACAAGATTTATAATGAATGTTGATTCGAATTCTGTTTTATTTTAGGATTTAAATCAATGAATAATTAGAATCAAACTGTTGTGGTAACAAACACGTCCAGGAATGTCCAGATTACACCAGTGTTTCCTTTCTCGATATTTCCAAATTTTCATCTGGATATTGCGATTGATTAAAATGTAACAATTCTTACGGTACGAGGAACATTTAGAAATACACTTAACGCTATTGAGATTTGATTGACGTTTCTGGGTTTGTTTATAAACGACATAGCTGGTTTATTACACAATCGATGAATTGATGTTGTCTGTTCTTGTCCCATTACAAACCAGTAGGCAAATAAATGCACAGGTTAATTTATCTTTACCGCTTCATTCAGAATTCAGACGATTTGTGGAAAGTACATTAATTTTATAATTTTTATACCTCTTTTTTACGTGAGGAATGCTTTTATAACTATACCGTCGGTTGGGGAGATAGATGGTGTGTGGGAGTTACAGTCTACCCACTAAATACCGCGAGCTTTAAGAACGCATCGGCGTCTTCTGAGGTCTTTTCTGCCGTACTCTATGATTTAATGTCAATACCAAATTAAAAAATCAAGATTACGTCAAACGGTTTGAAGATGTAAACACAACACTACACCAAAGACCACTGTAAAGAAAGTTTCTAACTGATCTTTTTAAGTCTACAGAAGCACCCTTTTTGTATAGATTATTGATGGTAAACCATTTAAATATATACTATTACATCATAAGTCGTTACGGCAAATTAGAGAGCTCTACTAAAAATAAAGTGACACAAATCAAATTCTTACTTGTTCTTCTATTTCATCTCCACAATAATAATTACAAAAGTTAAAAATAAATCAACTTATATAAAACCGATTCTCTTATGTTATTTAGTCAAATATTAGAAACAATTACCGAGGGTAAGCAACGACGGCGCGTCCAGTACCTTGATGGCATGTTACCATGAGCGTCTCCGTGATTCAGAGGTCACGTTAAGCAGCGGTCCCGGTTGTTATCATAAGATAGTCGTGAAACTTAGTTGGAGGCCTTTGAGCGGCTTAAAAAACATCCAACGACAAGATTACGTAGCCACAACTTTGTCTTGCCAGTCCCCAACCCGTTAGTAGGACGTTATAGGACAGTATAGCAAAACGTATGTCCAAATCTAATTATCAAGTATCTTTTTTAGATTCTGGTTTTGAAATAACTACCTTATCTGGCATAATCAAGGCTATTTTATCAGCGCTCAATTTGTTCCATAAACATTCAGCAATAATTTCCGAAAAGGTTTCCTAATGTTTGACCTTGTATTTTTTAAATAAAGAGACCACTTTTTTTATATGAATGTCTAACTGTATAAACTAAAACAGAAATAAAGGAACTGGTCTAATCTTTTTTGAATAATATCTTCGTTATAATGAGGTATTTTCTTGTAGAGCATAAATCGATAATGTTCATATTTAACATTATATAGAACACATAAATGTGATAAAGGTGAACATAAAACAGAATATGAAACTATAGTACTTATAGCGATTGGCAGATTTTTTGCCGCCTCAAAAACAATTAAGTATCTGTTTAAGGTACATAATACGAAATGATTGTCTGGAATATTTAAAACAATATTTAGAGTGGGTATTTTGATAATAATTGTTTAGATTATAACCTAAAAGTCGTACTGCTGTCACTGGTTGTACATGGTAGTTATCATTTGCCTCCAACTTAAAGATAATGACAATAACACATTAGTCTAAGAACTCTAAATATCTTATGGGCATAATAGCGCGTGACACAAGTGCCACATTTATATAGGTGTGGTAATAGGTAAATTATGCAATGGGCTGACCATTAAGACACTTTTAGTAGGTCATTCAAAAATCTGTTGCCACATCTTATTTAAAAATTAGGTCAAAATGAAAGGTATAGATCATAAGCGAAACAAAATAAGATAATAAAGGGAAACTTAAATCGTTTCAGTTAGGTAATTGTATTTCACGCATTGAAATGATTTACGGTTGAGGCATTAATCAACTGATAGAAAAAAACACATGATTGTAATGACTATTAGAAAGCAGTCTTACTTAACATGAGTGAGACGTTCACGTCACCACAATAGAAAAAATCTAATTATAGTGCGTGCGGGCTCCATTCAATCGGATATACCACGGATTTTGTTGCATTACTGCCATTTATTACATATTACATTACATATTTAAGAAGATATAAATGTTCCGCTTATCCAATATAGATCTGAATATAGCAGCCCTCTTCTGCTTTGAATGTTTCAGATCGCTGCATATATATGTTTAGTTATTCCTTGATGAAAATATCGAACATATCAAAAGCTATTTTCAGTAGAGTCGCGTATATCAAATTCCATATTATTGTTATTTCATATAATACACCAATTTGTCTTAATGTTGCTGAAGATTTAAACGATTACGTATTGATTTGTTGATTTCTTACACATACCTAATATGTGTGCCCTGTGTTTGATTACATTTCAATTTGAAAATACTTCGTTTCAAATTGTTAATTATACATAAATTTGATAGTCAAATACTATAAAAACTAGATTCTTTTACAGACAGATGAGGAATTTTAGTAGATTAATATTCTTTAGTTTCGGTAAACTTATATAGATATTTAGTAAATTCATAATTATTGCTCAGATTTATAGTTTAGGCAACATACAAGTTTGTAAATAGTATTATTTAAACATACTTAATTACATTTTAAATACATTTACATGTGTATAGTTAAAGTACAGTACGTACATCGCATTAAGTATGCTCTCATTGCTTCACAATTAGAACGTGTAAACAAAGAATTTAGCGAACGTTTAATTATAACAATAGAACAAGGAACGTGGAGTGTCTAAATACTTTAATTGTAATAAATTTCGTTGTGAATTTCATTTTCATACGTCGTCGTCCAATCCCTTACTCAAAACACGTTATAGCTTATTTCCATAACATTGCATACCTTTATTTTCATATTTAGAGCACATTACCTGTTCCACTTCAAATATTTCAAATATTTTTGTACTTTATCAGAATCACAGAGAAAATAAGGAACCAGTTGTTTAGACGTACTCGACGTAGGTATGTATGTGCGTAGGCACAAGCAATTCGTGTGGTTTGTAAATGATTTCTTCCCAGTATTGTTGATGAAGAAGCCTTCATAAATAGGTAAACAATTCAGAATGTACGTAATAAGTCGTGTTTGTCGTATTTGTTTGTGTAATAAACGCTTCCAATACCTTTAGAAATCCTATTTTGCAACACTTTTTGTTTGAATATTAAAAAGTGTGCGCATAATGTGTGCTTTTCTTCAAACTCCGTTTTTTTTCTTGGTTTTGAGGCAAACGAGCATATGTATTGCCTGATGATAAGCGATTACCGCCGCTCATAGTCACCCGCAACACGAGAGTTGTCACAAGTACGTTGCCGGCCTTTGGGGGATGGGGGTGGAGAGGGGGGTGGATGTTGGGGTATGGGCCTCCGGTATCGAGACACACCGTTTTTTTGTGACACCTTGGTATTACTCCGGTCGAGCTGGCCCATTCATGCCGAAGCGTGGCTCTCCCATAACAAAATATTTTTTTCGTTCAACTTCTGTAGTGGCTAATATTTGTCTTAGTACAAAATTAATAATTTAATAGTGATGATAGTATGAATAAATAAGAAAGCTCATAATTTGGAAAATAAAACAGATATTACTGCGTCACAGAGCGTAGCGTAAGCAGCTGCTATATTTGAGGTCTCGGGTTCTATTGTTCAAATCCTGGGTCGGATCAAATGTTTGTATGAACTGAAAATATTTCTTTCAGAGTTTGGGTGTTTTCTATGTATAACATGTATTACTTACAAAAAAAGTCTCTCTGCTTAGTTTGAAACTAGATGACACATAATGTTAGATGTTCAAAATATCCAGCCAGCTATCATTGCTGCCATGCTGGCGGGTGAGGAGGGCTGGAACGCAGTGGTCTTTTTCTGTGAGGCAGTAATGCTCCAAGAAAGAAAGAGACCGCTGAACGGGATCGGCAGAAGGCCGATCCCGAGCGCAGGCGACGTCGTCGGCAACACCGGCCGCCTACAAGATCGCAAGCTATCAGAGAGTGGGGAACTCTGGTAGCTGAATAATTGATGCTGTCAGCGTTAGGGGAGGGGCCTTGCCGCAAAACTGCGTCAGGCTGCAACATAACGATTGGGCCAACAGGCTGGAGGAAGCCGAGGCTTCCCCCAGGATAGCGTCTATAGATGCGGTGTCGTCCCCAGGGGGGGACCTGAAATAATTTGGTCCGGGTCCTCCGGGCGCCTAAGACCGGCCGCCGGGGTGGTTTTTAGTGGACTCATCACATACCTGGCTCCTCAGTCCCCAGAAGAGCCGGAGATTCGAAGGGATATCCAACCTCGCCAAAAAAAAGGTACACTAGGTACATTTTCGTCTGGTATATTACTTTTTCATATCAAACTGTTAGTATGTTGGCCAATATATTTGGTTCTAAATTGAAAACGTGGCAGTGCATATGAATTTTCAATTAGTCCCTATCTCGATCACACTACATTCACCAATAAAGTGCATATTGCAATAGAAACTTAATTGAACAAAGTTGCCTGCAAACAATTTTACTACAAACATTATAAGAGCTTAGTAGGAACACCAAATTAATGACTCGCTGCCCATAATCTATTCTGCGTATTGCCCAATACAGTTACATAATAAGTGACATCGTGTGTAAGAAGTGTAACAAATTTAACCTACTTTAGTCAAGTTTGTTTTACCATACAAAGAGACAGTAACTATGCATCGATTTATTATACCTTGCGGCTAATTTATCAGAGTAATTAAAATGATTTATAATATATTCAATATCGCCCAAACCCTTCCCCTCCGCCATCCCCATCCCCCAAAGGCCGGCAACGCACTTGTGTCGTCTCTGGTATTGCGGGTGTCCATGGGCGGTGGTGATCGTTTACCATATGGTAACGGTAACGGTTATACGATTGGTGGACCATTTTGAACGTTTTACTTTACTTCATTATTACAGTAAAACCTTATCTGTTATTTCTAGCATGAGTGACTATTGTAGCATGACAGATTCAAATATGTATGTACCAGACTACTATCTATTATTTTATGACACCGTTTTTATTAGGAGCTAGCTGACCAGGCAGACTTCATACCGCCATACTATCGTGAACTTTTTCTAAATTTTTTAATAACTTATAGGCACTAAAGTCTATGCCCGCCTCAGATTCCGAAGGGTAGTGTACAGTCGCGGACTAAGAAACTGTAACATTTCTGGTTTTCTTTAATATTTTTTTAGTAAAAACCTTATCCTGACAATAATATATAGATATTAACAAGTATTACCCAGTTTGGTGCAGTCGATTGGAAGTTATGGGCGTACATACATTTTTATTTATATAGATTTTTAGCGTTATTCCATATTTTATTTCTGTCATTTATAAACATTGATTCGTTTCGTGCGCCATATTTGTTTGAAAAAAGGTGGAGACAATTTCCTTCACGTATTAATATATAGAAAAGCATTTGTATGGCTATGCTAGTTTATATGATTGTCTAAGTATAAGCAGTGAGAGCTATCAACGGGGGATGTAAAAAAAAATAGTTAGTATCTTATTCATAAACTTTTGTAATACCAAATAGAGTACATATTAAACGTAAAAAAACGTACACATTATCAAGGTAAAAATATCAAAAAGGAATTCTACACTTTTCATTTTCTACTTAACTCCATTAAATTGTCTTCGAAAACCTTCCTTGTCCGACACTAAAAGCCTTCTTCTCAAAGTATTACTAGTGTATAAAAGTGTTTGGTGTAATACGACACTAATGCGTTTATAGAAAATAAATGAAACTTTCCATTGAATAAAAGCTCACATACTCACAAAATAATGAACAATGTTATATTTCTTAACAAGGCTTTTTCTCGAATCTCCATTAACATGTGTTGTTTTACACAATTTCAATAAAGAAAACAATGGTTTCGACACGTCCTTGTCGGTATTGACCGTGTTTATCTCTTGAAATAAATAAAACAGGCGCTTCTATGTTTGTAATGGCCTTCAAACAGCTTTTCACAAAAAGCATCTATTTGTTAACACAGATCTTGTAAAGGTACAGATTTGCGAGTTGTAATTTTTCTTGTACATTAGACATTTTGAATCTAATTATAATTACGTTACAAATGGTTATATTATTATCATTATGAAGTTGTATTATAAATAATGTGTCGAAACATGTGTTTATGAAAGTACGTAATTAAAAAACAATTAACCACTATCTTCTGTAAAATGAATTCTTCCCACAAGACGTAACTTTAACATACATGCCATATCTTGTATGCTTTAGTTGCTTTAGTTGTACTTCTAAGTTCACGTAATAGTTAAATAATATAAATGTAGTGTGTTTGTATGCATAATGAACAGAAACTAGTTAATTAGGAAGAGGTTTCCATATTTTCACCTCAATCTATAAAGAAGTGATATTAATATTCTAGTTATTTTATAGATTATTTTTTTCATTATTATATTATAAATTGTTATTCTGTCTCGGACTGATTCCTGCCGCCTCTTTTCGCCATTGTCCTACGCGACAGCAATTCCATCCCCATCACTTGGATGGCTGGCAGTCCATATCTGTGCGCTTTTCGCGAAACTTTCTGCCTCGCACAACAAAACTGTGGAATGAGCTGTCACCTGCGGTATTCCCGGACCAATACGACTCAGAGCTTCAAGAAAAGAGCGTACTCCTTCTTAAAATGTCGGCAACGCATTTGTGACGCCTCTGGTGTTGCGGGTGTCCATGGGTGGCGGTGATTGCTTGCCATCAGAACGATGCGTTTGCTCGTTTGCCCCTATTCAATAAAAAAGAAAAAACAAGAATAATAGTTGAAAACCAAATAGCCCCGTGTAAAATAAATCTGGACGGTGTGATAATTGCATCAGCACGACGATGGTGGCCGGCCCTGAGTTCGTTGGTCCGTGCGGCGCTAATTAACTTGACAGCAAAATAATGCAATTCGAATTACGACCAAGTGAGGCTAGATAACGCAGTTAATAGACTTAGAAATCTCTTTAGACCTCAGGGTAATGGAGTACGGGTGGTATTTAACAGATATTGTAAAAAAATAATTTTGTTGCATTTTATTCGCACGTGACTTATATTTTGAGTGACAAGCTATTAGGTTGAAGTAGTTGAATTTAGGTTTATAGAATATTTATTTCTCATAAAAACAATTTCAGTTCACATGAAATAAAAATGTTTTTAAGTAACATTTAGTGTCATCATGTGACGAAGCATGCGTATGCTATTTATACTACAGATTATTTATATACACAGGAACAACTGAAAAAGGTGAAGTAATTAGAAATAATGTAACACAAAATTAATAAGACATTTTAAAAAACAATATGTATATGTTAAGTAGTACAAATTATTCATATGTTTCGTTAAAATAGTTAGAACGAAAACAATAGAACTGGCTAGCCAATATCACTAGGACACAATTTATCCTTAAATAGTTATTTTAAAAACATTGGAATTCAATTATTGGGAGACTGCTTATTACTGTTTTTTTTTTATTATCTAAGGGGCAAACGAGCAGACGTATCGCCTGATGGTAAGCGATTACCGCCACCCATGGACAACCGCAACACCAGAGGCGTTACAAGTGCGTTGCCGACCTTTTAAGATGGAGTACGCTCTTTTCTTGAAGGTTTGAAGGTCGTTCGATTATCGTACACCGCAGGCGACAGCTCATTCCACAATTTTGTTATGCGTGGCAGAAAGTTTCGGGAGAATCGCACAGTTGTGGACTGCCATCCAACAATTGAAATTTAACAAGCTCTATGAATAAATAATACGAACATGAACAACTACCAAGTGCATTCTAAATGCATAAGAGATAAGTAGAGATAAGTAAGGAAGGCGTGATGCTTGTGAGTATAATAAAAACAATACATATATTTTCACACTCAGCCGTCTAACCCCAAATAAGACAAAGATTATGGTAATCAAACTGCTGATAAACATTTTTATGTATTTCTAAATACATACATATTATAGAAAAATGACAGTCAGACACAGACCAAATGATAGTTTTATTTTATATGATAAAACTTTAGGATATGTTCAAGGCACAACGGCTTTAAAAGGGCTTGCAATTAAATGTAGGTATTCCTTACGTTAATAACGTGTCCAATCTTTATGTTTGAACAAGCGTTCAATCCACTCACCTCAAGTGGAACACCAATCAATTGAATAATGATGAAGGAATTATCAGAACCCATTTGATATAAATTAATGATCGATGTATATATGTAGTAAATAACCTCTACTACACATTAGTGTTACTAGACTATTTAATAATGTGCTGTTAGTGAGCTAGCCGCACGCCAATATGTATAAATAATACGGTTGCTTCTAATTATGTAGATTATAAATACTGAAAATCAAATTTAGCAGACGAAATATTGTTAAAAACTAGCTTACTTTACAATTAATAAATAGAAGTGCAAGTGGTTTTGAATGCCAAAACTTAAATGAATATCGTTAAACAATACTGACTAGTTCCTAACTGTATTGTTGTACCGTGGGAGAGCCACGCTTCGGCTTGAATGGGCCGGTTCGACCGGAGTGATACCACGGCTTCACAGAAAACCGGTGTGAAATAGCGCTTGCGCTGTGTTTCACCGAGTAAGTGAGGATACCGAAGACCCATACCCTTCCCCCCATTCCCCAAAGGCCGGCAACGCACTATTGACGCCTCTGGTGTTGCGGGTGTCCATGGGCGGCGGTAATCGCTTACCATCAGGCGATACGTCTGCTCGTTTGCCCCCAATTCAATAAAAAAAAATACCTCACAGTCAATTTGATGTACAAACATCGTATACATCGCTGATGTTGATAATAAAGGTTTTGTTTATAGAAACAGTTTTACAAACATAAATTACTTAATCACCACTTGGCTACCAAACTCTTCGTAGTCAAGTCTGCTCAAACATACTGCTACTAATAAGTATATTTGTAACTTATTCAATGCTGTGTTGCATGAAATTGCATAAGTTTACAATTCGACTAATGAAGAACCAACAAGACTGCTTTAAGAACGTCTGAGAAATGAGTCATTACCACAAATTACTTGTTTAATTAATTAGTTAACACGGGCGAGAGAGTTTCGCTCGCTTCGTGTTTATGTTTGTTTTTGTTAATCTCGTTTTTTAAGGCAGTATTCCTTAAGACGAATACAAAATGCAAAACTTTCTAATTACGTAATTTGATTCAGATCTTCAGATCCATTTTCGATACACCGAAATATAAATATTTAACGTATGGTGATCGAATTTGAAACATAATTTGGCGCTTTTTCTACTTTACAGTATGTGTGCAGTAAGTTAAACAGTCATTATGTAAACGATATTTTATACATATAAAGTTAACATTATATTGAAGGAGTGTAGTGTAGACATTCTAGACGTTTCACGTCATTTTTAAACTTGTCTTTACAATCTTTTGATAATTTAATAACTTTCGATGTCCGTTATAAAAACTTTGAGTAACTTTTGTTGCGTCTCTGTAAGCGATGTTTTATTAATGGCTATAAAGTTTTATATATACCTATACCACACTCTTCGACGATACATATTTGGTTTACGTTTCATGGATTGTGTGATAATTTGTTTTTTGTTATCCTTACAATCAAATAGCTGATCTTGCATAGTCTTTAATAAGGCTTTGCGAAGTGTAGATTTGGTATAGCATCAGTCGAAAGATCATATTTAGAAAACCATGAACGAAAACCTCCACCAATTATAAAATCTTAAATTACCAAGTTTTAAAGATATCATGTTTGACCATCACTACATGACGCATCAATATGTTCTCATATTTCATATGCGTAGGTATTAGAGCGCAGCCTTTGATGTTTGTAGGCGTATAATTACCGTGATGACAAGCGCATGCCGTGAAATATTTAAATTTAAATATGCTATTGTCTCTCTTAGGGAATTAAATATTTATCTACATAAACTATTAGACAAAGGAAGTAGATTACAACACTGTGCTCATGGATCTCTTTACAAATTTGCTCGAAAAGGTGTTAGTTTATTTATTTTACTGTTTTTCTTTTCGAATATTAATAATCATAAAGTAGTTACGGCCTACTATACCTCGCCGGCCAAACGGGAGAGCATAGAGTTCGTTCTAAGATCAAAGAGTGGTGATGTCCTGCCTAATTTGATTCCTAAGTTGTCTCTTATAGTCCAAGATCCCAGGGCCGCCAGACGTCACGTATTTTCTGACGAACGAAATGTGGCTGATTGCGTAGTGATAGTATGTACTAAGAACGCATGCCTACCTGCTAACTTGATTAGACGGCCAATTTTCAGGTATCAGGTAATCAAGGTACTTAAAAACATAACGAACCTCACGTAAATTCTGAAAGCTGATTTTCACGTATATTTTAGGCAATATCCTTAAAAATAAGTCGCCAATACTCCCAGACACTTTCCGTGGGCCGATTTGCTTAACAGACGCTTTCAAGCTCCCAAAAAAAATGACGTAACTTGACGTAAATTCTGATGCTCCATTTTTATATATGTCTACCAGACAACTATTTGAAAACCTCTTACAAAAAGACAGACCGATCCAAGGGGCCAATCATCCCCTAAATTCAATTTTAATATCTCTGTGGGTAAGAGCGCGAGGGCATTATCCACACGCATGAGACTGTGTCAGACATGTATTAGGATATATTGACTTCTCTGCCTCTCTGTCTCTCTATCTCTCTCTTACAGTTGACTCACAAGAAAAGTATTCAGTGTTCTACTGTGTCCGTTGAGTAATGATTTTTTGCGATTTTGTAAAATTATCCAATGAATCGTGCTGACTATACTTGCTACACTTCTGTTTGTTTCTCTTTGCTTTCTTCTGTAAGGATGGAGGACCTGGCTGACGTAGTTGACCGGATAAACGACGTCATCGGCTTGCAAGCACGAGCAGCCTCAACATTAGCAATCGCTTCTACGTCGCGCAGTAGTGAATGTTCTGAAATGGCCGCGTTAACCAAGCAAGTCACGATGTCAACAGAAAAAATCGACAGAATCTCACGGGAACGCGGTAGATCGAAAAATAGTATTCGTAGCCGCCACCGCTCAAACTTGACACGATCACATTCGGCGTATAGATACAACCGCAGTGCTTCGGCGAACGATTGAGAACTTCTATTGCGCGATTCAGGATTGGTAGTTTTTTTGTGTTGTTCGTTGCTCTGTAGTGCAGTGTATCTGAGGTAGATGGCGCTGTATGTGGAAGTTACCACATATGTAACGATTTTTCGCGATTTCGTATAATTATTCATAATAATATATAATTATACAAAATCGAAGAAATTCATTACATATAATTATATAGGGCCAATTTCCATACGTAATTATATATAATTTTTTTACCCGGGACGATAAAATTCAAGAATTATGGTAGTCAAATGAGCATTTTTTTACAAGTTAATTTTTAATTATTTACCTGATTATTTAATTTTGAACTGATTTTCTTTTAAAGTTAATAATCAATTGATATGAGTGAACTGTAAGAGAGAGACAGAGAAGTCAATATATCCTAATACATATTTGACTCAGTCTCATGCGTGTGGATAATGCCCTCGCGCTCTTACCCACAGAGATATTAAAATTGAATTTAGTGGATGATTGGCCCCTTGGATCGGTCTGTCTTTTTGTAAGAGGTTTTAAAATAGTAGTCTGGTAAACATATATAAAAATGGAGCATCAGAATTTACGTGAAGTTACGTCATTATTTTGGGAGCTTGAAAGCGTCTGTTAAGCAAATCGGCCCACGGAAAGTGTCTGGGAGTATTGGCGACTTATTTTTAAGGATATTGCCTAAAATATACGTGAAAATCAGCTTTCAGAATTTACGTGAAGTTCGTTATGTTTTTAAGTACCTTGATTACCTGATACCTGAAAATTGGCCGTCTAATCAAGTTAGCAGGTAGGCATGCGTTCTTAGTACATACTACCACTGCGCAATCAGCCACATTTCGTTCGTCAGAAAATACGTGACGTCTGGCGGCCCTGGGATCTTACTATATTACGACATCCACGAGACGAATAAGACACTCCGTACTCTGCATCCTTCACAACACGTATTATAGTAATTACAATATTTAGGAACTATAACTTACGTGTTGAGCTTTAGAGGATAGTTTAGTCTGAAGAAGGTCTGGCCATGCACAGCCATGCTAAAGTAACTCGCTTCTTGAGTATTCGATATCCACGCTGATATCTCCTTTGGATTTTCGGCAACTGTGAAAAATTATAAATTCAGAATTCATGTCAACTATCATAATATTCGAATAGCACAAGTAATTACTATTCCAAATCTTAATAAAGCGGTCTGTGAGCTCTTTTTATGATGCCATGATAATGACATTCGCTGGTCAGCCTCTGAATTTAATAGGGTATTGATAGATCTGGTAAGTTACCCGAGGTACATCGGGTTCCAGAGTTTTCCTTACTAGGGTGCACCAGGTTCCCCGGCTCCTAGTACCCAAGATGGCGTGAGGTATTTTTTTTTTAAAAAAAGGTTATTGGTAGATGATGGTCATATCTTACCTCGATAGAGACTTGCAACTCAAGTAGCAGTTTGCCCTATAACGGTTCTAATCACACTAATAAATAGGTAGGTGCTTTTTATACCACTATGGTATACAGTGATCTCTCACAGACAACCTTTAGATAGACCATACTGTACAGTAATATGTGCTTTGTGGTACACATTTACAATTTACTGGCATAAAGTTATATTACCTTACTTAATAACGTACACAAAAACAATTACAGCGTTTAGATGAGTCTTTATCATTACTTGAAATGTCAGGATTGCTTTATAACATAAACGAAACAGTCTGGTAATGAAGAGTTTAATTAAATACAGACATAAGTATTGTACATCCACTGAGATTGCATTCACGAGATGAATATTAATATTTGTAGTTTGTTAGCATGTGTTGAAACTCTTTAGTGATTGCGCAATACATTTTAAATAGATCGTATATAGAGCATGAAAACTACTGTACTGGGTTGTAGTCGGATGTACAACCAGAAATGTTGTAAGTGTAAAAAAAACAAGTAATAAACAAAATATAAAAACAAAAATACTTAGAGAGTTCGCAATTCAAACGTAGAATATAATATATCATAGAACTAATTTATATTTTTAGTTGCAGTAATTAAATACTCAATTTTTGTATTAAATCATACAATTGTATATTAGATAATTTTTTAAAGCTAACAGATCTCGGGCTCAACACCTTTCAATGTTGGTTACTAACTAAGCTTTACGTAGAGCGACTAACATTAGATCTCAATGACCCAAGTAATTTCTAGACGACATCAAAGTTCTGAAGGAGGTCTATTATTGAACTTCTCAGGGTTCCAACTTCCCGTAAATTGAGACCTGGTTAGTATTGATTATCTTAGCAGTATATTAACCTACTTGTTTGCTATTTAGCCACAACATCTATACGCTTGCTTATTTACACTATATATTTATACAGGTCCAGTCATGGTTTCGTAAATCACACATTAAGTTTCTCTTCAATGGCGCCGGAAATATAGGCACTAGGTTAATGTGATGAATATCATAAATTTTAACATAATTAGCATAGGTAATGTTTAGTTGGAAAAGACATTTGCCAATAACCACTTTCACAAAACAGTTTTTATGCAACACCCGTTAAGTTATTTGGGTTCCTTATTACTTGATCAACAATTAAAACCAAATTAAAAATATATAATAAATCTACGAGTATAAACCTACCTAATCCTACTTCAGGAAGCACTCAAAATGGCGGTCACCGCATTTGTTTCTCCATTGTTGCATTTTTTATAAAAACATTTTTTTATACGACTGTTATTAAATATTATAAGATTGCGTTGTGTTAGACGCCTAAAATATTTATTTATTTATTTTATTAGTTCTATTCATTTAACCCTAACTGATCAAAATTCTAAGTCAAATTAGTTTTATACATACATACATATATATAATACTAGCAGGGACCCGCAATGTTTCCCACAGTTATCGCTGTGCCTTGCTCATCCAGGTGGAATTAGACTATGTGTTATTCCAGAATAGAATCAATCTCTTTGCTAAATTTCGTCTAGACCCGTTCTACCATTTTTTGGAAAATTAACAAACTTTCCAAAATACCTTCGCAACAATACCAATAGTTAGTGTAACACTAAATCAGGACCACATCTAATATGCCAAGTCGATGTAATATATATGCGATGGATTATAATTTATAATGACAAGACAGGTGTAACACAATACTGACTTTGCCAGTCCACATGTTTTTTGCGTAACCGCATCGTTTAAATTCCATTTTAAATAGGACAGACCCATTATCAATTAAATATTGCGCAGATTACAATTACACAGTGTGTTGACAGAAGAACAATTAGAGCAAATAGGTCTCGCATTGCAAATAATTGGTAGGTTTCTAAAATGTATAATGATATGAGTCTAGACTGACGTTTCTATTAAATTATATATCTGCTGGCTTGTACCTTATGCGCTAATAACATAATTTGTCTACTATGTTTTTTTCTTTTTGTCTAAAAATATACATCCTGTGTCGTGGTATACTTCACAATCATGCATAATGAACACAAAGAACACCCAAACTAAGAACAACAATTGTGGATCACACAAAGTGTTGTCCCATGTGGGATTTGAACCCGCAACACACTGCGCAGTAGAAAGCGGTGTCGCAACATTCAAATAGTAGATATAATTTTATAGTATGTTTGGTCAGACTACATAAGGTAGCTAGGATGCAGTCCATTAGTGTATGAAATGACTCTAAATAGTCAAAAGATTTGCCAAGATAAGTCCTAGTATATTTTGTAACAGTTTCCCATTGAGAGTCCTGCCTGAGAGTTTTATTCTACCTACCTAAGTGCGATCAGAGGAAACTTGAAATCGTCTTTGTAATCCACATATAATTATTTCAAGAAACATATTGAATGAAATATTTGTATAGGATAAACTCACGTCTTCGCTTGAGAAGATTTCGGTGATTTTCGGGGTTTCAGACAGTTAATCAATGGGGCCAGTGGCTTGTGAGTAACATTAAATTTACTTTGAATCCGAGGCATATATCTAATTATATTAATTAATTATATTAATCATTTAATTATTTTGTTACAGATACAAAATAAGTGGGTGAAATTGTTCTTAGATGTTGTTTATGTCTAGGTATTTGCTAAAGTTGAGTAGTTAAAGCTTTAGAGCGTGACAAGGTAAACAAACAACATTAAATCGAAAATTAGCTTTCATAACGATTTACAGATGAATTCTAAGCTTCAGTAAGCATTACAGTTCATTAAGTACGTCAAGTTCTGTATTAGATATCGTTTGGAAACTGGTATAAGTTTGATGAAATATTTGTACTAGGGAAGTCTATATAACTTAGTTATAAATAAGTTCTACTACCAAAAAAATACTTACCAGAATAAGAAAATAGGGGATGATCAGTCGAATGATTATGGAACTTCTTCCACATACATAGAGTGAATTCCTTCAGATCTGGCAGATGCTTCTCATACTCCACGTACTGGTAGAACAGTTCCTGGTTCATAGAAACCTTGTAGATACTGCAGGTGTCTGACATCGGACTTGGGCTGGGACTAAACAGGCTTACTTTATGGTTATGCGGTGAAATATGATGACTCGATGATATTGGTCTTCGGTTTATGATTTTCAGATGCGACCTGCAAGATATTAATTTTCTTAAATTTGCTTTCCCTATTTTATAACTATATTTTATGTTGAAATGAAACTGATTAATTTGTGAAAAAATATTTTGGCCCTACATCTTTGTCACGTTTATACTTATATGTTTAATAAATATATTTATGCGTATCCACTGTCTATTGGGCCCTCACGTCAATATAAGGTGGTATAATTTCTTTTCACCTCTGAGTTTATTTGACATCATCAAGGTATGTACTATGGCCATGCTAAAAACGAAGTTTTCATTGTAAAAATACCCTTCTTTCTTAATCAAAGAACATGCCCCAAGAAAAACCATCGCCGTCCAGGTGATGGAAATGTGATTCTCAATTCCGTTACTAGTATCTTATTATAGTCGTTTCAGAGTATAAAATTTCTAAACGCCGTTTTTATGACTCACAAGTTAACAAAGACCGAGGGATATTCCACCACTGTATCGTCTACCGCGTTTTCACTAAATATAATAGATATTCAAAGGGGGTTTTAAAAAAAAAAAAATAGTTGTACTTACCTAGAATCTAAAGATCTATCTGATGCGTGATAAGGCTGATAACTGACGGTAGACTGCGGTAGGATAGGATGCCAATCATTTTCCTCTGCTATTGCAGTGGCCAAGAAGGCAACTACTACGAATAAACGCATTTTCTGTAACAAAGATACGTAAATTAAATGTTATCGTTCGGTTAGAAAGAATATAACTAAGTATATATTTAAAAACTAGTTTAGATATTGCGAGGTAAATACATACATATGAACATGTAAAGTAAAAACACAACACTATAGAAAATATCCACTTATAATTTGTATCTCTTTATCTTTGACGTGTATAAATGCAACGAGCGCAACTGTTAAGTAAACATGCGTGCAACTTAAAGAAACAAAGATCCTTGCAAACCATCTACAAATCAGCTATCGTGCTCCAATATATAACTAATATACAAGACGAAATGAATGCTGAAATATCTATAACGAAATATGATTTCATCAAATTTTAGTCATTTAAGTATCATAAACCAATGACATTTAAAGTTTAGATCCAAGAGATAACCATACTGATCGTAAAAAACCAGATCAATAAGCATCTATAACTGATAAGTTATTTCGGTATTTGTGTCAAAGAATCTACATTTTTAACTAATACTGTGTCTACATAGGTGTTATCAATAAGTTAACAAATAAAAAATCACATCACTAGTAATCATCTAGGCTGAAGCAATTGACTACTAATGCCGACAATTAGCAATAGCAACAATAATTACATCGTGTTGCAACCTACCCCAATTTCACTATAACTGAGACTTAGTTACTTTAATTCCAAATGTAAGTCATTACCTTTTGCTACATTTATCTTAAATTCTAAATGTAGAAACACGTAATACAAACGAAAAAGATTCTGAACATATTAAACGACTTTCAATTTTCAGTCAAAACTATGCTTATTCTATCGCCTCTACTGTACTTATGGTTTTACATATTGAATAATATACATATATATATATATATATATAACGCTTTTGTTATATATATATACTGCAGCTTTTTTATGATAAGCTAACTCACAATAGACCCGGCAATCATATGATGTTCAAAGTAATTACATCGTCTTTGCATCTCTTACTAATCTTGCACATGTTTCGAGGAAAAGCAGCCTATATATACTCCCACCTCATCCTGGCTACGTAGATATATATATCTAGTTAGCATAGGTACACAAACCAGACTAAAAGGGGTGCTTTTTACCTCCCTTTTATAAATTGAAAATACAATTTTTATTTCAAGCTAAAGATCTAAAATATCGACATGCGCACCTTGTTGCCATTACCTTCGCTTTCGCTAAGAATCTTTTAGAATTTATCGACAATCAAATTATGTGTGAATTGCCAGCCTTCGAGAAGGAAAACTGTATGGTTTGTTATTACTAGAAGCTATCTTTAGACAAGGTCAAGTTTTTCACTTAGATGCATATTTTATGCCTCACAGATTATTTTATTTCAATCATTTTGAGACTATCGCAGTTCACTGCTGAACTTAAGCCTCTACAATTTATATCAATACGGTTAAATTTGTAGTAGTTTAACAATAAACCTTAGTTTTAATTAATTATAAAACTTAAAACATTTGAGATATAAGTATTTTACAGGTTTTTGTAAAGCAACGTAAAATACTAACGATACTCTCTAGCTTTTTAAAGACTTAAAAGAGGACCTGATTATAATTTACTGTTTAAATAAACTTTCACTATATTAATGATCGGTTACAGGCATTTCATGTAATGTTTTCAACCAGGTCATGCATTGATTAATAAAACAATTGTGATAGTTTTAGTGCTTGAACATGGGTGTGGTCGATAATTGCATTTAGGAATAAACATTTAAAGGATTTGTAATTATGTTATAAGTAATAATGTTACTCTACTTGCCTATCACAAAACGTTTGACGTTAATCCTTTGTCTTTGATTTCGTTTTTAATATAAAATTAATGTTTAATGGATATGAACCATCTTCCCGAGAATTCCTGTAAACTGGCAAAGCTGACATATTTCAGTAGGATTATATTAGTGAGTTTCAAGAAACAGAGGAATATTCTTTTGAGAAATCAATTCATGGAAGGAGCGCCCTGTAAACCTAAAGAAATTCACTTCTCATATCCAGACTTATAAATAATCTTAAATTATTATTATTATAATAGATTTATAAATAAATAATTTCAACAAAAAATTGATTACTTGTGAAGACTCAGTATACAACAGTTCTCAACAATAATGAAAAATGAAAATACAGGGGACACAGCATAAGATAGTTAAATCGTCACCATCAAAAAATATTTCTAGTTAAAATCCTTGTAAAATTTTGACATAAATGTTAATATGAAAGTTGTCAAACCATAACGTAGGTGGTTAATAGTTGAAAATATTTGCTCATTAATATAGAAATAACTTTAAGATAAATATATATATATATATATATATATATAGTACGCAGGAAGTACTTAAGTGCTAAGCTTAGTTAACTAATAGGTAGGTACTTTTATTATTTACATATCCTAATGTAAGTATCAAAAATGTAATCTAAGTGTACACTCTTTGGTCGAATATATTTTGATATGGGACAGGCCGAAAGGGATGCCCGTGGGAATTTAAGTTTAGAAATAGATATTTTTATGGATCTCCTAACTTATAGGGCATACTTAGTAAAGTATGAACGCGACACATTTGCTTTGGTGAGGGGACATTATTCTATTTATAACTCCCTTGAGAGTTATTTCACCTTTCTTTATATATTTCTTTCAGGTTTTTGTTCTATTGTAGTATTGTTACATTTCACAAGTCGGAATACGGTTTGCGAAATGTAACAATGGTAGATCAATGGCTTATAAAGTTTCTGTTGAGTTTGTTTAGCTTAGCGGCCTACGAACTTTCACATTATTTGAAATTTTATGAACACGCTTTTGTTAATAATGGCTTAGTCTTTTTTAAGAACAAAATAGTAATCTTTTTTTAATGGCTCTTCTCATTAAATTTCACTATAAAACGCCATCCACTGCAATATCAATTTTGGGTTCATCGGCAATCTTCGTTTTGTTGCCTATTGGACATCTAATTTATATCCGCAGAATAATCACAACATAATTAATAACATTCTAGTAAGTTAACTATTTTATGCATATACTAGCTGACCCACGCAACCTCGTTTGCGTCTTCAATTGCCCGTAGCGTGAAAATTTTCCCCGTTTTTGAAACATTCTTCAATGGTGCTCCGCTCCTATTAGTATTACCGTGATGATATATAGCCTATAGCCTTCCTCGATAAATGGACTATCCAACACTGAAAGAATTTTTAAAATCGGTTTAGTAGATCCCGAGATTTACCCCCTAGAATTTAACAAACACACAAACTTTACTTCTTTATAATATTAGTATAGATTTGAGCCATCCAAAGTGTCTGTTATCTGCCTGATGGAAAGCATGAGTAGAAATTAAGGGTCACCAAACTTATTGCGAATGAAGTCAACGCAGCGTGGTGACCCACACTATTGCGATGCTTCTGCACCATTGGGGTCTGGTCTTGCACTCACCAACGAAATACGATATTATTTTTTTTTATTGAATAGTGGGCAAACTAGCCGACGTATCACCTGATGGTAAGCTATTACCGCCGCCCATGGACACCCGCAACACCAAAGGCGTCACAAGTGCGTTGCCGACCTTTGGGGGATGGGAAAGAGGATGGGGGGAGGGGTTGGGGTATGGGCCTCCGGTATCCTCACTCACTCGGTGAGACACAGCGCAAACGATATTTCACATCGGTTTTCTGTGAGGCCGTGCATAGCTCTCCCACGGTAAAAATGCTGTCACTTTAAGTTGGTCAGTATCATTGTAAGGATTGAGTGGTTACTGTCTGTATGACGACGACAACAGTGATCATAGGGTTTTAAATAGATAATGCATAAAACGACAATAATATAACCTAGTTATTTTTTGAGAATGAGCTACCCATACGAAAATATTATAGATAAATTACAGATTTAAAACTCATCATATGATTATTTGTTTGGTGCGGGAATAGAAACTACCAGCCATGGCTTAGCAGTTACCACTGGACCAAATCCAGTCGAAACATATATTGAACTATCTCCGTACTTATTCTAGTTTAAAAAATCCTTTTCACATTTACTGAGCCATATCTTAAAACAGCTTGGAAGGAAGCTGAATCTAGAAGCTGAATAGAAATGTACACCCGCATTATATAAAATACTAGCTGACCGACGCAACCTCGTTTGCGTCTTTTATTGTCCGTAGCGAAAAATTTTCCCCCGTATAGTGTGTCGCGGACTTTTTTGTAGATATTTATAAGATCTGCGATTAATTAGAAAATTTTATGATTCTATCTTTTATATTTTACGCAGCGTACGCAAAATAAGTAACTTTTCAGGTTGATTTTTACACCTTGTGTCCGAAAAACCCCAATATCTTACGGAACCCTATTTTTTTCCAAAATAAAATATAGCCTATGTTACTCGTGGATAATGTAGCTTTCGAATGGTGAAAGAATTTTTAAAATCGGTCCAGTAGTTTTTGAGCCTATTCATTACAAACAAACAAACATACAAACAAAGTTTTCCTCTTTATAATATTACAGTATAGATGATGTGTGTTCGGATAAACCTCAAAGTACTTCAGAATTAGTTAACTTGCTTGCTTGTAAGCGATTTTTCAATGGCACCTAATTAAAAGCGAAATTAATTTAAGTACCTTTAGTAATAGATATACGCCTTTTACGTTGTCAATTTAAAAACTTAATGATAATAATATCTCGAGAAGTGATATTTATTAACCTTTTACTTAGTAGCTAGTTATAAGTAAAAATAAAATAACTTCCACGCGAAAAATAATTTCTTTGCCGAGATTTTTAGACGAATATTGGATTCAAGACAATAGCTACTCGTATGTTAGTTATTTTTAAGCATTATACAGCTTAAATGCTTTAACGACAAAGAAGTATAACCCGTTATAACGCATCAGCCTGTGGAACGCTTAAAACGCTTGCAAATGATAACTGTAATATACAAATATACATTAATCTCGTGTCACGTTATTGCACTCGATAAACTTCGAAACTATTTACCCTACTTTCACGACTTTTTTTATGTGTGTCTTACATTGCGATTAGACCAAAAGAAGCTGAAAATGATTGCATCCCTTGGGTCCCTTACCCAGACAAATTTGCATAGGTTAGCTAGTTATTCATGTTCATTAGATAACATTTGTCACAGTAATTGAAGATAAAATTTGAAGTAAAATATTTTGATGATCGCTTATATTAGTTTTCTAAAATTAAATTGGTGATTTTGCCTCAGGCTTATGGAAAACGTCTTTTCTATTCCTTTTAAGTCACTTTCTGAGTAGTTTCGAGATTTGTTTCCGCTTCGACTCCGACTTGCATCTACACCTTTGAGAAACATTTCTGAGCTGAAAGTTGGCATCTTGTTAATTAACGATGTGTAGGTATAAATATATGTTTCTGGTTTGAATATTTGATTTCTTATTGTTGTACCAAGTATATATATGACAGATTTATGTTGGTTGATAAAATATTGGGATTCCGACTAATTAGTCTCCTGGCTGTTAAATAAACAAATCGTGTAGTCTCTCGTAATTTCCAAAATATCTCATGCGTGCAATCATCTCGTTACTGTAAACCTACCTCTATCAAACTTTATATTTTTTCTTGTAATTATTTAATTTACTGTTAAAAGTTATGAAACTATTGTGGCAATTTTTTGTAACCGAAAACGTAAATAAATAATTTCACATAATGTACTGAAATTAATATAGTATATAAAAACGTATGATAAGTCGGCAGACACAAGACGATAATGCGCATAGAAAACAAGGTTTTATAACCGGTAACAGAAACAGGTACATCTTGTGATTTGATTGATTACAGGTCGATACCAGGGGAAATACGGAAAGTTAAATAATTATATACAAGTGTAAATCGTGCGGAAGGAAACTAACGACTGCGTCTCTATTGCATGTTGTGAAATTTCTCTGTTATACTGTTTATGTTTGTCTTATGTTTTTTAATCTAACTTACATTCAGCAAAAAAACGAAAACTATAATGACTAAACTCAAAAGACAGCTCCGAGGCCAACATCGGTGAAGAACTAGTGTACTTCGTGTAGCACACAATCTACTACCAAACGCGATATCAGTCCGTCATGCTTTCTGACTCGTTATATAACATAATTATACAATTTTTGATTCGCCGCAACATGTCATTATTCAATTTGTAGAGGCAAGCCGACACTGAACTAATCACTATGTGACATGAAAATGAATGAGCTGCTGTGGCGTGTGCGATAGAAATGTATAAAATTTACTTGAATCCGAATTATATCATCAATATGGTTTATGACAAGCACTCGAATAATGAAATCAGTAATTGCCAAGTAATTATATTTTTTTGAATATGATTCTTTTATTAAGTGCGCAGTAGACATTAACCACTTAATCACTTTAAAAAGATTTTATGCTAAGAATGTTAATAAATTTGTCAGCCAGCTTCCACCTCCACTTTCAGATCAAATTACTGACTATAAACTACTCAACCTGATTTGGTTACCAGTTGAATTGAAGAGTTTCTTTGTCTTTTAATCGTAATTAAGAACGTCAAGCATAAAAATAAAGGTGTTCTTAATTAAGTACAACTTACTTCTGATTATTTAATTAAATATTTAACAACATAACGTAACAAGTAAAAATTAATTTAAGAATATATTTATATTAAATTCACTGATACTACAAGTTGATGTAACATGGAAGTGAATTTGATAATAAAAAACTTAAACTTTACTTTTTTTTTGGTGTAACTTTACATTTAGTGCAATCACTACACTTGTTAAACTATTGGTCGAAATTCCACCATCATTTATTAATTTTTTACCTGTTTTAGTTTCCTTCACATCTCCTTTATATGAACTTTATCTGTGTCAAATTTCATACTCTTCGGTTCGCATAATTTTATAAAAACGGGTACAAAGTTTTTGCTTCACGTAATGGAATTTCTTTGAATGTCTCTCTTTAATTGACTAAATTTTTTACTTTACAAATGAATGTCTGTGAATTTATTCTACTGAAAAGTATACAAATTATTTTAAAAGCACTCTTAAAATCAGATAAAACAAAGAAAACTAAAAATACTTCAACATTCTTAGTAAAACACTTGATTAATTAAAGTCTACGAGAAAATTTCCTAACGAAGTAAATAACTTTTTTAAATAGATATTGTGAACCCTTGAACAATAGTGCGTATAGTCTTGAAAAGGTTTATGAATCAATAAGCTTTTGCCCGCGGCTCGGTCCGCGTTTATGGTGGTAAAAGTAGTCTATGTACTATTCTGATGTGTGAGCTACATTTGATACGTTGCGTGAATGAGTTACAAACATTAATTCATCTTCATAAACTTTCGCAAAATTTTAATAAAATTTTGAATGTCCGAGTGTCGAGTCCTGGTCAGACAGATCGGACGAAACCTCTCACCGCTAGCACTACTCGCGGCTATGCTGACAAATGGTGAAGGGTGGGAAGCCGCGGTCTGTTTCTGCGAAGATGTTATGCTTCTGAAGTAGTCCGCTGGGTGGGATCGGGAAAGGTCCGGTCCTGATCGACGGAGGCGGCGAAGGAGACGTAGCAGAGGTCGCTAGCGCCCTAATCGCTCGCTATGTCGCTACGGCACATCTTGCAGCGTTGTGACTGCTGCGAACGACCTGAGAGGGCACGTACGCGATGCGGTGCGGGAGAATGTCATCTAGGGCGGAGTGCTGAGTCGCCTCTTACTGTATAGAACGGTTAGAAGTGTGATGGTGTCTTGCCCCCTGGGATGATCGTGGTCATCCCGCTATGTATCTCATTTGTGAGGTGAGGTAGGTAGGAGATGCTTCAGAAGCTGCATTATCATCTCCTGGCTGCCGATTTAGGCCGCCGCGGGGTTTACTGGGTAGACCGGTTATCTGAGAGTTCCACATTCGTCTCCTCTACGGAGGGTATCGCGCGAAAAGCATTCCCCGCGTAAAAAAAATAATAATATGACAAAACAGCTAAATTTACATTATATTTTGTCAGAAACAGAATGGAATTAGTTTTGATCAGTGATATAATTTATATTGCAAATTAACAATCCGTAGTTTTAGAGTTAAGGTTATTGTACAATATTGTTTAGCCTTGACGAATAAGAATGTTACGTTGTCTAATTTATTAACTTTATTAATTTCAGTTTCTAAAGAACGTTTGGTTTCTATGATATTTCTTTACTCTTTTTACCACAGAAAATAAGCTCACTGGTTTCTATATAAATCAAGTGGTAGTTCACCTCTTTCTGTAATAGATAAATCGGAAAACAGTCTAATTTAATAGGTAGGCATGTAATACCTTGTCGAGTCCTTTATCTTATGACTTTAAATATACCACTCACGGCTCTGAATGACCCACTTGTCGACGGAAAGAAAATGCTTTTGCCATCAAATTTTCCTTCTGCAATACTGCAGGAAGTTTCTAACAACATTATTTTATTATGGATTAGTGAAATATCGTTTGTGAAAGTAAGTACACTAACCCGCCTTACATTTATCATACTATCTCAGTTTCGGCCGCATTATGTTTGCCTGCAGGCAGATTGCTGTGCTTTATGTTGAACACGATTGATTGTGTGACATAAATCAATTGAAGAAATGAAACAATTGTAACTTTATAAAATGTTACAGATTGACATTTAGTTTCTCTAGCCGCTAATGTGTAGTAAAAGTGTAGATAATAGTAAGTGAGTCGTGATTCATAGCTTTTGAGACTCTTTATTATTCTAAAAGCTTGTCAGACCGTTCTTAATGGACCGTCTGCCCCCAATATAAGCACTATTAATATAATGCGTACACAAAAAATTATACCAATATTTACGTTAGACGTTTCTGGAATCATAATGTTTTAAATTATTTGTACATAATAACTTCAATATCTGTGATCTGTATTAAAATCAGATGATTGTATTTTATGATTATGCTATTCCATGCTGCAATCATTTTGAATTATAACTTATAACTAGTTATCTGTTCCTTTCATGAATAACTTGACATTTTAACCAAAAAGTAATGAGTTAGAAGGCGCCCTGCTAATACAAAATTATTTACGTATTTTATGAGGCAGTGGAGGCTCATCTTGCAACCACCATTTTATATAAATATTTTTTAATCAAACACTTAATATGAACATATTGTAGTTATTTATATTCATTCGACGTTATTTTGTTCTTGAGAATTGTAACTTTTTATGATTGTTGACAAAATAGGTTGACTCAAAATATACAGTTAATTCGTACCTCTTCAAAGTATTGAATGAAGACAGAAGGAGAATTAGCGGGAGTCCAGATTAAACTCGGTAGCATATCAAACGACATGATACCTTTTATGTATATTATGGACAATAATATAAATATTTTCCTGTTTAAAAATTAGATCTAATATCTTAGCAATAAATTATGTTTGGTTGCCTGTAAGATATAGCCTTGGAGCGATAAGGCCGCCACTTGTACATACTGTATATTAATTTTAAGTTTACCTTGTTATTACACAAGCACTAGAATAAAGAGATTTATTATTATTATATTTGCTTTGAAATAAATTTGAAATACATAGAAGATAAAATAATTTAGATGGTTCTCGCTATTGCCCGCGGCTCCGCCCGGGCGTTATTCGGTAATCGCGGTAAATAGTAGCAATGTATGTCCTTTCTCAAGAATCAATGTATCTTCATACCAAATTTTATTTGAAATCAGTGCAATGTTTTAACCGTGAAAGCGTGAAATATACAGACAGTTTTACTTAAGAATTCGTTATTTCAGTATAAATTATATATAAAGAGTGTTCTCATTTCAGACTAAAGTATTTACAGATATCAAAATATATCCATTCCATTTTAAATAATGCTAATGTCAATAAAAATGATCCTAAATTTATTGGAGTTATTTCATATTCAAAGGTTTTAGCATAACTTGAAAGAATTTTATGGACTACGATAGGGTCCATGATTAAGTAAAAAAATATTGTAATAGCTCTACTAAATCAAAATCTATTTAAATAGCACTTGGGCTGAAAACTTCTAATAAACATATTCTAACGAAAACAAGTAAGATTTTTAACAAGACTAAACACTCGTGACCGTGGGCATATCTAGGGGATTCGAAATGTTTCTAAACTTTGATATCTTTACACCTCTTAATTTTTTTTTATAATGATATAACAGTCAAAGGGACATAGTCATATTATTATCTTGAAACTCCCCTCGAAACTAAAACCTGGCTACGCCCGTATTCGAGACCAATTATATTGCTGCAAGTTTACCGTTTATTAATCACTGATCATGAATCCATGTGTAATCCATCTGTAAAGCTAAACTCCAATCAGTACTATTTATATCCAGTCTAATGATGAAAATATTGATATATAAATTGTCTTACCTACAACGCGAGTTTTTTCTCTCGTCTAACCGAAAATAATCTCATTTAATATTGAAATCGCGTGTCACTCTCGTACTCTAACATTTTTAATGGAAATATAAACTCAATTTCCATGTTTTATGACTTGGGATTATGACAGTAAATCATTTAAAATATTAAAATAAGCGACATGTTTTATTGCAGCGTTAATATTTGACTTTCACTAATAATCAGACGAATTCACACACGTGCTGCTTATAATACTTGTAAATTAACGTATCGTATAAGTTAAATAATCTACTCAGTAATGACTGAATCGATACTTCTTTACAAGAACTTTCGGCATTTTAGTATCAAGCGAGAAGTTACAATTATTGTGTATATATTCTTCCTCAGTCAATATTTGACTATACATGAATTGTAAATTGTTAGCAAAACACTACCGATAAATACCCAAAAAAAAATCGGCAAATCTTTGCACGCTGTACATCCCCAGAATGATTAAAGAGTAATTTGACATACATATAAATACATCATGACTATAAAATGGACATAAAGGAGTTTATAATGTAGTAGTGCAACTCACGACATTAGTATTAATAGTAAATCTTGTTTAGTAAAGTATCTTCCCGCAGTCCAGTGACAGTTTTAAATTAGATCGAAAAATATGAGTACGCCCTACTTTTTAAATCATTTTTATACGACAGTTAATAAATTAAAATGTTAATTTTTGCATTAAGCTTCTTCTCTCACTGTCACACGAACACACCGTGAAAGTTCCATTTGTTTAACGAACTGTATAAAAATTTTGGTGATACTTTCACTTAGGAAATCCTTTCTGCATTTAAATTTATTGTAGTGTCAATAAACCTTGCTAGACGACTATTGTCCAATCACTACCTGGAGAAATATAGATATATATAGACGAGTGTAGGATGTCACGACGCTATCTTGATTTACTGTCATCGGTTGTAATGTATTATTCGCTTTGAGACAGAATGTGTGCCAACTAGAGTATGCATGTGGTTAGTTATTACATTATTATATGTTTAAAGTTAGATACAGTTAGTTTGCCTTAGTAAGATCACTTACTAAGGCGAATAAATAAATAAATAAATAAATATTTCTGACATCTAACACACAACGCCATCTAGTCCCAAGCTAAGCAGAGCTTGTGTTATGGGTACTAGACAACTGATATAAATACATATATACTTTTTTTTTTGTAAATACATACATATTATACATAGAAAACACCCAAACTTCGAAACAAATATTTGCAGATCATACAAACATTTGGTCCGACCCGGGAATCGAACCCGAGACCTCGTGTTTAGCAGTCGTATACGGTACCACTACGCCACCGAGGCAACAAGGATACCTAAATTTTTAATACAGAATTCTTTATGTAGATAGAGCTTAGTTTTTGTAGTACTTTTTTATAGGTTAGAAGGCAAACCAATACGATGAGTAACAAATGTTCACTTCAAATGCCAATCAACACTCATCATTTTAAATTAACTAAAATGCTTTGTAAAAATATATATTTTCACTTTTTTAAACTAGCTTTTGCACGCGTGTTTGTCGGTTATCGCAGCAAAGAGTAGCCTATGTCCTTCCTCAAGAATCAAACTATCTCCATGCCAAATTTCATTAAAATCGGTGCAGCGGTTTGGATGTGACAGCAGGACAGACAGACAGTTACTTTCACATTTATGATATAAGTATGAATTTATCATTGTTAATTTAATCAATGTTTATATACCAGTAACGGAATGTAAAATGATAAATATAAGATGAAAAATACAAGAAAAGAGAATACAATGATAAAGAAGACAAAAGTAAAGTATCTTAATATATTTCCAGTCAAACAATGCAAAGGAAGAAAGAAAAACTTAGTAAAGAAGTAAATAATAAAGGATTATATAAAGTTTATACATTCCGCGTTTTTTACCAATCGAAACCTTGTCCAATTAACTAAAATAACTTCTATAAGTAGGTATTGTATCCCACGCTTACAAAACTAAAAGTTGTATTGACCAAATATTTTAGAATGTGTTTATTGTTATAATGTACTGTTTTTGAAAAGATTGGTCACTCCATTGGATAAATAAGCACTTTGGTCTACCAGAGAACGGTGACTCATTTACTTTGCTAGACACTTTTGACTCTGTTGATAAAACTAAGGTTTGTAATGTTTTATTATACTTTAAAACGTCACACAGACAGACAACATCAACCTAACAAAACTTGAAATATTTAAAAACATCTCTATTAAGCTAAATTATGTTAAGGTTTCAGGGTGAATGTCAATGGGTATTTATATATTTGGTTCATCGGATATCTTGCATATCTTGCGAGGCCAACACCCAGTTTGGGTACACGCTCCAAGTGTTCCTGATGTCGAGGTAGATTAGCCGGGCCGCTGGCTACTTGGTGATGCTCTAAATGCTCTTATAAATAAGCTGAGTTTGAATAAAAAAATAGCGATCAATATTGGGAAGTCCTTCGCATGCGATACGGTAGCTATAACTTTTCATTGTATAGTCTCGTTGCGCAAGAAATTACCTTTAGTACAATTCTATCTATGAGTATTTATAAATATTTGTACTTCAACGTCTGAGCATCTTTATACTGGCATTCGAACGATATGGTTTATTTTTTATTTTATAGTATTAGGTAAGCGATTACCGCCGCCCATGGACACCCTGCAACACCAGAGGCGTTGGAGGTATGGACCCCCGGTATCCTTACTCACTCGGTAAAACACAGCGCAAGCGCTATTTCACACCGGTTTTCTGTGAGGCCGTGGTATTACTCCGGTCGAGCCGGCCCATTCATGCCGAAGCGTGGCTCTCCCACGGTAAATGACAATCATTTTAATATCAATCTTTTTACAAATTGGAATCATTTGAAAAAAAATAATAGACAAAGAGTTTTTTTAATTATCCATAGCGTAACGATGACTTTAGCTTTACTTTTAAAAATTAAATAAACCACCTACGCAAGCACTTAATCGAGTTATCAAATTTTGGAAAAGATCTGTTAGTTACTCTTACACTGCTGGACTGATATTTACCAAACATAGCTCCACCGCAAGGAAACTGGCTTTCAAATGAAAAAAAAACCGTATCGAATACGGTGCATCCGTTTGAGAGCTACGATGACAGACACAGACACACACACACATACACAGCAGGCACACATACATTGACGCCAAACTTATAACACCCTTCTTCATATAGCAAGTGGAATGCTCCAAATAATGGTACTTACAACCGACCGCGCCGGTGGCATTTAACAACACAGTTGCGTAAAGTGCCATAGTCGTGCATTATTCATGACAATACTAAGAGATATCAACTCAAACTATTTGGCCTATTAAATCTACACACGCAGATAGACG
Organism: Spilarctia lutea; assembly: GCA_916048165.1. Classification (NCBI taxonomy): domain Eukaryota; kingdom Metazoa; phylum Arthropoda; class Insecta; order Lepidoptera; family Erebidae; genus Spilarctia; species Spilarctia lutea. The sequence goes on along the minus strand of OU696470.1, from coordinate 23,029,791 downwards.
GCTTGGCGCGAAATCGTGCGTTTACCACACTGTGTTTGTCACGGCTCATTGATAATATACGGTAATAACAATTACGATGTTCATTATACATTGGTTCTTACATTAGTCTTTTTTATTTTTTTATGGAATAGCGGGCTAACGAGCAGACGTATCGCCTGATGGTAAGCAATTACCGCCGCCCATGGACACCCGCAACACCAGAGGCGTCACAAGTGCGTTGCCGGCCTTTGGGCAATGGGGATGGGGTATGGGTCTCCGGTATCCTCACTCACTCGGTGAAACACAGCGCAAGCACTATTTCATACCGGGTTTCTGTGAGGCCGTGGTATCATCACTCCGGTCGAGCCGGCCCATTCATGTCGAAGCGTGACTCTCCCGCAGTTGTAATAGTGCAGTTAATTGATGTAATTTCGGAATAAAGGTTCAAATTTCATGATATCCAAAGTCTTCACTAAAGACATTTGGATTACTCCTTTGGTTGAATTGGTTTCACCAAACTAATATTAAATTAACACTTACTTGAATTAACAATTAGTAATTAGATCAAACAATGTCATGCTTTTGTATACTTATTTAAATAGTAGGGTAAAATATAACCTATAATACAGCATTTACGAATCAAGTGAGCGAGACAGACCTAAAATTTGTTAAACTTACTACTAATACGCCTTCGGTTGCAATATAACACACAGTAAAACATCATAGTAATAAACTACAAGGCACAGTAAGCTAAACATAATATGGACTAAAAATAACCCAATATAGACTAACCCAAGCAAAACCTGTACCCGTAAGAGCCTTACAATCTCTATGTCGCAACTGAAAATACACAATGACATTAAAGCCCGATCTCTCCAAATGCATCCTACATGGCCAAAACAGACTCGTAACAATTTGCTTCTTTATTGAGTATAAGTTTATTTTTATACTTAAAATGTGTCCAGTGAAAACCTTTTAACACTATCATTAAAAAATACAAAAAATTGGAACGCCAACTGTTGACAATATCAATGATTTTTATACTTTATTGCAATATAACTACATTTCAATATAATTGAGCATTGATACTGTGAATGGCAATGGTTTTGGTCGTTAATCTAATAATTATATGTTTAAGATATGCACAAGTTTATAATAGCGTCTATTGCTATATGTGTGTAAAGTTCACACTGTATTTTCTAAATCCCCTTGAAAATAAGATAAAGATGAGTATAACAATGATATTGGATCGATCATAAAGAAATAAATCGTACTTAGACGACTGTCAATGTACACAAGAGTATGCAACAATGCGACGTTCGCCCTTCCATATTTTAACACCTGTGTGTGTTTTATAGGCATTGGAATTATTGTTAATAAAACCTTTACTAATGTTTGTATTATATATTAATCTATTTGAACTGTTATAGGACTAAACCCATTTTGAATTTTGTAAACCTTAAACATCAATTAAAATATTGCTATAAAAAAATCAATTAAAGTGTTTTGTCTTTTTACCTACTCAACCTGCATCACTTAAACAACACTTATGTAAAAAGTGGAAAACCATTGCACATTCCTCGGATCCAATGAACAAAGCTACAAGTTTGTTTACAGCAATTAACGCATCACGAGCGAAACAAAACCTTGGAATGTCTTAAATTGGTGTAATTATGTTCTAGATCTTGATGTGTTTTATGATTCTTTTTGATAATCTGTGTTTAATATTGAGCCCGCGTCTTAACATCCGCCACTGCGTCCGTTTCCACTGTCGCCCATTCACTCACGTATCACCATGATAGTGAATAAGTGAAATTATTTAACACAACACGTGTTGCATAACCAACTCTTCCGTACACTATATTCCATATACTATAACCAACTCGTACGTATACAACTCTCGTTACAAAGTTGATTCTCTCCAATACGGACTGACTTCTTTCTTATTTCTCAGAAATAACCCATATTAACAGTCACTTACTGCGACATAAAGAAAAGAGCTCATTACTCGTCGGAAATATCTGCGCAACCGGCTGGAATGCGCTTCACCTCTCGCTTCCCCACGCATCGCCCCGTCTTCGCCTATCTTGTACCGTTGCCAAAGCAAGCACCGACATACATGTAGGTATTATTCTTGCTTTTGTAGTTTCATTTTTGTTTATTGTTTATCTGTTCAGTCAAATATTAACTCTCTAGTTTACTTGACGTCATTAATCCAGGTTCGCAGATATTTCCAACGGGTGGTAACTCTACTCGCAATTTACGATAATGTTTACAATTTAGATAAAAGAAGAAAGCTCAATACCAATAAGTAACGATTTGTTTATTAGAGTCTAGAAAGCAGTTTCAAATGTCTTAAAATTGCCTTACAAATAATCATAATCCCACTATAAACATATAAGTTAGAACTACTAAAAACCTTCAATATTTCTCTTTAGAACCAACATAAACTTTGATAAACATGACACTCGTCTATCGGAATATATCTTCCTCACATACTATTTGGTTTTGCTAGTTTGAATGAATAGTTTAGAAGCATCGGTATAACGGTACCATAGAGTTATCTCTACCCTGAGATTAGAAACCAATATTTACAACCAAACTCTTTAAATGAAAAGGATGGTTATGTACGAGACAAACAAACCAAAAACCGGACCCTTTTACGGGTACCAGTAGCAGAGAAACCAGGTGTATCCTAGAAAATCCTTGGAACTTACCATACTTTGGGCCATTTACTCGTACCACTTAGCAATTTGTAAGTAAGTTTGAATATGCGTTGAATTTTGCACGTTGATAGTTCAATGTTACGATTGAAATATTTTATTATATAGTCTCATAAATAATATTATGATTAATTGTTGTTCGAAACTAAATATGCTTATATAAACATTAAAACTTTATACATTGGTAATTTAACATTGATTAATTAATTTTAGTGGTGATATAATATCAGATTAATCGTTTTTTAGTTTTGAAATAATTAATGTCATGTTTTAAAAAAGTACATTTAATCCATTTATATCACATAGTTATTAACCTTCATTTTAAACTTTTGTAATCAAGGAAACTAATACGATTATCTTAATACTTGATGCTTATCTTTTGAGTATAATTACATCGTTTACTTAATATTAACGCATATACACGATAACTAAATATACACATGTTTAAGTTTCATTAGTTTGGAAAGCCTTCTTATGGTAAAGATCTTACTTACGAGTTTAAATTATTTGTACATATTTGTAAAGGTGTCATACAATTTATAAACTTCTTCTAGAACTTGTGGTGTAAAGAAACCGTTACAGGGCTTGACAAAATTCATCTCAATATACTAGTAACTTCAGAAGGTCAAGAGCATTACTGAGGTAGAGCATTTGAATTTTAAAATAATGTTATATATTATTGGCAACCTGTAACACAACACCATCTAGTCTTCAGACCGAATAGACTTTAAGCATGGCGTGTTTAGAACACGTAGGAATGCGTTTCGTTGATGCAGTTGTAACAACTTTATGAGCAGAATTAAAATGCTTTTATGTTCAAAGCACAGTTCCAAATATATAATAATTAGGATGATTCACTAAATAAACGGTATAATCTCATAACCATTCATAACACATTGCTCTTAGCATAGAGATTCTTTGATCTTGAGGAACGACATAGAGTGCTCCTTACCGCGATAACCGACAGCACGTAGGCAGAGCCACGGGCAAAAGCTTATAGTTTTATATAGGACTATTTACCATACAATTACCTCAAGTTCTTACGACATACATCACCTGTTATTCAACCCATGCCCTGATATAAAGTGGGGTTAGAGTCATATGCTTTTATATAACTCTCTTCATAACAGCATCATTAACTATGCCATAAAGACCATGCATGTCGTCCCATAATATACTTAAAATTGCCGGGTTGTAAATAAGTCAATGAAATAAATGCCTCGGTGGTGCAGTGGTAGCGTATGCGACTGCTGTGCTTGAGGTCTTGGGTTGATTCCCGGGTTGGATCAAATGTTTGCATAGTCTATAAATATTAGTTTGGGTGTTTTCCATGTATAACAGGTACAAAATGTTACAAAAAAAGTATATATGTATTTATATCAGTTGTCTAGTACCCACAACACAAGCTCTGCTTAGCTTAGGACTAGATGGCGTTGTGTGTAGGTTGTACGAAAATATATTTATTTATTTTTTAATACAAACACCATAGTATTCCTATTTCTTGATTCACCGTTCAGTGTCAATTTTAGTGGCGTCTAAGAGAAGTACCCACTCATGAAAGTGATGAAAATCCCCCAATTAAAATATAGAATTTAGTTAAGTATATACAATTCATACTATCATCATATATTCGAAAGTAACTCTTGTCTGTCTGTAACCCTTTCACGGCTACACCGCTGTACCAATTTAATGAACATAAGCTATTTTTTTCACGCGAGGAAAGCCGCGGATGAAATCTTGTAATCTATATTTTCTCTGTTTATTAACTTTCCAAATCACGTTCTAAATAAATTGTCTATTTTACGTTGTTAACATACTGTCTATATATTGTGGAACAGTATCGCTTTGTTGAAAATTAATTGGTTCTCTAATTACTGCAACTGTGTCAGTACCTGTGTCCTGTATTCCTGGGTACAGTCGCAACCAATAGTGTCTGTTCCATTTAAGCGACCAAAACTAAAAAGCGTATTAATTTTGCAGAACGATATCATATTTTTCTTTAAATTGATATTAATTTTGCTCACAATTTAAAGAAATATAAATATCGACATGCGTAGATTGATTTTTTCTGTAATCTAACGTAACTGGTATGAGGTAATAAGTTTTATTTTGTTGACAAAATCATTAAGAAATAAATAAACAACCAAAATTAGTTGTATTCTAGGTCCAGCCAAAATGACTACTCTGCCTGATGGAAAGCATAAGCAGAATCCAAAAGTGGTGGTCACCATACTCATTGCAGATGCAAATAATGCAACAATGCAGCATGGTGACTCGCACCATGGCGGCTTAGTGCCTCCGCTCTTGCACTCGCCAACGAAACACGACAGCACGAACGCTGCCATTTTTCGTTGATGATGCGAGGGTAGTATCACTCCGGTCGAGCCGGCTCGTTCGTGCCAAAATCAGCGTGACTCTACTACTTGGTAAAAGTGACTTTACCTCATGTAGCCGGCATTAGGACATACATCAATTGGATTAAACGGAGCTATCCAATAATATTTGATCTTGACTGTACAAATCGTACATCCGTATTGGGCGGTTAGAGTTGGCTATTAATGGTCGTCATAGAGATTCTATGCACCAACTGAGAAGAGGCGAATACTATGGTAAGCAAACTATCAAATTAATAGAATGTCGATGTTATGGTACACGATTAAAATTTATTTCAAATATCCATGTAAAGTTTCATATTTCTAGCACTAACCGATTGGATGGTAAGCCGAGGACGGACATGAGGAAACTATAAGGATTCTGAGACCTAAACTACGGAACTCTAAAAATAAATGACTATATCTATACTATTTCCTTTAAATCTTGAGAATATTTGAGTAATTTCGGATCGGGTGTATGAGCTAAACTTTTGAATTTACAATAAGAAGATTGGAGTTCGAAGATAATCATGTGCATCAGCAACATCTATATCTAACACTAGTGTATCAAATATGAATATTACACCAAACTTGAAGTCTCATTAAAAATGCAGGTCAGTTCGTAACCTTTCAAAATGCCACCCTTTTAATAAGTTCTATCAGCCGTATCAAAAATATGCGAGCCTTGAAGTCTTAAGTAGACGCAATCTTTGATGTGCATAGGAACTCTTAAACTATAAAGATCAGAGCAAAATTTATAACGCTCGATTGAGTATTCAACACGACTGGCGCAGCCTCGTATGAAACTGATTACAAAGTCACTGCATCGACAAATCTTTACTTAGGCCCGTATTTTAAAAGGCATCTTAGTCGTGAATCTAGTTTTAAAACTAGTTTCAAGAATAGATTTTATTTTTGAACTTCTCTTGAATCAAGATTCACTGATCGTTAATCAAGTGAGTAAAGATCAATAAATAGCTTATTTTAGAACGATGTTTATGTCTAAAGTCCGATTTAAATATTTATATTTGTAATCATAACCAGGCGACATTAATTGCATTTAAATTTATCTAAGTTTACTTATACTTTAAGCATTAGTAAAAGGTAAAATATTAGTTGGAATTACACAATTTAAACTGTTTTAAATTCTTATATACCTATCAGGTTGGCGAAAAATAGTTTTTCGCCAACCTGATAGGTATCATAGTAGTGATAGGTATCATCAAATATCATAGTAGCAATATACTAATTCAAATTAGTTACTATAGCTCCATTGATAAGGACTTTACCTATGAGTTTATTAATTTTAGTTGAAGTGATACAACTTCATTGATTGTATCAGGTAAATTGTTCCATAACCAATAAAGTTTCCAATGAGATATTATGTGAACCCCTGTATCTCGATATTCTTGGAATACTGTATAATTATTGAATATATAATTAACACATTCTAATATCGAATTGATTAAGCTTCCTTACCTCTCTAGGCATTTGAATCCTTAAAGTACTTCAAGTGTATATAGCACTTCAGCATGATATAGGCGTGACCGTACATTTGTTGCCCGTTGTGTTGTTTATTATATATCATTGTTATATGTCTGTAAGTCTTTCCAAGAATATATAAATAAGTATTGTCCATCCTCATGGAGAATACTAGGGACAGGGTGTGTGATCAATCTTTAAAAAAATGTTTTCATTAATTAATTTATTTCATTTAGTGACATAAATTGTTAAGTTTACTAATTTAACGTGAGCCCAAGTATTCTGAACAAATTAATTTTCTTAATGTCCATAATAATATTATAAATTGGAAAGTTAGTATCTGTATATCAGTCACGCTTTCATGGCTAAACCACTGCAACGAGTTCAATTAAATTTAGCATGAAGATACTTTTATTGTTGAGGAAGAACATAAGCTACTCTGTACTATAAAGCCAGAAAAGAACCTAGTTATCAATGAGATAAGCTTAAAGTATCTCTGTATGGTTTCTAGTAATTAGTAAGGTAATATTTACCTAGTACTAACTTACTTCAGTAGGTACTGCTACTTAGTGCAAAGATATTCAATTCCGATTTCTTTCCTTGATAGCTTTTCTAATAATGTGTTATTGCATATTAACTTCCTGCTTGACATCTTCTCGCATCCTACGGAAGGTAGCGGATAGACGTGACTAGTAATCGCGAGACTTATCCATCTATCTATCCATAAACGACTTACCTCAGAGGAAATTGGAACATAGGTAATAAAATATCGCGTATGTACATAAAAGTAATAATAAAATACATTTTACACACTGTTATCCCAACTAGGCAGATTCTGTACTATGAACCAGCTTATAATACCCAGACTGCTAATAAACGTGCTTAAATATTTCTAAACACATACATACATAGGTACATATAGTAGATAGGTTACACTGGCACCGCGCAAACTTGTCGCCCGTTGCTACTACTGGCCACTCGTAACCGTAGTTACTGTGTCCGGTGGCGGCAATCGGACACAGTCACCGGTCGCTACTACTCGCCACAATTTTCTCTCTTCACTTTCCACAAATTTTCGTCAGTCTCACGATGGACGTTGATGGCTTGTGTAACACACAGGAGACGGACACCGAATGTAACTCCTCCGTTTGCACCTCAGTACAATTGTAAGGGAATTTGTTAATGTTGCTTGTGTCTTCAACTGAAGACTCTTAGTTTCCAGTTATCGACACCGAACACTTTTTAATCGTCACGAGTGTGTATGTCATAAGTGGAAGCAACTGGACACAAAAATATTTACGTTTGTGTAGGGAGTGGATGATTTTATACTGGTTCAATAGAAATCAAATATTTATCGGTAACTTATATCTGACACGAGACACAAATGTGTCTACGTATGCGCCTGCCTCAGACACATAAAACGTGATAGTGCCTACCATATAATTATTTGGACTGGGTAAGATTTGATACAATTAAAAGCATAAAAACTCGACTACGGAAAAACTTTTGATAGCATTAATACAGCCTTTATCACCAGGGCTATGATTACGAATCTATTCACACCACTTCCATCAAAATCTGTTTGTTTTAGGTGTTGAAACCAATTACCATTCCTTTTAGCTTCATCGTAGTTTGGAAAAAGTTAAAAAAACCGGTCAAGTGGGAGTCTAACTCGCGCACCGAAGGTTCCGTACAAACCTGTAGCATGTCCATAGCATGGAAGTGGTGTATATTATATGATGTAACTAAAAATGTATGCTTTCACAATTTTCCTTTTATCTGTGCTGTAAGACGTTGCTTCCTACCAAATTTTAAGATTCTGAGTTCACGGGAAATACCTGTAGGTTTTGATTCCCTTGCGAGTGTCGAAAATTTGCAGCATAATACACGGCTGTATCTTTTAATTACTTTGGCTCAGAAGTTTGATTTTCTCACAGCTCTAATAGACAGTAGACTTGAGTATTTGATATGAATTACAGCTGGATACCTCTACGCGTTCCTGATATAAAGGGTCTTGATAGACAGACAGACGGACAACAAAGTGATCCTATAAGGGTGCCGTTTTTTTCTCCGTCCGTTCCGTTTGAGGTACGGAACCCTAAAAAAAATATATTCTTACAGGCCAGAAGAAATAAATCAAGTCGACTTTATATTTCATTAATATTATTCATGACTTATAAACCTGAATGCATACTATTAGAAATGTCTGGCATTATAAATCATAAATAAATGTAATTCATTGATTCTTATCAATAATTTGTTTATTCAAATAAATGAATATCTATGCAAATTTGAGCTTCAATATATCGGAATATGTAGCAAAATTTCTAAATGTTATACATTAATGTATTATATTAAATTCTTTTAGTTGTAAACGGGTTCAAGAAGTATTACTGGTTGCTAACCTAGACAACATACAACCTGTAAGATAATCAGTTAAGTCATTGTAATTTATTTTGTGAAGTCTGGAAAAGCTCATTGTTAAATTACTGTATTAAGACAGGGTCAAAAGTAGAATAGACCTTATTTGTTCCAAATAATACGAGAGGCACTCATTGTGAACTTTACCGAACGGCTAATCGTTGCCATACACACGCTTCTATAGATAGCAATATTATAGAAGATAGATAAAGAAGAATATTTCATTATACTAGTAATTGTACGTAGACTTTTTATTAAGATTATTTGATGTAAAAAGATTTTATTTCCACACCACAAAACTATTTCTTTCTGAATAAACTTGAACTGTAAATCTTCGTATGAAATCAAATATACAGTACTGTAGTATATAAAATACAAAAAAACATACAATTTTTTATTGGAAACATAATATACGAATACATTTTTGTTTCCTACTCTGTGTTAATCCAAAATGGCTAGCTATTTTATGTAAAAAAAGTATTGAAAACTCGTTCGAAAATGATATTAATATACTTATTTATTCGATGTTCCGATTTTATTCATTAACTTGACTGAAGACAATAATAGGGCTACTTCTGACACGTTTATACAATAAAATATGTAGTAAACCTAGGCCTAGTAGTAATGTTTAATTCTCTTGGTGTTTTAAGCGAACATTTAAATAAAATTATAATTATACCAAACATTCTCAAACAAATCAATAAGGAAGTGTAAGCTCGGAATCGTTAAGCCCACTGAGCGTTGGTGGTTTAATATTCACTCTGGGAGAAGTACTTCAAAAGGGATTGTCAAATAGTTTACTCAGTATTTACCTATTATTTGAGAGCAAGGAAAGTAGTTTCCCTGTCCTGCAAAGCCTTGTAATTCAAATAAGTATCACTCGGAACAGAAACACGAATGATAGTAATAATAGTGACCTCATACATTTCACACACTACAGTCTAATACGAAACTAGGCAAATATAGAACAAATGATCGTGCTCCTTGAACAATTATGTGTATTGAGTGGGTATCGAAACCACGATCACCGGCTTTGCAGTCAGGTTAACAACGTAATAGGTTTAGTGAAGCTGTTAATAAAGTTCTAGTTGAATCAAAGCCGATTTGCCGATGAATATGATAGCTATTGTAATACTATAACAGTGATTTTATTCTTAATATAATAGTTGTGTAATATGTAAAAATGTTAAGTGTTTTATTTATGGCGTATTTTTCTTTCAGTTTCACAAAATTTAATTTTATAAAAAGAATGTTTATTTATTAAAATATGCTTTTGAATTTCGAACGTTATTAAAATTAAAAAATCTTTAATAAATTAAATAAAGTTATAGTTTGTGTATCACTATTGCTAGAAATGACCAAAATATTTATACGTAGAACTAAAAATAAAATATTCGCAAAAGCTCATAAAAAATCGCTTCGCATTAAACACAACCGTTAATACGCAAAAATAATAATTTTAACGCACAATGAATAAGGAATGCAAAACACTTACGGTTTCGTTTTCTCGAAAGCGAATCTTGAAGCGCGGCCGCACGCGATGGCACTACGCACACACTGGCCGATCGTCGCCAGCGCAAACCTACCCCACCTTACTCATAAAGGCTTTCTTCTGAATACATACACTCCTTTTTTAATGGCCACTGATTGTATGACAGTCTTGATTTTTTTTTAATAGAGTAATGGCTTAGATGTTTGTCTTTCGACAAAGGTATAATACACATGTGTATGAGAAACCTCTTTACTCTTAAACATTCTAGCTCTATAAGTGAGTTTTTCATTACGTCATTGTGTTGTAATTTCTGTGCACCATTTAAATAATCAGAAAACTGTTTTTAAACACATTCATTGTGATTGTTACAGTGTAAGGTTCTTAGTAATTATCGTCATTTGATGTATCTCGTAAATAATCACAAATATTAACAAAAAAAAACGACTTCAAGAACTGGACTAAATTGAAATAAAATCTCAAACTCAAATAAAAAAGAATCATCAAAATCGGTTCGCCCAGTCGAAAGTTATGAGGTAACAAACATAAAAAACAGTCGAATTGAGAACCTTCTCCTTTTTTGAAGTAAACGGCAGAATTAAACTTTACGATGAAATCATAAAAGTGTAAGGAATTTGTAGAATATATAAATAAGTAGATGTTGTCTACTTTTTATTGGAAATAAAATATTCTGAATTGATAACAGCATCACTTTCAATATAGAAAACCGGAAATTGTAACATAGCAGATGACATTAATTTAATAGTTAGCATATCATATATATATTTGAAGGTTTTAGGTCATTTCTAGGGTAATTAAATGTATGTAAATGTACAGGCGAACGAGATCAAAAATGGATCAGATATAGACATCCTGAATTCTACATAAAATACATTTGTTATTCTAAACGTGAGCAGTCCAGTGTTTATTTATGATTTTAATAATTTATTTAAATTCATTTCAATGTTAATGTCTGAGATATTAACTATTTTAATAATAAACTAGCTGACCGACGCAACCTCGTTTGCGTCTTTTATTGCCCGTAGCGAAAAATTTTCCCCCGTATAGGGGTGATTTTTTACACCTTGTGTCCGAAAAACCCCAATATCTTACGGAACCCTATTTTTTTCCAAAATAAAATATAGCCTATGTTACTCGTGGATAATGTAGCTTTCGAATGGTGAAAGAATTTTTAAAATCTGTCCAGTAGTTTTTGAGCCTATTCATTACAAACAAACAAACATACAAACAAAGTTTTCCTCTTTATAATATTAGTATAGATAAATATTTTCGGACATCTAACTCACAACGCCATCTAGTCCCAAGCTAAGCAGAGCTTGTGTTATGGGTACTAGACAACTGATATGAATACATATATACTTTTTTTTTGTAAATACATACATATTATACATAGAAAACACCCAAACTCCGAAACAAATATTTGTAGATTACACAAACATTTCGTCCGACCCAGGATTTGAACCCGAGACCTCAAACACAGCAGTCGCATTCACTACCACTGCGCCAGCAAGGCAGTCAAAATTAATTTACATTATTTAAACAAGTAAGGTCAGAAATTTGAAATTATATTTTCACCTACTTAATGGTAACTGATGTTTTGTTATATGACATAACACATTCAATAATTGAATAAAGGTACTGAGTCATATTTATTTTAGAAATAAATTATTTGTCAAACTACAAATTTGATCTGGACCAAAGTGTCGACATTGCATTTCGAATATTATTATTATTTGAGAATATTATAAAACTGATTCCGTTACCATCTAAAACTACTCTACCGATTATCAACATAATAAGACAAAAGTACAGTACAGTAAGTAAAAAAATATGATTCTCAAACGGTTCTTTGGATTGACAAAATGAAGATCGCAATCAAATACATATATATGGTGTGGCGTATTTTCAACGTTTTCATTCTTTGTGTTTTAATTTTGACTTGTGTGTTGAAGCTGCTCCCATCGACCTCTCGTTTTAGTTGATTAATATCGTTTATTATATGTACTTTATAAAATTATTCGTAAAATCAACGCACATGATGACAAAACGAGTGACTGAAACAGGTTTTGAGGTTTCAAATTAATAATACAATCTCATTAAAGTTTTAAACACTTTATAAAATTCAAAAAGAACATAAAATATATATGTGTATAGATCTAATTGCGGTACCAAATGGCGCAGCTTTTATCCGTATTGCTGTATAGAGTGGCAATAATAATGAGTCAAACTTTTAAGATGATTAAACTGATTGCATATGTTAAGTAAAACCGATCGCACTCTTCTTTGTCGTCCGGCCTTTTCCCGTTTCTAATCGGGGTCGGCTCTCCTTATCCTTTTTCTCCAGAGACATCTGTTCTGGGTCGTCGTAGGGTCCACCTTATCTTCCTCGAGGTCTTTTTTAATAGTCGACATCCATGTAGATCGGGGTCTGCCACGTCCTCTTGGTCCCGACTCCAGTTGCAGCACCTTTTTGGTCATGTGTTCGTCAGATCGACGCATGACGTGACCGTACCACCTCAAACGCATCTCTTTGAGCTTCTCCGGTATTGGTCTCACTTTGAAGCTGCCTCTGATGTACACATTCGGCACTTTGTCTAGAAGTGAGACGCCTGCGGACCATCTAAGCATTCGCATTTCGTTAACATGCACTTTGTTTACCTGTGCTTTTGTCATTGGCCAGCACTCTGCACCATAGGTCATTGCTGCGGTTTTATAGACCTTGCCTTTGATTTTTATTGGCATTTGTGAATCGCAGAGTACACCCGTAAGGTCTCTCCACTTTTGCCAGCCCGTGTTGGTGCGATGCGTAATGTCAGCGTCTATGTTGCCATCGCTAGAGATTAAACTGCCGAGGTATTTGAAGTGGTCAACGGTCTTTAGAGTGGCGTTTTGGAGAGTGATGGTTTGGCTGACGTCGCTGCCTGAGAAATTGCAGTGCATTGCAGCTATTGAGCTACACTCTGAATTTAGTAATATGTAATAACAAGCGGTTTAGACTTTCATTTAACAAAAATGTTTCTTTTTACATTACGGTACATTAGTTCCTGTATAACTTGAAATACTTTATTTCATATAAATAAAACAAAGTTAAGTAGTATAGTAAATCAAATCTGTCATTGTATATCAACTCAATTTTGTCAATATAAATATGTAGAAACTAATAGAAATTTTCTAGGAAAGGTTTAATGGACAAAACAATTTACCTTATACATTAATTACCACCCTGCATGAACGTACTTTACAGGTATTATAGTAATGTAGTTACTAATACATAGTATTTCGTATTTATAATCACAAGGGCATACTTATAAGTGTGTTGAAAATGTTTAACTTTATTACACAACCTTCAACATATTTCATCCCAATTAATTAATAAATAAAGAACCAAAGTCATAAATGTAGCGTTGTAACACTCGTCTTCTTTCTTATTTGAAGTGAATTTCATGCATGCATGCTCGTCAGTGAATTCGACGTGCGTTTGCATATAACTCGCGCATTTCGTCATAAGCCCTGGATGTACCTACTACTTCATACTGTAAACAAGCCTATTATCTATCCATCCAACACTCACGATTACATTTGACACAGATTTTAAAAGTTAAAATACATATTAGTAGTGTAGGACGCCCACAGGCCAGGTGGTTTGATGACTTGTGCAAGGTAATTTTGATAATATATATTTGAATAAAGAATATTATAAATTAAGAGTAATAATAGGTATGTTAATAATAATACGGGTATAGATTTCTCGATTGAAGAAAATACAATTTAAATTAATAATTCCATATTATAAACATACACACAATACATTTACTACGCCACTTTCATTATATGAGTACAGTGATAAGCGGTTACTTTGTTAATACTTATAGTAATTAATATTAATCAGGCTTTTAGGGATAGTAAATTATTTTAGTGAAGATCTCAGCAGACCCGCTCACAAAGTCAAGAAAGAATTTATATATATATATATATATACGAACCGAACAGTTTTAGTTTTGTGGGACCCCTCCCACAGTTTTGTACGAGTAAATCTAAATATGTAAGTGGCACAAGCTAACATTTTTTTTAAATATTATAGAGCTGCGCTCCGATGGTTTGGCAAACATTATTACACAAAGTTTAATAAAATTAAATCCTTGGATCAAATATGCAACAGGCGATATGCATAAGAGGAATATCGCCATCGCTTTTTCACGAATGGTAAGTCCTGTGCTTTTGATACCAGCATTTACCTAAAGACAGCTAGCTACAATTTAGTATACTTATATGGTTACTAGTTTTTATATTTAATATATAAAATTCTCGTGTCTCGGTGTTTGGCATCAAACTCCTCCAAAACGGCTGAACCGATTTGTATGAAATTTTGTATGCGTATCGAGTAAGTCTGAGAATTGGCCAACATATATTTTTCCATGTTCCCTAAATGGTAAGGGTAAAGAAAGTATATTTTTTCACCATTACGATGTACCTTCGACCAGATAGTCAATCTGAACTAGAAACGAGGTTACACAACATAATTATGGCGTATAAATCTCTATATTTTTATACAAAATTATTAAGTAACTAATAATTTTATAAAGCAAGGCCTATAAGACCATAAGGAGGTGTTGATACGTTTCCAAAATCTCCAGTCCATATGTACATGTATGCAAATACCACGTTCAAAGTAGCAATAAATTGCTATTTAAATAAACGAAAAAATATTAACGTTGTGCAGACCGGCATTCCTCGTAATAATGACAACTACTTTAAAACACGTATCACATTTAAAAAAACTCGATACTGTTATTTAACCTTAGCATAATCTTACACAGCTTGTCTTGCATAACGACGGTAGTGCAAACGTGGATATTACATATAACAAACTGTCCTAATAAATGTTTTATGCCTTAATTTATGGGTCTTGTATAAAACATTGCATGGAACAAGTTTGAAAAGTTCAGGGTTAAGATAAAAATGATCCCTGAAAAGGTCAGCGATCGTAAGATACATAACGTGTTTACGAATGATTGTTTATTCAATGACACGTTTTGAATGCCACCGCGACACTGCTACTTAAATAATTATTAGATATCATTAGAGTCATTCTCATAGGGGCACAACTATGATATCCTTGGTTATCCTGTAGCACAGTTTTATACCTATATGATAAACTAGCTGAGCCACGCAACTTCGTTTACTTCTCTTATTGACCGTAGTGTAATATTTTTCCCCGGTTTTTGTAACATTCTTCATTAGTGCTCCGCTGCTGTTGGGCTTAGCGTGATAATATATAGCCTATAGCCTTCTTCCATAAATGGACTATCCAACATTGAAATAATTTTTCGAATCGGTCCAGCGGTTCCTGATATAAGCGCGTTCAAACAATCAAACAAACTCTTCAGCTTCATAATATTAGTAAAGATGATAAATTCTGAATGATACATAATATACTCGTAGTGGTGAACTAGATGGGATTCAAAAGTTAAAAAGCAGTTAAACTAAATCTCCCCTTTATATATAAGTAATTAAACTGAAGAAGGTGCAAGTATTACATTATTACAAAAGCCGGCAATGCACTTGTAACGCCTCTGGTGTTGCGGGTGTCCATGGGTCTGTTTCTGTACGTCTGTTAGTTAGCCCGCTATATACTAAAAAAAAATGGTAGAAATGTAGCATAGTAAATACTTTTGCACTACTGTTTAAAGGGCCATTTCAGTTTTGAGCTGATCAAGTACAACATTCCAGAAGTATATAGACTATAACTTAGGTCGTTATGAACTCCTTTGATGTAGTCTAATTGAGGAATCTATTAAAGAGTTCATAAGAAATTACTGTGTAATGATATGTAAAATAATATTAATATATTTTTATTATGTATGTAACTTTACAATAAAGTACAGGATATTCTGGTTAGAGCACTTTGATATAAGAAGTTTAAACGTGCTTACAGTGCCGAGTGCAGTGTGCTTTACAACATGGATTCTGTTTGGCTAAAGTTTTAGGTTTGTTCAAGCTCAGATTATGTATGTGGTTTGGGATTAAGTTTTGAAAGCATTTACTTTGGCGTTTAAGTTATAAATGGCCTCAATAACTTTCGCCTGTACAGTAAAAGTAGGTCTCCCTTATGTCATGCTCATATCTGTATTAATGGTGTTCTCCAAGCCATTTACGGCCACGGTGCCCAGTCTCAACGGAGACCAGCCAATTACGCAGGAGATATTATAGTGTACTAGTGTGTGCGCAAACACAGGCGCACTCTCTGTTCCCTCTCTCTCACAATCCGATGTGACGGTTAACCGACACGACCTGGGAGAGATCAGGCGCAGGACCGACAGCTTTACGTGGTCTCCGAGGGGTTCAGACTCCAACTTCTAAACTCCGAGCTGTTATTAAGTATTTCTATAATTAGAAAAACTCAATAACACTTTTGGCTCGACGCAGGATTCGAACCCGAGACCTCTTGATTGGCAGTCGCATACTTGAATCGCTAGATCAATTAGACAGACCTATACTAATAATATAAAGCTGAAGAGTTTGTTTGTTTGAACGCGCTAATCTCAGAAACCGATAGTCCGATTTGAAAAAATATTTCAATGTTGGATAGTCCATTTATATATATAGCCTATAGGCTATATAGCGTGATGATAACTTTATGATATATATATCGTGATAGCGTTATGATATATATATCATCACGCTATATAGCCTAGAATGTTTTAAAAACGAGGGAAAATTATTACGCTACGGGCAATAGTAGACGTAAACGAGGTTGCGAGGATCGTCTAGTACATGTATATAATAATAATAAAAAATATTTCGGACATCTTACACACAACGCCATCTAGTCCCAAGCTAAGCAGAGCTTGTGTTATGGGTACTAGACAACTGATATAAATACTTATTTACTTTTTTTTTGTAAATACATACATATTATACATAGGAAATACCCAAACTCCGAAACAAATATTTGTAAATCATACAAACATTTGGTCCGACCCGGGAATCGAACCCGAGACCTTAAGAACAGCAGTCGCATACGCTACCAATGCTCCACAGAGGCAGTCAGTATAATATATGTTTCTTATGTTATGACAGAACTCTACAAACATAAAAAATATAACTGTCCACATCTGGTACATGGCAACAGCCTAGACTAGGCAGTATGTGAAGTAAAGGGATTAATATTACCTACAAAGTACACATGCTTCTGTATTATATTTTGAAGACTGCCCTAATCAGAGTTTTTTTCTGTGCGAATATTCTCAGGATATCATTCACTTGTGCTTAAGTCGGACTCGAACCGACCAAATATTGCACGCTTTCTCGGGTAGTAAAAGCCCAAGAACCAGGTTCAACCTACAAAGAAAATCCCTGAAATCCTCACTTAACCTGGAGAGGATCATCTACAGTTTGTAGATGATCCTCTCCTGTGTGGGAACCTAAAATTTCTCAATTTGCCTCCTAGCGTGCGTTTGAGCGTACTCCGATTTGGTTGCGCTTGCGCTTATGGAAGACTGAGATCGTTTTACAGTCTAAGGTACATGATCTGTCCCAGGCCTGGCGAATCGGGAGAGTTCTAAAGTAGGGGCGGAATTCCACGCGCTTTCGTTTCACACCATAGTTGCAATAGATGTTGCGAGAGATGTTACCGCTCAACTACTCAACACTAACCACTGGCGTGGCTGTCATTAAACCATTAATTAAATAATATTACTTTCTACAAATTTCCTTGACAAACTTTGAAGTGGTTCAATGTAGAAGCATTCATTTATTAACCTTAACTTTATAATATCGTCTGAATATTTGAGAGATGAGATGTTGATTTAAATATTCCAATTCGCCGTGAACTTCATCTTCCTAGGAAGTTAGTATTTTTCCAAGTTTGTTTGGGATCGACGTAATGAGTTTTCTTCTCTTAGTTCATTCTTAAAATAAAACAGGTGAAAAGTCTATATTTATGTAGTTCATACGTTCATACCAGAAGTATACGTAAAAATAGTTAGATATTTGATTAAAATTTACATGTTTTAATTAATTCACAAAAAATAATAAATCGTTTTAGCCGTCATATAAATAAATATGGTAATAATTTTTATTTTAACATATTTATATTTTTTTTTTTGTAGAATAAACGCGCACATGCTGAATTTACAATAATTTCTAAGTTCGTAACCTTAATTTATGACTTAAAATGTTACACTTCGGTAACCAGTGTATCTAAGTTACTGTATTTAATTTCGATGGCTTGCCTGATACTCTAGTAGCTGCTTAACTAAAAGTCTGTCAGTCTGCAGACTCTACCTTGATTGGGTTCAGACGTTACGTGATATAGAAAGTTTATAAAACTGCATATTAACTCGCTTTGTGACAAGATAATTATGTTGTTTCCATTCTTATTTCACATAAGCATCATAAAAGAAACAAATACATCTATTTCAAATATCTAAATGATTAAATTAATCTAATAATGACAAAACTTCAAAACATTAAAAAGTATTTTTCATCTCTCTTCTGCCCAGAACAAATATATATATACATAACTCGGACATAATAGCGTTTTATGGACCGACACGTTATCTGGCGTTTCGATCGATTTCACACAGATCGTAACAGAACAATCAACTAAAAAAGGTATCATGCCTTATAATATACTATCACGATTAAATTTCAATTTATGCATCTAATCAAATGAGATTATATAACATTTGTGTTACATGAGTGTTATGTTACGACAATTTAAAAAGTGGTGTAATAATTTCATTAAAAACTGGACATTCATTCGTATTGAATGTGGATATTAATTAATAAGTGAATCGTTTTAGTAGGTTACGGTTGTAACTAGTTACCAATCAAATGTGCATAAAGTTTTTTTACAAGAAATAAATAACACCTGTATTATAAATTTAACCAATGTCGCAGGGGACTTCACGAACATTCATAAAAGGTACACAAAAAACACCTTGAAAATTAGTTAGTGGGTCAATAAAATGTTATTCCATGTGGAACTGAAACCCATAATACTCCATGTAGTAAGAAGATTCAAAGTGAGCGTTTAAACCATCAGGCCATCCGTCCAGTAACTCAGTTTCTTTAGCTTTTTACTCTCAGTAATTACAATTTACTGTTTTTAATGCTATGGGCGGGAAACTTTGGATATCGCATTTGATGCAATAAAAATGCTGTACTTTGAAAACTGAATTACACAAAGATACTATGAATTTTAATGATCTATAAATGTGTCATATTGCAGCATTACATTGTTGACTTTCTTGTAAAAAGTTAAAAAATCTAAACATACATGTTGCACGCTCTTGGCCCGAATTCGTGTAATTCTGTAAGGTATAAGAAAAGGAAAAAAAAGCTTTATTAATAATTTATTTACCTGTTGATCTAAATTAACAAGAAATTGTGACTATTGCTTACTCCAATTAAGAAGGTGTTTGTTTCCTGTAGGTTTATTGAAAACATTCCATTTCGAAATATATATATATTATAATGGGTTGCTGGGTCACTCCAGTCACTGACACAGGAGAGCAATTTATCAGTTCACAATTGCGTGATTATCAACTACATAATTAAAACATGACTTGCTTTTTTGCATGCTAGATTATCTTTACATTAATCACTGCGTTAAATGTTATTAGGTCATTTAATAACATTATTCTTCTTTTTGTTATTGCGATAGAAAAAGTAGTTTAGTTGTTAAATCAGTACTTGAGCAGTACTTCTTACTTTTTTTTTGTTTTGGCTTATAAGTTTAAGACATAAAGTCCCTCAGTAAAATTATCACTTGAAGCGTTTCAGTGCAAGCTGGGTAATAAGGTGGACAAAAGTAAGATCCTAAGCTCATTAGTGAAGCAGTAGTACTGAATGTTTTACAAAATTGCAAAAAAAAATGAAATTGGTAAAATATAACTAAACTAGGTAAATAATACATTAAACTATTTCGTTTAAATCGATTATTTTTTCATTATGAATGCTAATAAGTTACGTTTTTTCTTACGAGTATTTAATCGTGTTTAATCCACACGAAGTCGTAATTTTTTTCTTTAGCATAAGCCTTCACTCTGTTAAGTAGTTTCTTTGATTCTACGCTGAAATAATCATTTACATAAACTCGATGAGTAGATGACTGAATTCCTAAATCTGATGCAGACAAGCTCCTCTCAGCACGTGCGGCAGCAATAAAATCCTCCTTCACGCAACTTTTCAGAAAGCTCACGGTAATTAAATTGTCCTTGTACTTTTGCAGACCCTTGATATATAATTTATTTTGGACTTCGTACAATTATACTTTGCGACCCATGGATTCCGTGACTGTAAATAAATTTTCGTCATTTTTCATCGGAACCCCTTTTATCTCCACATTATTCAATCTGTTTTTCTGATCATAGGATGAAAATTCGAGCTTCGTCCTTCAGATAGAGTGGATGACCTACAAATATTATATTTTAGAAAGATCAATGCACACTCCTATTTCGTTAGGGCTGTTTGATAGTTTCAACTGGTTGTATTGCGATAGCTAGAATAGACTAGATAAACTAGATAGATAGTCTTTTGAATGATAGTGTCTTGACACTATCGTGGCCTTTAAAAACCAGTCCTGGTTTTGATAGCATCAGTAGCGCTGCAGTAGCTTTAGTATCTACTTAATACTCTTTAATGTTACTTATAAGTTTACTTTAATGTTATAAGGAGAGAAATAGTTTGAATTTACAATATTTCTTGCGCAATAGACCACCTTTTTCAGCTCATTAGTATCAATCATTTATAGGTCATAGACTAATTCATCCGAAATTGCTAATATTATCGACACTTTTTTCATATCAATCAAAGAATAGGTGTATAAAGTTTCATGATAATCTGTTTAGTAATTTTCGCGTGAGAGCGCAACAAACCATTAACTTTGCGATCGAAATACATAATCCTATATACCGACAAACCTATATAACGACAAGACAGAAAGCAACCATTTTCTAATTTTTTTTTAATAATAATGATCTTTTCATGATAGAACAGGAATCCAGTTTACAAATTCACTTGATATATATAGACTGTGTCGTGACTATTATCGCCCACGTGTTTGTGTGTGTGTGTGTGTGTGCATGTAAGATTTGTGTGTGAATGTGTGTGACTGGTGACTCGCGTAAGTCTGCAATTTAAATATGTGACAGTGAACTGGGGAGGATCTCACCAACGATTCTAGTTCGTCATACGAGAAAGCAGTTAACCATTCATCGGTAAGTTTCTTGCATTCACTGAAAGACCGTGAATAAATATCCAGTATTCTATTGACTCTATTATAAAACAATTGAGCAAAGTGCGTGTATTGGCGACGTACAACCGCCAATCTAGTGGTCTGAATGGATTATACCCGGTCAGATCGATGTTTACGTGAAATCGTGTACCATAGAAAGGAGTGCCTTACAGTAGATATCTTGCATAAAGAATATAATTCATATGTTGGGAAATGTATGGGTTTGGGAACAATGAATTTCGAGACTGCCCTCAGGGCTCTCTACAATCGTAGCATGAGGCATTTCCCAGCTTTACCACATGCAGGGATACAGTAGGTAACAATTGAGTGGGCTAACGCCAAATAGACCGTACGAAGGACAGAAATATCAGCCGCACTTCTCAAGTTTTTAAATACATGAATGAGCTTGCGGACTCTGGCTACCAATGAATCTATTTGACAACTACACGACAATGTGCTGTCATTGTAAACGTCGAGATATTTATTGTTGAGTGTGTGAGATCTTAGTGCAATTGCAGTTACTATCCACATCTGAGTCACACTTTTGAGCTGTCAATCTATTAAGGATAGGCGGTTGTGATGCAAGTTTTGGACTGATAGATATAAACTTAGTTGTGCTAAAATTGAGTCGTATTGAGTAAACACATTATGATTCAGCCACATCATTGCGTCCCTCAAAGCAGACTCAGCCGACAAACGCACCTCATCCTAATAACTACCCCTCACCAGTATAACAGTACCATCGGCATGGAACAAGTGTCGTTGTTAGGAGTCAGTAGGTATGCCACGTTTGCGTATTTTATTACGAGTATTATAAAAACATGTTTTTCTTTTACTAAATCAATAATTTAATAAACAAATGATGCACATATGTTCACTCGCTACGGAGGTCCTGAGGGAGGAGGGACTTTAATTACAAGCGAAACGGTCAATACTCGGCAGTTAATACTTAATTATGAATATAAATAAAACCACCACGATGGACCCACAGCAAATTGCAATCATACATTTAATTTGTGTAGCAGTTAGTAATATTATTGGTATATTGCATATCTGCTAAGTAAATCGTTCATTCAAGACGTTGAAAATTGCTACCTAATAATAATAACCTCAAACATCTCATACGCAGCTATCTGACCCCATGCTAAGGTACTATTTGATAATGAGATTGTTGATAAACATATTTACATATTTCTAAATCATCATCAGTCTATCGCAGTCCACTGCTGGACATAGGTCCCTTTACTGACACGTCACTTGATTTGATCTTGGTCTTCTCGCATCCAGCTCCTGCCAGTCATCTTCCAAATCATCACTCTACCTAATATGTAGAGGTCATACACTACGTCAAATACATACTTTTTATAGAAATACTGCACAAACAATTTAGCTTTTTACGATACTGATTTCAAGAAGAAAGTGTAAAGCATTCTCGAAAGACGACAACATTCTTGCGATTCCTCTAGGATTTGTCCAATGGTGACAGTAAGCGTTCACAGTGAAACTAGCCATGCGTTTATTTACTTTATTGTAAAGATATGAAACTGCAACACTTTTTCAAAAATAACGGATTGCAAATTATTGTCTAATTTACCATCGCGGTATTGAACTCCGGTCCCAAGCGGCTTTGTATTAGTGCACAAAATTGTGATATTAAACCGTTGCAGTGTTTACCTATACATGTTTATACAAGTACAGAGAATAACGATTACACATGGTTCAATACAGTTCCCTATACGAGAGCCACACCCTGACAAAATCATTCGAAACATATGTGCTACTTCTGTTGAGTTTTAATTATTCTATAGGCATGAAATCATCAGGTTCGATTCTGTGAAAGTCCAAATTAGCCTTTGAAGTCGTAATTCTATTAATAAATTTGGCTCGATCCATTCAAACAGTTAAATTAATTAGTGTTTTTACTACACATCTTTTATTTGCGCTATGGATTTTTACATACTAACGACTGTCTTTACCAAATTGTAGATAAATTAAAATATTTTTTCCGATTGCAGTTTCTATACGTAAAAATCAGTAAAGGTGGACTTGTGGACGGGCAAATGTAATCTAGTGATTGGTTCTTGCTTCAAGTGCATGTTCTGGAGCAGCGTCCTAGCCTAGCAGTCCTTTTTGGACCCTTTACGATATAGTCCACTTCGTGTGATTTATTTAGGAACGTGCGTTCCTAGTTCCTAGTTTGCTGAGTTTGTAATGGCAAAACGTCATGTCTCTGTACATAATCCTACTAATATTATAAATGCGAAAGTTTGTAAGTATGGATGGATCGATATTTGTTACTCTTTCACGTCAAAAACTACTGATTGGATTTTGATGAAACTTTACAATAATATAGCTTACACATTAGAATAAGACATTGGCTACAATTTATAAAGATATAGCTTCGCTTCGCGGCGTTGCCTGCGGTTATTGTCGTACCGCGGGTAGCACCGCGGGGTTCTTGTAAAATTACAGAATGAAAAAGCTTTAAAGGTAGTTTGTTGTTTTGTGCTAACAGCCTTAAGTGTGAGTGAGAGAGAGCCGATTTGTTCCTCATGGTTTGTCTTTGACATGTTCAATTTCTTTTTCACACACTATTTCGTTATCATTCATTAATGCATGCTTCATGTTGAAATTGTAGAAGTAAGTTTTTTAATCTTTACCAAGCAAGGGGTTCATGTAGAAGGTTTCAATTACATTTTTGTCAGTGCTACAGTAAAAGACAATAGAAAAAAGTTCATATCGAAAAAATGTTTTCGCATGGATAAAAAGAATAACTTCGGATCGAGTGAATAGCGGGCAAAGGCTTGTTAAAAAATTTCTCAAACAACATGAGCATGTTGTCGTGTGAAAAACATACAATACGCTTACCAGACGGTAAGCAAATTGTATTTTTAGAAACTAACAAAGGGAGTTCGGCTCCTCGTACTTTTACTGCCTATTCGAATGAAACCAACGAATTCTGCTTCAATAAATATATCTCAGGTAAAAGGTTTTATCTAAATAACATCTAATTCAGTCATATATTTAACGTTTCATCTATTTCACTTACTTATTTCACTTGAATAAAACCATATGTAACTTTTGTACCTATCTTACTTCACGTTCTTCACGTATGAAATCCATGTAAATGTTCGTTTTTCTGTGGAAAGCAACTCTCCTGATTATCTATAATAGTTAAATAACTTGTAAAAATCATGCCAAATCGGGATTGCATGCGGTGCTGCGGTGAGGTGCCCAGTGAGTCAGGCGGTTGCTGCGTAGTGGCTGGCTGCTGCCTAGACGGGAGAGATATGCTCTGCTTACATGGACCGTAGGTGCAGTGTGCTGTGCCTAGACACTGTAAAGGCCGTAGGGGTAACCAGGCTGGAGTGGTCGCATCCTGTGTGTGATGCATCCCTGTTGAGGCCGAGGTTGCTGGCTGGCTGAGACTAGCTGTGGGAGTGAATATGATGGTGGCGCTGATGGGCTTCCTTGACGGCTGCTTCCAATCACGTCGGGGTCACCACTGTGTGTACGTAACTCCTTAGTTCAGTGTAACTTCGGTAGATGGCGCTGTAGTATGTACTGTGGAGGTCGCCGCACTGGCATAATTTAACACAGTTTACTATCGCTATCATCACACCTATAAGTTACTACTGATATTGCAATTAGAATTTTTAAAAATTGTTGATTCCTCGAATAGCGGCATCTGAAACCAATGCAATTAAATAACCTGTAAAACAAATGGCAATGAACATCACACATTGCTCAACTCCAATTAAAATTACAATAATTCAAAAAAGAAAAGATTATGATTTGAAGATTAAAAGTGTGTAATACTTAAAAATCTGCAATTAAATAAAGTTTTTATTAGTTAACAAAATAATTATGAATTATATAAAAAAAAAAAGATGTTTTCATTCAACGGCGTAACTGTTTCATATTTAATTAAGTTCGTTTCTTTATGACCATCTGGAGTTCGGAAATATGACATAACACTGTTATTTAATAAAATACTCTTCGTTTGGGTTTCCACGTCGCCCATTCACTGATGTTATCTTTAGTCGCAGAATGCATTTGTGACAGCGTCTCGGTAAACGTAACGTCCACAAAGCGGCGCGACAGCGACCTACCCGGGCGATGACTCTGGTTACCCCGGGATGTACCTCAGTCCTGAGGTATGGCAGGGTGGACTCCAGAAGCCGCTGCCGCGGGGCTCAGTGGGTAGACCGACTCGTCGGGAGTCCCACAGACGCCCTTCGTGTGTCCATAGCGAGCATTACCCGCGTAAAAAAAAGACTGGCGCCTTATCTGAAGTAGCATGCGAGAACTGAAGAAATGCCATACGATGGGAGACGCCTATCTCCGGCAGTGGACTGCAGTAGGCTGAAAGTGATGATGATCAGTAAGTAAATTTCTAAGTCCTTTCTCTCTGCGCAAGCATAGAAACGGTGTTACCAGGTTTATTAAATCTAAAACATAATACTTAAAAGAGACGAAGAGTTATAGTACTGCTGCGGAAGGTGCATAGGTGTTTTGTCTTAATTATTATGGGATATTATCTTCTGCAAAATTGTATTTAAGTATGTCACTTGATTGATAATAATAATAACTAAACACATCTCACACAAAGCTGTCTAAACATAAGCAAGTAATTTAATAAATAAATAAATCATTAGGATTAAATTTTAGTAACCTTTAAGATTTATTCTTCTACCAGTAAGTAGTATTATAAATATTGTTATTTCAACTCCCTAAGATCTTTACTACTACAGTATATATACATTACATTTATATTTAGTTACTTTCATTAAATTGTTTTTTTGTTTCATCCAAATTCAATTATTTATTTATAGAAAATCGAACCTTATATTTCTGAAATAAAATACTACGAAACACTAAAACAGAACAGAAACAAAAAAAGTTTCCAAATAGTTTTTTCGTTTTTGTCAATCGATAAATTTATATCAAACTATTAAAAATGATATTGAGCTGTTCATTTACTTTAAAAACTATCTAGTTAAACTTTTCTTATTGATATCACTCAAAGAAAAGAAAATTCGTTAAAACAGATCATAAGAAGAAAACTCAATGTTATTAAAAAAATAAATTAAAATACTAGGAAATAAATTTTTTATCAATATTTACACACAAGCGTCAAAAATCTCCTCCGCATCATCGTCTACTGGTAGCGTTCACAAAAGACTGGCAGCATTGCCACGTTGAATAGCAATGCCAGAAAAAGGCCGGCCTTCTTTCTTTCTAGTCACGAGAAGCGTCAATCAGTTGCTGGACCCCATGAACCTAGCGTCTCGACCCCAAACGGTTAAAAATGTAATTACCTATTATATTTTAGTACTTATGCCGTACGAGGCTTTCTGCAGAACCATCAGCAGCGCCGGTATAATATTTCAATGTTGCTATCAATAGTGTCAGTTGTTACCATTGATTGGCCTCAATTTCATACGTAAATAAGTCGCAATCTAGTGTCTGTACGACGTTTTGGCTTATCGGCTTATATCAATTTCAAACGTTGTTCTTAAAACTTGTCCGTTGACTTTGAAAGGCTAGATGACACGTCAAAATGTTGTGCCAAATGCTATTACGAAATTAAACCTCTTATTTGGAAATATACTCGGATACTTTATGATTAAAAGATTGTTTCTAACTGTTCCGATTCGGCGAAGATGAGCTTAGAGCAATTTCTATTTGATCTAGGTAGACTGTTTCGTTCTTTTGTCTGCAAAATAGTTCGAGGCTCTAATGATAATGATGAGGTAATCCGCTAAACTATATAACTTGCTTATATAATTATGTCTAATTATGAAGGACTCAAAGCTAAATGTCACTTTCCCGAGATTTGCTTACTAGACTAGATAGGCAGGCTTATACTGGTTATATTGGCCTATATATATATATATATATATATATATAAATACATATATATATAATATATTTTACATGTTTCACTTTATTTATATCTTAGACATTTAGGCATCCAATAGAAGACAGAAACGCTTTCAAAAGTCGCATTTGAAATATGTAACATGATAAGAAATGAGATGTTTATCTCATCCACCGTCTGTCGGCCAACGGTAAATTCAAAAAGTCAACAAACTGGAAAGTATTGTAATTATAATTTCGGCTATCTAACACACAACGCCATCCAGTCCCAAGCTAAGCAGAGCTTGTGTTATGGGTACCGAACCCGAGACCTCGAGCACTGCAGTCACATACGCTACCACTGTGCCATCGAGGCATGTAATAAGTATAACATTAATGAAAATAAGATGGAATTTGGTGAAGCAATTGCTTTTTAACTAAAGTTTGTGTGTCGGCCTATTACTGTACTGAAAGTCTAGATGTTACACACGGTCATCACATCGTCACACGTCATACGTAACACGTATGAGCCAAATCTGCCAGAGTTATATTAAGGTTAGTGTTAAACTTTTATTTCCTTTAGTATCTCTTATTGTTAAATATCGAGACTGTTTTGGTTCCATCTTAGTGTGTTAGTGGGCACTTAAAGTACTTACGTGATTTATACGAGAAAAACAGTTAAATAAATATATGAAATCAACCTATTCCCATTCACTGCTGAACGGGTATAATATATTATTTATATTTCGTGCGTATGAATTCTATGGAAGTGTACTTCAGACGTGTTTGTACGAATGTCGATTCAATATAGGAATATAGGAAAAAGCCTTAATCTATTTATAGCCAATGTTAAAGTTATCAGATTAAGAAAACGTCGATATCAATTTTCTGGAAAAAATACTAAGATTTTTTACTTATAATAAAGAAAGATACAGTTGAGTATCAGATTACAGAAGAATTTAAATTTTAAAAACAGGTTCAATGGACACAAATAATTAGGAATACATGGTGATGAATACCACAAGACCGTTTGTTGTGGAGAGCCATGATACACCTTACTGTATGTCAAACAGTGGACGTCTTTCGATTGAAATGATGATGATCTGAACGCATCCTTAGTGCCCTAGGCACTTTCAATATAGACAGCGAGTTTAGCGTATTAGATAATGTTGTTAAAGAAGAAGTTTCTCATTTAATATATAAACACAGTTTAAATGCCGCAAAGACGTGACTAACGTCTAACGTAGATGGCACTTAAGTGATTAAACTGACAGATTGCATAGAAAATAGTTGTTTGAAATTAGAAAGAAAGAAAGAAAATATTTATTTTGGCAAGTGAAGAAAATAATAAAAATAAATAGATAACAAACAATAATTTTGTAAGGCCAAAAATAGACCCAAATACAAAGCTCTTATAATATTGATAATAGTCTAACAAAAGACTAGGAAAGACGCGTGTGAGACTCTTAGTCAGCGAACATTTTTGTTCGCATTAATCTTTTCAATATTGTATTTTAAAGTTTAGTAGGTACAGTTTCAAGGAATTTCAGAGAAAAATGCGAAAATTACCTTTAATGCCTATCTATTGAAAAGAGTATTTCAATACACAAATGGAAAATGAAGTTATCCTATAAGAGTTTCTTAACTTCTTCAAAAGTATTTAATTACCATACTTTCAAAAAAACGCCCTATATTTTCATATTTTTTTGTGGAGTTGAAAGTATCAAGTCCACTTAATAATTTCTAATAAATATCCGTATATTTTCGCACTGTGACCTCCGTGGGGAGACGATGGGTGTGTGTGGGACTCCCGGTAGACCGGTCTATTCATAATTTTGATGTCGATGTCCTGCTCCATCCAAACAGTGCAAAAACAACATTAAACCAAAGCCGCAATACCTTACGACGTTATAAATTTTCCAAAATATTGAAGCCGTTTATCGGTAGATATGTACAGAGCAGTGTTGTGAAATGTATAGGTAGCGATACTTTGCGTAATAGATTCGTTCTCGTTGCGTTCCCACGCTTATATTGAAGGAAGTAACATGTGTATGTTAGTAAGTAATATTAAATAAACTGTCGCTACAGAACCCCTTAATAGTACGAGACGTCGTATATTGTAACACTGCAACTAAATGCATCTCAATTACGACTTTAGCATGATATTTACATCAATCATGGTATATAAAGCATAAGAACGGGTAACAGATGAGATAAGAAAATAAACAAAAAACCGGTTTCAAGAACTAAACCAAATTGAAATGGGACCACACGGCAATCACCTGCTTTCAAATAAAAAAAGAATCATTAAAATCGGTTCATCCAACCGAAAGTTGTGAGGTAACAAACACAAAAAAAAACAGCTAAATTCAGAACCTCCTATTTCACAAGGACTTCGGTTTTCAGGCCAGGTCATGAAATCAAGCTTATAATACACATAAAAGTCTCATTATACCCTGTTACCTAATCCTCCTGTTCATTAGGACCGATAAGAGTGACCAACAATACCTGTCATGTCAGACAGGACATGGAGAGAAAGTTAACCTGTCTTGATAGTACGCCATTGCGTTCTTCATTTTTCATCAAATTCATTAATTTAATCCCATCTGAGATTTACTTAGAATATGTAATTGAAGAGTAAACAACCTTCAAATTCAGTTCGCCCTCAGGGTTACGGAGGTCAGATACCAGTCGCTCTGTGTAAAAACTGATATTCAGGTAAAACCGGTTGAACTGGTAGCCGACCCCAAATAATATTGGGAATAATAAAGGCTAGGAAGATGATGATGATGTAACTGAAGAGTAATTTACTTTCTCAAAGTACAAGTCTCAATCTTAATCTTTACATATTTTTCGTTTAAAAAAAAATTGCTTACGATTATTACTTTTTTTGTAATATAAAAATTAAATAGTTTTTTTCAATGTTGTTTTGAAGTGAAACTTCTTTACAACAAATAAACTTTGTAATTATCCTACCCTTGTTATATATGTTCATTTCATTCTTTTGTCGATTTACTGAAGTTTGATTTCTATTGCGTGTGAATCGCACACACACCTTTTTAATTTTTTTTAATACTCTATGCGAGATCTACTTACTATAAATGAACGACACAAAACCTTCATAGCCAAATATTGAGTTTCACATGTGAGTAAGGAATACCTAGAGTTACAGTTATCTTATAAAACTTAAGAGTTATTGAAATTAATATGGCGGTGTAACCGGTCCTAATTAGTATCATAAAATCATATCGTTTAAAATATTGACTATCCAGTTCCGTGTCACACGCGTAGGTACATACATTTTTGTTGCTGCCTCTTAATATGCAATTTTAATACCACCTACTGCTCTGAACGTAGCCTGCGGCTGTGGATTTTACGATTTGTTTATGTAATGCAATCAAAACCAATGTTATTCTTATCTAATCAAATTAATTATATATAGAAACATTAAACAAGTCTTCAGCCAGTTTCGAGCGTCCGTAACGTTCTAAAAACCTTATCCGGCATCCTTTACTAGCAATGTCATTACGTTCACAAACTAATACAAATTGGACGGTGATTCTCAACAGACAGATTAGAGACATTTGGGTCGGCTAATAAAATCTAAAATTAGAAAAGGGTTAATAAAAACAAATTGGAGATGGAAACAAGATGTGATATTGTTGACTAAAGGAAGATAATGTCTTTTTATACACAGGAATGTAAAAAGAAACATTATTGATAGAGTAACCTGTTCAGGAGCTGTGACGGAATTAGTTCCTGTTCTGCTAATGCAATTTTACGAAGTAATACTTTAAAATATTACTGTAATTAAATTAAATTGTTATCTATCTAAGTATCACAGCGAACTACCAAGCGCATGGATTGCAATATCTTATGTTCTAAATAACTAGAACACCGTTAACTAGTACTTACGGTTGATGCTACCAAAACAAGATGTACGTTAACTGCTTACCGCTGTCTTGGAAGCTAAATACATAGTAATTTAGACGATTACAAAATTACAACCGACGCCAATCAGACTGAGGAGTTGCAGTACATATTGCAATGTTACAAAGTAATAACTATTTTTATTATTGTAACGCAAAATGTCGATGACACATTTCCCGAGAAACTTGCCCAATGATCGACACTAACAATGAGAACCATCGAAATGAGTGAAATTTCGAAACAAATTTTGCTCAAATTGGTGAAGACTTAGACGAATTCGAGGCTTATAAGTTACAGTTGAAAGTATGTGGACAAAGTTACTGAGAAATAATGCAAGGCTAGCGTGACTCGTTTGATGGTCGACATCATTACGTATTATAAAACAAAGTCCTCCGCCGTGTCTGACAGACGTCTGTCAGTTTGCGATAAACTTTATTAACATTCCAGTTTTTACATATTTGTGTGTCGGTGTTAGCCGCACTAGGCTTAGCCTGTATTATTGTATCTTCACTCAAAAGTTACTTCACAGATTTTTATGCAGTTTTTACATAATAATAGACTGAATATTGAGAAAGGTTTTCGTTTATAATTTGTTAAAATTTTGAGTATATTGGATAAAATAAAACTATAATTATTGAAGACGTCGAAAAAATTGAAGCCGCACACTTCAGAGTAACATAGGCTATATTACATTGAACCCGTGCGAAGCCGGGGCGGGTTATATATAAACAGCTATGGCAGTGGTACCATATGGCATCAAACGAGAATGAAAAAATAAAGTCATGTGTATGAATTACCAAATCATTGACGACTGGCATTGGACCTCCATAACCCTAAGGGTGAACTGAATTCGAATGAGAGTACTAACCTTAATAACGATTGTCACAAATATTCAGGACAACCGGCACCGACGGCTTAACGTGCTCTCCGAGGCACGGGCGGGAAACACCGCCATCTTCCACACTCAGAGTTGCTATTAAAAATTATTGTAAGGGAAAACCCTTAAGATATAAGAATATATTTATAGAAAACAAATCAGGGAGAATAAAAGACATAGAAATTATGACTAAAAGATATATTAATGTTATTACGGTAGGTATAAATTTACAGCGTTAATAAATCTGTAGTGAATATTTATTATCTTTAGATTTTAGTCAATGTCCCTTTAAATGATCTAAAATTTGGATAAATGTCACTAAATATTTAATAGAATATTTAGTAATTAATACTACCTCGTTAGTCTACCGCTTAGCGTAAGCGATCGCCAATCAAGAGGTCTCAAGTTCGATTCCCAGGTCGGATCAAATGTTTGTATGATCTGCACATATTTATTTCGGAGTTTGGGTTTTTCTATTTATAAATTTAATTTTTATTGTATGTATTTACAATAAAAAGTAAATATGTATTTGTATCAGTTCTCTAGTACCCATAACACAAGCTCTGCTTAGCTTGGAACTATATGGCATTGTGTGTTAGTTGTCCGAAATATTTACTTTGTTATAATATTAGCTGAATAATATCTTTGAATTAAGTAACTAATATTATGTCAACACTATATAACTGCATCTTACAAAGGATCAAAGCGATTAAAATTTCAGCTTCCCTGAGCTGAAATAGTCGAGCGCAAAGGCATAAATGTTACCCATCTCAGTACAATAGACAGTATTGACCCCTAAGCTTTTAGAGAGCTTTTGTGTTTGCGTTTAGAGGAACTGGTCTAAATAAAACCAAGTTTTTCTCTTTTACTGCACAGCGCTACGTAATGACAAAGAATTCTTTTTACACTATATAACTAAGTAGAGTGTTGTACTGTTCACAAGCAACTTTTTTTCTTCGGGCATTCAAATTGTGGAGTGACCTCTTTACAGATACAAATGTTCTCAAAAAGAGAAATTTAAACATTTTCACATTTAAAATCGTTCATCGCTGCGTTGTAGATGATCAGCCGATGCTCCTTCATTAATAAAATAAAGAAAAAAGAAACAAAGAAAAGTATGGAAATCAAATTTGTATACATTTTCATGAAAAGTAAACATCTGTTTAAAAATAATCCGATTAAGAATGAAATCTAAGTTAGAAAATAATCAGTGAATCAATTAAAATACTATATAATATAGTTATGTAGTAAATAAATAAGTATGTAGTAACTATATCCTTTTTGCAGTCGATAAAATGACTATGCAGTACTTAGCGACCTCAGTATTACTGGATTTGATGGTCTGAAATTTTGATGATGAAATATCACAAAGAGTGAGCCGTTACATATTTTAGGAGGTTGACGATTTCGTATGGTTTAAACGTTATGTAATTGAACGGTCTTGTTTGCACGTGTTCTCACCTCAACTGGTTTTGCTTGTTACGCCAATGAGACACTGTTACATCGCGCATTTCATTTTTCAAAGACCTTGAACTGATTTCTGTTATAGTCACTTCAATTTTATGTTAATACCTGGTATTTGCTTTTTATTTTTATCTAATCTAAAATTAAAATAAGTAGGCTGAATAGAAGAAATATACTTTACAACAGCTCGGAGTTTGGAAGTTGGGGTCTGAACCACCGTGCCTCGAAGAGCATGTAAAGCGGTTAGTCCTGCGCCTGATCTCTCCCCGGTCGTGTCGGTTAACTGTCCCATCGCATTTTGAGAGAGAGGGAGCAGAGAGTGCACCTGTGTTTGCACACACGTTTGTGCACTATAATTGAGACTGGCTGCCGTGGCCGTAATATAAGAGACCGGCTAAGAGAACAGCTATACATAAAATATAATTTGGGTCACCGCTGTCGAGATTCTTCTGATAACGGTCTACTGTTAATGATAACTAACAGAGATTCGCATGTATTCACATACTTTAATAATAACTTCTTCCATTTTTTATTAAATTTAAAGCCTTATTGAGCTTATTGTTCTTTTCAATAGGTACAAGAGTATTCAGATAATAGATTTAATAATAAAATAATAAATATATAATTAACAACATACCCACAAACAAAGTTCTCTCTCTTTGGAAGAAATTAAAATGGTGGTCCATTAATAAAAAAGTAACTTATTAATTTAATATCTACGTAATTCTGCGATATTTTGTAAACCATAAATTGAATGATGTTTCAAAAACTATAAATCACAGCTGGAGACAGGCCTCTACGTTAATAGTATATGTGAACATTACGAACATATTTTGTAAGTGTAAAAACTAATTCTTGTGTAATTAACCATCAAATTAATTTTCCCTGGTAAATAAGATTGCAATACTTATAAACAGTGTTTATTTCTACTTTAAATAATAAAAATGAATGTATCGTTTGTTTAAAAAAACCCGCAAAGGTCCGTTGTTTTTCTGGGAAATGCGCCACCGAAAAGTCTGACCGGTGTCTTGCTCCAATCTATAAATAACTTCAAGTTATTCTGAAAATTTGATTCTTGCAACGAACACTTTTTATAATTCTGCATTATGAACTCGATACCTATATTAGTTTTCATTCTTAGAGGCGATATTATGTGTGTCTTATCGATGCTCCCGTCAGGCTGCACATATAAAACACGATCATAAAATTCAACATTTTTACATATTCTTGGACTGAGTGACCCCGGTACTGTTGAGTGAACATTTTTGTTATCAAAATCAGACCTATATTTGTTTATGTCAGGTATTCTCTCATCGCCACCCACAAAGCTTTTCTTATTTTGTTCTACATTATCTCCAATTATCGGCCGCTCATTCAGAGCATTTCCTATTTTGACATTTTTGTTAAAACTGTTCTTTACGAAACCTTTTGTGATGGGTCTGCCGTTTGTATGCTCGATTTTGCTTTTACTGTTTTGTTTTCTTGCTGGTAAAAAGCCATGGTTATACTTTAAAATTGATATAGAATCTGTATTAGTGTTCGATTGGTTTGTTATTTCCTTAGCTAATTCTCTGCCTTTTAAAATAAACTCATCTTCTTTATAGTGCACTAGTTTTCGTATTTCAGGATTGTATTTTAAGCGAAGTGAAGGGTGTTTTCTGGCCAGTTGATCAATTTTTTCATTCAACGTTTTTTGGTTGTCTTCAAACCCCATTTTTATTTCTCGCGGTGTGTAATCATTACTATAAGATTTAACATTATGCCACTTATTGCCAGTAGATAAACTTCGAGTATAAATATCACTATTATTTGAATGGTATTTTGATTCAACCGTTCCTGAATCATCTATAAAGTACTCTAAAGATTTTAAGAATGGAAGAATTGTCATTAAATTATAAGTTTGCAAAGATGCATTTCCTGTTGGATTGACATTTCTAGTCTTAGCATGATCAAATGATTTTGTACGGAGTTCCCTGGACTCAGAACTTTCTCGACTTGACTCTTGATAATCGATATTTCTGTAAAATCTGCCTTCTTGTCGTTTTCGCATTCCTCTGTTTGATATTTCAACATTTTTAGGGAATGTATGTGCATGACTTCTAATGATATTACTTCTTAAATCATCTTCGAGTATTTTAACATTTATTTGTGGCATTCTTTTATTTTCGAAATATTGTTTCTCTACTATATTTTTACGATGAAACTGTGTTGGAGCACGCACTTTAACTCCATTGAAACTAGACGCATATGGAAAGCTGTCAAATGTTTTATCTAATGGAATAGTTTGTGGTACTAAAGATTTAATCTGTTCCATTCTTCGTAATTGAAGATTTTTTAGGTAATTTAGTACACTGCCTGCAAATTTTGAACTTTTCCACTGGCCGTAGGCTTTTGCCTTATTGTCTACAGGTGGAGGAGTTTCAACTTCAGATATTTTTTGCTGGTGTTTTTGTTCAAATTTGGTATGTGCTTCAGAATCTTCGTTTATTTTATATATTGACTCGGTAATTCCTTGACTATCTCTTTCAAAGGATTTGTATAGATTTGCATTAGAAACAGGTGGAGGGACTTCGAACTCTGATATAAATGACGGCCCTTTGGCATTTGTAATATGCATATCATCTTTATGTCTATTTGCTGATCTATATTTACCACTATGTGTATTAAGATTCCAAGTATTTACTGTAGTATGTAGTGTGTTTTTATCAGTAACAGGCAAAGGGAAAAAATTGTTAGCGTTAACAGAACCTCCTATACCGTTTTTCTCATGACGACCAATTTCATGCTCGATAAAACTATAAGGCGTACGAAATCTAATAAAACTTTTTGTTGAATTGAAGAGAGGCGCTTTTGAGGTAGTTTCAAAATTATTGTTTACTTCATCAGTCTGTAAATCACCTAGAACGATGTATCTAGCATTGGGCTCACCACCTTTCATTGTATTTTTATGAAATGACTTTTGTTCATATTTAGGATCATTTTTTAAAGTGTGATTCCTTTCAATAGTCGAACTTAAGATCATATTAGTGCCAAATATTTCTCCTTCTAAACCGTTTTGGGCACCTGCAATCATTAAGATTTTTACTTATCAATAGTTTTACTTATCCGCTTCCTCGTTCTTAGTTTTATTTACTTACCGTTTACATCAGTGCCATATCCTACAATAAGGCTGCCATTGCCAGGTAATATGAAGCCAAAAACCTTAAATGTGAAAACAATTTTGTAAATAATAAATAAATAAATATTTCGGCCATCTAACACACAACGCCATCTAGTCTCAAGCTAAGCAGAGCTTGTGTTATGGGTACTAGACAACTGATATAAATACAAATATACTTTTTTTGTAAATACATACATATTGTACATAGAAAACACCCAAACTCCGCCATATACTACTGCGCCACCGAGGCAGTCAAATGTAATGCAACATACCTTCTGATATGCAATAAATTTTGCTTACATTACTCAATAATTTATCAAGGTTCTAATTAGCCTCAAGGAATCACGACAGATTTGTTTTACTGCCTTTTTATTTCCATGATAACCTTGTCTGTATAGTATATCCAGTTCTTTCATAACAACTGTCTATGTTACATGATTGCATGATCAATAAATCTATGCACACGTATTGGACAAAAAAGCTATAAGTAGTATATGATAATCCCCAATAACAGTCAAGTGTTTAAAAGAAATGTATTATATAACAATAGATGACAAACAACATGAATAGGAGAAATGTTTTTAAATAAAACTTTTAAAAACTCCATTATTGTGAACGTATATTACTGAAACAATCTATTAAAACCATCTTCTCATATCAATTCTCATATCTCATAAAAACATTACAACTCTACGGATGCCTTAGCTGTCAGCGGTCATCTTGTTATTTCCTATTGTGGTGGGTGTTATGAATTCGATCCGCCGATTGAGACAAGACTTAGTGTGATACACAACTTATTCAGACTCTGCCTGTTCTTGTTATAATAATGCGATGGTGATCAACCTAGATACTTTAATGTCCATAGTTAATACTCAATAATAACACAATGGTATATGTAAACTGATTGCAATATTATCCGCATTATATCGATCAATCGAGAAAAGAATAATTATGTTTTTACAATCACGTGTATGTTTTTAAAGATAGATCGTGTCTACTTTTCCTTGTGAACCTTGTAGTTTCAGTCAAGATTCCTGTTTGTCACTAATTGTAGATACTTACACTCTGCGACGCTTGGCAAGAGATAAGGCGCGAGTCCATGTAGATAGCCCACGCGCCGTAGTCCGATTGATAAGACAAACAGATATGCCGCCAAACATCTTTCGTAATATCCACCGGTGTATTCGACGTCACTTTACCATTAATGGAGATATTAATGTGCTTCCCTCCGGAATCCAACCAAAGCCTTACAACGCGATTGTTGCCTTGAGCTTTAAAAATAATAATAAACACTTTATTACTGCAATAAAACGACTTGAGCAGAATTTGAGAGACAAAGTTTACATTAAGCTTATCTGTGGTTATACAGTGATCACCAATACCTATAATTTCGTAACAACTGTTCTACTGCTAACAGTTCTTGATATAATAAATAGTTTTATATTCTGATTAATGGACTATTCGTATTTGTTGAATAAGATTACGGGGCTAAAGTAAGCCGGTTTGGGTAAATGAATCTACACTAATAAATAATATTGGAGTGTCTCTTTAAAATTTCAATTTCACATTCACATTCAAAATGCATAACAAGTATGTATATATGGTACTTGAATACATCAAAAATCAATTTGTATTTTTTTCTGTCTGTCTGTTTGTTCCGACTTATCTCTGGAACGACTGGATTGATTTTTAGCTGATGTTATAAAGGTTACTGTGGCTACTTTTATTTTCGAAAATAAATTTATAGAAGAAAACAACAAAACCCACGTAGATCTGATTATATAAAGCCAACCAAAGATGACACTAGTTGAGCGTTCGTTAAAACTCGTAGCTATTGGAATTTGTTCAAGTCAAGAAGTTCACATAATTTAGGAGAGAGCATCAGATTCAAAAATGTAATTTGAACCCAGCATGCGCTTCACGCCTCTAGTGTGAACCTACGTTTATAGTTAATATAGATATGCCTTAACAAAATATTTCGCAAATACAAACAGGGCATATACCTATATTACAATAAAACATTTATAAATGTCAAAGTTGTGCAACGTTTAGGTCTGACTAAAACCAGATTATGTTAAAGAGGTCAAAATGCTACAATAACGCAATCACCCTACTGGAGTTCACTTCGGTATCGGTCTTTTTATGAATCGTGTACAACTATAATAGTACCTATATTGAATATATTTTACACACTTACCGACATATGTGAATATACTTTGGTCACCAGACAAGTCATAGATTCGAAACCAAGTGCAGAATGTAAATTCTCTGAGCGGCGGCGTGTCGATGTCATATTGAAGAAACTGAAATATTTATCAATACACATTGTTACACGCATATTAATCTTAAATCACCCGCAACTTATCTTATGTTATTGATAAACATTACTGTGAGATAGGTTTTTATTTATAAATCCTTACTATTGTATGCCTTCATAAGTATATTTAATTTTGTCTTTTTACTGGCACACAAACATGAGTTACATTGTCCCTTTTTAGAAATGTCATGTGCACGCATATACTGACTAAAATTGCACAATAAGTCTATTAAAATTGTTATACAAATACTAATATGAGGTAGGTAGGTATTTCTTATAGACTTAAATATTTTGATGAACTTTAAATAAACAATTCAGTACAAAATTGATGAATGTTGTACTTCTTACCTGTGCGAATCCTTTTTGTGCAAGTGCTACTTTATAAACAGGGCGATTGATAGACAAGCCCACAGAAAGTACACATAGAAACACAATTATTTTTAACCACGACATATGGCTAGAATATGAAAGAAAATTTGACGATTGATTCACACCATATAGAAATGAATACACATTAACACGACAACCAATTAGAAACTATTATTGACATACTCGTATTCAAATACCTGTTGTTAAAGTAAGCAAAATTTTTGAAAAAGGTATATATTCTATCCCAGGTTGTGAGAATAATCAATTAAGTAAAAGGTGTTTTCTCTAGAAAAACAAAAGACTGAATGACTCTTTGACGCAGCACTCACAATTGTTGATGCTTTGATAGTATATTTGTAAACCGCGTTGTTATTTTTACAGTACATTGTTGTGTTCTGATTGTGTTTCAGCCTATAATTTATATTATATCGTGAGTTCGATGTTCAGCACTCTCTTGTATATTCAATGATTAGGTTTTAAATAAGTCATTATTTTTTATTGACTATCGGCGCGAGGAATGTAAGAAATTAGACTAGTTGAAATACGATCAAAACGCATTCCAAACACTTTTATAATAATGGTCACTTTGAAATTGTATTTATCAACTAATGATAATACATTTCTTTATTACTAGGTTTAATGATTACTAGGTATGGCAATAACCAACTGTAAGCCGTGGATATAACATGAGCAAATAGGGTAATGAGATCTTGTAAAATATTCAATTATTAATATAAGATTTAAACGCCCATTAAAATTAAGATAACAAACAATATACAAAATAAATGAAATGCCTATTTTTCTTTTGTAGGTGAAAGCGCCAGCATACTACATCGGCGGGCAAGCGCCCAGCACCCTGCCTCGTGGAGGCACCATGATGCGCGCATTTTCGCCAGCTGCGGCGCCCGTTCCGGCCGACCGTGTCAAAACACATCCCGGCGCAGGTAATATACAATCTAGAATTTAATAAACTTTTTAGGTGAAACTCAAATAAAATAGTGTATGATACTAAATTTCTTTACAACCCAAATTAAATCAGGAAGCGAGTAAATTGTTACCTATCCATTTCAATTATTTGACAGCGAGTTCCATTTTCTTGCTGGCTTCACTTAAATTAAGTTAATTTTAGAGAGAACTCTTCTACTAGATAAAAATGTTTTGAGGGTATGAGGTACCTTTTTTCTTAGGGTGTTGTCTGGGATGTTCTCATTAGGTACTGAGAGTGTCTGTGTAGGTCCCCCAATACTCGTCAAGCCGTACCGCCAATACATCCCAGGCAGTGGCTCAGAACGCTGTTTCCCCTTCGCTGCGGCAGCAGATTGCTCCCGGGGTGGCGATCAACTGTACATTATCCCCGGTAACCAGACCCACTTCCTTTGAAAAAGTTTCTTTCGCTTCAAGAACTTATTTGCTAATGCTTTATATGTACAAGTTATTAATGTTGCGCTAAAAATCCACTTCCTTTATTCCATATACTTTTATCAATGTTTACCCAATGAGTGTACCTTCCTGAACGAATGTTTTGGCTAATAACAAACAGAACGATCATTAAATGTCACTCTCATTCCTCTCATAAATTCTACCATCGTGTTAACCTTTGAAATTATTTTCCAACTGAATTTCTTCTAACATGACTATATGTGTTTCTGTTCATCAAAAGTAATTTTTAAAATTCGCATGCTTAAAAATGAGTAGCTTTATTACAATTACATTTATTTGACAATTACAATGTAACTATTTCATGTTTGATGTTGTAAAGCTAATATGAAACCATTTAATAAGTCGATAGAATTAATAGCGTCTGCTGTTCTATACTCACGTAGGTCATACTGAGGGGTACATGTCATCCCCGGAGCGCGGAGCAGTTCGCCCTCCCTATGAAGATCCCTATTACACCCAGTATTTGGGCGCTGCGGCGGGCAGGCCGACTATAACACCTGTCATTGATGAAGAGGCTGTGTAAGTATTTTTATACCTAAACTGTCTGTTATCTAAGTACTGTGCGATATTTAGGGAATAGTTTAGTATATATTAGCATGTTTTTCTGTGTAGCGATACCGTGATCATTGACGATGCTTATGGGATGTTTGGAGTTAACCCCATCACAACGGCTCCGCGACCCATGCCTCGCCCTCCATACGACGCCAGGTAACTGAAGGCACTGAATGAATCTCAAGTGTCGGTGCATTTGAAAATAATACTATCGCAAATTTCGTTTGACACGAACTCTCCTTTTTTTACTATCAGAATATACACTAGAGATTACAATTCTGTTATTTTTTCGAACTTAATATATTTCATATATTATAGCTATTCAGCAACTTAACTGGGTATTGATCATCTATTGATTGATAATTTTGTATCATCTGCGATCTACATATGTACAAGAAGCAACAAGACATTTTAAAATATTATTACATTTAAACAAATAATTGTTAACGTCAGTTTTATTTTTGTTAATCATCTATGCGATATTGTGGCCACAATACACCTACTCATAAAAGGCTTGCGTCATATTATATCAAAAGCGAATTTTGCCTATCACCTGAAGAAGAATAAAAATTCTCTAACGTGATGGATAGATAGGATTCACAACATTTTTCTAGGCCCCAGCCTGACGAAATGCAACGTCTGCGTGTTGAGAAGATGGAAAGGCAACTAGCCAACTTGACCGGCCTTGTACAGAAAGCTTTACAAGTTCCTAATCAGTCGCCCGCTCCGATCGTTACTCCTCGTCAGGAGTACCAAGTATACCAGCCGCCTCGGCCAGCTACTCAAGGTAAGCTTTTAAAGCCTGTCGGTTTGTTACACGTTTTAAAACGCACATATAGGTCAGAGTAACTGTTGAAATAGAATTTATTGAAATCAGTTTCCCTACTTAATATATAAGTTTAGTTCACAAACTATTTTCATATGAGTCCATTCCATATTATAACACGTGAACTATTTTGGAACGAAATAATTTTATATTAATTTTCAAGGTATATAAATTACGAGTGTCTTTATGACACATCTAATATACTTATAATAGCCGCAGTTGATGGCATGTATTTGTCTGACAGCACTATTTTCATGACGTTCCATACGTGTTTATAATGAGTCAGTATATATAAAGTGCTATGTTCTTCTTAAAACAAATCGTGGAATATTATTACGATATTAAACACGCTAATTATCACTTACTACCGAAGTATAAATATGAGTTTTGAGCTTAAACATTCTTTAAAAGTGGCGTCCTTGGCTGTTTGGCACCTAAATCTGCCACTATAATGCTGCTTTGTACACACCTGCAAAGTTTATTTCGTAAATCAGACGTTGCTTCCTGAATCTGGAAGTGAATGATCTGGAGTGTTTTTTTCTTCTTCAAATGGTAGTTACAATTTCAGTTCATATTATTTAATAACCAATCGTGAGTAATAGCCCAAGAAGTAGACAAAGTACTGTGCGTAAGTAGTACGTAAGAAGCAAATGGTCAACAACAGCAACCATCTGAATTAATCTTCGATCAATTATACCACAGATTTTTATTGTCGCTCGAAAGATGACACTAACTGTCGAATAGTTTTTTTTTAATCAACCTAACCCCATAGAGTGAGCTCTCTTCGTATCACACAACAAGCTCTATTATGTGCTTTGTAAATTAAGACAGTAATATGAATATGGAAATATGTAGATACTAAATTATTTTACAGTAACATCACACGACACGATGAAACTTTTTTGTTATTGTGACTAGTCCCGCCCACTCGCCCTCCACCGTAACTCCTGTACACCAGGATCAACAGCAGTGACCCACGAACACACCGAGTTATGACACTCGGGAAGTCCCAGGAATTACACTGTCTTGGAACCCGCAGCGTACCTCTTTCATCAGATTAACTTTAATAAAAAGTATCCTGTAATCACGAAGTTAATTACGCACACTCCGCTACACCTTTCTATGTAAAATGACCACGAAGTGTTGGTTAACCGCTGGCAAGTCGTGTTCAGAATAAACCAATATTTTGCCGAATAACATAAAATAATACTCCCTGACTTTGGAAAGAGAATGCATATGATCTTCAATGTGCCATTGAATGAACTACCTCCACAACTGTTACAAAATGTAGCAGCAGACTTTGACATATAGTACCCAGAACAGTAGAACTTACCCCAGTGGTTTTAAATGAACTAGGATTTTCGATATTCTTATAAATAAAATTCTCGTGTCACAATGTTAGTTACCATACTCTTCCGAAACGGCTGGATCGATTTTTATTAAATTTTATGTGCATATCGGGTAGGTCTGAGAATCGGCCACCATCTATTTTTCATACCCCTTAATGATAAGGGTGACCCATCCTAAATTCTTTTTTAATTTAGAAATTCTCATTTCTTTATTTTTTATGATACAGCATTAAAAAATACATACAACCCTGAATTTTCAACCCTCTACGATAAACCCCT
Organism: Spilarctia lutea; assembly: GCA_916048165.1. Classification (NCBI taxonomy): domain Eukaryota; kingdom Metazoa; phylum Arthropoda; class Insecta; order Lepidoptera; family Erebidae; genus Spilarctia; species Spilarctia lutea. Next base: position 22,985,637 of record OU696470.1, on the reverse strand, counting down.
ATTTTTCCATCGCGATTTTAATTGACCCACCCCTAAAATATATAGGTATCCCTTTTTATGGCAAAGCAACATTTGTCGAGTCAGCTAGTAACTATATATTATATGGTAAAATAAATACATTATGTATTATTATTTATATATATTAACAGCATTATTTAACTGTAAATAGGTATGATGACAACCTATTCTTTCATTATCGTTAATATAATAACATTTTGTCATTAATCAGTTCGAGCAATTCTTGTATAAGGGCTCCCGCACATAACTGCGAATTCGCAACGCATTGCAAATATCTGCGAGCTCACACAAATGCACCGCAAGAACTTCACGCCGCATCGCATCACAGTTATGTGTTAGATTCCTATGTGTATAATGTGAATCTCGGAAACGGGTCCAACGATTTCCATAAAATTCAGTAAGCAGAGAGGTTCGAGGACGAAAAATCGATTTAGCTAGGAATTTTTTAATAAAATTTAAAAAAAAACTGAGCACTGGTTAGATCATTTAGGTACTTGTTTTAATCCCTATCATTGTATTTTGTATTAAAAGCTGCAGTAGCTGTGCCACGCGGTATTAATCTTGGGTTTTATTGCTTTTGAATCGGATATTGTTTACTATTTCATTGGTTTTAATATTGTTCTGATAAAAAACTTTTTTTAAATTAAAAATAGCCTAATGCACTCCTTGTTACTTTAGCTATCTGCCAGTGAAAATCTCCTCTAAATCGGTCCAGCTTTTCCAGTGATTAACCGGAACAGAAAGACTAACAAAAAATATAAATATATATATATAGTGAAAAGGTGTAAATTTGAAATCACAAACAGACACTTCAATTTTATTCATTTGTATAGATTTCGCTACTAGAGAACAATTTCATACTGAAAAAGCTCGCAATATTAGGAACATAATAGGAATTTGAAACTTAGAACACAATCCAGACATGCAATATTTGTTATATATACAGTAATAAAGTATAACTTAAATTTAAACAGTATGGCTTATTTAAAAAGTATAAAATGGTAATATAATGTAGATGTCTTTCCTCCCTTTCGAACATGTTTGGTACCGTCGATTTCTCACTCACATTGTAACATTAAAACACGAGTTTCATGAAAAAAAATTACACAAGAATAAATGAATATTGAAAGAAATAGATTAATCGTAGCAAGAAATAAAAAATCAGCCAGGTGCAAGCCAGACTCACGCATGAAGGGTTCCGTACCATTGTCTATAAATTTCAATCGTCTGTTGCCGTTATTAATATCGAGCAAAAACGTCAATAAGAACACGTTTGTTTTATGGGAGCCGCTCTTAAATATTTATTATATACTGTTTTTTAGTATCTTATGTTATTGTGGCAACAGAAATACATCTTTTGAAAATTACAACTATCTAGCTATCACGGTTCTTGAGATACAGCCTGGTGACAGACAGTCGGACAGATGGAGGGACGGATAAACAGACGGACAGCGGAATCTTTGTAATAGGGTCCTGTTTTTACCGTTTAGGTACATAACCTTAAAAATACATTTTAAAACGATCGCATAGTTAAACATTTTAACAATAAATATAAACATGAAATAACCATACCGAACAGATGAGGAAATTATGAAAAGATGTTGATATTGTATACAATATTATTCTATATAACATTTCGTGCCCCCGTTTAAAGTTGTTTTTTTTTAATATAATTTGTATCTATGGTATACTTGATCGAAGCCATACTATGTTAGTTTAAAAATACTCTACAAATTGTTATTAATTTATCAACAAAAGTTTAAACTATGAAGAATTTTCCTGGCTTGGCTGGACATGTCACGACCTTGCAACCAAAACTTTACAAAACCGGTACATTAATATTTTACAGACAAATCAATAGTTAATATTGGCTTGCGTTTTCCTCTACTCAGATGGGGCGCATTTTTCGACTGCCGAGCGACCTCCTAAATTAGGGAGGGATAAATTTCGTAAGTGTGGTTGGAGGCGGTAACGATAGTAAACGTTGATGCATTACTAATGTCTAACCCAACAACAAACGGAAAACACCCTATTTCCAAAAAACGAGGAAACTGATTACAATATACATTTGAATGTACAACTTGTCTTTAACAACTTCCTAAGCATGCGACAATCTTATAGCGACACTGATTTAACAGCTTTAAATTGTGGGGAAAAACAAAACCGCAAATTATTGTTTTTACCACATTCCATTTCCATCCAAGTTAAGTGCCGGTGATGCTTCCGTACAGTGAAAGCGTCACTTTCATCCCAAGTATTTAGATAATATTTAAAAGTAAACAAGGACATTCGCAATGCATCTGGCGACCTTATGACTATCACACCGAAAGCTTGCTTGTTAACTCGAGTGGTATTTTTCTTATTTTGAGCTTGATTATAAACAAACGTTTTAGGTTATATGCATCTGTTTTATTATATCTTTGTATTTACTATAATTGGCATCTCATTTATCAGTGCTATGTACAATCGTTTAGTTTGCATACCAGAGCGCTGTGAAATGTTCATAAGTTGTTACTAATAAATGCTATTATGATTCTAGCGATGAAATCATCAAGAGTCTTTTGCTAGTGAAGGCTTTATCGTAGATATATCATTGCTACATACAATGACATACCGAAGGCGTAGTTGTGGCTATGTGATTATGAAACGTGTAGGGGTTAAAGTCAGGGCCAAGGCCAAGTTAGTTTATGTTACGAATTTAGTAGAACTCGCAAGTTTTAGTGAGTTTTTGTTTTGTGTCATTAGTGTGCGTTTTTTGGATTTTATTTGTATTATATTGATTTATCTGGTATCTAAGTTTATTTGATACTATGATCAGACGCAATATTATCTGCTCGTGTTCTTATACAAAAATTAATAAAACTAAGTGGCGTGTTATTGGAGAGGCCTATGTCCAGCAGTGGACTGCGATAGGCTGATGATGAATAAAAAATATACTGTACTTTATCTCATACGTCTGTTAAGATATTAATATGCACTTTTCCTTTTTGATCGTTTTAAAACTATTTGTAGACATCCCTTCAATTCAAGACAATTTTCGATTGTAACCACGATATGTGTTTTTGAAATTCAATATAAGCACGTACTCATAATTTTTATCCTACACGACCGACACCTTTTGGTACACGATTTTTTTCTTTGCCGAACCGGGTTTATTGTAATATTTTATTTGGATGTACATGGCCCAGTAGTTTGTTGCAAAATGGTTTGATACAATAAGGCATTATCAACAATTGAAATAAAATGTTTTATAATTTATATTTTATTGATTGAGAAATTTATCATTTATAATTTCAGAGAAGTCTGTTTCCTTTGAGAAGTCGGTATCGTTCAGCGATGATCCACCAGACATGAGCTCTCCCAAACAGCATTCGCCACAACATGCAGGTATGAATATAACTGATATCTTATTATAAATCCCTTGTTGCAAGTTGACTGCATTTATTACATTCTCTAACAAGTAGTTAATATCGTGAAGGGTGAATAGTGTATTGTTTTTAATTAGTATACCCTCGGTGGTGGTTCTTTTCTAAAGGTACACACTAACTATGACGTCACTCACAAAGCACCAGTGTCAATCGTAGATGACGATTTGTCATCACGAGAACACATGTCTTTAACATAATGGAAAGCGCGTATTGCCTGTACACCTTTCTGTTTATTGTCTTGTATGTTTCCAAATATTAATAAAATCATCGAATTCCATTGATACCAGCGTTTTTATAAACATACATTATAACAATTTTAAATTTGGATATATAAAAATGCCGGCTATCAACAAATTCCTGTTGTGAACTGAAATCGACCCCCTTATATAGTACAATTCATTAATCAACTATAAAACAAATCAATTTTTATAGTTTTCCATTGTTTGTTTATAATTTAGCACCATTGTACACATTGATCAAGAGTTGAATGGTAACATCCTCGATCCCCAACTTGATATTTTTTGTGAGTTTTATTGAGAATGAAGTGAGAATTTATACCGATTACCTTATCGGCAACGTTGTCACATCATTTTCAAAGCCGTCAAATCCCTCTTCTGTGTATCTTTTCTGATCATTCGTAGTTGAGATCATAACCATGTTCATAATTCTTGTATTTGATTTCTTTCCGCTTACTTCTTTGCCATAACAAGCTGATACAAAACCGACCAAACCAGCAATCAAATCTTCGACGTTGCCACGGACGTCTTCTCAAGGTAAATTTTTGTTTCCTAAGATAATTAAATATTAATGTTGTATGGATGTGGATAAACTAAAAATAATTGTGCCGCGTACAGCCAGCCGGAGTATAACTTGTCGGAACATGGTGGTGGGCATAGTGTTTTTAATCATTTGAAAAAGTTTCGTAACAGTTGTGAATGATAGAAATAATTAGCTCGTATATCTAACGCCACCGCCATCGGCTAGCAGAGATGATACGCTTCCATTATTAGCTTTGTTTAGTGTTGTTGCTTTCAATTTTATTTGACGTATAGAAATCTATAATATTGATTTTCAGAGCGTGATCGTCTGAAACCAGCCCCTCCTCCAAAACCTGCTGGGCTGGTCGGACAGCAACTTGTCATAATACCGCAAAGGACATACACCATTAACGTGAGCCCTGACTTTTTCAATCAGCTCCGCGTGCTACAGAAGCAGAGCCATGACCTTCGCATTGAGGTATGTTGAACAATACAACTTAATTGAGCCTTGCTGTGAACTAAGGCGAGTGCTACCGAAAAGCTTTGTGCGAAATAATGAGCATCAGCGAATAATCTCACAGAACTGATATTATAGTTTCACAAATTAAGTTACAAGTGTTTATATTCACAGACTCGCAATTTACGTCGATCAACTCTAGCCCACGCCATACAGATGAGGCAACTTATGGCTGAGACCATTGTCAAGATAGGTGCATTAGCTGCCGGATTCTGCGAAACCGACCCCGAAGCTGTGCGTATTCCACACAACATTTGTATGCAAATGTGTATCTGTGTGTGATATTTGTTGAACATTTAATCGTGTTTTTAGCAAATCACTCGGGAAGAAGAGGTGTATCGCCAAGACATGCTGCTGCTGGAAAATGATCTATATGAACTCGAGGCCACTGTGGAGCGCCTCCGTGGCCAAGCAGCTAACAAGTTCGTTCTGTTATCTTATTAATTCTTTATTTCACACAGTTTTATTACTTGAGGAACAATATTACTTTCTTAGGTATAGGAAATACCGTTTTGTGTTGAAGTACTTCTGCAAGATTTCAAAAAATGTCTTTCACACGTAAGATACTCGTATTTTAGTTGAGCAACCTTATACCCTGATAATGCTGGTTATTTCCGCGAAAAGTTGCAAACGTGAACGTGAAAACGCAATTTTAGCGTGACGCTTAATGTCTCTATCATGTTTTATAATTAATATGATGAAAGAATTATTTTCCATTTGAGATTAAGCAATTAATTATATTTAATACAAATTCAATGAAATAAACTCACATTTGACGTGAAGTGACTATCATGGAAAAAAATTCGTCGTGTAAAAAAATTAATTCCATTTCTCTCCATATATACGAAATTTTAGCACTCTGAGCTCATTGTTTTCATTGTACATTTTGTATAGTAATAATATTAAATATTATTATTTCAACCCAGGGAAACCCGTGTCAACATGGCTGATATAGAACGCATTGCTATGGTACTTTCCAAGAGTAGCAAGACCGTAGCTGACTGGAAGCTGAAGTTCCCGATCCTGCAAGACACCATGAAGACCAAGCTGTCTGCTGATATGGATAAGGTTAGAACATGAAGTTTACATGCATTTAATTGCCGATGAATATGAGTGCACATACTTTCACAGCTATATACCAGAAGGCAGCCGTTTCTAAAAAAAATATTACTGTATTTTAGTCATTTTGAACCAATAGGTTGAAACCCGCCTTATTTAGATATTTTGAATAGAAAGGTAAATAAGGAAGAAAGGCAATGCCAATAGAAAAAAAACAAGGCTTGCTTGAAGAGCAGTTTAACAACAACTAACAGAATAACAAGTTAGGTATCATGCCCGTCTTTTTAAATTTTAATTGGTATTACTGGCCGTGCCTGCCATCTCCGTAGAGCTTACGCACGTGCGTTCCGCCATAGCATTCCCGGCTCATGGTCCGGAACGGTCACAAATTTGGTCATATATCATCGCACCTCGGAGCGTCTCTGCCTCGTGTGAATCTTACCATCCGTATTGCCATCAGCCGCTGCAGACTCCCAAGTTGGGCCTTACAGCGGGGGGAACCTACCAGATCTTAACACCATGGTTCGCACGACACCTTGTGTATGTAATAAACACAGTGAAAGTTTGGGATTCGGTTGATTTTTGAAAATAAACTATGTTTACAGAAATTTCAACGATATGGTGACAACTGAGGCATTTCGGGTTATATAAAGAGACAATTTAGTCATTGTTTATTATTTTTTATTCATTTTAGGTTGTGCGCAAAGAGAAGCTTCTGGAAGAGGAGCCTGAACGCTTGGAACTTGCTCTGCGCCGTTGCAAGAAACTCACTGGGACTCTGGTCACTTTGAAACGGTATGTTTATAACAAATCGCATAACAAATGTATATTTGTTTAATATTATACAATTTCTATCAATAATTCATAAAGAAATAGATTTGAAGTGGATATAATATTGTAATCGGTTCGGCAGTCTCGCCTGCGTCCAGGAGCAACGTTTGCCGCTGTCTGATGGTCGCCTCTCACCGATGTCGCAGAGCTCATTCACTGTAGGAGCAGCTGCTGAAGATTGTGCTTCTGACAGTGCTTGTCATATTGCACAAACCCACGACAAGGTATTAAAGTCATTATTCATTCGGTCTGAACTTACGGATAAGGCCACACAGGAAGCAAGGAGCAACACCTAGTTGATAAAGTCCATACATTTTTCATTTAATAACCGTTTATTTGCAGACAGACTAAGGAGAAAATGTTATTGGGAACAAGTTTCATAGATTATAATTATTATTTATAAATGTACCATGCGCTTAACAATTGCAGGTTTGCCAAGAGTTATAAAATTTGCATTTTTTTCCAACAATGTTATAAAACATTTGATTTGCCAAACACTTCACCTCTTTCGTTTATTTATACCAACTGTTAACAATCGCTTATTTGATACTATTTGCATAAGCCCCTGTTGATTTTTGACACACAAATCTAGCATGTTTATTGCACTTGTTTTGTAAGCTTTTTCTAACAATACCTACTGTTCAAAAGGACGTTTAAACAAAAGTAGATATGCTTAATTTTTTATTTATTATTATATTACATTTTTTAATCCTACATTTATTAGACCATTTGCGCATTTTGACTTACTCCAAATGATAATATAAATATCACTATCGTCCTCTGTATTCTGGGTAACCAAGTGAAATGAGATCAAAATTCTTTTTACCTACGAAATGCATATGACATTTCGTCATTACTCAACTAGAAACTGAAATTGGCATTTATAAATCAAAATTGCATGTAATAAATTTCATCACACTCTGTCACTAAATGAAATTTGCCCAATAGAACTTCGCTAATTCGATTACTAAAACAACATCACATATAGATTTTCACTAATATGAGTATTTTTCACTACCTCGGTGGCGCAGCGGGAGTGAATGCGACTGCTGTGCTTGAGGTCTCGGGTTCAAACCTGGGTCGGACCAAGTGTTTGTGTGATCTACCAATATTTGTTTCGGAGTTTTTGTGTTTTCTATGTATAATACGTATGTATTTACAAAAAAAAGTATATATGTATATCAGTTGTCCAGTACCCATAACACAAGCTCAGCTTAGCTTGGGACTAGATGGCGTAGTGTGTTAGATGTACGAAAAAATATTTATTTAAATATATTCCATAGAATATAAATAACACTTACATGTAAAGCTAATAACCCTAATGAAGATTAAATTATCTGTGGCAAATACTTGTACGAATACTTATATACTCAAAATACTTTAATATTTAAAAAAAATTCGAAGAATAAAAGGTTATCGTAATATATTTATATTAGTATAAATATCTACACTAAGATAACGTGCAAAATTGGTTGTGATCTGACTAGCATTGTGAGCAATCTCCGAGATGTGAAATTTGACGTGGAATTCTATATTTTTAAATACTTACTAGTATCGCAATAAATCGTCATTCGATAATTGTTTTCTATTGTTTTAAACAGAGCAATTGTATCTACGAAAACAATCCTGAAGTTGTTTTTTTATGATGAAAACATTAACATACCTTCATTTCATATGTTAATTCATAAAACATACTATAGAATGGTTGGTATCATATTAAAATATAGTACTTATTACAAGTAGATTATGTTATCAATGCTTTAATATGCGCTTGTAGTGAAAGTAGCATTAGAAAGGCAATTAGGCACACGGTATGCCATGCACATGTTGAGTTTTACGGTTTTGCATAGAATAATTGTTGAACACAAACTTTACAATCAATTTTATACCATGCCCACGGCTTCCTCTGCGTTGAATATTGACTTTGGGTAACATTTATACAACAATTTATTCCCCTTACAACCCTTATGCCAAATAAGTTCAGTTTTAACGACCCAATATTGCCGCGATTGACTAGTTTTTTAAGCAATATGTTGAGTGAATGTTACGTCTATAAAATAGTTGTTGCCGTTCATGCTATGCCCTTACTGACTGGATATTTGAAACATAAGCGGGGTGTGAAAGAATATCTTACTAGATCCCTTAGGGGTCAGAACTCACTGCACTGTCTACAATTCGCAATGAGGATCAAGCAGAGTACAATCATTATGATACGTTAAAATATTTAGGTTTCTAAGAATTTTTTTGTCGAGTCGAATGTACAATTTACTCTATGATCAAGGAAGGAAAAAAATGTTGATATTGATCACGAGACATATGGACATAATCTATCTATGTATATAATACTACGTGAAACAAAAAGTTGGAGTATGAAATTTGATACAGTCAAATTTTATAAGGAGGATGCTTAGAAAAATATAACAAATGTCTATGTAATATAAAGTATGGCCGTATATAGACCATTAGGCGACTGGTAAGTAGTAATTAGGTGTAAGATACCACCCCGATTCAAGTCATCTAATGTATTTGGAGAAAGGTTTGTAAATAATACTGATTTCGGATAAAAAACAGTACTTATCTCGACAAGAATTATATATAGGTATAAACATATTTATTGGTATAACTGAGCTATTAAATAGGTTCCATTATTAGGAACAAATAAAGTGGACAGAGTGTGATGTAATGATTTCAGAATACAACGAATCTTAAAATTCTTTTGCACATATCCTTGCAACCAATGCACCATCCGTAAGTTTTATAATCCTTGCTTTCGGAAAACAATGCCAATTTTAACAACATATCAAGCATATTGAGACGGACCTGCCTCTCACTACACGTCAGACCTTGCGTCATTCCGATGTTTTGGTTTTACACTTTGAAACTACATCAATACAATATCAGAGAAATAGGTATAAATAATTCACGTGAACCTTCAGAAAACAATGTGGATTGCTATATGTTCTGTTGCATCATTGGAAATGACTCACATAGATTTAATCCGTACCTTTTATAGTGCATCAGCCACGAACTAAGATAAGTTGTCATTAAGAGAATAATATAACAATTTGGACCTTTCTAACCTATATGCCTACTGTGATATATTAAGTTGTGTCATTATTAAGGAATTTTTAACAATGGATTTAATGGTTTTTTTTCCGTGATGGTACCGGTCCTCCTTCGTGATGATAGTACGCCTGGCGTGAATCTCAGTACTTCAGAGAAGCTATAGTTGTTAACGAGTAATAAATCTCTTCGTAATATCCATTATTATTATTCATAAACTACGTTTCGATTTTTTTTTACATTTTATTATTCCACATGAGTACTTTGTTATAATATTTAACTTTTAATATTTTCCCGTTTTATATAACTTTTTATATCACAAGTTTTTATTATACTTTTGTAGGCATGTTGGTGCACAAAATTTTATAATATACCTACGCTTTAGAAAGTAAAATTTATCTAAAATCGCTTGTCTGGAATATATACTCAAAAGATTTACAGACATTTTTGCATATTTTTTCCAGTTCGACTATTGAAAGAATCGGTACGCATGCTCATTTTATTAAAAATTTACTGTTCAAAAAAATACATAAGTGTATCAATCGATTCATTGAACATCTTTTGAAGTTAAATGGTATCGATGGCGTTTCGATTTCTCAAATTAATTAATTTTTTTTATTTATTTATTAAGTAGTTCAAGATCCGATAAGCAATTGAGGTATCATGACAAGTACGATATTGTTTAACTTTCTTAGATCTAATACACAACTTTCAACTATACACCGAAATTTTGTGTAGAAACCCATTTTTGTGTGTTCTGATTATTTCGTTCAGTGGAAAGTTGGGTATTTAAAGGTCTTTCAATATCATTATCACAAAATTTACAAATTGCCTCATTTACCAAAACAGCCTTCAAAATTCTAAATTTTGTCTACTTTATTTTATACCTAGTGGAGGAGGCTGTAATACTGATATAGCTGGCAATATATTATTTCAATATTCATGTTTTGATGTGTGTACAGATGTTTTAACATAAAATATTGTCAGTCTCCTCTACTATGAAATTTTCATATGTTATCAACAGTACATTAGCATTGCACGCTGCATGCTTTTGTATAATGTATACCACTTTAGAGAATAAGACGTAATAGAAACATATAGTCGCTAGCTCGCTCTAAACACTTTAATATATTTTCCTATAAATTAATGTTTAAAACGGGTTGAGCGTTTATAAATGGGACACAAAAGCTTAAGTACCTATAAGTAATTTATAAACAATGTGGCCTAATTTAGTTGACGTGTATTTACATTACTGTAATTAAAATGCATTTTCATTTAATACATGTTTTTCATTAAATGCATATTATATCTATATGAAATGTGAATACACGTTGAAAATCTGTCTGTACTCATATGTGTAACGCATGTTGTATTTATAGAAGCTTTTAACGCAATAGTTTGTGCATTTTGCTGTTTTTTGTTTTTGTTGCAGCGCATTCTCGATATCAGGAGCAGCTCACAGCCCAGAACTTCTGGAAATGAATGAAATGCCTTAACAACCTTCTTAGATCCTTCTATATATTTCTATTAGATGTGTTTACTCTCAGGGCGATTGCTTCCCTCTGCCATACTTTCTTTTCTATCGGACGAGATAGTCCAACATCAAAATTCTTAAGTATTTCTAATTATAAAAGATACATGCAAGTGGTCCTGTTCATACACGTGCCTCTATTGACTGCCCCTTAGTGCATACGAATAATATAAAAGTACTAACCCACATCTTCGGAACGCAGGTATTTATTCAAAAAATAATTTGCTTTTACATAATTCGTGTTTATCTCAAAATTTTGTAACGTTACATTGTACGTCACATTTTGTACGGTTCCAGTTCGTATACTTTGTAGAGGTCGCAGTAATTCACTTTGAGCTTTTATTAGATTAGTTTGTACTACAATGTCACTTAGACATTAGCTTCCTTTTCGTAGAAGTTAACATTCAATTTATTAATTATTTACTATTTATACACTTTATGAAATTTTTGACTAATGGCAAAATTACCACAATTGTTAAGAGTGAGTAAATTTTTAATATTTACTTATCTACTTATCTTGTATGCATTGTGTGAAAACACAAAATGAAATGGTCACATTATTATATTTACGTAATATCACACCAAATCAGACGTATCTATGTATTACTGTCTCTATGTATCTCTTGTAATTATGTTTCGCCTGTCCGATGGTCTCGTCCGATGACCGTCGCTTCGGTTTTACTTATCACTCAACATTGGCGCTCGACGTAACTTCTTTACTTTCCTTGTCGTTGAATCATACCGTTAACGTGAAAATTATAGTCTTCATTTTTTAACAACAATAAAATACTGCTTAGATCAGAAACACTAACGTTTTATGGCTTAGTTAAATATTTGACGACAAGGAAGAGGAGCATTCGCCTTTTTGGTTTCTATTTTATTCTTTTTGAATGACGCCATACGACAATTCATCTATAAATAATTGTTAATACTAAGTGTTCTCAATGGATCTTTAATTGAATGATTGTTTCTAAATGTTTCGATAAGTGTTTAGTTCTACGTTAAAAACGCGGTTGCAATGCGCTTTCATATTTTATGCCAACTACATTAAGTCTATCACAATCGCCGGTGTCACGGGGGGCTTATTTGCAACCGCGCTTTTATAATGTCTGTTGGAGATCGGCGGGCACAGCTAGAAGTGCGTGGAATGGTGCAGGGCTTCGGCGGCGCCTGCGTCGGGCGAGGCGGTGTGGGCAGGGGAGCGGATGTGCGAACAGAGAACGCACTCGATGCGTTATTAGACGAACTGCAGACCTTCGCAAAGCCGACGGCGCCGAGCGGCGGAGAGCGCAGCGAGGGGCCCCTTCGCCGCCTGCACTCGTACCCGAGCGGCAGCGACACAGACGCGTCGCCGCCCGTACGCGCGCGTGGCCAGCACCCGCCCAAGCCGCCCGTGCCGGAGCGCCACCCCGAGCTGCTGGCGATGGCCGCTCGCCGCGCACCGCCGCCGCCGCCGCCGCCGCGCACCACGTCCCGCTCGCCGCTTGCCTCCCCCACCACCCCCGCTTCACCACCCGAGCTGCATTCTGATCCCGACCCTCACCAGTTACACCCCACCGACCCTTCCTCTGACGACGATAAGGCCACGTCTCGACAAACACTCCTCGAACAACGTCATCAAGAACTTCTGAAGAAACAGAAGGCGCTCCAGGAGCAGTATGCGCGCCTACAGATGATCCAACGCAGCGGACCTACGCTTCCACCCAATGCTCAACTCGAACTTAAAAAGACGGGCAGCGAATCGAACCTGCTGTCCAAGATGAACTTGAACATGGCACCGGCCAGTTTCTCCGGGAGCATGACGCACCTCGCGGCCGACTGCGAGCGCAAGCACAGCGCAGACGCCGGCGTGTCCGACAAGCCGGAGCCTGTCGCCACCACTAATAAAGTTTACGAGACTGATATACTGTGACCTTGTGGTCCTTCCTTCATATCTGTTTAATTCGTAAAAATCGTTTATATTAAAGGCACTAAGTAAATCGTCACTGTACTCCCACATGTGTAATTATAATTAGTTGATAGTTAGTTCATAGCCGATTTTATTGTACTAGTTAGGTTGTTTTCAATGTTACGTTATTATGTTGAATTTCTTACAAACAAATCTTTTTTATCACAACCCATCCCGAATCCTCCACTAAGAGTTTCAAACAACAATATCGCCAGAAAAACGGACTAAGGAATAAATAAACTTAATTAATAACTAAAGGTCTCATAAAAAAGTAAAAAAAATCTGCATGCGTATTAACAATAGTTAAACATGATATTCACTAGTATAAAATATTGTAACTGTGCTACTGTAATACTATAGCTCCGCTTTACGAGTAATCATTGCCCTTGTCTATATCCGGAGGACATGACGTCACCCACTATACTGTAAATACCTATCCACGTGTCACTTTAGGTAACACTAATAATACCTAACCTAGATCCTAACCTATCTTATTGGTGTAGCGATTAAGTCCATATTATTGAGTGCCAAATTATTTTATAGAACGTTTTATCAGTAACGAGCAATGCTCTTACGATTATGAGTGTTGGTATTATATCCTCACACTTAACAGCTTCGTTTGAAGCTTCATCTAAAACAACGAAATTTATGTTTTAAAGCTATGAAATTGTTACTTAGTTTCATCTTTTATAAATTTAATAAACTATGTGTAATATTTTTGACGGCTCGCATATAAAATAGTTTTTTGGCGAATACCTATTCCTACGACTGTGATAAAAAGTTAACTAAATAAATACATGCCTAAGAATTGAATTGCTATTGTTATATAAACTACTGTTACGGCTCTACTATCTCTCGTTTATTTAATTCTGGCTCTTACTTTGCGTAATATAATTATTTAAAAAACTCATTCCTCATTTCAACTAACTGTTTATGGAATATAATGTTCGTGGTTTAAATCGCCTACCTACTCCCATTTACTCAATTTAATCCGTCATTAATATTAGTTATAGTTACAGTATTTATTAATATTCTTAGTAGGTATATATGAAGTCAAATTGATTAATGAGTGATATTACATTTATTTCAAAATTATTTTTAGACTCGAAATATATATGTATATCTACACTAGAAAATAAAAAATGTACTAATATAGAAAATTAGCTAACATATAATATCTATATTAAACCAATATAAATGTAAGCGCTTATTGAATGTTTGTTGCAAATCACGATTACAAAGAAACATCATATATATTCTATAATATTACTTATTCTGCACAATTTAAAGCACTTAGGACTTAATTTTTGACACAGAATAAAGTTGAGCGGGATTCTGTCAAACTTACTATTACTCGTACCATGTCGAAAATGATGACTTCTTTCGGGTTTGATCGCCTACCTTAACAGTATCAAATTGACGTATAAAATCCTACTGATAACGGTGTCATAATTATTAGTTAGGAGTATGATATTAGAATAAGAAATTGTCGTCTAATTTTATTGGTTCACATTCCTGTTTTTGTTGTAGGTTTGCTTTAGTCATTTATATCTTTATTCTTTGTTTGTCATTCAATATTCTTTACACTTGAAAATGTTATAAGTTTTCCACGTTCTTTCTTGATTGATCGCGGCTGAATCAACTCCACTGCAAAGTCGCTTTAAACTGATTAACAGTTTTAATCAGTTTTAAGGTTTATTTGGTTTCATTATAACCCCTTTCTGTATTTCATTTTTGTTTTATGAAAATGTGCCAAATCTTTGCTTTTTTGATATTATATACCTTATTGTATACCTAGATTATGATCGTGTAAGTTTTTTATTTACCTTTTATATAGTTCAATTATTTAAAAGTTAATATTGATGGTATGTCCATAAATTTATTAAAAAAATATTTTATAGCTAATTATTGTTAATTTCAACAGTTTATCAATTTTGTCGATTAATAATTATTTTAAGCTTAAAGCATATCTATTGTATTTTGTTGTTAAACTATTCATTAATGAATATTATTATTGTTTAGTTATCATGTTAATTCTATGGTTAAATTTAATTAGCGTCAACAATGTTTTAATGTCAAATAAATAAATAAGTTTACGATCAGTGTTTTATTTAAGATCACCTTGTCCTACGTACTATTTCAATATTTATAAATAGGTACTCGTTTTGTGACCAAGTGGAACTCAAGTCCGATATAATTATTACCGCAGTCCACTATCGGACATATATATCTGCTGAGAGTTTTGGTCAATTGTACGGGTTAGGTCAGTTGATATAGGGATTGTTTAAATTTTTCCCACTCTGTCGCACTGTTCCTGCGGTGTTTGCTTCCTTAGTCAGCTCTTAATGTTCTCGTAGCCGTTAACGGCCACTGCGGCCAGTCTCAACGGAGGCCAGTCAACTACGCAGGAGATATTATGGTGCACAAGTGTGTGCGCAAACACAGATACACTCTCTCGTCCCTCTCTCTCATAATCCGATGGGACAGTTAACCGACACGATCGGGGAGAGATCAGGAGCAGGACCGACAGCTTTATGTGCTCTCCGAAGCACGGGCCCAGACCCCAATTTACAAACTTTCTTAAGTATTTCTATTATCAGAAAAATTCCAAAACACTTTTGACCCGACCGAACCAGAGACCTCTAGTCGCATACGTCAACCGCAAGACTAACGAGGCAGTTATCAGTAGTAGTCAGCTCTTATGACACTTATGGATGGATGATAAAGGGAGGTGTTACTTATTAATTCGTCACCGCAAGGATGATAATAGGTTAGATGACTGTTTCGTAAATATACAGTTTTTAGTTTACATTACAAATTTTAATCAAATGCACATTGAAATATATAGCTCAATTGAATAGTCTAAATCAGTGACGTCACACGTTTGTATTTAGTACACTTTTAATATAAAGTTGTGGGGAACGGATATCATGTTCCACCCAACACAAAGGGAGGATCCTCCGACCAGGCGAGGTGATCATGCCTGGCAGGCCACTGCCCAACAGTTGATGTTGGGATGTTGTACATATGATAATAGGCGCGAGAACTTCTATTGCGCGATTCAGGATTGGTAGTTTATTCGTGTTGTACGTTGCTGGGTAGTTCAGTGTGTCTGCGGTAGATGGCGCTATAGTGCGTCGCTGCTGCGCTGCCACAAAGTTATCGTTTTGACAGATGATAAAAAGTAACTAATTAGACTAAGATGTTATCTACCATACTCGTATTCTATCTAGGGTTAGCAATAAAATCAAATGAATATTATAATCAATAGTTTATTATACCATAGGGAAGTCCCTAAAACTTATATCTAGCATTATTATGACTGGTGTGTCTGACTAATTATTGTTTATGTTAAATATAAATACGACATTACGGTAAAGTCACTTTGGTTCTTTTTCTGCTGACTACGCATCAGATGTGTACACCTAGAAACAAGAGAAAATAAAGTTAGTACACCTATATCAAAAGCTGAAAATACTAAAGAGTCGTTGAATAACATAGAACTGTACATATACGATATGTATGTCGTATGTAAAACAATACAAATTACTAAATTGTACTAAATTGTAAAACAATTCGATTATTGAGCGTAGGCTACAATCGAATTGGTTTACATAAATTTATTTGCAGTTTAAACGAAATACCTACCTAAATACTAAGTAAATAAAAAAACAGATCACTGACACAACGCCATCTAGCTTCAAAGCAGAGCTTTTTTTTTATTATATAGGGGGCAAACGAGCAGACGTATCGCCTGATGGTAAGCGATTACCGCCGCTCATGGACACCTGCAACACCAGAGGCGTTACAAGTGCGTTGCCGGCCTTTTAGGAAGGACTACGCTCTTTTATTGAAGGATTTTTTTTTTAAGATTGTACTATAAAATAATTAAAAACATCAAAAATCCAAAACAAATAAGTGCAGAAAAAGCATTAATTCCGACTTAGGAATCGAACCCTATCTTCTATCGACCAAAGACACATGGAGCACCTACAGTTTTAAGTCATGAAAATCAACACGAGGCTTATAATAACAATAACTAATATTTATATTTTATTGAAATATTCAAAAAAATGAAGATGACCGAAATATTGGCTTTGCAAATTGATACAGCTCAAGGAGATTAAGAAATCATAAGGAAAGATAATACTTTTGGTAGTGTATGTATGTTTGTATGTGTTTCGACGTCTATGATTATTCATACAAACATGTCGGAACACATAATAATGTTGCATGCATGTAGGTCAAACAAATTTTATCAAAAGCTTTAACGTAGTCGGGTTTATTTTCAAAAAGACTTTTCTTTTTAAAAATAGACGTATGATTAAATGATTTTGTTAAAAATATCTTTAAATATATATTTCAGTTAAAAGACATATAGGTATATCTGTCTGGTACTCGCCATATACATAAATGGGACTAAGCCCGCCCACAGGCCCACCTTTGTAACTCCACTGTAACTGGAGGAGTTGGAAATATATTTAAGTCAGTAGTTTAAAGATACAATACGATACGATTTTTTTGGCGATTTTCCCGAAATTTTATGACACGCACAGCGAAACTATGGAATGAGCTGTCGCCTGCGGTGTTCCCGGACCAATGCGACCTACAAACCTTCAAGAAAAGAGCGTACTCCTTCCTAAAAGGCCGGCAACGCACTTGTGACGCCTCTGGTGTAGCGGGTGTCCATGGGCGGCGGTAATCGCTTACCATCAGGTGATACGTCTGCTCGTTTGCCTCCTATATAATAAAAAAAAATACAAGCTTGTGTCATTGTGAACTGTCTAAAAAACTTGCAAGTCAAAGATCATGGCCACGCCTTACACAACCAAAACAGGTCAAGTATCCTTACTGGCAAAATACTTAATAGTGATGGAAGAGTGGGTAAAACTAATGCAACTCTGCCAACAGCAAAGTCAATAAGTAAACAACTTTATTTCTCTTGATATTAGATCAATGTTGTATTATAAATTTAGTAGTAATTTAACTTAGCAACAATTTTAGTTCACTAATGTAGGGTAAAATAAATTTGTCTTTATTAAGAATATCAGGAAAAATATCAGCTACATCTGGTTATGTAAAGTCCTACCTTACGGAGATGGTCTTCTGTACTCAAGTAATTTAAATTAATAAGGTAGACTTATGGCAGAATACTGACCTTTTTCCTCATTTTAATATTTCTACTGTCGATGTACTCTTGCAAAGCGAGGTATATGAACCTGTATTGCTGCTTATTTTGCACCATGCCGTTTCTTTGTGCCCGGACCAGCTTCACCGTCGAGTGGACATCAATGTTACAGCTGAATCCTACGATGAAAATTCTAATTAAGCAATATTTACAATAAACTACAAATCGCAAGTAAGCCATGCTCAGCCAGTTCTATAACACAATTATTATAATAATACATACATACATCCAGTACAATACTACACAATACAACTACATATACAACTACAATATTGTGATACAATAATATTACTATTACAAAACAATCGCAACAGATTACAAGCACAAAACGGACACAAACCAAATTCGCAAATCGCATTATTACACCAATGTTTGATCATTCGTATGTTATGCGCTATTGTACCGTTCCGAGCATTATACAGTAAAGTATTTCACATGCAGAAATATGCGTACATATGAAGGAAGGTTAAGGTATAGAAGCCACGCGATTGCTATATAAATATACAATAGGTTTCTGGCCAAGCCTCACCGGAAGATTTAATGTTGTCGATAAGCATGTCGAGTACTATGAACGTGCCCGTCCTGCCGACGCCAGCTGAACAGTGTACACAGAGAACATTCTGGAAATAAAAAGGATATTTTTCTCGTGAATCTTCTACCTCTTGCTATTGTGGATACGTTAGGCACTTAAACACGTGTGTATTAGGTGTGTTTCGATTTATAGTAGAATAATTTTGAACGTCCCCCATTTAAATTTTGGAACAAGCGGGACTCGAAACCGCGGCATGCACACGCTAACATTAGCAACTAATACATCAGTATGGCACTCTACATCCAATATATTTAAAAGGAATCAAATTCAATGAGGGCCTTTGAATGTATCATACCGTATTTGTATTTATCATAATGTATTTGTAGACATAAGAGCTGTCGCACTCTCGCACAAGCCAGTATTCGCTTTTTCGCAAGTGCGTATGACGTATAAGGAAAATCTATGTTTAGAATAATTAATGAAAAATATGTGTATTCTTACCTGTTCTGGAGCTGCGTTGTCTTGTGAAATTTGGATCATCTTGCGGTTAATGTCGTCTATAAATGTCAACACCCCGTCCGGATCTATCGGCGTACCATGATCAGGCCATCCCTACAATAATAACAAGAGTTACTGTAGTTAAAATAATTGTAAGTTGCATGTTTTGTACAAGAGAATTAATCTTTGTTGCTGAAATATTAAAATTGTTATTTCCAATACACTCCAGATATGAATATTTTCATTTGCTAGTAGGACGCTCATATAGCGCGATATTATTTATCGCTGGCCATGACAATACACATAGAGGTGTGTCGAGATAGAACCATAATTATCTAATAAGCGAGCTATATGGGAATACATAAATTTCGTTAAGAGCTATTTCTCTATTGGAGAACTTATCTACTTATCTATATACAAAAATATGAATCGCCAAACGTCTTGCTAAGCGCAAAAGTGGGGCAAAACTATAGGTTTCGGATTCGGTTAATTCTTTTAAATATTTTCTTTTCCCTTACAAACCATGGAGTAAAATAAAATATCCGTCGATAATATCAACAGAACAGAACTAAGCCTGTCGGGGCAGCTAGTCTACATAGATAAATAAATTTGGAGTGTCTGTTTCTAATATTAAAATAACCGCTTTTTACTAAATGCAAATGTATACAAATACTTATGGTATTATTTTGGTTCATAATTAGTTAGTAGGATCATAAATCAAAATTATATATTGAGGTCTCTGTGCTTAAGGTCTCGGATTCGATTCCCGGGTCGGACCAAATGTTTGTTGTACGCTCTAAAAATATTTGTTTCGGATTATGAGTGTTTTCTAAGTATAATATGTTTCTACAAAAAAAGCGTATATGTATTTATATCAGTTATCAAGTACCCATAACACAATCTCCGCTTAGCTTGGGACTAGATGGCGGTGTATGTTAGATGTCTGATGTGCAGGTAAAACTGGTTGAACTAGTAGCCGACCCCAAATACTCTTGGGAATAATAAAGGCTAGAAAGATGATGATTTGTTCGCTTCTTACCGTGAACTGGTACTGGTAGATGGTACGGCAAATCTTATCATCGCAGACATCAATCTCCCTCAGCAGATAGTCTTCATAGTAAGTTTCAGATATTGACTTGACTGTAAGGTTGTCGAATCTCTCATCGTGCCCTGATAGAGGCCAATAGCGCTCACATTTTTTCTGGAAGTTTTATTTACCATTAAAATTATTACTATTGTTGAAAGGTGGCAATTATTGGTTGGAATAATCAAGTTGTAATATTAAGAGTGTGGCTCATAAGAACATGGTAAACTGGATTAACCTTAGACGACAGTAGAAGAATGTGTATTTTTTTTAATTAATGATACGGCAAAATAAAATTAGCTGTTTGAATTGTAACTTTTTCAATCATGTCTAAATGTAATCATACTGTTTAAAACAAGGGAACTAAGATGATGTATTACCATACCTTGCCAGTTTCAACTTCGTTCGCGATCATAGCAATAACTCGGACGTCTTCTTGCCAAATCATCCGCCAGAAATCGTCTTTTGTATTTGAAAGACAACCTTGCGCCGCAATGTACACTTTGTCTTTTACTGAAAATAGAACAGTACATTATAAAAACTGTGGAAGAGAGAAAGATATTTTTTTACGTTTCCTATCTTTATTCCTCTTGTATGCTTTCTTCTTTGTTATGTCTCGACTCGCGTTTTGAGGTAAGATGATGGTCCAAAGATCCCTGATTCAAATCAGAGCACCATCTATTCTACCTTAGGTCTGATCTTTTATAGCAAGGGGCTATCAAATCAGAAAGATGCATTTTGAAAAAGTGTAAGTATTGAGACAATAAGTAATGATTTGGTTACTAGAATTTGTAATATTACTATTATCCAAAAAAATTATTACGATTTTCAGTAGTTGGAAATTTTTATTAAAATGTAGTACCTGTCACATCGCGGCACAAGTTGCCGTTAATTTTGTCTAATTTGATAAATTTCTTGACCTCCCTCAAAGCTTCGTCTGACAGTGACTTTGATACCAGTGGGGGAGCTTTCTTCGACACATTGTTCAGGATCAAAGCTGAAAATAATTTATATCATTTTTTGACTGGTTGATTTATTATGATTTTGATGATTGAGAAAACAAACGATTCGTGTAAGTACGATATTGTTCAGCATGGTGAAGTCATACTTTAGAAATGTTATAAATATACTTCTACTGAAAAGTTAACTTGATTTATTTTGAAAGGTATTTTTGTTATTGAAAATAGTCTGTGTGTTAATAGAAACTCATTTTGAAGATAGAAGTACACATGAGTTTGTCGCAAGATCACAGCGGCTACTAAGCGCGCGACAACGCGTGAACGCCTCGCAAGCGCCCTTTAATCTGTGTCGAAAACCGACACAAGATCGTATCAGTACAAACGTCCCCAAGCTCAGGCAAGCCTAGCCAAACACCCTCTTTACACGCTTGTGCTTGTGGACGCTTGCCGAGCATTGGCAAGCATGGGAACGCAGTTTTAGATGTCTTATTTTTTTGTTTTTTACAAGGTTTTAGTTACAAGGTTTATCACCCTAACGTTTTCTAAAAATTGAATATTATAAAAATTTATGAATTTGTTTATTATCCTTTTAAATATGCATCTGTCCACGTACACAACTGGAATCATCTAACGACACGATGATTTGGCTGAAACCAGAAACCTATAACAGGCGTGTTTATGGTATTTTAATAGATTATAATAACAATTAAGCACGACTTAATAGTCAACTGAAGAATACGGAGACTGTTGAAGTTGATTCGAAACATCATGACCACGATAACGTATTATGTATAAACAGTAATAAATTTTAATACGTCTATTGTTCCCGTATCATTTGGTATGCTCTTCAAGACTGTAGTGACGCACTTGACAAAATTATATTTTCCTTGTTCATCTGAAATACGTGCATGGAACACTTCCAATACACTCAATATCGTAAAAAACCAAGGTGAGTAAGGTATTAATTGTTGGTCTAAAGAGGTCCTATTAGCTATGTTTGCGTAGTTAATAATATAACTAAATTGATAGATTGTGAAAGTAGGTTAACAAACTTGTATCTAACTAACTATCCAGAATGCTTTTGTGACGTAACTGACCAGTAGTGTCCAACAGACTCATTTTATAAATGTAAGGTGTGATGAAAGAAAAGAAAGATATTTTGAATGAAAAGCAACAGAATAATGTATTTCAGTAATGTATGTTTACGCTTATTTACTTACAGTCATACAATTATTTTTTTTTTCAGAATGTTCAGAGCGGACATTACGATTGCATTTATCACAACACTGTTTAGAAGCCCTTGATAATTTCGAAGGGCAAATGTAACAACGCTTCTTCCTTTTCGCAGCAGGTTCAGATGATTGAGTAGCTTCCTGATTTGACCCTGCCACGTCTTGCATGTCTGCTAAGTGGTAACTTGATAGTCCTTTCGTGCTTCGTCTCCGTAGGTATATGAGGTGTTACCAACTCGGTTGCGATTTCACGTAAAAATAGTTTTCTAAGTAGTAATATTTTTTACGTGAGTTCCAATCAGGATGTATATTTTTCCATATAATAAGCTATACAATGCCAACATCATCTATAATATTTTGAAAAAATGCAATTGACCACTTATTTGTTTTATGCGGAACCGTATACTCATGAACCATCTGGTCCAGCGTATCTACACCTCCCTTGGTGGAGTTGTAGTACAAGTTAATTTCAGATTTGTTGTTTTTGTTCACATCTTACTTTCCATGATGCATCGTAGACAAAAAAATTATGGCACGATTCTTTTTTGGTACATAACAGATGTCATATTTTTATAAAATCCAAATACATTAGACTCAATGTCGCGGGTTTTCTTGGGTTGAAAATTTGGAGGTAGTTAGTAGTAGTAGTAGTTAGGAGTTTTTTCTCCATGTTCCAACTATTATAAGACCATTTTGTGCCAAAGATTTTGCGACATCAACACTCGTGAAATAATTATCAAAAGTAACATTTCTGTTACTTCGGAAGTATGGTTCACATAACTGGTTGACTACATTTAAGCAAAATTTTCCGCCCTGTTTTGTCCTTCTTTTCCGATTCGTCACAGATCCACCAAATTTTCAGACCATACTTATCAGGTTTGCTGGGTAGGTACTGTTTGAATGATACGCGTCCTCGAAAAGGTACAAGCTGCTCGTCAATAGTGAGATTTTCTTCAGGCAAATAAAACTTTTTCAGGTTTTGGTTTACGTATTCCCATAATTCTCTAATAGGTGCAAGTTTATCTTTTGACTTTCTCAGGGACCTAGTATTTTTATCATCGAATCTTAAGAATCATAATAAAGAAGCAAATCTATTTTTCCCATTGTAACTCGATATATTGGATTGCCAAAGATAGGGTTCCAGTATTCTCTAAAATCCACACCTCCCTGTTTATTGACGCCTATAGTCAATAAAAGACCTAGAAACGCTTGCATTTCGATTTTGTCTGTTGATTTCCATCGATTTTGTAAAACTCTAAGCCCTTCAGTGTTGGTATATTTTACTATTATTTCTAATACGTTTATAATATTACGAAAAAAAGGCTGAAACTGTCTATCAGATCTATTATAGCTTGCCCCGGAGGAAGAATCACCTTATGAATACCACCGCGAATTATGTTGTGTCGAGGCGTTCGGCTTTGCCTGTCAGGTTCTGATTCCCAAGTTGCTCCATCTCTTCCTTTATAATTGACAATTGAGACGTATTCTTGTAATGGTACATCATCATTCTCACTCCATAATTGTTCATCATCGTTTTCAGATGCTGGTTCTGTCACATTGCCCACCCGACACCATAAGATTATAAGTAAATGTAAATAAAAAACAATCTACCTTCACACTCGAATCAAACAAAATGTTCTTGTGTCTGTTGGACACTTCTGGATTGATGAAGTACTATTTTCGTTTATTAACCAAAAATAATAAATTATTCATGTTACAAATATTTTCATTGCACATTTAGATTCGTAAAACATTGGCGATAAATTAGATAAAAGGCCGATTCATAAAAATAAATACTTTAGTTTTTATGAAAACATAAACGCAAAATTGTGTCCGCAAGACACTTGTGGGTTGTTAAGGGTTAACTCGTGTCTAGGTTGCATAGCACGCTGTTTAGTTTAACAACCCTTAAGTAGTCTTTATAGCATTAGTTAAAAAGAATAGTGGGTCGATTTTGATTGCAATAAAACCTTAATTACCAGTAGAAAGAAATATACCTACAGTGGAATTGAGAAACTCCTTTTTGTCACTCCGGTTCTTGTAAGAAAAACTAACTTTTTAGACCAGTTGCACAAATTGTACAAAATTTTAACAATTTTTTTCATATTGGTGGTTATTTGCTGTGAAATTTGTCAGATGTTACTAAAACATTCTTAAGTAACATCTATGAGCAATACAAGTTATTGTATGACTTCAAAACTTAAAAAAATGTGCTTATCAATTCGGACCTTTCAAATAATTGCACTGTTGATGTAACTTAAATAACTTAGAAGATATGCCTAGTAAGGTAATTCATCAACAACCTCTTAACTGTCCACTACTGGACATTCGCCTCTCTTTGGAAAATATATTTTGGTCCACTATTCTACGCTGTCCAGATGGGTACCAGGGTCGTGTCAAGATTTACTTTGCTTTGCAGTCATCGTATGATCGAGAAAACCGATCCCGCGTAACGCGATTAGGCGAGGTAGAAGAAGAAAAAGTTATGTAATATCTTGCGTAGTATGTTCGCTTATTTGGCTTTTACTGCAACCACGGAATGAATACACATAGTTGCATTCTGCCTTCTTGATCATTATATATAACCTCATGTACTTGCAAATTCGTAACATCTTTCCTTTGACTTTACAATTTTCTATAGAAATCTTTTACGACAAAATTTTGAATGAACATTGCTGATATTTTTCGAATAATGCTACTTACATTGTACGCTGTCCAGACTTTCGTTGGAGGACTGTACTGAGGAAGAGGAGTCGCTAAGCCTCGTGGAGCGCACGAAACTAGCGTTAATATAGTCAGTGTCCGCCCGACCCTCACGTTGACGAAGTATCACACGTGTCTCGTCATCTGAAGAAATATTTATAAATTACATTTACATTTTAATTGTTTATTTATTAAATGGAGCATGTATGCAACGATTGATGAAGAAGAAAGATAAAAGATGTGTCAGGACCGTAGTAAGTGGCGATCAATTGTCTCTGACAGCGTCATCTAGTCCCAAGCTAAGCACAGCTTGTGTTATGGGCACTAGACAACTGATATGAATACATATATATACTTTTTTTTTTGTAAATACATACATATTATACATAGAAAACACCCAAACTTCGAAACAAATATTTGCAGATCATACAAACATTTGGTGAGACACGGGAATCGAAGTGCGCCAACGAGGCAGTTGATTCGAGTCGGAATCACATCAATAGTGTAGTTTAATATTTACACTGGTTCGAAAAATTATGTATGTCTCTATTCTTAATAGGTACAAAAGTTTCATAAGTGACGTTAACTTACAAGGAATTATATTTCTATATCTGTTCTTAGTAATATTCTCTGGTTTGGTGCCTGCAATCGTGGTGAACACATGTCGATCTTCCAGCATTCGCAATGACTGGAACTCGCCATCGAATCCGCAGTTATTATCAATTTTTGGATAATCTTCTCCCTCCTGCAATGAAAAATAAATGATATTATATCTGTTGTAACAATCCCTAGAGGTATTTCGTCGTTTGAGTTCAGCACTGTAAAGAAAAGGAAATCTTGAAGTGTACTATATTAACTGGTCAGTGTGGTTAATTGCACGTTCGATTATATTTTTTTCCTACTCGAATCTCATCATCATCATCAACAGACTTCAACAGTCCACTCCTGGACATAGGCCTGTGGCGACTTCCACATATAACACAACAATAATCTACTACAGCACCATCTACCGAAGATACACTGAACTACGAAGTAACGCACTACACGAAGAACTAACAATCCTGAATCGCGCAATAGAAGTTCTCGCGCCAATTTATCATACATACAACATCCCAACATCAACTGTTGGGCAGTGGCCCGCCAGGCATGGTCACCTCGCCTGGTCGGAGGATCCTGCCTTTGTGTTGGTGGAACATGATACCTGTTCCCCCACAGGCCTTTCCTTAGAACGGAGGTTTGGCCTTCTCCTTATAGTGATGTTATCATACATAGATTTTTCCCTTAATCGCCTCTTGCGACACCCATTGGATGTAAAGGGATGGTGACACTCTGAACTCTTTATTCATCACCACGAGGACTCGAGTCTCATATCCAGTTATATTTAATCATAGAAAGAAACTTGATATTACTACAACATGCGATATCAGAACAATACATATTTATAATCATTTTCCTATTGGCTTTGTGTAAACGTTGCTTAAGAGCAAAATAGAATACATCGTTGTCGCAACAGCGATCGAACCGAGGTATTTCTTTTTATGAATTGCACGGCATATTGACAGCCACGTGCCCAATTAACAGAGGATTTATATTTCCAATAGTATGTCATGTTTTATTCACTTCCTAAGTTCTTTGTTACAAACTAATGTGGTGTTGTTTCAATGATATTAGGTATGCCTTAAGATAATGATCACTATCTCAGTCAAAAGACGTCCACTGCTGGACATAGATATTGTGCTGCCCGCATACAGGGGATTCCCGCGACCTTCACTAGGTCGCCGAACCACCTTGTAGGAGGCCTACCCACGCTTCGTCATCCAGTACGTGGTCGCCACTCCACTTTTGTTTTATGATTTGGAGGGTAAATGAGCCAATAGGCCAACAGTAACCAGACGGGAAATAACTTCCGACTCCTATGTTTGTAGACACGACGACCATGATTGTTAAAAGATTCGGACAAAGTAGCGTGGGTCAGTCAGTTTTGTATTTGTAAATATGAACTATTACACACTTTTTTTATTTAATGAATAAATAATGAGCTCACCTGCATTTCTTGAACCTTCCGATCAATGTTATGAGCCCTGACTCTGGTACCGCTGACTGGCTGCAGCAGTCGCAACACGTCACCGGACGTCTCAGTCATTGGGTAAGACCGAAAGTGTTCAATTAATCCCACGAGGTCGTCAAACTGCTCACCACTGCCCACGTCGTACTTGTTATGCTGCAGAAAGAAAGGTCTTAAGTGAGTAGGTACAATATTAGGACTAAATACCTTTTGATATGTACTAATTTCTCCCCGTGGTATTGTCCGCGCACTAAATGTACACTACTTCATAGATTTTAAGATTTTTGGCGTAACCTAGCTTTTTTTTTAAAAAATATAACCTTAGTTACTCGTCCTTACATTAACTGTTTATTTGGAATTACAAGTAGATATTTTTTCTAGTGGATTGATTTATATTTACAGGATAATCTACTTTAAATATGTAATATTCTCTTCACTTAATATTAGAACATACTACTACTTCACAAACTAATATAAATAATACTTGAGAGCATACATAAAAGCGGTAGTAATAAAATAATATTGTAAATAATAAAGTAATATAACCCGTACTGCCATAACTTGAAACGTAGACGTACACCACACAAGAAAGAAATAAGATTTTGGTGCGCGTAACAAGAATATACATGTTTTTTAAACTTAAAGTTTTTTAATTTAAAATTATTAGTTAATAGCTTTTGCCTGCGGCTCCACCCTTGTTGTGTATCACAGTAAAAATTAATATTTGACCTTCCTCAAGAATCAAAGTGTCTCCATGCCAAATTTCATTCAAATCGGTCCAGCGGTTTGACGCGACTGACAGATAGAGTTAATATTGCATTTAAAATATAAGTATGGATAAATGAATTAGCGATCGAGCACGGCTTAATATGAGTGCAATGGACCGCTCTGCCTGTCCACGCATTTTAATCCTCTAATATCTTCTAAGATAGGTCTCATTACTACATGCCCCGTAAACAAAGACATTATACCTACCTATGTTTCGCCCTACGTTGTAACTCGGTAATTGAAGGTTACAATTTATTATAATAAGGCTATAAAACGCTTTGTTTGTCGTAGTTACATAAGCAGTTATGTCACGATTTTTAATGCCCACCTCAAATCTTACCTACTTATAGTCTTTCCAATCGTTTATTTAACTTTTGACAGATCACGCACATAAAGTTTTGTAATAATTTTTGATACAATGTACTACAGGTAATACTGTACTTCATGGACGGGCTCCGCCCACTTAGAGATGTGTCATTCGTAATTTTTGACCACAGACTATAAAAACAGTTTTAAATAAATCGATTATCGATTATATTAATAAAATACATTATTATATATTATTATTCTTTATTTTTTGGCATTTTGACAGAAACGAACGGAGGAACAATACGCTCAACTCAACCAAACAAATAAATCAAAATGGAGGAATATAAATACTCAACTCGTCGTATGACAATGTGGATTAACACACATCAAAATGGCGTCACGCGTCGGTTCCGCGTTCGGTGTTGCCGTTTAGTAATCGATAAAAGTACAAAATTATCTATAAAATAATGAGTGTGTTAAATCGATTAAAACTTCTACATGCATAAAATCGATCGTTAAAAGAAATCGAATCGGTAACAGGTCAGGGTATAACTATTTGATTAGGTATTAGAGCTGTCAAAAGTTAAATAAACGATTGGAACGACTATATATAAATTAAGTACATGACAAAATGATTGTAAATTGTTAGATACTAAAATTCGTCCAAGAGGTGGAGCCTGGTGATCTGTGAAACAGGGTTTTCCTACTACAGGTACCAGCCTCTCACAAAGGAACGAGAGTGAATCAAGCTGTATTGTGGCTTTAAATATTTTACTTACCTTTGTCTTTGAGAGAAAAAAATAAACTATTATTATTACTTGCTGGTCTAGTGATTAGTGATCCAGACTGTCAAATAAAAGGTCATGGCTTCGAATCCCACCCCGGACTAATGTTTGTGTGGTGAACACTATCATTGTCTCTGTCTGTGTGTATGTGTGTCTGTCTGTCGTAGCTCTCAAACGGATGGACCGATTTCGATGTGGTTGTGATGCGGAAATGACAATTAATTGATAACTTCGAGCTCATGATGCGTAGTGGGCTTTTTAAATTTTTTTTTGTGATTATTTGAGTCCTACTGAATGTCAAAAGTGATTTATTTTTTAAAACAAGCTTTTATTTCTTGTTAATAAAAAAAATACTTTAAGCTCTTTAATACCCATATTGAATGGGTTGTTCAGAAATATGTACGCCGCCATTTTGTTACGGTAGCCAATTTGGATTAATAATAACAACTATTATATATAATAGCATTATCATCAGAACTGAAATTGGGAAGTGGATCCAATTTTACTTGCAAGGTGATTACAGACAAACATCGGCACTGGTGAAACTAAAATAAAAGCTTGTAAAAATCTATATTCTCTATAATCTCTAATCTATATTATGGCCGAATTTCGACCGCTGGATGGCCAATAGTTTATATATTATGTTCATGAGAAGTCCGTTTCCTGAGCACTATAGCACTTACTGGGTTTGTCCAGGGATGTGTGTGAAATGTGTTATATTATGATATTATTATACTAAATGTGGATGGGTACAGACCAACTGAGATTAAAATATTGAAACGTACAGACCGTTCACCGTAAGGTGTCCCCTACCTTGATGTTAGCACTATTACTTGTCATTCTGTTGTTGGTTGGTTTGTCTTTTCTCTCTCACAAAAGGCACTGCTTTTATATGGATATTAAATATTAACACAAAAACTAACGGAACACTTCACAACAGACAAACTGACAACAACAGAATGACAAGAAATAGTGCCAACATCACGGCAGGGGACACCTTACGGTGAACTGTCTGTAGGATGCCAAGCTTTGGCATAAATGAGCCAGTTCGACCACAGGCCACCACTGTTAAGAAAATACCAATTGAAGCTAACCCACCCTAAAAAATTCTATAGGCTGGGACTAAAATACGGCAACTCACGTCTAACTAAAATAACTAGATTTTCTTAGAAAAATCTTGACAGTTGGTATTATCTGGGTCCTATACAGAGAGTCAAATTTTGTACATACTTAGAGCTAGAATCACCAGTTCCTGTTGACTTTTCATTTATCTACCATAAAACTTGTAAACCAAAAAACTGTTATTATCTGGCAGACAAATTTATACCAGTCTGTCAGGGACGGTTGATTTCACCAGTACTTGATAAGGTTTAACGAAATGAAATATACAGCTATCTGGCAGATAAGTTCAAAATATCAGCAGGTCTTGAAACTAGTTCTTAATGGTTCTAATTTATATATACGCTTTGTGATGTCATATATTTCGGGCGCGTAAAAGAACGCACATCGGAATTTTATGTTATTTCGTATATTTAGTGTAATAAATATTTTTAAGACCCATTAATTTTATTTCAGTATAAAATAAATAGAATACTTTGGATTTACCTTACAAAAAAAAAGTATTTAAGTATTTATATCAGTTGTCTAGTACCCATAACACAAGCTCTGCTTAGCTAGCTAGTGTGTTAGATGTCCGAAATATTTATTTATTTATATCTATCTACTATACAAGTATTATATTGGGTATTGGGAGACAACTTGTTATGTAACAAGTTGTCTCCAAAACAAGTACCAATATGTCACCCAAAATAATTAAGTTTACGATTCAGGTTAATCCCGTATTTAAGAACACGCTCGTGGCGCTTACAAGGCCATAATATACGGACAATAGTCACGTTTATGGACAATGTCCTTCTTAACACCATAGTGTTTCCTTGTACGTATTACTATACAGCAGACATTAACCAAAGTATGAACATGTACATATTCATATCACGTACAAGCATTGTTTATTATCTAGAAGGAAAAATTGTGCGTACCTACATATATTTATTTGGCAATTGTCTGTTGGTCATTTGTGTGTCGCCTTCCTGGTGTTATTTCCGACTGTCATCTACACCAAACTGAACATGAAAAGTACTTTTTTTATATTCGTACAATATATTTTTGCCCAACAGTACTCCCGCAACCATGATTATAATTTTAAATTTGGAATGAGAAAAATCAGGCGATCCCAACGATGTGTATAATTCATTTTTGACCAAATAGGCTGTTAATACTCTTTGGCTTTCCAGGGTCGATATTATGTATTAAACTTAGCTTAGCATTTACAATAAGGTAATAAAATATTACCGTAATAGTTCTAATAGTTCTTGATAGTATAGATGGTGTTCATTAGATCAAAAATATATAAAACCTTTATACATGACCCAGTAAAAGTGTCAACTACATTATAGTGTTGATACTCGTAGTATTCTTGTTTAGAATCCGCAGTGCTACTTGCGGTACGACAATAACCGCGGGCTAGGCCGCGAAACAAAGCTAGTGCCTTTATAAATTACTAGCTGACCCACGCAACCTCGTTTGCGTCTTATATTGCCCGTAGCGTAAAAATTTCCCCCGTTTTTGAAACATTCTTCATTGGTACTCCGCTCCTATTAGCAGTAGCGTGATGATATATAGCCTATAGCCTTCCTCGATAAATGGACTATCCAACACTGAAAGAATTTTTAAAATCGCTTTAGTAGATCCCGAGATTACCCCCTACAATTTAACAAACACACAAACTTTACTTCTTTATAATATTAGTATAGATATGTAAAGTTTCATCAAAATCCATTCTATGGTTTTGCGTGAAAGAGCAACAAACATACCCACTTACATACTCACAAACTTTCGCGCTTACAATATTACTGGGATATGTTTATTTTAATTTCAATGTTTTTATTCATCCCAACATAAATTTGGTTACAGTCAAACCGATGTCTTAACTATTAATGGCGAAGTCTTAATTATTATCTAAATTTATATCTTATATTAATTGTTAATAAATACTTATTACAACTTTAAATTTAAAACTATAGAAATTAAAAAAATTCTGCTACAAAACATAGAAGACGTTTGATTTCTCAAAATTAAGTAGGTACTTACTTTAACCTTAGTGAAAAAACTTAAGTTCAGCCTCAAGCTTTTCATCAATAGACTGGAAAACGAAGTAAAGACAATCTTAAGTGTTTACACAGATATCTCTTATTCCACACGACACTCGCTAAGTCAAAAACGAATTGTCCGTCACTAAATCATTAAACCGATTTACACGCGAGGTAACAAAAAGTCATCTATTGACACGAACCACAGGGAAACGCTGTCGAAATGCAAGGAGTTCGTCCGTTCTAGTTCATTCACATCGAAATGTTTACTTATCGTACCTACATCGTCCTCTATATAACACTTCGCGTTTGCGCAGTATCCATCCTTCGGAATAATGACCTCCTTACTTCGTCTGGGCGCCTGGTACTTTTTTCGAGGATATGTACTATATTGATGTTATGCATAAAGGTGGAGATCCGAGATTGTACTCGATCTAGTGTATCACGCATGCGGCTTAACATACTCGTATGTTCTAGTTACAGGTAGAAAATGCTTCCAGACTGTAAATGAATTAATTATTAAATTGAGCTTTATTCAAAAACACTAAGCTCGTATTTGCAATCTAAAATCTTTTCTATTGCTCAGTCCACTTAGTTTATCTGTTCTTATTTTGATTGTATGTATTATTGTCCACATAGTTTTGATTTTGACAAACTTTTGTACAAATTAAATAAAAAATACATTTGCATATCTTGTACACTTAGTACGAAGCTTTTGACTGTTACTGTTCCATATACACATAAACGAAATTCATCATAATTCATCAACAATTAGTCCATATTTAGAAACTACTCTAGACTTGTTCGAAAACCTTTTTGTTTAGAAATATCATGTTTTTTCATTCTATTCTCCGTTGGCTGAAGAGCTTTCCGTCCTAACTCATCATACAAGCTTTCTGTGCATTTATTTAACATTTCATCCTAAATAAATTTACATAATACGTGTCGTCAAAGTCTGAAGTACAGTCGAATAACTTGCCATAAGCCCGTACCAATAGAGTACTGTTATTTAAAATCAGTAATATCCGTGTTAGTTGTTAGTTTTCCTTTTAATTATACCACAAGTCATAACGTGCCATCACCTATTACCAATTAAAAATAATAGTGTCTTATTTAACTGTCACCGCGGTAAACAATACAATGGTCTCTGGGTTATAGTATTAATTACAGTTTTATTGGCATTTCCACAAGCAGCCTAGGTGTAGATAATTTCCTATTTTTGTAGTTAGACGGCAGATATTATTGTTTCATAAGTGATTTCAAATCAGTAATTGAAAATAGCATCTTTTGTCAACTTCGTAACAAATATTATTCTCAGATACAAAGTTAATTATTCAGGTATCATCGTTTACTATCTCTCTGTGGATAACTACGAGTATTCTACAGCAAGAGAACCCTGAAGGCAATAGGAATAAAATATGTGTGGCATTGATTTGATTTATCGTGGTGTAATAATTGATGTATGTATATATTAAGACATAACTAGTTTTACTAGTGCAGAAATAAAAATAGATCTATGGCAACATTATTTATCATGCTTCTATTTTATGATGGCCTAGTAGTGAATTGTATAAGGAATATTTCTATTCTTAGCTCACTCTGTAGCTCGTGAAGACGTCGCAACTATAACTTCCAAAATAAACCTTTTACGTGTATCTAATACCCTGGTACCAATAACTACGAGTATTATGTATAAGAAACATTTCAAGTCACTAATTAACCTAGTCAAAGTTCAAGCGAAGCTTATATCTGTTAAAAGATTGCCGTATAAGGTAAATTATACCTTCTGAGAACAATTTTAATGATTATATTGCTATTTCTAGCTTTGTACGAAGATTTGATGTTGATGTTGAAATACTACCACGTAAATCTACTATCCTAGTACTCGAAACTATCTTGTAGATCCCACGCGCCCATAGAAGATGTTGAAAACATGCTATTAAATTATTTCCTTTGTTCCTGATTAGAGTGCGATCACAGTGTATAACATTTTCCAATCCTAAATTATTAAAATAATTCCAATCTATCAGATTTAGATAAACGTTCGTAATGCATGTGGATATACCACTATTTCTGTGTTGCTAAGTTATACTGTAATAATTACGTAATTAAGGTAAAAAAAACATCAAAGCCTACTTCAGAAAATACAATTGTAGGAACTCGTGTTACCAAACCGAATAAATGTAATGCTCCCACAGACGGAAAAAAAGCAAGAAGTTGTTGATGTTGTCATATATCAGCAATATTCTTTAAATCCTTTCGTAATATTTTCTAATACAAACAAATTTATACAAATACATAAATAAAATTGGAGTGTCTGTTTGTAATATTAAAATAACCGATATATCGATACATTTACCAAAATAAAATGTCTGCCTGTCTGTCTGTCTGTTTGTTCCAGATAAGCTCTGGAATGGCTGGACCGATTTTGACGGGACTTTCATTGATAGGTATCTGATGATATAAGGAGTATCTTAGGCTACTTTTTTTAGACTAACTTCGCCCCACGGCCTTACCCGCGATACGACGATAACCGCGGCTAAATAAATTAATAACTTATAATTAGCCTCTGTTGTTATTTGTTCGCTAATGCAGGAGATATTTCGAATAAAAATTTCCGTAATGTCAAATTCTATGCATCTACATATTTTACTTGCCCCAATATAATAATTTTGCCTGGAAGAAATTGCTTATCAGCGATAAGGCCGCCATTTGTACATGGTTATTATATTGTTAAGCTCCTATATATAACTGTATCAATTGGTGTACAATAAAGTTTATTCTATTCTATTCTATTCTAATTTATTAGTTTTATATGATTACGTAAAATAATTAACACAATATGTATGCACATCTGGAATATATTTATGTAACTTTGCATATTTTACTGCGAGATCGATAATAACAAGTGCCAAGGTCGATAGTATGGTGTAATATGACGAATAAAAAGAGGTGTGGGCACTGGGCACTGGCAGTACTGCCATGGATTAGACACGATTTATGTGTATCGATGGAGCGTGGGAAGCAGAATTATGATACATATTTTGCAAACAATATTTTTCATAGTTATTATAAGATGACTATATATAACTTTGTTTCTTTTAAAAGAACCTAACGGCCGATTCTAAAAATACGTTCCACGAGCGACACCTTGTGTGGACTATACCGAAGATATCAAAAACATTTTAAATAATTGCCAGAAGTAGTTTCTACTAGGGTATTTTAAACCTACTTACTGTCCTAGCTCTGTGTAGACCAATCCTTGTTTGTGGTTCACCTTATTCTTTTTTAGGTATTTTTTTATGATGCAGCATTAGAAAATACATACAACCCTGAATTTTCAACCCTCTACGATCAACCCCTTTTTTACCATACCGATTCTATGGACCCACCCCTACAATATATATTCCTTTTTATGGCAAAGCAACGATTGTCGGGTCAGCTAGTATATTTATAGAAACAACGAGGTCAACTAAAGCTTTATAAAAAATGGAATTAAGAAGCTATCTCAAAGTGGAAAGGAGAGAGAGGTATATTAAATTTGTTAGCAAAGCAATCTATTTACAATGTTATGAAGGTAGTCCTATGCAGTTGAACGGTATAAACAAGACGATGTTTTTATAGGTACTGCATCCATTCAAGGTAAATCCGAGAAGATTGCCGTTCAAAATATTACAGTGAGCATAAAGCTGTGCAATACAATATTGACATATTTATGAATAAAACAATACGAGAAAATATTGTGTTGAAGTCGAGTCCCTGTATGTTTGTGTGTCACCTTGTGATTAAGGCTAAGAAAATATTAATAACTGTACGAACGAGTAAGATGTACGAAGTGATTAAAAAATATAAGGACGTAAGATAGTACTGTAGTTTGTCAGTTCGTCAGTGAAGCTGAGGACTTCGAAAGTTTGACTCGGAAATATCACATTAAAATATGATAGTTCTTATTTCTTTTCCTTTATGGATTATGTGACAAACGAGCAGACGTATCTAACACCTGATGGTAAGCGATTACCGCCGCCCATGGACACCCGCAATACCAGAGGCATTGCAGGTGTCCATGGGCGGTGTGTTGCCGGCCTTTAGGGGGATGGGGAGAGGGATAGGGGAGGGTTTGGGGTCTGGTCCTCCGTTATCCTCACTCGGTGAAACACAGCGCAAGCGCTATTTCACACCGGATTTCTGTGAGGCCGTGGTATCACTCCTGTCGAGCCGGCCCTTTCATGCCGAAGCGTGGCTCTTCTATGGTAAACTAACATCGTGATGTTCTTTTCATGTTCTCTTCTTATAGTCCATCAATAATCTTTTTAAAAATATTTTATATTAGAAACAAGTACCTACGAGTATTAAATCTCATAATAATTGTTTGTTTTTAAACTTTTTGTTTAATTTTAATAAGGAACAAAAATGGGACTTTTACAAATAATATTAATAAGTATGAATGGGATTAAAAACTATCCTCATCAACTGCTGGACTTGGGCCTCTCGCATTGCACGCCACTCTGATCGATATGTAGTCATAAATATCGACTTTAAGGCTGAATGAATCAGTTCGATGAAATCCAGGGTCCAGCCAACACAGCTCAAAGCCATTATAGTTTCTGAAAAGTTTCACTAAGAAAGAAATATATGCCAATATATTATTTAGTGTGAGTGTGCTCTAAAGCCTCCCTACCTGACAGACAATTGTGACTCTTGAGGTAAGTTTTCATACATTAGACTATACCTGACAGGCACCTGACACAGCGTGTAAGTTACACAACTGTACAAGTACGTCTACTTAGCTCTAACTTACTTGACGCGTGTAACTAAGCAGGATAACTTATCAGGTACACCCTACTGTTTCTGACTAGCTTTACCGGTGAACGTGGGCGGTGGTAATCACTTACCCTGTGAACGGTTTGCCCTAATAGCTATTAAATATTCACGTTTATGCTTAAAATTCTCCAGTCACTTGCATTACACCTACGCAGTTAAAGAATTCGTTAATCACCTTAAATGGACCTATACTTCATCCTAGCTTTATTGATTCATTCAGCCATAAACATATTTCTTTGAACTAATAACATCATGTATATGAATCATGTTAATATGATGGTGTAGGACGCGATATTTTCCATTAATGCATACGATAATCGAATTAGGAAGTTTAATAGGTTTGATTGCAAAGTTCTACTTATTTCATAGCTTTAATTGTAAACACATAGAGTTCTTATTCGTTTTTACCAAAGTGTGACATAAGGCTGTTTGATTCTACACCACATAATTTTAGTTTACAACTTTTTATTACGAATAACAGTTTCTTTATTAAAATTACAGTTGATCACTTGATCAATATGAGTCACATTATAAAATCAAATCATAATTTTCTTTATAAACTACTTGAGAAGTTTGGATTCTTATAAATGATTAATGATAAATAACCGATTCATTAAATCAAAGAATTATAAATTTCAAAAGTTTAGCATGGCATAGAATCATTAATAAATGGAATTAATGAATTCTATGTTGTAATAAAATAAATAGGTTGAGTATTATAGAAACACAATTTTCAATAATGCGATCAGTTTGGCTTTTTACTACTATATTCTGTAATGTAATGTAACGTAACCTAATGTAATGTAAATGTTAAAACAAACTGTTGTAAATAAACCGATGTACTATCTTTACTATCTGATATCAAAATGAGGTATTAGAACAACTTCGATGTTTTTGTAAGCTACGTTTTGGCGTTAATCATTAATAACGTAAGTAATTGGACAATTGTATTGTTGAGAATGTTGAATAATAAATCTTCTCGTAGGTGGACATGTGATAATTTAAAAATCATCTTCTTACATCTGATGCCGAACTGCGTACAATTTATTACACGACCTGGTTTTTGTGCACTGCCTTGTATGTTAGACAATTAATTTAAAAATAAATCAAGTGTTATGTGTACTCTGCGCCTTCATACGCCTTACTAGTACAGTTTTATGTAACTTTATCTATTATCTATACTGATATTATAAAGTGGTAAAGTTTGTAAGGTTGTACGAGGTAATCTCAGGATTCACTGAACCGATTTTGAAAATTATTTTATCAATAGAAAGTCACATTACTTGTATGTGTGATAGGTTACATTTTACCCTGCAAAATGATTACGGGTGTTGGCACGGGCCTCAACTAGTTTATTTATATCATTTGAATCAATGAAAAAAAAAAAATATTTTGGACATCTAATACTCAACGCTACATGTATACTTTTTTTGTAAATACATACATAATATACATAGAAAACACTCAAACTCCGAAACAAATATTTGCAGATCATACAAACATTAGGGTCCGACCCGGGAATCGAACCCGAGACCTCAATCACAGTAATCGCATACGCTACCACTACGCCACCGAGGCAGTTAATGATGTAAGATATCTAAGAAAAGACAAGTATTTCCTACACTGCATTAAATAGACCTTCAAAACAGCAGTAGAAACTTATCATTTAATACTAATCACGGGCCCAATAACATTTATATCACAATTCATTTCTTTTTTCAATAACCGTTCAATGTAATAGAAAAATAATTATAAAAAGACAAATTACAAGCACAATGCAATTTGCTAACGAATACACTTCACAATACGTTTACGCAATGTTTGATATAAATAATTAATTAACCATTTCGTAATCGCAATGGCGGCCTTAACTTAGAATACGAGTGACCTTTCTTATTTCTGCCGCTACTCTTTAGATAGCTAGGCGTGAAGTTCTCGATAAAAAGTCTATCGATCGCATTACAAAAACTATTTGCGTACGAGACGATATATTTCATTTAAGAGAACATTTACGCGGATTATACTTATACGTAAGTTTGCCGAGCCTTCTTTTTAAACAAATCTACTGCTGAACATATGCCCGTCCAATTTCTGCTTAGTTCCATCCTCAACTTCTCGCATCGTGCTCCTGGCAGCTGTCTTAAGCAAATCATTACTATATGGACGTCTTACACTACTTAAAACTATCTGTATATATAACTAGTAACTAAGTGTAATATATATATATGTGTGTTTTAGTCTATTAACTAAGCAGCTAACAATTACAGTAGGTAATAAGAAAGAGTAAGAAAATGTAATAATCATTCAGTGTCTACCGTTTAAATAAATTTTCTAACGAAATTTGCAGCAGTAAGTAGGTACTTGAGTTGTTTTTAAATCCGTTTCATTTTTGCCACTACCCACTTATTGATTATTGTTCAAAGTTTGCTCGTAAATGTATATTGCGCTATACTTACAAGTTTTATAGTACAACTTTGCTCGCGGCTTCTCCCCCGTGTATGTTGGTTGTTAGCCTATTGCTTTCATCAACAATCAAACTATCTCAATGCCAAATTTCATTGGGAAGTAGGCCTCTTTTCTAAGGAGATCCCGGGCCCAACAGTGGACTGATGATCATGATTGATGGTCAGTATCTTCCGAGTCTTTACGTAAACAAGACCGACAATATAAAAGCAGTATAAACATATCAATATCCTGTCCTTAAAGTAAGGAAAACATAATGGTGTTGTTATTTTCTACGTTATGTAAATGATCTACCGCACTTAAGTAGAAAACTTATTTACACCTACTTAAAGTCAAATATACCTACATAAAGACAAAAGTTTTATAGAATACACAAACTATTTTCATGAGAAACAGCACCACGTATAGTTTAATTATTTAACTATTTATTATTAGTATGATACCTACTAAATACTGGACTACTAACAAAAAAAATTATATATTCTTTTCTGCACATTATTATTATTATAAAAAGACACAAATCGTATAACTTTTGACATCAAATCACTCGTAAAATTTATGAAAAATTGTTTGCACACGAAACAAACATCTAGAAATACCAAGTCAATCGCTTCAAAAATCCAAGTCATACAGTCAATACGGAATTAAAATTTCAAAGCACACAAATAACACGCCAGACAGACTTAAAAAGGTGTTACTTCCTGTATGCATATTATATGTTTTATTAAAAGATATTTTTTTGTAATAAAAAGGACTTACGTGAATGATTTTCGCAATGGAACGATGTTAGAGTTGCGCGACCAGCCGTACGGGTTACGGGTGTGCTGTTCCGCGCAGTATGTCCACTGAGTCAACCGTATTAACATATGTAAACACCACACCAAGTCGGTTTGCATGGCCACGCGGGATTTACAGACGATATGACTCAACGAGCATGTGCCACAACAATAAACTTTATATACGTCGGAAGTTTCCCTTAATTATATAATTATTGTTATTTTTTAATCAAGGCTTGTTTTATACATTGTTGAGAATATACAAAGTTGATAGAAACATGATTTCACGTATTATTTCGTTGCATTGCTCTATTTAAATTGACTTAGCGTGGTATAATTTTTTTTTAATAGTCTCTCATTAGAAATCAATATTGGCACTTAATAATAGTAAAGAAAAGTCCAATAATATGCAATGCAGGGACATATACATAGTTTTAATTGCCCGCTTGAGACTTTTTGGTGATTAAGGACCAACAAATTTTTCTAATGTGGTTGTCGCTAAACAAGGCAGTATTTCGTATCAATTTTTGGAAAACACTTTTTACATATAACGTACTTGTTTCAATGTCACATGTTGCACAAAATCACTAAACACATTTAAATGCAGACTAGACTGAACTAATAAGCTTCACTTTAAATATAAATTTACCACCTACAAATGAATAAATTATATTTCCTACAAAATATACGCGCCTACTTAATCTAATCTGAATTTTACTTCATTCACCAAAACTCAATGACACGTAGGAAGGTCAGTCATTGGCCAGGTGTAAAATCCCCAAGTTGCTACACAACCGCAGTAGCAGTGTGTCACGGTGATCTTGAAAACAGTCATCATTACATCCCACACAGTTCGTTTCCATTGCTCAGATGTTTCTCTCATCGGCAAAAAATTTGTTAATAATACTTTTCGATCGTAGTAATAAATAGTTTTATTGACCTGACATGTCATTCAATATTTATATTTCTATAATGAGACAACTCAGTATGAAAATATTCTGTCATTGTGATGTTTCGTATAAAATATTCCATAATTTATATATATGTACTACGTAATATAGTTTTACGGCCATTAAAGTGTTAAAGAGTGACCTTGATAGAGGAATACACTCCCTCATACTAATACTTTAACTTATTATTCGTTAATTATTATCATCTTTCCACTGTTTGAATTTCTTTTTAATTCTCTGGACTGACTTTGAAAAAAGAAGGTAGTTCTAAATTCGATTGTACCTTTGTTTCTTTGTTTACCCGTAATTTTTATAGGTGGATATTATTCATGTTTGCTCCCATTTAATTTTTAAAATTGAAGAATAAATGCCAATCCACGGTTTGGAAAATGAGATGGACAAATCTAAGTATAATTTATTAATAAAGTATCTGTACCCCGATGTTACCCGCGATACGTCAATAACCACGGGCTAAGCCGCGAGGCGAAGCTAGTATCTTTCTAAATTAAAGCCTATGTGTTATTCTGATGTATAAGCTATATTATTGTAAAGTTTCATTAAAATCCATTCAGTAGTGCTTGCATGAAAGAGCTACAAACATACTCAAAAACTATTTTCTATTCGCATTACGAGTATTATATTAGTAGAATAATTTTGGTTTATTACTTATATTTTTTTAGCGTATTGTTTTTAACCGACTTTAAAAATGGAGATGGTTATCAATTCGACTGTATTTTTTTTATGTTTGATACCTCATTACTTTCGACTGGTTTTTATTTTATTTTTATTTGAAAGCTGGTGCTTCCCGCGTGCCATTTCGATTTGGTCCAATTCTTGAAATCGGTTTTGTTTTGTTAAAATTTATGATTATTTTATATATTTTAGTATTTTCTAAAAAAACTATCATTTCATTTATTTTTACACTAGCTGACCCACGCAACCTCTTTTGCGTCGTTCGTCGTTAATTTTAATATAGGTATTCTTCAGGATTAGTTTTCAGTTGATAATTGTACT
This sequence comes from Spilarctia lutea, assembly GCA_916048165.1. Lineage (NCBI taxonomy): Eukaryota > Metazoa > Arthropoda > Insecta > Lepidoptera > Erebidae > Spilarctia > Spilarctia lutea. Next base: position 22,943,188 of record OU696470.1, on the reverse strand, counting down.
AGCGGAATAAGACTAATATATATATATATTCTTGTAAAGAAATAGTCTCGATATCTGACTGTCTCGGTGGCGCGAGTGGTAGCGTAAGCGACTGTTGTGCTTGAGGTCTCGGGTTCGATTCCCGGGTCGGACCAAATGTTTGTATGATCTGCAAATATTTGTTTCGAAGTTTGGGTGTTTTCTATGTATAATAAGTATGTATTTACAAAAAAAAGTATATAAGTATTTATATCAGTTGTCTAGTACCCATAACACAAGCTCTGCTTAGCGTGGGACTAGACGGCGTTGTGTGTTAATAATTGGCCGAAATTGACCGAAAAATCTTTATTTGATATGTAATAATAAAACAAAACGCATATAAATACAGATTGTTAACACATCATCCTTCTGCATCTCGAATAGTCTGTTAGAAGGGGCCCGTTATAGTGTAAAGTGTAAACAATGGCCAAGATCAGGTTTTTTTCTAAGAGTCGGTAAACAAATGGAACAGATAATTATATGTCATGTTTCTCTTTGTTTACAATTCTAAGTACTATGTACTAATTTTTACATTTTATGTCCAATCCATTAGTTATTTATTTGTTTGCGTGGCGCCTCAGAAACAATTAAGCTAATAATTTATGTGATACTTATAGTTTAATGCAAATTGCCGGCAGAACGGGAAGCGAATCCCTTTTTCTAGCTACGTGAGCACTGGTAATGACGATGGGGTAGTGTATCGTAAGCGGATCAACCAAAAGCAAAATGTATACCATTCTGCGCCAAAAGACCTTTTTGGGCCTCTCAGCTAAGTTTTGGTCTTCCTCGATTTCAGGTTGGGACAGATAGTGGGTAGGACGGATCGGCGATGCGACGAGTGCGTGTGATTATGTCAAAACCTTTTTTTTGTAAGAAAAACTATATTTATCATAGATATTTTTTTAATCTTCGTGTGTGTATGTACGAAGTTGCCTTGGAGAGGTAAACAAACTTCATTTTAGAACTTCTGTTTGTCATCAATTATCGACGTTATGTTGAAGGTTAGACTAACAGATAAAGGATGTATTTTCTCAACGGTTCCGGTAAATAAATGGATTAATTATAATGCAGAATGCGCGAAGTTCACTTCACCACGTCTGAATTAACTGGAGTACAGGGTCGAGTCAAATGTAAATTTGCTTCAAAGATTCTCACCAGAGAGCTAAGAGGTTTCTCATGTCAAATTAAGGCCATTGTGTACGGAAGCCATAACAAATGCCAATTATATTAAACCATAATATTATTATTTTTAAATGTAATAATCTAAGTTCTATTCGTTCGTTCGTTCGTTCGTTTAACCGTTATTGGTAAGTATACTGACACCTAGTTCGAATTAAGTTCACCTTCAGGGTTGCGTAGATCCGACGCCAATCAAAGGTTGAACAGGTTAAACCCGACCCCAAATAGTCTTAGGAATAATAAAGCTAGGAATGTTGAGGTAGGTAATTTATCTAAATTAGCAGTTAAAGCAGTTTCAAATATAAAGCGTTCTCCTGAAAGATTCGACCTTCGAGATGTTCACCGTAGTTAATACCGGTCGCTTATGAGATAAGTACGTCCCAACAAGCTCCCACAAGTTTGTATTTTATACAGGTTGTTTCAACCTCGTCCTCGGAATCTCGGAATGTAAAAAGAAATGTACACCACGAGAGCGGAGCAATCGGGTAGGTTAATTGGTACATAGGTACTAGAACGACTTTCCTCTTAGTTTGCGCATCCGAAGAAATAGCAGTTTTATTTTGCTTGGACCATTTTATCTCAACTCGGAATGTATATACTCGTACTTAAATTCTAAAGTTGTTAACATGAGTGTTGTACAATTTATATAAGTTTTATTTTTTAACTGAACTCAAAAAGTGGAATCTTCTTAATACACTACAGTCGTTTATTAATCTTTTCGTATTTGGAAGACATATTTCCCATTTGCTAATTCGGATTTGAAGAAAATTAATAAATAAAGATAGCTATAAATTAAAAAATAAAATTAACCCTACGCAAGCACTTAATCGAGTGATCATACACGAAAAATGCCTTAGTTCATTTTGGAAAAGAGCTGATACTCTTGACACTGCCGGACCGATATTAACCACACTTAGCCAAGAATCACCGCAAGGAAACTGGCTTTCAAAACGGCATCGAAATTGGTCCTTCCGTTTGAGAGCTTCGATGTCTCAGACAAACGGACACACACACAGAGATAGACTGACAAAGACGTCAACTTATTGCGTCGGGGGTTAAAAATGACGGTTCACAATTTCAAATACGTTAATGACATAGGTAGCCTGTGACGACGCATGGTAAAACCCGGCAGACACGTCACGCGATAAAAGCAACACCAGAGGCTTGGGTTGGAGATGGAGAGGATGCTTTGGGTGATGGAGACGGGTATGGGCCTCCGGTATCCTAACTCACTCGGTGAAACACAGCGCGATATATATGTATAAATGTTTTATTTGTAGTTTTTAACACTGTGTTTTAAAAGAAATGGCTCTGCCCCACCCTTCCGGAGCAATAAGCGTTAGTATTTGTATATGTGTGTATATTTCAATATAACTCTCTTAAAATACATGGGTGAACAACAAACAGTGAAACGACGATTTATTTCCATCTTTTTTGTTAACGGTTCGTCTTTTTGTGTAATATGATATATAGAAACAAGTTTTAAAAATTATGCTGGCCTATTTGGCTTTCAAGGAATATGTTTAAATTGTTTAGGTATAAAATTGCATATTCATAGAAATTAATTAACGTAAAAGACTGGGAAATGTTTACAATCTTTTATTCAAAGTTTAAGGAAAATAGCGGTACTAAAAAATCGATTTTATCAGGAAAATTGTTATAGTTTGTACATTTCGTCGTAGTATCGATCTTAGCCGCCATATGATATCTTCCACCATAAAAGCACCTCTCTAACATACAGGAGCCATATTTTTTTATGTATGTGCCTGTTAAAATGACTTTACTCCGCCTGATAGAAAGCAAAAGCAGAATCCAAGAATGGTGGTCACCATAATCATTGCGAATGCAGACAATGCAACAATGCAGCATGGTGACCAACACCATAGCGGCATTGTGACGGTTTAATTATATTTTATTACATTGTAATAATAATCTTCTTATTATCAGCCACACCTACACTCGACATATAATTATTTGACAATCTGACCACTTAAAGTACTGCGCCATTTGCATCAAAATTTAGTTCGACGGAATTGTAAAATACATTCGGTACCTCCGTAATTTGAGTACAGTCCCTACAATCCAGCTTGAACTCTATGGTACTTGTCACTAGTATCATTTTTGCACTTTCAAGGTACATTTTAGGTATGAATTTGTATTTTTATAATGTGTTGCATTTCATTTGTGAATAAAATTGGCACATAAAGAATGAAACATGATGCTAGTTTTTTATTTAACTTTTTTATGTTGTAGCGGGCAAACGAGTAGAGGTATCGCTCGATAGTAAGCGATTACCGCCGCCCATGGACACCCGCAACAACAGAGGCGTCATAAGTGCGTTGCCGGCCTTTCGGGGATGGGCAGAGGTATGGGGAGAGGGATGGGGAGAGGGATGGGGGGAGGGTTTGGGGTATGGGCTTCCGGTATCCTCACTCACTCGGTGAAACACAGTGCAGGCGCTGTTTCACACCGGTTTTCTGTGAGGCCGTGGTATCACTCCGGAAAAGCCGATCCATGCATGCCGAAGCGTGGCTCTCCCACGGTAAAACGGTTGTTACTTCGTCGGTTTCTTAGCCATTTATCACATAGATCAAGCTATATTTAAAGAACTGTAGTGAAGTCTTTTTATGGTTTCCTCTGAGTGTAGGTGGGATTCGATTTTAATTTTATTAACGATCGCATGTCAGGCTGTAACAAAAAATGAACGTACACAGCGGACCTCTTTAGATTTTTTGTTCGTTACACTCAATTGTTTTGAGGACTCGTATAATTCATTCGTACAGTCGCCACACCCATATAAGGGCTGGTGTCGTCGAGCGTGTTTCTTATACAAAGGAATCAAAAGTCTGCTGTGAGTTTCTTTGAGAAGATAATTGATTAATGAACACAAAAAGAATTCTTCTAAACTGTTTGTACATTCTCATTTCAAAAGGTCTGAGTCCAACCCTCAATGTTAATGGCCACTTCATATTAAAAGAGATGGTAAAAATAAGTACATATTAGTTACCTTAACAATTATATGTAATTTAGGTATTACATATTAACATTCAAAATGTTTTTCCCTACATTTGTAAAAAAATATTTTTGTTACAGTTTTTGTGAGCTATGAATTGACCTCTTAGTGGGTACCTACCTAGGTGGGTGGGTTATGAAGAGATTAAACAAAATGACATAACATTATTTTTATCTTTTGTATAAAATAATACCTAAATTAATTGATTTATTAGGATGTGTTGACACATACATTGAATCAAAGAAGAAATCTGAACCAAAAGACATTATGATTTTTTTTATTTACGTGTGGAAACCCCCTCGGGCCGTTAACCCGTCGATGTTTTTTTTTTTTTTTTTTTTTTTTTATTCTAGCACCTCCAATATTTATTTGGAGCCTATTCAATACTATCTATCCGTTCAATCCAATTCCATCATTTACTACATCTCGTTACTTTCAGTCTTAATGCCTCATCTTACTTTTATACTTCTTTTTAAAATTTTCCAGGTGGGATTCCTGTTATTCTATATCTTATCTATTTATTTATACATTTATGTTGTTTTATCATGCAGGGGCAATGAATATAACACTACATTTCTATTCTTCTACTATTTTACCTTAATTACTAAATTGAGTTTAACATACTTTGCTACTTATTGAAAACTACAGTATTGTGCATATTGCTATCTAATTTACAACTATTTATTATTATGATTATTTGTAATAATTTTATATTACTACTATATCATAATCCTAATTATCTATTTTTCTTATTTACTAATTTTACAATATTTGTACAGTACTCTAAAAATATTTTTCTTTTATTACTCTTAATTATACTACTTAAATTTAACAGCGTAATTCTGGTATCAATTTTTTGCTCAGTGTCATATCTCTGCTTATCAAATATTGGGCATTCAGTGATGAGATGGGGAACTGTTTCAGCAATGTCCGGGTCACAGCTGCAGGATGGGTTCTGCTTACACTTGAACCTTGTCAAGTATTCGGAGAACCCACCATGCCCCGTGAACAGCTGTGTCGTTACTCCGGCTATTTCTAATTTGCGTACGACACCATATGCAGCGAGCGCGCAGGGGAAAAAGAGCTTGGTGACGGAGGCGGTCTCGCCCTCTCTGTACCTTCTGTTCCACTCGCAAAGCGAGGCCTGTCTGAGACCCCGCTTCACGAATGACACAGGGCACAGACCGTAGTCCGGTGCTTTCTTCAAGCGCAGAGCCGCTTCCTTGGCAAGCTGGTCTGCTCGCTCGTTGCCACCCAACCCCGCATGGGCCTTGACCCAGAATAAGGATATTTCCTTACCCTGGGTCATGCCTTGCCGAATGGCTTCTCTGGCCTCCACTGCAAGGGGATGGAGGGCATGGCGATTGGTGACCGATAGGAGTGCGGCTCTGCTATCGCTGAAGATACCGAACGTGATTGCACCTTGCCTGAGAACCTCACTGGCCGCTTTGCACAGGGCCAGAAGCTCAGCCTGGTAGACGGTACAATAGGGCGACAGAGCAAGCTTGAGGGCCCTGGTTTCGGTTTCGTTACGCCAAATGGATAACGCAGCGCCGACCCGGCCCTCAATCTTGCTCCCATCCGTGAAAATGCGCACCTCGATGTTGTCGGTGCGCTGTAGTTGTTCCTCGTCTACCAGATTTTTGAACTCAAGGGCCCCATGTTCTGCGGGGTGAGGCGCTCGTATAGCCGGAGTCATTCTTTCGATCTCTACGTCCCCCAACCATGGCTGCCACACACCTCTCTTGGCCTCGTACAACGAGGCCACCTCACGGATCCTGAGGTCCAGAGGGAGCATACCAGCCAGGATCAGAGCCGAGTGCAAGGAGACCGTCCGATAACTCTTGCACAGCTTTTGGGCAAATCCGCGCTGTACCACGTTCAGTTGTTTTCGGACTCCAAGCCCGTTTGCCGCGGCGCCCCAACTACTGGCGCCGTATAGGATGGTAGGTTCTACGGCTGCAACGTAGATGGTCCGGATCACCTCAGGGTGTAACCCCCAGCTGATCCGGGCCATCCTCGCCAGCTTGTTGTAAATTCCAATAGCCTTTTTACACACATTTGCCACGTGTGTGTTAAATGTGAGTCTGTGGTCGATGGTAAGCCCCAGGATTTTAATTTCGTTGGACAATCCAATGTCTATCCCGCCCATGCTGAGGCGCGGGAGATCGTACTTCAGCCTCCGCGTGATTACCATCGCACAAGTTTTGTGCGGTGCGAATTTCAGCTTCATACGATTCCCCCACTCCCGCACATGCTCGAGAGAGGCATTGGCTTGTCTCTCGATCTCTAGTGCCGTATCACCATCGAACACCAACACCACATCGTCCGCGAACGCCTGTACATACCCCTCTCCCCCCTCAAGTTGGTGTAAAAGGGGATCTAGTAGGAGGTTCTAAAGTAGGGGCCCTCCTATCGACCCCTGGACGCACCCTTTCTCCGTTGATCTGCAACACTCCTCGCCCGCGTACCTCACCGTTACCTTCCTGTCACTGAGGTAGCTACCGATCACCGTCGATGTTTGCGGCGGGGCGGTGTGTCGGAATCCAACCGACTAAAAGCACACTTTGTGCCACTCTACGCCTGAGAAGGGAGGGGTCCGGGAACTGCTGTTTTTAAAACGACCGGGCCCAAGGATACCGGAGGCCCATACCCCAATCCCGCCCCCGATCCCCCTCCCCCACCCCCAAGGGCCGGCAACGCACTTGTGAGGCCTCTGGTGTTGCGGATGTCCATGGGCGGCAGACATTCCATAAAATTCATTCCATAGAAAACATAATATAAAAAAAAATCCTGCTCGAATATTTATAAACTCTTACATCCTGTAAAAAAACGCTTAACTAAAAAAAGCAGTAACCACAACACGTATAATTATATAATAATATTATCGTCCTCGAAGTGACCCTCATCTTGGAAAGGCCAACAGAAGCAAGAACGAACTTGCATAATTATATATATCTATGTATATCAAATGCAAGAAATGAAGCACAGCTTTGGAATTATACTCTCAGATGACTCACGGGGTTTTGAGCGACGGCCCTCTTATAACGAATCTGTGGTCATCGAATTTTTCCTACAACCTTCTTCGAATTAGGAGTAACGGTATATAGAAATCGGTTTTTATATGACCTATCTTGGTATTTTTGGTTTCCGGCTATCAGTTTAAAATATATACGAATAAAAACGCAGGATAAACCTAATGAGAGCTAACATCACCTTAGCACCAATAATTTTGAATGTATTTTTCCGTGACGGCCGACGTGTGTCATATTAACATTTGTATCCTAACGAATATTATAAATGCATATGTAAAGTTGGTTGTTACAATGTTACGCCAAAGCTCCAAAACCTTTAGTACAGGAATGCTCTATTATCAGACTACTTTTACCGCAAAAATTTACTTAATCTATAATATTAAAATATACATTACAATATACAAACAGACGATTTCATGCAAATAAAGCACGTCTTTGTAATCTATCTCCTCCGAACTACAGCGATCGAAATTATATAAGTAAATGATTTATGGAAATTAAATATTTATATTTGTCTTAGGTTAGTATATTTATTTGTTCACGACTTTTTATATATGTATAGGTTGCATTTATTATGGGATTGCAATTAGTATGACTGATCTCAGAACCCTTTTTGTTTACTGTCCCACGTGTGGACCGCGTGCAGCGTTGTCAAACGTCCCGATTTTAGCTGGACGTCCCGCTTTTTGAATCAAAATTGTTGTGTCCCACTTTTTGGGGATAACTAACAGGACGCGGCGGACGCCCAAAGTGAAGCTAGTTAGTCATGGTGCTTTATCGTCAAATAAAAAGTAAAAATTCCACCATTATCTTAGAAATAGAAAATGGTACTAGTTCTTTTCACGAATTAGGGATAATTAGGGATGTTGTAGCATGTAGCAGAAAAACAAAAATGTTGCAAAAGACTTTTTTTTGGTCACTCGTACTCATAGTCCCTACGTATTTATACCTTGTCCCGCTTTCGACGATGGAATACCGTTTTATTTTTCACTAAAAAGTCTAAAAATCCCGATTTGAGTTATAAAATCTGGCAAGACTGCCTGCGTGATTCAATAGGTTAAATTTTCTTTGTTTCAGAGGAGCCTATGTACAGTAGTTTAATGATTCAATAATTAGTAGTTCAATATTAATTATATATCTTTAAAACACACACTTATTCAAGTTGATAGGCAAATATTCCATTAGAAAGGGTATTAAAATAACAGTGGAATCATTGCTCGTCCTAGAAGATAAAACTAATTAGGTATTGTCAAAACTCCCATGTGCCACATAGCCGGCCTGAATTCCATAGTGAGGGTTTATAAAGTCATTGGACATACAGACATGTGACATACATAAGTTATGCGAAATGCACCGATAAGCGTGTCATGTGACATTCCAATAGCCACCATAGCTATCAAAGTACAAGGTTGACGTATAAGGTCTTATAAATGAGCTGATTAAAAGCAGAGTTGAATCACTTGAAAGTATTTTTAATTTTTGAATGAATGAGTTATAGAACTGACAACCCTGCGACCAGCCTGTCTCGTTCACATAACTTTAACAATATGCGATCCTGGTCTTATCTCCTCTTTCTCTTCAAAGTAGTTTCATGTTCAAATTATTATCATATGCAACTAATTGTTTCATTACAATAAGCTATTAAGACATGCCAGAGAAAGCATTTTATAATGTACTTTTTCACTTTTATTTATCTTTTTAACCGACTTCAAAAAAGGAGGAGGTTTTTAATTCGTCTGATTTTTTTTATGTTTGTTACCTCATAACTTTCGACTGGGTGAACCGATTTTGATGATTCCTTATTTATTTGAAAGCTGGTGCTTCCCGTGTAGTCCCATTTCAATTTGGTCCAGTTCTTGAAGTCGGTTTTTTTTGGTGTTAATAATAGGTCTTTACCTATGAAATTGCGTTTCTTCAGTACTGGTCATTTCAAATAAAAAAAAGTTTGTAATGGCTCTATATTCTAAATTCAAATTAATTTTGTTCTAAAACCATGACATTCTATTTACAAACTCAGTCTTTTGTTTTTTGATTAGCGTTGTATTTTCATTACATTTGAACATTTTTCGTCATACTGGATACTTTAAAAATTCGTGTAATTATGGAATATGAGTTCCGTCGTGGCACCAACGCGACACAAACGGCACGTAACATCAAAAACGTTTACGGAGAGAACTGTACAAACGAATTCACAACCCTTTATTGGTTTTCCCGGTTCCGTTCTAGAAATTTTGTCTTGAAAAATGAAGCTCGTGGTCGTCCGGAGACTTTGGTTAACAATAATGAATTAAAGGCGATTGTGGAAGCTGACGAAACTCAATCTACAGCTGAGCTAGCAGCAGCTTTTAATGTAAGCATCAAAACAATATTGATCCATTTGCGACAAATTGGCAAGGTAAAAAAGCTTGATAGATGGGTGCCCCACGACCTTAACAATCGCCAGCGCAACGTACATGTCGAGACCTGCCTTTCGCTGCTCAACAGGCAAAGAAATGAAGGAATTTTGAAACGAATAGTTACGGGCGACGAAAAATGGATTCTGTTCGACAATCGAAAGCGCTCAGCAAGTTGGTTAGACCCTGGTTCAGCACCAAAGCAATGCCCTAAACCAAAAATGACCCCTAAAAAGGTGATGGTCACTGTTTGGTGGTCTAGTGCGGGTGTGATTCACCACAGCTTTTTACAAAACGGCATGAGCATTAATGCAGATGTGTACTGTGAAGAACTGGAGAGAATGATGGAGAAGCTTGCACATCTGCAACCAGCTTTGGTCAATCGGTCGTCCCCACTGCTCCTTCACGACAACGCGCGACCCCATACTGCGCAACAGACAGTCTCCAAGCTGCAAGAGCTGGGATTGGAAGCTCTCCCTCACCCGCCATACTCACCAGACCTAGCACCTACCGACTATTACTTTTTCCAAAATTTAGACAACTTTTTAGTGGGTAAAAAATTCAATTCCCGAGAGACAGTACAAAATGCCTTTGAAGAGTTTGTTGCCTCCCGTCCAGCTGACTTTTACAAGAAGGGCATCAATAAACTGCCAATGCGTTGGCAAAGATGCGTCGATTGCATGGGTGATTACTTCGAATAACAGAAATAAAAAAGTTTGAAAAAATAAGTACTTTCACTTATTGCATACAAAACGGCAATTTCATAGGTAAAGACCTAATATTTGTGATTATTAACGTTCGCGTTCCACGATGCACGATGCATGATACGATAACTAATAAACAGGCGGAGTCGCGGGCAAAGACTAGTACTATTATATAACTCTTAAATCAGCGGTCTGTACCACTAAAACATTTTCCGGTTATGAAAGTTGTGGTGGTCGGAGAATTAACCGTTTATTCTGAATAAAAATATTTGTTCCCCCTTTGGCAAATGCATTATCATTTAAGAGAATACAGATTCTAAAACATAAAATGTCATTGCATTGCATATGCTTTAAATTTTAATCTACGGCAAATTCTCTAATGCATAAATTTATTAACATACCATATTTCGTAAAACGGTAAAATGTTTGTTACGCTACGCTTATGAGACCTTGACAAATGACAAAAGAAAAATTATCCTTGTATCCGTATTAAATCAAACTTACAATATGTGGACTAACCTGTTTCCGTATCATAACGTGGCTCACTCTCCGTCTAACGCGGACAGAAAGCACAAATTCTCCAGGGTGCGCCTGCGACTCCCGAACTAGAAAGGATCCGTTTTTGCCCTTTTCCATGATCAGATTTTCCGCCTCCTTTGCTGACATCACGCCGTGAAACCATCTGTAACCAAAATCATTTACTTTACTCCTGCTACATAGAACATTATTGACTGCCTCGGTGGCGTAGTGGTAGCGTATGCGACTGCTAAGCCTGAGGTCTCGGGTTCGATTCCCGGGTCGGACCAAAGGTCTGTGTGATCTGCAAATATTTGTTTTGGAGTTTGGGTGTTTTCTATGTATAACATGTATACAAAAAAAAGTATATACGTATTTATATGAGTTGTCTAGTACCCATAACACAAGCTATGCTTAGCTTGGGACTATATGGCGTTGTGTGTTAGATGTCCGGAATATTTATTTATTTATAATACGTGGAGAAATCAAATTCAATATATACGTATCTAAACCTATTTCTTTTTAAAGATCCTGTTTACCATTTTTACCATAAATCCTGATCAATAGATCGAGCTACAGGTGACCGAGATGTTTTGCATAAGTAGCCACGTAGTGGTTATGTAAGTGATGTTATAACGTAGAGTCGTGCATCAATAGGGTCCTTGAGTTCCGGCAGTCAGTCATGCGACAATGTTCCGCGTAAATAACAATCACAATGCGTTTATTTGTTGAAAAAGTCGCCTTGAAGATGTGTTTTATTACAGTTTTGTTTTTGATCTTCGAGACTCGTTCAGGAAGTAGATAGATTTTATTTTTTTATTTGCTTACTTCTGGCTTAAAAGTGAAGGTTATGAACAAAAAGTTAAATGGTTTCTCATCCTCTGCCCGTAGTCCTATTAACGGCCAGTAATGCACTGTGTTCATTTATGTATATACATTTCAGTATGTATTAAATTGTTGTATTTTGCGTACGCTGCGTAAACTATAAAAGATAGAACCATAAAATGTTCTAATTAATCGTAGATCTTATAAATATCTACAAAAAGTCTGCGACACACTAAAAATACTACGGGGGAAAATTTTTCGCTACGGGCAATAAAAGACGCAAACGAGGTTGCGTCGGTCAGCTAGTAATAAATATACTACAAGTATGGGATTCCTACATCTTCTACTTTCATTATGCGGCATATTGAGTATGTCAAAGTTATTTTTTTATTGAATAGTGGGCAAACGAGCAGACGTATTACCTGATGGTAAGCGATAACCACCGCCCATGGACACCCGCAACACTAAAGGCGTCACATGTGCATTGCCGACATTTTAATTCATATACCTATATTTGTTTGAGTTAATTATTTTCTTTGACGTTTGAATCCCAAATGCTGAAAACAGTTATCAAACCCCCCCGCATGTTGCTTGGATTCAAGCTTTCGCCGACTTTCATGTAAATTTGACCATAACTTAATAATATTTCTGTAAACTACGTCGTAATACAAGGTGTCTCAAAAGAAATTTCATATTTAGTGGATTGATTAAAAAAAAAGGAAGCGGTATATAGAAAAAATGTTTATTTATTGTTAAAATACACTTTTTGGGAATTCATTTCTTAAAAATAATATCGTCTAAATGTAAACCCTCACGTTGTTGGCACTCGTTTAATCGAACAGTAAAATTACTTATGACTGCTCGACAGGTGGAGTGAGGGATGGCTGCCATTTCGTGACGGATATTTTCTTTCAAATGCGCCAGTGAAGTTGGTTTATTGGCGTAAACTTTAGATTTAAGATAACCCCATAGGAAAAAGTCCATAGGGGTTAAATCTGGGCTACGTGGAGGCCAATTTATGTCACCTCTCCGGGAGATCAATTTTCCTGAGAAAATTTCACGAACACGTGGCAGAGATATATTGGACGTGTCTGAAGTTGATCCGTCCTGTTGAAACCATGTTCTATGGTTATAGCCAGGAAAGTTTTGCAGTTCAGGTACCAAGAAGTTGTCTAACATCTCCACATAACGCTCTGAATTCACTGTAACTGTACGCCCCATTTCGTCTTCAAAAAAGTAAGGGCCGATAATTCCTCGCGCCGACATGGCAGCCCATACGGTCACTTTAGGCGAGTGTAGGGGTTTCAGATGTTTGCGTTTCGGATTGGCTGAACTCCAGTAGCGGCAGTTTTGCTTATTTACGTGGCCATTAAGATGAAAATGAGCTTCATCCGAAAACAAAATGTTGGTAAACGTTGAAAATCGCTCAATCATCTGATTTACGAAATTAAGCCCAGAAGCAAACCGGCATCTTGGGGCTTTCATTCTTGCACCAATTGAATTTTGTAGGGGTGCAGCTTTAGATCTTTGTGCATAATGCGATGTAATGATGATCTATGCACATTTAAAGCACTCGCGCGCTTCCGAATTGAAAGGCTCGGGTCGTCACGTACAGATTGATTAACACTCTCCACGTTTTCTACCGTTCTTGATGACCTAGGTCGCCCGGATTTTGATTTATCCAGCGTTGATCCAGTGCTCTTCAAACTTTTTAACCCAATATCGAATGAGAGGAAGGCTTGGCGCATCATTTAAGTGGCGAAAACCTCGAATACTGCAGAATTTTCTACGCGCGACAGTTGTCGAATCACCGTTCTTGTAAAACTCTCGCACGCACAACGCGCGGTCTGCTCTCGAGAAACGCTCCATAGCGACTGAATCCCCAAGAGCCAAGCTACCAATTGACATAACCCCCGCACCCCTCAAGTACGCAGCGTTCACGCAGTAAGCTAAACAAATATAAAATTTATTTTGAGACACCCTGTACATACAGAAACTTATTACGTTTTTACAATCGTATTTTCGGTTTGAGATTATACAAAATTTCATAATATTACAAGTGTACATAAATATTTATTATCTGTTTTGTAAATAAATTTTAGGTAGACTTATTTACAACTTGAAGAGTAAGATGAACGAAGTGTGGTCAAAACAAATTTTCAACTTAAAACAAGTTTAAAATATCAGATGTAATTTGCATTAATATACCACGGAATTCGTTACATTGTAATAATATTACAAATATGCTAAATTATAAGTTAACTAGCTGAACCCCGCGGTGCTACCCGTGGTACGATATCTTTATACATTGTAGCCTATGCGTTATTCAGATGTATAAGTTATATTATTGTAAAATTTTTACAAAATCAATTCAGTAGTTTTGCGTGAAAGAGCAACAAACATCTTCACATACATACTCACAAAATTTCACGTTTATAATATTAGTAAAGCATACCCCGCGTAAAAAAAGAAAAAGAATATATCAGATACACATTTATTAGTTATACATTTGATGTGTGCCCTAATAGAGTTCAATAACCTCGAGTCGCAGTATTGTGGGTAGGTAACGAAACACTCCATAAAAAGTTATAATGTCTTAAGTTGACATAAAAGTCTCGATTTGTCAACATTAATATTACACGATCACGTTCACATTAAATAAGACAAAACAGAACTAATTTTCATAATTTGATTTCTATTATATAAGTACCAACTCCTAAATTACAGGTGGCAGTCCCAGGACGGGGATTTTCCCTACAACATTCAGTTCTAAGCACAGGTATCTAACTCTGACTGCTGCAGAAACTGTCCTCTTTGCCCGATCCATCCGCATATTGTATTGTTTAACTATTAAAAGTATATATGTATTTATATCAGTTATCTAGTACCCATTATACAAGCTCTGCTTAGCTTGGGACTAGATGGCGTTGTGTGTTAGATATCCGAAAATATCTGATTTATTTATTTATAACCTTCTGCCATTTCTGCATAAAATGTACATTTAAAATTATAATACAGCTATTTTATTTAATATTCATAACGACGGCAAGATGAGAAAACTTCTTGTTTCGAATGAGTGTTTCTATGTAAAGTGTCCAAAAGTTACTAAAAGTACAAATTTAATTCGTTAAGTAATTGTACAGAATCGTGATATTTTGAAAAATATTTAATCGTAGTGGTATGTTCATAAAAGAAAGATAAGACATAGGCATTTCTTCCGATTTATACTTAAAATATTCTTGCATAGGTATTGTACGCAACGGCTCACTTAGAATCAGCGTCAGTGAACGGAGTGGCGGTGAAGAGCTTATATACTCTATAGTAACAATTAAAATTCTACCTAAAGATCTTCACAATACCACTGTATTTGATGTAACAAAATGAAACTGTTACTAAATGGTCTTTTCGCCGCCACTATCGGCGATGACCCTAAGAAACCACTTCTTCTTCGCTTCTTTGGGTGATTTGGATAAAACCACCACCGCTACAAACATATGGTCTGACCTGTGAATCAAACCCGAGACCTAAGCACAACAGTCGCATACGCTACCTCTGTGCCACCGTTATCTAAATGCTGTCCTTGAATATCTCACATCGCATCAATAAAACAGGTTTGCAGAGAGAGACATTCTTTAGCAAGTAGATCTTGTTTGCCGTAGAATTCTAATAATTATAATTATTTAAGCACAAACAGTATCGTATACTTGAAGATATTGTGGAGGATATTGCATGCTTAAACTCGATCCTACGATAATGTAGGCTGCTAGTGTAAAATGTTAACTAATCTGAGAAGATTAAGGTATAAAGTGTTTTTGCAACTTTTTATTATGTTAAATGTTTCGATGTTGAAAACTCCAAACTCTTTAAACAAATTTCAAGGGTCCGTAGGCGAGAAATAATACTACTGTCGTATCCAACAAATATGTATATTCTCAGAACGGTTCTAATGGTTCTTAAAAAATAACAATTACTTAAAACTACTTATAGTAATACAGTGAATGAAACGATATCGCGATTCAGCTTTACCTCACAACGCCATCTATCGGTTTCACTCTTATACCTAAACTTATCTTTAACTTATATTATATTAATGTATATATATTTATATCACTTACATTATATTTATTTATTATTCTCTTATCCTTTTGTATTAACTTAGATCAAGGTTTATCTGAACATACCGCCCACCAAGGACATTATGCAGTATGTCCTTCAACCCGCCCACCATGCTAATATCCTAACTAAATGAACTCTTGGTAATTTCATTTCGTTACAGGCAATAAACACAACTTGGATGTAGGTCTTTTAAATACCGAGCCTTTAGTTCGCACTGTAACTACACGGGTGATGTGATCTGGACCTGGATGCTTATGCTCAATTCTACCTAGCAACCATCTACAAGGAGGCAAATCATCCTCTTTTATCAAGACTACGTCACCTATTGAAGGTTCTGGGTTGTGATATTCCCACTTGTGCCTTTGGAGGAATTGGTGAAGGTAGTCCTGGGACCAACGTCGCCAAAAGTCCTGTATCATTCTTAGGTGGAGTTGCCATCGCCGTAGAGTGTACACATTTGTACTTTCATAATTATTGTCCGGTACTGCTACGAGTGGTTCACCCACCAAAAAATGACCAGGGGTCAAAGGGACCAGCTCATTTTGATCCTCCACGTATGATAAGGGTCTCGAATTGAGGCAAGCTTCAATTTGAGCCAATACTGTGGCCAGTTCTTCGTAAGTTAAAGTCGAGTTACCTACTACTCGCTTGAGGTGAAATTTGGTTGACTTTTACTCCTGCTTCCCATAACCCACCAAAATTTGGAGCACGAGGTGGAATAAAGTGCCACTGAGTACAGTTGTTAGCGAGGTACTCAGTTAGTTCCAATCTCATGGCCGATTTTTCCTCATGAAATAACCTATGTAACTCGCTTGAGGCTCCTATGAAATTCGTAGCATTATCGCTATATAATTCAGCGCATCGCCCACGCCTTGCCACGAATCTCCTAAAGGCAGCTAAAAATCCTTGTGCAGTCAGATCACTGACTGCTTCGAGATGCACTGCTCGCGTCGACATACATATAAATAGTGCTATGTATCCTTTGTATGATTTGTTGCCCCTACCCTTGGATACTCTCACGTTTATAGGGCCGGCATAGTCTACACCACTTATTATAAAAGGCTTATTTGGGGTTACTCGTGGTGAAGGCAGTTGTCCCATAAGCTGGGTTGTAGCCTTAGTTGAGTACCGAATACATGTGACACATCTACGAACATGTTTCCTAACCAACCCTTTAACGCCCACAATCCAGTACATCGATCGCAAGTACGTTATCATGAGTTGAGGACCACCGTGCATCGTCTTTTGATGTGCATCTGCAATTAAGAGATCAGTTAAAAATGATTCCTTGGGGATAAAAATCGGATGCTTCTCCGTATAATTTAATTGGGACATTTCTAACCTCCCACCGACTCTTAAAATACCCTTTGAATCTAAAAATAGATTCAGTGACTTCACGTGCTTTGTTCCCTTACCCAAATATCCTTTATCTTTCAGTTCCGCCAATTCTTCGTGTAATACTTCCTCTTGACATTTCTTTATACATAACTCCCTTGTATCATCAATTTCTACACTTGTTAAATACCTCGTATTATGTTTAGTCGTTGCGTTTTTTCGGAGGTTCAAGAAACGTCGACAATATGCAACCACGCGAACAAGTTTAGTTAAGGAAGAAAACCTCTGCCACCAGACTACATCAAATACGGCTGTGTAAGCCTTAGTTTGTTCTAAGCTTGTGACTGGGTACTTTGGTCTTTTGTAGTCAATTTTACTCTTTCTAAGGAAATCCGGACCGTTCATCCATAGAAATGCAGTAGATAACTCCGATGGTGCTATACCGCGAGATGCGCAGTCTGCTGGGTTCTCCTTGGATACCACGTGATGCCAGTGCTGACTATCCAAAGTGATCAAAATCTCAGAGACTCTGTTAGCCACGAAAGTTTTCCAGCGACTTGGATGTTGGTTCAGCCAGGCCAGAACCACCTCACTATCAGTATAAGCATGAAGGTTTCTCTTATGGATCCCCAACACTTCAGCTACCTCTACCATTAGCTTAGCCAATAGCACTGCCCCGCAAAGTTCAAGCCGAGGAATCGATACTTGTTTTATAGGCGCTACCTTTGTTTTTGATGCTATTAATGATACGTGAATATTTCCCGATTCGCCCATCACTCTCAAATATACAACCGCAGCGTAAGCTAGTTTTGAAGCATCTGCAAAGCCGTGCAATTCGGGATCGACTGAATTATTAACAATGTGTATCCATCGAGGTATCTTCACGTTCACTAAGGATGGTAAATTTTGACGGTAAGTTATCCATTCTCTTAATAAATTGCTTGGAACTTCTTCGTCCCATTCAACTCCAGATAGCCACAGCTTCTGAATTAATATTTTTGCAACAATTATACACGGTGCTAACCACCCAAGAGGATCAAAAAGCCGTGAAATATCCGAAATTATTGTTCTTTTCGTTGCAGGTCCACTTAATGGAGCAAGATCGACTGTGTATTGGAAGACGTCTTCGCGAGGATTCCAAGTAAGTCCAAGAATCTTGGTGATATTATCTATCTTTATCTTTAACTCCTCATCCTGCCCCTTATTATCCTTTCTTATCTTGTCTAATAACTCCCTGCTATTACTAATCCACTTCTGCAATTGAAAACCTCCCTTAGGTAATACTCCAGTCAGCTCATTATAAATTTTAAAACAGGTTTCCACATTGTCAGATCCCGTCATCAGGTCATCCATATAGAAGTCGTTCAAAATGATTTTTGATATTTCAGGACTATTCTGACACTCATCATATGCAACCTGATGCAGTGTCCGCACAGCCAAATATGGGGCTGAGGCAGTGCCAAATGTCACTGTTACTAATTCATATTCTTCTATATCGTCTTCAGGGTTCTCTCTCCAAAGTATTCGCTGAAATGGGCTGTCTCTGCGGTCAACTAAAACCTGTCGGTACATTTTAACTATATCTGCGACTAAACAAATTCTATACTGTCTCCAACACATAACAATATGACGGAGTTCAGCTTGCAGAGATGGACCAACCATTAAATTATCATTTAGGGATCTTCCGTTAGTCCCTTTACAGGAAGCATCAAACACGACCCTAACCTTTGTCGTGGTCTTGTCCTCCCGAACTACTGCATGGTGGGGTAAGTAAACAGCTTTCTCATTTTTCATATCCGAATCAGTAACCTTTCGCATGTGATTAAGTTCTAAATACTCGCAAATAACCTTCGTATACTCGTTTTTCAATGTTATGTTTTTACTTAATTTAAATTCTAATCCTCTCAATCTTTTTTCAGCTATTTTTCTTGACTCACCATACTTGCAGTCCGGGTCAGCATCACAAAATGGTAGTCTGACGACGTATCGACCACTCGCATTCCGTTGTGTTGTAGCTGTGTAAAACGTCTCACATATGGTTTCTTCTTCATTAAACCTTCTTTTAATTTCCACTGGTTCCGCTTCCAACTCCCAAAATCTTTTTAACAACTCGTCATTGGTTTGAGTGGAATGCATAACAGTGATGTGAGAATAAATATTGCTCAAGTTGTCCACTTCACAGATACCAGAAAGTATCCACCCGAAGGCGGTATCTTGAGCTAATAGTGATCCACTCGGGTTGCGGTTAATGCCCTCTTTAATTATTTGACTGTATACCTCAGCACCTAATAAAACGTCTATTTTATTAGGCCTGTAGTACTCCGGATCAGCCAAATCACCCTCATTTAAGTTTACCCATTCTACCCTAGTTACCTTTGTAACTGGGAGAAGGGACGTAACCGATTTTAAGACGTAGGCCTTAACCTCAATCCGAAACCGTGGATCAATTCTCGACATTAATTTGACGTAAACTGTGGACCTTGATACCACCGTTTTGTCCCCACCTACACCTGTTACAGTGTGATTAGCCGCGATCTTCCTTAAGCCCAGGTACTGAACCATACCTTCAGTAATAAACGATCCTTGCGACCCTTGGTCTAACAAAGCTCTAACCATACGAAAACTCCCGTCCTTCGACTCAGCTTGCACGACTGCCGTGGTTAATAAAACTGTTTTATTACAGTTCCCTGTCGAAAGGCAGGAGACTAACGGCTTGTTAGACCCCTCCGCTTGCGCGGTATGCTTATGGCTGCCTGAAGGAGCTTCCTCCTTCCTCGAACTAGTCGATAAGGCATTACCGTGAACCGACTTATCATCTACAGACCCAGAAACTCCACTAGGATGTAATAATGAATGGTGGCGGCGTTTGCACACCTGACACCGGACCATGTTCTTACAGTACTTGGCAGAATGATTACTATTTAAACATATAAAACACAATTTCTTATCCATAGCAAATTCTCGTCGAGTCTCATTTGACTCCTTGCCAAATGCTTTACAAGAAGTAATTTTATGATCTGCAGAACAGTACGCACAAGATCCAGTAAATTTGGATTTTATAACATGAAACGACCTACTAATAACTTTTTTCTCAGTGCGAGGTTTGCTATCTAAGTTTTCTAAACCTCTAAAGCGACCAGTTAAAAATTCATAAAATTGTTCAAACGTGGGCAATTCATCACCTTGTTCTGAAGCGACCTGTAATTCCCAAGCCTTTTTAGTTACCGGATCCAGTTTTGCGCCGATGATATGTATAATTATAATATCCCAGGAGGATACATCAACCCCTAAAGCTTTGATGGAGTCTAGACATTCAGAAGTTGTATTTATTAACCCCCTAATCTCAGACGCAGATTCTGATGTTAATGATCTTTGATTTAATAACCGCTTCAGCATACCAGTTGTTAGAAATTTTCTATTATTATACATCTTATGTAATTTCTCCCAAGCGTTTGAATAAACTTTAAGATTGCGCAACAATTGTTCTGCTTCACCAGTCAAATGCCCTTTCAAATAAAATAACTTTTGTGCATCATCAAGAGATTTATCTTCATGCACTAATCCTACAAACAAATCTCTAAATGTCTGCCACTCTGAATATTTACCGGAGAACATTGGAATTTTTATTTCTGGCAATTTGACCCTACGTGCTACCTTATCACTATTACCACATGACTGCTGACTCGACAATGAATCCTTAAAAGTATCCTGACTTAGCATCTCTTTCAATTCGGATTTAAATTGTATATAAAATTCTTCAACACTATCGTAAACATCGTTTTTACAATAATCAGAACTAGAATATTCCGATCTTTTAACAGTACTTATAATTTCAGTATGAGTTTTTGTAAATAAAGCCCATTGTTGGTCTAAATTAGCAATTCTGGTTTCGATATATGAAACCGTTAAACGTTCCTTTGGGGACTTTTTGAAATTAGTTTTACCCTTATACATTTTAATCTTAATGTCCTCCTGAAGGGCGTCAAGCGACTCCATTTTATTTTATTTTTATTGTAAATAATTGATCAGTTAAATAATTTTGATTTATCTATTTTTTTACTACTTAAGTAACTGTGTAAATATTCCACTAATAAAACAAATGACTAATTGAAAATAATAAAACACAACTAAAGACTTACAATATTGAAATCGTATACACTAAAGAAATATAATTTATCAAAATGATTTTTTTCTAAGTACCTACAGATAAATCTTTAAAATTTTACAAGTGTTTGAAACTTATAAAAGTCTAGTGAAAATCGGGCATAGTCTCCCCGTCTCAACCACTTTTTACTTAAAACAAACACAAGTCTAAACTAGTTGAAATTATTCTAAGTTAAATTAATTTATACAAATTATTTTTCTAAGTGAAGATAAAATCCTTAAAATTTTACAAGTGTTTGAAACTTATAAAAGTCTAGTCAAAATCGGGCATAGGTCCCCCGTCTCAACCACTTTTTACTTAAAATTAACACAAGTCTAAACTACTTAAAACTATTCTAAGTCCAAATCTTCACTACTGCTAAATTTACTTCAAAGTTTCACTATTCTTGATTTTAAAGTTCTAATTTGAATGCACTTTTCTTAATAATTTGAGCAAATCGCTAAGTGTTTCTACTCGAACAAATAAGGTTTAAAATGTACTCACAGTTTATCACAGCACTCACTGTCACAATTATGCCTGCTCCTTTTCGTTACCTCCAGCGCTGTGTTCCACCTTCTGCCAATGTATCTTCCTCCTGCACGTCCTTCCTCCGGATGCTGCGATCCGGTACCTCCAACACGATGACACCTTTCCTGGCGCCAAGCTGCGGGGTTGCTCTGAACAGCGATCCACTGTCCAGTAATGACGTAGAGGGTAGTAGCCACTACCACCACCGATGACTACCAAACACGTCCAGTCATCCGGCTCGTAAGGACCATGAACAAATTTCAAGGGTCCGTAGGCGAGAAATAATACTACTGTCGTATCCAACAAATATGTATATTCTCAGAACGGTTCTAATGGTTCTTAAAAAATAACAATTACTTAAAACTACTTATAGTAATACAGTGAATGAAACGATATCGCGATTCAGCTTTACCTCACAACGCCATCTATCGGTTTCACTCTTATACCTAAACTTATCTTTAACTTATATTATATTAATGTATATATATTTATATCACTTACATTATATTTATTTATTATTCTCTTATCCTTTTGTATTAACTTAGATCAAGGTTTATCTGAACAGATACTTTTTGATTTATATTTCCTATTTCATCTTAGTGTTTTAAGTAATAATTAGATTTAAATTAAAAAATCGGTTAAAAATATCAATCGGTATTTTTGTTCAATTTTTAATTAAGTGTGATAAACTTGTATCCTATGTCCTCCCCGAATTGACGCCATTCGCCATCGTCTCAGGAAAAATTATTGTCCTCCCCTCCTAATATCCGCGTGCTGGCCCGATTGCCCATCGCCTACCGCAGTAATTGATCTGCCACCAGATGTCCCCATTCTCTGGCGTCCCGCGGTCCCGAAAATCAGTATATTTTCTGATCTGAAATCAGTATGTTTTCCTGACATCTTTTAATATTTTAAAAGCAGTAAATAGTTATAATTTGTATCCTATAAGATTGTCTAAAACGCACCGGTTTTACAATTATCTAGTAGAAAAATAAATGACTTGGTTTGGCAGTAAACTGTTGTATAATATAATAACTAAAACTGACAAATGGCAAATGAGCCGCGAAATTAGGTAAGAAAATAACTGTATTATTCTTTGTTCTACCATTTAATTATTTTTAAGGCGCACATTCTCATTTCATGTATCGCTATTGATGTCTATAAGGTACACTTTTTCGATGATGGGAAAATGTCTCCATCGTACGTAATTCATTATGCACTCAGAAAATACAATTATAATAAGTTTATCTGCACCCATACTATAAATCCTCTATAAAAGATTCTGAAACAGCTAGCTTATTGCCAACAATAAAACATTCTGTGTCAGAGTAACCATAATATCATCCAAACGAGTGTTATAATATTGTACTAAATTTCATAATGAAACTCCTTTTTCAAAAAAAGAACATTAGCAGGCACGTGGTTTTTGCTACCACAACGACGTATTTAAAAAAAGAACTGTTCTTCGAATTAGTGAATTCCATGAATTTACAAAGAGTTCTTACAACACTGGACACAACCCTATGATTTCAGAAATGTTTATAGAGGATTCATATCATGGGTGAAGATAAAGTATTTTGTGAACTAAACATAATTAGGTAATTATGTACAGTTGCACAAAAGACTTTGC
This sequence comes from Spilarctia lutea, assembly GCA_916048165.1. Classification (NCBI taxonomy): domain Eukaryota; kingdom Metazoa; phylum Arthropoda; class Insecta; order Lepidoptera; family Erebidae; genus Spilarctia; species Spilarctia lutea. Next base: position 22,919,752 of record OU696470.1, on the reverse strand, counting down.
AACGTATCACCCCAAGGGACGCGACAATGTTGTTTAAGTACGCTGTACGTACACGTCAGTCCTTCATTGCCGGTCATTGGTGCTATTTTAACCAAGCTTCAAGGAAAGGGCAACGATGGACTAGAATGTACGGACGGCGCAGTTAGAAACCGCTAGACAGTATATATTTACAAATGTGAACCAAACTATATCGCGATTTAGAATTTGTGATATACGCCATCTATCAATCGAGTGATAAACTAAATTTGTGTCGATCTTAAATCCATTTTATTACTCGAGAGCTCCACGAGTAGGAATTCATTTATCTGAATGTTGTCCTTGAAGATGTCATTTAGCCATACCAAAACAGGTTTGCAGAGAGAGAGAGAGAGAATCTCCATATAAAGTAGATCCTGTGTATCGTAGAATTCTAATAGTTATTTTAGCATATTTTCTATAATGTCGCCATACTTTTAGGTACTGTGGAGTAAATAACACGTTTAATGCCAACCCTATGGATTTGAAAATGGATTTCAGTTCTATAATCCCTTACTTGATGACGTTCGTAAAAGATTTAGACCTCAGCTGTAAATCAGCGCTGTGGCTCTTTAGTCACACAGCCTAATTATTTCACTGGTTTTATATTGTTTATTTTGTATTATGTTTTTGTTGTTCAGTAGTGTTAAATGTGTTTTTTTTCTTATTTATTATGTTTATTTGATGGCTTCATATAGATAGAAAAATGTTATCTAGTGCTTTTTATAGTTAGTCGTCCAGCTAATGTTTGATGGAATGTGGCCGGTCGTAATTTTCATTAATTCAACATTTAAGTTTTGTTTTATATTTTGATGTTTGTATTTTTGACGTGTTCAAGTGCCTTTTGGGGCCTATGGAAATAAATGATTTAAGTTTGAGTTTGAGTATTCATTTCATTTCAAACAATAACAATAATAATAATATGTTTGCAATAAAATTTGCTCATATTATTATTTTTTATTTATGGCCGTTTTGATTTACGTTGCAATGAAATCTGTATCTTTGCAGACTCCGGGTTGTTTCGACATAGTGTGATGAATAAATCCCACTATGTTGAAACAACCCGGTCCCGATCATGTCCAATGTACAAGTGGGACAGATGTTTTGCAATCTTTATTAATTAATCATCATATTTCCTGAAGTCTAAACCAACAATCATTGATTACAAACACAATTAAAAGGAAATGGAATATCTGATACGGGACACTTAACACAATATATGTAATTATAAAGATGTCGTGTAATATTTTCAAATATTCGTTTATATTTGTTAAGGAGACAACTTTCGCACTTACAATACCTAATCTGTAGCGCAATATGTCTTATAAACATGCAAGAAACGGAAACACAAACTCAGTACAACAATTTATATATCACATTATTTCCGTGGGACAGCCAAGCTTCGGCATGTATGGGCCAGCTCGACCGGAGTGATACCACGGCAGCACAGAAAACCGGTTTAAAATAGCGCTTGCGCTGTGTTTCACCGAGTGAGTGAGGATAACGGAGGCCCAAACCCCAAACCCTCCCTCCAACCCCCTCCCCATCCGCCAAAGACCGGCAATGCGCTTGTGATGTCTCTGGTGTTGCCGATGTGTCCATGGGCTGCGGTAATCGCTTACCATCAGGCGATACGTCTACTCGTTTTTCCACCAAGTCCATAAAAAAAATGTATCACAAAGTATTGGCCCACGTAGTAATCACAACTGTGCCATCCCGCCTTTACTTTTACCCGACCACGGCAAAGCTAAAAAGAAAGATAATGTATTTCACCACAGCGCCTTAACAAATGAGCCGATTTTAATAAATGAGGTGTCAAAAGATTCGTAATAATGGGACGGTTGAGAAAGGATATTGTAATTTTATAATAATATTTAACGCATACTTTTCTTAACATTTCCATGATCTCTTTATTTCTGAAAACTTATATCGCTCCCCGCAGATTACAATAAATTGTACTGTAATTTCAATCAAATTGGTTAGGCGGTGAAAGTGTAACAAATGACAAACACAGTTCCTTTTCAATTCACAATATTAGTATGTATGGTTTTCCATGTTGGGACTATTACTAATTGATAAACAGCATGGTTAAAACACTTTAGTTTTAATATATCACAACACGTATTGCTTAATTGGTCTATTTACTGAGCGCAAATATGTACATTTTTAACGTAATCGAATCGAACAGAAAAGTCATGTTATTGCCATAAAATTATAGTATAACACGTTGATATTAGCAATTAGGTTTGCGCGTACACCAATACACTCACGCTTGTAGCTCCGAAGGGGTAGACACGTGAATATAAACAAATGTATACAGAGAACAAGTAAGAACTTAGAAACCAAAGACATATGAATTGTTTTATGGAATAAAAGAAAAATTACATTAGTACAAGTTCTCATATGTACACGCCTTTTATTAGCTTCAGCTGTATGTTTGAGAATTTGTATGTATGTTTGTTTGTAACCCACTTCTTTGGACTTAATTTTGATCTACTTCAAACGGTCAGATTTCATTTAACCTTAGGACCCTTATCGTGGACCGATGACAATAAAATAATTGGGAAAAAAATGTTATAATTTTTTTTGATAAATAATAAAATAAAGAATAGTTTTCAAAAAAACTAAAAAGAACACGCTTTTGTTAAATAAACCAAACTAAAAAGTAGAACAAAAAAGCGTGGGGTGCTTCCTGAAAATATTTCAAATATGTCGCCCCTCGCTTTTTTACATTAAAATTATTTACAACAACGTTGTGCTTATATAGGCCGTTTGTATGGATAGGCAAAAAAACACCAAAATTAATTCAATAAGGTAAAACCATCTAAGAAAATCAGCAGCATTCGAACGTCAATAAATATAGGTAGACGTTACAACCTTTCTTTAACATTCTATATTTTAGACACACAGATGAGCATAATTATGAAGGCATGTGTTATTAATGTATGTTAAACAATTTACATAACTATTGTAAAAGCATTTTGTTCGACCGGTACACTACATCAAGCGTACCGGTTTCTCAATTTATTCAAGCACCTTGCACCTTCTGTTAGGGTGCGTGCATACTTTATTGTACCAAGCATCGTTTTTTTTTCTTCCGTGCGGAAATCCCCTCGGGGATACCCGAGAAACTACTGGTGGCATGTCGGACTCGTACCGACTAAAACCGCACGCCGTCTCGGGTACTAGGAGTCTTATAACCAGGTGCACCCTAGTAACCGACGGACCGTACACCACCCTATGATTTCAGAAATGTCTATAGAGGATTCATAATCATGGGTAAATAAAATATTCTGTGCAACCAAACTTAATTAGGTAATTATGTACAGTTGCAGAAAAGACTTTGCAACGTATCACCCCAAGGGACGCGACAGTGTTGTTTAATTACGCTGTACGACGTACGTACGCGCTGGTCCTTTATTGCCGGTCATTGGTGCTGTTTTAACCAAGCTCCAAGGAAAGGTCAATAATAGATCAGAATGTACGGACGTCGCACTTAGAAACCGCAAGACTGTATATATTTACAAATGTGAACCAAACTATATCGCGATTTAGATGTTGTGATATACGTCATCTATCAATCGAGTGACAAACTAAAATTATGTCGATCTTAAACCCATTTTATTACTCGAGAGCTCCACGAGTAGGAATTTATTTATATGAATGTAACTGCAAATGAAAGTTCCGTCAAAATCGGTCTAGCCATTCCAGATACTAACGGTAACAAACACAAAGACAGACTAGGTAATTATGTACAGTTGCACAAAAGACTTTGCAACGTATCACCCCAAGGGACGCGACAATGTTGTTTAAGTACGCTATGTGTACACGTCAGTCCTTCATTGGCGGTCATTGGTGCTATTTTAACCAAGCTCCAATGAATGGGCAACGATAGACCAGAATGTACGTACGGCGCACTTAGAAACCACTAGACTGTATATATTTACAAACGTGAACCAAACTATATTGCGATTTAGATGTTGTGAAATACGCCATCTCTCAATCGAGTGATGAACTAAATTTGTATCGATCTTAAACCCATTTTATTACTCGAGAGCTCCACGAGTAGGAATTTATTTATCCGAATGTACCTGCCAATTAAAGTCCCGTCAAAATCGGCCTAGCCATTCCAGATACTGACGGTGACGGACGGACAAACAAAAAGACAGACAAAAATTTAAAAACAAAATGAACTCAAATATCATAGCAGCTTGCAGAACACAATGTGATACGGTGGTTTCATTCGAATCACCCCAAGGGAAGCGACAATGTGGTTTAAGTATACCGCACGTACCCGTCAGTCCTTCAATGCCGGTCATTGCTGCTATTTTAACCAAGCTCCAATGAATGGGCAACGATGGACCAGAAAGTACGTACGGCGCACATAGAAACCACTAGACTGTATATATTTAGAACTATGAACCAAACTATATCGCGATTTAGATGTTGTGAAATACGCCATCTATCAATCGAGTGACAAACTAAATTTATATCCATCTTAAACCCATTTTATTACTCGAGAGCTCCACGATCTGAATGTTGTCTTTGAAGATGTCATATAGCCATACCAAAACAGGTTTGCAGAGAGAGAGAGAGAGAGAAATTCTATATCAAGTAGATCCTCTGTACCGTAGAATTAGAAGAAAAGGGGTTTTACACCAGATGGACAGTTCGTTTATTTTATTAAAATAGTGTACAATGTTTTAAAGTTGCCCAAATAGAGCAACCGAGCTAGTAAGCAACAACCCTAATCGGAACGCCACAGCGAGGAAGCGAAATTGTTCCCTTTCGGCAGTTAAGACCTTCGGAAGTAGACGTACTCAAAACACATAGTACCTTTTGTTATAATCGAAATATACGTACTACGACGGCAATAATTGGATAAGGCCCATTGATCAATGTCGACGTAGTGTGACGTAGTCAATGAGATTGTAGTTTTTTTTTATATATAAACCAGTACAATAACCTTAGCAAGCATTTCTGGAAGCATTGCTGTATATTTAATAATAATTAATTTTGATTTAAAAACAGCGAATGGAAATTTATTGTTTATATGACGATTCACGACGGATCTGTGTAGTAGTTAATGATTATGACTGCTAAGTCCGAGGTTCGTGTCCGTCCGAGAGCGTAAGGAGAAGAAAATGTGTTGGAAGCGCTATCATTTATCCTGTCTTTGTGTAATTCATATTTAATGTACGAGTAGTATTGTTTCAGAGTTCTGAATCAGATGGCGATGTCCAGCTATGTGAGGATCTTATCCATATATGTCTGTTACACTGTCGCAAATTCGCGTGTCACAATGTCGCGATTTCAGTGAGATTCGGCGGCAATAACCGACGAACACGCGGGCGGAGTAGCGGGCAAAACTAGTTATTATCATTCATGATAGTAAACTTTATTGAGTGCGTGAATGACATAGTGGATACTCTAAATACACCCACCGGCGCGAATATATGGGTTTCATTACCATACGGAGCATTTAATTATGTGTTTCGAGATTATAATTATAGCTCGTGTCCGATATATAATTATACGTAGGAGTAGCAAATGTAAATAGGCTTTGATATCGAATTCCAAATTAAATCGACTTACGTAGTACGATATAATAAAGTGCCAGGCTGCGTTGTTCCAAATTTCATGACATTTCATGTTTTCTTTGTGTTTCATTCATATTGGCACATCATGGGAGTGACCACCAGTAAAACATGGTGGGGTTCAAACCGTGGACAAGGTACTTAGTGACCAAATATTGTGTTTTTTCTTTCGCTCACGATTACCTAACCATGATACACCTTAAACGCCTCATCAAATTCCATTGCCAATCAAGTTACACAACTTACAACAATGTTTGAATGTCTAATAATTCTCTAAGCCATTATTCAACAGTTGTAGATATCTTAATTATTTACCAAATAGGTACACATTGTCCACTGTCGTACTAACGAACGGACGACCAACTTTAAAGGTTACGTTTAAATAGATTCAACTCAGAATCAGCCAGTCGCAGTTCACTGGAAATATTTCTCTCCTATCATATTCATTTATATTATCTCAAATAAAAATATATATTACACCCTTTTTCTATAATAATAATATTTCGGACATCTAACCCACAACGCCATCTTGTCCCAAACCAAGCAAAGCTTTTACTATATTTTCTTTTGTAAATATTTACATATTATACATAGAAAACACCCAATGTCCGAAACAAACTATGCAGATCATACAAACATTTGGTGCGACCCGGGCATCGAATCCGAGTCCTCAAGCACAGCAGTCGTAGGTATACGCTATTACAGCGCCACCGAGGCAGAAAGATATTATTATTAAAGATACTCACATGTAATAATAAAAAATAATACCAGTATTTAAACGGAATACAGCCTGAAGCCTGACAGACTCTGACTTGTGCACGAACAGTTAGGCTCAATACCTAAATAGATGAACGGTCTTTTTGAAGTGTATTCGAAAAAAACATCTGACTTCATTATTCAAAAGCAAATTACTGAAGTATTCTTGAATAATTCAAGTAAGCATAGCGGGTATCGTGTTGGCAAACAAACACTTTTTGCGCAGCGCGTACCGATCTAAATGTTGTATTGATATCAGAGTCTAGCTAGGTGACCTAAATAGGTATTGAGCCTATAACAATAATAATGTATTTATTGTTTACAAGTACAAGTTTACAATAATAATTCACAGTTTATATAAATATAAAAAATTAAAAAAAATATTTAGCGTACAAAATTAGGTACTTCTAACGTACGATCTTAGAGACACCTTTAATTACCCGCCGAAGATAATTTCTACTTAGAAAATATTTTTGTGTCTCACAAAATACAGTATACTAACAGTATACGGCAGTGTCTAAAGACAAAGGGTTATAAATTCTCGCAGACATTTACTTTATGCAAAAAAGAACAGTTCCGGAATGCCGGAAACAATAACTTTTATTTAACTACTACACATTCACCACATAACTAAGTACGTACCTGAAAACACTAACACCCGCATGGTAAGTAAAAAATTAAAATATAACTACTGTCATAGTAGAAATAACTTGACATATTGTTACGTGCTAGGGTTCGAATGATTTGATGAATAAACCTTCTGACGTCGTCAGTAGTGATCATAATTACAGATAAAATTAATAAATACAGACCAAAATCTATTATTTTTACACATTGCCGGTGGATTAGTGGGTATTATGTACAATCCCTAGAAATTGTAAAGAATACCTAAGCAAATTATGTAATGGACAATAATATACTTAATATTTCATACACTACCTGGACGTCCCAGGTATTGTATACATTGCCTAGGTGTTGTATACAGTACGTGAATTATACAAATTACCGGTAACAGTATTATAGAATAATACATTATTTTTGGCAGACGATGAAGCCTAAGTTCAAAGAAGTTTTTGGAGCTCAAACAAATGTTATTGTTTCAAGCTATTCAGGAGTTTCAACCGCATTTTAAAGGTTACTGATCCGGTTATTTGAAGCGAAGCGTGACGTTGAACTGCCATCAGAGTTTTATATAAATGGGTCTAGAAGAATCTGACATATACGCGACAAAAAGGATCCTTTTTGTAAAATAAGAAAAGCAACTTGCAGAGAAGATAATTTCAACTGTTCAGAAGTTTTTCTTTTCTTTGTTTTTAGATAAATTATGGCAAAACACTTTATTTTTTTACTAATAATCGCTTCGAATATATGTAATGTGTTACGATTATGCAAATACACTAAAGCACTTGTGACTTTAACAAATATTGCCACTTTAATGATTTTTTTGTTAAACTACAATAAAAGCTATTATATAATTTAAGCAATGAAGTTTCAATCATCAGCATCAGAACCAGAATAAAGTAGAATTATGTACTCACACAAGCATTTTCCTTTCAAAGCTATTAAGTATTATGAATATGTATACAGAATGTAATTATTTCAAATGCTAAAATCTATTCATTTAAGGCTCCATTGTCTTACAGGACCATGATTTGTATTCGTCACGATTCTTGGTTGTGGGAAACACCATTTTTCACAAGAAAACATTGACTAGCTCCTTATACGCTGCCGATAGGTAGATGATTTGCTTAGTAAGTACTAACTTAGTGTCGGACTAATTTAAATCAATAATAGATTGATTTACAAGACGATGATCACGCTCTTCTTTTAACAAATCTATTGACACTATTAACTTATTCACTGAAGTCGGTTCAATAGTTTAGGTGCTACCGTGAAACATACTTAGCTTACTTTCCTTTTGGGTTCGCCGGCCGTAGTTGAGTAAACAGATCATCAGTCTTTACCTGCTATAATAATTTTGGAACGAAAAGAGACCTTTATCCTAATATCTGTGTATCTACCTATACCTACATAAATCATCATCATCATCATTTTCTATAGCATACTTTACGATCAATAAATTTTAGGTGTCATGTCTATGAACAGCATCCATGAAATGTACTAAAAATAATTATCATCTCATTAGTACATACTTATAACAGGGCTGCCAATTAATAAGTCGTTGCTCTCAAGAAAATATAAATAGATTACGTGATTTTAAGAAATTCAATTGAATATCGGTACATAATACCGGGCACCATTGCTGTCATTAAAACGACACATTACAGTAGACTGTTGAATGACGTATTTGCCCCCCGTTTTGTAGACTGCTAATGTGAAAATTATTTTAATTATGTAATTAAACGAGTGCTGCCAGTGACACCTTGAAATTCAATGAGTTTACGACCAAATTAAGAGATACTTTGGAAACAATGAGTGATAAAAGTAAAAAGGCTTTGATTGATTAATGATTTTATTTATATTTGTTGGTACACTTCTATATACCTACCTACTTATGTTGTGGGTATAGTTTTCTTTTCTAGTAAAGTAGATAAGTTTTTCATTCGTTGCATTTTGAAATAATACAACACGTACTGATATCGATAATGTGTTATAAAATTAGACGAATACTATGGTATTTTGCAGCAGAAGCAAGAACCAAGAACCTTTAATAGTGCGCTTTACCACCGTACGTATCTGACTGTCAATCAGGAGGTCTCGGGTTCGAATCCCGGGTCGGGCCAAAAGTGTTATTGAGTTTTTCTGATTATAGAAATACTTAATAACAGCTCGGAATTTGGAAGTTGGGGCCTAAACCCCCGTGCCTCGGAGAGCACGTACAGCTGTCGGCCTTGCGCCTGATCTCTTCCCGGTCGTGTCGGTTAACCGTCCCATCGGATTATGAGAGAGAGGGAACAGAGAGTATACCTGTGTTTGCGCACATACTTGTGCACTATAATATCTTCTGCGTATTTGGCTGGTCTACGTTGAGACTGGCCGCCGTGGCCGTAATCGGTCAGGAGACCATCATACCACGCTGGCCAGATAGGTTGGCATAGGGCAGGGTGGCCAAGTCAATATTAAACCATGTCAATACTGCGAGGAGGCGATGTACGCGTGTGCCGTGCGTCGCCTAAATTGAGATAGTATTTTTACCAGCAGACGGTGCCCGCTTCAGTGCGGGCAGGCGCAAACCCCGGTGGGGTGACGGCCCGAGGGGGTTTCCAAACGTAAAAAAAAAACAAAAAAGGGTTTGTTTAAAGTTTTCCTTCTCTACACAGTGTTGTGTGTTATCCTACTTAGTTTGCTCTCTTAGTCGTCTCTTTCGACACCCACGGGTACTCATCACCACAAGGGTATATGGTCGCCGTTCATGTACCAGCAATATTTCCTTAAGGCATCTTATCAATACAGAATCTACGCAAAACAAAAAAACAGATGTATTAACTACAAACAAATCTGACGCGCCATGATAATAATTTTTTTTTTTTATGAGGTACTTTAAACTGGGTGTCTACAATTCGGTTATGGTCACTAACGTCTAAACTAGGCCGAGCCTGTATCTTATACGTTAGTTTCTTCCCAGGTTTTAAGTAGAGAGAGACAAACTTCTTAGCACTCCATGGATTCACCGTGCGGGTGCCGGGTCCATCGTGTGGCAGAGGGAGAAACTCAAAGCAGTTCCCAGGACTTACGACCTAGGTGTAGGTTTAAGGAGGCCCCCTTTAAGATACGCATCAACGGTCACTACCTAGCCAAATTTGGTAGGAACCTGTTAGTGCAGCCTTGGATACTCTTTCTAAAATAGAACTTACTGCAGATCTCGACAGGCCAAGGTCTTTCAAAAGGTTATAGAGAGATTTAGCTGGTATACCTCTCGCTCCCACTTCTACCGCGTATAAATTAACCACATAGCCATTTTTGTTAAGTTCAGTTGTTAGATCGTAATATTTATTTAATTTTATTCTATGGTCTTTAGGAATATTAGTTTCCCACGGAACAGTAAGCTCTACTAATATGGTATCTATAATATAAAAAACAAAAATGTGGAACGCTTCACGATTTTGCGTGTCATCCTTGTTAGCTTGTTAAAAGTGGGAAATCTAAGCAAAGAAATGTACCCACAAATACGGAAACTCATATGAGTAATGTTGCTGTTATGATTATATATATGATATAAAAATATAGGGTTTTGAACTTGGGATTTGATACCGAAAGAATAACTTAACCGATGGGCACCTTTATTTGCCCAGATATTATACGCTAGTAAATATGCCAGACTCGAACCGATCAACTTTCAGGTAAGCAAAAATGACTATACTCAGTCTGGTGTAAAGATTGAGTAAAAGAGAATGGGGACCACCCCACTCTTGGGTTCTAATCCCACACGGGACAATACTTTGTATGATCCACAAATTGTTAATCTGAGTCTCGGTGTTATTTGTGTCCGTTTTATGTATGTTTATAAAGTATTCGCGGCACAAGAATGTAAATTCGTAATGTGAGAGTTATCTTAAAAAAATCAAGTAAACAAAAGATTACCTATCATCAATAACCTTTAATAAGCTATTGTTAGACATATTCATTTTAAAAAAATAATATATGGCCTACTACACAATGATGTTCAGGGTTGCTGTAGGGTTTGTTTCAAGTCCTGGGAGGCGTCCGGTCTGGGAGGCGTCCGGTCGTGTAATATCTGCGATTCCCGGACCCCTCCCTTCTCAGGCGCAGAGTTGGCACACCGTGTGGTTTTAGTCGGTTCGATTCCGACACACCGCCCCGCCGCAAACCCCGGCGGGGTGACGGCCCGAGGGGGTTTCCATACGTAAAAAAAAAAAAAAAAAAAAAAGGTTTGTTTCAAGTCGGCCCCAAGGGGGTTCCCACACGTAAAAAAGGGGTCTCTTTCAAGTATTGCTTCACTTTTTAATATTGTTTTCCTAAATAGTTTACTCCCTTAGTAACCACGGGATGTATAAAGGTGGTGAAAATCCGAATTCCTACTCAGTGGTGAAACGTGTTTAGAAAGTCTTAAATGTTAAGTAGCTATACCAAGTGACTCGATTTTCTTTCAATACTTTTCTCGTATATTCGTAATCATTGTAATAACATAAGTATTTATTATTCTAATGTTGTACGTAAAACTGTCAGCTTACCAAATCAGGTGATACAGAGGTGACATCATCAAACGAGTCACCTAATCAATGCGACCTGCGAGATATAATGCAGCATGATCAGGATCGTAACCTGATCGGCTACATTTGTCACATGTCAAGACGAAGCGTTTTCACAGTCCTTGTTTTAAAAGCTCAGAATGGCAACATTAAAAATAAGAACTTTTATATTAATGTTAAAAAAGCACTGGATTTAGCATATTTGAAACGATTAACATCGAACAGCGCAACTTTACGACTTTTTTATCGTACGTACCTTAGATAATACTTATCGATAAAAGTATTTTAAATTTTTTGTAGTTCGAATTTCCGATATATCCGACGGTAACTTTAAAACAGTTCTAGGTAGTGTTAAAACTGACCATATTCTATCTATATGAACAAGCTCAGCGCAATCGAATTACGTCTGGTTTCGTACAACCCACGGTCTTCCGATAAACCGAAGTCGCCGACTTTGAATTCTTTGTTATGACACACTTCGAAAGACAAAGAAGTAGCTAATATACACTCATTGCATACAACTTTGATAATACTCCTCCGGAATTTGGGACAGTAAGCACATTGGATAAAAATCCTATGCACTAATTCCACAATAAGTAAATAGAAAATACACTAGAAACACTATACCTATGTTGTACCTAGGATTGCAAGGGATTTGCACTGGTCGTTAGATTACACGTTAATCTTATTGCAAAAGACGGGAAATACCTTTTCCTGGTGTGACGCGTTGCAACACGTAAATAAATTGTTAACGTTTATTTTCATTGTGTAATAGGGTGCAAAGGAGCACACGTGTCTCATGACCACCTGTCACAGATGTAACATTCTTAAATAAAAACATTCGAAGAGTTCTACCAAAGTGCTCTCTCTTATACTATTGGCCAATATTTTATTTTGTCGATGTGACCTAGCATTAAAAGACTTCATTACCATAGATTTTTTTGTTATCCAATATCGTTCTTTTGTAAGAATGTCGGCTTGGCTAGGGTCAGATAACAAAACCACAAACTTTTGAACACATCCTGAGACTGGAATCGATAAACGAATGTACGAGTACATACGTGTATAAAGTAAATAGCCTTAAAAGGCATCTGCGGCATAATTTGTCATACGCGGTTCTTTTGTTATATGAAAAAGGCAATCATTATGTTTATCAACAATGCGGTTACATGACCAAATGTCATATCAGCTTGTTATCTTCTCAGAGAATTACGACGGGAAGTTGAAAAGTCTTTGCAGAAATATTTATGACTATTCTACACGTCAACCGTCTTCAACTGTCCACTACTGGGCATAAAGCTCACCTTAAAAAGTAGGTTTTGATATATTACGTCACATTATTTCTCAATTAAAATAGAACCACAAAATAATCATCATTCATTCTTTGAGGCATGGAAGTCCTTTAATGCATTTACATAATGGTGTCTCGAAATATATTTTTTGTTAAGAAAATCAGAGAATTAGTTCAAGAAATGAGATTACCACCCCAACTTAAACGAATGTTATAAATGCAAAAGCTTCTGTCCCGTATCATTTCGACGCGCGACGTCTAAACTGCTTTTATGCCCGGCTCCTATATTTAACGAATCGTAATCTTTTAAAAATTTTCTACAACCGACTACGAGTCGTAAATACCGTTCCTCAATTTATTTTTTATAGGAACGATTTTAGCTTACGCCCCGTATAATATACTACTATTCGTACTGGGCATAAGTCGTTATTTTTAAGAAACGGCGTCTTATATAGGCACACAGCCTTTAACATTCGAATGTTAAACATAGACTATTTCCTAAAGAGGAGGTTTATATAATATGCACGCGCATAACTTTCATTTGACAGCACCAAATTGGATATTTTTTTTTGATATGTTTGATATTTTCAGGAAAAACTTTGTATAGGAGAAAATTAAAAGAAAACCAGAGGTGTTATATTTTCTTAGTTCGCTTAGATCTATACACTGTAGGATTAAACACTGAAATGCGTTTTTCGGTAATTAACAAAAATATTCTTGAAAAAAAATATACAAAGTTCACCAGGTCAGCTAGTATCAAATTAATTTATCAATACTTACCAGAAGGAGGAAGGAGGAAGTTTCTTAGTTCTTAGTTGTAAATAAAGTGGTTATTTATTTGTAAAAATGTAATAACACAAATAATGTCTGACTAACATTTCAAGCGAAACTATGAAATAAATTTACTACATCAGGTATTTCAATAATTACGAATCTATAATTCTAACAATTAACACATTCAAGATGACTCACAAAACTTTTGAACTTCTAACAATTTACTTACCTATACAATTTTGTGTGGAACTGAATTCATAACATTCGTGGTTTCCCTTATTTTATCATAAAATTCTGGTTGTAATCAATTCCAAAAAATAAATGGTCATACAGAATTAATTCTTAGATCTGTTAATTTAAAATCTGAACCACAAATGTGAATTGCTACTGTCGCAAGTTTACGCTAGAACCAAACTACTCATATTACGGAAGCATTTTTCAGCTATACATAGTAGGTACGAGTACCTACCATGTTTCTACTATAAGTATATGTATATTTAAAACGCTTTATGTCTTTGAGAGCAAGTACACTATATTCTCAAAAGTTTGAATTCGACATCGGTTAATTGGTGGAATTTATCTAGCACAGCATTTACCTAGACAAATGCGTAGTGGTGAGTAATGCATATTTTACAGTCTATAAATTTGGCGGCAAGCTGCAACCAGCATTGGTCTAAATAATACATCAGAGCGCTCCCTTCTCTAGTAGTTTCTGATGTATTTTCTACTCTACTTTAAAACAATACCGAATTATCGTAAAGATACCCTCACTACATAAACACTAAACAATATACTACACTAGCTGACATATTCGTAATTTCTAAATTAACAGTTAGTGAAAAAGAGATTGATCAAATTCGAAAATGTATTGATTACATAAGGAGGACATAAAATTTTGGTTATTTTTCTATCCATTTCTTCTTTCGGTAATGCAGACGCAATGGTAGGTATATGTTTTAAAATCAAAGTATCATACGATAGGAAACAAACAGGTGTTTTATACAAATAGTATTAGAAAATCTCATTGTTTAAATGTCTCATTTTTAAACGACTACGATGAGTCAAAAGGAAGGATAAATTTCTTGGTAGTCATGTATACCCATACTGCACCGTAACGGTTATTAATCGATTTAAATGACTGATGAGTCGATTGATTTGTAACATTGGCTCGGGTAACATGGGCTATGTAATTTGATTAAAAGAATTTACGTAGTCGGGTTATAGCGTTTTAAACTTTTTGTTATTAATTTCAAAATTATAGAATAACTTATATTATGTGAAAATAATATAAAGTCTCAGATTCGTGTTATTCTAGATTCCATATGTGTTCATAAATGACAATTTCATTTTGCTTTAGGTCTTAATTAATATTTATCATCAAGACCACCTGCCTATTGCAGTCTACTACTGGACATAATAAACATTAAAATTATTATACATTATTCACTAATTAAATCACTAGCTGTTGCGCGCGGCTCCGCCTGCGTGTTGGTTGTCTATCGCAGCAAAGAGTAGCCTATGTCCTTCCTCAATAATCAAAGTATATCCATGCCAAATTCCATTAAAATCGATGCAACGGTTTAACCGTGAAAGCAGGACAGACAGACAGAGATATTACTTTCACAATTATAATATAAGTATGCATTTATTTGGAATGTTTAATACATACTAACGTGATACTTAATTTATTTAGAATTACGGGTTAGTAGAAAAACAAGTTATCTATACTCGTATATGGTGTGTTTTATGTAAGTGTACCGTTTGTCCGATAAGTATGCTTGAACGATCTTCGATTGCAGTGATGTTCCTCCATGGCTAATTCAACCAGGACTCAAGTGACTCACACAATGACGTCACATCTATGAGTACAAGCGAGCCTTATATGGAAACTTTTCATCGGAACAACAATATATAACTTTTCGATCGTCCATTGGTAAGGAAGAAATAAGGTGTATAGAACTACAAATTTAAGTTTTGATTGTACGAGCCATCATTATAATAAATACTGTAAAGTATATTATGTTGTTTAAAAAATAACACAAATTAAACAAATAAATATTTCGGACATCTAACACACAACGCCATCTAGTCCCACGCTAAGCAGAGCTTGTGTTATGGGAACTAGACAACTGATATGAATACATAAATACTTTTTTTTTGTAAATACATACATAGAAAACACCCAAACTCCGAAACAAATATTTGTAGATTACACAAATACATGGTTCGACCCAGGATTTGAACCCGAGACCTCAAGCACAGCAGTCGCATTCACTACCACAGCGCCACCGTTTTTTTGCTTACCGTGAACTTATAAGTGAAATTATAAGGACGCTTTGGCAATCTTTGCAAAATACAACTGTAATAATTTTAGTTTAAAAACTGGTAAACAGTCTTCGAAACATCGTCTCCAAACAAATACGAACAAGCAGGTGAAGCCAATAAAAACGTTAAAGTTAAAACGCTGTTAGTATGTGCGCCTATGATATTTAGAATAAGCCCAATTTATTTAAAATCTCTTTGCTTATACCTAATCTGATCGCATGTCCTTTAAAACTACACAAACAAGTTTTTCTAAACAAAAGCAGTTATGCAACGCATTAACGCAACGCTTCCATTCATTAGAATTAAAATTATTTTAATAAAATATCGAATCAAATTATTTATTATTAATTTTCTAAATCAGTGACAACATTTTTTTTTTTTATTGAATAGTGGGCAAACGAGCAGACGTATCACCTGATGGTAAGCGATTACCGCCGCCCATGGACACCCGCAACACCAAAGGCGTCACAAGTGCGTTGCCGACCTTTGGGGGATAGGAAGGGGGTTGGGGTATGGGCCTCCGGTATCCTCACTCACTCGGTGAAACACAGCGCAAACGCTATTTCACACCGGTTTTCTGTGAGGCCGTGGTATCACTCCGGTCGAGCCGACCCATTCATGCCGAAGCATAGCTCTCCCACGGTTAATGAAATCCAATCCGAAAGGGCTTCGTAAATTTTAACGTCTAGTCACTTTTATAATTGTTAATTGTAAATAGAAATGGGTCTCTTCAATAATATATTTGTTTATCCCACACATGCAACTGCTATAAACGAGGAACCACAGCAGTGACCCACGAGTACACCTAATTATGACACTCAGGTAACCCCATGCAAAATTAAACTGTCTTGGAACCCGCTACGAAATTAATCAGAAGAAAACTGGAGAAATTGGAAACATAACAATTAGGTAATAATAATTGCTTTAATGTACACTAGATTAATTACAAAAGTCACAGCTAGGAGGTGCAAGTGGCGGCCTTATTAACCAAAGGCAATGGTACAGGCAATCACAAAATTACCACTATTTAGCTTTTCGCTGTTAATTATATTATTAGATATTTTAAAACAAAAATATGAACAGCAGTTTTAGACTCATTTAAAGGTATCGTATATCATATATCGTGGTTTAGAAAAGAAAATACACAGTCGTTTTCAAAACTTTGTCGGCAAAATATAAACATTGAACAACGCCTCGTATTAATAGATTTAAAATTATAAGAGAGGGTTAAGATGGTATACATGACTCACTTTTTCAGCATGAAAGCCTTGCTGAGCTCTTTAAGCACGGTGGAGACGATAGCACCTGCAGCGGGCACAGCCAGGACCGAGGCGTCCATGCACGCCGAGAGCGCGGCTGGGGCCAAAACCCCCAACCGACTAAGTCTTGGATTATCCTTCGACATCACTTCTTACACGCTAGACTATTCACGAAAACCGTCTTCTAGACGTAAAGGTAGAGCGCGCGACCGTAACCGCTCAGCGATCCGCTTCGCACGCAACTTGACAGTTGAATGCGCTACTGGCGCGGTGAGACTCAGAATGCGCGGGCGCAGGCTGCTTAAGCGACAAGTGGCGGACGTGAGGTCCGAAATACGTGCCGGTCTGGCTAGTTTACTAACAAACACGCGTGGTGGGGACTTGTTGCGAATCTCTCGTACGTAGAGATGTCCACCGTGTTTTGCCACTGACTCAGGCATGCGATGGAAAAAAAAGAAAACAACTTTAATGACGCAACGAAGTCTCTTTTAAATGCGCATTACTGAAAAGATTTTGGGTAATTTTTCATTCGTTTCATTTTTTTCATATGACACTTACATTGCGCTTAAAAAGTAATGTTAAGAACTTGAAAAAAATATAAATAAAAAATATGTAAAACGTACATTACATGTATGTTATTTACGTGTGTGAGATTGCCTAATCGATGTTTATCAATATTGTTTAATTAAATTTTAAACTACGGAATTATCTTATAGGTACCCTAATTCAGTAAGTCATCATCATCATCAACG
This sequence comes from Spilarctia lutea, assembly GCA_916048165.1. Classification (NCBI taxonomy): domain Eukaryota; kingdom Metazoa; phylum Arthropoda; class Insecta; order Lepidoptera; family Erebidae; genus Spilarctia; species Spilarctia lutea. Next base: position 22,901,812 of record OU696470.1, on the reverse strand, counting down.
GACTGCCTTACCTTAGAAAGTAGGATTTGTTATACTATACCACGCTGGCCAGACGGTTGTTATTAAGTTTATCTTCCGCTTTACGACGCCCATAGAGTTAATTGAGGTGGTGACTCTCCGTATTCCTAATCCGTCACCACACGGACAGTTTACAACGAAATAAGTCAGAAATTTGTAAATCAATTTAAGAACTCATATATAATTAAATAAAAATCTAAATATGTTCTTGTTACATGCTTTACCGTACCGTTCAATCGATCATCATTAAACTTTGCGTACAGGGTACCAGGTATGCAGAGAAAGTTATAGGATAACCGCCAACCTGTTTTTACCAAAAAGCAATGTCCCAGCGAGATTGAAAAATGCAAATGATAAAAGGGCTCCATGTACTTTTCAACAACTGACCGAAACGTACCGCTATTTATGGTCTGGTGTCTGTATGGCACTTTATTTCCACCATAGTTTTGGTTAAACAGTAACTAATTTTCAATTACGTCTCCACATACTTACCTTTCTTCTTTTAACGAGATCGGATAATATCAAATACCTGGGTATTATTGTTATTGACCAGCATGTTAACCGGTGCTCGGCCAATTTTGGTATCCTCATATTATACGCTACTACTTTTGGGAGTAGACATTTTCGTATCATCAGTAGCCGGCTCTATAATCTGCCAAACAAATCCTTCAATATTTATCCATTTAGTGATTAAAAAACTTCGTTTAAATAAAACTATGTACTTTAAAAAGTATAAAATAACCTAATAATTTTTGACTGCACGGTTGGCCTAGTGGTTTAAGCGTTCACTACAACGCTTGCTATGCGCCAAGTGCCGTGGGTTCAAATCCCACGTGGGACATCACTTTGTGTGATCCACAAAATGTTGTCCTGAGTCTGGGTGTTCTTTGTGTCCGCTACATGTATGTTTGTAAAGTCCCCCGCGACACAGGACGTATATTCCTAATGCGGGATACACCTCATATGCAAACCTTTAATATTAATGAAACACTATTATTTGTATGTGCTACCTAGTCATAGGTTTGAAGTCGGTGCCAAGCCAAAATGTATTAGTAGGTACCGCACTCGCCGCGCGTGACCTTGAGCGGGATAGCTGCTCTTCGTGAGAACAAAACAACCCAAGCGCGCAGACACGCGGGGGCTGACATCGTTGACGGTCGTCTCGACATATAGCGAGGATATATATAGGACCACCTTGGAAGCAAGTCGAATACAAAAGGAATCGGTCCACATTTGACAGAGTAATCAGTGTAAAAAAATACCAATCTAGTTGAGAACCTCCTCGTTTTTCCAGAACAAGAATTATGCAGAGACAGAGGACCTTATCTTTATGTCAAATTAGCATATCTGTTCTGTAAATGTCTAATGTAATCTATTTTCATTTTTACTCTGATTTTAATTTTGTTTTGATTTGTATTGATGTTATTTATTTTATGTTAAAATTAATGTGCCTATACCGGCATTCGCTTTGAATATTTTATCAATTATAATTCTAATTTTAATCTGGGTTTTGATTTAAATTCTGATTTTGAATTATTTCTGAATTTATACTTGTATTTTTAGTTTGATTCTAATTTTTGTTTTGATTTTGATTCTGTTTTGATTGATTGTAACTTTTGATTATGATTTCAATTTTTGATCATAAACATGATTTTATTTTTATTTTTGATTTGATTTAATTGTGTTGAATTAATACATTATTATGTCTGAATTAGAATACTTCTCTACTTTACATTAATATATCATGTCTTAGTTTTTAATTATTTTAATTTTTACTTCTAATTTTGTTTGAGATGTTACTTTTCGTTTGTAAGTAATACCTTCACTTGTAAGTATACTATCTTCTTAACTTATATTTTACACAGCCAATGTCGTTACCTTGTGAGAGAGCCATGATACCTATAACACAAGTTAAATGTTATCATGGGTGCCATAGTTCAACTACACCTGAGCGCTCAATATTTATCGCTTTATTTTTGTGTCTATAAGTTGAAGTTTTTGTTATCTGGGTTTTTAAATACTATTATTATTAATGTTATTAATAAAAATCAACGAATGTATGTACGCGATAACCTCCGATCAACTCCAACAAATCAGATAATTCTTTTTTGTGTTTGTTACTGTCACGACAAGGTTTGTATGGAAGAAAATTAAAAGATTATGTTTCTTAATCCATGACCATACACTATGCACTATACTACTTTACTATACATGACTCCATCATTCATGAATATACACTGTGGGTTCCGAGACGGGCTTAATGATAAAAACAAGTATTTCGGCAGTTTAGAGGAGGAGGCTTGTGAAGTATAAATTCATGCTAGCTCTTGATAGGGGTACATCAAAAATGTCTTTCTGAGCACATTTCTCAACACTTTTAACTCATACAATTTACATTTCGATTTCACATAACAGATTTGTTCTTTGTTCTTTTTAAAAAGACCACTCCCACATTAGGAATAACATCCTGTGTCGTGGGGGACTTTACAAACATACATGAAACGGACACAAAGAACATCCAGACTCGGGACAATAATTCGTGGATCACACAAAGTGTTGTAGGTACCGCGTGGGATTTGAACCCGCAAGCGGCATGGCGACCGCTGACACCACTCGGCCAACCGTGCAGTCACAGATACTCCAAACTAATAAAAATCAGCAATTTTTGTAAACGTTAACACTTGTAATTAAATTCAAGTTACTAAAAATGTAATTACTTTTACATTCTTGCTTTTTAACCATGTTATTTAGTTAAATTAGTATTTAATTTTAATTAGTCGTTAAATTTTGTTGACTGTTTACTATGCAGGTAATTTAAAAACGAATTAAGTGCCAGCTGCTGACTACGCGGCTCTCTAAAGGCACCATCATGGTATTATTTATCGCATGTGAACGTTTTTCACATTCGTCTGATGCCCCTTGTCACCTTGCGCTTGCGCAGCTGGCGCCTCTATTTATGTAGTTGTTATGATCTTTGTATAATATGAAGTCGCTTCCGCTGCCTGCTCGCTTAGATCTTTTTAACTGATAAACAGATTTTACGCAGTTTTCAGCAATAAATATAGTGTGATTCGAGAGAAAGGTGATAATATAATATAAGGTTAATATATGCATATTTCAAGTAAAGGAAATCCGAGAACTTGGAAGTTTTCGTGTGCAGCTGGGCTGGATTGCTAATTTAAATATAATCGAACTCTTCAATCGCTGATCAATTAAACCTGTAGCCACTCAACTGTGATAATAATAATAAATATCTCGGACATCTAGCACAGCTTGTACTCCAAAATGTAGGTACGAGCATCCTTAGGTATAGATATACTTTTTTAATAAATGCTTATACATCGAATGCTAACAAATTCTGAAATGAATATGTTCAGATTATATAAACACTTAGTCCGACTTGGAAATCAGACTAGTACACTAGTAGACTAGACAGTAGTTAATGAAAATCATTCAAAAGTTTATAGTAGTGGTCACCATACTCATTGTGAATGCAGACTATGCAACAATGCAGCATGGTGACGAACATTATGGTTCTCTATTGAGATGCTTGTGCATCTTAGGCCATGAATTGGTAATCAGTCTTTACGTCGATCGGCATTGTCGATCACTCTCAGGAGTCTGTTGGTTTGCACTTCTGTACCTACTATAAAAAAATTTATAAAATAAATAATAAAACGAGTAATTTTGCCACCGAGGCGAGGCTAATACAACGTGTTAATGCATATCAAGTATGTTAGTTGCTGTCAAATAAACATTCTATTGTTTCTTTACGACACGACCTCGATCCGTCTTCAATAGGAACTATAGACGCTATATTATATTCGAATACATACATCTATACAAATAAATAAAATTGGAGTGTCTGTTTGTAATATTAAAATAACCTGTGGCGACTTCCACATACAACATAACCTACTACAGCGCCATCTACCGATGCTACACTGAACTACGAAGTAACGCGCTGTACTTACAAATTGCACTACACGGAGTAACTACAAATCCTGAATCGCGCAATAAATAGTTCTCGCGCCGATTAGCATATACAGGGTCTGTCGTAAATAATGGATAAGTCGTAAACTGGAGTTGGTCCGGCTATGAGACTATTAGAAAATCGTATCTTTTTGCCAGGGTTTCTAACCGTATGGAAATGGCGTAGACTTTTATGTTTTTTTATAAATTTCGCTACTCTTTGCATTCATTCCGTTGCCATTTCGTTAAATTTAGGTATTTCTGTGTCATTTTTTTTGTATTATAGTCTTGAAGATGTGTATTATTTAGTTTTAGTACTGTTTTAGGCGTTTTTAACGTTGGTCATTTTCAAAATTGTCATTTTAAGATTTTCTATGTTTTTGTTTTACTTAGGGTCAACTTTTGATCATTTACTGTGTAAAAAAAAAGTACGGCGCTATAGCTGCCCATGATCTTAATAAATTATCTAGTATGTGTAGATTCTAAAAAGGTATAACAATGCATACTTCACAAGTAATATTAAGCTACATGAGCGAGATCAATATCAAGGTAATGTTGTAAATGGTTATAAAACTTCGTCAGAATGATTTATTTCTGCCAAGATTCTTTACACAAACACTATGGGGCCACTATTAAGGATATTCAAAGAAAACTAGGTAGTTTTTTGTCAAAAAAATTTCATGCCTCCTCATTTCATAAAGGTGTTTAATTTTAAAATTGATGTGCTCTAATAGTTACATGCGACAAACATGTTACAAGTTTATTCGTAAAAAGGATCATCAGGTAAAAAAATGAACAAAGACAGCAATACAAAGGGTCTCCCCGCGTGAAAAGGACATTGTTACTAGGCACACTGCATGATGCACCGTCCCTTTCACACTCACGATGTGTGAAAAGGTTAGCATGCGTTTAGCTAGGGCGCACTCCTGATACATCTCTCAGTGTGATTTTGACCATCGCATGTGCTCTCGTTCTCATTACTGTCGTCAATTTGTTACTGCTTTCTAATATCGGACTTAGATTTTCTTTGTGATTTGGACTTGTTAACCTGGTGATATTGACAACTCAGCTCTCATTTATGGGCATCGTGTTGTGCTATCGATTGCACGTGTTATTTTGGAAAATTTTGTATATCATGCCTCAACAATACACGCATTATGGCATTATTAATGGCAAAATCATTGGTCCATTCGAATTGCCGGCAATATTAAATGCGGATATGTATTTGAATTTTTTAGCAAATACTTTACCTAGTTTACTGCAAGACGTCCCACAAGAGATAAGAAATGAGATGTGGCTACAAAATGATGGGTGTCCAGCACATTACGCTGTTCGTGTCAGGGAACATTTAAATAATACTTATCCAGATAGATGGATAGGGCGATTGGGGCCAATTTTATGGCCTCCACGTTCGCCAGACCTGAACCCCTTGGACTTCTTTTACTGGGGCTGTATAAAAGAAAAAGTATACAGTGAAACAATAAGTTCTGTAGAAGAGTTGCGTGCGCGCATTCAAGTAGCAGCGAGAAAAATTGAAGAAGCCGGTTATGTGCGCCGGATTAAGCGATCGTTTATTAGGCGATGTAGAGCGTGCATAGCTGCCGGCGGAGGACACTTCGAACATTTAGTTTAAGTTGTTGAATAAATATTTTTACGTACTAAAACAACCTAGTTTTCTTTTGAATATCCTTAATAGTGACCCCATAGTGTTTGTGTAAAGAATCTTGGCAGAAATAAATCATTATGACGAAGTTTTATAACCATTTACAACATTACATGAAAAAAATATTTTCTCACCTTGATATTGATCTCGCTCATGTAGCTTAATATTACTTGTGAAGTATGCATTGTTATACCTTTTTAGAATCTACACATACTAGATAATTTATTAAGATCATGGGCAGCTATAGCGCCGTACTTTTTTTTTACACAGTAAATGATCAAAAGTTGACCCTAAGTTAAACAAAAACATAAAAAATCTTAAAATGACAATTTTGAAAATGACCAACGTTAAAAACGCCTAAAACAGTACTAAAACTAAATAATACACATCTTCAAGACTATAATACAAAAAAAATGACACAGAAATACCTAAATTTAACGAAATGGCAACGGAATGAATGCAAAGAGTAGCGAAATTTATAAAAAAACATAAAGTCTACGCCATTTCCATACGGTTAGAAACCCTGGCAAAAAGATACGATTTTCTAATAGTCTCATAGCCGGACCAACTCCAGTTTACGACTTATCCATTATTTACGACAGACCCTGTATACAGCATCCCAACATCAATGGTACAAGGAGTAACTTAGGCTTACATTTTTAGACTAGCTTCGCCCCGCGGCGTTACCCACGATACGACAATAACCGCGGGTAACACCGCGGGGTTCAGCTAGTAATCAATAAATGTATTTGAAGGAGATATAGCTATAGATGTACTGTTAAGAGTACAAGGATATAGTCACGAGATTGAGCTAAACGGTGTCATTATAACTGCAGTAAACGCATTGTTATTTCCTATATAATTAAACGTATTTACAGTTTTACTTGATTAACTTTACAGTTACAGGCCTTCTCAAGATTTCCGCTTTAGTTTTTCTTATTATTTCACATGTTTCATCACTTAATAGTTGTGTGTCTCAACGTCTATTTTATTGTTTGTATAAACAATAAAATATGATACCTACTGATAGAGATGTTTAGACTGGACTGCTTCGTATGCAACTAGTTGCTAGTCAAGAAGTCTCGAGTTCGATTCCCGAGTCGGGCCAGTTGATATATCGTGTTTATCGTATATGAAATTCTTATTAACTTGCCCGGAGTATGGAAATGACCGGTGTTACCCGGCCCGTGCCTCGGCAAGCACGTTAAGTCGTAGGTCCCAGTTGCCATGGACGTCTATGGTAATCGTTATTGAGAAGTTCAGTGCCCTCAAATATACTGACGCTAGTTTTAACCTTCGAATTCAGTTCACCCTCGGTTGCGGAGGTCTGATGCCGGTCGCTTCGTGGAAAAACTGAAACTGATATTCAGGTAAAACCGGGTGGAACTAGTAGCCGACCCCAAATAATCTTGGGATAAGGCTAGGAAGAGAAAGACTGCTAGAGATGTTGTTTGAAGTATATCTACACAATTGCTTTTACAAACTTACTTTTGCAAAAGATTTGTGGTGTGATTTTTGTAAAACGGAAAAATGTAAAACGTACTGTGAACACATGTAGTTATGTGTAATTTCGTGTGATAAAATCAAACAGACTTCTTATCTAGTTTAGATATTAAATGTGTTTTACTTAGAATCCAAAATGTGTGATTTTTACCATGCTTATATCTCCACCTGAATATATATATACAAGCAGTCCTCGTACTTACGGCATGTTAGGTTCTTGAAATACGCGACGTAAATCGAAACGACGTACCTAAGTCGGGACATATTTTTTCATATGTTTACATGTAAAACTCAAGGGTTAGGTTCCACACGGACTTGAAATAAAAAAAAACTGCATTTATAACAAATTATATACGTACTTTATTATCAAAAGTAAGTTCTTGAAATAATTATATATGCACTTATGAAATTGCTAGTTATTGTTGGTATTTGTGTGTAATTTATTTTAATAATAATTATAAAACTTTAATATGTAATCAAAATATGTAATGAGAAATACTAAATTAAACTTTTGGTTGAAGCCATTTCTTTAAAGAAACTATCAATTCTAGATTGCTTTGCTTCTTTCTTCTTGCTATGATACAGATCTTGGTAGCACTGATAGGCTACACAAATTTTGTTAGTAACGTTAAAACTTCTCTCAAACTGAGGATCATTTCCTTCAAAAACTTTCATGGCGTTCTCCAAATTTGCAAAGGCTACGGAAAGTTTTTTTAGTTCGCGACAAGTGAATTCTCCTATGCTGGAAATCGAAACAAATAACGTATGTTTGAGGAATAGTGTCAAAATATCGTTCGACGTAACTTGAAACGACGTAAGTCGACTGTATATAGGTATAGATCAGATTTTCCGATTGAAAAAAAATATTATGATTACTTTGACTGATTATCGATCGATCAAGAAATTCAAGAAGAACAACTTGTTTCGTAATTAAATGTGAGGTATGTCTAGTAAGTGACTTACTGATTTTTTACATTTTTAGTTTTAAAAAATCAGTAATCGCCACTAATGACCAAAAAAAGGAAAATCAAATCAATTCTCTAACATATACACAACACTATATTTTATACCGTTCGTTTTGTTCTCTTTTATCCGTTTATAAGACATATCTACGTACATCTGCAACGGTTATATTATAATCCTTTTACTAAAGATGTCATACATACACTTCACGTAGCTAAGATGTATGCTGATTGTTGGTAGTCATAATAAATAATGTAGGTAAAGAAATATTGGTCTCGATCATTCCAGAACAACGTCTTTTTTTACCTAAAAGTCCACTTATGTTTCGTTAAAGACGTGCCCTCCTCTCTTCTAGTCAAACGATAATATTTAGAGATCTTAAAAACGGTACAGTGGAATATGTAACGAATTAAATGGCAAAACTATCTTGGCTAAATAAACTTTATTGGTTTACGAGTAATGGCCAACAAACTAATTTGACGGCTAAAACTGTTAATGTCATATGTATGTAATGTTTATAATACGAAATAAATAATAAAACGCTGTCACTACAAAACCCTACATTGAATGTAGCTCGACATGTACGTACAAGGCTTGTTATGCGATTTCAGTTGTGTAAAAATGTGTTTATCACGTATTCACATACAGTTTCTTGTCGGACTTTTCTAATCAACAAACCTTACACTGCTAAAATCAAATAAGGCATGTGCGTGTCGAGCTACATTCAATATAGGGTTCCACAGTAATGGCATTTTGTTATTTCTCGTCTCGTTTTACTTAAGGTGCATTTCTGAACGTGTGTTGATACCAGTCAAACCTGCAACATGTAGACAAAAATTATCTTCCGAGAATCGCTTCTCGAGAGAAATAAGTAGCTGTCACCGATATATACGTATGTAAAAAACTCTGCTTTGCATGTATCAATACAAGAGCCCCGCTATGTAATAATATACAATTTGAGTTGCCAATATACCGCTATAATTTTCTGTGAGTATGACATGGCAGAAACGAGCGTACTTCAACTTAATATGCAACATCTTAAAGTAAACGGTCAATTATGGCAATTTATTTTTAAGTTCTTCGAGAAATGTTCGTAAAGGTAGGTGCGTTCAGAAGAGACATCCGTTGAATCTAATATATCTGCTACTCTATACCCTACGAGCTCCAAATAACTCAAAATATTCGTTGTGCATAACAACGAATATTTTGAGTTATTAAATAAATACCACCAAATAACTCAAAATATTCGTTGTGCATAACAACGAATATTTTGAGTTATTTGGAGCTCGTAGGCAGCCAAGCGAGAACTACCCTAGAGTCACACCAAAGCAACGTTCTATTGGGAACCACAAAGGCAGTACACAGCTTTAAACGAGATATAGTGCAAGGTTTCATTGGTGTTACCTAAAGAACACAAGAGCTTCTTCATTCATTGACTTAAATTATACTTAATAATCTATATCTATACTAATAATAAAGCTGAAGAGTTAGTTTATTTGTTTGAACGCGCTAATCTCGGGAACCGCTGGTCCGATTTAAAAAAAATCTTTCGGTGTTGGATAGTCCATTTATCGAGGAAGGCTATAATCTATATATTATCACGCTACTACTCATAGGAGCGGAGCACCAATGAAGAATGTTTCAAAAACGGGGGAAATTTTCACGCTACGGGCAATAGAAGACGCAAACGAAGTTGCGTGGGTCAGCTAGGCTTATATATATCGTAGTTTGACACTTAATAAATGTAATAGAACAATCACTCTTGTAGACATTGACTAAGTGTATGAATAATATAATAATACGAAGTCTGAAGTGATGGTTACTGTATTAATCACACAAAAATTAAGTTTTAACTTTAATCGATTCTGACAAGTTGTGCTTTTGGACCTGCTGTTACACAAATGCGTAGGTCTTACAATTTATAATGTTGGACCGCTGCTCTGTATGTGGCATGGTTTTGTTACCTAAATTTTATTTGAAACAGTTATTACATTCTTCTTCTTCATACTAACCTTTATAAATCCTATTAAATCTGCATAATATAATAAAATATGTGTGTCGTGACTGATTAAAAATTTAGTGTTACCATCCCCGTTTAGGAGGGCGTCTCAAGAGTCGACTAAGAAAGCAAATAATGCAGAGCATGAGCACCGCAAATAGTAGGAAATCATACTAACCTGTCTAACCAGCGTTGTATAGGCCAAAGCCTCCTTCGTACATAAAAGGCCGTTCTATTTTTCGGGTCAGGGTCCCCTTGAAAAATCTGTTAGTATTGATGATAACAATTATGATTTCTTGCAAAAATAGACCTGAGTATGTGATATGGATGATTCCCCGTTAGTGCCTCGGAAAGCATGTTAAGCCCTCGGTCCCGGTTGTCAGGAACACCTATGACAATCTTTATTAAGAAGTCAGTGCCCACAAATATGCTGACAACTAGTTCAACTTTCGAATTCAATTCACCCTCAGGGTTACGGATGTCCTATGCCAGTCGCTCCGTGGAAAAACTGATATTTAATAAACTGGTTAAACTGGTAGCCGACCTCAATTAATTTTGGAAATGATAAGGGCTAGGAAGATGATGATTACACGAACAAGAAGACAAGAAGGAAGTTCATTGAATATAAGGGGCTCATACCCTCTGCCTTCCGATATATAAATGGTGCGTGAGCAGCATAAATAATTGAACATAATGCCCGTCAAGTTTTCATATGAGTAAGAGATATTGCTTGTATGAAGGTCAATGAGGCGACTAAAGTACTCGTAACATGACGTCAAAATTATATGAGAAATGGACTTACAATATCAACACTAATATTTTTTTTGTTTCTATTAAAAAATAAACATCAAAAAGTCACTTGCTACAATCTAGACATTTTATTCCTCAGCTAGGATTTGTCAATTTATACTATTATATATATGTTTTAAGAAGACCGAGTGATATGTGGTATGTGTTGGTTAATTATTGCAACTGCTAAGAGACGTCATCGTTCTGATTCCCGTTCAGGAGAAATAATTATGTATAATGACAATCACAATCAGTTTGCAATTGAATTTCGAGCAGTAAGTTGTACTACAGGTTAATATCATCATCAGCATTTATATTAGTTGAATTAATTTATTGTCGCTTCGATGATGAGTATATAAACATCATTGCCACCTTGCTTAGTGAAAATGTGTTCAATGGGACATTTTTCTTTTAGCTTTGTGATGAACTCAGACTTATTATGAATGTTACACACACATTCTGTGACTTCAGTATTTTAGTAGAATCGTTATAAGCAAGAAATCCTATGGTAACTTTTAAAAATAATGATCTCCGCCTATTAATAAAATGAAAATATTTTTCTCAGAATTGCTGTTTGTTGAATGTAAATAAAAAAAAGTATAAATGCTTTAGCCACACCGACTAATAGTTTTATTTAATACTAGCTGACCCACGCAACCTCGTTTACGTCCCCTATTACTATTTTTTATTGGTGCTCCGCTCGTATTGATTTTAGCATGATGATATGTAGCCTATAGCCTTCCTCGACAAATGGGCTATCTAACACTGAAAAAAAATTTCAAATCGGACCAGCGGTACCTGAGATTAGCGCGTTCAAACAAACAAACAAACTAACTCTTCTGCTTTATAATATTGATTTTTAGAAACTGTTATTATTTAATTTGGGACACTCATCAAATCGACGTGTTTCGCTCCCCATCCCGCTTTTTCCTGCCACTATCAGAATTTGGTCCAATGATAAAAGTTGGGTGTCTCGTCAAAACGAAGCTGCTGTATAAACTTTCAGCCTGTTATTAATCACTGAAATCTCTTGTACGTGGGCCCGTGGACTACAATAAACTAGCACAGTAATAGCTAGTGGTTATGGCCTGAATAGTTCAGTTCTGTGGAGTATTGAAATATTGGCAATAACCAAGCAAATTATGACTACAAACAAAATAATAAATAAGAAATATTAATACTCTGAAATCAGAAACAAACAAAGAATGTCATTTTTTTTAAAGTGCGTGCATCATTATTCCATAAGTATATGTTTCCAGTTTTAAAAGGCAGCTCTCGAAATAAATATATATTATCCTGTTTTGTGGGGGATCTTAACAATATACATGAATGGGAGACAAAGAAAACCCAAGCTCAGAACAAAATGGATCACACAGTACCTATTGTTCCACGTGGGGTTTAAATCCACACGACAGTGAAGTAGAAAACGGCACACAAACGTGACGAATGCTTAAACTAATACGGTATACGTAATATCAAAATATAATAATCTCCAAGTAAGTGATGTAATTTATTTACAATGTTTTAATAATATATACAGTTATTTATTATGCTCTCTAGAAAGTAAATGTATAAAAATCGAATTCGGATCGTAAATTATATTTATATACTCACTGTGTTAATAACTAATGAACTTTTATGTATAAAACATCTACTATACCCAGTTGCTACTAATTTTATGATATAAAAAACCACAAGGAGACAAATCACCAAACGTTATTTCACTACCGCTGCTCATAAGCCCAAATGCTGATGCCCTTTGAGAGTTCTTTCGCTTCGCCTGTTTGATAAGAATGTGGAGTTGCGGGAAACATACACCATTTATTGATATAGTGTGACAGATATGGGACTAGTAGAAATAGTTTAGTGTTCGACTTGAATCACCGTGTATCAGTATCAAGTCAGTCAAACAAAATTCGATCGTCTAATAAATATCTTGGTGTGTGTTATAAAACCGTTCGAATACACGGCAATAACTTGATTGTATGAATAGGATGATGGTCATGATCGTTTGTCTTAAGTAGATCTAAATAAAAGAAATAAAATCTATCTACCTTTTACGTGATTACGAATATATTCTGATATGATGAGCCACACACAATTCAATTGAATACTTTTCCTCAATGCACATTTTTAAGTATTTATCACTATTTATCAAAATTGATACATATGTCGGCTTGAGTATTTAATGCAGATGAGTGTTGTCTTTGACACTAAGTAATTTGGAGGCATATTTTAAATTATTCACGATAAAATTGATTCTAATGAAGCGTCATTAAGCGCTTGCTATAAGAAAACGAAGAGCGCGGCGTGTCCATACAAAGTTTATAATATTAGTATGGATGTGAAAGTAACTCTGTCTGTACCGATATATCTATAAACATGCACGACATGGAGATACTTCTGATTCTTTAGGAAGGACACAGGCTGCTATTTACTATGATATCGAACATGCATGCGGGTGGAGCCGTGGGCAACAGATAGTTTAGAAATAAACAGGTTTTTTCTATTCATACGACATGATCTTACTATACCTATAGCTATTTGTACTTATAAATAATTCCGTAGCGAGCGTGCTAAGATTACGCTATAAGCGCAGATGAATTGCGTATTTATAGAAAAATTACAATGAAAAGTGGAGATACTTTGTCCATATAATGTCACATTATGTAAAATTATGGCACTGTGGTCATTTTCTGTCTGCCGGTACTTACCTAATAATAAAATAGTATTACGAGTATATGTACTTACATCTATACTAATAATAAAGCTAAACAATATGTTTGTTTGTTTAAACGCGCTAATCTCAGGAACCGCTGGTCCGATTTGAAAAAATATTTCAGTCATCATCATGTCAAATCGTCAAAGTATTATGCACTTACTTTCAATTCATCGAATCAATCGATTTATGTTTATAAATAAAATATGTCGTCCATTTATATTATTATTTTTCGATGATTAATGATGATGGTTTTTTCGTTAGAAAACTGCTTTTGTATTTGTGTACCTTATTGAGTATCATATTTTTTCCCTAACCAAGTCTCCTTATGACAAATTCCTTTTTTTTATGTTTGTAAACCCCTTCGGGCCGTCACCCCGCCGGGGTATGCGGCGGGACGGTGTGTCGGAATCGAACCGGCTAAAAACCACACGGTGTGCCACTCTGCGCCTGAGAAGGGAGGGGTCCGGGAACTGCAGGTATTTACACGACCGGACTCTTATGACCAATTCCTACGTTAACCTATTTTTCCGCTGATTTAGATTACAAACACAAACCAAATTTCAAAACGTTTAATATAAAATATAACTAATTAACGAAGAACTGGCAAATACTGGTACAGCCTTGTCTATTTGACAAGCTTCTCATAAAAGTGTTTGAGGAAATTAGGCTCTCTAGGAATATCTCTTAATACTAATTATTGTTCTTATTTATTTCTACTCCATTATTATTGCTCTCTGAGTACTGCATATCTGGAGAGCTATCCAATTCTTTCTTTGGTTTCATTTTCGGAAAAGTCCAGTCTAAAGAATTTGATCGTATTCGTTTCTTTTCGTTCACTTGTCCAATGCTATACATCTGTTTCCTATATACCGTGTATATCCAGTCATCGGAGTTCGAACGGCTCTTATCCATAGGGTTGTGTTTTGTAGTGAGAAAATTTGACGGTTGCAAGAAACTAGGTCGTCCCGATAGTTGTCCTAATTGTCGCCTGTGGTATCTGGATCTGGGCACGTTGCCCCGTTCGAGCTCATCTCGTCTCGCCAGCCAGTAATAATGTGTGATAGGATCTCGCGGTCCCCAATGTCTTGACGGCTTGAATGATGACTTCAGTTTCTGCGGAAGAAGAAGCGTTTCCTCAGAGACAGGAAGTTTCATAAATTCTAGACATGATTTACATTAGCAAGGTTGTAACCTCCATATAGACACAGGTACGAGGAAAAGTTTATTAGAATTCGCTTTGGGGAAACTTAATTCGCAATGTGAAATAAACATGTTCTCGCATAAGCATGATAACAGATATTTCCCCGGATTCATTTATATACATCTTCAAATTCAATTCGCTATGGTATGATACATAAATTATGTGTATTAAAATAAATTAGAAACTAAAGGATTTTTAAGAATGTTAAGTCATTCTATTAAATTAGTTTCAACTTTGTATAAGTGCTCTTATTATTAATTTTTCAATACCGCAAGAATAAGGTAGCTCAGACACACCAATGGGATGGAACAAACTTGTTAACATAATATAAAATAAGCTAAGAATAGCATAAAACCTGTTACATTTATCTCAGCATTTATAATTTGGAAAGTGAAAATAAAACATTTTTAAAGCCAAGTTCTTAGATACATAATCACCTACGTATTTTGTATACAGTCATCCTTGGCATCTCATGATGACCTTGACATGGCTTAGTCTTCAGCAATGGTTATGGAAGAATTTATTAAATTTAAACAAATAATTCTTACCCCTAAGAAGTCATACTGCACTTGTCTCGCTACCACCACAAAAGAGGAGATGAGGAAAACAATCAATGCTGTGGCAGTGGTGGATATGATGGTAACACTTGACCAAGGAGGTTGCGTCCAGGCTTCATCATGAACGAACACCATCGTGACCCACCACACAGTGAAGGGCAGTATGATACCTGGTGCGGCGCACCATCCCAGAACCCAACACTTGTTAAGCTCATGACCCGTTAGAAATTCGACATCTTCAAGTAATACTTTCCAACCTAGAACAAACATTAAATGAGGTGACAAAAGGATATTATATATAGCATTGATGAGTCTGAAATCCTAATTTACATTATATTTACGGAAATAGGTGCATTCTGCCTGTAGAGAAATAAATAGTTTATTTTCGGATGCAATCACAGCCCTGAAGAACTTACGCATTTTAGCATATTAGATGAACTTCTGTCAGTGTAATGAAGCATTTATTCGTTAATGAGAGTCTGATTGATCCATAAACATATCAATAAGTTACTGTTAACCGAACCTTGTTAGTCTTTCAGTAAAGGGACGGATAAAATGTGTGGTATGAAAATAAACCAGCTCCAAGGGAATTAGCTTCATGTAATAAAGTGTACACTGTCAAGATTCCAACAATGCGTGTAAGACAGTGCCAGAAATTTGTGAATTTCTGCTAGGTTAGTTAGGTATTTGTATCTGTTAGTCCGTGGGGTGGGGACCTGGTGATTTGTAACACAGGCATTATATGCCTACCACAGACACCAGCTCCTCACATTTCTAAACAAAATTTTGTAAAATGACTAGTTGTAAGTGTACCATTGTGAGGAGAAATAAAGTATTATTATTAAGTATTAGTATTATTATTTAATAAGGTATTTAGTCCGAACTTTAATAATACGTGACAATAATCTGGTAGTTTCGATTTCAGTGTAGGTATCGCGTCTAACATGTATAGATTTTCGTATCCTCTTGAACTATAACAGGTTTATACGTCGTATTAAGATACGGAGCACGTAATATACTGAGTAGTATTTCTCTGCTCTGTGTTGAGCACTAAAAGGACTACGTGATCCGTAGCATGTATGCGTGGTTTCAAGTTCACGAGGATTTAATTTTGGCACGAATGACCCACACCCTATAAATATTAATAAGTTAGGTGAAATATATTATATATTTAAAAGCTGTGCTTAAAGGAATGGGCATATTTGAGAACCTTTCGCGATCGAGTTCCAGAGTTCTATCTAATTATTACGCGATTCAAACATTAAACGTAAAAGATTATAATAAAATTATTACGTTTATATTATGCTTGTAATTGTAAGCTTACAATGTTTCATGTGATAGGGGCAAACGGACAGACGGTAAGCGATTACCGCCGCCCATGGACACCCGCACCACCTGAGGCGTCACAATTGAACTAGATTCAAATGACTGACATATCTACATAATATTTTTTTTATTTTCAACAGTATTTTGTATGCTTATCTGTACTCAAGTATACTAAAAATAAACCATAAACGTATACAGTTTAAATTGTGGTGTAAAACAATGCAAAAAAAATGTTAGTTCTTAGTACCAAATCAACATTTTTCCTCATTCATTAATAGTTTGGGATCAGATGGTCGTGTGGCAAGTGTAAAAACACTAGAAAATATCAAAATACCATCAAAATATATTTCAGTATCTATTCACAATCGCGTCTGCACCAAACTTAACTAAAGCTACAATTTTAAAGAATATGTAAGTCAATAGGAACACGTAGCCAATACCGTTTCGCATCGATTATACCTCTTTAGCCTTTATTAATAGCAATATTAATTGTGGTCGTCTCCTAATTCAACCGGTTTTACTAGATTAACAGTTTTTCTACAGAGTGACTTGCACTGGAACTTAGCAACTACGAAATGATTGAATTAGTTGTCAGTATATTTGAGGGCACTGACTTCTCAACTACGATTGCGATAGATGTTCATGACAACCAGGATAGCTAAACGTGCTCTCCAATCTACGGACCCTCCGGACTATTATTAAGAATTCATTGTAAGAAAAGCCCATCAATTGTCAACACGAAATCTCGTTGTTTATAATAGAAATTTTAGTAAATAGTAAGACGTAAATTATAATTGTTTTTATAAACCCAAATAAATCAGAAAACTAAGTGAAATACATGAGTTGTAAAATCACCCGCAAGATAATTTACATTTTAAACGGATAAATAAGTTTGAAACCATAAAATTTTATGGTTTTAAACTTATAAGATTCGTACGTGTAAGGTGCCTGCACCAGGTAAAATCAAAATGATTAGAATAACGAAACACACGATTTTAGAGTATCCAAAGGAATTCAGAGTCTAATCTTGCATTCCTAAAGCAATGTTGACTTTAATCGCTATTTAATTTTGCAGAGTTTTAAAGTGTTGTAGGTAAATGTGTTCTTTCACAAACAGTCGTCATCATCTCCTTACCGTTTTCCCATTGTAGTCATTATTCACCTTATCCATTCTAGTCACACTCTCATCTCTCTCTGCATCTCAATATTCGCATTTCAGCTATATTCAAGCGTCTCTCATCCGTTTTCTTTATTGGCCAACACTCAGATCCATGCAGGATGACAGGTCTGATGATCGTTTTATATATTTGTTCCTTTAACGTTAACAGGAAACTTAGGATCGTAAATAGTTCCTGGTACCTGCCGCCACTTTATCCACCCTGTATTGACTTGGTGTTGCACCTATTTAGGTCTGCTATATATTTCGCCATTATTTTTAATAGCGAACCGAGGTACTCGATATCGGTGCAGACCGGCGTGACTGTTCCGTTGAGTGACACGGAAGCAATGCCGATGAGACCGATGAAATCGCAGAACATGTATTCTGTTTCAGTTCTGCTGATCTTCAAGACAACATTCTCTAATCTTTGCTACCATGTCCTTAGTCTGCGCTGGTCCTCTCCTATACTACTCCTCCTCTACTATAATGGACGTTCTGGCATCAGACGCCAGAACGTCCATTATAGTAGAAAGAGGTATGGGCTAAGAGCTGATCCCTGGTGCAAATCAACAGATATACTAAATTGGTCTATGATCTTAAATAGGTGCTAAATCTCTGTACATGTCTCGAATCAATGCCACATACTTAGTAGGCACTCTTTCTTCTTTTCCCTACCAGAGTACCCTACCATACCTTTTTTTTTCTAAATCAACAAACATCATAAGCAAGTTTTGCAGTAAATAATTATAGTGGAAATCAGTTGTACAACTTACACGTTCCCGTCTTATGACAAATTAGGTTAGAGTATAGAAAAACTTCGTTGTTTGGGCAGAAGCATGTACTGTTTAAGGCAGACATATACATTGTAGATATAATTGCCACCCAGACTCAGAACTCACAACAAATGATTCAATGGTGTAGCAGACAGGGTCATTAACCATTAAACTTATTAAAACTTACCGTACACAAAGACGAAGGCCAGTATCTCGACAACAGTCGTGAGGCTGGCTAGAAGAGGCACTGCATAATCGTCCATTAAAGTGAGGGCTGGGATCCTCACAGCCAATGTCAGTAAGCTGACGCCGGCGCCCATCACTGAAGCCACTACTGACACCAGTCGCCATCTTAGTCCCGCGAAACGTCGAAACCGGTCATAAATTGGGAACAGAAGGGTGAGCTAAAAACATAATATATAGGTATATGTGCACATAATCTTGTTTCGTGACATTTCACTTTAGATTATAATCAAATTCTTATATTCGAACATTAAAAATAATACTAGGAGTATACAATTAATAATAACTTGTACATTCCGTTAAACTTACTATTCCATACGTATATCATTTAGAAAAATCCTTTACTTTATATATTATAACCAATGATGCAGAAGCATCACTAGGCCGCCGTGGTGTGGGTCACCATGCTGCATAATTACATTGTCTGCATAAGCAATGGGTATGGTGAACACTACTCTTGTATTCTGCTTATGCTTTCCATCAGGCAGCATAGAGTCATTTTGAAAGGACCATATTTAAAAAAAGCTTTTCCCAACGGCTTCTTTATTTTTACAAAAGTAATCTATTTACATCCCTAACTGCAATCAAATCCGTTCAACCATTTTGGCTTATTGATTAACAAAGTTACCCACGTTTCTAAACAATAATGATATATTTTGGACTGTTAGTTGATTGCCGATAGTCATAATTTAATAACTAAACGATATAAAATCTTAACTCGTATTTTCGGTTTCATAAAAGTAAGTTCATGCACAAGATACGAATTATTCGTAAGTCTATATTATTACGACGTCAATAACTGCGGGCAACGCCTCGAGGCGAAGCTGGTATCATTATAAATTTTAGTCTATGTGTTATTCTGATGTATAAGCTGTAAAGTTTTTGCGTAAAAGAGCAACAAACATACTCACTTACATACTCACAAATTTCACCTTTATAATATTAGTAGGATTATATCAAAAACTTGTCACTAAACACTCACCAATGTAATAAAGCCAGATAGAAGGAGAGTCAAAAATATGATAAGTGGCCAGGCGAGGTGCATGTTAGCCTCCTCGCCCACCTTGTACGCCTGGATCAGAACAGCCAGCACGTTCGTCTCCTTATCAGGCCCGCTTAATGAGTACCAAAACAACAGGCCCAACCAAGTCGACAAAATGTTCGCTCCTATAAATATTATTGCTGTCCTAAAAAGAGTGTTATTAGTGTATTATTATCAGACCACACTTTGTCTGAGTGTCAATTTGAATTGAGATGTTATCACGATATGCTTGTTGACAACAAGCAAAAAAACATTCGTAATGTAATAAGAAGCATTTTCAGGAAATACAACAAAATTAAAGGGTAATTAATATGAATTATAACTAGTATTGTCAAGTATATAATAAATCATTATTATTTTACGATATTGTTGTAAACATATTGTTTTTGTTCTGTATATGTCATTATTTAAAACTTGTATACTTTAATTTTATTGATAGTGTGTAATTTCCCATTGTTGTGACTTGTCTAATGGTGAATTATTATTGTGGGATACAAATTGTAAAACAAGAGTCATAAACAAATAGTTCCAATAGATTCCGAATACAGATTGTCGTCATCCCCGTTCATCCCGTGAATGTCGTAAGAGCTAACTGAGGGGCCAACTGCGCAGGACAAGAGAGAGATTTAAAAAGAAAGATATTTAAAACAAATCCTCCATCTATTATCTGGTCTACGTGGTATAATAGCCCAAAACCTCCTTACAACGAAGGTAGACTGTTAGAGGTTGTTAATCAAATAGATAATTCAACTATCAAACACAAATGTATTTCACAATTTACACTATTGTTATTTGACTGCTTCTGTGGCGCAGTGGTAGCTGTTCTTGAGGCTTCGATTCCCGGGTTGTACCAAATGTTTGTATGATCTACCGTGTTTCGGAGTTTGGGTGTTTTCTATGTTTAATATGTATGTATTTACAAAAAAAAAGTATAAATATATATATATTTATATCATAGAAAAGGGTACGATTACAGAGGTTTGATCCTACCCTTTTTTGTATATATTGTATACTTGCCATTGCACGTTTGTATTATTATATATAGTGTCGCCAGACGATATCAAAAAACCTCCAGCGATTTGAGATGACAGTAAAGCCTGTGCTAAAGCACCGTGCCAAATGTTCGGCTCAACGAAGCTTTTCCAGTTGCTTTTCATCACGAAGTTGTACAAATTCTCACTGCTCCCGATACAGGACACCGTCACTAAAGCCAGGATGATCACCGTGGGACCCAGCGCGTACAGAATCCTCTTCATTAATTTTACTGGGTGATAAAAACTGTAAATAATGACGACGTTAACAATTTTTACCTTTCCAAAAATAATATTATAAATGTGCATATTTATCAGTCAGTTAATTTAGGAGTACCGCAGTTTATAAAAATGCTTTTATGAATTGTAAATTTTACGACTAAATCAAAAATGCTGATAGTCCAGGATCCCGGATCTATTTTTACCATTTATAACAATCTTTATAATAATATTTATAATTTGAGAGGCTCAAATTTTTGCCTAACAAAAATTGTCGTTGAAAAAAAAAGTGTTCGTTGGGACAACATATTGCCACCTCTGGAGTTGTGACTATTGGGCATTTCAAGACAAATTCTCGATTGTCGTAGCTCACAGAGGTAGTAGGGATAAAATATGTAGACTGGACAATTCTTAAAAAAAAAACATATATATCAGTAACGAGATCTTCAAAAATGATTACTAACTAGCTGTTTGAGTTACTGTTGTTTAATTAATATGTTCTTCGTACAATTCAGGTAGTATATTATATCAGTCCTAAGCTCATCAGCTTTATAGTAATACGTGGTAAAAATGAACCCGAGATCCAGGACTATAATACTTTTGATTCGCTTAACAACGGTATTTTTACTTATTTTACGATTACACAGCCTAAGGTAAGACTTGGGTACTTTTGTATATTCTTGAGGTGTCCAAATCTTTAATGATATATTGAGTATTAAAGGTTAAGAATGACGATTCTTAACATTTTTAAACGGTATTCGGTTAAAAGCCCTTAGCTCCGTTCTTATGGATCTAGCGATTGGATTCATTACAGACCAGAATTTTTGGTGGTCTCTTCACAATGGTCAGTTATTCAGTTTAGGTGAGCTTTGATACCAAGTACTGAAAAACTTCATAAATATTGCTTTAGACAGATTGAATAACTCATCTTGAAGTATAATCGTATGGTTCTTTGTTTTTTTTTACGATTAGGAATACATACAAACTAACATTAAACCACAGTAATTTAAACAAATATGTACTTACATAAAAGGCAGAACTATCCACAAAACAAGCAATATTAAAGCTACAGCTAAATAATACTCCGGTCTCTCAGAAATCGGTGCCATAAAGGTCTCGCTGAAATACAAAGAAAGATAAATTCATTAAAAAATATATACAAAAAGTTATATACTTTATGTTGAACGGTTTTATTGAAATTACGATAGTAATGAAGTAGTTAATGTACTTCAATGTAAAACATAATTCGGTAGGTTCAGGCTCCTCCAGAATCTTTGGGCGTATGTAGCGTAACCTAGGATAGAGACCACAAAAAGAAGGATCAATTAGGAAGGATCATAAGATATTAAAATGATGCACCTAAACACGTGCTAGCAATATTGTTGGGTATGTTATTAATTTATTAATTACAACTGAAGTAGGTAGTAGGTAGTAAGGTACGACTCGTACCTACCTATTTGTTTTATTATTATGTACATTACAGGCTGTTAAACGAGTATTAGATTTAGCTACACTAATTACGAATAATATGAAGTACCTATACGATATAGGCATTCGAATTTTACAGTAATATACGGTTGGTTCTGGTTTCCTTAAGTTTGAGGTACTTACCCAGGCTAATGACTTGGCGGGTTTCTAATAAACGGCTTTCATTACGAACTTGGGAAATTCCCTAGTCCAAGAGCATCTTATGAAAATAACGGTAAATATGTCCGATTTGATATCCAAAAAATAAGGTCGGTGGTAAGGTTGTAAATAAATGAGAGTTTAATAACTTCGTACAACGATAGAGGATTACCAATTAACGGGTCGTAACTTCGTGAGTTGACATAAACATAAAGAACACCCATACGCAGAACAACAATTTGTGGATCACACAAAATTTTGTCCAGGGTTTTGGTCGCACCCACAACACTTTAACGTTATCACATTACTGTCGTATGTGTTATCGAGAGGGATATCGTAATCACGAGAAAATGCCTAAGCCATGTCAAATAATAGCTTAAAAGCATGTTTTTTCACTTAGCTATTTAATTACTCATTATTTAATGGATTATTAGTGGATTAGGATGCCATTTGTCAGTTTTTAAACAGTAACTTGAGGTGTTTGTTGCGGGTTCTTTTCCATAGGAATGAATTTTTGAGCCGCATAACTAGAGTCATTAAAAGGTATAATTAAAGAGTCTGGCCTATTTCAAATAAAAGCTTTTTGATTTTTAGTATTCTATGTCAATTATGACCTACATGAAAACGTAAACAAAAGTATTATAGTTATTATATTTATTTTATTTCCGACTTGACCGATGTAGACCCGACCGTATGGTCAGCTACCACTAATCGTTACTGATTTTGTTACTACCTTATGTTATTTATACCCCGTGTCTCTATAATATTGATACTACGGTTAAAAGGATACGATGGCCCCTTTTAGTCATTTTTAGGGTCGGACTCCGTACCAAGACCTTCTCAACGACCACCAGTTGTGGCAGTTTTACTGGTTGCCGTTGGTTATAAGCCAATTGAAATTAATATGAAATACTTGGGTCTGTGGTTCCTTGCAACAATAAAAAAAAATAACTTCTAAGTCGATGCGATCAAAACATACGGCCTTTACACTCCGTTTTTGTCGTTTTGGGGATCAAAACCTATAGGGTAAGTACTTCCCGTTAACCTAGAATCATAAAATTTGGCATGGGATGGAATAAATCCGAAAACCGTAAATTTGTAGTTACATTTCAAAAAACGATGCGATTATAAACTTCCTTACAGTTGGTATAACCGTTACCTATGTTGATGCATGGGGACAATATTTTTCCAATGGAAAAATTAAGTTCGTCCCTACTTCATTTAAAGTTTATACGGAACTCTCGGTGCACGAGTCCGACTTGCATTTGCACTTGCATTATCTAGAACCCCTCAAAATATAATCCTGGCTACGCCCGTGTTAGTTACAGTAATTAAAAGAAAATATAAAAGAGACGTTTAAAAACTTACTTGATACACTCGGATGCGTTGTGCGATCTCACAAACTCATCCTAAAAAGTGGAAATATTGTTAGTTTAAAAACAATTAATACTAAAGGATGAATCACTGGATATTATGAAATAAAAAAAAATTGAAGTAAGGGCCTATTAAAATACCTACATACAAGTTACTAGCTTACAAGCTTGGGTTTTAAATAGCTTATCAATTTGAAAAAAATTTTTGAACCATTTATGTAGAAATGTTACGTTGCATATTTGTTAAAGAATTTTATGCATTTCAAAATACGCGCCCCGCCATATAAAAACGAGCAGGACCCCGCTTTAGTGACCCCATGCCAATGTCGAGCCGTCCCCGCCACAAAATTATAGGGGGGTCGCGTTGCTCAGCAGCCGTCCTCCGTAATTTACGTAGAGTAGCAAATAGTGCAGAAGATACAAAAAAAAAATTATTAGAATGCTATTATGATACATACATATATATAATTATTATAATTCAACTAAAACTGACAGATAGCTTATTTTAGTATATGTAACAATTTAAGTATTTATAGTATAATATTAGTACTGTTTTCTGTATCTATACACAAACAATAAAAAATATTTGCATAAGCAAAGAAAAATAATAATTGTATATGGCTAAGCTTGTGATAATAATAATTGAAAGGAATATAAGTTAACTTGCAGAACAAAACGACAAATAAAATGTAATAACAGTTTTGAATATTAACAGATACACACTCTAACGAGGACTTTTGATATCCAAGTAAGATAATATTGGAAGTACATACTACCATATTTTATTTGTGGCAAACATTCATTTCATAGAAGGATGTTCATGAATTTACATATATCGACAATGTAAATTCTAGTTACTAGGAACGAAAAAAAAAATTTGTATGATTTTTTTTAATTACTTACTATTTTTTAGATAAATTTAGTGTAAGACCATGATAAGCTATATCTCGCTAATTAATAAAGCTAGATAGTTAGTACCCGACATATTTTTTAAGTATAATTGTAAAATGGACGGCTGCTTTAACGAATTGAATTAATTTATAAAGGGACATAAAATAAATACTCACTCCAGTAAAGAAGAGGTCAATGCACTCCCAAAAGGGCAACGAGTTATTGCTTAGGGTGTACAAGAAATAAGATAACGTCAAAGATAAATATATTACTGAGTATACGGCTCCTAAGAATGAAATTAGCAACCTCAAATATCCGACACCTGAAAATGTGAATGGTTTTAGTACAAATTAAAAATAAAAACTTGTAGGAACATTTTTAGACCAGTGCACATACAGTGCCTGTATAAGTAAATAAATAATGACTGTAGTTAACTAACTATACCAGTGATGTTAGTCTCACAGATTGAGCTTGTATGATCTAATGGAAGCCAACATATAACGGAATTATTTTTGATTTTCAATTATTTTTTTATATTTATTATTATTGTTTTAGTAGTTTCTAAGTTTTATTACATTTATAACAAACAATGGGAAATAATAATTTCTCTGTTTTCAACTTTATTATATCAAAAGATACCTATAGATGTGCGTATTTAGGAGTTTATGTGTATGTTTGTCATCAGTCCGGTTACCATAGCACAGGTTCGGCCTAGTTTGGGATCAAGACCACTTGTGTGAGATGTGTCAAATTATCATTATTAAGGTTACCGGTTAAAGTAAAAGTAAGAACACACTATACCCCTAAAAAATGGCACAGCTCGCCAAATGCCAACGGCGTCCTGTTGACTCAGTTGTCCAACGGAGAGCTGAAGCAGGGTTAGTGGTAGTGCCACGGTGATCATAGCCACAGTGAGGACCAGCCCGTACTGCAGGCCGCCATGACGGAACGCATCACGAGGGGTGCGCCACGTCGACTGCAGACCCACCGCCACGCCTAACGTGCAGAGGTGGGCGCGGAATAGACTCATTGACATCCATTCCTGGTGTAATATTACATTTATAAAATCATCTTCTGCAGATCGTAAATTGGCGCCAATCAAAATTTGAGTAAGTAGATATAGTAAGACAAATATGTAGCATTTTCTAAACCTTGTGGATAAGAACAATCCGTTATTGTACTACCGAGATTTTGAAATATGTAATCAGAAGTCATAAATAATGAATCTGCCAAAATTGGATGACACTTACGTAACGATAAATATTATTGAACACTTTTTTAAACTTGTAATAAATGAATGTTTAATGATGAATATATTTTAAAGTTAATTGATTGGTTTACAGTCCGCTTAAAGCATCTACATTATCAATAGCTCATTAAAGTAAAACAACTTACCTTTTTATAGATATCAATCATCCTGCATTGATGAATTACACTTCAAAAGTTAATTTCACACAACATTTCGACGTGTATTTTAATCGCCATCAGCACTGTTTTCATGACTTATGTTACACCAAAACTCACGGGTAAAGATTTTGCAATACTTTAGATAACTATGAGATAAAACCCCATATCTGTGTGAGGAGAGAATCGATCTGTGAAGTCAAGTTATCACCGGCCACACTCTCAAGTGGAGCCAGCTTGTGCTATTTGTTGTTATCGCGTTGCGAACGCGACGGGCTCACAGCACAATCACAGAGAGCATCGCGATCAAAACTTTTCTGAATCATTCAGAAGAATGCAGAAATCAATAATGGATATTGATATTTTTCCGTAGATACAATGGTCGTAGACTGTTGTTTATCAACAAATAAGTCAATGATTATTTGCATTAAAACGACACATGACTTGATATTTAATTAAATAAAATAACTCTTACAAAAATATTAAAAACACACTTTGTACACTTTCCATTTTATTATTTACCACCAACCAATTTGATATATAAATTTGTAAGTCATCAAATCATCATCGCGGAGGCACTTTTCAAACCATAAATGAAACTGATACAAACACTCATTCTCAAAACAATAATTTATTGATCAAACAGTTTTGTTTCACGAGGGGATTGAACCTATAACACCCAGTTGTTCAGTAGAAATCGGCGAGGTGAGCTCTTAAACCACTGTGCTACCCATACATCACACAATATTAATGATCATCTCAGATTACAAATTACAAGAGGGGCTAAAATTTTGCGAATATTGTTTGGAAATGTTTGATTTTATTTTTAAACTAGCTGACCCACGCAACGTTTACATCTCCTATTGCCAGTGTAATATTTAATTTTCCTCCGTTTTTGTAACATTCTTCATTGGTGTTCCGCTCCTATTGTTCTTAGCGTGACGATATATAGCCTTCCTCAATAAATGGGCTATCTAACACTGAAAGAATTTTTAAAATCGTTTATTATCGGACAGGTTTCCTGAGATTAGCGCGTTCAAAAAAACAAACAAACCCTTCAGCTTTAAAATATTCGTATAGATTGATTATCTGTCATACGTCCTACTGCATATTATTTGTTATATTGAAACACGATTCCTTAAGGAGGAATTGAACCAGACTACCAACCACCAAGCCAGTGAAATATAGTTTATTATCAAGTGTATGATGATGTCTACATCAATTAAAAAGTACAAATCGAATTTGTAACAGCAGCAGTAGTAGTCATTGTCTAGTACCATACCTACATAGTATTCGGCATGAATGGGTCGGCTCGACCGGAGTGATACCACGGCCTCATAGAAAACCGGTGTGAAATAGCGTCTGCGCTGTGTTTCATCGAATGAGTGAGGATACCGGAGGCCGGTACCCCAACCCCTTTCCCATCCTCCAAAGGTCGGCAACGTACTTGTGACGCCTTTGGTGTTGCGGGTGTCCATGGGCGGCGGTAATCGCTTACCATTAGGTGATACGTCTGCTCGTTTGCCCACTATTCAATAAAAAAAAAAAAAACCAAAACGAAAAATGCCCTAGAACTAACGTTTCAGGAGGCAAGACAAGGCAGCTCTCAACCTTACCCAAACGCATAATAAACGATTTTTGAGAAAGTGCTGAAACCATATTCATCCAATACCAATACAGCGAGAATTTTTCAATCAGCTATCAGTTACGTGGACGAGTATCATAAGTAATTTCGTCAGTAATCCCGTAAATTGACCATTATTTATTGCCAGCAGAAAACTCAACCTACAAGCAAGGAATAATCAAGTGGTCGGTAGTGATAATTCTACTAAGGTAGGGGTAATTACTAAAATATTTGTTTAACCTAATTGTTTTATCCTTATCTATTTACCGAAGACGAAAATACAGCGTTTAATTCTAGCATCGAAACCAATCAAATGAACTCATTCAAGGTGATGTTATACAAATAAAGGACTACTCTATACAAAGTTATAAGAAACACAACGAATGTATTTTAATTTATATAAGTTTGACTTTTCGCTCTGGTCCATTACCTAAACTGTTTTTAAGATTATAAAGATTTAGGAGTATACACACCGTTTGGGCTATCTTTAGAATTGACCTTCATGGTATCTTCTTTTGTGTTATCAATATCAACATTTACAGCACTTCCCATCCTTGCAACAAAAATTGCAGAAATCTTTTTTTAGGAATCATTTCTACTTACAATAATTCTGGACTTGATATTCTAAAGTTTTTTTTTTAATTTAATAATGTCCGCGTGTCTGCCCGCGTATATGTCGATTATCGGTACAAAAAGCAGCCTATATCCTTCCCCAAGCTAAGCCTAAAAGCGTAACAGATAGACGGACAAATAGAGCTACTTTCGAATTTAAAGTAATAGTATGTGTATAGTTTGACTGCACGGTTGGCCGAGTGGTTTCAGCGGTCGCCATGCCGCTTGCTACTGCGCCAAGTGTCTTGGGTTCAAATCCCACGCGGTACTACAACACTTTGTGTGATCCACGAATTGTTGTCCCGAGTCTGGATGTTCTGTGTGTCCGTTTCATGTATGTTTGTAAAGTCCCCCACGACACAGGATGTTTATTCCTAATGTGGGAGTTGTCTTTTAAAAAAAATGAAAAAAAAGAAAAAAAAAATGTGTACATTTATTTATCGCCAGTTATCAATTAGTTATAAAACAAGCAAAGGCTTGTTTATACAGTATAACCCGTTTAATACGATCACGCTTAATACGATTTCTCGCATAATACGCCGCTTTATGCCAGTCCCTGCAACTTTAGACATTTTTCATACATTTCTTAACGCTTAAAACGATTCGACATCCCGTTTAATACGCCCGCCCGCACTCGACACCTCGACACGCGCTCGAGCCGAGAGCGCTCTAACGACGAGCCGAGCGCCCTCCTCCGCGCTGCCCGCACGGTTTGTCGCAATCGTCCTTTCGTTATTTCTTAACTTGACGCGCGTACGCTCTGATTCTTTTGTAATAATGCATCATTTGTTTGTTACAATATGACTATAATTATGTAGCTTCTTTGGATCAAAGTGAAGACGCACTGCAAAAGTTGAATTATGTTAAAAATCTTTTAATTGCTAATGCATCAAAATCTTTCTCTCAAACCAAAATAAGTGATTATTTTAAATAATGTATTGAATGTACATAATTTAAAATAAAAAGAACAGAATACATAATAATAAATATGTACATAGTACGTTTTATTTGCTATATCCCGCATAATACGCTTTCTCGCTTAAGACGCATTTTTGGTGGGGTCTCTGAGAAATCGTCTTAAGCGGGTTATATAACCCCCGCGCGTTGACATTGGGATTGAACCTTGTCATAATAAGACGCGTTACGTCATCCATCGCAAAATAGTAACGCTAGTAACACAATCTAAAAGTTTATTTTTAAGAAATTTAATTTGATAGTTTGATTGATTGATTTCAGTTGATAATTCTTGTAAATTTCACATGTACTGACGGTTCACTGACGTCACCGCTCTTAGCTGTCAATCCCAATATCAACGCGCGGAGATAATACTGTAGTTGAACAATACTCGCTAAATAACCCATCATATTCTTACACATTTTTCGACACTATTTTTACACGTCTACAAAGCCAAAAGAAGAGGTAATGAATTAAAAAGTTTATATGTTTGTATGTTCCACCGTAGAGCCTAAACTACTGAACCGAATATAATGAATTAGATGGGAATAGATTGGTAT
The DNA here is from genome assembly GCA_916048165.1 of Spilarctia lutea. Taxonomy (NCBI): domain Eukaryota; kingdom Metazoa; phylum Arthropoda; class Insecta; order Lepidoptera; family Erebidae; genus Spilarctia; species Spilarctia lutea. Next base: position 22,871,588 of record OU696470.1, on the reverse strand, counting down.
CCCGGTGACAGGATTATATAATTTTTGATATTATTATTAATATAGTTTAAATTCTAAACTAGCTACCTAAAATGGGATCTACCTTTTTGTAGTTCTTTAATTTTGTTTTTTAAAGTGAAAACTTCTTTAGGCGCGTTGCGAACTTTTTGGACGAAACAAAACTCATGTCACGTCATCGTCACCGCACGCTTCCCATGAGCTATATGCACATAGATATATGTATAGGGATATACAGAGAATACCTCTCTACAAATGTATATCCTTGTCACTTCTATCGGCATTCCTCAAAGACTGCCCCGCATTGTTTTAACTGTAGTTGTAATCTTAATTAATCGTATTAATCTTGTTTTGTATAAAAACACTTTTCTTGATAATCGAATGGAGATTGTAAAATATATATAGGTACGGGTATTCACATAATCCGTCTTCTTTTTGTACGTTTAGCGAAATCGGTAACACTAAAAGAGACGTTGCGGTCTCCCCTGATCAATTACTAATTAGGCCAGACTGCCTGATGTATTGTTGCTAAACGTATTTGTTAACATAAGTTGTTAGTACTTAAGAGAAATATGGAAAACTAGCCGACCCATGCAATTTCGTCTGCGACTCTTTTGAATCATGCTTGGCTCCTATTGGTCTAAGTGCGATACTTATCATCCTATCTTGAGCACACCAACAAAACAAACATTTAAAAAAACCTGAAAATCGTGTCACGAGAATTATATATAACTAGCTGAACCCCGCGGAAGCTGGTCTAAAAAAATCTAAGCTACTCCTTATATAATCAGCTATCAGTGATAGTCCCGTCAAAATCAATCTAGCCCTCCCAGAGATTAAAAGGAACAAACAGACAGATTTTTTTTCAAAATATATATATATATATATAAAAAGACACTCCAATTTTATATATTTGTGTAAATAGATAGATCATGTACCGTGGTCACGATAGTACTTTAAAATCAACATTATTTAATAGTCCACTGTTGAACGCTGAATATTACGCTGCTTATTAACGAAGGATTGACCAACTATCCCTGCTACGCTAGCCGAACGAGTCATAACAGGGTTTTATTCAAGATTATTCCCTTCATAGTGCAGTACTTGTCCTGCGTAGTTTGCTCCCATAGTCGGTTCTATTGTATGTAGCCATCAACACACGGACCGGATCATATATACATATTAGCTGAGTCCCGCAGTGTTACCCGCGGTATAACAACAACTGGAAATTAGTCTAAAAAGAAGCCTAAGTTACTACTCATATCATCTGCTATCTGCCAGTGAAAGTCCTGTCAAAATCGGTAGAGCCGTTCCGGAGATGAGCCGGTACAAATAGACAGACAAAAATTATATAAAATGTAATTTTGGTATACCTATGTACTGTGTATACATACGATAGAGATATATATATATATATATATATATATATATATATATATATATATATATATATATGATAGAGCTTAAATTCTGACCCACACGCAATTATGGCTATTCTTGTAAAATAGGAATATGTTAGTTCATACAACGGTGTAAACTAACAAATCATACTTGCTTGTGGGTGTACATCGCTGGCGGGCCCTTTGATTTTGTGGCGGCTTGACGCACGTGTGACGGCGCGATAAAGGTTTCCGTATCTACACAAATGAACTATACAAGCCGTATCGTATCGTCCTACTTATGCAACAATTTTGTCCCTTATTTGTCATCAACACATAGTAATATATTTCTTTGTTAAGTATTAGCGTCCAAAATGTCTCTACTCAGCCTGATGGAAAACATGAGTAATGGTGACCACTACTATCATCATACTCAATGCGAATGTGGACAAATACAATACAATATTTACAGCTAATAATTGTGAGGTTTGTTCTTTACAAAACTTGGGAGATTTGTTGAAATAAAACAAATTCTTTGCATATTTAATATTTATTATAAAATATCTAAACACCTATAGTTATCGACTACATCAAGAGTAGGATCTAAGGTGCACAATATCAATAATATATTTGTTCGATACACATATCTTATAATAGACGTCAATAAAAGGTTAACATTTATTTCGATATCATGTCAGCATAAACACATCCAGATTGATCAACATTTACTTTTAAACTGAGTACACCGTGTTATAGTAATAAAGTTCTACAATAATATAATTCGTACAGCTACAGCCACTGATAAACAACAAATAATTACAATTACAACTGTCAAGTACATATACAATAATAACAAAAGCTATTTATTTGGTTTGTAATAAGTAATTGAAACAGTTTTTACGGCAACAACAGATTTCTATATTGTTAAAACCCTTTAAAAGTATGTATGTGTTCTTGAAATGGAAACTTATAATGAAATACCATATTATTTTGTTATTGTTATGAAATTATTTATTGTACAAAAAATGCCAACATTGAGCAACAGAACGGTAAGTTGTATTCAGAGATTTAATACACTCAACCCGAAAAACATGTGATCATATTCTTAATATTTATGGTCAATAATAATAATCATATGCGTGATAATGTAATTGTTAAAAATGAACTGACCTATGAATATTTAGACAGAGCTTATCTAAACACAGTGTTATATCCATACAGTTATATTATTTGGTAAATAGTAATGATAGTTAGTGCAATCAGAAAATATTAGAGTGGACAATCTCGGTTAATTCATACTGTGTTTATGGGTCTCCACGAGATATTCCAGAGCTAAGTCAATTAATATCGACCGATAGTATTTTATGTAATCATTAGGAATGTTTTGTCTCGTATCAGTGAAAAGAAGGACCTCTTCATATATCCTGCATATCCTGCCTTCGAGGACAAGTTCTTAATTCATTAAAAAAACTACCTACCGTGCATTTCTTTCTTACACAGTATTTTAGAGCGAATGCACAAAGCTCGTTTAATTACCAAAAATTGGGTATACGTAATACTTAAGTATATAGTTTTTACATCTACAATATTAACTAAGACTGTGTATTTTACGCTGATAAGTTTGTATAATAAATTAGTTTACGACTAGATATACTGATAGAGAATAAATAAATGTAATGTACCTACATAAAATTAATATACAATAATAGTAACATATTGATTGAGCTTGCAATTGATAATTGTAACAAAAAGTGAACATAATTCTTTACTTTTATATAAACTAACATGAATTTACAGTAAGGAACGTAATAAGTGTGGATGAGTTTAATACGCGTCTTTGAACTGTAAACTCATAACGATTCTATTAGCAGTATTATTGCCTAAGCTTGTTAGAAATTTGATCTCAGCGTTACTTTTTGATATTGAAAGTGAGGAGTTTCAGCTTATATACGAGTATATAGCAGATATATTGGACATGCCTTTGTGGAACAATAAATTAGTTAATAAGAATATAATCAACATATGTACAATAACAAAAGATAATTAATTATTACTCCTATGTATAAAGAATATTAAAGAAAATATTGTATAATTTCAAAATATTGCACAAAATTTAGGAAATGTAAACATAAATAATAAGAAAATCTGGAGACAGATAGCCGGGATGAAGTTAGGGGAGTTGTCAGTCGTTGTGTTCTGTCTATATTGTAGTGATGGTCGTCGACTTCACTATTGTCTTAATCTACATGGAATCAGTGAAACTTTTGCTACATGTGTTCATGACTTCAAAACCCCCAACTTGAAATAAATGCCAGGTTCCAATACAAAAATATTTACTGTTGTAAGTGAAAAGTATCTATTTATGATTTCTTTATAACATTAACATTTTAAATTACTTTTATAGATTAATGATTAAACATTAAAAATATTAGTTTATTCCATTAGAGTTAATTAGTAGTGTATTATCATATTTTATTTACTTCGTAAGAATCGGTCATTTATCAATATTTCGTCAAAAATCCTTAAAAAGTTTCGTATCTGTTTGTTCTGTTCATGATTTTGTGATTATTTTTTGAACTAATTTTGAAACTCGACTACGATCACAAAGGGATTCCTTCAGATTGTTCTTTTAGTAGAAAAGAATGATACTACATTATTTATCAACATTACACATAACGAGAGTATTTCCAACCATCAGTAGGTAATTGAGAGAACTAATAAGTATCGTAATGAAACTTGATGCGAAAACAGAGAGATTTATCTAATAATCTCGCCTCCCCCCCCCCTCCCCAACTTCATACCGACTTTTTACAGTGGTTTTGTGGACGTCTCTGGCGGTAGTTATACAATGTTATCAGAATCGGATTGCCTCGGTTGGCCGGGTTGCCTTTTGTTAGCCGAGGTCTTATTGTGTAACAATCAGAAGGGGTGTGCGTTCCTACACACTCCACATCCAAGCGCGAACTCCTCACCGGTGGGCGGGTGCAGGATGTGCAGCGGACACTCGTCCGCTGTGCCCGGGAGTTGTTCTCCTTTAGGACCTGTAATGTATGAAACATCCTATAAAGCTTATATCCAAATGTTGCATGGGGTTATACAGAATTTGCACATAATTAATAAATTATATTTTTTCCTGATCTCTCAACGGTCGTTACGGATTACCATCCCATCAGATTTTATGAGAGTAAGGGAACAGAGACTTGTGCACTATAATATCTCCTGGGTGGAACTTTCTGGTCTCCGTTGAGACTAGCGAAAGTAATGGTTAATGTTCGGGTAAGATTTTTATCTTTGATTATGTAATTGCTTGTTTAAATAATTTCGTCGTGTTACATACCGGCGGGACACTGCGGCAGTAGCTGCTTGGGTATATTGGTGACACGCTGGAAGTCGTCGTGACACGAATTACAGAAGTGCGATGTCCCGAAGCAGAAAAATACAGCCACCTGTGAAATAGCACGTAATTGAAATGTAGGCTACATTATGGGAATTTACATCTTCTGTTCTGATTATCCTATTAAACGTTCAGACGCCTACATATAGTGTTTACAAGTAAATTATCTCGAATCACGCTTAAGGTTTGTGTTACTCTAATTTCTTCTAGTAAATCTACCTTTGAGAAGTAATAAAGCTGGTATAAATATTGTACAGAACTATTATTGTAAGTTGTTATCGTTTGCTTGTTTCTTTGTTTTTTCATTGCCTTAAGAATACAAAATTATGTTAATGTGCTCATTAAAAATAAACTTATAACTATACACACGAAGAACTTTTCATTACTTTTATTCTTCTCCTATCGTGTTCGATGGCTGTCTGCACTATCGCAGGACTTTCGGGGCGAGGATCACAAGTTTTAAATATTGATCTTCGTGGCTTCTTCCCAAAAGTCGCGTAAATGTATAGTTGTTTTTCCCTCGCTGTTTGCTATCCACGTTGTTATATAAACTATGATCAAAAGAATCAAAGGTATAACTGACTTCTTTTGAAGTCGTTTCTCTTTTGAGAAGGAGTTTCTCAATTCAAATGTATTTTTTTATGTTTGTTACCTCAGGACTTTCGAGTGGGTGAACCGATTTGGATTGATCTTTTTATTATTTGAAAGCTGGTGCTTCCCGTGTGGTCCCATTTCGATTTAGTCTAGTTCCTGAAGTCGTTTTTTTGTTAAATATTTGTTATCTCCCATTTTCTCTGCATGTCTTCCTTCCTAATGACCTTCACGACTCGATAGAGTTTTTTTTATATGTGGCCCTGCCTCTACTCCGCCTGATTGAAAGCATAAGCGGAATCCAAGAGTGGTGGTCACCATAGGTTCTAATTGCGAATGCAGACAATGCAATAATACAGCATGGTGATCCACACCACGGCGGCCTAGTGATGCTTCTGCATCATTAGGTCTCTGGTCTCGCACTTACCTACGAAACACGACAGCATGAATGCTGTCGTTTTACGGTGATCTGGGCGAGACTGGTCCACCGTGGTCGAGCCGGCCCAACCGGTTGGGCCTGGCACGTGGCTCTACCACCTTTTATTAAGTATTTAGTTATATTGTTAACTCACCGAGCAGCAATAACGGCATTTGTACTCGAGGAAGTCAGCGCCGTGCTTGGGACAAATGCGGGCACCCGCCACGTCACTGCAGGCGCCGCACACCAACTCGGACGGCTCCCACGACCCGCTCGTCTCTGCTTCGCACCGAGCCATGCCACCGAAGTACGCCTACCAGACAAACCCCATGTAACATCTACTTACATACTTATACAAGCACAAGAATGTAACTATTATAACAATAATATAACTAAAACTAATTCTTATTGGATTAAAAAATAATTAGTAAAATAAAATGTTTCATTAACTGTTATTTTACATAATATGAGTTTAAAAGCCTATTATCTATTATTATGTGTAAACAAATAAGTATTTAGCATACCTTGCCGCACTTGTGACACACGTAGTAAGCATATCGTTCCATTGCGTAAGCAGACTGGTCCGGCAGTGGGGCAGTTCTAGCGCCGGCGGGCAAGGGCATGCCCTCATATTCCAGCCTCATAGTCGCTTTACGCTTCACCTCGTCATGCAGGCTTCGGATTGGCGCCAGTAGTTCTTCCAAAGTCCAGTGATCCATGTCGTCCTATACATTTATAAAATATCGTGTTTGTTAAGGCTAAAATAATGGTATTTGACTGAGATACCTCTCAGTTTTAATGCCTTCTTCTGACCCTGATTTAACCGAGTTTCAGTACCATTTCAAATCAGTGTATCCAGAAAGATTCATCTCGCTGCCTGGCTTTAATCGTTGATGGTACTATTTGTTTTGTTAATCAAGTATGATTACTAAATTTATAGCACGACGTGTGTGACGTCATCAAATATTGTCAGAAATTGCTCAAATAGAAAGTAGTTTATAGTTACCTTACAAATAGGACATTGTGAGAAGGAGAAAGTTATTCTTGGGCCGTTCCATTTGTTCGCTAACACTTTCTTACAGCAGTGTAGATGGAAAACGTGACCGCATTTCAGCTGCACATACCAAACCATATAAAGGTATAAATCACAGAAATTTTTTTTTATTAATTAGTAATAATTCATTATATATATATGCATATATTTTTTTGAATTTCGTTCTTTAAAAATTTAAGTTTTTGTCTAAAAACTTTACTTTAGAACTTTTAGTATCACAACATGATTTTATAATTATTATAGGCTAGCTTTTGCCCGTGGCTCCGCCGCGCGTATTTCGTTTATCGCGGAAAATAGAAGCCTATGTCATTTCTTAGGCTCTAGTCTGTCTGTGTACTAAACTTAATTTAAATCGTTTCTATAGTTTTGGCTTGAAAGCGTGACAGACAGAGTAACTTTTTCATTTATAACATTAAGTTCAACGATTACAGATAAGTTCCGGATAGCTTATTTGACACAGTTTATACGAAAGCGTGATACGTGAAATAGGGCCTTAAGATTAAAAAATAAAAGGTAAAACAGGTAAGTTTATATTTACTTGTAGAGCAGGCGCGGCCTGCAGCGGGTCGGTGAAGCAAATCATACACATATCATCGGCGTCCTGCCTCAAGGGTGCGGCTGCGTTACCATCGGAGCAACCGTGCAGACACGGCAAACACGCACGTTCGTTGCGTACACCCCCGCACAGGTGACCGCAAGGAAGCACGCTCGGACACGCCTCTTTACCGTGTTCCTGTTAACAATTAATATTTTTTCGGATTACTATTCCGGACATCTAAAATTCAAAATATTTGCAAATAATACAAACGTTTAGTACGACTCGGGAATCGAACCTGAGACCTCAAGCACAACAATCGCACACGCTATCACTGCGCCATCGCGGCAGTCATATAAAAGGCGACGTTAATTATTTAGTGTATGTTTGGTATTACTAACTATATTAGACATAAACCAACAACATTAAACTACAACTAGACGTTCCAATATATCGTTTCAATGGCGATTAAAACTATACTTTAGATTCGATTGCCGACAAACATTCAATAAATTAATCTAAAGCTCTATCAGTTTAGAGGTAAATTTAAATACAGTTGAGAATAAATATAAAAAAATAATACAGATACAGAATATGTATATTAAAGAATAGTGTACATCAAGTAACCAGTGATCTCTAGAATGGAATATTTCAATTTAACAATACCTCTTTCTCGCCCCAAATAATGAAATAACGAAATATATTAACACGGTTTGGACTTGATTTCATTAAAATAACTATTCGGGCTTTACCTGGCATTGATGATCAGCACAGACATTGCCAATAGCCAATAAGCCGGAGCTGCCGCTAGTACCACAGAAGCGGCAAACGCCAGCGAGTCTTGATGTTCCTGATGCGATATTGCTACAATTAGCTCCGTTCCTATCGATAACTCCGCTGTCCATTCCTCGGAACTCCGCGAGCGCTTTAAGCGTACGTCTGTCCACTAACAGCAAGATCCAGAACAGTTTGGCTCTACCACAACCTTCATGGATATCGATTCTTATAGCACTTTCTTCCTCTTTGCAGATCTGCAAATAAATGTTTGTGTTAATGTTATTATATTTGCATGGCGTCAATAGGTATCATGTGAGCTTACTTACTCATGTGTAAATCGAACATTGGAATTTAAAATCTGTATATTAATGATGTATTCTTAAAACTTTAATATTTATCGAAATGATAATAATTGATTAAAGCAAATCAATCATTATTATTTCGATATAAATAACTTTTTAAATTTATGATAAAATCATGTAAAATAACCAACTTTTTGTTTAAAATTTACAGTTTACGTATGTAAGCACAATAACTGCCACTCTTTTACAGATAAACTAATTTATGAATTTTAACGAGCATTTGTTTAATTTGTTGTTCCTATCATCATCTGTAATTAAATAAAAGGAAATAGCAGATAACATTCAATTAGTAATTAAACACTTATTAATATTTAGATTAGCCAGGATTATAAAGAAGATATTTGTCCTTACGGTGACGAACTAAGAATACAGAGTGTCACCACCCCTACTCATCCCATGGGCGTCGTAAGAGGCGACGTGCCAACTGGCCATCGTGGTATAGTAGACCAAATCCTCCTTTATAAAGCGAGGCCTATGTCCAGCAATGGACTGTTAAAAGCTGTTGATGACGTGATAAACAGATACCTGTCTGTGATGTGTCCTCGCAGATCTGTTGAGGTGGAGGAAGCGGTCGCACTCGGCACAGAGCGGGCCACAGCTCCTACATTCGATGACAGCTACCGTAGAGCCGTCGTCGTGATTAGCGCAGTGAGGGCGGGCTTCGGTTTCTCGCCGACGGTTCTCGCGTTCATCGTCGCCCCCGTTTATACTGATTTGTGAGACAATAACATGACACACGTTTGATTCCTACACCATGCAAAGGTGATTCAAAGAGAATGCTCCGCTGACATCCACCGATGTACAAAAGTGCTTCAAGTTTAATAAATAAATATTTCAGACATCTAACACAACGCTATCTAGTACCAAACCAAGCAAAGGTTGTGTTATGTTTACCTGATATAAAAACATATGCTTTTTTGTAAACTCATACATATTAAACATAGAAAACACCCAAACTCCGAAACAAACATTTGCAGTTCATACAAACATTCGGTCCGACCCGGGAATCGAACCCAAGCACAGTGGTCACATACGTTACCACTACACCACCGAAACAGATAACAAAAAAATAAAAGCGATAATTGTTTTTTTAAACTTCATCTATTTACAAAAATTCTTTATACTTATATGATTCTTTTTTGTAAAGAGATTAAAAATGTATCTATCAATCTATTATTCACGGCAAAAGCTCTGTTCATTTTAAAAGTAGATAAACAGTTGTGGCAAATGCCCAAAAAAAAATGGTGGATTTAATGCCCTGGGCGTTATTTATCATTGAGTAGTGTGGGCAATCAGTGATAATTCGACTACATTTTTTAAAATATTTTATAACAAAACCTCTCGGTTCGGAAAAGGGTAAAAAAATACTTTAAATACGAGTTTTGTGTGTCATTTTTCCGTTTAGAACAAGATTTTAAAGTTATAGCTTAGAAACAAATGTTATCATGAATTAATTGTAAACAAATATATTTTCAAGACATTTACGTATACGTACAGCTCAATATAAGACTGTTCGCAGATACAGAGCGCTGCCAGCGCCATCCATATAGCCGGTGCACTGATACACTGCGGCGGAAGACGATCCGTCTCTTTGATTTGCGCGACCTGGCCGACGTACCCAGCAAGCGCCTTGCGAGTTTCCAACCCCCACGTTGGTGATATCTTGTCCTGTTAATAAATAATGAAAATATATTGTACGGTAATTATTCTATATTGAAATGAAATAACACTCCGTATAGAGACACCAGTATAACGGGTTCTTTTTATCCCGTAGGTGTTATAAAAGTCAACTAAGGACATAACTATCCAGGATCACAACACTATAAAGAGATGGAAAACTGGAATATAAATCTATTTGGCCAGGGTGGTTTCTTCGCGGATCTTCGGATCACGGAACTTCAAAGGATCAATTGTTTTGAAAATTTACGATATTAAAGAAGAACGTTCCATTATTGATTTCAAGTTTATTGCGTTTTATCAAATACTGAAGAATAAATATTTAAGTGGGTCTCCCATACAACAAACGTTACAATTTGCCGTTTTTTGCTTAATGTGAATAACGACATCGGTATACATTTGAAATATTAGGTAGTAGAGCCATGATAATTTGCCGGCTTAGCCGAGGCAGCGCTACCCTCGCACAGAAGACCAACATCAAATGCCGGTATTCGTGCTGACGTGTTTTTTGGTAAGTGTGAGACCGGAGGCCCAATTATGTATAAACATCGCAATGAGCCGTCTTAGTATAGTCACCATGTTGCATTGTTGCATTGTCTGCATTCGCAATGAGTATGGTGACTACTTTTGGATTCTGTTCATGATGTGCATCATGCAAAATTGATAATGTACAGAACCCTTCTTGTGCGAGTTCGACTTACGCAATTTTTTTAAAATTAAATTATCATAACTATGAGTTAAATGGATAAATAGACGACATAACTGACATAAAATTGTTATTAGTAGATGACCGTACCTCGCTCATATCAGCCAGCAGTTTAGCCACCAGGTGTGCATGCTTCTTAGTAGTCTCACCCTTCATGAACCAGGTGGCGGGAGGGGCGGTTGCCACACTACCGCCGAGCGTCACCGTGTTGGGGCTTACAGTGCCAGTGCCCTTGACCTTCACTTGGACTGTGATCGCTTTGGCTAAGTAGCACACTAGGTGGTCTAATAGGGACACTCTGAAAATAATTAAATGTATTAACATATGTACATTAACTATTTTTTATTCTACCGCCCCCCACAACGTGATCGTATCACGCAACGAACTCAAAGAAAACCGTTAATGAGGGCAACAAAAGGCAGTTGAGCGGTTCTCCAGTTTTGCGTTTAGCATTTTTATTTATATATATATATATATAGATAGATTTTGGCACTTGTATTTGACACATTACATGTGTATCAATATCAGTTAACACTAATATAAGACGACATGAATAAATTACCTCGACGTAAGATCGTTGCCATAATTGACAGCGGCTAACATTTTTTGCGGCGGGATTTCTGTCACCATGCGTCTAAGCAGCGATATCACCTGTTAATTAAATTAAATGTACAACAAAATGATTTAGAGATCTCGACAACAACTATTTCGGAAGCTAATCTTTAGTTTTGTCAATCGTACTTTATGTTATTCCTTCGATATATCCTCTGAAAACATGTGCATCATCTTTTATTCCTAAAGCCCCCAGTTTTTTAATGTCACCGACTTACTACTTTCTGTCTATTACCTAGTCAGTTAGATTCAACTAAATCACTAAACATTATAAAACAATGTCCTACGCCGCGTCTGTCTGTTCTGTTCGCGATAAACTCCAAAGCTACTGGAATAAACGTTATCAAATAAATAAAATAAAGCATGGATTTTTATGCGGTTTTTACAGAGATTTTAGATAAATTCTTAAGGCAGTTTTTTTATAATAATGTACTCCGCCGCGTTTGTCCGTTAACGATAAACTCAATCTACTGTAATAAACGTTATCAAATAAATAAAATAAAGCATTAATTTTTATGCGGTTTTTACAAATAGATAGATAAATTCTTGAGGAAGGTTTTTGTATATAACTTTTCATTTCTGTCTTCTCTTGTGTATGTATTCTCAGAGTAATAAAGGCTATATTATATTTTCCCTAAAAAGTCCGTAGAAAGCCGGGGAGGGTTGCTTGTAATTTATAATATGTTCAACAGAAGCAGTCTGGCTACCACAGATCCCAAACTAGACTGAGTCTGTAGAGTCAGTCGTAGTTGACAATTAGAAGACCGAGTGAATGTTAAGAAATTAATTTACCTGTCGCTGTACGCGTTCGCTACCAGTGTGCAAGAGCGCTAATAAGTCCGCCAATAGTTCTGTACGTTGTGCTAGATGAAGGCGCCCAACAGCACTTCCACTGAGTGCCAGTAACTGAAATACACAAAGATATATTTATTTTGAACATCTATTTCACATGAACATCTATGGCTATTGTTATTCGCAAGTCTACTAGTTCAACCTTCCAATTCAGTTTGCCCCCAGAGTCGTGGAGGTCAGATGTCAGTCGATCCTTAGTAAAACTGATTGGTATGACTGGCTGAACTAGTACTAGTATATATATGGTGGGCGTTGAGTTGGATGATGTAGGGTAGATGACTGTATCGTAAATAAATACCGATATCTCCTTCATTAAAACGAATATTGCAAAAGATCTCGGCAAATATATTTATAACAGCTTTTCATTTCTATTACAAATTTTAATCAAATGAACATTGAAATACATTGCTCAATTGCATAGTCTTAAACAGTGACATCACAAGTTTATTTTTAGTACAAAAAAAGACTACAACTTATATGAATTTTCAAAGTTTTTAGTTAATCGGAACTGTGTGAATCACAATACACTAAGTTTATAATGCCTGTTTCATCAAAAATTATTAACATTGTTAATTGCGAAAACACAAAATTTCGTTTAGTATTTTATGGTTGTGACCCCAATAGGTATGCCATAAATGTATAGTAATAGTATTTTGAGGTGGTAAAGTTTGTGAGTTAGTGAGGTTGTAGGGGATGTCCTTGGATCTTTGAAAGTCACATTGTTTGTGCAATAGACTATATACTAACCCGAAAAATGATTACTGCGATATCCGACATGTGGGCGGAGCTGCGGATAAAGGCTAGTCTCGTATATACTCACCAGTGAGAGCATTTCAAAACAGTAATTGTCCTGGGTGTGTGTGATTGCGCGAGTTTGTATCTCGTCGCGTTCAGTCGCTTCAGCGCAAATCAGCGCCGTCTCCCAGTCGTCACGGACGCGTGCCGCCTCGCATCCGATCGCAGTTACTATGTGAGACATCACCTAAAAAAACTTTTTATATAAACACGCAAATAAAACAGCAACATATCTTTTAATTTCTTCATCATGCAGTTTCCTGCTACATGTATTTCAAATAATATTTTTCTTTACTTTAGTAACAACTGATATTTTTAGAATCATTTCGTTTGTGACAATCATTAAATCATTTTTAATAGATATTTTTTTCTGTCTGTTCTCTTAAATTGTAAACTAAATAAATAAAGGATTCATTGTTCGGCACCATGTTCAAGGTCGAATTTTGACTGTAAGGCAATTAATACATATTTAATTGAACCACTCAGGACGACTGAGGACTGCAAAGAGAAGGAAAAATCTGAACAAACCCAACTCGTTTGGTCAGCCAGGCCCAAACTTCCTTTCAACACAAACCAAGCCTATATATATTAGTGGAATATGGGAAAAAAACTCGTAAGAAACATTTAATCCCTACCTGTCTTTGTAAGGAGGTGAGTTTATGTCCAGCGAAGAGGATGCCGACGACATGTTCCCTCAAATCGCTGTCGTCAGCTGCCGTGGTATCATCAGCTGCTGCTGTGCCCTCGACTCCTGATTCACTGCCACTGCGGTCCCATTCTAGCAGCTTCCCAAACACCTATGTATCACCAACGACACAGATAAGGTATTAATTCGAGTAAATTAAGTAACATGGACTGCTTCGGTGGCGCAGCGGTAGCGTCTGTTGTGCTTGAGGTCTCGGTTTCGATGCCCGGGTCGGACCAAATATTTGTATAAGAGATGCTTTAAGTGTAATTGTGATTTGTAGTTTTTCCTAGGTATGAGTAGAGTTGATGCTTCTCAACTTCTGTTAACAGTAAGTATTAATAGCACTTAATTGTTTTTTTTTTTTGTTTTTTGTATACTTTTTTTTGTCTATTAGAATTTGATTGACTTTTGTTTAATACAGAAATTAAACAAATTATTTTAAATATTAATCTTTCAGTTGAATAGGAATAAAGTAATTAATTGTGAACAAATTTTTTTGTAGAATGTTGGGTTGGAATTGCATCTTAATGTTTCTTTACGCGTTAATGATGAAGTCAAAAGAACAAATATTTGTTTGTGAGTTTGGGTGTTTTCTATGTAGAATATGTATGTATTTACAAAAAATGTATATATGTATTTATATAAGTTGTCTAATACTCTTAACACAATATCTGCTTAGTTTGGGACTAGATGGCGTTGTGTGTTAGATATCTGAAATATTTATTATTATGTTATATAGTGCAACTAGTGGTTGGTCGTGGTACCTGTGAGGTGAGCAGTCTGAAGACTCGCAGCGTGTCCGTCTCGGCGAGCGCATGCAGTAGGTGCGGGTGCGGGTGTGGAGCGGGCGCAGGCGCGGGCAAGCCGAGCAAGCGCACCTGGCGCACGCGCACGGCCGCCTCGGGCCCGCGCAGCTCGCACCGCACGCGTACTGACCCGCTACTCACTCCTGAACACCGTAAAACTGAGCCTTATGTGATACACGTTACTTATTTGTATAAGAACTGGTCAACATCCACTAAGAGCCCCCGTAGACTAGACTTTTTAATCGGCCGATAGTTTGATCGGGTTGACTACGATCGGCCGATTAAAAAGTTTGCGTCTGCGGGGGCTCTTATACCCATCTGATAGCCAAATCAAAATTTTTGTTTTTTTCATGATGATTTACCTATCGCAAAACTGTCATGACTATTTTCGAAATTAAATTATTTCTTAACACTTTTTTTCATCCTTTTCCTTCTATTTATAACCAACTAAATTTAGTCCCAAATGCTCATTTTATATATAGAGAATATACCTATGGAGGCTTGCTTACTTATTTCTATATAGCTTCCTGGTAACGGGTATGAACTGGTAAATTCATATAGATAAATACACCGACCCAATAACTAATCGAAATTGGGAGTAAAATAATGGTAATTTAATAAGTAATCTAATGGTATAGGCTTGCCTGTAAAAGAGAATCAATAAAAACTATCAAAAAAATGGCTTTACTATAGGGAAACGGTTATCATGAATTAATATTTATTTTTTTAAATGTGTTTTATCTGGTTGTCAGATGGATGTAAGTCGATATTCACCGGTTCTTAGATGTATCTATATTTATATATATTGTGAAGATACCTCCACATACAGCGCAACAACAACACAACATATAACAGCGACATCTACCGCAGACACACTGAACTACGGAGTAATGTACTACACGAATAAACTACCAATCCTGAATGACGCAATAGAAGTTCTAACGCTGATTATCATATATACAACAACCCAACAACGACCGTTGGGCAGTGGCCCGCCAGGCATGCTCACCTCGCCTGGTCGGAGGTTTCTCCCTTTGTGTTGGAGGGACATGGCACCCGTTCCTCCACAATATAAATCATCACAATCAAACACACTACTATACATACAAAACGACTTTGGTAGACTTGTAAAGATTTGTTGCTGTGGTAGTGCCCTGGTGACCCGTAACTACAGGTTTTTGTTAAACCTATTCCAGGCACCAGACTTCCCAATAAGCTGTCCACAAGGTCTTAGGTTCGATTCCCGGGTCGGACCAAATGTTTGCATGATCTGCAAATATTGGTTTTGGGGTTCGGATGTTTACCCTGTATAATATGTATATTTTTACAAAGAAAGTATTTAAGTATTCTGTCATTCAATCTAGATTACATACACAAGCCGCTTATTACTAGAGTAAGCTAGATGGCGTTGTGAGTCAAATGTCAGAAATATTTATTTATTTCTTATAATATAAGATCGTGTTCATTACACCATTCAAGAACAGATGGACCTTTATTTATAATATTTATGTTTTTAGGTATGTCTTCGTCCGCAATATGTTAATAAGTATTTAAATATGATTTTAATCAATAAAAATATATTATTGAAAATCAACAGTCAAAACTTGCTCATTCATTGATTGCGGCGGAACGAAATTCGCCGGGGTAGCAAGTTTGATCAAACAACACAACCATTGCATTTGCCAACAATATATTAAACCAAAGTTTAAGTCGTCTTTTGTTAACACCCCACAGATGGAGTGACAGAGTAAGTTGTTATCTCGCTCTAAAAAATACTAGGCATTGTGATTTCGATTCCCATACAATAACAAAACCTACGTTATCTACAAATAATTCTCGGAAGTCTAGATGTATGAATACTTGAACCTTGGATCATAAGCTTCAGTGGGGCGCCCATATATCGTATCTAGCAGGGAAACTGAGCTCCGCGGCATTTGCTGTTTGGAAAGTTCGCCAGTTAACTAATATTGAAACTGCGCGAATAGTTTATTTTAGTTATTTTCACAGTGTCATGTCATATGGTATTTTAATATGGGGCATGGCAGCTGATATTCAAACCATTTTTGTAATTCAAAAACGGGCAATTCGTGCGATTTACAAACTTAAAGTTCGAGATTCTCTGAAAGAACGATTTAAGGAAATAGGTATTTTAACAGTTGCATCTCAATATATATTTGCTAATATTATGTTTGTACGGAAAAACATAGATAAATATAGTAGCAAAAGTGATCATCATTCACTAAACACAAGGAATAAGCACAAATTAGTAGGCCAATTTTATCGCCTTAACAAAGTCCACAATTCATTTGAAGGACTTGGTGTGCGTTTTTATAACAAAATTCCTGTCGAAATCTTGAACTTACCCCTACAAAAGTTCAAGAGTGCCGTTAAGAGTCGTCTTGTGGAAGGGGGCTATTATACGATAAACGATTTCTTGACTGATACAGTGCCTTGGATGTGAGTGAAAGTGAAATAATTTATTGGATTGTAATTAATTCTTGACATCTTATTCTGCATTTATTACCTGACATTTGAACTTTGTTAAGTTGAGGCGATCTGTGTTTACATTGTTGGAGCGTAAATAATTTGTATTTATTATTTTATTACATTTTGAACGTTTTTTCTTTTTCTCTGGGACCAGTATGTATGCACACATTGCTTTTACTCCTTGATGTGTAAGTGATTGCAACCTTATATGCTATGGACTAAATTTTATTATTTTATTAGACAAAAAAATTATTTTCCTAGCTTTAATATCTTATTAGACCGCTTTCTAGCCTTTGTGTTTTGGTTGCCTTAACTTGCACATAGAAATACTGTTGTCAAAAACAAACAAGCTTTGTATGAATTATCTGAAAAGATGGTGCACATGAGTTTCTCACCAGCTCTTCTCATGAATGCAATTCCCATCGGAGCTGGTACTTGGATTGATTTCAATTTAAACCTTTGAGTTGAATTGAAATCA
The DNA here is from genome assembly GCA_916048165.1 of Spilarctia lutea. Classification (NCBI taxonomy): domain Eukaryota; kingdom Metazoa; phylum Arthropoda; class Insecta; order Lepidoptera; family Erebidae; genus Spilarctia; species Spilarctia lutea. The sequence goes on along the minus strand of OU696470.1, from coordinate 22,853,980 downwards.
ATCTAAGCTCCGGTAATTCAAATCATCTCAGTGCATTTAGTATTAGGAGTTTTGTTTTATATTTTTATGTTTGTATTTTTGACGTGTTCAAGTGCCTTTTGGGGCCAATGGAAATAAATGATTTGAGTTTGAGTTTGAGTTTGATGCTCCTAAAGTCTTAACCATTCCAAATATTAACGAGTTGCCTTTTTTAAAATGGGTATACAAAATAACAAATTAAGTAACCAAACATCGTTCATAACTGTCTGTTGATAAGCGGCTTTATCAACACCGGAGCGGGTATTATGACATGCCGACTATTATCTGTCTCATGGACCTCTGGAAGCAAACAGTAAGTACACTTCTGATAGAATGGAGATGCTTCTACAGAGAACTTCAGTTTGAACATAAAGACGTATTGCAATGGTTTGTTTAAATCAAATTAGCCTGAACTGTAAGATCTTGATTGTAATTTTATTTTACTTACTTGGCAAAGTGTAGCAGAGCCAAGTAGCCGCCTTCGCGTCAACTTCGACGTCTTGCATGTGGAACATCTCACTGGACCCACCACTGTACAGGAAAGACACCAACAGTATTTTGTTCTGAAAGTCAACCAAACAATAATGAAACTTTTGAAACAGGAAAAAATATCAAGTGTTTAAAAATTTCAAGTGTGTTTACTCCAGGATCTGTGTTTGTTTTCTCTACAGACATTAAGATACAGCAATGCCTATATATTGAAAGTCAGCATGATAAAATGACTGTAGCACTTAAATTAAACAAACAGAGAGAAAAGAGAACAGATTTTATTAACGTTTTACTTGCTATTTCGAAAAATAATTTGAAAATTGCTAAGAGTATTTATCTTATTTTTAATGAACAACTTTTGCATCTCATTCTCACATTTTATTAGTTCTACCAAATGTTTGTCTGATCTCAAATATTTGTTTCGGAGTTTGGGTGTTTGCTATGTATAATATGTATGTATTTACAAAAAAAGTAGTAAAATCAGTTGTCTAGTACATGTTGAGGTGCTTATACAGCCATACTAATTAATATTTATAATACTAACCTAGTCATACTAACACTAGTACCCATAACACAAACTCTGCTTAGCTTGGGACTAGATGGCGCTATGTTAGATGTCAGGAATATTTATATATTTATAATACTAGTATTTCTCATACTAACCACGGTGTCTCTAGTATTGTCAATGTGCACACACAATATATGAGGCCGATCTTCGGGTGTACCACCCGGGTAGGACACTTGGATCCACTTGGCTTTGTTCCTGTCTTCGTCACCGGATTCCCAGAAGGTCTCAGTACTACCGTCAGTCAGGGCGCCGGCCATGCCTTGTCGAGATGAAACGCTAATGTCACACCAGGCTGTCACTTCAGGACAATTCCATATGAAATTCTCCTGTAAAATAACCAATAGGCTTAGACTTTATGCAAGCACCAATTTTTCTATTTTATTATGAATAAAACGTGTCATTTAGTTTTTTGAGAAAACTCAAACGTAGCCAAATAACATTATCGTTTTTTTACTTTCACCAAAAGAAGTTATGCATGGAATTCTAACATAAGTCAAATAAGGCAATTGTCTTTGGAGAAAGGACTGTTTCAGGAACCACTGCGTATTCATGTCCTCTTTGCGCCGGTTCTATTCCTGATCAGGATAAAATTAATACATCTGTTTGTATTTCAAAATAAGGTTAAGTGATGTTATCGTTAAAACTTGATACTTATTATTGTTTCTGATACACGATCTACTGTTGTGTTTTATATAACAATATATTTTTGTAGTAGGAACAAATGATTCAAAATAAACTAATATTAACGCGCACTAAAATCAATGTGAATACAAATGTTGACATTTTCGTAATTAATTTATTGTAATACCTTATGTATATAGCTATGAACGCTCTCGTGCAACGCTCCCAACATGCTGTCTTCGAAAGCGCCGTCCTCTGAATGCGACAGAATCTTGCTGATCACACTGAACACTTGTGATCTGATCCATGCAGCGTTAATAGTTCCAATCCAAACATCAGTACAGAGTAATAGAAAAGCAGGCGAATGATTATTAGATGGTAACGAAGTTAATCTTATGATTGATCAGATCATTCTGATCAATGTAAAATGTATGTATAACAGTGATACGTGTTAAAATTGTCCCACTACAGTACAGGGAAGTAGACTGTATAGCGAGTTAAAGTTTTATTTATATTGAATGATGTTACCTATGCAAGAAGGCTCTATCGTGTGGCGAGTAGTGGAGCGCCCAGCACCTGACAGCTTGGAGCGAGACCGCACTGGCGGAGGGCAAGGACGGGGCGAGAGCGCTCACTGATGCTAGGAACGCGTGGAATGCAGCGCGAGAACCCCGGGCCGCCCTCCCGCCCGGACAGATGGCCGTAGATGACGCAGTAGGCATTACTCCGCGAATACTCTCGTTGGCAGTGTTCTGCAAATAGGGTAGGTGACACCTTAGTCAAATTAGTAGTACGCAAGGTTACGCTAATTTCAGCACAAACGAATCGGCTCGACCGAGGCACTGATACCCTCACACAGATCAACGTAATATGACAGCGATCGTACTGTCGCGGATTCTGTAATGAATATACTTTATTGACTTCAAGTAGTACAACTAAGAACAAGACTAATAATGTATTTATATATATGCCTCTTTGTTGTCATCAATAGCGAGTGGAGGCGGCACGATCCGCGCAAACTTGTCTAGCGCGTTACAGAACCACCACATGACGTCATGTACGCACGTTGGCTGTGTCGGCGAACGTAACAGCCAATTCAATGCCTGCGAAAATAGATAATACATTAAGACCTGCCCTGTTAAAACATATTATTTTCTTAAGTTTCTTTTACTAAAATAATCGAAGTACGGAAATTCAATAATTATATTTTAAAACTTTATAATTTAATGAAGATTCTATTAATAATAAATATTTTTCGAGCTCAAAACTTAGTTATATATTTTTAAATAACGTTGTTGAGAACAAAAGTATTGCACTTTAAAAATAATCACCTCAAACGCATACTGCCTTACAGTATTGATCCTGATAGTTGCTTCCATTTTTTGTCGATGTAAGTGAAGGTCGCGCTTAGCTAGTATGAAAGACAGCACCGGGCTATTCATGAGTGCTTCGGAGTCGATCTGTGGAGACATCAAAGCTGACACTTCACCCGCCCCAGACCTCCAATCACCGGCACCGACAAGACGACAAAGCGAAGGACTCGGTTGTGCCAGTAGAGACGATCCTGCTGTAGCAAGAGTATTTGCTATTTTATATTACATTACAAATACTGCCGTAACAATTTAACTCAAAGTAATTCAAGTACGAAATAGAAATATTGTATACTGAGAAATCTTACTGTATCATTGAATGAATTGGTAATAATGATTATTTTACAATATAAAGCAATACCATCACAAGGTCAATTTTAGACAATAAAACTACATTTAAGCATATTTTTTAGACTCTATGTATTCAATAATTGGTAATATGGTATAGGATAATATTTCATAACATGTAAAAGAAACAAATATTTAATAGAAAAAAAAAAAAAAAAAAAAAAACTCCTAGGTATCAAGCTTGTTCCATCCATTGTTACTCAGCGGTTCTATCACATAATTATCCACTAAGTATTTTTTATTAATATTTCAGACATCTGACACACAAAACTTGAAACTAGATATTACAAGATATGCAGTCTTTATATAAACATATTTATTATGTATACACATTCTAGATAAAGTAAAACAAAACGACAATGTTCATAACACACTACTAGTCCTGGATGGAAATTGAATCCACAATTCGGCTTAGTAGTCAGGGTCACGAAACAGTTGATCAATAGACCTGATAATATTAATGAATACTTCACCGAATATGTAGGTTTTGTCGTCTTCTTGTTTAGCTGAAGCACTAATACACGTTCATCGGTATCTGAGGACGAAGCTGAGATTCTAAACTTGTTTCATCCTCAGAACCGATAACGTATTTAGAGCCGTTCTTCCTGTATCTTACGCCTCGTTATCTTTATAATGTGTCTTCGATATAATGAGTCCTTTCCTCAAATTAGTCAAATGTATTATTATTAGTTGCCCAACTTTATACTAATAAAATCATTTGCTGCTAACATTATAGCTGATATAATAGAATGACTGAAAAATGATTCTCATATAATAGAACTATCACAAAAAAAAATGGAGTACATCAATGACAATAACATAAATATTTTACCGGAAAGAGGATCTTGATTGGCATGGTCGTTGTGGTGCCTAGAACGGCGAGGTCGAGCGGCTTGCGCGAGGTCGATCCCGCCAGCTTGGCCCATAGACACCGAGCGATGCACTCGTGGTCCCTGACTACCTTCTGCAATGTTCGTATCTACGAACTGAAAATACAAAAAAAATCTAAGCAAAATGAAAAAAAGTATAGACAAACCTTATCTTTAAAGACCTCATTTATTTCTAATCAAACAGTAATACAAATTTCAAAACATTTATCACACCAAGAAAAATAATGTCGATGTACCTCTTTGAATCTTTAATGCTACCCAATAAGTTATCTGTATTTAAATATTTCAAACCTGAATTTTTGGTAACGTTAACTACGTTACCAAAAATTCAGGTCTTATATTGACCTCATGAGATTTCGATGCATTGATTTACTGTAATTTTTGTCGTAAGATTTTATGTACTTTACTTAAATGCATATTACATTAGATGATCACTCTTAAGGTTCAAAATAGTTTTAGTAAACTAGCAATTTTTCCTAGTTATAAAACTTATTTTGCAATACTTCTGAATGCAGTAAACACTAGAAAAAGTAGAGATTTTCATTGTCGTCCGTTCTTTTGGTTTTAATAGAAGTGTGCAATGAAAACATCTGACTCAGTCATTAATTAATAGTCCAAGATCCCAGAGCAATCAGACATAACTTATTTTCACACGGATGAAACCTGAAGTTTTCAGTAGCGTCTCGTGTGCCTTGAATACCTACGCGCTTTGTGGAACTTGCCGAGTGACACCTGGGCAGGTACCAGGTGAGAAAGGTAACTAAAAATAAGAATTATCTAACTTAAATTCACATGGCTGATTTTTATATATGTCATGTAGAATATTATTTTAAAGTAATATCATAAGTGTCAGACACTTTTGATGGACCAGAACTTTTGTCAGACGCTTTTAAGCTACCCAAAAAATATATGAACTTAAGTTATTTTTACATGTCTGATTTTTTAATATGTTATTGAAGTATTTATTTAAAAGTTATATTCAATCAGTCAGACAAATTAGAGTGACCAAACAGCCCCTAAGACAAAAAATATTCAGCCAGAAGTATGAGGGCGAGAGCACTATGCATGCGCTTCAGATTGAGTGAGTCGTCCAAAATAACTCGGTTCCCCTTCTTAAACTCATCATCTGTTTCTAGCGTGTAATATTATACACTCTTTTGCAAAAAAAAACGGGCACTTAAGCAAAGAACTGTTTTATAGTTACTATTAGTTTGTTTGACAATTTTAGGTATTGTTATCCTCAGAATTTCATAAATTAATTAGGAAGGAATAGGTATCATCAGTCTTATCATAACATTTTGCTTAAATTATTGAGAAATAATGTTTAAGCTCAAAACACTATTATTGTACCTGCTCGCTAAATAAAAATGAAACGCGTTAATTTCTTTGTTTTTCTTGAATACATTAAAAGCAGATAAAAGTTTAGTATTGAGTGTGACCCCCTCTCGCTGAAATCACGGCTGGCATTCGTCTGGGCATGCTAGCGAGTATATCTTTTATGGTTTCTTGGGGAATACGTTCCCACTCCGCGGTAATCACATTCTTTAGCTCTCTGATGGTCTACGGAGCCGACTGCACTGATCTCACTCGTCGCTTTAGAACGTCCCAGACATGCTCTATGGGATTGAGGTCCAGACTTCTAGCTGGCCAGTCCAAACGACGAATTCCGACTTCTAGCAGATACGCTTCCACATCGCCAGACCGGTGGGCGCGAGCGTTGTCGTCCATAAAAAATGAGTTTTCGCCAAGAGCGGTTAAAGCGTTCCGTTCCGTTATGTATCGGTGTCCAGTCAGTGTACCGTTTTCGATGAAGACTAACTCCGTACGATCCATGGAATTTATTTCTGCCCAAAACATAACAGAGCCCCCTCCATAAGGTGTGATTTCTTCAAAACATGCCTCTGCAAAGCGTTCTCCTCGTCTACGTAGCACTCGCCGACGTCGGTCTTCATCATGCAGAGATATCCTGGCTTCATCGGAGAACAATATCCTATCCCAGTCTTCATGAGTCCATGACACACAATTTCGAGCGAAGCTAAGAAGCATGAACACTGACACTAAAATTGTTTTTCATGTTTGTAATGTTGATGCTCAAGCAAATTTTGTTATAAGATGTTCTGATACTGATATAGCAATAATTATGTTAGGACATATGCATAATTTAAAAAATGATGCTTCTAATATATGGTTAAACACAGGCACCGGAAATAATCAAAGATACATTAATTTGACAAAGGTTTACGAGCACTTGGGACCATCTTTGTGTAGAAGTTTGCCAGGATTTCACGCATTGACTGGATGTGACTTTAATCCTGCCTTTTTTAAGAAAGGTAAACAAAGACCTTTTAATATACTGATGAAAAAACATGAATATCAGAGATCTTTTATGCAGTTTGGTGATCCAGCATTGTTTACCGATGAGCACACACAACAAGATATTTTCAAAATCATCCAAAAATTTATCTGAAATTTATAGTATTCCTGGTATACTCGACGTTGATACTGCCCGGCTTCAGTTGTTTTTAAATAACTACAGCGTATCAAATGTCAATGAAGATTTTAATCCCAAATCTTTGAAAAATTTTGATGCAAGTAATTTACCACCATGTAAAACTGAGTTATTTCAACAATTTCTGCGAGCTAATTACATCTCAAGCATATGGAATCATGCTAATGAAAAAAAAACCAACCATTTTTACTCCTGAACACAATGGTTGGAGAATTGAAGAAAACCAGTTCAACTTTCATTGGTTTGATGGTGAACAATTATCAGGAGAAGTTAGTGAATCTCTTCAAAGATTAGGTACTTTACTTAAACTTCAAGTTTAAAATTTAATATATTTGTAATTTTATATTTGTAATACTTAAAATTGTTTTTTGTAGATGAAGCTGCATGCGCATAGTGCTCTCGCCTTCATACTTCTGGCTGAATAATTTTTGTCTTAGGGGATGTTTGGTCACTCTAATTTGTCTGACTGATTGAATATAACTTTTAAATAAATACTTCAATAACATATTAAAAAATCAGACATGTAAAAATAACTTAAGTTCATATATTTTTTGGGTAGCTTAAAAGCGTCTGACAAAAGTTCTGGTCCATCAAAAGTGTCTGACACTTATGATATTACTTTAAAATAATATTCTACATGACATATATAAAAATCAGCCATGTGAATTTAAGTTAGATAATTCTTATTTTTAGTTACCTTTCTCACCTGGTACCTGCCCAGGTGTCACTCGGCAAGTTCCACAAAGCGCGTAGGTATTCAAGGCACACGAGACGCTACTGAAAACTTCAGGTTTCATCCGTGTGAAAATAAGTTATGTCTGATTGCTCTGGGATCTTACTCTATAAGTTATGATGCGATCGTTTGGACTGACGAAATAATAAGAATGACGGAATAAGAAAATAAGTTGCAAAGACAAGAAAAAGTTGAAACAAACCGTGAGCCGTGGGAGAGCCACGCTTCCTCATGAATGGGCCGGCTCGACCGGAGTGATACCACGGCCTCACAGAAAACCAGTGTGAAACAGCGCTTGCGCTGTGTTTCACCGAGTGAGTGAGGATATCGGAGGCCCATGCCCCAACTAAAGGCAGGCAATGCATTTCTGACGCCTATGGTGTTGCGGGTGTCCATGGGCGGCGGTAATCGTTTACCATCAGGTGATATGTCTGCTCATTTGCACCATATTCTAAAAAAAAAACCCCTATACCAAACCGTCTGACCAGTGTGGTATAGTAGGCTAAAACCTCCTTTGTAAAAAGAGGCATACGTCCGGTTGTGGACCATTGAAGGGTGATGGTATTTTCTATATTCAATTGATCAAGTACGAGGATACATGTATAAAGATTCAACACAATTGTTGTTTGTTGTACCCGTGGTATGGCTATGAATGAAAGTGTGAATTGAAAGTGAATATTCTTACAATGGGAGACAGAGGCGCAGGAGGATTTCGGCCGAGCGAATGGTATCTTAGTGTAGCACTAGGAGCCGTGTTACGTAGTGCTGCGCCCAAGGCTGGCAAGCATTGGAAGGGCGGAGCTGGCTGCCACACGCTACCGGGTGGGGTGGGTGGACTGCGTGAAGCCTCGTTCCATCCGTTGTTACTCAGCGGTTCTGTCACATAATTACCCACTAAGTTTTATTTAATATTTCAAGTATTTAACACACAAAACTTAAAACTAAATGTTTCAAGATATGCAGTCTGTACTATGGTTACCAGCATGCCAGTAAACATACATAAACATTTCCAAATATATGAAAGCACATCACTACATTTTATAAAACTAAGTCCTCAGCCGCGTCGGTCCGTTTGTTCGCTCAAAAGATACTGCACGGATATTGATACGGTTTTTACCAATAGATAGAGGAAGGTTTTCGTATCTAATTTGTAATTTTTTAACATATTGACTAAATTGTAACGATATTTGTTGAAGACGTCGGAAAAAATTAAGCCGCATATCTTCTCGTTGTTACATAGGCTATATTATAGTTTCCGTAAAGAGCCCGTGCGAAACCGGGTCGGGTGCTAGTTATAGATAAAGTAAAGCCCGGACGCAGACAAAATGTCTATGTTTTTATAACACAATACTTGTCCTGGGTGGGAATCGAACCCACTACTTTCTGCTTAGTAGTCAGGGTCACTGAACAGTAGAGCAACAGGCCTGTAATAATATTATTAGTGTATTTATTACGAAAGTTCTAACACTCAAATTTAAATACTTTACCGAATGCGTAGCTGTAGTAGTCTTCTTGTTTAGCTGAAGCACTAATACACGTTTATCGGTATCGGAGGATAAAGCTAAGATTCTTAACTAGTTTTATCCTCAGAATCGATAACGTATATAGGGCCGTATTATAGAAGGCGTCTCAAGTATCGTTTGAACTCCGATCGGCTGAATCTAGTTTCAAGTTATGATCAAATCTCAAGCGTCGCTTTTATTATAGAAGGCGTTTAAAGTTCTACTCAGTTGAAACTAGTTTCAATATCTAATCTCAACTCACAAGTCTGTTCTCAGTTCCGTTTCTGCATTGTCGAAATTATTGTTGTGTTACGCAGCTAATTATATATAATAGAATTTATTTAATATATTGCCCATCACTTGCAACCACTTTTTCCCATCTCTCAGGCAGCATTCGAATCCCACGTCTGAAGAACTCCTTGTCTTTTGAGGTTATCCACGAATCAACCCAATTTTTGGTATCCTCATAAGATGTGAACCGCTGCGCCGTCAGAGCATGTGCCATGGACCGGAACAGGTGATAATCGGACGGTGCAATGTCTGGTGAATACGGCGGGTGGGGTAACACTTCCCAATCAAGTGTTTCCAAGTACTTTTTCACGGGAGCCGCAACATGTGGAAGAGCATTGTCATGCAGAAGAATAATTTTTTCGTGTCTAGAATAGTATTGAGGGCGTTTTTCCTTCAGAGCTCGGCTCAATCTCATCAATTGTGTTCGATAGAGGGCTGTTTTGTGTTTGAGATGAATCTTCCTCCAATAATGCCTCCAATTCTGCATCCTCGTAAATTTTTGGCCTTCCACTGCGATCTTTGTCTTCTACGTCGAAATCACCGTTTTTAAACTTTTGAAACCACTCTCGACACGTTCTCTCACTCAAAGCACCCTCACCATATGCTTCTACGAGCAATTGCTGCGCCTCAGCAGCAGATTTCTTTAAATTAAAGAAGTAAACTAATATTTCCCGCAAATGACGCTTACTTGGCTCAAATTTTGACATTTTCAACTTATAAAAAATATATTTTACCAATATAAAATCAATGATATTAATAGATTGGTTATTAGTTTATATATAATACACTATTGGCTAGTGTATCAATTTAAATATAATAATAAGAAGCAGTTCGCCCTAAATTAAATACTTTAAATATTAAAATAAAACTGACTAGATACTACCTATAACGGAACGTTAAAATTGTTTTCAATACTTGTCAATGTCGAATTATCAAACTGTTTTTGTTTTTATTTTAAAATTATTGTCAGAAACCAAAAGGTTATTACTATTGCTTGAAGGATATTACTTGAAATAAATAGTTGAATGTGTATTTTAAGTGAATTGAATATCAATTAGTGTTAATTAAAGTGTATTGAAATGTGTATAATAAGCAATTCTTTCGTAAATAAAGTATGGTAAAATAAATCTTTCGTTATTATTCAGAAAAATCATTAGAAATTACCATTTGAGACTAGATTGAGCTTGTCTCAGTTGAACAGAGATCACATCTGTCAAAATCTGTTTTTGAGAGACGATTTTGACATAAGCGTCGTTCTAAAATAAGCTAAGCATTGATCTTTACTCAGTTGATCAACGATCAGTGAATCTTGTCTTAAGAGACGTTCTATAATACAATCTCTTCTTGAAACTAGTTTTAAAACTCGATTCACGACTGAGACGCCTTCTATAATACGGCCCTTAGAGTCGTTCTTCCTGTTTTCTATATGAGGTGTATTTGATATAATTAATACTGCTTTACTTAGGCCGCTCCCATGAAAATCTTGAATACTTGACGGATGAAAGATACTTCAGTTTTCTTTTGCAATAACTGTACTTGTGTGCACTTCTTCTAGATATTGTTTATTTCAAGCTTGATTGAATTACGTCGTCATTTGGTTGAAAGTATTTTCACCACACATAATGAAATTATTAACTATAAAATGTAGTTTAAATAAACACGCGTACATAACTCAGTTACATACATACAGGTGAAACTAATAAAAGTGTGTTAAAAATATGTTGCGTACCGGAATTGGTGAGCGGGGCCAGATCTAACAGAAACACGGCGTTTTCTTTCATAGTTTGGTGACCCAAAGTGATAGCATGGCGATCCGACTGACTCTTCTCAGTTATTACTTTAGAGCGCGTCTGTCGGCCTGGTGATACAGTCTTAAGCGCCTGATCATAACATTTCTCACAGAACATGTAATACAGGTGGCACCCTACAAAAGATACAAAAATAACATATTTTAAATACAGAAACGCCAGGTTAAAAGTTTATTTCTTCTGTTATTATTTTGGGTGAGCAGTGAGGTGAACGATACCCATATTCATATATTTAAATCCTTTTTTATCAATCGGGTACATTACGAAAATCTGGGACATCGGTACCTAAGTATACCTAGTGATGTGTAAATTGAAAAAAGAAATTACTTTGTGCGAGTTGTCCGCATACCACAACAGGTACGTCGCTAGGTGGTGGATTCTGCGTCTGATAGATTCCAGCACGGTCGAAGCCTTGAGTGGTAGAACCCCCACAGCCGGGGTGGGCGTGACGTACGTGTGCAGCTAAAGGCGGAGGCACACTGTTCCCACCGCACAGGTCACAGCGTACTGTAGACAAAACACTGAGTTATCACACTAGTCACAATGTCCTTACTACAATTACTTAGTACCTAATAATAAAACTATAATTTATTTCGTAAATACATAACCGTTACATAATAGTCACAGATGTTCTAGCTAGGCTACTTAAATAGTCTGTATTAAGTACAATCTGTTACTGTGTTCCATAAAAATTAAGAAAAGGTACAAACCTTTATGAATAAACATCATAGAGTAACCATTTCTACTTTTTATTAAAAAAGAGAAACCAATTCTCCTATAGTCCATCTATTTTGTACGAGCGTACTTCTTACAATCCAATGACTTTTCCGTAAAATCATAAGATTATTAAACAATTTCTGTTTTGTTACAAAATTAGTTTAAGCAAAAAGTAAAATACAATTTCTCGGTTTTATGGGTAATTTTTTATAGGGTAGTCTACACTGATTGACATCTAGGCCAACCGTAAGTGGCCCGAGGTACGTCGGGGTTCCAGAGTTTTCCTTTCTAGGGTGCACCTGGTTCCCCGGCATCTAGTACCTGAGACGGCGTGCGGTTTTAGTCGGTTCGAGTCCGACATGCCACTAAGAGGTGGTATCCGAGGGGATTTCGGCACAAGGAAAAAAAGGGTAGTCAACACTAGTCGTCATTGTGGTGTTTATGCTTTGCCTAATCATAGCGACGTTATTGATCTTGTAACGTGTGTAAGTGAAATATGTGTTTTATAATGATTACAAAGCAACATCGTCATAATTCAAAGTTGTTACATTTTTTGCGACGTTTGTCACATGTGGTAATAAGGTTTGAGCCTCTATAGATATCTTCTGTCTGCATTGGGATTGCAGACAGAAGAATGAGTAGCTTTTTAAAGCTGAGACCATAAAACATTTACTAAATAAAAACACAAGTATAGTAAAATAATAGAAATTACCTGTATACGGCGTTCTGCCAGCTCTGGCATTCCAATCTTTCTTCTTTCGGATGCCACTGTTCGGCTTCAAGTCTTCATTTTCATTCTTCTGTATAATTTCTCTTCTTCTGTAATTAAAGGTATATGTTATATTAAACCGTTTACAATCCGCCGTGAGATCGCTGATTGTACACTAGTGGTGAAGATTTTTGGGAGCGAATTCGACTGTTCTGAGCTATTATCGAAGTTTAATCTTAATATTCCGTCAAGAACTCGCTATAACCCACCACTGTGTGTACCATTTGCATCAACAAATTACAGAAAGAATTCTTTTGTCATCCTTGCGAGTAGGATATTAAATAGTGTGCGAACGTTTTGATATCGATATATTCAATGATGGTGTGTCAGAAGTGAAAAGGTGTTAAAGCCTTAAATTCTTTAGGGATAATGATGAGACGTCCGTGTAAATAAATAAAAATGTATGTAAAGAATTTGTTTGCTATTTTGGTGTATTTGTGCCTGTAATCTATTTAATAATATGTATTGATACTACTTTGTATTGTCTTGTGCACTTTAACTTTGTTTTGTGTTATATAAGCGAGGATTTGTAATTGGCTGTCTGTTTTTTTTGCTTCATAATATTTTATTTTAGTAGCTGTTAATCCTCCATAATATGTAAGTAAATAAATAAATAAACAAAATATTTATTATATGAGTTGCACATAGAAATAAAGAATAATAATTTATTCTACATATACAGGATAGCACCTGGTTATGTACTGATTTAAGGGAACGGAATAACGTGAATCAGAATACTCTATGCAATGCCAGAAAAAGCGCCTATCTCTGCATATTGCTGTAGCCTGAGGGACAGCAGCACTGGTATTACAAGAGGGCCCGCGCCCGTTGTTCTCGGTCTATCTGAATCCGGTGGTGTAATTTTTTTAGAGTATATTATGTAATTATGAATGTCCAAACACATACATATTGTTCTCCATTATCAATTTAATGATTTTATAGATTACTAGCTGTTGCCCACGGCTCAAATGTAGTTACTTCCAAATCCGTTTAATAGTTGGTTACGCCAAATTATGTAATTAAATCAATATTTTTTTATGGTACGTTCCTTTTCATAAAACCTATATACCACACGCTTCGCGCCTGCGACAGCAGCGCGCCTAGCGGCATAAGAAAGAAAAATTAAAGAAAATGTTGATTTACAACCGTTGCGCGAGGGTACTAACTTCGTGTTTTAATTTAAAATACTATAATTCGCATACCGCTATCTATCCGGCATTGTGCCTATGTGACTCGCGCTGCTCCGCAAATACTCCAAACCGAACAGCGTAACGATTCCATCTGGATATACCCTTTTTTTCTGTGCGGGATTCCCCTCGGATACTCCTCCTGGTGGCATGTCGGACTCGAACCGACTAAAACCGCACGCCGTCTCGGGTACTAGATGCCAAGGGACCAGGTGCACCCTAGCAAGGAAAACTCTGGAAGCCCGACATACCTCCGGCCACCTACGCTTTGTAATGGATGATGGCCCCCTCCTGTTTGGGAACCCCAATGTTCCCGCTACTGTCTACTGTCTTTTTGCATGAAAGAGTAACAAACATACACACTCACAAACTTTCACCTTTATAATATTAGTGTGATTTATATTCAGTTTGTTAACTGTTGAGTGTGGTTTTCAATAAAGTGTTAAATAGAATATATTCTCACTTGTCGGTGGCCGCAGAAAGTTGCTCTGCTTCGTACAAAGAATCCCAGAGTGCTACTAAAGCTCGAAGCGATGGTGGCAGTACGTTCACTATGTAGGGCGGACCTGTAACAAATAATACCCTTCTATACCTTTTTACGGTTCCGTACTCACAAGGTAAAAACGGGACCCTAATACTAAAACTCCACTATTCGTCTGTTTGTCCGTCCGTCAATTCGTCCGTCTGTAAACATAATTATATATTTGTAAATATGTGTACACATTTTAGATGAATTAACACCCGAACACATACCAAATGTTTTTTTTTCTTTATTTGTTTAATGAGGGCTTAGTCACGAAGTGATATACCAAATGATAATGTGTCAGGGTCACTAAACAGTAGATCAACAGGTATGTTATAATATTTATGATATTTATTCAGAAAGTTTCAACACTCTAATTTAAATACTTTACCGATTGCGTAGCTGTTGTTGTCTTCTTGTTTAGCTGAAGCACTAATACACGTTTATCGGTTTCTGAAGACGAAGCTGAGATTCTAAACTAGTTTCATCCTCAGAACCGATAACGTATTTAGAGTCGTTCTTCCTGTTTTCTAACGCCTCGTTTGCTATACGAGATGTATTCGATATAATTAATACTGCTTTACTTAGGCCGTTCCCATGAGATTCTTGAATACTTGACGGATGAACGATACTTCAGTTTTCGTTTGCAATAATTTTACTTGTGTGCACTTCTTTTAGATATCGAAATTGTTTGAAAAGGGGGTTTAAAACTATTTTCATCACACATAGTAACAACGAAATTTTAAACTGTAAATTGTAGTTGATGTTAATGATGTATTTCTGTTGCCCTTTTAACAAAAAATACTAAAAATAGAAAATAATTATTTTCAATATTAATACGGTAAATGTTAGTTTTGTGGTTTTTTCACGATATTAATAGTGGCAACGGGCACCAAGTTGAAATGAATAGATAAATAAATGTACGGAACCCTTCCTGCGCGAGTGTGATTATTTTATAAAATTTTATATTTATTGTTTTTGTAATACTTAATTTACTACTTTATTTTTTTACTATTTTGTTTTACAATAACTAAATATACAATGTACAGATTGTTTGAAAATTGGTGAACAAAATCCTTGAATTGAAGCACTACGAAAAATTTTGTAATTCTGTTTGAGTGAACCCCAAGTAAAACAGTTGAGGTCTGGCTAAAAGGTAGCGATCCCCTATCAAGCTTTGAAATTTTTTTTTTTTTTTTTTTATATCTAGATAGTTAAATAAAAAAGCCATATGATGTTAGTATGGTCTAAATGAAAACTAGACTATCGCCGACAAATGCAAGTTTGACTATTTGCTGGTATGAGATTTCATTTGTCTATTTTAAGAACGAAAAAACTTGGAAGTCAGTTATTGCTCATTTTATTCTTCTACCAGCTGAGCCTCACTGTGCCGAGAACAAAAACGAGAATTGCGTTAAGGTTCAGATTTGAAAAAAAAGACTAACTTGCGTCGCTACTGTGGGCTTCTTCTTCTCGTATAGGCATTCCAATATCTGTTTTTCTCATGCGACTTGTTGACGCTTCGACTCCTGAGCGTGTCAAAGCTGCCATAGTCGCAGGGGGAATGCGGAGATAATAGCCTGCAACTGTGAAATATTGTCACATACATAGACACATATAGGTATTTTAATTAAACATAAGGTTTATTTAAAACTAGGTGACATGGTGTTATGTCGATTTTGTATAAACTTATTTGTGATCCTCTTTAATCCACCAAGTAATTATACTTCATTCTGTAAATCTAAGTTTTCTCAGTCAGTCAAATTCAGAAAAACCTAGTCACTATTAATTTTAAATAAAACGCTATAATATTTTGCTAGTTCTAGGTCATAAATTAGTTGATAACAAAGCTTACTAGCATTAGAGACTTCAACGGAATGTCTTTGGAGCCTGGCGAGAGACGCGTCGTGCGCGGGCCGTGTGACCACGCGGGTGCCTTGCTTCGGTAGTTTCGGGTGGAACTTGAGGAACGCCGCACAGGCGATGGCATCATGGACAATCCCTATAAACAACACATAAATTAGCACAATGATGATGAGCATAACAGTCGATTACTAGGGGTCTGAGGCATAGTCGGATCAGAATATCATTTCAGTTATAACAATCAAATTTAAATACTTCACCGAATGCGTAGCTGTTGTCGTCTTCTTATTTAGCTGAAGCACTAATACAAATTTATCGGTTTCTGAAGACGAAGCTGAGATTCTAAACTTGTTTCATCCTCAGAACCGATAACGTATTTAGAGCCGTTCTCCCTGTTTTCTTAAGCCTCGTTATCTTTATAAGGTGTCTTCAATATAATTAAACCTTTCCTCACATTACAATGTTTATAATACTGCCTAGTACAAATACTGATAATTAATATTAGTACTGTTAAATTAATGCAAAAATTATACACAATCATTGTCATTATCATCAGCCCGTTACAATCCACTACTAAACATCGGTTTCTCTCAAGAAACACCACAGAGCCCAGTCTGTTGCTTCTTGCATACATTCGGGGGCCCACTTACGTAAGTCGTTACCTCTATCTGACCAGAGGGCATCTCATCATTTACTGTTTTTTATTTCATTGTAAAGTAAACCGCTATTTGCTTTGTAATAGAGTACCCACAGTTCTGTTAAATAGGTCACTGGTATGTTTACGCCGAGAAGTGAGTCATGAGATCACGTAATTTACTTAATATAATGATGTAGTGACCTTCGTGCCAAAGTAGTGCGGCGAATATCGCTCGTAGACACTCAGCTTGCGAGGGGCTGAGGGCGTGCTTGCGGGGCGTCGGCGGCGCGGGCGAGGCGCGGGCGGGCAGCGGCGGCGGCGAATTCAACCGCCTGTACGGCCGACTACGGCCCTCCACGCGATCGCGGCCTGAGCCTCGGGGACTCATACCCTCCTGATAGAACATTGTTTTTTGATTATGACTCTGCCAAAATGACACTACTCTGCCTGATGAAAACGACAATACAACAATGCAGCATGGATCAAGGAAACCAACACTATGGCGACCAGTTGCGATGCCTTTTCATCATTTCATATAATCATATATATAATATACACATCAGTCAGTGTTAAATGTTTCGTTTGTTACCAGTTATTGGCTAAAACAAAATAAACATACGAATCTTATTGACCACATACAAACGTCTATTACATTTAATTTTATGCCAACAATTTATAGGGACCACAAATCGTATATAATATATAATCAAAAAAGTAAACAACATTCATGTTTAAGAATTCTAAAATGTACCAATTTGGAAGTTAAGTATAAATAGGATAAGGAAATAACATAGTAGCACAAGTATGTGAATCAGGAACCAGATACTATGAATAAACTTCACGATATAAAAAGACTATTAATTTCTGATATAAATTACCTTTTCTCTAACACAATTCAATTGCGATACCAGGCTTTTATTTCAACGGACTTTTTCTTCTAGGGAATTTCCGATTATGACGGAAATGCAATCATAACATTTTTATTCTGCGTACCTTGGGTGTGAAATATAGTTCCATCGCTGACATTTCGTCAGCAGGCCTGTCCGGTGAAGTTTGGGTACCGGTTTGCGCAAGTCTGCTGCTGGGTTGGACCTCGTGGTTCGGCTCTGTTTCGATTTCAGTCTAAAACAAAAGTAAGCTTTATTTGTAACTGTCGGTGGAGACGTCGGGAACACTATTTGAATTATGAAAATGACTTAATTTTAAAATTTGAACCATTTAACTGGCTCGGCGGCGCAGTGGTATTCCACTGCTGTTCTCGAGGTCTCGGATTCGATTCCTGGGTCGGACCAAATATGTGTATGACCTGCAAATATTTGTTTAAGAGTTTGGGTTTTTTCTATGTATAATAAGTACGTATATATTTTCTAAAAAAGGAGTTTATGTATTTATATCAATTGTCTAGTACCCATAATACAAGTTCTGCTAAGTTTGGGTATAGATGGCATTATGTGTTAGATGTCAGAAATATTCATATATTTTATTTTATTTCCTAGGAACAAATATTGTGTTGTGATTTACTTATCCCAGAAGTTAGTCCAAAATTATACACTGTTCCACGACTTAAATGAGAACACGTATAAATAAATATATTAACAAGTTATTAAAAAAAATTTTTGCTTTCGAAATCACAATGACATGCCACGCTAAATTCAAATGTCAAATATCCTGAATGCCTAGCTCATAAATTTAGCCGCAAAACCTATATCATTTGAAATAGAAAAATACTTTACTAAAAACTAGCTGACTAATTTTGTTACCGCTAAACTTTATTTAAAAAAGTAATCTAAATTACTCCTTATAACATGTGCTATCTACTAACAAAGTCCCGTCAAAGTTGATCAGCCCTTTCGGAGATTAGCCGAAACAAAAAAAAAGAGACACAAAAAATAATATTGATTTTTATACAAGTAGCGTAGGTATATGCATTTTCATATACATTTAGTAAATCACAAACAGACACTTCAACTTTAAATTATTTGTAAAGATGTTTCGTGGGTAATTTTGATTTAATACTCTTGTAATGTCTTCTTCGAATATCACTGTCCTATTACAATAAAACCAAGATTTTATATTTTTACGAGATGTTGTCAATCATATTGTTTTAAAAGAAAAAGCGTATACACATATCACAATAGAGATATTTCAATCTAAATACATCGTAGAAAAATGATCACGTAACAACATAAGCCTCGTTTTCAATACAATGTGGCTTCAATATAATTAGTCCTTTCCTCACGTTAGTACAATGTTTATAATACTTCCTAATACAAATACTGATAATACTATTCTATATAGTACTCTTAAAATAATGAATCTCAAAATTATATACAATCATTGTCATTATCATCAGAACGTTGCAGTCCACACGGAGCCCTATCTGTTGCTTTTTGCATACAGCCGGGGCCCCTTACGTAAGTCGTACCTCTATCTGACCAAGGGCGCCTGAAACAATGTATACCATTATTTTATTTACTATAAAGTATACCTAAACAACTGTTGTCGTCTTCTTAATTAGCTGAAGCAATAATACATGTTCATAGGTTTTTGAGGATAAAGCTGAGATTCTAAACTAGTTTCAGCCTCTGGACCGATAACGTTATTGTGAGATAAAAATAATAATTTACCGAATGCGTAGCTGTTGTTGTCTTCTTCTTCTGCTGAAGCACTAATACACGTTCATCAGTTTTTGAGGACGTAGCTGAGTTTCTAAACTAGTTTCATCCTCAAAACTGATAACGTATTTAGAGCTGTTCTTCCTGTTTTCTTACGCTTCGTTTTCTTTATAAGATTTCTTCAATATTATTAGTCCTTTCCTCATATTAGTACAATGTTTATAATACTTCCTAATACAAATACTGATAATTCATATTAGTAAATAGTACTGTTAAAATAATGCATCTCAAAATTATACACAATCATTGTCATTATCATCAGCCCGTTATAGTCAACTGCTAAATATCGGTCTCTCTCAAGGCACACCACAGAGCCCGTTTTGTTACTTTTTGCAAACAACCGGAGCCCTCTTACGTAAGTCGTACCTCTATCTGAACAGAGGGCGCCTGATACAATATATACTATTATTTTATTTAACTATGAAGTATCCCTAAACAACTGTAGTGGTCTTCTTGAATAGCTGAAGCACTAATACACGTTCATCGGGTTCTGACAACAAAGCTGAGATTATAAACTAGTTTCATCCTCAGGACCGATAACGTATTTAGAGTCGCTCTTCCTGTTATCTTACGCCTCGTTTTCTATATACGGTGTCATTGACATACATATTTAATACTGCTTTGCTTTGGCCGTTCCCATAATACTCGTACTAGATGGGTGAAAGATGCTTTAGTTTTCTTTTGCAACACTACACTACACCAGATCATAACGTCCTACATGTTAAAATCAGTTAAAACAACGGAGTATCATACAATAAAACATTTACATACATGAAAACACAAGTATTGTAAGATAAAAATAATAATTTACCGAATGCGTAGCTGTTGTCGTCTTCTTCTTCAGCTGAAGCACTAATACACGTTCATCAGTTTTTGAGGACGTAGCTGAGATTCTAAACTAGTTTCATCCTCAAAACTGATAACGTATTTAGAGCTGTTCTTCCTGTTTTCTTACGCTTCGTTTTCTTTATAAGATGTCTTCAATATAATCAGTCCTTTACTCATGTTAGTACAATATTTATAATACTTCCTATTACAAATACTGATAATTCATCTCAGTACTGTTAAAATAATGCATCTTAAAATTATAAACAATCATTGTCATTATCACCAGCCCGTTGTAGTCAACTGCTAAACATCGGTCTCTCTCAAGGGACACCACAGAGCCCGGTCTATTACTTTTTGCAAACAGCCGGGGCCCTCTTACGTAAGTCGTACCTCTATCTGGCCAGAGGGCTCCTGACGCAATGTACTCTTATTTTATTTTATTATAAAATATACCTAGAAAAATTATCGTCTTCTTAATTAACTGAAGCGCTAATACACGTTCATCGGGTTCTGAAGACAAAGCTGAGATTCTATACTAGTTTCACCCTCAGGACCGATAACGTATTTAGAGCCGATCTTCCTGTTTTCTTACGCCTCGTTTTCTACTTACGGTGTCTTCGACATACATAATTAATACTGCTTTGCTTTGGCCATGCCCATGAGAACCGTACTAGGTGGTTGAAAAATGTATTTTTCAAATTGAATTTTATAATATAAGTAGCATAGGTTAGGTAACTTTTATACATTAAAATCTGTTGAATTTGAAATTACAAACATACACTTCAACTTGTGTTTATTTGTATAGATGTTTCGTGTGTATTTTCGCTTAATTTTCTAGTTGTATATGGTTCTAGTATCTTATGTTCCACTATAGTCGTTCCAATCGTTTATTTAACTATTGACAGATCACGCACATAAAGTTTTGTAATAATTGTTGATACAATGTACTACAAGGAATACTGTACTTCATGGACGGGCTCCGCCCACTTAGAGATGTGTCATTCGTAATTATTGACCACAGACTATAAAAACGGTTTTGAAATAAATCGATTATCGATTATATTTATATAACATACAATAAAATTATTCTTGTATGTCCATTGAGTACTTTATTTTTTGGTATTTTAACAGTAACGAAGGGAGGAACGATACGCTCAACTCAACCAATCGTGAGAATTCACAAATAAATCAATACGGAGTAATATAAATATTCAACTCGACGTATGAAAATGTGGATTAACACTAACAACAAAATGGCGACGCGCGTCGGCTCCGCGTCCGGTGTTGCTGTTTAATAATCGATAAAAGTACGAAATTATCGATAAAATAATGAGTGTGTTAAATCGATTAAAACTTCTTCATGCATAAAATCGATCTTTAAAAGAAATCGAATCGGTGACGGGTCAGGGTATCACTATTTGATTAAGAATTAGAGCTGTCAAAAGTTAAATAAACGATTGGAACGACTATAATTACCTATTACAGTAAAATTAAGATTAAGTATAAATTTTTAGAATACTTTGTAAATCATATCATTTTAAAAGCAAAGGCGTATATACCGTGCGTTTACCGTGGGAGAGCCACGCTTCGTCATGAATGGCCGGTCCGACCGTAGCGATACCACGGCCTCACAGAAAACCGGTGTGAAACAGCGCTTGCGCTGTGTTTTACCGAGTGAGTGAGGACTCCACCCCCTCCCCATCCCCCAAAGGCCGGCAACGCACTTGAGACGCCTTTGGTGTTGCGGGTGTCCATGGGCATGCATGAGACACACATGTCTTGCTCGTTTGTCCCCTATTTCATAAAAAATACACAAATCACATGAGAGAAAATTCAGTCTAAATGCATCGTAGGCATGCATAAATTAAACATTTTAAAACTCCCTACGCATAATCAGGTCGAAGTTATCAATTAATTGTCATTTAACGATTATTACTAGCACGTGCTAAGCACATAATCGAGGATTCATACGCCAAAAATGCCTTATATCATTTTGGAAAGAGCTGATTTGACTATTACACTGCTGGACTGATACTAACCAAACATAGCTAAGAACCACCGCAATGAAACTGGCTTTCAAATGAAAAAAGCTCATGGAAATCGGTTTATTCGTTTGAGAACTACGATGCGCAGCCAGACAGACCTCGATGTCAATCTTATAGCACCCCTCTTTTTGAGTCGCGGGTTAAAATGATAACGCAACAATATTAATTGTACTCTGTCCATATATATATAAAGGTTTTTACAATTTTACGGTGAAATGACAGCTAGATAGACTGATAGAATACTTTTATACTTTTCTTTTAAATACATACATATTATAATTAGACAACAACCAAACTACCTGATAAATATTTGCAGATCATACAAATATTTGGTCCGACTCGGTAATTGACACTGAGAGCTCAAGAACAGGATTCGCTAATGCTACCAATCAGCCACCGAGGCAGCCAAGGCAATATGGCCTTGTGTTTGTTTAGATACGAGTTATATACAAAAATTTCATGCTTTATGTTTGGAGCCTATCAAAATATATGTTTGTTAAAATTATTTAGGATCGTTTTTGCGGTCTATTATAGAAAGTAGGTAACAGATTATCAGGAACTAAAGTATTTTAGGGTAGTTTTTAACATGAATGTACTGAAAGAACTATGCCACTTAAATTAAAAGATAATAATTAAATGTGTCTCTGGCAAAGTGATATTGTTTTACATAGATTAAATTTGAAACAAAACTACCAGAGATAACGCATAAATAATGCTGTTTTTATATTTCATTATATAGCGGGCAAACGAGCAGACCTATCGCCTGATGGTAAGCGATTACCGCCGCCCATGGACACCCGCAACACCAGAGGCGTTACAAGTGCGTTGCCGGCCTTTTAGGAAGGAGTACGCTCTTTTCTTGAAGGTTAGAAGGTCGTATTGGTCCGGGAACACCGCAGGCGACAGCTCATTCCACAGTTTTGCTGTGCGCGGCAAAAAGTTTCGGGAAAATCGCACAGTTGTGGAGTGCTAACCATCTAGATGATGGGGATGTAATTTCAGTTTGAGCCACAGTACGATAAATATCTGAGTGATATCAGTGACATCGACGACAGTTAAGGACTGTTATATTGTGATTTTATGAGTGTTTTTAGTGACGTGTTAAACTCTTTAACACGTCAGAGGTTTATTTCTAAAATCTATCGAGCCCTAACATGTAACAATATATTGATATTTGCTATTATACATGAATTAGCAATGAAACAAACAGTTATGTATATTTACCTCCTGTATGGTGTTAACATCTCGGATGTTTTCGCTGGACCGATGCCTGACCGGGGACCACCACTCGTCGCTATTGCCGTTGTTGCGACGTTGGATACGCCTTTCATATAATATTTTTTTTTTAGTAAATTTATTTTAGAGTAACAGTAACAAAACAAGAAAATAGAAATCATCTAGGATTGCAGGAAGACAGAAATTTAAAAAAGTTTATTTATATCAATTTGAAACTTCTTAGAGCCAATAACGTATGTGGCTTCTAAGTAAGGTAATTTAAAAAAAAACTATATCTTTATTATCTACAGATAATTATCACAGATTAGTAAAAAAATAGTCAAAATAAACTTTAGAGTTTTAGTTTCTTAGCTGTTATCAAGCGAATAATTGATTTCATATTTTATAACGACCATTGTTACGATGGCTGCCGTAGATGGCTGTTGTTGTCTTAACAGGTTTGTTGGTACTAGATAGAGAGTCACTTCACATTATGCCTATTGACCCCTTATCAATATCAACACGCCGCCAATTATCTTTGTATTTGTATGTTTGAAAATTATGAATTTCCATACTTTTTAGGGGTTTAGATTTAGAAACTGACACTCACAAATAAAGTGGCATTATATTGGTAAAGGAATTTTGAAAATCGCTTCAGTAGATCCAGAGATTACCAGGGAGTAATCTAAAATTAAGTAAAGTTTTCAACTCAAAACAAACATCACATCTTTTGCAATATTAGTTTCTTACACCTCTATAGTATTTTTTTGTGAAGCGGTTACAATATTTTTAGATAACTTTATCTAAGACTTACCGAGGCGAAGATGTTGAGCTAACAGACTCGCTGCGAATAACTCTACCGCGTTTGCTTGGCTCTACAGCTCCAAACAAGAACGGTGTGACATCCGCCTGAAAATATTGAAAATTTAGTAAAGAATACAAATAGATATGTGAAAAATTTACTAAAAGACAATACACACGATTATTTAATTGTCTCGGAATAACTTGTGCTACAGAAAACCTTGCCGCTTCCAGCCACCTGACTTCGTTCTATAGACGACTACTTTGTCATTAAAACTGCTGGAGCTATTCATTAGATAAAGCAAAATCTGTGTATCCCTTTTTACGAAGATTATGCGAGCGGAGGAGTATGACATTTCGTACAAGCAAATTTGAGGGACCACTAGTATGGTTTTGTTTATTTCTTAGGTCGTATTTGGACGCCCATAGTCAAAGACGTAGTAATTTTACAAAATTAACAATAAGTTTTGGAGCATTTATGACTCATGTAGTATTTTATATCTAATATGACTTTACAATCAAACTAAAAATCATTGTTAACTTTTTACCTACAATGTTTTAAAACACCTTGAAGTATGTTCACTATATGCATAAAGTTTTTCTTGAAAATAACCGTCGGACACTCACCTCACCGAAAAAGTCGTCGGCAGGAAATGGAAACCTTCTATCGTCAATACATGTTATATCTGTAACAAATTATAATAGTATTTAACAAAAAGAAGTCTAGAAAGCTATAACTCGAGCGGGTACGTAAAAACTTTTGATACAATTTAGATACACGGTAAGTAGTAGCATACGCATGCGTTCCCCTCTGACAAAATATAAGCACAAATGGGCCTATGCGTTGGCTCTTACGACACAGAATGTATTTATGTGTGCGTGAAGTTCTGAACGATTTATTTTGATTATTGCGAGCGAGTTAGTTGTTACTGGCGATTGTTTTCGTATATGAGTTCAAAATGTGTATGTTTGTTCCTCGAAAAATATGACGGACAGTTATAAATTGGAAAAAGTCGCCATGGCTACTCCTCTTCGTATAGTGGCTCGTATTACTTTATGGGCCGAGCCATTATTACAAATCTATTGACAGCACTATGGTGGAAGAACATAATTTGACTGCCAAAACTAATAATATCCTTCCTTTTGGGTTCACCACAATAGGATAAAAAAAAAATTCTAGTCCACTCTTAAGAATAGACTAGAACAAAAACTACAACTAGAAATCAATATATGATGAATTATGTTACAAAATCATCCATAAGTACACTATGAGGTACCCTAAACATTTTATATAATGTCGTGTAATTTTTTTGCCCATAAATACACATTTTGTATTTTATTCTATGATTTTCTATAAAGAACAATAGCAACCTTTAACCCTCTTAGCTGGATCCCTGTTTCAAGATGGGCTTACGACTGCTGGTTCAGGTTAAAACCCGCTACGATTGATCGCAACTTCGACACTTTAGCCACTACACCATCGCTGTTGCTACCAAAATGACTCTATTCTGCTTGATGTAAGCATGAGTAGAATCCAAGAATGGTGGTCACCATCCTCAATGACGTGAATGAATGGAGGTAACAGCGCAGAATTGTGACCCATACTATGGTGGCCTAGTGTGATGCTTTTTCACGCCTCGCTTAATGGAGCCGAGATCATAATCAAGGGAAATTAATGTAAGTGACTGTAATAAACGTAAGTGTAATCTTATATCTTACCAGTAAGTACGTCGTCATCGTCTTCTTGAGTCCAAGGCTGCATATTTCCGAGCCCATCACCATATCCACTCCAATTGCTCGTACCAGACTGAATTAAAATTAAATATATGCCATCATCTAGGTACATAAACTTTACCTATTTAATATTATAAATTTTATTTAAAATAGATTCACAATCTTTAATATATTGATTTTTAACTTTTTATTATTAGGTACGTTAAAACGTCTAAATAGAGTTATAAGAATCCAGTATATACCTACATATTTTGGTACAAAAGATTATACTGAGGTAGACTAATATGTATATATAACTCTGCCACACCCATACGGGCTGCAAGCATCACCCACTAGGCTGCAACGGCATCACCCATACGGGATATAGCCTCATTTATCCATGGCATATCCGAGAGAAAGTACGTGTAAGTTTGTAGATTACCAGGAAAACTATACATGTTTACTAAATAAAACAAGACATTCATCATCACCAGATTATTGCAGTCTACAGCAATGGACATAAGTCTCTTACATTGCACGCCACGGTTTTAAAGTATGAAGCATTCAAAATTCGATATTTAACCTCTCGGGTGCGGCAACACGGATCCATGTTTGTGCCGTCGGTGCGGCACACACGGATCCATGTTTTCCGCAGTTAACTTGCATTTTAATTAATTTTGGGTATTAAAGTTATTATAATAAAGTCTAGAAAGGTTTGTTATGCATTTGCTTTATACGAACAACATTTTAAAACATTCGTTTGTCAAGTGCGCTTCAAGAGCCATTAAAAAAACGAGTTCCAATTTCAAAGTTGACGATGACGCAACGCGATCTTTCAAGTGCCTCTTAAAATTGATTTTTTGGCGATAAGGTGGTTTTGAAGGTAGTTTGTTGTTATATTTTACTTATTATACTTATTTTAGGAACCACTATCAATACGAATTGAGGCATAAATCATGCGTAATTTTGAATAGTGTTACTCAAAAAGTTACCGAGTCTATTACCTATTGAAAAGGGCTTACTCATTTGAAGGTTTTTACGCATTTATTCTTATGTTTTTATTGATAAAATGATATAATTGCGATGAGAATCTTATATAGAATATAGAATAGCAACAAAAATGTGCTAGAAAAGCTAAATATTTAAATAAACACTCATTTTTTGCCTGACGAGCGAAATTAGACGCACACATACACAGGGCTCCCACGCCATTACTGTTCTACATCATCATCAGCGTATCGTAGTCCACTGCTGGACATAGGCCTCTCCAATAGCACGCCACTTAAAATTGTATATCGCCGTTGATTCGTGTTTGCACGCAGCCTAGCGGGAAGTCCCGGAACTATTAACACCCACACATACACAGTAGTGACGGACAATGAACAAGACGTAAACTGATCTTTGTTTATGTTTTACTAAATTATTTTGTATTGACCATAGACTTTGTGTGTCATAATGGAACGATCAGTTTGTTCTCTTTAGCATTCAGTCATTTTCATAGAGTTTAGAGAATTCTCAGAACTTAAAAATAATAAATGAAAACTGGTCTAGCAAACGAGTCCTTTTATTAAATAACTTGATAAATAGGTTGTTTTTTTTATGTATTGTTCCTGTCTTTTGCACTAGTTAACTAAAAAAATAAATTATTTAACTAAAAAACACTATTTCTTCATATAAATACTACGTAATTTGGTGTTCGGCGCAAATAATAGTTTGATTGTAAAGTGACAAAATGGCGAATATCTCGACAGCGAAATGTGATTTTTACAAATATGTTTCTCAATGAATTTTTACTGCAGTTATAGTGTTTTTTATATCAGTAGATAGCTTAGTTATCGAACTTTATGAGGATAATAAGTAAAATGAATAATAAACCACATAAAATATTAAAATCATGTTTATTAACACAATAGGTGCGTAAATTAATACTTGGCTCAATTGTGAGTAAATAATAAAGCGATAACATTAGTTTAGTAATAAAATATGGCATAACCATGTACGCTTGTTATCCATCTTTTGAAAAATAATCACTTTTATAACCACCGAGCATTGTTTTTGAAAAGATTTGATCATTTTCGTACACCATGCACCGTGCTGCAAAATTTTGCAATTTCGCCGCACGGTGCATGGAACCGGAAGTACCCGTTCGCGCATCCGAAAGATTAAATATTAAAAAAATAGGGTTGATCACTGTATCATAAATAAATACCGATGTCTCTTTCGTTAAAACGAGTAATAGAAAAAAATCATGTAAAATATAATTACTACAGCTTTTCATTTCTATTACACAGTTTAATTAAACAAACAGCAGTATATTTCAAATATACTGCTCAATTGAGTAGTCTAAAACAGTGATGTCACAAGTTTGTATTTAGTACATTTTTCATACAAATATATCGTTTTGACAGATAATAAATAGTGTCTAATTTGACTAAGGGGTCATCTATGTTATTATGGCAGCTCCTTGATAATCAATTAGGTAGATAATAAAATATACTAAGTGTTGTAAAGACACGTTATTACCTGTCCTATGGTTATATTTTCAACTGGGATAAGAAGGGCACGGTCAAGATGTCGGTGATGTTGCAAGCACCAAGCAACTTCCGCGCAGTCTGTATATTCGCGCAACGACTCCTCTCCCAAGCGAATCCAAGTGCCATCCTTGTTCACCACCTATAATAGAGAATATTATGAAAACCTGTTACAAAGTCGTCATACCTGAAAATAATAAAAACTTTGTGTTGTAATTTATTTTGGTTTATTAACAGATAGGCAAAAGAGATCAGATCTGGCCAATCTGTATCTACCTATACAACATGTTACATAAATACGAATCATAGGCCATCAATGTTTATAAGCACCTTGGCTCCGCCCGCGTTAATGTCGGTTTTTTCGTGTTTTTACGCGGTCGCGGATATATGACTTATGCAAAAATTAGATAAAAACAATCCTTGATGCGGATTATATATCATTCTAAAATTTCAGCTCGATCGGTGCAGAACTTTTTGAGTTTTTGAAGCGTACACAAACCAACATAACATTTTTATATATATAGATATGCCTTGAATTTCTGCATTACCTAAATGCCTGCTTTTAGAAATAAAAGGTAAAAAAAAATAGTATCTAAAACTAACTTTGATTTCTTTAAATCATCTTTTTAAATCAGTTTTATGTGGTTTATATCAATTCAATTAAGGTACGAGTATTTTGCTTCTGTGAACAACATACTTACTTCTTCTACAAAGTCGACATTGGCTCCAGGAGGAACTAGTCCTAATTCTTCGGCCTGCAGGCTAGGACTTGCCCTGATCCGTAGTCCCGCACTGTAGAGGGACTTAAAACGTCGCAGTTTGGTGGGGGGCGTAGAAGGCCGCGCATCTGTCGTCTGAACCCCTCGATCTCGGTCAGAAGAACCGTCGAGAACGTTCTCTGCCACTTCTACTGACAGTTCCTATGAAACATAAATATGGGATACAATTTAGGAAACTATTTCGAAATAAAAATAAAAAAGAACCGGCTGTTTGCCGTTTCGTACAAACCTGTATGGTATACCTATTATGTAATGTAACTAAAGATGTTTGCTTTTCGCAATATTTCCTTTATTTGTGCTATAAGGTGTTGCTTTGTACCAAATTTTTAGACTTTGAGTTCACGAGAAGAACCCTGTAGATTTTGAATTCCTTTCGATTGCGTTAGCTTTTTTCACAACTTCAAAGGACAGTAGACCTTCATAGCAAATACTGTTATGAATTTCAGCTTGATACCTCCACGCGTTCCTGAGAACGCAGGCAGAACAGACAGACTGACTACAAAGTGCCCACATCCCATAAGGTGCCCATTTTTTTCCTTTTGAGGAACGGAATCCTAAAATAAGAACAACTTCACTCTAGTGTACCTATTTTTTAAATATATATAGTAACTAGGTAAAACAAACGCGGGGGTGGCGAGGCGAAATGGTTTTAGTTAGTATTAACTTGCTAAATCTAGAAACGATGTGAATAAAACATGCACTTATCGATTGCGCCTGCCTTTAATAATATAGAGGTGTAAAATTAGATACTAATGTTAAAGGTACACATTCATACGAAAAAGGGTTTGATTAAAATGTTCCAATCATTACTGTCAACTACTAAATTCAAGAAGCGCCTTTAAATTGAAGCATCACTGTATACGATATCGGTTATATGCATATTACATTTGTATACAGGGCCATATCTATAACGTGTCTTTTAACTTTTATATACACATAATAATAACTTTTTGAGTTAGATGCCTTACCTGTAAAGTAGGTTGATCATCAAGAGTGCAATGACAAATATAGGAGCCGGCTACGCGAGGCGTCCACGTGGCGGTGTACGAGCCATCCGGCTGAGAGCGCACAATCAGACGCTCAGCGGGAATTCGACCGTTGTGTGCAAAGGTACCGCCGATAGCACCACCATCACCCCAAGACTCGCTCGCCAATCGCAGTTCTTCGAATGAAAAGTTCTGGTACGCCTGACAATAATAAAGTACATGTTTTTTTGTTAAATTAACTATACAAATTATTACATAATTTCAATCAATAAATATAGTGTGTTTTAAGGAATGAAGATGCATAGCATGTGTCGATGCTTCCAAACTAGATCAACTCGACCAAGGACACACTGAAAATAAATTCGAATCAAATTGTTTGATTTACTTTACAAAAAGAGCATGAGCTAGAACAAAATAAATGTTCATTTCACGTTATTATACGTATAGCGTCAAAGCAAGCAGGTAAATTACCTTCATCATGGTGATGGCATGGAAACACATGGTATCCCTCACAGTAGGATGGTAAGATACATTTGGTGTGTTACTGAGGAGACTATCACCCTGCGACGTACTGCTCGGCCTGATGCTACTTTCCATTCGCTGTACTACAACCTAAGGAATAAAACGAAGTACATTACATCACTTGCACATAATATAGCGCGTTAATTTTATACTTTAATTGTATTTTACGTTAACTGAAATTATTTCAGCAAATTCAATACTTTGATTATAGCTTCTTATAATTTATTTAAAAATAATCTCAAATTTTTACTTTTAAGGTTTAATTATTCCTCTTTCACCACCTTCTCTACCTTTAGAATCAGCTTTGATTAACACATCCACTACATCCGAGACTAAACTACTAGGTTTCATATAAAAAAATGTTATATTTAACATATCTAGAAAAGGTTAAACGGTTTTGTTTGCATAACCCTTTCTCAAAGCATACTAGGTATGGAATTCGCTATACCAGGATTACGAATTTTCCCATCGAGGAAGAGAAAATCAAACAGTTCTGTCTAGAACTATTTCACAAAATATTTGAACGGTGTAAGTATTTTGCTTTGAAAATACATAAAATACTATCTTTGATTTTCCATACTATTTGTAAGACATTTTAGTCAACGTCCCATTTTACAATTTTCCTATGCTAGAACCTATGCTGAACTCAAACTTTAAAAAAATATTTCCTTTGGCAGTGAAGGACGATATGCGGCAGATCTTAAAATAGATATATATCTATGAAATATCTCAAGGTGATTGGAAACGGAACCTACCTACATTGCATTCTGGATTAATGGAAGCGGCAATGTCAGTTTTTTTTTATTTTTAAGAAGACATTATTGTTATATTAATTAATTTATTTAAGGTATTGAATAATTATTTTTTTATTTGAAAAAATCATGGTGTGTTCTGAACACTATAAATAATTTATTCCCGTTGGAAATTTTACTTAAAGTTAATTTTTCAACAAGTTAAACAATTGTTAACTAACAAAATTTTCTCGAACTACCGTCTTAATTGTATGTGAAAAAAAATGTTTAAATAATGGTCGTAAAAAATTTTCGCTTCGTAGAGCCTTTCTTACATTCATACATATTTAACAAGATCGCGCCATAAGAGTTAAATGAATATAAGATAATAATAAATTAATTAATGTGCCGTACTCGCTTTTGACGCCACGCGTGCAAACTAAAAATGTCGCGCGCAGACATATTTTCAGCGTTAAATTAAAATTTAATGGAGGTAGAGTTCCGGGAGTTAGGAGTTTTTCATTGGAAATTTCCTCTTTCAGAATATTTTTTTGAAATTTCTTAAATATTAATAGTTTATGAAATATTGGCGAAAAACGAAATTCTCTTTTTTCATCTTTAATTGTTTATAACTTTTGCAATTTTTTATTGACTAATACACGCTTTTGGCACATTTTTCTAGGCGTCATTCCGGATCCAATGAGTTATCGCACATAATTTTAAGAGCAGTATCTCTATTTTGTATCATTTTCAATTTGTCGACTAGACTAAATAATTTATAATAAGTTTTCTTTAATCTTAACATCGTGATTTGATTAAGTGTCCGTTGTACACCGGAGCACAGAAGACATGAGAGGAATGGAGGCCATGGTCTATGAATTCGTAGCTAATGCATCTGAGTGGTCTAAACTGATGTCTCCCGATGTACCGTGTTTTAGTTGGATCATACAATATTTTTAGTGCATTAAGCGTCAAGTGTCAGGTGTTGTGATTTTGTGGTTTACTTGATTCACATATCTGTTCATACATAATGTTTTGTTGTTCTCAGTGGGAACAGACACATGACCACGGGCTTAATAGTCAAAATCTCACTTTGTGTCTCTTAAAAAACCTATTTACTTTAAGGACATCTTTTCCAGATTATTAGAACGTGAGACATGAATTTTAAATCATTAAACAATATTTAATAGTTCGTCTGTACGGATTTGATTTAATGCATTCATACTGTTTTTAAATATTAAATACTCATCTAGTCAGGATATGAGTTCAGTGAAAAGTATGTAGATATTATTTTTTAATCCTCTACTATAAACGATAGTGGACTCACACGTTTATGCATATTTGAGAGAGCAAATAAGGTAGTATTTTTTTCACAGGAAACATGTTTCATTTCCTCACAAAGCTGTAGAAAGTATTGAATTCATGTTTTATTAGTCACGCTAAAGAGAGCACTATGCGTACTTATTTAACTAGACTACAATTAAAAATCTCTAGTTTTACTTTTTACGACAGGCTGAACTAGTAGTCCGAACGGGTACTACACTAAATGAAACTGCTACGTGTGACAACCTTTTACAGCGGCCATTTTGTATCCTTTTATTGGAACTAACTTTAGCCTTTGAGAAGCCTTCAATGAAATTAGTGCATCGAGATATAAATGGGATTTCGGCATCGATTGAAAGCCTTCGAGTTTTCATGTGCAAATAGTTCTATCTACTAACTGTATATCTATTTTGATCTGTTTTGAAATGACGTCATAATGGAGATGACTAGTTTACATGTATGTATACACTACATAGATTTCAGTACATCCAACTAATGTGCACAAAATTTTTTACTTTAATTACTAAGCTAATAAAGGTACAGAAACAGAAATAGGATGTATTAGATACGTTGTAGTCATATTTTTACTATTGAACATACTTTCTCTATACAAATAAAAATGAATCGTCAAATGTGTTGTTAGAAAGTTAAGAAAATAGTAAAAAAACACTTTTTTTTCCTCATAAAAACCATAGAGTACATTAAAACATCTGTCGAAAATGTCAACAAAACGAAGTTCGTCGGACTAGCTAGTAGGTATACCTATTAAAATAATCAGTTGGTAGCCTTTGTCTGTTTATCGAAATTAGCTGTAGAGAAAAAACCATGATGAAAAGCTTCAGGTGTATGTAATCACGTAGAGTCCCATTAGATCTCATTAAACACTTATCGTGATAGATTCATTTGTTCCAAGGATCACTGATTCTTTAACTATATTCACACAATTGAAGGCCGATATTGGAACTTTTTACAAATTAACATTTTTGTCATAGATTAGGGGTGAGTTCAAATCGATTAGGATAATTTAAAATGTGATTTGTTACATATTCAACAACAAAAAAATTACCGTGGGAGAGCCACGCTTCGGTATGAATGGGCCGGTTCGACCGGAGTGATACCACGGTCTCACAGAAAACCGGTGTGAAACAGCGCTTGCGCTGTGTTTCACTGAGTGAGTGAAGATACCGGAGACCCATACTCTAACCCCTTCCCCATCCCCCAAAGGCCGGCAACGCACTTTTGACGACTCTGGTGTTGTGAGTGTCCATGTGCGGCGGTAATCACTTACCATCAGGCGATACGTCAGCTCGTTTGCCCCTATTCCAAAAAAAATCCTCAACTGGAGAGTATGATGTTGATGTATTTTGATGTTTTATTATCGAGTCAAGGTAGCAGAATCACGCTGACCACAGCACGAAAGAGTCGGCTCAACCAGAGCGATACTACCCTCTCATAGAAGGCTAACCTAAAATGACAGCATTCGTATTCCTTGGTAAGTGTCCGACTAGAGGCCCAATGATGCAGAAGCATTTCAACAAGCTGCCATAGTGCGTAAAGAGTGAGGTGACCGCAACTCTTAGATTCTACTTATGCTTTCCATCAGGCAGAGTAGAGACTCTATGGCAGGCTCATAAATGAAAGGCAAAATAAGGACGAAAGAAAATTATATCTACGTAATGTTTTTTTGGTTTTATAGTACCTATATATCCTAGTTTGGCAGCCATACACACTACAAAAGCAAAACAAAGAGCTTTGGAGAGAAGTATTCTAAACATAAGAAAAATACAAAACGTCAGGAGTAAAGTAACCAGACAGAAAACAAAGACAACAGATGCCCTCACACAAGCACTAAAATTGAAATGGCAGTGGGCAGGTCACGTATCAAGATACACAAACAGGTGGACAATCAATTCTATAAGGTGGAAAGGGCCTATCGGCAAAAGAAAAGTAGGGAGACTGAAATAATAAATAATAAAAATAAATATTTCGGACAATTTAACACACAACGCCATCTAGTCCCAAGCTAAGCAGAGCTTGTGTTATGGGTACTAGACAACTGATATAAATACATATATACTTTTTTTTGTAAATACATACATATTATACATAGAAAACACCCAAACTTCGAAACAAATATTTGCAGATCATACAAACATTTGGACCGACCCGGGAATCGAACCCGAGACCTCAAGCACAGCAGTCGCTTACGCTACCACTCGCGCCACCGAGGCAGTCAAAATGACAGCATTCGTATTCCTTGGTAAGTGTCCGACTAGAGGCCCAATGATGCAGAAGCATCTCAACAAGCTGCCATAAAATGAAATGACGATGTACTGACGATATAACCAAATTAATAGGAAGCAAACAATACCGGTAAACTATCAGCAAGGACAGAGATGAGTGGAAAAGACTGGAGGCCTTCACCCGAGGAGGGGAGATACGCATATCCAATAGCAAAAACTAACTCTTACTAACATTTAGATAATAAGCAAAACGTTAATAACGCAATAAACACTAACTATCCAATACATTTGAAATGGAAATAAAAAGGAAATACATTTTTTTATAGTTTATTAATGTTCTTTTGGCGCAATTAAGTTTGCAAATATATAAAAAGTCTGCGCAGTAGTAAACGATCTCGAGTATGATGGGTAATATTTTAATGAACCGCATATATAACAACCAACATAACGATTTATTTTTTATTGGATAGGGACAAACGAGCAGACGTATCGCCTGACAGAAAGCGATTTCCGCCGCCCATGGACACCCGCAACACCAGAGTCTTTTTCTTTTATACAATAGTGGGCAAACGAGCAGACGTATCACCTGATGGAAAGCGATTACCGCCGCCGGTGTCCATCTGCAACACTAAAGACGTCACAAGTGCGTTGCCGACCTTTAGGGGATGGGAAAGGGGATGGGGGAGGGCCTCCGGTATCCTCACTCACTCGGTGAAACACAGCGCAAACGCTATTTCACACCGGTTTTCTGTGAGGCCGTGGTATCAGTCCGGTCGAGCCGACCCATTCATGCCGAAGCATAGCTCTCCCACGGTAAAAAAGTCACAAGTGTACGCTCTTTTCTTGAAGGTTTGAAGATCATAATTTTTATTTGTTGTTGTTATATTCACGTCATTAGTGCCCTGGGTAGAACTTACATACAACCTTTCGAATGCAATGCTTGCTCATTACGCTATCCTCGTTTGAATGTTTAAACTTTGTGGACGCACACCGAATTTGATATTCAATTTAATGCATTTTATTCTGACTGATAGTTCCGGAATAGAATGATTAAAACTTGCCAACCGCTATCCTATCTATAGTAATTATTTGCGGAGTTCATTTAATAGCTGGCTGGATATGTTCAGGGTCTTACGTAATATCTCTCCACGCGGTGAAGCTTTAAATTAATACTTTTATACGTACTAAATTATCTACTTACATTATACTCAACATTGTGAAAAATAATAAGTTTTATGTCCAGTATGTCCCAATCTACTGTCAGTTGTAAGTTCCTGCTATTGTTGACATGTTGTTTTTGTATTGTTTGAATACTAAGAAATTGTTGGAAAATCTCTTGCGCTTATGCATAAACGGGAGATATATTCGTGCTTCTTTGTTAACATAATATATATTGACGGCCATAATGAACAAATATAGGTTAAAAAGAATTGTACTCGCAATCAAAATCGATTGATTAGCTGGTTATCAATTCATTTTAAGTCAGAGGTGTTAGGGACAAACCAGGGAACCAATCACAATAATAAATTATAACGTACCTACAAACTTTATTTAAGTTTTATAGGTTTCGTGATTAAATATATTATTGAGATATTCGTTCAGATAGAAGAAATACAAAGTAAGATATTTTGTGATTCTACTCTGTCAATCAATTAGGTAACAAAATTAGATTTCCCTTAAAATTAATGTAAATTCTATAAAAGCCTTATTATGACATTCGTTTAATTTATAAATATCTGCTTCTTGTATCTAAAAAAATAATAAGGTGTGAGTGTAAATGGACATATTGGTAAGTAGTGGACAACAATCAAGATGTAAAAGGCTTAAGTATAAATATTTTCATAAAAATGTAATCTATTACATTTTTACGAAAATACTTGTGTGTTCGTAATGTGTTTCATATTCGTTATTTGTTATGCACTTTTTCTTTTTTTCCACTTTGACTAAATTGTCATATTATCGTTAGATTGTCTACAGTAAGTGGATTTGACAATTTTGTTGAACTAATTGATGACCTAATAAAAAACAAAAGTACACTGTAATGTTACTTCCGGTACCACATCCACATCTACATGTAGATTCTGCTCTAAAATAGCAGGTCATATTTCATGAAATAATTTTAGTGGAATTATTTAATTAAATCTATAACATAACTAAATTTTAGTTCGTTTGCAAGGTAGCATTCGTTTTGGTCAGTAAATTTCCAAACAGAAAATAGCAACTGTTTATGGCAAAGTTATTCAATTATTTAAATGCCAACAAACAGTTACATAGCTCCATTTATTAATAACATGGAGCACGTAGCACTTTCATGTTTTAAATCATTTCAATCATGCTTAAAATATGTATGGGACGATAAAACTTCAATATTTGCGAAATCGCGTTCTACTGTATTTACTTAACAATGGAGCCATGAATTGTTCATTCTTTCAAAGGTCAACAAACTATCTACTTTATTTTCAGTAAGCGCTTCATCAATTTAATTTATTGGAATTTGTTTCAATAAATTTTGTTATCGAAATACTAAAGTTATAAAAATATATCATACTACCATTGTACCAGCACAAATGATAATAATTGCATCTATCTATCTACGAGTATATAAATAAAAATAAATCGCCGAAATGTATGTACGCGCATAACTTCCGATCGTCTGCACCAAATTGGATAAAAAAAAATTATGTGTTCGTAATTGCTACAAGGTTTGTATTGAAAAAAAAATTATAACCAGAAAAGCAATTTTTTTGTTCGTGACTGTACACTACCTGTAGGAAGCGGAGTCGGGCATAATTCCTAAAATAAGATGTTCCAGAAATTAGAAAATATTTACGAAAAAAAAAGTGGCGGTACGAAGTTCGCCAGCTCAGCTACTTTATGAAATATTTTAACAACTTCTAGAGAATATTCTTTTGGTTATTTAATTCGAATTCAAAGTATTAGAGTCGCTTGCGCGTGGCGACGAATGCCATGGCAACTCGTCGCCACGCCAACGGTCGGTCTGACCCTCAGTATTAGTTTTATCAACAAAAAAATATTCTTATACATAACTAGTCTGTCTGTCTGACTGTCAAAGTGACTCTTAGTCCATTGAAATGTATTTTTTTTATTAACGTGCATTTTTCAGAGAGTGCGATTAAATTTTTTAGATGTTAGTGTAAAGTTAAGTTCAAGTTTGTGGGGTTGCAACTCTTGTCCTCCGGTCGCCGTCTTGGAAAAAGGAAAGAGGGGTGCAAATTGTTTTTATGGTTTATCTGCCAAATTATAATAAGCACAAGTCGAATTTGAAAATACTGTTACTGTAACAATTCCACTCACCTCGACTTTCATAGCTGGGGAGGAGACGGCTTCACCGTACTGGTCGCGTATAACAATAGTGAGCGTCAGCTTGTTAGATGGTCGCACGGGTTGCGAAGGCCCTTTGAGTTCACACTTAGATGGCTCAACACGCGATATAGGTGACAGCCAGCGAGCTAGTCGGCCCCCTGCCGTACTCTCAGCACCCGCTACAAAATCAGACAGGAATTGGCGTTCAGTAGACACGGACCTGTTGACAAAGAACAAAATAAAATTAATATGTGGAAGTAGAAGTAAAATAAAGTAGATTTCTTTTACATTCTTTCTTATCTAGAGTAATAAGAGTACTTTCCTTTCAGGTGATATTACAAAATTCCACCTAGTATATATATATATAATAAAAAATACATAATAAATCCACTTTTCTTGTGTACTGTAATGCAATGTACACTGAAATAATATTTGAGCTCCCGCAAACTGCAGACTTTCCATCAGCCGATACTTTGGTTTGTGTCTTAACCACTATGAAGATGTATGAGAGTGCGAACGTTTCGGTATCGGCCGACAAATAAGCCAAAACTCAACCCGATCAAAATGGGCCGATTAAAAAAATGTACTAAATAAATAGCTGCGGCAGCCGCCGTCTCTATATTCATTTTGAGTGCATACGCACTGTGTGTGTGTGTGTGTGTGTGTGTGTGTGTGTGTGTGTGTGTGTGTGTGTGTGTGTGTGTGTGTGTGTGTGTGTGTTGCGTCTGTCGAGAACCAAATACAGACTGATCGACATCGGTTTGCAGCGCTCCATCTATCTACGCGTAGAGAAGGCAATAGTAGTAATAAGTAATGACTCCCACAGCGACTCTTTGAGATGCACAGCAAGACAGACCCCTGCACTGACCGGAGACTCTCTTAATGACGCGAACTGATGCTTAGAAGACACCTACAGTTATTTTTAAAAGCGGATCGTTTCACGCACAGATGCCTACAGGCGATGTAGAATCTGATTAATATCACCGGAAACGATCACATTTTGAAAACGATAATATTTTGCATTCCTTGGAACGGAGAATGATATTTCAACATGAAAATGTGTTCCTACGGTATAATTTATAACGAAACCGCATGCGCAAACTGGTATTAAATATCGTGTTTTTATTTACATCATAGAGACATGATTATCTGGTGTATAAAAAAAGATAATGTTATCATGTCGCATTGATTTGCCTATTGATAATCCAAATAAATGTAATCCAATTGCCTAGCAACATTATCATCTCACCATAATGACTAGAATTAGAAATCAGAAAAACCGGCCAAGTGCGAGTCGGACTCGCGCACTTTGGGTTCCGTACCGTGTTATCTATAAAAATGGCAATGGTTTGTTGTATGGGAGCCCCCTTAAATAATTATATTATTCTGTTTTTAGTACATTCAAGTGTAAAAAAATAAACTGTTTAACTATCACGGTTCATGAGGTAGACCCAGTGCCAGATTAAGACTACTTGATGCCCTAAACAATCCACGCCTCTGGGGCCCCCCTATCCATAAGTAAACTAGTATCATAAATTACGTACCTTAGAATATGTATGAAGGTCGACAGACGTACGTGGAGAAGGTATTACCTACATACAATAAAAACCAAAGCATTTTTTTAAATTTTTATTGATATACGACTTGCGACTTTTTCGGGCATTAAATTCGCGGAAAATAGTTTTTAAGGCCAACGTTTTTAGCACATCTGACACTATGTACAATATTGATAAAGCATCGAGCTTTTTTGCTGTTTCTGGTGCCGGTGCCCCCCCAAGACGTGATGCCCTAAGCAATTGCTTAATTTGCTTAAGGG
The DNA here is from genome assembly GCA_916048165.1 of Spilarctia lutea. NCBI lineage: Eukaryota > Metazoa > Arthropoda > Insecta > Lepidoptera > Erebidae > Spilarctia > Spilarctia lutea. The sequence continues at coordinate 22,813,605 of OU696470.1, read as the reverse complement.
TTAATCCAGCACTGGGTAGACCTGGACCTGAGCATGGTGACAGACAGACGGACATAACAGCGAAGTCTTAGTAATAGGAAGGATAAATAAGAAGACTGTTTTTGAAATCGTGGAAGGTCAGTCAGAATTCGTGCGGATGCTACTACCATTACTTTTTATTGCAGGTAATGTAGCTTAAATGCTCAGTATTGAAAGAATTATGATAAGGATGATCGTTTGCAAGTCCAAAGTATTAACATGGCACATTCCAAACAAAAACTCGTAGATTTCTAGTTGACTACAGTCCCTTGCCTGACGGCCAATTCTACGGTACCACAGCCAAACCAAACTATATCACCACAGCTTTAATAATACCTACGGATACGGAGAACAGAATTATCTAAGCTCTAGTTATCACATATTATGCAGCCAAAAACAAAGAGGGGAGGTTTGGTTAAAAAATATTGCGTCGACTTTACAACATTTTTTGTAGGTTAATTGTTCATTGTTTAAACAATAACAATTCTATCAAAATAAAAAAATAAACACTTTGATGAACCTTATTTTTAATATAGCATGAAGTAAAGTCCATAATAGCGGAAGCTTCATGAGATTTTATTGTGCGAACATATCGCGATAGTGACGTAAAATGTCACTTTCACAAATGTCACGGTTACGCATGATTCATCTCGATTATCATCCACATTCTATATGTAATTAATAACCATTGTTGGACATGGGTGTTACCTTAGACAATAGACTAATGTTATATTTACTATCAATTTAAGGTAGGTAATCATTTAAAAAGTCTGTGAATATAATATTACAATATGTACCTACATCTATAGTATCAGCTGATCAATACAGAACTTTATGGAAGTTAAATAGTAACTGTCATAAACTGGCTCGGAAGTTAGATAGAACACTCTGTGGACAACACTGTAGGTATACGTGGAGATTGGATACTGAACGCCATTTCGTTGAATATATATTTCCATATACATATAAACCAAAAATTCTTCTATAAAATAAACGAAAGCTGATGATTTTAATAGAAGATAATGAACTAGATTTAAATCAACTAATTTACCTTTTAAAATTAATACATGACTTGTAAAACGAAATATTATATTTAATTCGGAAAAGAGAAGCTGAGGATCGATCCAAAGCGGCGTGTAATTGGTGAAGCTTATGTCTGTATTGCTATAGGATCATGATGATGAAGATTATGTACTGGGCTAGTCAAACAGTGCTAGTCTAAATTTATTTCTATAGCTATCCACTACAATTTCATGAGACAATTGTAAAGAATTTTGAAATATACTTATTTTTAGTTATTTTCACCACCATTTTTACTACCTTAGAATTATTATAGTATCAGTTTTGATTCTTTGATGTGTTAAATAAAAAACTTCAATCAGTTTTACTTCACGAAATTTTATTGTATTTTATGAAAACCTTCAACCATCCCCAAGACAAAAGGCTCAATCACAATTCACTAAACGGATCAAACATAACAAGTTATTATAAAAATAGACTCATTATACTCCTACAAATAACAGTCTTGTACAAAACCACAAATAGGTAGGTACTTACGTGTTTTCTTGGAATATTCTTTAAATAAGCAACGAGCGCAAACATCTGTTTTATATGTAAACGAAATTAATTAATGACTAAAGCATATCAAACTACCAGAAGAATATAGCATTTGGTTTAATATTGTTATTAATATTAATGTTGTTGGTAAAAGAATGTACACGCTTCGTGATCCACTTAATTAACTATAGACATAAACATGTCTAATGTTAACACAGTAACTAACTTGTTAGTTAACTTAATATGTAACAATTACAAATTTCGCTGTAGAAAAACTATATTTTTTTTGTTTGCTTTTCAATGTATTTAAGCTAAGCTAAGCTTCACCGCGAATTCAGGAAACGATGAGGAGGTCGAGGAGAGGAACTCACTGATATGCAGCTATTCGAAATCCTCATGAATCCCAAGGACTCGGGAGCCACTGAGCGAGGATAAATAGTTTCAAAAACGGGCATCTCAACACATTCAAGAATTAATGAATGGGTGGGAGACGTCCGTTTCGGAAATATATTGCGAAAATAACGTTAAATGTCATTTTTCTGCGAGGTAGTATCGATAAGTACTGGAGTACCAGAATCCTGGGAATGCCAGAATTCTATAATGCTAGAATAAAAATAAACTAAATCCTTTGCAAGTGTCTTTTATCACAATTCGATGATTATCTCTAGATTTCATAAAGAAAAGAGGAATGTTTAAATAAAAAATGTAACACCATTGTACAAATAAATAAATAAATAAATTATGATTATGATGATGTGCTATGTGTGCGACTCCGTTGTTTATACTCGTATCAATTAATTAAAATTTTAACAGAGGAATAGCTATTGAAAAATTATGGGAACCGTAATTGTGCCTCAATCAATGCAAGTTAAATGTTCTCAACAGAATCAAATGATCGATACAGAGATTTAAAAAAGGATTTTTGTTTTACTTTTCAATAGAAATACGACAAGTTTGTTCAGCCTTCCGTGATAGTACATAATATATATGAATTAGACAAAGTTTAGTACAAACCAAGAAAAAGTACATGATAAAGCCATGATCCAGGTTCCAGTTTATTATTTTACTAGCTTTCGCCTGCGAATTCGCTCGCATTGAATAAAATCTATCCTGTGTTACTTTTAATACCTCCAAGAATATGTGTACAAAGTTTCTTGATGATCAATTATGTAGTTTCGCGTGAAAGTGTAACAAACAAACTTACATTCACATTTATAATTATAGATAGATTAGGATAAGATTGAGATATAATGTAGATATTAGTAAGTAAGAAGAAGAAGTAAGAAGATGACAACCTTCAGAAGGCAAACAAGCAGACTTAGTTGTTTATATCAATAAATTAAAATTTTAACAGAGCTAACGAAAAATTATAGTCAAACTTGAGTAATTAACTAATTTTGGTTGTGTCAAACGAAATTTTAGTTAGGAACAACAAAATTAGCAATAGTAAATACGTACCCCTCCCCATTGACTCTTCCAACTTTGTGTCACAAATGCATTGCTTATTACTACCTACCCTTGGAGGCCAAATTAGGGGGAAGGTTTTGGGTTCTAGTAATCTTACTCACTCGATTAAAGCCAAAGAAAGAATGCCTTAACATCAGCTTATTGTACAATCAACTTTCCATATTTTTAAAATTAATAGATACTACAATTTTAAGTTTTTCGCCAACAAACAATTAAGCGAACGTAATTTAAATAAAATAAAACATTACGTACTGTATTATTTCAATTCTACTTAGGAACTACAATAATGCACTAAGGTATGTACATAGGTTTTTAAAATCAGATATAATTCAGGAATACTGGAAATACTGGTGATCTACATACAAACCAGCTAAACGCTGTTACTTAAAAAGCTTAACAAAAAAAATAACTAAACAATCCGCACTACGCAGTCACCAGTCCCTAGTAAGCACTAACAACACCTATACCATGACATTTACCAGTACTTTTATATTGCTAAGAACAAAGTGCCACCAATATATTGGAAACATACACGCTGCATAAAATCTCAATAAAATGACATATTTTCCGCGAACGCTAAAACGAAGTTAATAACTCAATCGAAAACCTCTTTTGATGGGGCAATCTTTTAAGTGCATACTGTACTGGTTGCATGGTTGGTGGAGGCAAAGTCTGGCACAGGCAACCCGCCGACCTACGTATCTCGTATGTCCCGAGCGTAAGCACGTACTCGCAGCATTTCAAAATTATCGATAGTTTAAAAGCCACTTTACATCAAAATCTTTCGATGTTGTGCATTACCAAATACAATATTTTTAATGTAGGAGTTGATTTTATTATATGATTTATAGAATGATTACAGGTTAGAATTTCCCTACGAAAGCATAATCATCTTTGACTTTAATAGAAGTTTAAGAAGAATACTACAAATCTATAATTATTATTATTCAAATGACTTTAATATCATTGAAAATGAAAGCAATTTTTCATACAAAAGGCAAGGACCTGTTATCTGTTAACTATATACCATATTATTTTAAATACTTGCAAATGCTAATTAAAAAGCTATAAAGTCATAGTTTTTTTGACTTTAAAGAGTCATAGGTTTTCAAATCGACTGAGTGTATGATTGCATTTAAAATTTTGGCTATCTTAAAATATAAAAACAAGAAAAACGATGATGATTGAGATAACATCTGATACAACAGTAAGCACATATCAGTTTTTGTTTTTGTTTTTTACAGTATCTGAGATCTAGAATTAGATCTGTTGCAGCTGTTACCCCACATATAATCTGTTTAAATAAAAGTGATTCACCGAAATGTATGTACGCGCATAACTGCCGATCGACTGCACCAAATTGAATAATATTCATGTGTTTGTTATTGTCAGGACAAAGTTTATATAGAAGAAAATGAAAAACGGGAAGTGTGATATTATACGACTCAACTGCATCTGCGACTGTAAGTTGCACTTCCCCCGTGGGCAGCTGAAGCGGGCATAGATAAAAGTTTTTCCGTATAGAAAATATCATATATTTCAGGAAAAAATGGAGGTACGAAGTCCGTTGGGTCACCTAGTAAAATATAAAAGAGATATTTGTAGCTGAAGAGGAAAGAGAATCTTTTAATTGTGGAGTTCTCAATTCAGACAACAACTTATTGATATGAAGTAACTAAATATCGATAGTAACTTCTTTTATTTGTATGAGACTCTGCATATCAAATACATCTTATTTCTGTACAGTTTCATTTTATAAGAAAATAAAAGAAGAGTGTCAAATGTTGTTGATGACTGCAGCTCCGAATCTTAATTGTTATCTATTAAATGTTTCTCGGTAGTCTTTATATAAGAACCATTCAATAAGAAATATTATCCTTTGAAAAAGTCTAATGATTTTTACGTGTTACTTAAATTTATCGCTCCTAGCTCTACAACTCTTTCAGTTTTCAATTATGTAGTATTTCATTAAGCAATTATTGGCTGCGGATATAATTATATTGGTCATAATTAATACGCCACGTATTTTCGGCATAATTAGGATCTCATTAAAACGATCACGTTTCAGCATTGAACATTGTAATAGTGATAACGAAATTTGTTTGCGGTGTTAACAACACAAATTAAATCGCATCATCGATATCTATAATAGCAGAGAGCGCCCACTCTCGGCATCACTAGTGCGGGCTGGGAGACAGCGGCGATCAAGTGATAGCAGCGCCCAGTCGGTGCATGACGCTCAACGCGCGCGGTCTTTCGCGCCGAAGCGCGGCACTATGTCGCCACTTATTCGGTTGTTCGTTCTCGCCGCGCTTTGTTCGCTAGCTAGTTGTGACCATGAGTTAGGAGTTTGTAATCTGGACTTTTGTGAATGTACACGCGATACGCATCCATCCTGGAAAATCGTAAACTGCACCCTCGGACGAGATCAAGTAAGTATTTCTCACTGGTTTCATAATTATCTCCATACCAAACAAAAGTGAACGTGTTGCGCCAGATGTATGACCAGTGTGTGTGTTATTTGGTGTTCTAGCGAACTTCTTAGAATGCAGGACCGGAAAAGTTGCTCGTGGTTATTATTTTTAGAAATTACTTTTCACAACAATGCTTGAAGTACTTTGGTGCTAGTGATTTTAACTGTAGTTAATGTAAATTAAACAATTTTAATAAGTTTATGAAAAGGAAACGATAAACAACGGAAGAACAAACGTATTCCAATTCTACTCACGTATAAACGTGTCCAAGTTGGAAGACAACAAAAACTGTGGAGTACATGTTACTGTAAAATGAATAAAACGACTGCTACGGAACAGATTTAATGTAGAGTACCATTTCGAAAATAGCACGAAGCTAACACCGACACATTTCAAATGGAATGGAATGTTTTGAATTTGTATCATTAAATATATGAATATAGGCACAAACGATTTGTTTTTAAATTACCCCGAAACTAAATTGAAAATAAAATATAGTCAAGATAAAAACAGACCTGGAGAAAAAAGTTGAATCACATGATGAAATATTAAAAAATATCGACATAGACTAAACAACTACTGTTATGAAAAAACATCTATGTTATGAGTAACATTAAAAACTTTCAGGCGAGTTGGTAGATAATAATCAATAAACACATTACAATGTCATTTAGAGTCAAAACCATAGCAGACATCTACAATGGTATAGATACTCGTACCTAATTACATTACACTATCGTCAAGAAATAGGTGGGACCTTCGTATTTTTATACTTAATGACTGTGTGTCTTGTAAACAAACTTATACGGAGCAAAAAAACGTAAGACAAAAAATTTGTAAACAAAAAGGGAGCTTCTACCTGGTATTCGACCCCTACTCTACGTATTGTCAAATAACAATCAGAGGAACGTGCATTTACACTCAATTCACATAAAACCGTAGGCACCGAAATATTATTCTTTTATGTGTCACACAATTCGTGCAGCTTATCAAGACTAATATGTACTCATTACTCACTACAACGAAGGCTAAATTAGATGGACAATCGCTGTCTTTGTTAATAAGCCAATCCGCCGTTTGAACAACTCAGATTTGCAACATCGATTATCTCGACTGTTCTTAATTTAATAGAGCTTCATTACTTTATCCTATTGAATGATTAAAGAGTATATATTTTGCTACAGATTTTAAACATTGCAATTAGCATGCTGTAGCGCGTGCACGTACTGTGAAAATGTTACGCCTATAATAACAACAAAGAAAACGTACATACAAAACACATGTAGTTTAATATAAGTCATAAATATGGTGAATAAAACATGCAAGCATAGTAAGCCCAAGCCAAGCGGTCCGACGTCAGGAGTCAACTGTATCGGCCGGCGCTCGCCCGATCTGGCTATTTGTGGTGACTGGCAGCACACTCGCGAAATTCACCTCTAGTTCATACATAAATAGGTATGAAACGTCGAACTCACACATATTCTAAATTAAAATATAGTATATTAGAACGGAACCGACAGCGTCTCGCAATGTAACAATGTCAAACATTATACCCAGACGTTGGACACAGTTCAAAAACACGAAAAAATAGGAATGTAGGTCAATGACCGTTTTGATTTTGCCTCAACATGTGCATATTATCTCTAGACTGTTGAATGTTATGATCAACCGCAATATTAAAACTTCAATCTTCTTTCTTTCTATTGTGGTGAATATCGAACGATAACGTATCGTTTCTTTTTCTATTCAGAACACCGGTAACATTAGCAGCAGGAAGGATACAAAATTGACACAATACATGTATATACAGAGTTTATTTATACTGAAACAGAATTCTGAGAAAGTCTTAAAACGACTCATTAACGTGAGTCATTTTAACCGTGATGGCGACGTTCCTGTGTGACCAGTTCATACGCACTAACGGTACATTCGGATAAATTTGATATGTGCGTTTGTCAACACCAGCATGAAAGCCGTATCTGCCGATTGTAGCACTGACAAAAACAGGAAGTTAATTACTACCGCAGAATGCCCACGTCGGCCATTGTCTACAATATCTGTATGCACGCTGTGTACTACTAAAAACAGCGTAATTAACAGATTTGGTTTCAAAATTTGGTTAGAACATAATACTAGTAGATATAATATTAGATTATGAGGCCGCTTACCCGACTGCTTAATGGTTAGTCTGAGATACGAGGGAGAAACATGTTAATTTCTAGTATAATAAGAAATCAGAGTATGTTAAGCTTTGACGGACTCTAACAAAAGTATTACAAACAGTCGATTTTCAAAAATAGAGAATATGACACAAAACGCCTTACATCGCAAAAATACATTATTCAAGTCACAAAAGGATATGGTTAAACCAATTAGGTCATGACAAAAGCTAATACGTCTATAATTTGAAAAAAAGAATTTTAAATGAATATGATATACTTTTAAAATCAAATACTTCCTGAGTTATAAATCCGTTGAACCAACCGATATTAAACCGTCACACGTTTTCGTGCAGTAAAATATCTGCATCTAAGAAGCAATCAAAACTGTACCTGGATTAGGTCACCTGTGTCTACTGTATACAGCCAGTCTCGAATATTGATTATATATATATATTACATTTTGAAAGTGCATATCAAACTGTGCTCTGTATGAACAAACGATGTGTTACTTAATTCAGATTTCAAACTGAACAAAGTTTTAATACCTATTTATTAACATTATGTACCATAGAGCCGAGCTTTAAATTTGGCATATTCATTTTTCATTTCGTACCATCATAAACCGAGTATCCATATTTATTTACGCCTATTGCAATCACAACCACGAAGAAATTAAGTATGAGTCAGGCTGAAGGATGCAATTGATAAAACAGTTACAGGCTACCACAACAAACGAAAGAAACTAGACAATCAAGTAAAAAAAAAGAAAGAAATCATATGAGCCGTCTCAATGCATCGTGAAACGTAGCGCGGCCGGGCGGGAGCATCGGACAAACCATAAAAAAACGTAATGAGAGATCGCTTCCTGCGACGCTCACGGCCTAACCATGGTATTCTGATACAAGCTACACATCCACATTTGTATACGTTAACGATATTTTATAATTCCAACTCGATACATCGCGCAAGTTGGAGTGTTTCGCCTCATTCGTTTCTTTCCTGTTACTGTACAAAATAGATCTATTTTACTACAAATTCAGATTAGGCCACGCTTTCAAATGCTTTGATTAAGTGATTGAGCTGTTTAGATCATCGTCGTTATCATACGTCATAATAAATTGTTTATAAATTCTAGGCAATATTACATTTACTTCATATATATGACTTTACATAAAAACAAATCATTTTAATTAAAAAAACAAAATATAAACTCACAATTTGTTTAATAATGCAATTGATATCGTTTTGCACCAGTACATCCGGAACGTCGGAAGTTTTTTTCGTGGCGAAAGGCGATGAAGCTTATGTTAAAGAGGCTTATAAAATGGCTTATGACTTTTACAGTTTCTTTAAACAGCATTATGAAGGAAATAAGAAATGTCAATGTTTTTAAATTTTAAAATGAGGAGGTCATTTAATATTTCAATTAAAGTGGCGGCGAGTAGACCTATATAATGTTATTATTTACTCCCTAATTATTTTCTTGATAAAATAATATCAACTATCAAAACTGCGAAGAAAGAAAAGAGTATTGTGTGAATATTGCAAATACTAACCATTTTTGATCCACGGTCAACATAATTCACCGAAATCATATTAAATCTAGGAGATATTCTGGTAATCCTATGGCGTGTATATATTTTAAAATAAAATCTTTTGCGGGCAGGTTTTAGCGCAACGTTATATTATAAATAAAATGTACCTATTTGTAATACTTAACATGAAATAATGGATAAAGAACATGAAATGTATTACGTAAAAAACTTTCTCTAATTACTAGTAGACATCGGTGGTCTCAAAGAAGCGATAAAAAAATAAGAGTTACGAACAAAGATAGTGATTATATTGATATAATAGTCATAAAATGACTAATAGTAACACAAAAGAATGTTCTTTTGAAAACTTAAAACTATGATATGAAGTCAATTGGTTATCGGAGGTGGTTAGTTAAAAATGATTTACAAGTCGATTCATAATAAACAAGCCACCCAGACTTAATCACCTTTTAAGTATTTATATTGAACAGATAATGTATTGGTATAGCTAATCACTCTCTTATCTCTGTTCCTTATCTAAATACTTAAATTATTTCAAAGCACATAAAGACGATTTTAGCGTAAATTCATCATAATGCTTTTCGAGCATTTGTTCCCAAATTCCAAAGCGAACCTTGCGTTTACATACTTGAACTATTTACGTATATGAGATATTCTTGTACAAGGCTTTATCATTTGTTAGTTATATCAATTTATAGAGTTGTTATGTACTTCACCTTTTTAAACAAAGAAGACTAAAAACAATAATTTTATAACATACTCGTACTAGCTGACCGTGAAAATTTTCCCCCGTTTTTGAAATAATCTTCATTGGTGCACTGCTCCTATTAGTATTATCGTGATGATATATAGCCTTCCTCGATAAATAGACTATCCAACACTGAAATAATTTTTCAAATCGGACCAGCTATTCCTAAGATTAGCGCGTTCAAACAAACAAACAAACTCTTTAGCTTTATACGAGTATATTAGTATAGATTAAAATAATAATAATCAAAATGTAACTTCAAAAAGGGTCGACAATAATCCTTCATTTAAACTACTTCAACTGAGATTTTTACAATTACGTTCTAAATACTCGTAGATATTTTATCGACTTTCTTTGTTGTCTATTTTACTGACATACTGAATGTTATAGGCCATCACCATAGAGTTCTGTAGTTTCAAATAGATAGCTGCTGTCTGTCGAGCATCTAAACCCTTATGCCCTAGCTATATGGCTACCAGTAGTAATCATTAGGAGGGTCATATAGTTTTCTGAGAAACTAAAAAAACATTTAATATGAAATTGTTTTGCAACCGTCTGGTTAATGGTAACCAGACGGTTGCAAAACAATTTAATATTAGGCTAGTAGTAGTAGGAGTAGGCTCAACCTACTTTGGTATCAGATAACCGTGTGTAAGATGTATGAAGATATTTCATTTATATTAACTACCCATAATACCATGCAAAACATATAAAAATTGTGACACAACAAACCGCAGTAGGTGATTTCTCTCCGCCGCCTTATTAGAAACCGGGGTGCTCAATTTAATTTGAAGACAAATTATGAAACCATTGTTTACAGGATTACACATATAGTTAAAGATGTACATTGAAATTGTACAATTTACTTGTTTCTGCTTAAATCTGAACACGTTTAAATCAAAAGGCAGGATGTGTATTAGTTTGTTGTACATCTAATTAGTTTATGAAGCTAACATCACTACAATTAATATCACCTTGTATATTACATCGTCAAAATATATTTGCCTACATAAAAATCACAGCCAATGATCTATCCGAATTTATAAAATCGCCAATTATTTAATGCACTAACTCTGAACATATATATTTTATGTTGATAGGACTTTAATCTTATCACTACCTCCGCGTGGAGGGATAGATCCCCTTCTGAGGTTAGTAAGATATGTCAAAATGTATGAGACGATTTACATTTAAACATACGATGTCCTTCGTCGTTTACATTAAGATTCAGCTTCGACTAATTATTGTTGATAATACTGTCTAATTATATTATTAAATACTAGTTAGTATAGATGTGTAAAGTAATAATTCAATATAACTCAGAACTGTTGTCAAAGACAACACTCGTTAACGAGAACTTGCCATTTATGCCACTACCTCTATTATATAACCTATATATATTTATATAAATACATTGCTTTCAATAAATTATATAGGTATATCAAACTGATATCGTACGACGTAGAGTGCACCTAGGTGGATTATTTATAATTAATTGACTTGCCAATTATAATTTGCACTTCAACGGTTTTAAGTTTCTGCGTAAGTTAAAAGACCTACTTTTTATTTCATCCGTTCGTCAAAGCTTTTGATGCAATTTCATTACGAAACATACTTTGTTTTGCAATTCGAACTTTTCGATACTTCACTCGTGTAATAACAGAACAATAGATACTGGTGAAAGTGAAACCGGTGGCATTAACAAACACATTTACTTTAAAAATAAACCAGTGTGCCATGAAACGTAACTTACTTATTGTGATTATGATTTCCATGAACTAAGTTTCGAGCTATGTTTGAGGCGGATCACCATTGCAACTACTTAATTATTGAATTTAACGAACCGAACATTGGCGTGAAGAAGATTTCTGGTATCGGATTGTTTCATTTAATATTAGAGTATATTCCGGGAACATGAATGAACCGTCCGTTCCTGCAGCTACCTAAACGAGCGCTTTGTGATAGAATGGGATGTCAATGGGATATTGGAATAGTTGCAGTCTTCGAATGGCATTCACACTTGTTAGATTTCAAACGGAAATTGTAACTATCAAAGAGAACTTTACTAAGTGGTACTAGTACAATTCCGTACCGTGACTTTATATTGACACAGTTGTATTACGTGTATTTGTATAATATGACTAGGACTCGACTCAAACGACTCATGTTTTGTAAAGTTAAGACAATGTCGGATATAATTCATAAATGAGTATCTCAAATGCGATGTATTCAAATGTTAAACGGACACATGAACTCACAAAGAACCTTGTTGGCAATTTTTTTTAAATGATGTTTAGATGATCCTTTTAAACGTTATTTTTAAATAAAAGATTATATAGCTAGGATTGGAAGCATTTACCAATAACTAAAATCGTAACAGAATAGAGAATTTATATAATCGCCATGCTATATTTTAATAGATTCTAATAAAGCCTAGAACATAAACGAAAAATTAAAAAACATTTACATGACGAGGACTACAAGTATAACGTTTTCTTTAATTAGTTACATCGAGATTCATGGACACCGGCGAGGCTACCATTCACAAGGCGTACACACCTATTTGTGTTCGGGTACATGGTACTTGTTTATAATAATGGTGTAATGAACGCAAATTATGTAACACACCACATTGTTTCATTTACGACGTCACACTTAATATTATTTAAATGATTAATAAAAAACAAACATGTAAACTAAGTCCGCTAATTTTTATATGTAGAAAATAAACTGAATTATAGTCGTTCCAATACTTTATTTAACTTTTGACAGATCACGCACATAAAGTTTTGTAATAATTTTTGATACAATGTACTACAGATAATACTGTACTTTACGGGCGAGCTCCGCCTACTTAGGGATGTGTCATTCGTAATTAATGACCACAGACTGTAAAAACGGTTTTGAAATAAATCGATTATCGATTATACAAGGTGTCTCAAAAGAAATTTCATATTTAGTGGATTGATTAAAAAAAAAGGAAGCGGTATATAGAAAAAATGTTTATTTATTGTTAAAATACACTTTTTGGGAATTCATTTCTTAAAAATAATATCGTCTAAATGTAAACCCTCACGTTGTTGGCACTCATTTAATCGAACAGTAAAATTACTTATGACTGCTCGACAGGTGGAGTGAGGGATGGCTGCCATTTCGTGACGGATATTTTCTTTCAAATGCGCCAGTGTTGTTGGTTTATTGGCGTAAACTTTAGATTTAAGATAACCCCATAGGAAAAAGTCCATAGGGGTTAAATCTGGGCTACGTGGAGGCCAATTTATGTCACCTCTCCGGGAGATCAATTTTCCTGAGAAAATTTCACGAACACGTGGCAGAGATATATTGGACGTGTGTGAAGTTGCTCCGTCCTGTTGAAACCATGTTCTTTGGTTATAGCCAGGAAAGTTTTGCAGTTCAGGTACCAAGAAGTTGTCTAACATCTCCACATAACGCTCTGAATTCACTGTAACTGTACGCCCCATTTCGTCTTCAAAAAAGTAAGGGCCGATAATTCCTCGCGCCGACATGGCAGCCCATACGGTCACTTTAGGCGAGTGTAGGGGTTTCTGATGTTTGCGTTTCGGATTGGCTGAACTCCAGTAGCGGCAGTTTTGCTTATTTACGTGGCCATTAAGATGAAAATGAGCTTCATCCGAAAACAAAATGTTGGTAAACGTTGAAAATCGCTCAATCATCTGATTTACGAAATTAAGCCTCTGACCGGCATCTTGGGGCTTTAATTCTTGCACCAATTGAATTTTGTAGGGGTGCAGCTTTAGATCTTTGTGCATAATGCGATGTAATGATGATCTATGCACATTTAAAGCACTCGCGCGCTTCCGAATTGAAAGGCTCGGGTCGTCACGTACAGATTGATTAACACTCTCCACGTTTTCTACCGTTCTTGATGACCTAGGTCGCCCGGATTTTGATTTATCCAGCGTTGATCCAGTCTCTTCAAACTTTTTAACCCAATGTCGAATGAGAGGAAGGCTTGGCGCATCATTTAAGTGGCGAAAACCTCGAATACTGCAGAATTTTCTACGCGCGACAGTTGTCGAATCACCGTTCTTGTAAAACTCTCGCACGCACAACGCGCGGTCTGCTCCCGAGAAACGCTCCATAGCGACTGAATCCCCAAGAGCCAAGCTACCAATTGACATAACCCCCGCACCCCTCAAGTACGCAGCGTTCACGCAGTAAGCTAAACAAATATAAAATTTCTTTTGAGACACCCTGTATTAATAAAACATACAATAAAATTATTGTGATTATATTTTATATCAAATCACGTAAAAAGCTTTATTATTTTGCATTAAAATGCCCTAAATGTCTCTGTTTCAATGCATAAATAATTTGCGTAATGAAAACAGTTCCATCGTACTCGTACCTAGTAATGGGATCGAATGTATTCGCCGCAAATTAATGAATCTAAAATAATTGTTTAGACTTACTATAGTTTGTTTAAATAAAAACTACCTGCGGTACCTACTTGTAATGAACAGGTACAAAATGTTGAAATTCGTAGTAATTTACGGATTAAAAATAAAACAACCAAAAGAGGTACTGTAATACTAATTTTAATTATAAAGAATCGTCTTCTTCGTATGACCAGGAATCATCATCACTTGAGTTCTCAGTAATATTGATTATCATTTCTTGGATAGATAAATTGTCGAATGCAACATCCCGATCCCAATCCGACATTATCACCTTCTTTGTTTTTTCTACAACATTCGCCCAGTTTTCTGGAGTTACTTTTTCACACGCATTTTTCAGTAAATTCAGCATTTTTCTTGCGGTGAAAGGAGGAGTTGTATTGTTCCTCGCAGCATATCCTTTAACTTGTGCCCAGATCATTTCAATTGCATTATATTGGCAGTGATATGGGGGAATTCTGAGGACGGTATGCCCATGCTCTGCTGCCATTTCATCTATGACGTATCGTTTTGGCAGCTTCTTTGTTTTTAATATCTTTACTAACTCTACTTTTAGTAGGGACTCATTCACCTCTTCGCCATTGTCACGGAGCCAGTTTATAATTTCATGTTTTTTGTTGGCCTGTGTTGGTATTTTATTAATTTGACGAGAGTGATAAGGTGCATTATCAATAAATATTATTGATGGCTCTTCGAGTGATGTAAGCATTTCTCTGAACCACTTTTCATACACGTTCGAATTCATCTCCTCATGATAATCTCCTGTTTTCTGGGATTTAAAAGCTAATAGAGCGCCTGGCACAAATCCTTTTACTATTCCTGCATGACAAATAATCAGTCGTTCGCCTTTTCCCATTGGTACTGTAGAAGTGGAGCCAACGGTGTTGTCAGTCCAAGTTTTTGACAGCGTATGATTCGCATTGAGCCAAGTTTCATCTGTGAAAACAACATTCGACCAATCTTCTATTTTTTTTGCTTGTCTTAAAAAATCGCATCTATACAAAGCAATATCATTGCGTTCCATTAAAATTTTTCGTTTGTCACATTTTTGGAATAACATTCCAATGTCTTTCAATACCTTTGTCAGAGAAGATTTTTGACCACGGAACAAACCACTATTTCGAAGAGATTGTGTTAGTTTTTTTAATGTTGGAATCTCTTTTCTTTGGTAATAGTCGTATATATGACGACGAATAGCATCAGCGTCAAAATTGTCAACGGCTGTAACTTTACTAGGCGGACGTTTTTTCTTAGGTGTAGATAGCTTATTCTGTTCCATGCCACTGCTGCCGTAGCCTTCTTTTGTTATTTTTGCCACTGTTGGAGCACTAATACCTAATGCTGCTGCAACACGGTCTCTAACTTGAGTCACTGGTATAAGAGGCCCACCATTACGGCTTTCCTTTTCAAAGTATTCACGAAGTCGCAAGACAAACTCTCTTGTTTGTCCTTTGAGTACTTTCTTTTTTGGCATTTTGACAGTAACGAAGGCAGGAACGATACGCTCAACTCAACCAAACGTGAGAATTCACAAATAAATCAATACGGAGGAATATAAATACTCAACTATATTGAAGGTTACTCATTGAAATACTGTAGATTATTTTAAAATAGACATAGAGAGATTTAATAAAGATCATCAATAGTTTAACAAATACAATATTAACCACTGAATTACAACACAATACAATAATACATTTTGAAAATTCAGTTCCTTTTATATATTTTTTCATGACATAGAACCGTCATATTTGAACAACATTCTTTTAATCCATTTCTTCTTTATTTTGACAAAGGAGGTCGCACATTGAAAAACATAGAAATATGAAGTACGAAATTATCTATAAAATAATGAGTTTGTTAAATCGATTAAAACTTCTTAATGCATAAAATCGATCGATGAAAGAAATCGAATAGGTAACGGGTCAGGGTATCACTATTTGATTAAGTATTAGAGCTGTCAAAAGTTAAATTAACTATTGGAACGACTATAGACGACGATTTCTCATTTTGTATTATAATTAGTTGAAAGAGTAATATAGTGTGGTGCTATTGGTTGCGACTGACGATGTCAATTACAATACTTGAAATATACATTAAACAATTCCCCAAACTTGTTATTAAAAGTTACATTAATATTCATACGGGAAATGTGTTTATAATTTCTAGGCAATACAGGATAGTCACATTCATTTGTCATGGAAAGTAGTAATAAAAGTACGAAAGAGAAAGAAGTACTTATATATTATTTGCTAGTAAACTTTCTCCACTTTTAACTGTAGGTACTCACATTTTAAAAGATTTTTTTTGTTTTTTCATTTACAAACTATCTTTTATTTTAACACAGTGTAAAAAATCTACAATGAGTACTACGAGTAAATTGCCTGTAATTGAAAACCAATATCAACCCGTATCTGTACCAATTCCAGTGGCCTGAGCCATCCAAACTAGTACACAAATGTAAGTGAACATTTGGACTGCGATGCTGTGCTGGACTCGGGGCTCAGCTACGAGAAATCAAATATCAATCTTAGCTCCATGTAATAAAGTTCAACATAGAGTAGCTATTATTCGATGTGTGTTGGCGTTATACAACGCAAATCTAATTAATTGACGTCTAATGAAAGAGGTGGACATTCAGTGATCCCAACAGGTCACCAACCTAATACATAATGTCTATTTACACACACACAACTCTAAAACACCATTTGCTGTCAGATGTTTTCTCTATCAAAAAAGGAGTAAGGTTCCTAATATTTGCGATAAACGTTTACTTCTTTAAAGGTTGATTATACTCGTATGTACCTATGTGTAAAAATATATGTTAGAATACGTTATCACTCTACTGAACACGTCGCGACATCCCTTCCATGTCAATATCACACATCTATAAATTTTAAGAATTTATTAAGCTTGTGTATCATTTTGTATGTAAAATTATCTATTTTTATCAATTTAGCGATGGTATTATTCGTTTAAAAACGTGCAAATGTGTACCCAAACATGGATGTGCAGCGCTCGCACCCATCTATTGTTAAGAGTACAATTGACTTATGCCCAATAGCAGTCGTCTGAAAGTCTACGGGCATTTGTTTTCAATGTCTTCCGTTCATTCTACCAAGTTTTGCAAAGACCCACAATTTGTTTGACATTACATCACAACCAATTGTCCTTTAGATTTTATTGGTGTCAATATAAAATAACAAGTATTAATTGCAATCTGTATTCGTAAAAAGGCACATTGTGCTGTGGGTATCTGACCTGATCTGAGAACAACTTACCACAATAACAGGTTTTGCATGCATCAGACCCGACAACCGACATAATTCGTCAACATTTGCTTGCCCACTACGCGCTACATATTTACTTATTTCTTTATGATAGTTGGTTTTTAACTGGACTAAAGAAACAATTTGTTACAATACGGCTAGGTACGGTGTACCACACACGAGATTTATTGTTCAGGAAGCTTTTAATTTCATTATTTTACTAACAGTGACTTGCCCTGCTCGCTGTGACACCTATTGTTATTCTTAGAAAAAAATAATATTTGGGTTTATGAAAACTCAAACTCTCAACAATAATTTATTTAAATGTCCCATATTCAACGAATCTAATGTTAACTGCAACAAGATCTATAATGCAACATTGCTGCTGAAAAGAAACGCTGGTGAATTGCAATTCAAATACAAAGCACTTGCAAACCCTTTACCAGAATATTTTTTGGTTAGTAATGTAAATGAATGTTTTCTTAGTTGCAAATAAAACCTTAAGTCTTCGCTGACATTCTCACTTTGAACATTTCATATTTGACCTGTCACGATATAAAATCATCATCATTCAATTGTTAAGTGTTTTTGCATATTTTTAGCTCTCTGTACTGCTAAAATACAATAAAAGTAAATAAATGATAAGTTTCGATAGATACAACATTTTTAAACCTCGTCGAAAGTATAAATAGATATCAAGATACAATAATAATTAAAGAAAATAAAGAGTCACAAATTAATACAGAACTCGATACTGGAAACCTAAGCTTGCTGTTATGAAGATACAAATCACAAAGTACGGGTAGCTAAAATTAAGTCTCAAGTTATATAATTTGCGCTATATTATATCTCATGTAAATAACATTTAAACGACAACCTGTATATTTCCCTGTAGTGATCGAAAATGGAGAACGTCAACAGTAATAATGGCCGTATCTCGTGGTAATCGAAAAAGTTACCATGTATGGAAACACTTGCAAAACAAAAGTGCACAGACTTGACTGTGACTCAGTGAGGCTGAGTGCGCAACACCGTTGTCCAAGACAGATGAAGTCCTTTCATTTAAGAAACCTTCAGTTATTGATTTAACTAACATAATCCATTTCAGTAGGAAGGATAAAAATACGTTTAAAAGAGTAAAACATTCAAATAGCTGTTTCACTATTGAAAGATAAACGTCAAAAGTTCAAGAAGTCAACACTAACGTACGATGAAATACAATTAGCGTTCTTGTGTGCGGCTGACTGTCTCTATGTGAGAGTGTTTATTTTTATTTTGCGGCACGCATGTGAGAGCGGACGTGTCAACTATTCGTTTCTTTGTATTTTACATACATAGCTTAGAAACCACTCTGCTGAACGATCTCTGAATCGGATAATCTTTTGTAAACGCAAAAACTAACAGAGATCACTAAAACCGATACACACATATTTTGTATTCTCGAAACTTATATTGTTTGTACTCTATCTCGTAATGAGTCATAATTGTTATCTGTAGACTTGAGTGCGAACGAATGGGTTATAGTTATTACACGACGACAAGGAACCCTTGATAAAGCAATGTCTAGAGATACATATGAAAATATTACGTTCAGTGCATAGATTCGTCTAAAATGTATATTGTCTGTTAAAGAACTTTTTGTAGAAAATTAATATAATTATTTTTCTATAAAAAGTTCTTGCTTGCGCCACACGCTCATATTACTATCCTGCATTCAAACGCTTTCCCTTTATCGTGCGTAATTTAATCAGCAGCCCGTATCCGTGTTGGACCCTTCAACTTAAAGGACCACCGGTATTGCCTCACTCATTGACTAAAACTGTTTTCTGATTCAATAACCGGTTACTTCAAAAGGGAGCAACGGTGTTTTAATGCAATTATGTAAATAAAAAATACTAAGACGACGATATGTTAAATGATAGTAATACAATAATCGTTAAGGATAATGTTTACAAATTAATAGGTAGAATACTAAAAAATAACAATGCTTACGAAAATAAATTCTAGATATTCTTACTATTAGAAAGTCGAACAACTTCTTTCGTAACTTACAGGTGACTTAAAGGTCACTATCATCATAAATTGGCACAAGCACCTGTAATAACCCAAGAGAACAAACATCTCATTAACTCTCCTCAGCCTCCTGGGGATTTATGAGGCGTTGAACTCCGTTATAGTGACCACTTCACGGAAAACCGTTAGTCGGTAAGAGTCTAGCACAAGAAGGTCTTCCTACCTCTTATGGATGATAGCTAGGTACGAGAGTACCTTGCTTTGCATACGCATAAAGAAACCAGCTTAGTTGTAAAATATGGTCATACATAGTAAGGGACTCAACACAGAGTTTTTGGCTACTTGTGGCTGTTCTTTACTTTTTACTTTGTTTTCTGGGTGAATTGATGGATGGATGCTCTTTTATGTACGATATTTATCAACAATTAAGAAAATCCAGGTCGTTAATTCTAACCCAACTTTTAACGATTGCCAAAAATGAATTCCTATTAAAACGGTAATGTTTAGTTCTAATAATATTTTGGGCGTTGATCAAAGCGCTATCAGTTCCAATAATATGGTTAATCTATATTTTAAAAATATAATACAATAGTATAATTTCATCCGCGTAAAGGTGTTGTTATCAGTTCTAACAATGAGTTCGTTATGAATCACTTATTGCCTTACAGTCACATGGTCATGTTGAACATAAACATGGCCTGCTTTTATTTTCTACTGTGTTCTTTTCGATCGATGTAGTAGTGAGCTATAAGTGTATTAGGGTTATAACCGTTATAATGTAGTAATCAACATATTTTCAACACAAGATATATCCTTGAAAAAGTTTTGCTACTATTTGTCGCGTATGTTTTCCAAGTTGACCAGATTCTTGTGTATGCACGCAGACAACTTACTTGGTTTATTTATGCGTCATCGTAAGACATATATGGTAGTTGCTGCTTGCTAGTTTAATATTGCCTTTTTATGTAAGTATATGTCAATTTTGTCAATTTCAGAAACTGGATATTATGGAAGGTGATTTGCCCGAGTCAACAACGGATTTACTCGTCAGCGGCGCTGGAGTTCTGATGTTTACCGCTAATTCACTGACACGACTAAGGGACGCTAGACGAATTTATATATCTGGAGTGAAAATTGTTTTCATGAGAGCATATGCTGCAACGAACTTAGATGTTCTAAATCTTCGGTTGGAAGTAGAGAATTGCGACGTCTTCCGCATCGAAGAAAACACCTTTACGAATATTAAAGGTCAGTTATTCAAAAATTAATTTCTTGCATGTGCGACTTTTTGACTACTGCGATCAACGTATGCTATGCGTAATTGGTTTTGCGGTTTTATAATAAATGACTAACTGCTTTGATTCCCAAGCAAAGCGAAATGTTATGCGATTATTATCTACTCTGCTGTGAATTATTATTTTGCTCTGTAGGTATTTTAGCCACATACAAAGTGGTTATTCCTTTGTGCGTAAAGTAACTTCAACTTTGCCAAAAATCTAGTCATCAAGTTTAGCTAATTCATGTTACAAGTTTTGCGATAAATTGATGGTTCTTTCTTCGTGAGAACGATGATATTGGTTACCAAGATCGTCAATTTTCGTAATTATAAATCGATATATTTATATTATCGTAGTTAGTTGGTACAATTGATTGGGATGGGATAACAATTACATTTTGGGATAAACTAAACTACGTTGCAATAAAATAGCCCCGTTAACATTGACAGCTGGTCATATGTATACTTTCACCTTCAGGTGTTAACACAGCATTGTATTACGACTGTATTATTGCTTAGATTGTTACCGGTTTAAATCGGCAGGCTGGTAGTAGTGGCCAGCCGGATGGCTCCGATTATCGGGTCGTCGGCCAATATTCAACTAGATGGACAACGTTCATTATATTATTTATTTTGATTGTGTTCGTAGTCTTGGAAGTCCTAGTCGTCAATATTGCGATGCAATATCAATATTGAAATAGTATAACGATAAATCAAATGACAACCTGAAATTTCATAGCGATTTTCGGTTCTTAAACAAATTTTTAGAGAAAAACAAATGATTATATGATATGTGTGTATGAATGATAGTTCTACTTAGGTCCTTCAAGATGATGAAATCTAAGCACTTGTGATGCCTTTGGTATTGCGGGTGTCCATGGGCGGCGGTAATCGCTTACCATCAGGTGATACGTCTGCTCGTTTGCGCACTATTCAATAAAAAAAAAAAAAAGAACAATAAACAATTCATTGAATATTTTTACTTATTTGCATTTTATTATTGATCTAGACTATTCTAGACAGTGTAGGTAGACTTCAAGCGTAATTCACGCATACTATTAAGATTTATTAAGCGTCGTAGGATGTGTTTGTACGGCATCTCACTATACGGTAAATTAAGTTTGTTATTATCTAAATTGAGTTATTTTAAAACAGTTTCTAAGAAAATTCTTCTTCCGTTTTGCATTTCTTGACCAAAATTAAAAAAGTCCATTTCATCTTGGACCGAGATTAAAATGACTAAACTTTTATTGAAAGTCCCTAAAAACTTAAATCAAACATAATTGTGTGAAACATGATTGTTTGATAGATTCGGTAAATTAAAGTAAATTAAAAGTAATAGTATACATTTACTAAATAAATATATATAAATACATAGGCTATCACATTTTGTCCCCTACCTCTTAGACCAGGTTTTAAATATATTGTTATTTGTTTTTTAAATATATATTTACGTAGTTCTTTCTTTACATAACCAGTAATTAAAACAATTATACAACATGTGTCTTTATTAGGTTAATTAAACAGGATCAACTTTCAATAGCTGCTCTAATATGCTGTCAATCAAAGAGACATTGATTGTTTTTATAAAATATTAATACATATTAATAAAAGCTACAAAACTTTACCTTCAGACACCTCAAACAAAGGCATCTTGCGGTGACATAAGAACTAAACATACATGATATCTGCTTTTTTCTAGTGATGTTTAGTTCGATCAACACATAATCTTATATATAGCATATACTTATTATATACTGTTATATGATATCTAATACAATGGCATACATACTCCTTTTCATCTGAAATCACTTTTGTATGAAGTCTAAGTCATATAACAATGACTAAAGTCAACTTAGTAAAATTCAATACGTATTTTAAAACAGTAACACAAACACGGAAAATGCCTTGAATATTTGGTAGGAAAGCTTATTCGACCAGCAACAACGCATTTGCCCAACAATCATGTACCTACTAAAAAAATGACAATGCATGATTTGTTTATTCTATTCTAGAACTTACATAGTTTGGGGACTCAAAAGCTATCTGTAACTATTTTATAAGCTACATTTTAGTACGTACGTAACTTCCTAGTAAAACATTTTAAAATTCGATACTTTGTTATTTGTCTTATAACAAAACAAGCAAATGTAACAATAGTTAATTGTTATCGGTTGTCAGTGCCATTATGGACCTCCATCTGCTGACCCTACTCACATAAAGAAAAACACAGTATTACATTTATAATGCTGTCTTGCTTTGTTAGTTTTTAGAAATATAACTTTGCATTGTGTCTTACATTTTGTAAACCATTCATTGTATTTAATATTAAACATTTAAAAAAATATTGTGTACCTTTTTCTGTTACCGAGATATTAGATGCTTAGTATTATCTCTTATAGGTTTTTATCCATAATCTAGTGTTAATTAACTAAAGTGTTTAGTTAATAAAAAAACCTTATATATCAAAATTGTTCCTCGATAATTTCTCGTGATGTTTTTACGAGGGAGTGTATTCATAGGAATTAATGTCGTTTTGTGTCGACATGTGGTCAGAAGCTGTGCAGTGACGCACATGACATACCGCACAACAGATGAACGAGAGAAAAGACTACACAATACACTGCAATTGCATGTCAACCCAAAGATAGACGATACTAGGCCATTAGATCAACGACCGAACAAATTGCTGCAAATGTTATACTAACAGGATAGAAAAAAAGAATGGCGGATCCTGAACTGCTGGCAATATATAATGGATAGTTATGAGATTTATGGTGTTTATTATGTGAATCATCCTAATTATTTTCATGTATTTATCATGTTTAAGAGCTGCTAAAAGAATTATAATTCTGCTTAAAAAGTTGTTGTAACCGCATTAACAAAAGGCATTCCTACGTTTTTTTAGTCATGAACCTAGGTGGCGTTCTATAACAGATTGCCTAAAATATTTTATATTATTTTAAAATTCATATGACATACAAACGATAAACTATTTAAATCGATATTTATGAATGAGCTTACTGAAGTATTGAGTGAAGAACAACATTTAATTGTCGGATCAAGAAAATCGTAACAAATGATTTGATTTCAAAAATATAATATTATACATCGTATTTTTGATAAGAAGAAAAATAAACATTTATTGTGTGCTATACCGCAGTAGATATTTACTAGTTGTAATCAAAACTAATTTAGGCTCACTGTAAACAAATGTACCACGTAGTTTACAAAGAGGCGGTAGCTGGTGTGTCCACATTTGCTCGGCATTAAGGGAAATGCTTGTGGCCTCTCAAAATAAACTCGCATTAATTATACTGTATACATCGTCAATATTTTAGCTTTACATAAAACTGATGTATGTGATGACTGACATAATACGAATACATACATATATATATAAAATAGTATATAGGTCTAGACATATCGGCGAATTGAATTCTTATTACTATACTCGTCTACCTATTATTTTTATCTCAAAATATTATTAACTTATGATTACAGCAATTTGTTTGATCTTATTTATTTTTCATTAATTTTATAATTCGAGAAAATAAGCCATTTAGTTTGGAATGAGACGGGGCCAACGCACCACACTTAAACAATATGCAAATTCTAATTAGAGAGATCTTTTGATTAAGGAAACAGTCAATAACAGTTTCACGAATGCAAACATAATATACGGTGTAATTGCCTGGATGACTAATTCTGATCTATTTCTATGTCCCGACTGTACATAAAGAACCGCTACACGCTTTTATGTATTAACATATGTTGAGTTATATTTCTAGCACTTACTTGGTTTAAATTATATAACGTTTCGCTTTTAAATCATTTCATTTTATTTTTGTTCATTTTACATACCTATGAAATAAGTTAGGACAATACATAAACACAAAAACAAGCAGATCTCAACATAACGTTTTATGAGCCATACCTGGAACAATTACGATATGTTTATACGGGCGTTAACCCAAATTCTTAATGGCAAATAGCTAAAATAGCTCTCACGATATCGAATTCTTTAATATATGAGCTGAATGTTAAACAAATTAGCTATGTTCGTTGACTATCTGTTATTTAAAGCTTAGGTCTAATACTAAACCTTTTCTATGATTCACAAGTTATTGTAAACCTGTTGGCTTCAATGCCGTTCTCCCGTTTTATACGTGACCACTGAGAAAGACCTTTTGAAATCGCCAAGAAGTAGGAATTTCTCTCTCGTTTCAAGTCTTTTAAGATCTTGTTTGTTGGTCTAGTACTACTAGGTAGTACTTACACTTGTTTTACTGTATTAAAGTTCAGTAATACCAGTTTTATTAAATCGTTAAAATATTAATAGAATGAAGTTTTGTAATAAAGTTCTTAGTTTATTGAAAGCATTTATTGTTGAACGTACAAAAAAATGCACATGTAATAGAAACATAGATGGATGATTAACACGGTAGCATTAAACGATAGTTAGCAACAAGATTTATATGACTAGATATTATTTTTCCCCACGTTCCATTATTTGGTTCACTTAAAGTTTTAAAATACATCTTTGAATTCTATAGTAATTAACAAAATAAATGTATTGGTTCCAGGTCCTCTCTCTGTCACATTAAAGAACTGCGAAAGTGTGTCAACGGAAGGTCCGGCCTTCTCCTGGCTTCTAAACATGAATATCACTAATGTGAAATCTCTGCAGCTCGGCGCGGGCTCTTTCAAGCTAGACCCCTCAGCAAGTAACGTCGGTGAACATGGTCCGGGAATGTCGGTCAGTATAAATAATAGTTTTGCAAATATTTCAGAATTGGCGTTGCGAAAGAGTTCTACTGCACATGCGAAAACTTACGAAGTCTTTTATTTAAGGCATTTTATTAACAAATCTTTTTTTATTCTTTCAGATTCACATGAAAAATGTCAATGTGCCAGATGTTCCCGATCGTACATTCGGATCTTCAGCTGCAGAAATAGTTTTAGATAACGTTAAAATCAACGGTATCCATGCGGGTGCTTTTTCTGCCAATACATATAACATCGTAATGGCACTTAACAGTTCAGTCGAAAATATAGACGAAGACGCATTTTCTCAACGATCACTCATTAACAACCTATACTTTTTTGGATGTCGAATACAACTGCTAGCTTCCAGAGCTCTCCAATCAGCTGTTGGGAATCTGAACATTTCACACACATTGTAAGTGCTCTGTTAGTTTGATAGATCACTATATAATATATATTCACATATTTTAGTCAATTGAGACGTTTTGTTATTTTTTTTTTTCAGGATTGAAAATATTCAGACGGGTGCTATTAACATCACAGTTGCATCTGCTGCAATTGGCGATAGCGAATTCCGCAAGCTTATGAGTAGGAGTATAGAGTTGTCGTCATGGACTAAGTTACAAATGGAGAGGAACTCCTTTGATGAGCTTGTGCCAAATGCCATAGTAGCGTTAGATACGACTACACACGAGCAATCGGGGCATGAATTGACTTTTGTGGGCAACGAAATCGAAACAGCACACTCCAACAGTCTTAAGTTTATAGGCCAAGCTCAATTACACCCTGCTTATACAGTTGTTTACAAAGATAATTATTATGGACAAACTTGTTTCTGCAATATTACTCAATGGTTAGGAGAAGTTTTAGAAATAGAATCTGGAGAAATTTATAAATCTGAAAGTTTCTGTACCGTTGATGAATTTTTAGCACGTTGCTTTAATGAGCCTGAACAAAATATATTATTCGATAAATTCCTTGCTGGTATTTGCGTAAAAGATTCTCTCACTTTCCACTGTCAATCCTACGAAAGAAAATCGGACGGCAGTATAACAGAAATTAAGAATCCTCGATTCCCTCATAAAAATAAGCAGGAGCAAGCTATCAGTGATCGCGACAAAAAAGTTATTGGTATAGTTATAGTAACATGTTTGGGATGCGTAATTTTAGTGATGTTAATATCCTTGATAAGATGGATGAGGCGCAAAGGCTACTGTATAAACGTTAAAAATTTTCTGATTTCTTCGAACTCGTCATGTGGCTCTTTCTGTGATCGCATTTTTTCATGTGGCGTTAGTAACGGTTTGGATAATGCCAGGTCTATTTCTCGTCTTTCAGTTAATGAATATTCTGAACGGCATTGTTTAAATGAACCTACTAGAATTCAGGAAATTGTTCAAGAACCTATTCCACACGATGAACTTGTCCCAACTGAAGATAAAACAACACAAACACTCCCGGAGGAACTGACGAAAGAACTTTTACAAAATTTAAAGGAAAGATTGGAAAGTCCGGAAAATTATGTGGAAGCTCGTGAAACTATTGAACATTTGTATGTACTTACAAAACTGGAAGAAAATCAAAATGCAATAACACCAAAGCCGATAAATGTGCAAGAGAACATTTATGAACTACCATACCAAAATACTACCCGTATTGGAAAAAACAAGAAACAAATGAAGAGTGTGGGGACTGAAACAACCCCCATTGAAAAACAACGGCCGCAATCACCTTATAATAGACAAACTGCATTAGTTCACGAATATTTTGAGCCCAAAGACCTGGCGGTGCATCTATATGCTGAGATAGCTAATAACGACAAGGAAAAGCGGACCCTCTTAGGGAATATGCCAGATGTAGTAGCTGAACAAGCGGTACCACGTGGTCCCTATCTCCGGGCGGTTCGAGAAAAAATGGTTACTGGTGGTGTCCAAGTAGCTTCACCATCAAAATCATTCAATAATTCAACAAGTCCTCGTGGCACTTCAACAATAAAGTCAACCACGTCTAATACATCAGCGAAAATGATGAATCGACCTCTGCCAGAGAAACCCATTGCTTTGGACCCAGGAGAGGGCACATCTATACAGATTGGTTGAGATTCGGCCATAATGCGGCCGACTTTAGCACAAGAAGCACAAATCATCGGGATTGATAAGAATGATAAAACATCCTGTAATGAGAAGCATCGCCGGCCGCATTTATTGCCTACTACTGTTGATATGGATTTCTATTGGAACTTAGACCCATGCGTGACAGGCTGAGTGCGCGAATCGCACCACAAAATAACGTCGCGATGATGCTTAAACATTTCTTTGCTGTGATATTAATTTTGTTTATTTTAATTATTTGTAATTACCTTTGAGTGATGTGTCGTGCCAGACGCTGATGTATGTTTACTTGTAAATAATTAATGAGTTGTAATTAATTTTTTTATGTTGAGCCACACTAAGACGTGATTTATCAATCAACCTTTAATAGGTTATTAGTTTCATTGAGAATAATGCTTTTATATATGGATGCTTATTGATTTAATTTTAAACTGCCAGATTTTATCTAATGACAGCTATGCTAATGAACACGGCCAAATGATATCTCAATATTAAACATATTTTAATCAAACATTGTTGTTGAAATAAATTATTCAATAGTAGATAGACATTTGTGAAAATAGCAAGCACAGTATTGTAATTGTTATAAAGTAGATGCTGTAGAATCCCTCATTCCTCCACTTTCAATTCTTAAAATTGATACACCGATCAATGTATTGTAATATAAATCCAATTCTTTGCTGTCGTCCAAAGGTTAGTGAAGTGCCCTTTTTTAAACTTTTACTTTAGAACATATATAATTAAAACATATATTTCTATATCTAAATTTACACTCCAAAGTATACAAGCTATTTACTCTTTTACCTCCTCTACAAAAACAATTTTCTGTGCATTAAGAATGCTCAACATTTAAATTACCAATATTTTAAATATAATTTATTATAGAACTGAATCTGTCCTATTCTCTAAATGTTAATATATAAATCCTAGATTAAGTAAAAAGTAGCGTAAATGTTATATTGCTGTCTACTGAATTACACATTCGCCATAAGATAAATCAGTCATTATCTATTATGCATTATTAATTATATCAATAAAATATGTTATTCACAAATTTAGAGTACATGTTCTTTAGAAAAGTGGGAAAGATAATGTTATTCCATTGATGTTCCATATTAAATAAATGTTGAATGTCGCAACTTGTAGTTTAATTTGCAATAAAAAAACTATGTTAGTGTCATAACTGATAAATCATTATTCCTTGCCAGATATCTAATCGGTGGTAGATAAAGAATCAACTGACTCGAACGCATAATAAAACAATATCTAGTCTATTAAACTGCTTACACCGAACATATTTGATAGTCGACACTATCTATAACTTAGCTCACTAATCCAATTGAAATAGGAATTCTACGTAGAGATGTGGCCTCGTTCTGCATGTTCTATCGCTTCTACTATAGCGAGTGGTCGGAAGAATATTGTTCGAACTGATCCCTGCCACCTCTTTCCGCCATCGTACTACGCGACAGAAATTTCAACCTAACCATTTAGATGGTTGGCAGTCCACAACTGTTTGCTTTTCTACAAACTTTCTGCGTCGTACAACAAAACTGTGGAATGAACGTATTCTTATTTCTTGTTGCACTTGTTTTGCCTTTGGGGTCCATGGGCGGCGGTAATCGCATACCATCAGGCGATCCGTCTGCTCATTTGCCCCCTATCCCATAAAAATATGAATTTCTCCTATCATAGCTTTTTTATACCTTGCCCATAAGCAGTTTTTATAACTAGATTATTGCTTATGCTATAGTCGTTTTTCATTATGTATATATTATTAAGGAATCAAGAATCTTAAAAGAATTATCAATTAACTACTTAGTGCTATTCTTTCACGTTGTTCTCGGTTGACCAATAAAGTGATATGTACTGGTATACGAGTATGTGTTTATAAAATCAGTGTGTTTTGTCACATTTATTCTAGTTCCAATAAAAATAATAAAAGTAAACGTCACACAGTGTTAATCAGTGTAATTTATTAACCAACAGAACTATAATTGTAGTAAGCCAATATACCTTCCTTTGTGTAATGTTATAAATATATACATATGTATATATCACATCTGTTGTGTTAAGAGATTATTCTATGATACTACACGTACATAGTAGAAATTACTTAAATTCCAACCTAAATACCCGAGAAGGCAAACGTGGATTGAATAGGTTTCTTCTATATGTTGTATTTAATCAGAAAATATATTACATCATTCCGTTTCGTATTAGGTGGCTTAATTTCTAGATAAATTTGCGTGTATTACAAGTAAGTAGTGCACGTGCTAGCATAATTTACTTGCCATAACTTGGTCGTACTTTAGTGAACTCCAGTCAGGGTTATTATAGAACTTAATAGATCGCTTTGTTTACCGTACAGGAGTATTATAACAGGTTGCAAACGTGCGTTATCGTCAACCGTCCGGTATGCGAAAGCTGATTGGACCGATAACCGTTGCGAAGTGCCTACATACAGAGCGACGGTAATGTCCGCTGCAATGCTGCTTCGTACAGAGTACAACCTATGACGCCTACACCATATGTATTAGTCACCATAGGGCTGATAAGATTTGGAAAGTAATATTATATTATAGCCGAGGTTGACAGCTGAATGATCCTCTTCAAATTTTTACTCCTACAACTCTTTCAAATCGTGTGTCGTATCATAATCATACCAAGTACAGAAGAATACACATGAATAAAATAGAAATGACGTAGCAGATTACCAACCGTATCTCCAAGCAGTGCTACCAGATGGTAAACAGTGTAAGTCGTCAATTATTTCTAGAAGCTCTAAAACTTGTATGTAGTCAGGGATATCTTTTGGACTGTTATTACGATCAAGATATGACATATTAGAATTTTATGAACTTTAACTCCAGTATAACTTGACCTTTCACGTTACATTTTTAAATGTATTAGACATCTAAGTGTGTTGTACATATAAAAAAATAAACATATAATTAATTTCAAATTCGTACGCCTCCTGTATAGGGCAGGTTTTGTATTTAAATGAATCAACAGGTTTGCCATCAACCATTGGAAATCAAGTAACCTTCAAGTTTCTCAACTTATTTGCAGTGATTGTTTTATAAATAATCTTATTTTAAAACTTTATTTATCCTTTACCCCGGTTTTCCGATTGAAAAAGAAGTGACAGAATGCAAAGTTTTCCATCTGTGTGTGAAATTTTGTTAAAACAGAATTCTGTATTTGTTGGTATTTGTTTAAATTTCTTCTCAACTCTAAATTTCATTTATTAAATCGTATTTAATCGTCGTTCTTGTGTAAAATTTGGTTTAATTGTTTTAAATTACACTTTAAGTAAGCAAATTGTCAGTAAAAAAGCTTCAAAAGAGACCTATGAATCTCAATCGTACGCATAAACAAACACTTGTACGTCAGTTGTTACATTATATGTATAAACCAACAGCTACCATTCAATCAAAGTAAGCTCTATCGGATGCCTGGACAGTGTCTCTATAATATGCTTTTAGAACAAATAATACCAATCACGTGGAAATATCAACTTTAACACCATACATATAAAAGTTTAAAGTAAAGCCGCTCTCGTTTTGATCGAACGAACTTGTTTATTTCTGCATTCAAGAAATTTCAATGGAATAGAATGCAGGTTTGATCAGTATTGATAAGGAATAGTAAGTAGTAAGTAAGTTAAATAAGGTTTAAAATAAAATCATTGTGAAATAAGTGTTTATAAGAAGAAATCAGTTGGTAATTAAAGAGACCATAAAATTATTCTCACATTACTTTAATCAGTTAGGAATTGGAATCATAGAGCATACGTAAGTTAAAATCATTAAGTGCCTTACCAGAATGCAGTGATTGTCGTAATTTAATTAATTTCAAAGTGGACATTTAAGATGTTCAAAACCAGTTTTATACTATAAGTTGCATTATGACAATAATATTAATGATGAATAATATTAACTCTCAACCTCAACGCTTAATGGTATTTAAGTATTAGCTCCTAGAAACTTGTTGCAAACCCAAAGACGTATAAAATTTGGTAATTCTACGTTATCTTGGATTTAAAACTATTACCTATATAAAAAGTAACTACTGCTGACTGCTGATTTATACTGTTAGTTTAATCATAAACTTTGTAATTCATCATCGTCGTCATATGATTATGACGATGATGAATTACAAATTTTGAAATTTATTGTTTTTTTTTCGTGTAGAGACTGAATCAAAAACTGAAAAAAAAATCATTTTGATCAATCAAGGTACCATTGTACATTTATTATATGTGATACAATTCTTCAATAAAAGCTTGTGTTTCTTATATGAATGTGAGATTGAATACTATTCAATTGATTAGTATACTATTGAACATGTGGTGAAGCGCTGAAGGTGTATTTGAATTAAGCAAACGTTACCACAACTATTAATTGTAAGCTACTTCGATTTAGCTTACAGTAAATTGAAATCCAACAGAGACGGGTGCACTTAGATTTCCACGGCGTAAATTCTCGTGTTCATCATCGATTCATAAAACGACGTCAATCCTAGTAGAGCTCCCAGGTTTGAGTACTTATCAATTTGACCTAGTTTGAAGTATCAATACTCTTCGGAAACAATGTTTTAATTGTGTTCACTTCTACGGTACTAGTCTTAAACAATTCAATTTATTGTTCAGAAACCTGCCTACTAAGTGTTTAATAAATATGCTTGCATAACTAGCTTTATATCAATATTCTACCCACATTTGGCCAATCATTTATTATCTAATCAAATAAATTTTTATACCTTAAATAACACGTCAAATGTGAAACTTAAACGTGTTTGTTTGTAACGTATGGGTTGCCAATGTAATTAGGTGATCAATATTAAACAATTAGGAACGTGTGCTAATAATCATACTACTCCATCTGCAGACTTAATTGATTCAAACATGATTGAGCTAACTCTGTTACTAAAATTAATTCACATGCCGTTTATTGACCAGCTCGAATGACTTGATTTAATTACGACACACGTTTATAGAATAGATTAGCGAATAGGGCAATCAGGTAATTATAAATTAAATTATCCAGCATCATACTGCAATAGGTTGATGATAATGATAACGACATATACATCTAATTTTAATTAACTAAAGTAAAAATGTACATATCTTCTGACCCTTAACTCTGCGCCAGACGTGAGTTTATAAAGGAGTTAGTCGAGACGTTTAGCAATCAAATTCCACATGGAATAATACTTAGTGTAATTCAAATATTGTTGTTCTGAGTCTGGGTGTTCTTGTTGCCGTTTCATGTATATTTGTAAAGACCCCCGCGACACAGGAATTATTCCTAGAGCATTGTCTATAAAAAATGAGTATGGTGACCACCACTTAGATTCTGCTTGCGCTTTCCATCAACATAAAAAAAACATTAAAAACGGCCATATGTGAGATGTTTATATTATCATAACAATTGCGTTAATTTTATTATTAGTAAAATATTTTCATCAGAATACTGAATGCAAAAGTTATGGGATTATAAGATATGGTAAAAGTCTACAATAGCAAAACTACAAATATAGAAGTAACATTCTAGTACTTGAACAACAATATAAGGTGAGTAAGTAAGGTTAAGTATATTGCCATCTAAAGTTCTTGGATATAAAGGGCATTTAGGTGATATTTCTCTATTTCCAAACTAATAGAAATAGCCTACAGTATCGTCATCAACCGCCTGTGTCGTTTGGAATTGGCAATTAAGATGACACAAGCTGTATTTCACTTCTATTATTCCACCAGTATATTTGCTTTAGGTAGATAGATGTCTGTAGAATATTGTTAAAGATAAAGTAGGAATAAATAAATATTCCTCAGAAAAATGTTTCAATAGTAAACAAAAAATGACATTAAAAATCCAAGCCAGCGAATCCAACCATGTTTAATTAACCTAAAACCTAGTGGCTGTGACCTTAACATGCAAGGGTAGCACTGCACTTTGATGTACGTACAGTTTATCCTGAACCAATTATCTACGAGGTTATTCCAAGCGACATAAATCAGATGGATATTGTGTTTAAGTCACTACAGTCAACAACGGCGCCACAATAATCTGTGGCTTTAGTGTACCTCATCAAATTGCACTGTGCATATGCACACATGATTTTGTTAAGTTCGTTTATAAATTAAATCGCTATAAGTCCTGATGTCCGTCCAAGCGGTTAATAGAAATTAAAAACTTCGTCAACAAATTCTAAAGAACAAAGCAAGCTCTAATTCTACCAGATATCTTTTTCTCTATGCAAATAATATCTAAGATGCTTTTTTCCTAGTTGAAAACGAATTGTGACTAACAAAAAAGCTCAGGGATATTTTAAAAAAGTATTCATTGTGTTCTTTTGAAAAATATTTTTCAATGCGCAGTTCGATTCATTAAAGAAATTTAATTGAGTTTCCTATTTGTTTTATTCATTCTTATCTCTAAGGGGCAGGTGCCCCTTACCCGGGAAACATTTGTTATTATTGAGTATTGTCTACAGGGTTGTCAACAGTGAAAATTGCTTGGTTGTTATGCATTGGAATTATAAGCAATTATAAATAAGAGAAAAACGGTGACTAATTTTAATACTAACTTTCTCGCATTGAAAAAATATATTACTTTTGATTAAAATTTTTACTTTGTACTAACTATATACTGTAGTAGTTATCGTCCGCGGCTTCGAACGCATTTATTAAAAAGTATTCTATGTTGCTTTTAATACCTACCTATGTGAAGTTTTAAGTAGTTTTTGCGTGAAAGAGTAACAAACAAACTTACATTCACATTTATATAAGGATAAGTGTGAAGTGTGATACATATGTGTACGTATGTACAAAAAAAATGTGTCTGTATCAGTTGTCTGGTACCCATAACATAAGCTATGCTTAGCTTGGGCCTAAATGTCGTTGTGTTTTAGATGTCCGAAATATTTTTTTCGTAAGTAGCCTAAGTTACTCCTTATGCTTTTCGTCAGCTTTCTGCCAGTGAGTCTCGTCTAAATCTGGCCAATCGATCTAGAGATTAGCCGGAACAAACAGACAGACAGACAAAAATTGAAATTTTCATTCATAGGCATTCATACAAATGCATTTGGTAAAAAGCGATTTTATTAATATTACAGACAGACACTCAAATTGTATTTATTTGTATAGTTTCTATAGATATCATTGGAATAAACAATTAGTGTCATACCAGATACAATATGTTTTAGCATGACCGTCACATAGTTCAGATGTGCATGAAAGTACGACAAAATCACTCTGCCGAACGAACATAACTGCATTATGTGTGCTACGTACCTAAGTTATCGAGTTCATGGCCCGGACTTCAAGGGCATGAAAAAAGTTTTAGACATTTTTCAAGTAATTTACTTTTACAAGTACAAGGCTTTTAGTACAGAAAGTAGCATTTTAACTGTTCTAACATTAAAAATAAAACATTTCTTATATAAACGAACAGTTTAGGGAAACTTGTGAGAGGGTCCGGCAGCGGACGTCTTTTGGTTGAGATGATGATATTCAACCCGTTGTAGTTGCCCCTATACAATAATGTGATTCAAAATCGTACTATAAAAGTTTATTGTTAAATGTAACTTATGTGGACACCTTGGACAAGTGCATCACGAACAATTTCTATTCAAATTGTGTAAGCTACTATAAAAACGATATACCTGCGATGACACGTACAATAAAATCTTGAAAACCTAGCTCACGTAGATAATGCGTGAGAGTTTACCAAGACAATTGGTAGCACAAAACGATGTTAAGTTTCAAAATAGTTGCGAGAACTCACCAGCCGTGACTGAACAACATGACTAATTTAGGTGATCATAACTCTCGGTTGAACACGTAACCGGTACCCACATGTACTAAATCCATAAAACTAAATTGTAGCTGTTAATAAATGAGTAACTGAATGTAACTTGGTTTCAAATATTCTTCATAACTAAGTAAATTAGAATAACTATACACCTTTTGAGGAACTTAAAAATAAATGCCGAATCTAACTCCACTAAGCTCAGACGTTTCTACGTTTTGAGGTACGGAACCATAAAAACGACTATGAATGCCGAATCCAGGTAATTTAATATTCTTTAAAAGGATTAATTTTATACTGTTTATCACATATCGTTTAAACATTTTAGCGTTTGTTTCGCGTACTAGTTCATAAAATATAATGTTAATCTGACGGAGGTGACTCAAAGTGATGTGATTCTACAACTAATACTACTTATTTCTTCCTTCCTTAACGTTATAAACGATATATTCTGACAATAATAATGCCGTAATTAAGTCTCGGATTGCTACTGCATCATACATTTTTCTTTATATGATTACAAACAAAAAAATAATTAAGTGCGCCTAGCCTCACCATTGAGTAAAATTTGTTTCCATAGCATCAATGGGATGTACCTAAATAGATGTTAGCTATATCTAACAGCACACCATTTCGAAATCTAATTACAGTGCGAACTATGTATTTATTATAACGTTTGAATCACAACACAGCAAGACTATATATTATAAGTCCAGTATTAAAGTGCACAGGGTGTGATACAGTATCGATCGGAAATTTACAGTTACAAAAGCCGAGGTCGCATCAGAAACAATATCGTATTATCGTGGATATGCACACAGTATTAAATTTGTGAATAGAGCGAGAGCTCATGATCGTCAGACCTACGTTTTATAAAAGCTGAAACTTTTTGTGAACATGTGCCCAACAGAGTTTTGGACGGTGGGCGAGTATAAAGTTTGGATCAGTTTGCAGCAGTACAAAAACAAAATAGATACCTACGTAACAACATAAGTTATAATTATTTTACGTTAAGTTTTGCTTTTTGGCAACAGATTTATGTGGTCAATATCGGTCTGGTATTTAGAGTTGGTTACTTTTTTTTGATTCATAATCTACTTTTCTTATATTTAGAACAATTGACTTCGTAATAATGTTTCCCTATCAGCATAAACCTTTAGCTTTAAGATGAAGAAAATCTGCTTATAACAAGCTCTAAGACTAAGTTTCATTAAAAAAGTTACCTTCACAAAGATAGACATACAGGCCTAAGAACATGATGAGTTTGTTTGTGGACGTCCGAAATAACACCTCGGCGGGTTGTGAGTTATGACGACAAAAACCCCAAATATCGTAAAACGAAAACCAAGATATAAGTATTTATAACTAGCAACCTGCCCCGGCTCCGCACGGATTCTTTACGGAAAATATAGCCTATGTTACTCTGAGAAAATGTGTGGCTTAACTTTTTCCGACGACTTCAACAATTATCGTTTTATTTTAGCCAATATACTCAAAACTCAAATTATATACGAAAACGTTCCTCAAGTATCCCTCTATCTATTGGCACACATATATGTGCAGTAGATTTAGTGTTTCGCGAACAGATAGACAGAGACTTTTTTTATAATATGTAGTGATTAAATAGATTATGCCCTTACAATCACGTAATATAATTATAGTTAAAGTTTGCAGAAAGCAATTGTTATTTTAAAACTTTATTTTCATGAATTAAGTGCACCAAGTTTATTTACAAGGCACTAATCTAGAAGTAGGTCAATTTAAACAAAAATATACCAAGATATTTTACCCCTTTTTATTTACCTATATCATAAATATTACTCTTAGTTTCTGTTTATGTGCATTAATATAAAATACGAAAGTAAAGAACAGCATTTCCGTGGTATAAAATGTCGATGCATTACTAGCAAATAACCATATATCATAAGCCGATTAAAAGCAGAGGGTGAACATTTCTGATGTTGATACGCCGAAGTATAAAGTAACTAATTCGAACTCACAAAATACAATACATGTTTCAAGAAAATGGACTACTAGCTTTAAACACTCGTAGTACTTTTTTGTTTTGTTACGTTGTTTTACCACGTATCCATACCTACTACATATAAAAATAAAGTTATAAATCGGTTGAATTTAGTCAAGGTTATTTAAACCGCTTTTACATGTATTATAATCTTAGCTAAGATATAGGCAAACAGGCTATTTAAAACTTTTATAGTGATGATTATAAAATAACGAACGAAAGAGCCAGGTACTACAAATTCAGTCGTGATTGTGAACTTGGCTTAGTTTAAATGTTTTGGATAACGTTAGATTGATTCTACGAAACAACAACCAACACAGGTAGGTAATGTTATGTAGTTAGTAATAAATGATAATATCCCGGAGGCTGATTGAATGGTTTATATTTTCACATTATCGAATTATGCCTAAAATACCTGCTCCCATTGAGTTATATTTATATATAATAGATCAATGTGTATTCCACTTATGCGTGCATCTAGCATGTAACATTTAAATTTGCGGAGACTGAAATATACCATTAATCGGATATCATGACCACATTGATATATGAAACAAGTTAACATAATTAACTGTTACATACGGGTTCTTTGAAACAGATTAATATAGTTGTGATTTGTATTTGGTATAACGTTATTCTGTTTAAAACGTACATATTATAGAAGGGATTGAAAATCAGTAATGAGTTGATAAAGTCAGCATCAGAGGTAAACTTATTATTTAAAGACAATTCATGTCCATATAGTCGTTCCAATACTTTATTTAACTTTTGACAGATCACGCACATAAAGTTTTGTAATAATTTTTGATACAATGTACTACAGATAATACTGTACTTTATGGGCGGGCTCCGCCTACTTAGGGATGTGTCATTCGTAATTAATGACCACAGACTATAAAAACGGTTTTGAAATAAATCGATTATCGATTATATTAATAAAACATACAATAAAATTATTGTGATTATATTTTATATCAAATCACGTAAAAAGCTTTATTATTTTGCATTAAAATGCCCTAAATGTCTCTGTTTCAATGCATAAATAATTTGCGTAATGAAAACAGTTCCATCGTACTCGTACCTAGTAATGGGATCGAATGTATTCGCCGCAAATTAATGAATCTAAAATAATTGTTTAGACTTACTATAGTTGGTTCAAATAAAAACTACCTGCGGTACCTACTTGTAATGAACAGGTACAAAATGTTGAAATTCGTAGTAATTTACGGATTAAAAATAAAACAACCAAAAGAGGTACTGTAATACTAATTTTAATTATAAAGAATCGTTTTCTTTGTATGACCAGGAATCATTATCACTTGAGTTCTCGGTAATATTGATTATCATTTCTTGGATAGATAAATTGTCGAATGCAACATCCCGATCCCAATCCGACATTATCACCTTCTTTGTTTTTTCTACAACATTCGCCCAGTTTTCTGGAGTTACTTTTTCACACGCATTTTTCAGTAAATTCAGCATTTTTCTTGCGGTGAAAGGAGGAGTTGTATTGTTCCTCGCAGCATATCCTTTAACTTGTGCCCAGATCATTTCAATTGCATTATATTGGCAGTGATATGGGGGAATTCTGAGGACGGTATGCCCATGCTCTGCTGCCATTTCATCTATGACGTATCGTTTTGGCAGCTTCTTTGTTTTTAATATCTTTACTAACTCTACTTTTAGTAGGGACTCATTCACCTCTTCGCCATTGTCACGGAGCCAGTTTATAATTTCATGTTTTTTGTTGGCCTGTGTTGGTATTTTATTAATTTGACGAGAGTGATAAGGTGCATTATCAATAAATATTATTGATGGCTCTTCGAGTGATGTAAGCATTTCTCTGAACCACTTTTCATACACGTTCGAATTCATCTCCTCATGATAATCTCCTGTTTTCTGGGATTTAAAAGCTAATAGAGCGCCTGGCACAAATCCTTTTACTGTTCCTGCATGACAAATAATCAGTCGTTCGCCTTTTCCCATTGGTACTGTAGAAGTGGAGCCAACGGTGTTGTCAGTCCAAGTTTTTGACAGCGTATGATTCGCATTGAGCCAAGTTTCATCCGTGAAAACAACATTCGACCAATCTTCTATTTTTTTTGCTTGTCTTAAAAAATCGCATCTATACAAAGCAATATCATTGCGTTCCATTAAAATTTTTCGTTTGTCACATTTTTGGAATAACATTCCAATGTCTTTCAATACCTTTGTCAGAGAAGATTTTTGACCACGGAACAAACCACTATTTCGAAGAGATTGTGTTAGTTTTTTTAATGTTGGAATATCTTTTCTTTGGTAATAGTCGTATATATGACGACGAATAGCATCAGCGTCAAAATTGTCAACGGCTGTAACTTTACTAGGCGGACGTTTTTTCTTAGGTGTAGATAGCTTATTCTGTTCCATGCCACTGCTGCCGTAGCCTTCTTTTGTTATTTTTGCCACTGTTGGAGCACTAATACCTAATGCTGCTGCAACACGGTCTCTAACTTGAGTCACTGGTATAAGAGGCCCACCATTACGGCTTTCCTTTTCAAAGTATTCACGAAGTCGCAAGACAAACTCTCTTGTTTGTCCTTTGAGTACTTTCTTTTTTGGCATTTTGACAGTAACGAAGGCAGGAACGATACGCTCAACTCAACCAAACGTGAGAATTCACAAATAAATCAATACGGAGGAATATAAAAACTCAACTATATTGAAGGTTACTCATTGAAATACTGTAGATTATTTTAAAATAGACATAGAGAGATTTAATAAAGATCATCAATAGTTTAACAAATACAATATTAACCACTGAATTACAACACAATACAATAATACATTTTGAAAATTCAGTCCCTTTTATATATTTTTTCATGACATAGAACCGTCATATTTGAACAACATTCTTTTAATCCATTTCTTCTTTATTTTGACAAAGGAGGTCGCACATTGAAACACATAGAAATATGAAGTACGAAATTATCTATAAAATAATGAGTTTGTTAAATCGATTAAAACTTCTTAATGCATAAAATCGATCGATGAAAGAAATCGAATAGGTAACGGGTCAGGGTATCACTATTTGATTAAGTATTAGAGCTGTCAAAAGTTAAATAAACTATTGGAACGACTATAGATGGTATATGTTCTCACGTCAATACAAATATTTTTTACTGCAAAGTTGACAAAATACCACAAAAGGAATGATCTCAAATAAGTTAATGTATTTTTATCATTAACTCTGTGTCTCTAATGAATATTACTATACTATTCGAAATATCGCTTTAGAGACTGCTACCGTATGTTTGCCAACTAGCCACACAAAAGGTCACCAGCATGTATAAACACAGGAGCCCGGGGGTGAACCAATGTAAGGTTTGAATTAACTATTGATTTACGTATTGTACCGAGTGACCAAAGCGTTCGGGAAGCTCTAAAGCTTTAGAGCTAGAACAATATGCAAACTATTCTGAAAAGCAAGTGCGTTTCCTACAAATTAGTAACGTGTGCGCTGTTTGGTATGTATCATTTAACTAGATTTAGGTACATATTTGCCCAGACCTACTAACAAAATATTTTATTATTCTCTTCTAATACTCATCTTGCTTACTTTTGTCATAAATGATAATATTTGTAATTCATGGATTGAAGAGCGCTGTGATTTTAAAGGAACATAGACTTGAAGGTCGCGTGGTACGCGCAGGCGCACCTCTCGGTTCGCCTCGCCTGACTTTTCATATCAGTCGCTTGCGCGGGAATGGAACATAACTGACGCGCGCATTGTTGCTTGTTCATAACACTTTAATTAATTTCTGTGTTACGTCGATATTCGTAACAACGCAAATACGCGATATAGTGATTCTAAAACAAAATCGTGTTGATAGTTTTTCATAATAAGTTACTTTCAACAACCGACAGTGATTTATTATCTTTGTTTACATAAAGGTTTAATAGTTGGAGTTGCCGGGGAACTGCTCTCATGAGGTATCTACTTTTGATTTTTATTCGTATTAATGCTTGCGATTATAGTTGGCTAAAGATCAAAGTTTAGAGGCACAAGCAGGTGGCTCTTGAAATATCAAAATATTGGATGTGCGTGTATTTAGACTTTAATACATACAAATGGACATACAGTTATATCATTAGATGTGAGTTACAAGTGACCAACAAATAAAAAAAGGTAGCGTTGTTACGTTACTTTATAAATAATTTTTTAAACGTTAATTTCAAAATAATATCTAGGCCTGTCTTTATTGTAGTTTACCATTTTGTACTACATACTTCTATTTGAACAATTATACTTGTCAGTGTGAGAGCTTCTATAGTTATTCGCTCTAATAAATGTAATACTTTAACAAGTAAATTAGATATTTGTGTTTATCAGTCAATGACTGGGTCCATGTAAAAAGTCTGACTCATCTGTGATCTGAGGCGTCTGGAATTCGTACTTTTTTGAACCGGTCACTTAGGAGAAAGGGGTCTTAATTTTATTAAGCCTTTGAGGAGCTCGTTATAACACCTACAGAAAAAAGAAAGTCGGACACATTATCTTCTTGCGAATAATCGCAGTCTGAGTGATCGTATGTGTACAGATCTACCCTTTATTAAATTAACTAAATTAGGGTATCGTTTAAAAGATTTTAGATTGAACTCAAAATATCATTCATTTCGTAGAACAGCAGATACAAAAAAAACGAGATGTAAGCGTCGCGTCCCATAAGTGCTGTTATATGTAAACAAACAGAGACCAAGTTTTGAGAATCAACCATAGTGTAAATGAGCATCGGATATATTTCAAGGACTTTATACAAGATGTGACTTCATTGTAACGACGACAACTACTTATTGCCTATAGACATCTTATTATACTATGATTAAGATGTAATTTAATATTATAATAAATTTACAAAAATGAATAGGTATACCATATGTTATGTCCAAGAACGTCCTACGCTCGAAGGGATTACTTGATTCATACTTACTTTTAATAAAATAATCTAAATGCAAATAGTCAGGACAGAAATTACAATACAGATGGCACTCCATTTTTACTTTAGTTAATAGTAGTTATGAGTATACTTATTAATTGCGTTACACGAATATTATGATTTTTCAACCTCTCCCACCCTCGTCCCAAGGATCTCTGGTATGAGTCACATACCTTTTTTGCTTAGTACCTAAATCTGAATTCTAGAATAACTAGATAGATGTGATATAGCAGATAATATATGTCATTTATAAAAATAACGATTTAGTTATAAAACTTTTTAAGAGTCCTGTTATAACTGCAGTCAGAAGAAGCGTGTGATCAGGAAATACCCAGTTACGAGTTAATTTAAAATACTTGCTGGACAACGATCACTGTTTCGCTCTAAATGCAGGGACTTTCAAATACTTGGGTACGATGATGTTGCACTTTTACTGTTTGGTAAAGGACTACTCAAACCTGCTCAGGTATGATCTAATTAATTATTCTCATTAAGTGACGATACGGGTAGATACTATAACGTCCATATAGGTTTTGTCGTGGAAATATAATTACCGATGATATATGTGTATCAGGAACGATAGTACAACTTTATCAGTTTGCGCCACATTTTCACCTCGCGAGGTTAATGATAACTCATAAACATAAATATAATGACTACATAGTGCGATAATGTTACATTTGTAAACAGAGTTTTTTGATACGAAACGAACTAGGTTTGTTACTTTAATTAAATGAAATCGGTTAATTTTACACTAGCTCTACATGGCCACACATGCATATTTAAACTGTGAGACCTGCACTAACTAGTATATAGCTTTATTGGTAGACGGTATTTCAAACAATACCCTTAAATATCGTAGTCGTATTGTGACTTCGTCAGAAAGAAAGTCACGAACGATATTTTACGGACACTTTACAAACATGAAATATGAAACGTTATACAACACAGAATTATGACGACATTTTCAACATTGCCAGGGTCAATCATTTTTTCAGTTCCCGTGATAAAACTGGCCGAGTTATTTCATAAAAAGCAGATACATATATAATATGGCAACTACGCTGGAACCATCAAGTGGGCATATCGAAAAGATATCCACGTGCGAGATAGAACAATCGTGTGTATTTTATATTCTTTACTACTAAAAGTAAAAGAAAGGATTTCAGGATTATTATTTTTAAAACAATTACTTTATTGTCCGCTCAACTTATCTAAAAGAAAGAAATTCATTTTATAAACAAATAGGGTCAAGTGTCTACACTTTACCGTCTACAATGTGCTATCCACCTAAACGGAAATATAATGAGAGCAGAGCAAACCTTTAACAACATAATGCAAAAAGTAGGAAACCAGCGCCAACCTGTTGTGAAACTTTGGTTTCCACTTATAATCCGTTGTTAGATGTCGTGCATTATCATAACCAAGTGAGGTCACGTGTTTATTAATTGACCTCCAGGCTCCCTGGCCAACTGGGATAATTAAATGATTAGCTTATACCTTCCTAGTGACCTTGTATATGAAATCTAGAGCATAATGATGGTTGACTGGTAGAGAACGCCTTAGGCGTTAAGTCCGCCAATGCACCTAAAGTGCACGATGTATTAAATAAATAAATAATGATCACGTATCCTATACGAATTTGTCAATACGATATTTATTTTTGGATTTCTTTAAAAATTATGTTAAATTTTGTCTATTATGACATCATAGGTGATGATCCCGGCTATGTGGAAGTTAAATATAAAACAATAAAGCAAAATTTCGTTTGAAAAAAAGGGCCGTTCGTGCATGTGAGTGAAAATAATGAATTAATTATGCTCCTGCAGAACTTACACAGCTGTACTTTGTATTTTATTCTCTTTTAATTTAATTTTATTGCAAATAATAGAATTTCATTTAGTAATCCATAGATTTCAATAGGTCAATGCAATGCCTTTATGCCTGTTTACAGTTTACAGGAAACTGAACCGAGCGTTTCTCGGAGTAGATGTT
This sequence comes from Spilarctia lutea, assembly GCA_916048165.1. Classification (NCBI taxonomy): domain Eukaryota; kingdom Metazoa; phylum Arthropoda; class Insecta; order Lepidoptera; family Erebidae; genus Spilarctia; species Spilarctia lutea. The sequence goes on along the minus strand of OU696470.1, from coordinate 22,768,940 downwards.
AACTATTCAGGATTTGTTTACAAACGTTTTGCAAAGCACTGGAAGCGATATTTCAATTCATTTGAAATAGGCCAATAATTTGTCAAGTTTTTCTTTTACTAACGGCTCCTATACATAAGATACACATACATATCCGCCATGCTTCATCAAGCTAAGGACATCGCGAGTAAATAATGACGTAATCTTTGCATAATAAAATATTTAGATAATCAAAGAAGTGACGAATACACTCTTTGTTGCCTATACATTATTGTAACTTTGTTACGACATTGGACCGTAAAATGATTGTACGTCTAAACAACTTAGAAATACCTACACTTGACCCTGATATTTAAATTACTTGTTACGTTATTAATCAATTTTATTGGTACGATTCTAATGTAAGATAGATTTTTTAGAATACTCACTTATGTCAAATAAAAAAAAACCTTTATATTGTTAGTCAGATTACAAATTACGATTTTATAATTACTATGAACTTTTGTAAAATCTAAATTGGGCCTTCTGTTCATATACATAATTCGTAGGTACATAGCAATAAATGCAGTACCTACAGACATAAATTGCACGCAATATCAGAGTAAGTAAACAAAAAGTATGCGACGTTGAATCGAATCTATTCTGCGAATTCGGCATCTTTCAAGTTCAGTGGCAAACTCGATTGGAAAGTCGTGAACCACTAATTAACAGCTGTAGAAAAGGAACAGTGGTATTAATATTGGTCATAAGATTAGGTAGATAAATTCATAGACTTTGATTTTCATTTTTGGCTAAAAAATCATCCAAAAATATACATCAATGCCGATCAAATACTTCACATACAGCAATAAGCTTTCAACTTGCAATATCTGTCGAGATATTGAACATCTCCTGTGCCAATAACGCATGCATTCTTCGCTCTTGCGAATGCTACAGAATATGCACACATTATGCTGAACTTGTGAATGTAGTCAACATGTTCAAAAATTCAACTTCATCGACATGTTTATCGATTTACATAGGTAATAGTAGTGAGAACTTTCCTGATATACTTTAAACTTTTCTATAAAAAATCGGTTTCGATCATTAATATAGAGTACATCTTAAAGTAAACTTATTTTAGTAGTGTAGTTAAAATAGTATTAAACTGTTTTTATAATATAAATAACAGCTAAAATAAATGAGACCTAACGCTAAGTTTAAAAAAGATAGATATTTCTCAATACGTGCCGAACTCATACAACATTTTGCAGATTCAGTTTTTAATAACATTGTAGAATTCATTTTCAATTTATGCTCAATACCTCAATATAAACACGGAATAGAAATTTTAAAACTTATAAAATTTAAGTGTTACTTGAATAAATTTTGTTAGTTGTATCACGTTAGTGGCGTGCTATTGGAGAGGCCTATGTCCAGCAGTGGACTGCGATAGGCTGATGATGATCACGTTAGTATATGTATATATTTATATACATGCAATATAAGCGTGCATTAAAGGCTTTGCAGTAATGAAAGTCTGGCCGAATTAATTCTGAATCTTCGTGACAAGACTGACAAGTAGGTCACAGCTTCAAAATGTTGCCTTGATTAATAACAGTAAAGACTTCATTAAACATATACGAATAAATATTGTGAATATTATATGAGCTCCATAATTCCACATTTATCAAAGAACTTTCTTTAAAGAAACGATCGATGATTTTACATTTACATGCTGTAAAGTGATATTATTATCAACAGAATATCAAATCGAACAGTAACTTTTGACAATTCATGTAATTACAAAAAAAGTCTTACCTTTAATATGAGACCAACTAGAAAATACTATAAATCGATTTAAAATACTTAAAAAATGATATCGAGGAATTCAAAACCTCCTTATATTTTAAAATCGGTAACATTTTAAAGACATACGGAAATTAATCAAAGTTGTGTAGACTAACGAAATAACCTTCACTAATTAGAGATTGCGATTAAATAACTTTTTTTTTTTAATTTTGTACAAAATAAATACAAGTAATATCTAATAATATAGTAATAAAAGTGGACTGCGATAGGCTGATGATGATGAAATAATCGAGTCACTTCATCCCTTGCAATAGGTACCCTGTCAGCTACGGAACTATTCTAAATATACGGATCATCTTAAGATATAGAATTAAATCTAGGCAAGGAACCAGATTCAGAATTCGGTAGGAAGATTTGACTTCCACATTCTTACACCTTTGTATCACAGATGTTTGTTAATACTAAAGAATGTCGAATATTTTTTTGATTTTTTAAATTTTTAAATGTTATAATAGTATTTCGTTTCAAAATCTAGTGTCATCTACTCACGTGCATATATGATGCAAATAAACGCACACAACTAATCTTTAAGCAATGTGACTTAAGATTGTTTTTGCACATCGTCAAATTGGAAGTTTAGATATGTATCATCAACTCCCAATATATCTACCAGACTTACTCAAACGCTATAACCGTATATATATACAGATAAATAAATAAACCCACTTTTTAACCCCGAAGTAGACAGAGGCGAATTAATTAATTATTTTTCAGTATGAAATAATAAATGATTTAACCTTTATTTAAACTAATATGAATATCAATAATCCTAGACTTCAAGAATGTATCCTTAACCGGTGCTGATATATTTATTTCGTAAAACAAACAGTGTTCCTCGTATAGTAGTCAAGGCACTTAGAAACCCAGTTCTAAAATAACATGTAATAACGCAGCAAAACGTGTTTCAAACAAAAATATTGTGCTGATATCCTCCTACATCAATAAATAGCAATATCTCCATAGGAAATAGATCAGAAACATCATTGCACAAATACCTAAATTCCCTTAAGTGAACTACTCAGCACATTTGCAAACGGAAATAACTCCATCTTACTCATTACTACGTACTCGAAGGAATTATTCATAATTTTTGCGCAACAGTTACCTGGTGAATCATGTAATTCATTCAAACTATAACATGGTTTCTATTGCTCTTTATTTTAAAATAAATCAGTGTTTAAATTTGATTTTGTTCAACTTTGGGGAGATGTTACAAAATTTTCTGACCAAGACAAGCCAACTTTTTGTGTCTACCGTTTAAAAAAATTGCTTTCTACACTTCTATACTGAAATTTATTTAAGAGTGTACTAAGCAAAGAAAGAAGAAAGTTTCATGAGCAATAACGCGCTATGATATTTTTAGTTTGTAAAATTGCACACCAAGACCTTAAGGATACCATTAACCGTATTTATTAGTCACAAGCAAAAATAAATGGCGAACGACGAAAATAAATGAGACATATTTCAGTAAAAGCGATCTCTACACACGCAGATAGCCATAATTCACTAAGTTTTTAAAGCAAAAATAACCCAAAGATCGTAATTAGCGCAGACAGCAGACTTGCAGATGGTATACAATAAACTCCCTACATACCAATGCAGATACGTTGTTGACAATGTGGAATGAGCGCAATTTTACATGACCTACCTACTTTTGTACTTAACATAATATACATATCATTTAAAACGTCATAAAGTAAAGAAAAATACTTGTAGTACTTACAATCGTAATTAATATAAAAAATGTAATACCGATTGTGGACATAGCGCAGCTGAGTGCAGTCAGTCTGATATATTTGTTTATGAAACTTGCAACCGAATTCGTGAAAGGGTACGAAAATAAGCGTTCTGTCACAGCGGCTGCTCATGAACACAGCAAGCCACAATACCCAATAATATTATTATGACAATATTTTAGCAGAAATTAATTAGGTTTGAGTGTAATTTGTTATTCTCGGCAAAACTAATAGCAAGCGAACAGATCGCAGAACACGCGAGAAGTATTAGAACGGATATAAAATAGTTACTCTTTTGAAAACACCGGCCTATCATTACTTAATGGACATTGACTAAAATAACTATTCCCAATTTAAATACAAAATCTTGAATTCAGGTGGGGTTGTAAGAAAACGACAATACAGATACTAAATTAAAGAGTTGTTATTATATATGTTCCTTCTCGAAGGTTAATTAGCTCTTAATTAAGATAACTAAGTCGTTAAAAATACCACTTAAATATATATTATATATTTAAGGGAGAGTTAGATATTTTAACGAATGAAGTAAACTATACAACAAATAGATCTCTGAATATTTCGATTTAAAGGATACAAAACTGCTTTTAGGTATGTGCGTACCTTTTCATCGAATGATTGCACTTTCAACAAGTAATGTGAAATGAATTGAGGGTTTACCTTCCAAGTATCTTGACATATTTAAAACTTGCAATCAGGTTGATTGTAAGTTCGAAATATTTTGAGTTTTATTGGAGCACTGAGCAGGACTATCCTTACACCAGCCTATGAGTTTTGGACAAAATTGACTCAAACTAATTCATTAAAGCAAAAGTATAGCTTTGACAATTACTGTCTTACATTCACGAATTATGAATTTGATAATATTGCATTATAATTACACACTTTAGATTATGTGAATCAAATCTCACTAGCGAATATCATCAATGAAATTAAAAGAGCAACTCCATGCCTCGGAGAGCACGTTTACCCGCATCAGTCTCGGTTGTCATAAACATGTATGATGATCTCAAATATACTGACAGCTAGTTCAACCTTCGAATTCAGTTCGCCTTCAGTCAGAATAACTGATATTCAGGTAAAACCGGTTGAACCAGTCCCGACATATAATATTGGGAATAAGGGCTAAGAAGATGGTGATGTAATCAATACTCAACTTTTTGTTTGTAACTTTGTATCAAACAAGATATTCCATTATATGAATCTGAATATACATAAAAACAAATTCTAGGAATAATGAACAATCACCAATGTGTGATTGCTATATTTATGTTATCTATACGTTGGTAAGTCACACTAACACCTACCGCTACGTATCTGATAACACAGTTCGCGATAACGTCCAATAGTCCGATACCTCGCTGACTCAGAACGACTTCGTTACTTTGTGAACACACGTCTGTTTATACAATAGGAACGCAACTAGGCAATTTAAATTAAGTGAAGTGAGAATTTGATAAATATAACACTTGTACAGTTGAAATTAACTCGTTGTTTCAGTGTGTGGATAACAAAGTGACATGGTGACGTGAAGCGGTTAGCATGCGCTGGCCGAAGTGGTGGTGGTTTGTGGTCGCACTCCACGCGCGCTCCCTAGCGCAATCGATTACACCGACAATTTGCCAAGAGGATGCATGCCGATGCGACCCTTTCACTAGAGTTATATGTATCTGCACTAGAGAATTTCCTGTACGTATAAATTAATTACATACGTAACATTTATAAATTACTTTTGTTGATCGTGTGACTAAATCAACACGTTTTTCTTTTTTGACAGGAGGTGACTCTACGGCCAGATGGAGCTTACAGAGTGCCATCGACAGCAACTAGCCTTATTATGGAGAACTGTGATCGGGTCACATTTTTACCCGACACTGTACGACAACTTATACAGCTGCGCAGTATAGAATTAAGAAATGTAGATCACGTGGTGATCAACGAGAGAGCGCTATCCTGGTCGCCTTTCTCGAACCGAAACGAAATGAACCCAGGATTGAGGATCTCAATAAACAATTGTACAGTTGATGAGATAGCATCTCACGCCATTCAAGGTCGTATCAATGATGTCATTATAAGCAATAGTAGAATCAAAGTTCTAAGACCATTCGCATTCTCCAGTCTGATGGGAGTCAACAGCATAGAATTATCGGACAATACGTTTGAAAATATAGACATACAGACTTTCAAGAAATTCACCGTAGACAACTTTATCATGCGCGGTGGTGAAATAAACACCATGCCAAGTAGATTTCTGTCAGACGTTGAAGTAACTAACTTGTTTAGAATGGAGGGAGTTACCGTTAAGTATATGTACAGTTTAACTTTTCTTGTCAATTTACCAAAGAGGGTTCTCATAGAAAGTAACCACATAGACACCATAGAGGGCGATGCATTCCATATGGTTACAAGAGGACCCATTACCATTAGAAATAATACAGTCATGAATTTAAGGAAGGGTGCATTTTTGGGTTTCACTGTAAGCTTACAAGTGATGTCGATTATGGGGCGTCAAGAATTACTGTTAGACAATAACACGGTCACTAATTTGTCCCCATCTTCTATTATCTACAACAGCACAAGACTGACTTTGCGAGTAGACGGATTAAATCTTAATAAATCCTGCTCTTGTGGGCTGGCCGATGAATGGCGCGACATAACAAAGGAACAAAGTGGTGCTATCAATTGCTGGTATGAGCTTGAAGGTTACTATGTGTCTCTACCGACATATGTAGATACAAGGTGTGGTGCATTCAAACAAAACTTTTGGATATTCGTCGTGATAGGTATTCTGATATTGCTCATCTTGGTAGCCATCGCAATATTTTTCATAGTAAGACGTGAAAACGAAAAGAAGAAAAAAGTCCAAATAGTTATGCCTGACGGAAAGACTTATAGAGAAACCGAGTTTCACATAGTAGTGGAACGAGCAGAGCTTTTAACTACAAATCTGTGATCAAAGTGCCTTTCTGGAGACAGTGATTTACGTCATAGTGTATCAAGTACTATAGGTACATGTCTAGTTTGATGAAATTGATACTGTAAAACTTCGATTCGGGGAATCTAGCCTCGCTTGACACGACGTCAAAGTGCTACTTAAATAGTAGCGTTTTGTGCTATGTATAGGTGAATGTAATTCAAGGAACTATTTTGTAGTACTATTTTTAATTATAACGTAAGTTCACTATTTAAAATGTGCCAAGAATAGGTTTACCTCGATCAGTATTACGAGATATGGTGTTACAAAAAAATACTTTCCGTACGTTTTATTTTACAGTGTCATTAAATTGTTATCAATAAAAGTACAATTCAAAATATAGTTTAATTTGAACCGATGTAGTTGCTTGATGGCGATTATGCTAAAATTGCGAATTTACGTACATTTTTAATTGTAGGTACTGCTATTAAATAATGCTTTGCATTAAGAATATGACGAAATGATCTATAATGTACCTAATGAAACGGCGTACAATCTACAAGGCTGCTTTGCGACCTACCAGCGAATAACATTATAATTTTAAAGTAAATGCCTTACATTCATACCTGTTATTAGTAATTATATGTTATTTATTAGTCATATATAATAACGTCACGTCTTGAAATAATACACTAATATGCAATACAGCGGAGTGGACTATAAATTAACAATAATTACAAATCGACGGTGAGTATTTATGTCTTTGTACCTAATAGTGACCGTTGTTAAATGCGCAGATTGCATAGCGACCATCTTACTTCTGTAGTACCTTTGTTACACAACATGTACCTATTATAATAAATGTAACTACACATGATGGAATACCTATAGAATGTCTTTGTTTTAAAAATGCAACAATGAATAATAGAAACTTAAACGATTGTTATGGCAAGGAATAAGTTTGCTGCGCTATTTCTTTGTTTTAAATTATTCTTCTAGTTTAGGAGTAGAACTATTTTAATATTCATCAACAATTAACAACCCATAATGACCCACTGCTGGGCTCGGGTAACCTCTCCGAGGCGTGATAAGGCCATACGTCCCCACGCTGGCTAAGTACGGGTTGGGGACTGGCAAAACAACGTTGTGGTTACGTAATCTTGCCGTTGGATGTTTAACGTGACCTCCGAATCACGGAGACGCCCATTGTAACATGCCACCAGCGGTCACCCATCCAGGTACTGACCGCGCTGTCGTTGCTTACCCTCGGTGATTGTTTCTAATCACCGAGTGCAACTGGGTTATGAGCGCCTCGTGATTTTGATATTCAGTGATTGAAAAAAGAAATTAAGAAGATTCTTTGTTCAAAAGGATTTTATTGTGTTCCCTACTAATCTACAGCAACTGCCGTAAACTTAAGGCTAGTCAGAGATTCTAGTTAATCCCAATCTAGTCTTCCAAAAATAAATAAATTGCATATCTATCATTTACAAAGTGTGTGAAGCCGCTGAGTTAATCTGAGTTATGCAATTTAGTTCAAGACGCAAAATTAAGTAGGGATTATTATAGGAAAACTAGATGTTGCGCGTGGCTTCGCCAGCGTTTTTGTCAGTTATCGCAGCAAATTGTAGCCTTAAGTCCTGTCTCAAGAATCTAAGTTTCTCCATGCCAAATTTCATTGAAATCAGTGTAGCGGTTTGGCTGTGAAAACAGGACAGACAGACTGAGTTAAATTATAACATAGGTATGGATAAGGATGACCTCAGGATTTGTGGATGTGTAGCTTTTTAAATAAAATTGTTAAGTGTTAGTTTAAAACGCAGATATAAATTATGCCAGAATTTTTGGTATACCGTTAGTCATCAGTCTATCTATCAACAGATGGGCACTTAGCACACTTTGCTTGCATATTGAGATATATAGAACTACTACGTGGCGGTAAATAGTACTCAAGTGTATTTCTAAAGTATGAGCCATGTTACTGTCAAATATTATTGATAATTCAGTAATTTTCGCGTGAAAGAGTAACAAACATAAATTCGTCGTCACAAACTTTCGCATTTATAATATAAAAAGATTAAGAAATAGGATAAATAAACTACTAGCTAGCTTCTCCTGCTTGAGAACATGATTAATCTATACTAATATATAAAGCTGAAGAGTTTGTTTGTCTGTTTGAACGCGCTAACCTCAGAAACCGCTGGCCCGATTTGAAAAATTCTTTCAGAGTTGGATAGTCCATTTATCGAGGAAGGCTATATATTATCACGCTTATACTAATAGGAGCGGAGCACCAATGAAGAATGTTTAAAAAACGGGGGAAAATTTTCACGCTACGGGCAATAGAAGACGCAAACGAGGTTGCGTGGGTCAGCTAGTATTCTTTAAATGTATTAACTTATACAAAAATACTAACTTTCAACATAATGAGAAAGACACAACAAGTGCAACTGCACAAAATCTGTTTGTAGTAAGCAATAGCATAGACGTGTGCACGTTTTTGACATTTTACGAGTTGACCTATAACCATTCGAACGAGTGTGTTCGAGTATTTAGAACCTTGGCGCACAGTAATGAGGAAACAAAGCGGTTCTGAACTGTTTACCTAAAACTAAACATGGCTTGTGTAGCACAATAAAAGTTATTATACTTGCTTTTGTCGGACCACTTCAAAATTACCATACAGATGTAGGTAAATAAACTAGGGAAATTTCATTTTACGTACATCATGTACGTACATGTGTAAATAGACGGCAAGAAGACTATTACTTCCTTTCCCAATCTTCACCGGAACTATATCGTATCTTTAAACGTAGTATAATCTAATAGAGCCACGGTGATTTCAGCACATACAGGCCGGCTTGACTGGGGTACTACCTCGCATGGCAGACCAACAAAAAATTTGTGCTGTCGTGTTTCGTTGGTGAGTGCGACGCCGTCCCATTGTGTACAAGCAACGCAATATGCCGGTATAGTATGGGTGACCATGCTACATTATTGCATTGTCTGCATTCGCAATGCATATGGTGGGTGGTGTCCACCAATTTGGAATTCTGCTCATGCTTTCCATCAGGCAGAGTAGAGTCACTTTGACAGACTCGAACATAATAAAGAAAAGATTTGCAAGCATACTACATCTTTATAAAGTTTAAAATGAAATCGCTTCCGCTGTCTGTTCGCTTAGATCTTTCAAAGTGCCAAGGGATTTTAATGCTGTTTTCTACAATTGATTGTGAGAGGTGGGAGAGTGATTCAAGAGGAAGGTTTTTATATTTTATACATGCATATTGTAGAAGAAGAAATCCGAAAATGTCAGACTTCCATCCGGGTCGCTACTGTAATATAATTATTTTCGCCTAGTCACTGATTTTTTTCTTAACTAATAGTCGAACTTCGTAAGCCTTGCTGGCTCTTTTTCATTATTATGTTGTTGGTACTCTACACAATTATATCAACGAGCAAGAAATATCTGTGTTTACCTCTAAGTGTTCAAAAATTGTGAGAAGCCATTTGCATATTATTATCTAACGTGGTCCTTGGCGCAGTTCAGCATACCTATATAAAGACATGTCATACATATTGCATCTATATCATATACTTACCGGGCATGCAAGACACATAACTCCTCAAGTTCTTCCCTAGGGAATTTATAAACAATCATACTTACCTATTATAGATTACAAACTAATATATATATGTAAAAACGTAATCAAATTGTATGTGGACTTATGAAGTCGGTTGTAAAAGGGCACAAAATATTTTCTATACTCTAGGTCTTAGTGTCAAAATTATGAAAAAGCTCATTCAGCAAGTGAACTACGAAAAATAAAACACAGTAGATTATATGCTACTACATATATGTATATTTATACAACGTGCACTGTCATTAAAATAATTTATATCATAATACGTATTTTCTTTAAATATCTTTGCGAATTAAGTCTTCTACTTCTATGTATAATAAGTTACAGAGATAATTATTAGAGTCATTAAACCAAACACCAGATAATTTGTGTGTATCGACCGTAACAGTACCAGCTTTAAAACATCTGCTGGCATTGTGGCAATTTGAACGTTTACCTACAGGTAAACGGTTTATTTGTTTATACATTTAGTTTTACGGAACCGAGACGCTCGGTAGCCATGGTCAATCTATAATAAGAAACCACGCGATCGATAATTTGAGTCATTATAGCTTCACCCACGACAATTCTAGCTGGCATCTTTTCAAATAAGGTAAACTAAATGTTCCTTTACTTTTGGTCAAAACTTTTTCAACAAATTTTAAATAAACCTATTTGAAATATGTGTTCACAATACCTACTTGGTCGACACATTTATCTCGATATAAATTATATTCAAATTTATCTATCTATTAGTGACGATTTTTTGTGTTAATTAAATTACTGACCTACGTAATTATGAGACGTCTCATACAGCCCCTATGATATTTCCAAAAGAAGATGCTGTCACGCTGTGCTGAGTAGAGATAACGTCGCTGAGGAAGAAAAACTGCTACAGGGGCTTAAGTAAAGCACCTAAATACTTATCCTGACTGTTTACTAATTACACCTGAAATACCTTACCTGTATTTACTTGCAGAATCTGGGTGATCCACACTTTTATTACAAGGTTCGTTACTATCGGAGCCAAGTTCCAGTACATATATATCATCATCAGCCTATCAAGTCCACTGCTGGACATAGGTATCTCCCGTTGCGTTGAGAGCACATTTAGTTAACATGAATTAGATTAGTACAACTTTGTACACTTGAGAGACAACTCTAGAATAATATCCTAAAAAGTTGCTAAGAGCCGGCTGTGATAAATGATCATTGTTATTTACACGAACAAGACCTCTGGACCCTGAAATTGGTTGTAAGTGACAATCGGACCATTCACTTATGCTGTGTATGTCTTGAATAAGCATGCTCATCAATGCATCATCAATTAACAATCGAGATGGTTTGGAAACAGTCACAAAATAATCTATTAAAAAAAAATCGACGGGTTGCACTCCGGGAGTGCCGGCAGAAGTGAAAACTTGAATTTTAACGTTGTGCATTTTTGATATTTTGGAATGGTTAGAGAATAATTTTGTACGAATTGCTTTCATTATCAGTATAAAAGTACTATTATTTATGTGGTGGAATACAATATGCATTTATTGCGCTATCGTACACAAACATGACAATTTATATTACATACACACACGAACATTCGCGCAAGCGCCCTGCGGCACCTGTCCTCTCTCCATCCGTCTTATTTTCGATCAGGTCACGTGACCTGACGCGAGTTTATACGTCCTCTCTCCATCCGTCTTACGAATTTTCGATCAGGTCACGAGACCTGATGCGAGTTTAAACATGTTTACCCATTCCAAAAAAGTACACAGCGTCGCTAAAGAAGTTTTCACTTCATTAATAAAAAAAAATCTGTCGTTTTATGAGAACACTTACGTTATGCGTAGCAAGTTAAATAACAATTATACTGTATATAATTTTTATTTAACTTGCTACGCATAACGCGATATAAAATTCTATATCGATTGCTTGGATGAATTGAATTTAAGGTCCACGTACTTTGAGCATGTTTATTCAATAAGTTTATGGTAAGTAAAAAATTAGCAGTAGGTATAATTCCATTGGATGCGGGAGCACAGGACCGGTTATTGTGGAGAACCTTGGGGGGCCTAATGTCAAGCAGTGGACGTCTCTTGGCTGTGATAATGATCATTCTACAAGTAAAGTTCGAACACGCACATCATCATATCAGCATCAAAATCTGTTTCTCCTCACTGTGGAAAGACTAGATTATGAAATAGGTAGAGTAACTCACCGCAAAAGAGGCTGACCATCAAGAACGTGATGAATACTTGGTGAAGAGGACAATTCAAGTCCTCTTGATAGGAAAAGGGCTTCGGTGCCATCTTGGGGTGTTTCACTCTCAACGCCCATGGGACTACCCCCACTCATGGAGTTTATTTGCACTTCCGCCATTGTTGCTGTAACAATATTCATTATTTTTAAAAGTTCAAAAAAGGAAAACCATTTTAAAGTAGGTGAACAGTAATATATTTCATTTAGTTTTAGTTTTACTACAACGAGTAGTCAGTAGATGTCCAACATCCAGACATTCAAATGACATCTGTGCTAATATTATAAACGTCAACGGTAGCCACTTAGCTGTGTCACTATTTTTATGTAGTATCAGTATAAAATAAATTTGTAAATTATCTAGTTAATAAACATTAATATTATTAATTAACACCAGCGGACCCACGCAACCTCGTTTGCGTCTACAATTACCCGTATCGTGATCATTTTCTCCCGTTTAAAAAAAATCTTTATTGGTGCTTCGCTCTTATTGGTCTTAGCGTGATGATATGTAGCCAATAGCCTTTCTTGATAAATGGGCTATCTAACACTGAAATAAATTTTTAAATCGGACCATAAGTTCCTGAGATTAGCGCGTTCAAGCAAACTAATTACGACGAATTATATATAAGCATAAATAAAGCTGAAAAAATTGTTTCTTTGGTTAAATGCGCTTATCTCAGGAACTACTGATCCGACTATTATAAAATTTAGTACAGCTATCAAGAAAGACTATGGGCTATATATCATCAAATTAGGACCAAATGTTGAACAGTTTATATAGAGCTCTTACATGCTCTGCATAAACTGTTTAGTAAAATAATGTATAAAAGAATTGTTTTCTTAAAAAGTTGTAATAAAAAGTCTGCGTCAGCCGTAAAGCAAAACAGGCCGGCGGACTGGAGGGGAGTAGACCAGACCGGCGACCGTCTCTTGCCGATATAAAACAGTCTGTCATTTTATGCGGGGGAAATCTTCACACATACTTTTATTTAAGACTCATATACAAAAAACAATCGCCTGTCACTACAAACTCACACAACGATTAATAGAAAACATTCATAAATTCATGCAGGCCCATTTGGGTTTACACTTTAACACGTGTTGCTCTATGGCATCAGCACATGTACATCTTCTATCGAACAACCCGTAACATTTTGGCTGAAAATCTAAAGTTCTAGCCGTTACGATAATGCTGTTTATTAATTCATGTGTTTATGAAACAAAATACTGAATTTGTTTTATATAATAATAGCCTGCGCGTGCTACATGTAATTAAGTGGCATAGATATTCTATTTTTAAATGGCCCGACTGTAACTAGTTTTATATATGACCAGCATCATAAGTTATTTTCCATTATGATGTAATCGAATAATTATATCTAGCATTAGCTATTAGACTAACCTATTTGCATGTAATATGAAGGAAGGTTTATTATTTTATTTAAATAATTTTGTGATGTAAACAACATGCTTGGTATGTTGCATTTATATATGTCTTCTTCGACCCCGTTGGAACTCTTATGCCCGGTTCCTATATTTAACGAATCGTCATCATGTAAAAAATTTCTACAACCGACTACGAGTCGTAAATACCGTTCATCAATTTATTTTTTATAGGAACGATTTTAGCTTACCCTCCGTATAATATACTACTATTCGTACCTAGAACGGATCGTTTTTCAAATATAGGAACTGGGCATTAGTGAGTTACGCTGTCTCACAAATATGATTTTATAAATGTCTGAGTAGTTAATAATAGTGCTATTATTACAGAAATATCACCAACATACCTGAGTTTCACATACAATATTTACACCAATAATAATATAAGCCCCAATATACTACTATACTTGTGTAATTAGGAGGGGTTCGTATCAAGACATCGAATATTATAATTTATAGTCACAGAAAAGAATTTAAATGTAAAAAACAATGTACATGTGGCTATTTCGTCCGAAATTAGTCAAAAAATCACGCTCAATCTTCAGAACATCTCTAAAAACGATCGTATTCGACTTAGTATGGTTTAAACTATAAAAATAATCATATGTTGCATATTTAATTTGAATTGTGTGTGTGATTTGCAACAAATATTTTATAAGGTCGTATTTTATATTTATGGTGGATAGTAAAAAGTAATTGGCGTTTAAGATTTACGTTCATTAAATCTTTTAGATGAATAAGCATAGACTTATGTGTGTATAATATTATTGTGCTTGTTGTTGTACGTTTGTATAATCGCTTTATGTGTGCTACTAGGCGACAAAGGATCTCTTGAAATTGACCCACCACCGTTGATCACTGTTTTAAACTTACTCACACAGACACCAGAAAAGTATTATTCGACTATGATACTTATAATTGTTAGACTGTTACTTAATACTTTCCTATCACCATGGAGGTCTAACGACTCTTAGAATCGAGAATGATGATAACCGTTATATGGGTATATATGATTTATACAGTTTTACATCAATTCATCATCATCACAGCCTCTTGCTTGTCCGTCTTCGGACGTAGGCCTCCTCTCCCAATTTCCATTCTTCGCGATCCCGTGCAATCGCCATCCAGTTCACTCCCGCTCGTTCCCGTACATCGTCGACCCATCTTTTTGGCGGTCTCCCCCTGCCTCGAGTGTTTGCTCGGGGTCTCCACTCAAGCACTCTTCGAGCCCACCGGCTGTACTCCAGTCTAGCAATGTGTCCTGCCCATCTCCATTTCCTGCGTTCTATTTCTTGTACGACATCTACGACTTTAGTCTTTTCTCTAATCCACTCGTTTCTCTTTCTGTGCATCAGAGTTATGCCCAGCATCGACCTCTCCATTGCCCTCTGCGCTACTCGTAGTTTCTCAGCAGACTTTTCGGTTAAAGTCGTAGTTTCCATGCCATATGTGAACACAGGCAGGACACATTGGTTAAATATAAAAAAAAAGGTTAATTATAAAACATCATTAAACGTATAGGAGCGTTAGAGGTTAGCAACTCGCATTAAACTATAGGAAGTGTGCAAGTTCAATACTTTCATAAGAAAGAGTAAACAAAGGTACTCCTATACCTATACGTTTATAAGGTACAGCCACGATTGTGTTGACTATGTACATAATCAAATACTACAATACTGTGACGTATAATGGATGTTGTAAACGTAACAAAGTTTTATGTATTTACCTATCGGATAAAATATACCTACAGTACTACACGTAGCGAATAATCCTGTACCTACACATAACGTGTTGCAAAACGTATAATTGGTCACGTTCTACCATGCATAACGACTACATCAAAAATTTTCGTAATCTTATATTCTTGGTTTCTTATCTCCTCAAATCGTCAACTATCACAAAATGGGGTCTTGGCCTATTGACACTGGCAGTTCAATGTCAGACGTTTTCATAGCATGTTATTTTAAGCCAAAATCTACTGTTTTCGTTACTTTTTAGCATTTTAATTAGTAGTTTAGGTTGTTTTATATGTGTATGTTACATTCTTTTGTTTTAACGGTTTAAATTCAAAATGTTATTCATACGCTATGATGCTAGAGTTATGAAAAGCAACATATGGTACTTCAAAGGCATTTAAAAGTACCTATCTAGACAGTGTTACGCGAAAGAAAATTTTACGTAAAACATCTTCCTAGCCTTTATTATTCCCAAGATCATTTGGGGTCGGCTAGTAGTTTCCACGGTGCGACTGGCATCGGACCTCCGCAACCCTGAGTGTGGATTGAATTTCGAAGATTGAACTAGTTGTCTAGTGTGTGTAAAAAGTTTTAATAAAATTATTCTAGGTATTTCTGTTATATACTCGTACTTGAAAATTATTAGAACTATAAAACCTATTCATTTATGTGTTTTGAAAGTATTTGTTCCTTTTTAATATAGGTACTTCATAAAGGATTTCAGTTTCACAAATCCTATGAATTATCCAATTATAATAATTCCGCGAGGCGAACCTATGTGTTATTCTAAGGTATAAGTTATATTATTGAAAAGTTTCACCAAAATCCATTCAGTAGTTTTTGCGTGAAAGAGCAACAAACATACTCACATACTCTCAAACTTTCGCGTTCATAGTATTAGTAGGATGTTTATGTGTATATAGTAGCTTTTGGTGTAAAAGGCAATGTCAATTGGTATGCCACCGTAGGTTCTCATAAGATAACAATGAACCACCTGCACGGTCACATTCCAGTCACGACTAATATTACAGAGGATATGATTACACACAATATATCATTAGACGATAAAGAATCATTTGTCTGATAAGCATCTTTGCACCTAAACATTTTAACGGGAATCAACCGTTGCTCTTGTTGTCTGGCTGATAAAAACCAACATTCGAATACATAAAACAATTATATCTATACCTACAATTAAAAAAATGGGAGTGGCTATTTTTAAAATTAAAATAACCGATTTTTACTAAATGCATATGTAAATATACCCGGTACATATACCAAAATATATATTTTTTTAAATTTTGTTTGTGTTTCTATTTGTTCCGGCTAATCTCTGGAATGACTGGACCGATATTGACAAGACTTTCACTGGCAGATAACAGAAAATATAAGGAGTAACTAAGGCTACTTTTTTAGACCAGCTTTGCTCTTCATCGTTACCGGTGGTTGTACCGCGGGGCTCAACTAGTATTGTATTAGTCATTAGAATCATGCGCATGTGTCTAGTTCTAAAAGTCCCAGTAGTTCTTATAAAAATCAAGTCAAGTAATTATCCCATGACTCCAAGGGCAGTTTAAAATAGTTCTTTGAAATAAAAGCCTTAGAAGTCCGCAGAACGGAGAATCATTAGTTAGCATTTTTGTAGTGTACACTTGTACACAACAAGTGTAGTAAACAATAATTGTATTATTATAAAGGACTTCACATCCAATTTCCTCAAGCTAGTATGTTTATTAGTGTTCGCGGTTAATAATTACAAATTCCTCATCGAATTTCAGGCCATAAAGAAGAACTTTGACAATGTTCTGGTAATCAAAGTTTAGTTAAAGATTTAGTCAAAAAGCTCGAGTAACATAGTTATAGAAACTTACATTTATAATCTAAGGACACTAGAGACCTGGTAATAGAAACTATTCCTTCTGATTTACTTTACTGATCAATATATGTATATGTAATAGGACTATATACCTAATACTTTAGGCTTTTATAGTCCTTTTTGTATAATTTTTAAATGTAAAACATATTAATCTAAAGTTTTGTTACGACAGAACTGGTTTAATATCCTACTAATATTATAAACGCGTAAAATGTTTGTTGTTCTTTCAAGCAAAAAATACTGAATGGATTTTGATGAAATTTTACAATAATATAGCTAATACATCAGAATAACACATAGGTTACAATTTTTAAAGATACTAGCTTCGCCCCTTTGTCGTACTGCGTATAAAGAAAAGGTCTTATAATTTAAATCATAAGCGTTATTAAATGTATAACGTTCATGTGGAAAAAAATACATATAAGTAATCAATGATATTTTAAAGTTTAGTGATAGATAAGTCAACTAAGATAAATTTGTAGTGATAATTTTGGAATATTACTCGAATCCTACATAATATACACCAGCTAAATATTATTATAAAACAAGTTTTATCACTAGAGAACAAGAATGTTTGTTGTTTATAAATAACCGTTGATAGTCCGACTATTGTTGAATTGTACGGTGGAACCAAAAACAGTAGTTCCATTCATAAGGTTATCAAAACAAGAAACAATAAATTTATGATGAAATATTAACTTTAAATGAAACGAAATCTTGAGAAACAATATTGAAACATTAGATAATATAAAATTCTGAATGTATTTCAATAACTTATAACAAAAGCTTGATAATTTTTAGATGTGATATCTTTATTTAAAATTATCCATACTACTATAATAAATTCGAAAGTAACTCCTGCTTTCACGTCTAAACCACTGCTTTGATTTGAATTAAATATGGCATGGAGATACTTTGATACATGAAGAAAGGCATATTTTACTACTAGCTGACCCACGCAACCCCGTTCGCGCCTTCTATTGCACGTAGCGTGAAAATTTGCCCCCGTTTTAGCGTTTAGCGTGATGATATATAGCCTATAGCCTTCCTCGATAAATGGACTATACAACACTGGAAGAATTTTTCAAATCGGACCAGCGGTTCCTTAGATTAGCGCGTTCAAACAAACAAACAAACTCTTCATCTTTATAATATTAGTATAGATTTACCGTGATAAATGAAAAAAGCTAGTTAATTCATACAAATTTCAACAAAACATTAAATTTTAACTTGAAAGTCTAATGCTATCAAAGTCAAATAATGTGTTATAAGCATTTGTTATGAATATAATTTATTATTGTCTACATAAATGTTCAATTCTTGCAATTTACAGGCCTCCACTCCTATAGACCTCGATTAAATTGCATTAACACCTTCTATTTCTTACACAACTTACTTATTTCTTTTTATATAGTTGTCTTTACATTAGGCATTACAAAACAAACTTACACATATTGCTATGCTTATATTGTGTGCTTTATATATGTGAGAGACTAGAGAGACTGTGTACTAGGATAGGTATCTATGACAGATTACCAGCCTCTATAATTGTTAGTTTTCATAATATATATCCCCTGTCGGGTTGGATAGATGTCCCATCGGATCATTAGAGTAAGAGAACCAAGAGAGCAACTGTGCGCAAATACTTGTGCACTATAATATGTCCGTTGAAACTCAAAAATCGACTAGG
Organism: Spilarctia lutea; assembly: GCA_916048165.1. Taxonomy (NCBI): domain Eukaryota; kingdom Metazoa; phylum Arthropoda; class Insecta; order Lepidoptera; family Erebidae; genus Spilarctia; species Spilarctia lutea. The sequence continues at coordinate 22,749,818 of OU696470.1, read as the reverse complement.
AATATATCATAGAAAAATAATGCTGTATGTAGTACTTACAGAATGTCAATGAAGGGATATCAAGATCTGGAGCTAACAGTCGTGAGGCACACGCAGCGCCTGTGTAGACGAGCTCCATCTCCAAAGCCACTAGACCTTGGCGCTGTGAGGTTAGTGGCGTGTCTTCGTAGCCCACGCATAAACAACGGAACCCGTATCGATTGTCCTCACTGTGGGTAGAATAATACGTCATGAGGCTACTTCTCACCTAACAAGTTGAAGTGTTAGCGGAATTTTTAAGCTTGTTTGATAATTTAAGGAAAGACCATAAGTAGAGCACCACAGGCCGACGGAGCTGAGGGGAGTAACCATAGAGTCTTTTACTGATACAAAACAGTCTGTCACTTTTACGGGGGGATATCTTTACAAATACACATTTTTGACTCACATACAAAATCAACTGCCTGTCACTATGAACTCACACATTACAGGAAACATTCAAAATTTCACACACACATAAACTCGTGTGACATACGAGTGTAATGTGTAGGCCCATCTGAGCTCTTTCCAGTTTTGCTCTATGTTTTAGACTCTAACTCTGGGTGTCTAGGTTTGCCTTTTATTTTCTAGTATAATTTGAACCAACATTATTAGAGGTCCCCAAAAATCCATTTAGTTTAAGTTAACCAAAAAAAGATAGTATTAAACAAAGAGGCTTAGTAGTAAATCCCCTTTCCCATCCCCCAAAGGTCGGCAACGCACTTGTGACGCCTTTGGTGTTGCGGGTGTCCATGGGCGGCGGTAATCACTTACCATCAGGTGATAAGTCTGCTCGTTTGCCAACTATACAATAAAAAAAAAATAAAAAAAATTACCTGTTAGTCGTGTTGTATTCAGTGAGATAATCAGAAGCGGTTTCCAGGGAGAAGATAACTTCGTTGCCTGGGACCAACAATGCTTTTTGTGGCCATTCGTTGGAACTGAAACAAATCGAAGAAATTGAGTTACCAGATACAATTTCTATTAACCCCTACTATTAAGTCATAGAGATGTGTCTAAGAATATCTAGTTCGAAAATATTAAGAAACTTCTTTGAATAATAACGCTGCTTTTTGGTAGGATAGAGTGTAAAGAACACGAATAGAAAACAAATTAAATAGAAGAAGAATACAAACAGAAAAGTAATATAAGTATTCTATCGGTCAATCTAGCTTACAAGCCTACCCGTAACTAGTTTGAAGCTAGATGGCGTTGTTTGCCAGATGTCGGAAATATTTATTTATTATAGAGGTAATAGTAATTGTGGGGGAACGGGTATCATGTTCCACCCAACACAAAGGGAAGATCCTCCGACCAGGCGAGGTGATCATGCCTGGCGGGCTACTGCCCAACAGTTGATGTTGGAATGTTGTATATATGATAATCGGAGCGAGAACTTTAATTGCGCGATTCAGGATTGGTAGTTTCTTCGTTTTGTAGGTTACTCCGTAGTTCAGTGTAACTTCGGTAGATGGCGCTATAGTATGTTATGTTGTATGTGGAGGTCGCCACAGTAATTAAACATTTCTGGTTAAGTAAACATAGCATAGTAGATTTTGGGTGGGATTCAGCGACTACTCTCGAAATAGCACTAGCGGAGTGTTTTTTGCCTGCTGGTGAATTTATTTGTCAGGATAAATAAATCGAGGTAGATATCAATAACCACTAAGACCTCGGTATTGTAAAAAAGTAGTAACGTTCAAAATATGTAGTATATAATTAAAATTGTGAGATTGGAACAGTTCAACTCGACGACAACTTCACACAGGTCATCTCTTTTTAACTATTAAAAATATATACACAAAGATATATACATAAAATATATAATGTATCACAGCTTTTAGTGAATCTGAAAGGTAAATAATAATTACTCACTTGTTTGCCAGTCGCGGTGTCACGCTAACGTAAGTGCAGTTATAGTGCATACAAAGTAAATCCGCGTCACCATCGTCGCCTATTTCTTCAACTTCGCCATCCGACGTCAGCTGAATTAAGCGCTGAAATAATCGTTTTAGTTGTATAAAAAAATATAAAAGACACACTGTATACAGAAACCTATAGCTTAAAACAATTTATTCATAACGCATAAGTGTATTTGTGATTCCTGAAGCCTAAGTTCAGGACTATTAATACAAAGCACTTGATTTTTTTTTCACGTTTTTCTATGTGGAATCACCCTGAAAAATTTATTTGCTTTTTCGACGCGCTGCTGATTATCCAGAGACATAGAGAAAGAACAGTTTCTCTGTCTATTCATCCTACATACATCACAAAATGTTGCATACACGTGTTGCAACTTCTCCGTATGTGCAATGTTGCATATACTGTGAAGTTGAAAAAGTTTATTCAGAAATAGAGATAATACTTATGTGCAAGAGAAGCCCCGAAAAAAAGGTAGTACCAACGTAACATAACATTTCAGACTATAGTACATACTGAGAATGAGGGTTTTCTGAGATTGTAGAACTATAGCGTCAGGACAAACCCACGTGTCAAAATACATACCCGATTTTTGTTTCTCGATCATTTTCTTTGGTTTTTATTTTCAAAAACGTTACAAATCTAATAATGTTTTCTGAAACGCCACAGTATTATGCAGTGCCTATATTTGCATATAAAACAATATTCAGTTAGGCAACCTTCCTCTGACTTTAATCCTTAATAAAATCAATAACATTGCCGAAGACATAGAATTTCAAAAAAAAAAAAAGCGTTCGGTAGGAATCTGCGCTTTTTGACAGCTGTTTAGACCTTACGCATACGATGCGCCGTCTAGTGGCAGAAAAAGAAATGAAAACCCTCAATGTATAATATGCTCTAAAATTCATTTACAATTTTTCATTATTTAAACGACTTTAAGATCTAATATTAGTCAAAATATATTATCATCGTAGACTCAGAACAAACAAGTTCCTACAATTAAAAACCACAGGTAACGAATTACTGGAATAGTCATGGCTTAGTGAGCGATGTACAGTCAAAAAATTCTTAATACGATTAGTCAGAATAGTTATTAAGTATGATCTACTAATGAGTAATGTTACTGAGTTGGCTGTTAGGAGCTACTGGTGAACCACAAGCGGTTTTTACAATGACTACTACGATTGGAATATTGGATCGAAATGGAGCGACTGTCTCGTTATGTACCTTCTAACAAATACTTTAGAGAAATTATTGCCTTTCGCGATCACTCAGTCATTAATTAGTAAAGCGAAAAAACCATATTGGTTTCTCTATCTCACTTAACTATGGACCGTTTCGAATAACAAAATAAAAATAATGCTAATAAACATAACAAAAAATAAGAATTCTTATTTTCAGTGTCACTATATTTGCCGTCTTCTAAATATTCACTAACCAACTCGCATCCATACCTATAACACTGATGATCCAGTGATTCACGAGTTAGCTTGCAAGGAGTAAACATTTCTAATTTTATGACGAACATAATTTACTCAATGGTAGGTACTTTTTAGTGATTCAAATCAAGTGTCGAACAATAAGGAACGTAACTCTTTGCAAAATCTTCCGATTCTGTTACTGTCTGTGTTACTGTGCATTTTAATGTTTAAATTTTTAAACTATGTTTAAAACAGTAAGACGGCGTTGGAAGTATGTGGTTATTGTTGTGAAATACGAATATATTAATTCATACATCGGTGCAAACTGACAAACCATACTTAGTTGTCGGTGTAACCCGCAGGCGGTTTTTTTTATTATATAGGGGGAAAACGAGCAGACGTATCGCCTGATGGTAAGCGATTACCATGGACACCAATTGGCAATCGACGATACGAGTCGCCCTCCGCTGAATGCGGTCCAGAGAGAGGAGCTGATATTGGGGTGCCCCTGCCCAAAGATGAGGACAGTATTCCATATGAGGCCGAACCTGCACCTTATAAAGCCGAAGGCGGTGGGCCGGAGTGAAATACTGCCTTGATCCGTTGAGCACACCCAGCTTTTCGAGGCCAATTTGACCTCACCCTCCAAATAGCCACGAAACTGGACGTCGCTCGATATGTCGACACCAAGAATTCCAGTATTGCCTGAGGCAGATAGGGGAGCGTCTTCAAAACGAGGACATACGACCCACGTCAGTTTTTTAGTGGTGGTTGATTTGAAGGCCGCTGTCTTACGTGAAAACGGCGGCGCGATCAGATCATCATGACTGTATCTAAGCGAATGGACCTTACGTTATGTTTATATTTATAGGTATTATGTCAACTAAAATGAATCAGATGAATGATGGACGATCCTCTACCTTATATACCTTTCTGAAGGGCGGGTCAGCGACTCGCACGTCATTTTCGCAGTGACACCGATGCCGCGGCGTACCAGCCACAGCGTACACCGTCAAAGAATCCTCCGGCTGAGCGGTTATGCTACGGGAATCCATTTCTAACACTACCCACGATACGTTAGGTGGGAAAAGGACCCTGGAAATGAAAAACACGTTAGATTGGAATTTATTTTTAATATTACTAACTTGTGTCGTTTCAATGTTATAATTTGAAGCGACTACAATGAATTATAGACGCTTCAAATTTTAACTATCAAAAAATAATTTTTATTACAATATATTTTATGTGTACCTCATATTAGTGACGCTGGCCTGTTTGTATGGATGTTCGCTCTCGACCCACGTGTAATAGTGGCCAGTCGTAGTGGTTATCTCTTCGACGCTTGGTACTAGGAGATTCATCGCTGATACGTGAGGAAGTAACATGTGGATCATCTCCAACAACTTGATTACACTCTAAAATACAAGAATAACCGTTATATGTATATATAAATTTTATGCCGTATCTGTTTAAAAACAAATCTCATATACCCAAGCTCGGTAAATCTCTAATCTAAAAGAAATAAGAAACATGTTAGGATATATTTTCTCTCGCTCCTGAATGTAAACTGTATTAACTAGTTTACAATAAAGTTTATTCTATTCTATTTTTAGTAAATTTCAATATTCTTTGTGAAACTTCTGGTTACAATATCATTTTGAAAGCTAATTAAATTTATTAGCAGTACTTTTTACGGTTTAATACTTGTATTTTTCTGGCTTATTCACAAGCCTATGTATTTTCATAAACTTTGAAGATAGTAAACTTTACAAATCAATCAAAGAAAATAAAGTAGCATATAAGTACTGGTTAGTCTTACCTTGGAGTCATCGAGCCCCTCCAGGCTGGCCAACGTATAAGGTAAGAGTATATTAATAGCAGGTGATTGTTGGAGTACAGAGGAGTTCCTTCTCAAGTCCTCAGCAGTAAGCTCGTTTCTCAACATAGAGAACGACGAAGCTGCTCGCTCAATGATTATTGAAGCCACTCGTAAAGTGATCGCTCGTAGTGCTATCATCAGACTATCACCGCTTTCCGTCGAGTTTGACAAAAATGTTGAAGTGCTGTAAATACATTAGATTGTACATTGATGTTGTATAATTTTTTTCTTGTTAACTATTTTGCAATTTGAGTGCCAAGTGAGCTACTGTCTACTGTGCCTTGCCTCAAAGTCTAATCTGTTGTATTAAAATTGCGTATTTAGTACCGTTTGAACTGTTGTTCTGCAAAAGATTAACGATATATTTTTGTACCTAGTTTCCTATAGCGACTGCTTAGTTACAGAGGTGTTGAGACGTCTCCAAGCGGCGTTAACAAATGACGACGTTATAGAGAACAGTGCAAGACTTTTCTTACGTCTAAACCAAGGTGGACCTTACCTATAATATATCATACATGGAATCTGGCCCCTTGCAAGTGTGGTGCCGTTGAAGCTAAGTGAGCAAGAAGCAAATCGGAATGTAGTTCCGTCCGGGCCTTTCACCGAAGGCAGACCACAGTCACCGTTCGCTGTTCTACCACCATGGTTACATAATCGGATAGCGTATCGATGATCTTCCTGAAATAATATTACAAGTGTAAGAGTTCGTGTTTCATGAAAAGCACCACACAAGTTTCAATGCCCTAATTTATACTACAGAACCAAATTGCAACATCTATTTAAAATAAATAAAATTTTGTATGAACAACCACAATTATTATTGAAATGCATTAATTGGTTCTCCGAAGCGTATTAAAACTGTTATTACTATTAGGTGTATTAAGTTATGCTGCTATGTTGTACTTTATTAAGATTATGTACATTTTTGAGAGAAACAAATACGATTTTATTTCGATATATATAAATATTTCTATTTACATATTTTTTATAAGTTTAGAAGACTGATATTTGCTTTCAAAAGTCTACACTTTGTAGTACTACGTGAATGTAGAGGCACGTAGAGGCACTTACTTTTAACGGCACTGGTCTATCGAACTTGAGTTGAACCATATCATGCTGACAGTCGGTGGCGGTAAATGCTCCATGCGCAATTTCCATGCTCACCCAGCAATGCGTGGGGTTCGTTTCGTCTGCACTCACCCGAAGCTGCTATGTAAAACATGTGTAATGAAATTTTCACATTGTCATGTCATATGGTATTCTACTATGGGGCAAGGCAGCTGATATTCAAACCATTTTTGTAATTCAAAAACGGGCAATTCGTGCGATTTACAAACTCAAAGTTCGAGATTCTCTGAAAGAACGATTTAAGGAAATAGGTATTTTAACAGTAGCATCTCAATATATATTTGCTAATATTATGTTTGTACGAAAAAACATACATAAATACACTAACAAAAGTGATCATCATTCACTAAACACAAGGAATAAGCACAAATTAGGAGCCAATATTATCGCTTGAACAAAGTCCACAATTCATTTGAAGGTCTTGGTGTGCGTTTATATAACAAAATTCCTGTCCAAATCTTGAACTTACCCCTGCAAAAGTTCAAGAGTACCGTTAAGGGTCGTCTTGTGGAGAGGGGCTATTATGCGGTGAACGATTTCTTGACCGACGCGGTGCCTTGGATGTAAGTGAGAATTTGGTGTTGATTTGATACAATCCTTAATATAATTTATTTGATTGTAATTAATTCTTGGCATCTTATTCTGATTACCAGACATTTGAATTTTGTTAAGTTAAGGCGATCTGTGTTTACATTGTTGGAGCGTAAATTATTAGTATTTATTATTTTATTACATTTTGAACGTTTTATTTTCTGGAACCAGTATGTATGCACACATTGCTTTTACTCCTTGATGTGTAAGTGATTGCAACCTTATATGCTATGGACTAATTTTAATTATTTTATTAGACAAAAAATTGATTTCCCTAATTTTAATATTTCTTTAGACCGTTTTCTATCCTTTGTGTTTTGGTTGCCTCAACTTGCACATATAAGTATTATTGTCAAAAACAAACAAACTTTGTATGAATTATTGGAAAAGATGGTGCACATGAGTTTCTCACCAGCTCTTCTCATGAATGCAATACCCATCGGAGCTGGTACTTGGATTGATTTCAATTTAAACCTTTGAGTTGAATCGAAATCAATCTAAGTTGCGGTAATTCAAATCATTGATTACTTGAGTTACATCCTTTTATCACTGATCAATTCAGTACTTGAGTTTTATTTTATATTTGTATTAATAATGTTTGATGTTTGCATTTTTGACGTGTTCAAGTGCCTTTTGGGGCCTATGGAAATAAATGATTTGACCTTGACTTTGACTTAACTCTTAATATTATAAACTTTGTAGGAATGTTGAAATGTTTGTCAACATTATCACTTTAACAACAGTCAGTCAAAGTTCTAGTCTGCATCTGTGTAAGTACGTGCTTACACGAACACGTAGTTTTTTTGTTATGACACAACAAAATGTGTGAGTTTGTGGCGAGGAAGGTTTTTTTAATATACAAATTGGCAACCTCAAGATATAAATACGACCAAAGAAAATATTGATGGCTTTTGTAAAATAAGATTTTGATCGATTTTTATTTATGATCGTTTTCAATATCCTATCTCTAGTTAAAACTGGAGATAGTCTATATATTTCTTGTACAGTTTTTTTAATGTGATTGATTGAATACTTTTATTGACATGCAGGGTCAATATTTTTTCTTTTTTGACCAGTTTTAAATATCTCAAGTTTTTTTAAAGTTATAAACTTGGACTGATATGGGAATTCCAACGATACAAATAACTTAATTATATTTTATATAATTGAAACGACAAAAAAAATGATTTTGTAGTTTTTGATAAGTAATCTTTAAAAGACCTCCTCGTCCGATCACTCGAATCAACAGCAAAAAAAAGTTCATGTCGTCCGATTGCTCGGACCACACGGACTCATAGAAAATAATAGTCTTGATCGTCCGATAAGTATGGTCATGTTTTACATCGAACCAACAGGAAAAAATAGTCCGAGTCGTCCGATCAGTCGGACGAAGTGATCGGACCACGCGGTCATAGCCAAAATTGTGATGCTATCACTATGTTTATTAAAAATATTTTAATGAACGTTTGCTAATGAGATATAAATAATAAAAAAATAGTAACAACTCACCCGTACATCGTGCAATAACTCCAACGAATACTCGTAATTTCCGAGACCACCGTAGACACTAACTCCGGTAAGGACAGTGCCGGATCTGTCGACGGTGAAGCAGATAGCATCTGGACTCCCATTGCCGGTGTTCCAAGCGCGCGTTTGATTTACACGCATGAAACGTGATGGAGTCACTAAGTGTTTAACGGTATTGGTGTCTAAATCCTCCTGTAATTCAAAATATAAAAATTACACTTGTAAAATCTTTTGTCAAATTCTTGATAAATTTTGTAGGCATAGGATCCAGTTACATCAATCTTTAATTTAAAAAATGTAAATTTGCTCAAAAGTCAAAGAGCTTTTATGTACCCTAAAAAACCTACATTGGAAATTTAATTAGCTGAGCAAAGTCGCGTCCAAATCGGTCCAGCTATTCTAGAGATTAGACAGAACAAATAGACAGACAAATTTAAAAATTTAAAAAATTGCTTTATTGAAGTAGCATTCAATGTCAATTTGAAATTACAATCATACACTTCTATTTTATTTATTTGTTCCTAGGTTTGCCGGCGGCTACGCTCGCATTTAATAAAAAGGATCCTACTTTACTCCTTATATCTCCAAGAATATGTGTACAAAGTTTCATGATGATAGGTTAAGTAGTTTTCGCGTGAAAGCGTAACAAACAAACTGAATTTCACATTTGTAATATTATTTAGGATTATAGAACAATTTTATCATGCAATTAGTTTCGAGACCAACACTTTTGAATTCTATAAAGACCGATTACATCACAACCCTTTCGATTCAGACAATGCAATTTAAACAATTAATGTTTTAAAGACACCAATTTACATTTTAACATTAACTCCTATATAAGTAAACTAGCGACCCGCCCCGGCTTCGCACGGGTGCAATGCTGATACTAAATTAAATACACTACAGAAAAACTATGAACGTTGTATATAAAAACATAGCGGCCCGCTCCGACTTTGCACGGGCATAAAATAGAAACCTCTAAAATTAGCAATGTTGCCTTAGTATATGATGCATGTATTATACATATAAACCTTCCTCTTGAATCACTCTATCTATTGGAAAAAACCGCATCAAAATCCGTTGCGTAGTTTTAAAGATTTAAGCGCACATAGGGATATAGGGACAGAAAAGGCGACTTTGTTTTATACTATGTAGTGATAAAATAGCTAAAATAGCCGTATTTTATTCTAGAATTTTATGATAACTTACCCGAATGTTAGTGGCACTGAATGATAACTCAGCCACTATTCTCGCAATAAGTTTGCAACAGAATTCTGACAGATTTTCATGTTGCTTAATCTCCCCATGATCGTGTGGCTGGCCACACTTTCGCGTCATCATTTGCTGCTTGATAGGAATCAACACGATATCCAACAGACGTGGTACGACATCTAAGAGATGCCATTCTGTGTGATTTGGCCTGGGTTCCGCTGCGTCTGACGACTGTTACAAAATAAACTATTACGAAGATACGTCTTATAAAAGTAAAAACCACTCAGTAACCAAGAGTGAAATCAAATTACCTTTTGAGCGTCTCTATTGCTGGCCCTAGGAGGCACAGGTGGAGGTCTTTGCATATGAGATGATCTTGGGACTGTCGCTGACTTGGAGGGAACATCTTTATTCACCTAGTATAACAAATAATTGCCCAATGAGCTAACAGTTTAAACCTTGTCATAAGATACGAGTATTTCAAAATATTAATACATTGCTGCTTACCTTGGTCTCAGGTCGGCGACTCTCATTGGTCATAATGTAATTCTGAGTAACGGGAACTACATATTGCAAGACATCTCGTAGACTACGAGAAGAGCACATTGCTGCACAAGTAGAAGTCAGTTCACGTATTTGCGACGGTGGTACTACACCATTCTGTTAACAATTATACAGTGTTTTTAACAGAGTTCAAAAAAGGAGGAGGATATATGTTCCACTGTATGTATTTATTTTTATGTTAAAACATGTTTCCTGTAGTATGGAATGGGCTGGCCAGAAAACCGGCGTGAAACAGCGCCTGCGCTGTATTTCACCGAGCCAAAGGCCAGGCAACGCATTTGTGACGCCTCTGGTGTTGCGGGTGTCCATGGGCGGCGGTAATAGCTTCCCATCAGGCGATACATTTGCTCGTTTGCCCCCATCCCAATAAAAAAAAGAAGTATTCAATATGAACGGGCCTGTTCAATAACCATTTCAAAACAAGAACAAAGGCGTTGGTCCCACCCCCTCAAATGACCCATCTCACTCTGTCAATGTCGGAAATGTGCGAGAATCATACTCAATACTCGTTTGTTAATAACAAAAAAACAGACTATAGTAATAACAAAATAAGCCTATTAGTCGCGAATATATATCAGAATGTGTGTATGTAAATTTGAATTTAAGTTTTCATTCTAATATCAAAGAGATGTTTACCTTAACATTGAATAACAACGAACACAAATGATTCCACTTTAATGTTGGTGTTGGGAAAAAAGCGTGGAAACAAGCTGTGATCGTCTCGTGTGCTTCTTTTAAGATCGTGGTGGTCATTTCTAGAGCAAACTGCACGTAGCAAACACGGTGTGCCTTGCTCTTACCAGTCTTCCTCGGTAACATTGCACAAGTGGGAGTAGGATCAGCCATAATCGCCTGAATCAAGTTCCTCACGTCTGCAATCGCTTCGAAGTATGACATATACTCCTGAGAATTTCGCTTTCTACTATTCTGAGGATATATCTCGTTTATGTAAGACCTCACGAGCCTCAAACATGCTTTGATAACGTACACTAATCTCTTTTGATGTTTCATAATGGTCAGTTTTTGGTAGTTTATTGGGAGTTGGCCGTTAGTTTCAAGGACAATTTCTTTAAATGTATCCCAGCTCCATTGAAGAAGAGTTATCAGTGATTTGAAACACGGCACAGTAACTTTTCTGGATAAGTTTTTAGATAATGGCATAACTGGTTCTCCAGGATCCAATGCTCGCAACGGCATCGCCTGGTCTGGGCTTACAGTGTTATAAAGTAAACATGGAATTTGTCCAGCATTGACATCAGTCCCGTTGTTAGATTTCTTGGATGTTTTGAAATGGAAACCAACTTCATCGTTGATAACCATGGCTTGACCTGAAGAACCACAGTCTGAAGAAGGTCCATTAATGCATGCCCACGCTACGTACCATCTATTGGCCTGTGAACGAATAATTGAAATTACACCTTCTTAAAAGGTTTTGTGAAAGATAACTAACTATGTTTGTATCATATTAAAAGTTAAACTAGAAAGTCAATTTTGATGGATGAAATATCACCAGGTCGCCTGGGTGTGGGTCACCATATTGCATTGTTGCAATGTCTGCATTCGCAATGAGTATGGTGACCACACTATTGGATCTACTTCTGCTTTCCATCAGGCAGAGTAATTTTTTAAATATAATTTTGGGAGGCCCATACATAAAAAAAATATTAAGACAATGCCATTCCAAGGAAGTGGTTTTTAGTTGCTTGACTGGCTTGTAAAGAAATTCTGGAAACCAAAGCTTTGTGGCTGTTTGGTTCTAAGAAAAATGCAAAGCTAATCAAATATTTCGTACAGTGTTAACGTATCAAATTTTAGGCATAAAATACGTAATTACACCAACCATGAGAGATACAGGCACGTCAAAGAGTACAGGGAATTTGTCGCGGGGCGGGCATTCAAACACAATTTCCTCGCTCTCAGCGATGAGCTCTCCATCACCTTCTTGATCTCCACCATCAACTCCAATATCATAGAGTTTTATTTTAGCTGTGTAATCCCCGCGTCCTCCAAATAAACCAATACCACCTAAAATATATAAATAATTTAATTTAATTCAAGAAGGAAAAACTAATAGGCATATTTCAGGATACAGGCTTTTATCAGCTGCTTGTATTTTTGTTTATTATAATAAAATAATCATCATCCTCAACAACAGCCTTTAATTAACAAGTCCTGCAGGACAAAAAGCTCTTCTTAGAAAATAGCGACCCCTATTTTTTTTTTATTTCGTTGTCAAAACAACGTTTGCCGGGTCAGCTAGTTGTACTATAACACAGTTTAATGTACCTAATAGGATGTCCGTGTCACACATAAATCGAATAGCCTCAATAGAATGGCCAGAGTAACCCCAACCGCCACCATGACTCTCGAAACGATTTACTGTAAGAAAATCTTCCTTAACAGGAGTGACGGGTGATGCTGTGTTTTCCCTTTTGCATTCAGTTTGATTTAATCTGTAAACAATCATTAAAATCTTAAGATATTTTGGTTAGATTTACAATGATATAATAATAATCATAGTTAATAAATAAATAATAATAAATAAATATTCCGGACATCTAACACACAACGCCATCTAGTCCCAAGCTAAGCAGAGCTTGTGTTATGGGTACTAGACAACTGATATAAATACTTATATACTTTTTTTTTGTAAATACATACATATTATACATAGAAAACACCCAAACTCTGAAACAAATATTTGCAGATCATACAAACATTTGGTCCGACCCGGGAATCGAACCCGAGACCTCAAACTTAGCAGTCGCATACGCTACCACTACGCCCCCGAGGCAGTCGATTCAGTTAACGCCTCTATAATTATCAGGTCTTGATATATTGTTTTAAATGTCTAAAGCTGTCAAAATAATGTTGGAACAAGTATGGGTTATATCTCACACAGAGACACTAAGATCTTCACAATTTTACAAAATAATGAATTTAACAACAAAATAATCCACTTACTTCATATCGTGAGCATAAGTAAGTGAATCCAAACATCCAAGTAAATGCAGTGCTGCGTGCATCCTCGTTACTAAACATCCGGTGGTAGAAGGTATGGCCAACTCCTGGTTCAGTACTGACATATTTGACAGAGCAACATTCTCCACCGGCCTGCTTTCATTGTTGAACGTCATGTCAAAGTTCTCTAAGTTCTTGAAGTCCTCCAATCGCTTCATACTGCCGTAATTAGGATATTCGCACTCAGTTTCACCGAAGTATCCGTCTGAGTCAGTATTGCAACACCTTTGTATCTTATGCGAATCGAAAGCGAGTATATTATAGCACTTAATGACTCTCAACTGTGGTTGGTAGCACCATAACACATCATATAGCGGATCAATACACGCTAAAGTATTAACGAAGTCGACTTGTTCGGGACCCGTCCAAGTGCTGCACATTCCATCATTTTTGTTAATTGTTATACACTTGAATGTGTGTTCGGGTCGATTGGGTAAAATAACTGCAAAAAGGTGATTCGATAAGTATTTATTTATGTACATTTCATAATTTTTTTTTATTTATTTTTTTAATTATAGTGCAAATTATGCACTATTTCTATCGGTTCCATCTACTTTCCTCTCTCTTCTTCCTCTCTTATTCCCAATATTATTTGGGGTCGGCTACCAGTTCAACCGATTTTACCTGAATATCAGTTTTTACATAGAGCGACTGGCATCTGACCTCCGCAACCCTGAGGGCGAACTGAATTCGAAGTATAGTAGTAGTAGAACTGAATTCGAATAGTTGTCAGTATATTTGAGGGCACTAACTTCCCAATAACGATTGCCATAGCTGTTCATGACAACCGGGACCGACGGCTTAACGTGCCCTCCGAAGCACGGGCGGGAAACACCGCCATCTTCCATACTCCGGGCTGCTATTAAGAATTTCTTGTAGGAAAAACCCAACAGCAGTCCGACCCGGGAATTGAACCCGAGACCTCTTGATCTGCAGTCGCTTACGCTAACCACTAGACCAACGAGGCAGTTCCGTCTACTTTCCTATTTAATATAAATATAAGATACTTAAATAGTGCTCAACAAACAACAAGGAACAAAGGAACTAGAACCATGTGCACCAATATATTTATATCTGTAGTGAAATACATTTACATTACTGTAGGTAGCTTATTTTCAAGAAGATCATAAACTCCCCTATTGCAGTCAATCAAATAGGTCTCTTAACAATATCTACAATAAAATAGAATAACATCTTACCAATGCTGTTATTATTTGAAGTGATGGTGGAGCTGAATAACGTATCGGTCTTGATGAGCGCCTGTGACACTTGCACAAATGTTTGATCTCCAGTGGCTGACAACCAAATAGCTTTACATGCGTGTTTGGGACCAAGGCGTGGCACGCGTCCAGGGGTTGCGTACCAAATGGGAGACCTATCAGTACGCGCTGGTTCTTCTTGACGAGGACGACCGAGAGAACCCTTCTGAAATTTTAGAAATATTTATAGAATAGAAAAATTGATAAAAAAGTCTTCAAGGACGATAGGAGCAAGGAGAAGCCTTACAATACAATCCAAGCGCTCTCAAACAAGACAGAGACGACTGTGAAAATGTAAATTAGTTTTCGTGTATAGTCCTGCTAAAGTGACTCTACGTAATGGTAAGCATGAGCAAAATCAAAGAGTGTGTCGCCATATTCATTGTGAACGCAGACAGTTCAACAATGCAGCACAGTGACCCACACTATGGCAGCCTATTGATATGTTTCTGCAGTTGAAGTAATTAAATGGCTGCTCAAAAAGCAAGATAGATAAATCTTAGTACTTCATGTCACTAGAAAGGAGATTTTGGAGTACTATATTCTGCTGGCCAGACTGATTGGTATAGGATTTGTTGTTTCGTCGTTTCCCTTCTCTTCGCAGTCCTGCGTAGTTTGCCTAAATTAGTCGGCTCATACGACACCATGGGAATGACCACACCCTGTATTCCCAATCTGTGACCAAACAGTATATATCAAGTATTTTATTGTTAACGTACCTGATAATTGCCAAACGTATAAAGTTCTCCCTCTCGTGTTAGTACAGCAGTGTGATTGCTACCAGCGGTAACGGACAAGGCGCGGGGTACTCGGACTCGCACTATACGATGATGCGCCGCTATGTCACCCGCTCCTAGCTGCCCGTACTGATTCGATCCGAATGTCAGTACATCACCTAAAAATATGCGATCATAATAAAAAGAAACAGGCTTCTCTTCTGAATATGTTATTTATTGATGACGTATATGCATTGTGTTTGACTGCCTCTGTGGCGCAGTGATAGCAACTGCTGTACTTGAGGTCTCGGGTTCGATTGCCGGGTCCGACCAAATGTTTGTATGATCTATAATATGTATGTATATATATACAAAAAAAAGTAGTAAATATATATATTATATCAGTTGTCGTTGTGTGTAAGATGTCCGAAATATTTATTTATTTATTTAATCTATTCTTCAATGAAACCACTATATCAGTTACTTCTCACTAGTAAAGGAAGCTATCACAAATATTGTAAACCATTTTATTTAGAACTGTGTTTTTTAAGAAAATATTTCAAAACATCCTCTCGACTGATCATGATTACACGAGTATGCCAAAAAGGTTATGCATTAACCTAATCTCTGAGAGATTGATAATATAATACAGATAAATATCTGGCACTACTTTTATTAGAATTCAATTAATTATTTCTACTGTTTTATTAAACCGTTTTACGAGTTCAAAAAAGGAGGAGGTTATCAATTCGACTGTATTTTTTTCTGTTTATTGATTCTTATCGATTCGATCGATATCGATATCGATTTTGATGATTCTTTTTTTAATTGAAAGCTGGTGCTTCTCGTTTGGTTCCATTTTAATTTGCTCTAGTTCTTGGTAGTTGTTTTTTGTTAAAATGTGTGATTATGTACATTCTTAATTATTGGTTTGAACACTTTGTATATTTTTTTAATTTAGCATACCAAATGTTCAAGTAGTATAAGTACAAGACTGACAATGATTTTAACCGAATGAACTATTCGCAAGCATATTATAGCATTGACTATTTTAATTTGACGCAAAACATGCTTAAGGTTTAAGGACCGAAGTATTTATATATTTATGTACTATATGATACGTATTTATGTACGATATTCTTGATAGTTTACTAACCCAGTTCGGTGAGCAGTACAGTGTGATGCAGACCGCAAGCCACAGCCACGATGCGATGTCCACCGGGTATGGCCACGCGTGCTGGCGGGAGGCAGTTGACTTTCAAACTGGGGTCGCGCTCGCCTTCAGAACCACCCGCGGGACTTTCATACGCAGACATCCGGACGCTGTCTTTGTCTATATACAACAATAATACTACATATTGTAATAAGGTACATGTAGAATGTAGAAGTGTGTCAGATAAACGGGCAAACATCTTCCAATCAACATCACACCCGGACACATGTAGCGACCTGAAAAGGCGTCTAAGCTTTTGGGATGATTGGAGTAAGAAGATTACAAATATACCTACTTTATGTCTTTACATACTATTCAATGAAATTTTTCTTCTCTTTTCAGTAATTTTGTCTACCTTAGTCGACTCTAACGACACCCACGTCATAAATATGTAATGATAATGCTTATTCTTAATAATTCAATACTACAATCAGCAAACTAGTAATTAATTACGTACCACTTCTAGCATCCCTGGTGGAGGAATCAGCGTCATCGTCAAGATCAGTTGTAGGAGTGCTGCGCTCCGGCCTTGCTGCACCCGCTAACGTATCAGCGCATCGCCGACAGACACCACAGGCGGTACAACCACTGTCTCCTTCACCACATCCACATCTCCTACAAATATAAGAGATTATTGTAACAAAGTCGAAACGGAGCAAAGCTATTAAGTTCCGATTAAAACATTAACTACATGCTTCGACTAACCGTTAGTTAGAATAATAAACTCTTATAATTTTGGACTTAACATTGAACCACTGAATCTCTGGACTGATCATGATTACAGAAATAGTCAAACCCAAAGCAGTTGCGAAAGTTGCAAAGAAATATTTTTCCTAGCAGTGTTGTTTACCGGTGAGCACAGTACTATTGACAATATTTATCGTTATTAGAAGTAGGTACTTACTCTCCTGGAACCCTGTTCGGTAGATGCGAGCAATGACAGGCGGTTGAAAATCCAGTACACTCCCGGCACAAAACACACACACGGCAATAATCAGTGGTCCAAGTATGTGTTGTAGTGCACATTCTAAACTCTTCCCTGTTTTCGCTGTGACGACGCACAAGCGAGGGACGCCGCGAGGAGAACAATTCTAAAACAAATAATAATCATGGCTATAGGCTCTGCTCTAGTTAAGTAAAATTCTGTGTACCTACTATGTTTGTCACGGCTATCTGTAAACTTATTTTAATTAATATTGACAAAGTACAAATTTTATATAAATAGTAGTTCTTTTTGTATATTCACAACCGCGGGAGAACGGAGAGAAAGGAGTCATTCTAGATGTTTCATATTGGTTTATTTTAACCGTTTTGGGCAATCACAAGT
Organism: Spilarctia lutea; assembly: GCA_916048165.1. Classification (NCBI taxonomy): domain Eukaryota; kingdom Metazoa; phylum Arthropoda; class Insecta; order Lepidoptera; family Erebidae; genus Spilarctia; species Spilarctia lutea. Next base: position 22,732,019 of record OU696470.1, on the reverse strand, counting down.
AGCAAACAAGTATGAAACTAGTGTTCGCCCAGTGGTCGAAATTCGACCATAATTCCTTTTTGTTTAGTTTTTTAGGGTACCGTACTTAAAATAAAAAACAGAACCCTTATAAGATAACTTTGTTATCCGTCGGTCAAGACCATTTATTTCTGGAACGTATGAATGTATCGAGTTGAAATTTAAACTGTATACCTACTCGCCCCTGAATTTGTGAAAAATTCAAACTTTATTTACGTTAAAAAAAAATATACGGCCGTTTATTCAGCAAAAAAACGCATGTTCTTATTGACCTAGAACTAAAAAAATACATTTCTTAAAAAATAGAGGGTCTGTAATTTATAGGGAGTCGAAAAGTCATATGGAAGCTACTAGTTTAAATGGGGTATCATATGAAATTGATGTGCACATTGTAAAATATATTATAATTATTTTATACGACGTATTATTTCTTGTTTGAACTGAAAAATATTAAAAAAATACCGTGCCGTTCCCCAGGTACGGAACCCTCGGTGAGCGAGTCCGACTCGCACTTGTCTGTTTAAACTTTCTGAACTTCACCTTCATATAAACTTTAACTGTGCCATATTTCATACTTCTCCGTTCGCATTATTATCGTAAAAAGGTGTACAAAGATTTTGTTTCACATTTTACTAACAGTTTAAAATCTATTTTGGAATAACAATCATATATCTTAATGTTATCCTTATGTTGACAAAGTCGTCTCAGTGGAAATAAACACGGTTAAAGAAAACCGAGTTTTGGTTTAGAATAAAGTAAAAATAACGCTTAAAGACCAGCTTATTTTACTCTTTTATTTACCAAATACAACCATTTATTGTTATTATCAATTGTTTAGAACCATAAAGTGTTAAAACAATACTTACTTTCTTTAGTGTACCCAAATTCCCGGCCACATTGGCCTTTGTTATTGATACCAAAGGTGTATACTTGTCCGAAGTTAGTTAAAACAACTGCATGCGCTTTACCTAGCGCTACCTGTAAGAAAAAAATATTGATAGGAAAATAATAAAGTTTACTTATAAAAAGATCAATACTCATTTAATGTTCTAATTCTATAAGAGGACATTGGAAGCTAACTGTTTAAATTTAGATCACCTGGGAATTATTTAAAATTATACAATATTCTAGCTAGAAAATAATACTCGTAAACAATAAAATAGATAAACAAACTTTTATTAGTAGTTACAGTTTGGATATATTAGAAAATTATGTAAAGAATAGACAGTACACATTAATCTTTCTACCCGACTGCGAAGAAGGCGGGTTATATAGGTACATTTCACAGAAATAAATCAGGATAGAATGGCGAAAGAGGCGTGCCACGTGTGCCGAAACCATGCACTATAGTGCTTTGTATTAATGTCGCCCACTCATTACGCAGCGAGATTCAAGTTCGCAAGGTAACAAAACAAAAACTTAATTACGATACCGTATTGTGCAATCACTAACTGTAAAAATAAGAGTAGTGAAGTTAGTCTGAAGAAGGCTGGAGGCATCGTTTCATCAGTGAGTACAATGTTATAGTAAAGACAATGTTTAAATAATGAATTGAGTTTGGTAGGTATATAAGTCAAAATATTTACATTATCTTAATACATATAAATCTCGTGTCACAATGTTTGTCCTCAATGGACTCCTAAACCACTTAACCGATTATAATAAAATTCGCACACCATGTGCAGTTCGATCCAACTTGAGAGATAGGATAGTTTATATCACAATTTACTAATTGGGAAAAAAATATTTCTTTTGAAGAGAAGCAGACGAAGTTGCATAAGTCAGCTAGTAAATATATAAATTTTAAAGTTAGTTGTAGATTTTAAATTCCAGTATATGACAGGAACTATGAGGTCCACCGTAACAAAGCGTCAAACATTAAATTAGTATGTGTTATTTTCTTCTTAGTATATTTTATTAAAGTAAATAAATGTTTCACTATCCCAACAATTAATTTTCAGTTCAAAATAAGATTAATTTAAGAAGTGATTTTTGTATACAATTTATTTCAATAAATAAACAAGAAAAACTTTGAAAAAACTTTTACTTTTAACTTTACTACGATCCTCGCGCATTGACCAATCGTGTGCGTTTAGGGGTGTGGCTTGCTGGTTTGTTGCCACTCAGGATTTATATGGCAAAGTACTTTCGTCGCCTTTCTATCCTGATCTATTTCTGTGATATATTTCTTTGGCACGCCCTAGAGCCTAAACAGCTTGTCGTATTTTTATGTGAATGGTGTCAATAGATTCGTCTTAGTCGTAAGATTGACACTGGGTACAAAAAAATTAAAAAAATAAAAAAATCAAAAATATTTTAAAAAAACATGAATAGCGTCATCAATAAAAGTTTTTTTCAATAATTTTATTTGTTATTTGATTTCTTTTGTTTGTCAACCGATTTACCGTTTCTTTGGGTTTACTACTTCAGATGAGCGGTTATTATGGACGAGTAGAGCTTCCAAGCAAAATTCAAAGTTTTAATTACATTTTCTCATTCTGACCTGTATAACTCTTTCGTGACGTAAGCCAACCACGATTCCCGCAGAGTCACAATGTTGTGTGTCTTTGCCAAACATGAGTAGCAAGCCTTGCCTCGTAACGAGTGCTGTCGAACCATTGTTACACGCCGCATAGGTAATATGATGTCCTTCTGCCTAAAACCGAATACACAAAATATACTACAACTTTTGTTCATTGAAACCTCTTCGTGCTATATTGTAGTAATAGGTTTCAGTGAAAGAACACCCAGACTCAGAACAACAATTTGTATAATCTCACAAAGTGTTGTCTCAATGGGGGATTTGAACCCGCAACACTTAGCGCAATAGAAAGTGGCAGACGCTGAAACCACCAGGCCAACCGTGCAGTCTAATGGATAGTGATCCTCCGTGTTTTTAATCTGTTACATAAAAAAGAACCTAATTTAAATCATAAAATTTCATCTGACAGCCTACGAAGTCACATGTGTGCCGTAGATAAACTTTTCCTGGGACTTCAAGAGCATAATAATAACTCAGTGTGGTGTAGATCCTAGTATACATAAATCTGAGTAGCAGGTAGAAGGAATTAAGCGCATAAAAAAGGAACCTATAAAAATACCTTAAATATCTTCTTAGGTCTTGTAGGCTTGGGTGTGCGACGATGTTTTGTCGCATCTCCATCTTCTCCGCGACGCGCCACTCCAGTAAATAGCACATTGCCATTATCAAGTAGCATGACTGCATGAACACCTTCGTGTCCTATTGCCACCTATTCCAAATCAAGCCGATGTTTAGACTGACATTGTTATTAAATACTAGTGGTTTTATAATAGTTAATTGGACTATAACTCATTTTTATTAGCTTTCTAAACTAATTTTCCATTTAAATTTCAACTGTATGAAATTTCATACCCGTACGTTTATGTTTTTTGTACTAATACGAGTATATCAATAGTTTTGGTTGCTTGAAAATAACTTAATTTTTAATGGCGAGAAAGTCATACTTTGTGTCAAATGGCCAAACTCGACCGGAATTATACCATGGCCTACAGAAAACCGGCGTCAAGCAGTTCTTCTGATTCTTGAGTTCCATTGATGGCATATGGCATATCATCTGCTGACTGCTCGTTTGACCCTTATGCCATAAAAAAGTTCTCAATTTTTTAACGATATCGTAATAAAATATGTAGACACGTTCGACCTGAAGTGTACTAGATATTTTTTGTGCATGTAAGTTGATACTCACTTGTATAACTTTACATCGTTTCACATTAGGTGTTTCATTCCTAGAGAATATTGTTTCCTTCATCAGTGTCCACCTGCCGGTCTGCGGTGAAGCAGCCTTGTAACCTAAGCTTTGACCTTTGCCAGAGTAATACACCTATAAACAAATTAGAACTTTTATCTTACGTTGTCTGCATTTAGAGTATGGCGATCACTACTCTAGGATTCTACTCATACTTTCTATCAGGTAGAATAGCCACTTTGGCAGGCTTACATATAATTAACATTTTAATAAATAATCACTATTCTGAACTAGATTAAACACTTGTAAATTAAATTGTGATGGTCGGTTATAATCATTATCATGTATCACCTAGTAGTAGTTAGCAATGTGAGAGTGACATGATGCCTTATACATATAAGTACATTACAATGATAACTTCGATACACAACACTGTCAAAAACATCTAAAGAAAATAGCGAGCTTAATGTTCGCAGTTTTTCTGCATAATCGTATCAAAGAATGATGATATCCGCAGACGAATCAAGGTTAACGATATTACACGGAAAACTACTAGGTACACTTAAGTGGCAGTGTGCACATTGCTCACAGAAACGATGGCCGATGGGACCGTAAAGTGCTTAGGTGCCGACCGTGTACCGGACAATCAACGTTGGCGGACCGTCCAAAGGGCTAATCTGCCTGTCTACTGAAAAAAAGATGCGGGCAGCATACGACCGGTTGCCGTGGAGAACCCTGGGGAGGCATTTGTCAAGCAAGTTTTATCGTAGGAGAGCTACGATTGCATCAATGGGCCGGCTCGACCGGAGTGATACCACGGCCTCACAGAAAACCGGTGTGAAACAGCGCTTATGCTGTGTTTCACCGAGTGAGTGAGGATACCGGAAGCCCATATCCCAATCCCCCCTATGATGACACATGTTACTCCAGGAAGGTGTCAACTGCGCTAGCGTTGGAGAATCCCTCTCTGGACGACCTCACTCAGAAAATGGATGCCCCTCGTATTCTGGGGAACGGGAGGGCAAAACTACGCTCTATCATGCTCGGAGTAAGAGCAATGACACCATCGTACCCGCGCACGCTAGTCGTGGGCTTTTGCAAAATCAGGAGATTACATAGTAATCTTGATGCTGTCCATCCCCACCTCAAGACAGCAAAGCCAGCCTTGCTTTTGACCGAGACGCAGATATGGTCTGCATCCTACCTCACTTACCCAGGGTAAGGTCTAGAACACTCCTTCATCTCTAAGGCCCGAGTATGTGTGTACGTCAGAGACGATATCAGCTCTGAATTTTTGTAAGCCATCCTTTTCCACCTCTGCACATAGAAAATAATCCGTTGACCTATGACGCAAAGGAGAAAGCCGATCTTCTGGCAGAACACTATGAGTCCAACTCGATCTTGGATGACGGGGAGGGGGTTGAGTGACCCGGATGGAATCCCTCCTATTGTGTTGAAGACGTGCACTGTTCAGAGTTGGCACCGGTTTTAACGCATCTTTTTTGGTTCCTCCTTCTGGAGTCCCCCCTGCCGTACCTTACGACTAAGTTACATCCCGGGGTTAATCAGAGTCACCCCCGGGGCGGGCCGCTGTAGCGCCTCTTACACAGTAGGAGTCGCACCACTTACCCGCTTTAGACGACACCCCCTGGCCGCACCGGGGTGTCACCGGTCTCGGGTCATTCTCTAGATGTGGCCACAACGACCTACGATTGACGAGCGGGATCGGCCCTTTCCCGATCTCGCTTTGCGGACTCCTGAAGCATAACGTCTTCACAGAAGGAGATCGCAGCTTCCCATCCCTCACTACTCGTCAGCGAGCGTCTACTTGCTGCGATTAATGCTGGTGGTGACAGGTTTGGTACGATCTGTCCGACCAGGATTCGACGCTCGGACTCCCATGCAGGACAGTCCTTCAGCGTGTGCTGTGCGGAGTCCCGGTCGAACCCGCAGAGGTGGCATTGTGCCGTTGCCTCACGTCCGATTCTGTTCAGATACTCGCCGAAGCAACCGTGCCCGGTGAGTATCTGAATGAATCGGTAGGTGACACAATCGGTTCTCTCTTTCCAAGCTTCGAAGCTCGGCAGGACGGCTCTGACAGCGCGTTGGCTGGCACAACCCCGGATTTCGAGCCGTGCCCGGTAAGCCTGTAGGGCTTGCTTATGTGCATTCCGCCGAAGCATTCCGGGCTCATGATCCGGCGCTGTCTCTTCGCCATTCCGACCGACTGAACGAATTCAATCGTAGACTATTGTGTCCATGTCGGCCAGAATGTCGAAGGGTGGAGATCGCGACAGGATCGTCGCCGCCTCGTACGATATTGTACGATAGCTCCGTATGGCCATCAACCGCTACAGACTCCCGAGTTGAGCCTTACAGCGGGAGGAACCCGCTAGGTTTTTAGACCAGACGGGTGCCCCAAAGAGGACAATGGATCGCACGACACCCATGTAGAGGCAGCGAACTTCTTCCCGTAGAACTCTTGCGGTACCTAGATGATCATCATCAGCTTAGTGACCAGCAGCACGGTTTCCGTAAGGGTCGATCAGCTGGTGATCTTCTGGCATACCTGACATATCGCTGGGCACAGGCGAGGCGAGTCAAGGGGGAAGTTTAGGAAGTTAGTTTGGACATTACGAAAGCATTCGATCAGGTCTGGCACAAAGTGCTTCTTTCGAAGCTCCCTTCCTATGGGCTTCACGAGATATTATGCGATTGGGTCACTAGCTTTCAAGCATATAGAAGTATAAAGGTCGTAGTCGACGGTGAATGCTCTGACTCCATACCTGTGAATGCTGGTGGGACACCCAAGGCTGTGTACATCGCCTACGCCTACCTATATTTCTCGGGAAAACGTCATTGAGAGTCGAAACATACTTGTGTCTGAAATTGAGACCTCTTTAGATAAGGTCTCAGATTGGGGTAGACTAAATTTTGGTCCATTTTAACCCCACAAAGACAGAAATTTGTGCGTTCACCGCTAAAAAGCTGCCTTGCGTCGTATGTCGTCAGTTTAAAGACATTCTCCTATCTGCCGCAGCCAACATTAGAATACTTGGTGTAGGCATATCGAGTGAAGTCCAGTTTAAGGGTCATTTGAAGATGGCCAAATTGGCCTCAAAGAAGTTGACGTGCTCAACAGATCGAGACAATATTTCACTCCGGCCCACCGCCTTCTGCTTTATAAGGCGCAGGTTCGGCCTCATGTGGAATACTGTCCCCATCTTTGGGCCGGCGCACCCCAGTACCAGCTCCTCCCTCTGGACCGCATTCAACGGAGAGCGGCTCGAATCGTCAACTGCCAAGAATTTTCAATTCGGCTGGTCTCTTTGGCGCTGCGAAGAGATGTGGCTTCGTTATGCATATTCCTATATAGCATTTGATTCCTGCCACCTCTTTCCGCCATCGTCCTGCGCGACAGCAATTTCATCCCCATGACTTAGATGGCTGGCAGTCCATAACTGTGCGTTTTTCGCAAAACTTTGCGGTGTTTCCCCTTTGTTGTTGTTCTTAAAAGGTCGGCAACGCACTTGTGACGCCTCTGGTGTTGCCTTACGCCTTGGTCCATAGGCGGCGGTAATCGCTTACCATCAGGCGATACGTCTGTTCGTTTGCCCATTTTCAATAAAAAAAAAAGCATCGGACGTGTTGTGTGTGTGTGTGTGTGTGTGTGTGTGTGTGTCGTATGATGATGATGATGATAAAATTACAAGTACATCCAAAAAACAAAATGAAGATAAGTTTTTCAATTATATTTACATTGTAACAACATCTGACGCAAGCATGATCTTAATTACTTTTATTGAAATATTACCTTTCCAGAATGAGTGGTCAAAAGGGAAAAATCTAGTCCACTATAAATACTTAAAAGTGGATCTTCGTCACAATCATCCATCTGCATTGCAACAGGAACATCTAACTCCATGTTTCTTCTTGACAAGCCATCTTCGAAAGGGCTTCTGCCAAGCATAAGCGTTCTCCGTCTCAACAGAGGAACATTTAACTCTTTACGGGGCGTTAGTGTCGTAGTGGTAGAGCTTTCATCTCTTTCAGTTTGAGTGTCAACATCATACATTTTTATTGTTAGATTATCCTGCAAGTATACGTATAGTATTATGTATTATAGCGATTCACTGTCTACTTACTACTGCCAAAAACACCAAGCAACTTACGAAATTAGTCAGTAAAATCAATCCCAATTGGTTTCCATCTGTAAAAACAGCAGACTTAGGCTCAATCAGAGACGGTTGGCCAGGATCTAATCGCACCATATTTTTTACTTCCAAAGTTTCTTTATCTATTTCATAAACTTCAGTCTTTTTCCTGCCTATCCTTAGATATAAATTATTCTGTAAAACATATTAGGATTTTAACTTAACTAAAAATACATTACATAATTTGTAGGAAACTATAATCAGAGATAGTGATTCGAACTTACTTTACAATACCCTAGCCAACCATGGCGGTCGCCTGCAAAGAAGTCTGGTTTGTATAAGTAAACATACTGCCTAATGGAGCTGCCATAACCCGATCCTATCTTCAACAAGCCTTTTGATGTATAAACGTAGAGGTAGCAGCCGTCGGAGACTAGCGAGCGAACTACCAATTCCCCAGCTCCTGCTGTAAGCTGTGCAGGAAGTTCTACAGGGAAGCTATTGACTAAAGACTGGTGTGGGACGCCATAATTCAACCACTGGTTGCGGGACGGAGTGCCGAGTATAACTGATTGGACGCTCCGCTGGAGAGTTGTTAAGTTAGAAGGTACCTGCAAATTATATATAGTTTTTTATTTATAATATACTTGTACAATTTAAAAACATATATATTATGAATAAGATTTTACCTGCAGGTATTGATCAGCCATTGCGTATTGTGACATAGTGAGAGATGCGACAGCATTTAGTATAAGTTCAGTTTCACCTCTGGCAACGGATAAAGCCACAAGGCAGGAGCTGCTAAAGGCAGTAAGAGTAGTTGGCAACTCTATTTTACCACTTGGTCCGCTCCCACTAGCAAGTTCGACTAGCATAGCATGGAGATTAGTAATAATCTGAAAACGTTAATTGCAAAATATAATTCAGTTAAATTTCACTCTTATGAATTGTAAGTAAGAATTTAGTCCTGGAGGTTAATGTGAAAATATATATTACCTCGGTAGGTTCCTGAGCTAATTCTTCAGGCGCATGGCCTTGCAACACATCCAACAAAGCACTCAATGCCTGTTCACAAAATGCTGAATCAGTAACTCGCGCCTGTGATATTAAGGCAAACACTGTCCGTAAGCCTATACCTGTAATCTGTAAAGAAAATTTCATTTAAATATATATTTTACGTATAGAACCACTTTCATTCGTACTTCTTATTACTAAAACCTCTTTACCTTTGGTAATTTATTCATTGGAACTTGTGAAGATGAATCTTCATTATCACTATCATCTGACAATTCAGATACATTTCCGTGAAGATGTCTCCAACGAGTTAAAATGGATCTTCGAACATTAGCATAAACAGTAAATTGGGACGGGTTGCCAAGTAGTGCAGGGGCATAACATATGGCAAGGGCATTGCTGGCTTTTATTCTTCTTAGCTTTTCCTTTTTACCAATTTTCTTATGGGATTTCTTGTCTTTGCTGCAATTAAAGTGTATAATATATTACAAACATAATATGTAATTAACTATAACATTACTATTGTCCGCGGCTTCGCTCGTATAAACTGTCCTATCTTACTTTTAATACCTCCAAGAATATGTGTGCAAAGTTTCATGTTGATCGGTTAAGTAGCTTTCGCGTAAAAGCGTAACAAACATGTAGTAAGTATGTAATTAATAAATGTATTGTGGCGACTTCCACATACAACATAACCTACTACAGCGCCATCTACCGAAGATACACTGAACTACGAAGTAACGCACTGTACCTACAAACTGCACTACACGGAGTAACTACAAATCCTGAATCGCGCAATAAATAGTGCTCGCGCTGATTAGCATATATACAACATTCCAACATCAACTGTTGGGCAGTAGCCCACCAGGCATGATCACCTCGCCTGGTCGGAGGATCCTCCCTTTGTGTCGGTGGAACATGATACCCGTTCCTCCACAGTATGTTAGTTACATTCTTCTTCATTTATAATATAAGGAGGAGGATTTGGAATTAGGATTATAGTTCATTGCACTACATGATGAGGGCGAAATGAATTCCAAAATTAAACTAGTTATCAATATATTTGAGATCTCCAGGAACGCACTGGCACAGTAAGAGTAAGATGTTGTCTCCAGGGATATCATGTTTTTTTAAAGGACATGTGATTTTCAGGTTGTTTATCTGGATCCAGTAGCATCACGATTTGTGCTACCTTCCATTCCAGTGGAAATAACTGCAGTGTGGATGTACGGAAAATGATTCCTGAAACAGGTAGTTCTTGTAATAAGCAGTTTTATATGAAATCGTATCCTGTTGATTTTTGTAAGTTTGATTTTCTTGTAATTCGTACAATTTCTGACTTTGTGAATCTAAAAGGCATTTCATGTATATTATTTGGAGCGGTCAAAAAGTATTTCTGTTGCTTTTACTGGAGGGCCTTCATATGGATGAGGGATGAAAATGTTTGTGAGATGTTCAGAGAAGATTCTGGCCTTTCCTTGGTCTGTTCGTACCCAGGTGCCGTCAAATCTTCTTATAGGAGGAGAAATACCAACCGGCCGTTTTAGCCGTCTGGTAGAGTAATCTGAGCATGCAGAAGAATCCAGGCCAGCGAGATTAATTACAAAATCCGTGATTACGATCCCTGTCTAGAATACGCTTCAGTTCACGTGATTGATTTGCTTTTTCGCAGCAGGGCCCTTGGTGTGTTGCCAGTGTTTCCGTATTCTCCTTTTTTGGGTTACTATATCGCTACATAATTGTCTATGCTTCTATGTGGTAGTTGTGGGGTTGAGGACCAGGCTGCATCCTGCACGCTGTTTGTGAAGTACACAGCCGTTAAGGCTATTTCATTGTTTGTTTTCAGGCCGATTGGTATCTCGAGAGTTTTGACTGTGAGCTCTCGATATACCAAATAGCTGGCCGCTACAGCCTGTATTTTTGTTATGTAGAACGAACTTTATGACGCGTTCTAGGACGGTAGTATACCTACAGTTGAACTTTAGAGGATAGGAGAGTAGTCAGAAAATAAATCAAAGAAGAAGAAAGAAACTGGTGCAAAAATATGGTAGGTTTACAGAACGAAGTAGAATAAAATATTAAACTTTTTTTTTAAAACATATTTTTATTTAAAAGCTAACCCACCGAACGATAAGAACGCGTCTAAGTCTTTAGTTGGAATTAAATATTACTTAGTAAACAGGTACGATGTTGTTTGAAATCACAACATTAGGAGTTCCTATGGACACCTTCCGACGCAATCTTACGACTCTGGCTGTCATATAGCACAAGTGTGCTTGTCAAGACTATTCAAACGAATCCAAACTCGACGGTTTTATTTCGTTTAGTTTAGGAGTTCCTATGGCCACCTTCCGACGCCATCTTGAAACTCTGGCTGTCATGTAACACCAGAGTGCTTGTCAAGACTATTCAAACGAATCCAAACTCGACGGTTTTATCTCGTTTAGCTTAGGAGTTCCTATGACCACCTTCCGACGCCATTTTGAGACTCTGGCTGTCAGGTAGCTCCAGAGTGCTTGTCAAGACTATTCAAACGAGTCCAAACTCGACGGTTTTCTCTCGTTTAATTTAGGAGTTCCTATGGCCACCTTCCGACGCCATCTTGAGACTCTGGCTGTCAGGTAGCTCCAGAGTGCTTGTCAAGACTATTCAAACGAGTCCAAACTCGACGGTTTTCTCTCGTTTAATTTAGGAGTTCCTATGGCCACCTTCCGACGCCATTTTGAGACTCTGGCTGTCAGGTAGCTCCAGAGTGCTTGTCAAGACTATTCAAACGAGTCCAAACTCGACGGTTTTCTCTCGTTTAATTTAGGAGTTCCTATGGCCACCTTCCGACGCCATCTTGAGACTCTGGCTGTCAGGTAGCTCCAGAGTGCTTGTCAAGACTATTCAAACGAGTCCAAACTCGACGGTTTTCTCTCGTTTAGTTTAGGAGTTCCTATGGCCACCTTCCGACGCCATCTTGAGACTCTGGCTGTCATGTAGCACAAGAGTGCTTGTCAAGACTATTAAAACGAATCTAAACTCGACGGTTTTATCTCGTTTAGTTTAGAAGTTCCTATAGCCACCTTCCGACGCCATCTTGAGACCAGCTTTATGGTACCATATTATTGAATTGTCACCAAAGTTCAGTAAGTAAACCAAATTTCAACCTAATCTAACGACAGGAAGTGGTTCTAATTTAACTCGCAAGATTTGTCGCATGCTAGTACATATTGTGTCGAGTTCTCTCTCCTGGTGAAATAAGTACCTACCCTGGTCCTGATGTCGCGCCCCTGCCCGATGTATTTATCCAGGTCTTCGAAAAAGTAATGATAGTTATTTGTTTTCTAAGAGGGAAAAATTAGTTTTTTAACGTGCTCAATGATGACAGAGCAAGCGAAGGATTAAAAAAATTTTATCCTGAGTGTTAGCGAGGGAATCAAAAGTGCATGAGGTAAAAAATCTTTGCACTCGAGTGCAACATCTAACTTTTCATTCCAGCTCAGGGAGGAAATGACTAAATGCAAAAAAAGTATTAACAATCAGAAGATACTACATTGTGATAGATAAGTATTACAGAATAATCTTCGAATAATTTGTTTTCAATTCAACAAACTTAGTGAACATGATTGTCAAAATTCAATTTACTTTATCATCGAATGGAGAAAAACAGCTTTTGCACTCAGATATTGAAGGGTAAAAATACTCTTTCCGAGATGGAGGAATGAAAACTTTTTTTTTAATCACCCTTATGATGACAATAGTTTTTATCTTAGTATCTAATAAAAGTAAAAGGTATTGAAAACATGAACAGTTACAGATACCTGTTGCTAAGATGCTTTATTTATTTTAATAACAAAAGACTCATCATCACCATCTTCTATCTAGAAACTGCTTGATTAGTTTTTGATAAATACATATTCTCAATTTTTTTAATATGCTTTGATAACTTTTCCGCTATTGTGACATTTAGAAGTTGCCTAAACATGTACAATCTCTTTAATAACTCTATGAGGCAGAATAAATTTCATGAAGTGTTACTTTGAGTGTTCACAGATTTTTAAATCTGCTCAGAAATGCAAGCATGTGCATGCCTCAGTTCTCGTAGAACCAAGAGGCTAGGTAAGGGATAAGTTCGGTAAAAATAAAACAACGCCTCAGTTTAAAAAGCAAGATATCTGTTTGACATGAGCCTATAAAGTACACATTATCTTTCTAGGGAGAGAAATAGTTTATTTTGACGCATTGAGAAGAAAGTACATATATTAGTAATCCGATGTAAATGAGTTTATTCTTTTAATAACTTACCGAGTGCCACTCCAGCAAAGTGCCCTAAAGTATTTCCTGTAGTTCTCAGGTTCCATGCACCCTAGCTCTGGCATCTGCATCTTGTTGGCCATGATGGGTGTATCTAGGGATTCTGAAATATTGGCATGTGTGTCACAATAACTTATTGAGCTTACAAGCTTAGTTTAACCGTTAAAGGATAACTTTAACAGTCAAACTAAGGTTGTAAGCTTACAAACGCACAGCCAATAGCTAAGCCGCAAAGCACACAATCCAAAACTATTGTCAATAACAATAACAATGTTATTGACAATATAATAATACATTGATGACACACAATTTCTTTTTTGTAAAATGGATGCTTAACAAAAAATTATACATTTTTATAAAACCAACTCGTTTCAAAATTTATAATAATATACATAATTTTTTTCTGTTTTTCGAACATTTGAATTTTTTTTAATATGTGAAAGTAATATATCTGAATCAACAAGGAATTAATATTTTTTTAATTTGCGTTATTAAATATTTTTATATGAATTACTATATATATTTCAATGGCCAATCAATAATCGCAAAGCCATTTTATACAAACAACTTAGGATATGTCAGGTGCAATTATTACGCAAAGCTTTAGAGCGGAAATATAATAATGAGCCTTTAGCTCAGTAATATTTCAACGCTAATTTAATATTTTTCACGGTGCACTTTGCGACCAACTATTTTCAGGATACATTATAATTTCAGGCGCAACGAATCAATTATAATTAGTTCATAAATCATACCTGATTATTATCGAACTGCATTCTGGCGCTTCTAAGCATAAAACCTGTTGTTTTCAGTAAATTCAAAATTGAGTAGATTTTCACCGAAGACGGCAGTCATTTCAAAAAATCAATAAATCCAATCAACTAGTGTTGCACACGTGTTAAATCTTTAAATCGATTCTCGGTTATTGTGGTTTTATAAATAGAATTTGTTTAAGTAAGTTATTACACCGCAACAAAATTAATTAAAATTTAACCCAGAATATTTTTTCTTTATTTTTCTTTGTAGCCTTTTATAATTCCTAAGATTATTAGTGGTCGACTACTAGTTCCATCGGTTTTACCTAAATATTAGTTTTTCTACGGTGCGACTGACATCAAACCTCTGCAACCCTGAGAGTGAGCTGAATTTGAAGATTAAACTAGTTTTTAGTATGTTTGAGGACACAAAATTCCCAATAACGATTTTCTTAGATGTTTACTATAACCGGGAGCGACACCGCCACCTTCCATACTCCAGGCTGCTATTGAAATAATCTTGTAAGAAAACCCAACAGCAGTCCAACTCGGGCATTGAACCCGAGACCTCTTGGCTCTTTATCTGCAGTCGACCAACAACACGTATGATACTATGGTTTCAATTTATTGTTAGGAAATAGGCTTCAGGAAAACGTGTAATCTTTGTGCCAGTTCAGTTTAGAGAAAGTTTAATAAAATATATGGTAAAAATAATTCAAACTTTTCGAGAATGAAAGAGTGGTATTAACAATTTATATCATGATGAACTTTTACGGACCCTTAAGGTTTTTTTCATAATTATTGTCGTTTTATTCCCCATATTTAAATCAACTAAAAACCAATGGTCTAACCATAAGAAGTATGTAAAAGACTACCTACTTGCATAGATATTACTGCTTAGATTTTATCATATTGGTAAGTAAAAAAAAACACTTACGCTGTAGGTACGGTACAACACGGTGGATGGCCGTGGTATGTTTTTTGTTGCGCTGCATGTGCATGTTCAGAGAATGGTGCTCGCCTACTTCAGATTGTGTAGAAGTTTTTAGTCGTGGAGGGATATTTGCAAGGCCAGAATGATGACAAACCAGCATATGCCAATAAACGCAAAATTAGTTGGCTTCGGCTAAGCAATTTAACCTATTCAAACCATTCGGCGTATGGTAAGATCGATCGAAACTACATACTACATCACAACATTACCAATGCATGGCAAAAATACTAAGCCCCATTGTCAATGCTGCTTAAAAAGGTAAGAAAAGGTGACTTGACTCAGTGTCTATTCTTATGTGTAGTGTAAGCTTCACAGAAATAAAAAGTAACTAACATTGCGAGGTGAGTTATTCACACATGGTTCAATAATCAATCAACCTGCAAATTTATACGGAGGCGTGCTAAATAAGGCGTCTGGGATGCAATGTCTATATGAACATTTAGATTCTGTAGTTACACGATTCAGTTAGAACAAAACTAAAATGAATGTAGCTTATCTCTTTCAGTTACATTTTATTAACTGTTTGGCACTATTCGACAATATTTTTTCAAATTCCAACATACTAAGTATTTGGAAAAAATAGGGTGATTAGTACATTTGGCGCGTTTGAATGTTGCATAAAATTTTCATACCGCGTAAACTCCAATAAATAAATAGCTATACATAGAACTCGAATTAAGCTAGGTACAATATGGATATTATAGCTTATTTCAAGTTTTGTGGAGTTTCACGTAATTAAATATCCTACGTGAAGTGATGCTATGTCAGATAAACTATGGTAATTGAATCTGATAGAAAACAAAGAAGGGAGATGTACTGTAATTTCCTGTCGGCTGGCGCGACGTGACGGCGCGGTCGCGCTATCGCCACAGGATAATTCTTTTTTTGCGTTTGCTTTGTCAGGACAAGGTTTGTAACAATGAAGAAATTGTATGAAAACTGGAAGTCTAAACGTAACTACCTGTGAGGCAGGCAGAAATAATATAAACATGCTTTTCGGCAATTGAAACAAAAAATACGAAAATAATTATATAGCGGTACTAAGTTCGCTGGGACAGGTAGTCGGTTATGATAAAGATGGAGTCTAGGGTCTTAATTTTCAGGAATTTGATTTGGTCTGGAAATTAATCGTTGGTATTTTTATTTTTAAATGAAATTCCTATTAAATAGATCTAAACTTTAAATTCTGTCTCGATTTTTAACTTTACGGTTTTTATAGATGACACAGCAGATAATTTCCGTTATTGAATACCGGTTTTTTGAAGTTTGAATACCTATGAACAACCCTGGCGCGCCATTGTGGTGGTTGGTGTTTCTCAGTTTGTCATGTTTGTGCAGCTTTTGTGTTTTTAAGTTTAGGAACAGTAATGAATGTATTTTTTATGAATGTTTTAGTGCAAATAACAACAGTGACAATAATGCGTGCCGAACCTTTTATACCTGACTAATTGGCAACTTTGAGTCACCACGGTAAGTTCAAATTGATGGCTGAGGTTATTTGTTGTGACATAGGTAGCTATATCTGCAACAATTTGTCATCACAGTTTATTAGAATAATCATAAACGATTTTTTAAACGTTAGTGATAGTATATAGTACTTGTCGTTAACAGACCAACTTCAAAATGTAAAAAAATGTTGCCTTTAAAACTGAAACACTGCTAGCATCGCGACCCTCCTTGGCGTTGAACGTAAGTTTTTTTTGCTTTAAGTTCATTCATTGAACTTGTTGGTGAAGAAAAGCATTTACGGTTAATTTGTTTATGTTTTATGTTACTTAATACCCGTCTGCTCTTTACATGTCGTATTTATGTAACTTAACGAATCTCGAGTTTTATCAATGAAAGAAACTTACTAAACATTGCTTGTAAATAATGTTCGATAAAGGAAATAATGTTGCTGGACAGCTTTAAACACACAGATATTCTATTGGTGAAAAACCCAAGGTCTGAAGTACTTTATTGTCTAATGCCATTCCAACCATTTAATAAAACTGTTTAATAATTGTTCGTTTTATTCAACATATAAATCTTATTTGAATCTCATTGTTTCAATTTTTATTTATAAATATAATGGAAGTTGCCACTTTCATTCACTATTTTACCAATATTATGATTTGTTAGCTCATGTAACTTATAACTAAGTATTCAAATTCTTAGTTCTAAGTAATAAAATCAATGTGTATGAATATTTAAATGTAGTATCAGATACATGTGTTTTCATAAAACATAAACGGTTAAGAATAAAAGTAAACCTTAAAAAAAATGTAATATTATAACATTTACAACATAAAGAGCCAATCTCTAGAGCTCCTATAGAATTTTTCAATAATAAGTCATTATCCAGTTAAGATATAAGATCCCATCATTCCATCTTTTCCTAGTCTTTAAATCTTGTCCTCTTCAATGAAACTACTCTAAAATAGACTAAAAGAATGGAATAAGAACACATATAGTGGTAATTATGTTCCTTTGCTATAAGCTTTTGAAAGAAACAGTTATTTACATAATATATCATCATCATCTTCCTAGCCTTTATTATTCCCAATATTTGGGGTCGGCTACCAGTTCAACCGGTTTTACCTGAATATCAGTTTTTACACAGAGCGACTGGCATCTGACCTCCGCAACCCTGAGGGTGAACTGAATTCGAAGGTTGAACTAGTTGTCAGTATATTTGAGGGCACAACATCAATTCAAGTAAGAATTGAGAATCTCGTCCGTTCTTGAAATTGGTTTGTTTTAAATAAAAAAAACTTTGTTTTGTTATCTTAAATGATAGAGATACATCATTGTAAGTTAAACCGAACACTAACATATTAATCATCTGTCAGTCAGTCAGGTGGCCGTCATCATAAACTTTTGTGTCAATCTGCATAACATAGTTATACTATAATATACTGTAGTAGTACATGTTATTTAGTTGTAAGCTCTCCGAATGAAATAAACCTATGTAGAATTTACTATCAGATTCCAAAACAAGTTTTGGTGCACCTTAAAAGTATTAAGAATTTATATAGGGATATAACATTCAATAGATGTTAGTCACCATCATTGGTTGAATACTGTATGCATACACATACAGTTCATACATATGGTTGTGAGTCATTGTAGGTGAAATATTTAAAATGACTGAATATTTTAATTAACATGAAGAGTAATTGTGCCAATTAGATTTTTACAAACGTTAATTGTGAGGAATCCATTTCCAGAAATCTGAGGTTAACAGAACATCCTTGAGTGGTTATTACTGCATATCAGTATTATAGACCTCTTTCCAAACTGTGTAACCTTAACATTGACCTACCCAAGTTTTGAAGTGATACAATTTTTATTTCACTTATTTAGTAAATTATAAAGTATTTGATTTTAAAATTATTTATTTGAAAATTATCTGTGTGGTAACGGGATTAGAATTTAGAATGTTACCATCCCTATTCAACCCATGAGTGTTGCCTTTTTTTTTTTTACTTGTTGGAAACCCCCTAGGTCCGTCACCCCGCCGGGGTTTGCGGCGTAAAGGTGTGTCGGAATCGAACCGACTAAAACCACATGGTGTGCCAACTCTGCGCCTGCGAATGGATGAGTCCGGGAACTGCAGTTATTAACACGACCGGACCCCTCATAGCGCCTGGCCGCACTGAAGCGGGCACCGTCTGCTGTTGACTATCTCTATTTAGGCGACGCACGGCACACGCGTACGTCGCCTCCTCGCGGTTGGCCTGTATTGCGGATGGAGGGAAAACCCGTCCCGTCCATCCGCGGCCACACTCAGGGCGGCATGAGGCGCTGGTATGCGCTCCGCCGCCGCCGCCCGTTCGCCGGCGGCGGATCGGGTTCGAGTGAACGCCGCCTCCTTCTGCGAAATTACGTCTTCGCAGAAGGTCGCGACCGCGGTAAAACTGCTGTCGCTACCGGCCATGGAGTTTATGACGGCCGGTAGCTACAGATCTCCTCCGATGACTGCAGTGAGGGCCCGGCGCTGCACTGCCCAAGCGGGACAGATCTCCCCAGGGCAGGCCACCTAACCCTACACCCTCCTCTCTGGCCATTGTTGTATACTACCTACCTTAAAACTTCCTGTCTAAGGAGAGGTTTATGTCCGACAGTGGACTATGTAAAATCTTTACAGATATTTTTACACGTCGGACTTTACAGCTAGAAGAGGCCGAAGTCCCACTCTGGAAATAATGCATAAAATAAACATGATGCGGATTTAAGATAATTAAGAAAGTTTGGTTAGGATGCGATTAGCTAATGAAAATTACGAAATTAGATTAGATTTGGCAAACTAAATAATGACAGTAAAAATCTACAGCCGTTTGTGTCTTAGTTCAACATCGCGATTGTTAACACCTGACTTTAAAAGTGATAAGCGGTTTATCACAGTAATAATAGAACACAGATTGACCACTTTCTTATCAGGAGAAGTAACTTGTGTTAAGAATGTCAAGATTAAACCTGAGGACTCATTAGTGGCGCTCCATAGACCGGATAACGGATGTCTAACCTCCACGATTTAGGTAAAATTTAATGAACAGAATATTAGCGAGCTCCTATTCTTTCTCTCGATAATCTAAGTTCAAGAAGAAAATAGTAGGAAAGCATTGTAGGTTACGATAGTGATTGAATGTTGGAGAATGTAATGGCGAACAATCCAAGTAACGAAAGAGACGCTTGGAGAGACGAATGAGAAAATATACTCGGTGGTCGAATAAAAACATACAGCAAGCTTTGAAAGAAATGAAAGACACGGATAAAACGTGGGAAAATGAGAATAAAGGTGAAGCAACAAAATATATTAGACGAAGTGACAAACAACACAAGTAACGGATAAAGAAAGTGGTAACAATACCCAGAGCTCAAGCTCGAAAGAATATACATATTCAGGTATCTGCAAGATTCCAGACAAGAATATTGTACCGCAATATAAAAAGCAGGGAAGAATGAAATAAAGATATGATGAAGCATGAAGTTGTGTAAAAGATGAAACTGGTATGGTGGTAAAAAAAAACATAAAACATCGAAAGTCGACCTTCAAAAGATTTGCGAATGAGAAAGATTGGAGCGAAGTGTTGGTCGCGATGGTACGAGTAGGTATATACTGCATACAGTATAAATATGTTATTGAAAGTGGACTGATATGGGAAGTTATTCTTTAATAATTTGAAATGCTGCCCGAAAAAGAAAACCCAAAACAGTGGTGGGAATGTTCACTTGTGTCCATCTTTAAATAGGTATAAAAGAGTGGTACCGAAATGCCGAAACGGAATATAGCTCAAGTTACATAGTACCTTCCAAAACCTGGGAAGAAGAAACTAGCAACTAGTTTTATATGAAATCTTTATTAGAAATGGTGATGTGCACATAACACATAAACTTGTATAGATATTATATATGACCTAAAAAGTCGTATGATTACGCGAACGATTTGTATAGAGTCTAGTATTCGTGTAAGGTCGGTCTCGTACACACAGAACAATCGGTGTCTTAGAGATCGGCTCTTAATCGTCCATACCTCTTCCTCCATTTAGCTGCATGAATCGAGCTACCGGTCTGTACGGCTTCGAATCAAAACTGACAAAAAAAACTGATTCGTTGCGATGACGAAGGGACGGGAATTAATAGAAGCAATTTGTGAACCCAAGTTTTATCAATTTGAAAGAATTGAAAGTCTAAAGACCTACCGTCTTACATGCAATTAAATGCTGACCAATGAAGTCGAAAGCCAAATTATGTCACAAACAAAAATATATTCAATCTATGACAAGTATTGAATGTTAACCGCTGAAGACTACAGTGAAGAGATTCTTACCCTTGGCAAATGAAAATTGCAGGCAGACACAAAAAACGCTGCGACGGTAAAAGTCTCGAGTGGCAATCACGGTCTAACAATACTCACGAAAAAAATACTTATGACTGAAAGAAAAATTGAAAAATTCTTCTTTAGTGCTCCGCTCTTAGTATTAGCGTTATGATATATAGTCTGCCTCAATAAATGGACTATCCAACACTGAAAGAATTTTTCAAATCGGACCAGCGGTTCCTGACATGAGCGCGTTCAAACAAACAAACTCTTCAGCTTTATAATATTAGTATAGATTAATACTTGTATTCTTAATCACCGAAGGTACTTTGGAACATCAAGCGTACAAGAACGAAAAGCGACTTCATTTTATACAATGTAAAGATTCAATTCCCAAGCTACTCCTATTCATTTTGTCCTCAAATATTTATTTAATTCCCAAACTAGACTTCATTGTAGCGGACAGGTTACAAGAATACGCGCAACTTATGACGAAGCAATAAGAATTGGAACTAAGCTAGTAAACCGTTGTTAAGAATGTGAAGCGAAATGTATTTAATTAAAGTTTATCGCAGGTAAAGCGCGGAACAGCCAGTTATAAAAAAATACGGCATTTCTTAAAACATTTTGCTAAAATTGCAACTTCAAATTCTAGCGGATCAAATGTATTTCCGCTTTATATTAACAATATAATATCTTAAATGTTAATTATTATTTTAATTTACACCTGATTTATTACGTTTCAATGTCTAAACTTTATTGTTATGTCTTTAGGCTTCTCCAGAGTGGTCACTGTGTAGGGGCAGCCATGGAGGCCGGAGCGCGTGCTCTGGATGTGCTCCCGCTACTTCAAGAGCGGGTGGCAGCCCTGACAGGCGGTCGTGACCGCCGCGGGGGGCCTATCATATGGTTCCCTGCGAATTCGAGGCGAGACAGGGTCGCGCCAGATGACTATAGACGTTTGCTGCACTACTTAATCAGTATACCATGGTATGTTTCTCTTCTTATTGTTATTCTGTAATACTCGTTATTGTTTTAAATTACGATACATAGATGATAATTTTTATGAATTGCTAGATACATATCCTGTGAAAAGACATTTTTTTAAAGGAAATTAAGGTAGTTATCGTTACAGCTAAACTCAACTTTACATTTTCCTTCAATCGTTATTTTTTTGTGTTTAAAATATTGAAATGAATAGCGACGCACTTCTCAAATATAATTACATGACGTCACCCAAACGGGGTCTTTTGTGGGGTGGAGTGTTGGAAATTGAAATCGAACAGACTAAAACCACACGGCGTGACAAGCTGCACGATAATCAAGACTTCTAATAAAATATGTTTACCTGCAGTAACTTCATTGTAATTTGTAATTAATACTGAAACAAAAAAGATTGATCTTCAGTGTAAAACTCGTTCATTTTCTGGTTATTTTGTTTCTAAAATGTTTATATAAATTTACTTCGTAATATATCCAACCAAATACAAAAAAAAAATCGAAATTGTTCTGATCTGTAAGCGGATATCGTGGTTTCTTGAAAATATGTTAACCTCTGTTTTTCCGTCGTTTAAATAGTCAGCGTCCTAGTAAGCAACAGCACTATGCATTTAAGTTCCGTTACAATCGCATTTTAATATTAATATCTTTCCTTCTATTTATCGCATACTCTATGCCCGCTAGACGTCACCATTATCCATATTCAACGAATAATTATGTTCCTGCCTTATTAACTAAGCGCTACGTTTATTATCGTTCACTCATGTGTGTGCACAATCACATGAAATTATGTAGTTATTATCATGTTTAAGATTTATATTAATAATTGACTTGAAATTAACATGTAGGTGTAAAAAACACGTACGCCTTATTTCGTCATGTAAGATGGAAAATCAATAGTTTGTACACCTGTTTTCCTCTTATCGTATTTTCGGCAACGACGATTGCCTCAAAAGTATGGCATGTTAAGAGCAAGATTATAATGTAATTAGCTGAGTTCTTATATTGATGCAAAATTTAAAGAAAAATGTTTTAGAAATTCAATTAAAAGTCGATATTAACATGCAATGCAAAACTATACAAATCCTTAAAAGCCGTTATTATATTGTTAGGAGAATAAAAAAATACACCAGTAGCAGTTTTTACAGTGCGTTTGTAACTTCTTTTATTTCTATGTATTATTTCATCAACAGCCTTAAATAGTCCATTTCTGTACATAGTCCTCATAAATATATTTAATCCTATCATCTTTCTCATAACTTGATGAAGAATACCCAATGAAAGATTCAACATGAACACGAAACAATGGACTATAGCTGGACAATGAGTAAACGTCAAGTTAATATCTTCGATCAAATATACCAAACATTATCATTTTTAAGTATTTGCAAGTAACGTTATGCATATCGTAAAAGAAGCATGTGTTAATAAAACATTGTGGTTGAACAACTCATATTGTAAATAAAAGATCGCTTTTTCTCACCCAGATACGATGTTAAAAGAGATTATTTACATCAAAACCGTCAACACTCTGGGTCTGTTTTCAAAGAGTACATATCTGCAATGAATTGCGAATCAATTTCCAATGAAATTCTTCTGAGTTCTGTTTTGAATTGTTTTAGTGATTCAGTAAGATCGCATGGCGTCACGATATTGATTGACATGAGAGGATCAGCATGGGCAGCGATCAAACCAATATTAAAAGTTCTGCAAGAACACTTCCCTGCATCCGTCCATCAGGCACTAGTAGTTAAACCTGACAATTTTTGGCAAAAGCAACGCACAACTATAGGAGCACATAAATACAAGTTTGAGGTAAATAATTTATCACGTTTGTATTGGTATTGTTTTTTAATCCTATAAATATTTTAATTATGCGAATTCTTTTTCAGACGACCATGATTAGCTTAGAAGCATTGCCTAAAGTGATAGATAGTTCTCAATTAACACCTGATTTAGATGGAACTTTACAGTATGACCATGCTCAATGGATAGATCTTAGATTGGTAAGTTTTTATATTTTACATATTTGTTAATTTTCACGGTTGCATAATTTTTAGTCGTATGTGTTAAGTAGTGGCTATCTAATATGAGATTTAAATGCACACTTTGCCACAAAGGTTTATATAATTTTGCATATGATTACTTATACCTATTTAAAGACGTCAAATAATTATGTTACAAAAAAAAATTTCGTGTCTGGCTGTAATCTTTAAGACGTTGTAATCTTTTCTTTACAGTATAATGCGATGTATATATACGTAATAACTTTTCGCGTACATTTCCTAGGAACATTAATGTT
This sequence comes from Spilarctia lutea, assembly GCA_916048165.1. NCBI lineage: Eukaryota > Metazoa > Arthropoda > Insecta > Lepidoptera > Erebidae > Spilarctia > Spilarctia lutea. The sequence goes on along the minus strand of OU696470.1, from coordinate 22,707,953 downwards.
TGTGAAACCTGCTCACACTAGCTATAATGAGACAGGTACAATAAGTATTATACGGCTGGTTGGCAAAATATTGCTAGCCATTCCAGTCGCCACCACTCCTCGCGACTGAGTAAGCGTTACGTAAATAATACGATGTCTCACTATTGTTAGTTGGAAACCCTTATTCGGTGTGTGAAGAAGTCGTTGATATTAAAATTATATGTACTTAGCGACAATCTGTTATGTAAATCGCTTATTAACTGAATGTATTAAAATGTAAAACGTTTTGTAGGCCCTGGAAGAGCTAATGTGGCAAGCCGGCGAGCTCCTCGATAGGCTGGACGACCTGCAAGAAGATGTCGCAAGGGCCGACTTCGCGGACGATGTTTCTGGCGCGAGAAGAGCTATTGATGCGCATGCGGATATTAATAAGCGCCTCGCTAAGGTGCCCGTCGACGAGTTGGAGGCACAAGGTATTCAACATCAAGCCTCATACCGTGGTGGTGGTTTAGTAAAACGTTCAGCGTGCAATATAATTTTCACATTCTGTGCACATAGATGGCAAAGGATTAAGATGATTATTATTGCGTACTGCTACTTAGAATAAACAGTTGAATTGTTCTGAGGTGTTAAACGGCAACATTTCGATTCACATAATTACCTACCCATGCACAATTAAAATATCTGCTTATTACGAGTGTGGTGAAGTACAGTAGAAAACGTTAATTTGCGGATTTAGACATTTATTTATTTTGGAATCATCATTACGTTGAGTTTCATGGTTGAACGGCCGGCAGGTAGTCGAAGCGATCACTATTGTTGAATAACTTCAGGTTCCAGTGCATTTATTGGCACACTGGCACACCCACCTGCTCGCATTGCAGAACGCTGAAGGCTGAAGTGTTATCAACCTTATTTTTAGTTATGTGTTTCGATTGTTTTTGGTGTGGCGAACAGTCCGGTACGTTGCATTTTTATTATCATTACTGTCCGATCGTATCGCTACGTGGAGTGTCATTTGTTTTTAAAGTTTTTTCTCAAGTGTTAATTATAAATTCAAGTAATATTGACTGGCGAATTTCGTTTCGCGTGGGATATTTTCTGCTTTCTTTACTTAGTAAGACTCTTAACATTGAGGTTATTGTACTTGCGACGCTGCTTTATACTGTCACTTCGTCGCTTCAAGCGACGAAGTGACAGTATATATTAAGCGCAAGAATATGTCTAGATATAAACAAATATTAAGGTTAATAGAACAGTCTCGACATCGTTTCCATTGTCGTTATACATAGCATTAAGATTTAAATGAACCTTTAAAATAAGGTCCATGTAACCGGATTCAATATATATATATATATATATATATATATATATATATTAGGTCCTTTTAAGTAGTGTATGCGCTACCACTGCGCCACTGCGAACTGCTGTTTGTGAGGTCTCGGGTTCAATACCCGGGTTGGACCAAATGTTTGTATGATCTGCAAATATTTGTTTCGGAGTTTTCTATGTATAAATATATATTTTTACAAAATGAGTATATATGTATTTATATCAGTTGCCTAGCACCCATAATACAAGCTTTGCTTAGTTTGGAACTAGGTGGCGTTGTGTGTTAGTTGTCCGAAATATTTCTATATTTTAAATATTTTACATTTAAACTCTCCTCGTTCATCACTGCTTCCATAAATATACGTAGTGATTTGTAGTTTTTTCCGACAAATACAAACTAAAAGAATAAATTAAAAACATCTATACGAAAAAAATATGCATTAATTTGTAAATGTGTTTTCAACAAAGGAATCAAATCATGAAAGTTTTCACTGATCATGTATCATTATTGCCATTATGACAACAAATACTAAAAACAGAATAAAATTAATATTTAAGGGGGCTCCCATACAAGAATGTGATATTTTGCTTTGAAGGTTTATGTTAAACTACAAAATATTCACAACATTTGCGTCCTGTATCCTTTTTACATGTCTTATGTAGTGGGACTATCTATTTTATAGATGAATAATAAAAATTAGTAAACATCATAAAATCAATTTACGTAAAAAGTGAACTCATTGAAGAGTATATTGCGAGCAAAATTGTATTGTTCCTGTTTGTGGAATGAAATGATTTAAGATTTTAGGTTAACCCACTTTTTCAATTGCTTAAATCTGCTTGTAGAAACATCGGATATATTCTATTAGACTTATCTTTAACGTTTTAAAATGTGAAATCAGTTTTCTTAAACAAGTCAGTAAAAAGCGGATGTGGAAACGGAATATTTTTATATACGTTAAAATTTTAGTAAATATACGACTCAGCTTACGGTACTAAAATATTACATTACTTACTTAGACTTATCGACTTATGGTGTCGGTCGACTCATGGTATCAAACTGGTACATCTAGAAATTTCTAAAATAAATGAACACACTGTCAAAAAACTTATATGTTAGGTAAAAATTACTTTTTGTTGAAATAAAAATGTGCAAATATAATGAAAATAGTACACTAAACTTATGCGCATTCCACTAATTTAGTTTGGTCTTATATTTGGAACACTTTTTCTTTCATGTGATACAATTAGTCAATAATATCAGTATCACAAGTGTTATAAAATAAACCGATTATATCAGGTGAACGTGTTCTTCAACGGCTGGAAGCAGCGGATGCGGCGTGTTCTGAGGCCAGCGGTAGCGGTGGCGAGGCCGCCTTCCACTGCGGCTCGCCAGACACCGTACGAGCTCAACTGTCGGCCGTTCGTTCAGCGCATGCGCACGCGCATAAACTGTGGCAGCACAAAAAGATGCAACTCGATCAGTGCTTCCAATTACGCCTGTTCGAACAGGATTGTGAAAAGGTATGTATCAAAAAAATTACGTCATACATATCATCTTGCTCTTTTCCATAGATTAATCTAATTTTAATATTTTAACATTTATAGATGTTGGAGTGGATTGTAAGTCATCGCACTGCATTTTTGGCGACTTATGTTGAGATTGGACGATCTTGTGCTGCCGCAAAACGCCTCCAAGAAGAGCATGCCAGGTATATTTTTGAAAATGATCTCGCGATTTCAACAAACTTGCTTATTTTAGAAATGGATAAATAACAATGCGACTAGTGCCATTTTCATTAAAAAATATTTACCATTGTAAATTGACTCTTGATTATGAGTCAGAAAGTTACAGTTGCTGAAACCACTTAGAATCGATTAAATTAAGAAATAGAAATGCAAAATTCCTTATTTGTATCTAAAGTTCAGTTTTATTAATCATATAATTATTAACAAATCGGAGTTCTCTACGCTTAGATAATTATTTATAAAATACTAGCTTTGTCCCGCGGCGTTACCTGCTGTTGCTGTTGTACCGTGGGTAACACCACAGGGCTCCGCTAGTATATGTATATGATAATTCTTATACTTAAATATCATACAAACTACCATCCCCGTTTTAACTTGAAAAGGGGGTTGATTTCTAAAGTTATACTATTAGTACACCTCCACACCATTTATAGAGCATACATTTTAAATTTCAAGTTTTTTACTTCAATAACATAGGACTTTCTTACAAATTTCCAATTTACTTCGTAAAATCCGTTCTTAGCGGTTGTCTACACGCTAAAAGGAACCTACCTGCCAATTTTCAAGTTTGGTTGGTTAGGTGTTAAGTTTCTGATTAATCAGTGAGTGGTATTTCGCTATTAAATATGTAGTTTATCTCCGCAATTTTAGTATTTATTATTTGGTTTCGACCAGTCAATAGGTACTTTATTTAAGCACTGGGCACACAGTTTCTTCTTTAACAATTCCAAATTTCATAGTCTACTATTCGATATAGATTAATAGTAGCTCCACAAATTCGCGATGTTACTCATTGTTTGTATGCTCCAACAATGACTAGTCTATCGCCGTTACTAGTATTATAATAATATAATGTTTTGTGTGCAGGTTCGCAGCTGCGTGTACGGGTGGCGGGCGGCCTAGTGTCGCCCGGGTGACGACGGCTGCGCGACGTCTAGCCGACAAACGACATTACGCTGAGGCGGAGATCTCATCCCTTGCTCATAGATTAGAGCGAGCTTATAAACAACTTTCTGCAGGTGAGATTTCTCAGAACTTAATTATTTGTAAAACAATAATAATAATCGTATTATTGTAATCTTAAGTAAGTTGGTAGTTACAAAGGTAACACAAAACTAGGAGGTACAATTAACAGCCTTATCGCCCAAAGGCAATCTCTTACAGCCAACAAATTATACGCTTTCACATAATACCTTCAATGCAACATATACTAAATGCACAAGAATTATATTTAATTTTGATATTTTTTTGTGTTAAATCATCATATACATTTTTCGATGAACATAAATGCAACCAAAAGAATGTATGATAGTAAAAAATTAATTCGTTTTGTTTTATAGAATAATTTATTCTCGATATTATACAATCCCACTTCACGCTTTATATTATCCAGAACAATTTTATTATTTTGTTCTGCTAATAATAATAATAATAATAATAAATATTCCGGACATCTAACACACAACGCCATCTAGTCCCAAGCTAAGCAGAGCTTGTGTTATGGGTACTAGACAACTGATATAAATACTTATATACTTTTTTTTTTGTAAATACATACATATTATACATAGAAAACACCCAAACTTCGAAACAAATATTTGCAGATCATACAAACATTTGGTCCGACCCGGGAATCGAACCCGAGACCTCAAGCACAGCAGTCGCTTACGCTACCACTCGCGCCACCGAGGCAGTCAATAATAATAATAGATTTAATTCCTTCAATGAAGGTATTCTCCATAAACAAATTGTTCTATCTTGTATAAACATGCCAAGCTAACCGCATCCGCCACCGCAATTCACTGTCTATGAGACACTTCTGTCATTTGTTTTTGTATGTTGTATACGTTGCTTGTAGAAAATATCGATCATTATATACAGAGTAATGCTATATATATATATATATATATATATATATATATATATATATTATTAGTAGTAGCGCCTAAATTACTGAACCAATGAAGTGTTAATAGATTCGTATTAACCTCTCGGGTGCGGCAACACGGATCCATGTTTGTCCCGTCGGTGCGGCACACACGGATCCATGTTTTTCGCAGTTAACTTGCATTTTAATTAATTTTGGGTATTAAAGTTATTATAACGAAGTCTAGAAAGGTTTGTTATGCATTTGCTTTATACGAACAACATTTTAAAACATTCGTTTGTCAAGTGCGCTTCAAGAGCCGTAAAAAAAACGAGTTCCAATTTCAAAGTTGACGATGACGCAACGCGATCTGTCAAGTGCCTCTTAAAACTGATTTTTTGCCGATAAGGTGATTTTGAAGGTAGTTTGTTGTTATATTTTACTTATTATACTTATTTTAGGAACCACTATCAATACGAATTGAGGCATAAATCATGCGTAATTTTGAATAGTGTTACTCAAAAAGTTACCGAGTCTATTACCTATTGAAAAGGGCTTACTCATTTGAAGGTTTTTACGCATTTATTCTTATGTTTTTATTGATAAAATGATATAATTGCGATGAGAATCTTATATAGAATATAGAATAGCAACAAAAATGTGTTAGAAAAGCTAAATATTTAAATAAACACTAATTTTTTGCCTGACGAGCGAAATTAGACGCACACATACAAAGGGCTCCCACGCCATTACTGTTCTACATCATCATCAGCGTATCGTAGTCCACTGCTGGACATAGGCCTCTCCAATAGCACGCCACTTAAAATTGTATATCGCCGTTGATTCGTGTTTGCACGCAGCCTAGCGGGAAGTCCCGGAACTATTAACACCCACACATACACAGTAGTGACGGACAATGAACAAGACGTAAACTGATCTTTGTTTATGTTTTACTACGTTTGTTCTCTTTAGCATTCAGTCATTTTCATAGAGTTTAGAGAATTCTCAGAACTTAAAAATAATAAATGAAAACTGGTCTAGCAAACGAGTCCTTTTTTTAAATAACTTGATAAATAGGTTGTTTTTTTTATGTATTGTTCCTGTCTTTTGGACTAGTTAACTAAAAAAATAAATTATTTAACTAAAAACACTATTTCTTCATATAAATACTACGTAATTTGGTGTTCGGCGCAAATAATAGTTTGATTGTAAAGTACCAAAATGGCGAATATCTCGACAGCGAAATGTGATTTTTACAAATATGTTTCTCAATGAATTTTTACTGCAGTTATAGTGTTTTTTATATCAGTAGATAGCTTAGTTATCGAACTTTATGAGGATAATAAGTAAAATGAATAATAAACCACATAAAATATTAAAATCATGTTTATTAACACAATAGGTGCGTAAATTAATACTTGGCTCAATTGTGAGTAAATAATAAAGCGATAACATTAGTTTAGTAATAAAATATGGCATAACCATGTACGCTTGTTATCCATCTTTTGAAAAATAATCACTTTTATAACCACCGAGCATTGTTTTTGAAAAGATTTGATCATTTTCGTACACCATGCACCGTGCTGCAAAATTTTGCAATTTCGCCGCACGGTGCATGTAACCGGAAGTACCCGTTCGCGCATCCGAGGGATTAATCTTTCGAATGCGGGAACGGGTACTTCCGGTTCCATGCACCGTGCGGCGAAAGTGCAAAATTTTGCAACACGGTGCATGGTGTACGAAAATGATCAAATATTTTAAAAAACAATGCTCGGTGGTTATAAAAGTGATTATTTTTCAAAAGATGGATAACAAGCGTACATGGTTATGCCATATTTTATTACTAAACTAATGTTATCGCTTTATTATTTACTCACAATTGAGCCAAGTATTAATTTACGCACCTATTGTGTTAATAAACATGATTTTAATATTTTATGTGGTTTATTATTCATTTTACTTATTATCCTCATAAAGTTCGATAACTAAGCTATCTACTGATATAAAAAACACTATAACTGCAGTAAAAATTCATTGAGAAACATATTTGTAAAAATCACATTTCGCTGTCGAGATATTCGCCATTTTGTCACTTTACAATCAAACTATTATTTGCGCCGAACACCAAATTACGTAGTATTTATATGAAGAAATAGTGTTTTTTAGTTAAATAATTTATTTTTTTAGTTAACTAGTGCAAAAGACAGGAACAATACATAAAAAAAACAACCTATTTATCAAGTTATTTAAAAAAAGGACTCGTTTGCTAGACCAGTTTTCATTTATTATTTTTAAGTTCTGAGAATTCTCTAAACTCTATGAAAATGACTGAATGCTAAAGAGAACAAACTGATCGTTCCATTATGTGACACACAAAGTCTATGGTCAATACAAAATAATTTAGTAAAACATAAACAAAGATCAGTTTACGTCTTGTTCATTGTCCGTCACTACTGTGTATGTGTGGGTGTTAATAGTTCCGGGACTTCCCGCTAGGCTGCGTGCAAACACGAATCAACGGCGATATACAATTTTAAGTGGCGTGCTATTGGAGAGGCCTATGTCCAGCAGTGGACTACGATACGCTGATGATGATGTAGAACAATAATGGCGTGGGAGCCCTTTGTATGTGTGCGTCTAATTTCGCTCGTCAGGCAAAAAATGAGTGTTTATTTAAATATTTAGCTTTTCTAACACATTTTTGTTGCTATTCTATATTCTATATAAGATTCTCATCGCAATTATATCATTTTATCAATAAAAACATAAGAATAAATGCGTAAAAACCTTCAAATGAGTAAGCCCTTTTCAATAGGTAATAGACTCGGTAACTTTTTGAGTAACACAATTCAAAATTACGCATGATTTATGCCTCAATTCGTATTGATAGTGGTTCCTAAAATAAGTATAATAAGTAAAATATAACAACAAACTACCTTCAAAATCACCTTATCGGCAAAAAATCAGTTTTAAGAGGCACTTGACAGATCGCGTTGCGTCATCGTCAACTTTGAAATTGGAACTCGTTTTTTTTACGGCTCTTGAAGCGCACTTGACAAACGAATGTTTTAAAATGTTGTTCGTATAAAGCAAATGCATAACAAACCTTTCTAGACTTCGTTATAATAACTTTAATACCCAAAATTAATTAAAATGCAAGTTAACTGCGGTTATCGCGGATCCGCAATGCCGCACCGACGGGACAATCGCGGATCCGCAATGCCGCACCCCAGAGGTTAATGGTCCAGACGACATACATAAATATTTATCAAAAGTTTCACGTAGTTAAATTGTACTTTTTTAATCTTTTGTGCTAGTACATCTAGATACTAAACCCATTTTGTAAATTAGTTTGCCCATACTAAACAACATTATTTGTGTCATACATTGATTATCGCGATATCCGACATACACGCGGTAGTTGCCGCGGATAAAACTGTTGTGACTATTTATAGCAGTTTTCTAGTATCCATAACATGAGCTCTACTTAGTTTGGGACTAGAAAGCGTTGTGTGTTTGGATGTCCGAATTATTTATTTATTGAAAAGCTAGTCTTATCTAAATTCTCTTTTTTTTACACAGGTTTAGAAGAACGTTCAGCAGTGTTATCTCTGTCAGTAGTCTTCCACCATAAGGCTGAGGCATATGTGTCTGCGGTTGGGGGATGGGGCGCACAATGTGCGGTCGCGTTGCAGCTGGCCACTGGACAAGGCGGTGCACCGTGCAATGATCCTCGTGCACTCGAACAACATGCCCAGAGACATCGACAACTATATGAACACATGTGCCAAGCGTATACAGAGGTACAAAACTCTTCATTTCTACTTTTCAAAGTTTTAAATAAGGTTTCAAGTAACTGTTTTTTTTCAATCCTTAATTGTAGTTATTTTGTTCAAATTCAGATAAGGTTAAACGTATATCCTAACAAATTAATGCCTCGGTGGCGCAGTGGTAGCGTATGCGACTGCTGTGCTTGAGGTATCCGGCTCGATTCCCGAGTCGGCTTAAATCTTTGTATGATCTGTAAATATTTGGTTTTAAGTAATATTTATAAAACGGTTATTAAATCAACAGACGATGTTGGTCGATTGTAATTTTGGATGTTACGAAACAAACCAAGAGACTAACCACAACCAAGACATTACAATATAAACTTAAGTACAAATATTTGAAACAGTGTGTTTTTAGTACAATTTGTTTATTGCAGGTGCATTCAACAAGCAAAAAGCTCTTGTATCAACTCGATCATCTAGTGCAAGTGTGCCATCAAACTGACCCAGCAGACATGGTGAGAATTTCAATAGTTATCGTTATATCATACATATATTTTACATTATCAGTTTTACGTAAAATCTACAAACAATCTTGTAAATAGTAATCTAGACTTCTATTTCTTGACATAAACCACATAAACTCACCATTCACTTAGAATAACCTTAAGAATATTTTTCAAGATTAAGTCAAAGGCAGAATACACATTGTTTTCATACATAAATAAACTGACAAATCATATTAGCTTGTGGGTGTACGTCGCAGGCATGCACGTGCGAATACGCGCTAAGTTAATGGACTATACAGAGTCTTACGCATTTCGTTCCCGTCTGAAGTAGGCGATAAATACCACGATATTTCTATCTTCAATTATCTGATATATCAATTTTGTTTTCAGAATGATGGTACCGTGAATAGCGCTGGGAGCAGCGGAGGTGATCCAGCTGCTGACTATAGTTCCGGCGCCAATCACGTGCTGGCTGTCATTCATCAGATCTTGGGTCATCATCGCGCGTTGGAGGCTCGTTATCACCAAGCTAGGCTCAAGCTCCATCAAAGACTTGCTTTGCTTTTGTATAAAGAAGACTGTAGGCAGGTCAGTTAATATCACAATGAAACAGCCAACAAACTATTAATTCGATTTTTAAATTTTAAAGGGGAATGGCAATTTTAGGCTGTAAATGCACAACAAATGACATACGATACAAAATTATAAAAAATACTATTTAATTTTTCGTTCTATTCAGATATCGCTATAAGTGTGCTGTGTTAAATAACAATTAAACAACATTAAAATGATTATATCCATACAATTGACCATTAGTAGAAAATCACTTGCCTGTGCAAAAAAAGTGTAAAAAACTCGATTACTATTCGTATTATTTTTTCGATACAGAATCGATTTAATTTTGACACTAAAAATTATACAATACGAAAGGGATTGTATCTATAAATATAATAATGAATCATTGTTCTTGATGACATAATTACAGGCATGTGCGAAAAATTAAAACCGTTAATTGAATAAATTGTTAAATGTGATCCCCTTTACCAGTTGCTAAAGGGGATCACATTTAAGAGTAAAGTACGGCGAACAAGACTCCATACAAACGCAGAAAACGTTTTTCTACCCGTGTTACTTAACCGATCTTTATAATATTTTACAATGTTTTTAAGATAGCAAAAAACTATATCTACACGACTCTCTTATCAAAATTCAATAAATATTTGATGTTTCATAAATTACCAATCGCTTATTTTTAGGATAATAACTTGCAGCAATTACCCATCCACAACAAAATACTAAAATATAGACAAAATCAACGAAACATCTATATTTATGTCTACTGAAGCAATTAATACTAAATAAGATGAAAAACATTTTCTCTCAAAACCCAATTATCCTCTCAAATACATTTCACCATTCTTAAAACGATGTAAAGCACTATAATATATAAAGTTACAAATGGGACATAGCAGAAGGGCATATAAAGACACACGAAGTATAGTATAACAGTACATAAGCAACGTAGCGGAAGTAAACATCGACAGGAAAGGAAATAAATAAAGAGTTCGCAGATAAAATATATATTATATATAATAGCTGACCCACGCAACCTCATTTGCATCTTATATGGCCCGTAGCGTGAAATTTTTCCCCCGTTTTTGAAACATTCTTCATTGGTGCTCCGCTCCTATTAGTAGTAGCGATGATATAGAGCCTATAACCTTCCTCGATAAATGGACTATCCAACACCGAAAGAATTTTTCAAATCGGACCAGCGGTTCCTGAGATTAGCGCGTTCAAGCAAACAAACTCTTCAGCTTTATTATTATAGTCGTTCCAATAGTTTATTTAACTTTTGACAGCTCTAATACTTAATCAAATAGTGATACCCTGACCCGTTACCTATTCGATTTCTTTCATCGATCGATTTTATGCATTAAGAAGTTTTAATCGATTTAATAAACTCATTATTTTATAGATAATTTCGTACTTCATATTTCTATGTGTTTCAATGTGCGACCTCCTTTGTCAAAATAAAGAAGAAATGGATTAAAAGAATGTTGTTCAAATATGACGGTTCTATGTCATGAAAAAATATATAATGAAAGGAACTGAATTTTCAAAATGTATTATTGTAGTGTGTTGTAATTCAGTGGTTAATATTGTATTTGTTAAACTATTGATGATCTTTATTAAATCTCTCTATGTCTATTTTAAAATAATCTACAGTATTTCAATGAGTAACCTTCAATATAGTTGAGTATTTATATTCCTCCGTATTGATTTATTTGTGAATTCTCACGTTTGGTTGAGTTGAGCGTATCGTTCCTGCCTTCGTTACTGTCAAAATGCCAAAAAAGAAAGTACTCAAAGGACAAACAACTGTCAAGTGATGATGATTCCTGGTCATACGAAGAAGACGATTCTTTATAATTAAAATTAGTATTACAGTACCTCTTTTGGTTGTTTTATTTTTAATCCGTAAATTACTACGAATTTCAACATTTTGTACCTGTTCATTACAAGTAGGTACCGCAGGTAGTTTTTATTTGAACCAACTATAGTAAGTCTAAACAATTATTTTAGATTCATTAATTTGCGGCGAATACATTCGATCCCATTACTAGGTACGAGTACGATGGAACTGTTTTCATTACGCAAATTATTTATGCATTGAAACAGAGACATTTAGGGCATTTTAATGCAAAATAATAAAGCTTTTTACGTGATTTGATATAAAATATATTCACAATAATTTTATTGTATGTTTTATTAATATAATCGATAATCGGTTTATTTCAAAACCGTTTTTATAGTCTGTGGTCATTAATTACGAATGACACATCCCTAAGTAGGCGGAGCCCGCCCATAAAGTACAGTATTATCTGTAGTACATTGTATCAAAAATTATTACAAAACTTTATGTGCGTGATCTGTCAAAAGTTAAATAAAGTATTGGAACAACTATAGTATAGATACGTTCGCGGCGAGTAACGTGCGCGCAACCTTTATATATGTGTGCATTGTGGGCCTAAGTATGGCCATCTGCCATTCCCCTATAATTTAAAATGTAACGAACAGTTTTAAGAAACTCGTCAAGAATAACCATTTTATCTCTGTAATAACTATCTGCTATAAGTATGTGCATCACAAACTACAAATTAATAGTAGTCCATCTAAATGTTGTCTGGAAGAGATCACAGTCTGCGATAAAGCAGCCTATTGTTTACTGTACATTGTATCTTTCATGTTATTGTGTGCAAAAGATTACCTATCTATCTACCTACCTACCTACCCTATGATCACACAGCAGAGAGATTTGATTTAATTCTTATGAAATAAATTCAAAACTATTTTCTCTAGAACTGAAAGGTCCATATTAATCAACGATTTTGCACTACAGATAAAAATAATAGTGTAAACTTATTTTTGTGCAATAAGTAGAATTTTTATTAAATATGTAATCGTGTTTTAGGTACTGGACTGGTTGGCAAATCACGGCGAAGTGTTTCTACAGAAAAATACTGGAATAGGAAGGAATCTCCATAAAGCTAGAGTATATCAAAAATCTCATGAACATTTTGAAAATGTAGCACAAGTAAGTACACTTTTACCTGTATGCTGTATATAGCACGACCATCTTCCGTCCGCGTTTTTTAGGCCTTGGAAATAGCTCTGTTCAATAATGTACGTGTGTCTTTTAAACGTTTAGTTAGCCGTTCAAGAGAGAGATCTAACATTATGATATTCATTAGGTTTGTAATATTCGATTTTGAAATACATGCTCTCATAAATATAAAAAAAAGGCACAGTAAATATAAAATCATTATTTTGTGTTCTTCAATAACCAAACAACCTGTCTGTATGTCACACACGACAAGAGGTTGGTATACTTTTAACAGATATTTCAATTCGAATTTAGTGTGCCCTCCAATCTGTAGTATTAATTATTTTTTCTTTCTTGGGTTTCTGCTGTTCTCCGCCTTATAAACGTTATCTGTGCCAAACATTCTCCTGTGTTCGCCTAGTGTTCGTAAAAAGGGGTACAGAGATTTTGCTCTACGTGTGTGTAGATGTAGTAATATTTAATTATATGACGGAGGGTTGTTTTATATTTATCCGACTTTAAAAAAGAAGCAGATTCTCTAAATTAGACCTTTTTTTGTTTGTTAACTCAGAACTTTGCACTGGGTGCACAGTTTTTTTTTTAAAGCTGGTGATTTCCCTTTGGTCCTATTTCAATTTAGTCCAGTTTTTTTCAGTTAAAATTTTTGATATTATTCTTAGAACACATACACGAACGCAGAAAAGTTGCTTGCCGGAGCAGAAGAGTTAGCCCGTTCAGGAGAATGTGACCCTGAAGAAGTGTTGGGCGTTGCTCGGGATCTTGAGGTGCACGTAGCGGCGTTCGCAGCGCGAGTTGATAGACGCCGCCGACGGCTAGACCTTGCCGTACTCTTATATACACACGAGAAAGAGGTAATAAGCAACATCAATTTATTTGTAAATTTCTTTGTTGTTTTTTTTTAATGAACTTTAAATAAATCGCATCGTAAAATAATCTAATTTGAGTCACATTCGATCGTAGGTTATTATGTAACATTTTACTTAAAAACAAAATACTTTTAGTGTGAGACCGGGGGCCCAATGATGCAGAAGCATCACTAGGCCGCACTTTTATTTATGATCGACATAATGTAATCGTGCAAAAGGCTTTTCTTTCAATATCAAATGTAGGCAAGTAAATTAGGTTGAAAGGAAAAAATATTGCAGCATGGTGATTCACACCACGGCGGCCTAGTGAAGCTTCTGCATCATTGTGTCTCTAGTCTCGCACTCACCTACGACACACGACAGCAAAACTGCCGTTTTACATTGATTTTCTGTGCGAGGGTAGTACCGCCCCGGTCCAGCTGGCCCGTTCGTGCTGAAATCAGCGTGGCTCTACTACTTTGAATTATAACTAAGTTTAAGTTATCCTTGCTGCTTTTTCCGTGTATGTTTTATTAATGTAGTGCAATGTTATATAGCTGTTACAATGGCTCGAGACTCTCCGAAGTGGAGCTGGCGTGTGCGCTGCTGACGATACTCCAGAAGCGGCCAGACGTGCTCTAGAGCAGTGCGCTCAACACCGAGCTGCCAGCCTTGAAGCATGCGGTGCCACTATCGCTCAAGGCGAAGCTCTACTGCAAGACCTTAGGTAAGTGTTTCTTAGTATAAAACTAGGAGACCTACATACATTATTTTATATCTCCCAATGACTTGGCTACAGCCCACTGCCATACGAAGACATTACTGAGTAATCTATATATATATATATAAATAAAACAGCGCTAAACCTTCCTGGATCGGGGCGGATGGTGCCGACCCTGATCTTACCCGCGTTGCAACCCGTCTTTTTCGTCGGTCCAGGCCCGAGATGCGCGGCTCAGCGCATTTTGTGGGCCTGGCGACCTTGACACCTTCCGCAGCTGCAAACATTTCCCGCAGCTTAACGGCAAACGTGTCAGCCGTCTTAGCCCCTTTAGCCCCAGGGAACTCGAGGACTCGAGCTCCCGTCTGGGCGAGGCGCTTCCTCACATCTACCGTCCCGAAGTGGGTAGCGAGACTGTCCCGGGCCTTTCTAAAGACTGTCGCGTAGGACAGCCCGCCGTATACCGCCTCTGGTGACACGGTGACCACCACAGCCGCGGTTTTCGGCGACTGCGGAGGCGAAGCTGCCTTCTTAGAAGAGGAGTCCTTGAGGGCCCTCACAAAAGAGCCCTTAAGGTTCACGGACTTGGTGGCCACCTTTTAGATTATGGCCACCGCCGCTTGCCCTTTCTCCTGCAGAAAGGACTGTTTGTAGCACTCAATCATAATCACAAACCCTGAGAGCAAACTGAATTCGAAGGTTGAACTAGTTGTCAGTAGTCAGTCCGTTGAAATAGTAGCCGGCTCCAAATAAACCCGGGAATAATAAGGGCTAGGAAGATGATGAATCGTACAGGCTATAACATTTGGACCTCCGCTTTAATATTTTTTGTGTATTGCATTGGAAACAGAGGTATGTTTCCACTATACTATGTATTTTAGAGCATAGAACCTAGTTTGAGTTTATTTCACTTCAACCCGCTCACGACGACGTCTATTTTCAGCGTTGCGATCGGATAAATTTTCAGTGAGACCCAATCGCTACGCTAAAGATGGTGATACGATCAAGTGTATATAAAATAAGCTCTATCGAGGCCCCCAGAATAGACAGTCCACGCATTTAAGACAATATTATACTTATCGATAAATGTAATCTCATTTCGAAGACTCGGAAATAGCGAACGTGGTTTAAGATACGAGTAGCTACTGGCATTGAGTATACGCCAAGGGGCTCATTTGCCTACTACTGCTGGTTGCTAAAATATATGCTAGGTCAACATTCAATAACCGGCGCCCTAGGTCAACAAAAACTCAATTAAAGAACTACAGTTTAAAGGATCTCAGGAAGAAACTTTCGGGTTGTATCTATGAATCAAACTCAAATGATTGCTTTTCATTTAAATGTTGCTGCAGCTTATTGCCGTTACGTACTGCGTTGCTGAAGGAAGGCCTTCCTCAGAGATCGCCAAACATTAAAAAAGTAATTCCTTAATTGTTTTTAGACTTTGCTATTTTAACATATAGTTTTTGTTGTATAGCGGGACTTTTACGCCATAAAATTATTTAAGTAAGTATAGTGTGTAGAAGTACCGACAATAAACAATACAATCAATCTTCACATTATCGTTTGCCTTAAATTAGACTTGATTTCTTAAAGATTCTAGTTTTCTTGTCAAGTTTTCGTTTCTTCTTTTAAGTCCAAATTCTGGATTAAAAAACAATGTAAAAAAAAGATTTAAAAAACAATTTAACACTATAACCAGATAAACAAACACCAACCCTATTTATCCCATAGGTGTTGTAAGAGGCGACTAAGAGAGCAAACTACGCAGGATAACATCACTACCAGAGAAGGAACACTTGAAACTAAGCCTAAGCCAATAACTTCCTCCCTAAGGAGGGCCTATGTTTATGCTTGCTTATGAATAAATTGTAACGAGGGATAACATTTAAAATAAAAACAACTTACCGTGGGAGAGCCGCGCTTCGGCAAGCATGGGCCGGCTCGACCGGAGTCATATCACGGCCTCACAGAAAACTAGTGTGAAACGGCGCCTGCTCAGTATTTCATCGAGTGAAGGCGCATACCGCAACCCTTCCCCCCAACTCCCTTCCCATTTCCCAAAGGCTGGCAACGCACTTGTGACGCCTCTGGTTTTGCGGGTGTCCATGGCGGTAATCGCTGACCTTCAGGCGATACGTCTGCTCGTTCCCCCCTATTCCATAAAAAATAACAAAGGTTTCCATAAATTAAAGGAGTATCAAACCAGTCATTTGATTAGAATTTGCTAAAAGTGCTTTAATACTAATGTTTAAACTCGTCACCATCATCTGTTTCCGTTGGAAGAAGTTATATTGGTACATACTTAGGCCTTAGGGGAATAAAGCCTTCAGCAATTCGTCACATTATTATTTTTTACCACGTAATTTCTTATAATTAGTTCTAGATTTTCAGTAATCGTATTCGTACAAGTGAAAACAAGAGTGCTTGCGTAGAATCCGTTATATTATATGTATGCAGGCGTCTCGCAAGAGCTCTTTCTTTATTGTTTTGCATCTGAAGTTGTACGTTAGAAATATTTTTATATTGGTTTTCTTATTTAGAAGCTAGACGTTCTACTTTAAAATTTATTGTAGTTTAGTAATTATATTATACTAACTGACCCGGCGAACTTATCGCCTTATTTATTTTTGTGAATATGTTCTAATTTATCGAAAAAAATCTTTTAGTACTCCCGTATCAACTTCCCGTAGCGCTGCAGTGTTTAGAAATAAGCGGTCTAAGAGAATGTAAACTGCCTTTTTTAAACTTTTTCTGTGCAAACCTTGTCCTGACAATAAGAAATACATAATAACAAAAACAATTATTCAATTTGGTGTAGTCGATCGAAAGTTATGGGTGTAACTAAATTTTTGTGATTCATTTTTATTCATTAAATTGAGGACTTAGATAATTGTTTGTGCTTCGGCAAGTGATCAGCATGAAAGTTCAGTATATTCCCAGGGGGCCCTACTTGCCTTAACAGTAACTGTATTACGAGGCACCATATGATACGAGTATGTGCCAGTATTATAGTAGACTCGGCAAAAATCACCAACAATACTTGCCCTACTTTTAGAGTAGCGCTTCACAGTGACCAACAAGAAACGTGCGATAGTTCTATAGACTATTATGTGCCAAGTTTCACGTCACCAAGCTTGGATCCGGACAACAGATAATAGCTGTTCTGACGTATTCTCTACCCATACATGTCGTATAGCGTTCAATACAATAGTAGAGGTAAGTTTCTATTGAAAGCGATTCATTACAATTCATTTGATTTGATTCCCATTTGCTTCTGTTCTCCATTACTCTTAAAATCAAATAGTTAGAATAGAAAAGAAGGGGGTGGTAGTCCCGTTCAATTACAATTTGTACTATTGATGAACTGCAATCTAGTATTGTTGTCAATCAGCGGGTATTGCAAGTCTTATTACATGGTATTTCTGCAGTGACCATAGAAGTGGTCACATCGCTTACGGGATTAAACAATGGTATGTGACTTAATTTCTAAGACGGATGTGCATAGCGGGAGAGTTGCTCTGTATTTTCAGTGAAAATTCAACAGCAGGCGGACACGCGATACAAATATGTGGCGCAAACAATGTTTTATTTATCCAAACGTCTTACCGGATGACGACTGATGAGTATAACTACCTAGTATGTGTGTCCATTATTATAATTCTCGCGGTGTGAATGATATACATACTTTTTTTTAATAATATGTACGGCTGTTGATTTCATACAGTTGTGAAGAGCTAATGAACCTGCGGCCATAGTCCGCACTCGAACGGTATTTGTCGATAACGTAACGATTCATTTTACCAATCTTGCAAAAAGAACAAGTTTTTTGGAAAAATAAAGTTATTAAAGAATGAAATTACTAGGATTAAAAGGTCTAAATATGCAGTGCGTTGTCATATTAAGTTTTTTAATCCACTATATGTACGTCTAAATTTATTGTTAATGTGATCTGTTTAAAACTGATCGAGATCTGCCAAGAATCACAATAAACCAACATGGCTCACTGTGGTATAAGTTAAATTATATAAGTTTTAAGGAGTCCTTTTAGATGTAAATTAATAAACCGGCACCTTTTATAAATAATCTTCTATATCTATACTAATCTATACTAATAATAAAGCTGAAGAGTTTGTTTGTTTGTTTGAACGAGCGAATCTCACCGGAACCGCAGGTCCGATTTGAAAAATTCTTTCAGTGTTGGATAGCCCATTTATCGAGGAAGGCATTATAATAGGTTTTGGCTATATATAATCACGCTATTACTAATAGGAGTGGAGCAACAATGAATAATGTTTCAAAAATGGGGGAAATTTTCACGCTACGGGCAATAGAAGACGCAAACGAGGTTCCTTGGTCAGCTAGTATATGAATAAAAAATAATCACCTAAATGTATGTACGTGCATAACTTCTGATCGGCTGCACGAAATTGGATAGGTAATTAGTTTTTCTACATATTCTTTATTGTTAGGACAAGGTTTGTATAGAGAAAAAGACGAAAATAAAAACATTTTTCAGGTTTTTTAAAATATTTACCAAAGAAAAATATTACAAGCACGAAGTTGGCCGGTTTAGCTAGTATATAAATAATAATTTAGATGGAACATTCTGATAAATTTAATATGCTAACTAATGTATGTGTTTATATATAAACGCCGAGTTTCTTATTCATGTTCTATGCGGACAAAAGCAAGAGGATTGTTTTGTGATTGGACTATACTCGTTGCGCTGTAGCATGGTGCAGGTGACATTTGCCTGTACGACGTTGACATCTATCAGTATCACATAACTAAGGGATGTGACGTTATTCAATTAATTTTTATCGCATACGATACTCGCAGCATAAATCTAGTTCTCTTTAATATTGTTATGAAAATGAGTGTGTAATTCAGTTGTGCAGTGTAACTGTTATTTGTTTGTTGAGTTCGTTGTTATTACCATGTCTAAGCATACAAAAATAAACTGTTTTGGGTAGTCAGGCCAGGGAGGTTGTTGTTCGTTAATATTATCCGTCACAGACTCAGATGATGAATTAAGTGACAATTCAGATGTTCCTGACTCTGATATGACGATTTTGAAATGAATTTGGAAGAATAAAATGTATTTTTACTTAGCAACCTTTTAAGCAACCTTACTATAATATATACTACTATATTTATAGACCAATTTTAACAATAAAAAATTACCGTTTTTTATTATGAAAAATATCGACTATCCATCGTAGCAGCACATCCCATCACTAAATACTTCTATGGCGTTACGTCATACGCATAACACTGCTTAATTTTTCATTAAATTTGATTTTATTTGTAGATTAGAACATTCTGGTTTGGTTTAATTTAATTTAACAGTTATTAATGATTTAATATATTGCGAATGTGGTACAGCTGAAATACTCAGTCATAATTTATAAATCGCGGCAACTTTCAAGAGTGAAACGAAGTGTTACTGAAACTGTCACCCGCACCATGCTACAGCGCATAGAGTATAAGTATAACATTTTTAATGCACCTTTAATACACATACCTAAACCATTGTTTAGTTACTGCCAATGTATCTGGTTATACATTCGTCCATGTTTCATTCTATCTATTTCATAGACTTTAGTTACCCTGCAAAATCAATTTGCACGAACATAGCTGGAAATTCATGAAACACTAAGCTATCCAACGAACGATTTAATTAACGGGCCAGTCGAAATACCGACGCATTGTTATTACACAGGCCTAGCTTATAGACATACTCGTATAGGTGCATTTAATGAGCGCAATAGTCGGTTGTTGGGAATATATTACAGTAAATTTTATAATTAGAGTAAGGAATTTGTAAATGTAAGTTTGAAATTGTTAACGTTAATATATTTTTTAAATCTTCGCATCATCATATTTGCATTATTTCATCTGTAGTTTTAATCAGCTTGGCTTGAGCTAAAGTTGATGTTAATGTAAAGTTTTAAGGTACTCGTGCGATTTTCAGCTCGATGGTTTGGAAAATCTGAAGTGAAATCCTTTTTATTGTTCGGCCTTAGAAACGTGCGCCGTGAGTGCAGCTTGAAAGCCTCACTCTCATGCTTTTGTAAAACTGTGATGGAGTAACATACATAGCACTAAAGTGCAGTTGTAGGAATATTTCTAAACCAGTATGCACGTGAATATTGAAATCGTTGTAGTCTGAACATCAGCTTTCAAAGGAATGAGAGGTGTTTATTCAGAAGAAAACTTACAATAAGGTATGTTGACATGCCTTTATATTATACTAGCTTTCGCCCGCGGCTTCGCTCGTATTTAATAAAAAGTATCCTATGTTAATTCTTGGAGGTTTCATGATGATCAGTTAAGTAGTTTTCGCGTCAAAGCGTAACAAACAAACCTAGATTCACATTTATAATTAAGATAAATAATATTGTAGGATGATTGATTGATTGTTAACTTATATATTTTCCAACAAGATCAAATTGCACATACCTATATCCATCACTATTCTCAAAAGTCGCCTTTTTTCACCTAGGTGAATAAATTCCAAGGTGAGCAAAGGACACCAATTAAGTCGAAATACTTCCAAGGATGCCCAATGATGCTGAAGCAGCACAAGGCCGCCACGCTGCATTGTCTGCATTCGCAATGAGTATGATGACCACCACTCTTTGGAGTCTACTTGTGCTTTCCATCAGGCAGACTAGAGTCATTTTAGCTGGTCCATACATAAAAAGGTGAAAAATTAGGATACTCGAAAGTCTACTTTGTTCGAACTACTACTGCTACGAACACGACATCAGCGTTTTAATTCTCAAATATTAGAAAGTGCTACTGATAAGAATATGCATATTATTGTAGTTTACTTTTTTTTTATTTTTTTTATTAATATTACTTTGCCTTCCTTCGGAAACATTTTTCACATTCATTAAAGTTTTGTTATGTACGCTGCATCTTGGCAACTATTCGAATAGTAAAGTCTCATGACGATGGGGGGAACGGTGACGCTTAAAATACGAAAAAGCGATCATTGGTTTTAGCTTATATTCTCTTTAAAATGCCATCGTGATTAATGGACTTACAGTTGCACTGAAAGTTCTTCTATTGAATGTGAATCGAGGCATATAGGTCAGGCTTTGTTTTCGCCCTATATAATTTTCCAGCTGCCTTTTAGTAGCTTATTATACACCTAGTTCTAACTACAATCGGTACTGCAGATATGACAGCAGGTAAGCAGGAACTCAAAAGAAACGAAATGATAGGATTAATGGTCGATGTTTTGGCGATGGTAACTTTCAGTAAGGTTCGTCGTTTGATAACCGATATAAAGGAAATAAAACTCGCTGAATTCATTTGTTATTTATGTGCTATAAATAGCTTGAACTACTGCAGTCGGTAATCGCCTTACATTACAAGATTTTCATCTAAAATATTGTAACTTAACTTGCGGATGCAAGCGTTGATTGTAAAAGAAATAAAAGGTAAAAATTTATTCGACTGACTTGATGCCATATACTGTTCAACATCAATCTCTGTTTATCAAAATCATTGATGAGATATTGAATTTCGACGTACTTTATTTTGTCAACAATGGTAGAATATTTGTTTGTTATTTTTGCTCACTTAAATGTATAAAGAATTATTCACTAAACACTTCATAATTCAAGTATTTGTAAATGTTTGTCAAATTAAAGTCCGGTAAGGCATGGAGCCAAAATATGGGCTGTACGGAAGATGGGGTAACGTTTATTCCTCCGAAATTGTCAAATAGTCCATAGTTCTAGCAGCTGTGTGAGCGGGCGCGTTATTTTGGTAAATAAAATGCTACGGACGCCGCTCCTTGGGCGCTCGCTATCCAACTCCCTGAAAGCTTTAAGCAGACAAACTTTGCTATACCATTCACTAGTAACTGTTCTACGGTCTTCTAGCGGGATTACTGTTACTGGTCCACTGCGTGGAAAATCGCTATAATTTTTTTATTAACGCACCGACCGCGAACAACTTTTGTGGCAAAATCGTCCTCTTCAAACACCCATTGCGTTGATTGCTACTTCGTAAAAGGATCGTAGCTATATAAATAAATAATAAAATAAATATTCCGGACATCTAACACACAACGCCATTTAGTCCCAAGCTAAGCAAAGCTTGTGTTATGGGTACTAAACTGATATAAATACTTATATACTTTTTTGTAAATATATACACATTATACATAGAAAATACCCAAACTCCGAAACAAATATTTGGTCCGACCTGAGAACCCATGGCAGTCATAAGAATATATATTCATGATTCGTCAGTTATAGGAATGTAGGAAACGTTTTGCGAAGTTTTTTTTGAACTTTTTTAACATAAATTTGCACCAATCATCACGACGGCAATTTTGTTCATCAGTGAAATAATCAGGTATTCAATGCGAAGCAAGCTTCCTAACTTTAAAGTGTTCATGCAGGATGGTAGAAATTGCCTGTGATTCAATGTTTAGTTCAGCCTGGATCTCTCGATGTGTAAGATGTCTATTCTCTCTCAATAGCCACTCTACCCTGATGACATTTTTATGAGTTACTGCAGTTCGTGGCCGGCCGGGTATGGGGTCATCGTTTAAGTTCTCTCCATCACGTTTAATTTCACGAAACCAGTAAGTAATACAATAACAAGAGCATACTCTCCAAAAGCAGCTTGTAAATTTTCTTGAGATTCCTTGTAGTTTAACCCTCGTTTATAATCATAGAAAAGCTTCCCGCGAGACGTCCATTTTTGCAAACAAAAGAAGAGTGACATAATCTTTGAAAATATATTTAAAACAAATTCGCATATGTGGCCAGTGATTTTCCCCAAGGAGTTCTGTGTTGAAATTAGCCGTCAATCCAAAATAGTTTCATGAAGAAAAGGTTGTATTTATTCTTTGGCTATAAATTTTCAGAACAACCTAGGTATTGTCAGATATTAAAGTTTTAAAAATAGTTATCATTACTTTGAATTTCGAAATAGCTGAAGGAAAGAAATTATATCAAATAGTATTTTACCTACTTACAGAGCAGGATGGGGCTCTGGCGGAAATCATTACCAAGTTACATATATGTGCCTTCGTTACTAGTATTTTTCGTATTATTTTCTACAATCTCACAATACGACCCACTCCAACATCCTGTTTTGCTGTTCACACAGATAAATAGTGATTTAATTGGGTGATCTACGAATAAATGTTTAGTTGCTTTTAGCCTCTCTTAATTTTCTTTAAATATTGTTACAAGTTGAGCGCGAGTTTAGATAAGCGAAATTTGTTTTCGATGAATTACTCGTAGCATTGTCTTTAGTGGTTGATAGTTTTCTATTGTATAAACATGCTTAGAGTAGTTTTCTGATAACTATTTTAACATTTGGGAATAGTAATAAACAATGTTCTTTTTTAATTTTCTTAATATTGGTAAACTACTTGTCGGTCTAGGCATTGGAGCAAGTACAGTGAGCAGTTGTCAACATGAATACAACTGGTTTCATTCACCTGTTCAACGACAAGTCTCAAGTTCTCAACAGGACAAATAGGTACTTAATTAAGCGCTTCGTATTAGCTTATAGGCTGCAAAGAGTTAATTGTAGTTCACCAACCATTTATGATTATGTTTACGATTCCATTTCTTTAAAATGATTAGAGGTATGATCACTTTGTTCACACTCTGCCTGCGTGTATTAAAACTCTTAAATCAAAAAGTATTAGATTGAAATTAATATTATATATATACTTTAACCACTTATAATGAACCACTACTACTGAACCAGAGCAGAGTAACTAAGGGGAAAATCCAAGAGACCATAGTTTACTCGTTGTTTTTTCACTATGTCGTGCTTATAATGTTATATTTTCATTCAAATAATGATGTTATGTGTCATGACATCAACGCGAACTCTGCTAAGCTCATAATGAGCGAAAGCCAAAAGAGTAGCGAGCATAATATTGAAAAACGCCATCCTGCGTTACAAACGTGTAAAAATCAATTAAATAAAAATATAAAAGGCACTTCGTATTAGCTATTTGAAAGTAGATGTACCTAATTATGCAGTGTTTTTGTAAGTATATAAAATAGACAATCATATTTGTATTTGAAATTTTAACGGTCTAGTAGCACATGTGGTAGAAGTAATGATAGTTTGCAGTACCATTATTTGGGTTTTCCTTCGAAATTCATAATCTCGTTGAAATCATACTTTAATGAAGCGCGGCCAGTATTAAAAATAAACGTAATTATTGTGTCTCTGATCAGCTATTGGTTTCGATACATCCTGTGCCTGCGCTTTAAATGATCGGAGACGTATTCCATAAAAGGTCAGAGAACTCGACGCGTTTCCGTCGGGCGCTCTGACTCAACTCATGAAAAACTTGCCGTTTCTCCGACTCCAGCGCAAGTGGGTTTGCGACACATAATTTTGCCCTAATGACTGTGACAAATACATCTGATAAATCTGCATTATTTAATACGTCAATTGGTGTTCTCAGATAGTAAAATTATAATTCCATTAATATAATAACTTTAATTTTGTGTCCAACACCAATTTTTTTCTCAACACATTCTCAAGCTTAAATTAAGTTTCAGCATTCATTCATGTTTTGTTCCCCTGTGGCAAAGACGGCTTTGACGCACGCTTTGAGGTTTGCCATATATTAACTTTTAAGCTGCTAACATGAGCAAACAGCATCAAACCTCAAATTAGTACCATTTTTATATAGAATTTATTTAGTGACATTTCATTTCAACGTTCAACGCGGTTTATTGTTAAAAGAGAAAAAACTGTGACAACTCGAATTCAACGCCCCAGAAGCGCACATCTTGTGAATGAACACGATGCACAAACACTAAGCCCGTCCGATGTGCTGCCAACGCTTTGTTGTTTGAACAAAGTTTTAATAAACGGGCTATCTATCGACGCAAAAGGGTATGTCAATCGCGGTATAATTGCGTTATTTGAAATAGGCTGCGATAAGCTAGCGCTAACTAATATTCGAAAATATAACTAGTTTCTAGTCTGCAGATTATAGAATCAATTTAACGACTAAGTTAGTTAAATACAACTCATAGAAATATTGATAATTAGCACTAACTGAGAGTACATCAAGCTATTGAAAATACATGTGTTGTGATTTTTATTAAACATTACATAAGTTTAATAATGAAAGGGTGTAAATTTTTGGATTATAAATAACGTAATAGGTGACTAAATGTGTTCAAAATTGGAAAGAGAATCATCAATTCTAAAGTTGTATTTTAGGTGCATATTATACCGGTTCGGTTTCAAGTTAATAATAGTTTACATGGTAGTGATTCCTTTTATAGTGGTATTCGCTTGTAAGAATTATAAATAATTGATCCGCGACACTACATAAATCAGCCCTTGTCGAACCTGTTTACCATAGCAGGCAAAGTGGTTGCGTAGTGTCGATGGACTCCTACAGGATAACCGGGAACCTTTTTTATATATAAACTACTTCTTTATACCGTCGAAGAACATTTCACCTTCGGTGAAATATGAATTTAGGATATTTAAAAGAAAATACGACAGTCAACTAAAAAAATAAAACCATATGTGCTATAACTTTGTAACGCCGTCGTAGGAAGTAGAAGCGTGTGGTTAAAGCTATCGCACTCTGATAAACCCAAGAATTCAATAACTAAGTATTACCAAGAAACCCCAGATTCAATAACTAAGTTCTATGAAATGGATGATTGAATGTTTGTGTACAAAAGTGTTTTTGGTTTATGAGTTAGTTATTCCGTCAAAATTTCTAAATTATCATAGTTTTTAGGGTTCCGTACCTCTTAGAAAAAAAAAGAACCTTTAAAGCATCACTTTGCTGTCCGTCTGTCTATCAAGATCATTTTTCTCAGGAACGTGTGGAATTATCAAGCGAAAGTCATGCCAAATATTCAGGTCTACTGTCCCGTGGAGCTGTGAAATGTCAAACTTCTAAGCCAACGCAATCAAAAGATACAGCCTTTAAGCTGCAAATTTTCGACTTCCGTGATCTCAGAATCTTGCAATTGGTACTAACCAACGTCTTATACTCGTAGCACGGATAAGGAAAAACATATTTTTTAGTAACATACCTTACTGTATCTTACTACCCCGTAGATGCTTACATAATTAGGTATTTGTTCATTTAATTATGTGTAAAACTTTTCATTTATTCATGGACATTACTCGTAATCCTAGTTTTCTGCCTTTTCAAATATAAAACAATATATAATACATATAAATGCGAAAATAACTCTCTCCTGCTTTCACGGCCAAACCGCTTCACCGATTTCAATGATATTTGGCATTGAGATACTTTGATTCTTGAGGAAGGACATAGGTTAAATCTTTGCTGCGATAACCGACAAACACGCGGGCGAAGCCGCGCGTAAAAGCTAGTTTGAAATAAAACAAGTTGATAAATAAATTCATTACTGAATACGTGAAATTTATTCCAATCGGAGAGCTCACTATTAAAGCATATTTTGCCGTAAGCTCACTAAACAGCAATTAATAACTTGTTGAATAGTTACATAATGAGTTTATGCTGTCTGAAATATGCACTGCAGATATATGCAGATAGCAGTAGTAATTAAACAACATATCTAACGCAAACTGAACGGAAATTAGGCCGTTGAATATACTTTAGCCAAATAATTCAACAGACATGTATCCTGACAATGCGATCACATAGCAGATCGATCGAAACTAACAACCATTATGAATTTAACGTATTTATAACGAAATGTCAGACTTGGAGAGAGCAAGATTACCAAGAGTTGTATACCTGTTAATCAAAAATCAATTTGGACTCTAGAAAAGCAAACTTCGCCTTGTAACATAGCCTTTAAATTGTACATAGCCAGTCATAATTAAAAAATGTTCTGAATCTCAAGTTAAGTGCAAAACATACAAAAAACAGCTGTAACTCTCGTATTTATTTATAATAATAATAATGAAGCGTACTCAAAAAGTAGAGTGGGTGGGTAGTTATAGTTGTTTTTATGACAAAACAAGGGGAACGTGCAAAACAAAAGCCTACCGGTTGCGGTTCCCCGCTCTGTTTGTTTTATACTTCACATGTTATGCTGTTAGTGGATTACGATCCTTTCAAATACATTTATTGAAAAGGAAGTGAACTAACGTATTGAAATAGAACAGGAAATAAGTACGTACCTAACTGAATTTATTTATCTTACTACTTGAATATACGTGGGCTATTCCTAAAATAGTTAGAATATTAAAAAATACAGCTTTTCAAAATATACCCCAATCCACTTATGTATTCGGGTGAACCAGCTTTCAAAACATTTAAAAAACGTGTCTTGGGAGGTCGAAAAATAACCGCTGAAATTCTTCGCCAGCCTCGTTCGCAATGCTAAATTTTCGGCGACAAAGCATTTTGTTACGCGAGAAAAAAAAGCATGGAGCTAAATCTGGGCTGTACAGAAGATGGGGTAACATTTGTACCCTCGAATTTATCAAATAGTCCATAGTTCTAGCAGCTGTGTGAGCGGGCGCGTTATCTTGGTGAAAAAAATGCCACTGACGCCGCTCCTTAGGCGCTCGCTATCCAACTCCCTGAAAGTTTTAGGCAGACAAACTTTCTACTAAGGTCTTCTAGCAGATTTACTGCTACTGGTCCACTGCGACTAAAAAGAAACTGCTATAATTTTTTTATTAACTCCGATCGCGAACTACTTTTGTGGGCAAATCGTCCTCTTCAAACACTCATTGCGTGGATTGCTGCTTCGTGAGAGGATAATAGCTACATACCCATGATTGTTCAGTTGTAGAATGTAGGTTAAGACGGCATTTTTGCTCACCGGTATAAGAATGAGGTAGCCATTGCAAATCAAGCTTCCTAACTTCAAAGTGTTCATGCAGGATGGTGGAAACTGTATGTGATCCAATGTTTAGTTCAGCTAGTTTAGGTACTATAACATTCCAATTAAATACGAAGAAGTATGTGGTATACTAATGATAAATAATTATTATACATACGTAATATTGATTCTTAAAATAAAATAGACGAGACAATAGCGAACGTAACTTGATTAGTACGCAGAAGTAACTTTCTTGGTCCAGTGTTATCGAATACGAATAAAACCTGAGAAGTATAAAAACAATTTAAGGGACCGACGATACGAGGTAGAATAATCTTATTTCTTAACCTGAAATTTCTACCAAATGGTACCGAAATACGTTACGTATTAAAATATTTTCTGTCATTTAATGACAAACACACGATACGTAGGGTAACATTCGGTTGCGTAAATTATTGGGTAAACTTTTCTTTCCGTAGCGCGTGATTTTCTTTGTAAATTGTGGTCAGGCAGAGTGGCAGGCGTCAGTTACTGATACGTTGTATGTAATGTACGAGTATAATGCTCGCTCGCAGTCATCGTGCGGGGAAGAGCGCGACGGGACGTACATTTAGCGCTCGCCACTTTATAGTCCCAACGCGTTTCGCGCCAATAACATTTCGATTTCGAATGTAACTTTGTTCCTTTTTAATATTTTGAATTTCTATTTTAAAACACTAATTGCCAGCATCTTTGATAAATGTTGTGTTTTTTTTTACAATAAGTGTTATATAGTGTTTTTCAAGTTTTGTAGGATTTTATTATTTTGGTAATTTGTAGAAGATTGCAGCAACATTGACATGGTTGATTGTTCGAAAATTTACGTAAGGTTCAGAGATAAGTAATATTTTTAAAAAGAGTTGAGTTAATAGTAATAATTATTAATAATTAAACACTAAAATCCATGATAAAATTATAAATGTAATGTTACAGTGATATTTTTAACATTGACCTGCCTTCACCTAAATTTTATTTTCAAAATATGTTTAACTATAAACAAATGAAATTTAGTTTATTACAAAACCTGTAAATTTTTAGTGGTCCAACTCATTAAATAGATAATCCATACCTATATTATAAATGCGAAAGTAACTCTGTCTGCCTGTCTGTCCTGCTTTCACGGCCAAAACGCTGCACCGATTTCAATGAAATTTGGATGGACATAATTTGATTCTTGAGGAAGGACTGCGATAACCGAAAACACGCAGGCGAAGCCGCGCGCAAATGCTAGTTGTTATATACATCGGGACTAGTTAATTATATTAAACAGCGGTTTGTTAATTATCGAGAACAATATAATTAGTCAACGTAATGATCGGCTTTGTTATTCGATAGCCAATGGTGGCCGACCCTTTTCATTAAATCTATTGTATTTGTGCGTATGATTGAATTTCCACTAGGGTGATTTGGTTAGTCTGCTGATGGCGTTTGCTAACTTACTGTCAGATATTAGCAATTTCATCGATTACTGTTGCAGAAAAACAATATTTGCAATGATTTTAGTTAATAACATTCCTGGTCCTAATATAGTGAAAATTATAGATCCTACACGCATTAAAAATATTTATCAATTCAGAAAATAATAGTTAATAAAATTAAATATCGTAAAGTCTATTAATTATTTTGCTGTCCTACTGTAAATTCTGTTGTTAATATTCCTTAGATCACGAAAGTGAAATATTTTTTAGACAATATCAAGTTATCACTTTTCGCTATTATCAAACTGTTGTATTCATAAATATTCATATTCATTCTTGACACAACGTGGGCACGTCTGTATTTTTTGAAATCATACTTCTTAAAAATGCAAAATTCGCAACTGGCCAGTTTTCTTTTTTGAAGCGCTCAATTCGCACGCAATTAATTCACGCATTCTGGTTATTTAATTAATTATTAAGGTAATTGTATTTCGTTTAAATTACTTGTCGTCCAAGTTCAAGTTATTACTTATGAAGAATTTTAATAAAAATAGACATGAACAGAGTACCAGTAATATGTAATTAGAGGTAGGAGTTTACTTTTGTCCTTTTTAGTTATGCATATATGCATATATATATAGATGTTTGTTCGGCGCTGGAACACTTCAATACTTTGCAAATCACCAATTACGACGACGTCCGAACTATTACGAGGTTCTAAGACTTGTAAAGAAATTCGTACCTTAAAGTACAAAAAGCGTGAAATTGATAATATAATTTATGATAAGTTTTATTGTTATAAATTGCGCAGTGGTACTGAAATAAATGAGAGCAATTAACCGCCACTGAGCGCGTTGCTCGCATACCATTGTAAAATGCACTATACATATTATGGTATCGTCTCATCTTTCAACTCTCATATTTGGATTGCGACTGAGGTTCTCCACTTAAGCATTCTCCATAACGTGGCACGTCTACACATTTTTTTTCACCATAAAAAAAACGACGGATTGAGATGCTGGTTTAAAGTAATCAACTTTTTGTCTATATCGTATTTCATTTAAAGTCCGCGCTCCAGCAGCCAATCCGTATTCCCCTTGAGTCTTTGAAGTACGTAACTCAGAAATTTTCATTAATAATACTTGACAGCAGGATTCAAAGGATATTCTCCGAATCTCTCTAATGTGTTTCAATCTAGTTTTCAAAATCAATAAAATATTGTATCGTTTCGAATGAACTCGCATGTTTAATGTATTCGTTTGTGTAACAAGTCAAGAATTATTTTAATTATCTGCTATTTTATTAAATTCATTGAAGTTCTTCATTCTTTTCAGTTCTGAAAAGGTAGAAAGGACTGAAAAGACAT
Source organism: Spilarctia lutea (assembly GCA_916048165.1). Classification (NCBI taxonomy): domain Eukaryota; kingdom Metazoa; phylum Arthropoda; class Insecta; order Lepidoptera; family Erebidae; genus Spilarctia; species Spilarctia lutea. The sequence goes on along the minus strand of OU696470.1, from coordinate 22,676,922 downwards.
TTTTTATTTTATTTTGATGTACCTGGTTTCACTCCCACTACTAAGACGAATCTATTGACACCGCTTACATAAAAATACGACAAGCCGATAAATAAATAAGAAAAATACATATACTCGATAATCATGACCCCCCTTCTTTAGCAGACTGGTAAAAAATAAAAATGTTATTATTGATATGATTATTATTTGCTATACGATGCAAACAATCTTCGCATTTTTAAATTTCATTAAGAAGTACGAAACATTTATAATTATCAACAGCTTTAAATAGTCCACTTCTGGACATAAGCCCCTCCTACGAAAGGAGGTTGACTATGCCAAACTGGCCAGACGTGTAAAACATAAAATTTATTTATTTATTTATTTATTAAAACTTCCTGCAAACATGTTGCACAAGGCGGACTTAATGCCACAGGCATTTTCTTAAAATCAATTTTTGTTACGTTTTTAATCAATCCTTTGTCTAATCTATACTAATGTATGAAGCTGAAGAGTTTGTTTGTTTGAATGCGCTAATCTCAGGAACCGCCGGTCCGCTTTGAAAAATTCTTTCAGTGTTGGATAGGCCATTTATCGAGGAAGGGTGTAGGCTATATATCATCACGCCAATACTAATAGAAGCGGAGCACTAAAGAAGAATGTTTCAAAAACGGGGAAACTTTTTCACGCTACGGGCAATAAAAGACGCAAACGAGGTTGCATGGGTCAGCTAGTAACTGATATATCTTCAGGCGGTTGTTTATAGTATAATCTACCGCCTGAATTTAACAGATTTTTTATTTTTATTTTATTGAATAGTTGGCAAACGAGCAGACGTATCACCTAATGGTAAGCGATTACCGCCGCAACACCAAAGGCGTCACAAGTGCGTTGCCGACCTTTGGGGGATGGGAAAGGGATGGGGGGAGGGGTTGTTATATGGGCCTCCGGTATCCTCACTCACTCGGTGAAACACAGCTTAAACGCTGTTTCACACCGGTTTTCTGTGAGGCCGTGGTATCACTCCGGTCGAGCCGACCCATTCATGCCGAAGCATAGCTCTCCCACGGTGATACTATCCGTGTGTAAGTGTAAGTAAAAGAGTGTACACTTTATACTATCGCCCGAAGATGTAGCAGCCATAAAATCGGATTGATATCTGACTATGATATGATCACTTGTTAAAATACATGACCAAGGTGGACTCAAAAGACATAAACATATAGTCAGCAAAAAAGGGTTTATTTCGATCTCCAAATTAGAGTATTAACCTTATCCGTTAATGTTAAGGTTTGTAGTGGTAAAGCGTTCGACGGCAATGTCAGGAAAACACGATTTGTTTTCGCCTTTCGCAAATATTTATATGCATGAATATTTCTATTAGTTTAGGTAATTGTTCCAGAACCCTTATTTTCAACTATTCATGTGTGGGTCTTAGAAGCGCTGTCTGCTTTATCACATAAAATCGTTATTCATCTATAGTCGTTCCAATCGTTTATTTAACTTTTGACAGATCACGCACATAAATTTTTGTAATAATTTTTGATACAATGTACTACAGGGAATACTGTACTTCATTGACGGGCTCCGCCCACTTAGATATGTGTTATTCGTAATTAATAACCACAGACTATAAAAACGGTTTTGAAATAAATCAATTATCGATTATATCGCAAGACATACTCTCTTGTTTGTCCTTTGAGTACTTTATTTTTTGGCATTTTGATAGTAACGAAGGGAGGAACGATACGCTCTACTCAACCAAACGTTAGAATTCACAAATAAATCAATACGGAGGAATATAAATACTCAACTCGACGTATGAAAATGTGGATTAGCACTGACAACAAAATGGCGTCGCGCGTCGGCTCCGCGTCCGGTGTTGACGTTTAATAATCGATAAAAGTACGAAATTATCTATAAAATAATGAATATGTTAAATCGATTAAAACTTCTTCATGCATAAAATCGACCGATGAAAGAAATCGAATCGGTAACGGGTCAGGGTATCACTATTTGATTAAATATTAGAGCTGTCAAAAGTTAAATAAACGATTTGAACGACTGTAGTCAAATTTACCTGCTCAGTTGCACGGATGTTTCAATAAACAACAGATTTTAAACATCAACTTGACTGATCAGTAAGTCAATACCTTCATTTATAAAGCACGATACCATAATTATGATCCCTGGGAGATCTAAATTTAACAATAACTATGTACTGGTTTTAATAATTATGTACAACATTACATACGAACATTAATTAAATATTACTTCAGACTAAATTTGTATCTGTATTTGTAATAACGTTTATATAAATTGAAGTGCAATTTGTGCAGGTTTTCTCAAATCAAACTTCAGTTTTGAATTTGCACGTTTGTATAATTTAATTTGAAGGCAAGTTTTAATCAAGCTTATATGCTAGTTAATTACTATTCAGTAATAATGTTCTAGCATTAGAAATGAATGCGATATAAACACAAATGTACTTTGCATAATGAAGAAATAAAAAACTAGCCTTCATTTCAATTTAATTTTCATTTGCAATACTTTTGATTAGATGAGTAGTCTTTGTTACGAGATTAAGAATAATTTTATGTATTATGAATTTCCGGTAAGGTGATGGTTCGTCTGTATTAATTTGACTTAGGATTTTTTCTAATAATATTGTAAACAAAAATCATATTTTAGATTTAAAACCAGATTAGTAAATTGCATGATATCCTAAGATGATATTATCAAGGATAGTTCAAAAACTATAATCCTACGTAAATATGTAAAACTACGTAAAAATTTTGATAACATTAGATGGCCTAAGTCACCCATGCGCTATACAAACATACATTGGCTGCCAAAACTAGAGGGATAAAAAAAAACATGCTTTTTTACCCGAGATCTTGCCATAGGATTTTTTTTGTAAATATCTTCTGAATAAATATAATGAATCGCCAAATGTGTTGCTAAGCGCATAACTCGAGAACCGTTTGACCAATTCAATTTAATGTTTTTAATTTTTTTTTTAAGCGCAAAGGAAAAATCTTAAAGGGAGGAAAGTAGAAAATAGTTAAAACACTTCTTTATTTTTTTAAATTGGACTGCAACTGTGTTAACTTTTACTAAGATTGTGAAAACCTGCGACTTTTGCGCAATTAATTATTTAATACTCCTAATAAAACAGCTAAATAATGCGATATAAAAGTTTGTGTGAACCTTGACGAAGTAATTTTCTGTAAGAAATTTTAACTTTTTTCGTGAAGGTCTTTCTCGAAATTCAGAAATAGGTCACTACAATTAATATAATCTGAGCGGCTTATGATTAATTTCTTAGAAACCACATACCGCACAGCAGCTATGTCCTCGCGTGCCGTGTGTTGCCGTGAAGCAACAACACGCCCGCCGCGCCGTGAAATTTTGTCGCACACTGAGCGGAGCTATGAATTATTAGTATTTCATAGCTCCTTTTAACAATGTGTAAAGTAATTGACAATGACGCTGGTGTTTATTTTGCAGCCTTTTAAACTCAATCTTAAAAAAAACGAACGATACGCGTCGACCCTATCTTTAAAACTGTATAGATCGCGTACACATACACAGATAAATAAATACACATACATAAATAATGTGTTTTTACAATCTTTTATTAGTTTCACCTGTCCCGATGTTTTTCTGTAATCAAATCCTGCAAGTTAAATTTGATCCACTTCGCGATTTCCAATTGAACTGAAATTTGAAATATAGGTACTTTTAGTTCTGATGATAATGAAATTTTATATAATCGGTAGTAAATTGCATGATGTCCTAAGATATTATTTTTAAGGAAAGTTCAAAAACTATAACCCTACGTAACTATGTAAAAGTACGTAAAAATGTTGATAACATTAGATAAGTCTACTACTAGTCACATAAGTCACAGTAAACATGTACAAACATACATTGACTGCCAAAAGTAGAGGGATAATAAAAACCGAATGGCCGCCATGACAAAATGGCGGCGTACGTATTTCTAACTAAACCCATCTAAACTAAAAGGGTTTAAAGTTATTATTTTAATTAACAATTATTGAAAGCTTGTTTCTTAAAAAAATGTACTCGTTTTTTTATTCTTCTTAAAGTATAAGTTTTACAACCTTATCCCAACTTCAGTCGCTCGATCGTGCATTTTTATTGATCTCTTCTTTGCCCCTTCAAATTTACTTTAGCACTGAGAAATAATAAATAAATATCAATAATATATATTTCTGATATTTGCCACAACGCAATCCAGTTTGAAACCAAGTGGAATTTAGGTGGAAAGAGATGATGATGGGAATGGGAAAGAAGATGGAATAGAGATTGACTTTGAGCCTTAACGGCAATTGGCTCAATTAGATTGCTGAGCACTTCTTTACCTCTCCAAGGTCCAGTAATTATGAATTCTTATAACCCTTGGGAAAAGAAGTGCTGAGGATCCCAAAACGGCAATCACCTAAATACATACATTTAATAGGTCTTATACAGCATGAAACAATACTGGCGTTATGCAACAATAATGCTTAATGCCCAGTACGTGCCGTAGACACCCGGTATTAAATAAATTGCGGACGTAACTGTCCTATATAATTTTCTTTCAATTAATTTAATATATGAGTAACAGCTAACTATTGCTAATTAGTTACATACATTGTCGGCGCAATATTTGAGTAGCATGGATAAGAAAGTCTGGTTCTGAAGACTTATTTCTACTACATACAATTTATTATTTATAATTTTTTTATATGAGACTGAAATTATAAACATCATCTCAGAATATAACATTAAATTACAGGTTAAACATAACGTTTTGCTCATATTCAGACAAATATTAGTTTTACGTTGTGTTCGATAAACGACTTTCTGGCACTTGATTATGACTAAAGACTTATTTTTCGCCATAGCTCAGTAGTCACTCTCTAAAACATTTGTACCATATTCGACATCACATCATTTCTCAGATAGTACTTGGTGGGCTATTTGTGTATCTCAGAATGGAATAATCAATTACAGGTTGAATATAACCTTTTGCTGATACTCACATAAACATCAGTTTTACGTTTTGTTCTATAAACGATTTCCTTTCACTGGATTATATATAATGTTTGATGATTTATTTAAAACTCGGTAGTGACTACTTTAAAACATTAATACTTAATAGGTTACCGCATTACTTTTTTTAACAATTGGCAGCCAAAATGACTCTATGATAGAAAGCATGATTAGAATCCAAGAGGTGGTCACATCACTGTGCATGGGGACGATGCAGCATGGTGATCAACACTATAGCAGCTTAGTGAGATGCTTTTTCATGCCCCACTTGAAATACCCAGGATCATAGACGGAAAGACGTACGCTGGTAGTGAATTCCAGGTTTTAAATGCTCGGCAAAGGAAGGAAGAGACGAACCGTTAACTTTATTTGTTCAAGAGTTGATGTACTTCATGAACTTACCTATCTTTGGCTTCCTACGCAGCATAGCTTATTAGGTGATATTGAGGTCATCACGAGCAATATTCCCTGGTTACACACTACAGATTAAAATTGCTAGTTAATTATCCATTACAAGTCGTAAAAAATCTTTTTCGTTATAGCTATAACATCATAACTACAGCAACGAGGTCAATTAACTTAATATCAGATTTTGCATCCTCCTCAATAATTTCCATTTTTTACATCAACTTTTTTCCTTGAATTTGTGCAAGGTATGTCAAATTTTGTACCATATTCGGATAATTAAAACAACTAAAACTTTTATTGAACACTTTCATTTAAGTTGATCCGTAGCGTCTTTTTTAGACAAAATATTTTATATATTTTTACGGAAGAATAGGGTATTCGCTCATCAAGCGCTAGATTGGAGCTGATAGTGTCGGGTGCTATTTCAGTTTCCCGGAAAGTGTCGGCACATTTTGATAGCATCTCAATCCAATCAGTAGCGAAGTTGACTTATAAAACTACGGATATTAACTTAGTTTCTTCTCACGCTAAGACTTTTCTTATTATATCTTGTTAAATAGTGTGTACCTGAATTGTCTTTTAAATGTCTCTAGGTACTGGGTGTAATGATTAATTTGTTATTCCTACTTATATTACCTATATATTAAATATGTATTTCTTCTGTATGAGATCTAGGGTTTCGCCCCTACAAATATTTAAGCTAGAATTGGTAATTAGTCATTAACATATTCTCGGTTATAAAAATGAGTAATGCTCCTATTAAGTATAAGTATTTTGAGTTTCATTGCATTTTTGAAAACAGCTTTCTTTCAATCTGGTAGGCGCTAAATTTATGGATTTTCAAAAAGAATGTCTAAGGTATGTTATATGTCATTAGAAACACATTGCATATTAATAATATTATCGCTAGAAATAACTTACTATCTTGATTACTTCCTTTTGAGATTACGTGACATGCTAAGTTACTTTTTTATGTGCTTTATAGAGACTTTCTCAAATTTTATATACCTATCTGTATATAGTGATATAGGTTTTTATGATTAACTCTGCGGAAAACTCATTTTATCGTACACAAAGAAAGTACTTGATTCTACATCGTCTAAGGAATATTGAACAGATGTGGATCTGTTTGCATTATCAACAAACTGGACGTTATCCCTTTTATTACACCCTACGACGAGCCACTCTCGATCAACAGGACGAAATGCTCTTGGCTTGTTCCTTTTAACTACGCTCCGTGATTTGATTGTCTGGAATGGAGTGAGACTTGTAATGTGCAGTTCTAGTATACTTTAAATTCACTCAAACTCATGCAATACTAAAACTGAACACTTGGATATTACAGCTTAATAGAGACGTATGTATATGACACACGACCACACCTTTACAGATAAATCTGCATTCACATTATAAAGTTGTGATTTTTAAATTTGCCAGGGTTTACTTCGTATTTGTTAGATATTAGAATCAATGGAAAAAAGAATAAAAAATACAAAAGGGATCGGTACCGTCATATACCTATTTGCATAAATTAGTAAGTAATTACTGAAAGTTGAAGTAGAGAAGTTGTGTTCTGTGTGGCGTTGTGTGTTGTTTTCTGTTATGACTACTCTTTTTATAATAGTTGTCTTAATTAACATAAAACTATAAATACAGGTATCAAAACAGACATAAACATTATTTCCGATCCGATGATCATAATACCAGAACTTTAGTATTGTAAAGTAGATGGGTATTATCTCAGGAGTGAATATTAAATCGTTATTTTTTTTCTTGTTTGAATTTCAACTGTTCGAAATCAAATATCCAGCTCCAACGTTTTTTTGCGTGGCTTACTTGGTGTGATATTATTAAGTATTTCTAAAACAGTCTGTTAGTGTAATAAACGACGTAAGCAATCATATTTTTGATCCGTAATAGACGGTGTGGTGATTGTGGTCGGGAAGTCGGTAACAATGGCTGGCGGGTCCGCGGAGAGTGATTTAAATTGTCTCACAATCGTCTCTTCCGGTGCGCTCCTACGATTAAGGACGCACAGACCCCCGCTATGAAGGGGCGGCGCACGACGGGATCCTCACGCCCCCGCCGCCTACATATATACACTACGATTGTTCTCATACAAATTCCCTCAGCGTCTGTTCTCGATTGTCAAGAGCCCGAGACTCGCTACTTCGCAGCTGTTATTATCTCGTGTTATGAAAATTCATTGTTTAGCTGTGTAATATGGGAAATTTCTAGCTAATAGTATGCGATATGACAAATAACTGTCATGTTTGTACCTATTATTATAAAAATCCTACTGAACTAAATTCAATACAATTCTCACAGTTAAAAAAACACAAGTTAAGTACGTCATATTGGTATTCTGATATTATGTTATTTTTATGTGACTGGTCGTCAGTTTTCTAGTTACAATGTTAAAATAGTGTCTGCATTTACGACAGTTATACTGACGCCGTACATCGATTTGTCAATCAATCAATTGATTGTTCTCTGTTGCATTGGATCAATAGATGTGCATTTGAATGGGCTGTTGTAAGTTCAGCCAATGGGGTCATAAAGTACTCGTCGTTAAAAATACTACAGTACTTTGAAAGTACTAAATGCTTTAGTAAGTAATTCAAACGTCAGCTATGAATAAAAAGTTAAATATCGTTTACTATGAAGTTTTACGATTATTTTATAGAAATTCAAATTCAAATTTCAATTCAAAATTAAAAAAAAAAACGATGTTCCACGTTCCAATTGTGTTCATGTATCAATATGTCAATAGTATTACAACAGTCGTATAGTTAACGATGCGGAACCATTGTCTCACACGTAATTATCGTATTTACCGGTTCAAAGGTATAGAGAAAGCTTCGTTAACTTACTCGGAAAATATGTGAAATGAAATCTCATTGAACAACTTTTTCTAGGTACCTAACATGAATTCACATCTAATTACAAGTAAGACATAAATTAATTACGAAAGTCTGCTAAAAAGGCAGGCAACAAATTCAATCCTCTATTGAAATTCGTAATTTGCACACTAATTATGACAGCCAATAGATTATAATTTTTTTCTGAAATGCCAATTGACTATTCCAATTTCTACAGCTTTTGGGAACACGAGGTTTAGTAACAGCATAAATTACACATCTGTATCAATTAAGCCTACCGTCAATTTTGCAGCCTCTGTGAATTGAGTTAATCTATTAAGCGTATTCAATGCAAGGGAAATTTGCATGTCCACATGTCAAATTTATGTCTAAATATTAATACCCTGTCCGACTTGTCACCCAACGCTTTCGTATAATGTGATATACATTCATCAGCATTTTTCATTCCTGTCACCTTTTTCTACATTTGTACATTTCTGCACACACTTTTGACACAGCAGCAGCTGGTTTCTTTTATGACCAGTTTTTTATGCTATTAGTGTAATCATTTTCACATGAGACCAACGAAAAAGGTAGAATAGTGTACGATATATAACGAATCGTATGGGAAACAAGCCTCAGTCAGTAGCTCGAAGTCTGTTCTTTGATTGGAATTATTACAATTAAAAGTTTTTAGATTGAAAAATCGAACCCGTTTGTTCGATCCTCCTAACGAAGCATTCACTTCAATCCCTTCGAACTGTCACAACAGAGCTTAGGTTTGGACCGACTAAAACTACACGTTTTAACATACTGCTCTAAAAGAGGAGGGATCCGGGATCAACTGCTATAAAGACCTCCAGACCACTCCGAGCGAAGTGACTCCAATCTGAACGTCATCTAATATTGTCCTACATATTAGAAGATAACCATACAAATTGTCCCTGGTAGTCGAAAACAGAGTACTGAACTAAAAATCTAGTAGTATTGTTACTGTGCCTATAAGAATTTAGATCTGCAGCTTTCGATTGTTAATAATTTAGTTTGGTCGTATTGCCCAACCCCTTGTCTATCTGACTTAAGTCCAAGTCACTTAATATATAGCCACTGCCCTTGGTGTGTTGACGTAAGTACTACTGTAAGAATGGAACTGTAGAGTGTGTTTAATAAAAAGATCTTAGTACAAAAGTGATGTACATATATTTGAATGGAGACAATGGTAATCGATGATGAGTATTAGCGACTTGTAACGATAATATTTATCATTCGTCAAATGTAGGTGGTATTTATGCGTGAGCATTACAGACAAGAGTATTTTTGTGTACTAATAACCATTAGATCAATAAAATGGCTTCCAGTTATCGCCGTATTTTCCTTTATAGTAATGAGTTTATCCTAATCTAGTTTCATCGGGTCTAATAAATTCGATGTCATACAATACGTAATTAGAATTTTTTTAGGAATAGTACATCTTTAAACATATCTACACGAATTTTACAGTATATATTACCATTAATATTGTTAATTTATTTTACATCACTCGTATAAAACCTCTCGCATTACACACATAAAAATGGTTAAATTAATGTCGATTTTAGTCGTGTTTTGTGTGTGAAAGGCGTGTATAATTAAATCGAGACACACAACATTATAAACATGCATTTGTAATACAAATCGTTAGAGAAAGACGTGACAGCTAGTTTGAGTACAACGGAGACACTTGTTAGTGAGGCGGTGTGCGACGATGGCAGGAAGGCGCCGCTACTCGGTTACTGTTCAATCCTTATGCGCGACTACTCCACGCCAATAAACCGGATATAAAGTATCCATGGATGGATGCGTTTTAACTGCCCATAAAACTACCACTGAGCCCTAATTGTTCGGTAGCTTGGACTCCCTTTTTGAAGGGCTTATGTCTGCTTCATAAGCAGAATTTTTACGAGGTTCAATAGTCGTAAAATTAAACACGACCCATGTACACTTCACTATTCCGACTGTCAGTGGGGAAGTGTACATTAGTTGTATTTCGATAAAATCAACTGTACTTGGTTCATAAATATTATAATTTGATTAAACGTTAGTAATTAGAAACTTGTTGTATTAATATTAAAATATAAAATTTGGAGCACTACAACCAACTTGGCAGGCCTTCTTATCTGCACGGATGGTGTAGTGGTTAAGCGGTTATTACCTCACCGCTTTGAATGTTTTGGATTCAAACCTCACATGGGACAGTACTTTGGGTGATCCACAAATTTTTATTCCGAGTTTCGACGTTCTTAGTATCCGTTTTATGTATGTTTTTAAAGTCCCTCGTGTCACCATAATATTTCTAGTGAGGAAATAGTTTTATTACGTACTAGCGGTCGCCCGCGGCTCCGCCCGCGTGGATGTCGGTTACCGCTGCAAAAAGCCTACCCAGGAACGACACGGTCAGCAAAATGATTCCCAGGTCAATTCACACACACCGACACTAACATCGGCGACGCAGTCATTATCCGCAGGCTGCACAGATTGTCTTTCTGTGGATGTTAAAGTTGTTAATGAGGAAAATATTTAAATGTAATTAATACTAAGTTTTCACTTCTGCCGGCAGTCCACGAGTGCAACCCGTTGTTTTAGGATAGATAACTAAAGCGATTATTGTAGAGATTCTCAATAAACAACATTTGACGTTAAATTATTTTCAGGTAACAAAATATACTGATGGTCGGGAGCCCCGAATGCGTAAAACATATTTTAATTTTGCCATAACTTCAAAACCAAATGTCCAAATTTTTATCATTCGAAGATCAAATATTATCTGCATAAACTGTAGTTAGTGATGAAATAATTTATTTTGATAAGGATTGATAGCTTGAGTGAATTAAACGCGTTTAAATGTAGCCCAAAAAAAAGTCAAGATTTTTAAATAAAAAAATGGTTGTTGTGCCTCACTCGACATAGATAGGTATAGTGTGTCGCGGACTTTTTTGTAGATATTTATAAGATCTATGATTAATTAGAACATTTTATGGTTCTATCTTTTATAGCTTAGGCAGCGTACGCAAAATAAGTAACTTTTCTGGTTGATTTTTTACACCTTGTGTCCGAAAAACCCAAATATCTTACGGAACCCGATTTTTTTCCAAAATAAAATATAGCCTATGTTACTCGTGGATAATGTAGCTTTCTAATGAAAAAAGAATTATTAAAATCGGTCCAGTACTTTTTGAGTTTATTCGTTACATACAAAAATACAAATCTTTCCTCTTTATAATATTACTAGCTGACCCGTGCCCACTTCGTTGGGCATAATGTTAATAATCCTTTTTTAGTACAGAGTCTTATGTTTTAATTTCTAACTGCCAAGAATAAGATAGAAAGTAGTTCTGATAAGAACCTTTTATTTAAACAATGTCGAAAGTGTACTAATTACGTTTCGAAAAATTCAATTTCGGGGAATTTGCGTACCTACCTCTCATATGTAAAAGGCCACGCCTCCTTCTCCCGAAGCGAGCACGAACACGAACCGAATTTAACCCGAAGATATCGCGCGCCGTCCGCTGCTTTGGCCTTCCGTTGAAATTTCTCCGATTCACTTTGCAAAACCGACTACCACGTAAAAGCCTTTTTATTTTTCGGTTTTTTATATAACCTATGACACTCAGCAATAATGTGACTTTCTATTGGTGAAAGGATTTTTAAAATCGGTTTAGTAGATCCCGAGATTACCCCTTACAATTTAACAAATATACAAACACACAAACTTTACTTGTTTATAATATTAGTATAGATTATATTATATATAATATATATATATTAAATTAATATATTAGTGTAGATGAAAAATGTCCTTATCCTTTAGCTACAATGTTTTTATCAGTTAATAATTAATGAAAGCTACGCACTTTATTAGAAAAAAGCTTTCGTTGTTTTCTTTTGCTGATTCAATTTAAATCGTGAAAAATAAATATTTTTATCTGTAGTTCACTTTATCTTTATGAATAGTGCATAAGACCAAGGCCGGCACGAATGCTGTGGAAATCTGTCGGTTCCGATTGGCCGCCGACGCGTGCGGATGCGCCTCGCTCCGGCGACACTAGAAACCGTCTTTTGCGCCGGAATGTTTACATCTCTTGTCTGTACATGATTTAATAGTTACATTACTGATACCCATGTTTAGCTAATAGTTTTATTCACACACACACTCTTGCATCCGTGTAATACTTTAATTGTAGAAACATAAAAATGGGAGCCAACTTATTATTAAATTTATACATGTTCACTTTTAACTTCATTTAATATTTATATAAATATAAATAAATATTTCGGATATCTAACACACAACGCCGTCTAGTCCCAAGCAGAGCTTGTGTTATGGGTACTAGAACAACTGACATAAATACATATATACTTTTTTGTTTGTAGATACATACATATTATACACAGAAAACACCCAAACATTTGAAATAATGTTTCTAAAAAGTCATTTTTTCGTCGGTTCTCCGAATCAACAAAACAGAAGATTGTAGGTACATATTTTCTACATCGTGATCATTGTGAGAGATGACCGCTTGATTACAACGAGTCAACAGGTTTTGTGTGACAAGTGGGTTGCGTTATGTTGGCAAAATATAGGGATTGCGGGAACTTTCTTGAATTAGCCACACTACTCACGTCTTACAGGTGGCTGACGGTATCTACATTTATAATCAGCGTGCCAAGTTTACATTATCTTTCTTGTTAGTTGGTTACTCGTATTAGGACAGCTTGCTAGCCCATCAAACCTATACCATACATACGTATTTTCTGTTACATTTCTCCTTATTGAAAAATAGACTTGAGTTAAACCTCAATTTATTTTTCGAATCACTTTTACTGTAGTGGCTGAAGGCTTTTCGAAAAGTTTGACTTGTGCCGTTGCGCGGGAGGGTGACATAACGCTAGCGTCACTATCTGTAAATCAAAAGTCGTGAAACGGGATACTTAGCGAGGTGCTTTTATTTTATTTTTTTCAGAATGACATTAGTAGGTACTGGTCTCTATAGTACGATTATAGAACAAAAATTAATTAACAGAGCATAAAACTGAATTAAGTTTAAATAACAATGATCTGCCCGAGACAGATAATAATGTATTAGGAGCCACTTAACATAAAAATAATTGATTTAATTACATTAACATTCTGCGATGGCGAATTTGGGGAGGTTACTGGCCAGTTTTAGAAAAGACTTGAACTTGAAGCTCAAAGCCGTAAATAACCATGAGAGGCAGAGTTAATTTGCTCACTCGATTCGTGTTGGTCGAGATACCTGGCAGTATTGGTTAGACAAAAGATATATCTATTTTGTTAATCCTATAAAAGATGCTTTTAAATCAACCTCATAATAGATATATAGATTAAATAAAATATGCCATACTTATTACCAAACGTAATATTATTTGTATTAATTAATTAAATATGTTCATTGAAATTATCAAATCAAAGAAGACTTCCATATAACTACTGTATTCCCTTTGGAATTCTTGTTTGTATATAAGCTAATATTTTCCAACCATTGGATGCGTTTTATATGTCGGTGGTGCAATGTCACCTTTCGTTTGATTGCGGAGTCTGTCACGCAGCCTTGCAAATGCGCTAATCTTTAAAATTAGGGTAATATGTCGTCTTCACTACTTGTATTAACCGTAGAATGACGGAATGTTGCACTCTCACACACGTTACGAAATTAAAAATATTTCATTAATCTCTTGCTTGTATATTTCGCATGTACCTTCTACGTATGCACACACATAAATCCTTGGGTGTTTCAATGTTTATGATTTGAAAATAATAGTGGTTAAGATTAACCATTGTTATGTTTACGCATTCCATGCACAATTCCAGTACGACATCATTCAGAAATAAATAATATATATTTTCATAGTCACGTTTGATTAAACAGCAGACGAGACTGAATTCACACCATCATCGTGTGATAATGGCTAGGGTAAGCTGATCGACAGCGTTAGATATGTTATCCAACCGTAACATAACAGTAGACGCATACGCATTGTCGGTCACTGTCTGGTTTGAATAACTTTGCTTCAAGAAATTGCCCCCATAATAAACTTCCTACGTGTTTGAAATTCAACCATTAGTTAATATGCTGGAAATTAGTATTCGCAGTGTCTGTGTAGTGATTTTGATAACGACTACGGACTGTTTATGTGTTATTGGTAAATAATTGCGCCGGTGAAATGATCATTTTTGTACAAAATGCTCAAGTATCATCGGCGCTCGCACAGGCATAAGTCACCGGTACAGTGTTTAAGATGGAGGTAATGTATCCTATTATTATATTTTTTTATTACTAACCGCTACTAACCTACGTTTCTTTTTTAATTTTGCGTTAGCTATAATCAAAATTGTTATTGATACATTCTCATTTTGTTGTTGCAATTGACCTATTCTGGTTATATTGTGATACAAAAATATTTTATGTCCCATATTTATTTTAAAATACACTTAATGTTTTTAAACAGACGAAGCAGTTTAATAATATGATAGGCGTTTCTTGTTGTAGTGTTCAACAAAGTTTTTAAAAGAAATATACAATAACACCACACCATTCCATCGTTGATATGCCAGAATTCACTTAACATTAACATGTTCACGTAAAATCAACGCGAGTGATACTATTTGCTGATTAACTAATTTTTCGTGTACTCTTAACAAATCCATACTTATCTTATAATTGCGAAAGTAACTCCTGCTTTCACGAATCTTATATGAAATGTCATATGGTGAATGTTGTGTGTACCTGTAATGCGCATGCATACTAAATAATATTGTTGCATAATATTTTTAAAAGTGTGTTGTATGTTGTTGGCATACCATATAAATACTCGTAAATAAATAAATGAAAGCATATCTATAAAATTGACAAGTCAGCAATGCATGATCAGTTGAAACTGCAGGCAAGATTACATCGTAAGAGTAGGTACGCATAAAAGCATTCATAGGTGGGGGTGGTTGACTTGGCTTGCGTATTTTAAAGGGGCCTGTCGCCGATTAAGTCGGGTGTCAGTTCTTAACAGCAGATCGACAAAAGATTGTTTCTACAAGTTCGTGCCACAAAACGAGTTGTTTTGAGAAAGACAAAAATTGTTTAATTAAGAAGAAAGTAACATCATAAATTTTCATTTCTAATAAAGTTATTACAAAAATATTACAAAAAACGTTTTTGCGAGTCTAGCAGTCACAGATCACCCCCTAGGGAGTGATCTGTGCTAGCAGTGTATTTGTACCTATACCTTTGACGTTTGAAGACACATGCTAAGAGTCGACAAACGTTAACTTAGCATCATGTTACAATCTTGGGTGTGCCAAAGAACGAAATAGAATTTCTATATGGTTTAGCATACAATCAGTAAGACACGCATTATATAGGTACAATGTATGCAATATAGGGTTGATGTCTGTTGTTGGTTGTGGTAACAGATCACCAGACCGACCTTGCGGCTGTCAAGTAATATGACTATGTTTATAACATTTTAATATATAAAACATTTATGGTTATATGCTTAAAAAATTAAAACAGGCTATATTCTACCTGTGTGTATATAAATATACAAATCAAAATCAATCGTGTAGTAATTCATTCCTATGCAATGCTCCTATCTTATATTTTAACTAACAAGTAACAGTGACACGTTTATATGTAGAAACAGTTTGTAAAGCTTGTGATATACGAGCATATCCTTAAATTAGGTTTAGGCACAAAAAGCGTAAAGTTTTGCTAAACTTCGTAGGTTCATATTTAACTACGACTTTCAATCGATCTCTTAAAATTAATAAATTTTCCCGTTTTAATAGCCTTTCTCAGTAAATGGGCTATCCACCTATGAAATATTTTTTAGTTCGTTCCATTGTCCCTGAGATTAGCGTTAGTATAGATGCGAGTGAAAACTGAGAAGTTTAATGATAAAAAGAAACGTTGCTTCAAATTGTTGGAATTTGCGAGAATATCGTGTTGCATCGTATATCACATAAAAACGTGATCTCATTAAGCAGTGTAACTTTATTGCGATTGTATAAACAATGCGTTAACTTTGCTTGCATTTGGTGTCTTACTGCGTCTCACCACATATTTTATATGCTGTAATGCATCATTCTTATACATAAAAAACCAGGAGACATTCACTTTAATTGCTGACTACTGTTTTATTTATAAGAACAGGAAGTATGTTGCAAGTCTAGTACTGTTACTGATTGATATGATTAACCGTTAGTGTTGTTATTACACTTAATAAATATTCGTGTATTCAGAAGCTTAAAAATGAATAGGCCTTCCAAATATCAGTGCCTATTTTCAAAATAATAAAAAAAAACGAATTATTATGTAATACACGCCATTGGTGCTGTACCTACCACTCTTTTAAGGCCATGCTGTCCTCGAGCATTTGTAATCGTAGTCATACTCTATATAGTGGCAACTAGTCCGAACAGACTGTTTCGAATTCTATTCTCTTAACACAAGCAAGTAAACTTAGCTACTACGATAAGCAAACTTTCTTAATGTAGTACGCTTAAGTAAGTTTGCGTACTGTGTAGACTGTAGTATTTGCTCCGTGATAGAAGCTTGACTAATCAAATGTCTTGAATAGTATGCAGTTTATTACGTACGTTTTTTTTTACAATATTATTTTATCAGTTAGTATTCGGGTATATCAAGATATCATATAACATGAAGAAAAGCTTTGCATTCAGTTTTCACTGTCTGCTTTATACTCGTACCTAGTAGAAAACTACGGACAAATTTCTTACAGCGCACAGACCTATGTTACCTGGCGTTGTTCAAATTGTCTAAGACCTTCAGTGATCCATGGCCTAGCTACTGAAAACTGAACCATTGAAAAGATGATTCGCATAATGATATCCTTGGTGAAATTTGATTTGCCTTGATGCCCTTTATCTTTTTCACTGTAACCTGGCTCTTTTTAAAATTTTACCTCAGGTCTAGGGTACTTGGGCTCTTGGCAAACGTTTCACATACTTATAGAGACGATGTCCTCGACTTAACTAATTTTAATGTAACATTCTACTACAAAATAAAAGACGATACTAATTATATTCGGTTCAACAATCAGAGTATCGAGTGGGTGCTTACAGATTATAATGCGAGGAGAACTAAGCCCTCCTTTGTTTACACCACACTTCAAACCTTTGTACCTCACCCACTTTATATTGTTTTGTTGGTTATAATTCCAGTATTTAAACAACATTACAACTTCAAAAACAACTGTTCTATCTTTATTAAGGCTGTTAAATGCATAAGAACATTCGTGCTGTAGTATTTCGTTGGTGAGTGCGAGGCCGGAGGCCCAATGAATCAGAAGCATCTCAATAGGCCTGCATAGTGGGCTCATTATGTTGCATTCTCTACATTCGCAATGAGTATGGTAACCATCACTCTTGTATTCTAATCATGCTTTCACCAGGCAGTAGTCACTTTGGCAGGCAAATACATAAAAAAAGATGGCTAAATGTCATTAGAATTAAAATTATCATATAATGTTAAGTACTTTGTTAAAATTTAAAAAAAATACTCAATCTAAAATTGAATAACGTTTAACAATGTTATGTTGATGCTGTAACGTGACTAGGAAGGCTAGCCACTTCTACGTCTTTTCTTGTTAGCGGGCAATCCTTTCTGACTTTTACCTCTTTGCGGTCACACGAGACAGAAGTATGTGGTGTTTCCATTAAAATCACTTTGACAGCTATCCTCAGCGCCGATCTCCAAACTCTATTCCAGGGGGAAATTTTCCCGCCTATCCAGTCCCAGTCGACATATGTGGCGAGATCTCATTTTAGCCATTTCAACGCCCTAGCCATTCAACCTTAATTAGCTTTGTATTGAAATGGACAGATAGAAAGGCAGCACTAATTGAGGTGAATGATTCAATTGCTTGCAACTTATTTGCTAGACTAGATAAATGTAGCTCACATAAGATTTCAAAGCACATACTGAATATGAGGCTACTACGCTATGTATAATAAATATTTAGTTTAATGATTTTATTAACATAATTTATTTAACACTTAGTTTCTCATTATTTAAATATGAAAATTGATCTCAAGGATTTCAAAAAAAAATTATTCGATCACTTGATCATCAATCTTTCAACTCTTGCTTGGAGATGCCTTAAATTGTAAAAAATCTATAAAAAGAAATACGAGTAATCGCTCTGTAACAGTATTCATAGTATTTTTTTCTTCAACAGGTCATCGGGAGATTCGGATGCGGCAAGTACTGCTGCAGTAGAAACCACTTTGGAACGACTTAGGGGTACCCGTGGAGCATTAGAAGAGCTTTGGTCTGATCGTGAACGGAGACTCGAACTTACTCTGCAACTTCGGCACTTTGAAAGGGACGCCTTGGAGGTATTTATATGATAGAACCTACATTTTTTTTCTTACTCTGACTTGTTAATCAGAAACGGTGAAATATACAGAAACAAGATATAATCCTAATATTTTTAACTTATAATTTTTTAATTATTTAATATTTAAACAAGATTTATTTTCGTCCACAGCGGTGAGAATAATTCGGGTAGCTTGTTAGAATATCTCCGATTCAGTTTAGATTGCAATGGATCAACTCGTTATAACTTTCCGGACGTATGCACAGGGTTGGTTTATGTGTTATAGTCGAGTTATGTGATTATGTTAAGTTAAAATAGGGACGAGAGAAAAACGACACGATAAAAGATAACCAAGCATGCCTTAATAGCAAAGAAATGAAGAGAGTTTATTCAAGAGAAAGGAAAAGGACTCAAGGCTCTTCTATCACTAGATTACCATATAGCCCCTTTTGTTAGAGTCCTTAAAACAAATCATATGAGCCCACAACCGATTTCGGTTGTTTCGGAACACTGTTAAAAGTAGGTTAAGAGATTTCAGTAATTTCTTCCGGAAAGTAACACTTTGCTTTTATCATACTGTGTAACATATAAATTTGGCGTTTTTACTACCCAGCGCCGATTGCTGGTTAACCGTGATGACCAACGAGAGAAATATAAATAACTCGGGCAGATTAGAGCCATATCTTTCGTTGCAAATGAAGGTACCCATTTGAATCCCGTGCCTATAGGTTAAATTGGTCTACGCCGATCTGTTCCTAGCGAAGCCGCATAAATCTAATTCGACGTTATTCGCTCTGACGCAGCATTTGGTTGCAGCTAAAAAGTTGTAAATTTTTAATAAATATTTTGCACATCTATGCACGTTGTGGGGTGGGCAAAACTAGGGTGGCGAATAGCAGAACATCCACCCCCGTTGCGCAAAATCAACTTACCAACATGTAACGTTCTATTAATAAGTGAACATCGACTGCGAGTAGAAGTAGTTAGCAACAAGCAAATAACGAACTCCTTTTGCTTAAAAGTTTAATATACGATATTAAAATCTTTATGGACCGTCTTCCATAATAATAATCTTCCGGCGAGACTTACATTTTGCTTTTTTCGGAGAAATCCATGGAAAAAATGAGGCTCCGTGTGTATGTCGGGAATCGTGGTAATCATTATTAGGGTGAAAATATAGCCTATGACACTAATAAATAATTTCAAAATCGGTTCAGTATAGCCACAGATTACGATTACAACCTTATAAACTTTACCTCTTTATAATTGTTGGTTTCACAATTGACGTATTGTTCGAGTATTACCATTGTAAACTTTATGTTGTCACCTGTAATAAATAAATAAAAAAACAAATAAATAAATAGTATAAATTATTTCAACAAACTCTAGTAGAATTAATTAATTGTGAAATTTATGACGTTTATCGACTGCCATTATTGGCAGCGATTCACCATCAAAACATCTCGTTACACTTCACGAGCGACGTACTGTTCGTTGAACAATGCTATCACTGATTGCCATCAGTAGTCCGTTCCATTCTCGTCAAGTGTAATGATAAGAAACAGAACTTGGATTGTTACAATAACAATAATTAGCATAGACATATTTCATAGGTCACTAACATATTAATGTTCTACACGTTCTTAAGAGAATACCGCGGATCCTCCGGCCTTTTGCCCTAAAGCTATCCACTCGTGGAATCTTTTATTACTATAAAACAATCGTAATATTCCTCGCAACTGTTCGGGACTGTACTCAACTAGTAGTTACATTAAAAAAAATTTGTTCTATTTCCAGGTATCATCTCAATTGGAACTATGGGGAGACGAGTTACAACGTACTGAACCGCCACGGGACCCACAGCAAGCTGAGCAAGCTCTCGCCGCCCATAACGAAAGTGTAGCCAGGATGCAACACGCCACTTTCCAGGTACCTAGAAAAATTACTAAGCCTAAAACAGATTAGTAACAGATTATTCTCGGGCTAATGAAAGGGATTGACTATTAGAAAACAGAGAAGTACTATATAATAATTAAATTAAAAACATTAAAATAAAAAAAAAAGATTTTTTTTTTAAATATTGTACTAAAAGCAAAAAAATAATTCGGTATGTCCCAGGTTTCAGTCATAACACCCCTCTCCCTCATCAATGTAAGGCATTAATCAGACAAAAAAAAATCGCTGTGCCCGTGTTTCCATCCAGTCAACTCTGTTTACGCTACACCAAACGATTTTAGTTTCTTTGATTTGTTAGATTGATGAGGCATTGATGGATGTGATTGAGGGGTGTGATGACTGGAACCTGGGATATACCGAATTATTTTTTAGCTTTTGGTACATTATTTTCAATAAAACCATTTAAATTAAAAAATGCTCCTGGGATGATCCGGGATGGTTGGAGTAAGAAAATGACAGGGTCCGGTCGTGTTAATAACAGCAGTTCCCGGACCCCTTCCTTCTCAGGCGCAGAGTGGTACACCGTGTAGTATTAGTCGGTTCGATTCCGACACATCGCCCCGCCGCAAACCCCGGTGGGGTGACGGTCCGTGGGGTTACCACACGAAAAAAAAAAAAGATGACAGACCCACGTACAACGGCTCAATCAAGAGTAGCGCCGATTGATCATTGTTTGTATTCATTAAACTAAATAAAACTCTAAACAAAACTAACACTAATGAATTGATGAGTAGATAATTTTAAAGCGGTATATTGTTACATCATAGAATTTCTACTTCGAAGTAATAAGCATTAAGCTCAAATATCGACATTAGATATTGCTTGTTGTTTAGATATTGCTACGAAAGCAAGTTACAAAAGTTTTAAATAGTATTTCCTTTTGTATAGGTTGTGCAACAAGGACAGGAGTTGGCTGGTGCGATTGTAGAGGCATCAGATGTAATGGCTTCGAGTGGTTCAGACGGGCCTGAGGCGGCTTCGCTCGACCCCCAGGCGCGTGTTCAACTGCTTCTCGACTTCTTGCATGACAGACAACTTGATCTAGAAGAACTAGCCGAAGAAAGACGCGCGCGATTCGAACAGTGCGTTCAGCTAGGTAAGTACTGCCGTTTCGTATGTTAGTTGAAACTCAAAAAGAAAATGACAAAAATATAATATTTCATTTGTGTAACGACGTATGAGCGAAATAGGATCATACAAATTGTTGTATAACAACCACTTCTGGTGAAAAACCAGATTATTTTCTTCTCGCAGCGCGATGACGATACGGCTCTAAACTTATTGTATCAAAAAGAACAACTTGCTAAAAATATCGACGTGAACGAATATTTGTATAACAGTTTGTTGTCGGCTAAAAAACTCCAATGTGACTAATATTAGATTTTCATAATAATACTATTGAATATATTTTTTCAAAATGTATATTAAAAAATAGAGGTAATATGTATTAATATGTTTATTAAAGAGAACAATAATATCAATATCAAGGAAAATAATAAACACCGTTTCCGTGTGAACCTCTTGCAGTTAGTAGTTGGACGGAGTTTATAGGCGATTGTCGCTATTAGATTATGGCGAGCAAGTACAAATTTACGTGTCTAATTGTTTTCAACATTTTATTATTTGAACAATCTATCGAGCTTTACCTAAATATAGATAATTAGAAATATTTAGAACTGTAAGTAGGTTACTCCAATCCATTTTTAGCGATAGTAATTTATTATAACAAATCGTATTTGTGACTGTCTAAAATTTTTCATTAATATTTTCTCAGGACAATTCCAAAAAGACGCTGCACAAGTGGTAAGCTGGATTCGTAACGGTGAAGCGATGTTGGCGGCTTCGTTCTCAATCCCCGGCACTCTGTCGGAAGCCGAGCAGTTAAAGCGAGAGCACGACCAGTTCCAAGTGGCCGTCGAAAAGACTCACGCGAGCGCTGTGCAAGTCAAGTACAGAGCTGATGCCCTGCGAGCTGCCAACCATTATGACCCTCATACCATCAGGTGATCCATTTCTACCCCTTAGTTTATTTAATTACTATGTAAAACACTTTGGTTACCACAAAATAGAAAACTACTAAACGCATTAACCCTGTGCTGGTTACCTGTATGGCCTTTTGTAGATTATTATAGGACTGAATCACGAGTAATCGTTATAAATAGATAAGTACAATCATGTACATCTTCAAAGGTGTAGGTGTAGATACTCCTGCTCCCTTAGCCAATATGCAAGTGTTTTGCGTCGATTCTATTCCTATAGCCGGAACGCCTGGCCAATAATGTGTTTCGATCACGTGATTTAGCGTTGAGAGACGTCATTCTCGTACGTGTGTTAGTTTTCTAGAAAACGAGCTTTGACAACCGCAATTTAGTTCTACTTATGTAACAAAGTTGCATTTTATAAGATTACAAGTACACGTACAGATAAAATGTTAACAATACCCTATGTTACCCTAAGCTGGTCTCTGACATACCCTATGTTATTATTGACAACATCTTTGATTAATATTTAAACATCTATTATCCTTGTTACATCCTCGTCCATTTATCTTACTAGTAACTATAATTTATATAAACTATTATTATACCATTTGTTATGCAATAGTAAAGCATTTTCCGTATGCTTGTTATTATTTATAACAATCACACTACGACATATTGTATATATCATCAGAGCGTAACAAAGAAAATGTGTACTGCATATTAAAAAGAGCATTTAAGAACGTAGTCTTACGAGCTTTGAACAGTACTGAAATCTTGTGATATACTGCATACTGGACATTATTACGATACTGTTACATTGTCACTAACGTTAGGGTATTCTATTTTACTAACTCCCAAATACAAAAATCCCAACTAAAGATGTTGTCTTGATGTCGTTTGTTCTTACTCTATATAAATTTATGATTACATGTGTACTGTTTATGTTTACAGAGAAATATCCGAAGAGGTGACGGAGCGCTGGCAACGTCTTGTGACGTGTGCCGAGGAGCGCCACAAGCTCGTGACAGCGTCCCTGAACTTCTACAAGACCGCTGAGCAAGTGTGCTCAGTGCTGGACTCTCTCGAGCGCGAGTATCGCCGCGACGAAGACTGGTGCGGGTCTAGCGCGGCTCCACCCTCTGATGAACAAACTCTGCAAATGAATATCGATAAGGCTGCACAGGTTAATATACCCGAATAATTTAAAAAATATGTAATTTATTGAAACCTCTATTAGAAAAACATTTTTTAATTAATTGAATACTTTAATAAAACATCTAATAATTATAGAGTAAAAAAAGGATTTTACTTTTGACTGAAAATATCGAATAGACTATTGCTGCACAAATACAGATAATTTGAAAGTTAACATTCCGGTATTTGGTGAGTGTCAATAACTGAATTCCGATTAACGTCATATTTTCCCATTAGAAACGTGAGTGAAAGCAGAAGTGGCAAATATTGAATTATCGCCAACTATGCATGCATATTGGCAACGAATTGGCTTATTATACAACGTGAACTTGCAGGTGGCCGCATTGATTGTGAAGCATGGCGAACAGAAAGAAGCATTCCTGAAGGCGTGTACGTTAGCGCGTCGGACTGCAGAGACATTCCTTAAATATGCAGCTAGGTCGGCCCAAGTTCATGGTCAGACTGCCGCTGCGAGCAAAGCTCACCATGAACAAACAAGGGCCATACTCGACACGCTACTTGCGCAAGAGAATAAGGTATGTATCATTAAACCTTATCCACACTCTCATCATAATAACATATAAGGACAGGGATACCTTTAGTAATCATGTTTTAAACCCTTAATCACAACAAAAGTAATAAAATAACAGCAATTTATTAATCTTTGGTTTAAAGAACTGTTTAGATTTTACTATTAGGCCCGACGCACTTTGAAAACTGGAAGTTAAACTGGCGTCTATTTGTTTCGATCTATGACATTTAACTGTAGCTTCAATTTAACGTTCATAACTGTCACTTCAGTGTCTTAATTGAATAAATGATTTGTAATTTACTAATAAAATCTAAGCAGTAATCTTTTGATCTGAACTTTTCAAACCTAAGCTAGTTCTGAGATATTTAAATTCATGATTGATCCACTACATTTAAAATGATTTCATACGTGAATACGTCTAGTATTATTTGCCTGTCGCGTTGGCGCAGTGGTAGCGTGTCAGACGTCTTATATGTTTATATGATTTATATCATATCATTACAGTATTGCTATGTGTATGGAGATGCCATGCGCCAAATGGGTTCTTTTTTTTTCTCTCACACAAGACATTTACAATTTGTCTTAAATTATATGTTACATTTTTAACTTGTGAAACTGTGCGAGAGACTGGTATCTGTACTAGGAAGACCTGTATGACTGATTTACCAGCCTCTCCAACTCTAGATAAATTATAAACCTTTAAGACTGAGAAATGATGAGATCAAACTTCATTCCTATGCCTTATATCTGTCAAACAACATAGGCTGGAATTTCAATGGTGTTATTGTTTGAGGAGATAGTGCGTTAATTATATTTATGAACTAACATTTTTGAATTACAATTATGGCTACGGGTAGTATATTGAATTTCTGAAATGTTTGGTTCAATCCCAATAATAAAGAAAAGTAATATTAATGTGGTAATGGTTGCTCTACAAATAGACTATGAAGCTGTTATTCAATAGCAAAAAACCTTGGGTACTTATCAAATCGGTAATCGCTTACCATCAGGTGAAACGTCTGCTCGTTTGCCCACTACTCAATAAAAAAAAATCTGTGAATGTCCAGCAAAGGACTAAAAACAGTTGATAATGACCATGTGCCATTTCGAACAACATATTACGTTTTCAAAGAGGATTGACGTAGAGCAGGCAATCGGCATTAAAGTGGATGTCAAGTGTTTAATAAAAAATATAGAAGAGAATTCATTGACCGACCGACATAATAAATTCGATTAAAGATTAGGAAGATGATGATTTCTTAACATAAACTGCCTCTAATCATAGTCTCTTCATTGTTATTACACTGTACTTGTGAAACAAGGATAGCCTCAATCATATAAAGTAACATCCTATATCAATAAAATATGAATTTTAATAGTGCCTAACACCCGATACCAACAGACCTAATTATAGTCAATTCTTGCTGTTTAAAAATAAAACACACGTTAGCAAGGTTAATAGTACTATAGGCTAGAATTATACATAGTACCATTGTATACAGACAATAAAAACTAACAGGACAACAGACCTTCCGAGATTATGATCAATGTTTTCATGGTTCGGTATTCGTTGTGCTGTTCTGAAATAGGAGTAACGAGTCTTTACCAAATTCATATTTGTTTGTTTACTTACGCACAATTCCAAGCATGTCAGATGAAAACAATTGAGTATGTTAGGAAACGTTGAGTAGGTATATAGCTATTATTTTGTGTTACTGTATCAATGCCAGTGTCAGTGTCGCACAGTAGAATAGTATTTGTAACAATTAGGCTTTTGTTAGGCTGTGCGTGATGGTATCACGAGGGCACGGATGAGGCTGTGGATGGTGTCATCTACCATGTGTTTAGTGCTCGTTCGCGTTTTGTGCGAATATGCAGAGTTTCATAATATTTATTGTGCAAACTGTATTTCTTACGTTTCAAATTTAAAAATACTTTGTTTTGTATTACATCAGATTGTGGTTTTGAAATAATTCAATTAATATTGTAAACGTGACAATTGTGAAGGACTATTTGATTTAATCACATAGAATAAACAAATTCGCATATAATTATGTTAGGCATATGCTGGAACTGAGTGATTACACGTGTGTTCTGTATCGAGGCATAGCCATTTTAGAACAAATTACTTCAGTACTAAATACCAGAAATGGAAATCCGCTTGTATTTTTAAAACACTGTTGACGTTCCTTAAAAGTTAATAAACAGATGGAAGCGAATACAAGTAACGTAAGTGGAGTCTTTGATAAATGTAGAGAGTTCATCAAAGCGTTCTTCCATCAACAGGTATTAGAACATTGGACGGTCCGTAAGAAGCGCCTAGAGCAATGTCAGCAATTTGCTCTATTTGAGCGTTCCGCGCGTGCTGCCGTAGAATGGATTAAAGAGACTCAAGAACGATGTGGAGCAGCAGCAGCAGCGGCTGCAGGTGGAGTGGCTCGCGAATCCCGTGAGCGAGTTCGTTTGCTCGCTCAATTAGCGGACGGGCTCGTCGAAAAGGGTCATCCGCATGCCGTACAGATCAAGGAATGGGTCGCTGCCGTCGATGCTAGGTAAGCACAATACCTATTTTAGTTTAATAGATATTAAGATTCTTATAGTGGGGGCTTTATCGATTTCAGTTTCAGTTTGGTCTTAGTCTTCTACTTGAGATAGAAAAATTTGACTGCAGGAAGTTTTAATTACAAAAACAAAAAAAGTCCTGAGTCCCCGAGGAGCAGGAGATCCGAAGGGTTTTTCCATCCCGTTAACAAAAAAGGGAGTTTTTGTTACTGACGAATCGAGCGCCATTCTCGACCCGTTCATTGCCACTCGTCAACTTACACTTTCAGGAAAAATATTGCATCACACACATAAAGTATTCTTCTTTTGGGACAAACATTGCAAACATATTCTGGCAAAGAACCAATTTGTTTCATCAGTTCACTTTTATTAAATATATAGAAAATAGTATTTGAACTTGAACTGTCACTTATGTTGTATCTTGCCAAGTGAATGGGTCGAATATATTATACATTATATATGTCCTATGCATGTTGAGATAGCCAGAGATGATAAATGGACATACAGCTCTATCCGGATAGATCTGCTTTCGCTTCTTTTACATACAAAACAAATTTCATATACTTTTACCGGTTGAACATGCTTTTTACTTGACCCCTTTAGTATGTCAACTGCTGATTGAGACTGGCTACGTCATGCAGGTGCTAGGTGCTCACCTAATAATAACAGCTCTTTAATGCGTTTACAAAGTATCTCTTTAGTACATCTTTAAAATTATGAATCTAATCGAGGTATGTACAATTGTACATACAGATTTAAAATTTAAAATATTTATGATACTGTATTTTTGGTGTGTATTAATTCAGGATCGATCCAAGTGGCGTACAATTTGAGAGTCCTATGTCCAGCAGTGGACTGTGATAGACTGATGACGATGGTGTACTGATCAATTAGAAAATATTTGTTTTGAATTGATTTACTAATTGGAAAGGACTTAGAATTACAAATGAACACAGATGATGAATCCACCTCCTCGCGTCGTTATCCTAATTACTGAGGGTCGTAATTCCCAGTTATGGAATGATCTTCTGCCGTACTGTTGCTCGCCACTTGTGACTCTCCTAGGCCATAAGAAGAAAAACGTATAGATAAGTGTCCAAGGCTGTTCGAATCTGATCAGTCCACTTAATTGGACTACTGATGATTGATAGTACTTGTACGGATATAAATATTTCTAAATTTTGGTGCAGATATGCTGAGTTCAGCGGTTCCATGGAAGGCGGGGAAAGTGAGCCGGAAAGTGACTCGGGAGTTGCGCCGTCGTTGGCGTCCTCGCAGTCAACGGAAAACGATACACGAGTCGAACCCCAGCCCACAGCTGTCGGAGATGACAAACGAAGAAGCGCTAGACGCAAAGAGTATGACAATCATTACTATAATGTTTTTTGTTATTTTTGAATTATAGAAGTTAAACTATATTAATACTTCCTTGAATAATAAGATCAGATGCAGTACATTTTGTTAGATTTTTCTGATTAGTGACACTTTGGTTCACAACTTTGAATACACTACCGTAATGTATTTCATTTATTATGTATAGTACATATAAGTGAAGTGAAAATAATTTAAAATTTTGCTCTCTAGGTTTATAATGGCTGAACTGTTACAAACGGAACGCGCTTACGTAAAAGATTTGGAGACTTGCATAACGTGCTATCTGCGGGAGATGCGGACTGATCCCAGTTCTGTGCCGCACGCACTACAAGGCAAGGTATGCTTGTCGCCTCATGTTTATAACTATTACAATTTATATCGATATCAATTCTAAAGTTTAAATTAAATTTTCGTTGGTATTCATTACACTTCAATAAATGGTTATTACGTAGGAGGAAATAATATTCGGCAACATTGAAGAAATCCACCGCTTCCATGAGCGCGTGTTCCTACGCGAGCTCGACAAGTATGAGACTATGCCAGAGGATGTCGGCCATTGCTTCGTGACTTGGGCCCGCGAATTCGACATGTATGTCTCGTACTGCCGCAACAAGCCGGACAGCAACGCCGCTGTTGTACAAAACGCTGGTGATTACTTTGAAAGGTTGGTATAGAGAAAACCTTCGAAATAAACACTATTATTATATTCTTTCCTCCTTCCTTCTTCAGTTACTTCAAATTAGCAGCTACCTACTGCTAGAGGACTTAAAAACTGAGTGATTATTATGATTCGTTATTTATACACACATGCACTCACATCTTTTGGACATAAGTCTTTTATATGATCAGAAGACAGAGCACTTTCAAAGTTTGATTGGGGTTAGTATTTATAACTAGCATTTCCCAACGGGAACCGTTGGCCAGCGCGTTTTAACCATTTTCTGGGTTTATGTATATATATGTATACACAAATAATGTGGCTTTCTATGGGTAAAGTAATTTTCTAAATTGGTTAATTAAGAGATAGTTACCCTTACAACCTCATAAACTTTACCTCTTTTTATTATATTTATTTATTGTGACAGATCTTCAATAAATAGAACAACCAGGTATTACAGTCGAGTTTAGTTGTAATTATGGTAATTTGAATTCAACAAAGCATCTTTAGCAATTGTTTAAAATAAATAAATATTTCGGACATCTTACACACAACACCATCTAGTCCCAAGCTAAGCAATGCTTGTGTTATGGGTACTAGACAGCTACTTACATACATATTATACATATAAAACACCTAAACTCCGGAACAAATATTTGTAGATCATACAAAACATTTGGTCCGACCCGGGAATGGAACCCGAGACCTCAAGAACAGCAGTCGCAAACGCTACCACTGCGCCACAGAGGCAGTCAAAGATATATATATATAGGTAAAAGACAGGAAATATATAGATTTGTTAAGCTTTTATTTCTCTAATTGAACCAAACATTAAAACTAAATTACTACATAAGACAAAAACGAGCTATGACGTCACCTAGCATTTGACTTCTACAGATCTTATTATTTTGAGCTTCTTTAGAAAGAAACCCATTTAACTTGATTGTCAACTACGTAATGTGATTCCTAATTTCCTAATCACATATACATTACTGTCATTTACTATTTAGCCATCGTATATTTCTATCAAAGCTATTATTTACTGCATTTCTAAATTTTCGTAATTATTGAAGTGACTCATGTGTTTTTATATGTAAAAGTTAGGACCGTACACCATTTAACTTTAAAAGGATAATTTATTATGTTTTTACATCAAGTCATCAACGAATGGATGACTAATAAGTTCGTACTGTTCCTAATGTAAACGTAGACTAAGTCTATACTAATAATAAAGCTGAAGAGTTTGTTTGTTTGTTTGTTTGAACACGCTAATCTCAGGAACCGCTGGTCCAATTTGAAAAATTCTTTCAGTGTTGGATAGCCCATTTATCGAGAAAGGCTATTTACCATCACACTACTGCCAATAGGAGCGGAGCAAAAATGAAGAATGTTTCGAAAACGGGGACAAATTTTCACGATACGGGCAATATAAGACGCAAACAATGTTGCGTGGGTCAGCTAGTACATATATAAAAGGCAAACAAGCACTCAATATCTCCTGTCATTACCGTATCCTGATATTAATAGCTAACAGGTTAGGGTTAGTAACACGATAGAATAACATATTTTCATTATTGAACAACATCTTTAAATATTGAAAGTTTGGCAGTCTCAGTTCGAGCGAAGCTGCCCTAAGTGATGAAACATATTTTCACCTTGATGGTCTTATCATTTGCCAAAATGATCGCATTTGTGGTCCGGAGAAACCACATGTGACTGTCGAGTAACAAATGTGTCTACAACGTCTCTCGTTTTGTGCAAATTTTGGGCTAGGGGCATCATTAGACCATTTTTTTTGCAAATGAGTATAATGAGTGTCAAGTAGTGACTGCTACTGATGTTCGGAATAGCGATATGACACAGTTCTTTCTGCCTCAGTTGAATGATATTGATATAGACGACATATTGGTTTAAACAAGATGGTGTCACATGCCATACAGCCCGTGAAACAATTCATTTACTACATGAGACATTTTCTAGTCGTGTACTATCTTGTTTCCGTGATCAGAATTGGCCCCCTAGATGTTGTGATTTAACACCCTTACATTACTTTTTATGAGTTATTTGACTCATAGATCAACTACCCACAACCACCCGCGTATTACAGGAGAAAATTGAACACTGCATTTATGCAAATTGGTCATGGAAAATGAGCCAGCAAGGCCGTGGTGGTAATTTGCTCAATGTGGTATTCCATAAATAACTCTAACCTACATAGGTTAGAGTTATTAGAATATTTTCTGATTCAATAAAAAAACACAATCTAGAGACTGAAAACTGTATTCGATTTAATACAAAACTTGCATTAATTTTGGGCACTAGCAGACCCGATGAATTCCGTACCGCCATATTTTTATTTCCTGAATTATTACCAAAAACCTTGTTTTAATGTGCCCGCCATTTAATTTTCTTCTATACAAATTTTGTCCTGACAATAACGAATATATGTACAAAAAAAGATACATAGGTACAGTGGTACATAGAACTCCTCCATTTTTGAAGTCAGTTAAAAATACTTGTAGTTATCCAATTTAGCGCAGTCGATCGAAACTTATGCACATATATACATTTCAGTGATTCAGTTTTATTTATAAATAAAGATAGTTTAGGTATTATACCCGTCGTTCTTTATCGTCCTTGTGTCCGTCCAATGTAAATCCCTTACAATTATATTGAATAACGATGGTAACGGATGAAAAATCCCCGAAGAGATAAGGACATCGATAGACCGGACTAGAGAAAAGTACAGAGGGAGTCCCCAAATGAATTGGAAGTAACCTGACTAGGAACAACAATGGACACTAGTACCAGATAACTTTGGTCCACTTATAGGGCTCACAAATTATGTATGTGTAGCTTAGTATGGGTCTCATATTGTGTGCATAAAGTTCGTGGCATAGTATTGGTATACATTATTTTCATGATTCAAGAATTTATCATAATTGGAGGCAAAGCGTATCGTAATTGGCGAAGGTCATGAATTATATTAAGTTTTCATATGGGGTATCATTTCTAGTTTGGGTAGGTAGAACTAAAATCAGATGTTGTCACATTTGTGTATATTGCAAGGTGAACAGGGATACCCCTTGTGTGACATTAGTGAATGTAGAGGACCTGGTACTGGTCTGATTTAGCTAGGTAGACGTAGAACATGTCACGCTACCGTGTCTGGCCCGCCTTCTGTTAGGTAAAGGGGCGGTTTATTCCACCATGTGCATTATGGAGATATTTTAAGTGATAAAAGTACATAAGATGAATAAAAAGAGGCGAGTTCACTTGGGTGCACCAATTCCAAGGTGAACAAAGGAAACCGCTTATATCTAATAACTTAACTTCACCTGATGTCACCTAAGTGGAATTGTTCAATGGTGAAATGAGGAAACCTAACAATCTACTTCATTCATCCGGATGATTTCATTCAAGTGAATATAGTGGGAATAAGGAAAGAAGCAGCTTCACCGTAACCTCACAGGCCAGGGAAATGCTGATTTGCGATGATGATGATGATGTCTTTCAAATCTTAGTTAAATGAGCATCAACAAATCGAACTGTCATTTGGTTGATCAACATTTATAATTAAATTTACTTTGTTCAGTAATCATTTTCATAAAAGTTTGAAATCGGTTAAGACGGTGACGGCCTAATAACTATGAATAACTAAAAACAACAAATGAATTCAAAATTAATTTCTTTCGTTTTTTTCTAATGTCAGTTGATAAAATTAATGGCCAACAAAAATACTGCTATAAATTACCCCTAATTAGTCATTAATAAGACAACTAGGTCACGCAAATGTTGCCAATGGTGTGAAGTCCTATTTCAAAAACGATGAAACATCGCACCCTCACATATAAGTTTTAAGAGAAAATACAGACATGTAAACATGGAGTTTCTCAATTTTAGGGTATGGTGATATTCAGTGAAGTTATTTGATGAATTGATTAAATTATTATCAAAACACTAGTATGCGGCAGTATATCGTAGGCGGATCATTTCTGTTGGCGAGATAAACTTTAAAACGGTGCCAAATCGTGTGAAACAGCCACTACGACGTGCAGTCGTGATTCTTTTGTGACACGTGCTTGTTGGATCTATCATATTAATAAATGTTGTTATGAATAAACATGTAAAATAATGCATAAGCTATCGATGGTATAGGCATTCAAGGAGCAATAACGATGTTCTCCAAACAATACAGGTAAACAAATATACTTTCAAAGTCTTATCGATTTGGTATGACGTAATTCCTTTATGTTTCTGTAATGAACTGTCATGCCCTTATAAGCAAATATTATCAATGCTTAAGTATGAAATACCTTTAGAAAATACATCGTTTTGTATGTACTGTTGTCTTAGTCACTATCGAGTTTATTTCTGGGTACCGATAAACGACGCTAGTTCACATTTAGCTCCCTTATCGAAGGAAGTGTGTCTCGTCGTTCCGTGTTTTACCATTAGTATCATTACTCTGCGTTTTAATGTAGTCAAGACGTAAAAAAAGTTTTTTATTTGTTTATTTTGTGTACAAATAGCATACAAAATCTTAAAATCTTATAATAATTTCGAATAAACAGTTATCAAATGGAGTGGTTATGTTAATAAAAGTGTAGCTCAGTATTGATATAACTTTATATTTAAAATGAAGGAGTTGCTTGGGAGCATATTGTGACTAATAAAGGTATGTAGGAAAAGTATCAGTGTACTTTCAATAGGGTGGGTTCTCTTGAACAACATAGCATTGAAATATTGCAACACCATGAATACTTGTGTAAAGGGATATATTCAAACTATTGTAATCTTCAAAAGCCAATAATAATAATATTGCTTAAATACTAATAAAAAGTATCTACTTTAAGATACTA
The DNA here is from genome assembly GCA_916048165.1 of Spilarctia lutea. Classification (NCBI taxonomy): domain Eukaryota; kingdom Metazoa; phylum Arthropoda; class Insecta; order Lepidoptera; family Erebidae; genus Spilarctia; species Spilarctia lutea. The sequence goes on along the minus strand of OU696470.1, from coordinate 22,643,101 downwards.
AAATAAATAGAGTCCGCATTAGATTCATCTTATTATTACATTTAATTCAAAATTATGAAAAACTTGTATTTAAATTGCCTGGATGTTTTTTTAAGATGTAGGAAATCAACCCCTTAATGATACAGGAAATTTAAGTACTTAGTTTCTAAAATAATATCGATAAAACTGCATGCAGGGTACAATTATTATATGTAAATTCCATGAAAATAAACTAACCGATTAATTTCTATCCTCTGAAAATTTCGACAAAGTACTTTACGCTTATATGAATATGATACTGACTGTACGAGTATCTACTGCTTTTAATTAATTTACTAATGATATAAACATATGTTATATACTGAGTTAACACAGATTGTTTTAGGTAGATATATATTTAAGTAGTTTCTGTTATCAACATCATTAACCAAGCACTGCAGATAACGTATGACCAAATGATATTTTTACGTGAAACCTTTTGTTCAGGGTGCAGCGTAAGAAGAAATTAGAGCATCCACTTGCAGCATACCTCATCAAGCCCGTACAAAGAATCACAAAGTACCAACTGCTGTTAAAAGATCTCCAGGCTTGTTGTGCCGAAGGATTAGGAGAAATCAAGGTATGTATAACATTTACTAAAACGCGTTATTAATCGCGGTATAACTACAACCGCGGGTAACGTTTAAAAAAAGTAGCCTTAGTTACTTCTTGTACCAACAGCTGTCTGCCATTGAAAGTTTCTTCAAAATCGGTCCGGTTTTTTATCCATTTAACCACGACTAATGGAAATAAAACCAAACGACTTAGTGGTTTCTTAAATAACGTCACCTAACATTAAAGGTAAGAATTAAGACGGCGATAATTCAACTATTAGTCACATGAAACATCATATGCATGAAATCAAACTTATGTACTAGGTTCATATAAACATAAAAATGTGAATTCGTTTAGTACTAGAAAATACAAGTGCGGTAAACTGATGCTACTGGCTACTATATGGAGTTAGACAATATATAACTTATTTAAAAAGTTATCTGTTCTCTAAATTAATAGGTACCTAGTAATTATATCTTCATATCAGTTAAAATAATTAATTTAAGGTCTACTAGCGACACGACCCGGTTTCACACGGAATTCATTGAAATTCTCGGATTTCCTCTATTACAATATGCATGTATTATATATATAAATCTTCCACTTGAATCAATCTATCTATCGCTGAAAACTGCTTTAAAATCCGTTGAGTAGTTTAAAAGATTGAGGCGAACAGACAGTGAAAGCAACTTAATTTTATACCAGGTAAAGATAGTATATTGTGCCACAGAACGTCATGTATCAAAGTCAAAGTCAAAGTAAAATCATTTATTTCCATAGGCCCCAAAAGGCACTTGAACACGTCAAATATACAAACATCAAATATACAAACATCAAAATATAAAATAAAACTCAAGTAATCAATTCAGTAATAAAAGGTACTAATACTAAATGCATTGAAATGATTTGAATTACCGGAGCTTAGATTGATTTCGATTCAACGTCAATATTATGCCAATCAAAGGTTTAAATTGAAATCAATCCAAGTACCAGCTCCGATGGGTATTGCATTCATGAGAAGAGCTGGTGAGAAACTCATGTGCACCATCTTTTCAAATAATTCATACAAAGTTTGTTTTTGACAACAGTACTTCTATGTGCAAGTTAAGGCAACCCAAACACAAAGGCTAGAAAGCGGTCTAAAGAGATATTAAAGCTAGGGAAATAATTTTTTTGTCTAATAAAATAATAAAAATTAGTCCATAGCATATAAGGTTGCAATCACTTACACATCAAGGAGTAAAAGCAATGTGTGCATACATACTGGTCCCAGAAAAAAAACGTTCAAAATATAATAAAATAATAAATACTAATTATTTACGCTCCAACAATGTAAACACAGATCGCCTTAACTGAACAAAATTCTAGGTGTATATAAATGTAAACGATGAACGCTGTAAAGCACATTTTGCGTTTTCAAGTTCTATTGTTAATAGGACAGGAGGCAAATCGAGCAGAAAAGGAAAAGAAAAAAAAATACTGATGTCTTCTGTACCATTTTCGTTAAATATGAAGGTAAATGTAGTCAAATCATTTCCCTAGATAGCGTACACAGCCAAGTCTATGTTAGTAATATTCACAATTCATTGCCAGTTTTATACTAGAACTCAGGTATGAACCATTAAAACCTCAACTGTTTAGAATCGTTAGATGTCGTTGAAAGACTAGGTGGCGATATTAGACGTCACGCCATCTAGTGAATTGTTAAAAGACACTAACTTTGTGATTCTTCACGAGATGGCGTTATTTTATTACGAGCCACTTGTTAGTTCGTAAGTCATTATTTTTAAGTCCCTTGAATAATGCTATATGTTACATATAAAAGCTATTGAAGTATGCATCATATAATATAGTCATAGCCCAAAAAGTCAACGAACTCAAAAACTACGGTCGAATTTCTCATTCGTATTTCTTAGAAAAAGTTTTTGAAGAGTGTTTTTTTTTGGTATAAGTAGGGTCAAGATTTTGTGACATCTTGAATTGTTCAAAAGATTTGAAAACATCTAAACTTGTCTACCGGTACCACATAGTTTTAAACTGGATCTATAACTTTTTTATCGGCAATCAACCCATTTATAAGATAGGTATTATAAACCTTAAGAAACGTTATGTCATGCCTAACTTTTCGTCCACCTTGCTCTGCCCATGGTGACAGGTGCACTGTCAGCCTAAGACCACGTTGGTCACATATGTATCCATTGATAACTCGCTTTTATTAGTGACGAGTAGGTGCCACTAAATATTAATAGTTGGTTCACCTCGAAAATCGATCGACCTTCTAGTACGATTCGTGTTTAAATAATTTCCTGCCCCAGTGACGAGTATTATTGTCACCTCATGATCATATTCAGTAAAAACATCATATCGACCAGAAACTTTGGAGTCACTAATGAATACCGTTAATTTATACTTAAGAGACATTTCGGTACTTTTATATGTATCCCACTGATTGTAAAACCTGGTGTAGTACAAGTAAAAGTAATTTTTGGAGATTTGGAGATGATGTTTATGTTCATTTTCTATCCTTGCAACTTCTAACTGAATTAAGATTAAGACAATTTTGTGAAAAATGAAAAAAGTTCATCAATTCTATTAACCTCTCGGGTGCGGCAACACGGATCCATGTTTGTCCCGTCGGTGCGGCACACACGGATCCATGTTTTCCGCAGTTAACTTGCATTTTAATTAATTTTGGGTATTAAAGTTATTATAACGAAGTCTAGAAAGGTTTGTTATGCATTTGCTTTATACGAACAACATTTTAAAACATTCGTTTGTCAAGTGCGCTTCAAGAGCCGTAAAAAAAACGAGTTCCAATTTCAAAGTTGACGATGACGCAACGCGATCTGTCAAGTGCCTCTTAAAACTGATTTTTTGCCGATAAGGTGATTTTGAAGGTAGTTTGTTGTTATATTTTACTTATTATACTTATTTTAGGAACCACTATCAATACGAATTGAGGCATAAATCATGCGTAATTTTGAATTGTGTTACTCAAAAAGTTACCGAGTCTATTACCTATTGAAAAGGGCTTACTCATTTGAAGGTTTTTACGCATTTATTCTTATGTTTTTATTGATAAAATGATATAATTGCGATGAGAATCTTATATAGAATATAGAATAGCAACAAAAATGTGTTAGAAAAGCTAAATATTTAAATAAACACTAATTTTTTGCCTGACGAGCGAAATTAGACGCACACATACAAAGGGCTCCCACGCCATTACTGTTCTACATCATCATCAGCGTATCGTAGTCCACTGCTGGACATAGGCCTCTCCAATAGCACGCCACTTAAAATTGTATATCGCCGTTGATTCGTGTTTGCACGCAGCCTAGCGGGAAGTCCCGGAACTATTAACACCCACACATACACAGTAGTGACGGACAATGAACAAGACGTAAACTGATCTTTGTTTATGTTTTACTAAATTATTTTGTATTGACCATAGACTTTGTGTGTCACATAATGGAACGATCAGTTTGTTCTCTTTAGCATTCAGTCATTTTCATAGAGTTTAGAGAATTCTCAGAACTTAAAAATAATAAATGAAAACTGGTCTAGCAAACGAGTCCTTTTTTTAAATAACTTGATAAATAGGTTGTTTTTTTTATGTATTGTTCCTGTCTTTTGCACTAGTTAACTAAAAAAATAAATTATTTAACTAAAAAACACTATTTCTTCATATAAATACTACGTAATTTGGTGTTCGGCGCAAATAATAGTTTGATTGTAAAGTGACAAAATGGCGAATATCTCGACAGCGAAATGTGATTTTTACAAATATGTTTCTCAATGAATTTTTACTGCAGTTATAGTGTTTTTTATATCAGTAGATAGCTTAGTTATCGAACTTTATGAGGATAATAAGTAAAATGAATAATAAACCACATAAAATATTAAAATCATGTTTATTAACACAATAGGTGCGTAAATTAATACTTGGCTCAATTGTGAGTAAATAATAAAGCGATAACATTAGTTTAGTAATAAAATATGGCATAACCATGTACGCTTGTTATCCATCTTTTGAAAAATAATCACTTTTATAACCACCGAGCATTGTTTTTGAAAAGATTTAATCATTTTCGTACACCATGCACCGTGTTGCAAAATTTTGCAATTTCGCCGCACGGTGCATGTAACCGGAAGTACCCGTTCGCGCATCCGAAAGATTAAATAATATGAAAATTTTAACGTCCATGCTATCCGTAGGTATAAAATTTACAAAAATGTCGGGAATTCGTCGCGTCGCACACGTATATTTCAATAGCTTAGCCGTTATTGAGAAGCCTAGGAATTTACTTGAGTTTATTTTATTATGATTTTTCTCATTGTATTTTTTGTCATTGTTTTGTAAATCAATATTATATAAAATGATTAAGCTTCCTATGTCATTTTGCGAAGACAGTCTATTTCTCAGTGGATTCAGAAAAGTACTAATCTAAAATATCGAGCCCATTTAGACTAATTAAATAACATAATTATGGACGAAATTCTTAAAGGACATAAACAAGAAATAGTCCTTGACTACACATTTTACTTCACAGATCTGTTTGGTGTCATTGTCTCTTGGAAACACACCATAATTACATTGGTCACGTCTATAACTTGCTATTTTTGGAATGCAACATAATTCGTCAAGGCCTTATTCGATTCTCTACAATCACTTACGAATTATAAATAAACCATTTATTCGCCAACTTTTTCTTTTATTTTGAAGGTTTTGCTAAAACAGGCAGCTTTAATATACTCGTAATGAGACTTAGGTGTAGACTAAGATGGTGACAAAGTTTGTGACGACTTGTCTCGGAAGCTTTGCGTATTGATGAGTTAAAACCAACATATTTTTAGAAATTGGCATTAAGTGTCACAATTTTCAAATATTTTATGCAGAACTGGTTTTTACTTTAGACAGTTTCTTAATAATAAAGTGTCAAACAATTGTTCAAGTTTCGAATACTAATTTTTGGTACTAAAACTCGTTAAAACTTCTGAAAAAAATTGATCTGAATGCCCCCCATTTGTCTTTTTCCTGACAAGAATAGGTCTAAACTACTTTTTATAGTATTATAATTTTTTATGTATGTGATTGCTTGTTGCATCGTTATTATCAATAGCCTTCAATAGTACACTTTTGAAATAGACTTCCCATTTAAAAAGAAGTAATGTCTTTAGACTGTGTGCTTATTATAAACTAATAGTAGCAAACACATAAATGTATAAATCGTAACTCAGAATAAGATAATTCTGATTATGAACGAAGTCATGCTAATTCAAAATTTAAGTTATTTTATTTTTATAAATCATCATTTCATTATGTAATATACATTTCGCGTTTCGTTCGATGTACAGTCAACATCCATGTGTATGTTAGTAAAAAAATAATTTGTTACAATTACCAAAAAAACAGATGAAAGACTCTAATTTCTATCGCAATATCCAAATAAACATTCGAAATTGTTAGTACAACCAAATTTTCAATATAAACCCACTGGATGACCGGCTGAGTAGTTAGTTATATGAGACTCTAATCAACTAAAAACTATATGCAGACGGTAACTAGTAGCCGAACAACCAGATAAAACCTAAAAAAAGGACCACGGCCTAAAGATATCCCATTGTATAAGGATTACAGTCGACTCTCGTTAATTCGAAACTTGAGGGACTCTTAAAATATTACGAATTATCGAGTGTTTGAAATATCAAATGGTTCGAAATTTGTGAGAGAAAATAAATAAAACTTCGAATTATTAAGTGTTGATCAATTATTATTTATTAACTGCTATTCTATAACAATGTCAAAAGTTTAGAGGTACATTCGTGTACATACATATGTATTCATAATGTGAATTAATTAATCTTTCGAAAGAACTCTGTTATAGTCAACTAATCATAACAAAAACAAAGGCTCGTGTACGTTGATACAAGTTTGAACTTACAATCTTTCCGCCTCTTTCTCTCTGCAACTTTGAATTGTCGAGTGTTAGACGCCTATGAGTTCGAATTAACGCGTCGTTTTTTTTATATAGCAATGATTTTTTCGTTCGAAGTACCAAGTGCATAAAAATGTATTGATTTAGTTCGAAATATAAAGAGATTTTGTAGGGAACTCGTGATAACTTCGAATTATAGAGAGGTTCGAATTATCGCAGGTTTGAATTAACGAGAGTCGACTGTACTATGTTTCCTTTTGTTTAAAAGGGCATACGTGCACGGCGACGTTTTATGAATCTGACGTTGACTGTGCCGTTACATCATCAATCCATACTTCAATACTTATATTATAAATGCGAAAGTATCTTTGTCTGTCTGTCTGTCCTGCTATCACGGCCAATCTGCTGCACCGATTTGAATGAAATTTAGTACGGAGATATTTTGATTCTTGAGGAAGGACATAGGCTACTATACGTTTACTGCGATAACCGACAAACACGCTGGCCGAGCCGCGTACAAAAACTTATATAATATGAAAACCTCATGAAGCTTTTAACAATAAACATTTTAGAGTTAAATAATAATTATATTTTCTGGAAATTATTTGCTACCGGATTTTAGACATGCTTGTTTTTACATACTGAATAAATTATGTGAACAATAACCAAATGAAAATTAACAAACACAGATTTAAAAGACTGGGTATTATCATAGCACAATATACGAGTATAACCTATTTTAACTTGAATGTACTTTAATCTATATTTGGGTAAAGGACAAAATATTTATTCATTACTTAGAATAATGACTGTTTGAATAATGCAGTTGTTTGAGTTTCCTTTCCTCGATCAATATTCAAAATAATTATATTATTCGAGTCGTGTTTGAACTGTGTCCATATCTGAATAGAATAATAAATAACCAATTTCAACACAATTTCGTCTGCGTCTCTTTTCAATCATGCGTGGCTTTTATTGATCTAAGCGTGATGTTAACTATGTATGCTAGGCACGCCAATAAAAAACACGTTTAAAAATAACGTCTAAATCGGCTATATAGTTAAGGAGATCACCGTTAGCCACGTGACACTAGAATTGATATCTAATAAATGAAATTCTCGTGTCGCTATGTTTGTTGCCAAACTTCTCCGAAACGGCTCGACCGATTTTCATGAAATTTTGTGTGCATATCGGGTAAGGTCTGAGAATTGGCCAACATCTATTTTACATACCCCTAAATGATAAGGGTGACCCACCCCTATATTTTTTTTTATATTTTTACGGCAAAACGTTTGCGGCGTCAGCTAGTATGATATATAATAGATACGTTTGAATACTCCAGGTTTTTTGTAAACCATTTCCGATGTTGTGTTGTCTAAGTGATTTTATGTTTATTAGGAATTAAAAATTGTATGGTGAAGTCGCGTATGTTAATAAAATGCCAATAATAAAACTAGTGCATATATAATACTTAACTAAATAAATGCAGAAGTTAGAGTAGACAACTAAAAGTTCCCCAACAAAATTATATCCTACTAGCTGACCGACGCAACCTCGTTTGCGTCTTTTATTGCCCGTAGCGAAAAATTTTCCCCCGTATAGGGTTGATTTTTTACACCTTATGTCCGAAAAACCCCAATATCTTACGAAACCCTATTTTTTTCCAAAATAAAATATAGCCTTTGTTACTCGTGGGTAATGTAGCCTTCGAATGGTGAAATAATTTTTAAAATCGGTCCAGTAGTTTTAGAGCCTATTCATTACAAACAAACATACAAACAAAGTTTTCCTCTTTATAATATTAGTATAGATTACGAAATTATTGATCTGCTAATACCAAAGTAAAATTAAATTATAATTAATATTACAAACGCCTACACGGCCCTCTACTAGCATTGGTTGTTTAGCCACACTTATCATAGAAGTTGTGCTAATAGATTACAGCCAAAGATAAGATAAAGAAGGAGGAAAACTCAAGTTGGACGCTAGACGTTGTAACATTGGCAGTTTACGTAAAAAACATATATTAAACAAGTTTAGTTGTATTCGTACACCTGAATACATTGTCTAGGATTTAGTGTAGTGTTTATTTTGTTGGTTTAGTCATCGACATGTCTGAGGTAATAAAATCAATCTTTAAAACGTCAAAGTTGTAAAAAATACTAGAGTACATGTTCTACACGATTTACTTTTGTTCTACCTACATTTGACAAGTCTATTTGAGGAGACTAATAAACTTGATGATATCTATGCTAACAGGGTTTATACGATGTGTAGTGAGTATTCTCATCAAAGTCGCGTATGTTTAAATTGGTCGTGTACAATAATAATAAATTGAAGCGCAATCAAACAGCATACAGTTAAAGTCGTTAAATAAAAACTAAGTACTAACAGGATAGTGTGTAGTGCAGTACTTATGAAATGTTAGTCATGTCCCGAGTACAATATAGTGACGTGCACCGGTGATAGCCCCCGTGTTGTGTATTTATAACCGATTCGCAGTACGTTCAGGGTTTTCATGACTGAATAAACATATTCATTTTAATGTTGGATTAAAATATTTCTTTGCTCAGCTTTGTGATACTATATCCTATTCAACTCTCACAGTTAAAATTACAGCAGGTTCGTAATCTCCTTCGTTAGTTTAAACATACGATCGAGGATTACATAATTACTGAGAATCACTATTCGACGAATTGCAAATATAATTCATTAAATTTAAATGTTTTGATTTTTCCATTGACATTGATAATGATTATCGGCACCATATATGTATCTATATGTATCATAGGTATACGAGTACGTATACACTGAATGTTGTAGCTTGGTGTAACCGTTTTCAAAAAATATATGACGCATGGTGGATAAAAACATTACAGGGGCCCGGACAATAAATATTTCTTTTCCTGTAACGAAATGTTTAAAATAGACCAATGCTGTAATTTGTAAATACTTGCAAATACGATGTATTGTATTGTTTATTTCCAATCTGGTGTTACCCGTTGTACTACCACTGCCGATAATGGTGTCACCAAAAGACTTGCCCCGTGCTGGCTTAATGTCAACCATCAAATATAATAATTTTGAAAGTACCATGTCCCTGATATTATCTTAGGTCTTTATTATTAAATACTGCTAGACGTTATAATTACTATTTAACGAGGCTCGCTAATGAGGGAAGCCATTACTTTATATCTGACGAATGTCCAATTTGTATTTGTTAAATGTTGTGTACGTTGAATCTGTTTGAGATTAAACAACTAGTCCACTTTGTGGTAATTAACAATAGATTTGGTTCAATATTTTCCTCGTGACTCATTCAAGTAACACCCATGTGCCACAGTGTATTCCGTTCCAGCGTGTACGCACGTCGTTATGTGTTATTCGTTGTTAAATAAATTAAATGCATAAAATGTAATGGTTCTCTCGCACGAGATAGTGTTACCATTGATCATGTCTGTGTTAAAGTATATAATTAACTCAAGAAATCGGATCAGTCCTCTTGACGTAACAGATGTATGTATATTTACCTACCTTTGTCAATATTCTATACAAATTGTGAAGGCATTCTAAATGTAATATTATTTATCCTTATATTTTCTGTCTTCACATTTTAAATGTGGCTCTTCCTATAGTGTTGAATATTATTTTATACTAGCGTTTTATATATAACGTTTGCATTAGATCTAACAAAATTAAATTGAACGTAATGTTTATCGAAGTTGCCTACAAATGTTATCATCCATAATGTGGTTAAATTATATCGTGTTCAAATATGCCAAAAGTTCACATAAATAAATGTTTTTTGTACAAGGGAATAAGAAGTTAATTCGTTAAACAAAATGTGTTTACAAAAACCATTAGAATGACTAACATAGTAATTAAAGAGATAAAATCTTCTTGTTTAGGGAACAAATAAAAATTACATAACATAACATAACATACAGTAACGTTTCTCATTTTTGTCATATAACCCATCACATACCTATACCAGTAAGATTAAGGCAACTTTTGTTTTTGTTATTTAGGACGGTCTGGAGGTTATGTTGTCCGTACCTAAGAAGGCAAACGACGCCATGCACTTGTCCTTGTTGGAGGGCTGCGATGTGCCTACCGACAGCCTCGGCGAGGTAGTGCTCCAGGACTCATTTCACGTGTGGGATCAACGCCAGATCATCAAAAAAGGCCGTGAACGACGCGTGTTTCTCTTCGACCTACACCTTCTTTTAGCAAAAGACGTCAAAGACTCACATGGAAAAGCCAAGTATATCTACAAAACCAAGTTCATGGTAAGTATTTATATACCAATTTATATTATATGCCTAATGATTCGTATATCTCTCGTACTTTGCCGGCTTGTGTGAGTAATAGGATCTGTAAAGTCCCTCTATACTGTTTAAGCAATAATCATTGGTTTATTTTTATCCCTCTTATAGTAATCCATACTGCATTAAACGAGTTTTGATTTAAGTGTGATATTTAGTTTGAAAATATTCAATAAATAGAAAAACAATGATTGTTTTGTGCAAATGTAACTGTTGTAAAAGGTGTTCTGAATTAGATATTACTGGACATTTACGCGTATGTTATTTTCTTTCTTCAGATTCAGGCAATCAAATAAGTATAAACTAATTACATTTGTGCGTTATATAATCCTTTATTTTTTTATATTTTAGTATATTGTATGACAATTCATATTATAAATCAATTCGCGAAGATAAAAAAGATACTAAGATATGAATTATTTAATCTTTGATTACAATTTGATCGATTTCGTCGTTGCAGAAATGTATGTGTTATTAAAATATTGTATTAACTCAATAACACGCTTCAGTGTTAAAACGAGTAAAAATTAAAAGAGTTATGAGAACGACAAATCTAACATGACGAATAAAAATACTGTCTACTGAACTGCATATGCCTATATATAAACTTTGTATTAGTACCTACATTTATAATATCGTTTAAACGGTTTCGCTATTTTTGTTCTTGAGAAGTGAAGAAAATTTAATTAATGTTTGTGCAGACATCTGAACTGGGTGTGACAGAGCACATCGAAGGGGACGAGTGCAAGTTTTCTGTGTGGACCGGTCGTGAACCCATGGCTAGCGACTGTAGAATCATCTTGAAAGCTCCCTCACTCGAGATCAAACAGACATGGGTTCGTCGTCTCCGAGAAGTCATACAAGTAAGATCCATTATTTCTAATCATTTCAAAAATTTATGTGAATCCAATGCAGTAATTTTTATACACAGATTAATCGGTACCATCTTAGTATCCATGAGCATATTGGAAACGCATTCCTTCATTACTTAGTGAGAATGCTTTTCAATCATACTCGTAGTATTGTGTACCTACCTACAGAAATTGGCCCAGTTATAACTAGCAGTACCTATTTGTTTTTTTTTTTTTGTAGTTTGTTCTCTCTTTGTAAATTCCTCTCAATTCTTATAGAACATACTCACAGGATTTATATTTTTAATGAGATAGATATAATAAAATACATTAACCTTATTAATAATTTTCATTCCTGTTTTTTTTTGTAAGTATACGCACAAATATATATACAAAAAACAGAAGTTGTGAAAGTCTGTGAAAAAATCAATTGCTGAAAATAAAGCTTGACACAGTGCAAAATAGAACTAAAATGACAACAAACCTTTAGGAATGAATTATTCGATTTGTCATCATTCAGTATGACTAAATGTGTGCACTTTGTACTTGTGCAGGAGACGTACTTCAGCAAAGCTTTGCATCCACCGCCGAGAAGTCCCGCGCGTGTTCGCCCCACCAGCTCGCAAAGGTCCAGCAGGTAACCTCCATCTAAATCTGATCGTTCTTCCACTTCAATTGAAACTTAATGCATATATGTAATTTTAATATTATACACGTGCGTGAAATAGTAAAAGAATAGAACAGTGTACTAAAAGTGTTTTCATGTAGGCTCATATACATACATACATACATACAGCTGTGCAGCAAAATTGGGATAGGATTGGCTGATATTTTAATGATATTACCAAAAGAAAATACGAGAGTACAGTCAGCATCATAATTATTTATGCTTTCAAAATGCTCAAAATTATGTAAAAAAAACATCAATTCAATTTTATAATGGCAGACATAACGTGGTCAAAATATCTTAACTATCTGTTGTCAATATTGTATTGGTTGACAGTGTTTATATTAATGTTATCAAATAGTATATTCAATGGTATCTATGCATGCAAACTAGTTGAAAATATCTTTAAAATGAAGAAAAATCAACGTTATTGCCGGTAGCTAGAGTGTACTTTCCAGTACAATTGATAATTTTATTTATTTGCGTTCTTTTTTTCTTTGAATATCTATCCCGTTCATTTCTAGTATGACGTAACTGACATGTCTTTTATGTCGAATGTTTTAAGAAAAGAAACTTAATGTAGTATTCTAATATATTGTATGTATTTGCAATATCTTTGTAAACAAACCTCTTTTGAAGAAAATCAACATAATGTTTTAAGCGACAGTAATGTCACTGAATGATATTTTTATCTCAACTGTGATAGATATATTGTTTTTAGAATTGAAATGTGTAGTTCTTAACCAATATGCCTCCATACCATTTGGACGAGCAAACAAAGCAACGCTTGGTAAATGTATACCGGGAAAATATTGCCATTACCGACATTCCCAATGTACTCGACCTTTATTTACTTTTTTCATAGTTACTGCAACTATATAGTTTTATTAAAGTTCTCAAACAATATTATGGTACACTAGTTTAATTAACAACTACAACAACACAGAAAAAAAAATGTAAAAACTAACTTCACTACTAAACATTTACCTTTCTCGTTCCTGTATAAAAATACTAGCATGCGAAAGGTGATCCCTCAATCGATTACCAGTTCAGGTCAGTTTGAGTAGAGACCACAATACAATTTGTAATTTTTGTATCGTTCTAACGTTAGTAAAAGAATCGGAACGATTGTAATTTCAAACTGGTTTGTAAAAGAAGCCTTTCAATAAGTTTCAGTCCATTAAAGTTGATTCTTCAATTGAAAAGCTTGTCACCAAAGAATGAGAATTTACAAAACATTTTGAAGTTAAATAGATTAGTGATGTAGTCTTACACTACAAACGTACTTTACAAAAAAGTTTCTAAAAATGTACAGTTTAATTTCAAAATAGGTATCAAATTAACCGCTACACACTGTTCATCCAATTATTAACGGATATACTTTATGTTGCAAGCTTTGTTTCTAAAGAACTTGACTGAAACCGAAATTATAGCTAGCTTTAATGATAATGACTTTTGACTAGTATGTATGCATAGATACCATTAAACAAGCTATTTTATAACGTTAATATGAACACTGTCAGCACAATACACACTATTGACAAGTGATAGCTAAGATATTTTGACCACTTTGAATGCGTACAAAAATTTGAGTGCCAATATAAATATTAATTGATGTTTTTCACATAATTGTGGCCACTTTGAGGGTACAAATAATTATGATGATGACTGTACGATACGATAAGTTTTAGTATTGTTCATACCCACGCGGTTATGGTTTCATAATCAATATTTTCTTGTAAATATACAAAGTTTTTGAAAGCGTTTTTAAATATCTAGTAGTAACAAATATTAACCATTTTAATAATTTACAGGGATCTTGACGACACCATATTGGATGAGACAGAGAATGTTGACAGAAACTCTCTCGCCTCTTTCGGCAGTGGAAACACTACAGATTCTGATAAGGTACGTGTTTTATACTAATTATATAATGCTGTGCGTAACTTTCGATTTCTTTGTAAATGAACTGTATTAACACTATACATAATGATACTGGATTTAATACGCTCATTACATCTCTTAACATCACCTATATATCTAATGCAAAATTTTTACCACATTTAATCCCTTACATCTCGAGCGCGTCTAATTAGTCTGCACCATTTCAATACACCAACGTCGCTCTTCAGTCAATATGTTTCGGGCTCACAATGATAGTCTTATACGTATTAGGTTATTTACACTTGTTGCGTGTAGATCTGAAATTAAATTCATCCCCATTGAACGAGTTATAATTATGTTCTTTCATGGTTCAGGTACGGCGTAGACATGACTCAATTTTTTTAGTTTGTCGTTGTACATATATGTAAATATTGTCACACTTATATATGACGTAGACAGATCATGGAAACGATCACTTCATGATGTAGTCGACTATATTAGCAGCCACCTGGAAATTAATGATATCGATTAAACATAGTTCTATAATATGTCAATTCTTCATCATTAACTTGCAGCCCTTCGCAGGTTCACGTGTTAGTTCGTGTCGTTCTCTTAAAAGGAATATTTTTCCTCGTCTACGCAAAACTTTTTTTTGATATTTACTTCTACATTTATTTGCTAATTACTAAACAAAGTTATACCTTATAACCACTACTTTTCAGGGTACCGCTCTTGAACAAAATAATATTATCACTAACAATTGATAATGCTACTTTTTAAGCCAACATCACTAAGAATTGCCATTTTAGTCGTGTGTGTCGTTGTGTATATCGTCATACGCTAATATTATTCATTTATCTGGTAAGTCATATCGTAGTATGACCAATCCTATCTCATGATACGAATATTTAATGAAATTATTCATCCATCCATCCATCCATCCATTCATTTGGCCACGACACGCACAAAAAATGCACATATAGTTTTTGTGCAAATTATTATAGGCCCTTAAAATATTACTACTTAAACTAAGATGGCAGTGGCATCAGACGGCTGTGAGTGAATGAAAACTCCGCTGTTCAAAGTTTGCCCCTAAGTGTAACTTTTTTTGTTAATGAATTAACAAAGAGATGCTGCCTGACTCGCAAGAGTTTTAACTGAAGTTCAAATGTAGTGTCTGTGTTGTAATCACATCTTCCGAAAGATTTATACACACGACTTTTATTAGGACATATGTAAAGTTTTATTTGAAGTATCACTGTCCCTACCTAAAAATTCACAAATACTCTTGTTAATATATTTTATTATACTCGAGCCTATGTTGCTATGACAAGTTCAAATCTACCAACCCTGGCATCTAGTATATGAAAGTGATGTATGTAATCTTGAGACAGACATCCCTTGTCAATATCTGCCTTAATTGCATCCGCTGGCGGGCTCTGTCACCGCACACACAGCGAATTGTCATCTATCCGTGTGAATTTGTCAAATGTATGTATATATGACCAGATCTCCTTGAGGGTAAAGTCACAGACGCTTGATATCGATCATGTGGGGGTTTATAGACATGGATTACATTATTCCATCAAACTCCTTTCGATCAATGGATTAGATTTGGAGACGTAACTATATGTAACTTTCAGACACAAATGGACTCTGATTATGTATTACTAAAAATATTATAAATAGTCTCTACTATATTAACAGGGCGATAATAACGTAGAGTACCGAAGACGACATTAATATTTTTTCTTTTATCATAAGAAACATAATGTATTGACAGCTCTCTTTAGGTTCACGTTTACGACCCTTGCAAGTTACAAAGGCGGTAGTCTAATTTAACCGGATGACCAAACTCAATGATTCTTTTAATTACAAAATGAATTATTCGTATCAATGATAGTTAAAGACATCGGTATATTAAAACAATCAATCGAATAAAAATCTTTTTATTTATACATAATGGGACATGTGAAGCGATATTAATGCTTATATGTAACTAATACACCTACATACTATTATAATTACAAACTTTGTAGATAAAATGAAATGTTTAACATCGACTTGACAGCAACTTCGAAATTCCGTAACAGATATGTTAAGCAAAATCATTGGTGTAATTTGACATATTGTGTTCACTTTAGTAGGTACGTGAGGCATTTGAAAACAAATGACTGGTGCTTGAGAACGCTGACTTGATTTCTTTCAAGTTAACCAACAACAAACATATCTGGTTTTGGAAACCCCGAGGCGATCAAACATGTCGAACTTCAAACTTGACATAGTCTTTGATGTAAAATAGTACAAAGGATAAATGCTGCCAAACACAAGATGAAGCCTTACTGCCAAACTAAATTGTGAACATATGGAAGTACGATGTTTACAGTAAAATGCGAACGGGTTAGATAAGAGCACATCTAAAGTTAGGGAGAAAAACCTGAGTAGGCTTTTATCAGATCGTGGAGCAAAACGTTTTGCGATAAGTGACGGCGATTTAGTTTCTATTTCGTGTGGGTCACGGTGACCGCGTTCTACGAATGGTCCGATTTTTTAAAATGACTTAAATCTCCACCAATCGCAACGCTAAATGTCCTAACCGACTAGAGCATGTTGATGTGAAATCAACTCACACTAGGTCCTCTGGTTGTTTCTTCATTTTACTTCGTGAATCGAGTACGTTGTAGTGAAGTGATTCAGTATATACCTGGTATTTTCTCACACAAAGCTGTAGTTAAAACCGAAAGAACTAATAAAAGCCATAAATATATGTATCAACATACATAAACAAGAAAAGCTTTTGAAGTAACCGTTCACATTACTCACTAAATACTAATTCGAAATGTGAAAATAAGCGTACGCTTAACGGCTGACTACCATTATTACATGTAAACGTATATAATATAGGTAACAAAAGAGCTTGTTGTATTTTGAATAATATCAAATTCTGCCAAAGTACATTTGTTAACATACCGTACTATAAACATTTCAAAACTCACAAGCAGACTAGACAATTTAATTAATGAAAGCTTGATCTCGAATACGAGCTCCAGACAGGGGTCAGTTTCGTTATAAAATTCATAACGTCCATTGATATTTTTAATAATTATGTGTACCATATTTATTACGACGAGTAATAAAAGTGACAGTTATGTTCAATTAGAAATTCTATACTCCCTGACTGGAGCATATTGGATTCCATCTTTTTATTAGCAAAACGAATTCTTACTGAAGAAAATCAGCTTTGACCGATTTTCTTTCAAAGTACGTTCATGTTCAGGGCTCACTTTAGATCTTAAATAGCAACATGCTAAGGCATTATAGTACTCTTTCTGTTTAGATGCGTTGCGCCCTCAAGCAATCTTAGAGTACTACTATATTAAGCTTCTCTTTTCAGCGTATATGCTAGTAACAACTTGTGTGCAGATCATTATGTTTAAATAATTGTGGTCGCGAGAGAGCATAACAAATGAAAGGACGGCCTTTGCTTTCGCTAAACTGGACAGAATGTTTGAGTTGAGTTCACTGTTATGAGCTCAGAGCTCATCAATTAGTCTCAGCGTGCGGCGGAAAGTACCTGTTGATATTTTTGTACCAATAGTTCGCTCGTCACCTCCTCAGAGGGTTAGAGAGACTAATTCAGTAATGGAATTTTCTTATATTTCTTTATTATTACGTGAACGCATTTTAATATCAAAGTAGCACCGCGGTTGGCGGCGTTATTCATAAAAATTATAAATTCCATACAAGATAAACTAGCATGTATATGGGTAGAAGTTTGTCGGAAGATAACTATTATGGAAAAAAAGTGCGTGCGTACGAAGTACACATGTCAGAAGTGAAACAATATAGTAAAATCTCAGATGATGAATATTAAATTAAAATTCGCCCTTTCTCACTCTCTCAATCGGTCTCAAATGGAGGCAATCGAGCAGAGAGGTCTCCTAATGATGAAGGACTATCATTACCCATTGATACAAGGAACCAAATACTATATATAAATAATAAATAGTACCACGATGTTAACAAAAGCTTTATCGTAACATTGTAGTAATATCTTTAGTACATAGTAGTACCTATAAAAGGAAATCAACTCCGCAGTCTGTTCGCATAGATCTTTAAAACTACTCAGTGGATTACAATGCAGTTTTCAGCAATGGATAGAGTTATTCAAGAAAAGGGTTAATATGTATAACTTGGTACGCCCCACGGTGTTACACGCGATTGTTGTTTTACCTTTACAACACCAACTGTGGGTAACACCGCGGGGCGCAGCTAGTTATTATATAAATGGATGTTTTCTTTTTGTCATTCACCTGGTCAATAAGGAGAACCTATTTATTAGTTATGCATAATTTTCATATTTTGAAAGGAAAAGTAAGATTTACTTATTTCACATTTGTTTGAAGCATACTAGAGTAAGCAGCCAAACAAACTTGAACTTTTAATTATGAAGATACATTTAAGTTCGTAAATTTGTTTTAAGTTCTCTTCAGATCAGCATTTCTTGAGATTCTTGTTTCGTTCGAGGATCGAGTTGCACCGGTTTCTTATTACCTTTGGTTTCTTTCGTCAATAATAGCGAAATATGAAAATGAACTGCACATCGTTTTAATAATCCTAACTAAAATCATAAACACATATGTGAGTTTATTTGTTACGCTTTCACACAATTGTTACAAAATTGCCATATTTTGCCCTGTTTTATTAATTCTAATTTGATTAGCATTATCTTTGCTTAGCAATCGCACTATAAAGACTTGTATGGAATGTTGGATTTCTACACAGATCGGTCATCGCCTCGCCTTTGTTATAATTGAGCGAATTCTTTAAGGAAAAACAGACTTCATTTTCTTCGCTCCTTTTGCTAAATATTTCAAGCTCTTTTTAAACGTTCGTAACTTCAACTTTACTTTCTTTTTGCAAAGAAGAAATAAATAATGTTTTTTTTTTACGCTGGGCGTAGCTTTTGGATATAAGGCGTACAGTTGTGTAAAGCTCAAAACGATAAAACTATTCCTCTCAGCATAATGCAAATGTGTAACAAAGCGAAATGATTTAATATCACTCAAGTTTTCAATATCTTTCTTCTAATTTACAAGATGAAGTTTTAAAGTTATAATTAAAAATACATTATAATTTCGATATTTGATCACTTGACCTTGATGATGCAATCCTTAATGACTCTAGCTTCTCATGTTAAAATGCAAAATTAGTATCTAACAATCGTATCCCTGCCAAACGTATCACCCGTATCAAATGCACGAACTTGACGTATCTCCTTTAGTTGAGTTTAATGGTTCTTTCCTTTCATATAAAATGTTTCCCTTTCGTAAGTATATATATATATTGTTGGTATTATAACCAAGATTTTGGTTTAGCCTACACGTAGCCAAGTTTTCTGTAAATCATCGCGCTACATTACTTTGCACTTATACAACCCACCTTTCAAGCGTTCATAGTGTCCCAAAATATACAATACACAATTATTCTGTGTTTATGTAACATTTACTTATACGGAGAAACGAGGTTGTTGTATAATACAGTGGCAGAGACACCAATTTTGAAACCAATGAATGAATACACGTACCTATGCCTATGTGTAACCAATCACTTGTTCGTTCGCTTAACAAGCTATTTGTTCATTCTTATTGCTGTTGTTTATCGGTTGAACATAACACTCGATGTCGTTATTGAGACATAATATTTTCAGGATCACTTTGCTCTTACTGTATGATAATTATTAAAAAAAAAACATTATTATATGATCCCACATTTTTCAAATTAAGCTTTTTTGGGGTTGATATCAATGCTTGTTGACCTGGTGACCTTGGTGGTTGACTTGAACGTCCTTCAAGTTACCAACTTTTATGATATATTGTTTATTTATATCTTAAAAGTTTAGTAAGTCAAATATTTTTTTCTTTAGTACTAGCTGACCGAGCTAACTTCGCATCGCCATGCCTTTTTTAAACGGTTTATAGCTTGCCCTGTTTGTTTATATAAGTATTTGTGTGTTTGGGTTAAATCTAGTAATTAAAATTAGATCCCCTTTCTGTTAACAGCAGATTGATCTAAAATTTGGTATACACCTTTGGTTCTGATGATAATACAATTAAATAAATTCTGTTTCATAGTAAATCCAAGATGGCCGCCGCTACAAAATGGTGATTTCTAAAATTTTGTCACGACTACCTCAATATGAATATCAAATCAAAGGGCTAGTAGAACACAAATGAGAAGTAGGTACTATAAAATAATGTAATTTAAAACTAAAAAATGAAAAAAATACAAAAAATTTAAACGGTTTCATTGCAAATTTTACTGTCATACTGGAAAGCTTAAATTTATCAATATAATTAAGTTTATATCGATCTTTGTTTCCAAAAAATATGAAATGTTTTAAAAATATGTATAATTAATAAATGGTATAAAAAAAATCTATCACCAAGTTTAAGTGAGTTAAGCTGTTCGTGCTGAAACAAAATTTTGTATAAAAATTGATACTTTTTAAGTATTAAGCAACACTGAAAAACTTTCATGTTCGTATAAAATTATTTCAAGTTTTATAACTTTCATAATTTAAGAGTTATATTTCTTACATTAATATCATATATCTATTAAATAATATTTTTTATAATGTAGGTTATATTTTCAAATTTTAATTTTCTTAACTTTCTTTATTATTACGTGAACGCATTTTAATATTAATATAGTACTGCGGTACAAGATAAACTAGCATGAAGTTTGTCGGAAGATAACTATTATGGAAAAAAAGTGCGTGCGTACAAAGTAGGTACACATGTCAGAAGTGAAACTTCTTTGGCAAACTAATTAATAATAAAAATAATTAAAGAGAATTATTAAAATACATTTATTATATATTGTTTAAAAAATAATAGGTATAGTAAAATCTCAGATGATGAATATTAAATTAAACTTCGCCCTTTCTCACTCTCTCTCAATCGCTCTCTCCCTCTTCTTCGACAAAAACGCTGCTCATCTTCGTGACGCGTTTCATTTGTAAAAAAATTACCATCATGCGCCTCAAGAAGTTTTACTTACTTCAAAAAAAAAACAAAGTTGACTTAATATTAAGGTCTATAAATTAAATTATTATTCGTAACTTTTTCAAACATAAACTATTGTAAGATAAAGTAGGTGGTAGTACTTTATTTTGATTCAGTATTCGAATTCAGAATTTACTATCTGCTAGAAAGTATAAACTATACGAACGTGTGTTTGCACATGGCTTTGGAAGCAATAATAGTAGATTATAGTTATTAATATACGTATCTGTGGGGAACGACTAAACGACCGTATTCTCAGTCCATTGTTTCCGTTTATATACTTATGTTAACAAATTTTAACAAAAAATGGAACTACCCAGGAAGCAAAACAGCTTTCTAATAAAAAAATAATCATCAAAATCGGTTAACCCAGTCTAAAATTATGAGGTAACAAAAAAAAAACAGTTTAATTGATAACCCTCCTCCTATTTTTGAGTCGGTTAAAAATATACGTTGTTACTACAAGGTAAATTTTTCGTCGGATTTGACATTGTACGATTATGTTACAAAAGCCTAAAATCTTGCAGTAAATATACGTCCTTTGCGTATCATTATACAAAATAAAATCACGCTACCTTGGCGCGAGTGACATTGTGATTGTCGTTGTACCTTTGACGAAAGGATAATTAATCAACATAACAGGCCGTGCATAAATGTTGGAGGTCATCAATTTTATACAGCCGCTTGCCCTGGGCGATGAAGTGTGAACCTCTCAGTTTTTATTTTTTATTAAACTGAAATAATAGAGTTTGAGTGGAAGCTTGAATCGTGTCATGTTTCCGCTCTTTACACATATAGGTAAATATAGTTCTTTAAATCAGCCGTTTTCCAGCTATAAAATTATTAATTTATCATGTATTGGTTGGATACGTAGAAGTGGTAAAAGTTTTAGCGAGGCTAAGCGCTTTCAAATCTGCAGTAAATTACATTACTTAAATGATAAATACACACTCCCTAGAGGCAATCAATAAATAATTTAAGTCTTTTGCTGACGTCTTAAAATTGAACTAGCGGTAGATATAAAATTATTAATAATTTGGCTATCGTTTATTCCGTTGAAGGACCTTCCGTCCGAGTCGACAAGTGGTAAATCGAACCAATTATCGGTGGGTATTGTGACCGGAATTGACAATTACCAAGGCGTCTTAGTGGACTTCTAATTAAGAGAAAAATCGTAGTTTACCTGTCATACAATGCGTTGCTAGGATTAGGCTGAAACAACTACCGTCACTCATATGTAAAACGTCTATTAGTATAATTAGGACTAATAGGGCGCTAAAATTTGCACCGTGTGTTTTTTTTTTTTTATTATATAGGGGCAAACGAGCAGACGTATCACCTGATGGTAAGCGATTACCGCCGCCCATGGACACCCGCAACACCAGAGGCGTCACAAGTGCGTTGCCGACCTTTTAGGAAGGAGTACGCTCTTTTCTTGAAGGTTTGAAGGTCGTATTTGTCCGGGAACACCGCAGGCGACAGCTCATACCACAGTTTTGCTGTGCGTGGCAGAAAATTTCGGGAAAATCGCACAGTTGTGGACTGCCAACCATCTAGATGATGGGGATAAAATTTCTGTCGCGTAGGACAGTGACCTCAAAATCTTATAACAACAGCTGCAGTTATATGTAAAACATTTATTAATATAGTCAGGGCTACATGCCTCGCTTAATCTCGCGCTCTCTCTCAAAACAGACGGTAGCTGTACTCCCGAATATACAAGTGGAAATGGGGATGTCGCACGCTCTCATAAGCTATGCCGAAATTTAGTCCAAACTTTAAAATGAACAGTAATATGATGTACGTTTGGAACTTGTTAAAAAAGTTGTCAATTTTCAAATTATTCTTTTCAAGCTACATTTTTTTAGATAGGTTTATAATACTGTTGTTTATTATCCTCATGAAAATAATGCTTTTAGGAACTGCATGCTTCCAAAATTGACTTTTTATTAGTTAAGTTTTAAAGTATTCATTTCAGCGTTATTTGTGGACTTTATCTGTAATATCAAAAAGGATTTTACAACTTCTTTCAAAGTAATAAAATACTTGACACAAGAAACACTACAGTTAAATGTTACTGTATTACAAATTCCTTACTAAATGATTCAGAATAGTGACAATCATTTCGAATTGTAGGAAAAGCGTCCGCCACTTAAGGTATATACGAGTATTATACGTAATATGTATCTAAGAGTTATGAAAATTACTACCTAAAGTCAGCTGCAAGCAAAAGTCAACTGTTTTGTAACTGTATACATACTTTCGTATTCAAATTTTGAATTTCACCTATTAGGGTCCAGCGCTGACCGAAGGTCGCCCCAAAGAGCTAATACAATCCCGGTATTGATGTATCTGGTACGAAGTTATTATTATCTTATGTATATATTATTATTATATCTATGGAACAATATACACCAAGTCCTCCCCTTATATCATCATCATCATCATCATCATCAGCCTATCCTTATATACTTAAAATAAAATAAATAAAATTCATTTATTTTTACTACTATGTAATTTTAATACTAGGAAAGAAATAAATATTTGAGACATCTAAGACATTTGTGTTATGGGTACTAGACAACTGGTATAAATACATACCTTTTTTTGTACATACATATATTTCCCTGCCATAATTACTCTACTCTGCCTGATAGAAGCATAAGCATAATCCAAGAGTAGTGGTCACTATACTCATTGTGAATGCATGCAATGCAACATTCCAGCATGGTGACCCACACCATGGCGGCCTAGTGAAGCTTCTGCATCATTTGGCCTCCAGTCTTGCACTCGAAACATAACTGCACGAATGCTGTCATTTTACATAAAAAACACCCAAACTCCGAAACAAATATTTGCAGGTCTTACAAAGATTTGGTCCGACCCGGGAATCGAATCCGAGACCTCGAGCACAGCAGCCGTATACGCTACCACTGCTCCAACTAGGCAGTCGAAGGTCTTAAAGTTGTGCGTCGAAATTGTTTTTGTACATCTTAATCAACACTTGTAATCGATTTATAAAAAAAATAAGAATAAGAACGCGTTTAAATGAGGTTATTAATTGTATCATCATTCTCTTGTACATCTTATTCAGTCTTTTATTGGTCAGTAACTGTTTCTTCACACGTGTAATTTTTTCTTAGTATATAAAGGTGACTTGAATATGATGAAAATCTACACTTTGTTCGTCCGTTATTTTATCTCTTTAGAGGTGGAACTTGGAAAATATTTTCTAAGTGAGCTCTCTTACAGCATGAAAAGCATCAACTGTCCAAATTTCATGTTTGTATCCCCAATAGGTTACGCTCTGCGTTAAGGATCATTGAATTAAGCATTTCTCGCGGCAACTAAGCTCATTGGTTGATTCAGTAATCTGACCTAACTATTCTAGGATCTCATTTATCCTTTTAAGTTTCACTATGCTCATATTGTCATTAGGTTTTGTTTGCTTATTCTCTTTTTAATTTTCTGCAGCTAATTATATCTTCCAATTAAAACATACATACATACATAGTGTTAATCCTACCTTTCAGAGGGTTAGGCAGAGACAATGCTCTCTGAGACAAAGATCTCCAATTACTAGTCTTGGCACACTTATTCTGCTTCAGCCACATTGATCAATAACTACATGCATATTTCTAAACAAAATGATATAATTCTGCCTAGATCACTGATATCGGAGTTTGCATACATTTTAATGTCCATTATTTTGTTCTCCCCTCGTTGAACTGGAACATATTTGTCCCGTTTGTCATGCTGCATTGTCGTTCCCCTGTTTTCAAGGCCAGACCAGCGGATACTGACATTGGGGGACGCGACCGTGAACGCTCGCGCTCGCGCCCCTGTAACACTCGGTCATTTTGATTCGTTAATTTGATGTTACTTACTATGATTGAATAGAGTGAAAAAGCTTTTGAATTTATATTCAGATTAATATTTCACAAGCCGCCTTTCTATTGTTCGTACTGTTACTATTTGTACTTTTAAAATTCGTTATTGATTTTTATACAATTGTTTTTCACCAATTCCAATTTGCCTGATTGATCTTAAAAGAATGAAAAGTTGAATTACAATAAAACATTTTATTAATTTCTAGTAACATTTAAAATAATTAACCATACTTTCTTAATCTAACAAAATCTTACATACATATTCTATTTACGATTTATTTTTCCTGCTACCTGCTGGTTGTTCACAATCTGTATTTATTATGTAAAAAAAAAATACTTTTGTCTTTGCTTTACTATATTTTTAATTGTAAAAGCCAGTGACAGATAAGGAATGTAATTTCGCTATAGGACAGGCGGTACCTAGCTGCCCAAAGTATAATATTGAACGAAATTAAGGCAATATCGATATTTAGCGACTAGGGCTGACTGTTTTTAAATGAGCATACATTTTTAGATGTTCTCAAGATTTAGTTAATATAATATGTTAATTTTCTTTTTTCGGACAATTTAACGCACAACGCCGTGATATAAATACATATATCCTTTTTTTTAATACATACTTATTATACATAGAAAAAACCCAAACTTTGAAACAAATATTTGCAGATCATACAAACAATTGGTCCGACCCGGGAATCGAACCCGAGACCTCAAGGACAGCAGTTGTTTACGCTACCACTCGTGCCATCGAAGCAGTCAAAAGTCTGTAGTCTTCATGAATATGAATTAAATGACTGACTTTAATTCCTACATAGCCTCCTTTTGTACAACTTTCGAGTATCTACCTATACCCAAACTGACTCATTCACACCAGTATCGCCTATTAAAATTCTGTAATATGCAAATTAATTTCCATCATAGCTAGTTCTTTTAACCTGAGGTTTTCTTCGAATTGTTCTGTTTAATTGTTATTTTGGATTTCTTTACGTGGCATTGACAGTTAACGATTTTCATTTCGTAGGGTTTACTAGAGGCGAGAGAGTACGTTTAATTACTTTCTTCCTTTTTTTCTACCGTCATCATTGATTAAGTTGAGTTTTGGAATTTGATGTTAAATTAACATTCAAGATGAAATTCTAAATTTCATTTACCTGCGACTCAAAACATCATCCTTGTACTAAATGTTTTTATTTATTTCATTTAACCTATAATACAGTCATCTTTATTATTTGTCAACAAGTAGTACGTTAATGCCGGATAAATTTTGCTGGCCACTAGCTGCAGGCATGGAAAGGGCTTCTTCGCTAACTACTACAACCGCTACTCCGACCGCTGCGAACGGATTAGGTGCGTCTTTCGCACGGCACTGCGGTGGATGCTTTTGTAGAATAAATTCGGGAAATATAGCTCGATACGGAGGCTGCGTAGTGAGCGAGCGGGCGTACGAGAACGAGCGATAGGCGCTGGTGAGGCGCGGAGGCGGCAGTGGCGACAGTGCCGCGCGCCACGTCGGTCGGAGGCGGCGTCGCGTTCGCACGTGTTGCGGCTTGCGCGATGGGGACCACCCCACCACCCGCCGCCTCCAAACAACACAAGAGCAGGCGGAAGATATCGCTACCATGGTTCAGACAGAGTTCAGTGAGCGTGCCTCACGCGGCGTTATCCAGGCAGCACACCATCGATACACCGAGCTCTTTCCACGCGCGGCTTCTGAAGGTCAACCGGCAACGACAGGTGATGCATCGTGTCCTACTGCCGAATTCGGGAGGGATGCCCCCGCTCCCGCTATCCCCACCGCACGCTTGCAATGGATGTTGCGCAAGCCACTCCTGCGCTTGCACTTTACATATGCATTTCTCAGATCAGCGCCATTTGCAACATTCTTCATGCGTCTGCATCCAATGCTTGCTAATTGCAGCGTTTTGGAAAGAAAAGAAATTACAAATCGCTGATTATATGTATAAATACTGTTTTTACAACTTGGTGGAAGTTTACAGTGGAACAATTAAATTTATTAGCAACAAAACAAGCGGAAAGAAGAACTTTTGTTATATATCTTCATATTATGTGCACAATATTTAATATTATACCTTACACATTCAAGTACTATTTTTGTCATTGTATTGTACAAATAAATACAATTCAATGTTGTAGCATAAAATATGCTACGAGTGTATAATTTATTCATTTATTCTATTATTATTTATTGCAATCAAAATTTCACCTTTATTTTCACAATTTGGCACCGTTTATTTTATTTATTATACTGCTTGCATGCTTTACTTTATTCCTTGAATTAACATTGTTCGTGCATTATTTCGTATGAAACAACCCGTACTAAGGAATTTTAAAAGCCGCATCCTTCCGGGGTAATTGGATACAATTTTGCTTAACTGGGGAATTCTCCACATTAGGCGTCTTATTAATTACGTTAAAATGGATGGCTATTATGTGTTCAACATTTTCATTGAAAATGCACGTTCTTTAAAACTGGCGCACTTTGTTAAATAAATTACGGTACAATATTTATATACGTTTCGATCAGGAAGAATGCCAAGAATCTCAAAACAAATCCTAGTTATTATATTACGTAGTTTTTAGAAATAGCTTATAAGAGAAGTCGTTATACCGGTTTATGTAAATTTAATCATTTGTTTTTACAAGGATTAGTTAAATATTTGATAAACCAACAAGCTCATATGAGAGGTTCAGAATCATCAAAATAGAACGTAGTTAATGTGGCACACTTCTACAAATACTTAGAAATGACAAGCAAATGGAAGGCTTGACATAGTATAGTAGCAATTTTAGCCAATTGACTGAGATAACTAAACAGTTATCTGTCACTCAAAATAATAGATACCACACAGCTGATAAGCGATAAACATCCTCGCCAAAGGCAATATTGTACATTTACATACACATCTAGACGACAAAAACTTGATACCTATACAAACCTAGTACTTACAAGGTATAAAGAAATAACCAAAATGGAAGGTCGTTATCGTCAAGAAATACAAGTTTTAAGTTGGCTGCAAGAAATACAAGTTTAAAGAAGAGACGAAATATAAATCATGCACCGATCTGAGGTCATTACTTAAAGGGTATGAAATAGTCAGCGTCCTTTGTTGACGGTTAAACACCTTTCAAAATATGCTATATTCAGGAATGAATCGTTCTTTTTGAATGTAAATGAATTACTATCGGCATGAAACAGATATATATCAGCTGAGGTAATTAAACTGAAGGTCACTAAACGGGAACTCGTAAAATAAAAATGTATTTTAGTAATCTCACATTAGTTCCATGAATGAGGAAACACGAATTTTGACTTTTAGTCACTCACATGATAATATAATCCAGGAAATATCGATCATACGAAAACGTAACACATTTCGTCGAACTATTGCCAGCTAAAAATAAACATTGAATCATACACAAGTTTAAAAGTAATGAGAACACAATTTCAAATTCTTTTAACTTGTACAAATGAAGTTCAAGGATAAACGACATATTCATTATTTATGTTTCTGAATAAAGCTTATCTCGAAAATAAATTTCTACAGGTCAGAAGCAATTATGCTTCTTATAGAATAGTTCCTGGGTCGGACCAAGTGTTTGTGTAATCTACAAATATTTGTTTCTGAGTTTGGGTATTTTCTATGTATAATATGTATGTATTTACAAAAAAAAGTATATATGTATTCAGATCAGTTGTCTAGTACCATAACACAAGTTCTGCTTAGCTTAGGAATAGACGGCGTTGTGGGAAAAAAAATAGTCCTGTTTTTTATTATTATTATTATTATTATTGAATTTTAGCTAGATACCCTCAATCGACGAGCTTTCAAAGAATTTATTTAAATGAAGTCGATTTACCCGAACACGTACAAATGGATGCAGAGGGCCTAATATGAGTTTATTTTGTACCATCTCCGCTCAAGCTTCAACGGCGAGCGGGTTCTACGTTACGATTGGTGAAAGGCCAGTTTGTTTCATGCCAGATGATTCCAACGTCATTGCCGATTCCGTCGCAGATGTCATACTAACATGAATGGAACTTTAATCCTCATTAATCCATTTCATATGATCCACAATGCCAATGACGGTAGATTAGTTAAAGACCATGAAAATCGTCAAAAAAGCTTTGCCTTGTGTGATATCTCAATGACAATGGTACGCGAAATTGCATTTTAATTTGTATGATATTTTTCGTTACTTATTCCTTCCGGCACTCATGAATTTCGATCTCTCGCCAAGACTCTCTAGGCGAATTTCTGTTGATGGTCCCTGTCACCCCTCCACATGGAATTCATTGGTCCATGACGCTTTTACGGACAAGGGAACTCTGTCCGCCACTTTTTAAGAAACTTTTCGTTTTGCAAATATAATCAATGGAACAATTATATGCCTGCGGTTTTTTCGGACCGAAACGATCTCTAAAACATTCAAGAAAAGAACGTTCTCTCTCCTGAAAGGTCTGCAACTCGCATGACTGTTGAATTACGGACGTTCATGTTCAGCGGTAGTCACTTTCGACCAAGTGACCCTTTTGCTTATTTTCTCCTATAATGATGGCAATGGTAAGAAAGGAATGTGGCTTCCTCCTTGTGTCGCTATCCTTAATTCCGATTGTCGTGACCTTTATTTCGAAGTATTCTGCGAGTGACAGCTCGCCACCAGTTTATGTCTTGAGCAGTGTGTAGGGTAGGTATGTATCGTTCTACTGAGAGTAGAGCAGATTTGGTATGCCTAGGGTCTTTTCTCCTCCAATCTACCCGTCACCATCAACCAAGGTTATCGCTTGCCCTCCTCGCAATGTGACCGGAATATTCGAGTATTCTACGGAGACATGGGGAAGATAAGCGCTCTTGAACATCCAGTTCCTTGAGGATAGACGCATTGGGGCGACGAGCTATTCAGAGTATTCTCAGTAGCCTCTTCAAACTTATGCGGATGGAATCATGTTGATGGAACAGTCCATGAAAATATGCTATTTCTTACTCCTATGGTAAGTATGACGAAGTTAGTGCTATATTAAAACGATAGTACCGTATATGTTACACTATCAAAAAGGTATGTAACACTTGATTAATAATTTTAGTAACTCTGGACGTAGATAAACATTTAGTCGGCTTTTACATAACCTGTTTGTCGTTAATGACAATCGTATTGTTTCTGATCAAAAATTGAAATATTGACTTGGGACTGTCGTTTGCCAACTTGAAAACTAAATGCTGAAGCTGCTCATACGAATGGTTTAGGGTAGTAAGCAATAGATCGAATGATTGACTGTTGCCGGGAAGTTCAAGTTTTCGTGGCCCAGAAGTGGAAATAACACATCTTTTTGGCTCCAGTAAAAGTAAATAAAATGCAGAGACTTGAATAAGATAATATAGGAACCCAAAGTCTGGTATTTTTAACCCCAGACGCAAGAAGAGGCGTGTTATAAGTTTGATATGCTCGTATGTGGCATTGTAGCTCTCCAACGGATGGACAAAATTTCGTTGCGGGTTTTTTTTCATTTATAATGCCAGTTTCCTTGCGTTGGTTCTTAACTATGTTTGGTATTGGTCCAGCAGTGTAAGAGTATCAGAACTTTTCTAAAATGATGTAAGACATTATCAGCTTATGATAACTCGTTGAAGAGCTTGCGTTGGGGGGTTTTAATATTTTTAATTTTTGCTTGTTTTAAGAACCCACTCTACGTAACAAAGTAGAAGTCCCTGTTAAAAATTCCATTGGTATGCTCCGCAACTACAAACAGAAACTTCAAATTCTGAAAATGAAGTAACAAATTACCACAGTAGTAAACACATATAAAGGAAAAATATAGTTTTCGGATTTCATTGTAATGTTCGTGTTTGTTTTACATAAGTTTCACGTTTATTGAAGAGAAATTGTAATAAATAAAAAAATGGTTTAGTATATTTTTAAATACGTAAATAGTCAGAGTAACTAAGCTTATATTTATAAGCCTTATTCTTTAAAACCTCAATTGAAGAAATAAATGGAATTCAGCTCGGGAAATGGGTATGCAACCGTCCTGAACGTTTCAAGCTATAATTGACATTCCCCATATATATTTGTAAAAGCAATATATATTTTTTCTTTCTCTGCTTTCTTTTTCATATACCTACAATTTTCAAATTTTGAATTCCAGTTAGCACCAGACCAGATGTTTTGGAATTAAACGTTCCATTAACTGCTGACTCCAATACACCTACATCGGTGACCTTAATTTTTACCTACTATATGGTGTTATTTTTTCTGCAAAAAACTGAAAGTATTTTATATGTAAAAAAAACTTAAATACATTTGTTAACCTCAGAATTCGGATGTAAATATTTTATTATTGCAAAATAGAAAAAAATTACATTAACAATTCAACTTCCTTTTTTTCTATTATTTTTTTAAGACAACTCCCGCACTAAGGATATCCTTGTGTCGCGAGGGACTTTCCAAATGTACATGAAACGAACACAAATAAAACGCAGACTCAGAACAACTATTTGCTGATCACACAAAGTATTTTCCCATGTGGGGATTGAACCGATAACAATCAGAGCGGCGGCGCGGTGACCGATTAAATCACTACACGTTATAATAATAGTTTATTTTGCATAAATAAAAAAAATACATTAATATCTCAACCGCCTTCCCCTTTAAGAGTTGTCTCAAAGGCCTGCAAACCTCTAATTACTCCTACTTTGTAATTACTCATTGTAGCTATGGTGTTTAAATATCTCAGTTAAATTTTTTATTCATCGAATGGACAATTTATTCTAAAGTACCTAAATACTTAAGATTGTCTACTACGAATGAGATATTTTATATAGAATTTTAATTGTTATTGTGTTCATTTTACAACATAGTAAGACGTGTCAACGAAAAGAAGTTTTTCAACGCGAATGCATGTTACCTGCCCTATACTTTATAAATATTTTGCCATTTCGTCCAATGTACTGCACTGCAAAACCCTTAATCTCATAAAACCGTAGCAAGCTTACTTAGCAACGTTGCGATTGTACTTTTCACAACATCTTCTTTCTCTTTGTTGCGTCTCGTATAATAAAGTTTTTATATGTTTCTTTATCATTCGTCAAAATATTATATATATATATATATATATATATATATATATATATATATACCTATCAGACTAGGAGTAAATTATTGAAAATTATTATTAAAAACTGGCCCAGAATTTTTTTTCAACACATTTGAATACTAGATGGCTAATAATATTTTTCAAATGACAACGCACTACATGTTACCTATTACGAAACACTAAATGAATGTCGCAAAGAAATGTGTGTGTATTTTTAATAAGTACAGTGCAACTCCATTACTGAACTGCTTTGAACATTTCATCAAATATTATCCTAACCGATTATAAACCTCATACTACAATAAAATTATGTTCTTTTATTTTCACATATTGCAGGAGGATTGTTAGACATAAAAGTTAATAAATTATAAACATCATCAATCATTGATTGTTACACGTCATTTATTTTTATCATTTAAACAAAATTCTCAATACCGCTTTATGTATTTTAACGGAATGGAATATTGATACGTAACCTATACCTAATTAGGTACCCACCTCGAAAATTAATATCGTAATCATTGGCGTAACAAATATTCATTTCAAAATAATTGAAATCAAGTATGAAGGCTCGAGTCTACAATAATGTGCTACTAATCTAGTTCGCCAAAATTTTCGCTCCATCATCGTAGAACATAGTCGGTGATCAACCCAATCACCAAGCCAGACTGAATCTATTAAAATATCCATTTAATATTTTCCTCTAATAGATTCTATATCATTCTCACTCAACGATACCTAGGTTGTTCCGAAAATTCATAGCCACTGAATAAATACAATCGCTTCCTTCATGAAACTATTTTGGATTGACGGCTAATTTTAACACAAACTTCTTTTGTGAAAATCACTGGTCACCTAGTGTAGTTTTTTTTAAATATGTTTAAAGTTTTTCTGTCACTCTTCTTTTGTTTGCAACAATGGATGTCTCACGGGAAGATCTCTCGATGATTATAAACATGGTTAAAATAAAAAAATAAATAAAAATAAATAAATAAATAAATAAATAAATATTGGTAACTTCAAAGAACTAGGTCAAGAAAATTTACAAGCTGCTTTTGGGGAGTCTACACCTGTGTTAGCAACAAAAATGATTTATTGGTTTCGTGAATGTAAACGTGGTCGAGAGAACTTAAACGATGAAACGACCCCAGACCCAGCCGACCACCAACTGCAATATCTTATAAAAACGTCATCAGAGTAGAGTGGCTATTGCGATATAGGCTAAACTAAAAATTGGATCACAGGCAGTTTCCACCATCCTGCATGAATACTTTAAATTTAGGAAGCTTGCTTCGTGATGGATATCTCATTCCTTCACCGATGAGCAGGAATGAAGAGGACGATTTGCCCACAAAAGTTACTTGCGGTCGAAGCGTTAATAAAACAGTTATAGCGGTTTTTTTTTCGACACAGTGGTCCTGTACCAGTAATTCTGCTTCCGGGGAGTTGGATAGCGAGCGCCCAAGGAGCGGCGTCCGTGGCATTCTTTTTCACCAAGATAACGCGCCCGCAACACAGTAGCTAGAACAATTACTTCGGGTGTACAAATTTACCCCGTCTTCCGTACAACCCAGATTTAGCGCCATGCGATTGTTTTTTTTTCCCATGGTAGGAATATGCTTAGTGGGCGAAAATTTAACACTGCAGACGAAGCTGTCGAAGAATTTCGGTTGTTATTTTTCAACCTCCAGCAAAACACATTTAAATTTTTTGAAAGCTGGTTCACCCGAATGCATATTTTGCATTGAGATTGAAGAGAGAGATTTTGGAAAACTGTAAATAAACTTTCTTTATATTCTAACTATTTTTCACTTGACTATCAATTTTTGGAACAGCCTATGTTAGAATTTTTTTGTCCTTCATCGTAGTCCCCTTTTAGACTTATACACTTTTCCCAAAATTGCCCACTTCTTTAAGCCCTCCAATAATAATCTTAATAAGCGCTGCAATTTTCCCTCACAATCAAAGGGGAATTCGCTGGTGCATTGTCATGGTGAAACAACACCTTTTCTTGAACAAGTAGGGCCATGTCTCTCTCAATTTCTTATCGAATGTATACATATAATGCTGTCTGAATCTAGTACTGTTTTTTTTTATTTATGAAAACAACATCTTACACATGTCCAAAAAAAATACTCGCCAAGTTGTGAAGCTTGTTGGCTTGGCTTTCGTATAATAGTTTATCCTTTTAAATAGTCGATGAGGATTATTCATTTAAAATCCATAATATCGTATTTGCTTTCTTCGGCGTCTTTCCTTACAGCATCCATCAGCACACATCCCGTATTTTTGTACGGTGATCGACCAGAAAGGTATCATGCCTCATGGACCTTTGCGACAATTTTGAGACGCCGCTGTCTTGACCGTTCCTCGTCGAAAACAGTTGTGGGACCACTCTTAAACTCAATAAACTAATATCTAATGGTTGTCATGGACGACGAAGTGTCCTTATAAACGTATCCTTAAATTAAACACATTTCCTTAATTTATGTTATATAAATGTCAAAATCCAGAAATAGCTGTCTGTGGCATACTGAAAACAATGAAAACTAAATGACTTCGAGTAGCTTTATCTTATTTCATTGTAACATAAGTGAACGTGTAATACGTTCACTTATGAGAACACTAAATCTGGCATTATACTTATTACACATTATTGAATACAAGACTTAACTGTGCTGGAACACAGTATGGTTTATTTTCCGTCAATAGCTTTTGTTTTTCATGTTGCCGTGGCTTTTGTAGAAATAAATAAGTGGAAAAAGTTATTTGTTGTCAACATTTACAGATTTGGGCTTATTTTGAATGTAACCAAAAATGAAGAATTCATTCGTTCGTTTTACTTGAGCAAGAATTTTTTAAGGTTAAGGGTAAGGTAATTATTCCTACAAAATCGAGTTACTAGTCGCCAGTCGTGTAAAGGTAAATATAAATAAATATAAATATTTCGGACAATTTAACACACAACGCCGTCTAGTCCCAAGCTAAGCAGAGCTTGTGTTATGGATACTAGACAACTGATATAAATACATATATCCTTTTTTTTAATACATACTTATTATACATAGAAAACACCCAAACTTCGAAACAAATATTTGCAGATCATACAAACATTTGGACCGACCCGGGAATCGAACCCGAGTCCTCAAGCACAGCAGTCGCTTACGCTACCACTCGCGCCACCGAGGCAGTCATCATCATATCTTAAGTTTCTTCGAATACGAAGCTTACAACATTACTTTTAAATATTAACCATTTAGCATTAAAGTACTTGTATGACGTCATTATACTGTCTACTTTTAAACTATTTATCTATTTTTAAAGTTAACATTTTATTAGGTGACTTTAGGTCTATGGCAAGGTACATATTTGCCATGTTTCTTATAAATATCCTGGATAATACCTATAATGTATGTACAAACTAACATACTTAACTTTCATGTTTACATTTAGAAATACAAGATGCCTTGAAAGACAACTTCTATATTAAATATCTAAGGGGAAATATGTTGAGTAAAATAACAATCCGCTTTGGCATCTTTCTTTAGCGTTAGAAACTAGATTCGCTCTTGTGAAATCCTTTGCATCTTAATATTAGTACGGCAAGGAATAGGTTTGAAATGTTCTAAAGAATGGAATTTCAATATGAAAATTGAAAATTTCTCTTGTTTTTGTTTTGAAGTATGATGCTAGAAGGGGTAAATTCTCGTATTTCACAAAACTTAAAAACACAAGTCTTTGGTAAAAGAAGATTCCTTATAGCAAGCAGAAATACAAGTAATATAAACTAAAATCCATCGTAACACTCAACATTTCTTTATTAAAGTCATCGTAACAGAAATTATATAATTATCGACATTAGACGGGTATGAATAATATAAAGTACCTTCCATCATAGGTATCCTCAACAGCCTTTGACAATCACAATTAAAAAAAAGTCTCGGCGTAAAAAGGTTACTTAAGTTACTATAACACACTCTAGCCAGTCGAACTAATACAGTTTCAAGTTATCCTTCTTTTTTAAGTGAAGTTGTGAATATGTATGTCCATTGATTTATTTACATAAACTAATTAAACTCAAACTAGTAAGCTTCTAATTAAAACCAACTAATATAGTCTTAATCAGCGTCCGTCAACAGTATCTCGAAATGCTCCACCACTCCACATAGCCGTATAATGTCTTATTGATATATCTTAACTGTGTTTTGATACTTATGTCTCTACTACGTTAAAATGGTTAAATGTGATCATTTCATATAATATGGTTAAATGTGATCATTGTTGTATGTACAATTCACTGTTATAATTTTTTTAAAGTGTTTGTTTGGCCTGTAGATGCGACACTTCCGTATTTGAAGTTTGGTTTGACAGACACTTATTACAATTTTGACACAAACTCATCTTCCGTTTGTTCGCCCGATATAGGGTAGATTCATAATTAAGTGGTATTGGAATCCTTTCTCTGAACTTTGTCACTATCGCTCCGATGAAATGAAACTTTTCTTTTCTTGAGTTGAACCTAAACGAAACAGTGTAATTGCCACATGATTACGGACAAACATAAAGCATTGGTGTTCAGTTTTTATTAACATTAAATTGATTCGCTTTAAATATCTAGGTATGTCCAGCACACCATCTTACACTGTCCTCTTATGTTATCGTTGTGGTACTAAACATATTATTAAAGTTGTAAGCTTAGTTATGATCTTCTTTTTACACTAATCCAAGTCCTAATCGGATCGTAGTGGTTCTAACTTATTGGTCTTTTAAAATAATATAGTAAATATTGTAACAGAAAATGTTTACCTTTGGGTAGAATAATAAAAACTAAATTATGAAAACAATAATACAATTACTACTCAAACGATGTTACGATATCAAGTTTTTTTTCCTTAGTAGACTAACCAAAATATCTATTACTGTTAAAGTATAAATACAGACGTGTTCACGCGATGATAATTCAATTTCAGTCATACAATAAAATGCCATGTTCTACTTAAAGAGCTTTACTTTATTGACGTTACACATTTGAATGAGTTTATATTTCTATATCAATTTATTCAGTAAGTCAATAATGTGACTAAGTTTTAGCTTCGTTTTCAATTTGTTTTTTATTACATTACTAAGGAGCATACCTACAGCAGTAACCCATAGAGTATTTGCCCATAGAGCCATTACGTCTTTTTTTCGAATTCAAAACAGTCTGCCAATTTTGAGGGGGGAATCTTCACACATACACATTTTAGACTCACAAAAACAATCGCCTATCACTACGAACTTACACATAACAATTAAAACAAAGTCAGAATTTCAAGCGCTCTTAGTTCACATACATTGTGTGTCATATAACAGTATAATACGTGGGCCCATTTGAGCTTATACTTTGACAGAGGGTAATGGCTACTCCCTACCCTGCTCTTCTATGTATTTGCCATTCATTAAGCGCTCATCTTTGATTAACGAATTCAAGTAATTGCCTTCGTGACGCAGTGGTAGTGTATGTAACTACAGTAGTTAGTAGTAGCTTGAGGTTTTGGGTTCGATTTCCTGGTCGGACCAAATCTTTGTATAATCTGCAAATATTTATTTAGAAATTTGGGTGTTCTATGTATAAAATGTATATATTTACAAAAAGAAAGCATATATGTATTTATATCAGTTGTCTAGTATACCCATAATATACGCTTAGTTTGGGACTAGATGGCGATGTATGTAAGATGTCGAAAATATTATTATTGTAATTATTATTGCTGCAACTGCAACGAACTACATATGTGTATTAAACAAGGAATAGTAATTGTTAAAAGTCATGAGACATGTTATACAAATCAATAATTTAACTCAGTTTCTTTCAATTTACCGAATTTTGTAATATACAAACGCGCCCCGTGTGTATTTTTTAATAAATTTTAGTATATTTGATAAAGCTTAAGTAAACTTTAAAGTATTTTCATGATCATCAAATAGACAGAGCCATCTCTTTAACCTATTAAAGTTACACTACACAAGTACATCGTTACATAGTACATGACCAGTAAACATATGAAATGCATGTATAGACTCCTCTCTCTCCTGTCCTCCTGTCTTCAACTATATTCGAAAGATAAAATTTATTATTTCGGGAAAACCAACTATTACATGCTATTACACGATTAGTTACAAAAAGTTATCAAGCTTATGATAAGTATTACAAAATAAACTTTCAAATCAAACTACAGAAATTAGGACATTCAAAGGATGTCATTGTATAAAAATCTATTGTTTCTATTTACAATAATTCAATGCTAGTTTTGTAAGATGTGTGAGGTGAACCTAAACCCAACCATTGCTTTCATAAGTTTGATACGCGGTTTAATACCTAAAAAGCCTTCTTATATTTACATTCCTTCTTTTTTAATACTCGTATACCTATCTGCTTTAGGGAAGCGTTGACTACTTTTCTCATCGGTCATCCAACCGAGCTTCTAATGTCTCTATATATTTTATACATACATATTATTACTAGCTGACGCGGCAAACTTTGTTTTGTCATAAAAATAAATTTAGAGGTGGGTCGCCCTTATCATTTTCGGTATGCCGATAGCCGTTTCAGAGGAGTTTGGTAACAAACACCGCGACATGAGAATTTTATATATTAGAAGATTTAAATAGAGATACCTACTAATGCTAGCTTTAAAGCAATTTAAACATTAAGTCAGTACGTACGTTAAACATATACTTAATACCCGTTGTATGACGTCAACTTTCATGGCGTTATAAATGTAGGCGTTATATGATTTAAACATAATTTTTAAAAGTGTGTTTCGCGAATTCACTTTAACGTTGACGCCTCGTGTAAAATAAACGAAACGCAAGTCATAGTCGACTTCCAAACTTCTAACAAGGAATATCAATTTACGGCTATATAAATGTCACGAACAATTACTGACGCCCACCCCTGGGACAGTGGATTATGTACTCAGTCATGGGCCACGTTAATTAACCGCGTTTGTCTGTAAGATGCCATGTGACAAGTATAGGATACATGTTTGATTGTATTTCAAATAACTTACGTATCTGTCAATATCTAACACTAAATATAGAATGATGACTGATTGAATAAGTAACGATGAATTTGTATTTTTAGCAGGCAAAAAGCGAAACGTAGCTATATTTAAATAAACCATTGAGTTAGTTAGTTAGTTAGACTGACTTGCGTACTGAGACTTCCGCACGAGCTTGTAAGATAATTTAAACATCTCCGGGTACCATTCATACTTAAATTTGTCGAAAATATAGCACCGTTTTTTGACGCCGTAGACTTAGAAGCGCGGTTCTTCACAATTTAAATATTTAATGATGATGACTGAATGAACTATAAAGATAAATTGTCTTGAGATAGTTGACCGTCTTCCTGAGAATCTTTATCTTGATAGACGAACATCTTACGGAATGCACTTTAATAGTCTATTCAGTTTATAACCTGTTTGTGTTGTCAATTATTGTTTTATTGTTTCTTTATGGTCATTCTTGCTGGCAAATTTAATTTGTAACCTTTTTTGTGTATAATGGTAGTTTGAATATATGTAATGGGCTCATATTCGAATATACTGCTCATAAGGTAAATGTTTATTTTGAGCAATTCTACGCCTATTAAATAAATAAACTCTTCGAAACTTTGTTAACTATAACTATCCAGCATATTAAATTGAGCGGTATACGTTCAATATTAATAACTATTCACTTATATATTTAAGTAGTTATGAACCGAAACAGTAATAATATACTTCCAGTTAGTTATGTATGATGCTTTTTGTTTTGGTATTCATTTTACTCACTCCCGAATTACCTACAAGGACCCTCAACGACTTTATGAAGTAGCAATATATTCAAACTTCAAGTGAATTCGGTGTTCTCGTAAACCCAATATTAAATTTAATGATTATATTATATAAAGTTTATTATTAAACCGTGAAATAAACTTGTAAAGAATGTTATCATTATGTATGAGTTATTCAAAACGCCGTGAAGCGGTAACTTTTCGTTTAATTTAATTTTCTCATATCAAAATTGGTTACAATCTGCTAGTTTTTTTTGTGAAATCCTCTCAATACGTCTTGTTTTCAATAGAAAACTCCAATGAAACACAACTTTGCTTTTAAATTAATTTATAGATAAGATAAACTGTACTAAATATGTTCAAAGAGTTTAAAAATACATGTAACTGAAAATTTTGTCAAATTACATATGTGTATATAATACTCGAAGGCCTGATCAAGCTTAGTTGAATAAACTCTCGGGATTAGGTTCAAATGTTATAGAGAACAAGCAATTTATCGAGCAGGAATCCAATTAGTGGCCGAGATTAAACGTGCTACCTTCAATATCTGGGCTCAACACCCATTTGAGTTAACAATGTCCACTACATCGTTTGAAAATCGTGCAATGTCATACGGCTTGTATAAATCAAAGTTGTAAAGAGCTTTTTTATTCAAATTGTTCTGTACATATACACAAAATAAAATAATTTGCCAAGGTAATATGAAATACAAAATTTAGTCAAAATTATTTTTTGTAAATAAATGTGTAAGTTGCCCAACTAAACATGGGGGAGCCCCGTAGGGTTCTTCAACAGCATTAAAGCTGATAAACGAACAAGTTCGTTTGTTTTAGTTCGCCGAAGGCATGTTTACTTCCATCGTCATTCCAGACAATCTTTGCACGGTCATGTAAAAGATTAATTCGACAGCATATGTTAATAATGAACAAGTAAGAGTCTAAAAAAATATCCTTACGTTACGTTTAAATATATAAATATACCTATAACATACGTTACAATCATAGGTAAGTAGAGACAAAGTTATATGATTGTATTTCTATTTAAATATAATAGAGTTAACTTCTCGCCCACTACATGTGCCTTAGTTTTCTATTAACGATACATATTAAAGTATAATTATTTAGTTTATAAATGTTTACAAAAATATACTAGTGAGTACTCACTCGAAAGGCCAGGTTTTATTATAGAGTTTCTATCATGCAAAGCGGACTTGTTCCGTTGATTCTAGTAGTGAGATGAAAGCATCACTAGATTCCAGCGTGGATTTACATTTCAGTCGCAAGCGAAAATTGCTTGTCCGTTTCAAATTAAACCTCGGCAACAAGGTACCAAAGGCAACGCGAGTTTCCAATCTATACCGTGTAATTACAATTTTGTGCATAGTGACGTACGAAAGTCAAGAGACAAAAATTAACCCTTTGTTTACTATTCGAATCTCACCAACACAAATATAGTGTATCATTTCTAGCCATTTTCGAGCTTCCACATAATTTTCTGAATTATTCAAACGAAAACGTATTTTGACAGTCTTTTTGATTGCTTTATACAACCGATTGCGCTCACTAGATATGAAATGATCAAAGGATTGTCACTTGTATCGAGTCGCAAAGAACATCTGGTCTTTACTACTGAATCACTGACTAACATTTAAAAAAAACTAACGTACCAGAAGTAGTCTTATATTTAATTTTCAGTAGGTTAAATTACAAATACGTTTAAGCTGGAGAACAAACAAACATGAACTACTGTTTTACTAGCACTATTCTGGAATATTAAATTGTTCAGTTTAAAGTGCATACAATTCGGAACAAACAGAAATAGTGAAGTGGAGAGCAGATAGCTAATATTAAAATGAAATCACTACTTACTGTTCAAATTTACCGTTTGTTCGCAGCTATCTTCTCTAAATCAACATTAAAGAAAGAACAATGTTTCCTTGATCATATATTAACTGCTAGTTTTCTAGTTTTGCTGTTTAATTAGTGTTATTATAATTAAGTTTCTAGTCAAGTTCTGAAACATGTTGATTATTGTTCAAGAATTAGGTGATCCGATAATGTAAAAGAAAAGCTACTCGAACCGTGTGCACACTGGTATTTGGAATTGTCGGATAAATATTTATAAATAAATAAATATTTCGGGACTTCGGAAATATTTATTTATTTATAAATATTTATCCGACAGATAAATATTTATAAATAAATAAATATTTCGGACAACTAACACACAACGCCATCTAGTCCCAAGCTAAGCAGACCTTGTGTTATACTAGACAATTGATATGAATACATATATACTTTTTTTATTTGTAAATACACACAAATTATACATAGAAAACACCCAAACTTCGAAACGAATATTTGTAGATCAATCAAATACTTGGTCCGATCCAGGATTTGAACCTGAGACCTCAAGCACAGCAGTCGCATTCACTACCACTGCGCCACTGAGGCAGTCAAAAGATATAAGTAGATCAACTACAATGAAAATAATTATTGTAATAAACCACAGATTTACATAAACGACCTTCGGCGCCTCCATCTGGTGAGCAATGCCCTCGGGAGCTACGTATCAATTTGTGTCTGTGTGTGTGTGTGTGTGTGTAACGACAGACGCTCCCGCTTAGTGTATTGTGCGGAATGTGTGACTCATTTCATAGATCGCCCCTCTCAAAAATATCGTTAGGTACACTACAGGTTTGAATATGGATGTAATGATTGTGATTTTGTTCGTTTTTTCTGTGTAATAATAAAGTTAGTAGTTTAGTATGTATCACACAGAATATTATTTTATGCCTATAAAAATGCAGCAGTTTCTAAACTTGTAGTATTAAAGATTCGATTATTGTAAAAATGCCTCTTGACTGCCTCTCTGGTGCAGTGGTAGTGTATGCGACTGCTGTGCTGTGCGGTCTCGGGTTCGATTCCCGGTATCTTAGTATGCTCTGCAAATAATTGTTTCGAAGTTTGGATGTTTTCTAAGATTTAAATGTGTACAAAAAAAACGTATAAATATTATTTCACTTGTTTAGTACCCATAACACAAGCTCTGCTTAGCTTGGGACTAGATTTATTATTATTTAAATATTTGTGTTTTCAATAGGTTATATGTTAAACCTATTATTCCATAATATCAAAATGCAATTTAGATGAGTAACTGTATTTCCAGTATAATTGCAACCAACAAACTGCCATTCTTTTGATTATCCGAGGAACCCTGTTATCTGTTTCATTGGACAAACCTGTCATGATTAATCTCAAATCTGAAATATCAATTTTTATTAACGAAACCTTTCTTTCGTTATGCTACAATTAGAAACAATACCCCACGAGTATAATAGCATACTCGAACACCGTTTTAAAGAAGCTTGTTTACTTTTAATAGAAAACACGCTTTTGTATATGCAATAGATCCATTCGAATTGATCGCTTTATCGAACTACTAGACGGAGACCAAAAGCTTCTCCTATTTGTTGTAAATACAACAAAAGCTAATCTAAATATTATGTGGCCCAATTTTGTTTTGTGTTCATTTAGAAATTACCTCTACTATTCTAGTTAAAATAGTAATTAAACCGTTTTAATTACTCAGAAGGGTTGTATGGCATCGTCTTAATTAATCATCACTTGCCAATTTTTTTTATTATCTTCCATTTATTAACGAAAAATTA
The DNA here is from genome assembly GCA_916048165.1 of Spilarctia lutea. Taxonomy (NCBI): domain Eukaryota; kingdom Metazoa; phylum Arthropoda; class Insecta; order Lepidoptera; family Erebidae; genus Spilarctia; species Spilarctia lutea. The sequence continues at coordinate 22,599,305 of OU696470.1, read as the reverse complement.
TTGATAATAATTAGTATTTTTTAGCCGTACTTAATTGAATAATAAAGAAAAACATTTTCAAACACACAGTGTCTTTATTGAGAAGTAGGTATTTATTCATATGTAAAAATCAATGTGAAAGCTGAAGTTTAAACATCAAGTCCGCACAAAGTTTTTTATTAGTGTTATAGGTATATAAATAAATAAATAAATAAATAAACAACACCTAATAAAATTTAAGTAAATTGAAACATTTTATTTAAGTTTAAGGAAGTAGAATAGTATTTACAGTGCCACAATATTCTAATACCATATATAAAAAGTGTACAACAACTGTTTATTTCTGTTCCAATGAAATGCAAAACAATATTCTATACAAACATCATGTTGTCGCTTATCACTTTTTAATAAAATATACAAATAAATACAAAACTGAATTTTAAGACCAAGGTAAAACCCCCTTTTTTTCGTCCCGGTAATCCTCTTTGTTTGTGTTGTCATAACGCCTAACGTCACGTTTTTCGTCTGCTGGAAAACCGTAGATACTAATCTATTGATGAATCAACGAGTTGTGTATTAATGTTTATAACATCAAACATATTTTCCTTCCTGGCGTTCTTTTCATCCAAGTTTTTCTTGTCATCAGTACACTCTTTACTGAGTTAACCACTGTCTTTTCGGCCAACATAAAAAAAATTGGGCGATTTTGGGCCTGCTTACAGATGCGTGCTACCCACAGCACAGAGAATAATGTAGAAATACTACTCGTACTCGTTTTAATGGCAAATACGTCTAATATCTTTGCTGGCATCAACCGAATGGTGGCATTCGCGTTTTACTTACATCGGGCGAAAACAATAAACAATCATACATTGTGTATCGAATTTGGTTAATAATTACATGGCTTGCACTTATTCATATTATGATTTATTTCACCCGAACATAGTTAACGTAAGACATAGTGGTGGTACCCAAATATTTTTATTGCATTCGATATCGCAAAATTATAGATTTCGATGATATTGGTTGGTGTTTTTCTTAAGTAGAAAGAGTTGATTTATTTTATATTATGATTTTAATCCGACTGCAAAACAATTTTTGTATTGAACTTAATTTGGCAATCTTTTTGGTGAATTGAAATAGGAATAATGGAAATATTCCTTTGAAAAACTTAGACATATTTTAAAGATTAACATTTTGGGGTCGCCGGACATTATAGTCCATCTATTCAAAGAAGTAGCGTACACTTCTGACAGATAGATGAATATGAGACATCTGATAAAAAACTTTTTTTTTATATTTAGAGATAATTTTTTGATTAAATAAAAATATCCTCACAATTACCTACATGATTCTACAGAAAAGTTATTGAGGTTATGTCAGTTACATATATATGTAGAATGTTGTGTCGTCTCCAAAAGTATGAAACGTCAAACTCTTAAGATTCATCATCATCGGACGATGATAATGCTAGGACTAGCAAAGGAATAACAAAGGTTATTCCCAAGACTAATTGCGGTCGGCTACTAGTTCAACCAGTTTTACCCGAATTTCAGTATTTTCCACAGAGCGACTGGCATCGGACCTCCGCAACCCTCAGGGTGAACTGAATTGAATGGTTGAACTCGTTGTCAGTATATTTGAGGGCACCAAATTCCCAATAAAGATTGCCATAGATATTCATTACAACGGGGACGGATGGCTTAACGTGCTCTCTGAGGCACGGCCTTCAAACTTTTAGAATACATGTATAATACTTATGTTTAGCCAAAATAAATGTCCTATTATTAAATTAACAAGAAACTAGTACTATCCAGTGACTTAAAATTAAGATAACATAAAATTAGAAGTAAGAAATTCCATAAAGATATTTAGTAAATTTAATTATCATCGACAGGATTAAATCTTAAACACCTACAGGCCTCTAACACAAATTGCAAGTGAAACGCTACCTAACGCTAAAGGCATAAAGTTGTAGTTTAAAATTTGTATTCATTAAATCCCTTGGACTAATTAGAATACTCTTCGTTATGTGTGTATAATATTATTAATCGTTTATGTGTGCGTCACGGCGACAAAGGATTACTTACGAAATAACGTCGTTACGTTACTACGAGTATCCTCCTGTCCTGTCCATGTAGTTTTTAAGGTTTAGTCGCCTTCACAAGTGAACGTCATGGTAAACTATATTTTTGGATTAATTTAACACAAAACGTATTAAAGTCATGATTGTTTTACGTTTATGTTACATAATAACACTACAGACATACTATGTCTTGTTTGTTTAAAATACATTGCATTAGGTATATACATCCTGTGTCTTGAGGGATTTTATAAACATAGATGAAAGGAACACAAAGAACGCCCAGACTGAGAACAACAATTTGTGAATCACACAAAGTGTTGTCCCATGTGGGATTTGAATCCACAACACTTGGTACAATACAAAATGGCGTGGCCACCGCTTAAACCACTAGGGCAACTGTGCATTCAACAATACTGAACTTATTTTCTTTGTTATAGGCCGGTCCAGAGATGACTTGGGTGGTAGCTGAGCATGTAGCTACAGGCACCGGCGAACTATCAGTCTCAAAAGGACAGCAAGTTGAGGTGGTTGAGGCATGCCAAGGGCGCCCCGATTGGTGGGTGGTTCGAGTGCCTGGCGAACCGCCGCAAGAGGGTGCCGTACCAGCCAATGTGCTTAAGCCTCCACCCCACCACCAGACTAACCAGAAAACTTCGCCCTCTCGCAGGCCGCTAAGCCAACCATGTGAAGAACCACTAGGTAAGTTTACTATAAGAAACCATTAATTATTTTGTTTACCTCTTATATCTTCATTTCATTCTAGTAGTATGAAATATAAGGTCTTAAATCTTATAAAAATCAATTATTACCATGATTGACCATGGTCACTATAGTAATAAAATTTGTATCGTAAGCAAATGTCTACACGAAGTTGGATAAACAATGTATCGTTAGAATTCTCACAATCCGGATAAAAATATACCGACTATGGTTCACGTTATTTGTTTAGTAAAGCAGTTGTGTTTATTTAATTAGATAGACTTCAGATTTATTTGATTATATCAAGATGAATATCCATTTCCAAATCTATTGAGATATTACAGATACTAAAAGCTTTAAGTAAAAAGCCACAGTTAATAGAAATAGTAGAAAAGTTTTCAGAATAAATAAAAGTTTGAAACAATTTAATAAAGAATGACGTCTTGTTGTCGATTGTGATGGATACATTATGCAAAGATGTTAAAAAAGTGAGTAAATGCGGGTAATCGTGTGAAAGGAGCGCTATTGTCTCTTTATGAGTTTCAGTCGTTGTCAAAGGAGGCGTGCCTTTAAATAAATAATGAAAGGTAGAATAATCTATTGAAATAAGATAGAAGAAAGAGTAAATACATACTGACGTAGCTTCGTAAAATTAGAAAAGAGTACCATTTTAACACAACTAATAGGGTGAGGAGGTTTGTTTGATGAATGGGTATGAGCAAATGACAAAACACGTTTACGAGGGTCAGGTGTTCCTATTTAAATCGGTAATGGTCTAAAGAAAAGGCAATGGAAATCAGAAGTTTTAGAAAAGGTTTAAAGCCAAAAGCAAGCTAAAGGTTACCACGGACGAAGACAATCGTTAGTTTTATATAGAAACATACTTCTAGTAATTATTAAGTACCAATAATGATTTTATTTCATTTACCTATTAATACATATAGTTACACGGCAATATATAATTATTTACTATTGACGTTCTAAGCAACTGTTATTTTACTTAACAGGAAAACGTAGCTTTCCTGTTGCATTCTTATTTGTATATTTATAGTGGCGTATGTTCATATCATTTACGTTGCCCTCATGATTTACAAAGAGCACATCGATTGTCATACCTGACGATGTTTTGAGGCTGCTTATTCAAGTCTTAGAAATATTTTTGTTTAGTGTAATTAAAGGAGCGGCTGAAGAAATCACACTGATTCTTCAAGTGAAATAAATTACCTTAATGTTAAAGTTTGTTTTATTTCATTTACATAAGTTACTAGTAACTAGGTACTACGGTGTGCATTTTTATTGGCTTTTATTCTCAATATTAGTTTAATGATATCTTGTAAAAACTCAAGTACATCTATTTAATGGTGTCCTGTACTTTCTCTTTAGCATTAAATTCTGAGTTAATCACCCTTCTAAAGAAATAATATACGCAATTATTGTTCATGTTATTTCCAAATAACAAAAAACATATTGTTTTTCTCATCGCTGCGTACCTAATTAGGAAAAACTCTTAATTCCTGTTTTCCTGACAAATCAAATCAGTGAACTGAGTGATACTGTATAAAACACGGAAGGTTGTTAAAAGTTACAAAACACTTTTAATTAGAACTTATGGATATTGGAACTCTTTAGATAAATCAAATTTACCTTTTTTTTAATGCATTGAATAGTCTAATGGAAGCCAAAAAGGAGACTGTGTTACTATTTATTAAATATCGCCAATCAAAACACGAAAAATAATCGCTATGAAAATAGGGTGAAAAAATGAGCCGTGTAATAGGATTCGATAGTAACAATGGCGACGAGAGCCGGTCGCTAGGTAACGGTCCTGTTTACATCCTGTTTACATCTCATGTGAAGGCATAATTTTATCATGGTCTAAGATCCGGCAGTAGAATCAGTACATTCATCGAGTGTTTGCTAAAAACCAAATTTTTACGCATATTTATGTTTAGGAGAATGTATATCTACCAAGTTGCCTATCAAAATGGGGCCGCTAATACTTTTAATTAAATTATTGCTAATTGATTTATGGAAAAAAAAATCATTCATTTGTTTTTTAAACAAAATATCGTCCACTTCACGGCAATATACATAAACACTCTGAAAAATCAACAATTTTTATCAAGCGCAGTAACGCCGATACAACCAATGCCACCTAAAGGCGGGTTGCTGAATTAAAGAGACAAGCGTGATATTTCAAAAAGTCATTAAAAGTTCTGGTATTTATCGATAGATGGAAAAACTAAAAAGTATCACCGCTGTGCCGGTCGGAGTGGGGGGTGTTAGGTTTTTTTCGTTACGGAATTTCTGTGTTCGGTCTCCACGCTCAAGACCCGCGATAGAAGCTATGCAATAGCTTAAAAATAGCTTTAATTTGATATATAAATAATAAATATACGTTATGAACGTATAAATGTATCAAAATCATACCAGTTTACACCTGGCTGTAAAGAGGTGCGGCCAAGTGCGCAACGGCAACCATGTTTTTTCAGAGTGTTCATGTATATTGCCGTGAAGTGGACGATATTTTATTTAAACAACAAATGAATGAATTTTTTTCTCAAAAATCAATTAGCAATAATTAATGATTTATTATAACAATAATTATTAATTTAGTTAAAAGTATTAGCGGCAACATTTTGATAGGCAACTTGGGAGATATACATTCTCCTAATCATAAATATGCGTAAAAATTTGGTTTTTAGCAAACACTAGGTGAATGTACCTACTGATTCTACTGCCGGATCTCGTATTTATTAGGAGAGCGGACGCTAGAAATGTCTCCGTAATTCATATTTACAGTAATGTTATCTCGACTGTTATTATCTCGTTATTTGATAGAAAATACTTTAGTATATCATTTCTAATTGAATGATCAATCAATTTCTTTTCTTGAAAAGAAGTCAACTTGAATAGGATGATTTGTCTATAAGTGGTATAATTATCCTATTTCTTTTCTCTCTATAACATTTCTAAATAAATAAAAAAAATGTCTAGACATACATTATAATCTTACGTATTTATGGCTAAGCCACGTGTAGTGGCCTATTATTCATGATATATTAAGGTCTTTCCAATTGTGTTGGAAGTCTGTGTAATTTAAGTCATTTTAAACGAAATACCAATTCTTCAGCTTACTTCGATGAGGTGATGAATTCCTGATGGCTTCACCAAAAAGTGTATTTATGTAATAAAGCTACGATCGCTGCGTTCTTTGTGAAAATATTAGAATCTCGATATTTATTTTTATTTCGTTTAATATTTCATATTGAATTTGAAGTCTCTCTACGTTTTGTTAATATGTAGAAGAAATATATGACAGGAAAAGAAATGTTAAAACGTCTACTTATAACTGTAAGGGACCAGTGTGTATTCTGATCTGACATAGAACAAAAATATATAGTATCAACTATAATTCAAGTTGTACTGGTCAATCTAATAAAAGAAAACATTAAAACCGTTTAAATTCAACCACTAGCCGTTATCAACCATATTTTTTCCAGCAACAATTTGGACATCTGCCATTCAAAGCAGGTCACAATTCTTTTGACTGGATAACATAGTACGATATTAGTAGTACAATATCACGAAAGCAAATGCCCTTGTGCCAATTGCTATTGCTTAAATTAAATACTTGCAGTATTGATTTCTCCTTAGTAATCTTCTCTCACAAATATCTTAGTAATATTTCGGTTGGTTATACTATATTATATGTTGTTGTAATTTAACTTGATTTCATATTAAATTTTCATAAAGGATCATACCGAAAAGGTATTCGCTTTAGGAAAGTAATGCAAAGTAGCATAACGGTCAATTACATTACCGTTCCAGCACCACTCGGGGACGATGGGGGCTTAGTACTCGCATTTTCGAAACCATAAAATCATATTCTGGATCAATTACTGTCCCCTCCGAAAATTTGGGACAATCCTTTGATATTGTCGACGTCGACATAAATGCAACAAGAAAAGAAAGAGGCACTACCTTTTTTTTTTTTTTCATATAACAACTTTTAGTTCGTGTACGTGTAAAATTTCTAGTTCGTTAGAAATCCATATTGATTTAAATTGCTTGTGGGGAAATAACTGCTCGTACATTTTTATATGTAATAAACATTAACCTATTATTATATTAATCAGTTGTGATTTGGTCATATTTTACTTTGAATTTTTAAAAACAATTTAGAAAAACTAAAGACATGAAAAACTATCGTTTGCCTACGGCTCTGCGCGCTTGTATGTCATTGTAAACATTTTTCTAGTTATATTATAGCACAGATAAAGGAAAAATTGCGAAAAGCATAAATTTTTAGTTACATCATAAAATAAAATATTTTTAAAAGTTTTTAAACTTACTACCCCTTTTAGGTATTAAATTTATATTCATTATACAGGTTTACACGGAACCCTCGGTGCGCAAGTCCTACTCGCATTTGGCCGGTTTTTTTTGTATAATATCCAAAATTCTGTACATATCAAACTTGTTTGCGTTATTAGTTTTATTGTCTGAGCTACTGCATGAGTCGGGGTCGGAGTCAAGAGCTCGTTATATATTAATAGTGATGCTTCTTTAAGAAATCTGTTCGCTTTCAAAGATTCTTGAGAAGTTGAACACTGTATCAAAACCATTATTACAAAAAATCAGTTCTAAATTCGCTAGTGCTCTTTCTAATCCCTATAAGTTTTGTTATACCAATGTTAGGTAAGGTTAATCTGCAGATCAAAAACAGATGTTCAAACACGTTTAAAGTTCCAGAACAAACTTGATTTAATTAATAAGTGAATCAAAAGCTCTGCCAACTAAAGCATTTACGGATACAGTTACTACAGTTTGTTTGCATTATATGCTGCAATAAGTTTATATGTTTTCATATTCTGTCAAAACTTATACGACGAAAACTTTACATTTAATTAAATCATTCAAATGTTATGTGAAAACGTAACGTGTATGTTTTACAAATTAAAATTGTGTAGACATCGTATAAAAATAATATAAGGTTTACAAAACCGATTAACATTTTCAACTAATCACAGTGACTAGCTGTGATAGGTAGGATAGGTTCTGTGTACTAACAATTTAAGAAATGTCTCCTTCTAAAAGTTTTGTAGTCTGCCACCCTACACAATTTAGACTCTTAATTAAGTTTTACTTCTCACTTACTTATTTGGATATCTGACCCTTACGCCCGACAATAATAGGGGTGGGTTCACTGATAACTTACCAATTTATAAGATGCCAAAAATTTCCCTTTCAAAGGCAACATCCTCACTATGTTAGTAAATTAAATTCGATGAATGTTCGATGGGTAGAGAGCATATTAGTTTCTAGTCAAACTTATCCCAAACCTATTTCAAAGTTCCTGTAGTACTGAAACCACGGGGAACGATCCAACTACAAAATTACATTTCAGATGTATACTTCACCTATGATTCAATCCTTAGGCACTTTTGACCAATGCACTATAAATATTAAAATAGGTATTCAATAAAATAATATAGGAATTCCAATATAGGTAAAAATACGTTTTTATGTTTTCAGTTACTTAGAAAGTTCCACCGTTGAAAACTTAATACTATAGTACGGGAGGTAGCGCTATAGTTGAGCAAATTATTTTACCCTGGCTGAAAATCATAACAATAATAGTTTTCACTTGTCACATAACAGCTCCGAACGTTATCTGCTCCGATAGCGGTGGAGCTAAAGACAAAAATAATTGGGAATAAAATCTACTCCGATGATTTATATAGTCTTGACAAGGGGGATTAAATGTCAGTCACGTGCATAAACCTAGTTTAAAATTTGGCAAATAAATTGATTTTATATCTCATGAAATTTATTTATTTAAATTTTAATACTTTAAGATAATTACGAAAATTAGCAGCTGATCTTTTGAACATTGTTAGTCAAAGTGATAAACATGTCGAGGTTAACGCATTCGGGCGTTTCATAGACTCTTTGAAAAATAAACTAACAATCGTTACACCCACAAACAATCAACTGACGATGATTTTTTGTGTTTAAATATATTAGAGACAAAAACTTAGATTTCTATTAATACAGATATAATTATTCCACTTCTTCATATACATCATCATCTCATCATCGGAGCTTGCGATGATCAGATTCCGTTCGTCCTCTAATTGTTTTGCATCATCTTCTTTCATATTATCTAATGTTTCAACAACACCACATTCGAAGTTTTCTGTAAAAAAATTGTAAATGTTATGTTTATCCACATGACTTTTATATAACTTCAATGTGTTATAAAGAGTGTAGATAAATGCCTGCAGGATTCTCAGCAGGATTATAATTCCAGTTATTGAGGGTAGAACTTGGTCACCGTCGAACTTCGATACGTAGTCTAAGGGTGATGATACTGATGGAATTGACCGATGAACATGACTCCAAAAATGCGCTGCATAGGCTATACATAGTATATGCTGATAGCATATTTTTTTGAATTTATTTTTCTTGCTCTCTCTTTTAGCTCTACCGCTAGGGCGATAACTGACGCTCACTTTGCTAATTTGTGAACATTGAACAACTATTTGGAATAAAATTCATTCATTATAAAGTTCCTAGAAAAATTGCAACGCTACCTCCCGGACTATTAGTTTTGAAATAAACAGTATATATTGAACGGCATTGTATCCTACACATAAATGTTACTATACGAGATAACGCCTTTCGTTTTCCTGATTACACTTTTAATGAACTGATAAATTTTGCAATTATTTATTTCATACATAAAGTATTTCTTTCCCTCTTTTATTAGATACTTGTTATAGAAATTTGTATAGGTATAGCATTTTAGTTTATAATGTGTAATTTATGGGTTAAAGTTAAATTATTTCCTTTTAGAACTTACTTACTCTTAGGAAAATATAGTTCTATGTAAAGTAAGTTTATTCACGCGATTCCACATATTCAACAAGTTTTTATTGCTCTTTGACATGGAAAATGTTTACAGTAAATTGTGTAGATTAGAGAGAAAGTCCCAAAGTAAGTAAGAAAGATCAGACAACTTCAGAATCGATTTTTATACTACTATTATATTTTATAAGTTATAATTTTTTGTAGTTGACTTACTGATGGACATAAAATCGTTGGTCTTTTTGCGACGTTAGGGATGACTGCTTCACGGTACTTTCCTTTTAGAAAATTTGACGTGTAGAAATTGTTTTAATTTACAAAAATATTTCCTTAAATACTGTTCTTATAAACATGCCATTTTAATTTTAATTGAATATCAATTTTATTCCTGTTTATCTAACGGTACCTTCCTTTTAGAAAATTTTACGCCTAGAAATTGTTTTAATATACAAAATGATTTCCTTTAATGCTGTTCTTATAAACATGCCATTTTTATTGAATATCAATTTTAATCCAGTTCATCTAAATTCTACAAAAAATGATTTTAAATAAGGCTTGGAAAAGTATTAACTTAAATGGTTACACATGCTATTAATTAAATTTCCAACTACATGCATTTAATAATTTTGGCTATTCACAGAGTTGTCTACGTTACATTAATAAGTAACGTTCTAGAACCTCATTACTGAATTCAAACCCTGTACACCTGTACGGTGTAATAATTTATTAGGGTTTTTAATTCAGTCCTTTAGTTCAACAAATATTGCTCACGTACTTTGTGTACAGTACAATTTGATGAAGCTTAAAAGAGTGGAAGTTAATTATTTGTGAAACTTTTTGTACATGAATTTTACTAAATTGTAACTCCCGGTGAGGGTCTCGTCTGATATAGGCTCTAATTGTTAATCGGTGATTACGCTTTTAAAGAATAGTATTAAATTAAATCTATTGTATATCATGTAATTCTTGTGTAACGTTGTTGCTTACGATTATTATTATTTTTTAAATATATGTATTGCCGGGCTGCCTAATACGCCAAGATCCTCTGCCTCGGTGGCATAGTGGTACGCGTATGCGACTGCTAAGCTTGAGGTCTCGGGTTCAAATCCTGGGTCGGACCAAATGTTTGTGGAATCCATAAATATTTGTTTCGGAGTTTGGGTGTTTTCTATGTATAATATGTATGTATTTACAAAAAAAAAAAGTATATATAAGTATTTATATCAGTTGTCTAGTACCCATAACACAAGCACTGCTTAGCTTTGGGACTAGATGGCGTTGTGTGTTAGATGTCCGAAATATTTATTATTATTATTATTATCCCAGGGCCGCCAGACGTCACGTATTTTATGAAGAATGAAATGTGGACGATTGAATAGTGTTAATATGTACAAACATGAGATAATCAAGGTACATGAAAACATTGTTTACCTCACGTATTTTCTCCATTCTGATTTTGACGTATATTTTAGACAGTAAAGTTAAAAATAAGTCGTCAATACTCCCAGACACTTTCTTCTGCCGTATTGCTTAGCAGACGCTTTAAAGGTCCTAAAATAATGATTTAACTTCAGGTAAATTCTGATGCTCCAATTTTATATATTATATTATGTTCGCCAGAAAAAAAATATTTTAAAACCTTTTACAAGAAGACAGACCGATCCAAGGGGCCAATCATCCCCTATACTTAATTTTAATGCCTCTGTGGGTACGAGCGCGAGAGCATTATCCACGCACTTGAGACCGAGCGCGACAAGTATTAGCATATATTAAGCTCTCTCTCTTACAGTTTATTCATATTAATTAATTATCAATATTTAAAAGTATCGGCTTGAAATAGGGAATATTATATTATTATACTTTTTATTTTTATTATATATATTATATACATAGAAAAAAATGTAAATAGACTTGAAATTAATCAAACTAATTTTTAAAGTGTAATTAAAAACACTTAACAAAATTTGAGCTATTCAAACGCGCCATTTTTATCAATGTATACTTATTTACAGTTTAAATTGCTATTAATAATTTCGATGAAGTGACCATCGACGTCACATTTCGTTTCGACCCTTAACTTTCACTTTTTATTTAATATTTTCTGGGTTTAAAAAAGACTAAATAAAAATATACCTTTTAAGTATATTGTAAAGACAATAAAGAATCCAAAAAAAATATGTGAGCCAAATTTTTTTCTAAGCATATTCCTTATTTGGAAAAATAGACTAAATAATTAAAAATCAACTTGTAAAACAACGCTCTAGACCACAATACCACAATAAGTCTAGAATTATAACTGCCGGGTGGGTAGTAGCTGTTTTAATAACTTCTATTTTATTTAATGAAATGTAAAAAACTTGACAGTGTTTATAAATTTATTAAATAACAGCATTTTTTATTTAGTTAATTATTTATTACGAATTAATTTTTGTGAGATTAATTTGTTTGTTTAGATTAGTTTGTTTCAAATTAGTTAAAATATTAATAAATGTAAATCTCCCAACATTTCTAAGTAGTGGCCTCTAATCCTCATGGAGACAATTTTATCATTTATGATTTAGCTTATTTCTCTTCATTTCTTGCTGATTTTTTTAAATGTTGATAATTAATTGATATATGAATATATACAGCTCTATGTTTTAAAATAGTTGACTTGCGAACATATGTAAAAATGGAGCATCACAATTTGCTTGAAGTTAAGTCATTATACTTATTATATTATCATTATATTTATTTATTATATTTATGTACCTTTATTATTTGATACCTGGAAATTGCCGGTAGAAGCAAGTTAGCAGGTAGGCATGCGATGGTAAAATATACTAAGACTACTCTATTGGGAATTGAAAAAAAAAAACTATTGATTTTTTTTATGTATTTTAAAACTTTATCTATACTAATATTATAAAGAGGAAAACTTTGTTTGTATGTTTGTTTGTTTGTAATGAATAGGCTCAAAAACTACTGGACCGATTTTAAAAATTCTTTCACCATCCGAAAGCTACATTATCCATATAACATAGGCTATATTTTATTTTGGAAAATATAGGGTTCCGTAAGATATTGGGATTTTTCGGACACAAGGTGTAAAAAATCAACCAGAAAAGTTACTTATTTTGCGTACGCTGCGTAAACTATAAAAGATAGAACCATAAAATGTTCTAATTAATCGTAGATCTTATAAATATCTACAAAAAAGTCCCCGACACACTATACGGGGGAAAATTTTTCGCTACGGGCAATAAAAGACGCAAACGAGTTTGCGTCGGTCAGCTAGTTATTAATAATATTGATAATTGATGCAAGAAAGTTAAAAAAAAATTTCAATAAATCATAAACAATTAAAAATTGATAAAATTTCAAAAAAAAATCACGTGACTATAAACGCGTCATAATTGGTCACCATCGTTGTGACGTCATAATGTTATAGCTATTTAATAACAGTACGGCGTTTACGGCTGATTCCGACGGCGCTTGTTAGGGCCGCTCGGCCCGTCCTGCGACAATTTGTGGAGGGGGGTCTTAGGGCTCCTACGTACCAACCTCACCCAACTTCTCACGGGTCACGGCTGCTTCGCCAAGTACCTGTGGGAGGTGGTGGGAATGGAATCGGAGCTTCGGTGCCGTAACTGCACCAGCGGCGACCCTGACACGGCCCAACACACCCTGGCCGTGTGCGAAGCGTGGGACGCCCAAAGAGTGGCCCTGACGACCGTCATCGGCGCAGATCTCTCGCTGCCGGCCGTCATCGAAGCCATGGCCGACAGCGAGCGGTGCTGGGCCGCCATCGCCTCGTTCGCTAGCGAGGTGATGACGGCCAAGAGAGAGGCCCTACAGGAACGGGGGCGAGCTGGGCTCACTCTCCCGCCCCGCAGGCCCCCAGCGAGGGGTCGCCAGCGACAGATGTTCGCCCGCGGCCCCGAATGAGAGTAGCTTAGGGCGGCGGGTCGGGGGACCTGCCTTCTTCCTGCGTTCTTGTTTCAGAGGCGTATACCAACTAAGGAGAGGGGGGCCCCAACGATTTGGCCCCCTGAGGCGAGCCCGAAAGGGCGTCCCTAGCCGAGTCGCGGTGAGCATTCTATCCCGGGCAGGTCTTAGGTGATAAGGAACAACGTGGGGTTTAGTGGGTAGTCTGGCCTCCTGTCTTGGAGGCCAGGAGTCCCACACGAAGCGAACCCACCGCGGTGGTCTAGCGAAGTGCGTAAATGCATACCCCAAGGGAAAAAAAAACAACGGCGTTTACGGCTATGACACGTGACTAGACAATAAAATTGAAAATTTATTGCTAAAAAACGAGTTGTTTTTTGGTTCCGATTATATTAAAAAGAATAGAAATAAATAAATAAATATTAGCTATGTGTGATAAAGGATTTATTAAGGCAAAGTCTGATAATATTCCTGATGTTGATATATTTATGATAACCAATTTTTGGTCATCTTGGGGAACATTTAAAAACATTTTGTCAGGAGTTCTTTTTGTAGTATTCGTACATAATGGTACAAAACAAGAATGATAACTTTTGAGATTCGACATATTTAATATAAATTTGAATATTTAACAATGACAACAAAATTAAATAGATCAAAACACTGTACTTATTATTTATATATCAACTTCAATGAGTGAAAACTAACATTATGACGTCACACGCGCTCGGGTTTATTCGGGAGCTGTCGGCGCGTCTTCGGTACTGGATTCAAAACTTAATTTTCATTTTGAAATAACTTTTGAATTATTGCGAAAATAAAAAAAAAATAGTTTTGTTATAAAAGTTATATATGATCTTTCCATTTATCACAAAAAAGTTTTTTTTTCAAATACCCAATTGTCCACATTTCGTTTGTCAGAAAATAGGGATCGTACTAGAGTAAAATAAGATAGATAGCATCACAATTAGACCAATAAGAAACGAGCATGATTGAAAAGAGAATCTTTACGAATTTGCGTCGGTCAGCTAGTATCATATTCAAAGCAATTATGTATAGAAGTGGAAGATTTTAATGGGAAGCAGAATAACAAACCAAAAAATAGATATAATTCAAGAAGATAATGTCACTGCACGTTACTATGCTTCTGTTGTTAAAACATGAACGTTTCATTTTTAACACGACTTGTGCAGGCAAAAGCCAGTAAGGCGAAGGGGAAAATGATTAAAGTGTTGGATGCAAGTGTCAGCCGTACCTGTTTTTAACTTTTAGATAATTAATAGCTGAAGTCTATTTATTACTGTACTCGATACAGTAGTGTTTTATTGTCGGAATGAATTAACACCCGTCTAGGCATTTCAATTGTTCCCATACTTTATAACTGAGATATCGCTCGTGTGCCATTATACTTGAATGTTTAAGTTGCAAAACCAGCGTTACGAACGCGAAACTCCAGGAAACGTTAAATTTCACTAACGGCCAGTAACGTTTTCACAATATTTCAATATCATCGTTTAGAATACTTTAGAGATACTTTCCCAGAAGAGAATGAGAAGAAGAATGTATGGTGTGAATATTAGTGAAAAACACATTCATTAAACGTCTGAACCATGTAAACAACGCTGAAAATTCTTCGAAATATGGTGTTCAGCCCTGTCGTACGAAATTCCTGTAATGTCTATCGTCAAAGGCTGTATTGAATAGATCACGACACATTGTTACATTTTCCCTAAATGAGATATTCCGCAATAGATATACCGATGCCAGTATTATCGCAGAAGGTAGTCAAGACAATATCATCCAATCAGTCAGATATTAATTGTACGGCTGCGGCTATTATTTGTAAGTCCTATAATAGCTTAAAACCATTGAACGTCTAAACTGATCCAATGAAGTTTCACTAAGCCGAAATGTGATGTCTCTGTCGTGTAATTATGTATTAATTTATGCATCAAATCGACGTCATACTAATCAACTGTTATACCACTAGCAGCCCTCGAACCGTTCAAGTCTATACTCATGAAACTTGATGCACCTTTAAAATGTTTTCTTAGCAAAAAAACAGATTTATTCCTACATATTGTGATGCACAAGATATCCAAATAAGCAAAGTGACTAAAAAAGAAGTGAAATAAAATTAGGTATAGATTCATATTGATTTATTTTTAAAGAAGCGAGGAGTGACGATTTTACCGAATACCAGACAGGACAAAAATCGAAATTGTTTACCTAATACGTAGTTGGCCAGGTGTATGGTGAGTTATAAGAAGAATACTTTAGTTTAAAATTCATTAATAAATAAATAACAGAGAAAGAAATAACAAAGAGATAAAATATTTTTGTAGATGAATTCTGTCACAATAGAAACGAACTCAACTGGCTCATCTTTATAATCGGTTCAGAATTACATAAAGGTTTCGCAAAAGGATTATGTGATAATTGGCTTGATTTGCTTGAGTATGGACGAGCTTTACTTTACTTACGATTACTTCTTATTTTTTTAGATACGCATTGAGCAAACTTCTCCTATATTAACTTAATATTTCTGCTTTTTAATACCCCTGTAAACTAAGCTGTAGATAGGAGAGAAATATTATAAGCGATGCAAAATGAAGTGAAAACAGAACGTTACTTTGTATAAAACACAAAAAAAAAACTTGCGAGGGTAAAAACATTTATCCTACAATCAAAACAGTTTAGTTGTAGTACTTCCATCGAACGTGGAATAACTCTCGACATGCACTCGTAAACATCGTTATTCTGTCCAAGAGGACTTACTAGTAGCCCGTAATGAATTTCCGATATTTCTATTTTTTTTAATTTTATCTTCGTGAGAGATTGTAACGATGCTAAATAAATTAGCAACTATTCTATTAGTTATCTTGTTATCTCATGTCATATTTCTGACCTCACCTATACCTACTTTGTGACATATCTTGGTAAACTAGCGGCATAGTCATCAATATAGGCTAAGGGTTAGTTTTAAACGCAGATCGTTAACTGTTGTGTTGGAATGTAGTCCTTGTTTGACTACAGTTAATCGACCATTTACATTTCTGTTAGTCAAAATTTAAAAATCGGTCCTCCCTTGTTACTTTGATTTTAATTTTTAAGTTTCTATTATCCATTGTAAAATCCAAATATCTTAATTACCTTCTTTGCTAAACCGCGTATTTGAATAAAAACATAGACATACCTACTAACAAACTGTTGCAAAAAACAGTGTCTTATATGACGATGCTTTCATTTCAGTGTTATAAATTACCTTATTTAAAACTCCAATTACCATAATGAGTAAAAACTAAATAAGAAAAGAGATTTATTTAGGGTATTGTACAATGTTTATTTTAAAATACTTACCGAAAAATGAGTTGTTAGCTAATTTAATGCTCGGCAAAATAACAAAAATATTTTTCAAATAAAGTTAACCTCGAATGTTTTAAATTAGAAATAAGAACTGAAACTGCCCTTAATAAGTAAATAATAAATATAGATAAGGAATAAATTAGTGGGTACAATCTTTCAGCAAAGCTCACTTGTCGATTGCACGAGTAATCTCCACTAGTCACACATTATATGGACATACTCAGAAACAAGACACCTAATAGCACTTGAGTTAAGGTGTTTGCTATATGTTTCGTCACTCGCAATCTGTCCAACACGGCCGACGCAGCGATAACATAATAGATAACGATTGAACGACTTGCCTATAACCCAACATATATACTAGTATGTATAAGAAAGCTCACGACAACAAATTGAAAGGGCTTTCAGCTAATGTGTATATAAGTAATACGCAAGGTGTTGCTAAATTATATCCGTTACGTTAAATTGTAACTCAAATAACCAGTAATAGTTCAATATACAGTTTTTATTTATATTGACTATTTGTGAGTATGTTTTTTTTAAAGTAATATCTTCACAACGTTGCACAAATGGAAACAGACATAGACAATTAAAATAATTTTCCTTTCAAATTGCTAGCGTAAAGGTATTAATTTAGTTGACCAAATCAATATTAAGAAATATGTTTTGAATATATAAATTGAAATTGAATACCTGGATTGATCAACATTTTGAAGTCAATTTAAATATCATTAAATCTGAAACCGTGATTACATCACTGTATTCCACCAGTGCGTCAACAGCGAATTAGGTGCAGATTAGAGAGCGTTGCGACAAGGTTTTGACGCTCCGGTGGAAAACTGAACCACAATTTCGAAGGGGAGTATAATAGGTCTTTACCTATGAAATTGCGTTTCTTCAGTACTGGTCATTTCAAATAAAAAAAAGTTTGTAATGGCTCTGTATTCTAAATTCAAATTAATTTTGTTTTAAAACCATGACATTCTATTTACAAACTCAGTCTTTTGTTTTTTGATTAGCGTTGTATTTTCATTACATTTGAACATTTTTCGTCATAATGGATACTTTAAAAATTCGTGTAATTATGGAATATGAGTTCCGTCGTTGCACCAACGCGACACAAACGGCACGTAACATCAAAAACGTTTACGGAGAGAACTGTACAAACGAACGCACAACCCTTTATTGGTTTTCCCGGTTCCGTTCTGGAAATTTTGACTTGAAAAATGAAGCTCGTGGTCGTCCGGAGACTTTGGTTAACAATAATGAAACGGCAATTTCATAGGTAAAGACCTAATACAAGGTGTCTCAAAAGAAATTTCATATTTAGTGGATTGATTAAAAAAAAAGGAAGCGGTATATAGAAAAAATGTTTATTTATTGTTAAAATACACTTTTTGGGAATTCATTTCTTAAAAATAATATCGTCTAAATGTAAACCCTCACGTTGTTGGCACTCATTTAATCGAACAGTAAAATTACTTATGACTGCTCGACAGGTGGAGTGAGGGATGGCTGCCATTTCGTGACGGATATTTTCTTTCAAATGCGCCAGTGAAGTTGGTTTATTGGCGTAAACTTTAGATTTAAGATAACCCCATAGGAAAAAGTCCATAGGGGTTAAATCTGGGCTACGTGGAGGCCAATTTATGTCACCTCTCCGGGAGATCAATTTTCCTGAGAAATTTTCACGAACACGTGGCAGGGATATATTGGACGTGTGTGAAGTTGCTCCGTCCTGTTGAAACCATGTTCTTTGGTTATAGCCAGGAAAGTTTTGCAGTTCAGGTACCAAGAAGTTGTCTAACATCTCCACATAACGCTCTGAATTCACTGTAACTGTACGCCCCATTTCGTCTTCAAAAAAGTAAGGGCCGATAATTCCTTGCGCCGACATGGCAGCCCATACGGTCACTTTAGGCGAGTGTAGGGGTTTCTGATGTTTGCGTTTCGGATTGGCTGAACTCCAGTAGCGGCAGTTTTGCTTATTTACGTGGCCATTAAGATGAAAATGAGCTTCATCCGAAAACAAAATGTTGGTAAACGTTGAAAATCGCTCAATCATCTGATTTACGAAATTAAGCCTCTGACCGGCATCTTGGGGCTTTAATTCTTGCACCAATTGAATTTTGTAGGGGTGCAGCTTTAGATCTTTGTGCATAATGCGATGTAATGATGATCTATGCACATTTAAAGCACTCGCGCGCTTCCGAATTGAAAGGCTCGGGTCGTCACGTACAGATTGATTAACACTCTCCACGTTTTCTACCGTTCTTGATGACCTAGGTCGCCCGGATTTTGATTTATCCAGCGTTGATCCAGTCTCTTCAAACTTTTTAACCCAATGTCGAATGAGAGGAAGGCTTGGCGCATCATTTAAGTGGCGAAAACCTCGAATACTGCAGAATTTTCTACGCGCGACAGTTGTCGAATCACCGTTCTTGTAAAACTCTCGCACGCACAACGCGCGGTCTGCTCCCGAGAAACGCTCCATAGCGACTGAATCCCCAAGAGCCAAGCTACCAATTGACATAACCCCCGCACCCCTCAAGTACGCAGCGTTCACGCAGTAAGCTAAACAAATATAAAATTTCTTTTGAGACACCCTGTATTATCAATAAACTGTTGGAACCCAAGCTACGATAAATACGTTAATAGAATAAGCTTTTTATTCACGAACTGCTTTCCAAGTCTACCAATAGTATTTTAAATTTTCAACTAATAAACTTTAGTAATAGTTATTTATTTACATTTTTGTGCAGTGTTGAAAAAAAAAATGTAATTCGCCATATTCAATTTATATATAAAATCCTAACAAATGTTTTATCATCTCTGTAAAACTAATTTTGTCGCCTCATTTTAAATGAAAGCACTATTTGCTGGATCCAAAATAGGGATGTTGGACGTCAGTCTTAAGGTAAATGCCTATAGTGAACATGTATGTTTTACACTAACCGTACCAGAGATGATTATATATAATTTGTGCATTATAAAGCCAGATAACCCGTTGTTTCGGTCTGTTGATAAATATTAGATACTAAATAAACACATGTATTTTTTACTATCGTGCGTGAAAAAATAGTCAAAATCCTATTGTCAATAAATTACTTTGAATTATAAACTAGTCTCTAGAACTATAGTTCTGTATTATGTAGTAGTACTGTGCTGTAGTATACATAATATCTTACTAATTTTCTTACAAATAAATTAAAGACCGTGATAATAAAGCAACAATATGCTATCCGATCCGATCGGAAATAATTGTAATGCTCACGTACTCAGAACTGCGTACAGTAACGAACATCGCATAGTGAAGATTTAGTTCTAAAGAAGGCAGATTCAATGAGTTTTCTGTTAAGTAATTTTATTAACATTATTTTCATGCTTTGTAACTAAAATATAACGTAAAACAGGTTGTTGTATTTTGTGCATTTAGGCCTAGAACTTAGTTGGCTTCGCTATCTTAACATTTTTTTTGATAACGCGTTAGACAATCCCTTCGTAGGCCGCTACCCTAACCTAGGATTACGCATGAAGCGTTAGCGGTATCGCTGTCTGGCTTATAGCACCCTTTATGTGAAAGTATCTCAGGAGGCATCGTTATGAATTAATATTATTATCTTTAAGTATGATTTTTATTCCTATTTATATTAGAAAAGTCAGTAGCTAAATAAACTAACAGAAAATGATGATGAAAGCTTCGGTAAAAGCTTCTATCTGGTACGTTTCAGAAATGATTTTATTTAGACATTTATGAAATAAATATTTAATCAAGAATTTGTTTACTAGCTACTAATTTAAATACCTGCTAAATTTAATGACCTGACTTACGTTTTACTGTGTGACACCTTAAAGTTCTTCTAATTTTGCATAGCTTTATGGGTTTTTATTCTAATCCGATCAGGAATAAGCTACAGTTTGTGTTGCAGTTGTCATCTGTCGTAATTTTGTCGTTATAAAAAACTTAGGGCATTGCACTGAATGTATTGACAAGAAATAAATATATATTTAAATATTTCAATGATCTAACACAACGCCATCTATTCCCAAGCAAATCAGAGCTTGTGTTATGGGTACTAGACAATAAGTAACATAAGATATTTTTAAATATTTATTGTCAACGATAAAACTTACTATTCTAACACTGATTGTAATTAACTGTTACGACATAAACAGCATCACTATTTTTTTTTGTTGATACGTTAACAGCATTCCAATAAAATGACATTCAGGTGGCAACAGCTTGCATATTGTTTACATTTCATGTAAAACTAACAGTATTGTACCTGAACATCAGACTTTTAAAAAGAGTGGCCATGAGTTTCTTTGCCAGTATTCTTCTCATAAGGGTCTACGCACTTTGGAAATTTGAAGTGATAGATTGACAGAACCTGGCACTAGATTTTGTTGTTTTTGTCTAATTTGTGCTATGGTGTCTGTTTGTGTAAATCTGTGATTTTTAACTGGAGGTTCAATTTAACGTTCATAAATGTCACTTAGTGTCTTAATTGAATAAATGATTTTGAATTTGAAATAGTTTACCTCATTTATTTTTCATACTAGCTGACCCACGCAACCTCGTTTGCGTCTACTATTGCCTATAGCGTGAAAAATTTCCTCTGTTTTTGAAACATTCTTCATTGAAGCTCCGTTCCTATTAGTATTAGCCCCGATAAATGGACTATTTAACACTGAAAGAATTTTTGAAATCGGACCAGCGGTTCCTGAGATTAGCGCGTTCAAACAAACAAACTCTTCAGCTTGATAATCTATATATAAAAAATGTTACGTTGGTTTGTGTACGCTTCAAAAAAAATAAAGTTTTGCACCGATCGAGCTAAAATTTTAGAATGATGTAAAATCCGCATTAAGGATTGTTTTTATCTAATTTTTGCATCAGTCACATATCCGCGACCGCGAAAAAAAACGAAAATACCGAAATAAACGCGGGCGGAGCCGCAGGCAACAGCTAGTATTAGTATAGATATATTCATCACAACACATATATTTAGATATTATTTTCAAAATTAAGTCCTTATTAAATTGTTTCATGATCGTTGTCTGACTCACAACACGTTATAACAACGTTTGCCGGTTAAAAGCTATAATAAGATGCCTCGGGCTAAATGTGTACCTACATAATAACGTAATATGCCTTAGAAACGAAGCTCAAACCACGCTCTTCACTTATTTGATGGATATATTATGTAAGAAAATGTATTTATTCGTGTGTAATTTTTTTACAGGTAAGTCACAGCTACAATCTACCTGATACAACAGTAAGTCGAATAGTTTTAGCATGTTATTATAAATATTATTAATTACATTAAAATTATCGAACACTAAACACGAGAGCAAATAAGAATTAAAGAAATGTAGCTTAGCCTTAGCACCGACGTACATATTGAGTATCAAATATAGTTTTGTGCACTTTAATACTCCATAAAGCCTAAGTATATTCCTAAATATAAATGCACATTCAATGTCTTCATTGTCTAACATAATAAGTGAACTTCGCTTTATAAACTACTAGCTGACCCACGCAACCTCGTTTGCGTCTTCTATTGCCCGTAGCGTGAAAATTTTCCTCCGTTTTTAAAACATTATTCATAGGTGCTCCGCTCCTATTAGTAGTAGCGTGATGATATATAGCCTATAGCCTTCCTGGATAAATGGACTATCCAACACCGAAAGAATTTTCAAATCGAACCAGCGGTACCTGAGATTAGCACGTTCAAACAAATAAAGAAACATTCTGCTTTATTATTAGTTTAGATTTGCCCTCAAAGATAAAGCGTTATCTTCATACAATATTTCCTTTTTTATTTCATTACTTTAGTCAAACTAGATTTCAAGACCTTAATAAAATCTAGCTGAGCTCCGCGGTGTTACCTTCGGATGTTGGTGTACCTTTATAACTAAGCTAGTCTAAAAAAGAAAGCCTAAGTAACTTCTTATATGATCAGCTATCTGCAAGTAAAAGTCCTGTCGAAATTGGTCAACCTTTTCAGAAATTAGCCGGAACTAACAGACAGACAAAAATTAATTCCTTTTTGTTTAGGAGCCGTGCAAAGTTTCATATGCATTTAGTAAAAACCTGTTAATTTAAATTAATATACCTACCACTATATAGGTTAATTTAGTAAATAATATATCGAAACTACTTTCCTTCAAAGTACTACTGCAGGCTAAACTTGGTTTTAAAGGTAGACATTTGCACTAAAAATAAGAAACTAAATGTACATTATGTTCATCACAGAAACCGTACTAGACACGGAGATTTTTATCAGAGTTTCGAGATCCTTTATACATATGCAAATTAGTTATATTTACTAGACCACCAAAGACATTAATTGCCAACCTACTAAATGAGCACCATAACGAATTGACGACATAAAAATATAACATGAAACTCGAGACATTATCAGACGAGATGACAAATAAACCCACTTAATCACGACTTGTAAGTGCATACGTGAGCTGCTAGAATTTCAGAATCGCATAATTAGTGCGACAAGGGAAATTGCTTTTGTCGTCGGATATAGGTGTCCTATGTTGTTCTGCGATATCACGAATTCCGGCTATACGAAGACACGACAGTTGATGTGCACATTACTGACTTATGTTAATTTTTGTCATGTTGCTTTATTAGTTGGCAATAATGTTGTTTTTAGATGGCAAACACTATTGATTTGGACTATAAAGTTTTATTTTATATACCATACAATTGTATAAAGAGATCGATGTACCTAATCCTTCAGTAAAACCGCATAAGTAATAAGGTTTCTGCCTGACTCACTCATTATACACCTCATGAAAATTAGATGGCAACACTACTAAAAAATTAAGTCAGCAGATATTAGTGTCCCTAATGTTGTCGGTTCTCTGCCAGTAATAACATGCGAGTATGGAATCTCCATTCTCAAACTGAGCGATGTCCATATTCCACGTCCATACAGAATTCGCCCCTTTACCCCAACGCCGCGCCGTCTGCCACCCCCCCTGTACAAATGGTGTGGGTGGCGTTCCATACTATTAGCTCCTCCTACTAATCGACCTCTACATAAAAAAGGTGCATTTCCAATTGTGACACCAAATTCCTACAAGATAACAACTTATTAGAGATGCTTTTCGTAAGTCTTAATTAAATAGACTATCATTTATGAGGTCACTAGCTAAACCCCGCGGTACGACAAAAACCGCGGCCAACGCCGCGAGGCGAAGTTAGTATCTTTATAAATTGTAGCCTATGTGTTATTCTGATGTATAAGCTATGTTATTGTAAAGTTTCGTCTAAATCAGTCCACTGCTGGGCAAAGGCTTCTCTTTAGTAAGAAGGTATTGGTATTAAAATGTTTTAAAGATTAAAATAGTATAGCTAACTATCGCAATGAAATGACTCTTTGCCACTGATGATTACATCTACTACGAACTTAACTTGGCGATCAATGTCGACGTCTGTCGTAGACTAATTTTATCACAATCATCATGTATTTTTATCTCGTGTGTTTTGGCACTAAATCTTCTCTTCTTTCTAATCATTAATTAATTAGTTTAATTTACTAATGATATTAATGCGCACCCGTTGTTGTGACAGGTATTTATATAGGTAGAGCTATTGTATATATTGATGTTGCCCCCACAGGTGTAAAGTAATATAAAAAACAAGCAAGTTTATAAAAAAATATATTAACATATAAGTTTGGCAGTAATGACCACTCTCGTATTGCCCTGTCGGTGGCTTTAGATAAATCGGCACCCTTCAGTCTGATCAATGGTAATTATGATTGGCGGCCATAATACAAGCGTTTTATGCTATGGACAGACTTTAATTTGGTCTCGTCTAAACTATAGTCTAATTTTAATTATGGAAATTAAAATTAGACTATAGTTTAGAATGTTATGAAAATGCATCATCACATTAGCCAGCTACTATTTGTTAAGTTCTGTTACAATTTTGTTGCCTAAACATATGTATATATTTCGACCAAGTACTTCAGAACTGACTTTTTGTACCTTTCGCAAGCGAGTCTCTTTTAAAGATTACGAAAATCTGAAATCTGCATTTTCAAAGGCACGTAAGTCATCCAGAAGAGATACAGCCAAATGTATAGACTAGAAACACATATAAATCTATCAATTCTACATTAGTTGACAAATAACCCATACTTTAGCCGATGTAACGTGATTTTTGAATTGCATAAAATAATTATAATATTTGACTCTAATTAGAAATAATATATTTTCATGATATAAAATGTAGTCGCTTCTGCTGCCCGTTCTGTTAGATCCCCCTAAACTACTCGATACTAGGATTTTATCGCAGTTTACGGCAATAGAAAGAGTGATTCAGGAGAAAGGTTTATATGTGTAATACATGCATATTATAGTGGAGGAAATCCGAGAATTTTAAAGACTGCCATGCGAAGCCGGAACGGATGGCTATATTGTAAATATTTCCAAATTTTCTGTAAAATTTGTTTTAAACACTTTTCGAGTTATCTTTAGATTTTCATAATAACGATCGGAAGTTATGCGCCTACATAACATTTATATATAAGAAGATAGAAGATTTATATCAAAGTAAAACTTAAATGCCTGTTAATTGTAACGCTTCATGTTACCTTAATTTATCGCAATTTAAAATAATACTAGCGATTGCACAAATCAATTACTCGAAATTAAAAATGGCAACATTTTAATCACCAAGTTCATAAATACTGTGGCGACCTCCACATACAGCGCCATCTACCGAAGATACACTGAACTACGAAGTAACGCACTGTACCTACAAACTACACTACACGGGGTAACTACCAATCCTGAATCGCGCAAATAAAGTTCCCGCGCCGATTATCATATATACAACATCCCAACATCAACTGTTGGGCAGTAGCCCGCCAGGCATGATCACCTAGCCTGGTCGGAGGATCCTCCCTTTGTGTTGGGTGGAACATGATATCCGTTCCCCCACAAATACCAAATCGACCCGACTCCTGTATCTAATATAAAACGTATGAATATAGGTGAGTATTTTTGAGATTTTTTTAAGTTCAAATCTAACAGTTTTATAAACACTATCTTGTCTGGTAAATGAGCATGCCAAGGTACAAAAGCTAAATTGAAATTTAATTTGACCATGGGTTTCATAGAGTTCACTGTAAATTATTTAGTTACTATAACACTTATTATACTTTTTGCTTTACAATGTATCAAACAATAAATGTTTGAATAAAATTAACATTGTGTGGGTAGTTTAATTTTCTTTTTCTACTTGTTCATGCTTCGCATTAATAACTATGTTACAATAGTGGAACATTAAGTGCTGCTCACTATATACGAAATATTATTCCTCCCGATGCTAGGACGATAGTTAGTAGTTCAGACGGTATTACTCCATACATCTTGTAATGAGTATAAATTCCCTGTAAACAAGTATCAACTCCATGTAATACCTATGATTAAATAATGCCGACAGTCATCTGTCTTCAGAACAACTGATTGAGTTACAGTTACTACTAATGAATTAAAAAATATCTGTCAAAAATTCCTAAATTTATATTTCCTAAAATTAGTTTTATAATCTAGTTGCTCATCTTTCAGTAATCGTCAGCAATCGGTTAAAAACTCGAGAAAGAATTCTCAAGGATTTTAATTTACGCCTTGGTCATTTACGAACCTTTTAATTTCTCTTGTCGAACTGTGTTTTAAATACGAGTATAACCTTAGTGTAAGACCGGCTATAACGGCACTAAAATACACCAAAGTGACATAAAAATCAAGTTTTATATTGGATCACGTTTAATTTAATGTTATTCGAAACTTTTCGAAGATCCTCAATAAATAGCCTGTAACATTAAATACGCAATTTCTTAGTACATTATGTACGTTCAAACCCTAGTCAAACGATATTTGTCTTTCGTATTGCTTCAGTACCAATGGAATCTTATTGGCAACTTATATTGTAACCGGGTGAAGATAGCAATAATAGATTATTGTCTTCTTTACTTACAATTCCCTGAGTAGCTTCTTATTTTTATTTTTTTTTCTTGTTTGTTGTAGTTAGAACATGAGAAACTATTTAAACATATTTCTGTAGGTTTTCAAAAGCATGTTTTACCAAACGTGTGTCGAACTGGATCAAAATTACTTTAGAAGTACAACCTACAAATGAATTTAATCTTAAAACATAGTGTTGCTGTTTCCGCGATGACTATATTGTAGATATATTTGTTTTCTTATCCTGATTAGTTATTTTCCTAGTTTCACAACCATACAGAGTAATGCTCCAGAATACGATTTAGTAAAGTGTTTCCGAATGCTTACACGTATGTTAGACTTCAAGATTTTTTCTTTGCATAAAACGCTTGTATAGGCCTCGCAATGCGACATTTGATATCACTAATACATCTAGAGTCAGATGATAAATGACTTCCCAAGTACTTAAAACTTGTTCCAGAATTGTATTATTAATTTTTATATTTTTACTGATTAGTGTTGTTGTAGATGTTATTAAAATGTAGGTTTTGTTTAAATTTATTCCTGTGTGAAATTCCTTAAAGATTTGGTCCATGTTGTTGAGTAGAGCTTCGTAACTTTACCAATGAATTTGTTTCGATAACTCTACTTCGCTTCGCTCCTAAGATTAAGAATTTATCTATATAGAAAAACGTCTTTATTCAGAAAAGACTGTAGGTGCACAAACTATCAACCCCTGGCTCGGGGATGTGGAGACAAAATCTAAATGACTTTTAAAACATAAAAGGCTTAATATAACATTTTTTTCTAATCGCACACAATATTTTAGCAGCCGATATCGAGTAC
Source organism: Spilarctia lutea (assembly GCA_916048165.1). Lineage (NCBI taxonomy): Eukaryota > Metazoa > Arthropoda > Insecta > Lepidoptera > Erebidae > Spilarctia > Spilarctia lutea. The sequence continues at coordinate 22,571,551 of OU696470.1, read as the reverse complement.
CACCCGGTTTTGCCTTCAATTATATAATTCTGATTTCTAAATATAAAACTGTTTGGTGAAGTTTACCATTGCCACGTGTATTTTTTAAATTTGTTCTATTTCGTACTTTTTAAATAGTGTTTTGGTTCTTAATTTACAATTTATATAAAAGTCAATGTAATTTTCGTTTTGAAATATTTTTTGATTGTTTATTAAAACTAATAATTTTATATTTTAACCCCTTTTAAATATTTTTTTAGCATCTTATTCAACCCCCGACGCAAAAAAGGGGTGTTTGGCCTAAGTTTGACGTCGATGTCTGTCTGTCGGCGGCATCGTATTTCTCAAAGCTTAGAACTTTCATTTAAATGCCAGTTTTATTGCGGGGTGGTACTTAGCTATGTTTGGTTATAATCTGTCCAGCAGTGTAGGAGTATCACCTCTTTGCCAAAATGATGTAAGGCATTTTTAGCGTATGATTACTCTATAAAGTGATTGCGTAGGGGATTTTTTTTATTTTAGCTTGTATTATTTCCGTTACATGAAGTAACTCAGTAATTATCGGTAGACTGTTTCGTACAAAGCGTATCTGATTTTCATAACCTAATTAAAGCTACAAGAGAAAATCATTTAAATGAAACCATTTCAAGTACAATTGTTACGAGACGTCGAGACGTTGAAACAAAAGTCCTAAAAGCTACAAGTAAGATATTCTTCAACTGTACTTATTTCAAGATTATCCCAGCTTGCGAGCTGTTCTTATCAAGTTGCTTATGATTCGGTGTTTAATGGCGCCTTAATAATTGGCGACAAACATAAAATAACAGGACCGAGGCCCTTTGACGAATGTAACGTCTCACTTTTACAATAACGCATAGGTTTACTTTGCTTATCCTATGCAACAAAAACTAAGCTCATTTCTGATTGTAACCAAAGAAAGATTTTTTCAGTAAGGTATTAAAATGCACGAAGCTACTCACCAACAACTGCTATTTATCAAAGATCAAATGCGTTTGATTTCTGGTTGTTTTTTGAAAAACAATATCAAGTGAGTGGGTAAATAAACAATGTGACAATTAAGTAATCAACTGAGGTGGACGTATTTACTATGTGTTACCATGCACAAGGGGCCGTCGGAAATACACATATATTTTTCTCTCTGACTACGATAAAAAACTAACTTTTCGATCACCATTTAACACACAAATAAATTAATATTGCCGTTTTTGGCGCACATTAAAAAAATAATTGATGTTGCTTCTGCGTAATCGATATGCTTTGTTATTATTGTACTACTATACTACTTTAACCGCCACGGTTCAGCACTAATTTGCTGGCTTGACCGGAGTGATACCACGGCCTCACAGAAAACTGGTGTTGAACAGCGCCTGCGCTGTGTTTCATTGAGTGAGTGAGGATACCAGAGGCCCGAACCCCAACCCCTTCACCCACCCCCCTCCCTATCCTCCAAAGGCCAGCAACGCACTTGTGACGCCTTAGATGCTGCGGTTGTCCATGTGCGGCGGTAATCGCTTACCATCAGGTGATACGTCTGCTCGTTTGACCGCTATTCCATAAAAAAAGAAAAAAAAAACTATATCATTTATTCTGTCATGGATTGTAGGAGTTAGTATTAATGAAAATAACTGGTTGTAGAAAAAGTTACTAGTTTATTTTAAAGTTTTGTTAACCTCAGTGTCCTGGTGACGGATTAATAATAAGGATTGTAACCACTTCATCCATTTCGTAAGAGGCGGCCAAGGTAGCAAACTACGCAGGACAACATCACTGCAAAGATAAGGTAAACTCGATTGCCCTGGGTGGCGTAGTGGTAGCGTATGCGACTGCTGTGCTTGAGGTCTAGGGTTCGATGCCCGAATCGGACCAAATGTCGGCAATAACCGCGGGCATCGCCGCGAGGCGAAGCTAGGATCTTTATAAAAAGCCTATGTGTTATTCTAACATATAATCTATATTATTGTAAATTTTCATCAAAATCCATTCAGTAGTTTTTGCGTGAAAGAGCAACAAACATACTCACTTACATACTCACAAACTTTCGCGTTTATATTATTAGTAGGATTTAAAAAAAAAGTATATATGTATTTGTATCAGTTGTCAAGTACTCATAACACTAGCTCTGCTTAGCTTGGGACTAGATGGCATTGTACGTTAGATGTCCGAAATATTAAAAAAAAAAACTTGAAGCCAATTCTTTAAAAACCTTCTAGCCAGGGTGGGCTTTTTAAGGAGATTCTAATGACCAGCAACGCACTGTTAGAGGCTGTTGATGAGAATTGATTTGAATCTCATATTCTAATTTCAAGATTTGATCGTCCAGTTATCACATTTAGTTTCAAATACTACAATCCAATATCTTTCTTCTTTTTCTTACAAAATATTTAACTTCATGAGTTAGTTATCAAATTAAATCTATTCGTTTTAAAATAGTGTTACTGAATTAAAAATCAAACTGTTTCTGAAAATCATTAGCTCTTCGAGTTACGATCAAATTATGTGTAAGACCCTGTAATATGAGTACACAGTTCTGTAATAAGCTGTATGTGTTTAACTCACGGATCAGAACACCAGACGCATTTTGTGAACTGACTCTCTACAATATAAGTAGATCGAATTATCTGTGAACTAGCTTTGCTAGCTTTTAATGTCTACACTGTATATTTCTTAGATTTCATTATTTATTCATGATGTGTAGAATGAATACACATTAGTAGAAAGCAAACATTATTAGGCAAGCATTTGCGTCGGTGCGTTAAGCTTTATGACTGAAGTAATAATATTATATAGAAAATAATGAATAGAAAAGTACGTTGCTAGCAAATTTATGAGAAAAAACAGATTCGTTTTGATATTCTCAGGGAATGCTCTGCTGTATGTAACTTACATTTTTTTATTTCAAATATGTAAAATCACTGTCTAATCTAAATCAATAATAAATACAAATAATTTTCAACCGGATTTTCTAATTGAGTATTGCTTATTGCGCTGCCTCCGCCTCTTTCTCTATTTTACTTAATGTTAATTGCTGCTGAAAGACACTGAATGTCCAGCGAAGAAACTATCGTTTTCATTTTCATCTCACATTTCTATGCAAAAATCACAAAATAATTTATTTTTATTGAATAAATACTGTTTTCTGTATACACGTAGTTTTTTTATGTACATATTTGTGCATCAAAACTGCATCTTAAAATATTGTCTATTTAAAGCGTCCATACAAGTTTTTCCTTGATAATATTTTTATAAAAAGTGTATTGGAATAAAAGAAAACGAATGGAGATAAGGCAAGGGAGCAAAGCGAAAGGCAAGAACTACAATAGTAATACATGCCGGGGCTGCGTACTCGTCCGTCCGTTTTGTAATTGATGAGATTCCGATGGCTGCGATATCATAAGGCAAACTGTATCTAATACTTGTGAGTAGTACATTTATCGTATCTCATGTGTAAAAACATAAAACTAAATATTCATACTAATAATGGTTTTTGTAGCAATTATGGCACTGTGCGGTTTTATTTCCTTTGCTAACTCTGTGAGTATATTAAAAACCACATGGTCACATGTAACTAAAATACAGGAGCTTTATGAACTCTGTAAAATACTACCTTATAATTTTAACAGTTAGGAGAAGGACCTGTCCTGCTCTTCAACAATATATTTATGTTGAGTGTTTACACACCAAGTTTTGCTTTAACTAATTAAGTAAATGGTCAAAGCTTCAAATGAAAGAGCTTTTTGCAGCGACTGTTCAAACCGAACCATACCATACCAAGTGATGATCAGATACAGTCATTATTATATACTTACCTACTTAGTTCCGGATTAGGGACAATAGATTCTATGATTAAGTTTATGTTTTAAAGTAAATTACCCTCGCCTCGATGGAAGATCTCGTCTGTGTTGCCGTAGTGTAATGTTATACAACGTGAACAAAGTTTACCATAACAAAAGGTTATAGTGAGTTTTTTAAGAAATATAAATATGTCGCTGCGGATTTTTTTTTTGAATTTTATTGGGGAACAATTCTCTCATACTTTATTTTTTGCGAAACATTTCAAATCAATTAATTTTACCATTATTACAATACTTTTTATTACACCCCTGTTTTCTTCTTGTAATGCCGTATTTTACCATACAATGTTTACAATATATCAATATTTAATATTTGACTTATGACAAAGTAAATAGACGCATAGTGCCGCTGTATTCACTACCCTTGAAGATGAAAGTAAATGTTGGCTAGACTTACATATTATTTAAAAAACTAACCCATATGTTGAGTTGTTGGTGAAATAAGATATTAAATAGCAGTATATGACTCTTTAATGTGTTTAAAGGGAACTTAAATGTGATCTATTTGATGTTATCAACTTAAGTTTCAGCACAAGAATTGCGTAATCAGTGCTGCTGTTAAGTTTGATTGTGCACATCACTGGCCACAATTATAATTATTTTACACAGTGTAAATAACACTAGCTTGAGACAAGGTTGTGTGTTCAATCCTCGTAAACTTTAATATACGGTACTAAAATAGGATTAAAGTTTTAAATCTCCCGGCAAATGATAATGAGTTCACATATCCCATACAAGGCAATAATTTTTACATTTAGAGTTTAATTTAGTTTTTTTATTAATAAAAAAGCATGTAGTGAACTAAATATAGTGAAAGTTAAGATGAGATATATCAAAAGATGGTCTGTAAGCAAATGAGATCAAAGTATAAAATCCAACAACAAATTTCAGTGAATCAAATTCAAATCTAAATAAATATATAGTATAAAATTAATCTTCATTTCTTATAATAAATTTTATTTATATGTTCTTTATAACATATTGTACAGTAATATTAAAATACAATTTGCTAAGTAAATACGAATTGTTAATAAAATGCGTGATAAGTGCATTTTTGTATCATCTATTTAGTGTTAAGGTAGCTATGATATTGACAATGGATGGGCGTGTTTTTGTTGGGAGCGATGGTCAGTGCAGACGGGGGGTCTTGACGTACGAGTCCGCTCACGCCTCAGTGTCGGAAGTGTGCCACGCAGTTCCGTCCGATAGGGCCCGCCTACTCGACACGGCAACAGGATATTCCAACAGACAACAGTTAAAGTTTAACTACCGGTCGCGTCGCACCGGTGTGCAGCGAACGCGGGTCAACAAACAATATAAGGCGCGCGATCTCGCGTGCCTTTCGCTTGTCAAAATTTGTATCAAGTATGGTTTCCTGTGTGGACTATGTATGCCGCTGTTTGATTGTTGTAAATCGTGCTGTCAAGAATTATTTACATGTACGTCAATATTTAATTCGTCCGCTTTCGATAGTTACACGCCGGACGTTTCGTCTCCATTAAATGGTAATACCAGTCAGCCGGCCAGCTGTTTCGAAAATGGTCTAGGATCACCTGTGTCACAGACACCATCTCTTGGGTCCCCTACAGCCCTAGAAGCCCTAGAAAGCAATGGAGAGAACGGCGACAACGGTTAGTGAAACATTCTTTTGTACGCAACTTTTTTATAACATAGTTATAGTTAAAAATATTACTTACCTTGCATTTGAAATTTTTAGGAGTCTTTAAATATTTGTTAACATTTAAAACTTTATTATTTATTTCAGTTGGCTTTCACAATTTTAATTTTCAACGTTGCCGCGTCATTTAGTTATTTATGCATATTGTTTAGACATTGTTTAATAGACACTTGCAATAAAATATTTTTATAGTTACTTAAATTTCCCTTTGTGTAAGAATAATATAGTAAAGATTCAATTTAGTATTCTGTGACGTTGATGAAAACACAAATTAAAAATACACAAGTGAGATTAGTTTATATTTATTAACTGAAACCATAAAGGCTAAATTTATATCAAAATATTATATAATACAATATAATGTTTATACTGCAAAGTAAAAAAAAAAACTACAAATGTCAGTAATTAACGATACGGTAATTAATTATATTGAAACATACATTTTATAAGAAAATAGTTTACTAAGAAGACACATTTATGAGTTCTATTGATTTCACTTCATGAATTAGAAAGTGGCATTGACCTTAATGACTTGAATTTTTTTATGTAAAACATATCGAAGAAGAAACGTATCGATACAATAATGTAAATAAAACAAGCACACTTCTAGATGGGGGGAGGTATTTAAGAAAACGACTATAGTCATCTGCCTAAACTTTATTATTCCCAAGATTAATTGGGGTCGGCTACTATTTTAACCGGTTTTACCGGCATATCAGTTTTTTTACGGAGTGACTGGCATCGGACCTCCGAAACCCTGAGGGCGAACTGAATTCCAAGGTTGAACCAGTTGTCAATGTATTTAAGGGGACTGATTTCTCAATAACGATCGCCGTAGATTTTCATGACAACCGCGACCGACAGCTTATCGTGCACTCCGAGGCACCGACGGGAAACACCACACCACCATAGTCCGACCTGGGAATCGCACCTGAGACCTCTTGATCGGCGGTCACTTACGCTACCCGTTAGACAAACGTAGACCAAGGTAGTCAATACAAATTGATATTCGCATTTATAATTTAATAGTTAATAATATATTATTATTATTTTTTTTCAAAACAAGCTTTTATTTAAATGCTCTAAAACGAAGATAATACATTTTGAATGCTATCAAACCCACCATTTTATTAAATTATAAGATTTATATTGATACAAATAAAGCTTCTCGCGAGATATTAAACCACATCGTACCTAGTTACTAAGTACTACATATTTAATTCCAAAAAAAAAATTAATAGAGTTCTTATCATTTGCTTAGAATTTAAGTTAGATTGGTATTTTGAGAGTTCTTGGAACTTCATCTTTAGATCCTGGATATCACGTAACACGAGTGCTTGTCAAGACTATTCAAACGAAACCAAACTCGATGGTTTTATCTTGTTTAGTTTAGGAGTTCCTATAGCCACCTTCCGACGGTACCTTGAGACCAGCTTCATGGTACCATATTATTGCATTGTCACTGTAGTTACGTAAGTAAACCAAATTTGAACCTAATCTAACGACAGGAAGTCCCATACTAACATACTAACAGGACGAGTTAAATAAAGCTTTTAACATAATATTATGTTTTTATTATAACAACACATCTATAGTATACTTAATAATAATTATGGCGATGTATGTTATTTTAACCTGAACGCAAAACCTTCTCAATGAACTAGACCGCCTTATATAACTGCATTCGATTCGTTTTTAATCTTCGTAAGTATGACCATGTGTCTGCTTTACGTTCCCAGCTACAATAGATCCCAATTCCTTAGCGCCGTAGTTTGCGTGCACTCAATTCTCATTTTTATTTTCTCTATTTCCCATCGTTACCTGAATACCTTGTACTTCGTTCTTTGCGTCAGTCAGTTCTTCTTTGAAACGAGCTCCCTACCGAAATTCAGAATGTCCACAAACCGCTTCACATTCAAGATGAAAGTACGCGAAACGACGACAAAACCTCGGAATGTATTGGCAGAACAGTCACAACGTCAGTAGCCGACTGAGTACTTATATATTAAATTAAATTACTTTATATGTATGTAATTTATATTTATGTATATATATTCGTATTTCCATACAGAAATCTATCTTGACTTCTGTTTGTAACTATTATATTTGGCAGTGTGTTTGTGTCTAACACCATCATTTATGTAAATGATAACACCTATGATATTTTTTTATCTACCAACTTGAATTCTACTTGTATTCTTTTTTTGCACCTACCGCTACATATTTCTACATCACCCAAAGGTTGACTAGGTAGACAGAGAAAAGCTAAAGGTTGAGTCCGCCTATGTACAAGATATGCATTAAAAGTTTATAAATATGCATCAAATTTGCATAAGCCTTGCCACTTGAAAAGAATATCAACAAGCAATTCCTAAAATGATTTTGAATAAAATCAAAATTATACCTATTATTTCTATACTAATAATACCCATGAAGAAATGAGGTCTGGATCTAAAGAACAGATTTAGACAATTATTTTACCAATAGAAAGCCACACTGTTTGTGAGCGCGAAATCGCGTATTTACGTGTGGGCGGAGTCACAGGCAAAAGCTATTCATTATTATTAATAACGAACGTAAATCATACCGGTTCGTCATTAATATTTCTCATTTTTAGTTTCCCGACTTTACAATCAGGTTGCACCACAGCCTGTGACCACGACAGTCGCATTAAATCCCGTTCGTTAGTTAAGTCAGAGATCCATATTAAGTCAGAGATCAACGTGTGGAAAAATATACACGTACAGAAAAGCTTTTAATCCTGTAGGTATGCTGAAAAATATTTCCTTCAACTTTATTTTCCATTATTTGCTCCACAACTTCATACGTACATAAAATATTGAAATCATAAATTATAGTTTGTCTTTTAAACATTCCACTATTGTTTTCTATAATTTTTTTTTTTCTACAACCTTTATTTATGATTGATTTATATTTCACTTCAAAATATCTTAGTTATCTTTTATGTATTGGTGTACTTTGTGCCATGTTCCTCCTATAAGTATACAGTTGGCGTTTTTAACACTTTCTAAATTAAATATACATTTGGTTTCAGATACAAATATAAAAACATATATGGTTTTTAAAGCTTATTGTTTGCAACAATCATTTGTAAAGTATTGTATTAAGAGTCGCTTTAGCTCTTAGTACTAAAAAAAAGAAAGAAAATATCAAATAAGTAAATTAAATAGCAGAACGTGTTTAGTAACATAAAATCTTAATTTGCAAGTTCAATATGACATAGTATATAAGTATGGGGTTAAATTAAAATCAACAAACTGTGTAAATGCCCTAATTACTGTAAGTCGCGGTCGTGACCTCTCTAGACAAATTGTCTGTAGGGAGGGGCTGCTTGAGTACGTAATATATACGAATGTACGCCGCCGTAACATAAAAGATAACAATCTCTCCCGGACACCGCTCAACAGGTCGTTTCGCGCCTAAGAGTGAATCATTAAAGTAACCCTAGAACTTTATTTTAACTTCTTAATCCTCGTCTTAAACATGCAAAAAATAGTTGAAGTTATTTGTGGAACTTTCTTTTTAAGTTGAAAATGATAATTTAAGTAATGTGAAATAACTGAATAATCGATTTAATCCACATCAAAATTCTTTGAAAAATCTATTATTCGGTACTGAAACCACTCGAAACAATAGAATGAAACACCCTACAGGTATTTATTTCTAATTAAATGTTTTCTTTGTACAAACAATTTTATTCCATATTTAATAGTAGTCCTTTCAATGCAGTTTAATCTTATGAGTTTCGCATACATGTGCTACTACATGTATGTTCTACGTAAAAAACCGCGGATTACATAAAACAGAACCATGTGACTCACGCTTCGCCCATGTAGTAAACGATACGCACTATCTTGGCACTATATCAACAAAGCATATATGTTTATCCGACCACTGTTACGGTAACGGTAATGTATACTAATCCATACATGAATGACGATATAAACGTACTAGTGCTATTATGAATTCAACTAGATTTACCTTACTTGAAACTTTTGCAAAATCGCAACAACTGTAATGGGAAATTCTCACACATATACCTATGTCACATTAAGTCAACTCCTATAAAGTCAGTGACACGCATTTTGACGAAAGGACAAATAGTAGAGCTACTACAACAGTTTCGAGTTAGGCCTGCGGACATGGATGCTCTCAATTGTGCTTAGACAAGGCCACACTCTATAATATTCTGTTTCCACGCCAAATTATGAACCCTACTGGAACGTTCTTTTTACATTTAAGATATTCCTAAGCTGGTGTTGGTGTAAATATAATATGCTTGCTTAGGTAATAACAAATTAGAAACAGTAATTTAACTCACGACTAGTTAAATATTGTTTCCTATCAACACCAATAGTTAAAGTCCAGTAGCAGATGGATCGTTACGTCCTGTCATGTGATTTTATTTCATCACATCTTAATGAGACTTAGATATTCCTAGGAGTATGAGATTATAATTATGTTTGTAATGTTTATTTTTTTGCCACTTTTCATAGATAGGAAGCGAACACCGTTATACCGGTGTATTGTCTTTCATAGATGACTGAACGGAATTGAAGTGACCAAAATTTTAACACATTGCGATTAATCGCCTGCCCATTAGTAGTGATCCAATGATTTATTTACAATTCGATTTGCGATCGTTTCGTTCTTATGCTGTAACTGTCCAATGGGACGTGCGCGCACGGCCGCTACCATATTTGAAATTGAATAGGACGGGGCACGGGTCTTGCACAATAATGTTCGAGTAGTGAGCTCGTGGCCGGCGCAGGAGTCGCGCTCCGACTCCCGCTAGAGCGATCATTCCTTGTATCTAACGCTGATTGATGGTTCCATCTCTGGCTCTAAATGGATAAAGACAACGGTAAGAATCGTCGCGTACCGGTCCCGTGATCGCAACCCACATCCGTGCCTAATACTTCCAATAAAATGTCTCCCGTTTTGAACAAACGAGAAATATATGGTGAATTAGATATACTGGGGTTGTCGTCGCCGGCTATAAAATCAGTGTTATAACGTAGTAAGTGCTGAACCTCGGGTTGTTAGTCACAATTGTTACCACTAATGTGTTAAATTTCACAGTTTTCTGTTTATGTTTGTATTTAACGCAACAGATAAACAAGTGCTTAGTGTCTAGTGTTTATATTATAAGTTTTGAAGAATGAACACCGGATTTTTAATAATTGTAATAAGGTAACGCTCAGAAGTAACGGCAATAGTTGTTGTTCTCACCGTTGTTCACCACAATACGTCATATCTCTTTACATCTATGTCATAACTAACATTTACCACAGATATGTAATAGATCAACCGCAAACCTCTACAGATAATATTCTCTTTCTAGCCGTATTTATTATAAAGATACTTGTTTAAATATGAATTAGTTTGTTTAATTTATATATTTAACTAGCTGACCTGGCGAATTTTGCACCGCCACAGTTTTATTTTGAAAATTTTCAAAATTTCTGGAAAACTTTTTAGTATTTTTACTCGCTTTAGCTTTCCACAGCGGACCAAAAACATTTCTGTATATTTTTTAATTTTTTTCTAAACAAACTGTCCTAACATTATCGAACACTTAAAAAGGCATTATGCAATTTGGTGAAGCCGATCGGAAGTTTTGCGCCTACATACAATTTTTGCGATTCACTTTTATTTAAATAGATTGATTAAATAAATCTTGACGGATTTTTTCTCAAACTTTCAGAGAATGAAAGCTACAGTGTAACTGTAGGTATATAAAAAAACTGTTATCATGGTGCTGTTATTGCATCAATAGGAGCTTGCTTAATGCATTTATTTTTCTGAGTGCTAGTTTCAATTTTGCGTAATTTCAAGTCTAATTTTAGCAGATAACTGTTCATATTGCACTTGTTTAGTGGTTTGCTCATTATTAAAACTAAATATTTTATTCATTCGTTGTCATTATTTTATTTAGGACAATTCTGAACCACTTCTCTTGCGTTATTATAGATTTATAACATATGTCTATTAAATTAAATATAGGATATCCACATGAGTTTCGTTTCTTATTTTCATAAGAAGTTTCTTTTACGCCACAAAAAATACTAAATGTATCAACAAGCGCCTGTACTAAAACTATTTGCAGGCAATGTCAGTCTACTTAATAAACCTTGTGAATCACATTTATGCACAAGGTTAATTTTCATTAATTTTATAGCTAAATATGTCAGTCCGGCTCATTGACCCAGTGGTGTGCTTGAGCTACACGGCGACGGCGCCTAGTGCGTGAGACGCCGGCGCCGTACCGCCGCACGCTCGAAATAAGTTTTATATTATTTTTATTCACAAACTGTGCTATATTTTTGTCTAACACTACGTTTATGCTATTTCCGAGGGATATTATGAAACTTTCTTGTAAGAAATCACAAGACTACCTATGACGTTTACACACAAGATCATGTTTACTTAGTTTTATTTGTAATGTTGAAGTATGTTTGTGGTAGGTTCGAAAATGTTCAATACGACTTTGGTTATCCTTGTATAGTAGTCGGTATATGAGTAAAATATCTCTATGTGATTAGTATTAGAAGTAGAATAGATATATTTAAGGGCCAGTGATGTCGGCAAAAACGGTAGCCGTCGGGCGTAGCTCAACGCGCGTTATTGGCCATACATAAGTAACCAAAATTTTCCTTTGCAAATGCATTGTCTTATCCTTCCTACTAATATTATAAACGCGAAAATTTGTGAGTATGTAAGTGAGTACGTTTGTTGCTCTTTCACGCACAAACTACTGCATGAATTTTGATGATTGTAATCATGTAGCTTATACATCAGAATAACACATAGGCTACAATTTATAAAGATACTAGCTTCGCCTCACGGCGTTGCCCGCGGTTATTGTCGTACCGCGGGGTTCAGCTAGTTATATTTTTTAGTTATTTTATGAAGTATATAAACCTTTAGAACCATGTGTATTGTACTTTATAATCCCTAGTTTTACAGCGGATGTCTTATATTAGATCTCAAACAATTTCTCAAAATGATTAGTCAGTATCAAAGTTTCGAGTTATTCATGTGATATAGTTCTGGCTTAGACAAGGGAGACTGACTAGGGTGATATTGCGAATATTTTATTGACCAAATCTCTATGGTAATGTTTGTAACCTCAAATATGTGAGGTTCACATAATTCTGAATGCGGTGTTCCTTTTCGTACACAAACAGCTGATGACTAGATCTTAGATGTAATTAAATGAGTTTTAAGTTTTGTTATAAATTTTAGGATTGCTTTACTTTTTATTAAATTATATTTATCGTTTTTAACATATTTAGTAATAACTTGCCGATTTCCATTCTCGAAATCTTTAACCATTACCAATAAAATCATCCGTAACTAATAATTGTCATTATCTTGAATGCAACCGTATAGACAAACTGTTAATTTCGAACCGATAATGCATTAATAACAATTACCTATGTCATACATGAGCCTCTTTGGTTAGAACTTAGTTAGAGCAAGAAATCTCAGCTAGTCAATCAACGCAACTTGTAGAGTTAATTCCGTGATCGTTTATAGAATAAAACATTATTTAACTTGTGTTGTGTCATCAATAAAATGATTCCTAAGGACCTATTTAATTATGTAAATGGAGAGTTGTTTCCTCTGCACGTAATTTTATTGTAGTAAATATGCAAGCAAAGTATATTTAATACTGTTTGTATCACTTCCAAGGTTTAAGCATCTTTAAGTATTTATTAGTCTAAGTCCATACACGGACTTCTCGTGACGCAAACATTCCGGAATTCAACCTTAACATTGCTGATGAGCGTCGTGATTTAAATATAACTTCGCATCTGTACTTGCAGGAACTTTTTGTTGGCGCTCATAACAATACGATTACACTCTATTTTCTACGTATTAAAGCTCCGCTGAACCTAAAAATACTGAGGCATCTGTTTGTATAACCGTGGAGTCATGCAAAACCACTCACTCGGCCACTGGGTTACTCAAACCTCATACGAGCAACGTTCGTGTATGATTAAAAACATTTATTTGGCAGTCCTCATAAGTCGCAATTATCTAACTAACGAGGTTAATGTTTTCGCTGTCATATACTTATTAGCCAAGTCCAACGCTTATACACCTATAATACTGATTAAATTATTTGTCGTAATTTTTTCTTAATCTTATGTTTCTTATATCATCCTTATCGCAATCTAGGCTTATTTACTATTTTAAAAAAGTCACCACAAGTACACACTTCAAAAATGCTATAATCGAAGACTAATGTATTTACTATCACTTTTACTTAACTTCAGGTTCTCCTAGGGTAGTCCCAGTTAGTTGCTGTGGTATTTATCAATATTTAATCTATCTTATATAAACAAAAATCAATCACTGAAATGTATTTACGCTCATGACTTCCGATCGACTGAACCATATTGGATAATACTTATTTTTATGTGTTTGCTATTGTCCGTTTATATTAAATAAAATTGTAAAATAAACCGGCAGTGTACATTTTTTTTAGTCCACGACCGTACTACCCGTGGGAAGCCGATAAAATATTTTTTTCGGAAATTTTGAAAATAAATCCAAAAAAATATGGCGGTACGAAGTTTGCCTGGTCAGCTAGTACCTAATAATTTATGAGCTACCTAGATCCGGAACACTTTACAAACAGTTTTTGACGTTCTCAACTATTTTCGAATACAAATATTATCTGAAGATACCCTAAAAACAGAGCGAGTTTATCAAAAACTTCAGATCCACTTCACAAATTGTTAGTGTATGATTTTTCAGCCAGTCTATTTTGATTATTGGAATTCCAATTTGAAATCGTTAATGGACGTCAATACCGCCGTTTGTGGATGGCTATGTCCTGTCTGTCTGTTACCAATTCACAAAATAATTAACGGATTTTAAATAGGGAAAGGTCTATAATAGTCAGGCTATGTCATTGTTTTGTTAATACGAAATAAGTAAATGGAGAATACGCAAATTGACTTAAACAATTTAACTATAAAACAAATGTCGAAATATCTACGCTAATTGAAACAATATGTACATAAATCGGATTAGAATAATATATAGGTATTGTAATACAAAATGTATAATAAAGTATTTTCAATTTTACATGTATGTACTATCGACCAAATTGAAAGGTGACCCACTTTGACAATTATTCCTTTGTAATCATAAATGTAGTTAGGTTTTCTTCGTTATTTGCACATAGTACGTTTTAGATATAAACATAAATGCGTCATTACGGGTTAAATGTCAATGCAATTTAAACCTTTGTCACCACTGAACAAGATATATTTTTGATACAGCAGTCTTATTTGAATTTCAAATAATATAATCGTTTATAATCCAAACTCTTTTCATTGCGAAGAAAAAGTATTATAATTTGTAAAATGATATGACATTATGTGTAAGATGTCAAGTAGTAGTCAATCTGAAAATATTAAAATAAAAATCTAAGAATATATTTATATCTATAAACGAATCGTATAATGGCCAATTTGGTAGAACAAAGAGCTCGGATTGTAGTGCTCAGTGAGCAAGGTTGCGGCGTTAGAGAAATATCACGTGAGTTAAATACAGGGTCTGTCGTAAATAATGGATAAGTCGTAAACTGGAGTTGGTCCGGCTATGAGACTATTAGAAAATCGTATCTTTTTGCCAGGGTTTCTAACCGTATGGAAATGGCGTAGACTTTTATGTTTTTTTATAAATTTCGCTACTCTTTGCATTCATTCCGTTGCCATTTCGTTAAATTTAGGTATTTCTGTGTCATTTTTTTTGTATTATAGTCTTGAAGATGTGTATTATTTAGTTTTAGTACTGTTTTAGGCGTTTTTTAACGTTGGTCATTTTCAAAATTGTCATTTTAAGATTTTTTATGTTTTTGTTTTACTTAGAGTCAACTTTTGATCATTTACTGTGTAAAAAAAAAGTACGGCGCTATAGCTGCCCATGATCTTAATAAATTATCTAGTATGTGTAGATTCTAAAAAGGTATAACAATGCATACTTCACAAGTAATATTAAGCTACATGAGCGAGATCAATATCAAGGTGAGAAAATATTTTTTTCATGTAATGTTGTAAATGGTTATAAAACTTCGTCAGAATGATTTATTTCTGCAAAGATTCTTTACACAAACACTATGGGGCCACTATTAAGGATATTCAAAGAAAACTAGTTTACTGCAAGACGTCCCACAAGAGATAAGAAATGAGATGTGGCTACAAAATGATGGGTGTCCAGCACATTACGCTGTTCGTGTCAGGGAACATTTAAATAATACTTATCCAGATAGATGGATAGGGCGATTGGGGCCAATTTTATGGCCTCCACGTTCGCCAGACCTGAACCCCTTGGACTTCTTTTACTGGGGCTGTATAAAAGAAAAAGTATACAGTGAAACAATAAGTTCTGTAGAAGAGTTGCGTGCGCGCATTCAAGTAGCAGCGAGAAAAATTGAAGAAGCCGGTTATGTGCGCCGGATTAAGCGATCGTTTATTAGGCGATATAGAGCGTGCATAGCTGCCGGCGGAGGACACTTCGAACATTTAGTTTAAGTTGTTGAATAAATATTTTTACGTACTAAAACAACCTAGTTTTCTTTTGAATATCCTTAATAGTGACCCCATAGTGTTTGTGTAAAGAATCTTGGCAGAAATAAATCATTCTGACGAAGTTTTATAACCATTTACAACATTACATGAAAAAAATATTTTCTCACCTTGATATTGATCTCGCTCATGTAGCTTAATATTACTTGTGAAGTATGCATTGTTATACCTTTTTAGAATCTACACATACTAGATAATTTATTAAGATCATGGGCAGCTATAGCGCCGTACTTTTTTTTTACACAGTAAATGATCAAAAGTTGACCCTAAGTAAAACAAAAACATAAAAAATCTTAAAATGACAATTTTGAAAATGACCAACGTTAAAAACGCCTAAAACAGTACTAAAACTAAATAATACACATCTTCAAGACTATAATACAAAAAAAATGACACAGAAATACCTAAATTTAACGAAATGGCAACGGAATGAATGCAAAGAGTAGCGAAATTTATAAAAAAACATAAAAGTCTACACCATTTCCATACGGTTAGAAACCCTGGCAAAAAGATACGATTTTCTAATAGTCTCATAGCCGGACCAACTCCAGTTTACGACTTATCCATTATTTACGACAGACCCTGTATAAGTCGTAACACGGTCAGAACCTGGATCAGACGGCACGCTGAAGAGGGTATCCTTGAAGACCGACGACGACATAATCATGAGGTTCGTCGAATCACAAACCAACAGAGAGCGGAAATGCAACACCATTACGAAGAACATCCTTTTACTCGTACCCGCTATTTTGCAGCACGTTACGACGTTTGTCTAGAAACAATTAGAAATAATTTGCACCGCACTGGGCTGCATTACAGACATCATGCTAAGAAAGTTCATTTAACGGATGCACACAGAACTGTGAGATTGAATTTTGCACGTAATTATTTAGATTTCGACTGGACAAACACCATCTTTACAGACGAAAAATCATTTCGATCTTCTCAACATGGTCGCTTAACTTTGTGGCGTTACGATAACACGCGATACACAGAAGACCACGTAGTGCCTAACCAATCATCTGGCCGTATTTCAGCTAACATGTGGGCATGAATGGATGCTGGAAACATAGGCGAACTTATTCCTATTTCTCCTCGTCATAACGCTATCAACTATGTCGATTTATTGGAAAAATCAATGTTACCGACTTTGCGAACAGTTTAGCCCCGTGAAGATGTGCCAGTATTCTCCTATGTTCATGATAACTGTCGAGTGCATACTGCCAGAATTGTCTCAAATTGGTTTACGGAGCATGAAGATGAATTTACTCTCATTCCATGGCCGTCTAGGTCACCAGATCTTAACCCAATAGAAAATTTATGGGGTTTGATGGTTCAAATGTGGGATAACAGGAACGAGAGGACTAAAGAAGCAATCGAGCTGCATTGTAACGAAATCTGGGATTTCATGACGGGAAGTGACATTTGCAGTCGTCTAATCGGGTCTATGCGTAATCGATTATTAGACGTTATTGAAAACCATGGCGCTTACACTCGGTTTTAGGTTTAACCAGTAATCCTACAGACCCAAACAATTGGAACCATTATAACCCAAAAATTAACTATTGAGAAGTTTTCTTTTTTATTCGCTTTACGAAGTGAATGCCATTATTTTTAATTTAATAATATGAAATAAACAAACGTCTCTAATTTTACTGTTTTATTTTACTAATATGTATGACTAGCTGTCTCGACAGACTTCGTTCTGTTAAATAAATGCTTATCTATTTTTGTTCTACAGTACCCTATGCTACCTTTACGGTACCTCTACCCTCCTACCTAAAGTCTACCCATTATCTACACTATCTACACTAATATTATAAAGAGGAAAGATTTGTATTTTTGTATGTAATGAATAAACTCAAAAAGTACTGGACCGATTTTATTTTTACCGACCGATTAAATAGGGTTCCGTAAGATATTTGCGTTTTTCGTTTATATAATAGGAGCGGAGTACCAATGAAGAATGTTTAAAAAACGGGGGAAATTTTTTACGCTACGGGCAATAGAAGACGCAAACGAGGTTGCGGGGGTCAGCTAGTTCGAAATAAAGTCAATCCTATGTCTCAAACAAATATACAATTAAATCTTTCCTAATATACCTATAGATAAGGACGTTCACTGGCTAACAAACTTTTTCGTGCAATACTTATCATAGTATACGTCTATGTCTATGTCATGGCTTTGTCAGTGTCTAGTAGAATGATAATGGTCCGTCACTTATGAAATGTATGTTCAAGCTAATTTCAACCTAATGGTATAGAATAATTGTAGGAAAATGACTCTAAGGGGGGTCATGAATCACTTTGGTCCACTGTACGTAGTTTGGATTTTCGAACAATAATTTATCACGATGGACGGCGTAATTTCATCAACATGTCAAACGTTCAAAAGCCAGCATTAAATTTTGTATCATGAACTATCTGATCCCTATTTATTTTATACACGCGTGCACTACTGCATAAATTTTGCAAATTTTCTATTGTTCTCTATCATTAACTTTTTTTTTCTTTCATAAGAATTTACGGACAATAACAAATGCAAAAAGGAAGAATCGAAATTGGTCCAGCCGTTCACGCCCGATGCCATGACCAAGGAAACCAAGTTATTTCTTTTTCATTTTTAAATATAGACATCAACTGAGACTGAATACTGATTAATGAATAACATATTAGTAATACACAAAACAGTCGAAACAATTATAGACAAAATTTAACACAAAGTCCTTGTCATAATTCTAATTAAAATACTACTTTTAATGTTCCTGAATGTAGGTTTTCCTATAAGACTCAAAATATTCAGGTATATTATATAATATATTAATTAAGTCAATATTTTTAATTTAATAAGTTAATATGCACAGCATTCCACAATAGTAGTAGGATATCGTCGCGCACCAATGCATTTTGGAAATAGCTCAGATATATTTAGCCTAAGTAGGGCTATATATAACATATATTTCTCTATAGCGAAAATGTTGTAATTATTTGTTTTTATGAATAGGTAGTTATGGAATGTAACCTACTGAAAACAGTACGAAAAGCACATAATTAGTCAAAATCATTTTATACACAACGTCTAGAGCTGACATTACTTTATAACCATTCAGTATTGCAAAAGGTAAACTGTTTACTGAAACCACTAAAAACTCTTAACAACGATAATATAAACAATTGCTATTTGTGAAACATCATCTCCCGCGGCCATGACAATGAAACCACAATGTTATTCTTTGAAAATCACCACAAATCCATTATGGTTGTGGTGTGAAAAAATAACAATTGAGCCAAACGCCAACCGTTTTAGCACGTCCGTCTTAATGGGTTACAAATAGATTTTAACGATATCGTTACGCTCTTACTACTAGCCCACTTGTCACAAGTGTTGTCACGACTTGTTCACGGTGTTGTGGTGAAAGTGATCTCCCGTTCGCACCTCACTTTTCCCGTATACTCGGCAATTTTTTCGACTGCATTCGTCTCAGTTTATAATGTAGCCCATTTAAATTTATTCTTGGGGCATAACTTCTCAGCTTTGATACTTAAGTGCAGAGGTTTAGAAACAGAACTTACATATCGATCACTTTATTATTCGGCCACGGAACAGTATTCTATCATTACTTATTCTTACTCTTTTAGACTTTCCAATCACTAGAAGTTAGTAGAAATGTTAAGATTGGTGCGGATCCGAGGCCGAGGGGAGCAGGGAATGAATCGATAGATGAGGCTCGTCTGAGCACACCGCCCTACTCCAAAGCCGATCTCACGGAACACTGGTTTTGGCTACCCTCAGTCACCACTAGGCACGAGACATTGTCATATTTTTCATTTTTCTTTTTTATAGGTAAGCTAGCCGTTTCTTGTAGTTTCGTCTACTTTTTTAGTTAATAAATAAATTGCATAGCCCGCTTATTAAGTGACCTGTATTATACTCGCATACATATATATCTCTCCAAAACATAAAATTCTATCCAGCTTATACTAGGGTAGAAACTATTTAAATGATTGATGGAGCTCTGCCAACATTAAGTTTCAATAATTTATAGATAATTTACACTATTTGAAATTATAATTTAGGGATGGTATTGTTACATATATACATAGGAAACACCCATTGCCAATTAGGGCTTTGTTAATTATTTAGCTTTGTACGCTGAACAACCCTAGATGTCCGCAGGGCCTCGGGCCGCGGGTATCCTAAAACTGTTTTAGTCAACGCTACAATCGCTACCGGCCTACATGTTTGTGTGCTCGTGGTGCTATAGAGCGTTGCTGCTCTTTGGAGGTATTGTCTTGCTTTGTGTGTTCACTATTTCATTTAAACCATCACTCACATCTATTCTGTGTACAGCATCAACACGTATCAAGACCTAACTAAGTAAAGATATATGTAAGATACAACATAGGAAACCGTTAACCGCTAAAATAATTTTTATTTTTCCGCATACAACATCAACATTCAACAACTCATTATGCGCTCCATTAGTGGAACCACGAACCGATGTATTGTTCACAGAAATAATAAAATAATTGTTATTCATGCCCTCTCGTTATTCGACTATAACTTTTTAATTGGTGGTGATGGAACATTTCACGACTACAGAAATTTTGGTATGAATATACTTATTATGAACTGTAAAATTGATTACTGTGCGGAATAAATTAAATTTTGATTAATTGAAGTATTCAATTGAACGTTGCATTAATTTATTTTGTCTTTTAATATATGTTTTTGAAATATCATGAATTCAAAACAAGTAAGCAACGTTGTTGATTCATATACCTATTAAGAGGTTATCCAAACAGTTAAGAGAAGCAGGGCAAAAACATATCCTCTTGTGACCTTCTACTATCTTCTGGTGTTCCATCGACATCATTGGTTACTAATAGAATTGCTCCTCGACACGCACAGCGAATGCCCTAATTAGTTTTGTGCTACACAAGCTGATGGTATCTTTAATAAATTATATTTCTACTATAATCCCAAGTGACATGCACTACACTCTTGCTTCATCTCTAAAGAGGTAGGATAGGAGCGTATCCAATATCTATATTTTCATCTATTCAATTTAGTTTTATTATTGGCATTAACTTTACATGAAATTAAAAGTAAATGGTAGATTAGAGAGAGATAAAATATAATTAGTATGCTGATCGATATCCAACTATAAGCTGTAGAATACCAGGTACGTGCCGAATTTTTTAAATCTGTGTCTTGTGTGATACCTGAAGTCTTCTACTTCATGTCAAAATTAAGTTTAAAAAACATACGTACGAACTAGCTTTCCGCCAAATATATATATGTACACATATTATTACGTGAAGCAAAAACTATGTACCCCTTTTTAGGAAAATTATGCGAGTGGTGGAGTTTGAAAATAGTCACACAAAGTTTTTATGGAGGAGAGGTGCAGAAATCTATGAAATTTAAAAATTTGTGTAAAATGAATAATTTCGACCACTGGGTGACCATTAATTCGTTTTAGGTGAATATCTGTTGTTGTTATTTATTTATAAACTGATGAATTATCAATCCCGAGTTAAAATATGATTTGTCAAGTAATTTTCTACTCTTCTTGAGTACTGTTTCTATACAGACTGCTTTTATTGTTAGATATTCTTATTCGACTCTACGCCTACAATTCGCAGTGTAATGCCAAATATAATTTCAGACAATCCATTGCCGTTTACGCTTTGTATATGCATAATGCATACCAACAAAAATCAATAGATGTTCCATGATCGTAACGAAAATAAACGCATAATCATGTTTACTACTTTTTACATTAAAAAATATATTTTGAACAATAACGTTATTTGCAATGAGTCACCTTATTTTACTCAGTAGCAATAAGAATGCGGTATTTACTGGGTTACGTAGGAGTGAACAGAACAAAAACATATAGTTCATGCACCTATTTGAAATAGATACCTAACTCATATTTCGTGAGAGTGACGTAATCCGCTGTCCGTAAACGCCGACACTGGCTTCCCGAGAGTCGCGGCACCGGTCCGCGTCGGTCGGTTGAACAATGTTACACATACGTGATAGGCGTTACTCTCACAAATGAATAGTTCAGGAACTTTGCACTTAAATAGTATGATTCTTGTTAACTTTGGAAGTGCTAATACAGCGAAAGCGGGCATGTTGTGCCTGGTAGGTAGCAATCGATGTACACTTAAAAGTTACTAGGTACTTGCAACATGCACTTTGTGTTAGGACTAACTTAACTATAACTTAACTTACTGTTGTAATTACAAAAAACTAGCAACCAGCCCAGTATACATACGCACGGGCTTTTTACGGAAAATATTTTAGACAATATACTCAAAAATTTTACAAATTAATTACGAAAGTCTTCCTCAAGAATCACTCTTCTATTGGTAAAAACCACATTAAAATCCGTGCAGTAGCTTTTGAGTTTAAAGCAAACAGACAAACATACAGACGCGGCGGAGGACTTTATTTTACGAGTATAACATGTAGTGATATACATAGTGATAGACATAGTGTAAAAATCTCCTAAATCATATGGAAAAGAATTCGTTCTGTGAAATTCCATGCTTTTGTAGCTTGTCACGGCAATTGAAAATAAGTAATATGGTAACTCATACGGATTCCTTTTAGGAATGAAAAAACATGAAATACCTTTACAGAATAATAATGAAAAATGAAATCTTACAAAATTGGAAGCCTAAACTATTATTGTGTAGTATATTTCTAAAGACTGTTATAGCCTGCCATCATGATTTTCTTTGTGCATGTACGTTAAGGAATTCTGCGTTTTTGTCAAACAACATCCTCAATACTTTGATCTCCAATCAAATGTAACAAGGAGAGACATTATACCCAGAAATGTTCACAAAATCTTTCAACCAATAAACAATCTAGAAATACATAAAATAAACTCCTATATGAAACTACAGTTAAAGTATATAGCAAATTACCAAATGTATTCAAGGATCAACCTTGAATTTTTTTTAAAACTTAGCTAGTCCAACGGCTTCTTGAAAAATGTTTTCACAATTTAAATGACTACATGACAAGTAATGAATGAAAAACATAGAGAAGTGATTTTATAATAAAAAACATTTATCCTGTTTTATTTACTCTATTGACATCCGTAAATTATCTTGACATCTACTAAATTTATATATTTTATCTATTATAACATATCATAAACCATTTTATTATATTTGAAGCAATTTACGTGGATGTAGCTATAAAATAAATATTTCGTAAAAATAACCCACACAGTATATTTCGTGACCGGCCAAGTACACAGCTGAAACAGGAAGGGAAGCAGAGACTCCCGTGACAGAAAACGGAACTAAAATTGGTTGCGTTCCATTTTAACATAATCTAACATTATTGCATGCCATGAATATAATCTATGTCATTGCTAGTTGCACACCATTGTAAGGGTAGAATGTACTCGACCTTCAAAAAAATAATTTGACCTGTTTTGACTAAATTCTTGCAAATATATTTTATTTACATTGCACAGAAGTAAACGGGTTGAAATGTAAATTTGAAGTCATGATATGTGGCACAAGTTATACCTAGGCCCTTTATGGAAATGGCCGTAAGCTTTTATTAAAAATACGCCTTGTGACGTTGAAAGTCGGAGAGGCCCGTTAAAATGGCTATTTTTAATAAGCGGATTGTAAACGATGGACCCATCGAATATACGGTAAGACAATGATTTCAAAGCACGTCAACACCGTCGGCTTAGCTAGCGCCAAGCGTACATCGGACCCAAACGTCCATTACCATGTAAAAGACAAAGTGCGTATTATTTTTGCCGTAGGTACTCTCAACGTTTATCATCTAGCTATAGCTTAAAAGTCGTCGACTACGCGCATTGCTAGTGAATAGACGTTATTATCGTCGCTCATACATATTTGTGTTTGTCTCTTAACTGTTGTTTTATATTCATTTTTGGATCCTTCTACAGCAGAGCCCACTGTTATACGTCTTAGCAACAGATATTTCAACCTACAGATACCCATCGAAAATATTATTTTGGTAGGTCGTCATCAAAATGGTTGTTGCATCAAATCGACAGAAGCTAGACAAAATTTACCGTATTGTTTGCACGTAAACGTTTGGTTGTGGGAATACCGTAATTATTGTAGCTACTAATGGTTAACGAACACCATATTATAATGAGATAGGATTTCATGAAATACTCTACTGAGTATTACATGAAATTATCAAGTTAGTTAATATTTTTAAACTAAGATAAGTGTCCGACTTTTATTAAGAGAAGCTTGTTTATCTGTAAATAAATCTAAGATTGCCGCAAATTTGATTATTTGTAAATTGTTATGATGATGGATCGATTAATACATTAGGTAAATCGTAATTAGATTGGAAACAAATTATCAGCCTATTAGAAAAAGGCTATATTACGTCCGTAATATCATATGCCCTATAGCCTTTTTACACATTGCTCAAAACCGGTTACCAATCTGATCAATCATTGCTGTCAGCGGTAGGTTTCTATGTAACTGTAATGCTCCACAAAAAGACCAAGAGGAATGACGGATAGACGGCGGTGGTTGTATTAGCCGGTAAATGGCTGTCAGAGGGTGTGGTCCTCTGGTTGCAGATTAATTCCTGTGGTATCTAATGGGTTGTCGACATGATGGTATGAAACTGCAATCGGGCCGCCACGCTGCAAATGAGGTGGGAAGTCTTTTTCCCCGGGCCTATATTGAGGTTCTGAAATATGGTCTGGGTTCTTCTAAAATAGGGCGTTTGAGGCCTTCGTCTTCAGGTTAGCTTATAGTGAAATAAGCTAACGTGAAGACGAAATATACTCCTGGGTCGTGCGTCCTCGAGGGGCTTGTTTTAGGGATTTTCTAACACGTCAACAAAAAAGAGAAACAAAATCCGGGTAGTGTAGTGGACCAAAAATTACCACGCCGGTGACTGTTTAATAATGTATACTTTCATGAAAAATATTGACAGTCTTCACGGCCGTTATCAGTAACCAATCTAATTCTATTACTAGCATTATTGATACACAGAAACTCTTTTTTGTCTTTTAGGGTTAATTTTTACATCATGCAAGAAATATGAAATGAAAATAAAAATTGTTTGCGCTCATCAGTACAGCAGAATTAAATATTAAGTTGAAACCTACTTAAAAATCTCATTGCGTAAGTTGAAACGTTACTTAGCGTTAATGGGAAAGGCAAATTTTTTTGTAAGTCAGTGTTGCAAGCTCAGACATGATGCTGTTAGAAATAAAATAGTTAGTTGACAAATTTAGAGTCTCGCGAATGTTTCCTGCTGTTATAAATAAAGTTATAGCTAGTCTTAAAGTTGTTAAAGAAACGACATTAATGTAAATACTTGAAATTTCAATTTGTCATTTTAATATACAGATGCCGAAATTTTAGAAAATAAAATACAGAAAATAGTTATTGATTCAATATGAAATATATTGAGTTAAGTTGATACGATATTGTTGATAAAGTGTCATCAAAGAAATCTTCAATTTACTCTGTTGTCCTTACTCTTATTCGAGTAGAACACTGTTAAAAAAAAAATTTGCGCTTTGGCGAATGAGAGTGTCATATATGTGTGTTTAATAATACAGTATATTTCCATATCAATCTATGATAGTAAAATTACACTTGACGACTTCTTAACGACTTGGTGACTAGACCAGTTGCCTTTTTTCGCTATTAATTAAAAATATCTTTATCTATAACCATTCGATACTACTATTCTTTTAATAAGATATAAGTATAAGCATGTTACAAATTAAAATTTAATTTTCTAAGTTTTTAACATACAGTTTCTTTTACAGAAGCCTCCAGCTCCGACCCTGGAGCAGCCAGCGCCGCCAGTCCTGTGAAGCACCGCAAGACTTTCAGTGGGTAAGTCTAATCTAATTCCTATCACTATTATTCAATAGTATCCTAGTAAAGCCCCATAGAAAAATAAAAATAATATCATGTTAAAGAATATGACAGTGAACTTGCGAATATTTTTAATACATTTGAGTCTGTGGGTAAATAAAATAAGAAAAAAATCTTTTGATAACAAAACACTATCTGGTTTCCGTAAAGAATGATTCGTAATTGTTAGTCATCTCTTTATCTCAATTTACTTTTATCTAATTCTTGAGCGATATCGAGGGCAGCTCGTTCAGTCGTTAAGTGGTGGGGCGGCGACGTCGCACGCGCAAACGCCAACCATGTCTGCCGACGCGGTACATTCGCGACACTGTTGTGCCAATTGTTACCGGCTTATCAGGTGTTATACCCTCAACACTCGTAATCTTTATTTGCATACATGAAATCTGTTTCAATTATAATTATTTTCGGTTACACAAATGTCTTACTTTATGCTGGTCAGTGAAACCCGTTTTGTTGTGATTTTTGTGACGACATCAGCATTAGTAAACTATTAATGGAGTGCATAAAAAACATATAACAATTTCACATACGGAATATTCTATAGTTTCAGCGACGGTGCCAAAAAAGCTAAGATACATAGGGTTTTATTATATTATTAATATTTGATTCATAATTTTGCTGTATCTATCTACCATTCAGTAAATATTGTTGAAGTTTATTTGATTCTTTCGTCGACTTCGAATCATCTACACTTTACAAGTAAAAATAATCTAATAAGTTTAGGGTATAGCGTATATATAATACGTGTTTTAACTTGACCTAGTTTTTTTTTATTAATTATGCGAAACATGAATCAGTGAAAAATTGAAGTCCATCTCATATTAAGACTGATGAATACTTATGCCCTAATAACATTTATGTAATATATTTCCAAAAATGTGATTGATATTCTAGATGTCTCGGAAATTGTTTTCTTTATTAACCACTAGACAAACCCAAAAAAGCTATGTAAAACAACAATAAGACAGCCAGGACACGAAATTTAATAATCTATGTATACTAATCTGTAATTATCAGCTCAGCTCATTTAGTTTTTTTACTTCTGATACCATTTGCTTCAGCATAGATGTAATTTTAAACTTTAAAGGTTAACATGTAATGCCGAGTGCCTGACGATGTATTCTTATCAACAATACCTTACAATTTACGTTATCTAATCTCGTCCGTTCTTAATGTACATGTAACAACACCTAACAAATAATTAAATGTTTAATATAAACTACCTATATTTGTACAAGTCACATGTCAGGCAGACTGCTAGTTCTAGCTATGCTAGTTCTGTTATTTTACCGTAGTTAAAATCTTAATAACACTTGAAATAATTTACTATGGTAGGCCTAAACACTATAGCCATAAATATTGCTTAATTTTGCGCAACCTACACTGCGACATTTGATGAAATAATGGTAGGTTTCGACATCGCCGTTGATGTGACAAACGATTTCGTCTCACGGGCAGACGAATCGCTCACAGCCCTCTGCCGCGGGCACTCAACACGCGCTTAATAGCATTATCGGTGCCGCGTATATCGTCTGATACGTCGTACATCGTCGACGGTTCTTCGATCAGATTATTTACTCCTTAGAATTACAGACTAGATAATAATGTTTGTGCACATTTTTCATGTTACTCAGTGCAATCGGGAACGTGGTAGTGAGCGTTTATGACAGTAATGTGGTACGTTCGGGCTCTCCTACAGCCATGTGGAATCAAGTTGTTCACGTAAAGTAAGTTTTAAGTGACTGACAGTTAACAGTGCATAGCTCTATAAAGGTGTTTCTTATGCGTGAAAAAATGTGCTTTATTTCTTTTTCTGATCAAGCCTTTGACCGCGTGAAGTGAAGTTAAATCCGCGCCAGACAGATCTTTGCTGAAAATGAAGTAAAAAAATAACTATGTTAATACTGTTGTTATGTGAAAACGTGCTACGTGTAGGTATTACCCAAAACTGTGTATCAACAAACGTGACTCGTCAGTCACACATAGTCATTGATCACAACAATGAAACCTTTATTATGTGGGTGATACGTGGCGCATCTGACATAATTATTGCAAATTTTAACAACTGTTGATTTCAGTTAAAACTACTTTGGCACACAATTTCTCATTTGTAAACAGTTTGAAGACATTTCGAATATTTGTACCATATATAGAAATGTTTGGGATTTAACTTTCATAATAATTGTAAACTTTGGATGGTCATCGCGTTGTTCAATAATATGGTAAACAAGCTTTGATTTAGGAATGTAAATCAACGACACACGTTTGTTATAGTCTACTAGGTCCTGCGTAATGGAATGATAGTAAATGTATAAAGATTATAATCGTCTGCGATAATATATATATAACTGATATTACGATAAGACATATCGATAGAAATGTGAAAACTTCTACCTATAATAGTGTCCTAGGTATTATAAACATGTAAATGTACCGAAATACTGAATGTTATTACTGTCTATCGATAATTTTAGAGGGTTTAAGATGTATTTTCGAATTAGATCTAAGTTATATTATCGAGTCCAGTAATTTGCAAGCTGAATTAAAAGAATCTATATCAGGCTACAGACGTACACTCAATCGCAAGTAGGACGCCTTACATACAGTTGATTAGAAGTTATTCAGGCTCCTAAATTACCCAGTATCATTACACACATTAGACCCGCTGGTGTAATATTTTTGATACCATACGTTAGCGTTCTTCAAACCTCAAGTATTTGAATTTAAATAACTTCTCTTTGTGTGCAATTAATGCTGCTCTTATTTTAAAAGCAACATCAACAAAAAATTTATAAATTATCAGGAAGCTAGATCAAGATCTTTATCTCTGCGATTGCAGGCATTTTATCCATAACCTTTAACTATTATTGATTCTAACTTCAACTGGCAAAGTCTGGAACCAGTGTTGGGCATTAATCAATTAATTTTTCAATTGACTAATTAGTTGATTAAAAATTTAATTGCAATTGAATTAATCGCAATTAAACGTTTAATCGTGTTTTAAAATTAAATTATTTAAACTAATGTGCATCAATCGTAAAAAACAATTAATATTACACTTGCACTTACAATTATATTAATTGCAATTAACTTTTTATATGATTTGATTGAAGCGATTAAAACTAACAATTAACTTTTTGGTAAATTTTAAGCTATTGCATAGCTTCTATCGCGGGCCTTGAGCGTGGAGACCGAATCATGAAAATTGCGTAACGAAAAAAACCCCCGATTCCGACCGGCACAACGGTGATACTTTTTAATTTTTCCATCTATCGATAAATACCAAAACTTATTTATTTTTGTTTTTGTTTTTAAAAATAAAAATAAAAACAAATACAAATACAAAAACAAAAATAAAAACAAAAACAAAAACTAAAATAAAAACAACAACAAAAATAAAAACAAAATAACAATAAAAACAAAAGTAAAAACAAAAACAAAAAAAAACAAAAAAAAATACTGCATAAATAAAATAAATATGTATATAATTATAATTGCATAAGTTGATAAAAATGCTATGCAATAGCTTTACCGCGGCAGTCTCCGAGTGCCACACGTCTTTTTTTTTGATATATAATTTTCCCCACATACTCCTGGATCGCCTACTTCGTCACATCGTGAAGTATTAGGGGGGGGGGGGGGGGGGGCACCTCGACTGAGAAGTATGGCGGTATCGAAGAACTCGACTTCACGATGTGACGAAGACGAAGACATCGTTCCAATAACTAATGAGAAATATTATATGTATAAATATTTTCAATGTTATACACAGATTTTGTTTGTTTTAATTATGTATTTGCGCTTAAATATGTTATCGGCGTCGTCGTACCTAAGATGAGCCCTGTGAGTGTGAGCGAGACGGCAATATCTTAGTGATGCGCTCGCGCACACGCGCCGCGTGACGTCTCGTTCATATGAGGACGGGCAGTACCTTTCCTGTCCTATACTTATATATTTCGCCGCGATAATATTTGATTTTGTTTTGTATATATTGTCATACTCTAAACACTATTACTCCTTTATCTCCTCATACCTCATAATTACTTACTACAAAAGTAAATATAAGTAACATAATAATGCAATAAGGTGTACAAATACGAATACGAAAATAAGACAATTTATAATTTATTTCATTAAAGTTTTAAAAAAAATTATTTAGTACTGTAAATGTAGTAAATATATTTAAATTGGTGAAATCCGCACATGCACGTGCACAATAATAAAAGTGATACTTAGTAAAAAATTAATTGTTAATTTTAATTTTTTTCGTAAGATTGATCAATTGTTAACCGTATTAACACGATTAACAACTAATTAATTGTTATTTGTACTTTTTCACAATTACAATTGATCAATTGTTAGTTTTAATAGTTTCCTTTCACGATTAATCAATTGTTAGTCATTAATTTTAATTGCAAATAAGATAAAATCTGTATAAAATTTAATACAATAAGATTAAAAGCTACTGTTCGCTAAGGAACACTTATCTACCGGCTTAAGACTTTTCTGACTTCTAAGGTGAAAACGGTACCAATTAAATTGCGATTATAACTTATCTTATTATTATAAGAATCGATGGGTGATGTATGCTATTATGATCTCCAAAAACTTCATAACTTAAATCAATTTATCTTTAATATTACTAATAATTAAGATGAATTGATTCCTCATTCTGTCAGTTTCAGTCAATTGTTGTTCATTGGCTCTTAAGCTTTGCGTCTTCGCCACTAGCTCTCCTATTCTTACCACAAATTCTTCTTACTACTTGACATACTTTTTCCATGACATGTTTCTATCATACCAAAACTCTATTCTACCCTTGTCAAATATTTACTTTTCCATAAATATTTAAACAGTCCTCTGAAACAAGTCCTCTATGTGTAATAAATATTCAATTCATTAAACGAATATAAACACGATGATTGGATTTTAATGCGATTATATTTTATAATTATGCAAACAAATAAGCAACGTAAATTCAGATGAACGAAACTATATTTGCCGTTTGTATCCCTTGTTAAAACTTTGTAAACCATTTTGTTTGATGTAAACCTACTAGTTATGTCCATCAAATATAAGGAAAACTGTTAGTAATAACGAAGTATGATACATCAAACACATCAGTGCGGTTGAAGTATTCTGTTACGAACGTGTAATTGTAGTACGTTGGTATCCATGGCCAAGTTACTGTACTGCGCCCAAATCATGCCAGCTGTGGCCGAGTCAAGGAGATCTCTCCTACCGTATATAATACATGCTTCGTTAACATCTGCAATGAAGCCACAGACACAGACCCCTGCGTTGTACTCGTAATTAACGTAGATATAATATTAAATCTCGGCTTTTATGCAAATGAGTTTATTTAAGATCTTGTTTGTGCTTCACATATTAGTTTACGAGTATTTCAATTAACCGTCTTTTTCAGTTTATGAATCTACGTACAGATCTGAGTGGTTTAAGTTTTACAGAGTAATAGTAATTATTTCATTGTTGACTAACTAACAAATTACAGACTAAATTACATAACAACTTTTAATGCTATACCTATGGCAGTAATTCTCGAGCTTTTACACGCTGCTCCGTTTGTATGTCGGTTATCGCGGAAAAGAGTAGCTTATGTGCTGTGCTTCCACAATAATCAAAGTATATCTGTGCCAAATTTAATTGTAATCGGTACAGAGGTTTTGCCGTGGAAGCGTCACAGACAGACAAGAAAAGTTACTTTCGAATTTGTAATATTCGTATATTTAAATATATTGATGATATATACTCGTAGTTAGTTATTTATATGGTATGTTGATGACAACGTTCTATGTAAATTAATATGATAACGTGATTAGAATAATATAAGGTTGGAATTTTGTAATGCTACCTGAAGGGAAAGTACTCTTAATATTGTAGATAGAAAATTTTACTCAAAGAAACATTCCTTTATTTTTGAAAAGAATGAAAACTGCATTCAAAGATTTCCGAAAATTCGCTTGCCACTCCCGGGAATCAAACCGAATAAAATTATACCCTGTACTTTTATTGCATCGATCGTTAGGGTCAAGTTTAAGAATGAAATCTCTTTCGAAATTGATAAATCAAATGAGAGGAAAACCATGAAATCTTAAATCATTTTATTATATACGAAAAATGGTAAACTAACAATTTTTTTAACTACCTAATTTGACTAATAGCAAGCGTATGGAGGATTTTTAAAATCTGTATTTGGCTCCATACCTACTTTATGTAATGCAATTCTTCTCTTTATCATCCCTCTCTATTTTACAATATATTGCCGCGAAGATAACAAAACACAATGATCAATCGTATAACAATTACAGATTCCAAGGTCAAAAGTTTTTGGTAACAATATTAATGGCCAGCCTAAGTATATCAGCTAATTGGTACATGAAAA
The DNA here is from genome assembly GCA_916048165.1 of Spilarctia lutea. Lineage (NCBI taxonomy): Eukaryota > Metazoa > Arthropoda > Insecta > Lepidoptera > Erebidae > Spilarctia > Spilarctia lutea. The sequence continues at coordinate 22,539,056 of OU696470.1, read as the reverse complement.
TGTTTTATATCTCAGTAGATATAAATGATGATAATAATGACAGTAAAAAGAAAAACTGAAAATCGTTTCTTTGGCAAATTTTGCACAATTTTGAAAGTTTTGTCTTCATTTATTCGTGGGACATTGATTTTTTGTATTAGTAGGGTCCTTTTCTAATTTTTTACGTCTAACAAAAAGATCAAATTTAAATAGAAAAAACTAGAATTATCAGAAAGACAAATTAAGAATCGGCAACTCTACAAAAATAGGTATTAATTTTGCAAACTTAGAAGTTTTACGGTGCGAATCGAAAGAAATAAGGTCCTTAATACTCGTAGATGGCCTAGGTGCATAGCTGAACGTAACAAGCTAATCCGACAGACGTCTTCAATTATATTAAATTGCGAGTGTTTCATTACAGCATTCCTGAAATTGCATAACAGTCCCGACGATTGCAATTAAATAGTAGTAAGTTTAACTTTTGGTCTTTTTCAATTATCACAAAGTTCAGATATTTATAGAAGTGCTATCTGAACCCCGCGGAGCTACCCGCGGTACGACAATAACCGCGGGTAACGCCGCGAGGCGAAGCTAGTATCTTAATAAATTGTAGCCTATGTGTTATTCTGATTTATAAGCTATATCATTGTAAAATTTTATCAAAACTCATTCAGTAGTTTTCGTGTGAAAGAGCAACAAACATACTTACATACTCACAAATTTCCACGTTTATAATATTAGTAGGATTATATTAGATTATATCGCACACATTGTGATGTGATTAGATGCGATGGAGCTACCACAAACGTATTCCGTATTTATTCCAATTCATATACATCGGTTTAGTAGTTTAGCCGCCACAGCATAACAGACCGAGTCATTTTTAAAGTTATAGGATTATGAAAGTCTTCGTTTTAATTTATAGATGACAAAATTAATAGTGGTCATAAATACCTTATTTTACCTTTTTATACTACTTTCCGATATAAATAAACTTTAGATATTATATCGATAAATATCTGTGATATAATAGAAAGAAAAGGACAACTTGCAGAGGGAAGCAGAAGTTAAACGAAGTTTACTTCACAGAAGACAAGCAAGAAGAATATACACATGTAAAATAAATATTACCTGTTTGAATAAGGGTTCATTTTAGAGCTCGTCTGACGGCAGGCAATTACCTAACTAATGAAGTACTGATTCTATTGCGCTAGTAGTTGCAGTGAATCGCGTACCTACATATTTAGCATATGGGCGGGCGGCTTCAAGTCAATTAATCCATTGTGTTCTAACTCCTTTAACGTAGCTACAAGGTTTTCATAGTGATTACGTAACACTGTAATGACAACGTAAACCACAACCCATGACAACTCAATTCAATTATAAAGCGCATTACTACTAAAATTAACTATTTGCGACAATACTTTAATATGATTTGGATAAAAACATTTTGCTTTATAGAAGAAAACCTTTCCAATTAAAAATTAATCGGAACCTTCAAATGTTTTGCTTCGAAGTGACTTCACCATATTTGGTAGTTACTAAGCATCACACCTATGATACATATATGTTATGAATATTAAATAATTAGAATTATAAATCAATCACAAATTAAAATAATAAGAAAAACTATTAAAACTTTAAATTAACGCCATCAAATTACGAGTAATTATAACCTTAGTAGAGGTAATGTTAAAATTCTCTTTAACGCATTATCCACTGAAGCCTCAAATTAAATTAAAACACTATGTTGACATTCCTAGACTGGAAATAGAAATCTACTCTTGTCATTATTTATTCACTTCTGAAACGGTACAACTTGAAACAAATACATTAAACCACTCACGGGATTTAAACTGGTCTCCCGTCAAGTACATTCGTGACCAACGAGTAAACTATTATATTATTTCAATCATTTCTACTTTAATTTGTCAGCCTTTTTCTTGTCATTTAGTAGTCACAATGAACCTGGTTAAGTGTGAATGAGCAAATAATAATGTTTGGTTTGTCTTCATAGAAAACGTTGGTTGGGTCTCCGGAAACAATCGCAGACCAAGTCCGACAAACCAGCTGGCGCCCAGTCTCCGGCTATCACGGACAAACCTATACCACTAAAGAAGATACCATCAGATAAAAAACTTAAAGTGAGTGCAAAAATATTTACATAAGCTTGATTTTTTTACAACAGTCTGCTTATTCGATTATCTCCAGATACACGAAAACTTACCTAATCGAAATACTACTAAAATAACTATATTCTTATATCTCGAGAAATAGTTTTGCCCAGATATAAACATTTCTAAATAATTATATGCCAAGAGCAACGCGTTCTTGCAAATTTTCCAGCTCCTTTTAATTCCGTAATTTTGAAATGTTCCTTCCATTTTCAACAATTAAATGAAAAGAAAAAACTTAAGGAAAACCGAATTCAAAATGTCTTGATCTTTTATTTCAAAGTTATTTGTCGTATTTATTTTTTATTTCCATTTATATTCATGTATTCTGTTATTTTATTGTGTTTAGTTACCCTACGGCACAGTAGGCGACAACGGTCGTCACGATGATCACGAGGTTGGCAAATTGGACGAAGCAGAAGATGAGGCCGCAGATGTCGAACTGCCTCCACCGATGAAACCTATCAATGTAAGTACTATCACTTAAACTTCAAATAGTCTTATTTTTTTAGATATTCCCATTTATTGACAATCAATTACGAACTTAAATAAAACCTAGCTAAAATTATAAATTTGCGCTCCTAACCGGTGTTATTTTCTTTTTATAAATCACTAGCTGAACCTCGCGGTGTTACCTGCAGTTATTAGTTTTTTTTTTCTTACAATTAATATAGCCTATATTAATCAGTGATAATGTAGCATTCAAATGGTGAAAGAATTTTTAAAATCCGTCCAGTACTTTTTGAGTCAATTCGTTACAAACATACTTACATACAAACCTTTTCTCTTTATAATATTAGTATGGATTAGGCAGTATTTAGAGAGCAATTATTCGGTTGTTGAAATGCGTATTCTACAAGAATGCTCCTTACGTGGTTAGATTTTTTTAAATCTAGTTGTAGGCATCTATGCATGTAGGTTTGAAACAGCTACAAATTTTGAATAAAAAATACCTGTTAAAACCAGTACTAACGAACAAGTAGAACCTTTTGAAATGGAAAATATCCAAAGATATATCCACCTAAACCTGTCCATAACAATTATAATATTTAGTTGTTGCCCGAAATAGCAATTTTTTTAGAAGCCGTCAGTCGACTTTCGCCGCGCGAGGGGGATGAACGAAAACATTAATAATAACTTACTTTATTTTACAACACATACATTTTGCACTTAAAGGCTTAAGTACTTAAGCATTTTAATCATAGTTATGCTTTTAACCACAGTTTAAAACCAAAACGTTCTGTACACATAACGTGGATATACATCTAACTCTTAACGAGCAATACAACTGTATTTTTTTTAAGATACATTATAACGTAGAACGTGACTAACGAATTTAAATTGGGATTTATACAGCACACTGTATACAATGCGAACATTGTACAAGGATGTATTTAAACCGCAATGTAAATCATTCATCGTGTGAAGAGAACAGGTTGATGAATTAGCGTGTTTTCACAACTACAAATATTTAGGTCGCAAAGTTCAGAAATTTTAACTTGTTTTAAATAAAAAACGAGGCGGTCGGATCGTGTAGTACTTGGAAGATAAATAAATAAATAAAAATTCTGGACATCTAACACACAACGCCATTTAGTCGCAAGCTAAGCAGAATTTGTGTTATGGGTACGAGACAACTGGTGTAAATACATATATACTTTTTTTTGTAAATATATACATATTATACACAGAAAACACCCAAACTCCGAAACATATACTTGCAGAGCATACAAACATTTGGTCTGACCCGGGAATCGAACCCGAGACTTCAAGCTTAGCAGTCGCATACGCTACCGCTACGCCACCGAGGCAGTAAAAGATATAAGAGATTGTTATATTTAATTCTTGAGCAGCAATACAAATAATCAGATTTTATCAGAAAGTGATGATTTCAAGCCAATGTAACATGTGTGTACCGTGGGAGAGCTATGCTTCGGCATGAATGGGTCGGCTCGACCGGAGTGATACCACGGCCTCACAGAAAACCGGTGTGAAATAGCGTTTGCGCTGTGTTTCACCGAGTGAGTGAGGATACCGGAGGCCCATACCCCAACCCCTCCCCCATCCCCTTTCCCATTTTCCAAAGGTCGGCAACGCACTTGTGACGCCTTTGGTGTTGCGGGTGTCCATGGGCGGCGGTAATCGCTTACCATCAGGTGATACGTCTGCTCGTTTGCCAACAGTTCAATAAAAAAAAAAAAAAATGTGTAGGTAGACACTGTATGTGTATCTAATAGATAGGTACACGACGCGTGATACAGGTCATGATATTAGACCGATCAAATTGAGGGTGTGTTTTAGTCGGACGTTCCCTCTACCTTACTGGCGTACATAAGTAACACGTACGTACATCGATGACGATAAACTTTATCTTTTATCATCCATGGTCACGCGAGGAATGTTTTATAATTGATAGTGCTCTCGGAGGTTTGTGTAAATATCGTCGTCAGTAATAAATAATTTGTCTACAGCCTAACTCTATTTGCACTGATGTACGTATGTGCGTATGTGTATAAAATATGCATAAAAAATACAAATTGTTAAATTGGAAAAATAGTGTATTTAAACATTGTTAATTGTGCGTATATTGCAGGCAATTAAAAAGTTCACGCTACGGGTCTACACGCACTATCATATTGTGATATATAATTGTGTTCAATGTTCAAAGCAATATCTGCTCGGACGAGAATGACTGTAGTATAGTATTTGTTAAAATAAAGCTGATTAAGATACCAGCAATTTAAGATTAAATTATCTACGTTAAAGGTTTCTAAAAATGTATGCATATATGAACTTGAATAATTGTAACGGTTGTTGCAACAATAAAAAAATAGGATAACGAAACACAGCACTGTCTTATTTAATTTATTCACTTGCGAACTCGTTATGTAACTGAATGGTGGTGATTCTGTTGATATCATCACTAAACTAAAATTTACTAAAATTTATCTACTTAACACCGTCAGTGGCGACCTTAATAAGAAATAATAAAAGAAGCTGTTAGGAACACAGCTAAAGATTAGTATTAAAAATATTATAGTGGCAAAAATATATTTCTAGTCTGGCGATACGTACCATTTTCTGCCGTGGTTCAATTAATCAAAGCTTGAGTAGATGATGTAGTGAAAACGACTCAATCTATAGCAAAACAAGCTAGTGATAGACAAAGGCGGAATTAATTCTTTGATCCCGTTTAGCCTCCTCAGGTACATACCAAAACCGCACTCTGTTGATGTCGTTAGCCACCACATCAACGTAAAGCTCATTTATTGCAAATCCACTTAACTTAACAATATCCAAAAATAGAACATGTTTAGTCTATTAGAATTGTTCGTTTTCTTTCTTTATTCACGCTTTGCGTATAAAGAAGACATGGTAGGGCGTTCTATATTTAAGCGGTTTATAGCGAAAAAGCTGAAAAATCTTCTCTTTAAAAATATGTACCTACTATATTTTCATGCGTATTAATTAATTAATTGAGTTGTCGATAAATATTTAATGAGATGTGATGAATAACCATCACACTAATGAAAGTAATGATCCCACTAATGAAACTATACCACGGCATTATAGGTACATAGTAATGTTCTACGAAAGATTGTTCAACATAGATTTAGCATTTGATAGTGCTGTCGGAGGTTTGTGTAATACTCGTAATTTACATCTGTCATTTGCCATTTAATTTTATTGTTGAATTCTGTTGGGTGATAACTTTTCGCATATTAATCTACGGAAATGGAATGGAACATATTGATCATGCAAAATAATCCATACTCTTCGTACAGAATCCACAAGCAGTACTGCAGCAGCCGACTCCAGCTGCGGCTAGCGCTCCTGTCACGAGGGTGAGTATACTTAACCATATAAACACACATGCTTTCTATTCGCTCCTAAAGACTATCAATAATTTTCGTTCATTCATATTAACCAGTGGATCCTCGCAGGTGCTTATTATGCAGGAGGTTATATTATGGTGAATATTTTCAGAATTCTCTGGCCATTGATGTAATGGAAAGTAATAACGGCGCCGCCGATATAGCGGAAATAGAGCAAATCGTGAAGGAGAGAATGGTTCGGTCCTGTATTAATGCATGATGTGTGCATGTTTCTTTCCTTTTTTCTTGTTAGTTAAACCCATACTGCTCAAAATTATCAAAATCAAAATTCTCAAAATTTGGCTATTAATTTTGGATCTATAATGAACATTTAATATAATACTAATAAGTGTTATACGAGTATTAAATGTTACCTAATAAGTAAACTCACTAGGTAACGTATAAAAAACAATTATTAATGAACAACGTTTGCGATCGTCGACATTAAAACGTGGTAATCGTCATGGTCCCTTCATAGGTTCTAAAGTATGTTCACCGTTTTTCACTAGGTGGTTATAATTTCCACGAACTCATTGTTTCCGAGGTCATGGCACCTATTCTGATTTGGAGGACTTTAATTTAATTTGAAAATTCCAACTGTTAATAAACCCTGTATTATCAGTTTACTGGGTCGATTAAAGTTTATATCTAAATTCATTGTTTCACATTTTCCGAGTATTTCTAATACCTTTGATCTTTGTAACCGATCACAGTTTCCTGTATAAATTGAATCAAAATCTTCAAACAAATATCAATAAAAATGTGATTCTTCAAAAGCGCCATAACCAATACTTTTTCCTGAATACTAAATATTCATTTTTACGTCCATTATTATTCGAACAATTATTGTACTATATAAAAAGTTTCCATTTACGTCTCCAAACAGGTAAATCTTTCAATTACAATCTTCGTCATGAATCGCTGTTACATTTTAGAAGAACATTATGTAAACAAGTTTCCATCTAAATGGTTCATGTATTTTGACCAGTATGGGTCGTAGTAGTGAATTTGGAAATTGTTGTTTTATTTTGATTTCGCACAGCAAATCACAGAGAAAAGTTAAGTTAGATCGTGTGTCAGCTTTGCATAGGATTCGGAGGTGTTATTCCAGTCTGTAGGATGTTATCCTTTTGTAGCATGTGTACAAAGTAGTCATAATTGTTTTAGGCTTTTTCTGTGTAGCTTTGTTTTTGCATGGTTTATCGTTTCTTGCCATTGTAGTTAAATATGCTTTAGTAGAGAGGTATGAGAAAGTAAAGTATGAAAATTTATACAATTTTTTTATTGAACCTAATACGAAAATGTTACCGTCAATAACTCAGTTAATGATAAAAATGACTGATATGATGCTCAACGTGCAATTAAAATGATAACAACTTATCGTTTAAGTCCATAATACATTCACTAAAACCGCTAAATATTATTATCTACTTTTAAATAGTTATAAAAAGACCACGGAATGCTAATCTGTCTTATTCAAAGAGAGGTTTCATCTGTGAGTATCTAAGAAATCAAGAGGCTAACGCAGGAGGTATCTTAAACAAGATAATTATCTAACAAAATTGAGTGTCTCTTAGTAGTTTCAAATTAATAGCTTTTTTACAAATGCTGATACTGAGATGCCTTTTTTTTTAATTTTTGACTACGTCCACTTCTAAATTTACTTAAACTCGCGAATTATTTACTAAACTAATATTTTTTGGGTTCCGTAAGACAAAAGGAAAAAACGGAACCCTTATAGGATCACTTTGTCTGTCGTCTTTCTGTCTGTCAGGACCCTTTTTCTCAAGAACGCGTGGAGGTATTAAGCTAAAATTCATATCAAATACTCAGGTCTACTGTCCCTTGCAGCTGTGACTTCCTAGGCTACGCAATCAAAAAATGATATCGTTGCAAATTTTCAACACTTGTAAGGGAATCAAAACCTACAGGGAACTGTCCCTCCCGTGAACCCAGAATCTTGAAATTTGGTACGAGGCACAAATTTATAGCACAGATAAAGGAAAAATTGCGAAACGCAATTTTTAATCAATAAATCAATTTTTAGTTATGTTATTATTACAGGCTTGTACCCTCGGCACGCGAATCCGACTCGCAATTGTTCGGTTTTTTTCTTCATTAAGATAACGCCCGCATTCGAAGTAAATCTTGTGTCGTGAGAAACTACACAAACTTAAACGAAACGGACACAAAAACACCTAGATTTAGAATCAATTTTCGGGTCACACAAATTTTTTTCTATGTCAATAATAAGCATTTATTATTCATTGGATTTTTTGAGGGATCGCCTCATGAGGCGATACCTCAAAACATCTACACAACTACGCCAACGGTTGGCGTACTTGTGTAGATGTATGCGACGTACGCGTACGATGATGCAGTAAGCGGATAACAAAAAAGTAAATACAAACGTTTTTACCGAGAAATAAACAATACCAACATGCAGAATATAAATTCAAAACAGCATTGTTTAAGCTGTATCAACTAGAGATGAAACAGATTGTTGTTAGGCCGGATAACGGATATCAACGAAACTCCTTTGGCTGGGTACTGACGGTTGCCTTAAATAAATAACCATCATTAGTTTTTTAAAGAGGTTGTCTACGAAAATCATATTTTACATCACTAACTTCGTGTTCCAATTTAATTCACAAGTTACTTTAAAAAAACAGTTTAATCTACATTTCTCTTTTGATTTAACTAATCAAATTATGCAATGGCTACAAAGAAACTTGTCTTACGGGTGAGCGACGAACACGGGTCTCTCCGATCTACTGCTACGATACTTTCAATAATCAGTGCCACGGGTCCCTTGCCCTGTTCAATTCTTTATGCTCCAAGTTACCTTCTTTTGTCCTGTCTGAAAACGGTTAAATTCCCAAGGATAGTTAGCCATCGGCATGCGGCTTGCCATAAAAGAAACCAGTTAAACTCCTTTGCAATGTCACACATTGTGCTGACCTCAAATATAATTTAACATGAAGTTTTATGTATGACACAATACCCGTACTTAACACTTTTGCTGTTAATAAATTAAGTGAAAGTCTTTTTATGCTATATGTGACGACAAGTAAACCGTATGGTTGTTTTTAAGTGTTACAAGTGATGAAAATTTTTCGACTGCTAGAATTACGTACGTAAATTGAATATTCGGTATTGAATCCTATACTTATTCATTGATTGATATTCGGTCAGCTAGTTAAATTATGACGGATAGGACGAATGCTGGATAATTTCTGTTTCATGCCTAGTTTGAAAAGCTGTATTTCATTATCTGACCCAATATACTGACACGAGTTCAGCTACTATCGACTTCTAAATCTATTTCATTCATTCTTGTAGTCGAAGCAAATAAATGCAATGTTTTAAGCCACGCAGGACTTACGAGTAAAACGTGCCCGTCATAAACACGTGTCTGGGTAAATACCCAGAGAGGAACAGGGCAACTGTAAAGTAATAATATTACCACAAATTTCCTAGTATAGATAAATTAGAAAAGTAAATCCATCATATCATATAGAGTAGGTAGATCCGCTAGTTATTAAATATATTGAAAGTAGTAAATGTCAAATTGTACGTGTTGATCGATATGAATATAATATACAGGGTGTCTCAAAAGAAATTTTATATTTGTTTAGCTTACTGCGTGAATGCTGCGTACTTGAGGGGTGCGGGGGTTATGTCAATTGGTAGCTTGGCTCTTGGGGATTCAGTCGCTATGGAGCGTTTCTCGGGAGCAGACCGCGCGTTGTGCGTGCGAGAGTTTTACAAGAACGGTGATTCGACAACTGTCGCGCGTAGAAAATTCTGCAGTATTCGAGGTTTTCGCCACTTAAATGATGCGCCAAGCCTTCCTCTCATTCGACATTGGGTTAAAAAGTTTGAAGAGACTGGATCAACGCTGGATAAATCAAAATCCGGGCGACCTAGGTCATCAAGAACGGTAGAAAACGTGGAGAGTGTTAATCAATCTGTACGTGACGACCCGAGCCTTTCAATTCGGAAGCGCGCGAGTGCTTTAAATGTGCATAGATCATCATTACATCGCATTATGCACAAAGATCTAAAGCTGCACCCCTACAAAATTCAATTGGTGCAAGAATTAAAGCCCCAAGATGCCGGTCAGAGGCTTAATTTCGTAAATCAGATGATTGAGCGATTTTCAACGTTTACCAACATTTTGTTTTCGGATGAAGCTCATTTTCATCTTAATGGCCACGTAAATAGGCAAAACTGCCGCTACTGGAGTTCAGCCAATCCGAAACGCAAACATCAGAAACCCCTACACTCGCCTAAAGTGACCGTATGGGCTGCCATGTCGGCGCGAGGAATTATCGGCCCTTACTTTTTTGAAGACGAAATGGGGCGTACAGATACAGTGAATTCAGAGCGTTATGTGGAGATGTTAGACAACTTCTTGGTACCTGAACTGCAAAACTTTCCTGGCTATAACCAAAGAACATGGTTTCAACAGGACGGAGCAACTTCACACACGTCCAATGTATCTCTGCCACGTGTTCGTGAAATTTTCTCAGGAAAATTGATCTCCCGGAGAGGTGACATAAATTGGCCTCCACGTAGCCCAGATTTAACCCCTATGGACTTTTTCCTATGGGGTTATCTTAAATCTAAAGTTTACGCCAATAAACCAACTTCACTGGCGCATTTGAAAGAAAATATCCGTCACGAAATGGCAGCCATCCCTCACTCCACCTGTCGAGCAGTCATAAGTAATTTTACTGTTCGATTAAATGAGTGCCAACAACGTGAGGGTTTACATTTAGACGATATTATTTTTAAGAAATGAATTCCCAAAAAGTGTATTTTAACAATAAATAAACATTTTTTCTATATACCGCTTCCTTTTTTTTTAATCAATCCACTAAATATGAAATTTCTTTTGAGACACCTTGTATTTGCTTGCCGCTGAAGTAAAATATAATCTTCGTTACTGTATTGTTTATAAATTTATCTTTCGTTTACTCTGAGACTAAAATTTAGAAAACGGTTTCTACATGTGTCATTCTTTTGTATGTATTTAGTTCAAACAACGGAGGATGGAGCACCTAGAAGTAAAGTGCATTATTAATCCATCCAAGGTAAGTGACAACTAGTGTTTAAATAAATAAAAGATTATTTACTTTTTTGTTACGCCGCTATGAGATTTAACTTTAGTTTTAACTTATTACGCTTTTCTTTTATTTCTTATTCTATTATATTACTTATCGTCTCTGTTTGAGTAATGATTAGCCTAAGAAAGTTTAAAAAATTCCTGTTTTGAATACCTTGAAGCGTTCTTAGTTGATTAATTGCAAGAATTTAAGATTAACACGAATTTTGAAATCATACATTTTGCACCGTTTGTTTTTTACCTGTTCATGCTTTACAAAATCAGCCTTTGTAATGAGATTCATTTATGCGTTTCTTTTGATTTAGAGCTTGGTTTTCGATTACGGTTTCAGTTCGAGACTGGTATTATGACTTATATGCGATTGGAATTTTTGAACATAGTACCCTTCTGTTTGAGGAGATGAAATAGAAAAGTTTCACATTCTGTCATAGTCATCCATCTATTCATCAATAAATACACTTCTTATTGCACACTTTCAACCAACAATAGTTAAGAATTATTTAAATTACATTATTATAAAGGTATAAAATTGTTGTTTATGGTATGTGAAGATCTTTTACCTCTTTATACCGAGAGAATTTGGAAGATTTGTGATTTTCAAGAAAGTTCTAGAAAATTGACATTGCCAATCTACAATAACAAGCCGTATCAACTGCTATGACGTGCTCTTTCTCTTTGTATTGGCTCCGTGGTTAAAACTGGTGGTAATTCTGTTGATGTCATCATTAACTAAAATTCACAAAAATTTGTTGTCGGATTATATACTTTAAGCTCATCTGCTTCCAGTCTATTTTCGATATCTCACATTTCAGCTTTCACTATATTTAGTTCAGTACCAACTAAAAGTTGATCAGAGGCAAACGCTTGTTTATTAGTTAAAAAACTAAAATGAACTCTAAACGCAAAAAATATGAGTAATAATTACATAAGTAATTTAGTCGTTCATGTATTTAGACGTCTAAATTTAGTGCGATGTGTTAATTTTTACGTGACACGTTTTAAAATTATGGCCTTAGGAGTAATTTAACTAATTTTGGTTATGCCTAAGTAAAATTGTGTGTGTCTCTGATTAACGTTTATTTGGTAATTAACTAACCATAGTGACAGCTGAGATATAGAATGTTGAAAAGCGGAGTGTAAGCAGATGAGATTAAAGTATACAATCAAACAAAAACATATAGTGAATTTTAATTTACTCATGAGAACCACAGAATCTCACTTTAACATAAAAGCTTGCCATGTTTTGTATATATACAAATACAGTAAACTAATTATACTTTGAGTCAAACCCTCTAGATTACCTTTGTGAATGTTACTACTTACTATTTGTTATGACATCTAGGAACAACATGGTAGTGTTGCACTATCAAGTGCAGCCAGCACATCTGGTCGTGGCGAAGAAGAAGAACAACCCGTTACTCCAGGCCCTGATTCGTTTGAAGCTGCCCTCAAGAAACGCGAATATGTCCTGCGCGAACTAGTGGATACAGAAGAAATATACGTGTCCGATCTTCAACTTATCTGCGAGGGTTATATCCGTCACGCACAGGTTCGCAAATTATATACTGAGGATATTCAATTCTCATAAAGCTCCGTTTTGAAAGAATACCTTATAAATTTTATATTACTAAAGCACGACTCAACATTGGCGTGATTTTCATCACTTCGAATCCCATTTATACTACACTGTTGTAAATCAGTAATTGTGTTCCCTTAACGTCTTAAATTAATATAGCTGGACAATTTATCTCACCACTTTATCTTTCTCTATTAACCCTGTTATATGGACAATGTTGTATAGATTGTGAACAATCGCTCAAACGATAATAGTAATCTCACTAAGTTCAATTAAGTTAATTTGACTGTCGCTGTCGTGTCTCAGGCTGGGTGTTAAGCTTATTTTGAAAATAAAGGAAATAAACTTTAAACACAAATCATGTTTACATCAGCAATAATGTCAATCAGACAGCCACAAAATCTGACGTAAGATGATTAATTGAAGGTATAGTTTCCATTTAGAATTTAGCTCGTAATCGTTCTCTTAGATTTTTAAGAGAATTATAATATATGTACAGTTGCAGTAACTTTACTTTCATGCAGGATCCCAATGCTGAGCCGTGCCTGCCTGAAGGTTTGCTCAGAGACCGCCGCCATCGTATGATATTCGGAAATATTGAAGCTATCTACGAATGGCACCGAGAGTAAGTACTACAATCTTGCGTGACCGTTATTACTCTTAGTAATGCACCTTAATAAGTGTTGGGTGTATTTTGAAAATAGTACAAATTAGGTACTGATATGTGTGTTCTCTAAGGAAATACTTCTAAATGGCTTCGATATCTTCGTTCTTCTATCTAGTTGCTGTCACTTTGTGAGGAACGTGCGAGTGCTGACTACCTACCGATTATGTCTAATCGGTGGGTGTTGTACCTGAGTGTAAACGGTTCGAATCCTACACATAACTATCTATAACCAATAAATATCTATTTTTTTATTTCTTTCAGTCTATTTGTTTTATTTTTATTTGTTCCTTAGCTTGCGAATAAGCTATGCGCTGCGCGGTTTTATGTATAATTACGTATAATATTTACAAAATGGGAGATAGTATTCTAAATGAAATCTTGAGAGAGATCATTAACTGCTTGCGTGCTGTGCGTGAATTATAAGTGCCTACGTTACACATACATGACTGAATATTAATTTGTGCAGTAAGTTCCTATTGGAGCTGCATCGTTGTATCGAGGAGCCCGAGCTACTTGGCCCTCTGTTCCGGCGGTTCCTCGAGAAGAGGATGTTCCTGTACGAAGCCTACTGTAGGAACAAGCCAGTCTCCGAGTATATCGTATCAGAACACGACTCCTATTTCCAGGAACTGAGAGTGAAGCTCGGACACAAGTTGCAGGTGCGTAACTCATTTTATAAATGACAACTTGACCATTAACCACAAGATTTGTTCACCGGATTTATGTTACACTGTCTGTTTTAATTAAGTTCGCTTTTGTGTTTCGATGACATCGTACCTTGATTACAATCATTTAGATTACAAGTATCAGTTACATTCTACTCAAAACTTTAGTACGAAAGCAATAGCTTAAAATTAAAAAACGGCTTATTATTCTCGTAAAACGATGTTAATACATCACCAAGATTGAAATAATTTTCAAATTAGATTTCATAAACTAGAACTTACTAACTTTGTGTGTGTTAGTTATCGCTGTAAAGGGTAGCCATTGTAGGTACATACTCAACAATCAAAGTATCTGCATGCCAAATTTAATTGAAATCGATGCAGCGTTTTTATATTAATGTTTACATGTACCCAAGTTATTAAACACAGTGTGCTTGTCATACGTAAAACTTAACCGTTTTGATCTCCCTGAGAAAGCCTGACTATAAAACAAAGGCCAATTCAAATACAGCCTTCACAATGAGGAAACACTTTAGAAGTCAAAAGGAATTGTATTTATGCATCTACTTCAACTTGATCTTAAGCTAAAGTGGAACTGAAACTGCGAATCGTCTTTATGATTTTGTAGGTAGGTAGCTAAAGCTTGTTTTCTGATATAAAATACCCGTTCTCGTGTTTGTACAAATAGTAATAGGGGTTCGGTATCACTCGGCCTTTGTACCTCTGCCGTATGTTGTGCAATCGTTACTGTGCAACAAACCTTTTTTATTTCTTAAATATGACAGACATACACATCAGACCTGTATAAGTTAGATTTCCGTGAAATTTTGCTCTAAGCGGCATAAATTAATTGTTTGTTATTAACCTAATCCGTTTATTTCTTTGAAGGATGTATTTACATTCAATGGTTGAATAGCGTCAGAAATTATTCTAAATTAATTACAAGTTAGTTCTTCGGTAGTTCTTCCTTCTTCCCCGCTTTCTGTTATTCTCAAATTTTCGTTCTGAGTCTGAGTGTTTTTTGTGTCTATTTCATGTGTGTTCATAAAGTCTTACTCCTAATATATTTAAAGTTTGAATAATTGACCATTATGCTAGTTATTTTCTTAGAACTGAAGGTCTTAACAAATCCTAGAGATCATTTTACATAATGCAAATCCATAAGTTTAAGTGGCTCGCGCAATTTAAAACATGTAGGTTTACTTACATTTAATTGGAAAATGCTATACTTACTTTTAACCTGTGTGGCAACAGCCTTAATGGACATTAGAGCCAGCTTAATTCGTCTCTTTTCTGCCCCGACTATTAGCGTTATCAGACCAAACCTTGAAGGCATAGACAATATCTTCCTATACAGTAAATGTAGAGGTTTACCTTTCGAGATTGTCGTTGGTGACCAATTAAGAATACGAAGTGTCACTAACTCAAATCATCACGTGGGTGTTGTAAGAGCCGTCTAAGGGACAAACTGTAGAATTTACAACAACTTGCAAAAGAAGAAAAACTTAATAGAACTTTATCTTTGTCTGGTCAGCGTGGTACAGTAGGCCTATATCTTCTGTCTAGATGAGGCCTTGGACATCCAACAGGAAAGGAGACTATTTTCGCTGTTAAATGTATATAATATTATTATTTAACATAAAGATTATATATTATATAATACTCGTACTACGTTCCCAATTAATGTTTGATTATTTTTCAGCTCGCGGACCTGCTGATAAAACCTATTCAGCGCATCCAAAAGTACCACTTGCTGGTAAAGAAGATCCTCGTGTACTCCGAGCATGCAAACACACCGCCTCATGTTATTGCGGCGCTGCGTGAAGCGGTCGAGTGCACCGACATCATACCCAAGAACGCGAATATGATGATGGACGTTGGCAGACTTCAAGGATTTACGGTAAGAACACATGTCACTATATCTTTTTGCCAATGCGATTTATTATGTTTGACATACAGCGAACACATTGAAACTGCCATAATGCTATGTAATAAACAGATAGCGAATATATTGAAGCCCACATCTATAATTTGAGTTTATTCAACCTTAATTTCAACTTGAATATGATGCTGGCTGTTGTATCTGATATGACTAAACACAAACACCTTATAATTAGAAAGAAATACAAGTATTCATTCAATCTTCCTAGCCTAATCAATTACCTTTAATTAACAAAAGCGCGGTTTGTTGTATTCCAGGGCAACATAACCGCCCAGGGCAAGCTCTTGTTGCAAGAGTCGATGATAGTATCAGACGTGTCGAGCGGTGCGAATGACCGCGGCAAGGAGCTCCACGTCTTCCTCTTCGAGCAGTGCATCATATTTAGCGAGGCTATCGGCAAGAAATCACAGTTCAGCAGCCCGAATTATCATTACAAAGCCCATATACAGGTCAGTATTGACATTCTTATCAATTTATCTTAGTCGTTTTACCATGTTTTCGACAATGTTAAACAAATAATTTCATTATGAATATTGAATTCCAATAATTTTAATTTACTTACTTTTCATATTGAAATTGACTTTTGCATAGAGTCATTTAACTTTCGATATGATATAATACAAGCCAATACTGTTGAATCACGATTAACAATCAAAATAAATTTGATCGCAGATTAACTTCCAATGTAGAGATTTATTTAACTGCTTTAAAATTAAAGTATTTATTTCAATACAAATATGCTGATAGATGAAATATATATATATATATACTAGCTGAACCCCTCGATGCTATCCTCAGTAGGACAATAACCGCGGGCAACGCCGCGAGGTGAAGCTAGTATTTTTATAAATTGTAGCCTATGTGTTATTCTGATGTAAAAGCTATATTATTGTAAAGTTTCATAAAAACCCTGTCAGTAGTTTTTGTGTGAAAGAGCAACAAACATACTCACTTACAAACTCACGAACTTTCGCGTTTATAATATTTTACCTTATAATTTCTTAATACGTAGGTAAACAAGATGGAGCTGGAAGAGTTGGATAATGCCTTTATCGTAAATACGATCGACGTATCAAAGAAACCGAAGCTCTGTTTCCTGTGCCGTCCATCGGAAGCTACGCGTCAGGAGTGGATAACTACTCTGTCGACCATCTTGCAACTGCAGAAGAACTTCGGCGCGGCGCTCGAGAACCCGGGCGCGTACCTGCGCGAGCAGCTCGGCCGCGACCCGACACGCGACCCCATCGCGTAAGTACCCGGCCGCACGCGCCGGGTCCACTCCACTCCGCACTCTGTGCCTACTTTACTAACCAACGATGGCCGCTCTGTAACTAACAGCTTTGTAGTCAACTTGATTGATTTAAACAGTGTTGTAGCTAATTATTGTTCATTGTAACTAACAAAGCTGTACTTTTGTTTTTTATTATTGTATTTTACGATTAATAAATCTCAAATCTGACATTCGAATAATCTAATATTATACTAATATTAACATATTTATGATAAACAAATCTCATATGTCGTCGGCGGAATGCCAATAACAACAACTAACTGTAAAGACGTTGACAAACTTCAACATCAACGAAACAGCTTAAATAGAAATAAAACAACAATATGTTATCGTGTGTGAGTCTGTCTGCGTGCTTGCTTTCTTAGAGTCGTGTGTCACTGTTAACACCGGTTTACTTCAACTCGCTTGTCTCTGTTCCGATGTCGATGCACCAAAATATAACAAAACCTCAGTTATGTGTACTTACGTACAATAGATTCTAACAGTAGATATTTGCGCAAATGTGTCTCTATTCTCTATATAAATCTAAATCACTACTTTAACGTAGTTTGCAATGGGTGATGGGTTGAATACAATTGCATGGTGAATTATATTTTGATTCGCGTGTGCGTACGATGCGCACAAACAGATATCGACCTTAGCGTTTTATACGGATGTGTTCTAAAAATATTGACGCATGTTCGGTATTTAACATTGTTTTTTTAACAGTATGAAATTTTAAAAATGTGAAAATATAAAATTTAAATAATGAAATTATACTTAAAATTATAAAATCGGTTTCGAGTTTAAAGATAAAATTTTGTATTAGAAAAATTGTCTGGTGATGAATGCGGTAATAAAGTAATTCAATATATGTTAACTGTTGATTCGAGAGAGTGGCGCCGCCCGAATTTGACCAATTACGTCACGGGAGGGTCGGCTAGCACGTAATGTCCATGCTAGGTTTAACGAACACTGGAATTGATATTTAGATGTATTTATTTAGATGTCTTTAATATATTAATACGTGATTAGGTACCTAATTATGTTAAATTTAATAGAGATAGTGATGTCCTCGACGACATATTATTGTACGATACGCGCGAGGCTCGATTACGTGGTCGATCACTAGCGGTCTTACCAACTGTTCTCAGTGACATCTCGTCATAATCAAATCTCGCGAGTGAATAGTGAGACAGTAAATACATTGCCTGTTTTGATGCCTTGCACCACGATAAGCGAACAATCGCATAATCATACTGCCATTAACATAGTATTTAACACCGTCACTGCTGACGTCACATTGATGTGTTTTATTGTTAGTGCGCTGGATATTTGTAGTTATACGGTGCGATTTCCATCATTTAGCACCTACTACTGTTACGATAGAGAAAATCTTAACGCTATTGCACAATATCATATACACCCACATTTTAGATCACCACTGACTACGAATACACGTTTGTCTTTTTGTATGAACAAGTCTTATTTCGTAATGTTATAGTTTAAAATTAAGCTCTATTTACTATTACCAAAGTGCCGAGCTAGGCCAGTTATGGAACCTTACTGTTTAAATGAATGTACATTTAATTTGAAATGGTAGTATGTAAACGAGTGTATTGCTATTACCGACAGAAAGCTACACTGTTTTATTTAGATAATAATTTCTTAGTCAATGCTTGTACGGAACATTTCTACATAATATTATAGGGAACATCGCGTAAGATATGTAGGATAGCATCGCTGGTATTTTAGCTTTACATTAATAGTAACGTGTAATGTGGTGCGTCGCACATCAATGTTTCAACGACTGAACTAACTATGACACTTCTCATTAATGCATGCATACACACTAAACTTATAACTATATACTCGGATTGTTTGGAGACGAATTAAAGTTTGTCCGTAAATAGAAAACATGTCGAGATGCGGCAGCGACTCGCTTACAGCTACGTTGATTAAACACATGACGAATAATAACTATCATATCAACGCATAACTATTACTTTTACCTTGTCATTAGTTCATAAGTAGGAACGCGAAGACTGGATATTTTTGAATGGTATATTTGGGTGAATGGGTCTAGTCGTACTGCATGCTAGTGTAAGGCACATTTCATGTTTAGACCGCGGCGCGGTTATTTATAGTTACCCGCCGCGATTTCATATATTCTCATACTTTTACTATTAACGTATTCGACGCTCGTCTAGCGATGCGTCGCAGTATATATCTAACCTTTTCACTGAAAATCATGTTTAATAACTAAATGTATAACTTATCTACAGTATATAGCTATCCACCATTGTTAAATGTTTACTAGCATTAACTTAGTGATAACAACAACAATTTAATCACTAATATTAAGCGTTCAGTCAAACCGCATTTAGTTCATTCATGTAACAGCTTACTACAATTTAGATATTTGACATTTACAGATATGACATTTAAAATAAATAATGTGCAAGTATGTACAAGCAAACAATTTTCAAAATTCTCCAAGAATAGGGGCCAAAATTGCGTTTATTTTCGTTCGGACTAACATTCTATACAATAAGTGACATCATTTAATGAAATAAATTAATAATTACTTAATAAACTTATGATAACATGAAATGCTTAATGAACTCAGCTTTTGATGTTAATAGGATATAAGATAAAGATATAGTGATAAGTTATGTATTGTTTGCTGGTTGATGGCCTGCGAGCCCACAGTTTGTATGTACTCAAACTGCGCTACGCATTTTGCTTGTCGGAGGCGCGGGAGGCGTGCACCTGCTGTAGTGCTACGTTCACACCGAGCCCTAGACACACGTGGCCCCTCAATAACAACTTGTTCTGTCCTCCCTACTGATCAAGGTTTGCTTTTACTGAGGAGCCGATCACGCTTCCTTGTGCCAACATACTTAGTTTACCTCATATCATTTATTTAAGTCTATATAATTTTACTGCCCAAAAATAGTTTGTGATCGCTCATTGTAACATTTGTTTAATGCTTTTAAGACGTATGTGAGCATTATCTAACAGTTTTAGAATAATCTCTTAACCGCGGTCGCTGATTGCGGCTTTCTATCTGTACGTACGTTCTGCTATTTATGAAACTTTATCTTAGTTATACTGTCATCAAAATTTTTACCAAAAGAAATTATTCTGATTTCATCTAGTTTCGTTACGAATAGGCGTTATGGTTTTGTAACTTTCACCTGTATATATTTGGCAATTGAATTTTAATTTATGTATATACTATACTAACATCTAAAAAATCACTGTAATACCTGACTATTATGTTACATGAGTAACCAATAAATGTCAATAAAATCTTGCTTGTGGTTTTCTGCTTTTAGACCCGCTTGCTTTTTTGTTTTGTTATGTTTAGTTTATTATGGATTTATTTTGGGGCCCAGCTTTGGCTACTAACGCTAATAGTGATAACACTGAGCCTAACGCTACATGGTTTACTAACACCCGCCTAAGGAACAACGCCGGCAGTGCTACAGGCGCTAGATAACACTCCGAAGAAGATGCTTGACACAACTAATACATGATTTATTGTAGAAGAACTTTACTTAATTATACTGTGTACAATGTCTCATTCAATTTAATACAATTTATATTTTAAAGTAAAATAACTACTTGCTGCCTCCAATTCCTTATAAATACAGTAAATATCCAAAAGGAAATTAAGGAGAGGCTTATGTGGTAGACTATTAAATGCTGTTAAAAATATGTATGATGTTCAGTAAATACAAGGTGTCTCAAAAGAAATTTCATATTTAGTGGATTGATTAAAAAAAAAGGAAGCGGTATATAGAAAAAATGTTTATTTATTGTTAAAATACACTTTTTGGGAATTCATTTCTTAAAAATAATATCGTCTAAATGTAAACCCTCACGTTGTTGGCACTCATTTAATCGAACAGTAAAATTACTTATGACTGCTCGACAGGTGGAGTGAGGGATGGCTGCCATTTCGTGACGGATATTTTCTTTCAAATGCGCCAGTGAAGTTGGTTTATTGGCGTAAACTTTAGATTTAAGATAACCCCATAGGAAAAAGTCCATAGGGGTTAAATCTGGGCTACGTGGAGGCCAATTTATGTCACCTCTCCGGGAGATCAATTTTCCTGAGAAATTTTCACGAACACGTGGCAGGGATATATTGGACGTGTGTGAAGTTGCTCCGTCCTGTTGAAACCATGTTCTTTGGTTATAGCCAGGAAAGTTTTGCAGTTCAGGTACCAAGAAGTTGTCTAACATCTCCACATAACGCTCTGAATTCACTGTAACTGTACGCCCCATTTCGTCTTCAAAAAAGTAAGGGCCGATAATTCCTCGCGCCGACATGGCAGCCCATACGGTCACTTTAGGCGAGTGTAGGGGTTTCTGATGTTTGCGTTTCGGATTGGCTGAACTCCAGTAGCGGCAGTTTTGCTTATTTACGTGGCCATTAAGATGAAAATGAGCTTCATCCGAAAACAAAATGTTGGTAAACGTTGAAAATCGCTCAATCATCTGATTTACGAAATTAAGCCTCTGACCGGCATCTTGGGGCTTTAATTCTTGCACCAATTGAATTTTGTAGGGGTGCAGCTTTAGATCTTTGTGCATAATGCGATGTAATGATGATCTATGCACATTTAAAGCACTCGCGCGCTTCCGAATTGAAAGGCTCGGGTCGTCACGTACAGATTGATTAACACTCTCCACGTTTTCTACCGTTCTTGATGACCTAGGTCGCCCGGATTTTGATTTATCCAGCGTTGATCCAGTCTCTTCAAACTTTTTAACCCAATGTCGAATGAGAGGAAGGCTTGGCGCATCATTTAAGTGGCGAAAACCTCGAATACTGCAGAATTTTCTACGCGCGACAGTTGTCGAATCACCGTTCTTGTAAAACTCTCGCACGCACAACGCGCGGTCTGCTCCCGAGAAACGCTCCATAGCGACTGAATCCCCAAGAGCCAAGCTACCAATTGACATAACCCCCGCACCCCTCAAGTACGCAGCGTTCACGCAGTAAGCTAAACAAATATAAAATTTCTTTTGAGACACCCTGTACAAACCGCCGTACTATGCTTATTAGCGATGCAATGAGCAGATTGATGCTGACTATCTAATACAGCTTTGAGATTACAGAATCAAATTTTCTCAATGTTAATAGGCTTATTTGTTCTCACTTAATATTTGCACAGTGTAAAATTAAGTAGCTCTGTTCGCTCAGATCTCTTAAACTACTCAACGGATTTTAACGCAGTTATCAGCAATAGATCTATATTTATATCAGCAAGAGATTACTATAAGAGGCAGGTCTATGTGTATAAAACATGCATATTATATGCGATGTACGAATCTGGGATGAGTTGCTATTTTGTAATATAGTACAGTATACAAGGCGGGCTAATAGCTTGGCCGGAGTTATACCGCAGCCTCGCAGGAAACCAGTGGTAAGCCTTTACTTTGAGGGAGAATATCTCGAGAGCTGCATTTGTCTATGGGTAGCGCTAGCTACCTCCTTTTCGTTGACCCGGCTACACGTTTGCCCCATACTACATAGAAAAAGTTATAAGGATGTAGCTGATACTCGACGAATACTTCATCTTGATACACTCTACGAATAGATTAGTGCACATTCGTGAACCATGGTAATGCAGTTTTTATACAAATACCAAGGTTTTAGTCAAATAAAGATAAGATAAATTGATTATATTCCATCACGAGTGCGTTAAAATGGGACCAAAAAAAGTCTAAAAGCTTACTACTAAATCCTCTTATTTTTGGACTACTTTGATTAACTGAGTTTTTGTAGCCTGCTTTGTGCGGGCAATTTTTAGATAGGTAGGTCTTTAAGTTTTAAACACTATGAAGTTGAAGGCAGCAAGAAACACTAAACGAAAGCTGGCGCACCCGTTTTATTTTGTTTTATTTTAATGTTAATAGTCGTAATTCCCCTCCTAATAGTGTAGGTGATGGTTGGTGCGGGCTACGCAAGACAGAGAGCGTACCGCCTTCGCTGGGCACGCGCTTGGCGCCGGAGCTACGGGCGCGCTCGCAGCGCCCTCACGCCAAAGCCAACACGATCAACCTGCCCACGAGCTCGGCGCGCGACGATCGCAACAATACTAGTCCCACTTCACCACCACATGCCAACGTAAGTCATCACTAATATACAAGTACTAATCGATTCAGTTGAAACTACCTATAAACTTTAAACAACTTCGCCGAGTTAATAAAAAATTCTCAATTGTTCATCTAACCCACAATATTTATATTACTATTTACAGAAATTAGTTAAAGTAGTGCAAATATTTATAGTAACCGTCAAGTTTGTCAAAAATGTAAAAACATACAAAAATATATAATGAATCATCATAAAACTAAAGAAAGAGAGCTCTAGACTATAAACAAATAACTTTTTAAAAACAATTGGGGTTAAGCTAATACATATATTTCAAAGAACAATATGATAAATATAACATAAAAGTAATTATGTATCCCAATATCACTTAACATTTACGATATATATCGATAGAAGAAACAATCTACAGATTTTTTTAATATAATACGAGTGGGTTAAGCAAAGTCCACGATGGAATGGACTATTTTTACGTGCTTTTAAAATACTGTAGAGACCGTTTAATGTACCTAGTCTGCCATAAATATTGTTACAAAAAAAAATGTTTATTAACTAAATATTACATAAAATATTTATTACTGGAATGTGTATTACTTTCCACATTAACATAAGAATTATTTTGCTTCTCGAAAAACATCACGTCATCATTGATATAGTCAAATAACCTAAAATTAATAAATTTATAATTAAATATTTGATTATACCGTTTACTAAAGTCAATCCTCCAAACTTCTTCTGTTAAGTCAGGGACTATAATCTACTTAATGAAAGGGATGATAATGATGTATTTTCATTAAAATTAATTAACTTCACTAGATTTCGTTGGATAAGCTTCATATATAGGTATATATATATATATATATATATATATACGAGTATATAAACACTAGCTGACCCACGCAATCTTATCTTCTAATAGTTTGCGTCTTTATTGCCCGTAGCGTGAAAATATTCCCTGGTTTTTTAAACATTTTTCATTGGAGCTCCGCTGCTATTAGTATTAGCGGGAGGATATATAACCTTTAGCCTTCCTCGATAAATGGACTATCGAACTCTGAAAGAATTTACCTCGCACACACTCTCACTCAAATTCTTCACTGGCATTCTAATGCAATATTTTAGGGATCCTAATTACATACAGTAAATGAGATAACAGGCAATCTTCAACTTGAACGTGATGTTGTTAAGAAGCTAGACTAACTTATTTAGAATCACATGTTGACAAACTTGTGCTGATCCTGTGACATATTTTTCCAAAACATTAGTACAATGAAAAAAGGCGCTGCGGTCGAACAGACAAACCTGCATAAACTGACAAACCCTTCCGTACTGGTAAAAATATGGCTCAACATTACTTGATAGCTAACACCAAATAATAATCTGAAGTTGTATATTGCCAAGGTAAATTATTGGCAAACATCTATAGTTGCGACACTTCTATAGAGCTTTGAGCATAAACTTGGTTTTTCTGTTTATGAAAGTAATTCTCAGTAATAAAAAAGTATAGTCAGTAACAAAAAAATCTGAAATCTCCCTTGCATCGACAACCTATGATGTCCCACTGCTGGGCTCGGGTTTAATCCCTTCAGGAGAGGGTTAAGGTCACACGTCCCCACGCTGGCCGAGTGCGGGTTGAGGACTGACAAGACTACGTTGTGACCATGTAATCTTGCCGCTGGATGTTTCTAAGCCACCCAAAGGCTTCCAACGAAGCTTCACAACTGTTATCCTATGATAACAATCGGGACCGAGTGCTTAACGTGACCTTCGAATCACAGAGACGCTCATGGTATTATGCCACCAGCGGTCACCCATCCAATAATGACCGCGCTGTTAGCTTACCTTCGGTAATTGTTTCGAATCACCGAGTGCAACTGGGCTATGAGCGGCCTCTCTTGCATGAATTATTTGAATTTTTGTTTATTGCCCTTCCAAAATGACTCCACTTAGCCTGATAGAAAGCATAAGCAGAATCCAAGAGTGGTCACCATACTATTTGCAAATGCAACAATGCAACATGGTCACCCACACTACGGTGGTTTAGTGATGCTTCTGCATCATTGGGCCTCAGGTCTCCCACTCACTAACGAAACACGGCAGCACGAAATCTGTCGTTTGTACTGAAATCGGCGTGGCTCTACTGCCTATTAATAATTGGACGCACAGATCTATTGTTGTTCGATTGATCATTGTACCCGTCAATAGCCTGGTACAAAACGCCATATCCAGGGGGTTATTTAAAAAATTGCGTTTGGCTCTATACCTACTTTGTGTAATGTTGTCAAAACAATTCGGTTTTCCGTATCATCACTAAATATGCCTAGAAATATGCCACTTTTTAAATAAGATATTTTGGGCTACTATACCACACTGATAATACGTGTTTTATATATTTTTATTAGCTGGTACCCCGCGGTACATCCAATGACCAAGGGCAAAACCGCGAAGCGAAGCTAGTATCTTTAGAAAATTGTAGTCTAAGTTTTATTCTGATATATCCTACTACTATTATAAAGGCGAAAGTTTGTAAGTATGGATGTATGTATGTATGGATGTTTGTTACTCTTTCACGTAAAAACTACTGAATGGATTTGAATGAAACTTTACCACAATATAGCTTATACATCAGAATAACACATAGGCTACTATTTATAAAGATATAGCTTCGCCTCGCGGCGTTGCCCGCAGTTATCATCGTACCGCGGGTAGCACCGCGGGGTTCAGCTAGTAAGCTATATTATTGTAAAGTTTCATTTAAATCCATTGAGTAGTTTTTACGCGAAAGAGTAACAAACATCCATCCATCCATCCATACTTACAAACTTTCGCGTTTATAAAATTTGTAGGATTGTTAATCTGCTACCACCCTATTTTTATATTACAAAAAATGTTAACACCAATTGGCGCGAAAATGAGAAAACACACTAAATTAACTTACAGGGATGACACGTTTCAAATTTAAATGTATTTTTCTTATTGTAACAGTTTTAATGGCCAGACTAAATATGTGAAAACTACTTCCATACGCTATTCACAATCTTTATTTTACACTTATTTTTACTTTAATCTTAATTGTGTATTGTTATGCTTCGAATCTCTTTCTACAATCGTTAACACCTCTATTCCCTTGTATTATTGGCTAATATTTTGTTGTGACCACGTGATTCAGCCTCGAGATGACGTCATTCCCTTACATTTGTTATTTTTTTATTATGGTTTACGTTTATAGAATGTCTTGGAAGAAAAACTTGGTTAGCGGGGCTAGAATGTCTTATTAGTAGATAAATTGCAGAGTTTTGTGTGGTGTGATTACGATTACTAACTAGAAAAATACTCAGGACTACTAATTACTTACTGTTGTCGCGAACCGTTATAATCAGTAGTATATTGAATGTAGTGGTGGCAAGCTTCTTTTGAAAGTACCCATTACTTTTAATGATATGACGTGTATCGGTACGAGTAATATAATTTCTTAACATGAATATCTATCATAGTACTATAATATAGTCTTATCATATATTTTTCTTTTCACACTGTGCACTTGGGTACCTACTGCTTCTTTTCTATCTGTTGCATGTTTCTTATTTTAACGCTTGTCCTTATCTCTTTTGTTGTAGGTATGATAAACACGGGATTGCATTTTTAACATAGACTGTGATAACGGGGCGGTTAGACTGATGCGCAACTATGTATATGTGCTAAGTGACTTGAATTTACCGCCGTTGATATTAAGTTTTTATTTATTGATTGTATATAGTAGTAAGGAAGTAAAGTGTAAGGTCTCGACGCGCTATGTCGTTGAAGTGTGGGTGAGCATGCATGCAACGCTTGTTACACGCGACGTGGCAGCGTGATACATTGTGTGCATGTGACAGGGCCTGTCCAAGCGGCCGTGGGGCCTAAAGTTGCGCCGTGGCGGCGGGAGCGGCGGCGCCGGCGAGCCCAGCGTCGAAGGTTTGGTCACCGAGCTGCGGGCCCCTGAGCTAGTGGAGCCTGCCGCGGACGTGACTGTCGCGCCTGGCGCTGCTGCGACTATATCGTGTCGTGCAATAGCTACGAGGGCTACTACCTCTTGGCGGAAAACAGCACCCGAGACTCGAGCCCTTCGACATGGGGGACGGTTCGCGATCACACTCTCTCCGGACGGTCTCGCTACATTAACGATACATGCGTGCCGGGCATCAGACGCAGGCGTCTATTGCTGTCTCATCAGCAACGAATTAGGTGGAGTGCAGAACTCGGCGCGTTTAACAGTCGGGACGGGAGTAGCGCCCAGTGTGCCGACTGTTCGCGCACATCCCGGTGGTGGCCTCGTTGTGCAGTGGGATGAACCGAATCCTGCTCACTTGGAGTACTGCCGTGTTGGGGAAGGCGAATGGCGACGGGCCACGGAAACTCCTGCTGCAGCAAATACACTGGCTTTGGAAGAGCTACCAGCGGGCCAGTATAGTTTCCGATTGATATGCGCGAGGAGTGGCGCTCCTGGACCTGCTTCGGGTCCTTCCGTGTGCGGTGGTGGTGGTGCTTGGCAGCGTGAGCAGTTCGCACGGAGATATGGCGTAGAAGAAGAAATCGGTCGTGGCAGAACCGCAAGAGTATTAGCCGCGAGGGATACGGGAACAGGACAACGAGTTGCGTTGAAGCAGGTATGTCGTATTATTCATTAATTCAATTTCTTCTTTATTTAATTGTTACCGAAGTTTGAACGAAACAGAAAACGGCAAGCATTCCATATTATATCAGTAGAAAATATTTTAAAGCAGTTCCCGTGACAGTATTTTCTCCTATTACAGTTCATTAGCTAGTAGCTATTTTTTTGTCTAGTTCTTGCGTCTAAATATTCAAAGACTAATAATAGTGGTGCTATTTATACTGTAATTATAAGATTTATGAATTGAAATATAGATCTATACTATGGTATCTTCAAAATGTTAAAATTACAAATACAATAAAATTGTCAGGTGCTGTCTGGTCGCGGCGCTGACGCTATGCGTGAATATCGCCTATTGTCGAGGTCAGCGCACGGCGCAGTGGTCCGTGCCCTGGCTCTGTTTGCGGAGGTTCCTCGTGCCGGTGCGCACACGCTTGTGTTGGAGTACGTTGGCGGTGGTCCGCTTCTGGAGTGGGCTGCAAACTGTCCTCACCTTTACACTCAGCAGACCGTAGCGACACATACTCGACAGCTGCTCTCCGCACTCGAGTGGCTGCACTCCATCAACGTGGCGCATCTTGACGTCAGGGTATGTACAGAGAGTTGATTGACCCCTTCTTTAAACAATATCTCAAGTACTTGCAACGTACCCTAATGTTAAGATCGTAAAATTGTTTGTCACATAAATACAATTGACAGTGTGGTCCAACGCTCTGTCTCACCTGAGAGTTACCTATAATATGTATCCTAATTAGAATTTTATTTAATCTGTAGACTTACCTTTATAACAGTTTCATCAAAATTTGCACTCACTCTTTAAGTTATAGAAGATAAAAAAAAGCTATTATTATAAAAAAAATGTTATATGTTTCCTATTGTAGGCTAAGACTCCTTAGAGGATATGTTACTTTTAGATGCAAACCTTTACGAGAAGTGATTACTGGACTCGTGTGTCTCTAAGTATAATAATTTGTATATCATTCTTGTACTCACAGCCTGAGAACATCTTGGTGGAGTTGGGTGGTGCTCAGCCGCAGTTAAAACTGGTAGACCTGGGTTCAGCTGTGGAGACTGTCGAGGGCGCTACCACCGGGCGTGAAGTGCTGCCACCAGCTCCTGCACAGCTGGAGTTCGCGCCGCCTGAATGTGTGCTCGGCAGACCCCCTGCACCGGCCTGGGATGCTTGGGCTGCTGGGGTCTTCTTATATGTATTTCTTACCGGCGTAAGTAAAGACCTAAGTTGAAGATTCACATGGATAATATACATATTATCCATATTAGGACCACAATTTGTAATGGTTACTTTTGTCAGTAATATTGATTGAATCTGAAATGATAGCGTCTGAGTTTGTAGTTATCATTGTACCAGACTACTTGTTGTTTTATTCACAAGAAATGTCAAATTCCTTTTCATTTGTTCTGATTTTGTGTTATAAATTACAAGTTATTGACCCTACAGTGCTCGCGCCCTAAATGAGACAGCACTAGTCGCATGGACACTTCAAAAAAGAAGGAAGTTCTCTATTCGACTGCATATTTTTTTATGTTTGTGAACTTTTACTGGGTAAACCGATTTTGAAGATTCTTTTTTTAATTGAAAGCTGCACGTATGGTCCAATTTCTATTAATTCAGTTCTTGAAGTCGGTTTTTTTTGTAATTGTACAATTGAGAATTTATTTGTGTTGCTAGTTATCGCCGTTCTTGGACGAGTCAATCGAGGAGACGACTGCGAACATTATCAAGTGCGACTATTGCTTCCCGCCGGAACATTGGGCCCGTGTCGACGAGCGCGCTCACGAGCTGATCCGTGGGCTGCTGGAGCCAGCGCCGGCGCGACGCCTCGCTCCACGAGACGCGCTCAAAGATGTTTGGTTTGAAGAGGTGTGCATATTAACACTAATATGTATATAACACAATAATGATTGACACTTTGACTGCCTCGTTGGCGCTGTGGTAGCGTATACGACTGCTGTGTTTGAGGTGTCTAGTTCTATTCCTGGGTTGATTCCCGGACCAAATGTTTCTATGATCTGCAAATATTTGTTTCGAAGTTTGGGTTTTTATAGTATATAGTAGAATCGATGAGTAGGATATACTATTCATCGTATGATTTGTTTGACGCGACACGATAGATTTAATTTGTAGAAATGTAAAGCAAAAACTTATTATTATTACTAAGAAACAGTAATATATATGAGAATCTTGTACAGGCGCCAGCTACCCAGCTGTCAGCGACTCAACTGAAGACGTTCCTGGACAGGCGGCGGCCGGCCGGCCACGGCAACGCCCTGCACTCGCTGCGCTCACCCAACGACACCTGACGAGAGGACGACGCCAGCGACAACAGAACCAGCATACTCTAGTGTCGATGCATGTCTGCTTTACAAGTGAATTTTGAATAAACCAAAAATATACTATAAGAAACTGTACACAACAATAAACGTGATGATATTGCTTACCTTCGACATGACGTGTAACACTGCTATAACGGGTGCGTTACGTGTTATTATTCCAATGATGTCTTAGTGTATAATATATATATTTATGTATCGACGTTTCATTAACAACATTGAGTTATCCGTGTAGGATGCCTTAAAGCGATTAAGACAATATTTGTATCGATGTTTTCGTAAATAACAATTCTTGTAGCCAGGATTTTATGTGCATGTATGTTTAAGAAAAGGCCCTAGCCAAATGTAAGTCTTGTACCGTACTCATTCAATAGGATTACGTTTTATTTTTTTTGATTAAGCTATAGTGTACTGTAATTGTTCTATAGTCAATGTGCCCACCTATTGAGCTTGGCGTTATTTTTAAATTTTATTCACAATTCTTTTACCGACCTACGAATGAACTATATAATAACACAATAGAACCCATGGCGGCCCTGGCCACGTGCTCTCATACAGTTTGTCTACAAAGTTTTAACAAGATTAACCGATATATTGACCGGTTGGCAATTCGTCAATTTTATTTTATTCCTAAAAAGGCCGATATTTTAAAGAAAAGTGTCTGTGATTTATGCTAAAAGTGAAGATTTTCATGCTTATTCCTAATTTTAACATGTATTTGTAAAATTAATGATTAATGGATAATAAACTAACGAATTGTATATAGAACTAAGTCTTAGTGAGTAATTCTTGTTTTAATTTGTGACCAAAATGCAAAATTTGATCGTGTATGTTTAATGTACTACGAAATTTAGTGAATACGTGAGATATTATGTATTGTAGTAGCTATATGATAGTTGTAACGATAACGTACGCTTCCACACTGCCGACTGCAGGGCCTCCGCTGCATCAGAACACATCCGAATGTAACTTCATTCTAGACAATGTAAAAAAAGTATTTATATTTGGAACTATTTTAAGCTTATATCCCATTTGAACATGTGTACGCGAACAACATTTATAAAGTACCCTTTAAGATATGTCTACTGCTTGCTAATTTTATAAAACAATACAACATGAATGGAATATTAAAATTTTGATCTTATTTCACAATAATTATTCGTTTTATTTACTACTCAATATCGTTCCCAGTAAACAGTGAAGTGTCACTTTCAAAAGCGCTCTAACCAACAAACATTTAACACAAACACTAAATGTCTACGGGCATAGATATCCATAGTAGTCTCACATCACTCCAGTCTTGCAGAATTATGCTTAAATAATTGCGACTTATGCAATAGTAAGTATCCTAGGTTTATATATTCTTTTAGACTAGACGTAATTAATAAGCCTGACTGCTAATCCAGAAGACATGGGTTCGATTCGCACCTAGGGCAAGTAATTGAGTGTTAAGCACGACAATTTGATCTGTGTCTGGGTGTAATTTATCTATAGAGCTATAGCTGCAGGAACTACACTTATATTATATCATAGTTAGATTTAGACAATCGGTAGTGGGCCCAATGGCTTTAGATTATTTTTATGAATACTATTTATTTTTTTACTTTATTGGAACGAAGTTCCTTATCGCGTGTTGCGAAAGGGGGCTAGACGGAATTGTAACGACTCTTTCGACATATGTTTAAATTGTAACGACTCTTTTTGCTATTTTTTAAAGAATTGGTGAAAATCATTTTTCAATTTTATATCTTTTGAATAGAAACTGAACTTACATGTATGTGTTATAAACGTAAGTTCTATTATAAACTACTGGCAACGACACCTCGTTGCCAGTAGTTTAATATTAATAATATAGATGTCGCTGTAAATTAATGATGTTTTTATCTGAATGATATTTAAATTCTGTATATCAAATATAAATACAAAATATATCAATAAATAAGTTTAGCAATAGGCTGGTGATGATAGTGTAACGACACTTTTTGCTATAGTAAGCTATTGTAATTCTTATTGAGGGTATACAGGTTTTTTGTACATAATAAATAATAACAACAATAAGGAATCCTGACAGTGTTTCTGCACAAGTTCCGGATATTGCTGATGGAGTTAGGTAAGTAGAGATTTTATACAGACAATAATAAACGCTTTTGTATTTTTAGCAAGTACACATTATAACCTCTCTTTACTATTGTGCTAACCAAGTCATACGCGTTATAATCTCTCCCTTATTGTGTGTGTGTGCGTATTATACCTTAAAAAAATTACAATTCCTTCACTAATTCATCGAAAGGAACTTCGTTCCATCCGGGTGTCCTTTTGCTTATAAACTTGAACCCCTATTTTTTTTATTGAAGTGAAGCCTCCGGTATCCTATAAGTAATCTGTGGCAAAACATAGTCGGTAGTACATTATTAAATTTAGTTTTTAATTACAACCCTATTTACATTTCATATACTATGTTGGAACACAGTTTTTATGAGTAATTGAATTAATAAATAAATAAACATTATAAGCATTATTACAGTAAAGTAATTGATGGGACCATCGTCATATATGCTACGAGCACATTCATTAGGTAGTAGAACTACGCTGATTTCGGCACGAATGGGCCGGCTTGACCAGAGTATTACTACCCTCGTACAGAAGATCAACCTAAAATGACAAAATTCGTGCTGTCGTGTGACGTTGGTAAGTATGAGACTGGAGGCCCAATGATGCAGAAGCAATACTAGGCGGCCATAGTGTTGGTCACCATGCTATGGATTGTTGCATTGTCTGCATTCGCAATGAGTATGGTGACCACCACTCTTGGATTTCGCTTATGCTTTGCATCAGGCAGAGTAGAGTCACTTTGACAGGTCTACGCATAAAAAAATGTGCCGAGTAATCAAAATAGCGGTGCTGTTAGCTGAAAAGTAGGTTCTTGTCATGGTTCTTGCTTTCAGAGCTTTTTACCAAAGTCGGCTTTAAGTTTAATATAAATTATTTTCAGATTTAGAAGCCTTAAACTGCATAGGTATGTATGTTTTTTTATATAAACATTCATTCATGTCTTGTGTCATATATGTTGCAATGTATTTGAAAACCATTTATTCTCATTAATTAGGTACAAAAACATAAACCATTGATAAATAACATTTATTTACGAATTTTAACTAATAAATTATTCATACAATTTAAAAGTTTACATGATTGGTACAAAACAAGCGACTACGATGAGACATGATATATTGTCAAAAGCGACCTTTTTCACCACCACACAAAATTTCATAAAAATCGGCCCAAACGTTTCACACCGAATCACACAACACGACACGAGAGTGGGACACTATGGGTCGTTGATGATTGATATGACACGTCTTTTAAATTAAAAATGTACCTACTTATTGACCTACTCGAAATGGTAAGATCCTGTTCCTATCACAAATGACTTTTGATAGATTTAATGAAAATGAAATGTCGCCGACTGTAATGATGGTATAAAGTACACATAATTATCCTAAAAACTTACACTTACTACCAATTTTAAATAATTCATAATTCAATGTTAAATAATTAAAAAATATGACATACATTTTAACATTTAACAATTACAATTCCTTAAAAATCTTATAACCTTCACTGTACCTTTTAGAAAGAATTTAAAAATTATTTCAGTAGGTATATAATAAGTGTCTGTATTCAGCTTCGATATCTCTCTATTGGACTATTCAGAAAGTAAATACCTACATTTAATATCATTACCTACAACTTGCATTTAAAACATAAATAATTGAAGTTTTTGTGAAATGTTATTTTTTAAATAATTACATTTAAAATCAAATTATTAAGTATAAAATATATTTAAAATTATAATACTATTAAAATAACTACATGGCTGAAATTGAATGTTTAAATAAATGTCATGTAAACTACAAAAAAAAATCAATGTATATATATTTCTACTTATAAATTCAAGGTTGGTAAGTAATTTAAAAAATCGTTACAGTTAAACAGACAGTTAAGTAGAGAAACCGTAACATGAAATACGTATAAACTAAAATACCACTGAAATATATGTTATTTATTTAATAAAGTTAGATCTTGACTTCGGCCTGAATCTTGGCCATGGCAGCTGCAGATTTTAAGAGCAATAAACGTTCGTCATCGCTTAGCGGCTGTCGTATAACGTCGTACATACCACGGCGACCTAGTACACACGGCAAAGACAGAAATACGTTGTCATCGATACCGTGTTCACCCTGCAACCAAAAAGAATTGATTACAGTAATTTACACAACATACAACAGTAACAACTTTTTTTTTGTGAGACGGAAAATGCACAGTGCATATTCCTGGGACGCAGGGGACTTTACAAACGTACATGAAACGGACACAAAGGGCACCCACGCCAGAACAACAATGACTGTTCTGTGTGTGGAACACAATAACTGTTCTTCAACCCCCTAAATGCAGTAGAAATGCCGTGGTGATCGCTTGAACCATGACGCCATGCGTACAGTCGAACAAAAAAATGTCAGCTCAATTTACTTTATTACTTTTAACATATTACTTTTGTTGTAAAATGTGACCAATATTGTGTGACATAAATGAATACATACATTTAATCACGTGTAGCACACGATTGCTTTCGGTACCATTGCACCACAGAGGCTGTATATTTATAATTTAAATCATAAACATAATTTGTCAAGGGTCTTTTGCTCACCAATGATCTTACCTTAAGACAAGTGGTGACCGGGTGTACAGTATTAGCATCATTAAGAATGGCTCGCACGATTTCTGTTAGAGATAAACCAATTGCCCACGACGTGTAGCCCTTCAGTTTGATCACCTCGTATGCAGCGCTCACCACCTTGCTGTGCGTATCCTTCCAATTCTCTGGGTCTCCTTCCTGCCCAATGGACTTGTTCAAGTCCTTAAGCATCACACCCGCAATGTTGACACCGGACCACACCGGTACTATTTCCAAAAAAAAATATTTGGTATAGTTTCTATATATGTTTATGTGAATTACACTGTCGTAAGTAGAGATTCAAAGCGAAGAACTGATTTGATTAAAACACGATAACGAGATTCTCTTAATTAACAGTCAATGGCCATGTGACAATTAATATCTACATCATTGCATAGATCCTTACGTCGAGTTCTGAAAACATGTCAAAATAGACTTGTGCGGTATTATTGTATAAGCGACGATATGTTTAAAAAATAAACTAAATATTGGCGGGGAATTAAAACTACAACAATGTTGCGTACGTAAAACGAGATAGTGCGGTATAGTAACGAACTTTCGAATGCTAATAAAAAGACTTGATGAACAAGCTCATCATCGTGTTGCTAACTGTAATTAATAGAGGTAGTAGACAGTGTAATGCTCCGTCCTCCATAAGCGCAAGCCTGGGGGTGACAGATGAGGCTATCTGTCACCCTAGCAGAAGGAGGCCCAGGTGAAGTCGCAGACGCTAGGGAGCGTGCGCGCCCCGGTGGGCTACCACACAGTAGGGGGCCACCTACAAACTGTAGGTGGCCCAAGGTACGTTGGGCTGCCAGGGTTTTCCTTACTAGAACCTTAAAAGTGAGTGCACCTGGTTCCCGGGCTCCTAGTAACCAAGACGGCGTGCAGTTTTACTTGATTCGAGTCCGACATGCCACCAGGAAGTGGTATCGGAGGGGAATTCGCCACGAAAAAAAGTGCGAATGTTGCCCACATTTTATCGAAGCATCTACCCCATTATAGAACCGTTAAAAACACAATTGTATTATGTAACACTCCATGCAGTCTTTAAGCGATATATATTATTAAGCCTTGGTTTTTTAAACAATTGTATCATACATCCGTACAAAAAAAAATGGATATGAACCCAGACCTTTACAGTTAAACAGTGCTTATCGATAGATATTGACTGTTATCATTGCTTGCGTATAGTTCATATTTAAACATAATAAATACATTTTTATCACAAAACTAATTGGAATGAAATTAGTTTGACCTCGTCATGGCATCGCACTTAGGATTAAAGACGCCGTGCTTTTTTATTGTTCTGTCAATAGTTTTATTGATAAAAAAACATGTGAAATGAACTTACCGCTGCTGTCTCCGTGTTCGCCAATGATGTACCCGTGACAGGAGGTAGAAGCTACGCCCAGTTTTTCAGATAGAAGGAAGCGGAAACGCGCTGAGTCCAGATTAGTACCAGACCCAATGACACGGTGTTTTGGAAGTCCGCTAATTTTCCACGATACGTATGTCAAAATATCCACTGGGTTACTGGCTATTAGTAATATAGTGTTTGGACTGTACTTTATCAGCTAAAATTAAAAAATAGTAAATATTAGTTTAGATGTAAGCTCCTCTACAAGTTACTTCCGCTTACACAACATGTTATAGCTTAACATGTATAAAGTAAGGTTATCATATGGTAATGAACTAGTGTGAAGGATTTTGGACGCAATAATTACATAAGTGTTGATATGAATGCTGGTTTTGTGACATTAGTTTAGAGATAAACCTACAAGTGTATTTATATTTTTCATTGTACGTAATAGCGAATATGCATAGCAATTTTATTTGTCTCAAATGTTTTGGTCTAGATTCTTTATTGTCAAACGAGCCGACGTATCGCCTGATGTTAATCGATAACCACCGCCCATGGACACCCGCAACACCAGAGGCGTCACAAGTTTTAAGAACGTAGTTTATAATTATTTCACTGAACAGAGAAACAATAAACAAGAATGAGAGTACGAAATCATAATAATACACGTGTGTCGGCGTTTGCGTTGCGTATATACATATGAAAGTGCTTGTTTTTTTTAAAGATTCTCTTACTCTTGATTTCATAAACAACATCGATGTGAGCAGAGGTTGTACTCACTTGTGGAATAATGTTCTTAAGTATGTCAGTGTTTCGCTGTACCAGATCGAGGCGTGTCTCGCCTTCACGCTGTCTTACGCCGGCTGTCACCACGCATACCTGGGATCCCGCCGTAACTGAGTAATCTGCATCAAACCCAAGAAAAAATCAACTATATAATACTTATATAAAACATACCTACATACATAAATATACACCTGCACTAATCTGTTTCGGCAAGCTGGGGAAATCCCGTTCTAATGCAAAGTATTTTCTTGGTTTCAACTTGATGTTATTTTAATACAGTACAGGCCAATTTACCAAAATCCAGAGATATACCAGAATTTTGATAAAAAATAGAAGAGGTGTACCTACCTATAGATTGAAAGTCTAAATTGGATCCATAAATATTAATGGCCTCTTTAAAAGACAAGAGGTGCTTGAGAAAATACATAAAGCAATTTGATGTTAAGTTTATTAGGTACCTGTACTCGCTTGTATCTTGGCGTTTTTCATGAACGCAGATCCGTGCTGTAAATCCATCATCTCCCCCTTGAGCTTGTCTGCCATTGTGTCCACCATCGCTATATTTGTCGTTACCCCCTACGAAGATAATCCAAAATACAATTTAAGGTCTAAGGTTCTTCGACGTCACATTTGAAAATGTCATATTTCTTGTTTCTTAAGGGCAAAGATAGTATATTTTACGAATATGGATATATAATAAAGATTGTCTGGAAGAGATCGCCATCAGCGATAAGACCGCATATTGTAATACCAAATATCCACATAAGCATGTATAAATGAATAAAATATATGTAAGTAAGATTTAAGTCTTTAATGTCAAAATAAATTATTCTGTTCTATTCAGCTATTTCGGATTAACAGAAATAAGCTAGATCTCATTTATTTATCAAAAAATGTTTCTTCCTAAAAGATATTCGCATAAGCAATAGCAAACCTATATAATAAAACGAAAATAGCTGAGTTTTTTTTACTCATATTGAGACTACTTCTACAGACAAATATTTTAATATATATTGCCGGTATTGGCACTGGCTTAGCAACTACAATGAATTTGTCAAATATCAGAATTTGCCGCTTAATGGTTCAAAAGTGATGACGTGTGTGAGTTTGCTTGCCACAGCTTTTAAGCTATGCACAGCTATTACAAAGACTTAAATAGTCAAACTTTAGTTTAAACTTTAACTGCATTGTAACTCTAGAATACGACAAATAATAACGCGGTATGTAAATGTTGTTTAAATTGTTAAAATTACAAACACTATCAGAAATATCTACACGTTACTGATAAGATTAAAGGTACAGACTGCACCGTAACAATATATTTTATTGTTTGTTACAAAATTCTTGTGATTGTATGAATCGCCAGCTGTTAACAATGTCATTCCATTGGACAAGGGGTTTTGATATTCTCGTAAATAACATATAAAAACACAATTTTCACTTAATGATAAGCCAATACATCTAAATAATACAAAAGGAGTATTTATCTTAGTTATAACCTAGAGCCTTTAGAAGTAGGATATTTCTATAAATTCCAAAAGCTTTGAACTTATAAATAAACTAGTTAATTAGAATTGTTGATATAGAAACAACTATAATAAATATAGAAGGATCACAACACGCGATTATGTTACATTGCTTTAATGAAGATGACGTCGCATCAGATATACAGGCTCCAGGTTCGTCTTACGGCTTCCTAATAGTAGATATTTATTAATTTATATCTCTATTGTGTACATAAAATAAAAAAAACCTAACTAAAGATGAGTAACAAAGTGGTTGACGTAGATATGTTTAGAATGGGGTCCGGTTGTGTTAATAACTGCAGTTCCCGGACCCCTTCCTTCTCAGGCGCAGAGTTGGCACACCGTGTGGTTTTAGTCGATTCGATACCGACACATCACCCCGCCGCAAACCCGGTGGAGTGACGGCCCGAGGGGGTTTCCACACGTTAAAAAAAAAAGATATGTCTATAATGAATATATTTTCCAGTGATCATCAAGTACTCCAAATCACCGTAGTTCAGTATCTATTGATTCAATATAGCTAGAGGAAATAAAATTCAAAATTAAACATGCATTTGCTTTTTCTCTCATAGGTTACTAATTTCTTTCTTTATGGGGTAGATCCAGTTACATTCAGATTTCTGATATGAAAATATTGCTGAAGACCTAAGATGGCTTCCGTAGCTACGATGTGGTCAATATAAGCGTTGTGAACCGATTTCTAGTCTCTGAACCAAAACTGAAGGTTGAAGGTAACTAAATATGAAGCTAATATTCTTCTTATATTAAAAAAAAATAACAAAGATAAACTAAGTTACAGCGGCTACAGAAATAAATCATCCGTGAAAATTTCAACTGTCATGGTGTTCATGGTGACAGACGGAAGGACAATTAGACAGACGGACAGAGAAGTCTTAGCGATTTACCCTTTGGGTACGGAACCCTAAAATATCGACTTCATGAACTGGGCCAAAATGATATTGGACCACATTGCTTTCTTATAAAAAACATAAAAATTAGTTCACCATCAGTCAAAAGTTATAAACTAACAAACATTTTAAAAAAATAATCGAATTGATAACCTACTCCTTTTTTAAATCGGTTAATAAAAAATATATCAGATGGTAATTTAATGTGTGTAAGGAGATGTCCAGCAGTGGACTGTTAAATGTTCTTGATGATGATTGATATTTCTACACATAATTAAAGTCAGTTAGACTTTGTTTAAAATGTTAATGTTAAACATATTTAAATACTACGATTAAAACAACACACATTATCAAATAATAAGTTACCAAAAAAAAGCAAAACATTTTATTTAATAATTAATGTAAGACATTCTTTATTCAGTAAACAAAGTAAGTAATCCATGCTTCTAGTAACATAAACGAGAAAATTACGACGTAATCAAATAAATTTGAGTAAAAACCCATCTCACCTGTGTAAGAAGAGAGAATACGGTTGCCATGCCAACTTGTCCTACTCCAACAACTGATACCTTATTGTTGCAATCACCTGTTCTGTCTTGTATGTGATGGAACAGTCTATCCAGTGTCGCCATCCCACCTTGAGTAGAAATACCCGTGCATGAGAACAAAAGTCCACAAGTTAAAGCGCTTTTTGTAATATTTATCCTATTAATAACAGCTAGCATTTTAGTAGACTTAGACATGGAATAGATTCTACAGACTTCGTGTTCTAAGGCTCCTTCCGTATTATTTCATTATCAGCATTAATCAATCACATATTAAGAGTTAAATAAAACGATGAGTGATGAGGGACTGCCCTCCAGCGTACGCAGCCGTGCTGCGTCAACTAAAAGTAAATATAATTTGATATCGACGTATTATATTTATAGTTGAGTTCTCGAAACTCGACAAGGTAAACTGCAATGTCATTAAAACTTGAGAAGTAAATAAGTTTATGAACTCATCGTTCTAAACAGTTCATCAGCAAAAATTAAAACGGTGACTGGATTAAACCGATTTTTTTACCGTTGGACACGAACTGGTGTTTTCTCTATACATACCTTACCTTACACATACCTTCAACTGCTCAGTGTTTTTTAAAATATTAAATATTATAATAATTATACGCAAGTACATATATAGACTACTTAGTACGCAGCTTCACATCAAGCATAGTTTTGCGTGTCTTTCACGCTCAAGTACGTACCGCAAGAACACTTGGTATTTAACTAAAGTCACAGAATATAAGTACCATCACCTTTTAAATAGAAAAAAAAATAGTATAACTTCAATGTGCCCACAATGAACGGTTTTCTTCATTCCTGGTTTTGAGTAGTATTTTGAATGGGACCAACAGGTATGAACCATGAACCCTTCTGGGTAAAAATATATTTCCAAATAGGATTTTCTCTTTTTTCAGTTCAGTCTTGAAAGGCTAGACCTACATCGCCTTAGGCAAGAACAAACAATCTGCTTTATAGTTCGAGTTTTGTTGAAGTAGAAAAATCTCTAAATCTTCTCTAAATTCTCTAATACTTCTTGGAACTGTGCTACATTAAGGGATGCTCACTGCTGATTAAGCGGTCTAACGAAGTTTTACGAGATACCATCTCTAAGATAGATTCACTTTGAAAAAAAATACTTAAGTCAACTGTGGCGACTTCCACATACGGCGCAACAGCGACATACTGTAGCGCCACCTACCGCAGATACAATGAACTACGGAGCAACGTACAACACGAAGAAACTACCAATCCTAAATCGCGCAGTAGAAATTCTCGCACACCGATTATCATATATTATATACAACATCCCAACATCAACTGTTGGGCAGTAGCCCGCCAGGCATGATCACCTCGCCTGGTCGGAGGATCCTCCCTTT
Organism: Spilarctia lutea; assembly: GCA_916048165.1. Lineage (NCBI taxonomy): Eukaryota > Metazoa > Arthropoda > Insecta > Lepidoptera > Erebidae > Spilarctia > Spilarctia lutea. Next base: position 22,497,405 of record OU696470.1, on the reverse strand, counting down.
GTGTTGGTGAAACATGATACCCGTTCCTCCACATCAACTAAAATTCGTATTTATTAACCTATGAATTCCGTATCTTTTTAGAAAAACACATCGTGAAAGCATTTTTATCACGAAAACATTTGAACCTTTGGGAACCATACGAAGACAAATCATGAAACGATCAATGATTACATTAGTTAATATAAACAAATAAAAAAATGAATTATTTCTAATTACCTAACTGCTGTTCGCTAACAAAATAGAAGTATTTCAAAAACTCAACTTTTAAAACTTTTGTCTGTTAATCTCTCTGTTTATTTCGGCTAAACACTATAATGGCTAGACCGATTTCGCCTGGACTTTCACTAAAGATAGCCCATGTTATAAGGAGGATTCCTTTTATTTTAGAAACAAATAAGAGTTACGTAAAATAAAACAAAATTAAAACCAAACAAATAGTGAACAACATCCGATTCAAAAGTCGCGGGGCGCAGCTAGTTCCATATTAAACAAAGCGGACTTTACTGATTCTTTATGCCTTAAATTTTCACATAAAATGTGCTATTTTGAATAAGACTCAAATAAAAACGAAAAAAAAAACAAATCTTTAGAGTTTGGAGATAACGTGTGAATTCTAATATAACAAACATATTTAAAAAAACAATTGAATTGAGAACCCCTTAAAAAAGTCACAAGAGAGAGCTCATATTAGGGAATATTGTAAGTTTTTATTTGTTACTGGTCGAAGACGGCTGGAGAATTGATACCTAATTCTGGATATACCTATAATGTACAAATATATCTATAATATTTATACCAACCAAACTTAATCGATACCTGAATCGTACATTAGTTGTAGAAGGGTTCAGTCTTGATATGTCTGTCGACTATTTATTATGCCGGTGTGTCTAAATTTTTCTAAGTTTCCTCATTACAAATTGTATGTTTATTTGTATGATTTAAAGCTTAGGACGCTCAACAAATACACAATCAACAATATCAACATTTATAATTATCCTTGTCCAGGAATTTAAAAAAGGAAGTCCTGTTGCAATAGAACGTCATTTGGAATGCAATACGTAGTTTTAATTCACACGAACATACACAAAGTTTGTTTGAACTTATATTAACTCACCGTTCTTATGATTGGCACTTTCACTCCCAGACATTTTATGGCAATAAACAAACTTTTTGTTTCACGCACACAATTGATAAGTCTCGTGACTGTACGTGCTCGCTACAACAGCGTCTAAGAACCACTGAACGAATGTGTTAACTGTCGTTGAATATAAATGCAAGACAAAAGAATGAACGATATGTACGAGGATCTGAATACGTGCTCGGAGAAAATACTGAAGTGGCTGTAAAGGATCGATTTTTATACTTGCATCATGGCGAGACACTACAGTTCAACGGCCGTTTATAAATAAATTGGTATTTTAGTACATTTGCAATTTTTTTATTTAGTGGGTTGTATTCAAATACTGCTGAGTTTCTATGTGCACTTGATATCGTCAAACTCAGTCACAGAACGACACATTAGATAACATTTGCGTAAAGATTGTATTGCAAACAGTTCAAGATTGTATTTTCCACTTAAATACTTAAATTTCGTAAAATATTTTTTATTTGTAGCCAATTATGATACCCGAGTGTGTGTGTAATTTTTCCAGTGGATTGCAATTTGAATTTCGCATTTCCTAACTACAAAGCTTTCGGTAAGGAATCCTTCACCAATCGTACGCTTAAATCCAAATATAAAGTAAATATTTTTACGCCTTTTAAGGTTGATGTTGTGAGGTTTCAAGCAGCATTAATTTATATTTCAGCAGCATGCGATTCAGAACGATTCAGAATAACAAACTGAAGATATGAATACTTTAAATTCTTTCTTGTTTGATTTTGATACAAAATATGTAAATTGAATTAAAAATTGGTGAATTGGTTTAAAGCTTAAAGTGAATATGATGTTTGTAGTGTTATTAATCCCATGTGAAGTTGTGCATTTTTTTAAAACTCATTAGTTAATAGTGTGTAGTTATGTGCTACTGCGTGTGTACTTGATAATATTTCTAATCTAATTGGAAAGCTTTTTTAATCAAAAGAAATACATTACATTAATCAAGAGGTCTGATCAAAAGTGTTGTTGGGTTTTTCATACAAGATATTCTTAATATCAGCCCTGAGTATGTAAGATGGCGGTGTTTCACTATATCAACCCTCGAATTCAATTCGCCTCACGATTCTAGGCCAACAGGAAGGAAATAGGTTTGATACCAGCGAGTGACAAAATATGTAGCAAAAACAAGAGAATAAAGGACAGTATCTTTTGATGTATCGACTGCTGCCGATTTAAACTTGATAACATACCATACGTTTATGAAAAGTTTGACAGGCAGACGGTCAATGGTATTCCGAATCGTAGTTATGAAGTTATGATTAAAAGTGTAATAAATGCATTACATTCTTAATAAAAAATGTATGAAAATTTCAAAACAATATATGTTCAATGTTACATCTAACTTGTATACAACAGATATGAAAAGAGCTGCTAAATCTACTTTAGTGTGTGCATTTATGGACATGGATGGATTATGGTTTCGTCCGTGGTTCAAGTCACGTATCACGTAGAGCTTTCTGCTAGTTGTTGGAGCCGGTATGTTAGTTGCGCTGAGTTGCGCGTCATGTTGCCGCCGTCGCATCGCTGACTCACATCAATTCAAGGTGACCTTCAAAAAACTTCTGGACGATAGCTATGACGCCATTGCGCATGCTCGCATTGAAAACATTGACCTCCCAATTATATACCAACATAATATAACCCCATTAAATATAGTTGCACTTCAATTGGCTCATCGACTCTGGCGTCTGTCGATCGGCTCAATGAGTGATGGAAATTTCAATGAATAAGACATATTATTTATAGTAATTCGTCACATAAAATATTGAATAACATCAGATGACCTCAGCAGCCTTTGCCAGCCCAGTGCTGGAAATAACCTTTGCTTAAACAGGAAATATGTACCTATGTATTAGGGGAAAGAGTTTAAAAGATGGAATCTCTAAATAAAAAGATTCTGATAAGTACCTAACCACTACAAGGATTTAATGTTATCATAATAATTATATCTAGTAAAAAAGTTTCCGTATGACGTGCCATGATTACTTTTCAAGCCGAAACATCTTTGTACCTGTTTTTAAGACAACTCCCGTATTAGGAATACACATCCTGTGTCACGGGGAACTTTACAAACATACACGAAACTGACACGAACGACCAGACTCTGAACAACAATTTGTGAATAAAGATCAAGAAAAGTGTTGGCCCATGTGGGATTTGAACTTGAACCCACAAGCTCAGTAGAAAGCGGCGTGGCAAACGCTCAAACCACTAGGCCAACGGTGCATTTAAAGTTGTTAGTTATTTTTATTTATATTGTTATACTCTATATTATATAAATTCCATCTCTATAAAGAGGACATGCTCTAATAAGATTTTCTTGTAAAACAATCGCGACAATTTGCGGGTCGAGAGGAGTATTAAGCTCTACCCATTTCACCTTTTTTAATCTTCTAAATAATACTACAACCTCTTGCTTTCTTTCAAGATCTTTTCACACTCTTTCCTTTGAAATATTTTTACTGCCACAAGCAGTGGAAGTTTTACTGCATCTATCAATAGCCATGACCAATACTGAGCGAATGGAGAATTTTAAAATTATATATAGGTAATGCTACGCGTATCGTAGTAATTCAGTTCTCTTTATCAGATCGGAGTTCCCACTCCAGTAAATCGGTTCATTCCCAGTAGTTGTAATGTACCCAATTCCTTATGGAACTTTGCACCATACATACAACTAGCGAGAATGAAATAAATGAAATGGACGTTTAGGTACTCCCAGTACTTCCATGAATTTCACGTAAAACTAAAGTAACATTATAAATAGGTAACATTTTATCCCATTTGTTTTTTGTTCCTAACTTGATGTTAATTTTACAGCTGACCTTGTTAAAATATATTTTTATTCAAAGAAATAAAAGAATGCTCAGGAAAAATAATAAATGCCTGTGTAAAGTGTTAGTGGGGTAATGATGTACATGGATAGTAAAAGAAAACATGAGGGAGCCTTCGTTGATGTCAGCTATTGAAGTTTGTTTGAGGGATGTTAATCTTGCTGCCATGAATTCATATCCATGGCATGACTTGGATGAAAAATTGTACATAGACAAATTACAAGCAGCAACCCTACTTAAAAATTATACTCGCATTATAATTTTTAAGTAGGGTTGTTTTTTAATTCTAAAATAACACATTTATTTATTTATTTATTTATTTATTTATATAAAGTACTACCACATCATACATATTATACTTATAACTAATTATACTAACATATGGGATTGTATCTGATATGTATGACAATTACGGTGTACATAGCATTTACTGCAATATGACAACATTATTCCAATCTACTTAAATCATCCACTTAAAAATAACAAACTAACTATATTATACTACTACAAATTTTTATATATATTTTACTGCTCACGGAACACTTTCACTATTTCAGTTTTAAATACATTAAACGACTGGCCAAAGATGTCAATGTCAGGATTATGAGTTTGGATATTATTATATTGATTAAGAATTCTATTTATGGGTGATTGTTGACCTAAATTAGTTCTGGACAACCGGGTGTAGAATATCTTAACTATTTGATGTCTGGGATAACGGTAGGGAATATTTAAACATATTTTTTCTAATAGACTATTACACTGGACACGATTATTGACTACATTATGAAGAAAACATAATTCCAAAATACGTCTGCGATTTGAAAGAGTAGTCATATCAAATTTGGATAACCGCTGGTCATAAGGACTCCTATGGGAAAAACCACTGCAAGAGTAGGCAAGATTCCTCGTGAAGGTTCGCTGAATGCCTTCTATTCTTTGAGAATGAACAGCATACAGTGGTGACCATACAATACCCGCAAATTCGAGAATGCTGCGGACAAGAGTATTGTATAAGAGTAATTTAGTGTCTAGTTTTTTAAAGTCTGTAGTGTTTCTTCTCAAGAAACCCAGCATTTGAGCTGACTTAGTTACAATTTTGTCAATATGCGATGTAAATGTCAGCCTCCTATCGATGATAACTCCCAAATCGCGAATTTCATTGACTTCTACCAAATTGACTCCATCAACCTCATACCTAGTACCAAGTGGCTTTATTTTGCGGGTGTACTTAATATGAAAGCATTTTTTTACATTTAGCTTCATGCAGTTTATGTTGCACCAATTTAGAATTGCGTTAAGGTCATTTTGCATAAGTTGAGAATCATTGGTTGATTTAACCTGACTATAAATTTTAAGGTCATCTGCAAATAATGACATCTTGCAATGCTTAATATGATAACTTATATCGTTTACAAAAACAAGAAAGAGAACTGGTCCCAAGTGGGAACCCTGAGGCACCCCTGAAACCGCATAATAGGCTCGTGACTCGAATCCATTCACAACTACAGTCTGGGGCCTATGCCGTAAATACGATTCAAACCAGTTCAACAACGATCCCCCCACACCATAGGCATGCAGTTTATGCAACAGAATTTTGTGATTGACCTTATCAAAAGCACAGCTAAAGTCTGTGTATATTGCATCTACTTGTGACCCACTATCTACTTCCTGGGATATGTCGGAAATAAAGTTAACCAAATTTGTTAGAATGGAGCGACCACTTCTAAATCCATGTTGATGATCAGAAATACCAGCGTTTATTAAGTTTACTATTGAAGGATACAGAACAGATTCAAATAATTTCGAAAAACAAGAAAGTATGGATATTGGCCTGTAGTTAGCAACATTTGCGTGATCGCCTTTTTTAAAAACTGGAACTATACGAGCTTTCTTCCACTCGTCAGGAAATTTTCCTTCAGTCATTGAACGATTAAATATTAAGGAAAGTGGTAATGCAAGCAAACGACTACACACACATTTGTTTTAGCTGCAAACAAAAATGAATATTGATCAGTTAAATATGATAAGCTAAAGATGTATGCGGTGCTTATCTGTTAGTGATTGTGACACTATAGTCGTTCCAATAGTTTATTTAACTTTTGACAGCTCTAATACTTAATCAAATAGTGATACCCTGACCCGTTACCTATTCGATTTCTTTCATCGATCGATTTTATGCATTAAGAAGTTTTAATTGATTTAACAAACTCATTATTTTATAGATAATTTCGTACTTCATATTTCTATGTGTTTCAATGTGCGACCTCCTTTGTCAAAATAAAGAAGAAATGGATTAAAAGAATGTTGTTCAAATATGACGGTTCTATGTCATGAAAAAATATATAAAAGGAACTGAATTTTCAAAATGTATTATTGTATTGTGTTGTAATTCAGTGGTTAATATTGTATTTGTTAAACTATTGATGATCTTTATTAAATCTCTCTATGTCTATTTTAAAATAATCTACAGTATTTCAATGAGTAACCTTCAATATAGTTGAGTATTTATATTCCTCCGTATTGATTTATTTGTGAATTCTCACGTTTGGTTGAGTTGAGCGTATCGTTCCTGCCTTCGTTACTGTCAAAATGCCAAAAAAGAAAGTACTCAAAGGACAAACAAGAGAGTTTGTCTTGCGACTTCGTGAATACTTTGAAAAGGAAAGCCGTAATGGTGGGCCTCTTATACCAGTGACTCAAGTTAGAGACCGTGTTGCAGCAGCATTAGGTATTAGTGCTCCAACAGTGGCAAAAATAACAAAAGAAGGCTACGGCAGCAGTGGCATGGAACAGAATAAGCTATCTACACCTAAGAAAAAACGTCCGCCTAGTAAAGTTACAGCCGTTGACAATTTTGACGCTGATGCTATTCGTCGTCATATATACGACTATTACCAAAGAAAAGAGATTCCAACATTAAAAAAACTAACACAATCTCTTCGAAATAGTGGTTTGTTCCGTGGTCAAAAATCTTCTCTGACAAAGGTATTGAAAGACATTGGAATGTTATTCCAAAAATGTGACAAACGAAAAATTTTAATGGAACGCAATGATATTGCTTTGTATAGATGCGATTTTTTAAGACAAGCAAAAAAAATAGAAGATTGGTCGAATGTTGTTTTCACAGATGAAACTTGGCTCAATGCGAATCATACGCTGTCAAAAACTTGGACTGACAACACCGTTGGCTCCACTTCTACAGTACCAATGGGAAAAGGCGAACGACTGATCATTTGTCATGCAGGAACAGTAAAAGGATTTGTGCCAGGCGCTCTATTAGCTTTTAAATCCCAGAAAACAGGAGATTATCATGAGGAGATGAATTCGAACGTGTATGAAAAGTGGTTCAGAGAAATGCTTACATCACTCGAAGAGCCATCAATAATATTTATTGATAATGCACCTTATCACTCTCGTCAAATTAATAAAATACCAACACAGGCCAACAAAAAACATGAAATTATAAACTGGCTCCGTGACAATGGCGAAGAGGTGAATGAGTCCCTACTAAAAGTAGAGTTAGTAAAGATATTAAAAACAAAGAAGCTGCCAAAACGATACGTCATAGATGAAATGGCAGCAGAGCATGGGCATACCGTCCTCAGAATTCCCCCACATCACTGCCAATATAATGCAATTGAAATGATCTGGGCACAAGTTAAAGGATATGCTGCGAGGAACAATACAACTCCTCCTTTCACCGCAAGAAAAATGCTGAATTTACTGAAAAATGCGTGTGAAAAAGTAACTCCAGAAAACTGGGCGAATGTTGTAGAAAAAACAAAGAAGGTGATAATGTCGGATTGGGATCGGGATGTTGCATTCGACAATTTATCTATCCAAGAAATGATAATCAATATTACTGAGAACTCAAGTGATGATGATTCCTGGTCATACGAAGAAGACGATTCTTTATAATTAAAATTAGTATTACAGTACCTCTTTTGGTTGTTTTATTTTTAATCCGTAAATTACTACGAATTTCAACATTTTGTACCTGTTCATTACAAGTAGGTACCGCAGGTAGTTTTTATTTGAACCAACTATAGTAAGTCTAAACAATTATTTTAGATTCATTAATTTGCGGCGAATACATTCGATCCCATTACTAGGTACGAGTACGATGGAACTGTTTTCATTACGCAAATTATTTATGCATTGAAACAGAGACATTTAGGGCATTTTAATGCAAAATAATAAAGCTTTTTACGTGATTTGATATAAAATATAATCACAATAATTTTATTGTATGTTTTATTAATATAATCGATAATCGATTTATTTCAAAACCGTTTTTATAGTCTGTGGTCATTAATTACGAATGACACATCCCTAAGTAGGCGGAGCCCGCCCATAAAGTACAGTATTATCTGTAGTACATTGTATCAAAAATTATTACAAAACTTTATGTGCGTGATCTGTCAAAAGTTAAATAAAGTATTGGAACGACTATAGAATAAAATATTTTTTAAACTGTATTTTGATGTATACTCGTGTCAACAATTTTTGGGGAGCTAATAAAAAAAACAGAAATGAAAATGACTTATGTCCGAGATTGAAATATGTTTATTTTAACAGTTAGACAGTTAAATTTCTTTTAAATCTGAAACTTCCTGAGTGTTAACTCGCTGTGTTCGTGAAACACTGCGTTTGATCCTGGTGTATCATTGACATAAGACTTAAAGATTTATGGGTGCATTTGGAAATTTATTTTGTGACTAAGCTCAATAAGACTTATAAGACTATATAAATAAAGTTCTTCTTACTATTTAAAATATTTCACTGTATGGAAAATTATTTAGTGTAGAAAATTTTACATATATTTTATTTTAACTGCCTCGGTGGCGTAGTGGTACCGTATGCGACCGCTAAACTTGAGGTCTCGGGTTCGATTCCCGGGTCGGACCAAATGTTTGTATGATCTGCAAATATTTGTTTCGGAGTTTGGGTGTTTTCTATGTATAATATGTATGTATTTACAAAAAAAAAGTATATAAGTATTTATATCACTTGTTTAGTACTATGGGTACACAAGCTCTGCTTAGCTTGGGACCAGATGGCGTTGTGTGTTAGATAGATGTCCGAAATATTTGTTATTATTATTATTTATTATTTTGTACTTACGTTATTCTACTTTAAACTAGATTTGGACGTAACAAGAAGGGTCAAATGCAGAATTAGTCAGGAGAAGAGGAAAGATCTACATTTTATGAAGTTGTCACAGACCGCCTAATCATATTTCGTTCCGTTCGATTGTTACGGAGTAAGGATCTCTAAAAACAAAGTTTATTTGATTAGGTTATGTTCACTATTTATCTTTTTTGTGGTTCGAGAGGCCACAGTTTAGTCGTTGTAATTGTTTTAACTTTGATGTTTTGTAGTTTTTTTATTGAGTAAATATCTTTATAATTTATTTTATGTATTAAATGAAAAATAAAAACGGTCATAGTCGGTACATTTGTTTGTTTTTGATTGCATTGTTATCTAGGCTGTCGAGCTAATTGCGACTATATAGACTGTGAATTTAAAATACTGATTAGGCCTATTTTTGCTGGAACAAAAATATTTTAAGTTAGCAGCGGGTGGTGGGTCAGTATTGTCTCCAGTTGCTGTATTCGAGGAGAACCGTATCTGCCCTGCACCCCGCAGTATGGAGTGGTGGAAGCCTGGCAACTTGAGTAGTTCGCTAGTTCTCACTCGCTAGTTCGAGTACCTACTTCGTAAAGCAGAAGAAGAAATTCGTCGATGTAGACCTGGAAAGCCGGCTACTACAGTTCTAAAGGATACTGGAACAGGTCAACGAGTTGCGAGGAAGTAGGTGCGAGTCTTAATAAATTCATTTCCTTTTCAAGTAAAGTAATTTAGTCTCTATATTTCTTCCAAAATTCACTGCCATACCTTTATCAATGAACTGAAATGAATTTATTGTATTGTATGCTCCGTATACCTACAACGAATAAACAAATTTAAATTGTCAAGTGTCTGGTCGCAAAGTCGACGCTATGCTGTCAAGATCAGTGCATTGTGCAGTGGTCCAGACTCTGGCTCTGATTGCGGAGGTATCACGTGATAGCGCACACAGCCTTATGCTTGACCTGGAGTAACTCGGGCTTGTCCACTCCTGGACTGGGATAGAGTTTTGTTCCTGTTTCGAGTAACGAATATGTTCTGAGAATATTCAAGTTACGTTATTTGAAAAGTAACCAAGACAACATTTAGAAGTGAAGTCACAAGTCAAAAGGTCAAATTAAAAACCGACATACGTTGTGCGTAAAAGTTCCAAAAAAAAGTTCAAATCAGTTTCAACACAAAGTTTGTAAAAATATATAGATAAATATATGTAATACGTTCCACAAAAACATGTGATACCATTTAACAAACACATTTATTTCTGAACATAAATTATTTAAACAATATTTTATACACAAACATTAATTGCATTGTAAGTTGACCGAGTTGAAGTTAGCGACGAATCGCGTCATAACATTTTTAGTCTAGTGTGTCTTTCACATCAGTTCTCTCGGTCAATGACAAAATTAATTGCGGTAATGTGGCTCGGCATATGTGGCAATGAAAATGCAAGAAAGCGACATAAGTCTTTCTAAGTCCCAATGATAGTTTATTATTTCTTTTTTTTTCTTTTTAAAAAAAACTTTAAAAAGGAAAAGAAAACATTAGGAATATACATCTTGTGTCGCGGGGGACTTTACAAACATACATGTAACGGACACAAAGAACACCCAGACTCAGGACAACATTTTGTGGATCACACAAAGTGATGTCCCACGTGGGATTTAAACCCACGGCACTTGGCGCAGTAGCAAGCGGTGTAGTGACCGCTTAAACCACTAGGCCAACCGTGCAGTCATATAGTTCCAGGACACACACAGGTCTATGAAGAAAGTTCAACATCAAATCGGTCAACGTGAGCAATAACATAGTTTAAGTAGACATTTAACTGCAGAAAGTAAAGAAAAAGTATTTTTGACTTCTTTTAACAACGGATTTTGATACTAAGCTATTTGAATTTACAAAAGTACACGCTTATTTACTTATTTATAGAATTGAAATACCTTGTTTGTTTACACATAAGATAATAATATTTATACATTACAAAAGTAATTAAAGTCCCGGTAACACCTACATATAACTTTACCTTATATACCTTACTAGCTTATAGCTATACTGTAGTAGTAAATATTGCTAATCTAGCAAAAAGTTTATAACTTACAATTACAACAAACTACTACAATAAAACACTACATAACAAGAAAATATTAATCAATATCCTCTAGAACGGTCATAGGTTCCATAAAGAGTTTTGTGTAACACAAAACAAGTAATTATCTAAGCTGACAGAGTTAGTAAAAAGAAGCGATATAGGCACTGACGCTCCAGTATCGCTTAATTTTGAAATCCAACACCGAGTTGAAGGAACTGCCGAGTAGGAAGACCTTAGGAGAACTATACACGTGTGTTTCTACACTGACGCGAGCTATGTGATACTTCATTTCATATATCTTGCTCGCATATCCTCGCGAAGAATGACGTATAAGAAAACGCTGAAAATCATGCATCCAGCTGCTGCAGTTGTTCCAAGACTTCCTGACAGTGGTTCCAGCGAATTTACCATTTCAGGATTATATTTGTTGTGATTTTATTATTGCATACAATGATTTATAACATTAAAATGTTTTGTCAAAAATGAACGGGATATTCCCGGTTTGACCGTTTTCGCAAATTCAACATTTTGATCTGGGATGCTTTTACATATAGGCCTGATACCCAAATTTTCACTTAAATTGAAAGAGCTCCTCCTGAAAGATATTCACTCCGACTACATTGAAAATTTAGTCGTAACTAACGTGTGCTTCACCTAGGCTCACAACCTGGGCATAGCATGGGGACCATAAATACTTCCGTGCCCCGTGCCCCGTGCCCCGTGCCGTCCCGTAGATAAAATTATTTGTACTATTAACATGATTAAAAAAATTGGATTGTTAATTTTTTTTCAGACTGAATTTATTATATTACTACTGATTATATACTATATACTAGCTAGATTATATACTAGCTGACCCGGCAAACATTGTTATGCCATAAAAAAATATATGTTGGCCGATTCTAAGACCCACCCAATATGCATACAAAATTTAATAAAAATGGGTCCAACTATTTCGGAGGAGTTTGGTAACAAACACCGCGAGACGAGAATTCATGTTGAGCCTTAACTTATATCATTATTATTATTGTAAGATTGAATATACCTATATGAATGCAAATATATAAATAGATCTTGCCTTTGAATAAATCTTTAGGATCTGAAATGATATAACTTCCGAAACGTAGGTATAATAATAATAATGACTAAGAGCACAATTGTCACCCTCGGACTCGTCGCTATGCTCCGCCTTACCACCCATGGAAGCAACAGTAGAAGTTTCGGCTGTTCATGAGGCGTCGAGCTCTTCTTCCAGCGATAAGTTTTTCTCTACGCCGACGTCGCCAACACCTACACGTCGGCAGGGCAGAGGCCGGCCACCGACCAGCTTGAGATCCCGAGGACCATTGACCTCGAACAGGGCCCCCGCTACCGGTGGTGATGTGCGCCGCATGAAGCGGATACATTGTATAAATGAGAATGTCATGCGGGCATATTTTCGGGCTACAGAGTTGGGAACGAACCTTACTGCGTACCGTGTTCGACTAGTCTCTCTGTTTCAGGAGCTTTGAGCCAGCTGTCAACGTTTCGGCACAACGATTGTCGGATCAAGTACGAGCTATACAGCGCTGTCACCAGCTGGATGATGCCGTACTTGAGAGGATACGCTCGGACGTACGGAATACTTTGACTATCCCTTGTTCGTCACATTCAGTGGATGTGGTAGTTAATACACCACAATTACCATGTAATGATGATGTTGATGAACAAAGAGAGAGTGAAATTATATCCGTAAGTATCCAATATAATGATAGGATAAGGAGTGCTTTGGAGGATGCGATTCAGGAGTACCGGTACGTTAATTATAATAACAGACCCCGGTTGCCCCGTTTGCCCATACATAAACGTAATTTAGCATTGGTGGGTGCCCTGAATTCGTTATTACCGGATTATTTTGGTAATAGCGAAGATCTCGGTGATACACATTCTATTTTGTACTGTGCGGCTATCGCAGTTTGTCGAGTAGCTGGTGTTAAATTTATTGAACGAATCACTACTCGAACCAAAAATACTGTGCCAGCTTGGCAGTACAGAATAGAACGTCGTATTGCTGTGACCAGGACACTCATCGGCAAATTAATAGCATTTAAAATAGGTAATACGCGACCAAGAGTCATGCGCTTTGTGAAACAGGCATACTTGGGGACTACCATCAGTCCTCAACAGTACATGTCGAGAGTCACAGAGCGCATTGACTTCTTGAAACAGAAAGTTTGTGCATGGGCAAATAGGATAAGACGGTACAAAAAACGAGGAGACCGGTTCAATCAGAATCGTATGTTCCAAACAAATGAGAAGTGAGTGTACCGAAAATGGGAGGCACCGAATCCATGTGATCGTGATGAGCACTTGCCAGATACACAAATACGTTTTGGCGTAACATTTGGTCAGTGCCTGTCACTCATACAGATGGTGATTGGATGCGGGATGTCAAACGCTCATGTGAGTCTATAACAAATATGAAAGCAGTTAGTATAGATAAAGAGGATGTAAGTTGTGCAGTCCGTTCATTACCGAATTGGAAAGCACCTGACGGACTGCACAACTTTTGGCTTAAATGGTTCCGAAGCTCACATGCGTGTTTGGCATCTCAATTCCAAGCAGCATTGGATTCGGGTTCATTACCACAATTTTTAACAACTGGCATTACCCACTTATGCCCGGTACCTATATTTAACGAATCGTCATCGTATAAAAAAATTCTACAACCGTCTACGAGACGTAAATACCGTTCCTCAATTTTTTTTATAGGAACGATTTTAGCTTACGCGCCGTATAATATACTACTATTCGTACCTAGAACGGATCGTTTTTCAAATATAGGAACTGGGCATTACTCTACAAATCTGGTAGTACCATGGATCACAAAAATTTTAGGCCTACAACTTGTTTGCCAACTTTATATAAACTTCTGACATCCATTCTGAGACTAAAAATTACCACACATATTAATCACAATTCGATACTTTCTATTTCTCAGAATGGATGTAGAAGATGATATACCCGTGGTACTAAAGAGCTCCTTATCATAGATATGACTATTAGCCACCAGGTACGTCGTAATCGTAAGAGCCTGGCGACATGCTGGATAGATTACAAGAAGGCTTATGACTCCGTTCCACATACATGGCTTTTGAAGGTGCTTGACTTGTATAAAATTGATACAACTCTGTGCACTTTCTTGAAGTCATGTCATCATGTCATGGGGCAATGGAGAACAGTACTTCGCTATCCTGGATATCGGCAGTCTGCGATGAACGATGTACTTATAAAGATCGAGCGGGGCATCTTTCAAGGTGACAATCTGAGTCCCTTGTGGTTTTGTCTAGCTTTGAACCCTCTAAGCACTTTGTTGGAGGGTTCAGAGTTAGGCTATGGGTTGCGGAAAGATGATCGAGTTATATCTCACCTCCTTTATATGGATGATTTGAAACTACTTGCCCCCACTAAATTACAATTGACAGCGTTACTGAAGATTACGGAAAACTTTAGTAATTCTATCAAAATGGAATTTGGTGTAGACAAGTGTGCAGTCATGTATGTATATAAAGAAGGGTTTGATTGTGGAATCTGAAGGAGTAGAGCTTTCAAATTCTACAAAATTTCGGTCTCTATCTGCCACCCAAGACTACAAGTATCTAGGTTTTTCACAGTCCTTGAGAATACCAGAATCTAACATGAAACAGGAGTTGCGGGAATGCTTCTTTGGCCACCTGAAAAAAGTACTTAAGTCTTTTATTAGGCGGTAACAAGGTGCGAGCCTACAACTGTTGGGTCATGGCGGTTCTGATGTATTCTTTTGGTATATTTAGATGGACTCAGACCGAATTAGATGCCCTAGATAGAAGAGTCCGTACATTGCTGACTGCATTTCGAATGCATCACCCACGTTCATCAGTTATGAGGTTGTATATCCCGCGAAAATGTGGGGGTCGTGGACTTTTAAATATCAAGACCCTACACAATCGCAAGATATACAATCTTAGAAAATATTTTCTTCATACTGATGTGGTAATGCATCGCAGTGTAGTTGCAGTGGACACCGGACTCACTCTGCTTGCTCTGGCTAAAGAGAATTGGCGTAAACCTGTGGTACTTAGTACTACTGATCGCAGGGAGGTATGGAAGGGCAAGGAACTTCATGGTCGATTTTATCGGGCCCTAAATGGGCCTGATATTGACATCAAAACATCTACGTCCTGGCTACGTTATGGTGATCTCTTCGGAGAAACCGAAGGTTTTGTTTGTGCGATTATGGACGAAGTTATCATGACGAATAACTATCGGAAGTATATCCTAAAAGATGGTACGGCCGACATCTGTCGGGCATGTCACCGTCCCGGAGAATCTATCAGGCATATTATTTCTGGTTGTTCTCGTCTTGCTAACGGCGAGTATTTGCACAGGCACAACCAAGTAGCCAGGATCGTACACCAGCAACTTGCCCTTAAATACCATCTTGTGAACTCAGAGGTGCCATACTACAGGTATGTGCCCGACCCAGTTCTCGAGAATGGTCATGCTACATTATATTGGGATCGATCTATTATTACAAACAGGACTATTGTTGCCAATAAGCCTGATGTTGTGGTGATAGATCGATTAGAGCGCCGCGCAATGATTTTCGATATCGCCGTTCCTCATGACGAGAATCTCGTGAAAGTCACGAAATTGTCGATATGTGGAATGTGGATTCGGTAATAATTGTTCCGATAGTAGTATCTGCTCACAGATTGATAGCCAAGAGCCTCGACCAAAACCTTAAGAGGCTAACGTTAGAAGGCTGGATCAAGGGTCCGATACAGAAGGCAGTCCTTCTTGACACGGCATGTATAGTGAGGAGGTTCCTGTCTTTAGAGCCCTAACCTACAAAATTTTATTTTTTTAAATATATGTTATTGTTTATCTTTTTTATGTACCTATTTAAAAATGTAATTAATATGTATCTATAATGAAATAAAGATAATAATAATAATCTCTTTATTGTACACCAGATTACTTAAAAAGGTAACACAAAACTAGGAGGTACAATTGGTGGCCTTATCGCCCAAAGGCAATCTCTTACAGGCGACCATGGGATGGAAAGAAGGACGTGGAAGGTATAGGGTAGTCTCTGGTGTATGAAAATTGGTTGGAAAAATAAGTATATATATACATATTATATAAGGTAACAGTAAGAACTAGTGTGGATGATTAAATAAATAAATAGAGATATTATTAAATAGCTATAATATTAATAAATAAATAATCCATTTCTACTCAAGTGGAATTTGAGACCAAGGTCGGTTACAGGTCGTTGAAGTCTCTCAAGCTTATTCAATTGGTCTTCATTGAGATCTAGATAACTGGCATCAGCATATAATATTATTCTACACAACCTGTATCCGTATTCCGTGTCTATTGAAATTTATTCATGTTGAACTTTATATTAAACGTATTTACAAACCATGTAATGTAAACATATTTCAATTATTGTTGTGTTAAAATTTACCTAATACAATAAAAAAATAAACATGAATACTGCTTCAAGTACTTGACTTCCAATAAATATAATGCAGATATTTACATACAGTCTATGTAAATATCATAAAAAACGGTAGGTAGATACTCTTTTATAGTTAGGGAGAGCAAATCGAAGATCACCGTTTCGTGTAAAACATATTAATTAAAATACCACTAGACATTACGTAACATAAAAGAGTAAGTTAAAGTTTTTTAAAAGAATTAATTTAAATATGTTTAGAACTTGATTCCGGACTGAATCTTGGCCAGAATACTTGCAGACTTTAAAAACATCTTACGTTCGTCATCACTTAGGGTCTGTCTTATAACATCGTACATACCCCGTAAACCCAGCACACACGGCAAGGACAGAAATACGTCTTCATTGACGCCGTGTTCACCCTGCCACAAAGAAAAAAATACATAAGATAAACAAAAAAAGGCCAAGCATGTGTCAAAGCACGTCTAATGTGGGGTTCAGTTACTAGTAAGGGCAGTTTTTTATACATATTATTAAATACACGATTGTAAATTTATAAAACGATTTTAGAAAATGATCAAGGAACCCATATCTTATAATTCCTAAGATGATTTGGTAAGTCTGGTTTGTCAAGTTTTCGACGGAAGGACTGGTACCGGACCTTCGTTACCCTAAAAGCGAACTGAATTCGAAGGTTGAACTAGTTGTTAAAATATTTGATGGCACCGACTACCAAAAAACGATTGCTATAGATGTTAACGTTCAACTTGCTTTCCAAAGCACAGGCGTGAAACACTGCCAAATTTCCATACTCAGAGATGTTATTAAAAATTTCTTGTAGGAAAAATTGGTTGCCTGTAAATTCGGTATACGGGCGAAAGTTTTACGTGACAACGACTTTGAGTGGTAAAATAATTTTAATGTGAATATTCATTCGTATAGTAGGAAGAAGGATGAAATAATAGTAACAATTTAAAACATTTATTTTTATACAAAGAATTATATTTAAAACATTAATTTTAACGTTTTAAATATAATTCGACGCGTGCCTTTCACTTTTTATGTCTGTCTCTCTCGCTCTTAGGCGGGCTAACCATGCCTGAGTGGAAGGGACGCGTGCCTCTCACTCGCTCTCATTGTGAGCGCATAACGTGAGCGGAGCGTAACGCAGTTTCTTGAAGTGTCACCCGGCAAACCAATTTATAAGACGTTGTCACGTCAAAAACCCAATAACTTTTTGGCTTCACTCAGGAATCGAACCAGATACCTATTGATTAGCAGCCTCATAAACAACCGCTAGAACAATGAGCCGTATGAAAACTTAAATACACATTTATCGTATATCTCGTATAGTAAAACCTAAACCTCTTTTGTAAATAAACAACTAGTCCAACGGTGGACGTCAAAGATTTCATTCATAACGAAACTTATGTATACCTCGTAGACATGAAATTAAAATGAAACTAATATTGTAGAAATGCTCAGCTTTTATTGTTTCATCTAAACACATAATTTTTTTGCGACACCCTATTTATTAGAATATTGGTATAACTTTATCTGAGGGAATGGTACTGACTGACTCACTCCCTGATCCGAAAAGACTTGCGCCGACCCTCACCACTCATATAAGTGGTTGCATATTTCTACAAGTTGCGGCAGACACGAATATTTCAGAATTTGTTTTTAACAACAAAAATTGTATAACACGTATTGTTATATTTTGTATTTATATAAAAGATAATAATAATTGTCAATTGTCAACTAACCATATGGTATACGTTCATAATGCAATAAAGTGTTCAACGTTTTGTGTGCGATATACGAAACACAATATATCTAGATTATATCACACAACAACGATTGTCTTACCTTAACACAAGTGGTAACCGGGTGTATAGTATTAGCATCATTAAGAATGGCTCGCACGATTTCTGTTAGAGATAAACTAATTGCCCACGACGTATAGCCCTTTAGTTTGATCACCTCGTATGCAGCGTTCACCACTTTTTTATGAGTTTCCTTCCAATTCTCTGGGTCTCCCGCCATTCCGATTTTCCTGTTCATGTCTTTGAACATCACGCCCGCAATATTGACACCAGACCACACCGGTACTATTGACAAAAAAATGTTATTAAAGTTCAATTTAAATTCATGTTGACTGCGAGTTCTTTTATTTAAAGGAAACAATAGGCACAGGTTCGGCCTCACATGGAATACTGTCCTCATCTTTGGGCAGGGGCACCCCAATACCAGCTCCTCCCTCTGGACCGCATTCAGCGGAGGGCGACTCGTATCGTCGATTGCCAGGATCTTCCAATTCGGCTAGACTCTCTGGCGCTGCGTAGAGATGTGGCTTCGCTGTGCATCTTCTACCGCTTTTACCATGGGGAGTGCTCCGAGGAATTGTTCGGATTGATCCCTGCCGCATCTTTCCGCCATCGTCCTACGCGACAGAAATTTCATCCCCATCATCTAGATGGTTGGCAGTCCACAACTATGCGATTTTCCCGAAACTTTCTGCCGCGCAAAGCAAAACTGTGGAATGAGCTGTCGCCTGCGGTGTTCCCGGACCAAAACGACCTTCAAACCTTCAAGAAAAGAGCGTACTTCTTCCTAAAAATCCGGCAACGCACTTGTAACGCCTCCGGTGTTGCGGGTGTCGATGAGCGGCGGTAATCGCTTACCACCAGGCGATACGTCTGCTCGTTTGCCCCCTATATAAAAAAAAAAAAAAAAAAAGCTTTTGGCGCTGACGTTTTGAGATAGGCAAACCATCCATATTGCTAAAACCGGGATATTTAAAAAGTTAAACATTTTTTTTGCTGTGGGGCTAAAGCACTTGTATGCGTATATCCTTAATATAATATAATCTAATCAATCGCCGCGTCGAAGCAACTTCGGTACAGAAAAACCAAGACTGTACCTGAGCAGGTCACAATGGCACAATGGTAACTGAGATTCGCTACTTGTATACAAAAAATGAAAAATGGTGATTTATATTATTATTTATTTATCATTCATGGACCGAAAACCATGTATACCACTCGGTTAAACCATAATTTTTTATTCGAGATGGAGTTCGCTTTATAATAGGTCTTTACCTATGAAATTGCGTTTCTTCAGTACTGGTCATTTCAAATAAAAAAAAGTTTGTAATGGCTCTGTATTCTAAATTCAAATTAATTTTGTTTTAAAACCATGACATTCTATTTACAAACTCAGTCTTTTGTTTTTTGATTAGCGTTGTATTTTCATTACATTTGAACATTTTTCGTCATAATGGATACTTTAAAAATTCGTGTAATTATGGAATATGAGTTCCGTCGTGGCACCAACGCGACAGAAACGGCACGTAACATCAAAAACGTTTACGGAGAGAACTGTACAAACGAACGCACAACCCTTTATTGGTTTTCCCGGAGACTTTGGTTAACAATAATGAATTAAAGGCGATTGTGGAAGCTGACGAAACTCAATCTACAGCTGAGCTAGCAGCAGCTTTTAATGTAAGCATCAAAACAATATTGATCCATTTGCGACAAATTGGCAAGGTAAAAAAGCTTGATAGATGGGTGCCCCACGACCTTAATGATCGCCAGCGCAACGTACGCGTCGAGACCTGCCTTTCGCTGCTCAACAGGCAAAGAAATGAAGGAATTTTGAAACGAATAGTTACGTGCGACGAAAAATGGATTCTGTTCGACAATCGAAAGCGCTCAGCAAGTTGGTTAGACCCTGGTTCAGCACCAAAGCAATGCCCTAAACCAAAAATGACCCCTAAAAAGGTGATGGTCACTGTTTGGTGGTCTAGTGCGGGTGTGATTCACCACAGCTTTTTACAAAACGGCATGAGCATTAATGCAGATGTGTACTGTGAAGAACTGGAGAGAATGATGGAGAAGCTTGCACATCTGCAACCAGCTTTGGTCAATCGGTCGTCCCCACTGCTCCTTCACGACAACGCGCGACCCTATACTGCGCAACGGACAGTCTCCAAGCTGCAAGAGCTGGGGTTGGAAGCTCTCCCTCATCCGCCATACTCACCAGACCTTGCACCTACCGACTATTACTTTTTCCAAAATTTAGACAACTTTTTAGTGGGTAAAAACTTCAATTCCCGAGAGGCAGTACAAAATGCCTTTGAAGAGTTTGTTGCCTCCCGTCCAGCTGATTTTTACAAGAAGGGCATCAATAAACTGCCAATGCGTTGGCAAAGATGCGTCGATTGCATGGGTGATTACTTCGAATAACAGAAATAAAAAAGTTTGAAAAAATAAGTACTTTCACTTATTGCATACAAAACGGCAATTTCATAGGTAAAGACCTAATATATTACTAGCTGACCCACGCAACGTCGTTTGCGTCTTCAATTAATAAATAATAATAAATAAATATTCCGGACATCTAACACACAACGCCATCTAGTCCCAAGCTAAGCAGAGCTTGTGTTATGGGTACTAGACAACTGATATAAATACTTATATACTTTTTTTTTGTAAATACATACATATTACACTTACATACTTATTACAATTGCCCGTAGCGTGAAAATTTTCCCCCATTTTTGAAACCTTCATCATTGGTGCTCCGCTCCTATTAGTATTAGCGTGATAATATATAGATTATAGCCTACCTCAATAAATGGATCCAACACTGCAATAATTTTTCAAATCGAACCAGCGGTGCCTGAGATTAGCGCGTTCAAACGAAACAAACAAACTCTTCAGCTTTATTATTAGTATATGACTAGTAGATATATGACTGATTAAAATAATTTAAAACTGCGTTATGACCAGACATAACATGTGAGATATGTTCTTCAGTCAACATTTTAAATGAGAAAAACGAAATGAAAGGAACTTACCGCTGCTGTCTCCGTGTTCACCAATGATGTATCCGTGACAGGAGGTGGGAGCTACGCCAAGTTTCGAAGACAACAGGTATCGGAAACGTGCAGAGTCTAGATAGGTACCAGAGCCAATGACACGGTGTTTTGGAAGTCCGCTAAGTTTCCACGTCACGTATGTTAAAATATCTACCGGGTTACTGGCTATTACTAACACAGCTTTTGGACTGTGCTTGACTACCTAAAAATTTAAAAAGAGAATGGAAATATTAGATCTACTACTATCTACTATTGGAAAGAGGAAAGAGTAAAGAAATTGAAAAAAAGAATCCACTTATAAGGGAACTAGACCGGACAGGCTGCATTGCCAAATAAATCTACAATACCTAATCGTAATTGCAAACCTTTGATTATATTGATAGTTAAAGTTTGAATGTTCAGCTGAGTTAAAAAAGTGACAAATCATGACATACTCGTAAGTCGAGTAAATGGCACTCATATTTACCGTCTAACAACCACAGATTATACAGTTACTTATTGTAATCGCTTGCAGCGGCGCTGGAACAGGCTTATTAAATCATAAGCTTAAAATGTTTAAATTCAAACCTTAGTTTTTTTAACGTATCAGCCTGTCATAGTGACTATTCTCGGACTGATGGAAAGCATCAGTAGAATTTAAGAGTGATTACTTTGCTCAATGCCAATGTATTAATGTAGTATAGTAACACACACTATGGTGGCCTATTTAGATGGTTCTGCATCATCGAGCCGGCATAGTATTTACAGATCAAATTAAAGAAGGGCTACGGAGGTAACACTGTATGAATGCTGGTTTGGTAAAGTTTAAAGTGTCCAATTTTTGATTCCACGTCTATACAAATAAATAAAGTTGGAATATCTGTTTGTAATATTAAAATAACCGAATTTCACTAATTGCATCTGTACACGTATACCAACACGATGCATGTATACCTACCTACACGATATATGTTCCACAATAATATTTATACAATTTTTGTTCGTCTGTCTATTTGTTCTCGCTAATCTTTGGACCGATTTTGACGGGCCTTTCACTGGCAGATAGCTGATGATATATGGAGTAACTTAGGCTGCTTTTTAGACTAGCTTTGCCCCGCGGCTTGCGTGGTTGTGCTTGTACCCCGGGTAAAATATTACTAACTACTCACTTGTGGAATGATGACCTTAAGTATGTCAGTGTTCCGCTGAACCAGATTGAGGCGCGTCTCACCTTGACGCTGTCTGACACCGGCCGTCACCACGCATACCTGGGATCCCGCCGTAACCGAGTAATCTACAGTATATATAACAATATAACAGTAATAACTTTAAACCATACGATATTATATAACAGTGTATAAACGCTGTGGAGACGACCTTTGGGGACTAGAAAGGGAACATGGTAGTTTCAATACAAGAGGGGATCAACAGGGGGTTTGCAGTGGGGATCACTGAGCCCCTATAGGACCGTCGATGTAGTTTAAAAGAAGTAAAACATGCTTTCAAAGTTGATTGCAATCAAACAAACTTGATTGAAAATTCTGATTGGATTGAGAGACGTTTAAAGACAAGGGGCAATTGAGAAAACATGGTGAAGCCTATTTTGATGTTAAACATATAACTACTTCTTTAGTTTTAACAGCAAGGTTAACACCTTCGTAATTTGTTACCTGTACTTGCTTGTATCTTGGCATTTTTTATGAATACAGATCCGTGTTGGAGATCCAATGTCTCTCCCATGAGTTTGTCTGCCCTTTCGTCGACCATTGCTACATTTTTCGTCACTCCCTACAAAGAAAAACCACCAAACCATTTCAATGGAGCCTTTACCGTTATGCTGATCAAATTGTTGGTCATAAAAACAGCATCAGAATGTTATCATTGCTGATAACATGTCTGTACCGTATGAATGTATTTATTGTACGCTAAAAACCATTCAGAATTTCTAGCTGTTACAATAATGAATATTTTTAGACCCATTACTTCTCTTTTAGACTAACGTAACTTCGCTAACCTACGTTTGCCTAAAAGAGAAGTAATAAAATAATTAAATCGGTAACTCAAATTTCATAGAAATACCCTTTACAATTCAATAATTCCCGTTTCTCTAAATGGACGCAGAAACTAAAGCCCTATCATAGATATGACCATCAACGAACAGGTACGTTGTAATCTTAAGAGTCTGGATAGATTATAAGATAGCTTATGTCACGGTTCTACATACCTACATGGCTATTGAAAGTGCTACAGTTGTATAAAACTGATGCACCTCCGTTCACTGTCAAGTAGTGTATGGGTCAATGGATAACATTTTGGGGTTCAAAATATCGAAGACTGCAATAAACGATGAAACAAATAATAAAAATTCATCGCATTCGCGAATTCACGCTACCATCAAGTTATCACTGAAGCCACGTGACCAGAAAAACTATTGTGTGTGTGTGAAGTGTTTTAATTTACCCTGTGGTTTGCATAGTAGAAGCTTTACCACTTTCGCTTTTACGGTTTACAAATTAAAGAATGTTTTGTCTTGTAACAATCTAGAAATATAATCAGCCACAAACACGAAAGGAATACCTCCTTTGTTAATTCGAATTAAAATGCATCTCACCTGTGTAAGAAGGGAAAATACGGTAGCCATGCCGACCCGTCCTACTCCAACAACTGTCACTTTGTTGGTGTTTTCATCTGTCTTTTTCTGTATGTGATGGAACATCTTGTCCATGTTCGTCAGCACATTGCCTAGCGGAGAAACTATTTTCGGTTGCGAGTGTAAGAAGTTCACAAAAGCGTTTTTCTTTATTAATAAATTCCTGTTATTAAGAGGTAACATGTTGGTAAACGCAGATTTGAGGTGGATTATACTGTGTTGATTTCTAAGACCAATCTTCATTTCATAAATCAATCACCTAAAACACGTATTGTCTGTCTAGTCACAATTGAAATTGAATATTTTAAAATTCAAAACGTGTTTCTGTCAATAGTACATGATATTCACTATAGACAAGATATGTTGAGAGCATAGAGCTTTATGAGAGTCTGCATTAGCTTCGAGACCTGTATGTATGTACACTAGCTATTCTATAGTAATAATCATAATAAACATTTAACCAAAATATAATAAAAAATTAAAGGGGAAAAGTGATAATAATAAATACTATTTATTTCATACTCAATGTACAAGTATGTATTTCGGTGTATAGAATAGACTGAGTACAACTAACTAAAAAGAGGCACACTATTAATTCGTAAATAATTATACTATTAGAATTAAGTGTTAATTAAAATCTTACAACCAAATTACAATTCTTAAGCTCATTGTTAAGTAAGGACAATATTATTTCAATTTAGTGATCTGGCTGATGTAGTTAAGACCTATATTTCAGGCAATCAGAAAAAGAAATACCAATGGTGAAAATTGAGTTCTTTGTGAGCACGAGAATGTGTAGTCGTGTTATATTGAGTTAAACCAAACGTTGGTGTAATAAACCGAGACGGTATTTCAATCCGGGTCTCCGGCCTATCTGCTTTAAAAGGCGCAGGTTCGGCCTCATATGGAATACTGTTCTCATCTTTGGGCTGGAGCACCCCAGTACCAGCTTCTCTCTCTGGACCGCATCCAACGAAGAGCGACTCGAAACGCCGACTACCCAGATATTTAATATTGCCTAGACTCTCTGGCGCTGCGTAGAGATGCGGCTTCGCTATGCGTCTTTTATCACTTTTACTATGGGGATTGCCCCAAGGATATTTTTAAATGATCCCTGCCCTCTTTTTCCGCCATCGTCCTACGCGACAGCAGTTTCATCCCCATTATTTAGATAGCTGGTAGTTCATAACTGTACGCTTATCAAGAAACTAAAAAACTAGAAAGAGACACAACAACGCCTTCTCTTTTCCCAGGCCAATACGACCTCGAAACCTTAAAAAAAATTGCGGTCCGGATACGCAATTGTGACGCCACTGGTGTTACGGGTGTCCATGGGCGGCGGTAATCGCTTACCATCAGGGCAATGCGTCTGCTCGTTTGCTCCTTATAACATAAGAAAATGATCAAAATCCAAGAGTAGTGGTCACCATACTAATTGCAAATGAAGACAATACAAAAATACAACATGGTGACCCACACCATGGCGGTCTATTTAGATGCTTCTGCATCAATGGGTCTCCAGACTCGCACTCACTAACTAAACACGAACCTAAACCATTGAATTAATATTACTACTGCTATATTATTCCTCAATGACCTAAACCTACGTTTTTTACTTGTTGCTCACTTAAATGACTGTCTTTTTTTATTTATAACTATTAAACTGTCTGGATGTAAAAGCCAATAAATGTATAAAACACAAAATTTTGGTATGCAATAATTTTTTAAATATTTTTGAGCGGGCCGAAATCGCCCACGGTTTCGGCTGAAAAACCAGTCTTAGGTCGGATACTAAAAACATACTTAATTCGTCCGTATGTCGTCGGGTACTTTTCTCTTCTATCGTCAATTTTACTTTCACAAAAAAATAATCAAGAAATCAATACTCATATTATTTCAATGAAATACTTTAATTAGTCGCAAAACAATGTATATATTTATCATAAAATTTTACAAATACCTTTAACAATAAACCAAAAATACAACACTCGGCATTCAACAACGGTGAAAACTCATATCAACTTTGCAGCAGGTTCCTGCATGCCAGCAACTTCTTCAGCGCACCTACGTAGGAGTGTACTTTCCATGTCAGTAAGTGGTTGTCGGAGAACGTCTGTCACTCCGTTTTCGCCAATAACACACGGTAATGATAAAAATACGTCGTCTCTAATAGCATGCTCACCCTGCAATATAAATTTAAGTAATGAAATAAAAATCTTCATTCAACATTATTATCTTCTGAGCTGTCCCCTGTTGTCCACACACAACGGCTTTTCGTAACGAAATAACAATCATCATCTATCGTTACAAGATCTAGTATTCTTTTTAATGGCACCGAATGATCAAATTGTAAAAATCTTCTATGTAATGTAACTTTTATACAAAAACTAGTCGATCCTCGCAACCTCGTTTACGTCTACTATTGTCCGTAGCGTAATAATTTTCCTCCGTTTTTTAAATATTCTTCATTGGGGCTCCGCTCCTATTAGTCTTAGCGTGAAGATATATAGCCCATAGCCTTCCTCGATAAATGAACTATCCAACACTGAAAGAAATTCAAACCAACAAACAAACTCTTCAGCTTTATAATATTGGTAAAGATAGTGTAAAAACTATGACAGTTTGTTCTGTGTCTGATTCAAAATTGTCTTTAATATGTATTTTTAAATCTATCAGCAATTTCGTTACCATTATACTAGTTTGGAACCAGATAGCCGGGTATAGGATATGTGAAGTTGATATTATCTTACTAATTCTACTGCCTGTTTGAACTCAAGGGCTGGGTTTCCGCAACTCGATTATTTTAATGCACCTATTTTGCGTGGTGAAATACTGCCTGTTTATTTCCTTCCTATCCTACTTAATATTATATTAATGCGAAAGTTTGTGAGTATAATTGTATTGCTTGTAACTCTTTTACTCAAAAACTTCTTCTGATCCTGAACGGATTTAGATAAACTCTACAGTAACACAGCTAACTAGTTGATCATGAATGCTATTGCTCAGAGCGTGGTACTTTACCATATCTTGAAGGTAAATTATATCTTAGGAATGTCAGTAAAACACACCTTTCATAAAAACAGCCGGTTAGACAGATTCGGTGATCATCTTTAACAAATTGTAATACTACAATTATATCTATATCCATCCTAATATTACAAATTCAAAAGTAACTCTGTCGGTCTGTATGCCTGTCTGTTACTCTTTCACGGCTAAACTACTGCACCGATTTCAATTAAATTTAGCATGGAGATACTTTGATTCTTGAAGGACATGGGCTATTTAGGCTATATATTATGAAGATTCTGTAGAAACGGCGATAAGTATCAAGTAAATCGAAAAAAAACTGCTGACTGAGAGCTATCTTGACGTGCACTGTCGAAACCGCTGCGCGCTATAATTATATGACAATTCTTTGACGTGGGATCAAAGAGTTCTAAATAAAAACATATATATTGAATGTGGAATCCAATATACTCTAAATAGTGAGCCATAAACACAAAAAAATTGGATACTTATAACGAAGAACATTTGGGAGTATATTTATCAAATTGTTACCAAAATTGACAGCTATATTTGTCGCTTTCAATATTTCAGGTGGATGAAATATTTCAGTTACTCTAAGTTATCTGGATATATAGTTTAAAAGTTATCTCAATAAGAATGAAACGCGATTGAGAGCTACCACGGGCGGAGCCGCGAGCGATACCTAGTTGATAAAAAGGTTTTACTATACAGGATTATTAAGAAATAATCCCCAGTAAACTGAACATTCTTAGTGTATCACATCTTTATTATTAAGGTCATTATATTTTAGATTTTTATTTTAATTAAAATAGTACTGAAAGAAAAATACCTGTACATATGTGGAGACTGGAAGCACTCTGTTAGAATTGCTAAATATTGTCTCGCATAGATGAGCGATGGCAAGAGCCAGAGACCACGCGCTATAGCCTTTGAGGCTTCGAACAACCTCATCGCATTTTACCACTTCAGTATGCAACTGTTTCCAATTTTCCCCATCTTTTTCACTGCCGGATCGTGGACTGATATCTTTCAGTGGTACGCCGGCGATGTTAACACTAGACCACACTGGCACTTAAACAAAAATAATCTATACGTACACAACATAAAGACATAGCGGATAAAGACTAAGCAATGAGTACCTCTTTATTCTTTGTTCTCAGCAGTTATTTAGCTACATACATATAATATAAAATAATTTTATTTCCTTAAATGTGATACAAAACTAATTGCCAAATAAACAATAACTAATCAGCTAAATCTAAATCAATTAAACAAATATATTTGTAAAATATTTAAGTTACACATATTTTTGTTGTTGTAAGAACATTGAAATTTCTAAAATTTTTCAAAAACTTTCGATATATATACTAGCTGACCCACGCAACCTCGTTTGCGTCTTCTATTGCCCGTAGCGTGAAAATTTCCCCCGTTTTTTTAAACATTCTTCATTGGTGCTCCGCTTCTATTAGTATTAGTGTGATGATATAGGCATATAGGCATAACCTTTCTCGATAAATAGACTATCCAACACTGAAATAATTTTTCAAATCGGACCAGCGGTTCCTGAGATTTGCGCGTCTATCAAACAAACTCTTCAGTTTTATAATATTACTCGTCGTATACGAGTAGATTAATTATTACCAAATATTGATCAATGTATCATTACATAATTCATAATTACTCAACCTTATTGAAGTGAAACTTCTTTAGAATCGTTGTGATTTCAAACCGGATGCAACGGAAAAAACGACAGGCAAGAACAACAACAATGAACTTTGTAATTATCCTCCTTGTTATAAATATTCATCTCATTCTTTTGTCGATTTACTGAAGTTTCACTTCTATCGTGTGTGAATCGCACACACCTTTTTAATTTTATTTAAACCCTTTTTACATACGAATTACATGACAATTACAATCACAGAATCAATTGCCCGAGCCTGTAGGAAGGAAGAGAGAGTTAATCACATATTGTGTGTTTGCTTCTTTTATGAGAAAGTTGATTTATTGTATTTGCTATCTATATCCAAATATTTTGTTCCTCATAAAGCCTCCTGTGTTATTTATACGTTAATACGTGAAGAAAAAGCTTTGTACCCCTTTATAAGAAAAATGTGCGATCAGAGGTGTATGAAATTTGGCAAAAAAAAAAAAAAATTATGGTATTTCGACCACTAGTAAAATATAAATTTATTAATTCTAAAATCTATTTAGTATGATATTTTAATGGTTCCTCTACGCGATGGGCCATCGCGATTGTCCACTATGGTGGGCTAGCGTGTGGAGGGCATAGTGGCGTCGGCTTGTGACTGTCGTGGGATGGCGTCGGTGTTAGTATTTCAGCTGCACATTAAAGGTAGTGGGCCAGAGATGGCGGTACGAATCTACACGAGGCCCATACCACAGTGCGTGCTAGCAGTTGAGTGAGGACGTTCACGTTTTATTTATGAATTTTTAAAATGACGACTGTGGCGACTTCCACATAACATACTACAGCGCCATCTACCGAAGATACACTGAACTACGAAGTAACGCACTACACGGAGTAACTACAAATCCTGAATCGCGAAATAAATAGTTCTCGCGCTGATTAGTATATATACAACATCCCAACATCAACTGTTGGGCAGTAGCCCGCCAGGCATGATCACCTCGCCTGGTCGGAGGATCCTCCCTTTGTGTTGGGTGGAATATGATACCCGTTCCCCCACAACGACTAAGTGGCATAAAATAAATGACATAAGTACATATTTAGTCATATTGCGATTGGTGTATAATATTCACCATCTCCTTCTACGCAATTTTCATTTAATAGCATTATTCTTGTGCACATTAAGAAAATAATGACACGTGCTGTATGGTATGTTGCAGTAGCGGCTAATTCTACCACGTCCATCTCGAAAATCTTAAAGAACACAACTAAATATCGCCATCGTGTAGTTGCGTTTCAACCATCACATGACCATCTCGGTAGGCCAGCGCTGGCCCATCATATAGAAGCAGCATAACACACATCGATATACAAATATTATGCAACACTAATGTTAAATGTTCTTACCACTGTTTGCTCCATGTGCTCCAATGATATACCCATGACAATTTTCTGGAGATATCCCCATCGTTTGCGACAGCAAGAACCGGAATCTCGCCGTGTCTAAAAGAGTTCCTGTACCTATGACACGGTTCTTTGGAAATCCGCTGAGTTTCCAGGTGACGTAACTTAAAATGTCAACCGGGTCGCTTGCAACGATTAAAATCGTGTTAGGACTGTATTTGACAAGCTGTAAAAATTAAACGATTATTAATACAAAGTTTAAAAAACCTTCTGTTATTGTATTTTATACATAAATATAATCACAAATTTATATTATTCTAGCTGACCTACGCAACCTCGTTTACGTCTACAATTGCCCGTAGCGTGAAAATGTTCCCCCGTTTTTGAAACATTCTTCATTGGTGCTCCGCTCCTATTAGTATTAGCGTGATGATAGATGACCGAGGAAGACTATAGGCTATACCTATAGCCTTCCTCGATAAATGGACTATCCAACACTGAAATAATTTTTCAAATCGGACCAGCAGTTCCTGAGATTAGCGCGTTCAAACAAACAAACAAACTCTTCAGCTTTATTATTAGTATAGATATTCTAATTGTATCTTTTAGATCAGCGTTGGGGAGGAGAGGCTGTGTTAAAAGTCGATTGTTTTGACTTTATCCTGGATCTATGTTGACGTATTTGGAATCATCATGTGTTAAGCGGTCACGCGACCGAGACTAAGATGATACTATATTTATATATTTCATTAGTTACAACTTGGAGGACCGACACATTTGCTTAATGTAGAGAATTGCTTCAGTAAGCTAGTAAGTTGATACCTATGACATATAGATAGAACCTTTAATATAGTTGGTGGGTAAGTATAAAAAAGAGATATTATGTAGGTATTGAAAATTCAAAATTTTGCATAATAAGACCTCTCAGTCGTCTCCGCTTCCCGGTCAAAGTCCAAATCTATGCAAAAAACGTGAGAGGATAAATGGAAGAAACTTTATTTACTACATAAAGAAAGGTTTCTTCCATAATGCCCTTCATTTTAATCTGATAAAATCCAAACTCATTATACCTTAACTGCACAGATTTTAACTCTTTTTATCGTGTCAATGAAAATACTTACACGGTTTAGGCAAAATGCTCTGTGATTCAAACCTATCAAAGTGGAGATTTGTTGCCCCTAGCGCAAATAAATGCGATTGTGTCACACACATTTGCTAACGTGCCCCGCGAGAATCGTGCAATTCAGACAGCCTATACCAAGTAAGAATTTATTTGAAGGTAATCAAAACAGTTACCGGTGGTACAATGGCCTTCATGATAGACACACTTCGTCCTACATATATGGGTTCAGGTTCTCCTCTTCCCTTGTATGTGCCAGTGACAATTATGCAGATTTTCGAGTCAGCTGTTACTGAAGGATCTAGTTTAGAAACAAAATACAAAAATTAATAATAACAAATGATTAAATTTGAAATTTCACGATCGTCAAGACGCGATGAAAAGATTTGGAAAAGTTCGTTGCCATCCATACTCATCGAAACAGTAAAATGGTTACTAATTACCTTACGAGAACTTGTAGAAGTAAGACAGGCTGGCAGAGAATGCTTATAACATTTAATATGCCGTTGTACTTTACACAAAACGTTAATTAATTAACTCATGGTACGTGTGGAAAGGTGTAAATAAATTTTGAGCGTTAATAAAATAAAATATAGTTTAGAAAAGTTGGATACCTTTACTAGATATAATTTTGGCATTATTGTGATATAAAGAACCCATCTCCAAATCCATTTTCTCGCCCTTGAGCAAGTCTTCGTCTAAATCAACCAAGCATATGTTGTCAGTAATATCCTAAAAGTAAAAATGGTACAAATGTGCTAAGTATGTTTAATAATGCTATACGAAAAGTAAAAATAGTATATTAAAAGAGTTTAAGTTCTACTATGTAAAACCACAAACTACTCGTAATAAATATTCATAATAAACGGTTCTTGATAAGTGATTGGTGAAAATTACGTTCAAAGATTATGTGGTGGTAATGTGGTTTAAGAAATGGAGAGTGGTAGAAAATAGTAGTCGCCAATTCGCCAAAATCATTAGTTTAAACGTAATCCACTCTTATCGTATACCTAGACGCCAAAGTGTGTATTATGAAGACATGAATTTTAGAACGAAAATTAGAAGTTAAAAAGAGATATGCAATCCTAGATCTTGTAAAACCTAATTTAATTTTTAATACTACTTTATTGTTATTTCTATTTGACTGCCTCGGTGGCGCGAGTGGTAGCGTAAGCGACTGCTGTGCTTGAGGTCTCGGGTTCGATTCCCGGGTCGGACCAAATGTTTGTATGATCTGCAAATATTTGTTTCGAAGTTTGGGTGTTTTCTATGTATAATATGTATGTATTTACAAAAAAAAGTATATAAGTATTTATATCAGTTGTCTAGTACCCATAACACAAGCTCTGCTTAGCTTGGGACTAGACGGCGTTGTGTGTTAAATTGTCCGAAATATTTATTATTATTATTTATTATTTCAAATAATATGTATTGTTAAATATAAATATATATACATATAATATTTCATATTTATATATATGTAAATTGTGTTTTTTGATGTTCATTACAAAAAATATAGTGTGGGTCCAATAATAATGGATAACATACAAGTTTTTATTTTTAGTTTCTGCTGTGAACCGATTCTGATATTTATATTGTTAACTAGCTGACCCACGCAACCTCGTTTGCGTCTTATATTGCCCGTGACGTGAAAATTTTCCCCCGTTTTTGAAACATTCTTCATTGGTGCTCCGCTCCTATTAGTAGTAGCGTGATGATATATAGCCTATAGCCTTCCTCGATAAATGGACTATCCAACACCGAAAGAATTTTTCAAATCGAACCCGTGGCTCCTGAGATTAGCCGGAACAGACAGACAGACAGACAAAAATTTTAAAAATATATATTTTGGTATGTGTACCGTATATACATTAATATGAATGTAGTAGAAAGCGGTTATTTTAATATTACAAACAGACACTCCAATTTTAATTATTTGTATAGATGTTCCGTAAAAATGTATAAATAAATTATTTACCTCCAAGTTTTTACTTTAGTAAATATGTCTCTTAGAGTAAATGAGAAAAATTAAATAAATCTTACCTAACTAAAATGTTGTCGAACAAAACAGAAGAGTTTCTTTGATATGAGTATAAAATAACCCAAAATAGCCCTTAATGAATAACCAAATTTTGCAAACATAAAATAACTTTTAAATGAAGGTGTTTTAAAGTATGAAACCAAATACCTGAGCTAGAAGGGCAAATACGGTAGCAATGCCAATTTCATCTAAGCCCACTACACTGACTTTATTACTAGTTCCAAAGGTTTTCTTGGAGACACCATTGAAAAGTTTAGCTACAGTAGTAAATTGCTTGCACGGGTTTTCCGTTTCTAACGGGCCAGAGTCTTTCGTCTCATATTTCTTCTGCCTTGAGCAAATATCTTAAACATAACAATGAGAAATAAACCTTTAGGTATAACTATGATTACGAGTTACGTGAAAGTGTAAACTGCAGTTCTGTACCTATCGGTATCATTGCTGATTATCGATAAAGCCTACTTACAATTCGGTACAAATCCATAATTTTGAAATCCGCCGTTGAAAATGTTGAGTGCTCTCAAAGTAGCAGAAGTTTTGGCCATGAGAGGGATATATTGATGAACCATTTCCCACGATTAACAAATTTTTGACAATAAATAAATTATAACATTATTTCAAAATATATACAGTAATTTTTTAATTTTTGCACTTGACAGATGAAATGACTCCGCTTGACAAAGAAGACGACTGAAAATAAGGCTATTTTGAATGGTCGTGAATTGAGCAGATGTACTTAAAAAGGCTATGGCAACAAAATGTAAATTCCCGATCGTATTTTGCACATTACTGTGCTGAAAATTGTATAGGCATTGATGAAAAAATAAATAATAACACTGAAAGTAGACGAATAAATAAAATTGAAATGTCTGTTTGTAATTTGAAATAACCAGATTTTCACTACATGCATATAACAGTTAAATTAGTAGTTAAATCGTCGGTAGTTACATCAAAAAGCATTTTTTTTTGTTTGTCTGTCTGTTTCTTCCTTGTAATCTCTGGAGCTAGCCCGATTTTGACGGGACTTTTACTAGCAGATAGCTAATGATATAAAGACTAACTTCTGTTACTTTTTTCGTTGAGCCGCGGGGCTCAGATAGAGCATAAGATTTTTTTTAAATTGGGTTGTTTACCGTGTTTGTTACACGATACATAACCCAATTTAGCGAAATTGGTGTGTAATGTTTGAGTTCTTGAAGCGTGTATTTGCCTTTTTCTTGCACTTAGCCAAAAAAAATAAAATTACAAAATGCACTTGTGTACGGGAATGAGGATCTTAATTGTGTCAACGAACGAGTTATAAAGGTCACAGAAGGACAAAAATAACAAAAAGTATTATTATAAAAGTATTTAGGATGAATTCGTCTCGCCTGTGGAAAATGGAAACATTCAGAAATCATTATTTTATAAAAATACTTTAAAAAGTTTCTAAGATGGAACCGAATTACTTACGAACTATGTTTCTGTGAGAATTGTACTACAGGTTGCCTAGTTATTTTATAATTTGCACACACTTCTGGCATCATATTGTAGATGTTGATTAATTTTGACGTGATAACGTCTAATAAATCGATGAACGCGCCCTGCACGCATGAAAAAAGATGACTCATTGACTCGTTACGCTCACTGTCCCGTTACGCTCATTGACCCGTCACGCTCATTGTACGATTGCGCAAATGATTCAATTTTATTTATAAGAGTATGCAATCATTTCATCAATGTTAAACTATCGTCCGTAAACAGACTTTACAGACAACCTGTTTGTTTTTTATGGAAAAAAAATAACTAGCAATAATTCTATCCCTCGTTTTCTTATGTCTGCGCAAAGTCTATCTCGTCTCGTTATGATGAGCGTCTGATTTCCCGTGGAAGGCGATTATCTCAGGAGAGGGTTAAGGACATACGTCCCCACACTGGCCAAGTGCGGATTGGGGACTGGCAAGACAACGTTGTGGCCTTGTGGCTACATAATCTTGCCGTTGGGTGTTTTTAAGCCTCCCGACGGCCTACATGTAAACTTCAAGATTGATATCCTATGATAACGACCGGGACCGATTGCTTATCGTGACCTCCGAATCACGAAGACGCTCATGGTAACATGCCACCAGCAGTCCATCCCATCCCATCACCCATCCAGGTACTGGCCGCGCTGTCGTTTCTTACCCTCGGTGATTGTTTCTAATCACCGAGTGCAACTGGGCTATGAGCGCCTTAAATGAGTATTGTGACTACATTTTTCTTCACTTGTGAGGGATGTAGGTTTAACAGTGTACAAGACTATTTCATATCTTTTGCAAAGAATTATAGCATTTGCTTTCTTCCGTTCTACGTAATATTGCAACTAGATTTCATAACATGTGAGTCATAGTGATCATTATCAAACAGAGCTAACCAGACAGAAATAACGTAATAGAGACATTGCATACGGTGTTTACATCACGTATTCAATTTTCTTATGAACCGGTTATATGTCGACGAGTTATGGGTGGCTGGCACTGAGTATGTACCTGACAATGAAAACCTGAGTAAATACACGTACCAATTACATTTCTATATACAGATACAACTAGCTATTGCCTGCGGCTCTACCCGACCCGCGTAATCGCGTTATCACAGTAATTCTTCAAAATGATAAAACTTTTTTATTTACAAATCGATTGAAATGAAACAAACATTAAATGTTTAGTGGAGCCAGCCGCAAAACATTAGTGAAAACCGCGTTTAAATAGGTTCAGCCGTTTCTAAGATTAGCGTGCACAAACGCATAGACAAGCAGATGAAAAATTCTAAAAATAATTGTTTTGGGTTCTTTTGCGTTCATAATGCCCCCTATACAATTTTTTAAATATATTATCCATATACAGATATACAGACAGCGTCCAAATACGATTTTACCATATGTATTGATTCATGATGATGATTGATAATATAAATAATGTAGGTAAAGGGTATAATACAGATACATCAATTAATTCGAAAATAATAAATATAATCTTTACAAATAATAAAAAAATGTCTATTTGTAATTTCAAATTACCAGCTTTTCACAAAATGCATGTCGCTCTGTCTGTTTGTTCTCCGGAACGGCTGGACCGCTTTTGCAGGACTCACTGGCAAATAGCTGACGTTATAAGGATTAATTTAGACTACTTTTACTTTAGACTAACTGCACCCTGCGGTGTTACCCACGACTGTTGTTTTAAAGGTACAATTTTTATAGCAAATACTTTTGTATGTGGTTGGAGTATTTCTTTTCCTTGTCACTCGCCGTTCAGGATTAGGTAAGGAATACCATCGCCACATACTTGGTCAAACACTCAGGGTGGGTCGTCTAAAGCAGTGGAGGGCCCGGAGTCAGTCAGGATACTCCGTGAACCTTAGTAGGTTACATCTAGTTCCCTAGTTACTAATAGGTACAGTGCAACGGCGCGCTGCGTAAAGTTTACTGAAATTTACATTTAAAGAAATAAATAAACAAATATTTTATACCGTGAAAATTCGTGAAAGAAAGTTTGTTCGTCCATTTTATAAATACGAATGCCGCGGTAGCGCAGTGGTCATAGTACCAGCTCTGCTTAGTCTGAAGCTAAACAGATGGCGATGTGGTTCAGAATTATTTTTTTGGGATTGCAATCAA
This sequence comes from Spilarctia lutea, assembly GCA_916048165.1. Classification (NCBI taxonomy): domain Eukaryota; kingdom Metazoa; phylum Arthropoda; class Insecta; order Lepidoptera; family Erebidae; genus Spilarctia; species Spilarctia lutea. The sequence goes on along the minus strand of OU696470.1, from coordinate 22,460,311 downwards.
TGTTATTATTATTATTCAAACGCTTATAAGAAGTCAACTACAGAAGTAAAAATTACGTTTTGGGTCTACGTAATAAAATAAACATAATTTTTATCAATGGAGTGGAAGTTTAAATAAATAACAATCTAGATCGTGTTGTACTTATTGCGACATGGTTTTATGTAATTACCATACATATTTCTTCAACTTTAAACATAACAAAGATAAAATAATGCTAATTGGACATAATGATTCCATATTTGGAGGTCATTGTTGACATCTACACTAATATTATAAAGAGGAAAGATTTGTATTTTTGTATGTAACGAATAAACTCAAAAAGTACTGGACTGATTTTAAAAATTCTTTCACCATTCGAAAGCTACATTATCCACGAGTAACATAGGCTATATTTTATTTTGGAAAAAAATAGGGTTCCGTAAGATATTTGCGTTTTTCAAGAAACAAGGTGTAAAAAATCAACCAGAAAAGTTACTTATTTTACGATTTACAATAATATAGCTTATACATCAGAATAACACGTAGGCTATAATTTATAAAGATACTAGCTTCGCCTCGCGACGTTGACTGTGATTATTGTCGTACCGCGGGTAGCACCGCGGGGTTTAGCTACTTAGGTTATAAATAGGTATTTCAAGTTTTGTTTTTTCTCATATACCCAATTGTGGATACTATTATTTCTTACCAGATTATGTACACGGACTTCACTCATGATAAAAAGTAGACTTCATACGATTCCAGACTATACTCCATTTCTTTTACGGTTTGCGAGGACATGGCTCCAGGTACATCATTGTGTCGCTCACTTTCTTACAGGCCACGGTGACTTTAAGACCAAACTACACTCACTTAAATTAGTCGATTCACCATAGTGTCAATGCTCAACACCTGATACTAGCTGTGAACAATCGACACATCATATCCTCTGGGAATGTAGTCTTTGGACAGTACAGTGATCGTAACATAATTCTAAATACGAGTAGCTTACAAATGACATCTGGGGCGGCATACTATGGGGATATTTTATTCATGTATTGATATAATTTTTTAAGTAAACAAAGAAGATTTTTAAATTTTATTTTTTAAATAATAATAACAATATAAAAAACAATAGTAAACCTTCCTCTTGAATAATTTCACGTATTGCTGTAAACTGCATTAAAATCCGTTGAAAAGTTTAAAAGATTTAAGCGAACAGACAGCGGAAACTTGGTAAATAGTTTTTAATGATCACCAGAGGTATTCACATTCACAAACTAATTTAGTTTGTAACTGTTATTCATTACAGAAATTTTAAATCAAAGAATTGATTTTATTTTTCTCGATTCGAATAACAATGGAAACGAACAATGCGCAGTAGAACTTTCACTTTCGTCTGCGCAGATATCAATCGGCGCGAGCCTCCTCTATCGACATGTTCTAGTGATATAGTGATATTTTGCTGATTTGAGCCGAAATTTGCGTTCAAGAATTTTTTTTTTCATATTATTTAGGGGGCAAACGAGCAGACGTATCGCCTTCTCGACGTTCTCACAGTATTGAGCAGCCAATATATTTCGATAAAATATTAAAATTAAAAATGTTGAAAGCTTTTATTTCTAGTAGGTCTTTTCAGGCACTTTACAAATGCGCACTATTGACTTTAGTTGCGTGATTCCTAAATATAATTCCCTATGGAGAACAACGGGCTAGAAACTCCATGAATTTACTCCATCCAAATAATAGTAGTAATTAATGGTGTATAAAGATATTGTGGCATGACTCTAACTTGATTTGTTTATCAATTTCAAGCTATTACTCGTCCGATTGCAACAAATTGATAACAGCCACACAGTTACACACGATAATGTTATCGTTATGTCACGTAGGCGTAGTTCTTGACACGGGTTAGAAAAAATGAATTTTATATACGAAATACCCTAGTAAAAAACTAAGTTATCGGATATTTTATATTCGACTTTACTTGGCGATTAATTGGGTACATGACCCAATATTAGTTTTATTTAAAACGGCCTTGTTCATGACGTATTACAACATCGTTAGCAATCTTGCATAGTAATTTTATGAAAATCAGTTTCGGCGTCTAGAGCTGGAAGTAACTTTAAAAGTGAGGCCTAATGAACGCTTAGGGTCAGAAAATCCTGGACACGGCATTATCCCTTAGGCGGTAAGACCTATGGAGGATTGGCTCGAGAGGTATCACGGGAGCCTCTCGTACCGGCTAACAAAGGTGATCACTGGAAAAGTATGCTTCGTAGAGCCACATGTGTCTGATCCGCAATAAGTCAACACCTAAGTACCACTACTGCGATGGCCACAACGTAGATACGGCATACCACACGCGTGCGAGCAAGTTATGCTTGGGAGAGGAGATGTCCACCATCTCTTCGCCATCCATCGCGGGACCGTTAAAGGTACAGAACTCTTCTTGTCCGTCGGGCCCGGGAACGGGCCAGGTACCGCAGACGACTCAGGCGCCGGAGATCTCTAAACGATCTCCATCCTCCATAAGCTTGAGGGTGAGATGGGACAGGTGAGGCCACGTGTCACTCGAGCAAAAGCATGCCGGGGTGGCGGTGCGAGCTCTATCAAGTGCTCGCGCCTTTTTCTGAATAGAATAAGTGTGTGAGGATTCCTAACCGGGAAGGGGATACCTACAAACAAGAGGAGGATGTACCTGATTTCCGGGCTTCTAGTACCTAAGGCGGTGCGCGGTTTTTAGTCGGTTCGAGTCCGACGTAGTCACTAATCGTTGGTAAGCGAGGGGATTCCCACACAAAAAAAAAAACAAAAAAAAGGATCACAAAATCCCACTCACAGAAAAAAATTAGATTTACCTCACTTACTTTTTGTCTACATACACACACTTACTGATACGTCAGTCCCACCCGGAAAAGGTAGGGATATAAAGCGCCATTTGTCACGATTCCCACATACACAAAGCCTGGTAGTCCTGTCCCTGACTCTGGTGGACTGAAAGACCGATAATGTACCTACTGACTGCGATTCTTGTTGCTTAGACGGCGATAATTACGCACCATCAGGTAACACGTTAGCTCGTTTGCTACCACCGTGAACCACAATGAAAAGATTTAGTTTTGATTTCTTTCACATTCATCAGCAGTGCTGGTTTGACGTCGAAAAAGACGATATGCGTGTCAAAGGTCTCAATACCAGAGATGCCGAAGATCCAGCAGAGTGGTGAAAAAAGAGCAGGAAAGCGGGCATCGTACTCCAGAGTGTAAGGTCTCATCATCAATCAATCATTAAATGTCATTCCTAAATACTCGTAAATAAAGTCTTGCAAATATTTTTTCATGTATTTAAATGTGACATTCACTATATTCACACTTATTGTTACACCTAAGGTCACAGAGAGCGACGACTCCACTGCGATGAGAGTAAATTGGTTGTTGACCTCGTCCCATAATACTTTTTATAGCTCTCAATAAACGGTCGCTTAATTCTTCAGCACTTTCGTTGGATGTTTAAATTCCATAATTAAATCCTAAAGTGATTACAAGTGGTTGGCAGGATATCGGTGTGTAATGTATGACAGCATTATAATATATATAGCATAATATCACTTGACCATTTACATCATATAATTTTCAGTACCTTACTTTGATAATTTTCTAAAAAAGAATCCTAGGTAGATTGATTTATCGCCCTCAATGCCCTCTGCATACCTACTACATTTCATGAAAATAAGATTTAGATTCAGCAGTGGTCTGTTAAAGCCTGTTGATGTGTGTATATGATTAATTTATTATTAGTTTGCTGTAATGCTTATCTACATTTTTTTGTAAATCCTTTCGTACTAACATCATTAGGTTCGATTCTTTTAGTAAATGAATGTTTTAGTATGCAAATGAAATGTACCATCTGAAATCTGGTTATTGTATTGGCTGAAATATTATACAAAGCTCGAATGAAATTAGGGACTGGTATTTTTTACTAAAACTTCACATTTGTACCATACGTATTACGTAGTAAGTTATAGTGAAAACGTTAAGTAATTATTTTATAAAACTGGACATTTTCGAGTGTTGCAGCCACGCATGGACTAATTAAGACAAAAATGAATCATACAGAAGGAGGGTCTGTATTTAATGTATGTATGTACGTGGGTATCTATGTCCATTTCTTCAGTACGCCGTACAGCCCAAACCACAGGACGGTTTTTGACATGTGAGTTATCGTTGAAATCTTCGGAATCGTGGTAGTGATATAAGCTACATACATTTATTTTCAATATTGGTGCCCGCAAATAGGAAGATAGGTGGGAGTGGGTTTATTAATGTTAAATCAATTTAGTAGCAAAACAGATAATAACAATTAAAAACAAAAATCCCGCTTACTGATTACTTCATAATGTATGACTAAAAGGTCTACTTAGACCTTTTGTTTAAACATTATCGAACTTGCAATATTAATAAGAGTTTTAACGAAATCTGTTGGTTTACAATGGTGTCATCTATTCACTTAAGTACTTCTTCTTACTATTTGAACTTATTCAAATAGTAGTTTTTCGCCCGCTTTTTTCATATTTACCTTCAGTTTTTCGCCATTCTCATTTCGAATTTGGACAATTAATGCAGCATGGTGACCCACTATATGACGGCCAAGGGACCTGGGATCATAGTGGCAGGGAAATACCTGTGCTGGTAGTGAGTTCCAGGTTTCAACTGATCGGCACAGGAAGAAGAGTCGAACCGTTTAGTTCAAGAGTATATGTCGGCTCCTCTAAAAGGCGATTTCCAACGCCAGCACGTGTTTAACTCAGTATTTTGTTTTGTTGTTGAATAGTGACATGTACTACCTACGAAAAAAAGTTTTGTGATTAGCGATGGGTTTAGAGGCAGCGTTACAATTTTAGAACCCTATTTTTAATGTTAATTAAAAAATATATTATCAACAATGGACATTAAGTCTGTATTAAGTTGAGTGAGATTCCTGTGGCACCAAAAGTACTGAATTATTTCCAAAAATATAGACTTCTTGGAATATTCAATTGTTTATAACTGTTGAAGTTCTTTAAGTGCGGGTTTGACATTTTCGCACATTTTTCTAGATACTCGTATCATGAAGAGTGGAACAAGCTATCGGACCACACGGACATATCTCACTATAACAAATATATCTATCACAGAAAAAAATATAAAAGCAGTAGGTACCAAATATATGTACCTACCTAAACTTTAAAATATCCGCTTAAAATTCATTTGTAATATATTCTGTCTTTTATAGCTCTCCCAAGGGTTTATCATCCATTACATTCTCAACTTCACTTTACTTCTAAGTACGTTTTAGAAATTCAACAAAACAACGTAGGAGCGGTTTAAACTTTACTCCCAGAGGTCATTTCAATGTCACCTTGTCCTGACATCGGGAATCCATACAAAATCGGACGAGGGCGGTCTGTCGCGTCACGAATTCATTTCTCTTTTATTCGTTGTGATTTGTGATTATACACTCCTCGTAATATGTTTAATGTTTAATATTAAAATAATAATAATAAATTACGAATACGTTTAGAATTCATGCCAATAATATAAATAGAACTAGTAGTCGGCCAGTGGTCGAAACTCGAACATGATTAATTTCCTTTTTATTTAATTTTTTGTAGCTTTCGGCTCTCGTCCAAATAATTAGCATTATTTTCGTAAAAAGGGGTACAATGTTTTTGTTTCACGCATTAATATATCGATACCGATTCGTTGGTCTAGCGGTTAGCTTGCAACTGCCGATGCGTAGAGATATTGGCTTCAACTCCCGTGTCGGACCAAACCTGTTCTTGGGCTTTACGTACAAGAAATTCTTCATAACAGCCCGGAGTATGGAAGTTTGGTCATGTTTGCGTGTCTCGGAAAGCACTTTAAACCGTTGGCCCCGGTTCTCATGAACATCTATGGCAATCGTTATCACTGGCGGGCTGGTCGCCTTGCGCAGGCGAGTGTATTTCTCGAAACGGCCGGTCGCCTGGCCCACGCGCCTAACCAGACGTGGCACTTTTGACTAAAATGGCGCAAGATTATTTATTTATTTATTTATTCTTTAGGAGGCCTGCTTGCAGTGGGAAAAGCTTACTATTACCAAAGATAGTAATGTGTTGTTATCCCGATTAATTATTATTTGTCTGTGCCGATAGTTGTCAGCTGTCAGTTTATTATATCAAAAATAATTTGGGTATTGATTTTGCAGTTTTAGGTAATGATAAATGTTTTTCAAATAAGACCTTTATAAAAACAGCAAAAATGAGTTCCTGGCGAATGGCTGGACTTAAGTACGAATACTCACCTAATTCACATTTATTACATATTTTTCACATTTACAGATTTTTTTATCAGAATCTCTAATGAACACAAGAATCTATGATTTCGTTAGATTTATATCCCCATAAATCTTTTTGATTAATATTTACATAATTTACATTTTTTTTCTAAATACATATGTCGTGGTAACCATACATTTAAAGGTGCCAATTTTTTTAGGTCTTATTTGGAATGTACGTGAAACTAGTTTCTTCCTACGAGTATCTAAATTTCATACGTGTATGCAAATAAGGAATGCATTTTCTTCACAGATAAAAAGCATAATGTACAGCTAAGTACCTACAGTAAGAAAAAATTGGCACCAACCGTCATTTCTGACTTACTGCGCTGTCGATTACCACGACAGTATCATAAGAGGCACTGGCCTAGCTTTTATTAAAAATATAATAAACGCGAAACTTTGTGAGTATGTAACTGCGTATGTTTGTTGCTCTTTCTGCAAAAACTACTGAATGGATTTTGATGAAACTTTACAAAAATATAGCTTATATATCAGAGTAACACATTTTGATATATAAGCTACAATTTATAAAGATAGATAGCTTCGCCTCGCGCCGTTGCCTGTGGGTATTGTGGAACCGCGGGTAGCACCGCGGGGTTCAGCTAGTAGCTAATATTTTTGTTTTAATTTTGCAAGCGGGTTTCCTTTAAAGCTGAAATTAAAGCATTTGATCTGAACAAACAGAGAAAGTTTTTTGTAGCTAAACTGGGTGGACACTTCAAATCTACAACGAAACCTTCAATTTATTTTCATGATCATTAAAAAAGCAAAGCGAAATTTCAAAATTCATAATTTTGTCGCTTTTCGTGATTTTCAATAAGTTTTATTTATACAAGCCGTTGCTTTGTTTAGAAGATAGTGAGTTCATTTTAAAGTAGATATGATATAATTATTGCAGTTACGTGAATTACTCAAACATAGCAGCAAGGGTATTGCGACAATCTATTAAAGGCGCCAAAAAAGAAGAACCTAAAGAATCGGGCTCCTTCATGCGTTTCTTCTACTGGGCCAATGGCGAAATTTTGGGTAAATTACCATCAGTATCTATCAATACATATCATAAATTCTCATAACAATAATTTTATGATCTCTGTCTAATCTCAGGAACAGCTGAGTGAGAAGAAGCGCTCTTATTCGATAAAACAGCCCCTCGATTCTTTTGTATTATTGGCTAATACATAGGTATTCGTTTTGATCACGTGATATAGCGTTTAGATGATGTCATTCCCTTACATTTGTTAATTATAAAGTACACGTTTGTAGAATGTCAACTTGGCAAAAAAAGCTAGTCTGATTACTCTATTAGATGAGCAGTAGTCGTTTTTGGTTGGTGCGTTAGTCGACTACACTTCGATTACACCTGTAAGCACTGTGTTGTTTACAGTGCTTTTATTGTTTTAAATTAATATTTTATTAGAAGTCATCATCATCATCAGCCTATCGCTGTCTACTGCTATAATAGGCCTCTCTAATTGCACGCCACTTAGTTCGATCCTCGGTTTCTCGCATCCGTCATCCTCATACCGTCTTGCGCAAGTCATCACTCCACCTGACCTGTGGACGTCCTACACTTCGTTTGGCGAGACGCGGTCTCCACTCAAGAACTTGATTACCCCAGCGATTATCGGTTCTACGGTAAATATAGCCAGCCCACTGCCACTTCAGCTTGCTAATCCTATGGGGTATGTCGATGACCCTGGTTATTTGCCGGATCACCTCGTTTCTGATACGATCCTTTAGAGAAACGCCGAGCATAGCCCTCTCCATAGCACGCTGGGCGACTTTAAACTTGTGGTTTAAAGTGTGTTTGTGATGCATTTTATTCTTCTGAACTATTCTCCTTTAACTTGCCCCATGTGGATTAGTTTGTTTCAACGTTAATATTTAATATTTTTATGAGTTTACTTAGTGAAGAAGTCCGTTGAATACAACGTCATTTAATTACTTAATATTAAATATTTTTCATACTCAAGACAACCCTTTAGAGAGCGTCGTCTAAGGCCAGGAGTCAGGAGTCCCCTATTGCTTTAAACAATAAATGTTTTGACGATGAAATTCTTTTGTGGTTTACTTTCGTTGCGTCTACTTAGTTTGAGCACACGGTTCAACTAGTGACATCTACTGTGTACCTTGAAGTACTGTGATTCCACTAACAACCCATAGATGGCGGTAGGCTACACAAAACTCGTAAATTTCAGGTAATAAAAAAAAATGATATCGCAATTTATTATATATATATATTCATTTTAGATTATTATTGAGAGTACGATGATAACTAGGTACTTACAAGAATTTGTTCAAACATTCCACTTTTTTTTCCTATTACAAAGGTGTTTTTTAGAAAACCTTTACGAAAATTAAGTTCAGTTCTTTGATTATGTGGTTACATAATCATCATCATATTTTAATAATCTACTCGTGAACATAACCCTCTCTTTAGTAATAAGGTGTTAGTATAGACCCTCATAAAATTACACTTAAAAACACTAACCTAACGCTATTTCCACCCAAGGCAGAACAAGGCAGCGACGCTAGAACTAATTTTTACTATGTTCATCAATTTTTTTATCTCCATCTTCAAGTGTCTCTTCAATCTTGAAGGTTGGCCATCAGCTTTCTGTACTCCTTCCTTGACAATTGCTGTTCATACTTTAATAAAGATCGCCCTTTAGTCAAGTTTATCGTTCGGGGCTTGTCCGCACTAGTTCATTCACTTATAGGGATTTTATAAATTCTTAGTCAAGTCTTCGGTCATCTTTACATGTCGTAACTACAGTATCATATCTTTTTCAATTACATCTTTCTATCTAAGCAGTTTCCTTGCCTCATTCCTCGCTCTACCTGTCAATCAAAATAGAAATTTCTTTTTCAGCTGAAGGAACGAAGCCCGCTCATAGTGACGAGAAAGGAAAACCTGGTTGATATATTTTTAATAATTAATTATGTTATAATACTTTTATAATAAATTTACGATATCTGTGACCTTTATTTTAATTTGTTTCTTATTTATACATGAACAAACATGTTGTAATCTGATCGACAATTAAAGCAATTTTTCTGATCTTGTAATTGAAATCACAAATTGGAATGCGTTTTGTGATCCATCCCACTACAAGATAAGAAAAAGTTTAAAAATCTAAAAGTTAACTAAGTTTACTTTTTGGTAAAGTTTATTTTATTGACTACCTACTATTCATTTAAATCGGTTCAGTAAGAGCGTACTCGTTCCTAAAAGGCCGGCAACGCACTTGTTACGCCTCTGGTGTTGCATGAGTGTCCATAGGCGGCGGTAATCTCTCGTTGCTCGTTTACCCCCTATGTAATAAAAAAAAAAGTTGCGTGTACTAGCGTACACTCGTAAGAAGTGAAACTTCTTTATGACGTTATTTTTCAAAAAATAAATATATGTCGACGTAAGGTATAACGACAAAAGACTTATAAACCAACAATATTCGTGACAATTCTTATTTCAAGTGCAATAAAAGTTAAGGAGCGAGACCTGAGTAAATATTTCGCGATCTGTGGTGTGAATGAAGTAAGTTTGTGGAATGTGATGTGTGTAGTTATTTACAATGTGGACTAAATAAAATAATATTGTTTGTAATGTGATATTTCATTGTAGTATTAATTTGGTTCTGTTTGTGTTTGAAAATGTTTTTTGTTTTATTTTATAAATTTTTTTTGAAGGATTGTATATAACTACTCTCAATAATGATAAAACATTTTATCATGGCCGAAAAACGTCAACGTCCACCATCGATTTACAAGCAGAATTTAAACGATTGTCTCTGAATAAAGTAGGTAGGGATTAAAAAAAAGATGGCGCGTAACGGATAAATGTGACGCGTAACGAAAAAATGTTACACTAAATTTTTTGACAACCCCGATAAAGAAGTTTCACTTCAATAATAATAGATTAAAATATTATCTTGCCTTTTGGTTTCTCTGCACATCGGGTTGCTGCTGATGCTTATTCAGTGTCTGGCGAGTGGAAGCTGAAGACTATTTCTACGTTTTAAAACTTGAGGAGGTTCCTTTATACTATTCAATCATATTAGTGTAGTGTCGTATTATTAATGCAAATGGGTAAACTTTTATTCTTAAATCTATCTATCAAGTAGTCCAGTCATTGCAACAGAATTTAATTGTTGCAGCCCCCTCCGGTCCGTGGGCCTACGTTGCGCTATGGTTTTAAATAATAGCTTATATTAGTGATAAAAATAGTAAGTATTCAGTAGTTAGGTGTAGGTCTCCTACACCCTCATTCATAAACGTTATTTAAGTTAAATCAACGGTTCGGTGTTATTATTAACTTTAAACATACAACCTCAAAGTTAAAATTAACACACAGACGTTGCTTTCATAAAAATATTTAAGCTTAAGCTTTAAGGGTTAGATAGATATGTGGCGACTTCCACATATAACACAACAATAACCTACTACAGCGCTATCTACCGAAGATACATTGAACTACGAAGTAACGCACTGCACGGAGTAACTACAAATCCTGAATCGCGCAATAAATAGTTCTCGCGCCGATTATTATATGAACAACATCCCAACATCAACTGTTGGGCAAATAGCCCGCCAGGCATGATCACCTCGCCTGGTCGGAGGATCCTCCCTTTGTGTTGGAGGGACATGATACACGTTCCACCACAGATATATAGAATACAATAAAATCACATATTATTTTCAGATAGTTTAATAGCATAGTCAATAATCTATTTTTTAATACAAGTGATTATACATCTAATTACTCAGTCAAATTGAGATTTTGGCATATAATATGTTTAGATATTCTATAAGGTACTCTTAATGGATATAATTAATATAAATGGAGAAAAAGCATATTTAACAAAAAAGTTATGAGATGTGTGTGTATCTACGAGTTGTTAAGTTAAAGTAACTTGTAATATCGTAAAATACCACAGTTGTTACGAGCCCATTATATAAACGTGATTTAAAATTGTATACTTAACATATTGGCACACACTGTTTCCAATTATTTCTTGGCCCTGATTATTTGCACTTGTAAGACTCGGGTTGACAATACACACAAGTAAAAATAAAACACTATGCGAGCATTGTAGGTTACGTGTCTTCTGTAAGGTGACGGTGGTTCAAATCTTACAGCAACCTTCTCTTGGTTGTAGTGCTTTTTTTTTTAATTCTTGCCGTTAACTTTTCAAAATTTTCTTGTCTATTTCTAATGGGAAGTTTCCGGTCAGTTACAAATAAACGTAATTGTCATTGATTTATAAAAGATTGCATTTAAGCATCTACTGCCCGAGTCTATAAAGTTTTAAAATAAGGCGCCAATGAAATGTCCTTTTTAGCTTAAAACTACATCTAAACATTGCTGATATAAGGCACCGTACACAAAAACTTACTCATCTAAATAAGGCTGTATTCATATGATTAGACTGCAAAAATACTCGTATATTCATTAGTAGTGCGATATTACTATGCGTACATAAAGAATGATATTTCGTTAATATATAATTTTAATAAAATATAATGCAGCATAATATGAAAAAATATGATCTGTGACGATGTTTTTAGTGGTATCATAAATACTGTAACATTGAATACATTGCTACACAAACACTAAATAATAAAATTTATTGGTAGTGTTTACTTTTTGAAATGAATAGATTCCTTTCTTTGCTGAATATTTCATTTTTATTTATAATTATAACTTTGGAGTAATCAAATAACCTTGATGTGTCATCATTAACAACTTTTAATATTTTAGTTTATGAGATTATAATATTAAAAGTTGTTATTCCATTACAAGAGTTTCAAAGAGATTTGTGATTTTAAAACTCCATTGAATATGTACGATTACAATGACAACACAAGTTTGTAATTGTTGATAAACAGATAATAGTACATTATGATATTACCTATTCCATGATTTTCTCCATTCTTTTAATATCACACAGTAATATCAGAATAGCTGTGTACTGATGGCAAACTAGTGAAAGAAGTGGCAATTTTGTCATTTGAAACTGATTACGTTGAGTTAATCATTCTGTCCGTTTTTATTGCATTTGAAACCTAACAAGTGGATGATAATGTGTCGTGTAACACGACAAATAAATACTACACTTGCAAGGGTTTCATACAGTCTGGTTAACTTGACAGCCATGAGACAACAGGTATCATAAACGCCCTGCCCAAATTCGGTTATTTTTATAATTTTGCTATCGTTATTAGATCGAGTTATGCAGAAAACAACCAGGTTACTACTTCGAGTTATGCAGAAACAGCTGTTTTCTGAAGCGAAATGGTTGTTTTCTGCATCGACACACCGTTTTCTGTATAACTCGAAATGAAGAAGCGACCTGGCTATTTTCTGTATAATAAGGTCCAATTAAAAAAGTCATCAACTTTTACCCTTTAACCCTCTCATGAGAGGAGACCGAGACCGAGTGTTGATGAACCTTTTCCAGCTCTGCTAAAGCCAAAAGATACGAATCATATATACGGCTAAAAATAATGTCATTTATTGTGTACTGATTTGTATATAATATATGAATACCTAATTTAATTCGCGTATGAAATAACATACGCTATTCGTATTTTATTTAATACGTAGCGTATATCATACATATTCTTTGTATGTGGTGTGTGTTACCACAAGTCATGTTGTATGTTATGTTCTTTTATATAAAAATAGTTGTATATCTTTAAATAGGCTAGCATACCTCTAGAGCGCTTGGTATTTGTGGCGTTAATTTGTGGTGCCACGTATTTAATTGTGCAATTCTTACACGTTGCATTATATGCTTTTAAAATAGTTAATAAAATATTTCCTTATATTTAATTAATTCTTCGTATGGTTTATAAAACTATAATTAATAATTCTTTTGAGAACATTATAAAATACATAAAGAAACCTTATTAAAATATTAATATCAGATTTTTGTGAGCATAATATTGTTGGAATGAAAGTGTGAAGAAATATACTGTTTTTATATCATAATGTCAAGAATTATTACAATATTTTATTGTTTGTTTTGTATTTATAAGAGATTATATATTGAAAAAAAAAAACTATATTCACAGCCTCGTTTGAGCCACTGCTTATGTAATCTTGTGACTGCATATTTCACTGACCACGGTTTAATTTATATTTTGTGTCTCACTATAGTATATTCAACATTTTAGAGAAATAATGTAATTTGAGGTATAATTTATATCAGTATTTAAGTATCTAATTTAAAAAAGTTACGTTTGTAATAATATCAGAAATGAAACATGATTTTCAGTGATAAAATTATAACAAAATATTTAAAATTCAAATCCGTAGTGCAATATTGATATTAGAAACTGACATTTTGATTGTTTACCTAGGGATTCTCAGTTTCGTCGTTCCTTCCAGTGTCAATTCTCTCAGTTTCTGTGTTAACAGCCTCGCTCTCAGGGTCCGATTGAGGTGCCTGCTGCCGACGACATTTTGGAATAATACCGTTATACTCGCACATGCCGAAAATTAGAATGGCGAATCCGACCAAATGCTGCCAATGGAAGGTCTGCCACCTGACAGCCAGCGAAAACATCCAGATCACCAATGTTCTGTAATAAATAATAAAAAACTTTGATACAATTTATGTACCTACCTATTAAATTTTTTAGTTTTTTTAGGATATCGTTTTTTGTTTTTTCGGAAAAGGGGCCCATTTCATCTCGTCCACTTTTTTTTTTACTTTTAATCGTTAATCGGTATAACGACGTAGACGATCGAAGACTTTAAATACTTGATTGTGGCAGAAATAACTGATCCAGCTGGTTGCCATCACATCAAAAGAGGAAATTTGTTTTTTTAAGGTACACATTTATATGACAAAGATATTCAATACACCGTCACATGACACAACGACTTAGATCACTACACTGACACAGGAGCACGGGAGAAGAAGAGTATTTGTTTCACAGAGGACGAACAAACAGAGAGAGAAAACTGATATGCCCTTGCCTGAGAGCGAAAGATAGTAAAATCTACATTCTGACGAAGCGATTTGTACTTCGCGCTCTTTTACGAACAGGTGGGGATCGCGCCCTTCGCATATGACAGTGGGATCCGCCTTTCTCTTTACGAAGTATTGTGTGGTTTTAGATAATTGGACACGATGGAATATGACCTCAAGGACCGAAAACCCGTGGGGGTTTATACAAAAAAAACTTGTAATATTAAAAACATGTTCTCAAATATTCTTTTTCATGATATTTACCTTACAGAGTCGAGTACCATTCTAGTAGTAGCTGACTGTTCTTTGGTGACGCTGATGCCAGCAAAATTGAAGAATGCAATTGACACGATTGTACACAATGTCGCTATTAATAGCAGTGGGTTGTTACCTGAAAATGTACAAAAAAGATTGTTTAATATTTCTCTATCGTCGTTTAATTTTACTTATCTCATGAAATTTGCAGTATTATGAACAAAAAATAAAAAGGAATTATTTTCGTTACAATTAAGTTGTTCAAATTTTTAGATCATGTCGTTTTTAATGTTTAAAACGTTGTCAAATGTTGTATTTTACATACAAGCTGACCTACGAAGCCCCGTCTGTGTCTTCTATAACCTTTAGCGAGATGATATAACAGCGAAAACAACTTTGTGTCCCATAAAAAAGGTTATAGTGAGCCAACCTTACAAGATAGATATACGCTACCGCGAACTTTTTTTAGATGCTTTTTTAAACAAAGGAAATACATTCTCCATTGGTGCTGCGGACCTATTGGTCTTAGCGTGGTGATATATAGCCTACAGCCTTTCTTATAAATGAGTTATCTAACACTAAAACATTTATTTTTGGGTGTTGCGACCCCTGACATGATATTGACATAGTACAGACGAAACAGTATTTGGTCAGCTGCGTAAAATTTCTCTGACGTACAAAATAAATGCTACCAAAATTCTAGGTTAAAATGCAGATGGAATATTTTTAGTTTGGCTAAAAAAGTTTAGCCCTTTTTGGCTTCATCATCGTTTAATCTACGTTCTAACAGGTGAACGAAGAAAAAGCACCACAATCCATACTTTGGTTTGATTTGTAAGATGTTATATAATTGTCATTCAAAATGCAATTTACATACGACTCTTTATTGTATTTGATAGGTTTAATTGATTTCCAAGATCTATTTGTTCCAAACCTAATATTTTTAATTTTCTATACGCCAAACGTATTTAAACAACCAAATTTATAGTATTTATGTTACTGTAAAAGCCCGAAATGCGGTAAATCCTATAAATAAACCATTTTGCATTAAATGGTTCGAACATTTACCGGTAAACCTATGGTTTTACTGGAAAATCTTAGGATTGACCGTTTATGCTTTTACAGTAATATATATATAATATAAATATATAAAACATAAAAAATCTAGCTTAAGACTCCATCATAGACAATGTGTATTGATTTCTAATACTTACCAATTTGAATAAGACCATCTATGGCATCTTCTACGGTGCCCCTGGCGTTGTTATCAAAGTGTGGTGGTGCCGGGATCCAGTAGAATGCTACCAGCAATACGGACAGCACGGAGAAACCGAAGACACCTTCCCATCCCACCGCTTGCAATGGCGGTATATTCAATCCTTGAAACAAGATGTCATTTGCTACACACTCGTATATTTTCTGTTAAATGAATACGTTTGTAAAGAGGAAATGGTCTACATAGCTACATGTTTTTATGTTCTGCTAGGTACAGAGCAACCTACCAGAGCACCTTTTTTATTTTATGACAAGTACGACAGTCGATTTAATAACTTTTTCAACGACAAAACTTGGTATACTAAAATCAAAATTAGTACGCAAGTTGAAAGTAATACTGTACGTTATCTCGAATGTAGTTATAATGATGCCAAGACTTTTTGGGACTTAAATGAAAGTTATAAGTTCGGTTGCGCTGATGCTGCGTAAGCGACTGCTGTGCTTGAGGTCTTGGGTTGGATTCTGGGTCGGATAAAATATTTGTATCAGCAAATATTAGTTTCGGAGTTTGGGTGTTTTCTATGTATAATATGTGTAAATATGTGTATATTTCCAAAAAAAGGTATGCAGATATGTATTTATATCAGTTGTTAGTACAAGCTCTGCTTAGTTTGGGACACGATGGCGTTGTGTTAAATGTACAAAATGTTATTATTATAATAAAAATATATACCTGAAACATATTTCTCCTCATAGACCATTTGGCACGCAGAGACAACTTGCGCCACGATGATAAGAAGGTCGCCAGTTATGAGACTGTTCCTGCCTTTGGACTCGCCCGGATTTTGATACAAAGCGTCTGTCACACCCACCGTTACAAGACCTATTATAACGTAACCTGTAACAGAAAGAAACTCATAAGTATAATAACTTAATAGCAATAAATCATAATCGCCAGCTTAAGCCAAGGCAACGACGCATATAAACGTAATAATTCACAAAGAAACTATGATAACACTATCTCTTATACGAGATGAACGATAGTAATAAATTATACCTGTGATGATGGGACCGAAAAAATATTATTTCTTTCTTGAAATCGTTTTGATAACATAATTTACGCTCATGGTCACGTAGAATATGATAGGTAATCTTAATAACGTTACAATATCCTAATCAAAATTCCTCACACTTAGTATTATAAAGGTGAAATTAAGTTTGTTTATTACGCTTTCACGGGAAAAGTACTTAACAGATTATCATAAAACTTTGTACACATATTCTTGGAAGTACCTATTAGAAGTATCATAGGATACTTTTTATTAAATACGAGCGAAGCCGCGGGCGAAAGCTTGTAACACTAACATTATAAAAGCGAATGTAAGTTTGTATAAAATTGAGATATTATTAATAGCTGGTTAAAAACTTACTCTCTATTATAGATACATTAAGAAATAAACAATTATGCTCTTATCATAATTAGATACTGGGTCGAATTTAACATACGAACTCTGGCTTGGCAGTCAGTACCAGCAACCATTAGACCGACAGGCTAACAAAGTACTTTGAAACAGTTCAATAACAAAATATTTAAAAGGCCTTTAAGGTATTGACGTCAACGATGCATTTTCCAATATTTTATTTACAATCAATATTCCGCTACTAGAATATTCTTGTTCCTGAAACAACTCATATCGACCAAAGAAGCGTCGAGACATATTTAACGAGTAGGGTCGCGAATAACTGGCTGAATTTTTTAAGTAAAGGGTGTGCTCCGCTGTGAGATCTTACATCCTAAAACACATCTGCTCATAGTCCAGACAACTGATTGTAGGATACAAAAAAAAATCTATTGTAGTCTTTGTTCAGAAGCATTTGTATCTATACTAATATATAAATCTGAAGAGTTTATTTGTTTGCTTTCAGTGTTAGATAGTCCATTTATCGAGGAAGGCTATAGGCTATATATGATCACGCTAAGACCAATAGGAGCGGAGAACCAATGAACCGCCCGAGACACAGATTCAATCTTGTTCGGGCAAATAACAATTAACGTACTATATTTAAAAATTTAAGAATTTAATTGTAAATTATTGTACATTTTATAACTAAATAAATGAATTTTGAACAATGTTTGAAAACCGGGGTAAATTATCACGTTACAGGCAATAGGAAACGCCAACGAGGTTACGTGGGTCAGTTAGTGCAGTATATTACAAGTCATATCCTAATAATTATAAACGTAAATGTAAGTTTATTTGTTGTAACGCTTACCCGCGAAAACTACTTAACCGATCATTATGAAACATTTTATACACATATTCTTGGAGGTATTAGAAGTAACATAGGACACTTTTTATTAAATGCGAGCGAAGCCGCAGGCGAAAGCTATTACATCTGGTAATACATCATAAAGTCACAATATCACTCTTATCGTCTCTATTAAATCGAAACTACAGTGTTTTGTACACTTCATTTGAAGCCGTAATTTTGAAAATCGAATGTGTGATTGAATCGAAAATAACAAACGTTTTAAGTGAAAAAGTAGGTACGTCATACGAGTATATGGCCATCTAGGCCATTCGACTGATTCATATGCAGTAGGTAACATTGTTTCTTTGCTCTGTATATAATTATTAGCGATATGTAGGTCATTTGTATTGTTTGCAATAGTTGCTATGGTAGCAAAAATGCTAAGCAGAATAGGTACGTAGTTGACACAAAGCTATCGTTAGACTTCTTTTAGATAACACAAAATGATTCTTCCTCTTATTTAAATCTATCACTAATAAAACTTATGCTGTTTAGCTGCATCTAGCTTCAAACTAAGTAGAGCTAGGACTAGACAACGTGTTAGTTAAGTTTACGGATATTACATTTAAACTTTTATCTTATTTACTTTCACCGTGGGAGATCGTCTTTCGATCGAGATGTTCTTTACTTCGATATATTATAATCTAACGATAAATAGTACGTTAAATAGTATGCTGTTTTTCACAGTTGACAATCTTCAGACAGTTTACAATCGCGCTAGGTAGATTATAATCTAAGGGTGTTTACAATCTTACATACACATATACATAGAAAACTCCCAGATTACGAAAAATATATTTGTATATCATACTAAACATTGATCCGACCTGGGAATCGAACCCGAGACAGGCAGCAGCATCGAAGCAGGCAGTTCAGTTTTTCTTTTGTTTATTTTCTAGGAATGTCTAAAGTCAGTAGTAAAAAATGTGTTACTGATTTATTCATTCAAGAGTCTCATGAATCGTATGATTTGATCTTACAAGCGAAGTGAAATTTCCAAAACGCCAATTGAGGAGAAGGTATTAGATAACATACGGCAAAAAAGTTAAAACAATATTCCATCGTTAGAGTTATGGTTGACTTTAGAGGTCTGAATGGACTTTGAATCAATGAATCAGCCTGTATCAATACACAAGCCGATTCATTACATTGTTAATGTTTGTTGTAATTAAATTTATCAATAATGTATATATGTATATATAATACACACGCAATAAATTGACATTCAATTGTGTTATTTTTAATTACTAGAATGCTTTCTGAACTGTTTTTTTATAAATTTATTCTTCTTTGAATTTGACGGCATAAAATTTCACACCTACGAGTAGGTATAAGTTCACCAAATTTTGAAGATGTATTAATAGATGAACCCTTTTAGATTAAATCACTCAGTTAGAATGAACACAAAACTTTTGTTGGTTAGGCTTAAGGTGAATATTGAAATGAGTAAACGAGGTCAAACTTATCCCTTCAACGTATTGAAGGGATAAGTTTGACGTCGGCTCAAGCCAGTAGGTATGTAGGTATTATAAATTTCTTACGTTATCGTTATGAATAAATAAATATTTAGGAAAGATAACACACAACGCTATCTAGTCCCAAAGGTAATCAGAGCTTGTGTTATGGGCACTAAGACAACTTTACATTTGACACTTTCACAACTGATATACTTAGGTTGTTCCAAAAATTGATAGTCATAGAATAAAGACAATCTCTTCTTTCATGAAACTATTTTGGATTGACGACTAATTTTAACACAAACCTCCTTTGTAAAATCTCTGGCCACCTGATTTTTGTATTTGATGTGTAGTTTTTTTTAATTTACAGACGTCTCGCGGGCATCTTTTTGTGCTATAATTTTCTAGAAAATTTAGAAGTTGCTTTTGGGGCGTATGCTCCTGCTCTAGCAACAATTACTTATTCGTTAAAGTGGTCGAGAGAACATAAACGATAACTCCGGACCCGGCCGTACACCAACTGCAGTAACTCATGAAAATGTCATCAGGGAAGAGTGGCTTTTGCGAGAGAATAGGCATATTACACATCGAGAGATGAGATATAGGCTGAACTAAACATTGGATCACAGGCAGTTTACTCCATCCTGCATGAAGATCTTAAAGATCGGAAGCTTGCTTCGCGATGGATACCTCATTCTCTTACCACGAGCAAAAATGATCGTGTTGATCGGTGCAAATTTATGTTAGAAAATTTCGTAGGAGTAACTTCGCAAAACGTATCTTACATTTTTACAACTGGCGAATCATGGATATATAGCTACGATCCTCTTACAAATCAGCATTCAATGCAATGGGTGTGTGAAGAGGATGATTTGCCCACAAAAGATGTTCGCGGCAGGAGCGTTAATAAAAAAATGATAGCGCAGTGGACCAGTAGTAGTAATTCCGCTAGAAGACCGTAGAACCGTTATTAGTGAATGGTATAGCGAAGTTTGTCTGCCTCAAGCTATCGGGGAGTTGGAGAGCGAGCGCCCAAGGAATTCTTTGTCACCAAGATAACGCGCCTACTCACACAGCTGCAAATAGTCCATAGTTCTACTATGGACTATTTGACAACTTCGAGGATACAAATTTTACCTTTACTTTATTTGGGTCTCTCTTAAGCACTGTGCTAATTTTTTTAACTTTTATTAGAATTGTCCGCATATGTGAATAATATTGAATTAATATTGCTAGACTAACAAGTCATTAAGTTATCTTACTTATTTCGTGAGTAACAGCAATAACTAAATAAGGTAGTAGTAGACTTGTTAGTACTCGTAAGATTTAATATAAATATACTCAGTCTGGCCATAAATACTGTTAGAATCACTACATACTTTAAAACAAAGTCCTCTGCTACGTCTGTCTGTATGTCTGTTCGCGATTAACTCGAAAGTTATTTCATGGATTTTGACGCAGTTTTCACCAATAGATAGTGCTTCTTGAGAAAGGGTTTCGTATACAATTTGTAAAATTTTGATTATATTAGCTAAAACATAAGGATATTTGTTGAAGACGTCGGAAAGAATAAGCAGTACATCTTATCAGAATGACGCAGGCTATATTATACTTTCCGTAAAGAACCCGTTACAAAGCCGGGATGGGTTGTTAGTTTAAAATAAACGAAATGTTACTTTTGAATTTGGAATCTGACACTTTTAAACGATTGATCATTATGTTTTGTTATTTTCGCGCCAATATATTGTAAATTATCTGCGATATTGAAATGGATTGGGTATAACGAAAATTGAATCAAATTAAATTTTTAAAATTCTCCATAAGCTTGGTATTATTGAAATATTTGTGTACCGGGCTATTGATAGGTATAATAAAAGGTTTTATTATGTCTATCAATAGCCCGGTACACTAATATTTGATTCCTTGATTGTGACCGAAAAAGATCTAACCATTTACGTACCGTACCAAGCAAAATATTTTATCTCGGGAGATGAAGATACTCGTAGCATCTACAACCATTTCGCGAATTTTTAAAAGACGACTTAGGACTTGCAGCCTATAAGGGACGCACTGGTCATTTCTTAACTGATAATTTAAAAAAGAATAGGGTGGCAAAATCAAAACTACTAAAGCGGTACGCAAAGGGAGGTCACAACTTTTTTTGTTAACGTTAATGAAGTTTTTGTAATATTAAAAGAACCATATATCTGTGTAAAAGGTCAGAACATCGGCCTAAGTGTATCAAGCTACCATTCTTAAGAAGGTAGTTAAGTCCCTTAAGAATACCATGTTACATAACCAAGTCCTTTTAGCGATTTTTTTGGTTAAAATCGAACGTTTCGGACTTCATACACGTGAAGCACACTGACGGACAGTCTGTCCGTCAGTGTGCTTCACGATCGAGGGGGCACATTTATTTCAAACCTTTTGTCAAAAATATTTTTTTTTTTTGATGATGAATGGCAACTAGCCGGATCACTCGGATCAGCTATTTCTGCCAATGACAAGTATTTATAGTCTTCAATTATCAAGTCTTCAAGTCTTCAAGTCGTCGGCGTGATGAAATTAATGATAAAAAATATATAAAATGTGGATGACATGAAATGGGGACCGTCTTCCGAAAAAACAAAAAACGATCTCCATCAAAAATATACCTCTTAGAATAACAGTCAAAAACATTTTATGACAGATGTTTCTCAATTTACTAACAACTAACAATGAGTCTTGATGTCTATATAAGTAAGCCCTCAGTATACCTAATTACTTAGGGTATTTCCATGACAATTGAACAATTTTACCGTGGGAGAGCTGCGCTTCGGCATGAATGGGTCGGCTCGACCGGAATGATACCACGGCCTCACAGAAAACCGGTGTGAAACAGCGCTTTAGCTGTGTTTCACCGCGTGAGTGAGGATACCGGAGGCCCAACCCCCCTATCCCCCCTATGATGGCGCAGTTGAAACTTATGTTACCCCAGGAGGGTACCAACTGCGCTAGCGTTGGAGAATCCCTCTCTGGGCGTCCACACTTAGAACACAACGCGCCTGAGCGTGGATGCCCAGGCTGCCCCTCATATTCTGGGGGGGGCAAAACTACGCTCTATCATGCTCGGGGTAAGAGCAGTACCACCATGGCACCCCCTGCCACGCTAGTCGTGGACTTGTGCAACATCAGGGGATTACATAGTAATCTAGATGCTGTCCATCACCACCTCGAGACAGCAAAGCCAGCCTTGCTCTTTTTGACAGAGACGCAGATATCGTCTCCAGCGGACACTTCCTACCTCACTTATCCTGGGTACGGTTTGGAACACTCCTTCATCTCCAAGGCCGGAGTGTGCGTGTACGTCAGAGACGATATCAGCTCTCGTCGCCTTAGCAATCTTGAAGGTAGGGACCTCTCCATCCTATGGCTCCGTGTAGACAGCGACGACCATCCTCGCGTCTATGCGTGCCTCTATAGGTCCCATAGCGGTGATGCCGAAACTGACCAACTCATCGAGCACATCCAGATGGCTACAGACCTCGTGCAGCAGCAGATCCCCTCCGCAGAGATCGTCGTACTTGGCGATTTTAACGCCCACCACGCCGACTGGCTCAGTTCCAGTAAAACGGATCATGCGGGGAGATCTGTTCACGATTTCGCCCTAGCATACGGCCTGACACAACTGGTTACCACGCCCACGCGAGTCCCAGATGTGGAGGGCCAGAATCCTTCACTGCTGGACCTTCTGCTGACCTCTCATCCGGACGGTTACCGCGTAACCGTTAACGCTCCACTTGGCACTTCAGACCATTGCCTTGTCCGGAGTTCAGTGTTTATCACACTCTCGCCGCGATCGCAAGTTGTGCGCGGCCGTCGTGTGTGGCACTACAGGTCAGCAGATTGGGATAGGATGCGGACGTTCTTTGCGTCCTACCCTTGGAGACGGTTGTGCTTCTCGCCGGATAATCCCAGTACTGCTGCTGATTCTGTTGCTGATGTTGTGCTGCAGGGTATGGAGCTTTTCATCCCATCCTCTGTGGTCCCCATTGGTGGCAAGTGTCGGCCCTGGTTTGATTCATCTTCCAGAAAAGCTTCTCGCATGAAGCAGGAGGCTTACAAAGCCTGGGCTGGCGCGGTGGCGGTGCGGGATCAAAATACCAGCGCTCTGAAAAAGAAGTACAACTTTGCCTCCAGGTCCCTCAAAAGAGACATTGCAAGGGCGAAATCGGAGCACATCGCCAGGGTTGGCGAGAGGCTTGAGCGTCTTCCTTCGGGAACTCGGGCATTTTGGTCTCTTGCCAAGGCTGTCGAAGGGATTTTTTGTAAGCCGTCCTTTCCACCTCTTCACATGGGAAATAATCCGTTGGCCTATGACGCAAAGGAGAAAGCCGATCTTCTGGCCAAAACACTTTGCGTCCAACTCGACTTTGGATGACGGGGGGCAGGAGCCGCCTACCATACCGCGATGCGAGAGCTGTATGCTGGATATCCAGTTCCACCAACGCTCAGTGCGCTTAGCCCTTTTGTCCCTTGATGTCCATAAGTCGAGTGGCCCGGATGGAATCCCTCCTATTGTGTTGAAGATGTGCGCTCCAGAGTTGGCACCGGTCTTAACGCGTCTTTTTCGACTCTCCTACTCCACTGGCGTAGTCCCGTCATCATGGAGGGCAGCATTGGTCCACCCGATCCCTAAAAAGGGCGATCGTTCAAAACCGACTAACTACAGGCCGATAGCCATAACTTCCCTCTTCTCGAAAATAATGGAGTCCATAATTAACCATCAACTCCTGCGGTACCTAGAGGATCATCATCTGCTTAGTGACCGGCAGTACGGTTTCCGTAAAGGTCGATCAGCTGGTGATCTTCTGGCATACCTGACACATCGCTGGGCTCAGGCGATTGAGACTAAGGGGGAAGCCTTGGCAGTTAGTTTGGACATCGCGAAAGCGTTCGATCGGGTCTGGCACAAAGCGCTTCTTTCGAAGCTCCCTTCCTATGGGCTTCTCGAGAAATTATGCGATTGGGTCACTAGCTTTCTGGCATGTAGAAGCATAAAGGTCGTAGTCAACGGTGAATGCTCTGACTCCATGTCTGTGAATGCTGGTGTCCCGCAAGGCTGTGTGCTATCGCCTACTCTGTTCCTCCTTCATATCAATGACATGCTGCCAATTAGCGGCATTCATTGTTATGCGGATGACAGTACGGGCGATGCTCTCTACACCGGCCGCGCCAATATTTCTCGGGAAAACGTCATTGAGAGTCGAAACAAACTTGTGTCTGAAGTTGAGACCGCTTTGGAAAGGGTCTCAAATTGGGGTAGACTTAATTTGGTCCAATTCAACCCGACAAAGACACAAATTTGCGCGTTCACCGCTAAAAAACTCCCGTGGGTCGTATGTCCTCGTTTCTAAGACACTCCCCTATCTGCCTCAGCCAATATTGGGATACTCGGTCTCGACGTATCGAGCGAAGTCCAGTTTCGTGGCCATTTGGAGGGTAAGGCCAAATTGGCCTCAAAAAAGCTAGGTGTGCTCAACAGATCGAAGCGGTATTTCACTCCGGCCCACCGCCTTCGTCTTTACAAAGCGCAGGTTCGGCCTCACATGGAATACTGTCCTCATCTTTGGGCAGGGGCACCCCAATACCAGCTCCTCCCTCTGGACCGCATTCAGCGGAGGGCGACTCGTATCGTCGATTGCCGGGATCTTTCAATTCGGCTAGACTCTCTGGCACTGCGTAGAGATGTGGCTTCACTGTGCATCTTCTACCGCATTTACCATGGGGAGTGCTCCGAGGAATTGTTCGGATTGATCCCTGCCGCATCTTTCCGCCATCGTCCTACGCGACAGAAATATCATTCCCATCATCTAGATGGTTGGCAGTCCACAACTGTGCGATTTTCCCGAAATTTTCTGCCACGCACAGCAAAACTGTGGAATGAGCTGTCGCCTGCGGTGTTCCCGGACCAATACGACCTTCAAACCTTCAAGAAAAGAGCGTACTCCTTCCTAAAAGGCCGGCAACGCACTTGTGACGCCTCTGGTGTTGCGGGTGTCTATGGGCGGCGGTAATCGCTTACCATCAGGTGATACGTCTGCTCGTTTGCCCCCTATACAATAAAAAAAAAAAAAAAAAATTTGTAGCACGGCGTCGTTTTTTACCCCCAGACAGACTAAAACATATCTATTATACGTACCGCTCGTAAGCATCGATTCCTCCTTTTAATACAGTCTACCCTGAGTCGATTAATTATGCAGTATACAGTCGTCTCCATTTAGCGCAACTATTGGCATTATTTTATTTAACTAACTAACAACCTAGCCACGATTTACAGTTACCAAATGTTCAAACGAAGTCACACTTTTGTCTTAAAATAAAGTGAAAACAAAAAATAATTATAGATCAAATTTTCTAAATAAATATGCCTTATAGTACGAGATCCGGATGCAGAATCAGTACGTTCATCGAGTATTTGCTAAAAACCAAATTTTTACGCATATTTATGATTAGGAGAATGTATATCTACCAAGTTGCCTATCAAAATGTTGCCGCTAATACTTTAAATTAAATTATTGCTAATTGAATTTTCGGAAAAAAATTCATTCATTTGCTTTTAAATAAAATATCGCAATATACTCGTACATAAACAATCTGAAAAATCACAGTTGCCGTTGCGCACTTGACCGCACCTCACCAAATTATTATTTATCTGTGGCACAAAGACAAGCTGTCATGTCATTGCTAATTGTCAACAGATGATTTCCGTTGTAATTTTTACGATACTTGATTAAGTCAACAGAACTATTATGCTTTGCACAAGTTGTTAATGACTATGAGAATGTTTATTAATCTCTCAATAAATATAAACGAGTATTGCTTAAACAGATCATATTTTTTTCGAACTTTAGATTCCATTTACCTACAAGTAAAAAAACCCCAACCCCACGCTCTGAAGCCTGACAACTACTATACGGCCGACGTATCTTGGCGAGTCCGAACTTCGCGCAGGTTTTTTGATGCTAGTAGCACGAGTGACCTAGGTGTTTTGGGCAATATCATGTTTCAATGCGTGTGAGTGCAGTGTCATCGCCACACGAAATCTGAGCTTGGTTAATTTCCTACGGCTAGACGTTTTGCAAATTACTGCTGACCGACATAAGTATTGGGAGATCGTTTTTTTGTTTTTTCGAAAGACGGTCCCCATTTCATGTCATCCACATTTTATATAATAGGTTGTCAAATATCTCCCTTCAAATATGCGCCGTTTTGTTCGATAATCTGTTTCCATCTAGACGGCAACTTCATAATACCCCACTCGTAGAAGCCCCCCTCCTTATTTGCGAAGAACTCGGCCAGCCACTTTTCACAAGCCACTTTTGAGTTCAACTTTACACCACCAAGGGCGTTCGCCATGGACAGGAACAGGTGGTAATCACTTGGCGCTATGCCCGGGCTATATGGCGTCGTTTTGTAGGTTATGTCAAGACCTTTTAAATGATGTATAGTAGTGCCAGATACAAGCTCTGAGAGCTTTGTACATAGCCGCAAAATTTAAAAGACAAAAAGGCGGAAGGGAGATATTTGCCAGCCTATTATTTTTTATCATTAATTTCATCACGACGACGACTGGAAGACTCGAAGACTTAGAATTGAAGACTATAAATACTTGACATTGGCAGAAATAGCTGATCCGAGTGATTCGGCTGGTTGCCATTTCATCAAAAGAAGAAGAAGACATAGGTATTGTATTCGGATGATTGACAGATCAAATATCAGCGGCGTTGTTAGGATTACGATCAGCATCGAGTCACTGCCAAAAGCACAAACGAATTTACATGCGGCAGACCGTCACGATTACAAGATACAACGATCTTTTTTCGGTAAGGCGACGAGTGTCGGTCAGTCAGTCACAGTGTAACACTTAAAAGTGTGCAAGGATTAAACGGCATTTATGTGTATGAACTTCTTTCATTAAATTTCTCAAGAACATTACGTTACGTGAACATACAACACAAAGTGACATTCACCAAAATTTTTACAATGGTCTGTTTTATTCTTTTTAAGTTTTTGACATGTTTTAATGCCTATGACGAGTGCCACCCCATATTACAGTAACAAACCCGTTTACAATGTAACCGGTTGGAAATCATTGAATGTTGCTGTATCAATAGGCTGACAAATAAAAGTACTTGTCTGCCTATTCAAGAAGACAAAAAACAACATGCAATGTTATTTTCAATGAGTTCATACGGGTGCTTGTATCACTTTGTTCAGACTACTTCTATTTCTCATGCGGGTTGATAATGTCTGTATTCATCTTATTCTTTTCCTCACACAACTCACGCAATAGGAACACAATCTGTGTTGCGGGGGTCTTTACAAATATACACACATGAAACGGACACAAAGAACACCCGGCCTCAAACAACAATTGGTGGATCACATAAAGTGTTGTCCCATGTAGGAATCTAATGCACAATTCTGAGTATCGAGGCGACCGCTTGAACAGTTACGCCATTCGTGCAGTCATGCATATTTAACTGTATATCACATACATACACATATATCTCCTACATTAAAGTAGAATTCTATTTTTTAAGATGGGTAGGCAGGTAGGCAAATAGTTTGATGTGGGGGAAATTATTCTCAGAATTCAAAACAACATGGCTTCATACATCAAAAGGGGGTGCGATTAGGGTGGAATGGGCGGGCAGACGCATGTCCGATGCAAGCGCATTTAAAATTTGAAAGAGATGCACTGATATAGTGCGAGACAGACATAGGTATATTCAAAATCAGTTCGTGGAAGTGGCATCCCTAAAACGAGGGGCGTGTAAGGTGTGTGACCTAGGGGGGTAGTTACAGGGGAGGCAAAGTGCAGCCATAATGTATTATTGATTTATGGCATGTTTGATTCGGCGCACTAGGGTACCTGGAGCTCCGGCCGTCCGGGCCGTGCATCAGCTAGCTATTTCCAAGAATAAAGCATTGTTACGTAACCTGAATATTACAACAAAGGTTTTGTTTACGTTATTTATATATGTATTTATAGAGTTTTGTTTTATATTATTAAGCCACATTAGCAATTCACTAGCCAATACTATCGAGTACATATACCGGTATCTACTTTTATGAAGCATCTTAAAATACGAAGTATGAGAAAAGAAAATTCATATATGTCCTATCTTCTAATACTATTTTATTTGACTATGACATTACAATCATTGAGAGATATTAACCCTAACAACCAGCCATATCGCTAAGGAATCTCTTATCGATAGGTAACTGAATAGGCAACTATTAACTATATATAAATAATTAATTAAAAATTCATAATGTTTTTTTTAATTATACAGAAATATAGAGCGTGCGTGCGTGAAGCAAACAAAGAAGAATACCCTTCGTACTAAAATTCTACACCTGTACCAATCTTTCAAATCAGTATACAGTCATATTGTTTTTCTCGTGTAATTAGAACTCATTCATGAACTACTTACTAGATTTGATCATTATCAAAGCAGCATCTATGTTGTATTGAAACCCTTTAAAGGCCTAATGAAATCGTCTAAAGTAGGTTTTACTGAAGTAAATACAAGGTGTCTCAAAAGAAATTTCATATTTAGTGGATTGATTAAAAAAAAAGGAAGCGGTATATAGAAAAAATGTTTATTTATTGTTAAAATACACTTTTTGGGAATTCATTTCTTAAAAATAATATCGTCTAAATGTAAACCTTCACGTTGTTGGCACTCATTTAATCGAACAGTAAAATTACTTATGACTGCTCGACAGGTGGAGTGAGGGATGGCTGCCATTTCGTGACGGATATTTTCTTTCAAATGCGCCAGTGAAGTTGGTTTATTGGCGTAAACTTTAGATTTAAGATAACCCCATAGGAAAAAGTCCATAGGGGTTAAATCTGGGCTACGTGGAGGCCAATTTATGTCACCTCTCCGGGAGATCAATTTTCCTGAGAAAATTTCACGAACACGTGGCAGAGATATATTGGACGTGTGTGAAGTTGCTCCGTCCTGTTGAAACCATGTTCTTTGGTTATAGCCAGGAAAGTTTTGCAGTTCAGGTACCAAGAAGTTGTCTAACATCTCCACATAACGCTCTGAATTCACTGTATCTGTACGCCCCATTTCGTCTTCAAAAAAGTAAGGGCCGATAATTCCTCGCGCCGACATGGCAGCCCATACGGTCACTTTAGGCGAGTGTAGGGGTTTCTGATGTTTGCGTTTCGGATTGGCTGAACTCCAGTAGCGGCAGTTTTGCTTATTTACGTGGCCATTAAGATGAAAATGAGCTTCATCCGAAAACAAAATGTTGGTAAACGTTGAAAATCGCTCAATCATCTGATTTACGAAATTAAGCCTCTGACCGGCATCTTGGGGCTTTAATTCTTGCACCAATTGAATTTTGTAGGGGTGCAGCTTTAGATCTTTGTGCATAATGCGATGTAATGATGATCTATGCACATTTAAAGCACTCGCGCGCTTCCGAATTGAAAGGCTCGGGTCGTCACGTACAGATTGATTAACACTCTCCACGTTTTCTACCGTTCTTGATGACCTAGGTCGCCCGGATTTTGATTTATCCAGCGTTGATCCAGTCTCTTCAAACTTTTTAACCCAATGTCGAATGAGAGGAAGGCTTGGCGCATCATTTAAGTGGCGAAAACCTCGAATACTGCAGAATTTTCTACGCGCGACAGATGTCGAATCACCGTTCTTGTAAAACTCTCGCACGCACAACGCGCGGTCTGCTCCCGAGAAACGCTCCATAGCGACTGAATCCCCAAGGGCCAAGCTACCAATTGACATAACCCCCGCACCCCTCAAGTACGCAGCGTTCACGCAGTAAGCTAAACAAATATAAAATTTCTTTTGAGACACCCTGTATTTCGAATACATATTTTTAATCATATTGTGAGATTACTTTATCCCAACCCTTTCTTTCGTTTCGCCCTACGCAAAGAAAAATTCTAGTTACGTTCCTTGTTCGACTGTTGTACAGTAAAACACTTATTTAATTTCTATTATTTATTGTATTAGTGTTGACTCATTTATAATATTAACGAATATTAGTGTAAGTGAATTTTTTTACGAGAACTTATTTCGCGTGTCAATCAGGAAAACTTGACTCAAACTACTATTATACTAATCCGTCTGGCCGGTGTGATCCGTATATGTGGATTCAAGTCCATTACGACAGCTGAATTTTAATTATAACATAGAGACACTGCCATCAGACCTCAACATCCGAAGTACCTACGAGACAAGATACGATAGATAAGATACGATAAACATTTTTGTTGCAATTTGGGGCTCTAACTATCCGTTACTATATGGGAGCAATAGCTTAACGGGCTCTCACAGGCATGGAGAGGTTACAATTAATTGAAAAATGGACACCTATCTAAAAACTGACCTGGTTAGGATTGCTTAACTTTCCAATATGTGAACCTATTGGGCTACCACTGATCCACGACTCCATAATAACAATATATCTTATAAAGATTTATTTCCAACCATAAGTAGAAGCAATTTTGTCTCGAAAACATTATTGATTGGCAAATAAGAGACCAATTAGGTTACTTGACAGCGGCTTATAATAGAGTATTCCAGGTTTAAAAATTGAATTTCTGTTCGATAATCTTACTAAAAAACCGAATAGCTATACCGATTTAGGAAAACTGTAACGATGAGAAAATATGAAAAAAAAAGTAATTAAAATCTGAAAAGAAAACTTTATATTCTCATACAAAATATTTTATATATCAAATATTTGATGCCGTCGATTGATATTATAAATATATTGAACGTGTTAGCTCAAAACGTGTGACCTCAAAAACTATTACCTAGATCTTTTATCGCCCTTAATTAAATGACACTTGTTCTTACAAAAAAGGACTTCTAACTTTGCATCTAAATTAAAAATATAACTCCACTAAAATTAAAAAAAAAGCCTTATCGCCACTAAAGCTACTTGTAAGGATGGAATTAAAGTTTAGGGTCCAAGGATTATCAAATACGACGGGTGTGCAATCAATATCCAGTTCCAAGTTAATTAAGACAAGCCGCGCAACGTTAAAAATCCCCACAATTATTGAAGTGTGGCTGCGTGCAACCGGTCCACAAAATTATGTATAAAATATCAATGTAGCATGAAATACTACAAAAGTTTCATTAAATTAATAATAGTCCGCGCAGTGCATATCACCATGCAACTTGTTCGGCGCGTAATAAAAGACTTTTGAAAAAACATCTCAAAAACAGGCTTCAAAAATAGATTATAACATTTTCTGCAGAATCTTTCTACCAAAAACTGGTTCTCAACTCGGTTGTTTTTATTTTATGTTTGCTTCCTCAGAAATCTAAAATTTATGAACTGATTTGTTTTATTTGAGCTAAAAGAGATTTATTCAAACTTTGAAGCTTGAAGAAAAAAACATCACTAATTTGAGGAATGAAGACTACAGATTAGTAATGTTTTTTTTTGGCTATATACGTAGCTATGACCGCAGTTCAGCCCGCGTGTATGTCGGATATCACGATAGAAGGTTTTTATTACCTAGTAATTTTTTTTGATTGGGTTAGGTGGCTAACGAGTAGACGGATTGCCTGATGGTTGGCGATTACCGCCGCTAATGGACACACATAACACTAGAGGCGTCACACGTTGCCGGCCTTGTAAAAAGGAGTAAAGTTGATATTATTCTGATCTAAAAGCTATTACTGTAAGGTCTCATATAAATCCGTTCAGTAATTTTTGCGTAAAGGGTAACAAACAGCCATACATTCTCACAGACTTTCGCATATAAATTATTAGTAAAATTCGTATTAATACCGATGATACATTGTAAAAGTTCATGATTATTTATCAATGCTCGCGCACATAAATGGTAACCAAACGCCATAGCAAAAAGGTTGATAATAATTTATGATTACTAAAGTAATTTTATTATGATAAAAATAATTGGCAATGTACAAACATTGTGACGGTTTCTATTTTTCTAATTCTTTTGTTCTAACGATATTGTATTATCATATTACTAATAAAAATCTATTTACAACATTACTACATACTGCGAGCGTGTTGCAATCACAAATTTTTTTTATAAAAAGTATAATCCTGACAGTTTTTGTACAAACTGGCCCCATGTTTACTTCAAAATTGTTTGCTTGAAATGTTTAACGTCCAATATAGTGGGAACTGGTCATCTAGTTAGTCTATAGGTAAAGACATATGAATCACTGACGCGTTTACATGCATACAGTTTTTTGCAATACTCGTATATTAGCTCGTATTACCAAAAATTAACTATCTCGGTAATTAAAATGAAACAGACAGAAAGAGGCGGCTTATAATTTGTTTGTTGTCCGTATTACTATCCGGCCTGTTGGTATAATAATCAGTATTTTTTTGGTCTGTAGTATAGTATAGTAGCTGATACTATAGAAAATTAAGCAGAACAAAATCACCGCAATGTCTCATTTAAAATATTGCAATTCATAGATATTCATATTAATGAAACAAAAAAAGTATTAATAAGTTAAAGAGAAGCTTATGTCCTAATGTGCGTTATTAAAGGTTATTGGGGTAATGTCTATATTCTATAATATACTGTAATTATGTGACGTGTTATGTGTGTAAATGGTCACAACAACAAAGATAACGCTACGAACTGATATTTTAAAATTACTTTTCGTTGAAATTTGATAGGTTTTGATGGCGAGTAAACGAATATCCTTGTCTAGTCAAGTGGATAGTGATACTGACTGGTTAGTTGATAACTGCCGTCTCAGGACAAAGATATGTGTGCACAGATCACGGTCGTTTCTTCTGTGTCAGGGTATAATTTTTATACAATTTATATGTATTAAGAAATTTATACTTCTATAACAATTTTATAAATTCGAAAGTAACTCTGTCTGTCATGCTTTCACGGCTAAACCAATGCATCAATTTCAATGAAATTTGGCATGGAGATATATTACTTTAATTCCTCGGGTTAATCATATTTTATTTTATTGCTATAACTGTTGCCTAGAGCCTGGTTACTATAGCAAAGGTTCGAAATCAGACTTCGAATCTCTTAGATATAAAACTAAAAAGCCAGTCGCAGAGCTCTGTAACGTGTTTCTAATACATTTACACAGACATTTGCAATGCAATATGGTCATGACAGCAACGTGCATTGCAAATCTCTCTTACGTATATACACCTTGTTTATTTACCTAACTGTAGTCTTTCTGATATCTACATTCGCAATTAATTAGACAGTAACTTATTTATTAGTTATTTCGCTTACGGTCACTCCATATCATAATTAATTATTATAACTTGCGGTTGTTCCGCATCTGTATATACTTTCAATTGATAGTAATAGATATATAACCTACTTATACACATAGCATTAGAAATTTGTTTAGTACGTTTGCGTCTTTCTATCTAAATATGAATTCATAATTTGTCAAATGTTTTGCTTCTTTCGTATTGTCTGTCTACGTAACGAGAAAGTGTAAAGTATTTAGAAAATAATATTTTAAGGAATATTTTGTGAAATTATATAAAAGACAACAGGAAGGCATCCCACACATGACTTCAGACTTGTCTTAGCGTAGGAAAGATACTTTGAAATGCTCCATCAGCTGCTGAACGCAGTTTTTTTATCTTTTCTAGAAAGAGCTTGTTGTTTTATAAAAACAATAGATAAGTACCTTGTACTTACACAATTTTACTGAAATAATATAAATATAATATATCTCTTTTAAATATAGATAGGCAGCAATATTTGGTTATCAACAATTGTCTGTGTTTGCCTAACAACAGAGCGATACAAATGAATAGTACATACAAACATAGTTAGCTAGTAGACTACGGGCCCGTATCGAAAATTGATGGGTCATGTGAACCACCAGGAGACTTTTTTAGAAAGATACAGGGGCATAAAACAATAACATTTAGCACTATGCTGTCACTTGGAAGCTGTCCAACTGAGTATAGGTAAAGGGGAGGGAGTAGGAACCGTCGATTTTTCTCCCTTGTCACATAATTTTTGTACGGCGTTGCGAGATAATGGATTAGAAGAGATATTGAAATTGAATGGGACCGATGCTGTACAAAAATAGTGAGCCACAAAGTTGGATTTCTTTTTGATTTCCCGGCGATTGTCTCGCTCAATTTAGTCATTTAATTTTAGACGGCATCGGTCCCATTCAATTTCAATATCTCTTCTAATCCATTATCTCGCAACGCCGTACAAAAATTATGTGACAAGGGAGAAAAATCGACGGTTCCTACTCCCTCCCCTTTACCTATACTCAGTTGGACAGCTTCCAAGTGACAGCATAGTGCTAAATGTTATTGTTTTATGCCCCTGTATCTTTCTAAAAAAGTCTCCTGATGGTTCACATGACCCATCAATTTTCGACACGGGCCCGTAGTCTAGAGCTCCTAGTATTTAATTGGGAATAATAGAGCATAAATTTGTAGCACTGCGTTCATTCTATTTCATCAGTTTGTAGCATTTCTAAATACGTTTTATAGGTAATCAATAGACTTTTTACAACTAGTAGGTTTTATAGAAAGGTCAAATAAACTATGACTGCCGCTTAAAGTAACAATTTCGCATTCTCTTAAAAACAAATACCAGAGATCTAATACGATTTCTATTAGAGTCCTTACTAATAATATTACAGCTGGTAATTATCATCAACTTATTGCAGTCCCCAGCTGGACGCAGGCCTCTCGAATTGAACGTCACTGATCAATTTTAGGTATCTCGCATCCAGCTCCTGACAGCCATGTATCAGGCCATCGTACAGAGAAAATCTTACGCACCATGCGTTTTGAATTCATTTGACCGAAGAAAATGTAGAATTGTACCAATTTATAAGTACATGAGTAAATTACTCAATATTAAATTTAAATGAGTGGTTGTTTCTAATTTTACGAATAGTCAGTTACGTAGAATCTAGAACATAGGGGGACGTGGGGAGAATGCACCCCTCGTTTGTGCCGCGTCCCACTCTACAAACTCTATAGGGTATAAAACGATTCTCGAGAAAAGGGGCCACCCTGACGTGGTATAGACAGTTTCACTAATTGATATTTTAGATTCACGTTTGGCTTTGTCTAAGGCTTACCTATTCACTAGAACTTCAATTAATTTTACAAAGAGAGTATTATAAATTTTACGTGTTACGTTAGTACTCCGTCATTTATGAACTGATTTGAATTTCTTTATATTTAGGACTATATGGTCCCGTTTGAACTTATTCCAATAATAATAGAAAATTAAGGAATAAAGAATACACTTAACTATAATTTGATCGTGATGTAGGTGCTTTGAAGTTGATGATACCTTTTTATAACTAGTTTTTACCCGTGGCTCAGCCACGGTAACCATTTTTGGGTTGACTTTCAGTAGATCCAGAGATGATGAAGTTGTCATTATCTTCAAATCTTTATAAAAAGGTGTAGATTTTATTTTATTATAATTAATATTCACTCGTCTTATAAATATTTTTTATTACAACCAATTATGTAGTTGTATTGATGTGGTTCTTGTTTCCCCAAAAGAATAATTCAAATCACTGACTAAAATCGAAAATTGATTGAATGATAAACAATACCGTCTTCCTTACGACTGCGTATGCACCTATGTTTAGACAAACATTTTAAGAAATAGAGGCTACATTGAATGCAATGTATTATTTCTAGGCTCGGTAGAAGTTAACTTTTAATAGATGATGACCAAATAAACGCCACACATTGGCGTTCGGTAAATTACATAAGATATATGAAGATATTAAGAATAAGTTATAATACTAAAAGATGACAGCTGTTTTAAACAGTCGTGAGATTAAGTCGAATAAAATAGAACGATTTAGAGTGAAAGAATGCGTTTCAGAGCTAAAATACATGTATTAATAATGTTCCAACGTTGTCTGTGTTTAACGACGAAATAAGATCTAGGTATACAACATTTATAACCAGGTTCAAAGACTAAGATCCGATAGAGCGACTCGATCTTTACAAAGCCCTAAATCTTAAAATTTTACTATATAAAATGTTAGAAGTTGTCGTAACACAAAAAAAACTACATCGATTTCGATTTACACAGACAACCTATCTCAATTATTCTATGTATTCGTTCTATGTGTTCGAATGACAGGTTTAAACATACTAGTGGTCGCCCAGCGGTCGAAATCAGACAATAATTTGATATTATTATTTTGAAGTTTTCTGAACCACTTCTTCGAATAAAAAAGGTATATTTATACATAGAACTAGACCTGAAAAAATAGTAGAAACGTGTTTAACGGGATGGGTTATATTGTTTATGTAATCTGATTGAAATTATGGAATAAATCTACTATTTTTGCATCCCAACAAAAAAACGACAACAACAAAATAATAACAGTAGAGTTCTGAGGATCGTTATTCTAAGAATCCATGATCAGATCGGCAAAAATCAAAACAAGTGACGTTGTATCGTTACACAACCTCGTTTCTTACAAAAGAGTATGATGTTTCCCTACTTCTATATGACTTTGTGCGGGTTCCATCTTGTTGATTGTTTACTAAAGTGAAAGATAATAGTAATAGTGAAATGTAGTGAAAAATGTTGCACTAATTTATGTAATATAATAATAAACACACTACAAATTCTTACGACCATATCTATTTCTGCCTACCATATTATGGTACGGCACATGGATTACTTTAACTATTTCTAAAGAGGAATTTCTCAGATCCACTCCTGCGAAAATGGGGGATATATTTTACGGAATACTAACTAAATGTAAATTAGGTAGATAGGGGAGGGACAGGAGAAGAGAGAGTGAAATAAAATATGCAATGTTATGAAAAGACCAGGTCTACTGACGTGTAATAAGTGGGCGATAAACGGAATCTTTTTTTAAATACAAATACTGTTTAAGATCGTTAAACAAAACAGCTCGTTTAAAAAACTAACTGTTGAAACCAAGTAAGTAGAAACAAAGAAATTATTCAGAATAAAAACTTATTGAAATTTTATTGTCGCGGGACTACGTGATGTATCATTTTCATGACTTTTGTTGATGAAATTCAATACGACGTAGAATAAATATTATTACAGATTCGAATCACTTGTGAACGTTCACTTTGTCTACAAAAACACATGCTTGAAATGGAAGTAAACTGATCATGTATCATAATGAAGCGCATATTCTATGTAAATTTTCTCTAAAGGGCACTGATCTCTCGTTAACATAACGTTGAAAACGTTATTTACATGGATACTAGAGGAAAATATCCTGGAATTTGTTGAGGGGTTGGAAAATTTCTACGGGTCTTAGATTCCACGAGGACTCAACATAAATTATTTAGTGTAACAACTAAAAATAACCCCAATTACTGGGTTGAGCCATCCCACACTAACGTCTACGTCTAAGTTTCAGCTCTATAGTACATAGGCTGCTGTAGGTACATCACTACATAATATAAAACAATGTTGCTTCCGCTGTCAGTCAAGAGGAAGCATTATATGTAAAATAATATAGTAGAGAAACACTGATAGGTTTAGAGGTTTCTAATGTGATGTTGTAAATAAACTCATTTTTGGCGCTTACATTGCAAGTGCTGGCTGCACCCTACAAGATGGACCTAAATAATGTAATACAGTATTGTACACCTTAAGAAGATCTAAAAAAAATTCAGCGATGGTATATGTCTATCTCTTAGGAATAACCTACAATAACCATTTTTTATTCCTTTTTTTTACGAGAAACAATGGCTTATTTACGAAGTGATTTTAGGCAATACAGCATTAGTCCTTATACAATTATGTACCTTAAATACATTGTGCATTTAATGTAGATGAATATGCCCCTTTACAGTATCTAATTTAAATGAATATATTCGAAGATACGAGTATTACAGATTTAAAATGCATGAATCGTGTCGTCAGTGGATGCATTAAAAATCCACCCGTACAAAGCCGGGGCGGGTCGCTAGTTATAGGTATATAAAGGCCTCTCCATAACTTCCAGTTTGCTTGCTAATGAAATACAAATAAACAAATTTATCACAATTGACGTTACATTACATAATTATGGACTCTAACAGTAAAACGTCAGTTGCGTTCGACCGTATTTCATTATGACTAAATGATGCGATATTGATTGTGTTATTTCCATCGCGGTCGCAACAAGCAGGCTGTCGGCCTGTGGATACGTTGTCAGGTCATCGTTTAATATTTAATGGTTGATATTGTGTTGCATTCTGTTAAGTTACATTTTCTTTGAATAAAACTCGGTATATTACAGTATGGGTCGATATTTTTACTTTGATGGCATGTTTTTTTTAGCAGAGAACGATGTTAAGGTATGACTATTCCGACACTTTAGAAGTCATCTTTAAATTAAATGTACATATTTGCGAGGGAGACACCCACTTGTCTTTCATGAGTACTCGTCTACTCGTTTACCCACCACTAAAAAAAAATATGAATCTGCCACCAACACTGGCCCTAGTAACACGAACGGTAGTTTTAAATACTAAAAGTTTTTTTTATTCTATTTCGCCCTGTGAGAGGCGGAGGGTAGGTGGACGAACATCCATATAAGGCATTAATGTGTGGTAATACTTGTAACATATTATTTGTTAGACAACTGATCGTTACACAGAACTTAGCATTCAATGCAAAAATGATAAGCTTAAAGAATCAAGTGATAATCTTTATCTTTACATAGTATAAAATGAAGTTTCTTTTTTGCAAGTTGGTCATACCAACGGATTTAAAAGCGGTTTTCTGATCTGAGAATATTTCAAAGAATTAAAATGATTGGACAGAGCGACCAACGTCATTAGTTAAGAGGGTATACTATGACTATAATTTAGAGTCGCAGATTTGATTAGTATATCACGTGTAATGATTATTGTGAGAGTAGTTATAATTTAATCGATGTAGAATCGATTAAATTAATCATACAAGATTATAAAAATATTAAGACTCTTTAAGTGAATAGAACTTATTACAATATCTCATTGTTTGTAAGTTTTTTGTCCAAAGTATTATAGTTTTTTTTTTATTATTTTTATTTTTATTGTAGACACGCCAGCAGTATACATAATACATTTTAAAAATACCATACAATGAGGCACAGTTTTATATCACTTTCGACCATTGTTAGCATCTGAGTAGATACATGAAACACAGGCAAATAACGAACGCATTAAATTACTTTTATAAAGCCTCTTTCAAAAAAAAATTAAAGATAATTTAATGGCACTATGGATTCTTTAGATTGCGTTCAATGTTCAGGGGAATTTGGAAAATGTTGCCGTAGCATTTTCAAGAGTTTCTTTAAAAGCACAATTTCTACTTTAAATTTGGAA
This sequence comes from Spilarctia lutea, assembly GCA_916048165.1. NCBI lineage: Eukaryota > Metazoa > Arthropoda > Insecta > Lepidoptera > Erebidae > Spilarctia > Spilarctia lutea. The sequence goes on along the minus strand of OU696470.1, from coordinate 22,420,380 downwards.
TAACTACAAAATTCACGTAATATTTTTTTATGGTGCTTGTAAGGAGAAAATCTTCAGCATGCAGATTTGAACTGTGGAATTTTTACACATTATAAATCTCACCATTCTTGCAATGCTAGCATAATCAATAAAAATACGCTTCGTGGGCCAAGCCACAATTTACCTTTTGCAAGTGATTAAGCGAAATAGCTTAGGACGCCAGCATATAATAAAATACATAACATCATGAAAACACTTACATATTCCGGCCCACTCTCGTTTGATGACCCGGCGCTCCAAGAAAGTCATGGACAATACGGCCACGAAGACGATGATGGATCCACGGAACATTTGGAAACTGCTTACGTATGTCAGTGTGAGGCCGATGTACATAATCGAAGTACCGATCTGTTCAACAAGAATAATCGAAATTGTAATTTACGATTCTCGTTTCTATTCGACAATAAATAACCTCACTCCACCCTAACCTCTTTCCTAAGACGCCTGTATCCAGCAGTGAACAATTAAAGTTTATTCACACAGTTCTCTAATTGCTTTGTCTCGAAAAGGAGTTAGAACTTTGGTTATGTTCATTTGAAGTTACTGCAGATTTGTTTTTTTCATTTATTATTAGGTTAGTTATCGATTTATAGGATGAAATTAATGACGCTATTTCAAAAGTAATACACATTGGCGTGTGTTTGAAATATGTATTTACAATTCTGTTTCATTTGTCTTTTAGTTTTGCTTTAAATTATCCCTAAGATACATATTTAAATGTACTTTTTTCAATAATTTAATATACATATTACACAGTTAAAAAACAGAACTCTCTCGTCTCGTTTTTATTGCTAGAAAACTTTATATTTTATTTTGTGTACCATTATGTCGAAAGCCGTGGAACTGTCGGCTGTATTTAATTTACGTGGAAAACCGCAGGGCACCCCTGAGGGGGTTAGGACCGGTTTAGGGTGTTGCTGGGGAGTTATGGGTGGATCAATCCCATTCTACTCCTCTATGTGGGGAAAATAGGGAACCAATGGCAACGATTGATTTAAAAAAAATTGTGTAGATTTTTATTTATTTTACGTAATAAATAAAGAATAATTTATCATGGTAAAATATTTTGCAATAGATTTTTATATTTAGAACACTACAAGTGCAAAACAATAATTTTTTATTAGTTTTCTTTTAACAAAGATTACAAGTGTATCTGTAGATCTTTTTTTCTTTTCACACACTATTTTGAGCTATCTCTACATTTAAACACTTGATCTTTTAAAATATTTACAAAAGAAATATTTATAAAGAAACCTACTTAACATGACAATGTATACATAGGTACATCTATTACTTTATGTACTGTTTGTATATGTGTTCACAACAGCAACTAAATTTTGTAATTGGTGATATTTTTCCTCGTAAAAAGTTTCATAACTCTTTGTAATATGATCATATTTAAGAAAAAATAAATATATTTAAAACAAGCTGAGTCACGCGGTGTTACCCGTGGTTCATTTTATACCTTTACAACCGCGGATAATACCGCAGACCGAAGGTAAGTCGAAAAAAAAAGAGTAGCCTTAGTTACTCCTTATTACATTAGCTATCTGTCAGTGAAAGTCCCGTCAACATCGGTCCAATGGCTAAACCGATTTTGACCAGAGATTAGCCAGAACAAACAGACAGCCAAAAATTGAAAAAAAATGCTATCTATACTAATAATAAAGCTGAAGAGTTTGTTTGTTTGTTTGAATGCGCTAATCCGCTGGTCTGATTTGAAAAATTCTTGTGTTGGATAGTCCATTTATCGAGGAAGGCTATAGGCTATATATCATCACGCTACTACTAATAGGAGCGGAGCACCAATGAAGAATGTTTTAAAAACGGGGGAAATTTTTCACGCTACGGGCAATATAAGACGCAAACGAGGTTGCGTGGGTCAGCTAGTTTTGGTATATGTATCATGTAAACATACTTATGCATATAGTAAAAAGCGGCTATTTTAACAAACACTCCAATTTTATCTATTAGTATAGATACTAGTAAGTAAAAAGAAGTTAATTTATAACCTTACTTTTTTTTAACATTATATATGTATAAATTCAATTAAAATGTTATTATTTTTGTTTTAAAATTTAAATTTAAAAATGATCAATTTAAATTCAATATCCCATGAGCATCTTAAAATAAAATAAGCTTACTATAACTTTAAGAACAAAAGTTCTGGAAGATTGATTTGAAATTAACAAAAAAATCACTGTTCAATTTATTTGAAAAGAAATTAATCAATTATTTAAAAAAAGTAACTTACCAGGTCAAACATGGCAGCTGGCATCAATATGAAGGGATTGAAGTTCTGGTTGCCGTTTGTAAGAGCATGGCCCGTGTTCCTCGTCATACAGAATATTATCTTAAATGTCAAAAGACACATCATCTCTCCTAGGAACATTGTAGATGCCTAAAGACAATATAATGATAAGTATTTAATCCTATATTTAAAATGAATGCTATCATAATCAATTTTATCAATTATTTTTGGTTCTTTTTGAACAAATTTTATAATAATTTACCAAAAAATTAACACTGCACTTTGTACTGTTGTAATGTTTTAACAATGTTTAATACAGTGTTAAAACATAAAATGTATCTGATAATTTAATAGCTTTAGTCATATGTGTCAATTTAGTAGTTTATTTGATATATTTATAAATTAAAAAGTATATAAAAATCTCACTTGTAAAAACGGGTGATTGAAAGTTCTCTCCACTCCATCTGAACCCTTGGCAGACAATTTGTCAGCCCATTTTGTACTCAAAGAATTTATGGATCCTGTGATTACTAGCATTACAGCAAGAAATTTTTGATATCCTGACCAAGCCATGCTACAAAAAAAAACATTAGACCTTCATTAGTCAAATACTCTGACCCTCATTTAGTCTTTTTATGTAAAACATATAAATTATGTTTACTACAAGAAACTGATAATGCGGATAAAGAAATAAAACAGAATTTATTCTAGTGTGGGCTTAAGTAATTAATTCACATCCTTTAAGTTAGTTTTTGTTCTATTGTTTATGGTTTTGCAATTTAGCCAACTGAAAGTTACAGTCTAGAACCTGTAACTTGTCATCTATCATTAAACAAATTGAAACACTGTTTATTGAAACTAAATTAAGAAGTATTTTGACAGATTAATAATTCAATTTGAACCTTTTTTATTTATAATGTATACTACATCAAGATACAGATATTTATATATATTTAGGCAAACAAAACATCACAAGTTATCATCATTATATAGTAAAGACTGTAATAGAAAATACTATCTCACTAAATTGTAACACTGTTGTTAAACATTGCTTAAATAGTTGTTGCTTATCAATTCACTCACTGGTTATTGTATAGCTGTATACCTACTTTAATTTAATTACTTTATAAAATAATCCAGGATGATGAGATAGAAGATGATTGAAGGACAGAAGACCGAAAAATGTATTGGCACATTACAAAATAAAAAGAGAAGGGTATGTGATGTTGGACCAAAAAACCATGTTAGGTAACTAACTTTTTTGTTACTTCTATTCTAATTTTAAATATTGTATTCTACATTCAAAAGCTAGTGATTTTTTTGACATAGTAAATTTTCTAAGACACTGAGAAATGTCGTATGTTTGTACTGGATTTAATTTTGTGATGGTTTTTATCTTATCTTTTTTAAACAAAGAACAATAACAACATCGACAAAGTTTGGTTCGTTTTTGGGAGACATTTGAATATGTATTGTATTTAATTAATATAATTGTTGTTACCAAGCTCAAAACAATCGAAATACGTAAAGACTTACAATCAGACATAATAAAAACACATATTTTATTATTAGCAAGCACTTACTTAGCTGAAGGCACGGATGCTGAATGTTAGAAATAATAATCGTATTCACTTTGCACTGCACTATAATGTAATTTTCACACTCACAAGTCACAACAATTCTTAAAAAACTTTTTTAACCATTATTATATTATGAGACAAAGAGTTGTCTAAATCCGTCTGATAATTTGATACAATGACTTTTTTTATTTGCCTTGGTGACAAAATCTAACTAAATTCTCTGTAGGAGTGTTGCCAGATTTAGAAGTATTATTAAAAGTATTAAATACTCCAGTCAATGAAATACAATTATTACTAAGAGATATATTACATCAGCAGATTTGGCAAACTAATTTTAATCCTGTAACTACTGCTGGTGTAACTCTTGGTACTCTTAATAGTAATTTAACATAAATTGCAACATCAGCTCCACCTAGCAACAGATAAATTCATTTGAAGAAAAAAAGTATTTAGGTAGTTAGTGAAAAAATAAGAAATTTAGTACAGAACAATGGATTTTTATTAATGTTGGTGCAAATGTTTGGATAGTATTGACATAAGTAGTAAGCATATTTATATTCTTACAATTCAGGAAATACGGTATAAGTACGGTGCAGCACCATAAGCAAAAGGAAGGTTCTTAACAACATTACTGGTTTTGTACTAAAATATTACTCATTTATTAAATTAATATTGTTTGCATGAGTGTATGGTGCCCACCCCTCTTAGATTCGGCTCATACTTTCCATCAGTAGAGTCACTTTAACAGGCATTAACTTGAATAAAAATGTAAGAAGTCAATTATAACACGTTCAATATTAATTTGCATTAACTTATGTACATAGGTACCTATTTAGTTTTCTGGTGTACAATAAATAAAGCGATTTATTATTATGATTATCACAAAACATTGTAAGAATCGGATACTTTACAACTATATTTCAGATTAAAGATCTTACTTACTTATTTTCACAAGTATTTATCGTAAGACAAATCAGTAACTTGCTGCATTTGTAACCATAGGCGCTTATAATTTTTAATGAACACTATTTTAATATTTTTAATGACAATTTGGATATTATGTATTTACAACATTTAACTTTTTACCCAATTACGGGGAAGCCAAAAAGAAGGATAATATATAATTATGGCAGGTTCCACATGTCTGGTAGGGGTCCGGTCGTGTTAATAACAGCAGTTCCCGTATCCCTTCTTATCCTACCGCCCCGCCGCAAACCCCGGTGGGGTGACGGCCCGAGGGGATACCAAACGTAAAAAAGAAAAAGTACATATGTATATTTGTACTTTATTACTCCGTAGCGTCTTACTACTGACCGGATCTTAATGAATGAGGAATCAATAGATTTGTTATAATGGCCTGGCATGGGCGTACCCAGGGTAGGGCAGGGGAGGGCAGCTGTCTCCCCCTAGATGCTAGATGTTGACGTTCCTACTATTTTCTTCTCTCGATTATAGGTATATAAAGCACACTCAGACGCGTAAAAACGTGACTAAGATCGACTATGGACAAATAAAGATTTATTTTCTGTGTTGTTGTAAGATCGGCAATCGGAATCGGTATCAGTTCTAGGGCTATGCGATGTTCGAGCGTAGTGACGATCAGAGATCATGCTCTTTAGCGAGGAGAACCACTCATCATAGTCCTAAGATATCAAATCTTCCGAGTCGGTTTATGTAGTTTTTAAGGACAGCTGACATGCCCATTCATTTGGAATGTATTTTAGTCACTACAAATAATTCTCGGAAGCAAAATAATATCGTCTGATATATCAGAAATTTGTTGTCCAGTAATAATTTGTAGTTTCGTCCTAGCATCCAGTACAGGTTTTTGTGCCGCCTAGATATATCACCTTATTTTGCTTTGATATGGTTTTTCCACCGGTCTATATGTAAGCCCACATTGGCTCGCACTCGAAGGCCGATGGGACACCATTTCCGAAGTCTGATTCCCAAGCTGGCGCAGCGCGTGCTTGGCTCGGTTGCTGCCAAATATGAGGGGGCCTGATAACTCCTGCAGGAGACTATACGCGGGCGTTGTGCGGTGCCCAGTATGGGCTGAGGTCCTGAAGGCCAGCGATATCGGGTTATTGCGACGTCCGCAACGAGTGCTGACCTTCAGGTAGGAGACCTAAGACTCGAGAAATCAAAGACCAGAAATTGCAATTCCACCAGGTTCTTGTGGAGGAATTGAAGGAACGACTTGGGCAACCGAGTGCTGGGCACGCCGTTATTGCGGCGGTAAGACCCGTTATGGAGGATTGGCTCGAGAGGCATCACGGCTGACACAGGTGATCACTGGTAAAAGGATGCTTCGGAGAGCACCTGTGTCTGATCCGCAAGGCGCCAACGTCTGAGTGCCACCACTACGATGACCAGACCGTAGACACGGCATTCCACACACTGGTAGAATGTCCGGAGTAGGGCGAGTCGAGGCGGCCATCGGAGTGGAGGTTCTCTCGCTTGGTAACATTATTGCGACTATGTTGCGTAGCGAGAGCGCGTAGAACTCTGCCGTCTTTTTCAGCGAGCAAGTTATGCTTGCGAAGGAGATCTTACCGTCCGCCAGGCCCGGGAACGGGCCAGGTACCGCAGACGACTCGGGCGCCGGAGATCGCCAAACGATCTCCGTCCTCCACAAGCGCAAGCTTGGGGGTGACAGGTGAGGATCACCCTTTTTTTTTAACGTGTGGAAACCCCCTCGAGCCGTCACCCCACTGGGGTTTGCAGCGAGGTGGTGTGTCGGAATCGAACCGACTAAAACCACACGGTGTGCCAACTCTGCGCCGGAGAAGGGAGGGGTCCGATTAACACGACCGGACCCGTCCCAGCGCCTGCCCGCACTGAAGCGGGCACTGTCTGCTGTTCAAATCTCAATTTAGGCGGCAGCAGATCGGGTCCGAGTGAACGTCGTCCTCTCGGGCCTTCTCCGCCGCCTCCTTCTGCGAAATTACGTCTTCGCAGAAGGATGCGACCGCGGTAAAACTGCAATCGCTACCGGCCATGGAGCCTATGATGGCCGGTAGCGAGAGATCTCCTCCTATGACTGTAGTGAGGGCCCGACGCCGCGACACCCAAGCGGGGCAGATCGCCAGCGTGTGCTGGGCCGAGTCCTCACTGCAGTCGCAGTGGTGGCAGGCGGAACTCAGTTCCCTCCTAGCGACCGAGTGCAGGTACTTCCCGAAGCAACCGTGCCCGGAAAGCACCTGCGTCAGTCGGAAGGAAAGAGTCCCGTGCTGCCGCCCTGCCCACTAGAGGTTGACCGGCTGGAGCGCCTCCACGGTGGCAAAATCAGCGCGTGGAGCCTCCAGCCGGGACGACCAACTAGCCATGGTGGCTTGACGAGCGGCTTCACGCCACTCGCGTATTTCTTCGGGCGGAGGAGGAAATCCGTTCTCCGCCCGATATTCAGCCGCTCGTCGATAAACTTCGGCGAGCACTTCCGCCTCCAAATCCCACGGGGGTGGTCTGGCCAAAGGTGAGGATCACCCTAGCAGAAGCAAGCCGGGGTAGCGGCGCTACCTCAACATAGTGCTCGCGCCCCTTTTTAAAATAGGTGGCCCGAGATACGTCGAGGTTCTAGGGATTTCCTTCCGAGGGTGCACCTGATTCCATGCCAATGTCTTTTTCATATCCATTTATTTGACGAGGTGCTTTTAAAAAAACCCGATTTGCCCCCCCCTGGCCCAGAACCTGGGTACGCCCATGGGCCTGGGTGACATAGGGTATATAAATTCTATGTTTCTTTTTAACGGAAGTTATACCTAAAAGAAATAGAATGAGGTAATCATCATATATTTGGTTTCAAAAGAAATGTCTTGGCGAGCACATTCCAAATTAAATCATATGGATAACTAATACCTACCCGTCCCGGCTTCGCACGGATTTCACGTGGATTTCACTCAGCGACGACTTCGCGAATTTTAAATCTGTAATATCTTTGAATATGTTCATTTACATTAGACACTGTAAAGGGCCATATGGATCTATATTAAATGCACAATCTATTTAAGGTAATTAATTGGATAAGGACATGGGCGTACCCAGGGTAGGGCAGGGGAGGGCAGCTGCCCCCCCCCTAGATATTGACGTTCCTACTATTTTCTTCTCTCGATTATATATAAAGCACACTCAGACGCGTAAAAACGTGACTAAGATCGACTATGGACAAAGACAGATTTATTTTCTGTGTTGTTGTAAGATCGGCAATCGGCATCAGAATCGGAATCAGTCCTAGGGTTATGCGATGTACGAGCGTAGTGACGATCAGAGCGTGCTCTTTAGCGAGGAGAACTATTCACTATAGTCCTAAGATATCAAATCTTCCGAGTCGGTTTATGTAGTTTTTATGGACAGCTGACATGCCCATTCATTTGGAATGTATTTTAGTCACTACAAATAATTCTCGGAAGCAAAATATTAGTAGTTAGTCTGATATATCAGAAATTTTTTGTCCAGTAATAATTTGTAGTTTCGTCCTAGCATCCAGTACCGGTTTTTGTGCCGCCTAGATATATCACCTTATTTTGCTTTGATATGGCTCGCACTCGAAGGCCGATGGGACACCATTTCCGAAGTCTGATTCCCAAGCTGGCGCAGCGCGTGCTTTGCTCGGTTGCTGCTAAATATGAGGGGGCCCCATAACTCCTGCAGGAGACTATACGCGGGCGTTGTGCGGTCCCCAGTATGGGCTGAGGTCCTGAAGGTTAGCAATATCGGGTTATTGCGACGTCCGCAACGAGTGCTGACCTTCAGGTAGGAAACCTAAGACTCGAGAAATCGAAGACCAGAAATTTAAATTCCACCAGGTTCTTGTGGAGGAATGGAAGGAACGACTTGGGCAACCTAGTGCTGCCACCACTACGATGACCAGACCGTAGACACGGCATTCCACACACTGGCAGAATGTCCGGAGTAAGGCGAGTCGATGCGGCCATCGGAGTGGGGGTTCTCTCGCTTGGTAACATTATTGCGACTATGTTGCGTAGCGAGAGCGCGTAGAACTCTACCGTCTTTTTCAGCGAGTAAGTTATGCTTGCGAAGGAGATCTTACCGTCCGCCAGGCCCGGGAACGGGCCAGGTACCGTAGACGACTCGGGCGCCGGAGATCGCCAAAAGATCTCCGTTCTCCACAAGCGCGCCTCCGCCGCCCAGTTCGCCGGCGGCGGGTCGGGTCCGAGTGAACGTCGTCCTCTCGGGCCTTCTCCGCCACCTCCTTCTGCGAAATAACGTCTTCGCAGAAGGATGCGACCGCGGTAAAACTGCAATCGCTACCGGCCATGTATCGTATGATGGCCGGTAGCGAGAGAACTCCTCCTATGACTGCAGTGAGGGCCCGACGCTGCGACACCCAAGCGGGGCAGATCACCAGCGTGTGCTGGGCCGAGTCCTCACTGCAGTCGCAGTGGTGGCAGGCGGGACTTAGTTCCCTCCTAGCGACCGAGTGCAGGTACTTCCCGAAGCAACCGTGCCCGGAAAGCACCTGCGTCAGTCGGAAGGAAAGAGTCCCGTGCTGCCGCCCTGCCCACTCGAGGATAACCGGCTGGAGCGCCTCCACGGTGGCAAAGCCAGCGCGTGGAGCCTCCAGCCGGGAAGACCAACGAGCCATCGTGGCTCGGTGAGCGGCTTCACGCCGTATCTCTTCGGGCGGAGGACGCCCGGTATTCAGCCGCTCGCCGATAAACTTCGGCGAGCACTTCCGCCTCCAAATCCCACGGGAGTGTCCCGGCCAAAGGTGAGGATCACCCTAGCAGAAGCAAGCCAGGGTAGCGGCTCAACCTCAACAAAGTGCTCGCGCCCCTTTTTAAAATAGAAAAGGAGCATCAGGGTTCTTACACAGGAGGGGTCCATCTACAAATTATAGGTGGCCCGAGGTACGTCGGAGTTCTAGGGATTTCCTTCCGAGGGTGCACCTGATTCCATGCCAATGCCTTTTTCATATCCATTTATTTGACGAGGTGCTTTTAAAAAAACCCGATTTGCCCCCCCCTGGCCCAGAACCTGGGTACGCCCATGGATAAGGATTAATGCCGTATTGCCTAAAATCACTTCGTAAATAAGCCATAATTTCTCGTAATAGTTAGGGATAAAAAATGGTTATTGTGGGTTGTCCCTAAGAGATAGACGGATCGCGGATATTTTGTAGACCTTTTTAAGGTGCATAATACTGTTGTACATTATTTAGGTCTATTTCGGTGCAACAAGCGTTAGCAAAGTAACCGCAATACATGTGTTTATTTACAACATCACATTCGAAATCTCTATAGTTATCAATGTTTCGCTACTATATTATGCATGTATCATACATATAAAACCTTCTTTCAAAATTTAAATTTAGTATCCCTCATAAGTATCCCTCATGAGTATCCCAGAAATCCCTATTATACCTACTTCTACATCCACCTTTTGGAACGACAGTTTTAGGTTCCTATTCTCCTGTTTCCCGGCTTAGTAATATATATATATATTATATATAATAACTACAATAGTCAGATCAGATATATTTGACAAATTTCAACGATTTAAGAACCAGATCCACACTCTTACTGTCGATTAAGCATGTACTAACTAATTAATGTCCCTAATAGGGATAGACACCAATTTGTATGTACATCTATTTCATCTACATGAGTTGTGCACTTAGATTAAGACTTTTACTGTGTTTTGTTTTGTATTAACGAATGTTTTAGTGTAATAACTACTGGTAAACCATTAAATAATTAAAAAAACCTTTCTCTTGAATCACTCTTTCTATTAAAGAAACCCACATCAAAATCCATTGAGTAGTTTTAAATATCTAATCATTTATAGGGACAGACAGACAGTGGAAGCGACCTTGTTTTATACCATGTAGTGATGATAGTGAAGTAAAAAAATGTGTTTAAAATGTGCTCAAACCTACTGAGTTTCGATCTAAAGGCCTTTGTTTGTGCCGCGTACCCCTTCTTAAAAATGCAACGATGAAGGTATTGCACAGCTAATGTACTTATTTGCCAGATCGGTAAACGACTATTTAATTGAGTTGTTTCTGACATCCACATAATTACACATATATGGATATATGGAGCTGTTGAAAACATACCTACTTTTTTGGAAACGCTGTAGGTACGCCGCTTCCTATTGCGCAAATAACACTTTGTGTGATCCACAAATTGAGTCTGTGTATTCTTTGTGTCCGTTTCACGTATGTTTGGAAAGTCACCCAGAACACAGGATGTATTCTTTAATATTTCTAAAAGAAGAAAGTCGTTTAAAAAAATTTTGCATATTGGTCTTATCCTTTGTGGAGTCAAAGGATATCCGACTGAAAGACATTTCATACAAATATGTACGCATAGAATATCTCCATACTGACATTCAGGAAATTTGAATAAAGAAGGTACTAAATATGGTATTTTATTATATTTCTCATCCTCATCCAATACAAGGTGTCCGCGCATAGTACCTATATATAATTTAATCACTATTTTCATTAACTTTAGCTCCAAACAGAATGAAGATTACAAAATCTGCATCAGATATTATTGAATTGTTATCAAACATTTTTGTCAAGTACTTTCGTACTTGGTTTAAACGTGTTAAAAGAGTAACAGAGATATTTTTTCGATATTCACTTTTAACATTGGTATTTTTACCAATTAGTAATTCGAAAGAGACACTGCAAGAAAACGGCTCACCGCTGCCCGCTGAGCAAGGGAAACAATTAATTTAAAATTAATGCAACTACAATACGAAATACAGAAGATAGCCTCCAGATCTTACAAGTAGGTACATTCAAAAGATCTCTTTAAAATAAATCTTCACAAATATTATCTCTCGTTATGTCCCTAACTAATGGGTAACATCCCCTTTATTCTTTTCTTTTATTTAATATAAACCGTGGTTTTCCAAACATGGTGAACTAATGTTCTTGCCACAGTTTTTTTAACATAAAACCAATTTTATGCCATGCCAGGGGGGTGCCAATTTTGTATCTGAATACACTATATTATGTACCTATATTTAAGCGAGAATTTCTGCCGACAAACTGTGTTACAGCTTGGCAGACTTGAGAATTAATAAAAAAACCAAGCTCTAGCTACTTGTGAAAAGTATCTCGTAGCGTAAGTAAATGGTTAGTTTCAAGCAACCGCTTTCGTCAATAAGCCAACCTTTATTGACTGGTCAGTCAAAGTTTACTCGATTAACGTTTTATAAAAAAATATAAGTTGTTATGTTAGTGAATAATATGCCTCTCTTTATAATTTTTTACCACATAAATATATATTTTGTTCGTTACTCTAAGTACTAAATGGTGAGCCAATAGTCCACGACTGAGTAATGCCATTCAACTCTATATTTTGCGTTTATAGTACTGGGGCATTGGTAGTATGAATATTAAAGAATCTTGAACTATTAAGAGACAAATTCTGAATTGAACACCAATTATAACCAGCGGTCAACATAACTTACTGGAAGTTCAACCTTTACTAATGATGCAAAAGCTATAGCGATGTCTGCATGCAGAGCCTGTGTGCATTCATTCCTTTACCGTGCTTTAGTAAGCATAGCGCCCTTCATAAGCGTGCAGATAAATTAAAAGTGCAGTGTAGGCGCCCCTAACACTGCTGCGCACGCGAGCACCGCACACCCTGCGGTGTCTGCGTGTACAGATGACGATGTCTCGTAGAACTTTCACAGGTATAAGTATTAGAATTTGAAACTGTACCACAAGATGCAAGCTTCAGTTCTATGCTAAAATATTGGTGTAAATCAGGATATTCCAAATTTGCGGCTCTACCTGACCTTGCGAAGGTTATCAGATACCTACCCAAGTTAATTGGAAATATATTTCTTCCGCGGGAGAGCCACGCTTCGGCATAAATGGGCCGGCTCGACCGGAATGATACCACGGCCTCACAGAAAACCGGTGTGAAATAACGCTTGCGCTGTGTTTCACCGAGTGAGTGAGGATACCCGAGGCCCATACTCCCAATCCCTCCCCCCATTCCCTTTCCCCATTCCCCAAAGGTCGGCAACGCACTTGTGACGCTTTTAGTGTTGCAGGTGTCCATGGGCGGCGGTAATCGCTTACCATCAGGTGATGCGTCTACTCGTTTGCCTCCTATTCAATAAAATATATATATTTTATTGAGTCCCTTTTGGCTATGCGTTTCTTACATATATAGAACGCATAGCCAAAAGGGACTATTTTCTGGTGATAATATTTGTTGCTTCTTGCAAAATGAATCTATTTTACGAGTAGTTTTGGTTTGCCACCATTCAGTGAATTATGTCGAGAACTTCTAGCAGTCGTTAGAAAAACCCCTAAACTACTTTAAGAAAACTGAGGTGTAAATAAATAATTACTACTCATTGCTTTATATTCCATATAATGTTGGTAATACAGTTGAAATAGGAATAGGTATACAATAACAAGAATAGTTACAATACGAATCAGAAGTGCTTAGTAAAATATACTTAAATTTAACAAATGATTTACTAATTTAAATTCACTTAACAAATTAAATAAATTCAGTGAATTTAATTTTAATACTTAATACAATTAAATCTAATTACAAGAATAAATAAACTTATTTTGCATGATTGATGTCTGTATTACCAATATAAAGTTGCAAACAATAAAAAACAAGCAATAACAATAATGAATGGTCTAGAACACAGAGCACAGAGAACAACAAGTACTATTACTTCTATTCACCACAAACATATGTTTCATAGAATTCACACACAGTATTAATTATACCATGGTAGTTTCCATAAACACGTTAACCAGAATTTGATCCACCGATTTGATCAACCGCTGCCATTTCTCGATTCCTCCTGTTAAATGCCTCCATGCCATGATCGCAATATTCTTGTTCGGTGATTCCCATAGCGATAAAATATAACAGTTTCTGATAGTATCTGCGCCGCAAAAATTCTCTTGCCCAACATGGCAGGAAAACAAAATGAAATAATTCATCTGCAAAGGCTGCAGAAGCTCCTCTTATGCACATTTTAATGCAGTACTTTCCGATGCGCAGCAGCGTATTGTACATCTCCAGATCGGAATTCCAATCAGAGACATTATGGGAAAATGCTGCTAACGTCGATGTTATAGCGTTATCGCAAATCTCCAACATTTCTTGCAATCTTTCTCGTGGAACGTTTTCGAGCTGGAAATGTCTTTGAGAATTCATACTCGTAATCGATAAATAAATAGAAGCTTGTGTTAATGTTTATCACTTAATACTACTAGAGACTAAGTGACTAGCGAGAACTGCTCAGTCCAGGAGTATGTTGTAGACTGACAATAGTACCTAACGGTTTAATTATAATTACATGTGACCTAAACCGGAACTAAAGTTGACAACAAACAACTCCTGTCAAACTGATTAAAACCAGATTTTAATCAGTTGACAGGAGTTGTTTGTAGGGAGTGTTACTACAATGCTTACAAACGACTCCCAAGATGGCAATATTCTATTACACACAATTTAAGTTTAACTACTTTACTAATACCCATTGCGAAACTAATGTTGTTACACTGTATTCATTAGACTCAGCGGTGGTTAAGACTAATTAAAAAAATACTAAACTTTGACTAACGTTGCAACTGCAATTTTGATGTTTTAAAAACCCATATTTACAGATATATTTTACTAAGCGTTTAGTAATGTTTCAAATAGTGTTAAAGTTGAGAGTATGTGGTACACTGCATAATACTTTGCTTCATTTTTTTAAACTATCTAGGCTTCTTTTCTCCGTTTATGTTATAATAAAGTATTGCTTTTGTTTATGATGAATAAAAAATCGTCTAAATTTGCCGCCCTAGGCTCTAGGCGTTAGGGACTTATAACCTGAACGAATGCCGTGTATGTTGTCTATTTTAAAATTTAATTAATTTTCCCTTAACATCGGCAACTTTTCTACGACGGCAACCCTAGCGGCACAGTGGCGCCCGTGTACATAATAACCCCATACTTATTTTTAGTTTACATGTTCAGCGACATCTATTAAGTGCAGCGTGAATAACGGAGAATAGTAAACTATAACGAGTTTATATAAATATCGTTTATTAGAGGTTAATAAAAACACAAATTTACTAGTCGGCATTTTATTTTCCAACATAGGGTGACATTTATTGATTTTTAATGCGATTACTAACTTCAATTTTTAGACAGGCTTACTTTACGCTGCGTTTATAGAAGACTGAATAAGATTAATACAAATTGTTGGTTTGTGTGTCGTCGATAGTTGTGGTTCGTGGGTCGTTGAGAAAACCTTTTCCATTTCTTAGAAGGCCTGCAACAACATACTCTTAAAATATATATATATGTATATTATGTATATTGAAAGAATGCTGAAATACAAACTTTTTAACCCGAACTTATGGTTAATTTTCAGTATATCCATTGACTAGATCCATCACCCATTAGTACTATCTATCGTTAAATCCTGATTTGGAGATGTAGATAAGTGATAATTAATCTATCAAATACATCTATTATTATTATAGAATAAATATTTTTGATCATGCTTTCCTTCTGCCACCTTTTCGTTCTTGCTTTCCTATTGTTTTTGCAAAAAATGTTTTTCATCAAGACAAGTATCAGGATTTTAAAAATAATCATTTTCATTTGTTTTCCATAGTGAAATTATTATACTTAAGCAATTTTTGCTCTCTTTAGATCATTTTTTTAAGATAAAGTATCATCATGGATCTGGTAAATGAATCTACTGAGAATGAAGCGATTTTATAGTTAATTGCCGGTTCTTTTCTATCGGAACAACATTTCGAAACCTTGTAACTAGAATCAGAAACGTAACGTTCTTACGTTA
Source organism: Spilarctia lutea (assembly GCA_916048165.1). Taxonomy (NCBI): domain Eukaryota; kingdom Metazoa; phylum Arthropoda; class Insecta; order Lepidoptera; family Erebidae; genus Spilarctia; species Spilarctia lutea. Next base: position 22,404,690 of record OU696470.1, on the reverse strand, counting down.
TGTCAATGATCTTCTTGTATTGTAAAACAGTTTTGACCTTGATAAACGGTTAACACGATTTTTTCTCGATGACAGAAATAACACCTACATGCAGACCAATTTGTGGATTACACAAAGCGTAGCCCCTCCCATATGAGAAAGGTATTCACAGCACTCGGCCCAATGGGAAGCGGTGCTTAAACCGTCTTTACTATACCTTGAGGTGCGTCTTCGTTGGATGGTATTACAGAAACACTTAAACCTCGAACCGACCCGGGAATCGAACTCGAGACCTTAATTAGATAAGTTGCATACGCTACCACTGCGCCACCGAGGTAGTCAAAAAGGTTGAGGGCGGTATATCTAAATGCGTGTAACTAAATACCGAAGACCGGTGACGAGCAGCAGCCTGGTACGACAATTTGCACGATGCAAGGCACGGCTTCAGAAACTAGCTAATAGATGTTTGAGCTGAACATCTCTTACGGGTGTACTTCTGAAATGTAACCTCATACATTAAATTTGTCAATTTTACTATTAAAAATAAAACCTCAGTTTCTTATTTAGGATTAGTTTTAGAAATATTTTTTTTCATTTATCGAACATATTAGAATAGTTCCTGAATTGTTAAAAAGAGTTTCTATGCATTGATAAGGAGGATATTAACTGCGACATGTGTCTATCATTTAATACACTAAAGATCATTTATAGTTATTTATTTGGGTTATATTTGCTATGCAGTACCTGTATGGGACGATAGGGCGACCGTGGGGTCCGTCTGTGTGTCGCAAACTGGTACAACGACTTGCATTCATATTTTTGTGCAAGGCATATAGGACTGTTAGTACTTAGGCTTTATCGATGTTGTCCTTCTGGTCGATCTCGAGATGCAAAGACGTGTAGTCATATACTATTCCACACCAAAACACATTATTTAAGGGGCACCACCTGTACAAGTTTTTTCCGTCTGTTTGCGAACGGTTATCGAGAAAATGGCGTGAGGTTGAATCATTGTGTCGCTCAATTTCTTACAAGCTGTGGTAACTTTAAGAGCACACTACACTCATTTAAATTAGTCGATTTTTCATTGTGTCAATGCTCAACATTTGACTAGTTGTGCACAGTCAGCTCATCATATCCTCTTTGAATTTAGTCTTTGGTACATAGAACGTAATATAATGCTGAATAGCTTAGAAATGATATCTGGGTCAGTATACTTTTGACTTCATTTTGTCTCCCGCTTTGCTAAGAAGGGAAGTGAACTTATTATATTTCCAACTCCTCCTTTTTTCTTCTGATAACGTAGAGATTCGAAGGTAGTTTAATTTTAACTGGGACTTTTTGAGTGTCATAACTCGGTGTGTTCGTGGGTCACTGCCGTTCCGATTCTGGTGTATAGGAGTGGTGGTGGGCGTGTGGGTGTAATAATCAATAGATTCACATCTGACAAAACTAGAGGTTTCATTTGGGAGAATTAGGTGGCACATCCTAGGGTTATGTGAAGTCCGAAAATAAAGCACAATGACACTTGAGTCAGGTCATCTAATATACCGAGCGAGGGAGACCTATTAAGGTGGTGAGGATTTCTGGTAAACAAGTCCCTTTTCCACAACGTTGTGGAAATTTTCATTACCAAGTTTATCAAGGTTACGCACAGTCCTCGGCACGCTCGGATGACGAGGTGGTATGTTCATTGACTGACAGTGACGGAAAAGTCTCAGTGATGAATAGGTTTAATACTGGTAGTGATAACTTCCCGGAGGCTCTGCGAGTATCAATTTAAAGGCAAAATTTGCCCGTTTGATGAAGTTCAAACTCCGACTAATTCCACTTCAGACCATGACAGGATCTGTTAAGTTCCAGACAATCCTGGAAAACCTATTCAACCTTGGAAACCATAACTTTAAAACTTTAAAAGGTAGTTCTGATCCTCAGAGAAGGAGGTACTCATTGTACGCTTCGGATGCATCTCGGCTTGATCCGAAAAATAAGGACGTCAGAGTCGCCACTGTGTCTAGCTTTCGTGGACTACGATAAGGCCTTGACTCGATCGAGATCTGGTCGGTTCTGGAGTCCCTGCTGCTGTGTCAGGTAGAGTGGTAATACATCCATGTCTTCCATGTCTATGTCCATCCATCTACAGAACCAGCGAATAAAGCCGTATGGGCGTTAACTGTGCATCGAGGATAAGAGATGAGACAAGGGGACGTTAACTATATAAAATGATATGTTAAGCTTTGATAGAAAATCAATACAAGTTACCTTTTAAGAAAAAAAACTGTGTGTTATTAAAATAAAACTGTGGAAAAGTATTTTTAAACAGCTTTATTGAGCTTGCCCTGTTTTGTTTATTTACTTGTTTGGGACAAATCTAGTTATTGAAATTTGACCTCTTCCTGTTGAAACAAACAGAAACACACCCTTAGTTCTGGTGACAACACAATTCAATTATTTATGTTTCATTGGAAATCCAAGATGGCCGCTGCTACAAAATGGCGGTTTACAAATTTTGTCACGACTACCACTATATCGGTATCAAATGAAAGGGCTTGATGAACTTAATAGAATGAGAAGTACTATGTAATGAAATTAAAAACAAATAAAAATAAATAGATAAAAAGTTATTTAAACGATTTGATTGACTATTATGTACTAAAAGCTAATAAACATAACAATATTTTGCAAAACTGATTAAATATCAGAGCAAGACACGCCAAAATTGATAGGAGTCTGCAGTTCGGACTTAGTTAAATTCATGGACAATCGATTTCGCTCTTTAGTCCACAAATTATTCAGTTGGCTAAATACTCTTTCGCAAAACGCATTGCTTGTTAGAATTGAAAAAACAAAACAAACTACTTTCTTTAAATTAGTAAAATCTGAGAACGTGTTATTTCGGAAGCGCCTTACATACAGTTTTCAGACATGCGAACTATGTAAGTTTATGTTGTTACATAGCCAGTAGGTTTTTGGAATCAGGGCCAAGAAAGCCCTAATTATTGGACACGGGACAAGACACGAAACTTCGAAACGATCCCGGATTTCTCGGCCATCTGGCAAGCCTACTTACAACAGATGCTGAATGACATAGCTGATACCTCTACGCGGTTCGGCTTACGGATGAACTTGGGTAAAACCAAAAGGCTATCACTGAGGAATCATATCAGGTAGGAAGTGATCCGGCAGAGAACTAAGGTCATCGACATAGCTTACCGGATTAGGAAGCAAAAGTGGCAGTGGCAATATTAACCGCAGAACAGTCAACTGTTGGCGTACTAGAGTTCTAGAGTTGCTGGCAGGAACTGGATGTGAGAAGCCCAAAATCGGTCAGAGTGGCGTGCATTGGGAGTGGCCTATATAAATCAGTGGACTGCAATAGGCTGATGATGGGGTCTATACGTTTTTCATTATCTCGAGCAATTTCCTTGGAATTGTTGCGATGTGTGAAGAAGTGTAAAGTTAATAAGCACATAACGTTTTGTAACAGTATTTGTATTTGAAACAGGGTCATGAGAAGTCAATTGTTAAGCTACTCATAGGCAAAATCCAAGGTAATGTTCTCCATCTTTGTTCAAATTTTGAGGAAGGTTTGTTGATTTTCTTCGTGTGGTATTTAAAAAGTATTTTCTCCTAATATATAGGAGAGTATTATCTTATGATGAGTTAGGACAGTCTTACAGACGTATTCAGTACTATCTATACCAAATGTCTTTGTACGAGTCTTTATTACATAATTCAATCCAGTCATATGTGATATCATAAGGATTCCTTTTGATCAGTGAATCAAAAGGCAATGGACATTGTGGACAAATGTGTAATATATATATATTACTCACTTTTTTTTTTCATTAGGTCATTCAGGAAAATAATGCTATACTAACATTCTTTTGAGTTATTGAAGTGCCGAAATCTTTTCTCAGCAATAACCTGGAAATTAAAACCAAACATATTATACATAGAAATCACCCATACTCTAACTAAAACTATTTGCAGATTATACAAACCTTTGTTCCCAAATTTTGGGAATCGAACCCTCAAGCACAGCAGTCGCATACGCTACCACTGCGCCACCGAGGCAGTCATTATATTGTATTATTATTAGAGTAACTATTATTAGGTATCATTAACTTAACACAATCGACATGAATTGGAAGAAAACTTTCGTATCATTGCTATTTGTGAACTAGAATTTTATGAAGAAATCCACTGACATATCAGCTCCATTCAAATACAAGTCGGGCAGTAAACATTTTGTTTATATATTTTTTTATTTTATTGAATAGTGGGCAAACGAGCAGACGTAACACCTGATGGTAAGCGATTACCGCCGCCCATGGACACCCGCAACACCAAAGGCGTCACAAGTGCGTTGCCGACCTTTGGAGGATGGGAAAGGGGATGGGGGGAGGGGTTGGGGTATGTGCCTCCGGTATCCTCACTCACTCGGTGAAACACAGCGCAAACGTTATTTCACACCGGTTTTCTGTGAGGCCGTGGTATCACTCCGGTCGAGCCGACCGATTCATGCCGAAGCATAGCTCTCCCACGGCAAAACCTAAAATACCTAATACTATACTATAAATGTTTCAGTTTGTCCAGTTCACAAACAACGTATAGACAAAAAAAACTGATAAATATATCATTACTCACTTTTATCTATTTGCCACTCGTACATAGGCCATCCTGAGGGTAGTTTTTCTTTTTCTCGTCGACTAGACTCTTCTCGGCTACACCTGGAAGTATAAAAAAAAAAATTAAAGATCTTAATCCAATAACATTCCACTACCAAAGAAAGTTTCGTCCTGCTATACCACACTGGCCGTACTAATTGGCATAAGATTTGTTTCAATATTTACTTCTCTCGGCAGTGATGTTGTCCTGCTTAGTTTGCTCCCTTAAAGATATAAATAGGATGAAGAATAAAAATGGGCTGTCTGTCTGTCTGTCACCAGGCTGTATCTTATGAACCGTGACAGCTACACAGTTGTGAATTTTGCAGATGATGTATTTCTGTTGCCACTATTACAATTTTGTGGTCTTTTCTCGATATTAATAACGGCAACAGGTACAGAAATATTTACTGTTCTAATGATGTATAGTTTTATAATTTGTATTTTGAATAAGTATCAAACGATGTATATGATAGATAATGGTACGGAATCCTTCGTGCGTGAGCCCAACTCGCACTTGGCCAGTTTTTTTACTGCGATAATCGAAATACAGGTCTTAATGTGAGACACCAAACTACACAAGCTATGTTGATCATTTACGATCAGCTCAGACAAACTTTTTTTTCTCTTTTTTTTAAAAGACAATAGACCACCCTGACTCAGAAGAATAATTAGTGGATCACACAAAGTATTAGCCATGAGGAGCATGAAACCACTACACTCAGTGTTGTAGAAAACGCGTGGCAACTACTTACACCACTACGCCATTGGTGCATCAAAATACGCAATCTTTTACATTCTTTTTTATGGTTCAACGGGGTGAATCGGCAGACGGTTCACCTATTGGGAATATATGGACAGATGTAACTCAAGAGTCATAGGTGCATTGGCACCCCTTGAATCCTTGGTTGAACCTCAAGTTTGGGCTACTGGTTCAAGAGGTCACCACACTGTGATGTGGGTTCAAATCCCACATGGAACAGCACTTTCTGTGATCTTCAAATTGTTGTTGTGAGTCTGGGTGTTCTTTGTGTCCGTTTCATGTACGTTTGTAATTCCCCCATGACACCGGATGTTCATTCCTAACTAGCTGATCCCCGTCTTTTTATTGCCCGTAGTGTGAAAATTTTCCGCCGTTCTTAAAACATTCTTATATATATAACTAGCGACCCGCCCCGGCTTCGCACGGGTGCAATGCTGATACTAAATTAAATACACTACAGAAAAACTATGAACATTGTATATAAAAACATAGCGGCCCGCTCCGACTTTGCACGGGCATAAAATAGAAACCTCTAAAATTAGCAATGTTGCCTTAGTATATGATGCATGTATTATACATATAAACCTTCCTCTTGAATCACTCTATCTATTGGAAGAAACCGCATCAAAATCCGTTGCGTAGTTTTAAAGATTTAAGCGCACATAGGGATATAGGGACAGAAAAGGCGACTTTGTTTTATACTATGTAGTAATAACCAATTCCTTAATAAATGGACTATACAACACTGAAAGAATTTTTTTAGTTTTAGTTTTATAATATTAGTATAGATGGGGGGTTGTATATAAAAGAAAATCTTGCTAGTGCCAAGGGGAACAGTACACTCTCTCAGCAAATAAAAATTGTTTTACCAATAGTCTTTAACAGTTCACGGACATAGGCCGGTTTTGCCCTACTATAACAAACTGGCTAAACAGATTTGTATAGGGTTTGTTTCAAGATTTCTTTCGCTTTCAAGTTTGCTTCCTTACCACATACATGTGATTAATACTACAAATGAGGGTGGCAACAGTCTACATTCTTCGTTCATCACCACACCAACAAACTTTATCATTGTTTTTTTTGAGACCATGATATCAGTCCTGTTGAGCCAGCCCATGGCTATACCACAGTTAAATAATATGTTGGGTAACCTTGAAATATACTTTGTTTATCAACAATGTGTTTATTTGCCTAGCAGCCACATAGGTGTACAGAATTTTATGTGGCATGGGTTTAGTTATTGAACTTTTTCTAATTGATACCTGGAAATACTTTAATACACATTCAAGACAATTCAATCTCTTCCTACACGTACTTCACGTAGGTACTACCAAATATTGGTAAAAATAATATTTATGTGATCTAAACAGTGTTTATTTGAACTACCCAGTGGACGTGTGTGTATGTATGCTTATTATGTAAATACAGTAATACTTACTGAGGGTAAATCAAGCATCCATGTGTCATACATACCAATTTCTGCACTCTCACAGAAGGTGATTAGAGTAAAGAATTTTGCTTTATTTTTTCATAGTGCGGTGTATTTGTAGTTACATATAATATAATCCGTAATGAACGGATCCCATCTCATTCCATACCAGAGTTTGTTATTTAGTAGAATAGTTATTAATTGCGCCTTTGTATTCATTCTTTCTAACTAACTTTGAACTTTGATACAAATTCAAATGTTTTGGTTATTTTGCTGAAATTGATTGACAGTTTAAAGTAGGGTTGCCAGCCTACCAATTTAAAAACTTGAAACATGACTCACTTTGCCGATGAATCGTTTGAAATGAAACCGTCAAAACAACAAAGATTTTCCTCCTAGTGCATGCCGAACTTAGGACGTTTCAAATATTATTCAAGTCACGTCAATACTGGCCTGATATATGTAATTTTATCTTTACTGTCACTTCAACAAATAGATAAAACAATAACTGAGGACTGAATAAAAGTATTATAAAAGAATGAATTCAAAATATGATTGTCATTATTTCTTTGGAATTAATAGAAACTCGGAACAAATTACAAGAAATATTTCACATATATCTCTGCAACAGAATAAAATTATATTTAAGTGACAGATAAAATATTGTGCATTTTTTCATTTTACGTATGGAGGGTAGAGATAAGGAGTATCATCTGTGTACATGAAAAGTGTCCGTTGAAATGCATTAAATTAGGGTGGCGGCACATTAGCATCAGGGTAAACTTCTTAAAATCAATACACACACTTTTTAATAAAATTGAATGAGAAAAAATCAATAAACGTACTATTCACAGTTCAGAAAATAAAATATATTTACTACATTATTTTGTAATACGCAAGTAGTGACAATAATGTTAAATTTTTTACCTCGGCGTACTTCAATTCGTTTACAATTGCTACATTCATACCATAACCTGTGTCTACACCAGCGCCATTCTGGAAGGTTTTTGAACTGTTATTTACAGCTTATGCTGGACACTTTTTTCAATTTTCTTCCATATAAGATAACACTCCTTGTCTCTACCCTCCATAAATGTAATGCTGAATTGACATGTAAAAAAATAAAACATGCTTGATGAGTGTAATGAACAATGGCAGACATGTACGATTTTTTCTGCCGTTTGCATTTGGCATGTATCATCGAAAACTACAATTTCCAGATTTTTAGAATGATTGTGAAAATATTTTTTTGTTTTATATGTTTAGTTTACATGTACTGAAGTCGTTAGTCATGACATCTGGTATCTGGTTGTCAAAATTGAGTTGTAGTTATTGTGAACAAGAAGGCCAAAATCTTTTACGAAAAATAACGTTATAACTTTATTAGAGGAGTTCCAAAAATTTAAAGATAATGACATTGGTAGAAAAAGCTGATTAGCTGGTTGTCATCTCATCAAAAGAAGAACAAAAACAAACAGCAAAGAAACTGTGGAATGAATTGTCGCCTGCGGTATTCCTGGACCAATACGACCTTCAAACCTTCAAGAAAAGCGTATTCCTTCTTAAAAGGCCGGCATCGCACTTGTGACGCCTCTGGTGTTGCGGGTGTCCATGGGCGGCGGTAATCGCTTACCATCAGGCGATATATCTGCTTGCTTGCCCCCTATACCGTTAAAAAGGCTAGCGTGGTCATTCATAAAAAAATATACACGTCGACTTGAGACCTCCTCCGTTTTCATTCTTAGGTTAAAAATCATTCGACTGCCTCAGTGGTGCAGTGGTAGTGTTTGCGACTGCTGTGATTTATATCAGTTGTCTGGTACCCATAACACAAGCTCTGCTTAGCTTGGGACTAGATGTCCGGAATATTTATTTATTTTAATATTTATTCGTTATCAATTTTCTTTATCCGGCCATTAAATAAGGTTCTGTCGAATTACTTGAATTACTGTTCTTACATGCCTAACGTTCACGACTGATACATTTTTTTAATTTAGCTGCCAAAATACCTCACTACTCTGCCTGATGGAAAGCATAAGTTGAATCCAAGAGTGGTGGTCACCATCCTCAATGCCAACGAGGACAATGCAGACAAAAATAATTGTTCTAAATTAACGAATTCCTTCTATTTATTCATTTATTTCGGTTTGTAAAAAGAACAGCTTCAAAAGAAGGAAATTGTTATGCAACACCAAGCCCAGTAAAAACTTCACCAATTCAATAAATAATAATGAAATTAAAAATGTCATCATATCATTTATAAAACTTAAGATAAATCTTACGTATACCTACCTACTGCGTATTAAATTAATTTTACTATTGAAGGGATTAATAGAGTAGGTACGTAATACTTGTACAACTATTATTAAAGTCGCCGCACACCCGAACGTTAAATGTGATTTTCTGTAGTTGGAAGAGAAAAAGGGAACAGAAATGGGTGGATTAAATCTTACCGACTTACCTACATACATAAAAATTTTATTTTTGGAATAAGGCAGAATAAGTAATTTTATAAAACAAAATTGATAAGAAAATAACAATCTGCTAATTGACGTCGATTTACAAGATGCTGAATATAATATTAATGTTCTGCACAGATCAGTGTAATTATTTTATAGAATATTCAGATGTAAACACAAGAACTTCAAAAAGCGTTTCTAAATATTCTCGATACGATCGATATATTTTTCATAGCAAGGTTTCTAAATTTGAGAGGCATATTCTAGTTAGCCACCTAGAATACACTTCGCAAATATACCTACTGATCAACCTAACCTAATTTATAAAAAAAATATGTAAAAAAATTTGGTGTAGCATAAACTGAGTTGACTGGATGGAAACACGGGCTCAACGATTTAATTTTTTTGTCTGATCAATGCCTAAGATTGATGAAGGAGAGGGTCGTAATGAATGGAACCTGGCACCTAACGAATAGTTTTTTAGGGTTTAGTACATTATTTTCGATAAAACCGTTTAAATAAAAAAAATACAATGATTTTCATTTTTATTTATTATTAAATTCATTATTAAACAGTACTTCTCATCTGTGTTCTACTAGTCAAACCCTTTTTTTTAATACCCTTATAGTGGTAGTCGTGGCAAAATGTGTAAACCTCCATTTTGTAGCGGCGGCCATCTTGGATATAAATTTTTCATAGTAAACTGTGTTCTACTAGCCAAATCCTGTCATTTAAAACCCATATTGATGAAATTTAATTGTCACCAGAACTAAAGGTGTACACCAAGTTTCAGTTCAATCTGTCAACAGGAAGGGGGTCAAATTTCAATTACTAGGTTTGACCCAAACAAACAAATTATTAACGAAACAGGGCAAGCTAAATAAAACTGTTTCATTAAAAAGAATAGGCTAATCGAAGGAACGGGTTTTTCCTCCATTCGCTTGTGTTTTAGTTTGAGGATTAGTTTGGAGAGGAATATTTTGAAAAGCTGTAAATACAGTTCTAACACACCCAGAAACCTATTCAGTATAATAAGTAGGTAGGTAGGTACTTGAATAGCGATAGCTACATTTCTACTCCTTTTTATTTTTATAGATAACGCTCGATGTCACCTTTACAAAAATCATTAAAAGAGGCATTCGAAAGCCTTAATATGAACTCAGTTTCTGCTAGTATTTTTTATTTCTCTACAAGGTAGATATTAAAAACACCAAATACTGTTTTAATTAAATTTTATTTCCTATTCTGATAAAAGTATTTTTTCTGTGATAACACTCTCTTAGAACTAATATGTCTTAGCGTCGTACGTTAGACTTTAGTAATTATGTAGCTAAATAAATAAAAGAGATGCTCCAGTTTTCTTCAGTTTAAATAACAATGCATTCGTGAGGAAAGATACCACGGACAGCTACAGTAGGACAAGCTGAAACATAGAAACAAAAAATTTAGAAATAATTTTAAAAAGTTTAATAAAAAACGTTTTCAACTGAATTTTTATGAGTATACATCTGATAGGACTTCACTTTAAATTGTTTAGCAGGTGTTGTTCAGACGCAAAACGACATTCTACGAATATGTCTACTGCATGCATGCATACAAAAATCAATACTAAAGTGAGAACGTAGATAGTTATTAATTATTCTTACATTACTTTTCGTCATGTTATAATGAAATTTTATTTAACATCATCATTCTTAGCCTTTATTATTTCCAAGGTTTTTTACCAACTACTAATTAAATCGGTCTTAACTTGAATATATTTTTTTCCACTAAGGAGTTGGGTGAGGACACTGACTTTCCACTGAGGATTGCTATAGATGTTCATTACAACCGGGACCGACGACTTAACGTACTCTCAGAGGCACGGACGTGAAACACTGCCACCTTCCATACGCCTTTTGATTGACAATCGCATACCTTTTTTTTTTTTTTTTTTTTAACGTGTGGAAACCCCCTCGGGCCGTCACCCCGCCGGGGTTTGTGTCGGAATCGAACCGACTAAAACCACACGGTGTGCCAACTCTGCGCCTGAGAAGGGAAGGGTCCGGGAACTGCAGTTATTAACACGCCGGACTCCAACTGACAATCTCATACCTACTCTAACCGCTCGACGAGGAAGCAGCCGTCTGGCCAAAACTTCTTCAGTAGGTGACTATCAAAGGCTAATTGTAGATGCTGATGATGATGCATATCAAACAATAAGTAAACTGTAATTACTATTTATCATGTCAAATTGATTCTTGTCTTGTACAATGTTGCTGATATTACTCAAATGAATTTTTCTGAAGCTAAATCAAAATCGTTCTTATTAAATCCGTTTTGAACAAAACATCCGAATTGTTTTTATTTTATAGCGGCACTTATCTTACTTGACTGCATCTGTGGCGCAGTGGTAGCGTATGCGACTGCTGTTCTTGAGGAGACCTGTTCGATTTCCGGGTCGGACCAAATGTTTGTATGATCTACAAATATTTGTTTCGGAGTTTGGGTGTTTCCTATGTATAATATGTATGTATTTACAAAAAAAAAGTATATAAGTATTTAAATCAGATGTCTAGTACCCATAACACAAGCTCTGCTTAGCTTGGGACTAGATGGCGTTGTGTGTTAGATGTCCGGAATATTTATTTATTATAACTATAGCTGACCCTTGCAACCTCGGTTACGATTACTATTACCCGTAGTGTAATAATTTTCCCCCGTTTTTGAAACATTGTTCACTGGTGCTCCGCTCCTATTGGTCTTAGCATGATCATATATAGCATATATAGCCTTCCTCGACAAATGGACTATCCAACACTGAAAGAGTTTTTCAAACCGGACAAGAACCGCTGTCTTGAGATTAGCGCGTTCAAACAAACAAACAAACTCTTCACGCTTTATAATATTAGTATAGATTACTATCCACTGAGACTCGTCAGTCTATCTGTCACCACGAGCGGTATAACCCGTTTGAAACGTCGGTCGGGACGTAGAAGGAATTGTAACATTTGTAACCTTTTAAATAATTTTATCGCGAACGAGAATCGCCAACAAAAACTATGAATGTATCAGCAGTTAAAGCATCTGGACTTCATCTGAACTCTACATAGGCTGCCTCTTGCTTTTTAGAAAAGTACAACGTAGACGGGATACATGATTATTTAGGTCCTTCAATAACTTATTTGTATCATTTAATTAGTGAGGAAATAATAATAATAATATTACTACCTTTCTCACAACGTTGACCATGAAATCCGGTTCCTTCACATTTGCAAGTGAACCCAGGATCTTGCACCGTTTGAATGCAATTGCCACGTAAGCAGGGTAATCGACTACATATATTTGTGGTCCGTTCTATGAAAAGAAAAAAACAAATATATTAAAGGTATTCCAAGGAGGAATTAATTTCCAATTATATTTTACAAATAAAACACGGTTTTAAATTTAATGTACGGCTCTAGTGGTACTTAATATAATTTGTAGCAATACTAAGTGAACTGACCGAGAATGCCTGCCGAGTAAGTCCTTATAAATAAGTCATAAGGAATAGTCACATGAAAAAGTTTTTTTTTTTAATTTTCGGGGCAAACGAGCAAACGCATCGCCTGATGGTAAGCGATTACCGCCGCCCATGGACACCCACAACACCAGAGGCGTTACAAGGGCTTTGCCGGCCTTTTAGGAAGGAGTACGCTCTTTTCTTGAAGGTTTGAAGGTCGTATTGGTCCGGGAACACCGCAGGCGACAGCTCATTCCACAGTTTTGCTGTGCGCGGCAGAAAGTAATAAAGTAATTATGATTTAGGTTTCAATTATGGAGAATCTCCATCATCATCCGCTTATTACAGTTCGCTGCTGGAAACAAACCTCTCCTATTGTCAAAGAAAATTAAATTAAAGATAATGTATTTAAGAAATAAGTAGCTAGGTATAGAAACACTGGTAGTGCAATTCCAGCACATTTGTTACTGCGAAAGCAGCTACAAATAAAACTAAATTATTTCTTTACGGAACTGCTCACACTATTGTCTATAATCTTCCCTTCTTACCGATATCTATTTTTAAATTGTTTCGTTTCCTTCAAATAAACCCTCTTTGGTGCTCGATTAAAATAGGTAATTTAAAAAAAAAAAAAAAAATTTTTACCAACATTGTTTAAATAACATAGAGATAAATCACTGTCTCACAAGTACCTATACTTGATTTTTATTAAAAACTGTGAATAACTTAGTTACGGCTAGATATGCTGTGGCTTAACGAGCGACTCCATCGGAGTGATACTTAATTTTATTATACTACATGAAATTAATAAATTATTCTAATTCTAAGAAGTTATTCATCTAGGGAGGGAGTGAGTTACCGGAACCTAAGCTTTCTTCTCCCTGGTACCGGAGAAGGAATTGAATCACAAGTGCTCATGTCGGGGGTCGGAGATACCTTATGATGATCTGTCTGTTCGGTTGCCTATTTATACTATAATAAGACTTAGGGCCAGCTTCACCAGTACCTGCTAAAGTTTTAGATAGTTGTATGCCATATATACAATTTAACAAATAAAAGTTGCTGTATAATCTGTATTTATCTGGCAGATAACTTCAAAATGACCAATGACAAACTAACCTTTTAAGGCACTCATGCAAGCCCGTCTAGATCTATAGTTATACTCTGTTTTGCATCCGAACCCACAGGTGCATGTGGCACCATATATTTTACAGCCATTATACGCTTGAGTGGGATCGCAGGCCCATGCAGTTACTGAAAATTGAAAGTATTTTTAAGTTAATACACAAAAAAATGTTGTGATGTTTTAATGGACAGATTTAAGAATATAGTTCGTACACTGAATCAAAAAGACATGCATGCATAAATCAATAATAACAAACACAAATCCCTTAATATAGAAATGTTTATTTCATCAAATGCAATGTTTTCTTATTGGTTAAATGCAGAGCTTTATATTGGGGTATTTTAAATAACTGTCGTTCATCTTCAATAGGTTTAAAGGCAATAATAATTCAGAACGATAAACCACATAACCAACAGACGTGTGTTGCAGTTTGATATGCGTATAAAAGTTATCAAGGCTTAGGGCGAACGGGAATTTTGTAATTAACTATCGAAAAATGTCCAGCAATGGAATACTTTATTCTTAAAAAATATGAGTATAGTAGTCTGGACTACTTTCTTACAATCTACACACATATGTACGTATGTATGTACATATGTATTTAAGGTTTGTCTAATAAAATAGCTAAGGTACTGAAACACACCAAATGAATTGTTTAAGTAACACTTTCAGTTTTAAAAAAAAACACTGATCCGTCGTTCATAGTTTTTTTGCATAATGATATTAGACACTCGTTGGATAAAATGTTGGCATTTTTTGTTTTTGTTTTATGGAATGCGGTGCAAACGAACAGACGTATCGCCTGATAGTAAGCGATTACCACCGCCCATGGACACCCACACCAGAGGCGTTACAAATGCGTTGCTGGCTTTGGGTTATGAGGAAGGTTGTGGGAAAAGGGGTAGGGGAAGGCACTCACTCGTGAAACACAGCGCAGGCGCTGTTTCACACCGGTTTTCTGTGAGGCCGTGGTATCACTCCGGTCGAGCCGCCCCATGCATGTCGAAGCGTGGCTCTCCCACGGTAGGAATTAATGAGTTGTCGTTCACAGGCTTATCAAAATTCTATTAGAAAGTTATTTCTCTACTTTATTAAAATCGTCTATAATAATCTCTCAATGCTTTACTATCCAGGTCGTAAATTACGCTCTCATAATAGCTAAATTACTGATCTTACCTACTTTTATAATCTTTTCTATTAAAGCGTTAGTGTTCAATCAAGCGCATAAGGTTCATCTTTATTCCATCGATTAATATTACAATCTATACTAATACATAAAGCTGAAAAGTTTCAGTGTTGGATAGTCCATTTATCGAGGAAGGCTATAGGCTAGGGGAGCGGAGCACCAATGAAGAATGTTTCAAAAACCGGGGGAAAATTTTCACGCCACGGGCAATAGAAGACGCAAACGAGGTTGCGTTAGGTCAGTTAGTAATCTATAAAGGTGCCAGGTCAGTATGTTTTCGGCCAAGTTAACAATGTTCGAAACATTCGAGGACGAATATAATGTAATTCCTGATTCCTGATGCGTATTCATTTAGAACTTTGTATCATAACTATGTAAATAAATGATTGAATGAAAAACAAAAACCACAAATCCACGGAAGAACAGAATATCAAAGCAGAAAAGTTTCCCTAGGGAATGCAATCTGGTAATTAACTGAAGACCTATTATTTTAAAGAAAGGTTTTTGAGCTTATTAACAAATATGTATACATACATTTTCGAAATGCGCAAGTAAGCCTTTCGCAGCGCAGTTCACTACTGAAATCTCAAGATTTCCCTTAACAGTTGTTTCTCAGTTAATTTCAGGTCAGGTCTTTAGCTAATCAAGAGCATATTTACTCCCTATTAAAAATCTAAGTCTTAGTTAGAAATTCATTATTATATAACTGGTAAAACGTTGACATTTTTTAACAACACTAACATTATTTCTATATTGATTGACTAGCGACCCGCCCCGGCTTCGCACGGGTGCTATGCTGATACTAAATACACGTTGTATATAAAACATAGCTGACCCACGCAACCTCGTTTGCGTCTTATATAGCCCGTAGCATGAAAATTTTCGCAAAATAAGTAATTTTTCTGGTTGATTTTTACACCTTGTGTCCGAAAAACCCAAATATCTTACGGAACCCTATTTTTTTCCAAAATAAAATATAGCCTATGTTACTCGTGGATAATGTAGCTTTCGAATGGTGAAAGAATTTTTAAAATCGGTCCAGTAGTTTTTGAGCCTATTCATTACAAACATACAAACATACAAAAATAGGTACAAATCTTTCCTCTTTATAATATTAGTATAGATAACGGTTGATTTGATTGTAACTTTGCTCTGTTGGTCACTGTTGTACTTGACAATCCAGTCTTATACATTCCTTATATGTCACTAATCCAGTCTACTTGCCAGAGAGTGGAATTCAAAAGGATTTTGTTCTGAGAAAATTTACAAACGTATCTATAGAATACAGATAGAATCCTGTATCACTATAGGGAGTTATCAGAGTCACTTACAATTCTTAATAACATCAACATCGTGTTCAACGGAATTTATTTTTAATTTATTTCTTTGCTGGGTACCTTGAAAGATCTAACATGATCGTTTAATTTGATAGTTTATTTAAACAATCGCGATTACCATTGTCATTTGTTTTTTAACAACGGTTCTTCGATGATGACATATGGACTGCTGTAAATATATTTAAAAAAAAACTAGAAAATCAAGCTCAGAGAAGTTGGTTACAAACATACAGGTGAAGCTATTAAACGCGTTTGTTTTAAAAAGAACTGACATAGCGTATGAACTACAGCCCCATTTATAATATTGAACTATAAACGTACGGTTGTAAAGACAAAAATAACATAAAGCCGATACTTAAAGTTAAATAAGGTTTTTAATAAAAAAGGTTGATAGTGTTCGCCTATCTGCCTGCCGTAGCCCAATTCTGCCCATAGACCTCTCCCATTGTACGCCACTTTGTTTTTCTTTGTATGTATGAGCCTGCCTGCAGGAGTGACTCTACTCTGCCTGTAGGAGAGCATAAGCAGAATCCAAGAGAGGTGGTCACCATACTCATTGCGAATGAGTGAGCCACACCATGACGGCCGTCATTAGGCTTCCGATCTGAACAAACACACACAACACAGGTTGATCTTATGTAAGGGTAACTACCCTTGTCAAGTCGACCAGTTCGTGCGGAAATCAGCGTAGCCTTTTAACCTTTAAATTTGACTTTGAGTTTCTCGCATCTATTTCCTGCTAACCATATTGCGCAAATCGTTATTGCTCCTCAAAGTTGCCACCCGTCCCGATTCTGGCGGTAAGTCCCACGTCTAGTAATTTTGTCCTGATTTTTGACAACATATGTCAATTACTCAATTTGAATGGACGTGTGTGTATTATCTCCCACTTTTGGACCGACACAAGAAGGCAGTGTGTGACCGCGCCGCACGCACTCACACACCGCGTTCTCCTTCACCCCCTCTTGCGTAGCATATTTATTTGTGCGACGAGGTGGGCTAATACTACGTCAGTGGCTCATACCAACTACTTAACTATTCAAAATTTTGGAAGGTGTTGCAGAAAGTATACAGACAAGAAATATCGAATACTTTTTTGGACGATTTTGCGCCATCGCATATTTCGCAAAATCGTCTACTTCGTTATCGGCATCCATCCTGAGGCACCCATTGTTCGACGACTTTGGCCCACCGGTCCGGATTCATACGACATACCTGTTCGGCCCAATCCCATTTTAATCTGGCAGTCTTTTTGCCCACATTTGCCACTTTAGTTTTAGAACATTCCATTGCTCTTTGGCAAACCTTGAGCCTGGACTTCTGACCCTCTGTCAAAGACCAAGTTTGAGCACCATAAGTGAGAATGGGTAGAAGACATATGTCAAGGAAAGGCGAAGATCCCCTTTCATGAACCAGTAGTTGTTTAAGGCGTTATCGACAATCGATTTCCTTTTCTTGCGCCAGTTCTCGAAGGATGCTAACTAGCCCAGGTACAAGTATTCTTTGACATATGTACCTATTGTATATCCAGCCCGTCGACCACTTTTCATTTTCTGCTGTTGGTCATAAGTTGGGTCTTGGATCGATTCATTTGATGTCCAACCTCAAATCTCGCTGCGCTTAGTTCTTGAAGCATTTTTGCAGTTCTCAGGCAGTGGGTGCATAAAGTACAATGTCGTCGGTAAAACGAAGATTTATCAATCTTCGTTCACTAACGATAATGCCCCTTTTCCATGAGGCTGACAGTTTTTTTGTAGACTTCCTCCAGGGTGCTTATAAATAGTTTCGGGGTAGAGGGTCTCCCTGTGTCACCCTTCTCTATTATAAAAGAAATATGCATGAAAATTATTAAAAAATACGCACATAAATACAAAAAAGGGTTTTTACTTTTTCTTCAGTCTTTTTGATGACCTGAATAGAATTGAAATCCGACCGACCATCTCTGATAACCATTCGATTGTCCCACTTTTTTTTTTCTTAAAAGTGGCAACCCTGTTGCTCCTGGTCTATGGGTGTCATTAACCGAGACACGGTCTCCACTCCAGAAATCGTTTCCTACAACCACTTCATATGTGGATGAAATAACGGCTTACTATAATCCATTGAACAGACAATAAGGTTTCTCTGGTCTGTGCTATTAGCATATTACATAATTAGAGTAGTATCAGATTATTGTTATTATAAATTTATATTTACTATACGTAGGCTTTGTTAGTCCTACCTATCCACGGAGCTCGTGACACAAAGTAGTATTACGCATACTTAGTCTGCATTTACTTTCGAGTTTAAAAAAAAATTACTACAATATTTGCTAATGCTTAGCTAGGTACTATTGTTCAAAATGAGTATGTAACCAAATTCGAAATTACTTAAGTACTTATTAAGCTGCTTTTGTGACCAATTTTGCAACCCGACATCTATTTATAACAAAAAAGCATGCGTCCTTTATGACTCATATGCACCTTTAGAATTATAATCATGTCAAAGAAATGCTTTAATTTTTTTTCCATTGTTTTTCTAAAACATTTAATAAACAATAAATTGATATACATCCACCCAAATAAACTATGACCTTTTAGATATGTTATGATACAAGCTACCAAACAAAATACTCTATTCATAGCGATAACACTTTATGAGAACGGTTTTATTACCAGTTATTCCTATCACTAGATACCCCTTATAATATACAAATAGGTTTAAATGAACTTTATTTTTTAATGCACACCAATTCTAATTTAAAATAAAATTATGGGTAAGTTGAAAACTTTGAGGTCAATACTCGATGTGTCAAAATATCCAATCGTTTAAATTATCGAGTTGCTTTTTTAGGTAACTAATTTATTTTAAATATTTACGATTAAGATATATCAGTACCTGAATTAATTTCTTAGATATTTAAACTTATCCTAAAATATAGTCGCGAGAAACAAAGACCTTTGACTAATGCATTAAAATTTACAAAGATGAGATAATAATTCGCACAGATTAAAAAAAATCGCATAAGCGAGCTAAAATACAAGTAATTGTGTTTGAGATGGATGTATTTATTAATACTCTTTGAATACTTACATAGGATGCAGGCGACAGAAAGGAGGAGGGCTGCGACGCGCATATTACTGGCTGGAGTTCACTCTGCAAAGTTTCAAACGATACTGATACAGAACATACGCGATACACACTTCCACAGTACACGCACTTCCTCTCAACAGTGTGAATGGCCGTGGTATCACAAATCAACCCATATTTTATCATCCCAGTTAAACTAACACCCCTAAATTTGAACGCAGTGTTTGATATCGCGACATAATTATTTATTTGAAGTTTTATTTATATATTATGTTCATATTATGCTCATTGTATTTGTAGTGATACTGTCTATATGAAAAGTGATCAGAGAAACTGAATAGCAGATACACTCGAGGAGTCAGCCCAACTTAGATTTAAAATTTCTAAATCAGACGTCCTCCTAAGCTAACCGTTTTTATATGATAAGTTCCATTGATTTTGTAGAAACGTAGTAGTTGAGGTTTTTGGAATTCTTGTTTCCTATCTCAATATGTACATACACCCAATAAAAATGTTTTTTTAAAAGATTATTTGTCGTCCACAGCAGAACAAATGCCTTCTCCGAAGGACGCTAACCATTCCGATCTTGTCCTGGTCAGTGTGCATCTATCCACTGCTGTCTATCCATAACTGAAAACTCAAACACAAATTACACATAAAAAAGTTGTATTGTTTTGTAATTTCATTAGTTATTTGAAAAGTATAAAACTGAAGGTCTAAATGTGACTATCCTCTAACATCTAAAAGTCAAGACCGTTCCATCACCAGCTCAGCAACATGAGATTATGACTTAAATGAAAAAGATGAAGCGGATTGTCTTTTCAAGTTTAGAGATTTCTCTCGATTTGGGAATGCCATTAGTAGTAGTAATAATAATCCCTATATTACTGACAATGGAACCACAACGAGAGCATACCCTTTTGATTTGACAAATATACTGCTTATTCGGCCCAAAATTGACAAAGAAGTTAACGTAACAAATAACAAGTCTTTTCAGAACAGAGTTCGGTAGAAAGGAGGTTTCAATCAAATGTCAAGTTAGATAAGGCGGGATACCATAAGGTTCGTGTCTAGTTGTCCTTCTCTTTACCGTGATGTTGTACTGGGTTGCTTAGTCTCTTAGTCGGCTCTTATGACATCCACGCCTCCACGGGATGAAAAGAGGTCATATGTGGTGTAACACTCCGTATTCTCAATTCGTCACCAAACGGATAATAATGCGCAAGTTTGTGAGTATGTAAGTGAAGTGTTAGTTGCTCTTTAACGCAAAAACTACTAAATGGATTTTGATGAAACTTTACAATAATATAGCTTATACATCAAAATAACAGATAGGTTACAGTTTATAAAGATACTAGCTTCGACTTGCGGTGTTGGTCGCGGTTATTGTCGTACCGCGGGTAGCACCGCGGGGTTCAGCTAGTTTAAGTATAATTTAAATGCAGTTTAAATTTACATACCAATACTCGTACTATTAAATTTTAAAAATATTTTGGATCCATAGGTATTTAGTATATAAGTATTGTAATTGTATCAAACCTGGATACCAACACAATACCTTTTTAGGAGAGGCTTATGTCCAACAGCGGAAAAGATGTTGATGATTATGATGAAACATTGATGAATTATAATAACCCCACAGACTACAATTTTTTTTAACCTGCCAATAGTTTGATCGGGTTGGCTTTTGGCTTATTTGTCAGCCGAAACCGAATCGTTACAATGTGCTTACTCCCATACAATTTCATCATCATCAGCCTAACGCAGTCCACTGCTGGACATAGGCCACTCCGTTGCTTATGCATGAAGGGGTTTTGTCCACAATTACCACTCTGGGCTAGCGGGTTGATGAATGCAGGGCGTAGCTTATTGCACCGGTGACGCTGCTGCCCGTCACCGGCCTATATACAACTTTATACCTACTGATTAAGAAACCAACTAAAATTTGTAGTCTGCGGGGACTCTTAGTGTGTTCCATTATCGGTTAGTTTAATCAAGTTATTACAGTCTATCTTCAACTATTGTTTTTATAGCTACTTTATCAATCTTTAAAACCATCGTCCATTTGTTTACAAACCCTAAACAGTTCAAGTATATCTACATATTCAAAACAATAAAACATTTATAATGAACACAACGTTACAATTATTCTGTGAATGATAACAGAATTAGATCATCGGCGAGAAAAATGTTGTGTGCACTATATAGCTAAACGGTTCTATTAAGGTATCAACACACTGTTCGTTATTCTAACCTAAAAGTTTTACATGTCATAATATGTTATGCCTCAACGGCTGAAAGAACACTACACGCTGAATTTAAGTAGTAACAAAAAAAATCGTAAAAGAAATTATACATAATAATTAATATTCATGACGATAACTCTATGTAGGGTAAGATTTAACCTCATATGTGTACTTAAACTATATCACAATAAGAAATCGCCTAACACTTTTATCCCTACAGAAAAAATAAACTACCCTTGCGATTAGGGGTACATGGAGTAGAAGACGTTGGAGATAAATGGAAAAAAGTTCAAAATATTTAAATTTTATTTTACCTGCGAATCACCTGCTGAGATCAGTTTACTGTCAGTTTGATC
This sequence comes from Spilarctia lutea, assembly GCA_916048165.1. Taxonomy (NCBI): domain Eukaryota; kingdom Metazoa; phylum Arthropoda; class Insecta; order Lepidoptera; family Erebidae; genus Spilarctia; species Spilarctia lutea. The sequence goes on along the minus strand of OU696470.1, from coordinate 22,382,589 downwards.
AGTATACTGAAAATGTTCCCATTAATCAATTTATAATATATGGAACATGGGACATTTTAGATCAGTCTACGTATATGTTAACATATTACCAAAATATTATTGTAATTAAGTAAAAGATAAAACTTTACACTCAGCCTATATATATATATATACGCCATTAAAGTAAATGACCGCATTTACCAGTTCAGTGCGCTGGCTTCTTTACACGTTTTTATCAAGTTTTATGTGGCAATGAAAATATTGTTGAAATCGTAGGTCGTCGTCCTCGTACATATACCTATATATACAACATGCATGGATTTAATGCACTGATATCGTTATAATTATTGTCGTATACATTTTTGTGCTTATCTGTATAGAGTTCAGTACTCGTACATCAGTAGATGCACAGAAATACCTAAAATACAACACTTATTACGTTTACTTTAACTTAGTTTTAACGAACCTCTTCGGATCAAATGCCCTACTATCGGACTAATCGGTTAAATGTAAAGGTCTTCTTATCCCATAATCACCAATCGATACAAAGTGTTGAATCGGATTAAATACAAATTTAACAAAATTGAATACCCTATATATATCGATTCTCATCGAAATAAAAAAAAACGTGGTAAATTAGTGTAAATTAATTCAATGCAACTAAATATGGTTATAGGTTTATATCCAACTGTGAAAGTTCACCATTTTTTGATAAACAATTTAGTTAAAAGTAACTGTCCAAAGAATCTTGGAATCTTGTCAACAGCAGGTGCAATCCCCACCGTAGCGAAGGGACGAAACAGAGTGTGTAGTTGTTGTAAGTGTGGTGTGTAAAAGTACCGACAGTACAAACAATCAACGTGACCCAGTGTAAGCAGTTACACGAAGAAGTCGTTAGCTTATAAACAGATCAGCGATGACCTCGAACAGTATAACGTCATAAATAAAAGGTATGTAAAGTATTTAAATAATTTAATCGTTACACCACTCCGTACTCTCAATAAAATTTCAATTTAAACATATTCAGCAGTGATTTTCATAGCTACATTTCTAAATGATTTCTCAACTTACTTTATTTACATAATCTAAACATTGAACTAATATTACTTCGTAACTCAATGCATCTAAAGCTCTAATTGAGTTAGCGATTCGTATTAATTTGAAAACGATCGAGTTCATTCATTTAACCCTTTGTGGTCTTAAAGTTAGAGGAAACTAGTTGTTGATTCAATCTATTTATTACTATGAACTGGATCCACTCTCCTATATTATAAAGTAAGTACGACTATAAGTTCAGTGCAAACATTATATAACTAATAACTCTGCATCCCTGGAACATTAATTGTCAGATGTGATATCCTTAGGTTTTCTGTATTCTTCTATGTGTGCCACCGAAAATTCTGCATTGTTGATTGTTCAAGATAGGATGTAATGCGAGCATTTTGCAAGCAACTAGCCACGATAACGCAGACTTTAAGCTTTCGGACCTTCTCACTATAATTTTCCAAACGTGATATGACATAATTACTTTTATTTAACAAGTAAGGACTCTTAATAAATGTCAAACGTCTTCGAATTAAAATTTCTAATTGACAGGTGGATTATAGCGAAAGCACTACTTCGCATAGATAAGATATTGAACTAGAATCTTTTAATTAAGGGCTTAACAAAAACGCTGTTTTACTTAGAGTCTATTTTCGTTTCACCAGCGAGCACCTAAGGTTAAATTAATTAGTTCAATGCGAGAGTTATAGAGGCATTGAGAAATCAAGATGCATCCGCAGATAGATTGAAGTTAATTCTCGTCCCAGATGCAGTCTATTATCTTTGATTTTAAATGAAAGATGAAGTTCCTATCATATGCTATTTTAAACAAAATATTATTATCTTTTAGTACCTATTATAATTTTAACTAGACATATTATTCTCTATAATAAATATTTCGGACATCTTACACACAACGCCATCTAAAAGGAAAAATTGTATTTACTTAATCTCGCATACATGAGATTTTGAACTAAGTTACTTTTGGACTTAATTAAAGCCCCGTTTTATATAGAGTCTTTACCAGCGAGCACCTAAGGTTAAATTAATTAGCTCAATGCGAGAGCTATCATTGCAGGCATTGAGATACTCGTATCAAGATGCATCCGCAGGCAGATGGAAGTTCATTCTCGTCCCAGATAAAGTCTATTATAGTTGTTTTTCAATGAAAGATGAAGTTCCTATCAAATGCAATTTTAAATTAAAGATTATATGCTTTTAGTGCCTGTTTTAATTTTAACTAGACATATTAATCCAAATACTTTTCCTCGGTTAAATATTGTTAATCTTGTAATGATAACTTGAAATAAATATACTATAAAATGAAAACTAAAATGGAACTGGAACCCGGAACTGAACTTGCATATCATCCTGCTTTATTGTTTACCAAACAAGACAATTAGGAATAAAGTTATTTATTAAGGTCTAAAGCAAAACAAAATCGTTAGAACTTTGTAGGTTTTTGAACAAACTTTAGTAAGAACTTTGTACAGTCGCAGTCATCATTACTTTAAGATAACGATTGAATGGAATTTCAACCGCTGGTTATTAATCTTCCTAAAGTTTCACGCTATTTTGAGGCGGTATTGACGTTGTCGGTTTGTGTTCATGTCAGTCAATTATTATTTAAAATAAACTAGCAACTATACCCAAACTATTTTGCTATCTGTTAACCAGAATAATGTTTAGTCGCAAAACAATGACGAATCTTAACGAGGTCATCATCAAATCATACTGTAAACTTTGTGGGGTAATTTCGACATAAAAAATCACGTGAACACAAAATTTAAAACTGCGAGACAAGTTTATGAGTTTCTGTATATTTGAACTTAATCTTCTTCCTTCTTCATAGCCTTATCCCAAGATTATTTGGAATCGGCTACTAGGTCCACCTGTTTTACCTGAATATCAGTTTTTCCACGAAGCGACCGGCATCAGACCTCCGCAACCCTGAGGGTGAACTAAATTGGAAGGTTGAAACTAGCGTCAGTATATTTGAGGGTGCTGAACTTCTCAATAACGATTACCATAGATGTTCATGGTAACCGGTACCGACAACTTAACGTGCACTCCGAGGCACGGGCCGGGTAACACCGCCATTTTCCATACTCCGGGCAAGTTAATAAGAATTTCATATACGAAAAACACGATATATCAACTGGCCCGACTCGGGCATCGAAACCGAGACTTCTTGACTGGCAACTAATTGCATACGCTAGTAACCAGATCAACGAAGCATTTGAACTAAATAATGATATCAAATTAGTTATAAAGATCAGTTCCTCCAAAGAAATTGAAACATGATTAGATTAAGTTTAATATAGGTACCTATTTCAGCATTTTACTTCGGATATCGTAGACGCGACTTTGTACTTGATTGTGACTTTAACGGTGAAACCTTTTAATTGGGGATTTTTATTGCCTATTATTATACCCGTACAATTATTAAGTTGTAAAAATTAAATTAGTTTTTAAATACTTATTGTCCCTCTACATGTTGTAGTGACATTCGTCATTCGAAAATTTTATTCAATGATCGTTTTATTAGAACATCTTACAATTTCTAAATGCTATGAAAACTTTACTTAAGAATACAACTAGTTTTGTATTTTATTTTATTATAGTCCTTATAACGTTAATATCATATTAAATCGTACGTAGTGATCTGATTTTTTATGATAATGCAAAATTTCCGATGTTTTATGGTAAGTAAGTAAGTCTCCATTCAAATAACTATTTTTTTTGTCAGTATTATAAGCAATAAACTGGCTCAGTTTCATATGAACTTCATCAATATAGCATATATATATAACTTTTTGAATGTTAACTTTAATTTTGTTCAAACTGATTGGTTGGTTCTACAAATATTCGCGAAGTCGAAAAATAGCGTTCAATTGATGAACACACAATCCCATCGACTAAACTCTTGTCAACTTAAACATATAATACCATTTTGTTAATTGTGAATGTCTAGTTGAGCCCCTTTGTCATTTCAAAAGAAATAATATTACATGACTACATGTCAATGCACTCAGTCAATGTTAGGGGATGAATTGATATTTGATTGTGCTCTAGACTGTGTTTGCTCCAATACCGGATATTGCAGATACGGCTTAGCTCGAGGGCATATTTTTTTTGACTAAAACTCATTTTGCACAGTAACGACTGAACTGAAAATGTAATCCCTATATCCAGGGCTTTTAAAGATTTATTGCTATTTTGGAAACGTAAATCAACAGTTCGACACTTAAACAATAAAATCATAATATTTTAAGTAGTTATGTTTAACAAGAACCTTTGTGCTTATTATAATCTTGTAATAGGGTCCTTTAGTTTCAATTGATGACATAAAATACATAAAAACATAGTTCTAAACGACACGTCCGATTCAAATTGAAACCCAAAGTGTTACATGGTCACATTACAAACTACATGTTCCACTGGGTGTACTCAAGTGACAACTGTATTAGTACCGAAGTTCTTTAATCCAAATACGAAGTAAAGAAATTCGTAGAAGAAAAAAATGACCTGTTAGAATTCTAATTACCAACAGTTTTTCCTCAAAGTCTACAATGACTTTTAAGGAGTCTCAAGGGCGTCCGCTCAAATTAATGGGCATTAGAATAAGTAACTTTTCCTACACGGGTAGCTCTACGTTTACTACTTATTTACGTTATTTTGAAAAGTGAATAATATAGTGCGTTTCACTAAATAGTTCCTTTGCCGTCATGTTAGCATCCCTGTCTGTCAATTTCGTCAACACCGTAGGGACGTTCTGCGAGTTTTAATTAGTTAGACTGTGATTTCTTGAGAAAATCATGCCGATAATATTGAAAAGTGTTGAAAGAATCATGGTGTTGAAGGTGAAAGAATTTTGTCAACGTGAGAACGTAACGAGGCCATTATTCCATTAGGAGGAGTAAGCTTGGGTCGCCGCCATTCCAGGTTAGTGAAATAGGGTATACCAGCATCAGTTTAATCGCCCTACCGTTTATACCAATATTGGGAAAAAGAAGGAACTTTTTGTAAGTGCAAACACTTAATATGTATGTATTAGTAAGCTATATTAAAGTTTTCTTTATTGTTAAAAACTATTTATGATTTTCTAGTGAATTAGTACTATTCTTATTATAGCTAAGAGTATTTTGATTGTAAATCTATAATGGATAATAATAATTACAAACAGTACTGTACGAATTTTGAAAATCATGAAATACCTACAATATCACTGAATTAATAATAATAAATAATTTTTTTTTTTTTAGGTATATTTGAAAAAACGGTGTCGAAAATTCATTTGGAAAACTCATGGAGCGTATTAATAAGAAGGATAGCTGAAAAAATGTGGGTCAAGAAGCTCATAAGATAGTACAAATAACGGAAGAAGCTTTTGCTACTATTACTAAGGAGGAATGGAAGAAAGAATGCGAGCATGTAATAAAAAGTGAAGAGAAATACTACACAGCTGGCCCAGCCGTTGACAATGAAATGAATAAATTTATAATCGAAATAGGAGACGATAGTAATAGTTCTGATGATAGTGACTATGAGTATGAGGAAATATCAGATGTAGACTTTGAGCAACACAATTATTGTATAAGACCGTAATAAAAATATAATTCGAAGTCGTGCCTTGTTTTTTTATTAACGATTGTCTCCTTCCTACTAGTCAAGTATTTTTCTAAATACTAGTGAAAATATTACAAGTTTTAAAATAAAAACGAAGTCTTAAAACATGACAATGTGAAAGTTCTTATTTAAAGAATAACCGAAGGACATCATTGGCACTGTTAGTAGTTAATAATAAGAAAAAAAAGTAATATTTCGGACAATTTAACACACAGCGCCGTCTAGTGCCATATTATAAGAGCACATGAGGGCCCGACCTTCCTTATTTTATAAAAGCTGAAAGTTTATCTGAGGATGTCCCCTATACAGGTAAGTACGACCAGGGACTACATAGTTTGGGTTGTGGTTACTTGGGCAGGTAACCGGTAGTAAAGGTGTATAAAATACCGTACCTTAAATTCGTTAAAGTATAAAGCTCAATTTTTTTATATTTTCTTAAAGATAACTTTAGAACGTTGTTGTGGGAAGTCTTGGGGGAGGCCTATGTCCAGCAGTGGACGTCTTTCGGCTGACATGATGATGATGATGATGAACTTTAGAAATCTCGTCATCCATTGCCAGACACTAATGACAGCTGCTACCCCCTGCCAGACACCCCTAAACTTTAATAAATTATAATTCTACTTTTGTTATTGTATAAAAGCTAAATTTTATATATATTACTTGGGGACCTATGAAAAGATTAGACTAGTATTCCAAGTTAAGCAGAGCTTGTGTTATGGGTACTAGACAACTGATATAAATACAAATATACTTTTTTTTTGTTGTAAATACATGCATATTATACATAGAAAAGACCCAAACTTCGAAACAAATATTTGCAGTTCACACAAACATTTGATCCGACCCGGGAATCGAATCCGAGGCCTCAAGCACAGCAGTCGCTTACGCTACCACTTGCGCTAGTTTGCAGTTTATTAAAACAGCTAAAAAAAACAAAATTAGGTAGTTTTTCATTAGAAAATTTCTCAGTAACGAAAGTTCCTAAGCTTTGCCATCACAATGTTTAACTTTAGACCAATATCTACCGGTCACAGTCTTTTCATTAAAATGGTTTCTTTAATCCTGTAATATTATATTTTTTTAGGCGGGCTTTAAGCTGGCATTGTCTTTTTGAATAAATGCTTGGTGTGCAGCTGACCACTTTAAAATCACGAACAAAATTTTAGTTTTAATTTATCGATGAACTTCGTGTAGTTTTTTATAACCCCTAAATACTTTTTTTATTTGGATATTGTTTTGATCTGAGTCTAGTTCTGTTAGAATAATAAGTATTATAGTTCATTAGACATAAAAAAATATCACTGAGGCATAATTAGTGTCACTCAGTTTGTTAGGGGACTTCAAGTAAGACACCAGTACTTTATGCATATGCAGCTTTCTGTAAAGTCTCAGTAATACAAGCCAGCAGAATTTCATAATCAACATTAACTAAGTAGTTACTTAGGTAATTTAAATGATCTACATTTGGAAATAAATAATACAAAGTGAAATTCAGATTTTATTTCTTGACCAAAAATAGAAAATACAGCCTTATCCTCCAATGAAAATATCACAATTATTTTAAAAATTACAAAAATATATCATGTGATTTAGATGTAAACCTAAAATGAAATCCCAATACGCCAAGAAGGAAAAAAAAAACTAAAATCTGTCATAATAATGAAGAATTAATTGTAGCGACTAAACTCGCTCCACATCTTAGTTAAAATTGAACACACCAACTGAACTGAACATACCAGACCCTCGTCTGGTATGTTCAGTGTGAAGAATTTAGCGTGGGCTAATAGAAACGCCGAACAGGGTCACATTGGCTATAAACGCGATGAAAATAGTTAAACTTACAATGAGCTCTCTGATAATTTTACATAAAACAATCGAATAGCAAGTATGTATCGAGTGAGAATAATTGAGAAACAAATTGTATGCAAGATTCATTTCTTTTTCTAAAGGTCGTTAGAATATTTTAATTGTCCAATTAAACTATTTGAGCCGCCGTGTAGAGGTTTTCAAATGGTGCGTTCTTTCCTTCTTGGAGCCAGTTATCTGGTGAATAATTGTTGTTTTGCTTCTCGATGACGTGGAAGGTGTAGGCGTGACGACTCTTGTCTGATTTATTGTGAGCGCTTTTGTGGATGACATTACCATGAATCAAGATGCAAGTACCTGAAAATATATGAAGTTCTAATTAAAAAAAAAACACTTATAGGGTATTGCCAAATGTAGAATAAGAATATTGTTAGTCATGTGACAGATATCAAATCCTTTTTCTATTATTACAAGATATATTTAATTGGCCAGGTGGAGTGATGATTTGCGCAAGACGGCTGGCAGGAGCTGGATGCGAGAAGCCGAAGATCGAACTAAGTGGCGTGCAATTGGAGAGGCCTATGTCCAGCAGTGGACTGCGATAGGCTGATGATGATATTTAATTGTTATTGTCTATACCAGTATTATATTTATCACCGTTATAGCGTTTTTATAGTAAGTAATATGTAATAAAAGAAGAGTTGACTTTCTATTAGTAGGGTGTCTTTATTTCGGTGCTAGAATAAATCAATTGTTGTCTTTGGTGTAAATTATTTTTTATTTGTGTTACTAGTACAAATGATTAATTTCATTATTATTATGTATTATAACATCACCTTCACTATCATTACAGGTTGCTCTAATGCGATAAAGAGGTTAATTTACATTCTTTTATTACATACACTCACACACAAAGAAACACATACATTAACGAAATATAAACTCAATAAAATTAACAATCTGTCTTAATATAAAAATTAAAAACAAAATATATTGCTCTTTTAGATTTTGTAACAAATTAAATTTACAAGACATTTTACTGTATATTCAATTGACACGAAAAAATATCTAAGTCTTTGTGAACTTCGTTAATTAGATGGATAATTCGCGTTAGGGGTACTTTCTCAAGTAGATTAGTCCTGGCTACTGGTAAAGCCATATTATCTTGATGGGGAATTACTGGAAAAAATATTTGAACTTGAAAGAGGGTGTATTCCAAATGATATTATCTTGACTTGAAGGAGTTTAGACCACCAAGAGCAGGGTAACTGAAGGTAGCCACGATACCGACATAGAGCGACCCTACAAAGTAGTTTCATGTTAAATGGAGGCCGCGGTTACTTTGACAAATGTGTAAATAATTTCTGATATTTCCATTTCTTTTACTTTCACATTTATTTACAAATTAATGTTTGTTCATTTTTGACATGAATAATATTATTTAGTTAAAAAAATTGTTACTTACCTTTACTAACTGGTAGAGGTATGAAACTGGACTCTGGGTAAAATGGATTAGGTTTGTCGTACACCATTACAACATTTTTGCCATCCTTGTCTGGACTTCTCACCAGTCTCCTGTGAACGCCCGATTTATGGGAGCCACGAACCACCCAGAGGCAGCAGTTTTGGATGGTAGCATCTTCAAGAGCGATCCAGAAACCAATTGGTGCAGCCGGCTCAGTATGTAGGTAGGTGATATCTTGATGGGGAATTACTGAAAAGAAAATTGTTAAAAGAGGGCGCATTCCAAATTGACTACTCAGCCTGATGGATACCGTGAGTAGAATCTAAGAGTGTATGATGTGCCTTAGTCATGCCAGTATGTTAGTATGTTGAAGGAGCTGAGAAAAATATGCTAAATCTAAATCTTCATCACATGACTATGTCTACTGCTATGGACCGAGTACTTTTAAATTAGAACTGTCCATTACCTGGAACTTCTTGTACAATTATCAGACAGGTATCTGGCCTACTTGATAGCAAGCTTTTAACTAGGATAGTGATATCGACGGTGTATCAAGATAATTGTAAATTAAAAGTAAAACTTTTCGTAGCTATTATGTCGCTCCTATATCGCATACTAGTCATACCAAAATATTTTTCGTGATAAAATGTAGAATTAAACCAATTAAAACGGTTTAACGTCTTCATAAAGACAAACAGCGACAAAATACTCTGTATTTATTTTTGAAAGTATTAGTCTGAAAGGCATTACGGAGTAAGTCGAGTTGAAAGCTAAACCCGACGAAGAATATATTCGTTGAAATAGAAGAAAATTATTTATAAACAATCTATATAACTTGTATAAAGTACTTCTCATATGTGTAAACATCAAGTCGGTATTTAATGCTGACTGACAAAATTAAATAGAATGTTTCCAACAGCGTAACATTTGTTATGAGTATGCTATATTTATACTACTCGTAATATAATAAAGCTGAAGAGTTTGTTTGTTTGTTTTAATCTCAGGAACTACTGGTCCGATTTGAAAAATTCATTCAGTGTTGGATAGTCAATTTATCGAGGAAGGCTATAGGCTATATATCATCACGCTAATACTAATAGAAGCGGAGCACCAATGAAGAATGTTTTAAAAAACGGGAGAAAATTTTCACGCTACGGACAATAGAAGACGCATACGCGGTTTCAGGGGTCAGCATGTATGTTATAAATTGACAAAGTACACGTATTTTCTCGGTTCTCAATAGTCAATCAGTATTAGGTTAGAGTTCCTTCTTATATTGTTTCTATTATCTCTGTAAATTAATGTTTAAATAGACTTAATAATATCAGATATACCTAATCTAAAAGTAAAAATAACTTTACACATCGCACGCACGGCCTTCTGACCCCAAACAAAGTTGGACTCTCACTAAGTATTTTAATTAGATTGCTGATATCAACATATTAATTTGATTCTAAACACATTGTAGATGAATTACACTTTAGACACAGATATTGCTCATCACGCGACATTATTACTCCTAGGTGAATATTGAATCGAGGATCACTATGAATCAGACCAACAGACCATCCAATCAGGCTTTCTGATGATGTAGAACAACAAGAAATTTGTTAAGATTATCGTCAATCTATATATCATTAGGTATTCGTTGCCTACTATGTGTTTGCTAGATGGATATCTCAATTATATCAATACTTCAATCAATTATAGTTCATTTGATATATATAAACGAGTTTTGAGACTGGAGATGCCTCTGCATTCCACAGTATTCTATGACAAGTCTTTCACTGTTCAAGCTATACAGATTTATATATATGTATATAGATATATAAGCTTGTGGAATGCACTGCCCATAAACATCAAGCAAGCGCAAACAATAAGCAGATTCGTGAAGATGGTTCACTCATATTATGTATCATAAATGAGTCAGTCACGCATCAGGGTATGATTTAAAACCTTTTTTTTCTTTAATTAAGTAGTTACAGTTATGTATATATGTATGCACAGTCAAATACCACTATCAAGAGACAGTCAAAAGCAAGAGCTTTTGGCAATATGTCTGCTCTTTGTACTTGCCTACATATCGAACATTATAATTATGTATTCATATTGAACTCTGTAATATGGGGGGCAAATCAAAAGTTTTAACATTAAGAAAGGTCAACGAGTTAACCAAAACTGCAAAGATTATAAATATAAAAAATACTCCATATTAAAATTATAAATTATAAATATATAGTTAAAACAAAAAGCTTTAAAAAAATTAATGGTTTACATAAAGGTAACATTTTTATTTCTCGGTCAAAAAATTAAGAGAACTGAAAAATCATAACATACAACCCTTACAATATTAGACGTGTTTTACTTTATTTCAATGGAACATTATTCGTGTTGAATATTAATTGCCGTTGTTGTCAGTACTGACTTAAATATACGGGTCGGTGAAGCCGCTTGACAGATTTTCAATGTAAGTGCCAGGTTGAGCGTGTGTGTTTGCGGTTCAATGTATTTACATCATAATTAAGTAGTTATACGAGTATTATATATGTATAAAATAAAATATTCTCCAATAAATAAAGTTAAATTCAAATCGTCTTCAAAAAGAAAGGAGGAATTCTCTGTACTATTTTTATGATTTACTTCAAAACTATTATGCCACTGTTATTATATACTACTAGCTGACCCGGCGAACTTCGTACCGCCATATTTTTCTTTCGTAAATATTTTCTAGATTTCCAAAAAAAATAATTTTAGTATGTAATTCACCTCACCTCAGCTTCCCACAGGTGGTGTACAGTCGCGGAAAAAAAACCTTTTCCGGTTATATATTTTTTTTCCAGACAAACCTTAACTGGCATATGCTGTGCGTAAAAGTTAAAAAACGGTCGCGAAAAAAGAAACCTTCTCCTAACAATAACGAAAACAATTAAATTATTCAATTTAGTGCGGTCCAACGGAAGATATGCGCGTACATACATTTCGGTCACTCATTTTTATTTATATAGGTATTAAGTCGCAGTAATTTATGCGACGCTTGAAGTTATGCTTCTATTCAAACTGCTACGTTATGAATTTAAGATATAGGGCATGTATATTGTAATGCTATCACAAAAGTTGAAGTAATTTTATTTTAATGTCCTGCTTTAAACGACAGTGTTTAATTTTTTAAGAAATTTCTCTTCTTTTTCTGTACCGGTTATTTTAGTAAAAGATAAGCTAAGCACGAAATGTAAATATTATAAATACCTAAACAAATTGATTGTAAAACATATTGAGTTTTATGACTGCCATGCTCATGGTGGCTGCCCAAGTATCGTGATGGTTGTAATTACTAATGTAATGATTTCCAAGCGATTTTTTTTAGTTTCTTCTATTTTTTGCACTTACCTTCACAGCCTACACCTGGATTTTTGAATATGTACATGGATTGTACGACAGAGGGCTCTTTGAAACCCAACTCTCGGCAGACGGTTTTCACGCGCTCACTGTACGTATAGCATCTAAAGATTGGATGGTGGTAGTGCAAAGCGTGACCTATCTGAAAACAATATAGTCTATCAATATCAATAACTTTTAATAGTTGCTGCTGAATATAAGACTACACCACACTAGACAGATGGGTTGATTTAGGATTTGTTTTAAATTTTCCCTTTTTAAAAAATTTTCGGCGTTGATATTGTCCTGCATAGTTTGTTTTCTTAGTCGCCTTTTACGACACCCATGGGCTGGAAAGGGTATATATTCTTAATCCGTCACCACACAGAGGTCTCATATATTTTAGACAAACAATGACACAAAAACAAAAGGTACTTTTCGACTAGTTACGGAACCGACTGGGGACCTTTTCAACTGACGCCGTTGCGAAGGGAGCTACAACACTTGTTAAAACAAGGCGTCCTCGAAATATAAATAGGAGTAAAAAAGATCTCCGTTTATATATAAATAATATAAAGCGAAAAACAAGTGAGTTGCTAACTTGTTAAGCTTATAAGGTGGTTTTCGCGATTAAACTCATTTAAAAGCGAGACTTTACTATTTTGATGTGATTAACACCCTTTTTGGAGGGTTCATTATTGGATTCATTTGCGCGTATAACTTTTGTATTTATATTTCATGTTTTTTATTATTTATTTTATATTTTATTTTGTTAAACTTACTTTGTTTAGACATACGCTGGGATCAACTTTGAGGTCTCCAGTTGTGTCAAGCGCTGCGTCCTCGAAAAAGTAACTGATGTTGTCATTGCTCTTCATAAAGTAGTCGTCTTTCAGTTGCTAGAAATTGAAAGAATATTTTGTTTATAGAGGACAATACTTACTGAATAAATGTTATCAGAAATATACTTGGAAAACCAACACGTGAATACGACGAATGCAACCTGTATAATTAAAGAAGTCAGACAATTCCCATAGGCCTTGAAACTTTCGAATTTTTAAACATTAAACCTTTGTACTGACAGATGTTTATGAGTGTGGAAAGGTCTGACGGTGTTATGTAACGTTTGAGTATTAATAGTTATCCACTACGTAGATATTTATTCTATTCCTGAGACCAACAATGTCATTACTCCAGAGTTAATCTCTCAGTACAGCCGTCTGGACGTTATTGGTATTGTGAATTTCAGAATACTGATTCACGTATCTGCATACATTCAATATATTATGTGCACTAAAAGAGCATTGAACCCGTAACTCCCGACCTTCGCAGGCTCTGATCTATGACATCTATAGTTAAAATAATATTATTTGTATATTCTTTTTTTTACGGTTTATACAGAATCAACATAAACCTTTTTACAAGCTTTTGTTTAGTTTCACCTGTCCCGATGTTTGTCTGTAATCAAATCTTACAAGCTAAATTTGATCCTGTTCTTGATTTCCGTTTGAATTGATATTTGAAATATACCTTTGGTTTCGATGATAATGCAATATTTTATAATATTATTATTAATATTCCAAAATGGATTCCGTAACAAAATGGCGGCGTACATATGTCTGAACAACCCACCCAATATGGGTATCAAATGAAAGGGCTAAAAAGTATTTTTTTTTATTTACAAGTAATTAAATCTTTTTAAACATAGACTTGTTTATGAGTCGCTATATCTATAGGTGAAAACCAATTTATGGTATTGACCAATACTTTTTAATGCTTTATTTTATAGCATATAGTGATACATATATACTATACATAGATACTTACGCGATCTTCTGCATCTACTGATGTAAACACGACTCTCTGTTCTTTGCTGGGTAGATTTTTTGTCATCTCCTTGCCAGCTTCAAGCATTTCATCGCACTCTGCGGGCCTGAAGAAGTCTTCAAGCACCACATACCCGTTTTCCTCTAACTGAAATAAACACAAGACAGTTTAAAACAACTGATTATATGCGTATGTTGCCTTTCAGTGGCTTTCGAACACCCTCAAATCAGACTTTTTTTAAGTAGTTGGGTAGTAGGTGTTTTCACGGTAAAGCATTTTAGTAACGATTCGAGATCATTTGAACTACTTGTAACTAGATCAACCATACCCCAACCCCTCCCTCATTCCCCCTCCCCATCCCCCAAAGGTCGGCAACGCACTTGTGACACCTCTGGTGCTGCGGGTGTCCATGGGCGGCGGTAATTGCTTACCATCAGGTGATACGCCTGCTCGTTTGCCACCTATTACATAAAAAAAAAAATAAAAAAAATAAAAGAATGTTGCCTTCGGCAGCTTTCGTACTGAATGCTGTAAAACTATATGTGGATAATATAAATTTATATTTAAATCGTACTTAACTAATAGACTGCAGGTTGTTAAAATCGATAATGTTGTAAGTAATAAATCACCTATCGCGTATGGAGTCCCACAAGGGTCAATACTCGGTCCGCTTTTATTTACAATTTACATAAATGACAAAATATTTAGGACTTCATGGTCATTTAATTCTATCTAATGCCGATGATACATGTCTCTTTTATTTTGGACCCATATTACAAGATATTATTTCACTAGCACACAAGGATCTGAATACCTTATCAAATTGGTTTGAATATAATACAGTTAATATAACAAAAAATACAACTATACTATATTTAGATCAAGAAATAGACCTATACCTATTCATAAACCATTAACCATAAACAACATTCCATTAGAACAGAGGTCAACTGAAAAATATCTAGGCTTAAGAATAGATCAACATTTATCTTGGAAGACCCACATTACATAAAAGGCAAAAATTCATCACTCTTAAGTCCCATACGATCCCTAGATAAGTGCACTCCAGATAAGTGCACTCCGCATAAATTAAGATTAAATGTTAATAAGTCATTAGTAAATCCTCATTTATTATATCTAATTGAGATTTAGGGGAACTGCAATGTTTATGAAAAATTTAAAATTATGAATATCAATCAACTTTACATGTACAGCACCTGTATTTTAATAAAAAAACTAAATAAAACTATTCACACCAATCTATAATTTATTCTTAAATCTCAAATAAATAAACGCAACACTCGTCGAGGTAGTTTAATTATATTGCCAAAAAAAAGAACCAATTATGAAATAAAAACATTACTTTTGAAGTTATCCAACTTTATAACAGTTTACCCTCACATATAAGACATGTTAGCATATTAAGCCTATTTAAGTCAAGACTAACTCATTATATAATAAGCAATCACTCGCTATTCACATAAATATTTATTGTAACATATTTAAGTATTAAGATGTCCTAACACGACCATTGTATCAAAATGTTATCTTTAAGTTTAAATAAGTTCTCAAGTTTTTTTTTGTACCTCAAAATACGACATTTATCAATACCGGTACCTTTTGTGAAAATCTATACATTTATAAGGCAGATAGTGTAACTGTGCACGTCTCGAAGAGTCGTGCCTAAATTTCTGCTTAATTAGTCAAAAAAATCAGCATGAAATCAGTACAATGGCTATATTCTTTTATTGTCGATATTAATTAATACTGTTCTGTATGATAGGATATAGCGATAATGGTTAACGAAATAGATCCAACCTCGAATATAAGTGCTTTAAAATTCTAACAGGTCTTGACCTTCTGTCAAAATGAGCGTTCTTTTGGATTTAAGCGCATTTTAGTAATGAATGTGTATGTAATTGTTTTGTGGGTGATCAGACGCGATACCATGGTATATTCAGATTCCAAATTTATGGAAGTAATGCCCAAATCACGTGGGACACTTATCGTGTTTTGCATGTAATCGCATCGTATATCACGTAAGACACAATTAAAATTGCGAAGGACATTTCGATTGGTGTTCCTTTCTTAACACTTGACACACAGACACAAAGGTTAATATAAATCAGTTTACCGAGTTGTATTCAGATAGTTACCATTTATATTTTCGGAATGTAAGGCAGTCAGAAATAACAATCTAAAGTTTATATATGTTGGCAAGTCCAACGGTTCACAGACTGTTCACGATGTCTTATCAACTATATGATGAAATAGATCTATTTATTTGAGATTTAAGAATAAATTATAGATTGGTGTGAATAGTTTTATTTAGTTTTTTTATTAAAATACAGGTGCTGTACATGTAAAGTTGATTGATATTCATAATTTTAAATTTTTCATAATGCTGATGTGCATGATGCAAGTGTTTTACGTCGATTCTCTTGTATTTTATTGCTAATATTTTGTTTTGACGTTATTCCCATGCATTTGATAGTTTTCTAATAGTTTTTACGGTTATCGAATGTCAACTCGGCTAGGTAGGCTTATATGAAATTAGTTATCACTAAGGTAACTCGACTGTTAATAAATAAAATAAATACAAATTACGCATAAATAACAACCAGTGGCTCTATTACCACCCGGACAGATAAATGTGTTATGTGTACGATTGTTTTTTATATGTATGGGCCTTCCAAAGTGACTCCATTACGCCTGGTGGAAAGCATAAACGGTGGCAATTCAAGAGCGGTGGTCACTAGGCTTCATACTTACTCTTTGCGAATGCCGACAGTGAATTGTAATGCTTATAAATCATTACGCATTTGACCTTGATAAGTTTTTTCTGTATCTGAGTGTAATTTAACTATTATATGAATATATTTAGAAATATATATATGTATGATTATCAGCAGTACGGTTACCATTATACAGGCTCTGCTTAGTCAGTGATTAAACGGCCGTGTGTATGATATCTGAGTATCAATCTCAGCGTTCAAGATCACCAATCACTTGACTGACTGGCCTAATATCCACACCATGACATGAAAAAATAAATACTGTGGCAAAGGAAGGAAAGGAGATTAGAAATGCGCGCGCGTAATACCCCCCACTTGGTCTGTCTATTTATATCAGCGTATTTCGTTTTCATATTAATGTGTTCCGCGAAGGGCCGTGTATCGATAAAAATTCGGTAACACTAAATGTTCTCCATGAAATGTCTCTGATGGAATAAATACAAGAAAGTCCCGGTGTTCCAGATATTTGAATACTTTGACGTCTATTAGACACTATTTCATTTATGTAAGTAAACAAATATTTCTCAAAAGTGAGTAATTCAACTTTCATTCATTTTTTAGAAATTCAGATTATAATAACAAAACAATAAATTTTGCGAATGTAATTTACTGGTTTGTCAGTAGTACGAAAGTGTTTCAAAACCGTTCATGATACAATTATAGCAATACAAACATTGGCTACAAACATTGGCACTATTTGGCTACTTGCTGAGTTAATGTTTATTTACGTAGCTATAGACAATTTTAGAATGTTTATTAGTCACGTGTGAAATGGCATATCCCTTTTGTGTTCAAACTTCATAAAAATCACACAAATGTTTGACAAAACTATTGAAACATGTTTATATGTCAATATAAATTTGAAATATATTTGCCATAAAATTGAAGTGTCTCTTTGTAAATTCAAATAACCAATTCATCACTTTGGTTTGTCTGCACAGATATTATTTTAATATTTATAGTTAGAACAAAACAGGTACCTAGTTGTAAGTATTATAATCTAAGTATATCATAATTTTGTAATTGGTAGGTAGACGTCATAGGTAGACCTACTTATAGTAAAAATTAAAATGACTTTAAATTCTAAAAAAATACTTTAGTATAATATAATGTGTCATTTGTTAATGTAAATGTAATGTCTGTTGCAACGCTAAGCGATTGACGGTACGCAAGCATAGCATTATAAGCAGTTACGAGTATAGTAAATAATAAGTATATACTTAGACTTTAAAAAAATGGCATAATAGAAACAAAAGATTGGTTAATAGTTAGTAATCTAATACCTTTAAACGAGTAACATGTGTAATATATTAATTTGAATCTCGACTATGGCGCCAAAGAAATTTATGAAATTTAATGTGCAAAATTGATCTTGCTAGGATTCATTTTTAGAAAATTTTGGTAGTAAAAAGCTCAGTCATCTAGGTACTCTGCCATTAAAACAGAGCAACAAAATAATATAAGAAATATTAAAAACTTTTTAAAGCTAATCTTTGAAAGTTAATTTACTTAAAATCTTAACCCGTAGAATGGTTTTCATTTGTTTATTTCAAATTCTTTGATTCGAAAAGTAAATAAGTGTTGCCAGAAAAACTCTTAAATTTCTCTTGTACAGCCGTCGTTATTGTGGATGACCAATTACGGCACCATCTTTATAATTATTCCAGAGCCCCTTTTAAAGGAATGGAGCAGCAATCTTTATTAGTAAAGTGTCGATTAAAGCAGTCGGCAACAAAAACACTAATAGATTTAATTACCTACCTTCTGAAAATGAACTTGAAACTCTCTTTGGGTTTTTTTCTAAATCTATTGTTTCAGTTACCCGTTACTTGTTTTGTTTAATGGAAAAGTAATTACATACTAGCTAATGCCCGCTGCACCACCCTAGTGCCGGTTACCGTGGTAACGAGTAGCCTATTTCCTTCCACAATAAATTATCTTCATAGTATTTTCATGCCAAATTTCATCGAAATTGGTGCAGCAGTCACATTTATTTATTTTTGTATGTAGGTATAATATTATTATTATTTATGTTGGCTACTGTATAAAACTGATATTCAGGTAAAAACGGTTGAGTAGCCGACCAAATTAATCTTGGGAATAATAAAGGCCAGGAAGATGAAGATGTTAGATACTGTATAAATTTTTGATATATTGGATCTTAAATATTGTGGAAATAGGGACAAAGAAAACTCAGTAAAAACGTTGTTATGGCGGTTGCTGTAATAATGAGAAAATGTTTTTTTTTTTTTTTTTTTATTGAATAGTGGGCAAACGAGCAGTTGTATCACCTGATGGTAAGCGATTACTGCCGCCCATGGACACCCGCAACACCAAAGGCGTCACAAGTGCGTTGCCGACCTTTGGGGGATGGGAAAGGGGATGGGGGAGGGGTTGGGGTATGGGCCTCCGGTATCCTCACTCACTCGGTGAAACACAGCGCAAACGCTATTTCACACCGGTTTTCTGTGAGGCCGTGGTATCACTCCGGTCGAGCCGACCCATTCATGCCGAAGCATACCTCTCCCACCTACACATTTTTAAACACTTTTTTCTTTACACATAGAACACGTCTTTTTCGTTTACATTACAGAACCTAATTAAATAAGTACGTACTACAAAATAGGTTCTACAATATACTAGTGTTAAAATCTTAAAAGAAAACTAAATTATTGATACTTAATATTATATTCACAAAGTTTCCTATTTATGATATTTGTAGGGTATGATATAAATTATAGGTTGTCAAATGAACTGCCATCCACATAGAAAAACCACATAAATAGTCTGACTCATCAAAGAGGGTGAATATGACAGTTGTCATGTAGTACTTGGATGTCTTTAAGCCATAGTGAGAATATTTCATTAGGATTACAAAGAACGAACATTTATATAATATATGAAGCATCGTGAATCTAATAAACCTTAAAATAGGAATAAACTCTTCGCTTTTTTTTAATTATTTTACATATACATGTCGTGTTCCACAAATGACCGTGGGAGAGCCACGCTTTGGCATGAATGGGCCGGCTCGACCGGAATGATACCACGGCCTCACTATTGAATAGGGGGCAAACGAGCAGACGCATCACCTGATGGTAAGCGATTACCGCCGCCCATGGACACCCGCAACACCAAACGCGTCACAAGTGCGTTGCCGACTTTTAGGGGTTGGGGAGAGGGAATGGGGAGGGGTTGGGGTATGGGCCTCTGGTATCCTCACTCACTCGCTGAAACACAGCGCAAGCGCTATTTCACACCGGTTTTCTGTGAGGCCATGTATCACTCCGGTTGACTTCAGTGTATAAATTCTAAACATACAAAATGACGAACAAAATAGTTATTTAATTTTGGAAATAATTCAATGGTTCATAATGCTGAAACAGATACGAAACAATGATACTTTTGGATGTTGGGTAACTTTTTAATGTTATTGTTACGGGTTTAATGTCCTTTATAATTTAAAGTAGCAACCCGCGTCGGTTTCGCACGTTGATATGCTTTAAGCTATACACTCAAAAATTTAACAAATCATATACTAAAAACCTTCCTTGATAATTAGCCTAAGCGAAAACCGCATTAAAATCCGTGTAGTAGATTTTGAGTTTATCGCGAACAGACAGACGCGGCAGGAGACTTCATTTTATAATATTATTATGTAGTAATATGAAAAACATATGCTTTAGTTTGTTCAGTTCAGTTACATTATACGAAAAGCATAAAATTAAAGTAAAAACATAAATGTAGCTACGTAATTATAACAAAAATTATCACTGGCTAGAAAGCCACTGGTTTCAACGTTCAAAATGTAACATCACTAAATTAAAAAAACAAATCACAGAATGTAAATGTTTTAGGGCAACTTGTAGAAATGAAGAATCACGAGATAATTTAATATTATTTGTAAAAAAATTAATTAAAATACGCCCCATTACATTTATTAAACTCAGTAGTATAAATTATTACATTTATAAAATTTACTTGACTAAAAATAGAATAGTTTTATGGTAAGTTCCAATAGTGCATGGTTGCATTCTGTTGTTTCGAAACGTCATTTGGACCTGTCAAAATCACCTTAGATCGGACAAACTATAGTACAAGTCAAGCTACTGTCGACAATTCATGTCAAATAGCATTATCTAATATCATGCAACTACAACATTGAATGACACCTCAGTTCTCTGAATACAATACCTACGAGCTAACAAGCAATACAAGCAAGATCCATTCATGAACATCAAGTTATTGTTTAATAACGCAAGATCTTGCAACTGAAACATGATGCTTCAGAAGGCTAATGATTACATACTACAATGTACAGATATACCAAAGTTTACAAGAGAACGTTTACGTTTTTAAACTATTTGTAATGTACTTAGTCTCGTTATAAACATTGTTACAAAGAAAAATATCATTTTTATTTGAAAGCCTGCCTAAGAAACTCTGTTCAGCTTGATGGAAAGATCAAGCAGAATCCAACAGTGGGGGCCACCATACTCACAACGAAAGCAGACAATGCAGTATGATGTCCCACACTATGAATTGAGAACCTCCTCTTTTTTTGAAGTGAAACAAACATATATAGACTCTCAAAAATATGTCCCTATCTTTTCACTTTGCCGTAGTGAAGTAAAAATTGACATTTATCACAACAAGGAATATAATACAGGGTGTTCAGTGGCAAATTTCAAAGTTTAACAAAACCATAGTTTCTTAACGCAACGCGTGAGAGAGGTGCGGGGGCGTCGTTGCAAGCGCAAGTGATGCGATTTTTTTAGTAGTATATTAGCTACTAAAAAATTAAAATATGGGACAGTAGACTGGAGAGCACCTTGTTTTTGCTGTCGAGGTATACATTTCGAGTGGATTTTCAGTGTCTGAAGCATGCCGTCGATTTAATCATCGTTACGGTATTCGTGGATTACGTGATGGACCATTGATCAATCTCATCCAGTCAAGGGTAGCAAGGTTCAGGGCTAGAGGATCAACATTAAATAAACTCAAACAAGGACCTACAACAACGGTAGCCATGAACATGTTACGTGATGAAAGAAATATGATGGCTTATTTATAACAATAAATAATTTATTTTTCAAACTCGGACTACGAATGAAAATCCGGATGACAAATGAAAACCCGGCCGAACGCTCCCTTATGCCCCCTAAACGAGGACAAATCCGTGAAAATCCGGACGAATGGTAGCCTTAAGTTAAGTAACGATAGTGTATGTAAATGAAACAGAAATTCAAGCAAAAGAAACGATGAAATTATACGCGTCACTTACTAATAATACAGGTACGTTTTGTTGAATAATTAACTTAGTAAGAAATGGGTTCATTTTTATTTTAGTTCCTTTGTTGTTGCAGGTGAAACAAAGAACGTTGTTGTATAGTTATTAACTTTAATTAAATAATAATAAATAAATTATAAATTGTATATGTATTACTACTTGAAATGAACAGGTATTTGAGATGCTTATCGCACTTCATGTTTTTTAAGTTAAAAATATTGAATTAATTGATACAATTATCTATTTTATAATTCCTAACTTTGAAGTAGTTTCGAGTAACGACATGTAATTTGCTTGATATAGGTACATACAACCACGCTGCGCAAATATACTTATAAGTGTATTATTTTTAACACCCAAAAACTTTTTTTTTTTTTCACATGTTTCCAATCTATACATTCTATACAATGTTATGAATTGGGAGCCCGCAGATCTATCTTATAGGTCTCGGATTACATTAGACTCCAGATCTCCTACAAATTACGAATTTCTTCTAAATTTTGTCCGTAGGTATACTGTAAGTGTGATATAATATGTGGAGATAAATAGGTAAATAGATTAATAAATAAATATTTCAGACATCTAACACACAACGCCATCTAATCCCAAGCTAAGCAGAACTTATATTATGGGTACTACACAACTGATATAAATACTTATAAACTATTTTTTGTAAATACAAATATAATATATAAAATGTAAATACAAATATATTATACATAGAAAACACCCAAATTCCGAAACAAATATTTGTATATATACAAACATTTAGCCCGATCCGGGAATCGAACCCGAGACCTCAAGCACAGCAGTCGCAAACGCTACCATTGTGCCACCGAGGTTTTCCACCAATCTTAATCGAAGACCTAATAGTTAGGTAAGTAACCGATGAAACCGCAGTTTTCGTTAAGGTTTACAACGGGCTAATATATATATTAGGTCTTTACCTATGAAATTGCCGTTTTGTATGCAATAAGTGAAAGTACTTATTTTTTCAAACTTTTTTATTTCTGTTATTCGAAGTAATCACCCATGCAATCGACGCATCTTTGCCAACGCATTGGCAGTTTATTGATGCCCTTCTTGTAAAAATCAGCTGGACGGGAGGCAACAAACTCTTCAAAGGCATTTTGTACTGCCTCTCGGGAATTGAATTTTTTACCCTCTAAAAAGTTGTCTAAATTTTGGAAAAAGTAATAGTCGGTAGGTGCAAGGTCTGGTGAGTATGGCGGATGAGGGAGAGCTTCCAACCCCAGCTCTTGCAGCTTGGAGACTGTCTGTTGCGCAGTATGGGGTGGCGCGTTGTCGTGAAGGAGCAGTGGGGACGACCGATTGACCAAACTGGTTGCAGATGTGCAAGCTTCTCCATCATTCTCTCCAGTTCTTCACAGTACACATCTGCATTAATGCTCATGCCGTTTTGTAAAAAGCTGTGGTGAATCACACCCGCACTAGTCCACCAAACAGTGACCATCACCTATTTAGGGGTCATTTTTGGTTTAGGGCATTGCTTTGGTGTTGAACCAGGGTCTAACCAACTTGCTGAGCGCTTTCGATTGTCGAACAGAATCCATTTTTCGTCGCACGTAACTATTCGTTTCAAAATTCCTTCATTTCTTTGCCTGTTGAGCAGCGAAAGGCAGGTCTCGACGCGTACGTTGCGCTGGCGATCGTTAAGGTCGTGGGGCACCCATCTGTCAAGCTTTTTTACCTTGCCAATATGTCGCAAATGGATCAATATTGTTTTGATGCTTACATTAAAAGCTGCTGCTAGCTCAGCTGTAGATTGAGTTTCGTTAGCTTCGCACAACATCGCCTTTAATTCATTATTGTTAACCAAAGTCTCCGGACGACCACGAGCTTCATTTTTCAAGTCAAAATTTCTAGCACGGAACCGGGAAAACCAATAAAGGGTTGTGCGTTCGTTTGTACAGTTCTCTCCGTAAACGTTTTTGATGTTACGTGCCGTTTGTGTCGCGTTGGTGCCACGACGGAACTCATATTCCATAATTACACGAATTTTTAAAGTATCCATTATGACGAAAAATGTTCAAATGTAATGAAAATACAACGCTAATCAAAAAACAAAAGACTGAGTTTGTAAATAGAATGTCATGGTTTTAAAACAAAATTAATTTGAATTTAGAATACAGAGCCATTACAAACTGTTTTTTTATTTGAAATGACCAGTACTGAAGAAACGCAATTTCATAGGTAAAGACCTATTATATATATATATATACACACATTTATATACATATACCATGATAGATTTGAATCTAAGTTAAATAGTACACAATAAAATTTAATTACAACTAACAATTGGATAATTGGTTTTCAAGTTTCTCCTCAAATATATTGCTCGAAGTTTCTAACCTACTATTTAATAACACTATTAATGGGTCTCCAATTTTATATTATCATTAAAAACAAAAGTAGTGACGTATAACAACGAAAATATATTTTTCCACTTACCTATATAACTTTATATTACTATAGAACACAATAGTTAATTTACGTTGCTCATTAAAATAACTGTCATTTGACATTCGTATCAATTAATGTATTGTAATAAATTTAAATGTATTATCGAGACTTGATTGGAATGTCTGTGTAATTAGACATGATTTTCTACCTATTAATAAGTAGCTGCACCCCGTGGTTTTTGTTACTTTTGAATCGGATTACTACTTCGTTGGTACTAAAATATCCTAAGTTACCCCTTATAACATCTGCCAGGGAAAGTCCCGTCAAAATCCGTTTATCCGTTTCAGAGATTAGTATATATAACAAACACAATACAAAAAAAATGATTTATTGATGTAACTACCATTTACACTTTCGTATGCATAAAATAAAAGCTGTAAAATTGTAGTGACCGTTTATAATAAAAAAATATTATTTTATGCAGACAGGTTATGTTTTGATACGACTTCAGCGTGAATCGAGAAGGGACTAAATACCGTCAATAAGGTTTTTTAAGCTATTGCATAGCTTCTATCGCGGGCCTTGAGCGTGGAGACCGAATCATGAAAATTCCGTAACGAAAAAACCTAACACCCCCGATTCCGACCGGCACAGCGGTGATACTTTTTAGTTTTTCCATCTATCGATAAATACCAGAACAACAGAACAGAACAGAACGCTTGTGTGAAGTGCCTTTTTAAACCGCACATTCTCAGCGTAAATAAATATACAATGCGATTCATTTTTATATTATAGATGAAAAAAAAGGGCTGTTTTTAGGTCTTTTCCGGACATTATTCGAATTTTCCTCGCCATGAAAACCATCCTTGAACTTCAACGAACATTTAAAAAAAAGAATTGGCCGAATTGGTCCAGGCGTTGTTGAGTTATGAGCTTACCAACACATTGAGCGATTCATTTTTATGTTATAGAAATATACCAAAATAACATTTATTTCAATTTTTGTCGGTCTGTCTATTTGTTTGTTCCGACTAATCTCTAGAACGGCTGGACCGATTTTGACGGGTATTTCAAAGGCAGACAGCTGATGATATGAGAAATGACTTAGACTACGTAAAATTGGAGTGTCTGTTTGTAATAGGTAAATAACTTATACAACTAAATGCAAATGTATATGCACGGTACATATCCCAAAATAACCTTTTTAAATGTTTGTCTGTCTGTCCATCTCTCTGGAGATCTGTCTGTCCCGGCTAATCTCTGGAACGTGAAACGGCTGGAACAATTTTGACGAGACTTTCAATGGCAGATAGCTGTAGATATAAGGAGTAACTTGGGCTACTTATTTTAGACTAGCTTCCATCAGCGGTGTTACCTGGAATTAATGTTAAAACGCGGGTAACACCGCGGCTTTGACCTAGTCTTATATATAATACATCGAGTGAGCTTTAAATAGGTACTAGTATTGCCACAGTTTACTGATACTCTGGTATTCTAAAGTACATACATATTACGCATTTAGGTGGGATATATATTTTACTTCAAAATTGTGTATTTATTTTTTAATTCCTGGTTATATAACAAATATTCAGACATTATTCACTTTAAAGTACATAAATTCCTTGAGCTTGCAACCCACATACAGATTACGAGTATTATGCAATTGTGTACTCAACGGGTTTTATAACGCAGAAACTTATCGACACTTGAACTGTTTTATTTTTAGACTTCTTATTATATTATCAATTTACAATTAACAAGCGCGTACATACCCATATTTAGTGTCATGGAATTAGGAGTAGATTTATATAATTGCTGCCAGACATCACGTCATCCAAGAAAAATCTAGACCAATCGGTAGGTGACTCATTTGCGGCTTCAGTATAGCAGCTACTGTTAGTTGTGAGAAATGTTGTGATGATCACGCAATATACGTACTAATTAAAAATCGAATTTGAATATTCTAGTACTTTACAAGTAGTTCATATTTTTATATCTAAACAACTTCTATGTAAAGAACTTGGTAAGAGAAACGTATTAGTTCTTATTAGTTTAATACATCAGTTTGATCATCAATCTTGTTATTTTATTTATCTATTATTATTTTGACTATAGATCCACTGAGGATTAAACATGTTTTAGTACTCGTATATAGCTCTACTGATTTAATTCGGAATGAAATTTAAAACAAAAACGCTGATAATTTTTGTTAAACTTTCTAAACCAATATTTTTTTTTTTGAATATGGGTCAAACGAGCAGACGCATCACCTGATGGTAAGCGATTACCGCCGCCCATGGACACCCGCAATACCAAAAGCGTCACAAGTGCGTTGCCGACATTTGGGCGATGGGGAGAGGGAATGGGGGAGGGGTTGGGGTATGGGTCTCCGGTATCTCACTCACTCGGTGAAACACAGCGCAAGCGCTATGTCACACCGGTTTTCTGTGAGGCCGTGGTATCACTCCGGTCGAACCGGCTCATTCATGCCGAAGCGTGGCTCTCCCACGGAAAATTTTATTATGATTTCAATGGGTTATGACTAACATTAACATAAGAGCCAGGTAGGTAATAAATCCAAAATATTTTTAGAATTATAACTAAATACAAATCTTTTATCTATTCATTACATGTTACATGTATTTTCTGAATTTTTCATGAATTTTCTGTGTAACTTCAATTATAAAAATGTTAAGGATAAAGTTAAAACTACGTCTCATAAGGCAGTGAAGAAAGTAATTAACTTCTTAACGCTTATTTTCCCGCCAATATCACGTTTTATACGATTTCATTCCGTTTTTATATAAAAGTAAAAAGAAATGTGTATATCAAACAAACGGTATTTAACTATTTATTTATATAAAGTACTACCACATCATACATATTATAGTTATAACTAATTATAACACCATGTGGGATTGTATCTGATAGGTATGTATGACAATTACAATGTACATAGCATTTACTGTAATATGACAACGGTGATAACAATAACTATATTTTACTACTACAAATTTTTATATACATATATATTATTTGACTGGACATGGAATATTTTCGCTATTTCAATTTCAATTACAAACAATTACAACATTTTTAAGCAAATTTCATCACAATTTCAGAATGTACAAGCATTATTATTTGAGTGATGTGTTCTCTCCATACAGGATATATTATTATTAGAATATCGCTCATACGCTCACGGAAACACTACGTAGTCTTGGCTAACACCTCAGTTTTAGGGATTACTCACACATAAACAAATATAAATACACTCGTTATAAAGATATATTTATATATAAATAAACATAACACTTTCACATATGTACAGTCTATCTTTAAATAATTTTCCGCGTTCGTCTGATTTGCATTTCACAACAACGTGCATAAAATATATTTATCACAGGCCTTGGAAGTGATAGGGTATTGACCTTGCAAACATGTGAAACATCTCGCACGTTTTTATAGACGTGTGGAAATTTGTAAAGTCGAGAAAATTTTAGTACGATGCATGTGAGGAAAGTGCGCAAACGCCATGAGTGAGTACTATCAAGCATCGTGGTAGGCGACTTCAATAATCATCAAAAGCAAGCCAAAATAATAGCAAAACCTCCTTCCCAATTGTCCATTAAGATTATGTTTTCATTTTTGTTTATTTTATGCTATCCTATCCTCCAATATCCGATATTACTGGAAAGTTTCGTGTTGATTCGGTTACCGTTTGAAATATATTTATTTATTCATTTTTATTTCCTAGTCCGACATTATCGGTTACTTTTATGGAGCGTCATAGCATCCCTATATGTTAGCGAACAATAGATACATACGCTCGTATCATAGTTATCGCCAATAGCCTTCAACAGTCCACTACTGGACAAAGGCCTGTCTTAAAAAGGAGACTAAAGCCGAGCTATGTAATATCAGTTATATTTTATACTAGCTGATCCACGCAACCTCGTTTGCGTCTTAAATTGCCCGTAGCGTGAAAATTTCCCCCGTTTTTTAAACATTCTTCATTGGTGCTCCGCTCCTATTAGTAGTAGCGTGATGATATATAGCCTATAGCCTTCCTCGATAAATGGA
Organism: Spilarctia lutea; assembly: GCA_916048165.1. Taxonomy (NCBI): domain Eukaryota; kingdom Metazoa; phylum Arthropoda; class Insecta; order Lepidoptera; family Erebidae; genus Spilarctia; species Spilarctia lutea. The sequence continues at coordinate 22,353,866 of OU696470.1, read as the reverse complement.
CTATCCAACACTGAAATAATTTTTTAAATCGGACCAGCGGTTCCTGAGATTAGCGTGTTCAAACAAACAAACAAACAAACTCTTCAGCTTTTTTATTAGTATAGATAAAAATTAATTAACGATTATTGTATTCAAATCACACCTCTCCTTAACTCATATGTCACCAAATTGTTGATACGCTCATTGAGTACAAAAATACCTATTGTCTTAGTAAATAAATGATTATATAATATGATTTTGAATCTGCATTTTCAAACACAACATGAAATTTGTTAAACAAGCAGTCCGGATTACAGAGCATTATCGTTATGCTACGAGTATGTTCTGTAGACAATGTATTCAAAAATAAAAAAAACATTTTATCTGTGCGGATATTCCCCCGAATACCACCCACTGGTGATCGTGAAATCGGACTCGAATCGACCAAAAACCTCAAACACTATCTCAGGCCAGTATTCGTAAAACTACTTACAACTTAGAAAGGAAATTTCTGGAACCCCGACGTACATCTGGCAACATTCAGCTTCTAGGTGCCCCCTAAGAATATATTAGTTTGGTTAAAGATGTAAAGCAGATTGCTCGGTAAGTGTAAGTGAGCAATACTGTATTTTGTTATTACGAATATTAACAACCGAGGTAAGAGGTGTATAAACTAAATAAACTTAAGTTGCGTCACATTAATTAATTAAAAACATTTTTTTCACAACGAAAGTATCTTATATTTAATACTTAGTTCTTTGATAACCAAAATTAACATACGATGTTTGTTTTTAATTGACGATACGGCGTCTCCGCTGTGTTTCACCGAGTGAGTGAGGATACCGGAGGCCCATACCCCAACCCCTCCCCATCCCCTTTCCCATCCCCCAAAGGTCGGCAACGCACTTGTGACGCCTTTGGTGTAGCGGGTGTCCATGGGCGGCGGTAATCGCTTACCATCAGGTGATACGTCTGCTCGTTTGCCCACTATTCAATAAAAAAAATAAAAAAAAAGATACACGCCGACGATAACTATAAATAAAAGTAAATTTTTTTGAAGAAGTTAAATAAACAGAACTTTTATTATTCATCTCCCTTATCCTGTTTTCGTAGGATTTTGATATACAATAACATTCAACGTTCATTTTCATATGTTAAAATGTTAAAAAATATGTATATACTTATCTTGTCTTTAAAAGGTATTAATTTCTATACTACTTTATATTCACCTCTTAACTCACTTTATCTATGTTCTGTTAAGATATTTACAATGTAAGATTCATGAGGTACCAATACGTTCTACTGTTATTCAGTTGGTATTACTTTTATGTAATTTCTGCAAGAAAGTAACGGTTTCAAGGTATTTTTGACTTGAATGTTTAACCTACCGATCCTTCCAAGAGTGGATGAGAGATATTCACTTATTTTGTGTCACGATTGTAATAAATGGGGACGCATTTTGATGACCAGCCCAAGACCGGGATAGTTGGCGTTCATTGGGAGAGGCCTTCGTTGAGAAGTGAAATACAACAGGCTGAAGAAAGCGTACATGTATGTACCTACATACTCGTAGTTATGCTGCTATTGTAATCTGTTTTTACTATTGATTTGTGCCTCAGAAACTTTTTTATTTAAAGGTATTTTTCGATTTCGTGCCGTCTACTCGATCTACTGTTTACGGTTCTACGTTTTTTAACTAAATAAATGTAAGTAACTCAGCGAATAAAGTAAAAACGTAGCTCTCTCACAAAAAAGGGTATATATTATATACAATATATGTAGGTACCTAATGCATACTAGCAGGTAGGTTGTGTTTAATCTTATAGAAGTACAACAATTTAAGTGTCAAAAATTTGTCTTTAAATCATCTTTTTTTTAAAAGGACTTAATGCTTTATAACTTAATTTTTTTTGTATGTTAATTTACTGCAATACTGTGGGAGCAACAACCTTACCTCCTCAGGACTCTCTGTTTTAACGCATAAGTTATTTATAACATATAAATCATCATATTTCATTTTAAATATCGTATGCTTTTGCTTTAGAAGAATGTAAAGTCCTTACAAACTTGCAATTGTGTGAAACTGTAGTGTGAAATGTTCACGTAGCGACTTTGATCGATATGGCAGACACTTTTTATTATCTATTCCATTTCAATTTATTTATGTTTTGACCGAGTACTCAACTGAGGATCGGAGTTAAGAAACATTGTTTAAAAAAAACAAATACATCAAATCCCATCTCTTTATAACTCTCAAGATTATTAGGGCTCAGCTACAAGTTTAACCAGTTTTCACTGAATATCCGGTTTTATATCGAACCTCCGCAACCCTGAGGGTGAACTGAATTCGAAGATTGAACAACTTGTTGGTATATTTGTGGGCAATGACTTATATGTTCATGACAACTGTTGCTATTGTTACATAATTAACGTGTAACACCTCCATCTTTGATATTACGGGTTGCTATAAAGAATTTCTTGTGAGAAAAATCTCTTGATCCGACTACAGATCGGTATCTCATTACGCTAACCACAAGACGACGAGGTAGTCCAAAATAAAAAAACAAATATAACTATTGTGTGTTAAAAATTATAAATTTGAACTTCTACAAACATTCAAAGATAAGATAAAATCAACCAAATTGGTCCAACTATTCTCTAATGTTGGTAAGACTTACAAATAGCAATTCATCTTTAAATTTAAGATAATGTTTAATGGAATGTAATATATTATTGTCAATCTTAAATACTTTAATTGTTTTTATACAAATATGTGAAATATATTATCTTATTTAATTTTATATTAAATGCTTTTGCGATATTAATTTTATATCAATCGAATAACACCGAGTGTGAACTTTGACTTTAGTTATCAGCTATTATCAATTTATAAGAATTCTGATGGCACGTTTTGAGTGAGAACTTACTCTGTTTATTTCAAAACATTTATTATCTGACAACTGAATGATGAACATTAAACTCAATAAATACACACGATAATAACATTACACGTCAGCCAATTGATACATCCATACTAATACACACTAATATTATACATTTGGAAGTAATTTTGTCTGTCTGTTACGCATTCACGGTTAAACCGCTGTGCAAATTTCTGTTAAATTAGTATATTATGATTCTTGAACAAATACATAAGCTACTCTTTACTACTAAAACCACATGCGGACGGAGACGCGGGCAAATATTAGGTATCTATGAATAATAATAATAAACTTTATTTCTCTCACAAGGCAGGTACAATTAAGCTACAGGATATCTAGTTAAAAACTAATCAACAACAACAATCTTGAGACACCATTTATTGTTTAACTTTAATGTCGTATGTTCAAAGTAAATAATAAATTATTTAATATCTCTAAGTACTTAGTATATTTTCTGCCAGTATTTTGCCAATACATATTTAATTATATATGATTTATTTTGAATAGTTTCTTTCATTAGTTATTATTTAACTAATTAGTCATTCCATTACTTGATACCATATAAGTAACGGAAATCAGTGTCGGTTTAGATATAGCCATACGGCTATATCTAAACCTATTTCTATATATATCTATTATTACAATTTGTAATTGTTTGCATAAATATAAAAATTTGCAGATTCCTGCATGTATGTAGGTACTTCTTGTACAAATCAACCATAAGCTTTCTAAACTTCAGGTCCTTTTGTGAATGATTTTAGTCTTATAAATGCGTATCTATACTAATACTATAAAGCTGCAGAGTTTGTTTGTTTGAACGCGGTAACCTTAGGAACCGCGGGCCCAATTTGAAAAATTATTTCAGTGTTAGATAGTCCATTTATCGAGGAAAGCTAAAGGCTATATCATCACGCTAATACTAATAGGAGCGGAGCACCAACGAAGAATGTTTCAAAGACGCAAATGAGGTTGCGTGAGTCAGCTAATATTGTATATACAGATAAACGATCTTGTATTTTATTAAAACTCTAATATAACACAAACCCTAATCTACTTAAAACTGAGATTCGAGCTAATTTAATTTTCTCTAATTTTAATAAGTACTCTGAAACAAAGACCATTGTAACGCAACCTTTGTTAACTTTTAGCTCTGTCTGGGTTCACATTCAACAGTAGACGTCATAATTAAAGCAAACAAACAATTTCAACAGCCACAGAATTAAATAAAAATTAACGTAGAAATGAGCAAATTTAGTACAATTGCTACACTATTATACATTTATAATATTTATAAAACAGTTTATCTCGTTGTTAAGTTCCATGATCCTACTGACCCGGAAATATCTTAAGAAACTAATGTCATTCTTATAAAGGATCTGTTCAAACGAAAATTTGTTGCGAGTCGTCTATAATAATATTTTAACTCCGGTCTGTATCTCACGAAACTGTGATAAATGCATGGAGCAAATGAGTAGATCGGTAACCTGGTATGCAAAACAATATGGACGAGTGTAGACTGCCATGATTTCCCACTCTTTGATTTTACTTCATTCAACAGAAATGCTGGCTTTTAGACGAATAAAGAAAACAAATTGCTAACATCGGTTCAGGGCGAATCGGTTCATATGAGAGATATTTAGATAATCTGAGTCTGAGTGACTGGGAGAAATAGAACGAATACATATTACAACAAGATACAGCTAAAAGTCTAATAATCATTATGATAGCTGTTTAAGTTTCTGTTTTGAATTTCTAACTATATTATCTGTTATACAAAAAAAAGAGTTATTATATAACTAGTTATAAAACTAGTTTTTCATAAAACAAGATTATTTAATGTGACAAAATTAATGAAATATGTATTACATTACTACGCAGCTGTTGTTTAAATCGATAACCAGTATCAACCTCATTAAGGCGATCTGAGGCAACTTATTGGACTATGTAAATATAATATTTCGACGTACGTACATAAAATCGCACGGTTTTGATTCCAGATCAGAGAATTTTCTAATTAGATTATTTGTTAGGAAATACAATAACAATATACTCGTATAGCACGTAGTCTGGAAATGTGCCCAAAAGCATTGCTTCCAAAATGTGGGTGTAATGTATCTGTGTCTAACCCTTTATTATATCTATACAACACAGATTTGTAAGTATCTAAAATAGAAATAATATGATTGAAAATAACGATAGGTAATCAATAGAACATAAAATACAAATAAGCGACGGTACATTTTATTATACGACAATGCATATTTGCTCTATAACTATATTAATTTTGCGCAGCCTTAAATCGCATAGGGAAAATAAATAAAGAATGAATACCTGATTCCTTATAGTGTCGTGCATGATGGCCGCTTGTCCGTATATAAGATATAATAACTGCAACAACCGCCTCAGACAAGAAACAAGTCACAACTAAACCAAAAACTGGACCTGATGTGGTATTATTGAATAGACTCGGTTACGATAAGTCCCCCACGCGTCGAACACGTCACAACATCCAAAATACTGCGTCCAACGCTTGTAGAATACCACAGCGATGAGTTAACATTTCTTTAAAACCGGCGGTGTACTAAAAGCGATGAGGTGACCGCATAACAAGCGCGCGCGCACGCCATGTGTGTGGGGATACAGCGGGTATACACAGAGTGCGTGTGACAACAGAAGAACAACACATCTGGTTTAAAATTTAATCATTCTTCGGTATTATTTTACAACACGTGTTTGTTATAACGACAGCTTAAAAATATATGTGGTAGATATTTTAAGTAACTTAGTCAAAATTAGAAACAGTTTCTGTTAAAGAGGTAAGCCCTTTTTGGTCGAAATGAAAGATTTTCATAGTTTTTTATTCAACGTCATTAAGAGGGACTGTTAATTGCTCATGCATGGGGAATGTGAATTGATTTTGCATTCTTTCTTTATTTATCACTTAGGGTAAATTATATCTTAGAAATTTCTTCCCGCAATCCACTTACTAGCTCAAAGAGATAAAAAGGTATTCATCGATAATACTTCATCGATACTATAGTTCGACTGAAGAATGTGAACGCAAAAGGAGTATGTCAGTTCAGGACCGAAGTAACTAAAGATCAACTTTATTTGCACTCTTTCTTTGTTAAGTATAAGTAAAGGTCATCAATATAAAACTAACACGTAGTCTATGCAAATCAAATCAAGGTAATATTGATTCGTTGATACATTGTACGTTGTTTTTTATCTGTTATGTTACCGTTAAAATTACACTGTGATCATGAGTCACTATATGTGAGTGCTCGACATTTTTTGCATGCATGTTTTAAAAATATTTATAACAATAAAAGTCCTATGGATCATATCGGTATGAACGTGACTTGCGAATTACATATACACAGGGTAGGACTGGTCCATAGTCATACGTGAATAATAAAAATTGAGTTTAAACAAAAGCTAATAAAACACACTTACAAAAATCGGCTACAAACAAACGAAGAACCACAAAGGTGAATGAAAAAGCATGAATCTCCTACGACATGCCATTGGTACTTCGCTTCCAATTAGTGAATAATAGTATTATATAGCTATTTATAATTTGAAATAGCTGACCGAAGTAGCTCTGGCAGTTAGTAGGTCGAAGTGACAATGAACTGGTCACATATTTATTTATTTTACACTTTATGCACTTTGTACATCGGCGGACTTAATGCTCATGGCATTCTCTTCCAGTCAACCTTAGGGTGATGTAGAAATCTTGTAGGGCAAGGTTACATAATAAGTGAAAAATATATATTTCATACATAGACTTAAACATATATACACATGTGTACATTACATGTGTATATGTCGCAGAACAGGTAACCGCTAGAGTAAGCGAGTTCTGGAGTGTAGACCGAGTCTTGGCAAACGTAGAACGGGATGCCCTCTGACCAGATGGCGGGTCCTCCTCTGTGAGAGGGCTTACGGTAACTGGGTGCAAAAAGCAACAGAGGAGGCTCTGTGTGCTTTTGTCCAGCTGTGGACTGCAAAGGGCTGATAATGATGATGATATTTGACGAGCCTGTTCGTCTAGACCTGACTTGATCCAGTTCTTGATAATGACTGACTCAGGACAAATTTTTGTGTGATGAACACGATTATTTATTCTTTCTATATCTGGGTGTATTTATTTGCCGTTTTTTTCTCGATATTAATAACGGCAACAGGAAGACGCTTAAAAAATGAGCACTTTTTTAAATTAAAATAGAATACAAATTTAAAAATACAAGATATATGATTTTTTGGTCGTTTTTTGCTCTCATTAACAACGGCAAAAGGTAGACCTTGAAATATATATATTTAGTACGAAATCCGTTGTGCTCGGGTCCGACTTATAATTGGCATATTGACCTTATTTCTCTCCATTAGAACATTTCTTGTGTCTTAGCGAAAGTATAAAAAAGAACCGAATTGGTCAACCGGTTATCGAGTTTTTTGCTTAGCAACACATTTATCGATGCATTTTTCTTTATACATTTTAGTTATTAGTTGAACCTGAGATAGTAAAACCCCAAAAGAAACCCCAAAGTGTTATACATATTTCGGTCACAAACATACGATACGATGGCAAGACTATGTGAACTGTAAGTGATTGTTATGCGAACCGTCACAGTCTGTAACGGTTATAGATATATGGAAGTTTGACGTTCTCACTGTGATTTCATTTGCTTCCTGCCATAATTACATAACCTCATGGATCAAAGTGTCGCCTCTGGCGAGCGACTACACAGTTCGTGTTACATATCTACATAAATACATACATGCATGTTAGTACAAAGTCAATTTATCAATATGTCGAACAAATTTTAGGAACAAGATTTCAAACCAATCATATTTACGTGTGACTAAATAAATATTCCGGACTATTAACTTAGTTTTAAGTAATGCAATGTTAGTGAAGTACAGTCAGCCTCAAAAATATCAGACCATGTAAAATTCTCAAACTGATATACAACGTAGCGCACATAAGTCGCTTACGAAGTCTAGCGGTAAAATCGAATGATCATCTTACAAGCCGAAATTAGCTGAACAACAGTACCACAAGAAAACACACAAAATCACTAAACAACACACTGCCAAAAAAGCTGATCATGTCAAAAAAATCTTCACCTTAAAGAAAAATCAATGTTATTATCCGTAGCTGGAGTATACTTTAGAGTTAAATAGTTATTTTTAAATGTTTTGTTTCACTTTTCCCCTTGAATACCCATCCCGTTCATTCCTTGGATGACGTAACTGACATATCTTTTGTTTCGAATAGTTTATATCGAAAATGAATAAAGTGTAGTATTCTAAATATTTCATGAGGAAAGGAGTACGAATGTCGGTATTTCAATGAGATTAAAGCATTTGAATTTGCTTTGAAACGAAACCTCTTTTGAGGAAAATCATCGTAATGCTCGCTATTCACTTGACCAATAAATTGTCTCTTTACATAATTCAGTCACTAATGACTGTCCAAGTAAATTAAATTAAAATAAAAGTCAACGTTTTGAATGTCAGGGTTATAATAGTTATGTACAAGAGAATTTGAATAATAGACACAACATTTAAATTTTTAGTTCAATTTCAAGTATCTAATTACAATAACCTGATCTGTAACATATCAAAATAGTGAAAAAACTATTTACATATAAGCAGCACATTCAATATATTCTTAATGCATCACTACACGTATGAGTGAATATATTCTAGCTATTAAATTGAAATTAATCAAATAGTCTACGTTTCGACTATTTAGGAAATCATTATTTTTTTATAGCTAAAACGAAATCATGCTTTTAGGAGTATTCAATGATATTAACAATGTGTACTTTAGTATATTTTTATGAAACATATATTTGTGTAACTTTTTTTTCAGACCAAGAAATTTTCAGACTAAGTTGAATCACCGTTTTATACGGAGGAGGTATGATATGGGCGTTGTGCATTCCTACACAACTTGTTACAGTGATTTCGCAAAATATATTTTTCCATGATGTAACCTGTATGGCTTACATTTTGATTTTGCGCTTCGTTATTTTTATTTCATCAATAAGGCAGAAGTGATGGTAAATACCTCATTTTAATAGGTCGTACCATACGGAGCTATTAGCTTATTGTTAGAGGAAAGGAAGATCATGTAAAAGGCTCTAGGGTTTTAGTAAAATAAAACCACTTAATGTTCTTGTTATTTACGTATTAACTGATTCACTCCTCGACCAAGACTTCCTGATTTGCTGGCAACCATTATGAGGTGAATATATCCCCTCCATAATGGCAGCCCGACATCAAGTCAGTATTTTACATTTACCATTTATTAATTATGACATTTAATATGTTTTAATAATTCAATCAATATATCTTTGACTTTCAGAATTATCTGCATTATTAATATTCAACTGACAGATACTCCGGAAGTCAATTGCACAATCACAACTGTATTTTACAATTAGAATTACCGCTAACACATGGTAACAAAATTCATCTGCTGCACAATGTTCATGTTTGGCAACGCGATCGCCTGACGAAACAAGAAATATATCAAGAAGAGGACTACAGTTAGAAAAAATAATTGGTGGCATTTAGAGGAAGAAAGGAAGGGTTATTGGATTCTACGATGGAGAGTATTGCTGAAGAACGGGTATATTTTTTTTATATAATGGTTTGGCTACACAATGGTAAAAAGTATTGAAGGATATTCTCGAAGGAGCAAAAGAAGACGACTCGTAAAGACGAACAGTAGTACCCCTAATAATAGTTTTAGTTGGTGTAGCTCTACTTCTACACACCAGTGTTCACCAGTGTTTGTGAGGGGTAGCTGTGAAGATGTATTAACCACTTCATGCGGTAGGTAACATCGAAGACAAATAGCGATCTCACCACCACCCGCTGTTCGATCATATCTTATGAGTGTGAAACCAAGCAAAGAGTAAAAGGTTGAAGGAAGACATAAGAAATAAGGCTTGTTTTCGAAACAAGGATAGCGTGAATATCCTTAGAATCAAAATTTGTCAGCGTATAGGGGAAACAGCTCCAACTAGTTTCATTATATTTAATGTGCAGAGAGTATTGGGGGCTACAAATCGATCTAGCTAAGATTCATTTTTGGAAAATTACCAAAACAAAAAACCGACCAAACTCGATCTTACTTTTTTATCATAAACTTCCAGGTACTTACTTTTTTATTTGTCTAACCAATGGAAACAAAACAAACACTAAATGTTAAGCGACACAATGTTATTATTTTAACAGATTTCATACTTATTATAATAACTTTGTCGTTAGTGGCGTTACCGAATATCTGTAAGTATGTACATTAAATATACTGAAGACAAACAAATAAATTGGGTCGTTATCTCTTTATTAAAGTAACAGTGGTTTGATGATGATATCCATATATAAATAGATGATATTATATATATAGATGTTTATATTTGTGCTTATGCGCTCTACAATCAAAAGTGGTGTTAGTCATTTAATGCGGTTTTCTTTTATGTATTGTGGAGGCATCATTAAGTGATTGTTTTATTTCAATCGGCTGATATATAAAAAAGTTATAGGTTAAAGAATCACTGGATAAAACCGCAATGTCGCGTTCGGAGCCGCAGGCAAAAGCTAGTTTATAGTGTTTATAGATATGTACAAAAGCTCGATATTTGTTTTAAATAGTAAACATGAGCTGTCAAAGTGACCTGTGAATGGCCGAGGGCACTTTGTTTTGCTGAAAACATGAAACGTTCGACGAGTATACAAACAAAAGGTTAACGTTACAAAAGTTTCAGGACGGGGAAATACACTATGGTACTCATTGATCTGCTGGTCAATGTTTGGAAACATTCTTTTTAATTCGTGGTACTCGTATTACCCGTGGTACAACAAAAACTACATAGATAACGCCGTGTGGTATTATTATTATTAATTAGTAATCATCAGCTACCTGTCAGTGAAATTCTCCGAACAGATAGACTTACAAATTTTTTTTTTTTTTATTTTATGATGAAGTACCGTTTCAGTAGAAACATCGATATGAGCGTGACGATCTTGACACCTATCGCATAGACTGTGACTTGATGTAGAGAGAAGCAGAATGCGTAGAGAAGTGGCTTGTTGCAGGCGAGGTCTTTGCCCGGCAGTGAGACACAACAGTCTCATAAAAAAACACTAGGTGTTCCTGGTTTAAATATTAAACTCGTCTGTCAATTTACCACAATATTATAAAGCCATCTATTGTGTAAATTAAATGCCAAAGGGTATTAATAAAATGGTAAACATACATACATATAATAGTACAATCAAAATTGATAGGTATTCGAATGTTCAATGTCTATAGTTTTGTGGGCATTCCCAATAACAGAGAGTAGTAATGGTTATTTCATTAGCAGTATGTATACATGTAAACAATGGTAAAAAAATAAATTCCATTACTTTGAGTACCTATATCATAATATTGGTTACCTATTGTGAAGATGAAAAAAAAAAGTATAGAGCAGATAGTAGGTATAGCCGGCTAGACGGCGTTGGATAGACCATTGATCGAGGAAGGCTATAGGCTATATATCATCACGCTATACTAATAGGAGCGGAGCACCAATGAAGAATGTTTCAAAAACGGGGGAAATATTTCTTCGGGCAATAAAAGACGCAAACGAGGTTGCGTGGGTCAGCTAGCCTTAAATAATTTTGGAATCTCACCTGTAATCATACTTATGAACTATCCCATCTATGTATGTAGTATGTATGTAGATTACTAACTAGTTAGTAATCTGTAAAAGAAATGTCTATCGTTTTTAGCAACTGGTTGGATACTTGTATAAAGAATATTTTTTCTCCTGTGGCAACTGGTGGTGAATCTCAGTTGCCACGGGCCTATTTGTTAAAGCCTTTCAGTTATACAGTAAATGTTTTCTGTGCGTTCGATGCCAGCACGATAGCCAATATTTGTTTGACCCACAAATCATTTATCCCAGTTCGTTATTTAATGGAAATATTGTGTTTGAAAAGACGATTTAAAGAAGGAATTTAATAATTTAATGTTATAAATATTTAAATGAACGATATAGGTACACTGCAAAAGTTGAAGTGAAATTTGGAATAAGTATTAATGTTTTTACATTTAATTGTAGAATGCTAAATTTTAAACAACATGCGTCATTTACAAATTAATTTGTTATGGTAGGTACCGAAAGATTATGAGTCAAGTTGTGCTGGCCAATGAAGTTATTCAAAAACAATCAAGTTATAATGAGTTATGGACGGCGGATGACTTTTAGTAAAATAATAGGTATTTGCAAATTGTTTACAATTTGCTTCAAACAGTTTAAATATTTTCGATGACTGACATTTGCTCCCAAAATCTACATTTAGCTTTGGATTTAATGACGCATTTTCGAGGCTGTTGACGCACATTTCGATGATTAAATACAAAATATGAGTAAATATATACTCAACTTTTACTTGCCAATCCCCTTATTTTTTATCAAGCTCAAAAGTTAAGCTTCACTTTTTAGCAGAATCATAATCTTCGAAGTTAATTTTATCTTACTCCAAACTGTCGTATTTAAATAAAAAACAAATGTCTTATATTTTTGAATAAAATGTGAAGCTTGTTTTTAAAAAACCAGGATCAGACAGCTGGCCTCAGGCGCCCTTTTCCGAGAGGGCCCGGACCATGTTATTGCAGGTTCTATAAACGTACATAATTATGTAGGAGAGTGACGGCGCGTTTCATGTTTAAAATGAAATACCTGCCATGAAAATGAGGACTAACTATCACAAAGTTATTACGAAAGATATGCTCGCTTCCTCCCTTGCAGTTTAATCAATGTTTATAAGAAATTCGTCACAAGCCGCAGCCATTATTAACAAGAACAATGTGCAACACCTATTTGTATTTCATGTACCTACATATCATTTATTATGTATTGTTCCTAGTGTTTGCTACGAAATACTTTTAATGTTTGAAAATTTACCAGTTTCTACATTTTTTTATCTACGGTACTTTGTGAACAATGTACATGAGTATATTATTGTGATTGTGACTAAATTACGAAACTAAAATATTGTGAATGACAAATTATGTAACGCAGGGCGACATAATCACTTCGTGACTAAGCCCTCATTAAATAAATAAAGAAAAAAAAATGTAACGCCTTATGTTTGCTTAATAGCCAAACACAGGGCAACAGAAAAATCTGTGTGCAAAAATATGTGAATATGTTTGATGTGTATGACTATAACATCATTTAAATATTTAAATATTTGACATTTTGACAATATCAATTTACATTTATATATTAGGTCTTTACCTATGAAATTGCCGTTTTGTATGCAATAAGTGAAAGTACTTATTTTTTCAAACTTTTTTATTTCTGTTATTCGAAGTAATCACCCATGCAATCGACGCATCTTTGCCAACGCATTGGCAGTTTATTGATGCCCTTCTTGTAAAAATCAGCTGGACGGGAGGCAACAAACTCTTTAAAGGCATTTTGTACTGCCTCTCGGGAATTGAATTTTTTACCCACCAAAAAGTTGTCTAAATTTTGGAAAAAGTAATAGTCGGTAGGTGCAAGGTCTGGTGAGTATGGCGGATGAGGGAGAGCTTCCAACCCCAGCTCTTGCAGCTTGGAGACTGTCTGTTGCGCAGTATGGGGTCGCGCGTTGTCGTGAAGGAGCAGTGGGGACGACCGATTGACCAAAGCTGGTTGCAGATGTGCAAGCTTCTCCATCATTCTCTCCAGTTCTTCACAGTACACATCTGCATTAATGCTCATGCCGTTTTGTAAAAAGCTGTGGTGAATCACACCTGCACTAGACCACCAAACAGTGACCATCACCGTTTTAGGGGTCATTTTTGGTTTAGGGCATTGCTTTGGTGCTGAACCAGGGTCTAACCAACTTGCTGAGCGCTTTCGATTGTCGAACAGAATCCATTTTTCGTCGCACGTAACTATTCGTTTCAAAATTCCTTCATTTCTTTGCCTGTTGAGCAGCGAAAGGTAGGTCTCGACGCGTACGTTGCGCTGGCGATCGTTAAGATCGTGGGGCACCCATCTATCAAGCTTTTTTACCTTGTCAATTTGTCGCAAATGGATCAATATAATAGCTCAGCTGTAGATTGAGTTTCGTCAGCTTCCACAATCGCCTTTAATTCATTATTACTTTAATTTTCGCTGATGATACTGCGTTGATATTCAGTGGAGATTCATGGAGTGACACTTTTCATGCAGCCCAGTTGGGCTTTAACCGAGTGTTATCATGGCTAAATACTAATGGACTTACACTCAATGTCGAGAAGACAAGATACTTACCATTTGCGATGAGAGGTGTGGCTCCTGCAGATCTGAGTAACTACTCAATTTTGGCCCATTCGTGCGGTTTTAGTCACTCTCCTTGCTCATGTAAACACCTAACTTATGCCTCAGTCATCAAATACCTTGGTGTAATGATTGGCAATAAATTGAGTTTTAATCAACACATAGATCTACTGTCATCAAGGGTCCGAAAGTTGATTTTTGTTTTTAAAAACCTGAGACATATTGCCGACAAAAATTTAATAAAGTTACACTTTGTGAGCCTATCCTATCATACTGTATAACTGTTTAGGTTGTGCATGCAAAACGGCTATGATGAAGCTAGAGAGAGCTCAGAGGGCTGTCCTAAAGGTTGGTCACTTCCTACCTTTTCATTTCCATACTAAAGAACTTTATCTTAAAGCTGATGTCCTTACAGTTCGCCAACTATATATCTTGAAGGTTACTCTTAAGCATCATTCATCACTGAAATACGAACTTTCGCATACAAAAAAAGGTTAAAGCACAGAATTTGTCGGCACAACATCAAGAAATGGTCTACTGCCTTCTCACAGAGGTTTTATGGGTTCCTAAGTGGATACTTGTACAAAAATATTAACAAAACAACCTCAATTTACCAACTTACCAAATACAAGTGTAAAAGAGCTATCACTTCGTGGCTAAGGTCCCTCAACTACGAGGAAACCGAGAATCTTCTGCGTGTGCCCTCATAACTTTTTTCATTCCTTGTTTTATTACCAGTCGTTGGGTACCTGAATGGTTTCTTTTTATTAGCACACCCACTCATACGAACACAAAACTTTACTCACTCACATACACGGAAACACATACGCGCACACACACATGCACAGAAACACACACACACACACACACACACACACACACACACACACACACGCACGCACCTACACACATACACACACACGCACGCACTCATACACATTCTGTAATTTGTAATGTTGGCATTATTCTTGCCCATGCAAACGTAAATGTCACTGCTCCTCCCACCATACATTTCAATATCCAGAGTCTGGAGCGGCTGGTAATCTGTAATACAGGTCATCCTAGTGCAGATACCAGTCTCCCACACAGATTATATTTAAATGAGTTGTATTGTCTGCATGAATTTTGTTATTAATTGTAAACTGTGTGTGAGAAAACAATAAATTATTATAATTATTATTGTTAACCAAAGTCTCCGTACGACCACGAGCTTCATTTTTTAAGTCAAAATTTCCAGAACGGAACCGGGAAAACCATAAAGGGTTGTGCGTTCGTTTGTACAGTTTTCTCCGTAAACGTTTTTGATGTTACATGCCGTTTGTGTCGCGTTGGTGCCACGACGGAACTCATATTCCATAATTACACGAATTTTTAAAGTATCCATTATGACGAAAAATGTTCAAATGTAATGAAAATACAACGCTAATCAAAAAACAAAAGACTGAGTTTGTAAATAGAATGTCATGGTTTTAAAACAAAATTAATTTGAATTTAGAATACAGAGCCATTACAAACTTTTTTTTATTTGAAATGATCAGTACTGAAGAAACGCAATTTCATAGGTAAAGACCTATTATATAAACTACACTTTAGCCGAGGCTCAGGCCGCTTGTACGTCAGTCATTGAAACAAGTAGCCATTTTACTACCTGATAATTTCCATTTGCGATTTTTAGGGTTTCTTACCCAAAGAATAAAACGGTTCCCTATTACTAAGACTTCGCTGTCCGTTTGTCCGTCTGTCACCAGGCTGTGTATCTCATAAACCGTAATAGGTAGGCAGTTGAAATTTTCAGAGATGATGTATTTCTGTTGCCGCTATAACAATAAATACTAAAAAAACAGAATAAAAAATTCAAGGGGCTCCCATACAACAAACGTGATTTTTTGCTCGTTTTTGCTCGATATTGTATTAACGGCAACATGCAGATGCTTGAAATGTATAGTATGTAGTACAGAATTCTTCATGCGCGAGTCCGATTCGCACTTGGCCTTGATTTTTTTAAGTTCATTAAATGGTTTCAGTATAACAAACAAAATGTTTTGTGTACCTAAGTCTGTACGTACAATCATAATTCATTTGTAATGGTTCATAAACCCACATTTGAAACCCAAGGGGACAGATTAGGTTGACGTGTCATATAAAAATAAAAATACCTATATATAAAACTAGCGACCCACCCCGGCTTCGCACGGGTGCAATGCTGATACTAAATACACGTTGTATATAAAACATAGCTGACCCACGCAACCTCGTTTGCGTCTTATATAGCCCGTAGCATGAAAATTTTCGCAAAATAAGTAACTTTTTTGTTTGATTTTTACACCTTGTGTCCGAAAAACCCAAATATCTTACGGAACCCTATTTTTTTCCAAAATAAAATATAGCCTATGTTACTCGTGGACAGTCTTGGGCAAGTTTTAATTGCAATTAAAATTAATGACTAACAATTGATTAATCGTGAAAGGACACTATAAAAACTAACAAGTAGTAACAGTTTTTATAGTGTCCTTTCACGATTAATCAATTGTTAGTCACTAATTTTAATTGCAATTAAAATTTGCCCAACACTGCTCGTGGATAATGTAGCTTTCGAATGGTGAAAGAATTTTTAAAATCGGTCCAGTAGTTTTTGAGCCTATTCATTACAAACATACAAATATACAAAAATAGGTACAAATCTTTCCTCTTTATAATATTAGTATAGATAGCTGACCCACGCAACCTCGATTGCGTCTTATGTTGCCCGTAGCGTAAAAAATTTCCCCCGTTTTTTAAACATTCTTCATTGGTGCTCCGCTCCTATTACTAATATTTTAATTTTGCCATAACTTCAAAACCAAACGTCCAATTTTTATAATTCAAAGACCAAACATTATCTACATAAACTGTTGTTAGTGATGAAATAATTTATTTTGATAAGGATTGATAGCATGAGTAAAATAAACGCGTTTAAATGTAGTCCAAACAAAATTCAACATTTTTAAATATAAAAATGGTTATTGTGCCTCACTCGACATAGATAGGTATAGTGTGTCGCGGACTTTTTTGTAGATATTAATAAGATCTACGATTAATTAAAACATTTTATGGTTCTATCTTTTACCGTTTAGGCAGCGTACGCAAAATAAGTATCTTATCTGGTTGATTTTTTACACTTTGGGTTCGAAAAACCCAAATATCTTACGGAACCCTATTCTTTCCAAAATAAAATATAGCCTATGTTACTCGTGGGTAATGTAGCTTTCGAATGGTGAAAGAATTTTTAAAATCGGTCCAGTAGTTTTTGAGCCTATTCATTACATACATACAAACAAACATACAAAGTTTTCCTCTTTATAATATTAGTGTAGATATTGCAGACATCAAACACACAACGCCATCTAGTCAAGCTAAGCAGAGCTTGTGTTATGGGTACTAGACAACTGATATAAATATATAATATACTTTTTTTTGTAAATACAAACATATTATATAAGGAAACACCCAAACTCCGAAACAAATTTTTGCAGAGCATAAAGACTTTCCGGGGATCTTACCCGAGACCTCAAACACAGCAGTCGCCTATACTACCACTGAGCCAACGAAGCAGTGATATCGAACTGTGGTTTACTTAACGCTTTATTTGACTAACATTCAAGCCCAAGAGGAGCTAACAACATGTGATACTCGTATATCATTGGAAAGTATTTCAAAAATATAAAACTTAAAAATATATTTCGACTGCGTCTCTTTTCAATCATGCTCGGCTCTTTTTGGTCTAGAACTCTGGAGTCTAGGTGAGATGTTAAAAGTTTTTGAGTTCATCTATATCTATACTAATATATAAAGCTGAAGAGTTTGTTTGCTTGTTTGAACGCGCTAATCTCAGGAACCGCTGGTCCGATTTGAAAAATGAATAAATCTTTCATTGTTGAATAGTCCATTTATCGAGGCAGGCTATAGGCTGTGTATCATCACGCTAATACTAATAGGAGCGGAGCACCAATGAAGATTGTTTCAAAAACGGGGGAAAACTTTCACGCTACGGGCAATAGAAGATGCAAACGAGGTTGCGTGGGTCAGCTAGTCTAGCTAGGTGGCTGTAACTAAGTACCTATATAAAATGTCGTAAGAAATGTTTGTACGATCTACAAATATTTGTTTCGGAGTTTGAATGTTTTCTATGTATAATATGTATATACATATTTTCAAAAAAAGTATATACGTTTTTATATCAGTTCTCTACACTACACATAGTACAAGCTCTGCTTAGTTTGTAAATAGATGGCGTTGTGTATCAGATGTCTGAAATATTTATTACTTGCTTTTGCACGCGGCCCTGCCCGCGTGTTTGTCGTTTATTAATTAATTTATTTATTTTAAGGACCATCAACAAACAAGAACGGTCAACATTAGGAGCTTGGAACAATAACTTATATGTATATCTATTATAGATGTACACAACACTGTTTGTACAGACCAACAAAAAAAAAAACAATTTCAACTCAAATAAAACGCTAAAAAATTAAGAACAAAATAAAAGTATAAGTAAAAGCCAAATAAAATAAAAATAAAATAAAGATTCACAAAGGGTAACCAGATCTAGCACTGCATTATCATTTGCTTAAATGCTTTGAAAGAATCGTGAAAAATGTCAAGTCACCGTGGGAGAGCTATGCTTCGGCATGAATGGGTCGGCTCGACCGGAGTGATACCACGGCCTCACAGAAAACCGGTGTGAAATAGCGTTTGCGCTGTGTTTCACCGAGTGAGTGAGGATACCGGAGGCCCATACCCCAACCCCTCCCCCCATCCCCTTTCCCATCCCCCAAAGGTCGGCAACGCACTTGTGACGCCTTTGGTGTTGCGGGTGTCCATGGGCGGCGGTAATCGCTTACCATCAGGTAATACGTCTGCTCGTTTGCCCACTATTCAATAAAAAAAAAAAAACATCTGAGCGTCCACATCAAGTATTATACTGAAGACACATACGCACTAGTGTTATCGTTATCGCAGCAAAGATTAGCCTTTGTCCTTCCTCAAGAGTATTATATGCCTAAAAAGTATCTCCATGCCAAATTTCTTTTAAATCCGTGATTTCGCCGTGTAAGCTGGATAGACAGACAGATGAGTTACTATCGCATGTCTATTATAAGTATGGATTATTAAACCGTTGATTAATGCACATAGGTAAAACATTTTCGCAAATATTCGTGGTATCCGCGAGTTGACAGTGATAAGTGGGAGAGCCACGTTTCGGCATGAATGGGCCGGCTCGACGGAGTGATACCACAGCCTCACAGAAAAACCGATGTGAAACAGCGCCTGCGCATGCGAATGAGTGAGAATACCGGATGCCTATACCACAACCCCTTCCCCCATCCCCTTTCCCTTCCCCCATACCCTTTCCCTTCCCCTAAAGGCGGCAACGCACTTGTGACGCCTCTGGTGTCACGTCTGGTGACACGTCTGCTCGTTTACATAAAAAAAGTAGGTTCAAAAGTTAAAAATAGAGTTACTTTATCTTATAGATATATTTATATAGTCTAAAATGTTTTACCTTTAAACGAGCAATAAATAATTAGAATCTCGGAGCGGCTCCTATGAGTTTCATGAAATTTAAAGTGTGCCGAGGGTGTTTCGGGGGCGATGAATTGATCTAATTAGGATTCATTTTTTTTGGTAATCCAGCTACTAGATAACAATTTCGTATAGAAAAGCAAATTTGAATTTTTGTCAAACTATTTTCTACCTTTATCTTCATTATGTTATTTAGAATATGGAAATTTTAAACTTTACACTTTTGTATTAAATCTCTTTCGAATGGTGACGTCATAGTAATATTGCGTATATGTGACCTATTTTTGATTTAAATTAAAATGTATTTCCATTTAATTTTATGATTTATCTTTAGTATTTTAATATTCACTGAATTTCTTACTTCACGGTATTATCAAAATCGAACACTTTGAAATGAAATTTTCAAAAAACTATGGATAGGATCCACGTTGTTACTGTTTGAATTTTAAATATGAGAAGTTTTTATTCGTATCACGTTTGGGTCACTAGTACTGTCGCAGTAGGAGACTGTGGATGAAGTATCTCTGATACCAAGACATAGGTTGACAAGTCAATCCACCCAAGAGTAAACAAAACAAAAAAAGCAAACTTCTTACTATTTCTATGTTTTCTCATCATCAGCCTATTGCAGTTCACTGCTGGATACAGGCCTCTTCTAATCTACGGCAAACTGATCGATTTTGGGTAACTCGCATCCAGTTTCTTCCAGCTATCTTGCGCAAGTTATCACTCCACGTGGCCTGTGGGCGTCTTAAGTGGCCCCTAGACGCTATAATAACATTGCACAATATATTTTATTATGCAATAACATTGAAAATAGCTTAGACAAGAAAATATCAATTAAATTCCAGAGAAAAGCAAAGACGAGGTAAGGAAAAATTTAGCACAATTCGTAATATTGCGCATTATAATTAATCATCTAGCCAAAAACTACGTTTGCCGTGACGCAGTCTCCACTCTAGAACTTTCTACCCACGGGGGTAGAAAGTTCTAGAGTGGAGACTGCTTGATTGACTGACAACCACGGGGTTGTCAGTTCTGCGGCTAATATCACCTGCCCACTGCCATGTTTGCTTTATTACTTTTACTATTTTTACTACTACTACTACTTTTACTTTTACGCGTCAATAATGCAGTTCAACATATAAACGTTTATAGCAACCAGTGTATTCTAGGCCCCGTCTAGTTAGTCTTAATTTATATTAACGAGTTACCGTATCTGTATTTGAAGGACAGTTAGGAGATAGTTTTGCTTATGGAAACTACTTTTTATGGTATAGTGTGTAATATAAATTACTAGCTGACCCACGCAACATCGTTTGCGTCTTATCTTGCCCGTAGCGTGAAAATTCCCCCGTTTTTGAAACATTATTCATTGGTGCTCCGCTCCTATTAGTCGTAGCGTGATGATATATAGCCTATAGCTTTTCTCGATAAATAGACTATCCAACAACGAAATAATTTTTCAAATCGGACCAGCGGTTCCTGAGATTAGCGCATTCAAACAAACAAAGTCTCTAGCTTTATTATATTAGTATAGATATAGTTATGAAGTAACAACATTGAAAATAATTATTGCGATACAAATATTTGTTAAAATGTTTTGTAATTTCATTTATATTACTTTGTTGTGCATGTATATCAGTTACCCAGACTCAGACGGATCTATTATCATCCAAGTCCTAGCTTGGTTATAGTGGGACCGATTTGAGAGTATACCCCTTCGAATACAAAAATATCATTCAAAAAATTGGTCTACACATGACGGAGCTATCGAGTAACAAACATACAAAAAATACAATCGCATTGAAAACCCCCTTCTTTACTTCATTAACATAATCTCAGGCGAAAGACGTCCACTGCTGGACATAGGCCTCCCCCATTGCTCCCCATAACCTGCTAATACCTTCTTCACCAGGTCATCCGACCACGTTGAAGGGGGCCTACCCAAGCTCCATTTTCGTGGTCGCCAATTCAGAACTCCAAGGCACCATAGGCCATCTTGTCTGCGAGTAATGTGCCCTGCCCACTGCCACTTTAGCCTGGCAATTCTACGGGCAATGTCGATGACCCTGGTTTGTCTGCGGATCTCCTTATTCCTGATTCTATCACGCAGAGAAACTTCGAGCATTGATCTCTCCATTGCTCTTTATACGACTTCGAACCTTCTTATCAGGCGCATTATGAGTGACCACCTCTCTGTACCATAGTTCATCACTAGCAATACACACTCATCAAAAACTTTCGTCTTGAGACACTGTGGTATTTGGAACAAGAAAATGTCTCGACACGAGAAATCGTGCCGATTTTAAAATCAAATTCATATAACGTACCAATTTCTGATCTGCACAAATTCCCAAAGTTGGGATCTTTAAATTATCAATGTTGTAAGTGCTATTTGTGTTAATGTTAATTTTAAACCACACGTTACTGTTTTCGCAAAATGGATAGTAATTATTGAAATTTCCTGGTATCATTCCATTGTGTACGGAATACACATGCACATGTACATTTTCAGGCTTAAATTTATATATAATTTTAATTAATATTATATAATTTTAATGTTCAATGTGAAAGAGATTGCACGCGTATGAAAACGCTGTCACCGTTTCATGGATGTTCTTCATTCCTAAAATAAATTATTTAAAAAATATTCACACAGGAACCAAGAAAATCCTCCATTTTTAAAATCGGTTAAAACGTTTATTAAAGCCACACTGACAAAATATTTTTCACACACTCAAAAATCAAAATTATAAAGATTAATAGATATAATGATAGATTATAATTATAATGTAAATTTACTCACACACAGATATATACATAGAACAAACTGTTGTCTCATGAAGGTATGATTAGAAACCACAGTGCTCATCGCAGTGGAGAAATACCGCATAAACCACTACGACGCGACGAACAGTTCATGCATTGAGCATCACTTCACTTAACATTGTAAGTGGTACACACAAGACCACACGTCGCTCTGCCTCATGCCTGACTGGATTATAGCTACCATGGGATGGACGTACCTGAGAAAACAGGCAGAACTTGTCCACCATAGGCAGCTACACTATTGTGAGCTTTGCCTATATATCGGGTTAGAAAAGAAAGGTTAGACGCTTAGACGTCACCGCATCGTATCTGTTTGCTTGGGTTCAATTTGGGCGCAATCGATGGCAATTAGCCTGTATCCTCAATGCATATGATAAGAATAGAAATATGTACAACACTTTAAAGCAAAGATTAAAAAAAAAATGGGTATAATGACTCTTACCTATTATTTTTTGCAACATTCGAGGGAACTTACGAATATAAAATTATACTAGTGTCCCCCATACAAACAAAAGCGTTTATATTATCTACAAAGAAATATTCAACATATTATTTTTATTACCCCTTAACATTATCCATACTAATTTCCTCGTGAAACTCATAAGTAATAAACGATAAGGTGCGTGAACAAGGAGGTTCTGTTCGCCGACGGCTTTTCAGCGTTTTACGGAATATCTCTCCAA
Organism: Spilarctia lutea; assembly: GCA_916048165.1. NCBI lineage: Eukaryota > Metazoa > Arthropoda > Insecta > Lepidoptera > Erebidae > Spilarctia > Spilarctia lutea. The sequence continues at coordinate 22,330,547 of OU696470.1, read as the reverse complement.
AATTGAAACAAAATGAACTGTAATAAGAATATCGTGAGATTCAATTAAATTAAGCGTACATTATTTTATGTTCGTCTAAAATTGTCTATTATTTTTGAGATATTGTTGTAAAATAATTAGAAATTACATGTAAAGGCGTGTCGGTTACATTAATTCTGCAAAAACTTATTGAAATACGGTACGGGCGGCGGGGAGGGGCGGCGGGACGGGGAAGGTTGGGCTTTGCGCCTGGAAATCCGCCCGCCCTTCTTCATTCCATTGCTGTGCGAGGCTCGGGTCGGTTGCCTAGCCGGCAGTGGTTCCCAGCGCGAAAAAGTTCTAGCGTACCTTACTGCTAGCAGCTTTCTTTTGCCGCCTTCGGGCATCTAAGATGTCTAAAATGAACACCCGCGTTCATCTTAGCGTGTAATAACTTTCTTAAGAATTTTAGATTTTTTAAAACTTTCACGATGTCGCTTACCGTAAAAATAAACCGTTTCAAAGTACTCAAGTGGAAGTACGACAAGTTTGTAAGGCTGGAGTTCAGAGGTAAGACTACTTTTCAATAAAAAAAATCTATTTGATTCTACAACACATAAGGAATTTAGTCATTTAGATATTCTGTATCGGCTAAATTATTTATTCTAAATATAAAGTACAGTTCTTATGGTTTCGTGAAAGCCTTTTTTTTTAAATTTAGTCTCTTCCGTGGTTAATTACGCTAATGTAATCAGATACTAAGGTATAATTATTTTACTGGTATTATAACACACGAAAGCCGAAGGTCGTATTTTTACCACGTCATTTAAAGGGTAAAACGTTCTTTGTTTGTATTACTGTAGAGCTTGCAGCTTTTTGAGTATCAGCTATTGAAGTTCGAGAAAATCCTTTTTTAGGTGATTTGGGTTTAATAATAAATAATAAATAAATATTCCGGACATCTAACACACAACGAAATCTAGTCCCAAGCTAAGCAGAGCTTGTGTTATGGGTACTAGTCAACTGATATAAATACTTATATACTTTTTTTTTTGTAAATACATACATATTATACATAGAAAACACCCAAACTCCGAAACAAATATTTGCAGATCATACAAACATTTGGTCCGACCCGGGAATCGAACCCGAGACCTCAAGCTTAGTAGTCGCATACGCTATCACTACGCTACCGAGGCAGTAATAAATAGTAGCAGTCCATGTTATTGTCGGAAAGCACACAGAGTTTCATTCCGAAGTTTGGGAAGTTTTATATGACATAGGTAATTTTATTTAATCATGTCGTGGTTGTTATACATATATTTGTGAAATAGAGAGCTAGGTTATTTTTACTAAGAATACCTGTAAAAAAACATTCGCCTTAGAGTGGTATTTTTATACCATTTAATAATCAATTATTAATTCGTTTTCCAGTGGTTCTCAGTTCTTTGTTAGATCAATTTCAGATGGAGAAGGGTTTCTCAACCCTCTTTTTTTTTCGGTGAAGTAATTATTTGTTTTTCTAAGTAGATACCTGTGCATTAAAAAACTGAATTGTATGAAGTTCTAATCACCAAAATCAATAATTTTTCTTTAAAAAAAAATCTTTTTCAATATTGTTTTTAAAACGAATGATACCAATTGTAAAATCAGAATTTTGCTTACGACAATTAGTATTCTTTTAGTAAAAGTCTACGTGAAATTCATCTTTTAATTACTGTACAGTCGGAAAGTTAACGGAACAGTTGTCTCATACGCGCATTGCAATCAAATAATTATTTTAGGTTTTTAACCTTCCTGCATAAATGGATAGGTTAAAAAAAATATTACGTATAATGTAACTTAATACGTACTCGTACTTTTTGTTTTCCCAATCAACGAAATCACGAAATTTGACAGCTATACTCATACTACTTAATGATTAATCATGTAGAAATGTTAAAAGAAAGTAAAATATGAACTTTTAATCACTAAAATTAATAATTTTTCTTGAAACATTTTTTTTCTTTGTGAGTATTGTTTTTTAAATAATTGATACCAATTGTAAAATCATAATTACGGTTATGGCAATTTACTTTTAGTAAAAGTCTACGTGAAATTCATCTTTTATTTACTGTACAGTCGGACATTTAGTGTAATAGTTGTCTCATACGCGCATCGCCACCAAATCATTATTTTAGCTTTTCAAAGTTTCTACATAAATATATATATAAAAAAAAAATATTACGTATAATGTTACTTAATAGTTTTGTTTTCCCAAAAAAAACGAAATCATGACATTTAACGGCTATACTCATACTACTTAATGATTAATCATGAAGAAATGTTAAAAGAAAGTTAAATATGAACTTTTTAATCACTAAAATTATAATTTTTCACTACATTTTTTTGTGGGTATTGTTTTTTAAATAATTGATACCAATTATAAAATCATAATTTCGCTTACGACAATTTGTATTCTTTTACTACCAGGCTACGTAAAATTCGTCTTTTATTTACTGTACAGTCGGATATTTAACGTAATAGTTAAAAAACGAAATCATGACATTTAACGACTGTACTCATACTACTTAATGATTTATCATGTAGAAATGTTAAGAGAAAGTAAAATATGAACTTCTTTTAAGTAAAATTTTCTTTAGGCGTTTTGAGCACTTTTTAGGTGAACAAGAATAGAACCATTCCAATGAGCTGTAAATCTAATATCTCGACGATACTTAGTTTTCACTTCTATCAGCAGTTACCAAAGACTGCCGTTTTTTATAATCTGTACCTAAAGTCCATTCTGAATAATTAACTGATTCTCAGTATAGTTACGAGTTTCAATACCTTTTTACACATAGGTTCTATCTACAGGTCGAAAAATATTTAAATGTATCCTATCGGAGGGATACAAAAATTGTTTAACATATTAATTATTATTACATACGAGTATTTCAGAAATAAAATTTAATCATTTTTATAAAAAATACTTTTACATAATTCATTTTTTGTACCTTTCCCACGGTACATCTACAACTCAAAAGTCACAAGTGTATTGATGCCCTTGGAATCACAATATCTATAGATAAGGAGGCTTTTAATAAATTTACTTACTGACTGACTGACACTAACTTATACATCATCATTACATCAACAGTCTTTAATAGTTCAATACTAGACATAGATTCATCTGTAGAAAAAAGATTATGGCCTACTATACCACTCTGACCAAGCGAGTTGGTAAAGAATTTTGTCAAGTTTTCCTTCTCTTTGTTGTGATGATGTCCAGCACATTTTTTTTTATTCTATAGCGGTCAAACGAGCAGACGTATCCCCTGATGGTAAGAGATTACTGCCGCCCATGGACACCCGAAACACCAGAGGCGTTACAAGTGCGTTGCCGGCCTTTTGGGAAGGAGTACGCTCTAATTTGCTAATTGTCGGTTCTTACGACAAACCATAGGATGGATAGGGGTGGTAAAACTACGTATTCTTAATCAGCCACCACACGGAGAGGTGGACAGTAATAAGCTACAAAATAATTGTACGGCACCGGTCTTCCTAGTATCACTCCGGTCCATAAGCCTATTTAAGCCGAGGAATGGTACTGCCAGGGCAGTAAATTTAATGGCAAGTATTAGTTTTTTGTCGTTTAACAAACACAACACAACACTCCAAGTACACTTATTTCTGTGACAACATTTTAACTGTATCTAGACTGTAATAAAAGCTAATAGTTTCCAAATAAGAAAACCTCAAAATAAGCAATTAATTATTTTAAATATTAGGTCTTTACCTATGAAATTGCCGTTTTGTATGCAATAAGTGAAAGTACTTATTTTTTTAAACTTTTTTATTTCTGTTATTCGAAGTAATCACCCATGCAATCGACGCATCTTTGCCAACGCATTGGCAGTTTATTGATGCCCTTCTTGTAAAAATCAGCTGGACGGGAGGCAACAAACTCTTCAAAGGCATTTTGTACTGCCTCTCGGGAATTGAATTTTTTACCCACTAACAAGTTGTCTAAATTTTGGAAAAAGTAATAGTCGGTAGGTGCAAGGTCTGGTGAGTATGGCGGATGAGGGAGAGCTTCCAACCCCAGCTCTTTTAGCTTGGAGACTGTCTGTTGCGCAGTATGGGGTCGCGCGTTGACGTAAAGGAGCAGTGGGGACGACCGATTGACCAAAGCTGGTTGCAGATGTGCAAGCTTCTCCATCATTCTCTCCAGTTCTTCACAGTACACATCTGCATTAATGCTCATGCCGTTTTGTAAAAAGCTGTGGTGAATCACACCCGCACTAGACCACCAAACAGTGACCATCACCTTTTTAGGGGTCATTTTTGGTTTAGGGCATTGCTTTGGTGTTGAACCAGGGTCTAACCAACTTGCTGAGCGCTTTCGATTGTCGAACAGAATCCATTTTTCGTCGCACGTAACTATTCGTTTCAAAATTCCTTCATTTCTTTGCCTGTTGAGCAGCGAAAGGCAGGTCTCGGCGCGTACGTTGCGCTGGCGATCGTTAAGGTCGTGGGGCACCCATCTATCAAGCTTTTTTACCTTGCCAATTTGTCTCAAATGGATCAATATTGTTTTGATGCTTACATTAAAAGCTGCTGCTAGCTCAGCTGTAGATTGAGTTTCGTCAGCTTCCACAATCGCCTTTAATTCATTATTGGTAACCAAAGTCTTCGGACGACCACGAGCTTCATTTTTGAAGTCAAAATTTCCAGAACGGAACCGGGAAAGCCAATAAAGGGTTGTGCGTTCGTTTGTACAGTTCTCTCCGTAAACGTTTTTAATGTTACGTGCCGTTTGTGTCGCGTTGGTGCCACGACGGAACTCATATTCCATAATTACACGAATTTTTAAAGTATCCATTATGACGAAAAATGTTCAAATGTAATGAAAATACAACGCTAATCAAAAAACAAAAGACTGAGTTTGTAAATAGAATGTCATGGTTTTAAAACAAAATTAATTTGAATTTAGAATACAGAGCCATTACAAACTTTTTTTTATTTGAAATGACCAGTACTGAAGAAACGCAATTTCATAGGTAAAGACCTATTATTAGACGGAATTGAAGTTTCCTAGCTACTTATTTTGTAACATAGGTAATTCTGAAGTTAGCCTCTTCTTGATTTTATTTTCTTGTACGTGTTACTGTCTTAAATAAATTCTACATTTTTGAGACATACAGCTCTTAATCACTCTGGTCTTACAATATTAAAGATTTCAATCTGTTTTGCCGACACTTTTACACTACCCTTGAGTATTGCTCTCCAAAAACTAATGTCGTTTATCATCTATTTGTAAGATTCCACCTTGTAAGGTTTTTATTCGTTTTCAAAACAAACATAATAATTGTCGTAAATGTTTCACCTCCTTTTTTTTTCTGTGCGGAAATCTGTAGCGTTCACGGCTTGCGCTTATGGAGACCATTTTGTGATCTCTGACGCCTGAGTCGTCTGCGGTATCTGGCTCGGTCCGGTAGAGTTCTAAACCTCTCCCGGTCACTAAATGTTTCGGCCCTAAATGTTAATATTGCAAAAACTGTAACTCTATCTTTGTTTGAAAGAGTTAACTCGATACTTAATTCGAGTGTCATCATCAATTTGAGTAAAGTTAAGCCGTCGCTTCCCCGCAGGACGTCGAGCCTCTTTCGGGAAAACGGAATTTTATATAATATATTTTTGGAAAGTTACTGCTTTTTTTGTTGAATTCGGTATAAAAATTTGAAATAAGTGGTGTAAGTTATCCCTAAAAAATGGTAACTCCGATTTGATAAATTTTCTTTTTTTATATCTATATAGTTTCACATTAACTATTTTTATTTTTATTTGTTTATTTAGGTCGCCTTTAAACATCTCAGGTCATTACCGAGGAGAAAAATATTTTTCTAACAAAATGTTGAACTTCGTATTTTATCTACGCCAAAAGTTTCAACAAATTGCATGAACCATTTTGAACGTTACAATTAAGTAAGCAATTGTTTGTGAGCTTGTGCAAAGAGAGTAACAATATGTTCGCTCTGTGAGTTTATTTACACACTGTCAGTTAAATTGAAAAATGCTGCGTTATTGGACAGACTTTCTGACTAGTCAAAGCTAAACACGTGATTTTATTTTGTCGAATGGGCGTAAAATACTACATTGCCAATATTCATAAGTGCAATCGAATTGATAGTGCCTTTGAGTAGCGGTAGTCGTATTTCACTATGTAGTACATTGCTCGTTTGTCCCTAATAACATAAATAAACTAATATTATTAAACGAAGCATTAAAACTTAAGATAAAGTAATTTGTGAGTCGACTGAGTTTTAGTTTGTTCTACAAAACTTAGCCATAGTTTCACCACTTACCTATGAATTAACTACAGATTTCGGTATCACCAGTTTAGAAAGAGAACTCCAGTGAACTTTTATCTGTTAAACAGTATTATATAGCAGATAACTATCTGAAAATTTACGAGGAACTAGTGAAAGTAGCTCCTTGGCCCAAAACTATAATTCAATACACTTTATAAGGCATGATTGTGTTTTTATGAATAAATTGAATTACACAGTGTTATTTATCCGTATAGTACAAGCTATCCTAGTTTTAGGACTTTCAAATCTAATTACTTTTTCATTTCGTTAATGTAGTACCAATATGTCTAAGTGAATTAGTCATTGATAGGTAATCGATTTTAAACAAACAAAAAAGTAACATTTCTGGCGATTAATAACTTTTATGATTCCATTTCGAATTCACTATACAAGTTTTTGAATGTCTACGGCAGTATATTACTTTAATTTGAAATTCTGTGAACAGTTGTCATTCGCTCTTATAGCATATCTTTAAGAATAAGTATTATCTTAAGTACCTATTGTTATCTCAAGCCACCACTTACGTGTCTAAATCGATCTCCGCTAGCGTCTTGTTAGATGAAAGAAATCTCAGAAAGTTTTCGTAACTGAGAAGAACATACAGACAGACAGATAAACCAATAATAAGGTAATCCTTGAAGGATTTATTTTTCTGTTGATAAAATTAACCTTTAAAATCAAGTTAATAATTAAAATAGCGTAATTGGTTTAAGACAATATGACAGACAGACATACAGAAGCATGGAAACTAATAATATCTTCTCCTGCTTAATTACAATGGCAAATAAATAGATCATAGAAAGCGTTATATTGTGGAATAATAAACACCTTGTCGTACCATGTTTATTTTACGTAATTACCAATTTCAATTATGTTGGAATATTAAATGTCTTGAGTTACCACCGCGCGTCAGTATTACATGAAAGGTTATTCAGATAAACATCTTACCATCAGGTATTGTACGACTTATGTAATTTGAGGTGTGTGTTTTTTTATTATAACATCACATTAATTATAATGTGTATAATTTACTTTAACTAATAATAGCCAACATTGTCCGGTTGCAAGGATTGTTTTTTGTAAATAAATAATTATGAAAGTATGCACCAGGTCGAACTCGTTTGTTTATTCTATATTCTTTATGTGAGGCGGCTATTACTCGTATAATAGCTTTTTCAATGAATATACTTATTTTGTAGAAATAGAGAAAATAAATAAAGGCTAACAAGAAAAAAAACCGATTACGTAAAAACTGTTGATATCTATATATAAATGCGAAGTACCACTCACTGATTAATCACAAAATCTCAGAAACTATACACCTAAAAAACTTGAAATTTGGCAGGTAGGTTCCTTGTTAAAAAAAAATTAGGTTTCTTGTAGACATCCGCTAAGAACGGATTTTACGAAACTCCACCTCCGTGGCAGAAGCATTGTAAATGATGTTTAAGGATAAGAATTATCATATATATATATTTTATATATATATATATATATATATATATATATATATATATATACATACTAGCTGAAGCTGTGGTGTTACCCACGGTAGAATAACAACAGCGGGTAACGCCGCGGGGCAAAGCTAGTAATTTATATAGCCTATGCCATCCGGACCAGTAATACGAATTTATTGACAATTCATTAATTAAAATCGGTTCAGTAGCACAAACATTATATAAACGTACAAATAATATTACCCTTTCTTGGTTTGGCTGTAATCGGGTAAAAGTTGTAAATTAGGTAGGAACTTAGGTATAACTTAATTACAGTTTTGTTTGATAGTACAACAAAATAAATTATTGAAAAGAATCACTTGTAATGGACATAATATGTATATACATACATACGTAGAGCACGTTTGAACAAAAACCCTTAATCAATAAGGTAAGATATAAACCAAAAAGTAAAAAAGATTGGTAATAGCCTTCCTTGGGTAAGTTTTGTTCAAGTCAACCTGTTGATTTAAGTTTTATAGCCAATACTAACTTTTACTTTACCGCTTATTTGACATTTCGAACACGTTATTAAGTCATATTAGTGTAGCTAAGTTATATCATTATCCTTTATGGCATTATTATGTGCTCACGACTGTGTGAAATGCGATATTAGAAATGAAAATTATAGTTATAATGAAGAGCTGCTTTCATCGTGAAAGATAAATCTATTACTTGAATCTTGTTATTACAAACAAGCTAGAAAGCTTCTTAATATACCTATATGAAAATTGTTATATTATATATTAGGTCTTTACCTATGAAATTGCCGTTTTGTATGCAATAAGTGAAAGTACTTATTTTTTCAAACTTTTTTATTTCTGTTATTCGAAGTAATCACCCATGCAATCGACGCATCTTTGCCAACGCATTGGCAGTTTATTGATGCCCTTCTTGTAAAAATCAGCTGGACGGGAGGCAACAAACTCTTCAAAGGCATTTTGTACTGCCTCTCGGGAATTGAATTTTTTACCCACTAAAAAGTTGTCTAAATTTTGGAAAAAGTAATAGTCGGTAGGTGCAAGGTCTGGTGAGTATGGCGGATGAGGGAAAGCTTCCAACCCAAGCTCTTGCCGCTTGGAGACTGTCTGTTGCGCAGTATGGGGTCGCGCGTTGTCGTGAAGGAGCAGTGGGGACGACCGATTGACCAAAGCTGGTTGCAGATTTGCAAGCTTCTCCATCATTCTCTCCAGTTCTTCACAGTACACATCTGCATTAATGATCATGCCGTTTTGTAAAAAGCTGTGGTGAATCACACCCGCACTAGACCACCAAACAGTGATCATCACCTTTTTAGGGGTCATTTTTGGTTTAGGGCATTGCTTTGGTGCTGAACCAGGGTCTAACCAACTTGCTGAGCGCTTTCGATTGTCGAACAGAATCCATTTTTCGTCGCATGTAACTATTCGTTTCAAAATTCCTTCATTTCTTTGCCTGTTGAGCAGCGACAGGCAGGTCTCGACGCGTACGTTGCGCTGGCGATCGTTAAGGTCGTGGGGCACCCATCTATCAAGCTTTTTTACCTTGCCAATTTGTCGCAAATGGATCGATATTGTTTTGATGCTTACATTAAAAGCTGCTGCTAGCTCAGCTGTAGATTGAGTTTCGTCAGCTTCCACAATCGCCTTTAATTCATTATTGTTAACCAAAGTCTCCGGACGACCACGAGCTTCATTTTTCAAGTCAAAATTTCCAGAACGGAACCGGGAAAACCAATAGAGGGTTGTGCGTTCGTTTGTATAGTTCTCTCCGTAAACGTTTTTGAAACATCAAAAACGTTGTGTCGCGTTGGTGCCACGACGGAACTCATATTCCATAATTACACGAATTTTTAAAGTATCCATTATGACGAAAAATGTTCAAATGTAATGAAAATACAACGCTAATCAAAAAACAAAATACTGAGTTTGTAAATAGAATGTCATGGTTTTAAAACAAAATTAATTTGAATTTAGAATACAGAGCCATTACAAACTTTTTTTTATTTGAAATGACCAGTACTGAAGAAACTATTATATATAGTCTACTATCCCATGGCTGTTATATGTATTAAGTTCAGTAAAAGCCATTGATGCATCTACTACCGACTTATAGTTCCGAAACTTATAAGTAGAAGATTTGTACTAGGAATACGACCGAGAAGTCGAGTTATGTACCGACGTGTTGTTCGGAAATCTAAAGCTAAAGCAGTAAGTTGCACGACGCAGGTTACTACTTACTAGATATTGCAACAGGTTGAAGCGTAATTTATTTAAGCTTATTAAAGTCTATGTTTCATTTCGGTTGAGTCCCTAGCCCGTTGACGGTCTATAGCTTCTCCTGCCTACTGTAATAAAAAATTTACGCCTAGAATGCAAACTACATTATGATATATATTGCTAGCTGAGTCACGCAATTTCAGCTGCGTCTCTTTTCAATCATACTCGATTCCTTCTGGTCGAAGCGTGATGTTAACTATCCTATATCAGGCGCCAGCCAAACACACATTAAAAAAAGAAAACGTGAAAACTGAATTATATATAATAGATGTACCTACTCACCACCCGTTAAGTTTATTTACCTGCAGGCCTTAAATTTACGTGCTAATACATCTGAGCGGGAATGAGGTTTTCGCAATACGCAATACGAACTTACTGCTATATATTATATCACAATATACTCATATAAACTTACTTTTATGGTCTTAGTAATAAGTATGGTAGTATTTTTAACATCGTAGTGTAGTTTGGCGCCTGACATTAATAGCTTATTTTAACGTGTATTCGTGACTTCTTGCAGAGATGATCTCGGATATAACTATTATCTTTATTAGTATTCTTCCAGCTTTAACTGGCAGTGTAAATTTTCTGAGTCCGTTATTGTGTAAAGCTACTACAAACAAAGATATACCTACATTCAACTTTGGGTTTATTCAACACAATTCTTACAATTCTGAGCAGTCATCACGAATTATTGAAATAATTTATCTATTATTATATTGAAAAACTCCATCAAAGATTCGCTAAAATTCAAAACCACTAGAGGATTCGTTTGCTTTGTAGAATAATATGAATCCTAATGAAATTTTAGTTTAATTTTTGAATACATCTTGTTATTACTTTCAAGCGGCCTTCCGGCTGCTTGTTAGGTTAGTTATTGAATAAATATTTCTGAATATCCACAATCTTCAAGCTTATTCAATTTGAAAAGCAGACCTAGACAGTTTTTACTACCCTACATTTGATACTTTAGTTATTTGTATGCCTTACTGTCTAGAAGTGTGAATATAAATATCAAATGGAACAGTTCTAGTGATTCGAGGAGAGGGCCACGCCAGAATAGCACCACGTTACTTGAATACCAAGCCAACCATGCATTCCGAAAACTGGATACCGAATATTTTCAAGATTCTTTGGTGAGAAGCGAAAAGAAATGAGAGAAAGCATTTGCTGTATTTATGTAATCACAAATTAATATTTATTTTAGTAAGAGGACGAAGCTTGAGACCTGTTAGCTTTGCTATTGTTCAAGATTATTGTGTTAATTTGTCATTCAACGATGTCATTTATTCGCATCTGACAACTAAAATATTGTACAAAAAAAATCTCATCTAGCGTTACACTTAGTGTTTGATAGGTCCTATTTGAAGGTTCCGAGAACGTCAATAACTCTCATCTTTAGAATTCAATGAATGTGTTTGAATGTCTACCAGTTCAAATGAATAGACAGCACTTGAACTCGCGGAACATTGAATTCGATCAAACATATTGTATGTCTACAAAGGTTTTGAAATTGTACTCGAATTTGCAAATAACATTTTTGAAGCTTCTTAAGTCTGAGTTACTAAAGTAAAGAGTATTTTATCGTCGTAAAGGTAATTCAGGCTATTAATCTTTATCGTCTAGTTATGTTTCGTAGACTAGGAGCTAAATTAAGTAAATTAAACATGTTTAAAATAGGACGGTCAAAAATCATTAGAGCGTTCAACTTTATTTGGTTAAGGATCCGATATTACTTCCAATACCTGCAAGAATATGTGTACAAAATTTCATGATGATCGGTTAAGTAGTTTTCGTGAGAAAGCGTAACAAACAGACTTAATTTCACCTTTATAATATTAGTGTAACTATCTTCCACCCGCGGCTTCTCTCGCATTTTATAAAACGTATCCTATGTTACTTCTAATACCTCCAAGAATATGTGTACAAAGTTTCAAAATGGTCAATTAAGAATTTTTCCGCGTGAAAGTATAACAAACAATCACTAACCGTGTTATAGTACGATATCATGAACTCCATTTAGTTTACTTGTTTGGAAGAACATAATCCTGCGGCTTTTCAGTTGAAATAGTTTGGTTCATTTTTCAGTTTGGTGACGCCTCAACTACCCCTATTAACTAAAGGGATAAGAACCCACAATAGTTGAAGAGATTGACTAAAAGTCGATTTGAAATACATAAATATAGAATGATGGTTACGAGTAATATCGCTGTTGCTCAGCAAGAAAACGTAGTTTTTTATGCAATTAATATTCAAATTCGAAATAGATAAATGTGGAATGATAAGTAAAATATCGCTGTTGCTAAGCAAGAAAAAGTAGTTTTTTATGCAATTAATACTCAAATTCGAAATAGATAAATGTGAAATGATAGGTAATATCGCTGCTGCTAAGCAAGAAAAAGTAGATTTTTATGCAATTAATACTTAAATTCGAAATAGATAAATGTAGAACGATAGGTAATATCGCTGTTGCTAAGCAAGAAAAAGTAGTTTTTTATGCAATTAATACTCAAATTTACTAGTATCCTAAGGTTTATTATCGTTTGCATTATTTCGGATACGATCTTTAAGTTTAAGCGAAAGCGCCGAACACAATTATGCTCACGAGTTCAGCTTGGTCAGCACCAGGACACCGTTTTTTTCTTTAGCGCCTTATATAATAAAAAACCTACATTTCACTTTAAAAACTTTCAAATAGTATCTAATATATATAATCTTGCGTCACGTTTTTGCTCACGATGAACTCCGAAACTAACCAACTGATCTTTACGTTTTTGTAAATTAGTTTTACTGGCTTAACTGAGATACGAGTAGGATAGAAACAGACCAATAGCAGCCGAACATGGTTCAAAAGAACATAATATATTGTGGTTAAAGAACTTTTGTTTTCAAAAGAAATTAACAATAAATTTCATTTTATGAGGACATTTATAAAAATGATTAAAATCTAGTTATGCGTGCTTAAAGTACATGTCACCAAATCCTTAACAAAAAAAAGATATTAAGACGAACAACACTTAGTTTACAGATTTAAGAACACTTTTTGTTCGAGAATTAATAAAATATGTAATATGTTATAAGCACATAATCATAGTACCTAAACACATTTAAATGCATTCTTGCGATAACAGACTACTCTAGAAACAGAACTGAGAAATGTATTGGTATTATAAATATATCGAATAACGGTACGGTTACAATAAAGATTTCTAGTTAGGGTTCAAACTGCCGTGTTTGAGATATATCAAGGTACTATTACAATGTCTGCAGAAATTCTATGCAGAAAACAGATTCAATAATTATGAATACGTACTGTAACTAGTGCTGGAGTCCATTTACAAGGATTTATTTATATCAGAGCGCAGGAACAGATGTTAAATCCTACACCGATGCGATCATGTCTGGCGTAGCGTGAACCACCAAATTCTGTAGGTTGTGATATATTTATTGTTGTTATAGTTTATTAATACGTTAATAAATTCAGATTCTGGAAATGTTGTAGCTTTACAGTTTCTTTATAGCTTCAGAAATTGTATTTACAGAAGTGCATCGGCATGAATAAGTTGGTGCCAACGGGTTGATACAGACAGTCAATCTTGAGGTGTAGTTCATACAATCAGGTGACTCGTGATGGCAGTCTGCATCCATCCGCTGTTAGCCACTTTCTTCAGAAATACCCTCCTTTACCACAAGACAATTACATATCGCGGTTCTTGATACAATCACTGAAACTGCAATCAGTATTAAGCACGTATTATAAATTACATATCTGATGATGCCGGCTTAACATCGATGATAAAAACCCCAACATCCTGTGAACCAAATTAAATTGCCTTGCCTTCAATCATAGGTAAGTGGATGACACGAGAAAGCACTAACGATACCGCCCTTTCCAGTTATCGAACGCGTAGATACGATTAACACTATGTCATACCATTTAAATGTAAACAGAGACTAACAATGCTTGCACAATGCGTAATCTTTGTTCAAGTACCGAGTATATGATTTCTTTTCGTAAATATTAATAGCTTATTTAATAAAGCCTAATTAGTTTTAAGCCAATATAGTTTAAACTACCATGGTACATAATTTCTTTTTTTTTATATTTTTTGGACATCTAACATACAACGCCGTCTAGTCTCAAGCCAAGCAGAGCTTGTGTTACGAGTACTAGACTACTAATACGAATATAAATACATATATACTTTATTTTTGTAAATATATACATTAGACATAGAAAATACCCAAACTCCGAAACAAATATTTGCAGATCATACAAACATTTGGTCCGACCTGGAAATCGAACCCGAGACCTCAATCACAGCAGTCGTATACGCTATCACTACGCCACCGAGGCAGTCAAATTCAAATGATGTAATGACCGATCAAGCTATTATCATTAATTATCAGCACCGTTTCAGCAGATCACGGTCTCTTTTTAGAAAACTAATACTAAACACAAAAGCACTGAGTATAAGCGTTGGCATGAGGATTGTTTTCAAGTTTTCTTTCTCTGTGCAGTGCCTGTGTCCTGCGTAGTTCACTCATTTAGCCGTCTCTAACGGCACTCAAGGGTTAAATAGGCGTGGTGACACCCCGTATTCTTAATCTGTTACCACCGGGTAGGTCAAGGGATACGGGTCGAATTTAGCCGTTTTTGACTTCAATTATATTGAACCATTTTTTACAACAACCAATATTCCTTGTTTGTACGAAGGTTTATTTTTGGCTTGCATTAATCACAGTGTTCGGGCATCCTTTTAACGGGGAGTGCAATAAATGAATATAATAATAGTACTCGTACATCCTGCCACAGGCACTCTGCACCATAGTTATAGCGTGGCTCTCACTAATCCGTTCATGGAACAAAGGGATTGATTGATGCACGTCCATTAACAAGCCTGTATTGAAGCCCATATGAGCCGTGACCGAATGTTTTGTAGAAAAAAATCATTGTTAAAAATGATAACCAATTTTATTATGATGCATCGAAACTGAATTTTTCACTGCAAAATTTAATCAGATTAAATTTTTCGTGAAATTAGACTGGAACCAAACAATATTACCAATCGGATTATTACGGTGCTTCGAGGTGACAAACATGCGTTTGTCACCTAAACATATCTCGGTTAACATTAACATTTGTTGTATTTTGTTAGTTTTAGTGATCAACTCAATTTTCGTTCAGTAAAGAAATTTCCATTCACGTGTTAATTATAGGAGAAAATTGAAGAACATCTTAATGATCTTCTTCAATTTAAAAAAAAACGTGAATTGATAGACAATGAAAGCAAGATTATGTATAAAATATCACGGCTATTCTATTGTGGGAAAATATTTTAACTAAGCAACCTATTGATGCGGAGAAACAAAGAATGGTTTCAATTAAGATTCTGAAAAAAATTTTTTAAAAACAAAGTTATTTAATCTGGATTTGTTGAATTACTTATTCATAAAAATTCAAATATTAATTTTAACAAATTTTACACCAAGTTAGACTGGTTGTTGGCTAGATATAATTATATGATGATATATATTTGTGTAAGAAATATACATTATTATACATACTTTGATAATAAGGTATACAAAGAATTAAAATAAGTACATCTAGTTTTCAGCAGTTTTGATGGCCCTTGAACTTAAAGTTGACCAACTTTATACAAAAATTCATTGTCATGCGTTATTTCAATTTTTATGCTTAACATATTACATTGCCTTGCAATACACCTTACTTACGAAATTGCTTCCTCATATGTAAATAAATAAAAGCTTTTACCGGAAAAGGTAAAATACAATTATTTTACACCAAAAAGGCTATAAAGGCGCTCACTGTAAAAGCAACTTAATCCGTTAATGTTCACGTTGCCTGTTGAATTTGTACGAAAACTGCTCTATGAAGCATATGTACACCAAACAAATAGTGTTCGGAAGTCAAAACTGTATGCAATGAATAGCATGTATTTTTTTTAAATTCTATTTTGTTTAGGAACTTTTATGCACAGCGTATGGCAGTTCCATCGTATCCTGAACAAGTTACTACATAGTTATCGTCTAAGAACAATCGACATGAATCTGAACTGAGCCTTCGCATCATCGCTAACTGGTTCCGATAGGATTCTGTGAAACATTCCTACGTCGGCTCCATATGTATGTATGTATGTATGTATGTATTCTAACTAAGTAAATTTTGATGGAATGGAAAAACTACTATTAGTTTAAAAAAATATATAAAGACTTCCAAAGTGACTCTTTCCTACCTGATGGAAAGCATGAGGAGAACCCAAGAATAGCGATCACCATACTCATTGCGAGTGCAGATAATGCAACAATTCAGCATGGTGACACACTATGGAGGCCTATTGAAATACTTCTGCATCATTGCGCCTCGGGTCTCGCCAACGAAACTCGACACCAAGAGTGCTGTCATTTTAGGTTGGTTTTCTAAGCGAGGGAAGTACAACCCGGGGCGAACCGGCCTGTTCGAGCTGAAATTAGCATGGCTTTACTACCGTACTAGCCCTAGCCCTTACTAGATAAAAATTGTTTTATGATTACGGCATCACTGCTAGCAACATATCTAATACAAACCATATGAAGAGGATTCAGCTTAATTTATTAAGGTTTGCACTATCAGACACTCTGACACAGAGTTCACATAACATTACACATTTACTTTAGAGATGTTATATCAGATATCTACACAGAATAATATATAGAAATGGATAGAAAAGTATAGGTACTTATTTTGATGACTGATTTACGATTATTTACTTAAAATGCACTGCAATGTATATTTATTCAAGAATGTATACTAATTCAGTCCCTATTGGACCAGCGGTTAGTGATACTAAAAGCTAAGGTTGTAGATTCGATTACCATTTAATGTGGATACAAGTGATATAAAATTATACTTGACAAAATCTGTAAGTTTAGTATGAATTTGTCTATCCCTTCACTGATACATATTTTAATATCAATAATGGGTAAACAAAACACTAATTGGCTATAAATAAATTATGGGGCTGCTTTGCAAAGAACACATAAGATGAATATTATTATCTTTTAATTTATAGCGCCTACGCTATTAGACTTATCTAGGTACCCGTCTAGGGTAAACGCAAGCATAAGATGTTATTCAGGGTTAAAAATATGATCCTTGAAATATTTATTTAAATTGATAGTGTAGGTAGACGAGTAGACGCAAAGCTCAAGAGATGTTATTCAGGATTGAAAATATGATCCTTGAAATATTCATTTCAATTGATAGTGTAGGTAGACGACTAGACGCAAAGCTCAAAAGATGTTATTCAGGATTGAAAATATGATCCTTGAAATATTCATTTCAATTGATAGTGTAGGTAGACGACTAGACGCAAAGCTCAAAAGATGTTATTCAGGATTGAAAATATGATCCTTGAAATATTCATTTCAATTGATAGTGTAGGTAGACGACTAGACGCAAAGCTCAAAAGAGTTAAAAATATTCTCCTTGAAGAATTTAATTTCATTGATTGTGCAGGTAGACGCAAAGTGCAAAAGATATTAGTTATAAATTATATTTATTTTGTAAGTAAATCTTTACAGATATTTTTACATGTCATACTTTACAGGTAGAAGAGATCGGCATTTCCTAAGACTCACTCTGGGAAAAGACAAAAATTTAGGGTTTATAATATCATCCAAGCATTTTTCATTAGCAGCCGATATACAGATAGGTACATACATATTTAAATGCTCACAGAAAACAATTTATGATTTTTAAACTACTTCAAAAAAGGAGAATGTTCTCAAAGCAATTCCATTGTATTTTTTTAACCGACTTAAAAAAAGGAGGAGGTTCTCAATTCGTCCGTATTTTTTTTTATGTTTGTCACCTTATACCTTTCGACTGGGTGAACCGATTTTGATGATTCTTTTTTTATTTGAAGGCTGGTGCTTCCCGTGTGGTCACATTTCAATTTGGACTAGTTCTTGAAGTCGGTGTCTATTTTGTTGAAATATGTGATTATTCTTGAATTCATTATGATTTCATATGAACAAAATTTCTAATTCCTACGTTCAAATTTCACACAACAAAAAATATTCGGTTTGAGTGTTGTTTTTTATAATTAGGTATGTCTATTTTAACTGATTGCTTTTATCAATTCGGTATTAGGTTTTGGTCGCGTGTCCGATTTCGTGGATTTCGTATATCTGAGAAGATATAGCAGTGAGAAGTAGCATATGTGCTTCCTCAAGAATCTAAGTATCTCTATGCCAAATTTTCTTGAAATTGGTATAACAATAAACAGGTAAAAGCGTAACAGATAGACAGACATAGTCACACTCGAATTAATAACATTAGTATTTATAAAAAGGATGGCAGCAACATTTAAAGCTACCTTATTATTGCGGAATCGAAGTAAACGAGGAATTGACCGAAATACTATATGGTTAAGCGGCAATGGCACGAAAGCTTAATAACAAAAATAAAAATGAAATGTCCTGCTGCTTACTCTTTCGTACCTGTCGATATTTAGATCGTTACGTTAAAAATATGACGCTCTCGCTTTTTGTACCATTTTTAACGATCGAACCACATCGCTTTATGAATTTATTTGAAAATCATGTTAAAATAGGGATCTAATATGGATTTGTGTCACCATAATGTTCCCCTGGAACTCATTTAACTGAGACAAATGTCATTACCTTCAGTTTAAATTATGTAGGATAAAAGAATAGGAATTTTACTAGACCAATCGTTTATTTAGGCTCATCATAAATCATCATCAAGGATAGGCCTCTCCAATTGCACGCCACTTGGTTAGATTATCGGCTTCTTACATCCAGCTCAGCCATGTATTATTTTTTGTAAACACCGGTTTTTCTGTTAGGTAATTTCGTTATATAAGCTCAACACTGTCGAATGTCCGATAATATATTTAAAGATATATTTCCAAAAAAACAAGTTGGTGTGTGGTTCTGTGTAAGAAAAGCGAATTAATATACATTAATTCAAAGACTATAATTAAGTATCTAAGATTTAATGAATAAATTTACACTTTCAGTATCCGAACCCGCAACAAATCCCAAAGTAAATTAGCTATCTTAAACTGTACGGTCACAACTCTTCACCAGACAAAATTTGACCAGTTTTATCACCAAATACAGAAAAAAATAATGTGCCTTATTTCAACAGAGCGCAATTGCACAATCTAAACAGTTTTTTTGAACTTTACATTGAACCCACAGAACGCAAAATACTTTTTATTTATGAATGCCTTAATGAGATAATTTATTAATCCTGAATAAATTAAAAAAAATAAGGCTTAAATACTTGATTTCTCAAAATAGAGATTTTAAACATTTCAAATTAGGCACTGTAAAAGCATTTTCAACTGACTGCCTCAGTGGCACAGCGGTAACGTATGCGACTGCTGTACTTGAGATCCCGGGTTCTCTGGAAAATAACTAGAATCAATTTCATTCCATTAACTTTTGTAAGGTGGTAAATATAATCAGATACCGTAACCCTGAGGGTGATTTGAATTCAAAGGTTGAACTAGTTGTCAGTAAATTTGCTTCCTGCAGCAAGTGGTCGAGGGCCTTTTCCCGCAGCGGGCGGAGCACACGCCCCCGTCGATGGCCGTTCCGGCCAGAGACGACGGGGACGGAGGGAGTGAGGTGCCGCCCGTTAGGGAATCGGAGGTTGGGGCGGCTGTTCTGCGGATCCGTTCCAAGAACACCGCCCCCGGGCCGGACGGGGTACCACCCCGAGTGATGGCACGAGCCCTCGACCATATGTCGGACCGCCTCAGGGAGGTTTTGGACGCCAGCCTGGCGTCCGGACGCTTCCCTGAGTGCTGGATATGCGGGAAGCTGGTCCTGTTGGCGAAGCCGGGACGGCCTGCCGATTCGGTCACGGCCTATAGGCCCATCGTGTTGCTGGATGAGGCGGGCCAATTTTTTTGAGAGGATTCTCTCTGCCCGCGTCGTCCGGCATCTCAACAAAGTGGGGCCCGACCTGTCGGACGCCCAATTCGGGTTCCGAGAGGGGCGTACGACGGTCGATGCCGTGATGCGCCTTAGGGCCGTGACCGAAGGGGCGGTTGGCTGTGGCGGCGTGGTGTTGGCGGTGTCCTTGGACATCGCCAACGCCTTCAATAGTCTGCCATTCAGCTGCATCAGGGAAGCACTCCACTACCACGGGGTGCCAGAGTACCTGAGGCGGCTGGTGGCAGACTATTTAGAAGAGCGTACCGTCGTGTACGAGGACCGAGATGGCGTCTTGAGACGGCGACCCATGTCGTGCGGCGTTCCACAGGGGTCTGTCCTTGGACCACTCCTGTGGAACGTGGGGTACGACTGGGTCCTTCGAAGTCGTCTGCCCCCCGGGCTGAGCGTACTTTGTTACGCCGATGACACATTGGTCACAGCTCGGGGGGCGAATTTCCAAGAGGCGGCGCGCCTGGCCACCAGGGGTGTCTCTCTGGTGGTTGGGCGCATTGAGGCGCTGGGCTTGCGGGTGGCCCTGGACAAGACGGAGGCCCTACTATTCCATGGGCCCCGTCGTGGTCCACCCCCCGGCGCCTCCATTGAGGTCAACTCGGTCCTCGTACCGGTTCGGGCCCAGATGAGGTATCTGGGCTTGATCCTCGACGGTAGGTGGCTCTTCGACGAGCACTTCCGGCAGCTTTCTCCGAAGCTGGTCGGCGCTGTCTCTGCCCTTGGGCGACTTTTGCCTAACTTGGGTGGAGCCAGCGTCGCAACAAGACACCTCTACACGGGGGTTGTCAGGTCGATGGCGCTATACGGTGCACCGGTGTGGGTGGCGGCTCTGACCGCCCAGAATAAGGCGCGCCTTTGGCTCCCTCAGAGGATATTGGCGGTCAGAGTCATACGCGGATACCGCACCGTATCGACGGAGGCGGCGTGCGCTTTGGCCGGAACACCCCCGTGGGATTTGAAGGCGGAAGTGGTCGCCGAAGTTTATCGGTGAGCGGCTGAATATCGGGCGGAGAACGGGTATCGTCCTCCGCCCGAAGAGGTACGCGAATGGCGTAAAGCCGCTCGCCGAGCCACGATGGCTCGTTGGTCTTCCCGGCTGGAGGCTCCACGCGCTGGCTTTGCCACCGCGGAGGCGCTCCAGCCAGTCATCCTCGAGTGGGCAGGGCGGCAGCACGGGACTCTTTCCTTCCGACTGACGCAGGTGCTTTCCGGGCACGGCTGCTTCGGGAAGTACCTGCACTCGGTCGCTAGGAGGGAATTGAGTCCCGCCTGCCACCACTGCGACTGCAGTGAGGACTCGGCCCAGCATACGCTGGAGTTCTGCCCCGCTTGGGCGGCGCAGCGCCGGGCCCTCACTGCATCGTCATCGGAGGAGATCTGTCGCTGCCGGCCGTCGTACTGTCCATGGCCGGAAGACGTAATTTCGCAGAAGGAGGCGGCGGAGAAGGCCCGGGAGGACGATCTCCACTCGGACCCGATCCGCCGCCGGCGAACCGGGCGGCGGAGGCTTGCTTGTCAGCGCCTCATGCCGCCCTGAGTGTGGCCGCGGATGGACGGGATGGGTTTTCCCCTCCATCCGCAATACAGGCCAACCGTGAGGAGGCGACGTACGCGTGTGCCGTGCGTCGCCTAAATTGAGATGCCGAGCAAACCCCGGTGGGGTGACGGCCCGAGGGGGTTTCCAAACGTTAAAAAAAAAAAAAGTTGTCAGTATATTTGAGGGGTCTGACTTCCCAATAACGATTGCCATTGATGTTCATGATAACCGGGACCGACAGTCACGGGCTGGAAACGCCGCCATCATTCCATACTCCAGGCTGCTATTAAGATTTTCTTGTAAGAAAATCCATCTTACAAGAAATTTTTAATACTCTCAGAACCTGATTACGTTATTCAATTTTATGAAATGTTGAATGTATCATGTGACCCATTCGTAGTGGTGTTTGCATCGTTAAATCATATTTAATCGCGTTATCCACATGGCGCGCGTGCTAAGCGCTTATAAACACTGTCATTGGGGTGTGGTCACATTGGTATACAGTCCTGCATATTTCGTTTTATATTTAAAATATATACTTTGTTAATACCACTTTCCCTTGGGGTAAAACCCACTCACTACTTGTATAACAGATCGATTTACCTTCTTTTCGAGTTTGTACCTAGAATGTGACTTCCTATAACTTCTATGGGGAACTAATCGATATAGCACTGACTTCGTTGTTTATCAAAAAGGTGCACTCCATTACTACATTTAAATCCGTATGTTTTAGAACTTTTATTGTTTTATTGAACTCTTAAAAAGTTAAAGTTTACACTGAGGGTAGTAAAGTTCGTCAAAATCAGTTTAAAGGTCTTTGTGTGATGTTTTAACAAAGAGACGGCGAAAGTATTCAAAACCCCAAAGTATAAAACCAAGTTTCACTTTAGGCTATTATCTCAATCTTTAAGCACTATAAACATCGATAGGTAATGTGCAAAAATGAACCTTATTGACATTATTTCACGTTCGTGTAGCAGTATTGTTAGGATGATATTGTAGATAACTGTGGGATCTCCTACGATCAACAAACCAACAAACAATCCACTTCATAATACGGTAAACCGTCTATGCTTTTGCCACTCGTATATTTTGTTCAATTAGCTCTGTTTCGTCCAAAACAAGATTAAAACCTGAGGTTAAAGAAAACATTCTACATTGAAATCTATTTGATTTCATCTTCGAGTTAACAGTAGGTACACAACAGTTAATGTTAAAATACTCATCTTGTTTACATCTGAAGTTAAATGTTCATTTCATTTAATAGGAAAAATGTAAACGTCGTCGATAGGTAACGTTATTTTCTTTTTAAACTTCGTTATGGAATATTACCTGTCGTAACATAAAAAGATTATTGTAATTTAAATATGAAAGTCGTGAGGATGTTCGTAACCTAACCAGGGCTAATATTATTTGAACATTTATTTTCTCTATATCATAGGTATGTACTCGTATATATCATTTTCCTAACCTTTTCATTCTCGAGACTATTTGGGGTCGGCTACTAAATTAATTGGTTTTGTCTGGGTATTTTTGTTTTTTTTTATGGAGTACGTGTCAAACGAGCAGACGTATCGCCTGATGGTAAGTGATTACCGCCGCCCATGGACACCGCAACACCGGGGTCGTCACAGCTGCGTTACCGGCCTTTGGGGGTGAGTAGAGGGATGGGGGAGGGGTTGGGATATGGGCCTCCGGTATCCTCACTCACTCGGTAAACACAGCGCGAGCGCTATTTCACACCGGTTATTTGTTAGAGATGAGAAATATCAGATATAGATTATAATTCAGTCAAACCTAAAATAAAATAACAATAACCTTGAAAGTGGCTCAACTTATCTGAAGTCAATTTGTATTATGAGCAGAACAAACCGCTTCTCATTTGTACTCGTATGTTCAATGAACATAATTCTTGCGTGTCACAAGTTATTTCCTAATGGCGATAAGATCGATTAATGAGGTGTTGATTTCACTATGCCATTGAGTTGAGTAATAGTGTTTATTAAGGACTTAAGGGTGCTCCATACAATTAAGGACTTTGATTGCGAACAATAATTTTATAGACGCAACAGGCTATTGGATTACTGTGGTTAGCTTATGTGACTGTCGATCAAACCTGTATTTAGGTTTATCTTACAAAAAAATTCTTGTTAGAAAATCTAACTTGGCGAAACTTCCATAAGTTTAGCAGTATTTTGCGCCCGTGCCGCGAATAGCATATTAAGCCGTCGGTTCCGGTTGCCATGATCGTCTATGGCAATCGTTATTAGGATTTCAGTCCCTTCAAATACACTGATAACTAGTTCAACATTCGAATTCAGTTCGCCCTCAGATTACGGAGGTAAGGTAAGATGCCAGCTACTTCTCCGTCAAAAATTGTAGGTACGTATAACTGCTTAAAAAGACGGTTTAAACTTGTGATTCGCCTCTAACGGCTAAGCCGTATTTAGTGCATGCCTCGTGATTAAATCCTAAGAGAAAACTACAACGTGGAAATTAATTGTTTGTTCGTACTTGTACATGCCATTTCAATAACGTTTCAACAGAAGTTTTATATTTATACACCTCGGTTTGGCTTCAGTTTTACTTAGTTAAGCGAGGTTGTAATACATCGATTAAGTTTAGGTATTAGCTTTTGGTAGGTTTCCGTTTAAAACTATACCGTAATAGTGTATTTGATTTGTATATTCGTGAAAATTGTTGGAAACAGTTGGATACGGACGGTACGGACCAGTTGTTCTGAGGAGGAAGTCTATGGTCTATGATCAACTTACAGGGCAAGCCTTTCGGTTGAGATGATAATGATAATATACTATTAGAGTCACATCCCTACGTCCCGACGACTGCACGATTGCACAAATGCACGATGCAGGGCAAAACTAATAAATACAGGGTACTTTGCACAATGCGTGCTCTTTTGCTTTCGGGCAGCACCCGGTACGGTCGTCTCTTATCAGCGTGTCTTAGTACTCGTAGGTCGCCCCACGCGTGTCCGCCATATTTAGTCAGCCATTGTATTTCGTTATGCATCTTATTTCTTTTACCGCTTCACGGTCCATTATTGTGTATTTGTGAAATGCCTGTTATTCTTCTTTCGAATATAAAACCGTTTGTTATTAACTGTTAAGTTTTTGATTGTAATTAGAACATTATAGAATTGAGGTTAGCCCGCCTCCCATGTGTTTATCTTTTATTTAATCTTAACTCTCCGGGATTACCTAATATCAGAAGGGGATATCTTCTTTTTACGCTAATAATACCTATATATATGCTACAGGCTTAATGTTATTAGTCAATGCACTTGTAACATCTAGTATAGACTCAAACGTAAATTAACGGTTAATTCGTATTACATGCAATGATTGCAAAACCATTCATTAGTACTGGCCAGCAATTATGGGCTTTGAATCGATAGTAATTACATGTTAGCCTAACTATCTTTAGAAATAAATAAAGTTGAAGTGTCTGTTTGTAATTTAAAATTAACAGCTTTTGACTGCATGCATATGTGCAAGATATGCATATAAAAATATATTATCATGATGATTTCCGAGTCGATTTCAGCCACGGCAGTTAGGCTCAAACACAGATATCTAAATATTTAGAAATCTCTGGTCTCTACCGACATCAGTCAATTACGCAGGAGATATTATTGCCACCGGGGACGGATCAGGCGCAGGACCGTAGGGTTTACGTGCTCTCCGAGGCACAGGGTAGGTTCATGATAAAAATAGAAATATATATAGGACTTACCGTGGGAGAGCTATGCTTCGGCATGAATGGGTCGGCTCGACCGGAGTGATACCACGGCCTCACAGAAAACCGGTGTGAAATAGCGTTTGCGCTGTGTTTCACCGAGTGAGTGAGGAAACCGGAGGCCCATACCCCAACCCCTCCCCCCATCCCCTTTCCCATCCCCCAAAGGTCGGCAACGCACTTGTGAAGCCTTTGGTGTTGCAGGTGTCCATGGGCGGCGGTAATCGCTTACCATCAGGTGATACGTCTACTCGTTTGCCCACTATTCAATAAAAAAAATAAAAAAACTTAATATAATATATAAAATTCTCGTGTCGCGATGTTTGTTACCAAACTCCTCCGAACGACGGCTATGCCAATTTTTATGAAATTTCATTCGAAATTTGTGTAGGTCTGAGAATCAGCCTACACCTATTTTTCATACCTCTGAATGGTGACCCACTCCTAAATTTTATTTTTTATTTTTATTCCAATACAATGTTTACCGGGTCAGCTAGTAATCAATAAAACATTGTTTAAAAGATTTGTCTGTCTGTTTGCTCTTTATAGTTAGCTTTCTTAGACGTTTCTTACAACACCTACAAATTTACTTCGTCGGTTTCATAGCCATCTATCACTGAAATCTAACTATTAAATATATATTTAAAGGACTACTGAAAGCCATTATTGATGTAATAATAAGAGGTTAAGTAAAAAAAGGTGTACTGCGTTGAAAGATGTTGTCAAGGAAATATGCGATTATGGAAAAAATGTTTTGTGACAAGTTAGAATGATGAATGAAGATTACTTTCGTGAAGTAAATTAGGGGAATGTCTGCCTGTAAGTGTACTTTAAAATAATATTATCTGTCACACCTTTAATTTGGTTACTGATGTAACAAAAATGAATAATCTTAGACAACAACATTACAATCGTAGACGCGAAAAGAAAAACGTAAGTCCACTTCTTTAGTAACGTTAACGCATTAGGGATATACATCCTGTGTCGCGGGGGGGCTTTACAAACACACAAAACAGATACAAAGTACACCCAGACTTAGAACAACGATTTGTGGATCAGACAAAGTGTTGTCCTATCTAGAATTTGAACCCACAACACTTGGTGTAGTAACAAACGGCGAGGCGACCACTTAAATCAATAGGCCAACTATGCAATCAAGTCAAATTTGTCAATTACTTTACTATTTAGTATTACATCAGTGCAATATAAATCATTTCTTTTCAATTTTGCATATTGCAATAAAGCATACATTTTTTTAGCAGTGAATTGAACTAGTTCATTCTAGGTTTTGATGGAATTCTTTTGTTGATTCGGCGATGAAAACCCTCAATACCTATTGTGTACTGGTGCATAACACCGCAGTAGGCATTATTATTTTTGGTGTCCAGGGTACTTTTTGAACTTTTTTGAAAATATGATGTTTAGAGAATGTTGTGTTTTTTTTTTATTATATAGGGGGCAAACGAGCAGACGTATCGCTTGGTGGTAAGCGATTACCGCCGCCCATGGACACCCGCAACACCGGAGGCGTTACAAGTGCGTTGCCTGCCTTTTAGGAAGGAGTACGCTCTTTTCTTGAAGGTTTGTTTTGCGAATGTGGTCTTATGAGATCATGATATTTTGAGAATATGATGTTTTACGAATATCTTGTTTTCTGAACATGCTGTTATTCGAATGTATTCTTTTGAGAATATGATATTTAGTGACGGAGCGCAATAGTTGCTTACTACAGTTGAGATGTTAGCTATACTAATGTTAGAACTTATGAGGTACATTTTAGGTGTTAATTTTAATAATTAATGTACTAGCTTTTATCTTCGACTACACCCATCGGTTAGTCGGTTATCTATGTCCTTCTCCAAGGATCAATTTATCTCTATACCGAAATTCATCCAAATAGGTTCAGCGGCCTAGCCGTGAAAATTAAACAGACAAATAAAAGGTACTTTCAAAATTATAATAATAGTTAGGAAGGAAAATATCATACTAATATTATAAAAGCGAAAGTTTGTAAGTATGGATGGATGGATGTTTATTGCTCTTTCACGCAAAAACTACTGAATGGATTTTGATACAACTTTACAATAATATAGCTTATACATCAGAATAACACATAGGCTACCATTTATAAAGATACTAGTTTCGCCTCGCGGCGTTGCCCGCGGGGTTCAGCTAGTAGGTGATAAAAATAAAATTGCTTATTCACAGTTACTTTGTCGATTTATACCTAGTCAGCTGTTACAGACATCAGCCTATCTAAAGACCGTTAGTAAGGATCTATCAAAGTCACTAGAACAATAAAGGGGATATTTATAAAGCTTGACCCGCTGTCAGCAAACTAATCACATTCTATATTACACTTCACCCACGTTGAAGATTAAAAACAACTAAACAGGTTCACAAACCGCCAACCACAGAAAGCTGAGATAATTATAAAACTTTGAATGATGCGACTCAAATTTTCTGTGACTTTGAAATAAATAAATAGTTATGCTTTATTATGTGAACGGTGTAAATGTGGTCTAATAAACGCTCACCACACAAATGGATGTCAAACTTGCGAGAGACAAAGTTACCGATGCGAATTACGCAGACGAGTTGCTTCACCATAAATAAATTTTATAATAAGAGTTAATGTGATTTGTTCACGTATAATTTATTTTGCCATTTCAGTCAAGGGTGTTTTAACTTTTATAACAAGACCACAAACATTGTCTACTTTACAATTTGTACTTTACAAATAAATGGGAGTTTAGAGAACTGAATTAAAAGGTTGGTTCGCGTAAATGATAATGGAAAAATAATTGTATAAATCGTTTTTAATTAATATGGTCACTATTTATAAATACAACTGTATGGGGTAATCTATAAAAATAAATACAATTGGAGTGTCTGCATATGCATATTTATGTAAACACGGTACATATTTACCAAATTATCATTTTTTAAAATTTTATCTGTCTTTCGTTTGTCTGTTTGTTCCGGCAAATCTCTATAACGGCTGGACCGATTAGACGAGACTTTCACTGGTAGATAGCTGATGATACAAGGAGTAACTTAGGCTTTTTTAGACTAGCTTTGCCCCTTGGCGTTACTTGCGGTACGAAAAGAACCACGGGTAACACCGCGAGGTTTATTTATTTATTTAAACTTTATGCACAGATGATGCAAAGGTAGACTTAATGCCGTAGGCATTATTGGTTCAGCTAGTATATATATAACATTGCATAAAACCATTGTTTTGCGAATTAAAGAAGCCAGTAATATAAACCTTTATATACTAAATTATTAATGGATTGAATCTTTACTCAATGACTCTTTAAGTGAAAGAAATCTATGCGGTGACGGTAAGAAAGTAAATTACGAAAAAAACTCATTTAAACTTTAACCAATTCAGACTTTAAATTAAGTAAACTTAAAAGTGGAAGGATTACTTACATATTTGATTAACCCTTTCTGGAATTGTGTTTAATGTTTGTTAAATTTAATTTAGGAGGTAATAAAGTTGAGTGTTTGTACAAATCAGAATCCACTACCTCTAGCCGTAAAGTAAAATGGTAGGTATACTTACGATTACGGGTATTTGTGTTAGCATTGTATATTAGGATAATGTTGTGTATATTGTAGTTGTACAATATATAATGATGACTGATGATAAGATTTTAATAAATAAGGTGCCAATAGATTTGTGATAATAGCCCGGTTGACAAAAGATTGTACGGTTTAGCTATTTAAACTTTTTAGTTAATGATTATAACACAATGAATGTGTTATATGTTTTTACGTCACAACTACTGATAGCCATTCACCACTCTTTATTTACATATACCCTTATTTATTTCATTACCCTTACCTAATACTATTGCGGACAAAGCATGCAAACATTGGCAGTGGACGGACCAAGTGAGAGGTCTTATTGGCTCCTAATATTGTTTGATTCTTCCAACTTCCAACAAGCTTAAAAAAATATATATAAAGTCTGTTAAACTGTAATTTTACAACCTAACGAAGACGTTTTACTCTTGAAGCACATCTATTTCAAAAATATAAAAGAAATAAGTTATCAAGTGCATAAAAACTAAAAAAAACAGAATGTATTGCGTGCCCTTTCCTCTCTTTTAATGTTATCTACTATCTGAGTATTATAACAACACACGATGGTTCACATACTTTTAAAGTACTGTCACGTTTTGAATGTAATGCCTTCAATAACTTTATCAATAAGAAGATTCGCGTACCCAACCAGGTATTTGAGTTGGTACGTATCGTATAAATACCTAAAATGTAAACCTAATTCATGTAACGATAATCAAGTTTACCGTGTGAATGATATATCTGATGTCAGAGTTCTTTATATCATCATTATCCTCAACAGTTCTTAATAGTCCATCGCTGAACTTAAGCTTCTTCTTAGGGAGTGTTCTGAATGAAAGTATTTAATGAAAATAATAAAAATGTTCCTATGGTAGGTATGGCCTCTCGTAAATAAGTAAAATCTTCTTATTAGCTGTCTTTTGAAGTTCTGCTATTAATATTATGCCAGTGGGCGCCATGCAGCTTCAACTACGCCAAGTGTTGTGGGTTTAAATCCCAGACATCACTTTGTGTGATTCACAACTGAGTTCTGAGTTTGGATGCTCTTCGTGACGGTTTGATGTATACTTTTAAAGTCCCCCGCGTCACAGATGTACATATATTCATAATACGGGGGTAGACTTTAAAGAAACGGTCTCTGTAGCAATGTACAGTTATATAATCAATTCATTTATCGATTGTATTATAAGTACGCAATAATATACGTGTAATTAAGTATATCTATTTTTTAAACACATTATTAAAGGCTGCGGCTACGGCTGCAAACAATGTTAATCCGATGGTATTATTGAAATAACGAAGAGGCAGATAGGGAATAATGAAGGGTTGAAAATATCTGTAGTAACAACAAGTATCTGGCACAAAAAGCGTACGGTGTTAGTTAACATTTATCGTGAAACTTCATAAATTAAATACGGTTATATATAAATTGTAGAGTAAACATTTATAGAGGTGATAGTAATATTTTATTTCGGTAACAGTTTGATAACGGTACCACGTTCCTATCACATCAATATTCATAACAAATAGATGCCATACACTTAAGGGATAGTGCTTGGGTGGCAAGCGAATTCGAGTCTTATGATATGATATGATACATATATAATATACATTAATAATACAGCTTCTTAGAATGATCTATATAACTATACATAGACTCCAATATCATACGCTACTAAAAAAATCCCACGTATCAAAATGTTAGGCTTATTTTTCTATCGGTCCGTTTCTTGGTACATGTATTTTCCTTGGTGATCGAGGACGAAAGAGGGTAGACGCTGATATGTTTACCTCAGACTACCATATGGGATGTATTATATTGTTTGCCAGTATTGGCTTCAAGCGATAAGACCGCCCTTTGTCCACTTTTGTGTGTTCAACGTAAGCAATCCTTCATATTGTACAAAAAAAAATCTATTACAGTCCTTAACTTGGATTGACATATTACGATTTCAAATGATATGTAGGTAATTTTGAATTTGTAAAAAAATCGTTATGTAATAAAATATTAATTTAAAAAGAATTTAAAGTAAGCTTTTATTTAAATGCTCTAAAACGAAGAAAGCAAATTTTGAATGCAATCATACCCACCATTTTATTAAATTATAAAATTAAAATTGATATAGATAAAAGCTTATCGCGAGAACACAAACATTTTTGCCTTTGGTCAGTGTAAGTTACCCGATCACATGAAGGTTACCTTCCCACGTCTATGGTCAGAGCTTTGTAGTCCTAGGAGCCCCCACCCCAGAAATAGAGGGAGGGAGTTCGTGGTATCGCATCCATAGAAGACGGCTCTCGAACGTGTTCACTAATCCAATTTCCACGAACGTATCTTTGTAGTCGTATATTAATATCGTAAACGTTTAAGGTGTTTTAGTCAGGCCAAAAGTGCTTTAATAATTAATTATTCTGTAGCACTAAAGTGTCTCTCAGCGTTTGCCTAAATATATAATGACTTACACTTGCGACAATTTTTATTTTCAGCCTCTAACCCAAGTATCTTGACGAGTCAAATTCAATGTACGAGTTTATTCAACAACTCAACAAATTGATAATTAATAGGTGATTGCGTTATGTCAATAGATTTTGAAACTTTGTTTATTAACTGACGAAAAAAACGGAGGAGGTTCTTCTTTTGATGAGAAGGCAACCAGCTAATCAGCTATTTCTGACAATGTCAAATATTGAAAGTGTTCAAAACTTAAATCTTTGTCGTGATGAAATTAATAATAAACATATAAAAATGTGGATGAGATGACATTGGGTCTGTCTTTCGAAAAATCAAAAAACGATCTCAACGGAGGAGGTTCTAAAGTCGACGGGTAAATTTTTTTTATGTATGACCTATATAAGGCATAGCTTTTTACAGAGTAGCCCGATTTTAATACCGCTTTTTTATTGGATAAGGTATACTTCGAAATTGGTCCCATGTAAATTTGGAAAAATAAAATTCTACCCTAAGGTTGGAAAAAAGGGTGATTTATTTATTTTATTAAACATAAAACATAAATAATACACACCATTATAATAGTTACTAATACGGGTCTAAAGCCTCCGTATCCTTACTCACTCTGTGAAACACATCGCAGGTGCTGTTTCACACCGCTTTTTTGTGAACCCGTGGTATCACTCCGGTCGAGCCGGCCCATGCATGCCGAAACATGATTCTCCCACAATATGTTATTTATATAGGTTAAAACACTAGGCAAAAACTTTGTACCCCTTTTACGAAATATACAGTTTATATAGAGAAGAAGTACAGAATACGATTTTTTTAATTATGTTTATAAATACAATAAATAAATAAAAATAACATACCACACACTATCAAGCGTATGACACACACATACAGAAATACCCACATACACAAATGTAAAGACATTATGTCAAAGTCAAACTAAAAAGATGAATATTTTTTATCTATATATAGTCATATTGAATGTCAAAAGCAGCCATGATGAAATCTTTGACTAAAGAGGTGTAATTAATAGCTTTAAACCAAAGAAACCCTAAAAATTTGTGACTTAAAAATTAAAAGAATTATGCTCGAATTTCGATCTCAGGGCGACCACAGGGTTAATATTGAATCACAATTGTTAGTGCAAGAGGAAGATTTAATTACTGTGAAATCACCTTTATTAAGAGATTTTGGGCAGTTAACTTATTCAAGTGGGTCTATAAATTTAAAAACAAATAGTATACATATCCCTTGCCGATATCGGCTATGGTGACTGATTAAGTCTAAATATTTAAGCTTCGGGTGTTCACTCTGGTGTGGTTTACGTACTTTGTCTTGGCACTAAAGAACGTGTACATTGAAGGCAAGTAAGCACACCATTAATGTAATTGTACTATATTTTGGCGGGTAGTTTGTTTTGAGATGGTCTCGTTTTACATCGAGACCAACTCTCCTTTGATCCTCAATCACCTATTTCCGACCTATTCTTGGCGAAATCCTCCCAGCGAGAGGTGTCCATATTGAATCTCTTCATGTGTCAATTCTGAACATCCTTCGTCGGCCGATTTGATTCCTTAATGGCAAAGCACTTAGTTGGTCGCTCCACTAATTGTTGTTCTGATTTGAGCTTTCGTTGTGTAAGTTCCACGTATGTTTGTAAAATCCCCCGCAACGTTGGATATATTTGTAGTGTGGGCCTTTTAGATAAATAATCACAAATTTTAACAAAAAAACAACCGACTTCAAGAACTGGACCAAATTAAATGGGACCACACTGGAAACGCCAGCTTTCAAATAAAAAAATAATCATCAAAATCGGTTCACCCAGTCGAAAGTTATGAGGTAAAAAACATAAAAAAAGAAACAGTCGAATTGATAACTTCCTCCTTCTTTTAAGCCGGTTAAAAAGTGAAAAAAGACGCACCCAAAAAAAATAACACTTATATAATAGACACGTATATATCACCAAGTGTTAGATACTAGACGCTTTTTCTTGAACCTAAAATATGTATGTATTTATTTTTAAAAAGGGGAAAATTATGTACCTACGTATCACATATTTATATATTGTAATTAACCTATCTCAACCAAACGTATTGTTTTCTAGTCAGTTCTTTCCCTCACTTTAATATAATGCTCTTGTGAGATTAAGGATTAGGATTAACAATTTTAATTACCTGTTTTGAAATAGCTACACGAAATGAATATCAATGTTACAGGGTACTTTGATTAGAGCTTTGTGTTTGTGAGAGTTGAATAATTAAGGAGTATTATAACAGTTTACAAAGATGATTACCTCGTTCTTCAAAAGTGTTATATTCCGATCTCTTCGAGTTACTGAAGTATCTCTTATTTGAACATCCGTGACGTATAATTTGTACGAATTAACTTATCGTTTAAAAATAAATTAGTTAATACACAGATGGCGCAGTGGTTTATGTAATCAGCTCATCACTCTACTGAGTATTGTGGATTGGACTAAACAGGACGATACTTTGTGTAATCCAAAAATTGTTGATCTGAAGCTTGGTTTTCTTTGAGTGCGTTACATAAATATTGGTAAAGTTCCCCGTGACGAAAGGTATATTCTTAGATCGGGAGATGTATTTTTTTTCAATAAAATAAAAATCTAAGGAAACCATACCTTGTATAAGAACAGGAGACACCAATATAAGATTATGGAATAAATCTAGGTATGTTGCTACATTTGAGGTTCACGATTTTATAAAACCCTAAATATGTAAGGAAATAAAGAACAATGAATATTAATGAGCTTCTACGTATCCTTTGCAAAGAAACTTACCTCTTTTGTTCCGAAGAAGATTATGTTTTAATAATGTTACTCAAACAAAATAACAAAGTAACATAGAAATAATACCGTCTTTTTTCGATATCGACCCTTGAAAGCTCCTCGGAGATTTCGCAGTAAGAGAATTTGAACTTATAATTAAAGTAAAATATATTTTTACCGTGGGAGAGCTACGCTTCGGCATGAATGGGCCGGCTCGACCGGAGTGATACCACGGCCTCACAGAAAACCGGTGTGAAATGACGCCTGCGCTGTGTTTCACCGAGTGAGTGAGGAAACCGGAGGCCCTAAACCCAACCCCTTCCCCAATCCCCTTCCTCATCCCCCAAAGGCCGGCAACGCACTTGTAACGCCTCTGGTATTGCGGGTGTCCATGGGCGGCGGTAATCGCTTACTATCAAGCGATACGTCAGCTCGTTTGCCCCCTATTCCATAAAAAAAATAAAAATAACGTATGAATTTATATAACTTCAGAGACTTCTCCAGCAGAGAAAATGAGCGATGTTTGAATAAGAGAATATTGATAACTTGCCGGGCACAGTCAACGAGAGCACTTGAAGTTCTTGTTAGTTAATCATATTGATCATCGATGGTCATGAAGATAATGTTATAGAATGTCACATAATCCTTTATGATAATGGTTGTATACATTTTTTGAAGTGAAACTTCTTTATCGGGGTTGTCAAAAAATTTAGTGTAACATTTTTTCGTTACGCGTCACATTTGTCCGTTACGCGCCATCTTTTTTTTATCCCTACCACGCGTGATTCGAAGTATACTTTCTCCAGCGGAGTAGGGATTGGTAAATGTCTCCAATGTATTTTGCGGCCCGTTTTGAGTAGTTACGTTTGAGTTTTTTTCCTGTTATTTATAAACTGAAACAATTGTTCATTTATAGTCTCTACTTTATTCAGAGACAATCGTTTAAATTCTGCTTGTAAATCGATGGTGGACGTTGACGTTTTTCGGCCATGATAAAATGTTTTATCATTATTGAGAGTAGTTATATACAATCCTTCAAAAAAAATTTATAAAATAAAACAAAAAACATTTTCAAACACAAACAGGACCAAATTAATACTACAATGAAATATCACATTACAAACAATATTATTTTATTTAGTCCACAATGTAAATAACTACACACATCACATTCCACAAACTTACTTCATTCACACCACAGATCGCGAAATATTTGCTCAGGTCTCGCTCCTTAACTTTTATTGCACTTGAAATAAGAATTGTCACGAATATTGCTGGTTTATAAGTCTTTTGTCGTTATACCTTACGTCGACAGATGATATTTATTTTTTGAAAAATAACGTCATAAAGAAGTTTCACTTCTTACGAGTGTACGCTAGTACACGCAACTTTTTTATTTTACAAATGGATACACTCACACATTTTATTTAAAAAGATATCGATTATTAGTTTTAATCATCCTCAATCCTATGTTAGCTTATGTTAAGTATACGAATATCAATTTAAACTACTCAGCCCTTTCAATATTACTTCAAAAGTATTATTTTTTCCTCAGTAGTAGGTACTATATAGTATGAAATGGTAATCTTTATGTTATTTAGTTATTTTCTACTTCATTAAACATCTGAATTAAAAAAACATTCAAGTCAATTCATATTATTAATTATTTTTTAAATTTTGATATGACTAACGTTATAAGACAATAAGTATTGCATGCCTTAATGGCCGAATGTATTGAGACTAACATAGTATTAAACACCTTATTCATGTAGCTACATACATTTGATACGAATAAATGATTTGATTTGATCGGTGCTGTTCGGTTCAAGCGGCACTTCAAGGAAAGTTCAACTGACGAAGCTAGGTGGCTTGAGGGTCGTGTGTGCACTAATTGCTCCCAACAAAGCCAGTAGCTACTAAGTAATTCCGTTTATTTTGGAAACGGAGAGAAGTTACCATAATCGTACGTTCCCTTTAATAAACTCCATATCTTCTTCCATGGATCTCGCTGGTATTTTAAGTGTTTCTTTGCACACTTTCCTGTCGGGACAGCTTTAAATAAATGCTTCAAGGCTCGTGTGTGTGCTCTACTTATGTACTTGCTTCTGAGTCTAATGCTTTATTTTTAATACTTTATTAGGAACTAAATATAAACATTTGTATATACTTATAAATATCTATTACTAATGTCGGGTGTCACGGAGAGCGGGTGTTCATGATAAATGTTCGTCTCTGGATGTTAGTGTGTCGTAAATACTAACAGATCGTAAAATTCGTAGATTTGAAACACAAGACAGTATTCGCATCTACTACTAGATAGGCCTTCTGAATTCTGTGTGTAAGGCGCAACATGGAATCGAGCAGTGACCGTAAACATAGATGAAACTCTGGTGCACGGTTAGTGATTAATATGGTGACTGGACTCATGATTCAATTATACCTAACAAACGGGAAGTAACCAAGTTGCACGGTCACGGTGACAGGCCAAACGTGTAACATCAGGAATTTCATTAATAATATCTATTAATTACGTATATTATATTGCCATTCGATGCTAATAATAATTATATATAAAATTACAGATTCGTAAAAAGATTTAATAAAAGTGTTTTTGTAACCAACTATTGCCACTTCATTAATATGGGTTTGAATACTTTATTAGTAACAAGCTGACCCGGCGAACTTCTTTCTTAGTTTCTGAAAATCTTGGTTTAGTATTAGTATTTGGCTTTGGTATCCACCGGTAGTATATAGTTGTGGACTAAGAAAATATAACCTTCCAGTTTCCTTCTAATTTTCTTTTATAGAAAAAAGGTCCTGACAGTAACGAACACAATAAAAGGCATCATCTCATCATCATCTTTGGTGCAAACTATCGTAAGTTATGCGTGTACATACTTTTCGCCTATTATTTTAAATCTTTATAGATTTAAAAAACAAATGAAGTTAGCACCGATTGATTTCAAGACCGATTCTTGATAACGTTACGAGTATGTTTATGTTCAATACTACTTTATCATTTTAAACCATTGAGAAATTTTATCATGACAATTTTTTCTTCATAGCCTATTGTATTCAGTTCTTTATTCATAGTGTTCCTTAAATTTGGGTTATTTTATAAGACAGAGTAATTGGCGTCAATAAATTAACATGTCTTCGGGTAAGCTCGATCTGAAATCGAAATTGATCTAAGTAATCCAGCAGGATGATAGTTATCGAATAATAAACAGTTTATTCTGAGGATTATTATTAAACGTCGTGTATAACTTGTGTAATACCATATTAAAATAAATAATTAATGTAGTTGTACCCAGGCCGACTAAAATTTTGTACGATCATTGTTATGTTTGATTAATGATCGCTTTCTTTAGAATTGTTAGAATTCCTTTATTTGTGAAGCGATCTAGAAATTTCTTTCAAATTCAAGAGGCACAAGTGTGTTTTTTATTTATTGATAGGGACAAACGAGCAGACGTATCGCCTGATGGTAAGCGATTCCCGCCGCCCATGGACACCCGCAACACCAGGGGCGTCACAAGTGCGTTGCTGGCCGTTGGGGGATGGGGAGGGGGAGGGGGAAGGGGGAGGGGGAGGGGAGGTGGAGGGGGGAAGGGGATGGGCCTCCGGTATCCTCACTCACTCGGTGAAACACAGCGCAAGCACTATTTAACTCCGGTCGAGCCGGCCCATTCATGCTGAAGCGTGTGACTCTCCCACGGCAAAGCGTGCCTCTCCCACGATAGCAGTGTGTGTTACAGCTTTCTTGGTAAAACGCAGAAATCCCGCTCATTCGTTCAAAAGCAAAGTAAATTAATTACTAAAGACCGAGTTTCTATAAGCCGTTTTCTTTTGTACTTTACGACAAATACAACTAGAATATCTATATTCTTAAGTTAGACGATGCATTTGACATCACAATTACGCTGAGCGTCCTCTGATAATACTACGACAATACCAAGCCCAAGCTAAGCTAGTAGCGTTGATTGCTTGTGCCTTTCTATAAATGCCTAGTTCTATTATCATTCCTTTAGAAATTGTTGAACAATGGCGTAGGTATTGTGCGAATTGTACAGCTCATAATTTCAGTTCAACCTTACTTTAATACCTTTGCTAAGGCTTTGAATTAGAAAAATACACGACACTAATAACTATTTTGAATTGTTTCTCGATAAAAATTTAGTATTTCAAATATGATTTGCTTCTGTACAGACTTTTTGGTATTTATTTATCAATCTTAGAGGCACTTACCGCAATACACTTAACATAGATTATAAAAAATGCAACAATACGCCATTAACAAGTATCCACAGATAGAAACTAAACATTTAAAAGAGGAAGCCCTATAACAACAATAAGAAAAAAATAAATATTTATAAAATAATTAAAGTCGAATTCGTTTTTTAAAAATATTCTGCTAATCAACATACCTAATAATAATTTGAATTCAATAAGGTGTCTATAAAAAATTCTAGGTTTTAAAACGACATTGAGTGCAGTCTGCTCCTTAAAGTTAAAATACTCATAGCAAAAATGTCAAGGACACTCTTCGGTACTAAGTCATTATAAATATGTCGATAAAGAAAACTGTTTCGACGATACCTAGCAACAACTACTGTTGAGAAAAATGGAGCATGGCGCAATAAATGCACTGGAACATAGATTTTTACTTTGTTCAGCAACTGAGGACAATCGATGGAAGAGATCATTATTCGAACAAGAAACAGTATGCCTTTCAGTAATATTACGACGCTTTCGGAGCTCTAGAAAGTGGTGTTTTTTGCATGAAATTCGTTCTTCGTTCTAGAACTCGTTCTAAAATTGAGAAATTTAATAAATTTCCTCTGAACACTCTCAATATAGGCATCATATCTCGGACTACAAATTTGCGAAGAATATTCTAAATGAAGACGAACGTATGTGGAATACAGAATATTGAATATATTCGCGTTTTTGAAGTGTCAGGATGTACGCATAATAAAGCCTTGAGATTTAAGACTTTTTTTTCTATGATGGTCATACAACAATTTAGAGTCGTGCAGGATACCTAAATCTTTAAAGAAATCAGCTACTTGTAATTGTAAGTTGTCTATCAACATATACTGTTTAAGTATTTGGTTGGAAACTGATGCTTAATGTATTAATTTAAATAAAAATGAATATCCACATAATAGGTAAATATATATGTGCTGAATGTAGAAAATTCTTTAATGTTTTAGTTTCAACGGACTAGAATTACAAAAAAGATAGGGTTTGCCTGCAATAGTTACAAAGCGTCTAATTTTAATAATCTTTTCATTTAAGCCGTGCAGCGTATAATTGAGTTAGGCCAAATGTTGCCGGGTGAAGAATGACGTGTATTATTTAAAACTGTTAACTGTGGATGACACATTATTTTGTTTAGGAACCTTCGCTTCTATACCATACTTGTTACCATAACGATTTTGAATTATTTATCTTCAACATATAATTTTCTTGTACGATTTTTGTGTATTATAAGAGTTTATATAATTCTTGCAGATTTCCTGTGCTACTGCTAACACAATAGTAGCATAGTATAAACGACGGAGTTTGTGAATATTAAGGATATGGCTTTGCCACCGCAATCTTAGTTCCTGGAAAAGAACTAAGTTTGCAGTGGCGAAGCCATACAAATACATCACACCAACACACATTAATTTTCAATCTGCACTTTATATTTCTGTGTTATTTGGATTCTTCAAGTTTATTGCGGCACAATATTTACTAGTTTTTTAATTCTAGTAATTTTCTTTGAAAAATGATGGATAATATGACTGTGGTACAGAAAAAAACAACAAACAAAAGTATAATAATTAAAGTATGCATGTGTAACACGTATTGTAAATTTTAAATGAGCCCTAGTATCACTGAAACCCCATGGCTCTTGTCAGCACCGCGTTCGTTGTTTCGTAAATTAGAACAGGATTACTTTGTTTTGTACTGTTTGATCACGGATAACCCTTGTTGACTTTTGTAAAACGAACTAATTGGATTGGTTTCGAATGCGCGTGGTCGTTGAAGAAGAACAATAACGACGAAAAATTTTATAAATTAGGAATTGGTTGACCACTCTGTAGAAGGAAAAGTTTTTTTCTAAAAATTTGAAATATTTCAAATATACATACATACCTACGTTCTTTCTTTAATGAATAGTAAGGTAAAAAACTTAGTAATAGAAGATTCTGATGTACCTATTCTGTTATTTTTTACGACGATGTGTTGAGAATAGTTATTAGTGTAAAACTTAATCCATATCTATACTAATGTAACAAGTTTTAAGGTAACTCAATCTGTCTGTCTGTTACGCTTTCACGGCTTATTAGCCGTACTTCATCGATTTCAATGAAATTTGCGATTTAGACATTTAGATTCTTGAAAAAGATCATAGGCTACTCTATATCGCGAAAACCGACCTCCACGCGGTCGTAGCCGTGGAAAAAAATTGTTTGATATAATTATTGAAAAGCTAAATACTTGAGAAGGTTAAAATACACATATGTATACTTGATAAGACAGACACAGAGGCATTATAACATCAAAAACAATTGAATACTAGTTTAATTTAATGGAAGAGAATAGACTTGATATAGTAGCTAAGTAGGTAGGTAATGTAAGGTATTGTAAAGTCCTGTACTTTCTGGACTGTTAGAATTTAGTGTCAAACACAGAAGCAAAAAATAGTGTGGCACAAAGTAGCTACTACGACGGGTGTCGTGTTCAGCACTTCTTTGATAAATTCGGGACGTTGCACACGGTTTTGCAACACCATTTACGGCTAAACTGGCTTTTAGGATGTTTTTGATTTTTCTCCACCCCGAATACCATAATAGTAACCACCAAAATATTAATATATTAAAAAAAACATGATAAAAATTACGAAAAAAAGCCTTTTTCTCATATAATGTGTATGAAATTAGATGAAGACACAGTTATGACTGAAAACATAGTAAAACTACGTGACACTTACTAGAAAATATAAAACACATTCAAAAATTAAGTAGGAATTGCGTTCCGTTTTAAATTCGTTACTAATTTGTTGAAATCTAACTTCAAAATTTCTTTAAAATATTACTTCAAATAGACTAAAAAACATCTAGTTTCCTTACTTTCTTTACGTTCTTACTTACTGATATCCATTATTCTTTTCGATTAAATTTGTACCCAATTATTCGCTTTTCAGTTTCTTATAGCAGTCTTTGTAAAGCCGCTTTTATTCTTTTTTTAAGGATGATATTAAATAAACTAACTACCATGATATAACAGACTACTATTTATTTCAAAATAAAAGAGTATTTATAAGCTTATAGGTACTAGAGGACAGATGTACAAGGTAATTCCAATCCTAAGTTCCATCAAGTTAGTTCGTACTAAGGAATTCAAGAAATCAAAGAATTTACGACTATCTCAGACGAGGTGCATTTACCGCGAAGTTTTCGAGTGCGGAATGCTGCAGATTTGTATTTATGAAAATTCTCTCTCTAAATATCTCACATTGCACTTAATTCAGATGCGTAGCAGCTTCGAAAGTTCAATTATTTTTTTCTACTAATAAAATACGTACTTCACTTACAGAATTAATAAGACTGTATTGATGATGCAGATATTTGTAATTTCAACATAAAATTAAGTATTTTATTCTCAATCATCGACGTTTTTCAATCGGTATATATTGCAACTCACATCATTTATTAGAAGAAATAACATGAAAGAAAACAAACAATAGGTTCTTTTTCATTAAATCGAACCTTTATTTTAAAGGTTTGGGTTCGTATCTTTTTTAATCGGGACCCGGAAGATTCCTCGTGTTTATTCGACATAAAAACAAACTTCGTTTAGACTTACGCAAAGACATTTAAGAGAATCACATAATGTCTTAATAACAACTGCAATATAACATCTTTTGAAGACGATTAAGTTTTGTTTTTTAAATGTAAATTTTGGCAGACAATTAAGCAATAAGCCTCAAAAGTTATTTCATAACACTCTAACTAAACACTCGGTAACTGGCGACTTTTTTTAATGTCAGAACTTTTTGACGTTTGTGTGTATTGTTTTGTTTGTTTTGTCGCGATGATGGCTATTTGTCATTTATATAATTCTATACTTCAAATGTTTTTAATATTATTGTAAGTGTTACAAGTAACATTGCAAATGATAGATGAGCCTTTTTCGGCATAGAAAAGGAAGTTTGGTTTTCAAGCTCATAACCAATTCGTTAGTCGACCTTCACTAAGTTAAGGGTTTTTCGAAACATCGATATATAATCCAGACGGGTATCGAAGTATTCTTAGTTATGTTTATTTAACCACCAATATTTTTATAAGATTGTTAATTTTGATATAAGATTAAAAAGGGTGTTTTAAAAAAACATATCATAAAATGTGAAAAGCACATTCAACCTTAAAACCAGCCGAAATGAAACCCTTAGGCAATCGACGATTCGAGACGCTCACCGTTGATTGCTGTACAGAGGGAGGAGCTGGTACTGGGGTGCCCCGCCCAAAGATGAGAACAGTATACCATATGAGGCCAAACCTGGGCCTTATAAATAGAAGGCAGTGGGCCAGATTGAAATACCGTCTCGATCTATTGGGCACGCCAAGGTTGTCGAGACCAATTTGGTCTTACCCTCTAAATGACCACGAAACTGGACTTCACTATCTTGCAATTAAATAATATATTTATTATATTATTAAATTATAGCAAAAATTATAGCAGTTAATTAAAATAGTTTAAACTACGAGTATATCTCCAATCGGTACATTGGTATGTAATTAAATATTTGTCGTCACCACAGATTTAATTACATACCAGCTTGAGGAATTGCATCTGTCTTTTTTCTAGGTAATAAACCATACAAAACATACAGGTTATGTGGTCCGAGTGTTCGTGCTATGTTTAAACAACTAGCTAAGCAACTGAATTACGATTTTCGTGATTCGCTGATTCATTAAAATTGTATTCTAAATTTGAATTATTAACCATACAGAGGAACTTCTTATTCTTAATTTATCGTGCATATGGAAAAGGCTTGTTGAATGCTAGGATGTATTTTATCGTATTTCCCGAGTTAAAGTTTTAAGAGTGAACATTACTGTGTGGATCCTGTGTCAAAAACTTTTGCTTTTAACCATTTCAAACAAATTACAAAGTTTAATTAGGGTGTGTTTCATTTTGAATTAAAAATTCAAACGTTCAATTGAAACTTTTATGGAATAAAATAAAACCAAACGAAGAGCTTTTTACAATAGTAGCATGTTTTCGAAGAGTTTGAACAGTAGTCTATCTATTACACAGTCACACTTTCATTATTTTGATTATTTTTACACTGTAAGTTTTTAGTACGATATTGCAAGTTTTTCTCAAAGTAGGAAATTCGATGCAGTATCACACTTGGTTGTGATGAACAAAGAATAAGAATATATTCTTTCCGTTATGGTTTTTATAGGACTAATCCCTCTCACAACATAGTAGCTCATTTATACCAGGATCAATAACAGCGACCTTCGAACACACCGAGTGATGATATTGTGGAATTCCCAGGAGAATTACACTACATATACTATACCTACACACGCTGGCAAACGCAACGATGTTTATTAGAAGAAAACTGGAGGAATTGGAAATATAATAGGTCTACTTCCCTCCTTAGTAAAATGGGAGGCAATATAAAATAAAAAAAAGCGTAGGTACACATTTTAAAACAAAGACGTTGTAGCAAGTAAGAATCTTCAGTAGTACGTTGTATAGAATTACTGCAATTTTATTTACTTTTATTACCAACTGAGTCCCAAAATCCATCGTTTCATACTAAGAAATTCAATTAAAAAAACAATAAGTGACATTATCTATATTTCTATGACTACTTTAAACCATAGAGTGACAGCAATAAAGATGATGTTAAGATGATTTAATTTCGTCATATGTTGATGACGACTGGTTTAGGTAACCTA
Organism: Spilarctia lutea; assembly: GCA_916048165.1. Classification (NCBI taxonomy): domain Eukaryota; kingdom Metazoa; phylum Arthropoda; class Insecta; order Lepidoptera; family Erebidae; genus Spilarctia; species Spilarctia lutea. The sequence goes on along the minus strand of OU696470.1, from coordinate 22,286,382 downwards.
TTTTAAAATCGTGTATATCTTAGAACACAGTATGTGTGTGTTTATGTTTGCATGTATATAAATTTTCAAGCTGTTAGACCATATTCTCAGTGACAGTAGCAGAGTCGAAGGTTTCTTAGTCAATGCTTTAAAAATTGATGATTTTTAAGATTTTATATGCGCTATTATTCCTATACATTATCTCGTATAGGTATACAATACTGTAAAGTGATGTGTCAGTCGGGCCGAGTTCATTTCGGTCAGTCTGTTCTACCTAATGCAACCAACCGATTCTAACACCCAAGTACCTTATTTTATTTACCGCTGTCTACTCTGTTAACTGTAGAGTAAGAACACACAAATGACGAACTCGAACAGAAATGGGCTGTTAGTGTTTAGTCTCACTCCTTCGGCTATATTCACCATAATATAATTCTGTACGCAACAAATAGCAGCAAAACTATATAAGCGACCAAAATCGTTCAACGAAACGCGAATGTAGTTGAATAAATAGGGATAGTTATTTGTTTATATGGAAAGTCTTGTCAAGTTATAGATTTACGTTTAAATTTCAAAAAGATCGACACTGATATTTTTTTAATGTAGCAGTACCTACAAACAATCGAACTTTAAATGATCTGTGTAATTAGGTGTAGTTATTTAAGTTTTAATTCGAGTACATTTACATTATTAGTACGTTGCTCATATTATGGGTTGAATACGCAATAAGCTGGGGTTATTAACATTACCAGTAATGGTATTAATTAAAGCCACCTGAAAAAGTATAATAATTCACAAAGGAATGTGGCGACGTGCAGCTTAGATTTTATCTATTTAAATAGAAATTGTAGATTTATTAATGAGATAAGAATTTGTACACACACTTTGATTATCTGGTATTTGAATTTCCTTGTTGATTTCATTTTTGATTACTATTCATGTCATTAAAATTTAGTAAACACGATTTTTATTTTAACGTAAGTATTAAAAAATGACTATATAATACTTGCTAGTGTACTCTGTTTCAGTTTACAATTATTTATTTCCTTAAATGTATAAATTGATTATTACTATTATTTGACTCTGTCCAATAGGATCCCCTGCTTGAAGTTATTATTTCTTACAATAAATAAATACACATAATGTATTGATTTTTTCTTAGAAATATAAACTTGAGATAAAATCACCTACACAAGAGATCGGCGTAGACGATAAATGTTGCGCGTTGGTTTATAAATGGCTCCTTGTTAACTTTGAATCCTGAAGGTCGCTGTCGAGTTTTCTCCTTCAATATTCCCCACGCGACTTATGAATGCATGTGCGTCAAGCATAAGTCCCGCGTAGGTTTAATGCCTGTATAATTGGCTACTTGTTTACTTTGAATCCTGAAGGACACCGTCGAGTTTTCTCCTTCGTTATTCCCCACTCGACATATGAATGCATTTACGTCAAGCATAAGTAGCGCGTAGGTTTTAATGCCTCTATAATTGCCTCCGTCTTAACTCTCGTCGCCGTCTAGTTTTCCCCTTCAATATTTTCCATTTGATGTGTGGATGCATTCGCGTCAAACGAAGGTAGCGCGTAGGTATAATATCTCTTTACAGACTTAATAACCACTTGGTAAATCAATGTAATAAGAACCAACGAGAAACGTTAACTACTTTGAGCGACTTTTTGTTGTTATGAACGCTAAATTTAGAACTTCGGTCCTTCAGCATTTTGGAGACGTAGTAGCTTGCAGTATGTAACCAACTAGAAAACTGGTTTTGGACGCCCTATTCTAAGGAGGCGTGGATTATAAACTGTTTTAGGTCCTAAAGGCTCTGCTTCCCATTGTCTGTCAGCCTATCATTAAATTGTACCAAAGCTTTATAAAAAACTAGCTGTTGCCCGCGGCTTCGCTGGCGCTGAAGTAGATATTACAATGAATTTCAATAAACATTTCAGCTCTATTTCTTACCCGACCTCGAAATGAGGGTTATGTTTTGCGAGTGTATGTAAGTACGTACATTTCTTTGGCACGCCTTAGAACCTAAACGGCTTATCGTATTTTTATGTGAGTGGTGCCAATAGATTTATCTTAGTCGTGAGTGACACTAGTTACATCAAAAAAAATATAATAAAAAAAACAGTTCATTCTAACTTTTCAGTTCTTCAACGAATTTAATAAATTTGGCAGATAATGACGCAGTCGGGTTTTTTAAAATAATTCGTTACATGTTACTTTGTTAATTATATTTGAATCAAATCTATTAAAGGGATCACTTTGTATACATTTTGTATTTTACATTTGGGTGGGTACTTTAACCCCACTATATTTTTACGAAGTTTTAAGCAAATTCATCATAGCAGTAAAGAGTTTCATACAAGTTTTCATCCCCAATTTTACACCATTATGTAAATGGTGTAATAGTAATGGTGGTGTGTCCAATCCGGATTGTTCAGCGGTTTAGGCTGTGCGTTGATCTCTGGGTATCTTAGTTAGTCAGTCACCTTCCTCTTTTTAATATATTCATAACAACCTTCTCAGGTCAATCCAGACATATATAAAATACGATGTTGAATATTGCTGTTTGTTCGAATGTGTGCAGTGAATGATGTTTTCCATCATCACGAGATCGACTGTAGGTTTACAAGATATCGTTTTTAGAATCTAGGGCACGTTTAGAATGATACCTGGACGATTCAATTTCCTCGTGCCGCTAGCTAGTTCTGGACATTACGTTGTATTGAGCGAAATATCCGATGAAAGTATTTCATAAATAACTTTCTATATCGATACAGAAAATACGAACATTTAGTTATTCTTCAGTCTATAGCTTTTATTGGTTTAATATCTATATACTGTCAATCTCCTCCTTCGTTGACTTCTAAGAATGTCTTATTTGATTTCTTATACCTATATGAAGTAAACCGATATGAATTCTAATAGACTACAGCCCGTGTCGAAAATTTATGGGTCATGTGAACCGCCAGGAGACTTTTTTAGAAAATTATAGGGGCATAAAAGACACAAATCGATATGAATATATCTCGTTTCGAGACTTCAACATTACTTTTTGCCGGTGTTTATGCAGACAACTTCAAGTCGTAAAATAAAAACTATAAGATCTAATGAAGCACTCAAGTTTATAAACTATTAAAAATATGAACAGTATATGCTATAAATCTTATACTAATGGCCAAACTTCGTAACTTACACATACATAGCTTTTTAATTACTATAGTTTTAAATTATGAATACCTCACATTTTATTTTGTAGGGATTATGAAGTTTAGTCTCTATACAACGGTATTATCTAGAAAACTCTGAAAGTTACAAGTTAGTTAGGTTCCAATATTAAATATTAATACTTCTAGCTAAAATTTATTAAGGAGCGTAAAGGTATCGTCGTTCATCTGGGAAAATGTTCGGTTTTCTAGTTAGTTTGTTTAGTGAAATGGCACCCAGACGGATCACTTGGATCAGCTATTACTGCCAATGTCAAGTATTTATAGTCTTTAATTCTAAGCCTTCGAATCTTCAAGTCGTCGTCGTGATGAAATCAATGATAAAACATATATAAATGTGGATGACATGAAATGGGGACGGTCTTTCGAAAAAACAAAAAACGATCTACTTCAGTATTCTATTCTTCTACAAGCTTTTTCTGATGAAAGCCAGTGACAGGTGATGGTTTAGTAACAGAATATCTGATTACCTATCATAGACATGGAGGTCAATTAATGTGTTATTGTCTTTTCGGAAAGAGGCAGTAACAATGGAGGTCATTAATCTCAAAGAATAAAATAATAATGATATGACACGTGCTTTTCATTTATCCAGTTTACTTTACTTAACAACTGAATGCCTAACAACCTAATACTAATAAAAAAAATTAAATCATAGAAAAGCTTTGTGTTTTAAGATATCCCTAATCTCATTTTTGCGATTAGAAACGACATGTAATCTGCGTAGAGGATTCAAGTATACCATTATTTCTTTGTTTGTTCATTTTCCTAACAATTACAACTGAAAACGACTGAAAGTTACGATGCTCGAAATTTTAATGAAAAACGTCTTTCTTAGAAGTAAGCTGCAGATAATATCTAGTTGTATGAAAGTTTAATATTCTCTTTTAAATCATATTTTAATATACTTTCTGAACTTCTAAAGTCTCGATCTAGAGCGATATTATCTTGTTTTATATCAATGTTGTTCCTCACTTATGTATTTTTCGGACTCTGAAACGGGAAACATATACAGAATCTGTATAGCAAGCTTCCGAAGCACTGCAACAACAATGAATGTTGAGAATGGAAGACATCATTGTTATCGGTATACTGTACAAACAATGTACAATAAAAATATTGAGACAGCCAGAAATAATTATTTAGCATTTAGAGGTAAAACGATATGTACTGCCTCGTTTGTCTAGTGGTTATCGTAAGCAACTGCCGATCAAGAGGTCTCGGATTCGTTTCCCAGGTCGAACTGCTGTTGAGTTTTTCTTATAACAAATTATTAATAGCAGCCCGGAGTATGGTAGATGGCGGTATTTTCCGCCCGTGCCTCAGAGAGCACGTTAAGCTGGCGAGCCCGGTTGTCATGAATATCTGTGGCAACCGTTATTGGGAAGTCAGTGCCCTTAAATATAATGACAAATATTCAATGTCCGAATTCAGTTCACCCTCAAGATTACGGAGGTCAGAAGCCAGTCGCTCCGTGGAAGAATTGATTTTCAGATAAAACCGGTTGAACTAGTAGCTAGGAAAATGAGGTTTAATGATAGAGCTCTGGGCCAAATTGTATTATCGCTAGTGTCTACATGTTTGTTCTTGACTCGACATGAATCTGATCTGTCATATTGGATAGACATACTATCTGTGACACCGTGGTAATACAAGTGGCTTTTACTTAACAATTGGATATTGTTCACTATTTCATTAATTTTTATTTTCTTTTTGCGGGACCCTATTTAAAAAAAAGTAGCCTAAGTTTCTTGTTATTTCTGAAACGGCTGAACCGATTTTCATGGAACTTTTAAATAGCTGATGTTAAAAGGTCTTCTTTAAGCTATTTTTATTTTATACCAGTAGTGTCCCGTGCCCATTGGAGGTTATTGTTGTAAAGGTACAATTACATCTAGTAGCTGTACTAGAACACAGCTAGTATAGATAGATGTATGCTTAAACTTTTTCGTAATAACTTACGTACCTACTTATGTGCATACACAATAAATAATTGAGCTTGCTGGAAAATTTCTGATCCCAAAATGCTCTTTCACGTTGTCGCATGGTTGCACACACATACTCACGCACACACTTCACACACACACACACACACACACTTCAGACTACTCATCCTACACTTACATTACTCATCTAAATCTGTCATACATATTGTCTTCTTAGTACAGATATGTATCTGTCTCTCGCACAGTTTCACTAATTGAACATATAATATCTAATTTAAGACGGAGAAATTGTAGATATTCTGTGTGTATTTATGATTTATTTATTTATAATTATACCAGCACTGATTTCTTAATTCAATAGGAGTTAACCCTCAAATGTAGCAGGAGAATACTGTCAAAGGTCTTACAGTGTTCTTAATTATGAAGTTTATTTTCGACTTCCATTACACTTATATTCCACTTCACGAAGTAGCTCTCAATCAGCATAATATTTATGTTTATACATATTTTATGAGGTATTAGCCCGGTAAAAGTTTCCTTACATTATCTACATTTCTTTTCATCAAAATAGACACAAGTCAGTACTTTAAGAATACATTATTTCTGTTTATGCGCGTAACTTATATTTACTTTTGATGGGAAATGTAATGCGATGATCTCTCGAATATATTGAATATAGTCAAGTAGGTACTCATTAAAATAATTTAATAATGTTGTCGAAAAATTAAAATAAATGTTATTTTATTTCATATTTCATTTTATTTGTGTATGTAGGTGTGTTTATTCTTATTGTTGTCATCAACTTTTACACTTAACGATGACACACACTGATCACACTTCTAGGGTGTGACATTTCAAATAAAAATACTGTATTGGATCTTTCAAAAAGATCCAATACAGTCTGTTAGACAAACTCTATTATCTAGGTATTTAGGTGTAACCACAATGTCAGGTTTTATTTTTTAAAGGATCTAATCGAAATCTAGAAACCTTTTCGTTTCCTGTTCCGGCTGCTATTGTTACAATAAAGTGCTAATTTAGGTGACTGTTACATTGTCCTCCTATTTCTATCGCACGTATGAGTCATTATTCAACTGATATATTATGCTCATAGTTAAATGAATGAAAAAAATAAAAAAACTAAATGTATAAAGTTCACTTTGCCTAATGTTAAGAAACTCAACACGAACATTATAATAAATAATGAAATGATTGATCTCGTAGAGTCAACTATGTTTCTAGGAATAACCTTGGATCATAAGCTTCAGTGGGGCGCCCATATATCGTATCTAGCAGGGAAACTGAGCTCCGCGGCATTCGCTGTTTGGAAAGTTCGCCAGTTAACTAATATTGAAACTGCGCGAATAGTATATTTTAGTTATTTTCACAGTGTCATGTCATATGGTATTTTACTATGGGGCAAGGCAGCTGATATTCAAACCATTTTTGTAATTCAAAAACGGGCAATTCGTGCGATTTACAAACTTAAAGTTCGAGATTCTCTGAAAGAACGATTAAGGGAAATAGGTATTTTAACAGTTGCATCTCAATATATATTTGCTAATATTATGTTTGTACGAAAAAACATAGATAAATATAGTTGCAAAAGTGATCATCATTCACTAAACACAAGGAATAAGCACAAATTAGTAGGCCAACATTGTCGCCTTAACAAAGTCCACAATTCATTTGAAGGACTTGGTGTGCGTTTTTATAACAAAATTCCTGTCGAAATCTTGAACTTACCCCTACAAAAGTTCAAGAGTGCCGTTAAGAGTCGTCTTGTGGAGAGGGGCTATTATACGATAAACGATTTCTTGACTGATGCAGTGCCTTGGATGTGAGTGAAAGTGAAATAATTTATTGGATTGTAATTAATTCTTGACATCTTATTCTGCATTTATTACCTGACATTTGAACTTTGTTAAGTAGAGGCGATCTGTGTTTACATTGTTGGAGCTTAGATAATTTGTATTTATTATTTTATTACATTTTAAACGTTTTTTTTTTCTTTTTCTCTGGGACCAGTATGTATGCACACATTGCTTTTACTCCTTGATGTGTAAGTGATTGCAACCTTATATGCTATGGACTAATTTTTATTATTTTATTAGACAAAAAAATTTTTTTCCTAGCTTTAATATCTTATTAGACCGCTTTCTAGCCTTTGTGTTTTGGTTGCCTTAACTTGCACATAGAAATACTGTAGTCAAAAACAAACAAGCTTTGTATGAATTATCTGAAAAGATGGTGCACATGAGTTTCTCACCAGCTCTTCTCATGAATGCAATACCCATCGGAGCTGGTACTTGGATTGATTTCAATTTAAACCTTTGAGTTGAATCGAAATCAATCTAAGCTCCGGTAATTCAAATCATCTCAGTGCATTTAGTATTAGGAGTTTTGTTTTATGTTTTTATGTTTGTATTTTTGACGTGTTGAAGTGCCTTTTGGGGCCTATGGAAATAAATGATTTGAGTTTGAGTTTGAGTTTGAAATATGCAGTTTTAAAGACTGAATCATAATATGTGTTCGCTAACATTGATATAGCTTTTATTCAAACGTTTGTCATATTAAAAGCTCTATTTACCTGTTGTAAAATGAACTGTGAATGTTATACATAAGTTACATTCGAGAGGGACGAGATTCGTTATATTTTAGATTATGTTTGTTGATCCTAGATTATGATAAAATATTCATATAAAAGAGAAATTCTTTTTATATAAAATTCACTAAAATTTAATAAGGAACTTAAGCCGAAATTCGGGTAAGGAGTCTATTCTTGCGCCAGTAAATGTATCTTAAAGCGAATAGCAAAGGTATCTAAAATATTTCATTGTCTTCCTTAAGTGAATGCCACTATAAGGCGTGACGACAACGGAATTTTATTTAGGCAGCTGCCGGTATTATCTATTTTCAAGTAATCAAAATAAATTGTTATATTAAACAAGTTTTTACTAAGTACACAGTCCACAGCTGAACGAAGGTCTCCACTAGGAACGCTAACCACATCCATCCTCTGCCAACCATTTCCATTTATTTTAATACAAACTGAAATATAATGAACATGGTTCTTGGGAACGACCTTTGATCAATAATGGATGGCGACAGTTTGATAAAAAAGAATAAACAGATATTGTAAGATGAACGGCCATATATTACAGGTTAACAAGCATGGTTTAGTTAAGTTAAAATATTTATTACAGAGATCCATGTCCAGCTGAGGGCTATTTAAAGACAGTCGGTGATGATGATGAATATACCCTCTCGTGTATTTTTTATTATTGAATAGTTTTATGTTGAAGGTTTTCACTAAACAAGAATTTATTTGGTTTCAGGACTAGAAAAGTTCTCTACTTTACTCTTGCACACTGACGAGAATCAAATTACCAACGTAAACCAGGTAAGCTTATTTTGCTTAAGTCATAAGAAGGTAACACAATAGGAAACGTGTGGTACTCATTATAGTTGTTATCATAGACATAGCTATCATCATTACATTTCTATAAACTTTGCAATAATTACCTAAATAAGGCACATTTCTACTATTAGAAATTAGAAATTACGATGTTATTCTTCTGTATCCTTCACGTGTTATGTGAATCCTCTATCCACGTAATTCCGTATCAGTCTCTAATCAGGCGAGGTGGTCATGTCAGACACGTCACCGCGGCTCAAAGAACGATGTTGGAATATTGAATATACTTACTCGTATACTAAGGTTTATAACGCTATACACAGGTCATCTACAAACCGTATGTGACCCGAGGTATGTCGGGGTTCCAGGGATTTCCTTTCGAAGGTGCACCTGGTACCCTGGCTTTAGATACCCGAGACGATGTGCGATTTTTAGTCGGTTCGAGTCCGATATAACTACCAGTAGATGGTATCTGAGGGGATTTCCGCACAAAAATGATTTGATGAGCTGGCAACCAGCGGAATAATAATAGCTATTTCTGCCAATATCATGTGTTTTAAGACTTCAATCCGAAAGCATTTTATTCTCTAAGTCCTCGTCGTTATGAAATTAATGATACAAAATGTAAAATAGGATGAAATGAAATGAGATCGATTTTCTAAAAAAAAAGGAATCGGTCTATAACTTCAAGGTATGCTTCACTACTAGGTACTACAAAGTTTTACTACATCATAAATAAACCATTTGTTTATATTAAATATATTCGGTTTTACGCACGTGTACTGGAATCCTTTTTCAAGGATATCAGGCGGCACATTTCCGATATACATACATGAGTGAAATTGTACACCTCAAAGTACCACTCACGATGGGTTTTTCTTCCCGTAAATACTGTGTGTTTAGGTAATGTATATATATATATTTTTGAATAGAATGTTTCTCATTTCTTCATATTCAGTTTAAAATTTCCATTCCATGCCAAGGTTTGCCATAATCTATACTAATATTATAAAGCTGAAGAGTTTTTTAATTTGTTTGTTTGTTTGAACGCACTAATTTCAGGAACCGCGGGTCCGATTTGAAAAATTATTTCAGTGTTGGATAGTCCATTTATCGAGAAATCCTATGGGATATATATCATTACGCTAATAATAATAGGAGCGGACCGCCAATGAAGAATGTTTCAAAAACGGGGGAAAATTTTCACGTTACGGGCAATAGAAGACGCAAACGAGGTTGCGTGGGCCAGCTAGTATACAACATGAATAATATGATTCAAAGTATGTGACATAGTGTTTAGTTTAGTTTAGTAGTCTTTTTTATTCCCAAGATTTATTTGAGTCGGCTACTAGTTAAACCGCTTTTACCTGAATATCAGTTTTTCCACGGAGCGACTGGTATCTGACCACCGGAGGTTTGAGGGTGAACTGAGTTTTTAAGCTTATAAGTAAATTCTTAAAGGTTTATATTGACCATATATAAACGTTAGGTTTATTTTATTTATTTATTTATTATATAGGGGGCAAACGAGCAGACGTATCGTATTAGTTAGCGTTATAATTTCCTTTTTAAAATGCTTTGCCGTTAAATCGTGTTATTGTGTTTGGATGAGTTTTTATGTGAACTAGATTCGTCATTTTCAATTTACTAATGACATTTTTTTTACATTTGCTAGCTATAGCTATATTGTTCGCTAGCTATTTATAAACTTCACACCAGTAAACATTATATTAGTCAAGCTTAAAAAAGCTACTTTTTTAAATAGAAATGTTTTATATGACATTAAGCCCTTAGCACCAATTATGTTTTTTTTATTTATGAAGAGTTTACAAGTTTGTGTCTCGTAAGCATACGACGAAAAATATTCGGCAGCATACAATTTTTTGTAGTGTTTGTACTGCCGTCGTTTATTTTTATTTTTTTAGTTTATAGTATGAAATAATATAGGTATGCACCATATTTTTTTAAATAAATATATTTTTAACTCTTGTAGTTGTGAGTTAATTGTAACATTCTTCTATGAGAAAGATGACAATATTTCTCTAGTTAATTAGTTGTAGGATAGATTACTCGTAAATTTTGAAATTTTTATTTACCGTTTATCAATCAGCTCAAAATATAACATTTAAATTCGAAACTGTTACTTTGAGGTCTAAGTAATATCGATTGACATTTATGATTAAGAAAAGAGCATAGCCTTAAAGGTTGGCAACGCACTTGTGACGCCTCTGGTGTTGCGGGCGTCCATGGGCGGCGATAATAACTTACCATCAGGCGACGATACGTTTGCTCGTTTGCCTCGCCCCTATATAAAAAAAATGATTTTTTTGGTAGCGATACCTTATCAACTGCATTTATAAAATAATATTGTGTAAATATTCAATATCAAACAAAAAGATGAATAGCAAAAATAAAACTTCCATTGAATCGTAAAATGCGGGCTTATAAACTTCTGATCTGAAAACTTAGTTGTGCTTGTTCAAGTTCTAAGTAAAATGAAGTGGAGAAGCCATGGAATTCAATGAAAAATAACCTGACCAGTCTTGACAATATGAAGTTGAAAAACTTGTTGGTTTATTTATATGGGTTGTTTAATTTATAACGTTATGTAATTTAGTCGATTAAGGTAAATAAATATGCAGGTATTAGTGACGATAGATGTATATCAGAGTTATTGCGTAGATTAGACGAACGCAGTTTATGGCCACCTTCGACGCGATGAACCCACCTTTTTAGGCAAATTGCTGACAGCTGAATGCGATCTGTCCAAGATGCAGCCTTCATTCAGCAGTGACCAATGATAGGCTAACAATGATGATGAAAGTAATCACGTGAAAAATACTATTGAACATTTTGGCTTAGCTTGTTTTTCTTATAAAAAAGAAAGATTTTATTATTTTATAATATAAATAATCTTAATCATCTGACAAGACCTAGAACGATAATTTTTTTTTTTTTTTGTTATTATAATTCACAAAACTGATGTTAAATCTCACTTACATATATACATAATGTTAACATCACCTTGTTGCTTTCGATTTACATCTACTAGATGTGAATCTAACATGCATTTAAGAACTTAAGCTAATAAACATACTAAGTAGTTAAAAGACGCATATTTAAACCCTAACATTATACAAAAATAAAAATAAAAATTATTCCATCAATTCTCTCAATTTGGACCTAATTGAATCCAAAGAACCAGTAAAAATATCAAATTCGTTACGGAGGGAGTTAGCGAGACAAGGCATACGCGTCATGGGCGAGGATTGACCTATGTTGGTGCGGTAGTGGGGCACAGCAAATGTCGTCCGGTTGACCAAACGACTGCCAACGCGAGGAATGCAAATGTTAACCATTCCTCCAACCAATTTGATTGCACAGATACCGTAGTGGGTTCAGCGGTCGCCTAGCCGCTTTTTATAGCGTCGAAGTAGTGTTGTGGGTCACATACCCACATAAGACAATATATTATGTGTTCCACGAATATTGTTCCGAATCGGGGTGTTATTTGTGTCTGTTTTATGTATGTTTTTAAAGTATTTTGCGATACAGAATTTATTCCCAGTGCGGGAGTTACTTTATTTATACTTATCGCACACGTTGTACAGAGGTGGACTTAATGTCTTGAGGCATTCTCTCCCAGTCGACCTTCAGGTGATGTAGAAATAAGAACTGGTAGATGCAAAGAGATTGAATTTAGTTAATAAGATATAAACCTACATTAAATATAAATTAAACTATATTAATAAATATACAATACAAAAGAATATTACATACATACATACTGTATATAATACTATACATAGATATGATACACAGTCAGGTGTTAAGGATGTGTTTGTGCTGCCAATTCACTTTGCCAATTATCTTGAGTTATCTTATTAAAAAGATAAGAACTATTTGTCATTGTCAGCATCTATTACAGTAAGTACGTAGAGAGAGGCCCATTAATGATTTTTATTCATAGTTTATTTAGGTATAATATTTTCATAAAACAATTTTCGTGCTTCTATTCTAGATTCAAAATGTATGTATAAATTTAATATTGTAAATAGTTACTTCACCTGTGTTTAAAATTTGTTTTAAATGCGTTTCATAAAGATCATACACCTGATGTTTAAATATATTACATACCTTTGCTTTCGACTATTAGTATTTAGGAAATGAAAATTTCAATTTCAAACCCTTTACAAATGATATTCTGAAGAGAGAACTTACTGTCTAATTATAAGCAATTCAACATTACTCGACGAATTTCCGTGAATATATAATTTACTGCCGCATAGTGAATAGTAGTGATAATACGGCGGCTAAGACAGTTAAGGAGTAATAAGAAGACCAGAACAATACATTGCAAAAATGTTTTACTATTTTGCAAAGTCAATCCTTTAAAATACAGGCAAACGTTGCTTAAATGAAATCAATAAAATAGAGCGGTGGATGTGACGCGGACACCCTACAATAGGTAGGATTCGAGACCAGTTTTAGGGTGTCAAAATAAAAGTTTATAAAAGCTTATAGCTGACTATTACCAAGATTCTTATCCTCATTTGACTAACATTCCTGGATGAGGAAATAGGAAAGATCTATTAAAGAAAGATTCGTTCTCCAAAACTTTAAGTTTAAGATATACAAGACAGACAACTTTTCATTAACTTTAATGGTGGCTTTTATTAGGCGTGCGTATATCATTCTCGGCACATCAGCCGAACTTCTGCGGCTATGTTACAAACTAAGTATTTAAACTGCTGCCATGCTGGTATTGATCATTAATGTAAATTAATACCTGATAATAAAAAAAATACGTAAGATTTCTTTTTTGTTTTTTATTTCATTTTGTAGTTTTTTTTTGTTTGCTTAGAAGTATTTCTTTCTTAATTAAACATTACGAGCCAAGGGAGTTATATGTTTAGAAAGGAGCTTAACCCAAATCTGAGTTTTCTTCCAGCCTACCTTTATAATGGATGTAAGTTTTATTATATTTCATCCTCATTGTGTTCGTGGTTTCATTTGAAAATTTAATAGCATTTTCAGACAAGTCTTACAAGCATTTCATCGGTAGTTATTGCTAACTAGAATCTTAGGATATTATTTCTGTATTTATATCTTTTATATATGTGTGTGTGGCATGCAATTGAAGAGGCCTATGTTCAGCAGTGGATCGCGGTAGGGTAATGATGATAATGATGATATGTTTAGAGAATACACTTAATAGATTGGTATACTTTTCCATCTATAGTACTACAGCTAAGACAATATTTAATATGGCTTTCCACTATCCTTCGTAGAAGCGCAGATATGACCGTCCATAAAGTTGTGTCGCCAGCCTGTAGTTTCAAAGGTGTGGTGGGGGCTCGCTTTGATCTTAGTTTTTTCACGAATACGAACACTACTGTATTCATATTTCTTTCAAATTATCAGTAATAAATAGTTTGAGAGAGTTACAACACTATTAGAAGTCATTACGAGAACAGACATACCAAAAGTAAGATTAATGTAGTTAAAATGTTGAAAATTTCTTAGTCAAAAACCCACGAAAAAAGAAACAATCTGAATTGTAATTCTCAATAAAATTTTCGTTTAGAAACAATTTTCCTTTAGAAATTTTATCATACATAACATATATCAAAAACCTTAATATCTCTCTCGGCTCCCAACTTACTGATACATTACATGTAATACAAGGTACCTTACCTGTATAAATGATTACAGTCGTTTATAATACCTAGTCGTATCCGAGCACACGGCTTACATGATATTCTGAAGACACACTAGCAATATGACTGTATGTCTGGCCTAGAGGTTTTAGCGGCCACCACGCTTTTATATAACATGCTTATGTATATATAATGTAGTAAGGTAGTAGTAGTGGTAGGTTACAATTGTCATCAGGAACGAAAATCGATACAAACAATAAAATTGACATTAACGAAACAATTCGTATATATGTAAATATATATACATAAATACGCAAACATATAAAGATACAAAAATAACATATTTAAACATCGTACATTGTACACATTCTTATATACGAGTATATAATATTATAAGTGATATGTTATAACAGTCAATATAGGACATATTTATTCCGATAATAAATTATATGGAACATTAGAAATTATAGAGGTATATATTTTTGTAGGTTAAATATAATTAGGCCTTTGTTTCTTCGTTTACCAATAGGTATGTTATACATAGAAAGCTTGCGTCAAGCCGTGTATCTATTGGTAAATTAAGACATATCGAAATATATTACCGCACAAACTATATAGTTTCGTAGATATATATAGATATTGCGAAGCAACATGTTATACAAGTTTGTCATATTAAACAAGAAAGTACCGGTCTTTGAAAAATAATATCTATATTTTTGTAAGTAAATCTTTTACAGATACTTTACACGTTGTTAGACTTTACAGCTAGAAAGTGCCGCATTTTCTCAGACTCATTCTGGAAAGAAATGCTGAAACAAAGCACATATATATATTTTTTTAAATTCTTTACTAAGACGACAAAGCTTTGAAGTTGAGAAATGTTAAACTCCTCATGCAGGCGAGCGTTACAACTGGAGAACGAAGTGATGGCCAAGCTTTCATATTCTTTCTGTAGGGAGATAAATCAAGTTCTGATAGACTTTTATACCAGCCTGAGAGACGTTTAATCAAAACAAACGTTTAGTAAAACTATAACAGTTTCATTTTTAATTAAGCCATGTTTTTAAATTAGAAAACCGAAACAGAGTGGTTTAAATGAGTTGAAGTAATAGGTTGGATTTGTACAATAGTCCATCTGAGCGAAACTGTCTGAGAGGAACGCCGGTCACTTTTAATAAAGTCTGAAATAGGTTACCATCGATTTATTTATCCTTTTGAAATAGCGTTTCTATAGTGGCTTGTAAATAAATTGGTAGCATTCGCAGCTGCTTATATAAATTGAAGTTTACCTATTTAATAAACAATCTAATGTAATACATAAAAAAAAAAACACTTTTTCACGAGCTTTAAATTTGTGTGAGACATATTTCTAATGAAACGCATTTTAGTCTTATATTTTCTCATAGTTTGACAACAATACTTTATTGAAATACAAAGATATAATTTAACATCAAAGCATTTGAGATTTGTGTTATATTATCCGCAAATAAATACCTACTCAAAGAAATATTTAACTAAATATCTTACTAAAAAATAATATTACCATGTTTATACTTAGTGCCGGTGTATTGACAGATTAATATTATATGGTGTCATAACCCCAATTCATCCGATGGGTGTGACAAGATGCGACTCAAAAAGCGAACAACGAAGGTTAACATGTCTGCAAAGAGAAAGAATAATTGAAATAAACAGGACCAACCCAACTGGCCAGCGTGTTATAATATTTTTTATTATATAGGGGTCAAACGAGCAGACGTATCGCCTGGTGGTACAAGAGGCGTTACAAGTGCGTTACCGGCCTTTTAGGAAGGAGTACGCTCGTTTCTTAAAGGTTTGAAGGTCGTATTGGTCCGGGAACACCGCAGGCGACAGCTCATTCCACAGTTTTGCTGTGCGCGGCAGAAACTTTCGGGAAACACGCACAGTTATGGACTGCCAGCCATCTAGATGATGAGAATGAAATTTCGTTTCTAAGAGGATGCCTATGAACAGTTATATAATAATAATAATAAACCCGCGGTATCTAATATTTCTCAAAATACCAACAGACTGTTGAACACATGATACGTTTTGTATGGTAGATACACGAACGTTCGTTGCAATATTTAGAGTATTGGAAATAAAGTAATATATGAAGTAGGGTAAACAGTGACACATTTTACAACACTTGTACCTGTTGCAAATAGAATTTGTAAATACAAGGAAATTTACGTTGGACGCGGAAAGTATTGAGTCCTCCACAATGGGGTTGGCTTCGGGTACCAAATATTGACAGACTCCATCCATGTTTGTAAATAACTTTATAATAAGCGTGTAAGTAGAATAGTGACCGGGTCGTAACAAATAACGTCCTTTCGTAACTCGAACTTTTGTGTATACCTGTTGAATCGGGTCTCGCATAAGACGGTCTCTTAGTATATATCAATCCAAAACTACAATAGTAAGTATATAATAGTTATTTTTGTGAACTAAATTAATGACTATGTACTTTAAACTAATATTCAGCGAACTTTGTATCAAAGGGACCTTTTATCTCCCCATTCTTATTACCATAATTATTATAAATGCGATTGTAAATTCGTTTGGTACGCCTTCACGCGAAAACTACTTAACCGATCATCATGAAACTTTGTACATATATTCTTGGAGGTATTAGAAGTACACTTAGGTATACTTTTATTAAATGCGCGAAGCCCCGGGTGAAAGCTAGTTTACTATATTACTATGTTATATTAAAAATGTAAAAGTAACTCGGTTTGTCTGTCACGCTTTCACGGCTAAACCGACGCACCGATTTCAGCGAAGTTTGGCATGGAGATACTTCGATTCTTAAGGAAGGATATAGGTGTCTCTTTATAGTGATAACCGATAAACACGTGAGCGGAGCCGCGGGAATTATATATGTGTCAATTATGCCTTTGAAAATAATAATAACTTTACAGACGGTCGTTTGATCCCAAATTAGGTAGAGCTTTGCTATAGTGACCAAACTGCTAATGAAGATAGCTCCAAATATTATGGAAAAATTACACTCAGAATAAGAACATGTGCATTCCACAATTATCAGTCCTGGATGAAAATCTTAACTTCTCGTTTAGTAGCCAGGACTGTTACTAACTAACCACCAGTTTCGATCTACCTGTACTGTAGCGTTCAGTTAGTTTAGGTTTTAATTTTTATTCCATTTTACAAAACATTCTGATTTTTACATTTATTCCCGTGTACCGAAACATCGATTGTACGCTATACTGACAGGTGACACTAACATATTAATTGAATTTCTGTATCTCGACCAGATACGTTTTAAAACCTTTTAATTCAAGCTGAGATATTAATAAACGTGTGCTTTTTAATGAACGTGAAAAATTGTAGAACTATGCTTCATTTTAATTGAATACAAGAATTTTGCATAATATTACACGATCTTGTAATGAGTATAATCGGTTTAATTAACAACAGAATGCCAGGGGAAACGAGCCATATTAATTAGCTTTGGATATCATCACATGGGATTTTATCTAAAATATTATAAAAATTGATGTATAATAAATACAATATAATTTTGTCGAAAGAGTAGTTCAGTTCATTGGCTAGTTCAAAACTAACGGTTTTTTCTATTATGGATGGCTAAAATGCAATAAGTATATTATAATTACTCGTAATTTTTTTTTTTTTTTTTATTGAATAGTGGGTAAACGAGCAGACGTATCACCTGATGGTAAGCGATTACCGCCGCCCATGGACACCCGCAACACCAAAGGCGTCACAAGTGCGTTGCCGACCTTTAGGGGAATGGGAAGGGTGAAACACAGCGCAAACGCTGTTTTACACCGGTTTTCTGTGAGGCCGTGGTATCACTCCGGTCGAGCCGACCCATTCATGCTGGATGTCATGATGCTTCATGGATTTTGTAATAACGTACTATCTATTGGCGGGAGAACCGATGTCTCAAGCTGTTTCATACGGGCACATGCAGAACGCTAACGCTGGTGTCCGTGCACCCCTTCGGCGCACAATACACATTTTTCTGCGCTTACTCACTGCTAATTTATAAAATAGGCCATTAAACTTCTGCGATCTATGATTTAATTGAGGTATATTAATTGAAACTCACTCAGCCTATTACCGCTTACTATTGGATAAAGGCCTCCCTCAGGGAGAGTCAGACGACCCGGTCTTAGGCATCCGCATCCCTCATTCGTATTTGTATTCCAATTGAAAATTAACCATATTTAATTGATTTTAACTTAAGGCTAAGATTTTTCCAGTTACATAGGTATTGTCATTGTTAAACATCTAATGTTTACTCAGTAACATGACTTATTTAGTTTTTATTGGCAACCTGTTAACACTAGTGTTGGTTATACGTTCATAAATTTTGTGTACACATTTGTCTAGTTATAATCTAACATTTTTCTATTGTTTGTTCCATTAAATAAAAAGAAAAGTTTAGGTAGGTGAGAAGTTATTATTATTCATTATAAACTAATTACTAAAAACGAAAGTTCATCATGTAAAAATAGGCAACTCAACAACATAGGTATAATAATTATATTTACTACACAAATATCTAGGGCAAAAACGGCTGTGCATGATGAGGTTTAACATAATGAACATAAATTAAAATTCACTATGTAAACTTAATAACATCTATCATCCTGCATTAGTGTAAAAATGCCTAATTAATTTTAGTAAGCCATTGTAGACTGAATATTAATTTTGAACTCATTGATTAGTGTGTGAAAAAATTAACTTAACGAACGAACGGAAGGAATGAACGGAAGTTAATTGCTAATAATATAAAAATATAATCGACTGTTGGGCGATCTCTAGTTAAAACAAATGAACAAATGTTAAAGCTTTGATTCAACAAGTTTTTTAATCTGTGATACCTCACACGAAGTTTTCCTCATTTTTAATAGTGATACCTAACCAAAGAAGTATTTTGAGGAAATTAAGTTAAGAAAAATTTCTAAAACTTGATGTATTTTATGGTTCCACGTACAAAGTAAGTATCATATCTGGTATTAAATATTCCAAGGTCTCAGAAGGCTTTGCGGAGTTGAATGACACGTGTTCTTCCAAATACATCAATAACATTTCAAAATTTTCAGTTTAAAGTTCGTGTCAGACTAAAATTTTAAACACTTTATTTTGATGTTATACTCGCATTATTCAATGGTATTTAAATGAAGTGCCTCGAGTAATAGGATTGTGTTATACTTAATCAGTTTCTGAATAAAGGTTAATTTGTTAAACATAATAATATTATGTACCGTCAAACGAGAAACAGCGTATAGAATTTCAATATGTAGCTGAAATATTTTAGACTAGCTGACCCACGCAACCTCGTTTGCGCCTTCTATTGTCCGTAGCGTGAAAAATTTCCCCCGTCTTTTAAACATTCTTCATTGGTGCTGATCTATAGCCTATAGCGTTCCTCGATAAATTGACTATCCAACACTGAAAGAATTTTTCAAATCTGACCAGCGGTTCCTGAGATTAGCACGTTCAGACAAACGAACTCTTCAGCTTTATAACATTAGTATAGATAGAGAGAGATAGAGAAAATGTAATAGAGCTTTATGTTTGGAATATCCACCATTAAAATGAGTATAATTACAGTCGAAGAAAATATGGGTAGACAGCGTGACAGAAAGGAATCTACGTCATCTGCGGATATAAAAAGAAGAATAGATTCCCTGTGGAATAGACAACAAAACTGACAATAAGTAGATATTGAAATAAAAAAACGCTACTTTGAACTGACAGCATAACTGTTTTCGCTTCAATGATCCTTCTGTCCCAAGGATATCATTTGAGTTTATCGTTGAGTTTATAGTTGCATTGGTTTTAGTAGGGGTACAGTAAAATTTAAAATGATGAATGAATTATACCTAAATGTGACCATCCTGATCATTAATTACAATCAGATAATTGGAGTGTGAAAAAAGAGTAGTTAATTTACATATAGTTATGTGGTCAGCGCCATCGTTTTATGTCTGAATATCTTTTTATTATACTAAGTCTGGTACTGAATAAATCATGTCCGAAAGCTAAAGATTTTATCTCGGGCGGCTTTTTAAAGGTACAATTGAGTAATATGCTAACAAATAAAATTACCGTAGTTATGCTGAAACCTCTAAACAAGCTTTCCAGTTAGTCAACAGAGTACAACGTGGGCATTATCCGACTTCAGTGATGATTTGGTGGTGTGCATAGTTAAATGCAGGATTGACTGAGCCATATTTTTGTGAACAGGGTATCGAAACATCGGCACAAGTGTAATAAATATTCAGTATTATATTCACCCTGTTATATATAGGCCCTATAAAACAATATAAGCGTTTAAGATTCTCTAATCGAGCTAATTTAGTATCTCTATTCCTATCCACTGCACAGGACTACAGATATATTTCATACATTAACTTCTATATTTGCCTTGTATATTTATTGCCCTATCATATCCAAAAATAATATAAATACACAAAACAAATTTTACGTGGATAATATTGTTTTGAAAGTACTTCAATTTTTATTTTTTCCTTTACAGTTTTCTCCTCTCGAAATTTAAAATGAAGACCAATATCTCAATTCATTATTTAAAAAGGTTTTATTTCGGTAAATATTCAAGTTCATACACATTTCCTAGTAGTACTAATAAAAAAATGAATTTAGTAGTGGCATACAAAGTTAAGTGTGGCATTAAAAATTTACCGACTCCATGGCTTACTGAGGAGATAGGACAGATTATATCCTAGATATGTTTAGCGAGAAGCAAATACAAGCGTCGACCAACGAATTCTAACCCTGAAAATATGTGTACCTGAGAAATATCTGCAATAAAATATGCCGAAACCAAGTCTACATATCCACTCTTTCATAGAAAACGGAGATCCAGTTAAAGTCCAATAATCTCTAAGAACATTCGGAGTTGAGAAATGTCGCCATGACTCTACTAGGCGTGGAAAGTGAAATATTCACAAAACTCACCTTGCTCAGTTTCAGCAACGCTTTTAATACTGTAGATTTTACATTCTGCTTGGTATCCTACGGTCTTTACTTACAAAAAAAAATTCTTGACTTTTTGGAAAATTTCTTTGGATCTCCGGCTACTGGGGACTGAAGAGCCAGAATTGTGGTGATTTCACTAAAAACCGGCCTAGGCGCCCTGCTATGAGAAGGACCCGGACCATATTATTCCATGTCCCTTCCAAGATCGACGTTGCGCCTACTGAGACTATATCCTGGGGGAAGCCTGGGCTGCCCCATAATAATAATAATAAGTATCATATTAATTTAAAAAATGTATACCTCTAAATCTAAATGTATAACATTAGTTAACTTCTATATTCAGTAGCATTAAGCATAATTAAAGCGTTAAAATTATGAACAATAATGTTTTAACGTAGCGAACCGAAACTCCTGTTTATTTCCAAGGTTTTGCAAAATATATCTCCATTTATGCCACTGCAGATGTGAAGTTGTGCATGACAAATATAATTGCGAGCTAGGTTACACTCAACTATGGCTAGGAAATGTGCTCCTTATTCCTCTTACATTTACGTTACTATAGTGAATAATTGAGACTGCTCTCTGCTATACGACTGCCAATCAAGAAGCTTCGGATTGGAATCTCGGGACGGCTCAAAGTGTTTTGTACCTTGGACAGCACGTTAAGCAGACGGTACCGGTTATCTTGAACACTTATGGCAATCGTTATTGGGAAATCAAAATAAATACTCGTAACAATAACCTTCGAATTCAGTCCGCCCTCAGGGTTACGGAGATCCAAAGCTAGTCGCTCCGTGGAGAAACTGATATGCAGATAAAACCAGATGTATTATAGTCGGCCCCTAATAATATTAGAAATATTAAAGTCTAGGAAGATGATGATGATATTGTCGTATAATAACAATCACAATAGAAACATTTTTCACCTTATTTGGCTTATGAACATTACATACATTTGCCTGATCTCAGGCAGAGTATTAAATGAGTGTCTCTTACACTCACGCTGACAGTTTTGGTCGCAAGTAATAAATTTGGAATGAATGAAGTTGGCAAAATTATGTTTCAACACATAGATATTACTCATTAGTTGAAGTCAAAAGTAAGATGCCTTTTCGAAGAAAGACGATGATCTCATAATGACGAGCTCAACAGTAAAATAATGACTTATTTCCTTTTTCAACCTTTTCAATCAAAAATGAATAGAACGTTAAAGTGACTTCTAAGCCTGACATTTTTACAGATTTCATCATAGTAATGCATTATTTTCCAAATTCATGCATGAACAATAGCTTCAACTCATTAAAACCAATAATTTAATCTCAGCACTCCAACTCAAATTATTATTACTGATAAAGTAACATACGAATATATAAAGAATATTTATTTTTTTATTGGTATAAGTCTGGTTTAATAGATATTTAATATTTTAATGTTTAATCTTTATTTTTTTTCATCACAGATGCATGCAATACAGTGTAGATGCTTCATCAAAAATACATTTTCAGCAAACATTTGTGAGAGACTAGTGCCCGAGAAAGGTTTTGGAATAACAACGTTACGGGTCACTAGGCCCTCAACGAAATTATAGAACAGGCTCATTAGATCAAGTGCAACACGAATGACACAATCAATGAATGATGAGTTAGAATACTAGAGTAAGCTTAGGATATATATTGGAGTCATGTGTTTGTGTGTGTGTGGCTATGTGTGTTCGTTGTGTATATGTGTTGATTGATTAGCGTATCGGAACCAATAAACTCTCTGCCGCATCATAGTCAAGACTTTTGAGCCATTTACATAAAGCTAGAGGGATTCAGCTAGAAACCATGTTCACTAATCTTTTCCGGTCCTTAGTTAAAGAAATATATTTATTTTTCTGTTAGAACGTAGGTAGTTTACAAGATTCCATAAATTTGAACTTCAAGACTTAAAAAATTGTTTATATAAAAGGAGAGCCGCATGAAAGCTAATAACTATTACAATAATTATTCTTACAGGCCATTATGGGTAGAACGTGAGTGTTGTACCAAATTCTTTGTAAATAAGATTCTCATAAATAACGTGACAATAATACTTAATACGAGCGTATTTTGCTCCTGCTCAGTATTCGTTGTGACAACGAAGCCATCATCGTGATGATGACGAAATTAGAGATGATTAATTAATGTCAAACGGACACAATGCGTACACTAGCGAAAACAGGCCTATCTCAAAGAATTATTTTTACCAAGCGGATTAAATTCAATTTCTGAGATTCGCAGCTGACACCGAGTTATTGTTCCCATTGATCTGAAGATTTTATTTTAAAAGTAGATTTTGCTTGACCCTCTTATCTGAGATAGAAATTTCATCCCCATTATCTAGATGGTTGGCAGTCCACAACTGTGTTTTTTTCCCAAAACTTTCTGCCGCGCACAGCAAAACTGTGGAATGACCTGTCGCCAGCGGTGTTCCCGGACCAATACGACCTTCAAACCTTCAAGAAAAGAGCGTACTCCTTCCTAAAAGGCTGGCAACGCACTTGTAACGCCTCCAGTGTTGCGGGTGCCCATGGGCGGCGGTAATCGCTTACCACCAGGCGATACGTCTGCTCGTTTGCCCCCTATATAATAAAAAAAAAAAAAGATAATCGTAAAATGCACCTTAAATATTACCCAAAGTGGAGTTCTTTCGAGTCCCTAATGAATAAATATTTCTACGTGATGCTTTTAAGGGAGTGAGAATGATTTTTTTCATATTATATCGCATATTAAACATACCCGCTTTTTTTATAAAAGTAAAACATTTTGGTCATGTTCCAATAAAATGTTTTGAAGCAACATGACGACGATTCTATGAGCCATAAAGGTTTATTCAAGCAGAAATTTAAACAGTATTTTCGAATTTTGAATATTGGGGAAAATGATATTTCATAAAGTTTAGTTTCCTGACTGCCATTTAAATTTACCACAACCATCGAAATACTCCATGATTAATATTAATCCATCATTACGGTACATTTTATGTTATGATGGAAAAGTTTTTTTTTCATAAATTGAAATGTATTTTTCTTTGATACGAGTATATTTGTAAAGTTTATAAAGGAGTCAGTATTTTTGGTTCAGTCAGTTGTTATCACACAGAGATGAGGTGAACCTGTACGGTTGTGTTCTGAAATGAATGTTTAATGTAGAATCAGATCATAAATATCATTGAAGTAGTATCGTCATTTGAATAGAATCAAGAAATAAAAGTTATTGAATTGAATTACAAAATCATAGAAGCCTAAATCTTATTTTACTAAATTTCAAATATCACAAGCAAATTTATTATTATTAAAAGATATTTAAGAAATTTTATTTAAAACTTCTTGTGCGCAAGTATCATAGCAAAATCACTTGTTCTGTTTCTAACTAGAGAACTAAAACTATATCAAGTACTTCCTTTAGAAGTTTTTATCCATAAACCATGCTAAAAGTAAAAGCCAAATTAATATGCTACTAATTAATGTTCATGTTCTTGTTCATGTATTAGCAATATTAATATTCTTTTCATCCTCCCATCTCGGTAAAAGTATTTTTTCCCTTTTGATATCGGAGTGGAAAAGCTGTTTTTATCCGCTAGAGGATAAACTAAATTGAATTTAGAACGTCGTGTGCACTCAGATTGTGAATTCGAAACATCATCAAACCTATTTACTTTTATCTCCATGGTGCCGAATTAAAATTAAAAATTAATTATAGTCATTCCAATCGTTTATTTAACTTTTGACAGCTCTAATACCTAATCAAATAGTGATACCCTGACCTGTTACCGATTCGATTTCTTTTAACGATCGATTTTATGCATGTAGAAGTTTTAATCTATTTAACACACTCATTATTTTATAGATAATTTTGTACTTTTATCGATTACTAAACGGCAACACCGAACGCGGAACTTGCACTCGAGTGCAAAGTTTGTTACCTCGTGCCCTTTTGATTGCCTCGCTAACGATGAGGATTCTAATTTCTGAATCCTTCGTCCAGTAATCAAAATTAAGTATGCGGTTAAAAAGCAACTTTGCACTCCTGTATAACAAATACGTATTATTTAATTCTTTGAATTTACACTTTGAAGTTACGTGTACTTTGTATTAACAATTATTATACAAGTAAATTTATGCTTGTAAAGTACTAATATTATTAAACTCTAATTTTGTAAACTACATAATTATCATATTTTGGATAGGTATACGAGTATATTTCCAAAATAAAATTGAGAACCAAGATTTATATATTAAAACTAGCTCTCTTCGGACATACATTAAATGACTTGAAGTCTTTATTCCATATATTTAATTTCCTTTGTTTTTGTCAACAGAATTTCGAATGGCCGGTGGTTCGCCCTATTGAGCCTGGAGAAGTGGTCACAGTGCAGCTCCTAAATCGCATGCGCTGGGTTTCTCCGCGAGTATTGGGTGTATACCGCCTCGGCTTACAGATTCTTGTAAGAGATGAACAACTCTGTCTCACAGACACTCTTGTCGACGACCGCAACAAACCAGTTCCGGTAAGTGCCTTAAATAATCAAGCCATTAACGTAGATTTTTTTAAATCTTGAATTGAATACGCAGTTTTATGAGGAAAATAGTATCAGTAATGTATGCATTGTAAAGTTTTGATTGAGTTGTAAAGTCAATATTGATCTGCAGAACAACATTGTAGTTTCCAATTTTGCATTCTATGCATCGACAATCTCGCTTTGCAATCAGGTGATAAATAAACAGAAAGTTCAAATTAATTCAGATGTACAAGCAACATACTTGCTGCCAATATGTGTAGTGTTCTCGATAAGTATTGTTTGGATAGCCGAAATTGCAGAATAATAGGTTCTATCCAGAAATACTAAAGTGCGCAACTAACTTATCATTATTCAGCATTTTGAACGTTTCAAATACAACATACGAAGACTTGCAAAACTTCCAGTAATAGTTCATTCTAAGAATAGTTCCATTGAATTTTTCAAAGTTCTAAAACCATTATTCAGTTCTTCTGGTAGATCTGTAACAAAGAGCGATATTGAATACAAGTCGAATAGCATGATTTAAAATATGTTTGGTAATAGTGTTTGACCTTCATAGCTAATGCTATACCAATTTGAATTATAGCAATGAACTCTAAGCCATTAACCAAAATTCTTGGTTCCCTTCTTCCTTATCTGTCTCTTGTAAAACCACTTTAATCCATATCAGAAAATAGCAGGTTTTTAATTCGGATCTTTTCGGTTATTTATGTTCCAGCAATTCTTTTCTTTATAGACGGATTTATAGATTTTTTTTCTGAGATAGACAACGAAAGTTAGATAGCAAACAACTGCTATTGTTGCTATTGAATATATATATATTGTTTACGCGCTCACACAACATAACATAATGCCTGTACACTCGAATGTGATTTCCGTGGTGGTCTCATTATCGTACTATATCAGGATCTGTTGATGGGATACTAGAAAAATCGATAGAAACCTTTAAATTTTTATTTTGTTTTTACATTTGGTCGTCTAACCTAATTCGAGAAGAAAAAAGAGCCTTGGACGAAAAAAGAGTTATTAAATTTACGTTTGATATCTAATCGAAATGATGCGTCTAAAGCCTAGGTCCATTTATCACAAGAAAAGTTAAGCAAAGCTCTGCAATATGCAAGTGGAATTCAAAACATTGATTTCGAAAATTAGTCACCGTGTCCTCGTTTCTCGACTTCGAGATAATTAAAAGACATGTCCCTGTCTTTTGATTATCTCGAAGTCGAGAAACGATCCTATTTCTACAAATTGTTATCCTGTTGACAAAGTAAATTGTACTTCGTACAAGAACGTGAACTTGAATTAAATATACCCACTGTACTGTACAATAAAAAATCACAGTTCAATTTTAGTTAATTGAAGTCTTTTGACATTTTGTGACAAATTAGGTCGACATTCACTTGTGTATCTTTGAAACCTCTCTGGTGTAATTGTCAACGGTCATTTGGCATTTCATTGTTAGTTTCAAAATTTGTGCGATAAATACAATTTTCTAATTTTACTTAAACTCAGAAAATATAAAGTCTGAAACTGTCTATAGACAATAAAACTTCTTACTGAGTGTAAATTGAATAGAATCCTAGTTATAATTAATTGTATATTATTACACTATCATTAACAACCTTTAATTGTACACTGCTGAGCATTGGGCCTGTCTTTACAAAGGAGGGTTATGGCCACTATAGCAAACTGGCCATACGAGTGATTATACAGTTTCTTTCAAGATTACCTTATCTCTGCAAATCTGTTTTTATGCGTAGTCTGCCCTATTAGTCGTCTCTCATAACACCCACAAAAGGTATGTATGATAAACATATATTTATCTTCTAAGTTTAAATCGCAGCAGTCGGTATTACGAGTAGTGTCTCGCTTCCGACTTTGATTTTGTCCAGTGAGTGAGTATAACCTCCCCACATCCCTCTTCCCATCCCCCAAAGGCTGATAACGCACTTGTGACGCCTCTGGGGTTTTGGGTGTCCATAGGCAGCGGTTTGCTCCATATTCCATAAAAAAAAAACAAGAAAAATTTTTTTTATAAATATTCGGTATATTTAATCGATGCAAATGAAACTGGATAGGCCACACGGAAACAAAAAATCTAAAATAATTGTAATTATCTAATACCTAGATATCTATGAAATTTGTAGCAGATAAATAAATATACTGTTTATTTAATTAATTTACTATTTATATGTACCCTCGGTGGACGAGAGCGAGTCGCACTTGTCTAGTTTTGTACATAATCTTGAGTTTAGCAAAGCCACACATAAATAATACTCACTGAAAATATTAAATTTCCTGGAATCTGCTTCATGATACCTCGACATGACAAGACTATTTTCACTTTCATTAATTTAATAAGAACATTTAGCAAACGAAGTGTCTGAAAAGAGTTTTTCTAAGATAGATGTCTACAGTTTAATTACGTTCTCCGTATTGTTTAAAGCATTCAGTTCGTAGCTACATGTTGCATGGTGCACGACTTAGTACAGTTTTTGGAGTTCCGTAGACAATACAAATAACTGAGGCTAACAAATTTATTCTGGTTTTTGTATTTACCAAATTTTTCATTGCTTTCAAATATCCAAAGGAATTATGTCACTATGGAATTTTATAGACAGTGAGAGCGGTTACTTTGACCCACATTAAGTGGCTTATATTATTTGACAGGGATTTTTGGAATGAATTCCGAGAAACAACAGATACAGCAATAAAATAATATTAAAAAGAGGTTATTGAGGTATACCTCTTTTCTGGTCGTATATACTATAGTATATACGACCTTAGCTCAAAGGAAGTTCAGTCTTAAGCCAAACCAAACTATTTCATACGATTTAGGTACGGGAAGGCATGTTTTATGCTTCAATTTACGGTTTCAGCAGTTTGCGAACTATGGGCGTACTTTACAGAGAACTTTTGAAGTATGAGTTGAGTCGGTGCTCACTTCATACTTCAAATTTATAGGATTTAATTTCTTGTCAGGAACAAGAAATGAAATCCTATAAACAATGGTGTTTTTGAAATGTGTTATATGAAAGTACTGCTGTGAAAGTTTGAATATAAGTTGTAATTTATACCTGCATACAGTTACTAAGGCCTTTGAATTTTATTATCATTGCCACTGCGTAACATGTCTGCTAAAAAAACTAAGTGAAAAGGTAAAGTTATTTCAGTAATGCGTGGTAAAATGCTGACTGCACGGTTGGCCGAGTGGTGTCAGCGGTCGCCATGCCGCTTGCTACTGCGCCAAGTGTCGTGGATTGCCAAAAAAAAATTTTGGAGTTCTGCTTCTTCAGAGTGCTCGAGATTATTTTAAAGCGTGTTTAGTAAGAGTAGCAGAGTATAATGTTATGTATCTGACTGTATTATAGTCAATATGTAGGTGTTTTGTGCCGTCTATACCTAGCAATTATAATTCTTACGATATAATATACTTATACTCGAGTATTAGTCATTCTTATTGACTGAAATTATGTAATTTAATCGTCAGTTGTTGTTTTTTTGTATAAATCTTCTCTTTGTCTTTTTTCTTCATTTGCAAAAGAATCTTTTTAACACAATCTTAACAAGCAAGTGTAGCAATTTTCGAGGAATCGTATTAGACTTACGTGATATTCACATAAAATGTTATTTCAAGAAAATTCTTTAAAAATGATGACGGTTATGATATACCGCGGTCGGTAATTTTTTAAACCAACCGTTTTTTACCCTTTAAAACTCACTTTCTTCCGCTTCCCGACCATAGATCACCCGCAAATAATTTTTCCTTTCCATTTTTAGTGTTCCGTACCTCAAACGGAAAAAACGGAACCCTTATAAGATCACTTTCTTGTCTGTCAAGACCCTTTTTCTCACGGACCACGTTAAGGTATCAAGCTGAAATTCATAGTAAATACTCAAGTCTACTTTCCCTTGGAACTGAAAAAAAAATCAAACCCATAAGCCAACGCAATCAAAAGATATAGACGTGTATGCTGCAAATTTTCGAAACTCGCAAGGGAACCAAAACCTACTCCACCTTTTACCATTTCTAACCAAGGGCATCAGCCCTGGCCTGTTATGAGAATATTAGGGATCATATTACAAAGGAGTATGATGATTCTAATAGAGACTAGAATTGCGGGTTTTCTTTGATATTGTCTTTGTCATCTGAAATTTTTGGTAAAAAGAAAGTTTTCGACAACAAGTTTTAAATGAGACACATTCACACAGTGCCTATTTATATTTATTTCTTGAACGATAAAGCTTCGTATATATGCGTGTGGTTTCATTGAATTAATAATGCGCAAGTTACGGAACATATTCTAGGAATATGAATTACACTTGTTACCGTGTTTCTCTGTTATTGGGTTATATTCATGTGAAGGGTTTATTAAGGAAATGAACCTAAGACTATCGTCAGACAATTAGCTGTAGGAAGACTTGATAGTTTAACAATAGTTTTTAGAATTAAGCGGCCTTCAAATCTTAGTTATAAAATAATTAATGTCTACCGGAACCGATGCTGAGTCTCAGAGTTTCTAGACCAATTCTTCTAAGGTATAAATAAATACTTAGCTAAATTTCTGGAGCTACCAAAGAACACCATTTACTGCTTTGACGTCATAACTCTCTCATAATATGATTATTTAAATAAAAGATATGACGACAACAAGATAATCTAATCATTTTCACTTAAGTAAAATTTAATAATATATGTTAGTCAATTGTACAGGAAGGAAAATAAAGAACTTCAAACAGTAAATTGTATAAACCAAGGTTCAAGTACTTATAAAAATAAAACTATAGAACAAGTAGTATAAGACATATTTTATGTACACTCCAGTGTAACTGGCTACAGTCGAATATACTACAATGACGCATCTCATTTAAAAAAAAATCATTAATGAGCAATCCTGATTTGAAAAAGGTTTTAGCAAGAATAAGCATGATTGTGCATTCAACATTAAATGCGAACCGCAGATTTTAAAATGTTTTCACCTGCTGCCATTTGGTCAGAATCTCCTCAAAAATAGTAATGTATTGTTATTAGAATTTCAAATCGCTCTAGGGAATAATGTTTGTCAGCTTCATAATTCCTGAGAAAGACAGAACTCAATGAATATGGCATGCCTTGGGAAATTTACTTTTCGACACAAAATTGCAGATTCGACCGAAGTGATAGCAAGGTCTTCTGAGGCGTCCATGAGAAATTATTATTCCTTATTCATGCCGTGGATGTCGTAAGAGACTATTGAGGGATAAAATTAAACGTATAATATCACTGCAAAGAGAAGGAAAACTAGAAACAAACCTTATAACAACCCGTCAGGCTAGCGTTGTATTATAGGCCAAAGCTTCTTTTTAAGGACTATCAAAGGCTGGATGTGATGATCATGAGTCACTTAACATCAGGTTCTGACACCTATCTATCTAACTATCGAACTCGGCCGGCACAACTTTGATCGGGAGGCCGATAGAAGAATTCGTCTAGGCTGGGCGGCGTATTGAAAACTTCGTTATATCTTCAAGTCATCGATCTCGCAATAAATAAAAATAAATAAATAAATATTCCGGACATCTAACACACAACGCCATCTAGTCCCAAGCTAAGCAGAGCTTGTGTTATGGGTACTAGACAACTGATATAAATACTTATATACTTTTTTTTTTGTAAATACATACATATTATACATAGAAAACACCCAAACTCCGAAACAAATATTTGCTGATCACACAAACATTTAGTCCGACTCGGGAATCGAACCCGAGACCTCAAGCTTAGCAGTCGCATACGCTACCACTACGCCACCGAGGCAGTCGCAATCACTGAAAGCCAAGGCTTTAACCAGTGCATCCTGCCCGTAATGCCGTATGTAGACGAGACGTTGGTACTCACCGTTGGACAGGTCCATAAGTGCAGGGTAGCTCAGCGTACAATGGAGCGTGCGGTGCTGGGTGTTTCTTAACGAAAATGTCTAGTCAAAAAATCTATTTATATTTGAGTTTTTTTCGCACTATATGATTTACATAAAATTACAAAGTATTCCGAGTACAGCTATTATTTACATAATACACAAAACGTACAATCTGAAATGTACTTACTACTTACTCAATTAGTTTCTTAGATTTTGCACTTACTTCATACAAGCAACAATTACTCAGTGCCAAGTACAAGGTCGTCATCAAAAGTAAAATAAAAAAAAAACCTTGAGATTTAGGTCAGCGGGTCAACTCCTGAATTGTCGTTCATCTTAATTATTTTGGGAAATTATTTATTTTCTTATTCCAAAGGATCTTTTTGTTGGTCTCATGGTCATTAGGTTGAGACCTATCTTGTTAGATGATAGAAATTGATGAATCAAGGTAACTCTATCAATATTTTATGTCTTCTTTTCCTAAAAGCAAAATGTAAATTTTGATTATTTTTACTCATTAATGATAATCTTAGTATATGTACTTCTTTCTTCATTCCTATTCTTTTCCATCATTCCAGGATGGGTTTTATTTTTTATACTTTCTAATTAGGTACGAATTTTGCTATTTAACGTTGTTTTTGCGTGTTTGCTATTTCATGTACACATATTATAGTGTTTCTTGCCGACTCCTCTGCATAAGAATGACTTTTGGAACCGAGCAACTAGAGTCATTAGTGTGAGGACATCGTTTACACTGAAAGTTTCGCGTTACTGCCGCCCATAAATGTTTCAATTTCGAATGTTATATATTTTTAAACTAGCTGATACGGCAAACTTCATACCACCATACTTATTTCGTGAATATTTTCTAAATTACCAAAAATATTCTTTTAGAATTTAAGCATGTCTTAAGTTCCCGCAGGGTATAGGACTAAGCAGAGTAAGAAAATATAACACCTTCGGTTATCTTTTAACTTTTTGTATACAACCTTGTCCTGACAATAACAAACACATAAAATAAGCATTATCCAATTTGGTGCAGTCGATCGAAAGTTATGCCCGTACTACATACATTTTTGTGATTCATTTTCATTTATATAGATAGATACGAAAACTCTTTAATTGATAAAGATAAATTTTGGGGGGTAGTCGCTTGTCAATTATTTTTTTATCTCAAGTTGAAGTTCGTTAAATTAACACGAAAAGATTTCAAAATAATGATTTTTTTGGGTTCTAAAAGTTCACTCTCTCCGCAAGACACTGTGTCCGTGACACTGAAGTACACTACTCATTTTCAAAATGCTTTTAGGAGAGAGGAACAAAACAAGGTCATTTTTGCCTTTTGAAAACATGGAACTCGTGACCCATCCCGCACACACATCCGATTATTTCGCAAAAATCAAAGGTTTAAAGATAGGTTTGACATTTAAGGGGCCAGAAGAGGCAGTAATTGCTTTCAACCAGTACGGTACGGTTTTTTTATGGTATAGGTGGCAAACGTATCGCCTGATGGTAAGCGATTACCGCCGCCCATGGATACCCGCAACACCGGGGCCATCACAAACATACCCTCAGACCATGACTAATGGTTTGAGCGAATGAGAAACCCTTTAAAATTGAATGGAGAATACTTTGAAACGCAGTAAAAATATTATTATAAGAATAAATTGTATTATATATATATATATATG
This sequence comes from Spilarctia lutea, assembly GCA_916048165.1. Taxonomy (NCBI): domain Eukaryota; kingdom Metazoa; phylum Arthropoda; class Insecta; order Lepidoptera; family Erebidae; genus Spilarctia; species Spilarctia lutea. The sequence goes on along the minus strand of OU696470.1, from coordinate 22,253,001 downwards.
TATAGGGCGAAACTGAAAGTTTTGCGTAACTCATAAAGATATGAGTTACGCAAAACTTTCAGTTTCGCCCTCGTAATGTTTCAAAAGTGTCTAAAAAGTTCCACTTGAAATAAAAGCTTTGATTTTAGATTTTGAGCATTTAATAAAATAATTAGTTGTACTATAAAAATGTTTATAGAACATACATGTAAATGTCAAAATACTTAGTTTTAACTTTGTATAATATAATGATCCCAAAATATTTAAATCTGTCAAATTGACAAATTATTATAAAAATTATGAATACCATTTAATGGATATGTATAATCTATTATAGGTATTATATATTGTGTTTATATATGCATACAGTCTATTAAGAATAGTGGCCACCCAGTGGTCAAAACCTCTCTTCCTCCACGTAAACTTTAACTTTACCATATTAAAAAGGGGTAGAAAGGTTTTGTTTCACATATTAATACCCGTATATGTACTATACTAAACGGTTGGCCTAGTGGTTTAAGCGGTTAGGGGTCCGGCCGTGGTAATAGCAGCAGTTCCCGGACCCTTCCCTTCTCAGGCGCAGAGTGGCACACCGTGTGGTTTTAGTCGGTTCGATTCCGACACACCGCCCCGCCGTGGTTTGCGGCGGGGTGACGGCCCGAGGGGGATTGCACAGGTATAAAAAAAAGTAGTTTAAGCGGTCGCCTCTTTCTCATTTAACACCACAAATTGTTGTGAGTGAGTCTGGTGGTTCTTTGTGTCCGTTACATGTATATTTGTAAAGTACCCCGCGATATAAGATGTACCTAATGCGGGAATTATCTTTAAGGAAAAAAACAAATCTTCTTAGTATAAAGTATTAACCGTTTTTTTCACAAAAGAAACGACTAAATAAAACGAAATACTTTGCATATTAGGAATATTCTCCCTTTGTGTTGACCCCGACGTTATTTTGTGTCAAAAAAATTGTTTTCTAATACGAATTTCTATTTAAACGATCTGATATAACCATAATACGTTATGCCATAACCTTTTCTATGTTTCCTTACAAACATTTTGAAAATCTTACAAACGTTTATAACAATTTTTGTTTTGAAATTGGCGTAAAAGCAAACGCTATTCTATCTATCTATCTTACAGTATGATAGAGTTGCATTAGTTAGGTGTTCAATATATTTAGTATACCATTTGTAAACCATAGCTAGGAGCAAATATTATCTACATAGCTGAATATTGGGAAGCTGGCAAGTCTATAAATTATTCTGTTAGATAAAGTAAGGTCGACTGGACGCTCAACATTAATGATTCAAAAGCCCACCTCTCCTCCACTACATTTTAATTAGAAATATATGGTTTTTATAAATAGTTGCTCACAATTAACAGGATTGTTTGAAATATAATTTGTTTGTTATTCGTGTTTGCCTTCAGGCTAAACGAGGGTTTGTTTAATGATCAAATGTAAAAGATAATTATTAGATTTAGTTTTATCATTACCAGATTTCCCTTCCAGTACTACGAGAGGGGTCCCAAAGTAAAAGGAGTTTTATACATTTAATTACTTGTAAGAGTTTTAGAAATTGTTATTTAAATAAGTAAATATTTCGTACATCTAACACACAACGCTGTCAAATCTAGACATTTCTCAAAGGAGTTGATTTATCTGAAACAATATTAGGTATATATTAAAACGAACAAAGATCTATTAGTGTTCGTCGAAACCTCATTCCCCGATGGTGTTGTAATAGAAACACTTAACTTCGAAGATCGATATTTGTTATCATTAGAACAAGAATAAAATTACGTAGACAGGTCCTCCAGACGTCTTAACAAATAAATCGCTGCAAAGTGGCTTGTAAATATAGTAAACAACACGTTTTAAGTGTACCCGTGGATGTTAAATGTTATTACTAGCACAAATGAAACGACAGATTGCTTGCGTGTTCAGTAGCAGTTTAAATGAAATTGTTCAGCATATCCACTTGTTGCACTTTTTAGAGTTCCGTTCCTTAAAACTAAAAATGGGACCTTATGAGTCCGATGTCCGTCTTTCAGTCCATCCGTCCGTCATCAGGCTTCGACTCATGAGCCGCCACAGCTAAACAGTTGAAATTTTCATACATGGTATATTTCTGTTGCCTCTACAACAACAAATACTAAAGACAGAATAAAATATTTAATCATCCATACAAATAATGTTATTTTTTTGCTGTTATAATGGTACGGTACCCTTCTTGCTCAAGTCCGACTCACACTAAGCCGATTTTTATTAAGCACAGATTGGATTACATGAGTATGCGAAAATAAAGATTTTACGCAGAAGTTTTTTTTTTTAAATAATATTCTGGATTTTAACATTGAGATCTCTCTAGATGAAGTGGATCTAAAATTATAATATATGAGTAATTTGCCACTGTTATATAAGCTAAGATAAATATGTGCTGAAAGGAACTCTATTCTAGAAACAGTACAGCATTCCGTCGATAGTGTGATCGATTCCATCGAAAACACAAGATTGAATCTGTTATTAATGTACGATCCGCTCTCTTCAATATCATGATGGCTTCGTACATTTTTTATTCACATTCGTATTGGTACTGGGTTCAACTTAGACATATCATACTTCATAATCAATCACTGAGTACCTATATATATATATAAATATACGTACTTGGTTGATAATTATTAATCTTCAGTTTTGATAATGCCTCCTTTTACCCATAAATTAAATAAGGATTTATAATATGTTTTAAACAAATATGAAGTTACGTAAGAATTTAGTCCAGATGCTATTGCCTAAAAATAATATAAAAAAATATGTCGTTTGTTATATTAATTCTGTTTAAACGGATTCTTGCAGCTAATGAAGATTTATGACGAACATTTTAATATTTAATGTCTTTAACTTCTGCAAGTAAATTGATTAGTAGGGATTTTTACGAAAGGCGAATTTCAATATACTAGCTTTAGCACGCTTCTCCGCCCGCATGTTTATCGGTTGTCGTAATTAAGAGTAACCTATGTTCTTCTTCAAGAATCAAAGTATCTCCATGCCGAATTTTATTCAAATCGGTGCAGCGGATTGACTCTGAAAACAAGACGTAGGTACAGCAGACGTTTATAATATATGTGTGGATAGTAAATTGCCCAATTAATCTAGTACTCGTCAATATGATGTAGATTGAAGTAAAAAACTGAACCAATTTCAATATAATATAGGAAATAGTGTTGGTATTACACGATATTAATATTTAATGAACATACAACTTCACTAGAACTTACGCTGACATTACTCAATAGGTAATAAATAATAATAAACGTGACCTGTTTCTTCTACATTTCAATATTTATTTTTATTCTCTAATTTTTAATAGAATTCAATGCCTTATACTTTTGTTTTCGTAAGGTACGAGTTAATAAGTTATGAAGTTATAAACTTCTGACAATAAACGAAAGGTTTCCATGTTCTTTTGTTTATTTTTGAAATGGGCAACAAAATTAAGAAATGTTTTAGTTAATTAGTAAAAATTTACAATATATTTTTTTCATATCACAACAATAGCTTTGAATACTTCGTTGCTGGAAAAGTCCTTTCGAAAGTACTTATTCTCCTACTACTACGGGTTCATATAGAATTCATTTCAAGTTATCAATCTTTTTTGCGGTGATGATGTCCTGTCCCTTAGGCGTCTCTTACGACGACCATGGTGCGTCACGATAGGCATAATTTTACCTTCAATTGATTGGATCTCAGTGATTAAATCATGTGTCGATATATACATATATGAGCAGGATCAATCTAAATTATATTAAGGTGCGTATCTACTGAAATTGCTGGCGATTTCTGTGTGTTTAACTGTTTTGCAACTCTTCAGAAAATCGCCATCTTTTGTTTCCATTGTGTCTACAAAGAGTCGCCATTTATTCGCTAGTCCACGTGTCAGACATGTTTCTTTTGGTTATCATCTAAGCGTCTCTATAGCCATTAATATCTGCCAAAAACAGAAACACAGTTCCCAACATTTCTTGATGATTTTTGTTGCCAACGCAAGGAAATTTTGTCACCAACACGTGTTGACAACACAAAAGTTGCCACTTTTGTTCAGTGTGGACTCGGCTTTAGACTCTTACAGAAAGCCAGTAATAACCAGTTCTTCAGTGGCATTTTATCAAGTAAACGAGGTTATCAGTAGCTCAACCCTTCACTAGCTCATTTTCGTACAGTTTTGCATTTAAATTAGGTAATTGTTCGTCATGTTATTATTATTACTAGGTGACTCGGCAAACGTTGTTTTGCCATAAAAACAATATTTATGTGTAGGTCACGCTTATCATTTAGGGGTATGAAAAGCAGATGTTTGCAGATTCTCAGACTTACCCGATATGTATGTAAATTTAATAAAAAGCGGTCCAGCCAGCAGCAGTCGGAGCAGTTTGGTAACAAACACTGCAGCATGAGAATTTTATATATTATATTATCTACCCCAATCAGTAAGTATGTGTAGTAATGTAGATTAAAAGGGAAACCAGACCGCGTGGAGACCAAATGGAAGAAAATTATAGACGTAGTTAAAAAACAATTAAAAAACTACTACAAAGTACTCGAGGTATATTTTACGTAAAATTAATTGACGACTCTTTATTCGGCACACGTTTGTTAAAAGAAAATCCGTTAATCCCCTTACTAAATATTTTAATATTCCAATTAGGCCAATTTGATGTTGGTAAATTAATGACCAAATAATCCTGCAAACCATATACATTTTCAGTACAAAATGAAAGGATTGAATTCATTTGTGTAAAGCTTAACGATCTGATATGCAAGTAATTGGCGTTTCGACTATTTAATGACAGGTGTTTATCGGTTGTTAGTCATGCTATTTATTACCTGGATATTATAGGTTTATATGCTGTTGGGGCTTTATACTACGCCTTTTATATTTTATATACGCAAGAGAATATGAGTATAATTCTCTTGCGTCATTATAGTGTAAAGTCACAATAGTGGGCTATGTCCAGTATTGCCTGATTACACCATTCATTGCTTGAGGTCACTACTACAACTATCAATTAAGATTTCCTATTTTATACCCTCGACACTTATGTTGATGATAGCCAGCTCACGTTATGTCACAGTTAAATAGCTGTGATACCATTTGAGAGCTTACAACGTTTTCGAATACCTACATTTGTTCTAGTGGCTCCCATTTCACTTATACCACCATCGCGGAAGTGATATTTCTAATTTTTCATTAAAACTCTTTTATATTTCTCACTGACACCTATATTAGAATACCTGCATCAGACATTCGCGACATGGCGAACTATTATTTCTTAATTGAGAGTTCAGGAAATGTCACACTTTATAATGTAATTTTTGTCAGTGTAGATTGCATCTCAAATCAAATTGTGATTTAAAAATCTTAAAAAATAATATAAATATATGTAATAGTATAATATATATAATGTTAAAATGTTTTCACCTGCTGCCATTTGGTCAGAATCTCCTCAAAAATAGTAATGTATTGTTATTAGAATTTCAAATCGCTCTAGGGAATAATGTTTGTCAGCTTCATAATTCCTGAGAAAGACAAAATTAAACGTATAATATCACTGCAAAGAGAAGGAAAACTAGAAACAAACCTTATAACAACCCGTCAGGCTAGCGTTGTATAGGCCAAAGCTTCTTTTTAAGGACTATCAAAGGCTGGATGTGATGATCATGAGTCACTTAACATCAGGTTCTGACACCTATCTATCTAACTATCGAACTCGGCCGGCACAACTTTGATCGGGAGGCCGATAGAAGAATTCGTCTAGGCTGGGCGGCGTATTGAAAACTTCGTTATATCTTCAAGTCATCGAACTCGCAATCACTGAAAGCCAAGGCTTTAACCAGTGCATCCTGCCCGTAATGCCGTATGTAGAGGAGACGTTGGTACTCACCGTTGGACAGGTCCATAAGTGCAGGGTAGTTCAGCGTGCAATGGAGCGTGCGGTGCTGGGTGTTTCTTAACGAAAATGTCTAGTCAAAAAATCTATTTATATTTGAGTTTTTTTCGCACTATATGATTTACATAAAATTACAAAGTATTCCGAGTACAGCTATTATTTACATAATACACAAAACGTACAATCTGAAATGTACTTACTACTTACTCAATTAGTTTCTTAGATTTTGCACTTACTTCATACAAGCAACAATTACTCAGTGCCAAGTACAAGGTCGTCATCAAAAGTAAAATAAAAAAAAACCTCGAGATTTAGGTCAGCGGGTCAACTCCTGAATTGTCGTTCATCTTAATTATTTTGGGAAATTATTTATTTTCTTATTCCAAAGGATCTTTTTGTTGGTCTCGTGGTCATTAGGTTGAGACCTGCATCTGAAATTGATGAATCAAGGTAACTCTATCAATATTTTATGTCCTCTTTTCCTAAAAGCAAAATGTAAATTTTGATTATTTTTACTCATTAATGATAATCTTAGTATATGTACTTCTTTCTTCATTCCTATTCTTTTCCATCATTCCAGGATGGGTTTTATTTTTTATACTTTCTAATTAGGTACGAATTTTGCTATTTAACGTTGTTGTTGCATGTTTGCTATTTCATGTACACATATTATAGTGTTTCTTGGCGGCTCCTCTGCATAAGAATGACTTTTGGAACCGAGCAACTAGAGTCATTAGTGTGAGGACATCGTTTACACTGAAAGTTTCGCGTTACTGCCGCCCATAAATGTTTCAATTTCGAATGTTATATATTTTTAAACTAGCTGATACGGCAAACTTCATACCACCATACTTATTTCGTGAATATTTTCTAAATTACCAAAAATATTCTTTTAGAATTTAAGCATGTCTTAAGTTCCCGCAGGGTATAGGACTAAGCAGAGTAAGAAAATATAACACCTTCGGTTATCTTTTAACTTTTTGTATACAACCTTGTCCTGACAATAACAAACACATAAAATAAGCATTATCCAATTTGGTGCAGTCGATCGAAAGTTATGCCCGTACTACATACATTTTTGTGATTCATTTTCATTTATATAGATAGATACGAAAACTCTTTAATTGATAAAGATAAATTTTGGGGGGTAGTCGCTTGTCAATTATTTTTTTATCTCAAGTTGAAGTTCGTTAAATTAACACGAAAAGATTTCAAAATAATGATTTTTTTGGGTTCTAAAAGTTCACTCTCTCCGCAAGACACTGTATCCGTGACACTGAAGTACACTACTCATTTTCAAAATGCTTTTAGGAGAGAGGAACAAAACAAAGTCATTTTTGCCTTTTGAAAACATGGAACTCGTGACCCATCCCGCACACACATCCGATTATTTCGCAAAAATCAAAGGTTTAAAGATAGGTTTGACATTTAAGGGGCCAGAAGAGGCAGTAATTGCTTTGAACCAGTACGGTACGGTTTTTTTATGGTATAGGTGGCAAACGTATCACCTGATGGTAAGCGATTACCGCCGCCCATGGATACCCGCAACACCGGGACCATCACAAACATACCCTCAGACCATGACTAATGGTTTGAGCGAATGAGAAACCCTTTAAAATTTAATGGAGAATACTTTGAAACGCAGTAAAAATATTATTATAAGAATAAATTGTATTCTTTATGAGTTACGCAAAACTTTCAGTTTCGCCCTCGTAATGTTTCAAAAGTGTCTGAAAAGTTCCACTTTAAATAAAAGCTTTGATTTTAGATTTTGAGCATTTAATAAAATAATTAGTTGTACTATAAAAATGTTTATAGAACATACATGTAAATGTCAAAATACTTAGTTTTAACTTTGTATAATATAATGATCCCAAAATATTTAAATCTGTCAAATTGACAAATTATTATAAAAATTATGAATACCATTTAATGGATATGTATAATCTATTATAGGTATTATATATTGTGTTTATATATGCATACAGTATATTAAGAATAGTGGCCACCCAGTGGTCAAAACCTCTCTTCCTCCACGTAAACTTTAACTTTACCATATTAAAAAGGGGTAGAAAGGTTTTGTTTCACATATTAATACCCGTATATGTACTATACTAAACGGTTGGCCTAGTGCTTTAAGCGGTTAGGGGTCCGGCCGTGGTAATAGCAGCAGTTCCCGGACCCTTCCCTTCTCAGGCGCAGAGTGGCACACCGTGTGGTTTTAGTCGGTTCGATTCCGACACACCGCCCCGCCGTGGTTTGCGGCGGGGTGACGGCCCGAGGGGGATTGCACAGGTATAAAAAAAAGTAGTTTAAGAGGTCGCCTCTTTCTCATTTAACACCACAAATTGTTGTGAGTGAGTCTGGTGGTTCTTTGTGTCCGTTACATGTATATTTGTAAAGTACCCCGCGATATAAGATGTACCTAATGCGGGAATTATCTTTAAGGAAAAAAACAAATCTTCTTAGTATAAAGTATTAACCGTTTTTTTCACAAAAGAAACGACTAAATAAAACGAAATACTTTGCATATTAGGAATATTCTCCCTTTGTGTTGACCCCGACGTTATTTTGTGTCAAAAAAATTGTTTTCTAATATGAATTTCTATTTATACGATCTGATATAACCATAATACGTTATGCCATAACCTTTTCTATGTTTCCTTACAAACATTTTGAAAATCTTACAAACGTTTATAACAATTTTTGTTTTGAAATTGGCGTAAAAGCAAACGCTATTCTATCTATCTATCTTACAGTATGATAGAGTTGCATTAGTTAGGTGTTCAATATATTTAGTATACCATTTGTAAACCATAGCTAGGAGCAAATATTATCTACATAGCTGAATATTGGGAAGCTGGCAAGTCTATAAATTATTCTGTTAGATAAAGTAAGGTCGACTGGACGCTCAACATTAATGATTCAAAAGCCCACCTCTCCTCCACTACATTTTAATTAGAAATATATGGTTTTAATAAATAGTTGCTCACAATTAACAGGATTGTTTGAAATATAATTTGTTTGTTATTCGTGTTTGCCTTCAGGCTAAACGAGGGTTTGTTTAATGATCAAATGTAAAAGATAATTATTAGCTTTAGTTTTATCATTACCAGATTTCCCTTCCAGTACTACGAGAGGGGTCCCAAAGTAAAAGGAGTTTTATACATTTAATTACTTGTAAGAGTTTTAGAAATTGTTATTTAAATAAGTAAATATTTCGTACATCTAACACACAACGCTGTCAAATCTAGACATTTCTCAAAGGAGTTGATTTATCTGAAACAATATTAGGTATATATTAAAACGAACAAAGATCTATTAGTGTTCGTCGAAACCTCATTCCCCGATGGTGTTGTAATAGAAACACTTAACTTCGAAGATCGATATTTGTTATCATTAGAACAAGAATAAAATTACGTAGACAGGTCCTCCAGACGTCTTAACAAATAAATCGCTGCCAAGTGGCTTGTAAATATAGTAAACAACACGTTTTAAGTGTACCCGTGGATGTTAAATGTTATTACTAGCACAAATGAAACGACAGATTGCTTGCGTGTTCAGTAGCAGTTTAAATGAAATTGTTCAGCATATCCACTTGTTGCACTTTTTAGAGTTCCGTTCCTTAAAACTAAAAATGGGACCTTATGAGTCCGATGTCCGTCTTTCAGTCCATCCGTCCGTCATCAGGCTTCGACTCATGAGCCGCCACAGCTAAACAGTTGAAATTTTCATACATGGTATATTTCTGTTGCCTCTACAACAACAAATACTAAAGACAGAATAAAATATTTAATCATCCATACAAATAATGTTATTTTTTTGCTGTTATAATGGTACGGTACCCTTCTTGCTCAAGTCCGACTCACACTAAGCCGATTTTTATTAAGCACAGATTGGATTACATGAGTATGCGAAAATAAAGATTTTACGCAGAAGTTTTTTTTTTAAATAATATTCTGGATTTTAACATTGAGATCTCTCTAGATGAAGTGGATCTAAAATTATAATATATGAGTAATTTGCCACTGTTATATAAGCTAAGATAAATATGTGCTGAAAGGAACTCTATTCTAGAAACAGTACAGCATTCCGTCGATAGTGTGATCGATTCCATCGAAAACACAAGATTGAATCTGTTATTAATGTACGATCCGCTCTCTTCAATATCATGATGGCTTCGTACATTTTTTATTCACATTCGTATTGGTACTGGGTTCAACTTAGACATATCATACTTCATAATCAATCACTGAGTACCTATATATATATATACGTACTTGGTTGATAATTATTAATCTTCAGTTTTGATAATGCCTCCTTTTACCCATAAATTAAATAAGGATTTATAATATGTTTTAAACAAATATGAAGTTACGTAAGAATTTAGTCCAGATGCTATTGCCTAAAAATAATTTAAAAAAATATGTCGTTTGTTATATTAATTCTGTTTAAACGGATTCTTGCAGCTAATGAAGATTTATGACGAACATTTTAATATTTAATGTCTTTAACTTCTGCAAGTAAATTGATTAGTAGGGATTTTTACGAAAGGCGAATTTCAATATACTAGCTTTAGCACGCTTCTCCGCCCGCATGTTTATCGGTTGTCGTAATTAAGAGTAACCTATGTTCTTCCTCAAGAATCAAAGTATCTCCATGCCGAATTTTATTCAAATCGGTGCAGCGGATTGACTCTGAAAACAAGACGTAGGTACAGCAGACGTTTATAATATACTAGCTGACCCGTGCCCACGTCGTTGGGCATAATGTTAGATAATAAATAGGTGCTTAACAAAATCTATACTGCTCTGGCACAGTCTGTAATTGTAACTTACTGTATACCAGTATGGGGAGGGGCTACTAAAAACAAATTTTTAGACTTAGAAAGAGCACAGAGGTCACTTATTAAGGTTATGTACTTTAAACCTTACAGATATTCTACAGAAAAACTGTACAAGGATAGCAATCTCTTAAGTGTCGGAAAATTATACGTCCTGAATATAACCTTGAATCTGCACAAAACACTAACTTACAATCCTTCTATTCTCGATAAACGGCGTAAAGATATTGTAGCTCATGCCGCGAGAGTTCATTCTGTTTTTGCCAGACGCCAATATGTAACACAATCGGCATATGTTTATAATAAGTTAAACTCGAAACTTACCATATATCCCAGATTACTCTATGACTGTAAAACAACCATAACTGAATGGCTTAAAGCACTAACGTATGAGGAGACTGAACTCTTATTAGTAAGAATCAGTTAACATACCAATCACTCACAATTGAACACATACATACACATTCGCATGGCCACACACACACACACACACACACAGACAGACACACACACACACACACACACACACACACACACACACACACACACACACACACACACACACACACACATACATACTACGTATTCCGAAATAAACAAAGCTGTATCATTATAAATAAATATAAATATTCCGGACATCTAACACACAACGCCATCTAGTCCCAAGCTAAGCAGAGCTTGTGTTATGGGTACTAGACAACTGATATAAATACTTATATACTTTTTTTTTGTAAATACATACATATTATACATAGAAAACACCCAAACTCCGAAACAAATATTTGCAGATCATACAAACATTTGATCCGACCCGGGAATCGAACCCGAGACCTCAAGCTTAGCAGTCGCATATGCTACCACTACGCCACCGAGGCAGTCATTATTTTCTTTACTATTTCTATTCACTATTTGTTACCCCGATACAAGTATTTCCAATAACTTACTGGGGTTGGCCTCAATTTATGTAGTATATGACAATGTATGAGAAATAATAAAAACATTTTTATTTTTTTTATTTTTTTTAAATATAGCCTTTTTTAGAACAAAGTGTTGTGTTTTAATTTCTAACTGCCAAAAGGAGGGTTATACGTAGGTATTGTTTGTATTTGCATGCTAATATTAATATGTCCGAAAGAAAAAACATTTTCTGCGGGATTTGCGATAAACGAATTCCATGAGGACCAAGTTGCGGGAAAAGTTAGTTAGTAGTTTGTTCAATATAGGCATTTTCAAGCTCCACATCTTTTCTCTAGAACTCAAATATATATATTTCATAGTTAAGGCAGCGTTCGTAAGAAACGCTTTCATTCCACCCTTTTTTGTCCGATTCACTACCAAAACCTCCAAAACCGACTACCACGTAAAAACCTTTTTATTTTTCGGTTTTTTATGTAACCTATGACACTCAGCAATAATGTGGCTTTCTATTGGTGAGAGAATTTTTAAAATCGGTTTAGTAGATCCCGAGATGACCCCTTACAATTTAACAAATATACATACACACAAACTTTACTTCTTTATAATATTAGTATAGATTAGTATAGATAGCTGACCCGTGCCCACTTCGTTGGGCATAATATTAATAATCCTTATAGTACAGAGTGTTGTTTTAATTTCTAACTGCCAAGAATAAGATAGAAAGTAGTTCTGATAAGAACCTTTTATTTAAACAATGTCGAAAGTGTACTAATTACGTTTCGAAAAATTCAATTTCGGAGACGTACGCTGCGTAAGAAGCCGACCACGCGCCTGAGCCGCGCGGGTACCTACCTCTCAGATATAAAAGGCCACGCCTCCTTCTCCCGAAGCTAGCAGGAACGCGAACCGAATTAAGCCCGAAGCCATCGCGCGCCGTCCGCTGCTTTGGCCTTACGTTGAAATTTCTCCGATTCACTTTGCAAAACCGACTACCACGTAAAAGCCTTTTTATTTTTCGGTTTTTTATATAGCCTATGACACTCAGCAATAATGTGCCTTTCTATGGGTGAAAGAATTTTTAAAATCGGTTTAGTAGATCCCGAGATTACCCCCTACAATTTAACAAACACACAAACTTTACTTCTTTATAATATTAGTATAGATGTGTGGATAGTAAATTGCCCAATTAATCTAGTACTCGTCAATATGATGTAGATTGAAGTAAAAAACTGAACCAATTTCAATATAATATAGGAAATAGTGTTGGTATTACACGATATTAATATTTAATGAACATACAACTTCACTAGAACTTACTCTGACATTACTCAATAGGTAATAAATAATAATAAACGTGACCTGTTTCTTCTACATTTCAATATTTATTTTTATTCTCTAATTTTTAATAGAATTCAATGCTTTTTATTCTTTTGTTTTCGTAAGGTACGAGTTAATAAGTTATGAAGTTATAAACTTCTGACAATAAACGAAAGGTTTCCATGTTCTTTTGTTTATTTTTGAAATGGGCAACAAAATTAAGAAATGTTTTAGTTAATTAGTAAAAATTTACAATATATTTTTTTCATATCACAACAATAGCTTTGAATACTTCGTTGCTGGAAAAGTCCTTTCGAAAGTACTTATTCTCCTACTACTACGGGTTCATATAGAATTCATTTCAAGTTATCAATCTTTTTTGCGGTGATGATGTCCTGTCCCTTAGGCGTCTCTTACGACGACCATGGTGCGTCACGATAGGCATAATTTTACCTTCAATTGATTGGATCTCAGTGATTAAATCATGTGTCGATATATACATATATGAGCAGGATCAATCTAAATTATATTAAGGTGCGTATCCACTGAAATTGCTGGCGATTTCTGTGTGTTTAACTGTTTTGCAACTCTTCAGAAAATCGCCATCTTTTGTTTCCATTGTGTCTACAAAGAGTCGCCATTTATTCGCTAGTCCATGTGTCAGACATGTTTCCTTTGGTTATCATCTAAGCGTCTCTATAGCCATTAATATCTGCCAAAAACAGAAACACAGTTCCCAACATTTCTTGATGATTTTTGTTGCCAACGCAAGGAAATTTTGTCACCAACACGTGTTGACAACACAAAAGTTGCCACTTTTGTTCAGTGTGGACTCGGCTTTAGACTCTTACAGAAAGCCAGTAATAACCAGTTCTTCAGTGGCATTTTATCAAGTAAACGAGGTTATCAGTAGCTCAACCCTTCACTAGCTCATTTTCGTACAGTTTTGCATTTAAATTAGGTAATTGTTCGTCATGTTATTATTATTACTAGGTGACTCGGCAAACGTTGTTTTGCCATAAAAACAATATTTATGTGTAGGTCACGCTTATCATTTAGGGGTATGAAAAGCAGATGTTTGCAGATTCTCAGACTTACCCGATATGTATGTAAATTTCATAAAAATCGGTCCAGCCAGCAGCAGTCGGAGCAGTTTGGTAACAAACACTGCAGCATGAGAATTTTATATATTATATTATCTACCCCAATCAGTAAGTATGTGTAGTAATGTAGATTAAAAGGGAAACCAGACCGCGTGGAGACCAAATGGAAGAAAATTATAGACGTAGTTAAAAAACAATTAAAAAACTACTACAAAGTACTCGAGGTATATTTTACGTAAAATTAATTGACGACTCTTTATTCGGCACACGTTTGTTAAAAGAAAATCCGTTAATCCCCTTACTAAATATTTTAATATTCCAATTAGGCCAATTTGATGTTGGTAAATTAATGACCAAATAATCCTGCAAACCATATACATTTTCAGTACAAAATGAAAGGATTGAATTCATTTGTGTAAAGCTTAACGATCTGATATGCAAGTAATTGGCGTTTCGACTATTTAATGACAGGTGTTTATCGGTTGTTAGTCATGCTATTTATTACCTGGATATTATAGGTTTATATGCTGTTGGGGCTTTATACTACGCCTTTTATATTTTATATACGCAAGAGAATATGAGTATAATTCTCTTGCGTCATTATAGTGTAAAGTCACAATAGTGGGCTATGTCCAGTATTGCCTGATTACACCATTCATTGCTTGAGGTCACTACTACAACTATCAATTAAGATTTCCTATTTTATACCCTCGACACTTATGTTGATGATAGCCAGCTCACGTTATGTCACAGTTAAATAGCTGTGATACCATTTGAGAGCTTACAACGTTTTCGAATACCTACATTTGTTCTAGTGGCTCCCATTTCACTTATACCACCATCGCGGAAGTGATATTTCTAATTTTTCATTAAAACTCTTTTATATTTCTCACTGACACCTATATTAGAATACCTGCATCAGACATTCGCGACATGGCGAACTATTATTTCTTAATTGAGAGTTCAGGAAATGTCACACTTTATAATGTAATTTTTGTCAGTGTAGATTGCATCTCAAATCAAATTGTGATTTAAAAATCTTAAAAAATAATATAAATATAGTATAATGTTAAACGTCTGTCTAACAAACCGTACGTGAAATAACGTCTTAACTGACTCTTCATCAAATAATCCTACCATGAATGAGTTCATAAACACATATACAGTTTTACAAACTTACGCTATCCAACTTGTTCCTGCCATCGTCACTTCAAAATCGTTAGGATAATTACTAAAAAATACAAAACTCACAACGTACGACATAAGAGTTATATCTGGTATAAGTACGAGTCACTTGATGGTAATTAACACGGTCAAAATTGTCTTGGTGGCTTTTAAATACACCCGCCAGAATACCACATTTCTTATCCGCATTACTCCTTTCGGACTAGACCATTAGGTATGTGATCCCACATAATTTTTTTTCAATTTCTTCTTACATAAAACTAACATATTTAATACTAGCTGACCCGTGCCCACTTCGTTGGGCATAATGTTAGATAATAAATAGGTGCTTAACAAAATCTATACTGCTCTGGCACAGTCTGTAATTGTAACTTACTGTATACCAGTATGGGGAGGGGCTACTAAAAACAATTTTTGTGACTTAGAAAGAGCACAGAGGTCACTTATTAAGGTTATGTACTTTAAACCTTACAGATATTCTACAGAAAAACTGTACAAGGATAGCAATCTCTTAAGTGTCGGAAAATTATACGTCCTGAATATAACCTTGAATCTGCACAAAACACTAACTTACAATCCTTCTATTCTCGATAAACGGCGTAAAGATATTCTAGCTCATGCCGCGAGAGTTCATTCTGTTTTTGCCAGACGCCAATATGTAACACAATCGGCATATGTTTATAATAAGTTAAACTCGAAACTTACCATATATCCCAGATTACTCTATGACTGTAAAACAACCATAACTGAATGGCTTAAAGCACTAACGTATGAGGAGACTGAACTCTTATTAGTAAGAATCAGTTAACATACCAATCACTCACAATTGAACACATATATACACATTCGCATGGCCACACACACACACACACACACACACACACACACACACACTCACACACACACACACACACACACACACACACACACACACACACACACTCACACACACACACACACACACACACACACACTCACACACACACACACACACACACACTCACACACACACACACTCACACACACACACACACACACACACACACACACACACAGACAGACACACACACACACACACACACACACACACACACACACACACATACATACTACGTATTCCGAAATAAACAAAGCTGTATCATTATTTTCTTTACTATTTCTATTCACTATTTGTTACCCCGATACAAGTATTTCCAATAACTTACTGGGGTTGGCCTCAATTTATGTAGTATATGACAATGTATGAGAAATAATAAAAACATTTTTATTTTTTATTTTTTTTAAATATAGCCTTTTTTAGAACAAAGTGTTGTGTTTTAATTTCTAACTGCCATAAAAGTATTTTTGAGCATAATGACCTGACTTTTTACAGACTTACTTTGTGTATCCAACGTACTTGTAAGTAATATTTAAATGAGTGTTCAAAGACGTTCTATTCCACTTTATTTTATAGTTAAACCACAATTCAATTAACTGTGAACTGAAGTTTTGATACAACAATATATAAACAAGCTGTTAAAGTTCAGAAGTTTATACTTCCTTTGATCTTTTGTAAGAAATCGTTTATCCTGGCTTCGTTTTACAGCGTAGCAGCTGTGCATTACGCAGTAAAGAGAAGCTTAGTAACTTAATCTTTAAACAATTGTATTTGTAATTGTAATTGTAATTTTCTTTTTCTTGTTTTAATAGTTAAATAGACCTACTTGTAAGTGTTCAAAGACGAGATATTTCTTCTTAAAGATTTTTTTACGATTCCTTTATTTATACAATACCCGGCGTAAACAAACTATTTACACATTTTCCTACATAACTTGAAACTCCCTCAGGCCGGAAATAAACCACAAGGTAAGCTTTACTTCGTCTAAGATTTGCAAGTATTTTGTTATGACTATATTTAACCAGAAGTTTTTTATTAAGACTTTGCATAAGTCATCAAACACATCTCAATTATTAGGAAAAATCCATGATTTTTATAGATTAATTAGGTTTGTTTAAGGCAAATAAAAACACGATAGGCCACATTTACAAGTTACGTAAAGCAGAGCTTAATCGCAAGGTCAATAAAAGTTTTAAGTGACTCCGAAAACCCACTATAATGGGGTTAATATTAACTATTTGATTTAATATAAACCAATTGTTGACATTAATTATTTTCAAAATAAATGTCAACATGACGTTCCCATTATGAAAATAATAAAATTCAACAATTATATTGCAATACAGTTACTTTGTAGATGCGGATTATTATCAGTGGGTATTACCGCGAGGGATTAAAATTTCACAATGTATAAATTAAAATAGTACAAACAACAAAAAAATACCGGTTTTTATATTATATACTGAACAGACTTGCGCTTACTTTATTTTTTTAATTGCGAATAAATATGTGTACAAGAATACCTTTAAGTTAGGAAAGCTTGCTTCGTGATACCTCATTCTCTCACCGGTGAGAAAAAAACCCGTCGTGTTGATTGGTGAAAAGTTATGTTAGAAAAGGTCGAAGAGGGAACTTCGCAAGACATATCCTACATTCTTACAATGAGCGAATCATGGATATATAGCTACGATCCTCGCACGAAGCAGCAATCCACGCAATTAGTGTTTGAAGAGGACGATTTGTCCACAAAAATAGTTCGCGGTCCGAGCATTAATAAAAAAATTATAGCGGTTTTTTTCGAACAGTGGATCAGTAGCAGTAATTGCGTTAGAAGAGCGTAGAACAGTTACTAGTGAATGGTGTGAAGCTTTCGGGGAGTTGGTTAGCGACCGCCCAAGGAGCGGCATCAGTGCCATTCTTTTTCACCAATATAACGAACCCGCTCACACAGCTGCTAAAACGTGGACTATTTGACAACTTCGGGGTACAAATGTTACTCCATCCTCCGTACAGCCAAAATTAGTTCCAGGCGAATGCTTAAGTGCATTGGAATTCGAGGGGATATTATTGAAAAGCTTTAAATAATCTTTTTTTATATTATAACTATATTTCATTTCATTAAATATTTTGGAACAGCACACGTATGTGGTAATCATTTCTAATCATCATCTATTACATTTTTGGGTATGACTAAATATGTTTTCTTTCTTTTATATTTTTGTCTCTCAGAAAGCGACTGTTGTTGGAGTTGTTGATCGGATGTTTTAAAGATAAATAATGGATGGCACAAATTTCAAGACTATTTTCTAGATGCACAGATTTGAAGCCTGATTTCTTGATGCATATCAAAAGATTTCTTTATTATTTCTTCATGGTTCGGTTATATTTAACTTCAATCGTCTCAAATTAAATAAAATAATAAGAGAGGCTTTACCTACTGTATTTCTATATACCTTTATTATTATAAAATACAATGAAGAAATTATTTTATATAATACAATAATATTTCGATATAGCAAGGCTCATCTCGGTAAGACGCTACTGATAATATAATTATCTTTGCCGGCTAATTTCTTCACGGAACAACGGTTATTCATTACAGGCCTGCCCGAGGCTGTAGGCAGAAAATAGTTACATTCTTTTCCGTCTAATTCTGCACCCTATTCTATTATAAATATGCTCGTTGTTCGTATACTGAATGGACCTTTGTAGAATAAAGACTACGTAAATATTTTAAGGTTACTGTTACGTAATTTTGCCTTTGGTATGCGTATGATATGGCAGAGCTTTATCTTTGAATTTATGCTTTATAACATAGCATCTAAAGTATTTTTTTTAAAGATTGCTATCAGAATAACATAAAAATATAAGCATAATTAATGGAAGATACGCAAGATGTTTATGTTTGCTGCTAACTGTTACGTTTAAAGTGAGATTATAACCAAGAAAGAAGACTACTTTATAGCTTTCGTAATGGCCAAGTAATAAATTAACACAGCCATACAGAATACCTATATTTATATATATCGTTTATGTCTTTATGACATAGATATCTTTAAATTGCTTGGGGATTTGATAAGAGTACTCTGGACGAGGCATAATTCTTGGACAGAAGATACAGGCGAATACGGACAGGTCCCAATGTTGCACTCCTGTCATCGTCAAACCCGTGAATTAATTACATTTTTCTTTATCAACGTCATATTTTTAAAATTTCTGACAATAACTCGTTGCATAAAGTTATTTTAAAACTATACGAATTGAAAGATCACGTACAATAGAGAGCACTGAATATTGAGAGAGAGATTGAATTCCACCGTACGACGAAATTTAATCAAGTGAATTTCCGTTTCGAGCGCATGTCCTGCAATCGATATTTGCTGGCGTATTAGTTTTTTACAGCAATATTGTTGCTATTCATAGGTTCGCTGCGTTTGTCAATGTAGATTTTTTTTATTGAATCGGGGGCAAACGAGCAGACGTATCACGAAACACAGCGCAAGCGCTATTTCACACCAGTTATCTGTGAGGCCGTGATATCACTCCGGACGAGCCGATGCCCAAGCGTGGCTCTACCATGGTATGAAGAATATTGAAAAAAAAATATAAGAATCTACTAACAGCCTACGTTGTCTTCGAGTAGACATTCTTGCATCTTCACCAATCATCTCGATCAATCGTACTCAAATCTATTGCGTCCTTACTACCGTCAAACAGAATTATTACAAAACAGTAAGTTAAATAATGGGTAAAGTTTTAAAATTGTGTTACCATTGTCTACACACACGACGATCTCAAGTTTTATAAGCCATCACGACAGTTATAAGAAATAAGACTTTCACAAGAGCCTTATGACTGCATACAAGTAGGATCGTATATTCTCTTTTACATTCAAGGTTGGATGAACATTGAGATTATGAGCTCAGCCATATGAAAATTCTTTTATGTCGTGTTTTACAACATTTTAAAACAGAATTCTTTGAATATATATTGAAATATTTAAAATTCTTGATCATAATGTTAGAGGATATAAAACTGTTAAAGGATGTCAAGTAGAGGTCTTATGCTAGAATGAAACCAATTGACATTTTTTAAATATTTTTCGGGTCTGTTTTACCACTATCTGTAATAGTCCCTGATAGATTAATGTGAACGTATCTATCAGATAACTATAGATTAAGGTTTCATAAATGTGAGATAGATATATTGGTTGTCAGATATACATATATCAGCAACATTTATTTGTCAATCAGTGGTATGGAACAGCTAACTATCTGAAACTTTATCAGGATCTGATGAAACTGTCCTGGATAAAGAATGCTTTGCAGAATTAAGGTGCTGATGATGACACAACGATACAGACAGTTAGTTCCAACAATTTAAACACAAAGCTTCGTAGCATTGTAAGCATGGGATATGACTAGCCATACAGGTGTCTATAAAATAAACTGCAGTTCTCATCAAGGAGGAAAGGAGACTACTTTATAGCTTTCGTAATGGCCAAGTAATAAATTAACACAGCATCATCATCAGCCTATCGCAGTCCACTGCTGGACATAGGCCTCTCCAATAGCACGCCACTTAGTTCGATCCTCGGCTTCTCGCATCCAGCTCCTGCCAGCCGTCTTGCGCAAATCATCACTCCACCTGGCCTGTGGACGTCCTACACTACGTTTGCCGAGATGCGGTCTCCACTCAAGAAACCCTTTACCCCAACGGTTATCGGTTCTGCGGCAAATATGGCCAGCCCACTGCCACTTCAGCTTGCTAATCCTGTGGGCTATGTCGATCATCTTGGTTCTCTGTCGGATCACCTCGTTTCTAATACGGTCCCTTAGAGAAACGCCGAGCATAGCCCTTTCCATAGCACGCTGAGCGACTTTGAACTTGTGGACCAGCCGTACCGTAAGTGTCCACGTTTCGGCTCCGTATGTCATTACGGGTAGGACGCACTCATTGAAGACTTTTGTCTTTAGGCACTGTGGGATCGATGATGAGAAGACTCGACGAAGCTTCCCAAATGCTGCCCAACCCAGCCGGATTCTCCTGTTCACCTCGTCCTCAAAGTTGTTTCTCCCTAACTGCAAAGACTGCCCGAGGTACACGTATTTTTGAACAACTTCGAGAACGGCACCATGTACCGCAACCAGTTCCGGTAGTACATGTTCATTGAACATGACCTTGGTCTTGTCCAAGTTCATCCGTAGGCCGATGCGTACAGAAGAGTCAGCAAGGTCGTCCAGCATCTGTTGTAGGTCGTGCAGCGTCTCTGCCATGATGACAATGTCGTCTGCAAATCGCAAGTGAGAGATGTATTCGCCATTGATGTTGATTCCGCGTCCTTTCCAGTGCAGCGTCTTGAAGAAGTCCTCCATTGCATTAGTGAACAATTTCGGGGATATAACGTTCCCTTGTCTCACTCCTCGATGCAATGGTACGGGTCTTGTATGCTGATTCTGTACTTGGACGGACATTGTGGCGGCTTTGTAGAGACATCTCAACACTTGTATGTATTGCCAATCTACTTGGCAACGCTGCAGGGACTCCAGAACAGACCAGATTTCTATCGAGTCAAAGGCCTTCTCATAGTCCACAAATGCTAGACACAGGGGCTTATTATACTCTTCGGTTTTCTGTATAATCTGCCGTACTGTGTGAATGTGGTCTATTGTCCCATATCCGCGCTGAAACCCAGCTTGCTCCGGTGGTTGGAATTCGTCGAGTCTTCGCGCAAGACGGTTCGAAATGTCTCTCGAAAACAGCTTGTAGACGTGACTTAGAAGGGAAATGGGCCGATAGTTCTTCAACATGGTCTTGTCACCCTTCTTGAAGAACAGGATGACCACACTTCTACACTACGCCTCTGGAGTTCTCCCTTCGAACAGGACAGCGTTAAAAAGCTTTTTGAGCTCCCTCAATACGGGCGTACCTCCAGCCTTTAACAGCTCTGTTGTAACGCCATCTTCTCCAGGGGCTTTTCCATTTTTCAGCTGTCCAAGAGCCATTTCGATTTCATCAATGCTGACTTCTGGCAGATCTTCGGTGTTGTGGCGTGTTAATGTAGCTCTAGGGTCCTCATTTTCGGGATCAGGTCGAGATGTATGCGAAGCGTATAAGCTGCCGTACAAGCTTTCGACTTCCGAAAGGACGGCCGGCTTGGAAGCAACGACTTCTCCTCTTGATGTGGTCAACTTTGTCAGGTGGCTTCTTCTAAGAGATTGTACGAACACTTTTGACCCCCGATTCTGCTCGATCGCTCTTTCAATCGAAAGAGTATTGGAGCCCGCTTTGCCGACGAAGTGGCAGGTGGGTTCTCACGTCGTTCTCTCATTAGCCCCAATGTCCTCTCTGAAAGCTTTTACGCTGCATTTTACAAAATCTCGTACCTTCCTCCCTGAGAATCCGAACCACATTTTCAAGGTTCTGGTTTATGTCTCTTGTGGTTTCCATGGCAGCAAATCGGTTTTCCAGATTTGACTGGAATTTTTAGATCCCATCGCGGTTTGGAGCAGAGTTGGTCAGAGCCTGGATTACATCAAACGGACACGTTCAGCCTTAAAGTCGATATTCAGAGAGCCTCGGACAAGACGGTGATCACTACCGATGTTAAACCTATTGATCACTGAACGTCTCTGAATATGTGCTTTCTGTCCGTCAAGATGAAATCAATCTCATTTTTAGTCATAGCGTCGGGGCTTCGCCACGTCCACTTCCTTTGGGCCGTTTTTTGAAGAAAGAGTTCATCAAGAACAGCCCCTCCCGCTCGAGAAAATTGACGAGCATTTGCCCCCTATGATTCCTGCTTCCAAATCCATGGGTTCCTATTACCGATTCGCTGCAAGTTTGTACTCCCACTTTGGCGTTAAAGTCACCCATAACAACGGTATAGTGTGTTTTAGTAGTGAAGTGGAGGCCCTCGATATGTCATCGAACATATCCTCCACCTCATCATCCGAGTGAGCCGAGGTCGGTGCGTACACTTGTACTACCTTGAGGCTATACCTCTCGGTAAGATTGATAATGAGGTACGCTACCCTGTTCGACGCACTGGACATTTCTACCACGTTGTCAGAGAGGGACTTGTTTACCAGAAACCCGTCGAGAGTTACGGTGTCCTCCCCCTCTCTTCGGACTTCACATAACCCTAAGATATGCCACCTAATCTTCCCAAGTTCCACCTCAAGCTGCGCCAGATGCGAGTCCAGCCGTAACGTGCGGCCGTTAAACGTTGCCAGGGTCAGTCGTTTACGGTGGCCTTCCGTAACCCGGTGATTCTTAGCACCCCCTGTCACGCCGTTACCGTGGTCGCCACCATGACCAGGAATAGCGAGACTGCCGGGAACTAGGGGCCGTGGCTTCTGTTTCTTATGCATGGAGGATTTTGCCCATAATCACCACGCTGGGCAGGCGGGTTGGTGATCGCAGGGCGTAACTTGTTGCACCGAAGACGCTGCTGCCCGTCTCCAGCCTATTGTATTTAGTTACGCCAAGAGGCGTGGATATACCGCCATCGATCGGTCGCCAGAGCCTCGTTTGTCATTCAGCCAAAACAGCCAAATTAACACAGCCATACAGAATACCTATATATATATATATATATATATATAGGTTTTGTGCTATATATACGAATACGAATATTATACGAATATTTCAAAAAGGGGGGAAGTTTTTCACGCTACGGGCAATAGAAACTTCCCCCCTTTTTGAAATATTCTTCATTGGTGCTCCGCTCCTATTAGTATTAGCGTGATGATAGATAGCCTATAGCGTTCCTCGATAAATGGACTATCCAACACTGAAATATTATTTTAAATCGGACAAGCGGTTCTTGAGATTAGCGCATTCAAACAAACAAACAAACTCTTCAGTTTTATAATATTAGTATAGATAAGTATAATATACTTCACAGTTACTTGTTTAAAATTCAAAATCATCTAAACATATTTATTTGTTTCAAACTTTAAATAGTTATATATGTAAGACTTTTTAATTGTTGAACAACTCACTGTAAAGTAAATAATTAAGTTAACCATGCGTCCAGCAGTGAGGTTGATGCTGTAGTTTCACTTAACTAAATGATGTTTTTTCAAATGCATAATTTATAAAAGAAAAAATCTACTTCCTACAATATAAATCTGTTTACTTTCATCAGCTTTAAGAAGCTTAAAAGATTTTCATAGTATACATTTTAATCTCAACTTGTATTCGATTCTAGTGAAAATACTCATTTTATTACAATCAATATTTTAATAAAGGCTTACTTAAGTACTAAAATATTTCATCAAGGGTTTGGATTTACTACGTTAATTTCAATAAATCTTTTACTAGTTCTGAAAATGCTCATAAAAGACATACATATCCGAACGTAAGTGTGGACTCCCGCGAATGACAATGTAGATTTATAAAATTTGCTTTTAATAGTAGGTTATCAAATCCATAATCACGGCCGTCGCTAAGAATTTGTCCGTTTGAATGTCCTTCTGATTATTACCATTTGACATCCCTATACTAGTCCACCACCATGAAATTAAATTTAATGAATCACTTAAATTTCCAATACCATTTTGTTACAAAAAAATACAGATTACGTTTTTATTAAATCAGCGGCCTTATTAAACTATAAATCTTTCACAGACTAATACGGGATGGTATAACGTATCATAGCATGGCACATGAATGAATGTTAATTTGAAAAATATTAAATTAATAAATAAACAACTGAATTGTTTTTTATTAAAAACATTACAGTCTAATCATAGTTATTAATTTATTTATTTACTTAATATGGAGGATTTGCAGCTACTAAAACAAAATATTATCAAACAAAAAAAACAGACAGCCAATGACAAATCCTCGCTTATATAATACAAATAAAGTTAAAGTGTACAAGACAATACAAAGTAGTATCAATATATATCATTAAATACATTACAGGCACAAATACACCAACATAGCAAACAATTTGTTTACATACCTTTTGATTTATTTACTCGATTATTATACTCGATGTTATAAATTATTTACATTCATATTCGTACTTAATTTACCATTCGTGTGCAACCGCATTGAATTGCGAAACTAAATGTACAGTTCAATTCAAATATTTATTTACTTAACAGCAAATAGAAAAATTAATTAGGGAATTGCAAAGAAAGGCTAGTGATATTTTTATTACTTCTATATTTTTATTACAGTTTATGTAGCTGGATATAAAATCAATTAATTTCAAGCTGGTTTCCTGTGAAAAAAATTGTATTTACGAGTATGTTGAACAAAAACTACTATAACTATCAACTATCACTTTACAATCATCACAACTCTACATAATGGTTCTGCTATCAGCTTATACATACAAACACAAAATTATTACTTAGACTGACAGATATAGGGCAAAAGGAAAATTTGAGACTGAACATCAACACAAGATTTCGCTACGTCGACACTTTGATCCCAAAGCTTTACTATTTCCTAATCAAAATTCAGATAAAATATAAAAAGTAATTTATGGTTTTGCTTGACGTTTTTATATTTCCGGATTTATAACTACAAGGTACAGTTTAGTTACGCACTATGTCTATAAATACTATATTTCATACAAGTAACAAGGTAGACAAATAAAATTATTGTTTTTTTTTTCATTGAATATGGGGCAAACGAGCAGGCGCATCACCTGATAAGCGATTACCGCCGCCCATGGACACCCGCAACACCAACAGCGTCACAAGTGCGTTGCCGACCTTTGGGGGATGGGGAGAGGGAATGGGGGGAGGGGTTAGGGTATGGGCCACCGGTATCCTCACTCACTCGGTGAAACACAGAGCAAGCACTATTTCACAGTGGTTTTCTCTGAGGCCGTGGTATCACTCCGGTTGAGCCGGCCCATTCATGCCGAAGCGTGGCTCTCCCATGGATTGTTCTTTTGCGCTTATAAATAAGGTTTAGATGTTAATGGATCACATTGAAGTGGTGCACGGCCGACTTTTGTGCCTAAGTCTAACGCCGAACAATGAAAAAATGATTATGATTAGGTTAATTGAAATAAATTACTTTCATTTCTGACCGGTGTTATGAAGTGTGCATATTTAAGACTGTGTAGCACTTTATTTTCGCGTCCTCAATCACATAAACCAAACATGTTCGGAATTTGTCACTTTTTATTTCACGCTAAATGTGGAGCACAAAATCAAATACTATTCTAGTCTAGTTTGTGATTTAAAAATACATGAAAGGCTTCCTATGTCTACAAATCCTGTACGCCATATTTAAAAACATCAATTTTTTCAGGGTATATTTTTTATGAGTTAAATACTTTAGGCAGCAGTTCATTAACAACTTAATTAAATTTTAAGACGGCAAACCTTCACTGAAAACATATAATAATCGTATTCAACTTATGATTAATACTATATAAACAGCGAAAAATTTCACTTAAAAATTGTGACGCTATATAATTTCTAACTGAATATTCTTGTTTTCACAAAAAGGTTAGGAATTTTCCTGGAGATCAAATTTTCCTCTACATATAGGTAGGTATATCTTTCATATTAACAGTAATCGTTCGACCGAAAACTGTTTCGGCGCGTTTTCCGACACACTTAACTTCTTATCATTTAAGTAATAGAGGACTTACCAGAACCGAAATATCTTTAGGCAAGATTTTAAAAAGACTCCAGTTTACGAACGTGAATAGCTATTGACACGCTATGATAGACATCAATATGAAGAGTAGAAGCATGTTTTCAATGTTGTACTTTTTGTGCTATGACATACTTTAACTTTTTTATGAGGTACAAGTTGACATTGTATTAGGGTTATTTAATTCTGAATATTTAAGTATGTAGAGTTACTTAAACATTACTGTTCTTAGTGAATATGAGATGAGAAATGTACCTAAATACACAAAGATGAAACAAAAGCTGCTTTGTAATAGAAATACAGAATATAAGCTTCTATGTTCCGAATAATAACCTAAATGGAGATTGTTTGAAAATCTTTGTGGGTTGTTAGTTTCTAACAAAGGTATGCAATGAAAATTTAGGAATGATGTTTTCGTAATCAAAGTATAGGCTAAACTTAACTTGTCATGTTAAAGAACTCGAATAAATTTCCTTTTGTGTAAACTTTTTAAGAAGAAAAGTGTCTAAAATAGAATTAAAATGGGTACACAGTGACAGTTAAATAAACTTATGAAAAGTTGCTTACTTTGTAAGGAGTCTCCTAACTTAATGGCTGCAGCACAAAACTCTATGAAAATTAAAAAAAATATAAACGATTTGAATGGGTTGCACACACAAAGAGGAATATTTGTTTTTTGATCGACTTCAAAAATGTTGGAGGTTCTCAATTCGTCTGTATTTTTTTTCGGTGTTTCTGACTTGTCCAGTTAATTTAGGTTTTGTCTATGGAAAAGTTCCTAGTAAGCTGGTTTTTATGTACACCTTTATAACGTCGTTGTAATGAGGATGTGAACAATCGACATTGATATCGTGCTGGCAAAAAAGTTTTAAAGCTCAAAAGGTAACGAAAATTAGTTTTTCGCAAATATCTTGCGACTTATTGCTCGTAGGTAGATAGAGGTCATTATAAAATTGTTTGTCGTGAAATGATCTATAAAAATGCCTGTTGCATGTTTCTGTAAAATTAACCGTGAACACTAAGAAAGAATCAAAACGCCCAAGAATCAGATAGAAGCTTCTAAGCCACTTACAAAATAGCTCTACGACTCTTCGAGAGGCTGTGACACTCTGTGTTATTAATTCTACACCACCGTATAGTCACATTGATGACTACTTGCTTATTATTACATTAAACATGAAATGTAATTCTGCTTTGACTAATGTAATCTTAATATTATTCATATGTTGTGTTTGTACATACATTAACGATAAAGTTGTTGTACATTAGCCTAAATTCTACTAGACAAACTTTATTAGATAAAACTACTAGCGAGGCTTAAACACATAAAACAGTATGTAGACAGCGTAATTATATTGTTATTTTTACTATGACTTTTACAAACACATAAGTAACTTGTAGAAGTGATAAGATGTCCGAGTATATGTCGCGGGTATATTGTCATAGCCGTGATATTACAATTTCACTAGTGAGAATTAAACGGTAGATTGTCAATCGACTTCGCTTCTTGTTTTAGTGACATTGTAAATTAGGTTAGGGTTCTTTTTCATGTTATAATAGCAAGTTTTTTTTTTATTTTAATATAAATAATATAAAAATATAACCTAACCGCTAGTTAAACGGCACTGTTTAGTAAAATAAAAAAGCTAAATGAAATCGATTGACAATCTATCGTTTAATTATAATATCACTAGTAAAATTGTAATGTCACGACTATGAAAATAAATATGCGATATATAATAACAATCGAAAGAATAAAAAATCTACCTAATCAAAATAATATATATAGATTTTAGACACAAAAATCCCATCAATAAGGAAGATATTCAATCAATTAGCAATGAAATAGATATAACAGTAAATAAAGAAAGAAGATTTGGTGTGTTGGCAACAAAAACGCGGTTCGTCTGATAATGAGCCATCACAGGCGCTTTAACCGAAGTTGGAACTCTGCCAACTTCATCCCCTATCCACCAGTTGATTCAGGTAGCCCTTGTCTTAGTTATGGTATATTTATCTTCAATTTAACTACGTACTTAAAATGTAATATATTATTAACGTATGTTCGTGTCATGTTGTTGACGAGAGACGTAGACTAAGATTCATTAGTCAGCTAATTATAATAACATAACATAATGATCACTATACTCCATTGTAGTAATGGATTTTCCTGTGTGTAAAAGTCGTACATTTCCTATATTAGCCCTAGGGTATTTGTATCAATCTTTCGAAACGCAGTTTATTTTTCGAAAATACTTACATAAGTAATAATGTAAATATATATTTTTTTATTTTATATGGGGCAAACGAGCAGACGTATCGTCTTGAAGGTTTGAAGGTCGTATTGGTCCGCGAACACCGCAGGCGACAGCTCATTCCACAATTTTGTATAGTATAATGGATATCTAATTATTACTGGATACCAAAAGTTTAATAGAAAATATTATCAAACGTTACCCTACTGTGTAGGGTTACGGATTATTTAACTACATGGAGCCGAAATTGCAAAGCGAAATTATAATGTTGAGAGATATTCAAAGTAGATAACCATATTCGGCCAATACTCTTTTAACATTTTGGTTAATCGTTTTTATCCAATTTTTTTAAACCTAATCTTTGTTTTCAGGTTTTCGTTGACATGGAGGTATACTATGTACCACCTCCAGTACCTAAAGTGTCGCTCAAAATTGAAACTCGCGCGCGTAGCGAACCAGTATCTCCAAAAGAATCAACGCATAGTGTTATGGTACCAACACATGGTGCAATCCCAAAAGTTCCCAGAAAGAAGCCGGGAACCAGCAGTTCTACAACCTCCCTTCAAGCTTCAACATCTGGATCTGGCCATGGCTCGCTACTTGGCATTTCGCCAAAAAGTTCAGTTGAAAACGTCTTGATTGACGTAGAACGTAACATTGCTTCTCTAGAACAAGCTATCAAAAACAAAGAGACAACGATAGATATTGAATATTCAGAGGCAACACGAGCTCAGAAGCTGAAGACGGCTGGGAAACGCTTTTTGAAGTAAGTATGAAGTCCTATGATTAAGTCTCAATCCCTTTTAAGTTAATATCGAATAAAGCCGTCGCTCCTCTCCTGTAGGGTATGTAGAACGTTAGCAATTGTAATAGAAGTTTCTCTAATCGGTAAATCCTTTTAATATTATAAATGTGAATGTACATTTGTTTGTTGCGCTTACACGCGAAAATTACATAACCGATCATCATGAAACTTTGTATATATATTCTTGGAGGTATAAGAAGTAATATAGGATACCTTTTATTAAATGTGAGCGAAGCCGCGGGCGAAGGTTAGTATTTAATAATAGAATACAAATTAATTACATTCATCATCTTCCTAGCCTTTATTATTCCCAATATTATTTGGGGTCGGCTACCAGTTCAACCGATTTTACCTGAATATCAGTTTAACACAGAGCGACTGGCATCTGACCTCCGCAACCCTGAGGGCGAACTGAATTCGAAGGTTGAACTAGTTGTCAGTATATTTGAGGGCACTGACTTCCCAATAACGATTGCCATAGCTGTTCATGACAACCGGGACCGACGGCTTAACGTGCCCTCCGAAGCACGGGCGGGAAACACCGCCATCTTCCATACTCCGGGCTGCTATTAAGAATTTCTTGTAGGAAAAACCCAACAGCAGTCCGACCCGGGAATTGAAGCCGAGACCTCTTGATCTGCAGTCGCTTACGCTAACCACTAGACCAACGAGGCAGTCAAATTAATTACATTCAAGGGTAGTTAAATGATTTTAGATCCCAAGGATGTAAACTTAGATTAAAATAGAAAGTTTAAAAAAAATATGGATTTCGACCTTATTTTATTATAGGTATTTACGGTAAATGACAAAATACAAATATTCTAATTTTAAATTATGTATGAAACATCTTTAAGCCAAAGGACTAAAATAATATTTCAACATTTACGCGTAAGATATTTTTGTAAGATCACGTATCTTCTAAATCTTATAAGAGAAAGAAATAATTCATCATTTCGGACATCTAACACTCAACGCCATCTAGTCTCAACTTAAGCGATTCTTGTATTATGGTTACTAGTTTTTTTCTGTAAATACTTACATAATAATAAATAGAAAACATCCAAACTACATAACAAATATTTGCAGATCATACAAACCTTGAATCGAAACCCAGACTTTTTTTGGAAGATCTGTCATCAAAAATTTCTTTGTCCCCAATAAATATCCCAACTGCTGCTTTTGAAATGATACATAGTAGGTATTTTAGTACGGGTTTATTTGAGTTAAAATTGTTTATATGATATATTTTTTTACAAGTAATTCCGGAGCAAAATCTATCATACTCGTAAAAAGGGTATCATAATAAAAAGTAAGGACTTAATACTTTTAATCCCTACCACTGGCGACTAACAGAACAAAAATCTAACTACGAGTATCACTACCAATTCCTATCAATAGCGATGATAGGAAAAAAGTTCCAAGCATTTCTACTAGTTCTATATTTTAGTGCATTTCCTTTCAATTAGCAGGCGATGTGTGGTTTTGTGGCAACATTACTCACATTTATTTATTGCGACGTTAGGGAAGTATCAAAGATAGACAGAAAGAAATAAAATATATATAAATAAAAGACAACTGTATAACAGTTTTAAATAGTATACCCATTTTTCTATAGTTAGAGCGTTCAAGCGAAAAATCATAATACTTTTCCTACCATTAGGCATTGGTTTAAAACCCAAATTCAATTTATTTTAATACGGGGCTTATAAAAGCTTTTTTTATTAATTTTATTGCCTACAATTTCATTCCTGTCAGCCATCTCTGACGATATAGAAGTTTTATCAAATTGTAAAGAGAATATTTTTAGTTTCATAGTGTTATGAGGGCTGTTTGTTATGGGGAGCTTTGAGGAGGCAAATGTCCAGCAGTAGACGTTTTTCTGGTGAAATGACGATGACGACTAAAAAATAAAATAGTTGTTTTTTCAATACCTAGCATATGACACCTATCTAACTATTAATAAGAAAAATAAAAACAATTTAATTAGTAAAATATAAATCAATAAATCCATAGATGAGTCAAATAATTTATTAAGTACTTGTACTCTAGCTATTATATTATCGGCGTCAAATACAATAAGAGTTTTTTTTACTCCATGATTTTTGTTAAATACGATAAACGCACTTACTTATCTATAAGTAAAATTTAACTATTACCTTCCTCTTAGGCGTGGATTCACAATGAGTGGTGGAGAAAAACTAATGGTTGAAATGCCACCCGAACGCAAGCGCCCATCTACACTCAGAACGGTGAGGACATTCATGCGCATGGGCAGGGCAAGGCGTTGCAGCAGCGTGGATGAAGAAATGGGGCTACTAGAAACTGCTGGGCCCTCATCAGACCCTGATCGTCCCTGCAGTCAAATCTCGACGTCTTCAGATGAAGCTGTAGTGGCAATCAATTCGCCAACTGAGACACCCAAAGTAATGAAAATGTAAGTATTTCTACGTCAATTTCTGCAATTTTGGTTAAAATTTTGATAGCTATAACTAGTGGTAACCGAATTAAGGTATATACGTTTTTTTTTATTTTAAAAATTGAAGCAATTACCTCAGACCTGTATAAAAGTAGGCAACCAAGAGATATGTTTAACGTGAAACCCATTTTACGAGATTAGTGCTTTGCAGCGACGCAAGACAAAAGAATGTGCTATACACCAAAAAATCACTAGGTACTTGTTTTGGAGTTTATTATTTTAACCAAGATTATTACTATTAATATTGTTATTTTGTTAAATTTCAATTAAAAATAAATTTAAATTTTCGAACATCTGATACGAACGCCATCTGGTTCCAAACTAAGCAGATCATGTACTATGTATAAAAGGTAGATTGACTAATAGAGTACTTATTTATTATTAACGAATTAATGAAATATTTTATCCAACCAGGAACAACACAGTCATCGACACTGGTAGTCCGGCGGCGTTGAAAGCAGCGGATTTCCAAGTATGTGTAACGGTCATTGAAGCACGTCAGCTAGCGGGCCTCAACATGGATCCCGTAGTTTGCGTTCAAGTTGGAGATTTACGCAAATATACCAGTGTTCAGGAAAGCACCAACTGTCCTTACTATAACGAGGTAAGATATTTGACGTTCTATTTATGTGTAATAATTATCATCATGATCATCAACAAACTCTAGAAGTCCACCTTCGGAGATAGGTCGTTCTGTCTTATTCCTCCAATACACGGAATTTTTACGCACCTTCTTCAATCAAGATTAAAATACACTGTCACATCAAAGAGCGTGTCGAGGGCTACGAGTAGGATAAAAGTTGCTCATTCAAAACTTTGTATTGCACTGAAGAACTAACATATCGACAGTATAGCTTTGATCCTCTACTACTACAGTTACCATTTAATTATTCGTTCCATTCAGCGGAATACCCGTATACATATACCGTCCAATATTATTTAAAATTTGAAAATTAAAGGTTGTGTGTTAAACATGAAAGATTATTTTCTCAAATAATCATGGAAAAAGGTCACAGGTGTATCACACACAATGATAACTAGGTATCTTTGGTCTGAGCAAGTGATCATATATTATTTCTTAATTTCTTTCGTGTCTTAATTGATACACAAAAATACAAAACAATTACAAGTGACTTCTAAAAACGTAAATATACTACAATAAAATGGGCCGTTCACCGGAACCGTCACACCGTCTTTTGGTGAGTTCAAGACCTCAGGCCCAATGATGCAGAAGCGTCACAATAGGCTGCCGTAGTTGGATTCGTCATGCTGTATTTGTTATATTGTCTGCATTCGCAATAATTTTGGTGCCCAGCAGAGTAGAGTCACTTTGACATCCTCATATAAAAAGTAATTCAGGTTATTCGATTTGTATAGTCAAATTTTTACGTCGAACTAACAGGAAAAAAGTTTATACGCAGGACATAGAATGTGTCTCTTTCCATAGGTATTATTCAAAGTCTGCCATGGTTCACGTAGACACATCATACTTTCTTGTAACCTAATGAACATAAAACTTATAATAACCATTATTTCTTTGTCCTCAGTACTTCGTATTCGACTTCCACATGCCCCCAGTAATGCTGCTTGATAAGATCATCACACTTTCGGTAAGTTTTATTAAACAGCGCGCCTTAAGCGATATTCTGCTGTCCTTGCCAAGCGAATGTTTAGGGCACATAAGGCTGTAATAGTATTCATACTATCGTTAAAATTTAAATATCATGCGCAGTGAGAATATGGAGCGTATGAACATAATGAAAGCAGCAAGAGTAAGCAAGGTTCGTGTGCATGAAGTATTTGATTGTGTGTATGTTCGATCGTCTGATGAGAATACTTTTACGACCATTGATATAATAATTATATTAAATATTCGAGATAAACTACGTACAATATTACTACATTGTATTTTTATTAACTTAACTTTAAATGAAATTTTTATCCTCGGTTCTTGAGCTCAGAACAATAGATACTGCTAGGCAATTTAACAGCATATTAACATTATTATACTTTGTTCGGAATTCAGGTGAACCTTGATAATTTCAACTTTGTTATTATTTTATACTTAAAGCCTTAGAAAGCCTTGAAAACAGAAAATATGAACGCTACTATAAATAAAACAAAATCATACTTCCAAATCTTTATTATGACAGACTAGAGCAGAACCTAGTTTAATCAAAGCCCTGCTGAGATAAATAAATAAATAAATATTTCGGACATCTAACACACAACGCCATCTAGTCCCAAGCTAAGCAGAGCTTGTGTTATGGGTACTAGACAACTTATATGAATGCATTTATAATATCTTTTGTAAATACATATATATATATGTACATAGAAAACACGCAAACTTCGAAAAAAATATTTGTAAATCACACAAACACTGGGTGCGACCCAGGATTTAAACCCGAGACCTCAAGCACAGCAGTCGCATTCAGTACCACTGCGTCACAGAGGCAGTCGATGCTTTTTTTTCAATTAATTTATAAGCAATTAAAGACAATCTTACTACCTGTTTATTATAAAATCTTTAATAAATAGATACAAGCTAAAATTAAACATTTAAAAAAACCCCCGACACAAGTACTTAATCGAGTAATCATACCCTAATAACACCTTACATCATTTTTAAAAGAGCTGATATTAAGCATTAACCACCACCATAACTACTGCAAAGAAACTGGCTTTCAAATGAAAAAAACCGCATCGAAATCGGTCCATTCGCTTGGGAACTAGGATGCCACAAACACAAACATAGTAAATTAGATCCCCAGGGACCTTCTTAGACCTAATCTAAGCACGATAAACACGGTAGCTATTTTAGGCTTGCTAATTAGGAACTTGTATATCGAAGACCGCAAGGTTAATTCCCAAGCTATTTGTGTCCTTTGATTAATTATTAAAATGGCTGTTACCTCAAACGTCATGAATATACATGATGTCGTTTCTGAAACTCGCGTAGCATGTGAACTGGATGATAGACCTCTCCTAACAAAACCTCGACAAACATACTTTAGGTATGTAAATGTATGTGTTCATTTATATATATACACAAAGATAAATGTGTTATGATTCTTAAACTAACCTGTTACAGAAATTTCAGTTGTGTTAGGTACCTTTTTAAGACCGGTATGTAATTTTTTTTATGAATCATGCGAAGTAGAAGATGTGCTTCATCACAGCAATTGTATTGCGAAAAACAATA
Source organism: Spilarctia lutea (assembly GCA_916048165.1). NCBI lineage: Eukaryota > Metazoa > Arthropoda > Insecta > Lepidoptera > Erebidae > Spilarctia > Spilarctia lutea. The sequence goes on along the minus strand of OU696470.1, from coordinate 22,217,454 downwards.
AAAGAATTGGATAACATTTTTTATTATTTAAGACCGTTAAACCAATCCGGTCGATCCAGTCCTATTGTGCCTTAACATGGCTCTCTCATGTAAATCAGAACGAATGTAGCACCTCAGATTGTAAAATATAATACACGTCTGTTTTTAAACCAATCAATGTGTCGATTCGCTTGTCGTGTTCTTTATACTCCACGAATTTCATTCATACATTTTGTTTTGTATCTCGAATCTTAACGCTAGAGTTTTTAGATATATTTTTTGGAAATATTTATTATATCATACATATAGAGATATTTAATATAAATGTATTCAATATCTACTAGATAAATAAATAAACATTTCGGACATCTAACATACAACGCCATATAGTCCCAAGCTTAACAGAGCTTGTGTTATGGGTACTAGACAACTGATATAAATACATATATGCTGTTTTTCTTTGCAAATACATATAAAGAATAGAAATAACATAGAAAACACCTAAACAACACTACTACTGTCTTCGTTTAACTTAAATAATAACTATAAACGTAATTCATTACATTAAATTGTTTTGGTATTTTTGGATAGCTAGCTCCGAGGAGTTATCTGTAGTTTTAATTGCTTTTGAATTGGATATTGCTCACTATTCCAATGGTTTTTTTTCGGGTATACCAATTTTTTTCGGTGGTATACGTAGCCTAAGCTACTACACACACTACAGTTGATTAGGAGTTCCAATAGGTGATTTCATATTAACCTGGAATCACTGTTCTGTTTTGACAACCATATATGATTAATACTATGGTTTTAAAATAATACATAGCTAAATAAGGTTACCTTCACTTTGTGGTTACTGTGATTAAATTTATCTGACATATCATTTAAAAGTACACACTACGGATTATGAGTAGAGCTCCTGATCTAGATCCTAGTTTCAGAAGAATCTAGTCTAGTTGTAATAATTGCAGATAATCTAGTTAAATTATCTGCAATTATTTCATAAAAAATCATACTGTAAATCAAGTCTAGTATACCTACTGGTTTATAGATAGGAACTAGTAGATTGATTCTAGTCTACCTTCTATAAACTACCCTTTACGTCGATTACCGACATATGCGGGCGGAGCCGCAAGCAAAAGCTAGTTTATAGCAGTGGAGGAATAACAAGCAATGGAGAATAAAAATAGTAATGAGTATAACTTATGGTAGCCTTACAAATGAGAAAGTTTAACAATAGATAATAAAAATAGGAGTAAGCACAACTTGTGGTAGCCTTAAAAATGAGAAAGTTTAAAAGTGGAAATTAAAAACAGTAATAAGTACAACTTGTGGTAGCTTTAGAAATAAGAAAGTTTAGAGAGTATTATATTAATAAACGGTTTCTTTTTAAATAGTTTTGCAAAGATAATTATTTAAACTACAAATGAGATATTTTGGGCTCTTGCTAGACACAGACTAAATAAGAAAGCCCAAAGATACCCATTTATACCGAACAAGGGGCTCCAGCTCTACAATATACAAACAAAGCGTCCGTTGAGGGATCTCTTAGGAAATCAAAACAACTTTTTGTTTGTGTTGAGCTGTTATTTTATTCATTGCATATATAGCTATCACTGTGTTTCGAAATCAGACATTAGTGTGTGTTCTAGTACACACGTGTGTGTACGTACGTTGTACAAGTTAATTGGTCTTGTAATCTGTACAGAAGCGAGATTCCTAAAATAACCTACGTAATATTTATTTTTGTAATTAGTTGTTTGTTCAAAGACAATTATATAATAGGTCTTTACCTATGAAATTGCGTTTCTTCAGTACTGGTCATTTCAAATAAAAAAAAGTTTGTAATGGCTCTGTATTCTAAATTCAAATTAATTTTGTTTTAAAACCATGACATTCTATTTACAAACTCAGTCTTTTGTTTTTTGATTAGCGTTGTATTTTCATTACATTTGAACATTTTTCGTCATAATGGATACTTTATAAATTCGTGTAATTATGGAATATGAGTTCCGTCGTGGCACCAACGCGACCCAAACGGCACGTAACATCAAAAACGTTTACGGAGAGAACTGTACAAACGAACGCACAACCCTTTATTGGTTTTCCCGGTTCCGTTCTGGAAATTTTGACTTGAAAAATGAAGCTCGTGGTCGTCCGGAGACTTTGGTTAACAATAATGAATTAAAGGCGATTGTGGAAGCTGACGAAATTCAATCTACAGCTGAGCTAGCAGCAGCTTTTAATGTAAGCATCAAAACAATATTGATCTATTTGCAACAAATTGGCAAGGTAAAAAAGCTTGATAGATGGGTGCCCACGACCTTAACGATCGCCAGCGCATGTACGCGTCGAGACCTGCCTTTCACTGCTCAACAGGCAAAGAAATGAAGGAATTTTGAAACGAATAGTTACGTGCAACGAAAAATGGATTCTGTTCGACAATCGAAAGCGCTCAGCAAGTTGGTTAGACCCTGGTTCAGCACCAAAGCAATGCCCTAAACCAAAAATGACCACTAAAAAGGTGATGGTCACTGTTTGGTGGTCTAGTGCGGGTGTGATTCACCACAGCTTTTTACAAAACGGCATGAGCATCAATGCAGATGTGTACTGTGAAGAACTGGAGAGAATGATGGAGAAGCTTGCACATCTGCAACCAGCTTTGGTCAATCGGTCGTCCCCACTGCTCCTTCACGACAACGCGCGACCCCATACTGCGCAACAGACAGTCTCCAAGCTGCAAGAGCTGGGGTTGGAAGCTCTCCCTCATCCGCCATACTCACCAGACCTTGCACCTACCGACTATTACTTTTTCCAAAATTTAGACAACTTTTTAGTGGGTAAAAAATTCAATTCCCGAGAGGCAGTACAAAATGCCATTGAAGAGTTTGTTGCCTCCCGTCCAGCTGATTTTTACAAGAAGGGCATCAATAAACTGCTAATGCGTTGGCAAAGATGCGTCGATTGCATGGGTGATTACTTCGAATAACAGAAATAAAAAAGTTTGAAAAATAAGTAGGTACTTTCACTTATTGCATACAAAACGGCAATTTCATAGGTAAAGATCTAATAATAAACATAACAATATTGACAGAACAGAAATCGTAATACTAATAACTTTATACAATTCTGTCAGATCTTAAATAAAGAGATCTTAATAGGACAACTTATCTTTTTTTATACTATGCCTACATTTAAAAGCCTAATCAATTAGATAACGTAATTAACAATCAAGATTTATCCTGACGTAATCACTTTACCTGTAGCCCGGGAAGATAATTACAGCTGTAAATCTCCATGCGATTTTACAGCCTACATAGCACACCAAATTACAAACATAAATATCAAAGTAAATTCTCGACCCCACTACACATAATCCTATGTAATCCGGGCAAGCATATTGCTATAACTTATCCAGAAACCGATCGTCTATTTACTACAGCATTTAAGACAGCCCCTTTTACCAAATCCGGGTATCAACTACGATCATCTTTGAATCCGTTAATCCTTAGTTTGAACACGGTATGTGTCAACAGGAAAAAAATAAAACCAAACTAAAGAATTATTTTATAACTAGCTTTCACCCGCGGCTTCACTCGCATTTAACGGACGTATCCTTCGTTACTTCTAATACCTCCAAGAATATGTGTACAAAGTTTCATGATGATCGGTTAAGCAGTTTTTGCGTGAAATGGTAACAAACGAACTTTAATTCACACTTATAATAATTAGGACTTCATTCGTATATCCATCCTCCTTCTTGCGTCCGCCGTACCCAATTGAACGCAAAAATATAGAAACCCAATAAAGTAACCGCAATGCCTCAAAAAGATTTCACCTACCCAATTAAAAGTTACCTTCAGTAACTTTTGCCGCTATTTTCGTTCAACTGATAAATTTTGAAAAGCCGGGCTGCAATTGTAATTCTCTTTGTTACATCCACTTGTTACTTCACAGTTACGTTGTTTAAAACCCTCACTAAGAGTAATTAAGACCTTTTAACACTCGCGGGAAACATTAAGAATAATTCCGTAGTTTCGGTAACGTACAACAGTTGCGTTAGTAACAATAAAGTTCATAAAAGCTTTTGTAAACTACAAAATAAACGAAAGCTTTCATAAAATATTGACAATCTTTAGCTTATTGAGTATTCTTAAAATAAATACAATCTTTAGCTTCAAATCAACTAATTGTATTCTAAATTATCCAATAATCACTTTACAAGCCCTCGTCAGTCGAGTATTCTAAACGACGAGTTGGAAAATTTATCAGAACTTCACTGTCTTGAACTTTAAGGGTTTTTGTTATAACAACAACGTTTGTTTTCATTTTCTTAGAACGAGGTCCTGAATTGAAATAAGTTTGTACAGCTTCATGACTAGAGTTGAGCGTCATTTAAAGTTCGCCCAGACCCATTTGCGACCAAGAATAACTCTGCAAAGGGAATAAAGATATTTCTATATTATTTATTAGAATATAACTATAAACATACATGCATAGAGGCTAAAGTACATGCTTTTCATCTCCTTAATTTCATTAAAAAATCTGTGGTACAATTTTGTTTCTTCAGACGTATTATGTACAGTAGGTATAAATCAAATTTGCTGTATTGTATATACTATTTTCTTTTGATAATAAAATCAGCATATTTGGAACACAGAGAAATATAGTTTATAAGAATTTGTCCGGAGTCATCACTGATCAGTTTAGTGGCATCACTCGTGAATAGCTTTCATGTTTATCAAATCAACAGATAGTAGGAAAAACAGAAATAAAAGTCCTGTTGAGTGGTATCAAATAAATGTAAGAGTAGTTCAAACTTAAATTAGCTCTTTTATTTTGGTTGAGTTATCAACATCTACTCGTGGATACTATTGCATTTATAACAGTGTTTAGAAACCATAAAATAACATGTACATTCATAGATATTACGTAAACATATTAAGTTTACCCGTGTAGCCATGAAATATAATCCATAGCTCCATTGAAATAACATGTTTCAACTTAACAAGTGGTGGTTGTGTTATAATTACTCATCATGCATTAACATCACACAGAACATTCTGCGACTGAACTAATTACTGCAGTCAGTAATGCATAGACCAGCAGCGTTAGCATTGTACTAAGGCTTAACTATTCTACAAGGTGTCTCAAAAGAAATTTCATATTTAGTGGATTGATTAAAAAAAAAGGAAGCGGTATATAGAAAAAATGTTTATTTATTGTTAAAATACACTTTTTGGGAATTCATTTCTTAAAAATAATATCGTCTAAATGTAAACCCTCACGTTGTTGGCACTCATTTAATCGAACAGTAAAATTACTTATGACTGCTCGACAGGTGGAGTGAGGGATGGTTGCCATTTCGTGACGGATATTTTCTTTCAAATGCGCCAGTGAAGTTGGTTTATTGGCGTAAACTTTAGATTTAAGATAACCCCATAGGAAAAAGTCCATAGGGGTTAAATCTGGGCTACGTGGAGGCCAATTTATGTCACCTCTCCGGGAGATCAATTTTCCTGAGAAAATTTCACGAACACGTGGCAGAGATATATTGGACGTGTGTGAAGTTGCTCCGTCCTGTTGAAACCATGTTCTTTGGTTATAGCCAGGAAAGTTTTGCAGTTCAGGTACCAAGAAGTTGTCTAACATCTCCACATAACGCTCTGAATTCACTGTAACTGTACGCCCCATTTAGTCTTCAAAAAAGTAAGGGCCGATAATTCCTCGCGCCGACATGGCAGCCCATACGGTCACTTTAGGCGAGTGTAGGGGTTTCTGATGTTTGCGTTTCGGATTGGCTGAACTCCAGTAGCGGCAGTTTTGCTTATTTACGTGGCCATTAAGATGAAAATGAGCTTCATCCGAAAACAAAATGTTGGTAAACGTTGAAAATCGCTCAATCATCTGATTTACGAAATTAAGACTCTGACCGGCATCTTGGGGCTTTAATTCTTGCACCAATTGAATTTTGTAGGGGTGCAGCTTTAGATCTTTGTGCATAATGCGATGTAATGATGATCTATGCACATTTAAAGCACTCGCGCGCTTCCGAATTGAAAGGCTCGGGTCGTCACGTACAGATTGATTAACACTCTCCACGTTTTCTACCGTTCTTGATGACCTAGGTCGCCCGGATTTTGATTTATCCAGCGTTGATCCAGTCTCTTCAAACTTTTTAACCCAATGTCGAATGAGAGGAAGGCTTGGCGCATCATTTAAGTGGCGAAAACCTCGAATACTGCAGAATTTTCTACGCGCGACAGTTGTCGAATCACCGTTCTTGTAAAACTCTCGCACGCACAACGCGCGGTCTGCTCCCGAGAAACGCTCCATAGCGACTGAATCCCCAAGAGCCAAGCTACCAATTGACATAACCCCCGCACCCCTCAAGTACGCAGCGTCCACGCAGTAAGCTAAACAAATATAAAATTTCTTTTGAGACACCCTGTATTTGAAACGTGACCCATAAGGCTAGTGGAAACGTGTAGGTGTTGTACTCGTATTTCCGAGTTAGGTACATCCTATAATTTGTTACCAAAGTTGATTATGAACCTACGTATATATTTGTAAAGATACACAATAAATTTAAAAAAAAAAATCTATTAACTTAACTCTGACAAGTGCGAATTTTTTATTTGTGACAACACAGACGAACTCTCGAACATACAAAAAATAATTTATTAGCACCTAACATTCAAGTTTTAGCAAAAATGTCTCGTCGTTTTCTTGGGTCTCAGGCTTTCATTGAGAGAGACAAACTTCTTAGCACTCCATGGATTCACCGTGCGGGTGCCGGGTCCATCGTGTGGCAGAGGGAGAAACTCAAAGCAGTTCCCAGGACTTACGACCTAGGTGTAGGTTTAAGGAGGCCCCCTTTAAGATACGCATCAACGGTCACCTTCACTGCTCGAGTTTCCCGCCCTACCTAGCCAAATTTGGTAGGAACCTGTTAGTGCAGCCTTGGATACTCGTTCTAAAATAGAACTTACTGCAGATCTCGACAGGCCAAGGTCTTTCAAAAGGTTATAGAGAGATTTAGCTGGTATACCTCTCGCTCCCACTTCTACCGCGTATAAATTAACCACATAGCCATTTTTGTTAAGTTCAGTTGTTAGATCGTAATATTTATTTAATTTTATTCTATGGTCTTTAGGAATATTAGTTTCCCACGGAACAGTAAGCTCTACTAATATTATGTGTTTAATTTGTCTAGAGAAAAGGAATATGTCCGGCCTGGATGACGAAACACCAACATCCTCTGGGATTTTATAGTGCTTATCATACGTATCCATCAAAATAGTCCAGTCAGGTGCAGTACCTAGGATTGAGTATTATATATATACTAGCTGAACCCCGCGGTGCTACCCGCGGTACGATGATAACTGCGGGCAACGCCGCGAGGCGAAGCTATATCTTTATAAATAGTAGCCTATGTGTTATTCTGATGTATAAGCTATATTGTGGTAAAGTTGCATTCAAATCCATTCAGTAGTTTTTACGTGAAAGAGTAACAAACATCCATACATACATACATCCATACTTACAAACTTTCGCCTTTATAATAGTAGTAGGATATAATTAAACAATTTTGGTGAATTTTCGGATCGTTTCCTTAAAATTAATATCCATTCGGCTTTTACTATTATTCGTTCTTGTCTTTATACCTTATTTTGCACATGCGCATCGATCATTGCGCCTTTGAAAATATTCATCACTTTAGAAAAAGTTGATCATCATATAAAAAAGCTCATTAATCAATCATATAAAAAGCTCATCAAAGTTTTGAATGTGGTTCTAAACGATCGAGCCTGGCTCCAAGCTGGTCCCTACCAGTTCGTTTAGGTGGTCTCGGAGTATACAAAATTGTAGATGTTAGCTTTTCAGCATTTCTGTGTTCGGATCACGGCACAGAAGAGTTAAACAGGAAAATTCTTATAAAAGGAGTGGTTAATTCTGCAAGGCCATTGCTATAGATGCTTGGTAGATAGCTTGTCCTAGCACTAATTTATCTGCTAATCCATTTTCTCAGCCGAACTGGGACGCGCCATTATGCGCCATTACGTAAACCGACACCCTCGCGCCACCTAATCTTCCTGTACTTGGAATTATACACAGCACCGCTGGTTATACCGGCTGCTGCTTCTGCGGAAAGCCTCTTACGGCGTAAATACCAAAATCTAGTAGATTATTACATTTTTGAACCGATTGGGACCGAGACGCTAATTTCATGGGGTAGCAACTGTTTGACGCTTCTCGTTACCAGAATACTGGCCTTTTTCTAGCAAAGAGAATTAGCATTGCCATTCAACGAGGCAATGCTGCCAGCTTTTCGGGTACGATCGCCTACTAGTAGTAAGTAGGCGATGATGCGTACACTTGTACGTGAATTTTGTTATAGCTTTTTCTTTGTTATTACTATTTCCTAGTATCTAAATTTTTTTATAGTCACATATTGTTTAAGCAAGTAAGTAATAATAAACAGCTCTGAAAGTATACACATATTACAGATAATTTTTTAACTAGATGCATGACAAGTAATCGTATTAGTCGCGCAATTTATGCCCTGAATAAGAACACACAACCTGTAGTTAATTGCATCCAGAATTACTAATCGATGTACCGAGCCAAGCGTCCCGAGCTCGCCACTTAATCAAATTTTAATCAATTACTCTCCGTCACTAAGGCCAATCCTATATATATAAAGTTCAGAATATTATATCAACTCTGTTATAACTATATTTTAAACTCTGTTAACCTTACTTACATTAGAAAGAAATAAAAAGTTCCTATTACAACTGTAGAACCAAATCCTCTAGCATATAATAGGTTCTCAATTATTTTTAAATACGAGTATTATAAAATGAAGTTGCTTCCGCTAATTGCTCGCTTAGATCTTTTAAACAACTACACGGATTTTATTGTAGTTTTAGCAATTGATAGTAATTTAAGAAGAAGGTTTATTAAGTATAATTAAAGTAAGTAAGTAGTAAAATTACAGTAGAGGAAATCCAAGAAAATCAAAGACTTGTCAAGTCGGACCGGGACGCTCGATTAACATGAATTAAATTAGCATGATCGAAAATGTAAGTCGTCATCGTTTTGAGTGTATTTATGCTATCTTCCTTGATTCAAATTTTATCCTTTACTTTCAAAGGACCTTCAAAATATTATGCGGATACGATACAAGGAGTTATATAAATGGTTCACGTATACGTAGAATACTTAAAACAACTGTTATTATACCGTACGAGGGTAAAAGGCATGTTTTTGTCAGTGTAATAGGGTAAAATGGACTGAAGTATTTTCACATAAGCTTTTGTAAGATCTTATGTTTTGCATTACTTAATTCATAAAGGAAACCTTATTTTGAATACATTTACTGTGTTTATTTCCAATTGCCGAATATCACAACTTGAGCACGTTTTTTGTGCTAGGATTTTATTTTTTCTAACAGTGTACTTTGATATTCTCAGTAATCATTACACAATTTTAGGAAAATTCAGTGAAATAAACTAACCTAATGATTTTGATTTTACAATTTACAATACTTTGACAATTCAGAAATACTTAAACCTATCATTAGCTTCTATGAAAAAAAAAAAATCCATTTTGAAATTCACAGATTTTCAGGTTTCTCATATTCATTCGCATTTCATTTGATACAAAAGTGCGTTATAGAAGCGATGACATGAATATAACAATATCGTCAATATTAATTTTATTTTCACCAAATCTTTGCATAACTTTTACAAAACTCTTGCAATTTATTGAGAACGATGCCATTGTTGGCTTTGTAACATCAAAAAGCCAGCGTTTTACTGTATTATATACAAATCCTATTATTTGGAGCAGGAATTATAATTATAATAATCATCCAGAAAACACATACTCGGATATTTTCTGTATCAAAACTTGCAATTTGCTAAAAACTATATTAGAGCAAGCAAAAAAAGAGGTGACAAATCGCCTCATCTGTCACCCTCAGGCTTGTGCTTATGAAGGACGGAGATCCTTTTTGCGATCTCCAGCGCCTGAGTCATCTGCGGTACCTGCCTCGTTCCCGGGCCTGGCGGGCCTGGAAAGTTCTAAACCTCTGCCGGTCCCGCTCCGCCGTCTCCTTGACTCGCTCGCTGCTTAAATTGCTCGCATAAAGAAACGGCGGAGTTCTAAGCGCTCTCGTTCCGTAATATGTCTCCAATTATGTTACCGAGCGAGAGAACCCCCATCCCGATGGCCGCCACGAGATGACGCCTCGGCTCCACCCACGCCAGACATTCTGCTAGAGTGTGGAGCTCGGTGTCCACGGTCTGGCCATCGCAGTGGTGACACTCAGGCTTTGGCTCCTTGCGGATCAAAAACAGATGTTCTTCGAAACATCCTTTTCCAGTGACTACCTTCGTCAGCCGGTATGAGAGTGTCCCGTAACGCCTCTCAAGTCAATCCTCCATAACGGATCTTACAAGCATATACCTACCTTCGAATATATTAGTTTATTTCATGATGAATTTCAATTCAATTCTCAGTATCATTTATTTTAGTAAACAAAGTTAAAAGCAAAGTTCAAGAGTGTTTCAGAATTTTCTTGAACAATAATATAACTCAGACTGTTAAAAGTTCGCTTTTACAACAAATTATTAAAATTCATTGTATGAATATAAATAATGAATTACAAGAATTGACGCTGTAATAATGATAACCTTGGCAACGTATATAAACGAGTAAGTATTTTTCTTGGAATGGCCTTGCCTATTCCTTAAGGCATGTTATTTTGGAAAACATGGTAACAAGGACCAAAGCTATTACAACTGTTTTGTAGGGCGACCCAACTAACCTATATACATAACCTACATATTATTTCTTTAACTATGATATAAACATGATAAACAATAACTACAAAGTCCCTGTGAAATAATATTGAAGTTAAATGAATAATGTTTATAGATGTATCGGAAAAGTTCTAGCAACCGTTTCTTAAGTTTTGTTAACATATTTCTTTATCAATTAGAGTTATTAAAATGTTAGTGGTTTATTAATATAAACCTCTATAAAATATTATTAAACTCAAATAAAAGTGAGCAGTTTGCTAAAGTGTAATAATAAATGAATATTGACTTAGCTTTATTCAGTTTGAGATTATTATAGAGAGTTCTTTATTAGCATCTTGAATGAAATGATAATATTGATTCAGTTTTTAACTTTTTTCTTACCTTTCAAAGGCAAATACTAAAGAATTTTTGATGAGAAAACCTTTTTTGAAAAGGGTACGGCGAATTTCGCTATTTATTTTATTCTTAGAGCACAAACCCGGGCTCTAACATTCAACTTAAAGGTTAAAATAATTCTATAGCTATCAAACTTTTTAACGCCTCATACGCTATGCTGATTAAACCATCAATGCCTAACAATTTGTAGCAACAGATTCGACTTTAAGAGCGGCAAACCTATTCTCTATCTCCGATCCTCAGATCGGGTGACTGGCTCCTACCAAGCTGGCGGGACAACTTATTAATTAATTCATATTAGCACCTACAAATAGAGCGAGTCTTCCATAGGAATAAACGAAAAAAATAGGGCCAAGCTTAAGATATTTAGTGAACTATTTCTCTGTAAGCTTTTATTGCATTGTTGAAACCTATTTGTAACAAAGAACATATAGCTGTTTCAACATTTTAGTTTTACAAGTATCACTTCCTATGGATTAATTCGTTCATTGGGTGTGACAAAGGCAAGATCCCTGCTTTACCAATACTAAACAACATTAGGAATTGGATATGTGAATTTTGTTAAAGGCCATTAATCAAGCAACTAGTTACTTTTTAGAGGTAAGTCACTATAGGTGGCAGAAAGTAGTTATTCACTGTCTGCTTGAAGTCTGCATGTTGCTACTTGCATCTAATTCAACCCAAAAAATATATATTCAATGTTAATATTGACAGCTCAGTATGAATGAACAAGTTTACTGTCATAACTTGAACATATTGATATCCAGAAATATTACAACCAGTATATTGTTTCAAGAAAATGGTAAACCATGTAGTGAAATATAAATGTCGTAGGTATATAAAACCTATTGATCTGATAAGAACTTAATTTATAAATTAATTTCTTGAATTCTGTGACCAATTTATATTTATCAAAATTTACATTATCATAAAGAGTTATATCATAAGACATTGAAATTTATCAAATAGTTGTTACATGTATTTACTTTACATCGTTCTTGATTCACTCAACAACCTTACGTATATCTATTTTTCATAAATTGTTCAACGAGAACGAATACAATACGAATAACTTAGTCAATTTAGACGCAATATTGTTACAAATAAAATGTATTTAGATTTTGTACGAGACTTTGAACTATTGCTTTAATTATTCGCTTCACCAAGTGATTTTCATCCCTGTATTACAGGTGGACAACACAAGATAGAAATCATTTCTCAACTTGTAAATCCTTTTGCGTAGAATGTTGTCTGTTTGGTTTATTATATATTTCGATAAAATAATCTCTATTAATATGGTAATAAGAATAAAGAATTTAAGAGTTTAAATTACTATGTAATACAATAACTTATAGATTAAAATGTTGCTTGATACTTATAAAAAACCTAAGTATTTTTTCTGTGTAATCTTCCATTACGCATCAAAGACATTGTTCTCATTTTACCACCCTATACATTTTTAAATTACCGGTGAAATAATGTTCAACGCGATCCTTAAAAGCTGCGAGTTATCTCGGAAAACACACAACAACAAGGTTGTGGGTACCGTTGGGTTGTGTTTTCCTTTGATATTTTTTTTTTTTTTGGATTCCGTGTTTCACTGCTTTTTTCATCATTTGATGAAAAAACCACAAAGAGGGTTATTACAGGGCTTTTTATCAATAGTTCGGTACACAATTATTTATGTACTGTTAATAGTTTATTGCGTTGGTTTTTATACCTGTATTTTATATGAGCTCTGTATAAATAAATCCAAACTTATATTAAATTATCTCACTCTATTTGAAAATGATATTTTAGATATAAAACCTGCCAACACTAATCACTGGTGTAAGTACGTATGACTACAAAAAAACCACACCTTTAGTTGTTCAGTGAACAAACAAACAGTGTACAACATATAGCATCTCTACTTGCAGTCAAAAGCACACCTTACTCTTCCAGGACGGAGCCGTAGTATATGAAAAGACATACTTAGTCTTGCCATAAATATTGTTACAACGAAAATCAAAATTCCAAATTGTAAAAGAATGTTTTGTTTATATTTAATTGTAACAGTATTTATGGCCAGACTAAGTATCTCAGAATTTGCAGTTGTCTGTTAAAAATAGCTGAACCCCGGTGAACTTCGTAATAACCGTAACCGCCATATTTTTGTAACGGAATTTTTTTATAAATATATTAAAAACTTGTTCTAGAAATTATGCCCGTCCAGCTTCACACAGGTAGTGTACAGTAGCGGACAAAGAAATCTAATCCAGTTTTCTTCTAATTTTCAATTTTCTTCTATACAAACCTTGCCCTAACAATATCGAATACACAAAAAAAGAGAAGAATAAATATCCAATTTAATTTTCAGTCGATCGGAAGTTATGCGCGTTATATATTTTGGCGATTGATTCATTCTTTTTTTTATAGATTAAGACATACAATTTAATATCCATACTAACTTTGACAGTTCGTGGCATCTTCATCCTCCATCTCCATTTAAGCCATACACATAAGGAACAGGTGCAATGTAGATTAATTAAATTATTTATAATTATTTCTTTCCGAATACGTAAAACATTATTATCATAAATCTGTGGAACGAATAAATACAAACGAGTAAAAACATTTCCAATACACAATTTTGGCCCTCGTAGTATCGTATAACCAATTTAAGAGTACTTATTATCTACTCGAAATGGAAATAAATTCACAAAATATTTTACTTTTAATTCCGAACAAATATTCCACAGTAAGCCGTATTTCAAAATATTTAACAATCATTGAAAATCCGCTATACGCGTATTTGTATTTTGAAGTATGTAATTCCAGTACTTTATAATAATAAATATCGAAGAGAATATGAAAAAGATATTTAAAATTTAATCCCATGAATACTTTATTGGATTTTATTATATATAAAGTACCTACTATTTCCTTTCTTGCAATAACGTCGTTCTGATATAACATTATGTGATACCAATCGTACAAAAAGAATTATGATCCACTGAAATTATTTGGAATTTTAAATCAAATTCTGGTACAATGAATCAAAATGTTAATTTGGTTTATGTACCCTTCAGAACTCAGAAATTTCTGCACACGAAAGATTAAATTTTAACACAAAATACAAACAGTTTTAAAGGTTGTTTCATCTATTTTTCGATTTCATTTTGTTTCTCCATCTTCATAGATGCAATTTTCAGGGTATAGCTAAGTAAGTAATAAAAGTAGTACCCTTCTAAAGAATTTCTTCTTAATTCAATGGAGTAATTCAATTACATTTAGTACTGACTATTAGCCTCCGTTCGTATGCAATACCATATTATCTTTACAAAGAGAGTCGTTCTATTTGCTCCACGTAACTGGTCTCCACTGGAACGATAATCTTTTATACTCTTATATCCAAGGACTATACAGCCACGTAATAAAACTTGGTACTAGTAGTCCCCTGTTTTCAGATGTATAGGTATATAAAAGGATAAGGAATAGCAATATTCTGAAACGTATTCTTTTATGTGCATCTTCTACCGCATTTACCATGGGGAATGCTCCGAGGAATTGTTCGGATTGATCCCTGCCGCATCTTTCCGCCATCGTCCTACGCGACACAAATTTCATCCCCATCATCTAGATGGTTGGCAGTCCACAACTGTGCGATTTTCCCGAAATTTTCTGCCACGCACAGCAAAACTGTGGAATGAGCTGTCGCCTGCGGTGTTCCCGGACCAATACAAATAGCAAAAAGCAAAATAAAATAGCAAAAAGTGTCGTGACAACAAAAAGTGTCGTGACAACAAATTGTGTCGTGACAACAAATTGTGTCGTGACAACTTTTTCGTATGATTTTTTTCCGTCTAGCTTTTAAAAAAAATGGTATAATTTTACCGTCAGCTGTGGAGAGCCTTGGGTGATGCCTATGTGATGATAATGATACGAGGCGAGCGTGTAGAAAAGGACAGGTATGCCAACAAGTCGTTAGTGAATTGCTTCCCTTTTACCATATCATCATCCCAAAATTAAAAAATTGGAATTTGAGCAGCCAGTAACTATACTTGATGAAAACCGACGAAAGAATTACTTTACAGACTTAACAGACACCTCGTGTCAGAGCAAAAATCCCTCTTATGTATTATTACTTCTATATACCAACGCAACACTTAAACGAATAGTTACATACACACAATAATACACTCAGATTTACAATATTCATAGGGTCAGTGAATTTTAAGCACATAAATTTAAGAACAGTATCAATTTAATACCACCATACGTGCTTACACCGTAAATGATTTTATTCAAACTTATTATGTGTAATCACGTACTCACGCAGTATAAGCAAGACCCCTTATTAAAATATGACTGACTATACACATACATTTTAAATAACCTAGTGCCATCTATTATTACGTGTTTACATTAGTAACTGATGCTCCTGTAGCCTAATTTATTATTTTATTTACGTTATAAATACTTACGTCATAAAGTTAACTTTAAATTATATAAATTTTCCGTGGGAGAGCCACTCTTAGCAACGTTGGCTCGACCAGAGTGATACCACGGCCTCACAGAAAACCGGTGTGAAATAAGTGATGAGCACTGTGAACGTTTTGACCAAGAAATTCAATAGAAAAGCGTTATCAGGGAAAATGGAGCACTGCAATGCTTGCAGACTATTTGGTTTTTGAGACTTTAACCTTCTCTTACAACAGATAGGCTAAAAGAATAAAAACTAGTTTATCTTTATTTCTAAATAATATATTTACTTTAAAGTAACTACGATAATAGTTAAAACTAAAAATGTATTTCACTTGAAAGCTATACGTGACTGAGATGTTTTATTCGCTGCTCTAGGTTCGCTTTAGCAAAGTATATGCTACTTTGCTATAACGTAAATATCACAGTAAATTTGTAAGCTTTGAGAGGTGCAAACCATTGGAACGTCAGGGCAACTTTCAATGCAGCTACAAATTGAACATTCCACGTAATATTCTCTGTGAAGGGCTTATGGGGCAGACAGTAATGAAGCTTTGATGATACGAACCGTGTGCATTCGATTTATTTGAGACTCAAAGGCTGAACTCATGCAATATAACAGATAATATAATAGCCAACATTTCAGGAGAGGGTTTAATTTAGCAGCGAATATTTCGTTGTGAATATGGAGAATACTGATAATAAGCATATTTTCTCAAAATCTTAAAAGACTACTTTTTACTCAAATATTATCTTAAAAATATATTTTCTGTCTCTGCATTAATATTATTATTTCAGATAATTAAGAGTTTTTATCACATTTATAACTTTTAGGTTCAGGTGATTTAGAACATTTAGATTCTCTCAGCAATAAACTCGTTTTGGATAAATTCTAATGTAACTTTAGGGAAACCTTATACAGAAGCATATTTGTATATACTCGTACAAAGGCAGGCTAAGATTTTTAAATTATCTATTATTATTGGCAATTTAACGATTGTTTGTAATATGTGTTTCACTTTAGCTAGATAGAAAGTATAAGGTACTGCACAGTAAACACCTTTTAAGATTCTTCAATAACTTAATGTGATACGTTAAAAAACGAATAAACCACCGAATTTGTGCCGCTATAAGCTTGATTATACAACATATTAACAGAGTTCAAGCTCAAGTAATGGAGTATGCTTGATTAATCAGTACGTTAATAAAACAAGTACCGCATTCTCTGATGCGTACGTATTGAATCCTATTAATTGCACCCTTCGATATTTTCCTTCATGCCAGTAACAAGTGGAAAATTCATAGTCATTAAAACTCTGTTATTATTAAGGCATGGAAAAAGTTATGATAAATAAATACTGATGTGATAATTGAATAGCAGTCAATTTTATCCGCCCGATATATTATATGATAATTCGGTAAAAAAATGTTACAAGATCTTTTTTGAGAAATAAACCAATATTTTTGCAAATTTATGTTTGATGATGAACTTTTCCCATTCGTTTTTTCGGATCTCTACAAATTTTGAATTTTGTGGGAAACTTCACTACAGTCTAATTAAAAGAGTACGAAAAAAGAAGCCTTCTATAGTCACATATCTTCACATGTATCTAGAAAACGACTGAGTGACAGACTTCCTAAAAATTTAGAAACAAAATAGAATAACAAGCATTCGCTATCTTGTATATTTGTAGGTAAAATGATCGAATTTCACAGCATTTAAAAAATAAGAAATCTATTTTGAATTTGAATGTAGGTATGGAAATATTTGCCATTCATATGGGTTGAAAATCACCTGAATAGATGTCCTACAAGGACCCTTGCGTAATATACCCTTTAGAAAAATATTAAAAAAATCTATTTTCCCTTACATTTCTTTACAGAGCTTGAATAACAAAGTTTCTTATCTATAAGATGGTAAGAATAGGTTTAAAATAAATCCTATTGAACATACAATACTTTATGTTATATACTCGTACCACATTTTAAATACATTACTTATGTACCGGTTTCATATTTGCCAGTGAATATTTCAAGCTAAAGTTACACCACTATCGATTACTTTCTAAATTAAGATTTCACTTAAGAAAAGTTTAATGAAGTAATGAATATTTTGAAAGCCTATAAATATAGTAACTTCTGCCGCCCACAGTCAAGAAATGTTAACCATATTTTAATCATTTTATTTAATGTTTTCACTTTAAATCATCTTCAAGTGAACAATTGCAAAATTACGTTCATTGACATATCTATACCTTTTGTTTGGAGGTCCGCACGTGATATTTTACACTGTTCACATGGCAAGCAAGTCGATTTATGTAGGCTGTTGAGAAAATATTGAAAACTCAAAATACCAAATCTCGAAGCCTCGAATATCAGACGCTGTGTTAATGTATCTGGAGATTTAGGTAAGCAAATATATAGGTACTTAATTAAAAGTTGGTTTAAAAATACCTATGTTCTTATGAAATCGTGAACATTACTTTTCCTGTACAGATGAAAAAAAAGGAATAGCAGATTAAACAATAGCTGACAAGCTGCGAAATGGTAATATTAATAAAAAAATACGCAAGTATGTGCAAAATGTGAGACTTCATGTTACTCTACACATCTGTACCTACAGTAAAGCCAACAAACGCAGCCAGATGTTTTATATGTAACAAAAGTGGGTCAGAGCTCCTGCCGCCTACGTTCTGGGCATATGACCATTAAAATTCAATGAGCACTCAGTTCAACTATGACAACAAACCAAAACAAATAAAACGTATGTAGGAACCTATTTTGAAAATATATTTACAAAACAAACGAAAATTAGATGTTTATTGGTTTAAGACTTCACTTTCCTATTTGGTCACAATTTCAAAATCAACCTAGTTTACTTTTTTACTTAGATGATAATTTAAAATGCTTGAAATTGATAAATGGCTCAAACTATACAGATTAAGTGGTCCCGTGAATTTTAATACAATTCCGGTCTTGCATTTTGAATATCTTGTTTTATTTTCTTGACCATCTTTAGATCCGAAACCGTCATTATAAAATCTTTTGTTTTATGACAGTCATCTACAAGTATTTTTTAGCTTTCAGCATATATTGTTTAAAATGTTGAGTTTTCTCAATTTTCTCTTCATATAAACAGTATTATATTCTTGAAACAACGTTTGTTTTATTTGTTTAAAGAAAAATTTTGATCTTTTTCGCGTATTAATATTTCGTTACCCAAAGTTAATTTAAAAGCCCAAATGGGTCTACGCATTACACTGTTATGACACAGAATATATTTATGTGTGCGTTAAATTCAGGATGTTTCGTTTTACCATAGTTTTACCTAATTGTCAAGTATAGTTCATAGTGACAGGCGGTTGTACCTCATATGATTATTTTCAAACCACTCTAAAATTACATTTGCCTACTAGCTTTTAGTAAAGCGAAGACTAATTGCTCCGAGGTGGTTTTTGACATCACAGTACAGCTAATAGAAGCTTTATGGACCTTTATATTCTGTAAGAAAAACACTAAAAGCTTTTAGCTTTTACATCAAGTCAGTAAAAACTTTAACTAGACGTATACAAAGAAGATTAGGCGAAGGGAACAATGACAGTAACTTCCAGTGACATGCATATTTTTTACGGAAGTCTTGAATATATTTCGTTGAGAAAAAGATTAAAGAGACTATTTTAAGAACTTCAAACTAAGTAGATTTAAACGTTTTATTAAACATATTACCAAGAACTACTGTAAGCGGTCAGGTCGTTACATTTTAACAAGTCTCCCGCGTTGAAATATACTTATGTTCCTAGTACGAGAGTCCTAGCATGGAAAAAAATACTTTACTTTTTGATAAATTGCTTGCTTTCAACCTAAAATATAAGTAAAAACGTACACACGTTTTTACTCATCTCCGAATATTTTGGGTAAACCACGGAATGCAAAGGACCAAGAGTAAAGACTAAATAATACATATAGAAGGATTAATAACTGTGTTTGCAGTCATTTAACACTAAGGGGATATCGGGTACTTCCTTCACTGTCCCAGACAGACCTGAGAGGAAGGGATTCCTCTCTCCACGGCAATTGACATACCTGTGAATGAACATAATTTTGTTGATAAACATAAAAAATCTTACGGTTACTAGGGATACAGGATTAAATTATTCCAGTACCCTTAGTGTCCGTAACATCTTTTTTTAATTAAAAAAAGTTACTGGCTATAAAGAGCTGAATTACCACTATTTTTTTAATATAGTATTGTTGTAAACAGAAAAGAAATTACTGTGATTTTAACTATATTTTCATAGAATATTTTGGTAGGAGCATCATCAATTTTCAGATTTGTCTTTTTTAATAAACTCTATTACGAAGAGTTATGATTATCTATAGAATATATGATGTGGCTAGACTGTGTCTCTGAAGATACCGAATGAGGACATCGTTAAAAATTCTGAGCTAAGAGCAACTTAAAATGTTATTTTCATATATTTAAAATGTTTGATTTTCACAAATATTTGTTAATAATAAAAGTGGGAATGAAAAGACTTAACATGTGATTTATGCTGTATAATAGAGATTGAACTGTTTTCATTGACATTTAAAAATCAAATCATAATTATCTAGAATAAAAACTCATCTTACGAAAATTATTTTTTGTGAAAATATTTGAAGAGGCCATACATTACTTCAAACAGTAAATTATAAGGGTTTCATTATGCTATTGAGCTTTTGAATATTGAATAAAGGTAAAGAACTAATTATAAAATATTTTCTTAGGTTTCCTTTTCGATGTAATTTCTTTTTATATTCCCAATATAAATTTTCTTTAGATGTTAATTTGGTTGTAACTTGGCCCCTATTCCTCTGATCACAGGATAACTCTTACCGTTATAGTAAAAGACCTAAAATAAATTTTGAAAAGAAAATGAAGGACCTAAACATAATTTTACGTAAATGAAGCCGCAAGCAAAATCTACTAACTTCTAAAGAATAGAGACTATAAAGTTGAAACTTGAATAATGCTTATTTTAAGAAATGAAACCCTAAAAAGCCTCGACTTTATAATTTATTAGAAGTGTTTCCGTTAAAAAGTTTCTTAGGAGTATAATGTTTGATATGGCTCACCGGTTCATATATTCCCATACTAGGCATAACTTGTACTTTTGTAACTTGGCTGGATATAAACAAATTATATTTTTATTCTTTTAATTTAAGTAATATGCACTTTTTAGTAGATTAAAAGTGCGAGTTAATTTCAAGAATGCATTTCAACAGGTTCCACAAAGTACCGATAATAATCGAGAGTGTACTTTATACATTTTTAAAACATACAAATATACTTTATCCCTTATTTATATAATATTTAAATATAAGTACTTCTTTTTGTTATTAACTTTTATACACCAGGCACTTCCCTAAACTTTCCAAATCTTTCTTTCCATTCAATGGTTGCCTGTAATAGATTACCTTCGGGCGATAAGGCCGTCAATTAACTTAACTGCACGTTTGGCCTAGGGGTTAGCGGTCGGCACGCCGTTTCCTACTATGCCAAGTGGGTTCAAATCCCACATAGAATAATACTTTGTGTGATCCCCAAATTGTTGTTCTAAGTCAGGGTATTCTTTGTGTTCGTTTCATGTATAATTATAAAGTCCCCCACGACACAGGAACACAGGCTTCTATTGAAAACGTATTCCTAAAACTTTAATTATACATTTAAAGCGTCAGTAAATTATTTAAATCTTGTATTATTTACACTCTTGTAGTCTTGATACTGTGCTATAGAAGTCTTTCATATAGGATCAATGCCATATTTCTCTTGCGGCCCAATTTCCTGTCACAGGCCAATTCACCTCTGTTTCCTCGCTTAATTTATTGGCTCCAAACTGGTTGACAAATAAGAGATGAATGCTTCGAGTAGATACATATTTACAGGTTAAGACGAAGTTTCAAGTAGACATGCTTTATTTTTCTTCAACCTTGTATTCTATTGAGATAAGTTGCAGATAAGTTATTACGTAATATTGAGTATTCAGATATCATGTTTCAATGTTTGAGGTGTGTTTTTATCTTATGTGCGTCAAAAATATCAATGTTTACATTGAAAAAGTGATTTATTATGAATTTCGATTTACATAAATCCTCCAAACCATGTAATCTGTTGCTAAAAACGTAATCCTATTATTTGTCATTGAAACAGGTATTTTTTTGATTTTTTTTTAACAAACAATGTTATTAAATGATAACATTATTAAAGCTAAGTAAATTATAAATTGCGAATTTAAAATAAATAAATGAAAAGCAGAAAGTGAAAAATCGTTTCAACATTTTTTCAATAAATATTCTTCAATAAGTTCACATTAAATTCAGTATCAGGGTCACGTAACTAATATACCAAGGCGGGTATAAAGTTCCGTCTAATAAAACGCGCGTTTTTAACCCCACTAACGCTGCACATAAGGGATTACCTACGGTTAGAAAGCGGTAATATAATGCTACATCTTTCTGGGGCAAAATTATATCTTTTATTATAATACCCAAATTGGTTATTGTTAGAAGTAAAATACCAGTCATAACAAAGTAGTTTAGTTGTAGGCTCCTAAGGATAAAAAATACAAATGAACGATGTCTCCTTGCTTGATGCTTTGCTTTATGAGTGTACATAACCGGGAAGTTTGTAATTTAACTCTGCAAGATCAGATTAGTCAGAAGATCAATCTTTGACTTTGCTAAGGTCAGGTTTTATTGACGTATTCATAATTTAAGTGTCATCCTTATTGGCAAGTATGATTGGGAACATCGTATGATTGAAGGTTAATTTATAGAATGGCTTCAATGGTTTTTTATAGTATAGAGAGCAAAATATCAACAGCGTATTCACTTGTTAATTATACATTTGGCAAGTGACTTAATGAACGCAAAACACACAACTCGCAGATTGTAATGCAAAATGCCTCAAGACATTCTCAAGCAGCAATAAAGTAGAGTAGGTTGCGACACAGGTCGCATACCGAGCATGCCAATTGACTGTCCGACGCCACTGAAAACTATGTCAAATCTACTGTTAAATGTCCCAGCAAGGAGATAGATCATAGTAAGAAAGAAAAATTAAAAAAAAAATAATACGTGATAAGAAGATTGCGTCGTTTCTAAAATATACTTTCTTAATACTAGTTTGTCTAACGAGCCACTAGCTAACAGCAGCTCAAAGTAAATATTTAATGGAAGATCTCCACATTAGGTACTGCTCAACCACGTATTTTCATTAGATGGATATAATTAAACATCAGTAGTCGTAAAAGTATTGTGTGACAGAGACGTACGAACACTATACGACAGTGAAAAATTGTATGGTGTGTTGTAGCCACGCAAAACAAAATGGGTATTGTTTTAGGTGCTGCAATCTCGCAACATCCTGCGTGCCAACAAGCTTCTGGGCAATTTCAAGCTGGATGTCGCCACGGTCTGGAACCAACCTGGTACGTAACTATTTTTTTTTTTTTTTGCTTGTTGTTTTCATATTTCAAAATAGGCAATACTTTACGAAATATGTTTTTCTGAAATATTATTATATTATTTTACTTTTATCTGATACCTTCAGCTTGTATTGTGTAGTTTCGATAGATTTTTTTTCTTATACATCTTGTGAAATTCAACGTAATGGCAGGTAAAAAAAAATACCGAAATATTTGATGTCACAAATTTTAATTCTGTAACAGAAGTTCTTTGGATTACATTAAACTAACTTATTTTAATTGTAATGGCGTTGGTAATCATAATAATCGCTTTACTGTACACCATATTAATTACAAAGGCTAGGAGATATAAGTGGCCTTATAGCCTGGAGGCAATATCTTACAGGCCATCAGATTTAATTATAATAACCATTAGATGTAATTTTAAACAGATCTTTAAAAAGGGATTTTACTTCATCTAAGTTAATAACATTTATTACACATTAAAAACATCTAAGTTAGAAATGGAAAATATCATAGCTGAGAATATCAAAAAGCTTATAATGATACAATTGATTAGAGCTCTTCATCTTGGTATAAGATCAACTTTTCTTCGCAGACGACTGTAAAAGCCAAATGCAATAACGTTACTCAAAGAAAATAATTAGAGTTTGGCAATAAAGCAAACATTTTAACCTAGATAGAGTGAGCAGTCAAATTAATTTCTCACTTGAAATTATTATGAAAGGATTAGATCAGAAATAGATAATATAAGTTTGGACGGGTTGGTCCAAACTTTCAAAAAAACAAAACATTGATATTTTTTTCTTCATCATTATCAGCCTACAGCAGTCCACTGCCAGACATAGGACTATCCAATTGCACCGAACCAACCCTATAACTATCTTATAACTTTACTTCAACTATCCACGAAGGGTCGAGAGAGTTTTACCCCGAATGTTCATCCACAATAAATAGTATCTCAGAGAGACATAATTACATAAGAAATATCGACATTACAGTGAAAGAAGAAAAAAGCTATGTGTTACTATTGTTACCGCGTCTCGTGAGAATTTAAAAACCAATAGATTTGAGTGTTCGCGTAATGGATATTTGTGATGCTCGTGTTTATACATTACTGGAATTCATGAGCTTTGACTCCCCAAGAGACAATACTAATGCATATTTATATTCTTTTACAACGAGACAAAGATCTATGTCAAATATCTGATTATATTTGAAAAACATACATTGATAATTTAGTTGTTTAGTTAAAAGACAACGATGTTATCATCAAATTAGTTTAGATCATTTTTCTTTTCCTTAGTGTACTGATATAAGTTTATAATAGAAATACACAGGCGGATACTATGAGAAAACATTTACGACTTTAAACAATTGAAATATATCGTGAGATGTGGTAGACTCTAGCACATCATATCCATAGTGGTCCATTAGCATACTTTATTAGGTACATACACGGAATTTGCCCATTTGCATATTTATCGTCAATAACCATGTTGAAAGTGACTTCGCCCTCCGATTATGTAAAAATGTCACTCAAGTTCCCAACGATATCCACAAATATCTTCCAAGTTCCAAGACGTATATACTACTTACCTGTATGTGTTCTGCATAATAACTACGTGTTTCTGAAAGTTGATATTTACCGAGGCAGAATATATTAAGGTCTTCTTCCGTTACCATTACAGAACGGGATTTCATTCATATTCATACATTTCCGTATTTTTTTACTGAAACTGTGCACGTTTTCGGTTATAATTGTATTTGGTTACCAGAAAATCAGGTGTATTTGGAAAAAACCCGATTTATTTTTTGAAATGTGTCAAAAATATACTCTGAATTTGTCTAAAGTTAGCATTAAATAATGAAAGCGGTTCATATACTGTATTTTCAACTCTAAAGTACGGAAATAAGGCAGAAAGGTGCAAATACAACAAACGTTTATTTATGGACTATAATGGATGTAATGTATGTAAGGTAGTGTACAGTCGCGAATAAAAAAAATCTTGTCCGGTTATTTTTTAATTTTTATTGTACAATCCTTGTTCTAACAATAACGAACACATAAAAAAAATATCCAATTTAGTGCAGGTGATCCGAACGCACGTGTTATCCACGTACAAACATTTTGGCGATTCATTTTTATTACTATAGATTTAAATCCCTTTTAAATACATTTTCATAATTTGATTACATTTAAAAATATCATCCCAAAGGTCATGAAACGTGACATGCTTATTTAAAGCATGTTCAAAGTGTTTCATCACCATTCCTTGTTTTCCATATGTGCGTAGAATTTACATACCAAACAGTCACGTTTTTAAAATGAATGCATCTTCTGAACAATGAAACTAGCGTAATATTGTTTCTTTGTGTACAAGGACATAATTTTGCTATTAAAGCGTTTGAAGTTATCGCATTACTTAGTCCAGACATCAAAGTAGTTTAATAACCATCTGACTATTGCATAAACTTGCAGCTTTTTATACCCACATTCCAGATAAATAATAAAACAAAAAATAAAATAAATAAATATTCCGGACATCTAACACACAACGCCATCTATTCCCAAGCTAAGCAGAGCTTGTGTTATGGGTACTAGACAACTGATATAAGTACTTATATACTTTTTTTTGTAAATACATATATATTATACTTACATAGAAAACAAATATTTGCAGATCATACAAACAATTGGTCCAACCGGAAATCAAACCCGAGACCTCAGCTTAGCAGTCGCATACGCTACTACTACGCCACCGAGGCATTCAAAAATGCTCAAATAATGTAAATAGACTGGCCCATGTTATTTCATAATAAACAAAAGAAATTCTCT
Source organism: Spilarctia lutea (assembly GCA_916048165.1). Classification (NCBI taxonomy): domain Eukaryota; kingdom Metazoa; phylum Arthropoda; class Insecta; order Lepidoptera; family Erebidae; genus Spilarctia; species Spilarctia lutea. The sequence goes on along the minus strand of OU696470.1, from coordinate 22,191,481 downwards.
CATTAAGTGTTGGAAGAGAATGACGAAAATATTGTAAAAATGTGAAGAAACAAAAAAAACTAGGAATAAAGGGAATGAACCCGAACCAGTGGTTTAAGATAAGTAGATTATTTTTAAAACTATGTAGTAACGTATAAAGCTTATAATACTTATTAAATTTACGTTTACTTTTTTATCACCTAAAAAAGTATATTACATAAAAATATTTACTATATATCGCGTGCTGAGGTCTCGGGTTCGATTCCTGGGTCGGATTAAAATCTCCATTCTGTAAATGCCTGTTTTCGAGTTTAGATTTCTTTTGTCGCCGCGAGGCGAAGCTAGTATCTTTATAAATTGTATTCTATGTATTATTCTGATGTATAAGCTATATTATTGTAAAGTTTCATCAAAATCCATTCAGTAGTTTTAGGGTGAAATAGCAACAAACATACTCACTTACATACTCACAAACTTTCACGTTTATAATATTAGCAGGATATATTTACAAACGGAAAGTACGAGTATATCAGTATTTTATAAGTCAATCTGGCTTTTATAGTACACGCTCTGCCTAATTTGAAACTAGAGGTGTATACAGATATTTATATTATTTTATTTATTTATAATTCGCCTGTTTTTTGAGATATTCAAATGTTCGATCCAGAAAACCTGAATTTACAGAAATGTGTTCTACTAATATAAAAAAAACACATATATGTATCGTTTAATCTTTTTGCCGTAGCATTTCACACGATAAATTATGAATTCCCTCTTGGGAGTTAAGCCTACATAACTAGGTACTTACATAAAATCTGTTGAGCAATGACCAAATTAACAGAGATACAAATAGTATAGGTACTTATTATTTATTGCTTTGAACTTCATACAAACCAAATTATTAAAGCCCAGAGCTCGCGTAAGCCCTCGCCAAAACCAAACAGTAAAATATTCATGAATAATGTCTAACAACACAAGTGTATTATTAATGTGGGATTTCGTATAGTTCACACAACAGAAATTATTATTAGTTGTCTGGAACGTTTGAGCTTGGGATTAAAATTTGGAAAACCTTTAGATATCGATATTTCTCGAACCTTTATTAGGAACTAGCTTTAACAGCGACTCCGCCCGTATTTAAATCAGTTATTGCGACAAAAAGTAGACAATGTCCTTCTTCAAGGTCCAATCCATCTCTATCACGAGATGAATTTAAATCGGTTCATCGGTTTAGCGTGAAAACGTAACAGCCAGACGATAAGAATTACTTTTAAAATGTATGATATTAATATTGATGAACATTTACAAATATATGTAACGTGTTTATCAAATACAAGACCACAATAAAATATCGTCGTATTAAACATGCTCTATCACGGCGATGCATTGAAATCATAAAGTGCAAAACAAAAGAAGATAGATCGCTCTAACTTAGTTTACCGTATACCATCTAACATTATTACTAAATAGCACTTTAAGGCTTTTTATTCTGTTTCAAAATACATAAGAATGATACAATTGATACAGAGTTACGATTCCTAGGGGTGTTAAGGAATGGGAACATCGGGGTTCCCACACAGTAGAGGGCCATCTACAAAGCGTAGGTGGCCCGAGGTACGTCAGGGTTCCAGGGTTTTCCTTTCTAGGGTGCACCTGGTTCCCCGGCATCTAGTACCCGAGACGGCGTGCGGTTTTAGTCGGTTCGAGTCCGACATGCCACCAGGAGGTGCGGTTTTAGTCGGTTCGAGTCCGACATGCCACCAGGAGGTGCGGTTTTAGTCGGTTCGAGTCCGACATGCCACCAGGAGGTGGTATCCGAGGGGATTTATGCAAGAGGAAAAAAAAAAGGGGTGTTAAGAAGGCAGTTTCATATATATAAGTCGTTTGTTATCTTGGTTACATCAATTTCTTTCACTTTCGTGTTCCAGTCAAAGAATGATTAAACTTAGTTCTTTCATTTACTTTAATACCTATATTTATGTGTTTGTGTAGTTAAAACTATAGCTGGATGTAAATCTGTAAATTATGTTTTTCATTTAGAATTATCATTGAATTATAGAATTTATAAAGTTAGTTGCGACTAAAACAGCGAGTTTTAGTTCAGTAGTAGTATTATATAAAGAGTGCTCTCGACATACACATTAATGGCTTTTACTTACCCAATTAACCAGCCAACCCTTAGTAACTATTCAACTAGACTGTAACGACCCGAATTAGTTATTTGTTATACAAGAGTGCAAAGTTGTATTTTAACCGCGTGCTCAATTTAGATGACCGATCAATCAAAGGGTTCTAAAATTAGAATCCTGAGCGTTTGCGAGGGAATCAAAAGAGCACGAGGTGATAAATCTTTTCACTCAAGTGCAACACGTAACTTTTCATCCCACTTCAGCGAGGAAATTACTAAATGCAAAAAATAACATTTACAATCACAAGATAGTTTTATTTCAGTTTAGGTATTCATATTTATTAGGAACTACATAATGATAGATAAGTATTACAGAATAATCTTTAAATTATTTCAAATAGTATTATTTTTGCCCTTAGATATCTGAGTGCAAAAGCCGTTTTTATCCGCTAGAGGATAAAGTGAATTGAATTTAGAACAACATGTGCACTAAGTTTGTGAATTCAAAACACTTAGGTAAAATTAAGAAAAAAATAAAATAACGTTGCTACAGTTACATGAGTATAATATTTTTATGATGTTTTGAATTCATAAACTTAGTGCATACAATGTTCTAAATTCAATTCACTTTATCCTCTAGCGGATAAAAACGGCTTTTGCACTCAGATATCTAAGAGCAAAAATACTCTTTCCGAAATGGGGGATGAAATGGTTCTTTATAATGTTATTCGGTGTACTCACTGTATTAACAGAATAATATTGTACTCGTCTCTATTATAAGTACTTATACTTAATGTTTCTATATTTCTACACCTATAATTTCTACCGCTAGCTTTCTTGCAGCTGTATTTATAAGAGAATATTCTCTCTTTAATACACTAATGAATCAACAAAACGTAATTCAAATACTGTCTAATTTTCAATTATTTTTTACATTAGTTAGTTTAGGCTAGCTAGATCGATTTATCGAACCCGAAACCCCCTGTATATTAAATTTCATGAAGATCGTTGCATACTAAATTTTATGGAGTCGTTTCCGAAATTCAGATAATAAACACTTGCGTGTAAAAAAGTCAACCCACCCATGATGCTTTGGTTTCACACGCTATAGATTTAAAACGAAAATTAATATGGATAAGTTTTTGATGTTGCTCATTGATAAAGAGTTGAGCATTCATTAGACATGTTTTAGCTACACCACCTACAATTATTTCGATTTTACAGACTCAAAACAAGAAAAGGTGCGAATTTCCCAAATTTTTGTTAGTAAATTTTCAAGACTTTGTAGGTGAAAAATTTTTTTTTGGGAATAAATCCTAAATTAAATAGATTGTATTGCCACCCCTTACTCTTATTGCAGCTTCATTCCTATTTTCATCGACCTTATTAGGGTTATGATAAATTCTTGGGGTATTCCTTCCCACTCATCCTGGATAACAAATGCCCAAACCCTTCTCTTCAGCTCATCACATAGGTGTTCAATTGGATAAAGGTCGCCCTGACATTCGTGCTGATCACTCCATTACTGGAATTTTCTCCTCGCATGGATACACACACACACACATAGATACATACATACTTTCACAACTCGTGTTTCGTACTTTTTCAGCGTCGTTTTTTGTCTTAGTTGGGTTTTAGATTTTACTTTTTTATCTGTAGTGTATTCACTAATTTTAGGGAAACCTCGAGTTAGTTTGTAATATATTCTGTGCTCAATGGTGACACTTGCATTGTCACTAGCAATGGACATTCCCTCATATCAGCCATTATGAAGTCTGTGCTTGCGCCCTAATAGCCTTGTAATACTCACAATCAACAATTTAATCTCCGGGCTGGTTGTGTTGCCTCGAGGCCAGTAATTTGATTATAATACAGGATCTTATACAAAGGTAATAGGGTATTTTATTCCATGACAAAAATATTTGTCAATTGTCAAAATGACAAATATCCTTTCAAACCCCTCGACAATTGAATAAAAAAATTGTAATCTCTCTGTATGTATACTTGCGTTCTGTTTTATTTTTGATAAAAAATTATAATTAAAATTTATACAAAGATATATTCAGGAGAAAAGATACTCGTGTATTTTGAGCATTTGGTTAACAGGGTGAGATTTTCCAGATCTATTCTAATTAACCTAATAATAAATAACATTGTTTTCCTAGTTTATCAATGTTTTCTATCATATTTAACTCCCATTTAGTTCCTAAAGTGCTCTTAGGACAGCAATTTTGCTAGGCTTGCCCCCATCATATAATAGTAGGAATAACATAATTTTCGTCACTCTTTATCACTACAAAACACAGTTTCAAAAGCATGATACTTACTTGACTGAATCGACTGCGTGGGTAAGCTACCCCGCAGTCGATTCGAGTGGTCGGTGTGGTGAGTCGAGTGGTTTATGCAGTCGCCACACTGCTTTCTACAGCGCTGAGTGCTGTGAGTTCAAACCCCATATGAAACTACAAAAAAATATGGACTGACTATAAGACTGGGTGTTTCGACTGTTTTTTGTGTCCTTGTCATATAGGTTTGCAAAGGCGGGAATTGTCTTTTTAAACAAAAAGTCTTTATGAAATCAATCCCAATCTTTTATGGAAGGAATAATAAACAACAAAAAAAATTCATAAAGACAGCAAATAGGTCCCAATGAGAATTAATTATAGTATAGTTTATAATCAATATTTCAATATACAGTACAGTAAGATATATTTTACCCATATCCGTATCTATCACAATAACAATCCTCTAAATAAGATTGTTTTGAAGAAGATTTTGCACGGAGCATATCAAAGGCATCCTCCGCTATAGAAGAAATTCTCTTTCCCGTTTCTATTCAATAAGGATTACAAGTGATTCTTTGAGAATACACCAAACATTCATAGGAGAAGCTTTAACGGGTAATATTTCTAAAGAGTTTCACACATTCAAATACGTTTCTGTGTGATTTTAAATTGAAAACTAGGCATTTATTTTCTTCTACTTTGTATATACAATCACAAAAACGATGTTATATCGAGAGTACATAGCTATATATTAAGTACGTTACATCATGAACCCTTGTGGTCGGATGAAATTCGAAGCCTAAATCCCTCGTTGGTTTGTCCGCTTCAATTAAAAGCATGTCTAATCTAGTTCACGAATATCCCGAAATTAAATGGCCAAAAATGTTATACCCCTTCAAACATTGAGTACAATAATGCTTTGCCTGTTGCCAAAAAACTGAGAGAAACTTGTGAATCATTCCAATTACAATAATAATTAGAACTATATGTTTAATTATCTATATTTATGTTATAACTTTTTTGAACGCGTTAATCTTAGGAAGTTTTAGTCGTGGGAGAGCCACGCTTCGGCATGAATGGACCGGCTCGACCGGAGTGATACCACGGCCTCACAGAAAACCGGTGTCAAATACCGCTTGCGATGTGTTTCACTGAGTGAGTGAGGATAAGGGAGGCCGATACCCCACCCCAACCCCTTCCTCCATCCCTCAAAGGCCGGCAACGCACATGTGATGCCTCTGGTGTTGCGGGTGTCCATGGGCGGCGGTAATAGCTTACCATCAGGCGATACGTCTGTTCTTTGTACCCAATTCCATTAAAAAAAATAGTACAATCTGAAAAAATCTTTATGTGTTTAATAGCCTAATTGAGAAAACCGTCAAGCTACGACTAAAAGAAGTGGAATTTATTTATATTTTTTGAGAGCTTGCATTGCGTGCACTGCGTTAAAGATTAAAGTTTCACAAAAATAACGCATGGAAGAATTGTTTTACTGTCAAAGTTCTAAAAAAAGTCCGCAAGCTCATACCTATGTATACTTTTTAAGATTGTACAACTGTACAGCTCAACTTGTACAACTCAAATGATCGTAAAATTGTTTAGTAAGCATTTTCTCCGCCCGAGACACAGATTCAATCTAGTTCGGGCAAATAACAATTAACGTACTATATTTATAAATTGTAAATTATTGTACCTTTTATAATTAAATAAATGAATTTTGAATTTGAATTTGAATTTGACTTTTTAAGATTGGCCAATTTATGGTGAACAAATTTGTTTAATTCTTTACAACATAACACTACGGGCAATAGGAAACGCAGATTAGGTTGCGTAGCTCAGCTAGTTATTGACGTAGGTATAGTACATACACAAATATTGCAAATTTAAATAAGCAGTCTCATGAATATCTTCTTACGTATCCAATATCCACAACAGATACCTTTATGATTCTATAAACGTACCATTTTACCTTATATTTGTCTAATATCTTATTAGTTGATTTTTGTGTCGGTTTCATGTGTGTTTGTAAAGTCCCTCGTAGTTGTCTTTTACAAAAAAGAAAAGAAAGAACTACATTAGAAAAGCTTGAAATAAAAAGCATACGATGTCATATTGATAGGGTAGCTAAAACACATATTACCAGAACTTGTGACGTAGCTTAGTACGAGTAAATTGAGTTAAAGCATTTTTTAATCTTCAATGTTCCGTTAACCTGTTGGTTAACACTGTATAACGTATTTTTCTAAAAGAATTATAATCATCAAAATGTACTTATTATATTTTCTTGTCTATAAATATTCAATGGTTACAGTTGAAAGTTTGGGTAATAATAATGAATTCTAGAAACCTGAAACAAATCAATTATATTAATTTTACAAGAGGTTTATCAAATCAACATCATTAAAGCGCTTACAAAATTGCAACCTCTCAAATGCAGTATTACCAATCTTAATTAACAATATTCCAATCAATGTTCTAAATAAAATTCTTGTGAAACAGAAAATATTTAAGTAATTGATATCAAAACTCTTGCCTATTGTAATAACTTCTTAAAGTCCTAAATTTAAATAAATTGAGCTGCTTTTAATATTTTCGTCGGTAGGCAGAAGTGTATTGTTTCAGTTCAGTTTTTTGCCTAATTACCTAAGTCTTTATAATACTTTTAGATTTAATTATTTGTAGCTTAGTTGGCATCTGATTAACGATTAACAAAAAAGAGATAATTTTCCTAACACAGAAACGAACCAATTAATTTAAGATTGCTTTCACAACTTGTTTTTTTGCCTCTAGCAATACTAGTTAGCTCTGATTGTAGGATTGCCTACTCAAATGTCAATTTCAGGTAGGTTTCGAATAGTGAAATTCACCTGTTATAGTACGAAATTTTCATTCCTTTAACGAGAACCTCTGTTACTAGAAGTTATAGTTTTATGTAGCTCTTGTTTCTCTTTTGCTGTTTTTGTATTTTCACCAATCTTTAAACATACCTACTGCGCTAATTACTGCATCTTAGCAAAGCGATCCCACACATAACTGCGATGCGAATCGTGCGGCGTGACGTTCTTGTGGTGCATTCGTGCGTGCTCGCAGATATTTGCGGTGCGTTGCGAATTCACAGTTATGTGTGGGAACCGTAAAATACACGCCAACCTTATTATAGACATCTATCTTAGCGTTTTAGTTAAAGTAATGTTGTTTAGTTGTACGTCAATCCGGTATATGGGCTATTGGAGTCTATGGTTGCTATGAAGTTCATTATGTCATTTCCAAAGTAACCGAGATTCAATATTGCCACTATCAAAGCCGCGGTACAACGATATATAGCCAAAATATTCGATAATTATGAACCATAATATCACGATATAAATCAAACCGAAATAAGCTCTACACAGTTCCCAAAAAAAAAACGTAATTTACGTCGACCCACCCTCGTGGCGATCTGACAAAAACCATTGAATCAAAGTTAGGCAATTATTAAACCGAATTCTCCATCGGTTCCGCACACTACAAGAACCCATAACAATATGTAAAATTTTATATTACATTTACAATTGTTGGCAATAACTGCTATTGTAAAATAGAAAAGTGGTCTCAATTGGCGTCCATTTCATATTCAACGGAAAAACTGGTCGTGTCACGTATTCGTGCTCGTGTAAAAAGAAAATTATGTGTCCATGGCACATGCGACATGCGATTCCTAGCCACATAGGACAACATGTTTGCTAAGTTAAAATGTATGGTGGAATTTATATCGGGCTCTCCCACAATGTGACATTTCGATTTTTACACAATGCAAACATTCTTTTCTAAATAAAAAGGAGCTAGAGTTTTACAAAATGTTTAAAGATAGAGGATATTGCATGCAGGCTGGTAAGAGTATCTGTATAACTACTATGATTTTATTAAACAATTTTCAGGCACCAAGAAGGAAGAAACAGTATTGATTTTAAAAATGATCTTAATTAAAACCACTTACTTCTTTTTTTTATTAAATATGTTATGTTTCAAATGTAAATATGTAAATTAAAAAGTTATTTCAGAAGAAGCGATTGATTAATTTAAACTTAAATTGATTGGATACTCTTTGGCTCGCAATATAATATTCTTTGTAGGACACAATTAAGTTATTTTGATGCAAAATAAATATTAACTAGGATAAAAAAGAAAGGTGTGCATGTATCTACTTATTTTCCACTTCAATTTAAGAAGCACCTATTTTGAATATTTTCACGCTATTTCAGAACTTCCAGAGGGCGGACAGCTGAACCTGCTACAAATACCTATTTTTGTCGGTGACGGGTATTCATTTTAAAAAGCTTACTGTCATGTGATATTTGCCGTACTATTAGTTTGTAGACTGTAGATGTAGTTTGTTAAAAATGTAGATTGAGTTACTTGAAGTATTGCCAGAAGTTAGTCTTGATAGTCTCATGAAAAGTATCATCATCAACAACCCATAGTGTCCCACTGCTGGGCTTGGGTCTCTTCTCAGGAGAGAGTGAAGGCCATACGTCAAAAGTATTTATAAGGTACGTAACTGTATGTATGCCATTCTGGAAGAATTGTTTTGTTTAACATTCTCACAGTTAATAATTACCAATTGCATTATATTAAATTTGTGGTTTCTTTGATTGAAAATAATGTATAAAGTTTACTGTTATGTTGTAATACATAAATGAATAAATTAATTAATTAATGAAGGTTCATAATATATGTGTACTAGCAAAATAAAACATAATATACTAGTCTACTCCAATTTAAACTGATTTGAGGAATAGAAGTGTTTGGTGTATAACGGTACTCGTTAGCACTTCCACGTTTAAAGAAGGGCACATGTCCACATATTCTATGTGCACTTATGTGTCCACAGTATGTCCACAAGACTGTTATGTTACACATTTACAGCCTCCATAATTATGTACTTATTGAACTCTTTAAATTATGTTGGATGTGCCTGAGTGAAAAAAATCCTTTGATTTCGACTTTAGAAACTTTTGCAATAAGTAGTAAGCAACATAATTAAGTGACCACATTTAATTTGCTAACTAAAATAATTGTGTTGGTCTATTATATATATATATAGCTTAACTGACCTGTCAGTAATATATTAATTACCTCATTAAAATGGGATATTAAATAAAAGTCTCTATGATTTTTTGTCTTAACTGCCTGCTAACTTAAAATTTATACATTAATTTCAATCAAAAAACCCACAAATTTAATATAACCTAGAATTTTTTGCGATTGGTTTATTAACTGTGAGAATGTTAAACAAAACAATTCTTCCAGAATGGCATACATACAGTTACGTACCTTGTTAGAAGTAACGAGATGATAACAAAACCTTCCATTCTTACATTTATTAATTTTTAGATTATGAAATTTAAAAGTAAAAAATGTAAGAACATAAACCGAGTATACTCCATCTAGGAGTATATTTATATAATGTTTCACTCACAGTTTTATTACACGTTAGGACCAAAAGTATTATATTTATTAAGACAACAGTTTTTAAACGCTCAATATACCTTCTGTGAGAACGATAACTTTCGTTTTGTTCTCTGCACAGAATCAGTATTCTGGTCCTTTCGTTCATACAATTTGTACAAACCTTTTAGTTATTGGTGTTTGCGTGCTTCATAAATAATTATGTCGAGTCTGGGTGCTGTTTCGTGTCCAAGTATTTTGACTGAAATGGTTTCGCAGGCACTGAATTTTATTTAGTTTTACGTAATTTGTATTTCAGATTGTAGGTAGTGTTAGTGTATTAATCTTGCCAAAATCTGTTTTCTAAGAAGAGGCAATCCAGCAATGGACGCGATTTAACTTATTGTAATATTAGAAGAAATGTTTAATCCAATTTACCAGTTTTGTTTCTAACAGATGTACATCATCTCAGATCTAAAGAGTGAATCTTTGATACAGTGGTACTGCGTTGTATCATAGCATTAACATATATTTTGAAATAAGTTTGCAAATACGAAACATTGCTCCCAATATTACGGCTAAGCGATGTAGCTACATTATGCAGTCGTTGTTTAAAACACTTGTGTGACAGTAATTTAATGAATTCATGAATCGCTGGCGAATATTGTTTGTGATGCTTTGCAATGCGATTTATCGACACGTGTCATATAACCTTGTTTATCAATTGAAACTACTTTAATGTAAAGTAGGTTTTTGTTATTGGTCGATGGATAGTTATGCGGGTAATGTAGGTGGCCGATCCAATGTTTTTGTGATAAATATTAATCAATGCAACTTTCACAACAACAAGGTTTTCTTTTATTTACATTAACCTACATGACATATTGGCAAATTAATTTAATATTTACATTTTTTTTATCATACTGATATCCCCTAATGTATATCTTTATTTCTGTTGAAGATAAATCATTACATACATACATACATACATTTCAACCATTTGCCGTCCACTGCTGAACGTAGGTCTCCCCCAAGTAGCGCCAACCATCCCAGATAAATCATTACATAAGTTTAAATACAAGCTTCAATATTTTCATTCGAAACCTCGAATTCAATTCGAAATATTTATAATTCAGTAATTTATTTTTATTCTGAAAAATTAAAAGTTTACACGGTAATTGTGGTTAACGTCGTAGGCTGCGCAGTTATAAATACTTAAGCACTTTATTTTAAGGTTCAAGACACAACTAATCCCTTAAATATATTTTACGGTTGCCTTTGTAGTTTGAAACATCAAATTTATTAAAAATAGTATGCTTTAACCAAAAATACATCGGAATTTGATAAAGATTCAGTTCAAGACTTATTAATTTTTTTACTTGAACAGATGTACTTCCCGCTTCATCCCATTATCCGTCCCGTTGGAAAAATAAGGGATGGAAAATACTAATAATTTTCAATAAATATTTCATCGTGATGTTTGCACCTTTTAAAATGTTATTTACGAAAACATCTTTTAAGTAGATTTCAACTCAACAGGACACGTTCTAAACCTTATGTTAGATTATTTTTAAACAAGTAAACAATATTACCCAGAAATTTAATAGACCGCTAGTTTAAAGGTTTATTCTCTTTTAAAATTTTTCATAAGTCTACTCAAAAGCTTATCACACTCTTAGTGCAACTACTTAGATGAATTACACGTTTCTTCTTATTTGCGAGCTTGTATACGGGCGAAGTGGCTTTTGAGATTTATTTATTTTATTTCGTCAGACATCTTAGTAACATTTGACTAGGTGAATATAAAAGCGAAATAATAAACATATTTCCTTTCTACTCACTCAACCACAGTTCGTTTGCATTAGTGAGTGAAACTGGAAAATGTTGCGAATTGGGAATTTAATCTTATTCAGTGAAAATGTGGTGAGCGATAATGAATTATTGTTTAGTTTAGATCCAGTCTAGATAATAAATTCTAATCAGGAACGTTAAAAAGGTATATAAAATTAACAGTTTCTGAAGTAATGAAAATGAAACTGACAACGAAATTAATCGGTAGAAAACTGGAGGAGTTGGAAATATAATATATCCACTTCCACCATTAGCAAAGCGGGGGATAAAATGAAGTCAAAAAAGGCAGACACCTTTTTCAAACCGGATAAAACCATGGATAAAATATTCTGGATCCTTAATGAGCTATATTTGATTACAGTTGACACAAGATTCCAATAGCATACCGCCCCAGAAGTCATTTGTAAGCCATACAGCATTATGTTACCAATTATGTTCATTGTACCAAAGACTACATTTACAGAGGATATGATGAGCCAACTTTTCACAGCTAGAATCAGGTTTTGAGCATGGACACAATAGTAAATCGACTAATTGAAATATAGTTTGCTCTTAAAGTTACTAATGTAATAAAATAACCGATATAAATATTTTTTAAATAAATAAAAACCTCATCAAAAACATAACATCATCATCAGTCTATCGCCGTCCACAGCTGGACATAGGCCTCTCCAATTTCACGCCACTTGGTTCGATCCTCGGTTTCTCGCAACTAGCTCCTGCCAGCGTTCTGGCACAGATTATCACTCCCCTGACCTGTGGACGTCCCGCACTACGTTTGCCGAGACGCGGTCTCCACTCTAACCTATTCTTATAACTAGTTACACGATAACCAAAAGTAAACAGAACAAAAAAATGTCGTTGTTGTAGTACCTGGAAATATTTAAATCTAAATTAAAGCAAGTTTAAATACATGAATCGAGGAATTTAAAATAGGACCAAGCCTTATGTATTCACAATTAAAATTCAGAGATATCATTTATCATGTTTATGTTTAAAACATAGCGTAAACACAGTTGAATTACATACGCGCATAATTTTCGCAGTACAACATGATAATCAATATTTTATGAGTTGCAAAACAGATGTCGACAGAAAAGGAATATAAAATAATGAAATAAATGGAACAAGGCCTCTTTAAAGATATATTACTTAGTCATACAAATTTCATTCGCAAATATCATAGCTATTTGTATTACAACTACGTATGCAATATATTCAATGTAGTATAATGTAGGTACTGTACATACGGCGTTTTATTTGTAAACGACATTGGATAGATTTCAGAGCATGTTTGATAATATTTATTTATTGATAAAAGAAGGGGCTGAATTTCTTGTATCTTCTTCTTCTTTTTCCTAGCCATTATTATTCCCAGGATTATTAGGGGTCGGCTAATAGTTCCCACCTGTTTTACTTGAATATCAGTTTTTCCACGAAGCGACCGACATCAGACCTCCGCAACCCTGAGGGTGAACTGTATTCGAAGGTTGAAACTAGCGTCAGTATATTGAGGTAGTACTGACTCGATTACCAAGTTTAATTCATGGCTGAATTTCTTGTATGAGAAAAGGAATTTCTGTAATACCAATTGAACCTATCGGAAGGAGTTAGCAAAACAAACACAACAAGTAATATGTATAGGCAATTACTGTAAATTAGGTACATTTAAATCATGCTTGAATGCTAGCTAATGTTGATAGTAACTAGCGAGTGAGTGCGACCTGCGTTTTTCTTGCGGTGTATGTGCTAATAAGCGCTCCATAATATTATTGAAGAAATTTTATGTTTTGTTCACAGATCGTCAATTCTACCACAAGTGGGCCCTGCTCACGGACCCTGATGACATAGGAGCTGGACCAAAAGGTTATCTCAAATGTGATATAACCGTGATCGGAAAAGGAGACACCATAAAAATACCACCAAAAAGTGAGAGGGATGAAGATGATATTGAAGCGTGAGTACCCATTTTTTTACCGTCTTTCCTTCTTATATATAGCAATTGTAATGACAAAAAGACCGTTACGACCAAGTAAAGGTGACCTGTTTCTTCATTGTACCCTCTGCTTATCAGGGATTAGACGGTCTATAGTAAGGAGCTCACTCCTCTATAAACGCCTTATACTGCATCTATAAAGAAAATTGAATTCCTTGTGTACGCCGAAATTATTTTTTTCGTATAGAATCTAGCACTTTAATCAATAAATATGTATATAAGTAGATACATGATTTTTAAGTTCATATTAGAACAAGTCATAAAATGAGATGCAACTTATTCAGAATTATGTTTTTAGTTTACTTGTTGCAACTTCATTACGTGTATAAAAACTATAACAAAAATTTATTCGAGGATTTTGTTTGATGCTTTTTTTTCAATGTAATACAAAAATATACTTTTATAGGGAAACAAAGTTCAAAGTTTAACACATTACTGTCAGAATAATAAAACCTTCAGGCGATGCGTTTGCCACAAAACAGTTTTTCGTCTTGAAAATCCTGGTCATATTTTGAACAAAAGTAGCGGCCGGGTTTGTCGACAAAGACAATTTATCCTCGATGGAACATACATTTTTAAACAAATCTTTTACGAAAAGTAAACCAGTGAAACTTGAGAACTGACTTGTTTATTTCAAGGCATTCTTTTTAAAAATCTTCACGTAAGCAAAGGAAAAAAGTTAAAAAAAAAGTCTTCATCAACACCAACATTTTGTATGATGAAATTGAGAGTTACATGAAATTCACAACATAATCTAATATCTTTCAACGAGCAATTCTTGTATACAATCTGAATTATATATTATCTGAATCTCGAGAACGGCTAGTATGACTTTTATCAAATTTTGTATGCGGGCGGTTTCGGGGGTGATAAATCAATCTAGCTAGAATTCATTTTTAGAAAATTCATCCAATAAAAAAAAAATTTTTTTTTCAAGTGCAGTAGAATAACACACAAGTATACTGGACTCCATACCTTTTCATTATTTTCCAAACGTCTCACATACAAACATGTTCCGTCTGTTTTAGAACGGTTTTCTATTTAGAAGATTTGCATCAAAATAATATTCATAATTTAAAAAAAGACATTGAATCGATCAAATTGTCAAATCAAATTAGTATTTATAAATAAATTTTAAAACGATAGACATATTCTATAGGAAATACATAGACGTAATCCATTACTTTCAATGTCAATTTGAAGATATTGGACAAACAAAAATCTTAAGTTGTTAAAGGAGGAAAATTGCTAGAAAATTTCAGAACTCAGACAAAATAATTCATGAATTATTTATTGCAAACAAATGTATCTTGATGTTTGATATCCATTACTTTTTTTATAGTTCAAAATCCAAATCCAAAACTATCATCATACTTATATTTAGCCAAGGTTTTTTTTATTCTCTTCTTTTTAAACAAATGTATATTATCCAATGTCGTAGAGGACTTAACAGACATTCATGTAATGGATACAAGAACAACCAGAAAGTAAGCAAGTGAGTCGAACGGAGTAGTTTTCAGGACTTATCGTTATTTTTGTTTACTCTATGCTCTAGCCATTTTTTTTAATTATTATGTAGTTATAAACAAAGTTATATAGCAGATAATAAAGTTTTAACATGTTGTTTCAGTTTATATCATGTTAGTCCATAGAAGGCCACTCCTGGGGATGGCCCGAAGGACGAAAAACTATTTCACTGTTATTTCACCCCGCTTTTGGGCCAACGTTATGATTTTCTCTATGTATTATTCATTTATTATTTATAAGAAGGTTGGAGTTCAGAACTAATATAACGAAAGTTATATATTGTTTACTTTCTGTCTGACTTAGGCAGTTAACTATACACTTAGTAACGTGATTGATTGGTGTGATTCGAGTTATTCTTAAAACAAATAATAATGATAATAACCATTTTATTGTACACCAGATTAATGTCTCACTTAGTTTTATGAAGCTAAGAGGTGCAAGTGGTGATGATGTTGTGACATATATAACAAAGTTGTTTTTATGGAATAGGGGGCAAACAAGCAGACGTATTCGTCGGGTTAGTTACATCATGTATTTTTCAAAATCGATACAACCGTTTTTTGTCGTCTTAAAATTCATAGAATTATTATCAACGCATTGAATAGTAGAATAACTATCTCTACATTTTCAATATTCATAACAAAAAGAAACTTAATAAGTTCTATATAAAACAAAGCGCATGTGAGGTGAAAATGCGAACTCGTCGAGCTCATCATACTATCTTGTATCCTGGACGGGAATCGAATTCTCGTCGTATGGCTGAACACCAACTGTTACTATTATCCTTGAGAGCCAATGTTTGGCACGTTTCTTACTACGTATTTTTATGTAATTAATACATTGTTGAACAAACAACAGTATGAGGGTTATTTCTTTCTTGATAACTTTCGTAGTAAATGAATGCAATCAAAGTGGTAGAGCCACGTTGATTTCAACATGAACGGGCCGGCTCGACCAGGGCGGTACTACCCTTTTTTTTACCTCGTGCGAAAATCCCCTCAGATACCACCTCCTGGTGGCATGCCGTATTCGAACCGACTAAAACCGCACGCCGTCTCGGCTACTAAATGCCGGGGAACCAGTTCTGTCTATCTGTCTGTTACGTTTTCACGGCCACACCGCAGCACAGTTTTAACGAAATTTGACATGGAGACAATTTGATTATTTAGGTAGAATATAGGCCAATGTCTACCGTGATAGCCAACATGCACTCCAAAGCTAGTACAGAATTAAAAGTCTGCTTATAACTAACTCTCTCTGTCTCTTTCATGTTTACTATACACAATTAAAATACATTGTACTCTAATTATAGTACCATTTCAACAAATGTCTAGTTATTGAAACTTTTTCAGTAACTTGCTTCTACCGGATGGAGTTCCCGTTGAGCGTCAACGCGCCAGGTTCATTATAAAGGTTCACAAAGCAGATGGATTGCCTAAAATGAACTACTCACTGATAGCCAACGTGAAGCGAGCCTTCACCGGAGAAAGCCAGGACCTCGTGGATCCATACGTAGAAGTATGCTTCGCCGGAATGAAAGTAAGTAGACTAAAAATCCTTAAAACCGACACTATAATGTAACATGTCTATGTTTCCCGGTTTGAAAAAGGCGTCTGCAGCCTATTTTGACTTCATTTTGTCTCCGACTTTGCTAAGGAGGGAAGTGGATTTATTACATTTCCAACTCTACCAGTTTCATTCAGATTAATTTCTATTTAAAAGTTAACTACCTAGGTGGCGCAGTGGTAGCACTTGCTGGGTCTCGGGTTCAATTGTCGGGTCGGACCAAATGTTAAAATGAACTTTAAATATTTTAATCGGAGTTTGGGTGTTTTCTATGTATAATAAGTATGTATTTACAAAAGAAATATTTATGTCAGTTGTCTAGTACCCATAACACAAGCTCTGCTTAGCTTGGGACTAGATGGCGGCGTGTTAGATGTTCGAAATAGTTGTAATTATTTATTTATTTATTACATTGCGGATTCCAAGACAGTTTAATTTTTCCTGGGACTTCCCGAGAGCTGTTAAACCTGGTGTACATGAGTTACAGTGGTGGGCGTGAGGGCAGGATTAGTCACATTTTAAAAAGGTAATGCAGCAGCTGATAGATGCCAATTAAAAGGCAAGAAAATTATTATATAATTGGAAAATATCAGGTTCACTAACGCAACATTTACAGTACAGTACAACAGTACAGTAAATATTAACTATTAAATATACTAAAGGATAATTTAATTGTTATGGCCACTAGCAAAGTACAATGGAAGAAAATGCAAACCGTTCAACAAGATGATTAAAATGGTTAACGAAAATTTTTGACACGTAGTTTTTAGGCTGTGACAGTTCACCTGTTGCTGTTTTAGTGCTTATTTATTGTTATTCAGTGAAAATCAGACTAATTCTGCCGTTCTACTTTATCTACCTATCTTTTTCTCTATACTCGAGATAAACTTTAAGTACACTCAAGACCTGTAACTCCGGACTCTGTAAATCTAGGGGATTCACAGAGTCCCGTGCCCCAGAGTAAAAAAAATATTAAAATAACACTACACAATGTATTTATGAAATTGTATGAAAAAATCATTTGGATTAGTGAATCTTCTCGAACCTTATTCTCAGTTTGTTGTCAGCCGAAGTGCAAAAACTATATCTACTATAAAAGAGATGTAATTTTATTTTTTTATTATCTTATATCGAAAATTATTGGTTTTCACCTTATGCAGTTTTTTTCCATAATATCTATTTATTTCAAAAACCGTTAAAATTTCCTACAAAATACTTTGATTCCACATCGAAGACGATGACAGTCGACATAGGACCATTCACTATACTATACAATAAAATTCTTTTAATTACATTGTTGACGAGACTGTGCTATGAATTAATTAAATATTTTTTTACAAAGGGTTCAACTACAGTTAGAAAAAATAGCTGTAATCCAACGTGGAATGAGCAGATTGTGTTTACGGAAATGTTTCCGCCGCTTTGCCAGCGTATCAAGATCCAACTTCGTGACAGTAATCCTGTTAATCCAAATACTATTGGGACACACTTCATTGATTTGAAGACCATTTCAAACGATGGTCAAAAAGGTAACAATGATAAATAAAGTAGTAGAAACTGACATAACACGCTGTAATACGCACAAGTTTTACCTGTTAATAACCAATGTGAAGTAGTATCTTACCTAAAAGTATAATTACATACTTGTGCCTCTTCCATACATTATTTACCTATTTTTTTTTTTTTTTTTATTGAATAGTGGGCAAACGAGCAGACGTATCACCTGATGGTAAGCGATTACCGTCGCCCATGGACACCCGCGACACCAAAGGCGTCACAAGTGCGTTGCCGACCTTAGGGGGATGGGAAAGGGGATGGGGGGAGGGGTTGGGGTATGGGCCTCCGGTATCCTCACTCACTCGGTGAAACACAGCGCAAACGCTATTTCACACCGGTCTTCTGTGAAGCCGTGGTATCACTCCGGTCGAGCCGACCCATTCATGCCGAAGCATAGCTCTCCCACGGTTAAATCGATCGTCGATTAGGCCAACACAATCCTCATTCCCGGCTCAAGTTCTTAAAATAACGAAGGCAATCTCACCATCATATTATCTTATACTGCCTATTATATAACTGCCGCGACAGACTTCGACTGATGTTTAAATTACTCTATGGTTTATATGGAAAAATAAAAGTGTTGTTTTTAGCATTTTCCTCGAATTTTTTTCTGTCCTTCTGTGCCTTAACGAAAATATTTAAAAATAAATACCGAATTGGTCAAGTGGTTTTCAAGTTTTCCGCTTAACAATAAATTTGGAGGTTTACTTTTATTTATTATAGATATTACGAATTCCTACAAACTTTTATTGTTTGTTATTATGATCAACATTAGTCACTAATGAATGAGGGCCTCAAACAATAATACCAACTATCCCAGTCTTAGGTAATCTGCATATTGATGAATATATAATTCCCAAAAATTTCATGAGTGAGAGACAATGAGATAAATTTAATTTACGAAATTTCCCAATATTTATGTTAATAAGTGTTACTATTTGCATAGCTTCTAAGTGACGTTACATGTAACTGATTTGTCAGTGAATTTAACTGCAATAATTTATTTTATTTTTCTAGGATTCCTACCTACCTTTGGACCTGCTTACATTTACTTGTATGGATCTACTCGAGATTATAGATTGTTGGATCAGCATTCTGGTTTAAACATCGGCATGGGAGAAGGGGTGTCCTATAGAGGCAGGTAAGCCTCATCCAAAGCGGATAACGATAAAGCAAACTTTGCAAAACCGTAGGTTAAATTTATAAGCTTTTGCAAGATATTACTCCGACCACTTCAAGGGATTATTATCTTTCCAGAATCCTTATTTCAATTCGGACTGAAATTATAGACGGTCTTGAGAGTCCAGCATCGGAGATTGAGGTGGAGCCTATCCCGCCGATAGTTGAGGCAAGCTTTGGAAAACATGAAGAATTTTTCTTATTTGGGAGCTTATTTGAAGCCAATCTGATTGACAAGCGTCTTACAGATAAGCCTCTGCAATTTGAACTTAGCATTGGCAATTCTGGAAACTCTCTGGATGGACACCATAACTCTGTCAAGAGCTCTTTGAATTTAGATTGTAATCTAGGTAAGAGAACTTCGGTAAATTTAAACAACTAATATATTATATCTACAACGTGTCCTAGAAACACTGGCGTAGCATGGATTTTCGTCACTCAGGGTCAATTGCAAATTTTCTGCCCCCTTTTCCTATTATTAGTTATCAAAACTTTAATATTTTGTCAAACGCACATAATGGACATCGTACAATTTATTAATACATTAATAAATCTCTGATATAAATATCTGCCTCGGTAGCGCTAATGTTCAATTCCCGAGTCGGACGAAATGTTTGTATGATCTGCATATATTTGTTTCGAAGTTTGAGTGACTGTTGTTTGTTTCAATAAAAATATAACTAACCTTTGCAAAATAGTTCGTTATTTGTGCCCTTGAATCGTGATTGGTATGTAGGGATTAAATTTTATCATCAAGTATTAATAGCGTCGGAGGAATCCGATTTCGATGAATCGTCCATTGATCAGAATCGTGGTAGTGACATTGGCTATATAAACATACAAAATAGCGCCCGAAAATGGTAAATAGGGGTTTTTTTTTACATCATATCAATGTGGGTATTAAATAAAAGATCATGAAAAGATATTAATTTCGAAAATGTATCTCTCATATCACGTTTACATCACTTATTCTCAATTCGACTCGTTCGAGTTGCCTACGACATCGCCTTAAAAGGGATTTAATAGAATCTGTTTTAAGACAACCACTTTCTTTTTCTTTTATACCCGCAATCATAGGTATCGTCTTATCGTTGAAATGAAAGACACGTTGTTTAAATATGAAATGACTTAAACTTAACTGTTTAGTTATACTTGATCTTGTTTTTCAATGCTACATATGATATGTTAGCCTATGATATTTATAATATACGATGTTTTTAGATGAAGTTAGTGCCGATACAGGTTATTGGCAGAGCACGACCCATGCAATTAAAGCAATATCGACAGATAAGAATTATTACTATCTACCGATCTGGGAGTATAAGCAGTGTATGCATGTGCGCAGCATTTGGCCAGACCACCGCCGTCGAATGTACAATTCCAACCTAATCGCTAACATAATTGAAAAATTTGTAAGTATTTACCAAACAAACAATTAATGTATTCATTTTGTTCTCTAAAGGCAATATCTTATTATAAATTGCTTTGTTAATTTTAGGAAGAAGGATTAGCAGATGTTCAGACAGCAATTAAAAATGATTCCGGACCAGACAATTCCAGCTTGATTGCTCTGAAGTCCACGCTTGAAGCAACTAGCAATGCATGCGCAGCATATGTGCGTCACATGGCAAATGCGCCGCCATTCGGAAATACTAAGCTCGATAAAGAAAGACAAAAGATGTGTCTCTATGAAATCGTTAGTAACATCATTGTTAAGTGCTATGTGTTTATTCAACTAATTAAACCATTATCTTATTTCATTGTGAATCTCCATTTTATTTATTTATTTATTTATTTATTTAAAAACTTTATGCACAAATGTACAATGGCGGACTTAATGCCACAGGCATTCTCTACCAGTCTACCGTGGGTGGTGCGGAAATGAGTTAGAGGGTGCACTACACTTCGATTAGGGATTCTAGAATAGACATTAAAAACATAAAATTACGAAATAAGCTAAAAAAAGGGGAAGAAATACTGTATATAATGGCATACTATAAATCTACACAACCATACAAAAATACATATAAACATACACACATACAGTTATATTAAAATACATATACATACTAATATATAATAAATGTCAATTTTGTGATGATTCCGCTAAGCTCCCGGCAAGAAGAGCCCGCACATTGACTCTAAAGGAGTTACGACTGGGTGCCATTCTGATTTCCTTGGGAAGGGCATTCCATAGAAGGACAGACTGAATGAGGAAGGAGAAATGAATGCATGCAGAAGTGTGAGAGGGGCATGACAGGAGGAGGCTGTTTGTGGAACGGAGGGTTCTGTCATGATTGGATCCCAGGAACTGGAAGGAGGACTTTAAGTATGTAGGCGAGTAAGGGGAGTTTAGAGTCGTGTAGAGAGTCGTTAAGGCGCGCAGTTGACGACGCTGACGAATAGGTAGCCAATTTAATTTAAGACGAAAGGAGGAGACATGATCGTATTTACGAAGATTAAAAACGGATCGAATGCAGTTGTTAAGAAGTCGGTCGTATTTGTTGAGAAGATCTGCATTCAGGTCGTAGTAGCACACATCACCATAATCAAAGATGGGTAGAATCAAGGTTTGCACCAACATCTTTTTTATCTCGCCAGGTAGAAAGTTTTTAAGTCGGTATAACGTACGTAGGGTTCCCGTAACTTTCTGACTCACACTAGTGACCTGAGGTTGCCAACTAAGGTTGTTATCAATTAACAGGCCCAAATCCTTCACTATAGAGCTAAGAGGAATAATTGATCCATTAAACAAAATAGACGGCAGAGTATCTTGATAAAGTCTTCTGGTCATATGTTGACTGCCCAAGATGGTAGCCTGGCACTTTGAAGGGTTCACGGTTAAGCCGAATCTATCTGACTGAATCAACCACTGATGGTATCTAGGTCGAGGTTTATCATTGTTATACCCTCCGTTACGTTTTCTACAGCAGCATGGTAATAAAGTTGTAAGTCATCGGCATAAAGATGGTACGCACACTGAAGATTTTGAGTGATAAGATTAATAAATATAGAAAATAACAGTGGAGAGAGAATGCTGCCTTGGGGGACACCAGAGTCAAGATCACACCATACGGAAGTGGATTCGTTGACACGGACGGACTGCTGGCGTCCTCGAAGATATGAAGAGAACCATTCCAGTTCATCAGGTGATATCATGTAATACGAGAGGATAGACAGGAGAACATCGTGACTGACAGTGTTGAAAGCATTCGAGAAATCAATCAAAGCCAACACGGTAACTTTGGAGTTCTCAATTGCCGTCCTAATGTCACCAGTCACTTTAAGGAGAGCGGATGTTGTGCTATGCCCGGGCCTAAAGCCCGATTGAAACGTACTTAGTAAGCTATTTCGATACATAAATTGTGACAGCTGTTGATGTACACACGTTTCGAGCACTTTGGATAAGAAGGGAAGTATGGAAATTGGGCGCAAATGATTCATAAGGGTAGGATTAGGGACTTTAGGGAGAGGTATAACAAACGCGTTACGCCACAGTGAAGGGAACGTCCCTGAATCAAGTGTAAAAATTCACTATATGCGTAAGCGCAGGAAGAAGTTGGTCAAGGATAGGAATGATCATGCGACGATTAATCTTGTCACTGCCCATTGCGTTGGATTTAGTGGAGAGGATATTTTTTTTGATATCATCTGGTGCGACTGGAGAAAATTGGAAGGAATTAATATTCGGGCGAGGTAGGTCAGCCAGGTACCTTATAGTGCGACACTTTGTTTGGTGATCATATTGTGGTAGACAGGTGAAATAACGATTAACGTCATCCAAATCAAAGGTCGTGGAAGAGATACATTTCCCGGATTTACCGATACCCAGGGTGCCTAGGAATCTCCAGATATGGGAGGCAGAAGAAGAATTGAGATTGTTGATAATATGGCAGAGCTTAGCATTACGCACCACCTGATTACACCGATTTCTTTCAACCCTATAATGTGACCAGTTTGTGTCGCTTCTGTGTTTACGAAATTTACGGAACGATTTGTCTCTGCGCTTCATTGCCTCGCGAACATCCGCTGACATCCAGGGGGCTGGAGCACGTTTGACTCTTACCCTCCTAATAGGGGCGTGATGATCGTAAAGGTCAGTTACTAATTTATTAAAAATATTGACCTTGTCGTCTACTGTATGTGCCTCAGTCAGAGGTTTCCAACTAATTTCTAAAGCATCACTGCGCAGTTTTTCGTCATTTATCCGTCCGAAACAACGAATATGGCGAAATTGAGGGCGAGGTTTAGGAGGTTTCAGGGCATAGGACAGGTAAATGAAGTCATGTTGGGAAAAACCGGGGGCAAGGTGTTGACCATGACTACGGACAAAGGAAGGAGATGAAGTGAGGATTAAGTCCAACCAGGTGTCAGGTACGTCAATGTTGTGATGTGTGGCTGATAATGGCAGCACATGGAGACTGGATGATTCGACAACCTGGATGAGTTTACGGGAACGAAGGGAACATGAGTTGAGGAGATCGGTATTGAAATCACCCATGATGATATGGTGTGTATACTCAGACCCTAAAGATTCCAGAATCTGTTCGAGACTGGAGAAGTTGTCGATGTTTGGGGGACAATAAACGACGCCTAAGATAGTTTTGGCTCCATTGATGATAACCTCGAGAAAAAGGAATTCTGCTGATGCTAAACTGGAGGGAGACGAAGATGTTAAAATTTTGTATGAGATCGAGCAGTGGAGATAAATCGTGACACCTCCCCCTCTCCTATCAATTCTGTCGTTGCGAATGAGAATAAAACCTTTTATTACGTATGTAAGTTTATTTCAGTGTGTTGTTTTTATAAAGGTACCTTTTTTCAGGAGCAACTTGTAACCATGACTAAAGGCCTTAAGGCTTTGATCACTAAGCACTCCATGAAGAATCGACTGCGAACTGCCTACACTTATCTCAAGAAATTAAAACATCTTTGTGAAGATGTAAGTATATCTCAGAACTTCTTGTATAACTGCCTATATATTTATTGATAAAATTGAACTTAAAACGTAGCTATGTATAGAGTATTTTTTTAACTTAATATAATTTTAATTTTAGGCTCAACATGCGCTGCCTCATGTATTTATATGGCTTGTGAGCAATGGCAAGCGTCTTGCCTATTATAGGATTCCTGCGAGAGACTTAGTATACTCTGAATTTCCGGATGAATGTGGGAAATTTTGTGGCAAACTTCAAACAATATTCTTAAAGGTACGTGCGATATTATTTTCTAGTAGCCTAAAAGTAAATTAACTATTTTGGTCTTTTTATTCGTGTATGTGATATAATCTGAGGTGAATCATAACGTGTGTTACGCTTTCACGCGAAAACTACTTAACTTAAATCATCATGAAACTTTGTACACAAATTCGTGGAGATATTAGAAATAATATAGGATACTTTTTATTAAATGCGAGCGAAGACGCATACGAAAGCTAGTCGTTTATGTAGGGATATAATGTTCCTTCCTAAAAGGTTCCCTGTTATGAGATTATTATGAGGGTAATTGAACTACGGGAAAAAGGATTAATAATAGATAACATATACTGCGATCTCTCACTTGACAGCTGGTGCAACACTTATTTTTATTTTCAGTGGCCTGGTAAGAAGGGATGTTCGCCTAGTGGCTGGTCAATACCAGCTAAAATAAGCATTTACCTATGGCTTGGCATTCTACAAGATAAGAAACATTACATTGATTCTTTGCCTCAAGGGTATGAATTAAGCTCAGAACTACGTAATGCAGATAAGCTGCGATCAAATGCACCATCGACAATATTTTATAGGGAGAAACATGTATGTATAAAGTTGAAATAACAGGTTTTACCACATTTATTCAACTTATTTTATCTATGATGGACCAAGTTGAGTAGAACGCAATTTAATCTTATTTTTCAGAATTTTCAAATGCGAGCCTACGTGTACCAAGCTAGATCACTCATCGGTTCCGACTCATCTGGTTTATCCGATCCCTTTGCACGCATAGTGGTGGGTGAGAGTACAGCCACCACTCAAGTAATTGATGAGACTTTGAGTCCCACTTGGGATGAGTTACTTGTCTTTGATGATATTTTACTCTACAGTACCATTGAGCAAATAAAAGCTAACCCACCAACAATAGTAACTGAAATCTTTGATCAAGATCAAGTTGGAAAATCTGAATTTATTGGTCGGACATTAGCAAAGCCACATGTTAAATCTTTTGAAGAAACACAAAACCGTCCACAACATCCACCTTCTCTAGAGTGGTATGAAATCACACGAGGTGATGACCGAGCTGGAGAATTACTTGCAACATTCGAATTGCTTGAGATTCCTCCGAAACAAACAACATCGATACTTCCAGAACTACCATCTCCAAGAGAAGCAAACGGGAAACCTCCTGTCGATCCTAATAAAGGTCCTATACTCCCCGTACCAAAAGGCATCCGTCCTACACTGTCCAAGTATCGTATCGAAGTATTATTCTGGGGCTTACGTGATTTGAAACGTGTTCATCTTCTTACAGTAGATAAACCGAGAGTGGATATAGAATGCGCTGGTAATATTATACACTCAACGATCATCCAAAATTCAAAGAGGAACCCAAACTTCATTAATCCCGTAAAGTTTGTAGATGTTGAGCTGCCAGATCAAGATTTATATAGACCACCCCTGACTATTCGCGTTGTTGACTGCCGCAGTTTTGGTAGGATTACGTTGGTAGGCACACATACCATTAATTCTATACATAAATATATTTACACTCCCATGAGTAAACGAGAACGCGATATTGAAGAACGAAAGAAATCATTGATTCCCTTACAAAACGTTGATTTACGAGCAAACTGTATTATTCAAGATGATGCATATGCCGTTGAAATTGAGAAAGAGAGCTGCCCATTGATTAATCGGGATATAAGAGCATCTACTTCTACGTATAGCCCAGGAGTGAAACGACAGACAATGCGTAATAAATTGACTAAAAATGAATCAATGAAAAAACGTAAAGCTAGCGCTGATTCAATGATCGACGATGATGAAAGTAGCAAGGATTGGTGGACAAAATATTTTGCTTCCGTGGAATCTATGATTGAAGATGAGAAAGAGGCCAAGCGAGAACGTCAAGACTTGCTCCAACCTAACCAAAGCGTTACTATTGAAGAAATACGCTCACCACGTGAAGAACGCGTACAATCACCGCGTTCGGATCGAGATCGTGGTAAGCGCCGTCAGACAACATCGCCACGGACTTGCAGAATCACCCCACCCATAACTTCCAAGAAGGCAGAAATACCGCGTTTCGCTATTACTAAGGTATTGTCACTTCGTAAATTATATTACATTTAAAAGGGGGAATGGGAAGTGTGGCAAGGGGTTCACGATTCGTATTTAGAACACCAAATTTTAAAAAGAAATAACGTTAGGCTACATAACATTAGATAATATTGCAGTCGTGGTACTAGCCTATAATGTACAGTAAATTTAGTGCTTTATGACTATACTTACTGACCTGTTTGGCACGCAAGTTCGTCTGCGTTACAATTTTTATTTCGTAGCTCTTATTGGAAACGGCGTGATGACATTGGCCCCTTAATCTTACTCAATAAACGGACTGTCCACAATTACGTAAAACTTATTTCAAATTCATTCCTGTAGGTCCTGAGAATATCGCTTTTAAGTTATCAATGTTTTTAGCTTTGTTATCTAAGCGATGTAATACACTTTTGGATCTGTTGTTTCTTAGATAATCCCCCATGAACTTGAAGCTGTGCCAGAATATGAGGAATTCAAAGAATGGCTTCATTCGTTTGAGCTATACAGAGGTAAAAAGACTGGCGATGATACTGAAGATGAAAACAGAGTTGTGGGCGTTTTCAAAGTGCGTAGAATAAAGTATATAATTCTATTCCAATGTACAATAAACAACTAGTTATTCACTATACACAATACCATTCTTCTTAGTATCATTAATCTTACACACAGCATACTACTTTTTGCAATATCTGTCCATCATTTGATGTCGCGTTTTTAATACCAGTCTCAATATGAAATTTGTGAATTTACCTTTTGTTTTAGGGAGCCGTTAAAGTTTACAAGTGGCCAATCCCTAGAGGAATCGACGACCATTCATTGATGGGCTTTGATCCAAATTATGGTTTTTTCCAAGGCGTGCCAAACAATGATCCGGGACATGTGCTTGTTCGTGTATACATAGTAAAAGCCACTGATTTACACCCCATGGACTTAAATGGTAAAGCTGATCCGTATATTGTACTACACCTGGGATCAAAAAAAATCAATGACAAGGAACATTATGTATCCAAGCAACTCAACCCAGTGTTTGGAAAATGCTTTGAAATAGAAGCTACTTTTCCTCAAGATTCCATACTTACAATACAAGTCCTCGACTGGGACTTGATAGGAACTGACGATATGATTGGAGAGACCAAGATTGATCTAGAGAATAGATTCTATAGCCGACATAGAGCTACTTGTGGTTTACCCATGAAGTATGAAGAGTAGGTATCTATTTTATTACAGGTGTTTTTAATATACTAATCAATTTAAAATAAAACAAAAAAAAACAGATTAATAATTATGTTCATGTAACAATCGCTGGTCTTATCGCTCACGTTGATTGTATCTAGACAATCTGTACAAAGATAGATATGTTTAAAAATTTTAACAACAACACACATTTTTTTTACACGTATAGGCTGCCATTGCCTCATGGAAAGCATGATCAGAATAGAAGCGTAATAGCCACCATACTCATTGCGAATTACGACAATGCAAAAGAGTAGCATGGTGACCCATACTATGATGGCCTATTGAGTTGCTTCTCCATTATTTGGCTTCCGGTCTCTATTCGCCAACAAAGCATATTATATCGAAAATTTTTAAAATACACGTATAATAAGACATGTACATACACCCACCTCATACACTTATATATATTTACACGATTATTCTATTGCAATATTTCAGACAAGGATATAACCGCTGGCGTGATTCTATGAAACCAACACAAATATTAGCCAAGCTTTGCAAGGATGGCAAACTGGATCCACCAATCTATGAATATGGCCGGGTAAAAGTTGGTCGCACCGTGTTCAATATGCCTATGGATGATACGGAATTATTCTCTAACCCCGACACTCTTGAAGAGCAAATGGCTCTAGTCGTATTGCGTCGTTGGCAAGAAGTGCCACGTGTTGGGACACGTCTGGTTACTGAGCATATTGAGACTCGACCCCTGTACAATCCCAACAAACCTGGTAAGAAATCAGAAACTTACTTACACTTTTTTTACATATGGAAACCCCCACTGACCGTCACCCCATCGGGGTTTTCGGTGGGGAGGCTGGAAAGCATCCTCTGCGCCAAAACCAGCACGTGGACCCTCCAGCCGGGATGACCAATAAGTCATGGTGGTTCGACAAGCGGCTTCACGCCGCTAGTCGAACCGCTGCCACAGTCGACACGGTCCAGTAACCGCGTATGGCTCTAATCCACCAAATCCATTGACGGCGCCAAAGGCGTGCCCTATTCTGGACGGTCAGAGCCGTTACCCACACCGGTGCTCCATACAGTGCTATTGATCGGACAACCCCCGTGTAGATCTGTAGCTGCTGTTGCGACTCTAGCTCCACCCAATCAATAGCACGCCACTACAGCCCACTGCTTCTTCGATCACAGTCCTCAGGCAAATTGACTAACACTTAATTAACAAAAGAACTTTTATAATAAATCGTAATGGTAGGTAAAAACAATTGCATTTATAACTGTGTTCTCAGGTATTGAACAAGGTCGTCTAGAAATGTGGGTGGATATGTTCCCGATGGATATGCCTCTGCCAGGACCACCTGTGGACATTTCTGCCCGCAAGCCGAAATCATATGAAATGAGAGTTATAATTTGGAATACAGATGACGTCGTACTAGAAGACGATGCTTTCTTCACTGGAGAAAAAATGTCGGACATTTATGTGAAAGGGTAAATTTTTAACACTAAATATATTTAACGAAGTCGTGTAGGATACACCATTTACAAGTCAGAAACGGCTGGACAAATGGCCATGATTTTCGTGTTTTTAGATTTGTTTTCATCCTAAAAAGGATGATCACTAAGGGCCTTGTTAGGCTTGGTATCGATTGAAGGTGGCGAGGTTAAAATCAAATAGTCAAAACAAATAGAGAAAAGTGAGAGGAGATATATTTATTAGACCTGTAATTTTTTGGCTTGCAGATGGGTCAAAGGTACCGATGATTGTCAAAGTACGGACATTCATTATCGTTCTCTGACTGGAGAAGGCAACTTTAATTGGCGTTTCATATATCCGTTTGACTATTTGGAAGCAGAAGAACGTATAGTAATTTCTCGCAAAGAATCTGTATTTTCATGGGATGAGACAGAATGTAAAATTCCGGCGCGCCTCGAGCTGCAAGTATGGGACGCTGATCATTTCACGTCTGATGATTTCTTGGGTGAGATTAATTCCACAACACCTCAATGCGATCTTAATGAACTTTGAAACGATTTGATCTCTTAATACATTACTGTTATTACAGGAGCAGTTACTCTGGAATTGAGCCGTTTCCCACGCGGCGCTAAATCTTCTAAGCTTTGTACACTAGATATGTTGAGGATTGATGGCTCTGTGCCAATGATCAATATCTTCAAACAAAAACGCGTGAAGGGCTGGTGGCCATTTTACATAAAGCGCGACACTGAAGAAATGGAACTGACTGGAAAAGTAGAGGCTGAAATACATCTTTTGACGCGTGATGAAGCAGATAAGGTACCGGCAGGATTAGGCCGCAGTGAACCAGATCCTCTGGACAAACCAAAGTTCGTATATTCTCATACAGTTAAGTATGAAATTTCTTCTTGCAGTGACAGTCTTTCATATTTAATTTGTTTTATTTCCAGTCGTCCAGATGCATCGTTCATGTGGATCTTAAATCCCCTGAAATCTTTACGGTACATTGCTTGCCATAACTACAAATGGACTATCGTGAACGCTACCTGGATGACTACGCTCATTCTGCTGTTCCTCGTTGCTTTATATGCTATACCCGGATACTTGGTCAAGAAGCTTATGGGCGCCTAATTCAAATAAAAATAGCATAATCTGGAAGGGGGTCTAGCAAATATTTATTCTTATACTTTGACGAGAGCTGTCATTTTACTTGACGAAGGAATATTAAAATATTATATTTTGTAACAATTAGAAACGAGTAATCAGTTTGTGAGTAAAAACATGAAAAATATTTGACCGTCAGTCTATATGATAATTCTAATAATGTTCGTTAGGTGTTATAAATAAGTATTACACTATAATCTGATGAAATCGAGAACATTTGTTTTTAAACATCATTCTAGCTTTTTCTTTAACTTTTTTGAAATATAATTATAAATTTATTCTAGCTCTATTTTTACCACTTTGATTTAGTTGTTAGATATTGAAATTGGTTTAGATTCTCCTAGATTTGTATTCTCATGTGATCAACTTAAACAGAACAAATATTTACATTTATAAATCAAAAGAAAAAGAGGATTTATTTTCATGAATTTAAAATTTACTTTTGCAACACATAACGTTTAGTAGATATTTGTAATACGAAGATAGATAATGTTGTACCTATACTTATTATAAGATGACTTTTGTATTTTAGCTGGACCTTCTAAACCCACAATCGAACTGATGTTAGATAGGATCAAGACTGTTTTTATGGAAGGCTCTTAACGTATTTAGAAATAATCTGTAAGAATTTATTTTAATTACTTTTTAATTACATTTAGTTTCAAAATAGTCACGAAACGTCTTTACGTTAATTTTTTAAAACGAAAAGTGAATAATTTATATCCACTTATTCTCTGATCAGACCATTATTTTCTCTAATTGTAACTGTTCCAAGAGTATGTTATGTCCGTCAATTAAACTTTGTAAGCCCGGAGGCATAGGGATATTTCCCTCGTACTAGACATATCGATTGTTCTTTATCTAAATGAGGGTAGTAGAACGTAATTAATATCAAATCTAAATTAACAGACGTGATCAGGAAATATAGAGAGATGTGAATGCGGTGGGGCCATGAAATAGGACCTTCCTAAAATAAACAATAAAAGTACTTCTACTGAATATCAAAACACATTCATTTACATAAACTAAAATGTCACTTCGATAAATTGAGAACGATGATTATTAAAGCTATTTTGACTGTTTTTTTAAAATAAGACATTCTTCTGATCCGCTTGATGGTAAGGAACAGAAATATACCATGTGTGTGTGTAAACTTCATATTGCAACAATATTTCTGTAGTCAAAAGTTTTCGACTTAAGTTTAGATTAGTTTAATATTATACAAGTCACATAATCTCTGTCTA
Source organism: Spilarctia lutea (assembly GCA_916048165.1). Classification (NCBI taxonomy): domain Eukaryota; kingdom Metazoa; phylum Arthropoda; class Insecta; order Lepidoptera; family Erebidae; genus Spilarctia; species Spilarctia lutea. The sequence continues at coordinate 22,159,615 of OU696470.1, read as the reverse complement.
AATGTTTAAACATATTTGTTGTAGCAGCTTCGATGTTTGTTTTAAACTTAGAATTAATTATTATTAATGTCAACGTTCATAATATAATAGATTCATAAGTTTATTTATTTATTTATTTATTTATTTACTATAACATACACTATCATTACGGATTACATCCAATGCAATAGTGTCGGATAAAAATTTACAATACATTACAATAAACTGAATAAAAATTAACAACACATGCAAAACACTACGCAAAAATTACAAAACAATTGGTACTATAAAAACTAAAAAGATTAAATAAAAAATCTATACACACAACAACACCAATACAGCAAAAAAAAAACTAAGTGAATAAATCAATTCAATTAATCATCCTTTTCCTAAATCATTACTTATAACGCAGTAAGCGACCCGTGAGAATTCATTCAGAGAACACAAAAACAAATCAATCCTATCTGCCACCATGTTGAGCGCACAAAGCGCGCGCGTGAGCGGGGCGCGCTGCAGCAGGTTGGTGCGCGCGGGCACCACCTCCAGCAGGCACGGGCGCCGCCGCCGTGAGGTGTAATCACTAGGTGCACATAGTCCGATCTCCCACAGAACGGCTGGGTTATGTATGTGACCACGAAGCACTTTAAACATATACGTGGCCATAGCCACCTCTCTCCTAACCTCCAACTTGAAATACCCCACCATGCCCAGAACAAACAGTGTAGGATATAACAACGGGTATCCTGGGTAAACACCATACAGCTTACAATACAAAAATCTTAAAAATTTATTTTGTATTCGTTCCAACGTCAATTTATTTATATTTACTCTCGAATGGCGACCAGACAACGGAATTGCATTCGAGGTGGCTTTTCACTAGTGCCTCGTATAACACTCTCAAAGCTGTGACATTTGTGAAACGATTTGCATGCCTCAATAGAAAACCCAGATTACGATATGCTTTTTTACATACATCCTGAATGTGTTTATTAAATCTTAAGTCTGTACTAAAATGAACGCCTAAATCTCTGATCTCGTTTCTCCGCTGCAAAGGTGATCCCACCATTTGGTACTGGTAGTGACTAGGATTACGCGATCGGCTGAAAGATAGTACAGAGCACTTGGAAACATTAAAATAAAGTTTATTTTCATGGCTCCATCCAACCACCCTGTTTATGTCCTCTTGCAGCCCATCATGATCTGCATTCTGTGAAATATTTTTAACCAATTTTAGGTCATCTGCAAAAAGAAGCGGTGTAGAGTTAGTAACCACTTCTGACAAGCTATTTATCATTAAGATAAAAAGCAAAGGACCTAAATTACTCCCTTGACTGACCCCCGATCTCGTAAAATATGGCTCAGAGAGGCATCCTCCACAGTCCACATATTGACATCTGTCCCGTAAATAGCATGCGAAGAATGCCAGCACATGCGGTGTGCAGCCCACTGCAGCCAAACGTGTTAAAAGGATGTCGTTATCCACCATATCAAAAGCTTTCCTGAAATCGAAGTAGGCTACATCCACCTGCACACCAGCATCAATCGCGGGCACCAAACATGTCATTAGATGAAGAAGGTTTCCCGTAGTTCCCCGCCCAGCACGAAAGCCGTGCTGCGCGTCAGATAGCTGGGAACTCACTTGCGCATAGAGACAATTATAAATGACCGCTTCAAACACCTTGGCAGGCGTACTAAGAATTGCGACAGGCCTGTAGTCACTGGGATCAGAACCTCCACCACCTTTAGGGACAGGCACGACTCGAGTTACTTTCCATCGTTCCGGAAACTTTGCTGTGTCGATACATCTGTTGTATAAGTGTACCAATGGGTCAGCCAACACCATACGAGCATCCCTGAAAACAAACGCAGGCACACCGTCCGGGCCCATTGAGTGCTTGGGTGGTAGGCGGGCCAACGCGGCAAGAACCTCGCACCTGCTTAAACGATTGAGGGAAACCCAGGCACCAGGCGCGCAAGACCGCGCCGCGCTCGCTGTCTCCACGCTCAGCTCTGCGGGCTCTTGATTATATATTGACTGAAAAAATCGAGCAAACTCACACGCACACTCATAGTCCGATAGAGTGCGCCCATCTTTTATAAGTTTATGTTTACTCGTGGCTCCTTTTTTATTTCGTATGTAGTGCCAAAACGCTCGCGGATCACTAGCTAGTTGGTTTTGAATGCGTTCGTTGTAGCGCTCATGCGTATAATCCATACAATAATCATACATATACTCATACGTTTAATCCATACAATCATGTAATCAATTTAAACGTTAAACTATGTACACTTTATGTCTGTAACCGATATAACTACTCGTAGTTACTTCTATGGAATATCAAATAAACATATTCATTTACATGAACTAAAATATCACTTTGATAATTGAAACCGTGATTTTTAAAGCTATTTCGATATTTTTAAATAAGACATTCTTCTGATCCGCTTGATGGGACGGAACAGAATTGTATCATGTGTTTAAACTTCATATCGCAACAATATTTCTCTAGTCAAAAGTTATCGACTTAAGTTTAGATTAGTTTAATATTATACAAGACATATAATCTCTGTCTAAATGTTTAAACATATTTATTGTAGCAGATTTGATGTTTGTTTTAAACTTAGAATTGATTGTTATTAATGGCAACATTCATAATATAATAGATTCATAGGTAATACATATACGCATGCATTTAATCCATACAATCATATAATCAATTTAAATGTTAAACTATGTACACTTTATGTCTGTAACCGATATACCTAATCGTAGTTACTTCTATGGAATATCAAATAAACATATTCTTAACATGAACTAAAATGTCACTTCGATAATTGGGAACCGTGATTTTTAAAGCTATTTAGATTTTTATATTAAGACATTCTTGAGCTCCATTTGATGGGACGGAACAGAAATTTATCATGTGTTTAAACTTCATATCGCAACAATATTTCTCTAGTCAAAAGTTTTTGACTTAAGTTTAGATTAGTTTAATATTATACAAGTCATATAATCTCTGTCTAAATGTTTAAACATATTTATTGTAGCAGATTTGATGTTTGTTTTAAACTTAGAATTGATTGTTATTAATGGCAAAATTCATAATATAATAGGTTCATAGGTAATACATATACTCATACGTTTAATCCATACAGTCATGTAATCAATTCAAATGTTAAACTATGTACACTTTATGTCTGTAACCGATGTACCTACTCGTAGTAACTTCTATGGAATATCAAATAAACATATTCATTTACATGAACTAAAATGTCACTTCGATAATTGGGAACCGTGATTTTTAAAGCTATTTAGATTTTTTTATTAAGGACATTCTTGAGATCCATTTGATGGGACGGAACAGAATTGTATCATGTGTTTAAACTTCATATCGCAACAATATTTCTCTAGTCAAAAGTTTTCGACTTAAGTTTAGATTAGTTTAATATTATACAAGACATATAATCTCTGTCTAAATGTTTAAACATATTTATTGTAGCAGCTTCGATGTTTGTTTTAAACTTAGAATTGATTGTTATTAATGGCAACATTCATAATATAATGGATTCATAGGTAATACATATAACTACTCATGCATTTAATCCATACAATCATATAATCAATTTAAATGTTTATCTATATACACTTTATGTCTGTAACCGATATACCTACTCGTATTTACAACGCATGTAATGTTTAACCACATATATGACAAATAAATGATTAGATGTCTTTATTGGTGTTTTATTTACCCTGAAATACATTCCAAATAGATCCCATTCATTTCATCCATAAAAAAATACCAAATGCCATGACTGGCAGATAAACAAAGAGCAGTAAAGTTATTAACTTTTGCACGGCACGGTTGGCCTAGTGGTTTAAGCTTTTCACTACGCTAAGTAGTCTGGGTTCAAATCCCACATGGGACAACACTTTATACACTTTACACAAGTGATACACAAATTGTTGTTGAGTCTGGGTGTTCATTGTGCCCGTTTCATGTATGTTTGTAAAATCCCGTGCGTATATCTGAGTGTATATATTCCTAATGCGGGAGTTGTCTTTTTTTTATAAATAAATAAAATTAACGGACTTAGAGCCTAAAATCGAAACTACCTTTAAAAACCTACATACTTTAAATTTTTACAGCTTATGCCATTTACGATGTAAGCACTACTAAGAAAGATTTTTTGTAAAGTTTACACTAAATAAGTAATAAGGCAACGCAACGATTGTAAGCATTTATCATTTTCAAGTAGACATACACGAATTAAGAAATCTCAGTATGTTTACAATATTGTTGTGAGAACCGAAAAACTGATGGTTAGCACTCTTTGAGGGAGGCTTTCGTTCAGCAGTGGACGGCAATAGGCTGAAGAAGAAGAACCGACCAAGGGAGCAAACTGTGTGAGACAACAATACGAGTACTACAAGAAGAAAAACTTGAAACAAACCTTATACTTACCTGGTATACCTTGTACATAAGCAAAAATCACATTTCTAAAGAGCGGCCTAGTCTCCTGCGAAACCACATAATTCGAAAAAGAATCCATTGACAGGGGCACCACGAGCTTAGATTTCACAAATATGGGAATATTGTTACTTATCGTATTGACTTAGAACTATTAATAAGAGCAATTAAATCTCATTTCAATCAAAACTTACTTTAAAGTCATCTGATTGTTACTCGGACAAACTAAAAAGCGTCTCATTTTGGAGTAAGTTTGGTGACTATCGGTGAGTCAATATTTGACTGCACTTATAGCATTGTATAATCCACTAATAAATAATTCGTTGTTAAGTCCAGGTGAACCGCGACACAGCAAATGTATCTAGCGCAGGTGTTGTCGTAAAGAGTACGAAATAAAGGAAATTTTAAGTTAAATTAAATAATAATTGTGTTACACAATAGTTTTATTGCTTGCTTAATCAAAACTTTCACACACAAAAATTTCTACAAAATTTCTGAGCTAACTTTAAAGTCAAAATCTTGTCAGCCACTGCGCGTGGCAAATGACCACTGGTCATCATTATATACCCTCTAGTAGCAGTAGTTTGGCAGAGAGTTTTCACAACCGAACTACTGCAAGTGAAGAGTTCCAGGAGTTCGATCAATTGCACAATTGCACTATCAACCAGTCTAATGCTACCAAACCTTATATGCGTGATATATGCTGAAAAATGTAATAAGAACACTCAATTTAAGAAATCATATATCTGAGCGCCGACTAGTTCTTACGTCGCCTGTACACCTGCACTGGCTCAGGGTCAATGTATTGTGGTAGTCATCTACGTCTCCTACAAGATCGTCGACGGCGGCGGTGGCAAATGCGACGGCGGCGCCTTCGCCCGCAGCTGCGACGGCGACGAATCCGGCGTTTGCGGCGGCGTCCACAACACTCTCGGACTATTCCGTCTGACTTAGGTAACCGCTCTATGAACCCAAGTGCAGTACCGTCCTCCAATAATGACAAAACCGTGCTACTCAGCGATTTCGAATCGTTACCACATTTCAAGCGAAGATGTTTCAATATGTCAGACAACGTCGCACCTTCTTTATTGGTCTGTAGGTATTTAATAATCATTCTCCCCGAAGGGAATACAGGCGGTTGAAACTCTCCTTCTTGCAAAGACATTGTAACATTATTTGATTTTAAAAAAAATTATAAGTAAAAATGGTCATAATTTATTGATAAATTATCGAAATTTTACCAAATTTTGATTAAGTCAAACGTTCATGATATCGTTCTAAAAACATTATGATTCTTGTTTTTAAAATGCATTGTCAATATAAAGCGTAAAATCCTCTTTGATCAAATAAATTACTCATCTTGTACCAAAAGTTATAAAAATGAGTTTATCCTTTTCATGTTATAACTAATTCATCAAGTTATCATAATTGATCAAGTTGATAAATAAACCTTATAAAACTAATAAAAAAAATGCGTGCGTACAAAGTACACATGTCAGAAGTGAAACTGCTTTGGCAAACTAATTATTAATGAAAATAATTAAAGAGAATAATTAAAATACATTTATTTTAAATTGTTTAAAAAATAATGTAGTAAAATCTCAAATGATGAATATTAAATTAAAATTAGCCCTTTCTCACTGTCTCTCAATCGGTCTCAATCGCTCTCTCCCTCTTCTTCGACAAAAACGCTACACATCTTCGTGACGCGTTTCATCCGTAATTTTTTTTTTTTTTTATGTCTTAGCTGCCAAAATGACTCTGCTCTGCCTGATGGAGAGCCCGAGCAGAATCCAGGAGTGGTGGTCACCATCCTCAATGCTAATAGGGACATTGCAGCATGGCGACCCACACTATAGCGGCCTAGTGAGATGCTTCTTCACGCTCCGCTTAAAGGACCCGGGTTCATAGCGGGAGGGAAACACGAATTTAACCTCATACGCCTAAAGAAGTTTCACTTCAAAACCTGATTGTAATTTAATTGGCTAAAACCTATTAATACTAAACCAACTAAAGACCCACATAATAATACTAACAATTTTTTTCACATACATTGTTAAAACCTAATTAAAAATTAAATAGTCTTCATAAAACTAACACAGTAAGAAATATACGTAAAAAAAATTCACAGTAAATGTGTAAAATAAGAAAGTGGATCTTCCGTCTTATAATTGTCATATTATCACGTTCGATACGTTTGTGTCAAGATAATACATAGAAGTGTCATTATATTTTAAATATATAATAGTAGCTAAAAAGCCTGTGTCCTTTCTAAAGAATCAAAGTATCTCTATGCCAAATTACATTGAAATCGGTGAAGTCAAGCGTAAAACAAACAGACAGACGGTGTTACTTTCGAATTTATGACATTAATTCAAGATGCTACACAACAACTGGTCCGGTGTAACCAAGGTTTTGTTTTAAAAAATGTATGGAGCCCCCACGGGCCATAATCCCAGCGGGGTTTGCGGCGGGGTGGTGTATTGTAATCGGACCGGTAAGCCACAGGGTGTGCCACTCTGCGCCTGGGATGGGAGAGATCCGGAAACTGCTGTTATTAAGCTATCCGAACGCCTTCAAGCGCCAGCCCGCACTGACACAGGCACCGCATATTGCAAACTCTGTTATTAGGCGACGTACGACCCACGGGAAAAGTCGTCTCCACGCGGCTGGCCACTAAAGCTGATGGAAAACCCGTCCCGCTCATTCGCTGGTAGGTGCTACCTCGCTAACCTGTCTTCTGTCGGCGAATCGGGGCCGAATGGAGGTCGTCCTCTAGGGCCCTCTCCGCCGCCTTATTCTGCAAGAACACGTCGTTGCAGAAGGTTGCGATCGCGGTATACAGCTGTCACTACCGGACGTCACACGCTCCATGGCGGGTGAGTGATCTTTGCAAATGACTGCAATGAGGGCACGATACTACAATACCCAGGTGGGGTGAGTGCTGAGCCGAGTCCTCACTGCAGTCGCAGTAGTGGCAGGCGGGACTCAGTTCCCTCCTAGTGACCGAGTGCAGGTATTTCCCGAAGCAGCCGTGCCCGGAAAGGATCTGCGTCAGTCGGAAGGAAAGGGTCCCGTGCTGCCACCCTGCCCACTCGAGGATGACCGGCTGGAGAGCCTCCACCGTGTCAAAGCTAGCGCGTGGAGCTTCTAGCCGGGACGACCAACGAGCCATCGTGGCTCGACGAGCGACTTCACGCCACTCGCATACCTCATCGGGCGGAGGACGAATGGGCGAAACTTCGGCGTGCACTTCCGCCTACAAATCCCACGGGGTTGTCCCGACCAAGGCGCACGCCGCCTTGATGGATACGGTGCGGTTTACACGTAAGGCTCTGACCGCCTATAATACCCTCTGAGGACGCCAGAGGCGCGCCTTATTCTGGTCGGTCAGAGTCGCCACCCACACCGGTGTAGAGTTGAGACCCACAGCGCCATAGACTGAACAACCCCCGTGTAGAGGTGAGAGGACCAAAAATGTATTATTCGTTTACTTTACGTCAAGACACATTTCATACACTCAGTGCAAATCGGGCGGACTGTAAGGCAATGCATCTATTTAAGGTCTACGAGGGTTTGGTTACTTCGCGATCTTTCAGGATCTGTACTTTGTGCCTAGTCACCCATCTAGCTACAGCATTGCGTAAAGAGGCGCCGCACTAAACTCGTAACTTGCCAGTCTATTCTATTATGTTTACCTTAGTTTATGGATTTATTCAGTCAATATTGTTTACGTGCAAAACTGACTTTATCAATGACATTTTTTGGCTTCCTACAGAAAATTTTAAACATGACAAAGTAAAATGGTTAGAAATTACATCAACCCGGACGAAAATATAGCAAAATTGATAATCACGACATTCCACAAAGTATCTAGAAACCGTAAAAACGGAGTACGTGCACAAGATATAACACAATATCTGCAGAATCAGTTCGGAAAAGTATGGCCCTCGCAAACGCTAACTGACAAGGCGGAACAGATTCTTAAGCAGAGTGCATTACTGGGGTTTCTGCTGCAACAAGATGAACGCTACTCGACCAGTATAACTCGTCTTGCACAATGTCGGGGAGTGGGACGATGTTCGCGTCGTCGTTGCCGTCGCCGCCGCCGCCTTCGTCGTTGTTGCCGTCGTAAAAAAAGACGACGCGTTTGTCGTTGTTGTTCATCTAAAAAATGTTAAGTAGCTATTTAGTAGACAGTAGTTCCTTAACCAAATAATAAATTATGTATCATTGCAACCTGACTTTTTCATTAGATTCGGAAATTTTCATTTTATGGAGTAGGTACAAAACCGTATATAGGAATAAGTAAGGCCCATACAAATCGTCATTAGAGATGAAAGCAATATCTGTTTGATCAGTTGTTGACCAACAAGATCAACTTGTGGGAGTTATATAAATAGTAGGCCATAGGAGATGACGCCGTGATAGTAGCTAAAATAAACTAGCCTAGCTGTCTCCGTATCAGTGAGCTGACGTACCTTCTATACTCCATAAGCTGCCAAACTAAGCCTACCTGCAAGACTATCTATCTGGCTCCCCATTGTATTTTACTTTCTAATGTAATTCCTAACAATACTGTTGTGTCTATGAGTTCATTATTTAGAGTTAGATTAGTACCCAGCTGTTTTACATTTGGTAAAGTAAATCTCACTTTGTTTTATTTGAATTCAGTAGAATATTATTCGTTGTAAATCAATTCAATACATCATTTAGTGCCCTATTCACATCGTCAACAACTGTTTTCTTCCGATTGGGTTTAATAATAAGTGACGTATTGTCAGCAAATAGAAGTACCTATATCATAGAGATCTTTTAAATACCTAATATGGTAATCGTTTATTTAAATATGAGAATAAGTAGAGGGCCCAGTATAGAGCCCTGCGGGACGCCCATAGCAACAGGTAATCCAGAAGATCTCGCACCATTGACATCGACATGTTGAATTCTATCTTTCAAGTAGGAAACAATTATTTCTAAAAAAAAACGTGTTATGTTCTAGAGAGTCAAAATCTTTTGAGAGATAGCAAAATACGCATGTTGCGAGTTTTCTGATGCATTAAATATTTGCAATATATTATGTCTCAAAAGAGCTACACCAGCATCAGTTGTTGAACGACCCTTTGTAAAGCCATATTGTTCTTTGTGAAATAAATTATCTAGATTAAAATGGTTTTCTAGTTCATCCAAATAGCTTTTTCAAAAATTTTGCTAATACCTACCCGGTAGGACTGAGATTGGCCTAAAGTTGCTTGATTCAGTTGTACAACCGTTCTTGAAAAAGGTATTATTTTGTTATATTTCATCAGGTTAGGAAAAACACCAGTATCAACACATCGATTAAATGTTACAGATACTAGGTCTATATCAATTATAATAGTTTATATTAATTTAACAGAAATTTTAAAAGAAAAAGAGACTTAATCGTTTTTATAACGTCTGTGGGATTTATGTATTCAAATTGAAATAAATTCTTACAAAGTGATGCTTCAGAGCGGTGTTTCATTTTATTTTTTACATAAATTATTTTAACAAATAATGTAAAGTTATTTTATTAATCATACCTATTCCATTCAAATATAAGTACACAATTAATTTAAATATTTTTTCTTGGTTTTTATGGATTAATTTTCATGGAGTACCTACCTAGTCAACACTGGTCCGCCATTATGATGTTTATGCTTTGTCTTATCATAGCGACGCTATTGTTCTTGTAAGTGAGACATTTATTTATATTTATTTATTCATTTAATGCTTGTACAAAGTTTTACATTATTGCTGATGGCACCCAAACTAAGCTACGCTTGTATCTTGGGCTGCCACAAAAAACATAAATATAATTTTATGAATTAGCGTACAGGATACATTTTACAAATTATAGTACCTAAATAAAATTAAATCAATAAGACAAAGTAAAGTAAAATAAAAACAAAAGAAACTATAAAATTAAAATAACATCGTATTAATATAACAAATTATATCAGCACTACGTCACCGTAGCCAGTTAATAGTCCCTCAGTATCGATGTAATCCAGGCCCAGCAGAAAGTGTGTCAGTTTAGTTTTAGCTGTGTAGGTGGTGCAGTCTTTCAGAGAGCATTTGGTTGATAAGTTATTGTATGTATGTGGGTGGCTGTATGATGGAAATCTTTTTGCAAATGAGGTTTTAATAAATGTTAGCGGTATTTTATAGGTGCGTTTAGACTTAATATCTTCATACAGTGGAGAGTGTGTGATTGTTTTGTGTGTGATAATACATGCATGAAAAATGAATAATTGTCTCACTCGCAATACCTTTGCTTCGGCGTACAAATCGTTAGTGGGATAACGGTAGGGTTTCTTAAACATCACCTTTAGTAATGCTCGTTGAGCCCTTTCTAATCTAATTACTGCAGTCCTAGCTGCGGAACCCCAGATTCCGATGCAGTAGCTTATAATTGATTGGCATAGTGAGAAGTAAACTGTAGTTAAGGTTTTCCGGCAGGCCGAGTTTCTCAGTACTCTCATGATCCCAATTAGTTTTCTAACTCTAGTAGCGGTGTGTTTTATGTGAGACTGAAATGTTAGGCGTTCATCCTAGGTAACTCCGAGATACTTTAAACATTCAGTACGTTTGTATATGTATGCGTATGTTGACTTTCAAATGTATAACGATTTCAAAGCTGTTACATTTTTTGCGACGTGTGGTAAGTTGACGCTATCATCGCTCTTCCAGCGAATATAATTGATTTTGGGTGTCAGATCAATAAGTTATAAATGTGACATTTAGCGAAGTTAAATTCAAATATTATTCAAATGCTTGTACAAAGTGTTACAGTAATTGCTGTTGGCACCCAAACTAAGCTACGCTTGTATCTTGGGCTGCCACAATGAACAGAAATATGCTACAGTGGAATTAGACGTACAGCGTACAATATACATTTTTACATATTGTATTACCTACTTAAGTAAAATTAAACTAAAAAGACATAAATTAAAATAAAAAATTCTAATATTAAAGTAACATCATATTAATGTAACAATTATATCAGTATTACGTCACCATAGCCAGATAGTAACCCCTTAGTATCGATGTGATCCAGGTCCAGCAGAAAGTGTGTCAGTTTAGCTTTAGCTGTGTAGATGGTACAGTCCTTCAGAGAGCATTTTATTGATGAATTAAAAGGTCATTATTTTCAAGTTTCTTTAAATCAATAACAACGGCATCTTTTAAACATAGGTGATAACTTTTAGATAAGCAATTTAATTTTTAAAAGCAAGCATTACAAAGCAATGTTTATTTTTATTCAGAAAATAAATATAATTACAAGAATTGAACAATTTCAATAACATGCTGTTAAACTTGGCAGCACTGCCGAGCTCTTAATTCATAACCTTGCATATTTATCTCTTTTTGTGGAATATGTATGAATATATATATGTATGTGTATATGTGTGTATTACTGTATATATTTGCATTATTAATTTAAATAGTTTAATTGTATTGAAACATCTATCAATTAGTATTCGTATGAGTATCATTTAGTATTCGCCCATGAAATGCATCCACCTCATGTATTCTCTGCATTGACCAATCAGTCGATTGGCATCGATTGCCTTTAGCTTTAAGTCCGCCGATGCATGTATTTGTGCATTAAGATATAAATAAATAAAAACTTAGTTAAACTGTACGTAACGCAATTTTTCTCGTAAAACGTTACGATGCGTTACAGGGGCGGTTATTTTAAGAGTTTATTAGCAAAAACTAAGGAGAAAAACAATTGTGTGTATTGTAAGCCAAAAATTTATAAAAATATAAACATGACACTTGAGTGTTACGTAGCGTTTAAATAGGGGGGGTCCAACAGAAAAACGTTACGATGCGTTACAGGGGGGAGGGGGGTTCAAAAATCTTCAAAAGTTGCGGTAATACTTGAACGCTCCCTTAGCTATCTGATACTGAGTGTAGGATGTAAAGGACGTACTCAGAATTTCAGAGTAGTTTCAAGGTCGATTTTGTAAACTATCTTGACATGTATAACAAAAACGTCAAAAAGTGACAGTTTGTGTGTTCTTTTTTTCTTCTCACTCTGGTTAAAATTTTTGGTTTACATGTAGATTATTTATATTTACATGTACCTAGCTAGATTATCTTAATAAGTATTAAAAAGATGGATAATTTCATTCTTTGTTTGTTTGTAACGATTTAGCTCGAAAAGTACTTGACCGATTTGAAAAATTCTTTCACTATTACAAAGTTATATCATCACCGAGTAATATAGGCATTACATTTGAAAAAATGTTAGGGATATGTATGAAAACTTCGATTATGTAGTACAAGGTGTAAAAAATACCTATAACGCGTACGCTGTGGAAAGTATTGACATTAGAGCAAAATAATAAACTACGGTTTATTATATGATTATAGATGACATTAATATCCATATAAAAATCCATATGTTAACTATTAGAGGTATGTCACATTAACTACTTTTTCATGTTAAAATGTGTGATAGTGACGTCGATACAAACTAGCTTTGTTATTCGTTACTTGATATTAATCCTTATCAAAATAAATCACTTCATGTTCAAGGATATATCAGTGCCTATGAATTACTTATTAAGTTATTCAAATCTCACCTACTTACCATTTAAAAGTTATGAAGAGTTTAAGTCGAAATTAGTCAAAACCGTTTACTACGACATCATTTAGAACAACATACCAGTTATATTGACTTAAATCAAAAGTCCTGGCATAATTTTATTAGACCGCCTTATAAAAAACACCGCTTTTAACGACATTGATTATTACAACATATCTCTTTAAGTGACTACATATAACTGACATTTTCGGAGAATTATATCTGTAAGAACGACCAGCTGTTTTGTGACAATTTGAATATGTAACAGTATCCACATCTGGCACACAAAATAGTTATTAAGATCGCAAAAGTAAACAAAAACGTGTCAAGTCTAGGGCCTATTGTAATCCTCAGAAACAATGTGTGCAATATAATCGAAGCCCAAAGCCCGCTTTCCCATTTCTCTTCAGTTAGTTTGTTACTTATATCACTGACGAAATATATACAATGTCATTGCATATATGACACTAGACGCACTAAAACTAAATTGTTATCTAAGAAAAATAGCAGCGGAATATGGTGTATGGGTGAAACTTTTTTATAGTGAAACTAGCAAGAATATGAATATTGAGGATGCTGTGCTAGTAAATAATGATTAGTAAGAATGCAGAACACATTTCCGTAGCTTCATAGGTATATTTTGTCAATATACCTTTATATTTTTATTGCCCATAACACAAAGTTTTGCCATCTAGTGGCGGATAAGTTTAATTGCATTTCAATAAAGCAACGTTTATCCGAGTAGTGTCTACATGATAAAATACAATACTAACTTCTTTATACCGAGAAAATATTAAAAAAAAAGATATTTTTCGATAGTTCTAGAAGATTAACGCCGACAGTCTTCAATCATGAGTCACGTCAACTGCGATGACGTCAGGGCCTGTATTTTGTCACGGGGCCTATCCGCTTATCCCTCTCCTCTTTGTATTCGCTTCATGGGCTAATTAGTATTGTCAGTGCATTTACTCAAAAAAACAAACTAATGCCATGACTGTTCTTCGGCTACAGTTCAAGAAGATCATTCTATCATAAGTTTATTTGTTAGGCAACATTTAAAATAAAACAGCATGTAATTCAATGATCAATATTTTATTTTTTAATTCTATTTTAATATTTACACGTCTTCCATATAGTAAAACATACTCTTCCATATAATAGTCGAAACATTTAACATTTAAGATTACAAACTTCAGTACACTTATTGCTTCATTATCATTCATCCCTACAAGAGATGCTAGGCAAAGGCTTTTTATGGGCAATTTAACTTTAAGTGGGCGACCTGCACACGACCAATCCACCGCAGTAGCTTCGGGAACAAGGACCGAGCAGCCCTAGTACGAGGTATTATTGATAACAAATGTGTCCATTGACAACATTTCATACTTCAGTAGAAAACAAAGTCCTTCCGATAACTACATATTTAAAGGAACTTCGTAAAAATATACTTCTTTATTTTATTCCTCATATTTCATTATCATTAGTCTTAAATATAGAACATTTTAGCATTCAGGTCCTTAAAAAGATCATGCTACCTGCGGCGAACGGCCACTTAATGTTAAAATTACTATTACTTGGTAGCGTACCGACCGCTAAACTAGTTAACGGCATTAGTTTATTAATTTAAGGTATTTCCACAAAGGGCCATCAAACACTTTGAACAAGTTAAACACTACAGACGAATTTTATTCAATTTAGGTGTCAACGCATCATGAGTAAGAAGATACAAGGTGTTTTGAATAATTAGAAACGATTCTAAAACAAATCATTTTATTATCATTATTGCCATAATACGGCGTGGAACACGTGGCTATAGGTAAAGAGAAAGGGGTATCCACTATCCCTTCCTGTGGTGAGTGACTTGTCGTCGGAACTAACTCTCCACTTCACACATAAGTGATCAATACATTGACAGGGACCGCTGTCGAGTAGTGGGGGGTTGCCTCCAAGGTCAAGTGTCACAAATAGGGAATTGAACTATCTCGAGTGTACTATATTTTTACGTAGGTATTTATAAATTTGATAACTATGTAATTATAAATAATCGGAATATTATTTATAATAACTATGTGGAAGCTTGATGTTTTATAAACAATTTAATAACTACTCGGGCTAAAGCAGCTTATGCGGATGTTTTAGGTATATTGATCATACACGTATATTTATTGTTTTATATCAGTGAATACTATGTATGTATATAACAAACTCTAATAATGGTGTATATATGTAAATATATACATGTAAATACAATACTCATAAAATATTCAACTAATACCATTGAAAACAGTAAATAGTGCTTGATTAACTAAATTGTATCTATGCTAGACATATGAGCTTCGAGCTCTTATAGAAAAAATATCTTTGAAGATAAGAATGCAAAGTGATCGCTTTATATATTAAAGTTGAATGTATGGTGTGAAAACGTAAAATAATAAATTGTTCAAAATGAAGGCGATAGGGGGTCAACTCAGAATAACGCATCTTTAAAATAACAGAATATAATATAAATCCTAAACCGTAGGTAGTTTATAATCCAGTGGATTGCTGTAGCGATGTTCAGTCCGAGTTGACCTTTACACCATTATTTAAAGCACAACTGTTCACAAACCTAACGCACAACCTAAAATAGTGTATATCCTTCAACCATTATCTGCGCTAATTACAAATGAATGCATCAATGGCACTGTTTCTGCTTATTGCTAACGACAGGTGGTAAAATCGACAACAATCTCCGCTGTGAAATGTCTTACTCAGTGTCAGCACCTATACTTATCATGGTTCAGTTTTACAACACAGTTCGTGGTACGAACGACTTTAGATTAGTAAATAAAAACACATCGTCATGATACTCAAATTAACCGGACAAGACGAACAATATTAGAGTTATAAAGAAGCAACGCTACGAGATTACTACGTTTAGAACACGGAGCCGGGTACGTTTCAATCCCCCACAAGTCAATAATATCGCATTGTTAATTCACACAACAAACTAATAAACAAGTACAATTTGTAGTTTATACACTGACTATAAAATATGCTCGTTAGGAAACAAGGTATGTACAAAAAGTTTTATTTAATATTTTAAAATGTTATAAGTATATACATAAAACGCTATTAAAATCCTTATCAGATAGGGCAAATATTAAACTAAAAGGTTTAAAAAACGGTCATAAACATTTGCCAAGCAAACTACAACAAACAAAATATACCATTTATAATTATGTGAATCATACGCTACTAGTGAGTGCGAATTACATAAAGTTAAATTACCCTAACGGATATTATATTTATTGCCGTCATATGTACAGAACAACATTACAATTTGTAACTAAACAAATTTAAAAACTACATCCAAAAAATTTATTTCGGGCGACATCAATTTTGTGGGCAATCGGTGAGTCATATTAAGAATATGGAATTAGTCAGTCTTGAGCCTTCGAAAGATCCAACACAAATCAGTAGTACTACCCCAGATATAATGCCGTCACAAGCCAGTTGCCCACATTTAAATATTAGTGCTATGCGGTCACAATTAACATTTAACTTAATATGTCTATTGTTAACGTTCAAAGTACATACAACAATTCTATGGCATTAGTTATTACAATAATTCCTTCTAAACCGCGATGTTATGGCTCATACGAATAGGATATAGTTTTGAAAATAATATTAATAAGCTTAAGTAGATTTTATAAATCCCCATAAGTTATCTCGTGCTTGCACTATAGTATATTATTAACAAAACTTCAGTATATTGTATTGACTTTAACAAAATTTTCATTTGATAAGTTATTATAAACTATTTCCAAAAATGATCATGGTAAATATCACGTTTATAATAAGTTATCAATGATCCGTTCACTAGGATGCCCTGGGGGATTCATTTGGATATTTCCATTTTGATGTTCCAGGGGATTTATTTAGATTTTTTTCATCCATTTGGATCCCCTCCCTTGCTTAAACCGATCCCTATCGTGGGGATTTATTTGGATTTTTTGTCCAGGCCGATCTTGAATGAAGTCTTTAAGAAATTTTTATACATTATCATCATTGTTTTGGCAGTTTTTCTAAACAAATTTTTCCTAAATATTCATATTTTGTTTTAAAAATATTTTTTTAATAAATGGACTCAAAAACTCACTGAGTTTTGAGTTATGTAGGTTAACTTCGGTGGTGAAATGTATTTTAATAAGTATGGCATTTCATCTATATTAAATATTGACCATAAATAGCCATGTTGTGTGGTCAAAATACAAACATATCACCTTTCAGTGTACGCAGGGAATCCAAATGGAAGAAATACAAAAAATCCCCTGGGGGACCAAAATTTTTGAGAAGTCCAAAAAGATCCCCCCCTAAGGGATTAGTGTGGACGAAAATTCCAAATGATGAATCCCCCCGGAGATTTAAACCTCCTAGTGGACAGAGCCGTTATCTATATATATGACCCGCAGAACTCAGAAGAAGAACGCAGAATTGTACAATAAATAAAACGTATATCGAGTTTAAAATTTAGCTAAGTAATCTTGTAAAACTGTTTTACAGCAATAAAAGATTGAGAGACAAGTTTCAATGAACCTCGCGAAGGAGTTATAATATGTAGTATATACAAAACATTAAAATTACATTTCATCGAATAAAATAACCACACTTAAACTACACAAGATTTAAAACGTTAGATTTGAAATCAATCCATTATTATTTTTGAAAAAGTATAATTACACAAATAGTTAAAACAGTTGTGAATTTAATATTGCAAACCACAGACAGATTTAGAGTATTTTAATGAGATTGTTAACTTTTTTTTAAATCATTAAAATTCAGACAGAATAAATTTCATTTTTTAGTTACCTCTTTCAAAAAATCTCATCCAGTGATATCACGAGTTACTTACAGATGTAGAAATTGACTAGAAAACCTGCAGGGACGCCTATTCATTCCTTTACTGCGGTTGTGACCCGCCTATATATCATTTCTTCATGTATATTTGCACACACTTTGCAGCCACAACTGTTCATGGATAGTTTTGTATAAGGGAATAACATGCATACTAAAATACAATTATATTAAAAAATATAAAATAAACGCTTAAAAGAAGACATTCATCCAAAGCCAGAACACTCAGAAGGCACATATATTGAGGTGGTATATTATGCAACTGTTGAGGAGATTATCGTGACTACCGTTACACGCTCAACGTATAGGTACTCTAGCTGATGCAAACTGGTAAATACACTTTTAACTATAATTAAAACAATACGGTAACACTGTCGTAGAATATGCAGTAGAAAAAAGTATCTAAGATGAAATTGACAGTAAACGAGAGCCCCGAGCCAATAATACGGATGAAGTCCTTAACTTTAAAAAATGTACATTATATTGCTTTCAAATTGTTAGTGTTGTATTATTGATTCGAGGGTAAATTATAATGTATGAGGGGGCGTAGCACCTTGCATATGGCGCGCCGATGGATACCATCGAACGGGCCGAGGCTGCACCCCGGAGTTTTCGAACATAACGAATCTAAGTGTAACAATACAAGTGTTTATATCTCTGATGGGTTATCACAAGGCGAGTTATAGTGAACACGAAAAGGAGTGGGAGATTGCCGCTCACACGGTGTCGATATCACCCACGTTAATGCGGTCCTCTGAGGCCGTCACTGAGAATCCCAGTATACGCGCGTCGACCTTTAGCATCTTATTCTTCTTTGTCTTCTTTCCTTTACCCTTCACTTCCTGGTAGTCGGAGCCGGAGATGGTGCGAGGATTGACAGCGATCGCTGGGGAGCACAGATCATCAGACGGCGTCACCATCCCCACGCGGAGAAGTTTAGACCTGAATAAAAACAAGTAACGTATGTAAATGCATGTCTTCATAATCTAATTTCTAAACTCTGAATAGATGTGTATAATATTTACCTTTTTTCAAGAAATTGGCGGGAAAAATCACCGGATTCCTTTGTCTCGCCTAGATAGCATTTGACATAGTCTTTCACTTCGTATGGTGACTCGATATCCTTCAAGAAACCAACAAATGTTGGCACTGAAACGAAGAAAAACAATACATGTATACATACGTCGATACCATCATCAGCCTATATATCGCATAGGCCTCTCCAATTGCAAGCCACTTGGTTTGTTATGCCAATATATAAACAAAATAAATAGAAAATGGAAGAAATAGTGTGTTTGTCTATACTAATATTATAAAGAGGAAAGATTTGTACCTATTTTTGTATGTTTGTAATGAATAGGCTCAAAAACTACTGGACCAATTTAAAAATTCTTTCACCATTCGAAAGCTACATTATCCACGAGTAACATAAGCTATATTTTATTTTGGAAAAAAATAGGGTTCCGTAAGATATTTGGGTTTTTCGGACACAAGGTGTAAAAATCAACCAGAAAAGTTACTTATTATGCGAAAATTTTCATGCTACGGGCTATATAAGACGCAAACGAGGTTGCGTGGGTCAGCTATGTTTTATATACAACGTGTATTTAGTATCAGCATTGCACCCGTGCGAAGCCGGGGCGGGTCGCTATGTGTTATATTTTTAAAAGACTTGAAAAAAGGAGGAGGTTAGAACTTTCTTTCGGTGCACCGAATTCGATGATTCATTTTTATTTGAAAGCCGGTGCTTCCCGTGTGGTCCCATTTTACTTTCTTCATTTTGCTATTGAACTAATTTCGCAAACACGACAAAATGTGGCACAATGTCTTTAATCTTTAATGGAAAATATAATATAGTTACCCCGAGAAGACGTGCGGCTTAATTTTTCCGAAGTCTTCAACAAATATAGATATATTGTAGCCAATAATGGCCAATATACACACAAATTTAACTAATCATATACGAAAACCTTCCTCAAGAATCCCTCACTCTATTTATTGGTAAAATAAATTTGCTGCTTAAGGGAGGAGAGGGAGAGCTATGCTTCGGCATGAATGGGTCGGCTCGACCGGAGTGATACCACGGCCTCACAGAAAACTGGTGCGAAATAGCGTTTGCGCTGTGTTTCACCGAGTGAGTGAGGATACCGGAGGCCCATACCCCAACCCCTCCCCCATCCCCTTTCCCACCCCCCAAAGGTCGGCAACGCACTTGACGCCTTTGGTGTTGCGGGTGTCCATGGGCGGTGGTAATCGCTTACCATCAGGTGATACGTCTGCTCGTTTGCCCACTATTCAATAAAAAAAAAAAAAACAACCCGCATCAAAATCCATACAGTAGTTTTTGAGTTTATCGCGAACAGACAGACAGACAGACGCGGCGGAGGACTTTGTTTTATAATGTTTAGTGATGCTTTGCAAACCAAGACTCAGTGCTTCTTGTTACTTGAGAAACAGGTCACTTTCAAGTTATACCTAAATATAATATTTTAGGAAAGCAATACCCTCGGCAATAATAAAAGGTTAGGAAGACAATGTCATTAGATATTCGTAACGCCGTTATAACGAGTATAGATTGTGTAATTGTTTTATTTGGACAAATAAAATAAAAGTATATGTTTGTAATCTCATAGTAATGAATATACGATACTAAACATCAAAAAAACATTTTTTAAATTGTTTGTCTGTATGTCTGTTTGTGTGTTCGGCTAATCTATGGAACGGCTGTACCGATTTTAAAGGGACTTTCACTGGTAGCTAATTATATAAGGAGTAACGAAGGCCGAGGTTTTTTTTACTAGCTTTGCCCTGAGGCATTACCCGCGGTTATTGTCGTATCGCGGGTAACACCATGGGTCTCAGCAGGTTTATTTATACATCTGAAGTGTCTCGGTTTTTGTACTACGTAAGAATAACCTTGTTTACTGTAACTATTAGTGATATTAAACTGTTTTATTGTGACGTTTGCAATGCTAATAAATATCGATTTTAGTTATAAAGAAATGTGTAAACTATTGTACTTGTTAGTAAATTTTATTGTACCATCAATTTTGGAGCTCCACGAAGACAGCACGCTGGTGCACCAATTTTCGAACTCGACAGCAGGCGAAGTTTCTTTCTTAGGCACAATAATAAGTGTTGGTTTCTTCTTGATCTTATTCTGGTCTACCTTAGGCGGTTCTGGTTTCGGCTGCTTCTGAGGTTGTTCCGACAGAGTGTCCCAGAAACCGCCTTAAAAAAAATGATTTTTTTGTAATGTATGTATTTTTTACAATAATAATAATAAAGATTATTTCTTACCACAATATAGTAGGTATACATTACATTAAAAATACAGAAGCATATAAATCTAATATATAATGTGTGTGCGTTATCTACACTAATAGGAAAACTTTATATGTTTGTTTGTAATGAATAGGCTCAAAAACTACTAGACCGATTTTAAAAATTCTTTCACCATTCGAAAGCTACATTATCCACGAGTAACATAGGCTATATTTTATTTTGGAAAAAAATAGGGTTCCGTAAGATATTTGGGTTTTTCGGAAAAAAGGTGTAAAAATCAACCAGAAAAGTTACTTATTTTGCGAAAATTTTCATGCTACGGGCTATGCGTCTTACTAAATAACGCAACTTAGTACAATCGATTGTAAGTAAAATCTATTATTAGAAAAAACCTATCAAAATAAGAGTAAGAATCAGGTACCAGTGTGTATAAACATATGTGGATAGTGGCAAACATTAGTAAGGAGTAATAATGGTATCACTGAGCTTTAAAAGTTACTTCTGCAGGCGTTCCCCTGTCAAAGTCTGTTATGACATGCATTTATGTGTGTGAAAATCTCTAAATATTTTGTTTCAATTGTTATATAAGAGTTTGTAAAATGCGTAACTGTATAGATTTCACCCCGCAAAAAATTACAGACTGTTTTGTATCCGGAGAAGACCAAATGATTAGTCCCCTCCTTTGGGTGGCCCGTTTTGATCTATAGGTAACATATATATATTATATAGCCATTGGATTAATAAAAAATGCTTTATTAATCCATTTAATTTAGAACATTTACAATAATAGCAATATGTTACCTCCATTGAGAGTGTTACCCCAGGGCACATGGTTAGTAATAGTTGGCACTGCTGCTGCTGCTGCTGCTGCTGCTGCAGCCTGCGTGTCTTCCAAAGCCTGTGCAGCCGCTGCAGCTGCTGCGGCCGCTGCTTGTTTTCGCGCTTCCGCCTAACAAACATTAGGCAAAACCATTAACCAACACCTTATGACAAAACTTCACACCCAAGAGATAGTCTAATTCCGCAGTCGCAAATTTGTAATGACTATGCTGACGCTATAACTAGTAATGAATATCAGACGAAATCCGACTACAGTTTATCATATAGTCCTTTTAATAAATAAAAATAAAATAAATAACTTCTAACCTGAATCTCCGCCAAACTCTGCCCAGGTGTATTCATATTATTGGCTTTCTTCTTTGCCCATCCCAAACCGGCTTGCACTTCCTTTAAATTGTAATAAACCATTTTTACTATTCAATGTCAAAAAAGTAAACATATTGGAGAAATGTTTTTGTTTCACTATACAGATTTAAATGGCTACACATATTGTTTGACTAACCTGCTCCCGCGCCAGCGCGGCAGCTTGTTGTTGTGCGATGATTTGCATCATTTGCTGCTGTTCTTTCATCTGTTCAAGTTTCTTCTCCCTCTCTAGCCGCTGTATCTCGGCAAGGGTGAGTCCATCACGACCAACAGCCTGCATCGCTTGTGTGGCCACAGCTGACCATGGCGCCTTCTTGATCAGAGACTCAGAAACTTGTCGCTGCTGTTGCTGTTGTTGTTCCTACAAATTTACATTAAGAAAATATCGTACTCCTCTACCCATACCTTATAGTAAATGCTTTGATGTAAACTGTTCAACTTTCACTGATAAATATCATTTAACAAGTTTGTTAATTAATATACGTACTTGTTGCTTTCGTACAGTTTCTGCAATTTTCTTTTTCTTCTCTTCCTCTAGGGCTAGTTTTTCATCTTCTTTCCTGTAGTGTTATTAAATTTTATTATTAAATATAAAAAAATGTTCAAATGGTTCAGAAACCTCACAATGTCTTCAGTTCAGCCGAATTTGGATATAGATTCTTCGTAAACTTATTCTTATCGCGTTTAGGATTTATTTAAGTTTTGAACCATTGTATTGCTAAATAAATTACATGCGGGGAGAGCTACATGATGCTAAGTTGTCAAGTATTACTCAATAGAAAAGATATTTAGGCACTCTTAACACTGCGCCTTGCCAAACACATACTAAGGTCCATTTATAGTATTGATATAAAGATTGAATAATAAGAACCACTAACTTTTTACGTTCAGCTTCTTCTGCAGCGCGCGTTTCTTCAGTTACTTTTTTCTTGTTGTCTTTGCTCGAATTTTTCTCCGAACCTTTCACTATGGTATACCCCTCTTTGATCCACTCCTATAAATGTACGACAGAAATAAACACATATAAGGTAAACATAAACATGATGAAAAGGAAAAATCAAAATAAATTGACATTAAATGAATTAAAAGCAATTTTTTATTACCTTTTTTTCTCTCTCCAAATCTTTTTTGTTTGTTTTTTCTTCTTTCTTATTCTTCGTGGGTGATGGCTCCTGAGATAGTTTCTGTAAAAATGTTTAATACCACATTCATCAGTAAGAACAGTTACATTCCTATTTACTAATTAAGAATATATAAGAATGTTTCTTTACGATTTCATACTAAATATTACAAATTGTTGTATACTTTACCTCAGTTTTAATAACCTCCTCTTCTTTAGTTTTGTTTTCAACATCATCCTTCTTTTCTTCTTTGAGCTTCTTAGTTTTATTTTTGGTGTTATTGTTCTCTTTGTTCTTAGAAGACTTGTCAGTTTCCTTTGCCTGTTTTGTAGTTTTTGTTTCTACTGGACTTGCATTCTGAGACTGCTTACCAATACTTGATTCACTTGGGCTTTGATCAAGTTTTGAGACTTTTTCAGCCTTCACCTATAAAATTTAAGATAAGAATAGATATAATTTAACATTTACCATAATTTAATATTCGACATCACCTATGTTTATTTACATTGTGATGGGTAATGAGATAACTAATACCTGTGTATCAATTTCTGCTTCGCTAGCACTATTGCTGCCAGTTAAAGTGTCTTTTTGAATTAGCTTATGTAGCTCTTCTAAATTCGGTGTAGCATTTTGCATAGGTGGGAAGCAGTCTTCCGTCTTTACAGCGGAGGGTGGAGCGGGCGGGTCCCCCATGAACTGCAGACCAGACTGGTTCAAATTCTGCGAGGCTCTGAGCTGGGCTAATATTTGATCTTCAGTTTTCATCTCTTTAGTAATCTCCTCCGGCAGCAGGGCATTCGATGAAATGGCGGATGGCTGTAAATCATTAATGAATCCCAGACATAAACAAGTGCCTCTATCATCAATTTGTACTCTAAGCTGGACAGAAGTCGCTGGTCATAGAAAACGCAACACTTAGATAACAAAAAATTACAAAAGCAGTCTAAAAGCCAACTTCAGTGACTTATTGCAGGCGATGTAGTTTGTTAAATTGAGCGAGTTTCGCCATGTTATCATTGGTAAAGCGTTTTTAGTATTTCAGAACGAGACGGTAGTACTTTATGAGAAAATTAAACATTATTTAATTGTGATATTATAAGATATTTACTTTTAATGTGAATTTTATGATAGTATAAATTTATACAGCTTTCTAATGCATCTTCACCGTGGACCCAACGCAATCGATCAAGCTACCAAGGCGAGAATTTAATTTCACTAACTTTATTAATGTGTTGATATTACCAAATGTACTGATGTGTAATTCTGGATGGACGATTTCCTAATTTTATAGAGATTAACTACAATAATGACTATATCATTAGTAAATATTTCAATATTCATGAATCATATGGTCGCTTAGACGTATATGCCCGCTCGATTAAATTCTGTACTCGGTATTTCGTCCGAACTGAGTAAACTTTTCATTTATATAAAGTGACAGAATGAGTAACAGAATACAGTATTTCCTTACAACGGCAAGACAGGGTTAAAAATATTGGTATTGGTGCATTTAAGAAATTAAGACGCGGGTCGACAATTGTCATAGAGAAACGAAATATTGGCAGAAAGCTTCTCCGGAATTCTGAATGTTGCCAGATATTGATGTCGTGATTGTCGAGTAATTAAGAGTCGGTAATTTTCGGGGAAGTTCACATATTAAATTAAACTTTGTCCTAAATTAGCTTGCTCTGTTAATACCCGCCGAAACCCAACACGAATACAACCTCCTTCTACGATATAGCGAGTAAATAAGAGCAAAGAATAGCAAGTAGAAAATATTTTATAATACATTTTTTTTATAAAAACAACAGTAGTTTTTACATGGTGCAATGTGCGTGTGTTGGAAAGAGTTTGAGCAAGTCCAAGTGATGCACACGTACATAAAGTACACTCGTCGAGACTACACATTGTTTATTTCTTAGTGTGACATGCTCACATGCCAGCTAACTACTTTGCCGTGCGTACATATCGGTGTAATCTAGCTCGTAACAGTAGAATGGAAATTAGGACGCAATCAATTTAATATCCAAAATATATAAATGGGTTTTATGTTTACCTGTACCCTAAATCATATCGAAATATTTTTGGCGTCTATTTCGTAAACAGCGGCAGCTATGCTCTACTGTGCTCTTTTGCACTGAGTGACAATTCCCCGAAATTTATCGGATAGTGCATAAGAGTGCATAAGGTTGTCAATTGATGATTGTGTATGATTATTTTTAGGTATAAAAGCCAGTGGAGAAGTAAGCACACTTAAAATGTAAAAACGGAAATATTCAATTTACTAAAATTAGCATATTAATAACCATTACTAAAAGTATTAATGTCACTAAGAATAGTGTCTATTTGTAAGATGTTCACTCCACCACTAGCCTTAATGAAGAACCAGCGTGGGTAACAAGTTTATCAGAGAAGTATGAATAAAACACTGTGTGAATGTAAAGCAATCTTTGAGAGAGCTTTTATTCAGCAGTAAATTATAACAAAACAAATTAGAGAATTAATCAACAAAAGGATTAATCATTAAGTGAGGGTCAATTCATTACATAGCCCCCACAGTTGAGATACAATAAGCTTAATTAAACACACCCAGTAGAGGAATTACTTTTGGTAACTAAATAAAACTAAAATGTATACATTTCTTCAATTATCAACTTTGTTTTGCCATCACATACATAACCTTTAACACTCCGCCAAAATATTATAAATCATTATCAGTCTTTCTTGTTTTAGTATGATACACATAATAACAGCCTGTTCAGATAAACTCTTACGAAAAACTTAAAATTCTAAAATATTCATTCTGTGACCCTCGAATAAAAATGGAAGCGATAGAGGTAGCCGAAATTCAAACAAACCTCAAAATACAGGTAGTCACAATGTACGACTATAATGTTTATGTTTTATTCATGAATTTGCAAATTAAATCAATACTGTCATTTTCTGTCTAATATAATATGAATGGACCAAGGGTATGGACGTAAACATTTACTTTTGCAATTTCATTTTTTTTTATTAATATTAGGGCTGCCTTAACCAGTTTCTTTTGAACTGCTACCAATTAATCTGTACTTCATGTCATGTAAGCAATAAACTAAGTAGTAAACTCATTAAAATGTAAACTTATTGCCTGTCTGCATTGGGAAATTAAAATAACTATTTTTTAATCCATTCTACTTTCTTCCTCAATTGGCAACCAGCCGGTCACCCTACTCCACACATTTGGAAGATTGGAGGATTAACACAATTCTATAAGCACTACAGTAATAGTAATCAAATTTAAACAAAATGCACTTAGGTGCTTTTGTAATACATACAAAAAAGTCATTTGAGATTTTCTATATTTAGTTCTACATAAATATAGATGAGATTTACATGTTTACATACTAAAATCAAGTAACTAACCTAAATAGAACACACAAAATGCAAAAAGAAAGAAATATGATCTATAGCTAATCAACGACAGAGTATCATAAATAAAAAGTACCCTGTACAAACTAAAATGGGGGTAGCGTCTGCAATTAACTATAATGAAACGGCGAAACTTCGGAATTATGGAATTATTAATGGCCGACACCCATTCGTATAATAGGATGATATGAAAGTATAATTCTTAATGTAGGTAAAGCAATACTTTAATGGATAGGGTATAAGTATATGTATATAGGTAATACTTAATTTTTGATTTAACAATAAACAGACATACATGTCTACAGAAAAAGACATCTTTCAATGGGAAATGAATTAGTCCCTAAAGAAAAAGTTTGCCTTTCGCGCAAAATGCCTCTCTAGATTCTTATCAAGCGATAATATTTCGAGAGCATGAGCTTTCTGTTCCAAATAGCACTACTACGACACTACGTGCGATGCACTCGTCAAACGAGTCGTACTGCGTCACTGGGAATATTCTCATTTCCTATGGAAAACAACTTATTATTTTAAGGCCATAGGATTTTAAAGTATATTTTCAATAAACAATTAAGCCAAAAAATCTTATTTTAAGGATAACGCAATAAAATTTGATTTTATTATAATCAGTACTTTGTATCTACCCTGCCTTGAAATTCAACATGTCCCTCATAGACAAAGCTCATCTCCTTCATCAATCTTAAACTATCGAAGAACTAATCAAAAAAACTGTAATCAGAAATTACTTACTCATTAGATTGCTTTTATATAGACATTTACTTATTCTCTCGACAAAATAACCTAAAGTACGGCTACGGAAAACGATAGGTACATATTTTGACACTCAAGACTCGGTTTTCACAAACTTATTAACTATCAGACCTTAACCTAAGGTGAAAACCTCGTAGAAACAAGTTATGCTTTTGGCCACAATTCACTGTCTCTGGATTAACATAGTATGTAAATATAGCTGAATATGTAGTAACACACAAAAGAATTTAAATTTTAACGATTTAAATCAATATTGAATCCTTTATATTATATAATTACAATCACATGGTGAGGCATTTTACTTTTAACAATAGAATAGAAATATCTATGGAAATATGTATATAGAGTATAAATATATTTCTATGATTGGAGTTTTCATTACATTTATAAATAGACCTGTAATTTTAAATTTATATTTTTTTAACTCACTGTTGATTAGTAAGGAAGAAAAGATGTGACAACAGTTTATTTATAACATACCATGTAAGACATACAATATTTATCTATCTAGATTTAAATTTGAATTACGCACATTTATTTGAATATGAAGTTTATAACAACATATACACCCACTTTACATACTATTACAGTAATTAAAAACAGCTTAGTCTTTAGTTTTGGAAATAACAAATACCGCAATGGTATTATACCAAAGGGAGAAACATTTCATACACTTATACATATTTTTATTAGAAATTATTCTTATTTTGCGCTCATAAAGTAACGTATTTCATATCGAATTGTATCTTTGGTTATACACACACAAAAAAGCTACACACTTAACACTATAAAGTCGGATAAATTTTATCAACGCGACAATAGTTTTATCATTTTTCTCATTACAAACATATCTGAACTAATCACTAGGAAATATTTATATATCCAGATTACCTGAGCCAATGTGGAGAATATAAGCAATTTTAGTTACTATTGTAGCATTCCAAATGTTATAATCGCTAGATGATCGCGTCGTGTTTTATGTTTCCCAGGATACTATCTAGTCCACGCTAAAGTTATCTTTTCATTGTCGGAATTATTTAAGGTCGGTGCAGAAGCCTCCGAGATACCTTAAACAAAGAAACTTTAACTGTCTACATTATAAGACAAAAATTAACAAATCAAAAACATTATGAACGGGACTTCAAGAATATATTTAACCGAAATATATAAAACTCAGGGAGGTTGTCAAACAGTGATCATTGGAATATTGTTCATATATAATAACTATAAGACAACTTTAAAAGAAAATTATAAGACACATAATTTTACCATTATTGTGTTATGTCATAAGTATTACTACAACGGAATACTTTTGTTGCGCCTATATTTTAATAACCTTTTGGGATGCTTATAAAAGGATTTTAAATTGTATAAAAATATAAAGATATAAAGGATCCGTTCCACATATTTTATAAAAAATAAAATATTGAAACATACATAAAATAAATAACTTAAATTCAACACTTGGCATAACAAAATACCAGCAGTAGATAGGTGTTGAAAAACTGGATGAAGATGAAAAACGATTCCTTAGTAGAAAGAGATATCTCTATCTACTGAATTTCATTTGGGAAAATATTAGTTCTGTAAAGAACTACGGCTTTCAGCCAATAAGGGAACCCTACGTATGATGGCACAAAAACAATGCAGTACAAAGTCCCTAGAAAGGTATCTCGGATAGCTGTTATAAAGAGTTAATATCATTCGAATCCAAAATAACCTAATGGTCTCAACGTACTAGTCGAGACAGAAATAGAAAGAGAAACTGTCATCTTATTAACTAGCACTTCTATAGCTCCAGAGACAGAACCCAAACGAGGGCAATAAAAAAGTGAACGGATTCCATTGATTCCATATAATAAAAGAGAAAATGAAGATGACAAGATCCGACGACTCAGCTGTGTGACAAACCAGACGCACGTTGATCCCGAAATTCGACATTGAAAATTAAACTGTTTAAACTCACATAAATGTTTACCATTTTTAATTAGTTGTGGCGAAATTTTAAAATAATGCAAATTCAAACAAAATACGAGTATGTCTGTGTACATTCCCCTTACTTGAGGCCTACCACAAAAAATTTTGGTTCTAACTTTTTTTTAATAAAATGTTAAAAGACGAGCAATAAATTACTTTCATTATGCATACTATAATCAAAGTACCTACATTTTCAAAAAAAATATGTTAGCTATACTGTTCCTAAAGCTAGTTTAAATTACCTTTTTTACCGTTCGGTTTAAAGTTCTTCCGAATGTGGAGATATCGTGTGTAAAATAAATACCGAATGCATTCGTTGAAAGGAAGGTCTTCACTTAGTGATTTTGTAGTTCCCCAGGCTGTGTCACTTTCTGGTTGGCGCACTCCCCGTCGACAAAACTCAAATTGGACGCATGTGGAATTTTGTTCACCGTTATTATTATCAAGTGACAACCAAGATCCTGAGTATAGACCATAATTAAACTTCGTGCACTTAACATCTATGTTTGTTAAACGAACTGACCTCATTACTATTATATATGTATTTTTTGTTAAGTTTATTATTGTTATAGCATCGCTAAGCAAGGTCAGGCTGAACATAAAGGTATGACAACAGCAACAGAACAGTATTATTGTTTAAATACACTACACTTCTCTATGCTAGTCAGATATTTAGTAAGTCAGTTAGCACAAAGATCACAATGTAACATGAAAACGAAGTTATCTTTCACGTAAAATTAAATGTTTTTCAACTGGCATTTCCAAAAACTTTGGTAATGTAAGTGTGAGAATTAATTAAAATTTGTACAAGCTTTGTAAAAAAATGCTTATATCAAAATCCATTATATATTATAAGATTTTTAAAGCTGTTAGTTCAAATTTCGATCGTAAAAATATTTTAAAAATTACTTGCGTCTTAAAATTTTGCAAAACAATTTTGGTCTTTGTATCAAATATGCATTAAATTATGAAGTAGAACTAACGATATCTATACCAATTCAATTAATTACATAGGTAAATTACATTTTACATTTATAAGATACTTAAATGTTAATATCTACATATTTTGTATTAATACAAGATAGATAACATTTTTATTTATGTAAAATATAATTTAACTTTGTAATTATTAAATTTCAAATAGAGACAGTTCTACTTCATAATGAAATGTATCACTAATAATATATCGAATAATATAACTAGCAACCCAGTTCATTGTATACCCAGAGGGAAAGGCACTGTTATCCCTTACCACAGGTTAACTTAACCTACCAAGGGTGACAGAACTTCACCCACAAGATTGTATCCATGTGCAAATGAGTGTAAAATTGACAATGTTTGAAATTCTTATGCTACAATCTTTCTGTTTTTAAATAAAGTTATTATTATTATATTATTACTAATACAATGTTGTCTTAGATATTGAATCTGAGTCTCGGATTAAATATTATAAGACCCCTAGCAGAACCCTTTTACGAGCTGGAACCTTATAAGTTATGATGAATGAATCAAAATTGGTGTGCGTACATTGATTACGTATAGCTGAAAGTAATATTTAAATATCATTCCGTAATAGCTTGATCGTTCGCCAAGAATCGTTGATGTTAGTCGACGATTAAGTACTTATTAGGTGTACTTTTAACATTAAATTCAGCAATAATGTGTTATGTAGTAAAATATTAGCTGTAATTGAATTCTCTTTTCAGAAGACGAACAAGAATAATCGCGTCTCGATCGTGCGTTGGGTTTTAGTGTCCACATATGGCGAGTTTGTCAGGCGTTGAACGTGCGTTTTCAAAGGTTTAATTCTAGGTCTGCATTCATTAAAAATAAGCAGAAAAACAGAATTAAAACATTTTGTATCTATATCATTTCGGAGTCGTTCAAACTTGAACTAAATGTGTGTTCTTGTTGTCCAACAAGCTTATTACGTAAAAGGAACTTTCGTTCAACGGAGTAGTCTAAGCAATCAATATTGTGCTAAAACTTATAATTTAGAGTTGGATGGTAAAATACAAACACGACATTTTAAGCATGCTCATCACAATACACAAAACTACCATTTCCTTGCATTTGAAATGTCATTTGACACTCAGTCACCTTGACATGTTTTCTGTGTTCTAAAGAGTAAAATTTTAATAAATCCGTTAACAGTACTTAGCATGATAAAATGTCGTCTTTCTACGGTATAATTATCTCAAAAAGATAACGTAGAAGGGCCAAAAATTTCATTTGTAAGATATTGCTTTAGAACTAATAAATAGTCAATGCATAAAACGAGGAGAAATGGAGTATTGCGTGTTATATAATGTGCAAAAATCAAAAGCAAAATAGAATTATGGATTATAACCACTAATTAATTTGAACAAACAAAGAAAGATGAAGAGTTTTTTACGATGTTAGTTTTTATCTGATAAATAAATTTCTTATGGTGAGCACATTTAAAAATTAGAGTAATTTTAGTACTGAAGAAAAAAATACAATTACTCGAACAAGTTTAAACTCAGTACACTAAAATTGTTCATTTTCTGATCCCAAACTAGACAGTCTGTAAAGAAACATATACTTGAAAGTATTTTAATTAAATATTTGCAATGATTTAAACTCAAGCCCATGACTTTTGGCACAATAACCACAATCAGTAATCACTACACCAAGAGCCCATTCAAATAAATTGAAAATGGAACTTCTTAATGACTAAGAATAATAGTGATATGTAAAATTATTTGTTATTTGGATATTTTAAATTAACTTTTAAAAATTGTCACAAACACTCTTGTTATTCCCCTTTATAGTTGTGTATGACATGATTTAAATTGTAAAAAAATAACAAAGTTTAAAAATATAAAGCATCATATAGATACATAAATATTTATGCATTTGTATATGAACATTTACCACACAGCAGAGTAATGAGTACATACCTGCTGATCCCAGAAATACATTGGCAAGTTGTTGACTCGCGGTTCAGAGCGAGGCAGTGGTTGTTGCCTCCACATCAAGTCAGTCGATGTTGATGGCTGACCCCATAATGAATCAACCTGAAAAATTTTATCTCAATAAAGCACATATATGAATACATTTATGTTGTTGCAATGATAAAATTCAATTTCCTAAACAAATCTGGGGACACTGCACCAATTTGTACAATTGGTTATAAGTTCAGCCATGAGCAAATACAGACAAACAGGTTGCCTTATTTCTAATGTATACTACATTTATTACCATTTGCTGAGGCTGGCCAAAAGATTGATTTGGTATGAGTCCCACAGATCCAAATTGTAAAGAACCCATAGGTTTGTTATCGGACACATTCATGTTACGAATATTCATCACCTAAAAGTAAGAAATCCTTATTAAGGCAAGGTATTTACTACACTACTGTTAACAAATATTGCACATTACAAGTATACTCGTATTATAAACTTTAAATTAAATTGCATAAATACACTTTTAGACTATTTTTAGCACTTAGTGCATTATCTTCTGAATTAGTTTATTTTGTATTTCAGTAGATCAATGCTAATATCCTTAATTACAGATGATATGGCTGAACGGAATTACGCTAAAACGAGATTTGGATATGTGATTTTCTGTAGCATTATTAAGTGATTAAAAATAAAAGGACCAAATCTGGAGATTGCTAAGTCAATTATAATGGATTTTTTAGAGTAAAATAGTATCCTTTGATCATCATCATCATCAGCCTACTGAATTCCACTACTGGACTAAGGCCTTTCTCACTGCATGGATGCGAGAAGAACAAAATCGATCAGTGGTTGCAATGGGAGAGGCCTAATCTTTGTTCAAAAACTCTGAATATCAAGTGGTGAACTGTCTTTGTTACTGCTTAGAGTTGGCGAGGAATAAGTACGTTTGTGTTGATCTAAAGCAGTAAGAAAAAAAACCTAGAGCTTTTGCCTTATAAGATATGAGATGCCAATAAAGGTCGAACACATAGCAAACTAGTTCTTATTCTATTCAATTACTTACAATAGTAGCTACTTAGTTTTTCATACATATAATAATACTTACATCCAATCCCAATGACGATTGTGAATTTAGCATATTATCACGATTTCCCTGTGGACGTGATTCATAACCACCTGACATCGGGAATCCGGGCATCATGTCCTGACACAACCATATAATATATATTAATTAAATCATACATAACTACGAGTCTATAGTTTGGAATAAAGTTTTTAGAGTCTTGCACAATATTTCAACAAGAAAATGTTTAAAACCTAAACTTAACTATGTAAAAACTTAACAATATATGTATAGCCCGTGTCTCTTGGGTCTTTATTACGGTTTTATTAACATTCATTAAAATCGGTTTAGTAGTTTAGACGTTACAGTAGAATATGCATAGACGGCCAAAAACCATTATTATACCCTTCATTTTGACTTCACCGTAGTTGGGTTAAAATTGAATACCAACATGGATCCTATTGGTTGTTTATTATTATATCAGTAGCAGCTGTAGTAAAAAATAAATCACAAGCTGTGAAGCAACCATGGAATCATCTAAGAATAAATTAGTGTCATTTGTATCCCAGGATGACAATGAAAAAAATTCGGTATAAAATGCGGCACTGTATAATAATTTTGTTTTTCAAAAACTAACAATAGTTTTATAACAACACTGAGAATGTTGTTTGTTTAAATCTCACTTGATATGTAAGCACTGTGACGACTCTTTTGGCTATTTGAGTAATTATACTCAAGTACTATATTAATATTATTGTACTTTGGGAAACACTTACCATTTGTACGAAAGGAGCAGGGCCGTAAGAGCCTAGAGGACGCATCATAGTTTCGCAAGCACGCCGGACCATTAAACTAGGGCTAAAGAAGCCTGCCCTATACCAGTTGTACATGTCTTTTGATGTAAATGGACCTTGTATGTTTCTCTGTAACAATAAATAGGTAACTAATATACACTAAAGAGTTATGAGCAAAAAATATATTATAAAGCCTCAACCTTGAGCTTTCAATAATGATCAATACTTATTGGATGATATTTAACTTGTTACCTTCGTTAATTCACTTTCAGTACATAGAGCAAGTAATAGAATGAATTTAAACATTTGTTATGCAGAATTAGGGACTTTGCCACTAAAACATAAGCGCCTAAATTATTATGCTGTTAATTCAATACTGTGATTGCTTTAGATTGACACTAAGTTGGTGCGCTAACAGCCACTGGGGTGAAAGGGTTTTTCAATCACTTAATCATTGTACGAAAAGCGTAAAACATATTTTTCTTTGTTTCTTTCTTGTAAATCATTATTTAGTTAATTTATTTCTATCTGGGCAAACTTATTAATTGTATTCAAAGTGACTTGAAGTTTCTATCTAAAGGTGAGTTTGATGCAGGGATCGTTCTTCAAGAATCTTGCTAGAATAAAACTACCCATAGGCGTGGTACTCGCAAATATTGTCGAGCATGGTAGTATTCACTAACACTGGTCTTAACTAATCTGTTATACCCATCAGCTCGAATTGAACCATATTTATGTATTGAAATTTAGAGAATACCCAAGTTGCAGTTGTAGAGGTCTTCTGAAAAAAAAAACAGAACTTACCTCAGGATCCTCATAATACCACTGATCGGCTAAGTTTTGATTGCTGCTGTATATAGAATTGCCAAATGAAGCTGGCGATCCTGAATGTTGCAAC
Organism: Spilarctia lutea; assembly: GCA_916048165.1. NCBI lineage: Eukaryota > Metazoa > Arthropoda > Insecta > Lepidoptera > Erebidae > Spilarctia > Spilarctia lutea. The sequence goes on along the minus strand of OU696470.1, from coordinate 22,124,195 downwards.
CCATGTAATGGAAACATGTTGCTTTGGCCGCCATGATTTGACATAGACGGCTCATTTGCTGATGACATCTACAATAACAAAAATCAGTTGATTAGTACAGTTATATTCAAGAAGATAGCAAATCTACCGTATTAAACATTATTTCACAACTGACCGAAGGATTATTTGAATTCTGTCCGAGGAACAGTGAACTGTTGCCAACACTGGAACCAGATAAATTACTATTTGACTGATAGCTTGACAAATTTCCTTGCATAGATGGTGACCCCATAACTCCCATGCCAGAGGAAGCCATATTGTTGGCCATGCAGACATTTGGCATGACTTGCTGTGGCACTCCTTGATGTGGTAGTCCCATATTGCCACCAGGGACAATTGGTAAACCAAGTGAAGCATTTAATGCTGAATTAGTCATTCCCACAGGCTGCATAACTGGTGGCATGCCTGGAGTTTGTACACGAGGTGCCTGCATGCCACCTGATTGAAGACCTGAGTTCTGCATTCCACCTGGTGGTAGTCCAGGAATTTGTATTCCAACTGATGCCATGACGGGATTCGATAAACCAGATGTCTGCATTCCGCTAGATTGCATACCAGGATTCTGCATGTGTCCTCCAGAGGGCATTTGCATGCCCGCAACTTTTTGCATGACACTAGGTTGCATATTAGACATGGGATGCCCAGCCTGCATACCAGGTGATTGCATACTTTGTTTGTTTAGATGCATGTCCATCGTCATTCCTGACAGACTAGGTAAACCCGAATTCGACAAACTCATTTGGATATTTTGATGTTGGTTCTGAGAGAGTCCAGTTCCTCCACCACCCATTTCTGAAGACAGGCCAGACTTTGATAGAGATGTTGTGAGAAGGTCTTCATCATCCATGGTCATGCCAAATATATTGTCCACTAACAAATCTTCAGGAGATTTAAGTGCTCCATGGTCACTGAAACAATTAAGTGAGATTAGTACTACTATTTCATTTATTTACCTACATTCCTGTCAGTATGTTGTAGAAATGTAAATTGTTTGTTTTTGCCATTGATGCGTCTGTTTTCTTAACGCTGGTAGACTATAGTCTAGCATCACTGATATATACACTTCTCTTACAAGTTCTTTGTCTGAATATAGGCAATACAAAAGGAATGCTTGAACCTCGCGGGCTGGGTCTACGCTACTCTACGACTTCAGTGCGCCTGTTTTGCGTGGTGGGTTGGCATTATTCGTACCAACCCAATTCCTCCAAGAAGCCTAATACAACAGGAATATTTGCCAAAAAAAATAAACCTTGCATAATCCTATTTCGATGGTTATGTTTGTCTGATTAATTATAGGTTTCGGATGTTACCTATTTAAACCATTTTCGTATTTTGATTACTTACATGTCAGATTTATTTCCTTTCAAGGTGCGCATATGTTTCTGACCATCTGCTGCCATCACCATGTGTTGATGCTTCTGACGTAAACTATTATTAGCCGCGATGATAACAGACTGGAAATTACCCCTCTCGTCACTTGCTTCTTCAACATTGATATCGGACCTCATTAAAGCATCGAATGTTTTGCTTTCTGCAAACTTAGATTTGTACAGATTTTGATTGCTATATTTTTCATCTGCTTGTGCAGCAGCGTTAGCTTCTGGGGGTTCAGAAGGCGCAGAAGATTTTTCTCTTGAATCGTGTGCTTCTTGTGCTGTCTCTTCTTTGTTTGTGTTTGATTTATTATTTGCACTTACTGAAGTTATCCCACCATCGCCCATGACGAGACTGGATTGCTGTAAAATTCATATTAGTTACTTAAAAAATCGATTTGAAGTAAAAGTAAATAAAAAAGACGTAATGGCACAAACCTTTTTGAATTTTATATCGTTAGCGTCAAAACGTTTTGGTGACAATTTCTTTGCTTTCTCTGAAGCCCACCACTCGTCAGAACCTTCTTCAAGTGCTTTTGGGCGAGGGAAACTGCCGTGGGTGTGCGAACGAGTCAATGCTGCAATAAACTCTTAGTTATCATCTTTGAATTCAATTCAATGCAATTCAGTATCATATAGCTCCAATATTGTAATACAAATGTTTTTAAACAATTAATCTTTCATATTAATACGCATTACATACGCATACAGATTTCGCAAGGCTAACGAAATGTCTGGGTACTCTAAAGCATCCCTTCCTTTTTCTTTTCATTATGATAAAAGTTAATCTGGAATTTGGTTCTGTTTTACAGATTTCATAAATATTTTAAGACATCTTCGTGCAAGGAATGGTAAAGTTTTTTTTTATTATTATAAAAAGAGTCTTATAAACGGATGTTTGTGAAGAATTCTTTGATTTCACTTACAATACGATGGCTCCGGATGCTTAGGTATATTAGTATCGTCATTACTGTATCCGTGGAAAGCACCCGATGAATCGAATGTACCTCCACATTCAGCATTTTCACCCGCCCTATCGAACGAAAACATACGAAATGAAGCATACTACAAAGTTAGGCGTTAACATTCCACTAATATTTTGAATACATTGACTGTTGACCTTACCATTCTGGTAAATTTTCCTCGTTCTGCGTATCGCCACCAACCCAGGTACGTCTATTTGTATTCCAAGATTGTGACTTCTCGCCACTAGGCCTGTCGCCCCAATCGCGCTCTACAGAGGTACATTAAATTAATATTTTTACACCCAATTTCAAGAACTTTAAAATCAATCAACAAGATTGTTTACCCCATTTCTCAAGTTGTCGTGATCTACCCGACTCCGAAGACCGCCACTCGTCACCATCGTCCCTAGTCTGCGGCTGTCGCCAATTAGTGTTTGTGCCCTGCCGTTTACTAAAACAAAAATTTTAAGTATATGGAATACCCCTTTCATGCGGACAATTGAGCAAGTTCGGTCACAACTTACTTTCTAAACATTTTAGTCGCCCAGTCGGTTTGTTCTCCGCTGTTTCTATTGTTGTTGTTGAGAGTGTTGTTATTCCAGCCACGTATGGAACCGCCGTCGTCATCAATTCCTCCACTATACGGCATTCTCGGACCGCCCACTTTCGGCACGTAATGGGCACCGGCACCTCTAAAATATAGAGCAATGTAAATGTTTTAAACATTTCAATATTTTGTAGATATAATAAATATCTGTTCTCCATAAGTGTCCCAAAAAATATATTATTATACCAGACTCTTTATAAACTACTAGCTGAACCAGGCAACGTCGCGAGGCGAAGCTAGTATCTTTATAAATTATAGCCTACGTGTTATTCTGATGTATAAGCTATATTATTGTAAATCGTAAAATAAGTAACTTTTCTGGTTGATTTTTTTCACCTTGTTTCTTGAAAAACGCAAATATCTTAGGGAACCCTATTTTTTTCCAAAATAAAATATAGTCTATGTTACTCGTGGACAATGTAGCTTTCGAATGGTGAAAGAATTTTTAAAATCGGTCCAGTACTTTTTGAGTTTATTCATTACATACAAAAATACAAATCTTTCCTCTTTATAATGTTAGTGTAGATAGTGTAGAAATATGTACAATACTGGCAAGTGCAATGGCAACGTAAAATATGAGTATGGTGTGTATTCCAGCAATATTCAGTCAATCCTAGATTTACCATGTGTACATGAATAAGATATTTTTTTGGAAAACTTGAAACATTTAATGCTAGTAAAACATGCGAAAATAAGAATGGCCACCGTCAAAACCAGTAAATCCATTCTTTTACTAGTTGCAAAGTTACAACAGTTCTAATCAATACTGATGCCGGTAAAAATGGATTGAGAAAACTTGCAGCTGGTCTATAACAATATAATAAGGAGGTTTCAAATTATCTGCATGTCTTTTTCCCCACATATGCACATTATAATAAAAAGTATGCTTGTTTGATACGACTGTATGTACTATGGTTGATCAATAAGTATCCGTTTTTGAAGACGGGTGGTTTTAGTTATTGAATTTGAAATTACAAATGTGTACTGTTTATATATAATTTTTGCTATATAACCAATATTGGGTTATTTATTGTTTGGTTTATTATTGAGCCTGTCTGACGATATTATAAAGAACAATGTCGAAAAGGTCTATGATATCATTCTTGCTGATCGTCGAACGAAAGTGCAGAAAGACATCTCACATGATACGGCAATAAAAAGTTTAAATCAAAAATAGGTTTGAGAAAGGTGTCGGCGCAATCCATGCTGAAGCAGTGTATAAACCGAATTAAACAAAATCGGCAGTGCCTGGACACATTACTAAACACCAGAGACCAAAAAGACAATCTAAGCAGCAAATTTTGTCAGGTGAAACTGTCCCAAAGAATTCAAAGACAGTACCCACAGCAGGAAAAGTTATAGCCACGATATTTATGAAGAACGATTACAGGACACAACAACAGTGAATTATTAGATAGATTCAATAACAAATAGAAGGAAACACGGTCCGGTCCTATTTGTCTAAGAAAAAGAAGTTGTTTGACAATGCTCCAGCGCATTCATCGCTAGCTGTTACGGCAAAATTGCAGGACATGCGCTATAAATTACCGCACTCGCCTTACTTGGTATCCTATGACTTGTTTCTCCCGAAAATTAAAACCTGCCTAGGATGAAATGATCACATCTAATGAAGCTATCACGGAAACAGAGGTTTATTTTGCAAGTTTAAAAAATATTATTTTGAAGAGGTTTAAGTAATAGAAATCAAAATTGATTTTTTTTTCAAATGATAATTGTGTCACAGATAACAAGAAACATCAATGAATAACAACAAATCAATGCCATTAAATTTATACTAATATTATAAATACAAAAGTAACTATATGTGTTAAGATTGCACGGCTAAACCACTGCACATTTCAATTAAATTGGGAAGGAAACTTTGTTTTTTGAGTAATGTTACTGTTTACCGCAAATAAAACCTATTCAGCTACTAATGTTGAACATTATGTTGGTCCCTCTATCAATGAATGAAGTAGAATATTTAAACACAAATATTCTGGGAACTATAAACCTTAGCAATACTATTAGGAGCTTTAGCTTAAACAACATCTCTAGTTACTGAAGTCTTCTGGAGACCTTTTTTTGTCAATTATCCAGAATAAGAAAACAGAGAGGATGAAAGAGAAAACTCTGCAAGGAGTAGATAATGTTCCCTCACAGATAAAATTACGAACATGACCCATGCATCTCAGACCCATCAAGAAGAATAAGAATTCATATTTGTTGCAAAATTGAACTTAATGACATCTATATGATTTCAGTAGTTAGATGATGAGTTTTATTGTATTAGTATGGCTCAGAATATAATATATGTTTTGGAATGTGCAATACTAAAGTATAAACATTGAATACATCAAGAAATTAAACAAATAATAAGTAAAATTTGATTATTCGATTTCCTAAACAATACTTAAAACCCTTGATATCTAAACATGCAACACTTGAATATACAAAATTAGTGTACTGTAGGTCCTTGGTAATCGTGGATTAAACACAGTCTATTTCATACAAATATTTTACATCAGAATAACCTACTTTAGGAAGGGCAATATTCAGCAATAGGGTAGGTTTCGTAATGCCTATGAGGTTTTGAGTACATCTATGAAATTGAAAGGCAGATAAAGGAAATTAAATGCAAGCTAGTTCTTTGTTTTTTTTTTCACCTTTAAGGCTTTAAGTTTTAAATAACACTACCATTATTTTATTTGTTTGAAGGGTTTGTAAGAACATCAAATTTAACATAACATACCTTCCTATAACTGGTGATCGTATATAGGAGCCGCGAGGTCTGCCGCGCCCGTCGCTAATAACGCCGCGACCTGCGCCACGACCTAAACCAAATCTGTCTCCTGACGACATACCTCCTGGAGGCGGAGCACTTCTTAAATTGTCTCTCTGAAAAAAGAACATCTGTATTTAATGGTTCGTTTTTTATCAGTCTGAACAGTCTAATAAAAATTCTAATGTATGCAGCAGAATATTCTAAAGCACAAAAGTTGTTTGTCATGAAAGAATGGAAAAAATGTATTCACATTATGATATACCAGACAGATATACCAGATATAACATACATGTTTGACACGTGCATGTTATATGTCGGCATTGTCACACACATTTGAAAATATCACATTATGAGAAAACTCACCACTTCGTCTTCAAATGTGTTGTTTAATGCAAATGGTTGCTTTCCACGTGGCTGATAAAGGGTGTCTATAACTTTTAACTCGGCTGGTGCCTCTGCATTTCTATCATATAGTGCTAACATTTCTTCTCTACCATATCTGTTGAGAAATATTTATTGTATTATGACTTAAGAATATAAAATAAGTAACTGTGTGTAGTACTATCTCACATATGTCTTAGTATTAAACTAACCTGAGCTTAGCTAAGAGAACCTTAGATGTGATTGGGCTACTTGTGGTTGCTGTCGTGGATCCAGCAGCAGCTGCTGTTGTGGATCCAGCGGTGGTTGCTGTGGCCCCTCCGCTTGCACCAGAGGAGCCAGTGGAGGTGGCCGCACCTTGACCTGAAGTGGTACTCTGACTGTTAGATGTGGACCTAGCCGCGCTACGTTCTCTGGGCATATTACGTAACCACTCCGGTCCAAACTTGATGGGATTGTTTCGGTCACCCATTGTAATAGCTGATGAAGTAAATATTGAGGGAATAGAAGTAACCTGCAGGCGAATACAGCTGTAACAATCGTGAACAAAAACACTTTAATACAAATATTCACGTCTTTGATAGTAGTTGAGTCTCATTTAATCCCTGGGACATATATCTGCAGACAGTAATTGTATTCATCTACAGATTTATTGCCTAAATAGGCCTGGATAATTAATTTTTATCCTAGCTGTCAACTACTATAAGGTTACAGTTTTGATAAAAACTGCACCTACCTTACTATATCCCTCCTATGTTTTATCTGGTAGTATCTAAAGTATATAACATAATATATATTTCATGTGTGATCTAAACCATTGATTTCAAGTATTTAGTCAATTTAAGAAACTCACATAAAATAATTATAAAACCTATCCTAATATCACTACTGAATATAAGTTGGTTTAAACCTAAAGTGTAAACTTAAAATGAGAATTCGCAGTGGATTTATTTCTGTAGGTACATAAAAATTATATGAGAACAAAAGAATTGTATGCCAGCAAACAGAAGTTGTAAATAAATGCTAAAAAAAACATTTAAATATAAATAAAAAAGAGTTTGCCACCCTCCAACAATTTTTATTGACTATTTTCTAACTGCCAGTAAAAAGATTGAATACAGGTAGGTACAACACAAAACCGTAACTATATTTATATATATAAAAGCAAAATTTTCGTGTCGTGGTGTTTGTTACCAAACTCTTCCGAAACGACTGGACCGATTTTTATGAAATTATGTGGGCATAACGGGTAGGTCTGAGAATCTGCCAATTTCTTTCATACCCCTAAACAATAAGAGTGACCCACCCCAAAATTTTTATGGCAAAAAAACGTTTGCCGGTTCAGCTAGTCTTTTAATAATTTTTCACTATTTTCAAGTCACATTTCACTTGATAATGCTGATTCAGTTGTACTAAAACTCTCCAAACGAAAATCAAAATCACAAAATAAGTTTAGTCCTGTCAAACGACTTTTCATGTACTGAAAATGTTAGACTTAACTATACAAAAATAGCTTGACACAATCATAATTATTTATTTAGTTATTTTAGATTACTATCAAAATTTCAAAGATTGATTCACTGTATCATTAATTCTTCTGGAATATTTTTAAATATTGGTGGCAATTTTCTTTGACGTTTATTGTTGTCAGATTCAAATTTAATGCTGTCTGCGTATTAAGTTTTGTTTAACTTGAGTGCGCAATAACATTTCGTCAATCCTTTCTCTAAAATACGAGAATTTGTTTTAGTTTAGTGATTTCAACAAGATAATTAGCACCATTGTGATAAAATAATACAAGACAGTTGGAAAATGATTGCATGACCTGGTCTAATTTAATTTCTCGCTATTATGATACTGTGTTTTTCATATAAATCATAAAACAGACCTCATGCTAATAACTACTTTTTTTAAAAAAACTCTTTGAAGACCCCTAAAACTGCTAGTTAAGGCAAAACATATCTCTACCAACCTACAAATACCACAAAAATCTGAACAATTATTCTTTTATTTGCAACTTTATAAGTATACAAATAGAATATGTAGCCACAATATTGTCTAGCCAGTCCCCAACCCGCACTCAGTCAGCGTGGGGACATATGGCTTTAACCCTCTCCTGAAAGGAGATGCAAGCCAAGCAGTGCGACATTATGGGTAGTTGATAAATAATTTTTATCCACTTTCCAAAAAGCATCAACTGTTTTAAATAATTCACCAAGGACCGATTTGATAGATTCAGATCATTACGAGACCTATACAGGTATTCCATGTAAAAATCATATAAAACTCCTGAGCAAATATAAATGTAATTGCAAGGGCTAAGAAAGAAAAACAAGTGGTCCCAGAGATCTAAATTTCTTTTCACTTCTATAAATTACTGAGCGTATGTACATCTTTTTTTTTAATAAAATTTAATTAAGGTATAACTAATATTTTCCAATTACCTTCAGGTAACAAACAATGTATTTCTGATTTCAAACTTTAGAATAACCCACTTGTATTTTGAACTTACACAATAATATATTCTTCATAACCTTTCAGATTAAAATAAAAGATTACCTTATTAAATAACAGTACTGCGGACACAACATGTCATATGCAAATAAAATACTTAATTGACATATTGGTCATTTTTAAATCATTACTTTGGTTCACAACAAAAACTAAATAATGTTTAGACAGTCTCCGTAAATTCATAAGTACTAACACCCAAGGTTATTTCATTCATTCTTGTACTTGTTGAGTTGACCTAATTTGAGATTTGGATGTGATATATATAGAATTCCTATGAATCCATAAGAAAAAAGAACATTTTCTAGAAATGGTGGCAAATAAACATGTGCAGCAAGTAAGATATACCTACCACTTTGTTAATACAAGGTTACAATTTAATAGTGTATTAAATTAGTAAGAAAATAATAACCGAACATATATTAATATAACTGAAATATGAATATATTAAAAATCAACGTAAACAAACTAATTACAAAATATTGCTAAACTATTAACACAATGTTACTTAAAAATAAAAAAGCAAAAAATTATAAGATGTCCCAACATTTGTAACTCGCATTGCACATAATTATTTGCACAGCTTATTTAACCAAAGAATATTAACCACAAATCGCAATTAGCTTTTTTATATAAAACTGGGAAGTTAATATATAATTAGTTGTGATCAAATTAAATGTATTTGAACATACATTCATTTGTAAAAGTATGTTACATGAATTGATGTTGCTGTGGTTATTATTATGATGGAACTTTGAGTAATTTGAAACAATAACTGTTGTATTTAGAACTTTTCAAAACTTAAACTAATTATTATCGACTGATTAACACTACTCATTGTAATTCTCCTTGATGGTATCAAATAATAATTAATTGGTTATACAAAAGGTCTACATGTAGTCATATATTATGGATATATAAATTATATTGTCATATTGGTATTAATTATCGTCAACATCACTGTGAAGAGAGAGAAAACTTGAAACAAACTGGAGACCTGGAACCTCATTCTAAGTAGAGGTTTATGATGATGATTAATTACTGTTGCATGTAGTTATGAGCTTTGTTGTTCCCATAAAATGGAAAAACTGACAAAGTTCACTACAGATTATGTATCATGCTATTGTAAATACTATTGTTAATTTTTACAAGATGCATCATTTAAATGTTTTGGTATAATTAAATAGAACTTGGTAATTTTAATCCAAAAACCTTTATCGCAGATACTTCAGACTAAAAAAATTTATAAAAATTAATTTCATCACTTTGTGTAATCATTAGAACATACCCTATACATATTTTTATAAAGATTGTAGTTTTACATGTGCTTAAAAATTATTAGTTTTGTATTGCACTATTGTGAAGACCTCAATTATATTCATTTTTTATGATCGTATTTATTATTCCAAAAGGGGTTTAAAAAAAATTTAATTAATTCATTTTACGATATTAAAATAGAAGGTATAGTCACAATTACAATGGTGTGGTTACTAGCCACAATTATAGTGGGTAGTCCTTAAATAAATTTAAAAGCAGGTTAGAAAACTTTTGTAAATATTGCTTATATGGATTTTAAGGACAACATGAACTATTTTCAAACAATTCAATAAATAAAAACATATCAGTTATGCACGGAATATCAATAATAATGCTAGGTAGGTGAGTACATACGTAGATTAAATCAGCACCGATTATTACGATAGGCAAACACAAGCGGGATGTAGCAGCTCAGCGAAAAACACAATCATTATTTTTAATCCTTTGTTAAACCAACACACTTAAACATATTGCGTAGAGAATCCAACAGATTGAAACGAAACACACAATCCAAGAGTCAAGGTGGCATTAAGTAGAAACAGGTATCGTATGTTGTCAATAAAAACGAGTCCACCTGAACTAATTTAACTTTAAATAATAAAATAGGTAACTAATTACAACTAAATCATAATCAGTACAGAATTAAATCATAATTACCTAAGGTGCTTGAGTGATTCAATATCAAACGCACACACGGCGACAGCAATATGGCCGACGAAAAGTGAAGTAAAGAGAAGTTTTTAAATGATTACACTCAACACTGTTGCCAGCATAAAAAAATGGTGAATGGATTAATAGCGAATGTTCGGGCTAGCTTATTTATGTTATGTTGCATGATATAATTAATTTCATCCTTTTAGAAACTGTGAAAAGATTTATTTTTACAGCATAAAAAGCCATGAAAAAAAATATTTTCTATTTCTACGTTTTATGAATTGTATCATGAATTAAACATAAGTTCTAACTAATAAGTGTACTTGAGAAAAGCTACATTATTGTAAAATTATTTAAGTGAACTAATACCTTTTTCGGATTATTTTATTAATTATACCTATTATAAGAGTGAATGTTTTAAGTGCAACAGAGTTAATAAACGCTTAACAGACCAGTACAATACAGTTAAATAGTTTCTCTTATATTATTAAACCTCCTTCAATTGAAACATTCAGGGCAGTTGAAGCTTAAAGGTACACAGTACACTGTGACGCCGTAACGTTTTGAAAAACAACAAAAACGAATATTATTTTTTATAATCAAAGTTATTTTCCTTACTTTAAGTTTAGTGGACGGCTTTAAAATTATATTGCTTGTATTTCGTCGACGACGACATACCTATCATGGGCTTTTATGAGCAATCGGGCAATTGATATAAGCTAAATTTATATATTTGCCCTTTCCTACATTTAGCCTTAGAATATTATTAAGTTCTATCTAATTGCATTTTTAATTTTAACGGACGTTAAAACAGAAGCAGAGTAGGTTTTAAGTTACCCCTTAGAATTTTCTCAATTCTTATCACCTCGACGAGTGAAATTAACAAAAAAGCAATACCAAGATTTGTCTAGAAAAGCATCTTAGTATTGCGTGGTGGTCCTTTTCTATTTAACCGAAAAAGGTGGAGCTCAAAGTTAGTAATTTAAATTTGACCCACTTTTCGGTTTTCGATTGCATCATATTGGATTAAAGGACAGGAAATTTGTACTCAAAATTCCTAAAAATCCCTTACTTGTGTAAGGGATTTTTTTTACCTATACTGACATTTTACAATAAAATAATCATTTATTAATAATTAATTAGATTGCTACGAGATAAAAAAAAATGTATTTAGTAGCGTACTAATTAATTTCCGTTATATACAACACAACTTCGTCGGCTACATTTTATGAGGGAGTTTTGGCTTCATAAACTAGCAACATCCACATTAAATACAAAATGGCGACTATAATAAATATTTATTTTAGAAATGATTTAGTGGCTTTCTTTGCTGTTATAGGTACAAAACAATGGTACTTAACGATGATAGATACCTTTCTTTGTTGATTTAGATCATTCTCTGTAATTTCTGCATACTTTAATCGTACAATTTGCCACGAAGTATGACAACAACGTGTGCGTATCCACTGACAGTGGAAAAGTTTGATATACCAACCAAGTCTGAAACCGTTTGATACTAAACGCGGGTAAAGCATTTTAGCGGTGGTAGTGGCGGATATTTTTTGTCTCTGTTTTCACATCTTTGACTGTCCATCTAGACATATACATTATCTAAGTATTTAGCCATAGCTGTTTAAGCAATTTCTAAATATCTCTCATGGTCTTTTATGAGCAATCGGGAAAGTAATTGATTTGAGCTGAATTTAAATAATTGGCTTCTTTGACATTTAGTCATTGCATAAACAAAAGGATATTTTTTCATCAACAGTGTCATCCGTAAGTAACACGTGATGCGTGAGAGACCATTGTCAAACTTGTCATTTTATTTTATTGGTGCATCAACGGGGACATGGTAACACCCTGTCTCACGAAAGAAATCCCCCAGACACGGCCCAGCCTTTATTATTGGACTTCCCAAAAATACCTAGTTGCCTAAAAAAATCCTGGTAGTACCTGAAACTAAATACTGCGTTTTAATGTGTTTATTTGAAAGATAGAACTAATTCTTAGGGGAAAGGGATTCAATAAAACAAAAATAATTTATATTTTAATAACATTTGTGTTCACCGATTGGGTTTATTCCAGACTGTTGTAAATGTTTTACATGTTTACACAACTAACCAATCTTCTAGAATAACGATTGAAAATGCTTTAATCGTCATCTTTGAAATCGTTTTCGGGTCTTTACTTTGTTTCATTACTTTAAATAATTCAGTTTTTATCTAGGTTAATCTAAAAAAATAACATTTTCATGCAACCACTGTTGGCTTTCAGTTTTCACACATAGTAGGCACTTGAATTTTTTCAAAAATGATCTTTGGTTAAATATTGTTACCTTTAACAAGAATTAAATGCTTTCATCGAGATAGGTACAGTACAACTATACAAATGTCCCAAATAAAATAGTAAAATCACAATAAGAACCCCCCGCAAACTATAGACTTTCGATCGGCCATAGTTAATTTCTTAATCAATCTAAAGATGAATGACAATCGGCCGATTAAAAAGTTTGTAGTCTGGAGGGGCCTCATAGCTACTGCAATAGGTACTTGATGGGATCTGGCACAATGCGCTTCTTTAAAAGCTCTCTTCCTATGGGTTTCCCGAGAAATTATGCAAATAGGTCATTAGCTTTTCAGCAGTTAAAAGCATAATGGTCGTAGTCGACAGTGATTGCTCTGACTTTATATCTGTAAACACTGGTGTTCCGCAAGACTGTGTGTTACCGCCTACTTTGTTCCTCCTCCATCTAAATCAATGACATGTCCAGATTCGTGGTGGTTTGGAGGATAAGGCACCTTCTGCTTTATAAGGCGCAGATTCGGCCTTACATGGAATATTGTTCTTATCTTTGTTCAGGAGCTCCGCAGTACCAGCTCCTTCCACAGGACCGTATTTAACGGAGAGCGACTCGTATCGTCGTATGCCAAAATGTTTCGAATTGACTAGACTCTGGTGCTGCGTAGATATGTTACTTCGCTTTTAATAGGGTGGCAACGCCTTTGTGATGCCTCTGGTGTCCATGGGCGGCGCTAATCATCAGGCAATTTGTCTGCTTGTTTGCATTTCGTATCCCATAAAAAACATTACTGATATTATCAATTAGTAGTAGTGTTTTGGCGGTTCCTCTCTCTCTCTCTCTCTTACGAACATTACTTAAATTGGTATCAAAACGCCCCGATTCTACTGTTTCAGCTTCACCAACATTTTTCGCAGCTTTAGACTAACTATAGCAAATAGTGATGGATGACATAAACTAACGTTTATCACCAACAGAAAAAAACAGTTAGACGTTATTTATACTGATATTTTTTTCACATTGATAAGAAATAATGTAGTTCATAAGCAGTTGTTATCCTAGTAATAATAAAATATCTTCATCAAAAAATGACTGGTTTCATAGCTACCTGTATGATAGTACTTGTATCGTAACTAATTATTCCTCACACTCCTTTATTCCTTCCTACGTACACTACTTCCTTCCATCCTTTATACTTAGTAACAAGCATAACTTGCTCGCAGAAAGCAACGGTGGAGTTCCACGCGCTCTCGTTTCGCAACATGGCTGCAATAATGTTACCGAGCGAGAGAACACCCATCCTGATGGCCGTCACGAAATCACGCCTCGGCATCCCCCACGTCGGACGTTCTGCCAGTGTGTGGAACGCCGTGTCCACTGTCTGGCCATCGCATTGGTGGCACTCACGCGTTGGCTCCTTGCGGATCAGACATAGGTATTCTCTGAAACATCTTTTTCCAGTGATCACCTGTGTCTGTCGGTATGAGAGGGTCCCATGACGCCTCTCGAGCCAATCCTTCATAATATACGGTGTGCCTAGCCACTCTACCCTGATGACGTTTTCATGAGTTACTGCAGTTGGTGGTCGGCCGGGTCTGAGGTAATCTTTTAAGTTCTCTCTACCACGTTTAAATGCACGAAACCAATAAGTAATTGCTTCTTAAGCAGCATCTTGAATTGCAGCATTTTGAACAACTTCAAGAACGGCACCGTGTATCGCAACCGGTTCCGGTAGTACATGACCTTGGTCTTGTCCAAGTTCATCCGTAGGCCGATGCATACAGAAGAGTCAGTGAGGTCGTTCAGCATCTGTTGTAGGTCCTGCAGCGTCTCTGCCATGATGACGATGTCGTCTGCAAATCGCTAGTGAGAGATGTATTCGCTATTGATGTTGATACCGCGTCCTTTCCAGTGCAGCGTCTTGTAGAAGTCCTCTATTGCATTAGTGAACAATTTCAGGGATATAACGTCCCCCTGTCTCACTCCTCGATGCAATGGTACGGGTCTTGTATGCTGATTCTGTACTTGGACGGACATTGTGGCGGCTTTGTAGAGACATCTCAACACTTGTATATATCGGCAATCTACTTGGCAACGCTGCAGGGACTCCAGAACAGACCAGATCTCTATCATGTCAAAGGGCCTTCTCATAGTCCACGAATGCTAGACACAGGGGCTGACTATACTCTTCGGTCTTCTGTTTAATCTGCCGTACTGTGTGAATGTGGTCTATGGTGCCATATCCGCTCCGAAACCCAGCTTGCGCCGGTGGTTGGAATTCGTCGAATCTTCGCGCAAGACGGTTCGAGATGACTCTTGAAAACAGCTTGTAGACGTGGCTTAGAAGGGAAATGGCCCGATAGTTCTTCAACATGGTCTTCCCCTTGAAAAACAGGATGTCCGCACTTCTACTCCACGCCTCTGGAGTTTTCCCTTCGAACAGGACAGCGTTAAAAAGCTTTTTGAGCTCTCTCAATACCGGCGTACCTCCAGCTTTCAACAGCTCTGTTATAACGCCGTCTTCTCCAGGGACTTTACCATTTTTCGGCCGTAGAAGCTTTCGACTTCTGAAAGGACGGCCGGCTTGGAATCTTCCAATGTCAGGTGAGATCTTCCAAGAGATTGTACGAGCACTTTTGACCCCCGATTCCGCTCGATCGCTCTTTCAATCGAAAGAGTATTGGAGCATCGGAGGTCGTGTCGTACAAGTTTGGTGATCTCTCGGTTTAGAGCCCGCTTTGCCGACGAAGTGGCAGGTGTAATCTGTGAAAGCTTCGATTTCCTGTTTTTACGTTGCATTTTACAAAATCGTATCTTCGTCCCTGAGAATCCGAACCACATATTCAAGTTCTGGTTTACGTCTTTTGTGGTTTCCATGGCAGCAAATCGGTTTTCCAGATTTGACTGGAATTTTTCAGATCCCATCGTGGCTTGGAGCAGAGTTGGTCGGAGCCTGGATTTCATCAAACGGGCACGTTCAGCCTTAAAGTCAACATTCAGAGAGCCTCGGACAAGTCGGTGATCACTACCGATGTTAAACCTATTGATCACTGAGACGTCTCTCAATATGTGCTTTCTGTCCGTAAAGATGAAATCAATCTCATTTAGTCATAGCGTCGGGGATTTGCCACTTCCACTGCCTTTGGGGGCCGTTTTTTGAAGAAAGAGTGCATCAAGAACAGCTTCTCTCGCTCGAGAAAATTGACGAGCATTTGCCCCCTATGATTCCTGCTTCCAAATCCATAGGATCTTATTGCTGATTTGCTGCAAGTTTGTACTCCCACTTTGGTGTTGAAGTCACCAATAACAACGCTGTAGTGGGTTTTAGTAATGAAGTGGAGGGCCCTCAATATGTCATCGAACATATCCTCCACCTCATCATCCGAGTGAGCCGAGGTCAGCGCGTACACTAGTACTACCTTGAGGTTATACCCCTCGGTATGCTTGATAATGAGGTACGCTACCCCGTTCGACACATTTTTAGTATCGATCTGATTACGTACAATTGGCGCACTGTGAGGTCCTTACAGTTGGAGTGAAGGAGCGTTGTGGGTATCGAAGTGTTTTTTGATTATTACTTTAAGTACAGCCCTTTGTGCTCTACCTAGACGAATAAGAAGGGTTTTTGCGGCGCTCCCATCAAACCATGATGGAGAATTGTACGAGTAACTACTACTCGTATGACAGACTGACACAGTGCTAGGATGACCATTCTAATGGTTTCAAAAGGGAGCACGCTTCTTAATGGTTTAAAAACACAGATTAGCCATCTCAATAATCGTATTAATAATTTAGATTGTTTCTGTCTTCGGTACACCCCTAAAATTACCCAAAATCAAAAATCAGAATATCCTTGCCTACAAAGGTGATCTGGGAAAGATCACCGTGAGCGATAAGACCACCTATTGTAATACTATATGTAGATTTCCATCTACATATGGTATTACAATAGATTGTAGATTTCTATCTACATATGTCTGTACAACATTTTATACTTCAGTAGAAGTAAGAAGATAAATACAATTAGTTTTTGAAGATGCGTGTTTATTACTATTTCAAACAAAAAGTACTGAACGGATTAGATGAAACTTTAGAGTAATATAGCATATATGTCTAACATGACTACTTAAATATTACGATAAAGAAGGAAGATGAAACAGGAGGGAGCTATAATTTAAATTTATTTAATAATCGCGGCTTCATTGCTACGTTCTCTATAGACCTGTGACCTTGGCTCAGACTCCTTTGTCACAAATTTCCATTCATTCGCCTCAAAATTTTTCTTTTCAAAACTCCAGCTGTCCTCAAAACCAGTTTTTATTAGATAACCATACCATTCAGTGTCCTGTTTGCAATTGAATAGAGCGCAATTTTGATATTATTCAACAACAAAGAGATGAATACCCCGTTCCTATTGACATACCGGTTCATGTCTCTCAAACTAGCAGTGACGATAGGGAAAATTCACAATCCACATGTCTTAATTTACTATTTAGCCTTGTGGGTTTTTAAATTGAACCATCGTTCATGAACGTAATCCTGATAAACCATAACTGATTATTTTAATATAATAATAATTTACATCTTCAGTGATTACCTGTCCTCACTGTTATATGCCTCTATTTCTGAGTTATTGTAATTTAATTGTTATACAATTACAATTATTATTATAAGAAAGATTATCATTAATATAGAAAACTAGCTGTACCCGCTATTCGTACACGTGACGTTTGGGTTTTCTAGTTATTTTTAATTTTTCATTGTTCAAACCTTCCCTGACTGACTATGACAAACATTTCAAGACTAAAATCAGCTAACCATATCATTCTCGGGTGTGGCAAGCGTATTTTCAGAAATCTTTGAATGCAGATTTCTATATTATCAAAAATAAAGGAATGTTTTCGTTGAGTCAAATTTTCTATCTACAGTATTAAGAATATTTTCCCTTCAGAGGAGCATTACAAAATGCCACCCTGTTTATTATAATTTAATTAATATATTACAAAAGTATCAAAACGAGTTGAGTAATTCTAACTGGGTTGCTCCATAAGCGAAACTGAAGCCCTTATTTAATGCCCCCATTTAATTTAACCTCTTTTGTGTCACAAACTATTTCTTGTCCTCAGGATGTTTTTCATAGCCAACTGGATTGTGTGCGTTATCGATAATCCCACAAATCACCATCGCCATTGTGCTTTATTTGTATAAAAATATTTTCGAATGAAGCGATGAAGCCTTCTAGGCTTCAAGATCATTTTAATAATATACACTCGAATAAGAAAGACGAAGATATGACCTATTTTGAAGAAATGTCCTGTTTAAATTGATTAATGATGTCAAACTCCAACTTCAAGGTGATGACTTTAACTTGATTAAGACAAAAAATAGCATTGCGGCTTTCGTATCCAAACTACTATTATACAAAAGAAATATCGGTAGATAGGAATTCCATAACTTCTCAAATTTATCAGGAGTATTACTTCTGAAAGACCTTGGCCTGTCGAGATCTGCAGTAAGTTCTATTTTAGAACGAGTATCCAAGGCTGCACTAACAGGTTCCTACCAAATTTGGCTAGGTAGGGCGGGAAACTCGAGCAGTGAAGGTGAGCGTTGATGCGCATCTTAAAGGGGGCCTCCTTAAACCTACATCCAGGTCGTAAGTCCTGGGAACTGCTTTGAGTTTCTCCCTCTGCCACACGATGGACCCGGCACCCGCACGGTGAATCCATGGAGTGCTAAGAAGTTTGTCTCATAAAAAATGACAGCCCGGAGAGACGGGATGACGCTGGAAAGACAGATGACTGGTGGAAAGACACCTGACTGGTGGAAAGACATCTGACTGCTGGAAAGACAGTCGAGGGCAATGGCCTAGCAAGCCTAACCCGGGAAACCCAAAAGCTAAAAGTCCAAAAAAGTGTAATACACCTGGGACAGTCCGAGAGGGGGGCGGAAGATCTGTCCACCGATAGATATAAATGACGACCCCGGCGAGAATACGGAACTGAGATGCCCTAAGTGCGGGAAAACTTACAAAAGACGAGCCTGGTATCTCAAACATTTAAAAACGCACGATAAAGTTGAAGCACGACAGTCGTCGGTCAGTACTTTAACAAACACTGCGGATAGAGTTAACCCTCATACATCCCAAGGTGAGCCATCGTGTGAAAATCACCAGGAGTCCATTGCCATCAGGACACGTCTTAGCATTCCTAGTTTAAAAAACTCCACCTGGAAAGTACATGATGAAAACTTGGCAATCCTGCTGGAACACCCGGGATCTAAGAAAGACTTGAACAGCCAAGTAGAAACTTTGCAGGACACGGTATATACATACTTTTGTGAGCGCTATCCACCACCAAATTTTTATGCGCATAAAGATAAAGAAAACACCTTTAAATCGAAAATGCGGAGAAAGAAAAGAGAGTTAATAAAACAACTTCGAAAAGCCAAGGCCATGGGCGATAACCATCTAAGTCACCAACTGTCTAGGGCATTAAGATCGATCCTTAAATTAATTCAAGGAATATCGCTGCAAATCACAAAAAATCGCGATAATTTTAACAGAGCTAAACACGAAGTAGACTTTGATAAAAACCCTTTTCAATACTCGAAAAACATTTTCAATGAACAAAAAGGAAAGCTTCTTTTGACCAACCAACAGATTTACGACCACTTTAAAAGCACATACCAAGTGCCTAAGCGCGGGAGACGGTATGAGGATCCAAACGTCCAAAAACCTCATTATCCTCTTGTCGACTTTGAAAGTTGTCCACCTACCCTAGAGGAAGTAGACCATCAAATTAAAAAGAAAACATCCAAGTCAGCTCCGGGCCCTGACGGTATTCCTTATATAGTGTACAAAAAATGTCCATCGGTTCGTAAACATCTCTTAAACGTATTTTGTAAAATCTGGTCAAAGAAGCAAATACCAACATCATTTGGCAAAGCAATTTTTGTCCTCATTCCAATGAATGCGGTCCAGAGGGAGGAGCTGGTATTGGGGTGCCCCTGCCCAAAGATGAGGACAGTATTCCATGTGAGGCCGAACCTGCGCTTTGTAAAGCCGAAGGCGGTGGGCCGGAGTGAAATACCGCCTCGATCTGTTGAGCACACCTAGCTTTTTTGAGGCCAATTTGGCCTTACCCTCCAAATTGCCACGAAACTGGACTTCGCTCGATACGTCGAGACCGAGTATCCCAATATTGGCTGAGGCAGATAGGGGAGTGTCTTCAAAACGAGGACATACCACCCACGGGAGTTTTTTTGCGGTGAACGCGCAAATTTGTGTCTTTGTCGGGTTGAATTGGACCAAATTAAGTCTACCCCAATTTGAGACCCTTTTCAAAGCGGTCTCGACTTCAGACACAAGTTTGTTTCGACTCTCAATGACGTTTTCCCGAGAAATATTGGCGCGGCCGGTGTAGAGAGCATCGCCCGTACTGTCATCCGCATAACAATGAATGCCGCTGATTGGCAGCATGTCATTGATATGGAGGAGGAACAGAGTAGGCGATAGCACACAGCCTTGCGGGACACCAGCATTCACAGACATGGAGTCAGAGCATTCGCCGTCGACTAAGACCTTTATGCTTCTACATGCCAGAAAGCTAGTGACCCAATCGCATAGTTTCTCGGGAAGCCCATAGGAAGGGAGCTTCGAAAGAAGCGCTTTGTGCCAGACCCGATCGAACGCTTTCGCGATGTCCAAACTAACTGCCAATGCTTCCCCCTTAGTCTCAATCGCCTGAGCCCAGCGATGTGTCAGGTATGCCAGAAGATCACCAGCTGATCGACCCTTACGGAAACCGTACTGCCGGTCACTAAGCAGATGATGATCCTCTAGGTACCGCAGGAGTTGATGGTTAATGATGGACTCCATTATTTTCGAGAAGAGGGAAGTTATGGCTATCGGCCTGTAGTTAGTCGGATTTGAGCGATCGCCCTTTTTAGGGATCGGGTGGACCAATGCTGCCCTCCATGATGACGGGACTACGCCAGTGGAGTAGGAGAGTCGAAAAAGACGCGTTAAGACCGGTGCCAACTCTGGAGCGCACATCTTCAACACAATAAGAGGGATTCCATCCGGGCCACTCGACTTATGGACATCAAGGGACGAAAGTGCTAAGCGCACTGAGCGTTGGTGGAACTGGATATCCAGCATACAGCTATCGCACCGCGGTATGGTAGGCGACTCCTGCCCCCCGTCATCCAAGGTCGAGTTGGACGCAAAGTGTTTTGCCAGAAGATCGGCTTTCTCCTTTGCGTCATAGGCCAACGGATTATCTCCCATGTGAAGAGGTGGAAAGGATGGCTTACAAAAATTCCCTTCGATAGCCTTGGCAAGAGACCAAAATGCCCGAGTTCCCGAGGGAAGACGCTCAAGCCTCTCGCCAACCCTAGCGATGTGCTCCGATTTCGCCCTTGCAATGTCTCTTTTGAGGGACCTGGAGGCAAAGTTGTACTGCTTTTTAAAAGCACTGGTTTTTTGATCCCGCACCGCCATCGCGCCAGCCCAGGCTTGGTAAGCCTCCTGCTTCATGCGAGAAGCTTTTCCAGAAGATGAACCAAACCAGGGCCGACACTTGCCACCAATGGGGACCACAGAGGATGGGATGAAAAGCTCCATACCCTGCAGCACAACATCAGCAACAGAATCAGCAGCAGTGCTGGGATTATCCGGCGTGAAGCACAACCGTCTCCAAGGGTAGGACGCAAAGAACGTCCGCATCCCATCCCAATCTGCTGACCTGTAGTGCCACACACGACGGCCGCGCACAACTTGCGATCGCGGCGAGAGTGTGATAAACATTGAACTCCGGACAAGGCAATGGTCTGAAGTGCCAAGTGGAGCGTTAACGGTTACGCGGTAACCGTCCGGATGAGAGGTCAGCAGAAGGTCCAGCAGTGAAGGATTCTGGCTCTCCACATCTGGGACTCGCGTGGGCGTGGTAATCAATTGTGTCAGGCCGTATGCTAGGGCGAATTCTTGAACAGATCTCCCCGCATGATCCGTTTTACTGGAACTGAGCCAGTCGGCGTGGTGGGCGTTAAAATCGCCAAGTACGACGATCTCTGCGGAGGGGATCTGCTGCTGCACGAGGTCTGTAGCCATCTGGATGTGCTCGAAGAGTCGGTCAGTTTCGGCATCACCGCTATGGGACCTATAGAGGCACGCATAGACGCGAGGATGGTCGTCGCTGTCTACACGGAGCCATAGGATGGAGAGGTCCCTACCTTCAAGATTGCTAAGGCGACGGGAGCTGATATCGTCTCTGACGTACACGCACACTCCGGCCTTGGAGATGAAGGAGTGTTCCAAACCGTACCCAGGATAAGTGAGGTAGGAAGTGTCCGCTGGAGACGATATCTGCGTCTCTGTCAAAAAGAGCAAGGCTGGCTTTGCTGTCTCGAGGTGGTGATGGACAGCATCTAGATTACTATGTAATCCCCTGATGTTGCACAAGTCCACGACTAGCGTGGCAGGGGGTGCCATGGTGGTACTGCTCTTACCCCGAGCATGACAGAGCGTAGTTTTGCCCCCCCCCAGAATACGAGGGGCAGCCTGGGCATCCACGCTCAGGCGCGTTGTGTTCTAAGTGTGGACGTCCAGAGAGGGATTCTCCAACGCTAGCGCAGTTGGTACCTTCCTGGGGTAATATAAGTTTCAACTGCGCCATCATAGGGGGGATAGGGGGATGGGCCTCCGGTATCCTCACTCACGCGGTGAAACACAGCTAAAGCGCTGTTTCACACCGGTTTTCTGTGAGGCCGTGGTATCACTCCGGTCGAGCCGACCCATTCATGCCGAAGCGCAGCTCTCCCACGGTATTATTATTTTTAGTTTATTTGTTGCTGTTAAAACATTTTAATCATCTTTATTACATGTAATTTTGTTCGCTTTGTTGATGTTTTTTTTTCATAGTACTTTCTGTGATCTCCTATAGTGAATGAGTATAGTAACCTAATATCCCCCAAATTAGATAAATATATATTACATAAATAGATATTTTAATTAAACAAAATGTTATCAGAAATTGATCGTTTTTACTAATTATTTAAAATTACCTATAATTTGTTTTTAAATCTGTAAACCGTATCAAGCTGTATTTTACGAGACATTGTTTCTTTATCACACCACTAAACCGCTCTAGCGCCCGCTGCCTAGCCCTCTGGTTTCGAAATCGGGTAAGCGTTCCCGCTCCGCGCCATGCTGACTTCCAAAACGCGGCCTTGAACAATAAAACCATTGATTTTGAAGATGGAGCTTTAACCAGGTCTCTGAAATTGCAAACAAAGAAGCTTGATATTTATTTAATAAATAAATAATATAGTTTTTTTGGAAACTGCACTTTTACAGTTTTATACATATCGACTATAAGTAAGGGCAACGTTGGACGGTATGTGTATATTAGATTGAGCGTTTGGATGAAAATTTGAATTATACCTGATGTTGACATCATTATAGGATGTGTGCTTTGTGATCTGTGGAGCTTATGTTAAAGGCACATCCATTTTGTGTCGTCGGGAAGCTGTATTCATTAAGTATCTGTTCAGCCTCACATTTAGTCTACTGATAATTTTGAAAAATTCTGGATGGTTGCAAAATTTATTACACTAACCCACGTATTTCCATCCTACTTGACATTGGCAGAATTGTCGACACCGGCACAGTTTGCCATTCCTAAGAAAAAGGAGAAGAAGTATCTGTAGAGATTTTTCTGGATCGTAACTTTTACTTGGTTTGGGGGGAAGGCGACGATCGATGTACACTGTTATTTAATGTGAAGAGTGGGAAGGAGACTGTTGTGTATAAGAAGATCGAGAGTTTCAGTGAACGTAAGTTATAACCGGAATACTAGCTACTTTGCTACTTTGGCATAAGAATTAGAAACAGAACCAATTAATTTAGCAACTTCGCCATATTAAATACATTTTTTTGCCATAACAGTCTTAATTTATTTTTGACGCAAAAATTCTGGACGCTATTTAAAAGTTGCAACATGGTTACCAAAGCAATGACAGCAAGTTTTTTTTTTCCTCGACATCACAAGTATCCCCAGTATGTTCTTGACCACACTTGTAAAGTAACATTTAGGTTTAGACCTACACTGAATTTTTGTACAATTGTACTGTAGCATTGGATAGTGATGTACACACGGGCATAGCCAGAGGGGCCTCCCCACTCCCTTTTGGGCTTTTAATGTTCAAACCACCCCGAAATGTTTTTTATTTTATTTATTTATTTATTTATGCATACCAACAGCACACATACGATACACTTATAGGGACTCGTTCCCCGTTTAGGAGTGTCGGTAGATTCTATAACTAGAGAGAGAGATTTTATAACTATCTCCGGCTGCGTTCCATTAATAACTACCCACAGTTCTTTAAGGATGGGATCAAAGTCACTGTTACCTGCAACTAATCACATAAAATAATCAACTACCATCAATTATTTTAACGCGTGATTATTATTTTTAAAGTGGCAATGATTTCCATCCCTATTGTCATCGGTCGCAAGCTTCAATGCTCGGTGTTGCGTCAGTGTCTAACTACCGACACTTGTGTTACCAAATAAAATAAGTGATGCGTCGTCACACTTTTTAAAAAAATATACAATAATAATAGGTCTTTACCTATGAAATTGCGTTTCTTCAGTACTGGTCATTTCAAATAAAAAAAAGTTTGTAATGGCTCTGTATTCTAAATTCAAATTAATTTTGTTTTAAAACCATGACATTTTATTTACAAACTCAGTCTTTTGTTTTTTGATTAGCGTTGTATTTTCATTACATTTGAACATTTTTCGTCATAAAGGATACTTTAAAAATTCGTGTAATTATGGAATATGAGTTCCGTCGTGGCACCAACGCGACACAAACGGCACGTAACATCAAAAACGTTTACGGAGAGAACTGTACAAACGAACGCACAACCCTTTATTGGTTTTCCCGGTTCCGTTCTGGAAATTTTGGCTTGAAAAATGAAGCTCGTGGTCGTCCGGAGACTTTGGTTAACAATAATGAATTAAAGGCGATTGTGGAAGCTGACGAAACTCAATCTACAGCTGAGCTAGCAGCAGCTTTTAATGTAAGCATCAAAATAATATTGATCTATTTGCGACAAATTGGCAAGGTATAAAAGCTTGGTAGATGGGTGCCCCACGACCTTAACGATCGCCAGCGCAACGTACGCGTCGAGACCTGCCTTTCGCTGCTCAACAGGCAAAGAAATGAAGGAATTTTGAAACGAATAGTTACGTGCGACGAAAAATGGATTCTGTTCGACAATCGAAAGCGCTCAGCAAGTTGGTTAGGCCCTGGTTCAGCACCAAAGCAATGCCCTAAACCAAAAATGACCCCTAAAAAGGTGATGGTCACTGTTTGGTGGTCTAGTGCGGGTGTGATTCACCACAGCTTTTTACAAAACGGCATGAGCATTAATGCAGATGTGTACTGTGAAGAACTGGAGAGAATGATGGAGAAGCTTGCACATCAGCAACCAGCTTTGGTCAATCGGTCGTCCCCACTGCTCCTTCACGACAACGCGCGACCCCATACTGCGCAACAGACAGTCTCCAAGCTGCAAGAGCTGGGGTTGGAAGCTCTCCCTCATCCGCCATACTCACCAGACCTTGCACCTACCGACTATTACTTTTTCCAAAATTTAGACAACTTTTTAGTGGGTAAAAAATTCAATTCCCGAGAGGCAGTACAAAATGCCTTTGAAGAGTTTGTTGCCTCCCGTCCAGCTGATTTTTACAAGAAGGGCATCAATAAACTGCCAATGCGTTGGCAAAGATGCGTCGATTGCATGGGTGATTACTTCGAATAACAGAAATAAAAAAGTTTGAAAAAATAAGTACTTTCACTTATTGCATACAAAACGGCAATTTCATAGGTAAAGACCTAATATTTTCTAGTATGCATGCCCATTACAGGTACACACAACAATCACCATATGAGATAAAATAATATACGAGGTAAACAAAACAGTGTTAGGAGTAATGTAACATTTAAAAAAATCTAAATACTAAAGGATTGCACTAGGTATTGAAAGGAATAATAATAATAGACATACATATATATATTTTGTATGCCCGCTCTATTGTGAGCGACCACGTCTCTGTACCATTATCATCACTGGTGAAATTCGTTTTGAGACTCGGGGATATTTGGGACGAGAAGAATGATGTAGCGCTAAAAGCGCAAAAGTGCCGTTCAAAGTTGAACCTTACTTGCTGGATATGATACCTAGATGACGATTACATTACCTCACATATACCTATGTGAACGTCAATAACTTAGAGCATCCAATTTTCACTGTAGTGGGTGCGACATAGCGGTATAATTTCGACATATTTTTTTAATATTGATATAATTTTCGTCTTGTCTATGATGAAGGTGGGTGAGAGTCTCACCTTGAGACACTCCCCATTAATATTGAAACCAAGTCTATAATTTTTTCAGACAACTCCCGCATTGGGAATACATACATACATGGACAGATAGTACACCCACACCTAGAACTACAATTTATGGATCGCACAAAGTTTTGTACCATGTAGGATTTTAACCTATAACACTTAGCGCAGTAGGAAGCGGCGTGGTGACCACTTTAACCACTAGGTCTAACGTGCAGTCCATTCCAGTCTAGAAACGTCTTCCAATGCCGGGGTGAGTAGTTTCAAAGATGATACTTCCGAACATCATAAAACAGTTTTTTTAATTTAGTTATCATGCCTAATAAAAATAATAAATAATTCTTTCATTCATTTAGCTCAAAATTTACAGACAAAGTTGACATTGGCCTAAAAGCGACTTTTTATAAAACCCTCAACGACAAATATTTCGAATAGACCTATACTTTGTAAAAATTGAAAATTATTATTACTTATAGTTCTGCCACTTAACACTAGTAGCGCTGTATTAGACTATCTCTCTGTGAGTATTAACTGTATATTTCTAAATATATTCTATAAACTGTTTAAAACAAAAAGGGATCGTTACTTTAGCGCATGTATAAATCAGCTGAATGTTGGCAGTGGCTTAAGTTACCATGTAGAAAAATAGTACCAATTGTTT
This sequence comes from Spilarctia lutea, assembly GCA_916048165.1. Taxonomy (NCBI): domain Eukaryota; kingdom Metazoa; phylum Arthropoda; class Insecta; order Lepidoptera; family Erebidae; genus Spilarctia; species Spilarctia lutea. The sequence goes on along the minus strand of OU696470.1, from coordinate 22,097,180 downwards.
AAAGTATTTTTACATGAAATATTACACTAAATATTTTTATTCATCAATTTATTTTATCTAATAAGTACTACTAATATGTTGTATGAGTTGCAAATAAAAGATAATTTTCATCTTTACAACATTTTTAAGTCTTTATATGTTAAATAGTAACATTGGTACTGCACTATTGAATGTTGATACGTTCCTTTTTACGTTGTGTAGTACGTATTTTGTGTTTCAACGAAATGTAAAAGATAAATTATAAAATAAAAAATAAATATTAATAATCAAAGCAAGCTTTAAATTTAAGTAGGTACTTTAAATTTATTTATTTGTGTATTATCCTATACCGTTCTTGTATCATAAATAGCGAAAAACGTGGTTGATTGATGTGTGTATTACTTTTAAATTTTAAATGACCAAATTAAATCATTGCTTCGGATATTAGCCCGGTCAATTTAGACATTTGATGGTACATAAATTCCCAACAAGCTGAAAATTAGTAAAATTGTTCAAAACATAATTATAAACAATCCCTGAAAGTTCCCCATTATTCCCGTGTGAGGAAAAAAAAATATTCAAGGTCAAAGGTCAAAAAAATGATATTTTCACGATTTTCAGCAAAACGGTAGGTTTTATCATAAAAGTACCTTGGACAAAATTGTATATCATAAAATTATCTATAAGAAATGGATCAATACATTTTCGTACGAGTCACCGTTTCTGAGATATAACGATTCAAAAAGTTATAAAAGTTGTTATTGTCATAATATGCATGAGTACGCCGCGTACATACATCTCTAGAGTTGTAATATATTATTTTTTTTTTACTCGAGTTATTTCTCAGTTTTTATCCTGATTCCCGCTCTGTAACCTTCAGAGAAGAGGAGGGTAGGATTCCCTGGAATTTAAGAATACAGTGTCCCCTAAAACTTTTGTGAGTATTGTGCATGAGGCAGCAGCAGTTTTCCATCGTCCTCCTCATGTCCTGATCACAACTGACCCGTGGAATAGGAGGAGTAGACCTACTGGGGAAACCACGTTATAAAAAGCGGTAAGTACACTAGCTCATAGGTGGCGTGGAAACGTGTGCACATTATGACAATAACAGCTTTTATAACTTTTTGAATCGTCATGTCTCAGAAACGGTGGCTCGTAGGAAATAAATATTGATCAATTTCTTATAGATAATTTTATGATCTACAATTTTGTCTAAGGTACTTTTATAATAAAACTTACCGTTTTGCTGAAAATCGCGAAAAACTATTTTTTTTTTCCTTTGACCTTGAATATTTTTTTTTCCTCACACGGGAATGATGGGGAACTTTCAGGTATTGTTTATAATTATGTTTTGAACAATTTTACAAATTTTCAGCTTGTTGGGAATTTATGTAGCTTCACTATCATTTTTTGGTCTAAATTGACCGGACTATATACGTCATAGTCATAGTTGTTAAATTATTTGCGACGTGTGGTAATGCCTCCATAGGTATATCTAAATGATTATGCCCTACATTGCATGGTATAATTAACAAAAGGACGATTTTGATAACGATTTCGGACATTTGATACACAATGCTATGTAGATTTTAACTAAACTGAGATTGTACTATAGAAACTAGATTGACTGAAGAATATTTACTAAACTTTTACTTTTTTCTATTGTTGTATCTGTGGTGAAATATTGTTGATTTACAAAAAAAATGCAAGAGCAACCGATTTTAACCCTGGATAACGTTCTAAAATACACATAAAAAACTAACCATTAGACTTTCTGACGATCATTTTAAAAATGTTATTTTGCATACTTATATAATATATTTTAATGAAGCTTATTTGATATTTACACAACTTAGTATATTTCCTAACCTAGAAAGCTAATGTTCGTCAATTTGACTAATAACTGGATCAAATTGAAATGGAACCACACGGGAGTCACCTGCTTTGAAATAAAAAATCAATCAACAAAATGGATTCAACCATTCAAAAGTTCTGAGACACAAAACAAACAAACAGAAAAGATTACAGTCGAATTGAGATCTTCCTCTATTTTTAAAGTCGGTTAAAAAGTGGTCGTGATCATACCTTACCCCTCCACCCACATTTGGGGTGATCTGTGTCATCATACAATGTATTAGAATCAAATACCCGACCTTCGACTTAGCAGCTAGGGTCACTAATCAATTGACTTACAGACTCTTTTCGATTAAGGTCTTAAATAGAGCCCAGAACTCTAAAAATACTAACATTACTTTAGTTACTTAGATTATAAAAACTGAGTTTTGTTACTTACTTGAAAACCCACATTTTGATGGAGAACAATGCGAGGAAATAAATTTATTACAAAGATTTATAATGAGTGTTGGTGTGTGTTTACTGGCAATCTGTATAATTCAGGCATTCTAAACACTAGGTATTGTTTAGAATGCCAATGATTACAATACCTGGGACGTATGAAATATTATGAGTATTGTTGTCCATTACACACTTAACCTGGTATTGTATCTATATAGTACCATGTACCAATTTTATTAGCACACGGCTACACGCCTACCTAACATATGATAGGTAAACAAAACATGTTTTGTTTGCCTATGTCAACTTTATTCAGAATCACGTAGTTAGGTTATGTTAGGTTAGAACAGTGGCCACGCAGATTAATTTAGATGACATAAAAAAAAATTAAGACTAATCCCACATTAGAAATAAAAATCCTGTGCCGCGGGGGACCTTACTAATAAAATCCCATACATAACAACAATTTGCGTAACACACAGTGTTGTCCCATGTGGGATTTGATCCCACAACACTTGGAGTTATAAAAAACGGCGAGCCAACCGTGCATTCTGATTGATTGTTTTTTACTTGTTCCCGTAGATTGCATGTTACCGGCTGCTCATTAGACATTGTATGAAATACCTAGGCAAAGTATTAAACAAATACCTACACGTTACAGGTATTGAATACATTGCCTAGGTAAATACCTATGCAAATAAAGTAAATACATTGCATAGAATAACGGATGGTACACATTGCTGATAACATGATTAGATTATGTAGGTACTAATATTAATTCAATCCGCAAATCTTTTGTTCCTTACTTTTCTAAATAAATAAAAAACAGATATTCCTTTAATCTTATTTATTTTAATACTGTAACAAAACAACCACTTCTAAGTATCTAAAATAGGTAGATTGGTACTATATACCAAAATATATAGGAATGATATCCCTTAATTAGTATACTTTTAAATATACGTTTATTATAGCAAATAATGTGAATTCTTCATGTCCAAAACTAAAAATGTTTTCACAAAAATATTTATATACTGTTAGTACCTAAATAGAAGTTACTTTTAAAAGAATTGACTTTATGGTGTCATTTAAAAATCTATGGGGACGTTATAAGATCATCACAGCGTGTTTAGTGGCTTGTTTAGTTATACAGAAATTTTAATGAGCTACACTTACATAATACTCATTACTATTTGGAACGGCAGATCTTTCAACACTGCAGTACACTACTGCGTGGGCTATTTTAATTATCACTATATTGCTTTAACAATAATAGATATATATCAATGAGTTTTCCGATAATTGCACTAAAATTTGTCTCAATTTAACCAAATACATTTTGTACTTTAACGTTAATTTTGAAATGTTCTAAAGACTTTGAATTATTATGAACACCCGTAAAGCGTACCCAAAAGTATGAGGTTCTGTTGTTCAAACTTTTTGCGTGATGTAAAGAGGGTGCAATACATAAGGGTGCATGTTATGCGCATTCTAAGTTGACAGGTTTATAATCAAGTTAAGTGAGGGCTTTTGAGTCAGGTGGCACGCACTACGGTTAATGCCAAAATAGCGTGAGGAATTCTTAAGTGACTCATGATCAACACGCCCCATTTTCCGTAAAACCCAACTTACACTGTATCATATTAGAATACGCGCTACTAATTAAAGAAAAGGTAAGTTACTGAATTTTAAATATGTTGAGAGGAATAATAGCCAACGTAGCTGTTATACTGCAGTCTATTTAATAATATCTAATGTTGTATTAAATGAAGCACAATTAAATAATATGTCAAATACAAACAAACTGACAAATATTGCATTAACGATTTCAACGACATTACAGTTACTCGGGGTTTGATGCATTACTACCATAAAACAATGATCATTTTTGATGTCATACGACATCCGTAATTTAGAAATAAACATTTATTTATTAAATCTAATACAGAATGACTATCACACAATCATTTATTATATATTTAGGTACTTATCTTAATTTTAGTCATTCGTATTTGCTCGATCACCCACGCGATTAGTGTCTAAATAAATATTCAGAATCAAACTTATACGAGGAACATTGGAGTTACTCTATTTATCTACAATACATGTTAATCATTTATGATTTCAACATTTACGTAATTTCGATATACGCGCTTTCTTTAATAATTTACTTACAAACAACATGTAAATAAGTCACTATTGGAATTTTGTGACAGCAATAGGTAATAACATTGAGATTAAATTTTTTGTGACAAAAAGTACAGTCATCAGTACATCCAGTCTTTAAATTTAAAGATTTTATTGAGAATATCCAATTGCATGTTTTTCTGTTTTATTAAAAAAAACATTTACAAATATGTACATGATGAACACGGTACCTACCTTCTTCAATTCTGAAGTCGGTAACAAGTAGGTGCACGACCTTAAGTAATGTAGGGTACGTATAATAGATAAATGCTTCAATTCATAAAATCCCAAAAAGCTCGATATGAATATTTATACTACATAAGCAGTTTTTTGGTAATGGAAATGCTATATATCACGAACAATGTCTACTATTTACCCCAAAATTGTAATCCATTTTTAGGACACTTTTTAAGCTGTTACTTGGCCAAAACTTTGTAAACGCCTACTTAATATTGTCTACTTTCGAAAGAATAAACATTCTATTATAGTCATATTTTTCCAATACCACATTGCATTTCAGTTAACCTAAAATTTATCACATTTCAATAATGCACTAGATAAATTCTCACACATTTATAGTAATAGATTTTCATCTACGGTTCGCTTATATCTAAATAAAATGGCTACAGAGTTTCGGGGCTAAATAAAATAATGTAAGTAATAGGAATACACAACCTGTTTAGCATCAACTAATGATCAACTCAAAGCGCATGTAGATAATGCTAATCTCAATAGAAAATATAAATGATAGAGACATTATAAAACCCATCTACGTCAAAGAATACAACTTTAGTTAACAGGTTAATAATTAATACCTCTATGATATTCTTAGGTCAGAGTTCTAAAAGCCATTAAATTTAAATACGGATTCAGATTCCGCAAACACAAAAATAAAATAATATAAAATAGGATCAACTAAAAAGACGCATAAAGGCATCCTACAAATAGAAGTCAGGAAACTTTAACTTATAACCAAATATATTGAGCCTTATACTACGAAATGATCTAACGTGTGTTTTGTTACTCTTCATTATTGATAATATCCAAAATGCTGACATAAGATCCTGAGAGAAAACCAAGGATTCCGAAGCAGATCAAAAAGACATTCTTGATAAGAATCCAGTTAAATCGTCCTAGGCCATTGGGTCGGTCCCAGAAAGTGACTGTTTCGATAACGGACGGGAATATTAAACCAAGGAAAGAGAGACACACAGCGCCGACCAGAGAAATAAATGGACCTAGGTTGGGGATAGCAATAGCTATGCAAACTGTCATTATTACAAGTGCAACCCTGATGCTGTACTCGGCAAGGTTTTTCTTGGCTCCGAACCAGTGACGGACGTTTTTCCAAATAATCTCCATTGGTACGTAGAACTGAAGACTGTAAGTGAAGAAAATGGCCACGGCTATCATCAACTTAACGCTCTGGCCCAATCTGTAATAAAAAGAAAATATATGTTTTAGTAAAGTATATAGTCTGGTTTGTGTTATATGGTAGACTTGAACCTCATTTCTTCAAAGAGGCTTATGTAGAGCAGTGGACTGTTAAAGGCAACTGACGAAAGCACAGCACAGTCACTGACACAATACTAATTGATATTATTAGTCGTCAGTGGTACAGTTAAACGATTTCGGTTAAAATTTATGTTAACATTTCATAAAAAAATAATGGAGTCGCCTTAAGAAATATTATTTGTTTAAATCACTCAACACTTGAAAGGCGAGCACACATTTTATATTATTTTGATGAATATTCTATAATAATAATGATTACTTACGGCTCATCTTGGGGAAGATCTAAAGTAACACTGCCACTAGTTTTTTCACCATATTTCAAATAGCCAAAGAATCCAGTGAAGGCATAGAGGGAGACAACGAAGGCCATGCCAAAGTTAAGTACGCCAGGACATCCGATGAAGTGGGTAGGTGTCTTCATGTTGTTTTCCAGGGGCATCACAACACCAATTCCTTCAAGAGCGAAGATAGCGGTGCCGAAGAAAGTAGGTAGATGTGAGAATCCGCCAAATTTGTCTACAGTGTCAACACTAGGAATATCTTGGAAGAGATAGTAGAAAGTGATTCCCATTCCAGTTCCAACTAGCATATTAGCAATCATGGACAGGGGCGCCAAATACTTCAGGTTTCTGATCAGATTCATCGCAATGAGTAATGGGAGCAAGGAAGCCATGTAGACTCTGGTGTCTATATCATAATACTGAGTATCCTTCGTATAGAAGTCGACCACTTGTTTCAGGTTCTTTGCAACAAACACAATGTATACACAACAACAGCCCAGCAAGTCTATTACAAGAAACCAGTTGACCATTGCCCTGAAACAATTTAACATTAAAGTTAGTAGATATGTTTGTCTTAAAACATTTGTATTGTAAGTAGTTAAGTTTTTCCCTGCTATAAGAAAGTCATATTTCATCTGTTGTTTGTTTACTTGGTTCGGTTTTTACCTACTGTGTAAAGAACCGTATGCTCATTATACTAATATTTGCATTTTATGCATTAGAGAGCAATGACCTTGAAGAGGTGAACTTTAACTGTTTAAGGAGGCATGGGGCGTATAAATAAACAAACAATTACGAGCTTCTTTAAAATACTGCCATGAATTTTGCATCAACCACACCAATTAAAAGTGAACCTTTGCTTAACTTCTCTTAAAAATAAATGAATTATTCGTTTACAAACGAATTTTTTACCTAGGGTAACTGTTTTAAGTTTATTCAACTCACAAGCTGTCCTTTTTAGCACGGTTTTAGATGTAATTTTGCTGATAGGGTCTGTTGTCCATTTTTAAGCTAAGTTATTAAAACATCGTTAAATAGCTATGTGGTAAATTGCGATAGCTAATTACATTTCTCTTTAAACTTATCAATCAAAGAATATACAAACAATAGAGTAGAAAAACTTACTTTGCGAGCCGGGAAAATTGATGAACTGCAGGTGGACCACACAAGAAGGCTGCTTCAGCGGTTTCGGCAAAACCCAGCGAGGGTTTTTGTATTCTTCTGCAAAGTTCATGGCAGGTCTTCACCAGTACGTGTACGCAGTATGTGCAGATTCCTCCAATGACGAACGTGGCCACCAGACCGAAATACAATCCTGCGTAGCGGAACGCCATAGGCATTGCCAGAATACCACTGCCCAATGAACCTTTCAGCAAATGAATAAGGGTGTCCATGTCCCTGGAAAAAATGTTTTAAATAAAATCACTTTGAGTTTTTCATCTTCCTAGCCTTTATTATTCCCAGGAATATTTGGGCTCGGCTGCTAGTTCAACCGGTTTTACCTGAACATCAGTTTTTACACAGAGCGACTTGTATCTGATCTCTGCAACTTTGAGAGCGAACTGAATTCGAATGTTATTTGTTCGGAGTCTATATGATATGTTTGTATGTTCCATCGTAGCACCTAAACTACTGAATCAATCGACACAGGTTACATCAATTTTATGAATAGTTTTTACGTAATAGGATAATAGATGTCGAATCTTTTTTCCGTATGTGATGGTCTTTTGGAAACGAATAGAGAAGATATACACGTATATATATATTATATATATATAGGTATTATATATATATATTATACCTATTGATTATATACTTACGAAGTAGGATGCGCCAACTTCCTATGCTCGAATGGATTATAGTCCTCATCTGCCTCAATATCCCGGCCTGGGATCTCCATGAGAGGCAGGGTGGAGCCTGCCTGTTGTTCCACTGGGATCTCATTTGGGTCAACTTTGTACCTGTAGAACGTTCCCAGGAGACTGTTATAGTAACTGTTTATAGTTAAATAATACTACAATCTATATAAATAAACTAATGTGGATAGGTTAGAAGTGAGGTGGGTACGATAGTGTATTTCAACAATTAATTCATTGAGTTTAAGCATCACTATGTAGATGATAGCGATAACATAGAAAGCGCCACATTTCAAGCTCAAATGTGATACGAACGAGGTGTGGATGTCGCGGACGCGTATTGTATCAGACATGATTCTATTGTTAATTATGACTTTTGTGGCAATTGTCAACTACTTGCGAATGTACTAAATTATTTTACTAATTGATAGCTGCATTACAATGTGTGAGTGTTGTGGTGTGAAGTGTGATACATTCATTATGGTCTCCAAAACATTGTAGAAAATATTTTGTTCCAGTGCGCTTCACTCTGTTAAGACTCGGCATTTACAAATTTGTGGCTCAACCGTTAAATTCAATACAGCTTTACGATATAAATAAAAATAATTCTTAAACTTAACGGACAAAGTTGGCAATTGGACAATTAAGTTCACACAAATTAATTACTGTTCAAATAATGGGTACTTAAGGAACATAAAAAAGTAACAAAAGCATGTAATCTAACAGATGTCACATTACAAGAAGATGAAAAACAACAACAAAATAAGGACTTATAAAGAGGACATAAAGCTAAATCAAATTTGTACAAATCGCCAGTTTGCGAGCCAATCCCGAGCCTGAACAGAGATGGCGCATGAGTGCCAACTGCTCGAACGCGCATTGCACATAATGACAGCGGCCGTCGGCACTCCATACACAATTCTTTCCAAATTGTTTACCATTACCAAACAAAACAAATTAAATAAACAAAATTGAAACCATAAAATGGAATGATGTACCGGTGTATGAGTCCATTGCAAGATGATCAAGGTCGACGAACGACATTTATCTCGTGGAAGCAGCACTCGTCTTCCCGGATCGTCTCCGAACTGCATCGAGCATATTAGCTCATTTTAAGGAGCAATTACTTAACAGTCAACATACAATATAAAATACCACGACATATTTACTATAAAACATTTATATGAACAAGCTACGGCCACCGAGAGAGGCGGGGCCCACGGAGCCCGATGCGCCGAGGAGGCACGCATATCGAACTTCTAATTTGTTACCGATTTAGCTTATTTATATGATCTAAACAATAGTTTCTTTTCAATCTCCTGTTGAAAAAAATGTCAATATTATTAGGTTTAAGACAAAATTGACAAAAAAATCCACAATTTTTTTAATATTTATAATCAACTTGCAGAACATAAAAATGAAGAAAGCTGTGAAGCATGCCTTAATGTTGATTTAAATTACTAAGCAGTAGTAAATCACAATTTATTAAATGTGGCTCCATATTGAACAATTGAAGTAAATTATTGACAACACTCAATAGGCAGTCAAAGCTGAATTAATGATTGTCGCTCTAGTGGCGCATGGCTTCCTCCTCGCTGAACATAATGGAACATTAGTCACTTACTTGACCATAACAACATCTGATAAATCATTTTTGACTCCTTTTTTCTTGGGGTCATACTCAGCGATCATCGGCCGCATTTGAGGTTTCTGAAAATAGTCGTAATAAATTAGTTAGTGTACAAGGTACAAGAAAAATATGTTTAAACTTCATAGGATACTGTTCCAGTTCTAAATGTAGGTAAGATAATTAATTGCTGTTTGCTAATAGAATTAAATTAAATCGTTTCATTGAGAATGACGCCACAAGTCACGACGTCACAGTCGTTCAGGGAGGGGCTCGGTTCGGTAGCCATGTGACCAAGCAGTTGCTATTTTGGGAAGACATAAATAACCGTCGCGGCCACGTAAGTACGGAACACAGATCTCCCGCTGTATTACAAACACTCGCGAATTTTTTGATGTCAACAAGGAAAAATAACTGTCTGATGCTCATTTTAAACTTTCACAAAAGTGCGTCATTTTGGTGAAATGAATTGTTATAAATTGCATACCTCATTATTTCATACTCCATACTTAGAGTGATATTTTTTCTCCCAATTGAAATGTGACTTCACTCGATAGTATACTTTCAGAGTTAAACACTAAAAATTATTGAACCGCTTTGTAAATGACACAACTCCGAAACAACTAAGTTAATATTTCTTTAATTAAATTTAGGACCTTCTCTTTTTTGGAATTCAGGTTGTCGCATAAAGTAAAAGTGCGTTATTTTATACGTAATGCATTCACTTACTAATGTCTACTGTATATATATTTAATTATTCCTACGTGTTCATTCACTAGAGTTTAGGAACATTATTTACAAGTATTTCCTTGAATACGTTGATTTCATTTATATTCAAGTTTGTTATAGGTCATTATGTTATACCAAAATATGTTTGAAGAGTGCTCACCCTACTAGTTACTTCGAATGCCTCATAATAATTATGACATTGGGCTACCCAATGGCAGCGGCTGTTGTCATTATGAAATCGTTCATTACATAGTATAAAATGCTGCTATCTGATTTGATGAAGTACTCAACCGATTTTAATGCAGCTTTCAGCAATAGATTGTGTGATCCAAAAGAAAGGTTTCTATGTGTAAAACACGCATATTACAGTAGAAGAAGTCCAAGAATCTCAAAGACTACTGTTCGAAGCCGTGACGGGTCGCTAGTTACTTTATAAAGATGAGTTGTATAATAGTAGTTCTTAAAAACCCTAGAGTTTTCTAAGAACTCTTAATAAACAACTCATCTTTGGTTGTCAAACTTACAATATTTGGTGTGCAAAAAGATGTATTAATCTTTTTGCACACCAAATATTGTAAGTTTTATAACTTCAGTTTTGCTCTTTCAGTAATGAACGATTTATGTTTGCCATTTTTTTAAAGAAAAATGACGCTATTCATTTTTAATTTATAAGTCATTTCAATTTTACTGTTCTTACTTACCTAAAAAGAAGAAAGTTAATACAGAAAATGGTAAAACAGGTAAAGAAAGTTTAAAGAACATATGGGTTATCAAGATATGTGCAGTGCACGACGACAAGACTGATTGTGCCTGTAACAGGATTGAACTCGTTCCAAAAATAAATTTGGTAGGAACCGGTCGTTGAGACGGCAAAAACTGTGGCCTGTGGCTAGCTCGAGCGTTTTATTAACATATCTCTCTGTCCTCCGAACTTCGAAACTTTTTGAAAATAATAACACATTTTTTTGTCGACTTCGTACACTAATAAACTAATAAGTATTATTAATTCTACTAACTCTGTCTGTCTGTCATGCTTTAAACGACTTTTACGGCTAAACGGTTGCATCGATTTAAATAAATTTGGCATAGAGATATGTACTTTCATTCCTGAGGAAGAACATATTTACTGCCTCGGTGGCGCAGTGGTAGTTAATGCGACTGCGGTGCTTGAGGTCTCGGGTTCAAATCCTGGGTCGGACCAGGTATTTGTGTGATCTAAAAATATTTGTTTCGAAGTTTGGGTGTTTTCTATGTATATATGTATATATATGTATTCATATCAGTTGTCTAGTACCCATAACACAAACTCTGCTTAGCCTGGCTAGATGGCGTTGTGTGTTAGATGTCCGAAACATTAATTTTATTTATACAGGCTACTTTCAGCTTATTTACAAAAGCTAGTTAGTTTATAAATACAACATGTCAGTGCAAACAGAGATCCTTTAACTTCAATTTGATACCTATTACCTACAACAATTTATTACTTACAAATACAAGGATTACAGGTTTAATGACGTCCATGATTTGTATATTATATCGTCGGTTTAACCTTTTCCTCCAGAAATGTGGTTTTTGTGTTATTCATTTAAATTAAGTGTTAAATTATTATATTGCTGTATCACGGTCTAAAGTGGAACCTATAGCCAGAAATAAAAGAATCTAGGGTGTCACCTTTATTCACTCTTATAACCATTTGTTTTTGGCACCTGATTTTCCATACACATACTAAATTTCCTGCCAAGACTACATATGTACTATAATTTGATTGATAACACTTTAGTAAGATATTTTCCGTAATCTTCTATCCTAAGTAAGCACGTGTTACAGAACAGTTCATTACAAACTATTTATCACTGTTCTAAATATGTCCGTTATTTAAAATGAGTCGCATGACCACGTAAATATTTGCAACAAATAACTACTATACAATGTCAATATGAAACCATGACACTTATTATGGACTGATGACTGAATATAATGGCCACTGTTGTACCGTCACGATGCTCTAATAGATAAATACACTGAGAATTGTGACGACGGTGATATATATTAATATAAATTGTGCGCCATCTAAACGAATACCCAAGGTCTGTCGTTGTTGTTCAATTTAAGTCAAGACGAGCCCCTACGTTATGTAACACAAGCCGTTTCATGCAGTTTCATCTGCATTTACGGTAACTGCACCACCCCTTGAGGTCGTATCGTATCGTGCTTTGGTTTTCCTCACGGATTAGAAAAAAACTCGCGCACGAAGGTTTCCGTACCATTATCTATAAAACGGCAGAACAATGACGTTGGGGAGCCCCCTGAATATTTATTTTATTCGCTTTTTAGTATTTGTTGTTATAGTCGTCAACAGAAATACATCATGTGTGAAAATGTAATTAACACAGTTCATAAGATACTGCCTGGTGACAGACGGACAGACAGACGAACGGACAGCGGTGTTTTACCCTTTGGATACGGAACCTTAAAAAAAGTTCCTCAAAATGTGATAATACTCTACAGCTTATTATTCATATAAATTCGATATTTATTCTGTGTTTTATTTATGGAACCTAATATTGAATGAATATTAAGTAAATAGTTGGAGAATAAGGAAAAAACTGGCAATACCTCGTAAGAATCCTGCCGCACAACATTAATTTGAGGTTTCTTTTTAAACTTCGGTAATTTTTCAATCACGCAATCAGTTTCTACTATCACCAGGAACTTTCAAAACAATGACCTTACATTGAAGTAAATAATAATTAAACTGTTATTTAAACAATTTTTGGTTACGCACAAACGAGAGAGGTTGGCAAAAAGATCTATTAACTGCAGTAATGTTCACTGTCTACTGTGTGTGCATATTTCCAAAAGTTTATGGCACATATTTCCAAAAGTTTACATGCAATTACATTAGATATTCAATGAAATTAGTTATTGACGTACAGTTAACATAGAGGTAGGTTTTTGATTTAAAAAATGGTATCTTTTCACCTTATTTACGAATGAAACATGACTAGGCAATTATAAAAGTGAAGAGGTTGCGGATCTCATATGTTCAACACGTGTTCACGCCTTTTGGGGAGGAGCTAGACCATATCTCGGTCACTGTCGTCACAAGTTACTAAAGTTAGATACCGACAGTGTCTGAAATGCATACCTACATGTGCACTTCAAAGTGCATTAACTTGACTTCCTAGTATCAACTGTTATCCTGGTAACCCATCAATGTGTCCGATGTGATTCTTAAAGTGACAAGTATTTGAAATATTTAAAGAACATCGGCGTTACTGTTTGCAAGCGTGACTAAAAACTTTTTCATTTTAAAAATGTTTTTTTTTTACATATTATACCTACTAGAATTTTTAAAACTATCAAATCATAATATATTGTATTAATATGTATTGTGTTAATATAATTTAGTACCAGCTACTTGGTATTTTTTTTTTTGGTATATTGTGGGCAAACGAGTAGACGTATCGCCTGATGGTAAGTGATTACCGCCGCCCATGGACACCCGCAACACCAGAGGCGTCACAAGTGCGTTGCCGGCCTTTTAGGAAGGACGCTCTTCAGTATCAACAAACTAGCTCGACAGCAAATAATAAAATCATACAAGTGCGAGTCGATCTCGCGCACAAACGGTTCCGTACCATTATCTATGTATTTCAAGCATCTACCTGTTGCCGTAATTACTATCGAGTAAAAAACAAAAAAAAACACGTGCGTTGTATGGGAGCCCCTCTTAAATATTTATTTTGTTATGTTTTTAGCATTTCTTGTTGTAGTGGTAGTACAAATACATCATTCATCACATGAATATTTTTAGTGTCTAGCTATCACGGACGGAAAGCGAAGTCTTAGTAATAGAGACCCGTTTTTATTCTTTGGATATGGAACCCTAAAAATGAGTATATAAATACTGCTCAACTTTAATTAGTGTTAATTATTTTGAAACGTAATTAACAAACTCTTTTCAACTCTACTGTTAAAGTAGGATGTAGAAAAAAACTTTGGCTACTAGAAGTGAAACTGTAATAAACAAACAATAACATATATACAATAAGTACATACCTAGATACAGGGTATTGTTGTCAGGGTATCAAAATATGTAAGAGGAGGACAACTATGGTCCCTACCGCGCAATGACCAAAGACCTAACATGCGCTGTGCCGCCAAAGTCTAGATTATTGAGCTGACAATTTTCTGAAGGTACCAGGATCCCAGAATAAAACAAGAGTTGTTTATATCCAGATACATAAGGTGTACCGTGTATTAAACGTTACAGTTTATTCAATGATAACAGTGCAGTTTATACAGACGACGTAGACTTATGGTTTAAAGATTTAAAAAATGTTGAAATAGTGTATTATGTTTTAATATTATTGGATATTTTTTCGTTTCAAAGATGAGTGTAAAGGTATTCTCCATACGTGGCGCTGACAAAGCCTCCGGCCGAAACACCGCGAAACTTGAATGCTGTGCGGAGTGCTCCGACGACTCTACCCAAGACTCCTCTGTTACTTCTAAACATGTAAGAAATTATGTAAATGTTTACTTTCATATATTTACAAGAAATAATTGTAATATTTGAAATACGACGAAATATCTATAATTAGACGGCACACCCACAAAACTACCCATCCTCTACATTAACACGATACATTATTTGTATGAAGTTTTGGCACAGTCTCAATAAAGACGGGTGTTTTTAAAATGTCTATTTTGAATTTTTAAACAATTCATAACCAGTAGTTTCAGTACATTTCATTTACAACGTTAAGGACAGCGAACCCGCTGTCAGTTTTTGTAAGTCAATGTCACCTTGTACTGAAAAATAAATCAGCTAATAATTTCTTTTAAATCTGTAAGTAAAAATTCTAGTTTGTGCGCAATAAATTCATTTATTTCTTTCAAGTCAATTCCTTCCTTGTATGTGTCCCTGGTACTCGAAGTCGTAAAACTGAAGGAATTTGTTTGAAAATATTCACAACAAGTTCTTAATCATCATTTAACGATGCCTAGTATAGCCACCAGACATCCCCTATCTTTCTTTTCCTTTTTGAAATTTCTTAGTAATAACTAGATTCCTGTTACAATTTACTCTGATTTTAGTTGTTTTGAATGTTATCTAAAGAGATATTAATAAATTTAAAGTCTTTCAGAGCCTACATAATATTATATATTTCTTTTGAAGGTTTATAAAAACATTATGGAATGAAAACATGTGATTAACATATTCATTTTCGTTGGCCTTTTGAATTTCAATGAACCTTTAAAATGCATGAAAAACGGTACCAATTACATTATTGAAATTGGTTAAAATATGCATCGAACTTCTCGAAATTCTTCAATTATTTAGAATCTTATTGCTTCAATGTTAGGAATTCCAATCGTAAAAATAGACTTTGAAATAGGATTTAGGAAAAAAATATTGAATAAACCTAAGTTATATATGGAGCATTTGCAGATATGTATAGGTTCTATGTTTAATATAACGCCACGGATAAATATATGTTTACAAACTATGTACGTATGGATATATATACGTATTACATATAGGTACAAATTATATACTATAAAATACATTGAGCACAGGTCAATTTAAAAGTGAGTAGTGTAGTACCAAAATAGCTTCGTTAAATCGTTATTGTTATTTGAACATAGTACGCCGCATCCCGTGCCGTGCGACAATTGAATTGAATCGCAAAATTGATTAGACTGATTCTGAGCCGGATCAGAATGATTTAGCACTTGAAATAATAGGTGAACTGAATGGGGAGATGTGAGATTGTTAAAAGTGACGGTTAAATCTCACGAGAAGACCTTGAGAGCCACCCATGCGAAACCCAATTCCCAAGGCATTCTCATTCAGTGTTCATACCAAATTGTGATTAGAATTTTAGGGATTTATCGCCTCACTTCAGGTTTAAAATGTTGTTAACGTAAGACGTAAAAGTAGTATCGTGTTATCTTAAAATAATTGAATGTGTAAACAGATAGTATCAAAATTGTTTGATAATTATGCATCATCATTTACAAGCAATTTATCTCCTATGCTAAGAATATACTTTGTTTAATATTATAATCCTAATTTCAGACACCTGCCCTCTTTATCTCAAACAAATATTTAGATAATTACTAGTTCACATGTAGGTATATGCTTACTAGGAATATACATTCCTTTTAGGTAGTGTATTTGTTTGGATATTTTTTTACCCATTTTTGTAAAGCTAAGTGTGACAAGAATGACACATGAAATACAAAATAGAGAGAACCAGAGATATGAACCTTTTCATCGTTGACATTTTGGTGGATCTCTAAAAATTGTATTGATTAAATAAATTGGAATCCTGTACGTACCTACTTAAAATTCGTTGAGTCTGGAAGCACGTTGACTATTTTTAAAAACTATAGGCCAAAGGCTTGCTCTTTGACAAAGTTACCTTACAAAGCACGTGCATAATCGCTGTCTGTGACAAAAAGAACACGTGTAAAATGATTGAAAACAGGCTTTAAAAATCCATAGTCTTAACTGATTACGCCATGCAAATTGCTTACATTTCGGCACGGCACAAGATTTTGTAAATTATTAGGCGTTTACTGATTATATACATAAGCCCAAGTACATGTAACATGTACAATACTTTACATAACCATTTTACATAGTAAAGAACCAAATACCTAAGGTCACCATTGATGCTAAATATGATAGTCACTTTGGATAAGAGTCAAGATTTTAAACGTGAGATGTCTATTTATGTTGTTTCTGCATTATTGGTTATTGGCTCGCTTAGAACCTAGCGTTTTGTTCATTGAGCATGTTCAATCGATATGTCAACTGCCAAGAGCACGTGAGTTTCTTCGTCGTTAACATGTCATTACATATTACTTACTTTTACTTTAAGAAAATAAATATTTTTCTGTCTTTACGAGAGCTTATATTTGAGTTTTAACTCATACAAAAAGTATTAAAGTCATTGTAACTTGATAGTGAAGCATATTATACTAGTTACGTTTATCCGTTGTGAGAAACGCATCTTGGTCCATGAAGAACAAAGGCGAGCATCACTCGAGCGAATAACTCGACCTTGTTGCACCGGAAGACCACAGTTACGTGTGAGACAGATTTTTCGTATTAATTCAGCCGTGTGACCCTGCCAGCTAGGATCGAGTGTTCAACTGGATGTGCAATGAAATGGATACTATGCATGTCTAGAGTATTAAGTTGTTTTGAAAAAAGTACCTATAGCGGACACTTAGGATCGCGTGTAGGATATTGTGGGCTGTTATTTATTCAAGGAAAAATAATTAAGTGGGGACATTTATAGCATTTTCTCGAGCCTGATATCTAGTTAAGAAAGATTTACTCAAAGTTTGCATTATATACAATGAGGAACTATAATTCAGCCAGCAGTAAAATTGTTTACAAGCAGTAAATTTCGTTTGGCAGGAAAAGCTAGATGTTAGGCATGTAATATTGATTTTCTGCAAATTTGGTAGATATTGTACTGTAAACACAATGCTACACTAAACGTGACAATAAAAACTGAAAAAAAATACAACTTGTTTAGTTATAACTTTGAAATAGACTTAGGTAACTGTTATGAAGTTTTGCGACGTTTCAAAAAGGGACTTACGTAGGTGTTGAGTCGCGACGAGTTACATGTCATTAAATGACGCATAGTTCAACCAAAATAACTCATACACACGTTTCTTGTTCAATAGGCTCATTGTTATGTTATAATACTACTAATATATGTTATAATACAGTAATAAGTGGATTAACTAGATCTAAACGTGTTATTTTAAAATAACCATCAATTAAAAGTTTCAAACAATATAAGTAGTTTCCATCAGACTGAAGTAGATAGAAAAACGACCTTGCCCGTTTCCTAGAAACAAGAACAAATGAATTACATAATTGAAAGATGCCTTTTACGTGTAATACTAACTAACTCATCACTGTTTCACTGATTGCTTAGAAGGAGGAGTTCGAATTTATGTTTGTGAGCACTGAACTCCGTCACCAAAATTTTGATGTTACTATCGTAAGTAGTTGTTTTACACATTTTAGATAACAATGATTGATATAACTCTCCGTGATGTTTTAGAAGCTTCGTTGGTGTCAACAAATTTTTAAAACACATCAATTATGTGTGTAATAAGAATATTAATATCACGTTTATAATGTTAAAAACAGTGGAGCCACGTGAGAATCTGTCGGACATAAAGTATCTACTGACAATTTGCAATTTTTGGCTCTGGACATAATTTTTTTCTGGCAATGATGTATTCGTGTAAATGACAGAAATAATTATACTTTTCGGTACGTCTGCGCCGGCGTTTGTCCATCAGTGCATTTTAAAGAATAATTATACACATAGGTCCTCAGCTGAATGTTTACGACGCAATTTCAATGTTTAGTTTTTCTCGCTACCAAATTCTGCAAACAGTTAGGTACGTTGCAGAAGCGGGAGCTCTGATTTCTACATTTTACATAACGCTGGATGGTTTCTTAGGCAATCAAAATGAGTAAGAAATATACTTACGCATCTCTTATCTATTCTCATCTACTGTTATCCTAATAAGCTAAACGTGTTAATTCTTAAGACGCAAAAGATTAAAGAGGCTCCCAACAGGGTTGCACTATGAGACCAACTGAGAGTGTAAAGACTGTGGTACGACAAGGCCGTTTTAATCATTGCACAGCACGGATACCACCGTGTGACACTACTCACTAGACCTGATGGACTCGTAACTGCTTGATGTTTCATGATTGCGTCTGCGTAATCATGTTGAATTGAATTGGTTTGACATATTAATTGAGGTACAAACACTGGCAAATGTTGACTGAAATAGACTATGATTTTCTGCTTTGATATCAATGAGAATACCGATTTGTACTATATTACTTTTTTGCTATGGATATTTTTGAATTATATTTTTTGTTTCTAATACTAAACTGAGTAATGGTAATTAGATTTCATCACGTTTAGAAGTAATAAGTAAAATACTAGAGCTGTAGACAGAGAAAAGTGAAGGATATATTTTAAAACAAAATACTTATTATTTAAAACAGGTATTGGTAAAAATGTTCGATAGTTCGAAGATGATCTTAAAGAAATGAAATGAAATTGTAAGAATAGACGTTTTTAAAAAAAAATGTTTCTTCAATATTGAAGCGAACTAAAATATATCTAAATAGTCTGCAAATTGATAAGAAGTACTTCTACGATTTAGTTGAATAATATTTATTTACTCCGGATATTATCATAAATAAGGAGCTTTTTTGTAATTATATTATGCGTATAGCGCTAGCGCTGGATGAGTATAATTTAAGGTTGAATCCTAAGCGATGTAGATCATAAGTAAATCTTATCTTGAACGTTTGGGAATGTAGTAGGTTTAAAACTTAATTGTGGTACGCATTAACCGAACCACATTTATTATTATTCTATGAAGTTTTGTTTAGTCGTGTTGTTATTGCACATAAGAAACATATCAACTGAGACTTCACGTGATTTAATTAGTACCATGTAAATTGTATAACAGCCTTATTTAAATCTCTTGATGTAGACATTGACGTACTGTTTATACTTCGTGACTTAAGGAAGCCCAAACAACAAACAACAGTATGACAAGTAATGAGACAATGTTTGTTAATTTGTAACTGAATCATTGTTGGCTGATTTATGGAGTCATTTGACTTAATTAGTCAAAGATACCTCATGATTTTACATTATTGAATAAATAGTCTTCCACATTTAGTAAATGCTCAAGTTGGGGAGTTACTGAATAACCTTCAATGCCCAAGTTTAAGGTATGACTACAACCCATATGCAAAGTAATTACGAGTAGTGTTCTGAACTTCTGAGTGCCAAAATCTGAAATGTCAGCATTTTTGGCAGGCAATGATAGGTTCATTACTAAGATATTGAAAATATATTTACAGAAAAAAATCGGCCACCAAGCTGAGACTTCAGAATAAAATAAATACAAGTGTTTTGTATGTGTGTTGTGTTAACTACTCCAAAACTGGAACTTTTTTTTTTATTGTATAGTGGGCAAACGAGCAGACGTATCACCTGATGGTAAGCGATTACCGCCTCCCATGGACACCCGCAACACCAAAAGTGTCACAAGTGCGTTGTCGACCTTTGGGGGGATGGGAAAGGGGATGGGGGGAGGGGTTGGGGTATGGGCCTCCGGTATCCTCACTCACTCGATGAAACACAGCGCAAGCGCTATTTCACACCGGTTTTCTGTGAGGCCGTGGTATCACTCCGGTCGAGTCGACCCATTCACGCCGAAGCATAGCTCTCCCACGGTAAGTAACTAGTAGTAAGTAAGTAAAAGGAACTCTAGGATCAGTATTGACAGGGCGAAAATTTGCCTAATAGATATAGTAAGATAATATAATTATCAAAATAATTTACGGTACTGTGACAAATCACTTTCTACTACTACTTAGTTAATTTTATACCGGGCAACCCCAACCACACGACCTTCGCAGTTTAAACAGTTCGTTAAATATCCATAGGACGATGGTCTTAAGACGTGGCATGACTTTATCAGGCCGTCGTTTTTTATAACAATTGTTAAATTTAATGATTCATCACGAGTACTTGTAGAAAAAACTTCGATTTATTGATTCTTGTATGGTAGGTATGGTATGAATTACGCAATAGTTTGAAATAAGTGATAATTAGGTTTGTGTCTTTTCGTGGGGTTTTACGCCTAGTAATAGGGGTACAAATGGAAATTTTTTGTCTAATAAAATCCCACTATATTTAGTTTCGATATAGTTTTCTATAACTATAGCTTGCTTATACATTTTTGTCAATAAATATTATGTATTCTTTTATTGCATTAGAATTTAACAAAACATTTATCAAAGATTAATGATATTATTATGAAATAATATTGTAATATAATGATCATAATTATTGTGTAAGTACTATCATAATAAGAAAGTCTATTATTTTGAAATGAACTTCCTAACAATTATGCCCCATTTGAACACATAAAACGTTATTGGATCGTTAGTTGAATTGAAAATCAACTACATTTATCTCAGTTAATCAGACTAGATGGAGTCAACTGTTTACTAAACACTTTTGTTCGCCTAAAATGACACCAAAGCAGAATTACGCAATAACAATAATTATCATATAATTTGCGCTCGGTGTTAAAATTAATATACGAGTACATAGTTTGAGTAAAATCTCAACATGCAGGCTCTAATACACTGATTGCCAAACAATCAATGTCTAAAATTTCGAAGTTCAAAAGTATTTTCATTCCAAAGAAAACCAAAAAGTAGCTAAAATAAGTGGGTTATTATAAATTATGGTTGGCAACACTGACTACAACGTGCCTACATATAAATAACAATCTTTTCTCCGAATTACTAAAAATGAGATCGTCATTGCAACCTTGTACTCCTACATAATTTTCATATAAGTACATTAGAAAAGACAGTTGTAAGATGTTTATTTTCGTTTCGCATGGTCTTTGATCTAGAGGGGAAAGCATGTTTTTCTCGTGACGTAAGCGTCTGGACGCCACCCCGCCTCGGCGCCAAGCTTGGATTTGGAAGATCCCCTCCACTTTACATAAATATTTTACAAATTGAAGAATGCAATACACGGCACTTGACAAGCTATCGTAACTGTCATTTTGTAATTGACTACCTGACTGTAAGCCTTTGCTTTTTAAAATTATATTTGTGAATTTAACTACATATTTTGCTCTTCGATATTTTCAATTGAACATTTGGAAAAATATCTTACTGTTTTTTCATAAAGTGAATCTTTACATTATAAAAGGATCGAGGAAGGAGACATACAAATAACCTAAGAAGTGTTGTTTGAGGAGCTGTTGCCTTTTACGTGATTGCGATCATGTTGTTATCTTCCATTGGCAATGGCCAGAAGTCTAATGAGACTATATCTTAGGCTCAAATAGGCACACAAACTCGTACCACTAGTCGTAAATTTACCCAAAAATTTGGTAAAATGACATTACAAATACTTAGTCCTGTCCTCTGCTGGTTCTTTGTTGTTATAATTTTACATCTGTGGTGATCTCACATAAAATATCGTATACATAAGAATACGATGATTAATAAATGAACGTTCAATTGTATTCGCTTTTGAGGGTAATTATTTATCTCTACAGTGAAGGACATCTGTGAAAGGCAACCATTGAGTCTGCCAAAAAATCTGTAGCCATTTATCCTTGACCTCATAACAGCGATGTATTTGTCATTAGTGGTCTACTGAACTGTGTTTATTTTGTTCAATATACGAGAAACCTAGACACATATTATATTATTTATGATTTGGTTTTGACGGTTATTCTAAATCTGTTTTATTATTTGGATTCCAGTATAATGTCCGGTCCATCTGTCTTTAGACATAAAGGAACGTAGTAATTTCCTGCAAATTTACACTTTACTAAATGGTAATCTATTCTATACATTCTATATAAATAAATAAAATTGAAGTGTCCGTTTGAAATATTAAAATAACCGCTTTTTATTAATTGCATATGTATGTATACACGGTACATATACCAAAATATTATATTTTTCATTTTTTTCTGTCTGTCTGTTTGTTTGTTTCAGCTAACATCTGGAACAGCTCGGCCGATTTTGACGGGACTTTCACGGATAGGTAGCTGATGTTATAAGGAGTAACTTAGGCTACTTTCCTTAGATTAGATCCGCGGCTTCGCCCGCGGTTTATGTCGTACCGCGGGGCTCAGTTACTAAATAACAATATTAACTTCATACAACTCACACAGGGTCGTCTGAGCCTCTGCTATTATAACCATCTGGTACTGATAAACATACATACAAGTGGTCGTACTCATCACAAAATTATTTATCCTAGGCCCACCCACCATCACATCGAACCCACCATCTCCGGCTTAACTGCCAGGGTCATTAACAATTAAAGTAGATCAACAGAATAATCAATTTATTCCTTCCTTTCATTCATTTTTATACTTGTTTCTTGAAAAGATTCTCAAGTTGTAGTAACTACATGAATGCTGACACGGAAAATTTGAATGAGCAGTGTCAGAAGAAAATACGAGCCAAAGAAACTCTCACATACATTGACGTCAGTCGTTATTGTTTTTATGTATTCATATTCTATCTTTTGCCGCCACGTGCATGTCGGTTTTTGCGGTAAATAATAGCCTATGCCCTTCCTCAAGAATCGAGTATCATCAAACGTAACAGATAATATTACTTACAATGCTATGGTTTTAAGTACCTACATATATGGGTATTCGGATGAGGAAAACTGTATTCGTCCTAGTTTTTGATAACAAAGCTTGTTTGTTCCAGTTTTGACATCAAGGTCGAATAAAAGTTATTCTTAGTTTTCATCCACAAAAAATATGGTATAGAACTAAATTATTAATCGACAGTGATAATATTTACATAACATGACTGCTTCGTTGGTCTGGCGGCTAGCGTATGCAACTGCCAATCTTGCCAAGAAGTCTCGGGTTCGATTCCGGAGTCGGGCCAAAGTGGCGAATCGTCTTTTTCATTTATAAAATTCTTATTAACCGGCTCGGAGTATTGAATATGGAGTCGTCAGTACCGGTTGCCAATGAACATCTATGGTCATCGTTGTCGAGAAGTCAGCATACTGACACTAGTTTTAACCTTCGACCTCAGGGTTGCGGAGGTCTGATGCCGGTCGCTCCGTGGAAAAACTGATATTCAGGTAAAACCGGGTGGAACCAGTAGCCAAATAATCTTGGGATAAGGCTAGGAAGAAAAAGATAATATTTTTAAATAACAAAATATTTTTATGTATCTAAATGAACAAAGATACTATAAATTTAGAATACCTTCAAGAATGAGATGAACGTACAATTATTTCTTGTTGTAACTAAAACAATGGACAGTAAAAGTACGTTTATAATAAAAATATATTTTATTATTAACCTGGTGCATGTTACATGGATGCTGGCTGCCCAAAACCAGGATGGTAGACGCTTCTAGACCTCTGTTCAGCAGTGAACGGCAGTACGCTGAAGTATCTTATGTACGGCCTCTGACCTCGCTTTCTCAATTTAACTAAACATGATTTGCAATCAAACAGTAAACTTTTTGTTTCGATTCAGTAACATAATCACACAATTAGTTTTAACAGAACGTGAGGAGGTTTGATTCAACTAGCATTTTGACCTTCAATAACTTCACATAACAGCTACAAGCCATACAAACAACAACCTTTTGTCATTCTAACAATTCGCTTTAGAAGCCCACATACTCGTAATATGGATAAATCTCAGACCTATTTTGCATATATATATTCATAAAGTGTTTAAAGAAATCTTAATATTCAAATGTATCCCTGACATCTAAATACATCTGGAGGATATTTGACGAATTTAATTTTCGTTAATGATAGATGAAGTAAATTCTGAAAACTCATTGCTAACCAAGCTTTTGGTATTTAAATCAATTTTCTTTACACACACTAACACTTTAAATAGGTAATTAATGGGAAAAACGATGAGCAAATAATGAAGATGTATTTATGACGAAATACCTTTAGAAATAACATAGTTTTGTCGTCACACATTAGTAATGACTCCGGGATATTATCGTTGCTCTAGTGCAAATATGTACAGACTACGTCTAGTTCCTGGAAACCTGTTTCATACGTCAATGGAAAATAACGACACACTCTTCAGTTGCACGATATATTATTATATAAAATTACAGAAATCAATAGGTAACTAGGCTACTTAAAATTAATTCCTTTATCTACAATATGGTCTCTTGCAGCAGCTAATAAAATAATTGTAATATGAAACTTACGTTTCTCGACCTTTCAATTTGTCAAATTGTAAAAGTGTAAATTACTAGAACATTCTTGATTTAATAATATTATACGAACTGTTAATTTAAAAGATGAAAGAAATCGTTTTATGATTTAACTTGTAAAGTTTTATGACTCTTTAGAGACATTAATCACAGTGACGTAATGGTAATCGATAATTTCAAATTTAAGAACACTATCAGTTATTTATATTATCGAATGACATAACTACAATACACATATTACTAACTAGCTTTCGCCCCCACGGCTTCGCTCGCGTTAAGAAGTATTATTGCGGCATACTTCTTAACGCGAGCGAAGCCGCGGACAAAAGCTTCGTCAAATATAATCCGCTAGATATATGTATTATCTATGCACTATGCACAAAAATGGTTAATTCAAAGTTCTCTCCAAAATAACTTCATGTACATGGCGCTAGCATACATAAATTTATATATTTTAAACTGAAAAATTACTAATCTTATATAGCCTGCATCTCAAAATCCTTTCTTAGAGATGCCTACGTCATAGTAGCTTTATGCATGCAAAGTCTCAGCCCGATCGGTTTAAAATTGACAAAGTTTCATACAAACTTTCATCCCCTATTTTATCCCCTTGGGGGTAGAGTTAATCAAAATCCTTTCTTAGCGGATGCCTACGTCATAACATCTACCTGCATGCTAAATTTCAGGACGATCCTTCCAGTGGTTTGGGCCGTGCGTTGATAGATCACTATGTCAGTCACCTTTGAGTTATATATATATAGATATTGCATACATATATCAATATTCCGGACATTCCGGACATTCGGAATATAAACTATAAAACTATTTTTTTGTAAACTTTGCAAAGGGACTTACAGTTTGTGTCGAGCTTCAAATGTTTTTAACTGACTTCAAAAAAGGAGGAGGTTATCAATTCGACGGTATTTTTTTTTATGTTTGTTACCTCATAACTTTCGACTGGATGAAACGATTTTGATGATTTATTTGAAAGCTGGTGCTTTCCGTATGGTCCCATTTTAATATGGTCCAGTTGTTGAAGTCGGTTGTTTTTTTGTTAAAATTTGTGATTATTCTAAGCACTGCCTTTAGTATTCATAAGTGGTAAGTAGTTCCTTTAAATCAGGTTACCCGTTTACTTGTTTCCTTTGTCTTTGTCTTTATATAAAAAAAAACATTTTGTGATCATTTTGGTAACAGTACTTTTGTACCTGTGTACAGCGTCATAAATCATATGAGTTTTATTTTATTTTCGATTGGAGTCTGTGTTACATACTTTTGCGAAAGGCGCGTTGGCTTCGCATCGAATTAGCTTACTTATTTTTCTTTTTTTAATATACAGATCGGTTTTGGTACTCACTCTTTTATTTAAATCTAATTTAATAAATAATAAAATGTTAAGTCTTTGAATACGTGTAACATTTATATAAATCTTTATTGCTTCATATTTCGTTAATATTATGACATTACACCGTTTATCATTTAGAAGGTCTATGTACTCTATGTACTCTGCAAGTCATTTTATTTTACATTAAGGTGCTAAATTGAATATAATGTTTGTGTTTTCCATTACTTTGTGTTCGGGCTAACGAAACATAGCCCTATTCTGTCTGGTAACTGGTCACGTTGTTGCCTTACACATCGCGCACATTTGTGGTTTTGAACGGTTCTACTGGTTATTTACTTCCTTGTTTTACATACGTAAGTAAATCTCATATTGCTTAAAATCGAAATAATAGAAATAGTCATGAAATACGTTTTTTATTACTGTAAGACAAATGACGAAATGGTAAATTAAATAGCAAAAATAGAGTAATAAACTAACTTGGTTTTGTATCTTGTCGTACGTTCACATACACGTTACATACGTCTATTAAACGTGTTTGTGATATGAAAAGACAGAAGCCCACTAGACTTCGTCACATTTACTGAGAATAAAGGTGTTTTTTTGAAGTGAAACTTCTTTAGGCGCATGAGGGTACAACACAGCGCAAGCGCTATTTCACACCGATTTTCTGTGAGGTCGTGGTATAACTACCGTCGAGCCGGCCCATTTTTGCCGAAGCGTTGCTCTCCCACGGTGAAAAGGATGAAGGATGAGAAGGATGGTACCAGGATTCTCTTATTCGATCTCTGCTTTGATCTCATAAACGATCAAATTTTTTGGTTAATAAATAAGTAAAGGTATTAAGTCACTGAAGTGTTACCTTAGTTAAGTTAAAGTTATTTTTGAAGGTATTCAGTAATCTTTTACCTAACATTTTGAAATTTCGTATAACCTTGTAATTATATTTTTATACTGTTCATACAATAGCAAATAATAATTAATAATACATTTTTTTACAGCAGAAATTCAACTTATTTTATAATAATACTAGTTTGTAATTTATTTTCTCGATTGTCGGCACTTGATCGAACTTGTTAAAATACATTCTTCAATTAAACTAAATAGTACTTATTCCACAATTTTAATTAACTTTAATCCGGACTGGTTTCGCCCTACGAATAAGGGTTTGGACAACAGCGCGCTGGCCACACTGGTTGATACCTATAAGCTTATAGGTAAAGTGTGAAATTTATTTCTCTTTGTAATTGTCCTGTTGAAGTTCCCAAGGTGTCCTGATACTCATGGTGGAAGGAATACGGATGGTGATCTGAGACCTCATGGATAACGGACGGACATTGATACCAAATTATAAATTCATACTTAGTACGATAAACTAGTAGTTGCATAACGTACTTGCTTGAGCAACATGTTACAAGAGCTGTATTTAAAAGACTTGAGGGTATCGCAGCTCCTTGATATTGACCTTACCTGAATGAATGTTATCGGAAATAGGTAGATAGGTATGTATCGATCAAATTACAATGCAGAACTAATACGAGTATCAGCTGAAATTTTGTTTTATGAAAACGTTTTCATAAATATGTTTCAAGGTTATTCAACTTTACATAATAGTTAAATCGTATAAGTAAAGTAAGTTGTAAAATGAATGAGTGAAACTGAAATCATTTAGGTATTTAATTACTCAACGAAGTAGGTATCAATGTTATAAATATAAACTGAAGTAAATGACCTAGTGTTATATTCCTTACCTACATGTTTAAATCCGATTTTGTTTTTTGAAGTGAAAACTTATTTAGCGGCGCTGTGTACTTTTTTGGAATGGGTAAAAATGTATAAACTTGCGTCAGGTCACGTGACCTGATCGAAAATTCGTAAGACGGATGGAGAGAGGACGTATAAACTCGCGTCAGGTCACGTGACCTGATCGAAAATTCGTAAGACGGATAGAGAGAGGACAGGCGGCGCAGGGCCCTTGCGCGAATGTTCGTGTGTGTATGTAATATGAATTGTCATGTTTGTGTACGATAGCGCAATAAATGAATATTGTATTCCACCACATAAATAATAGTACTTTTATACTGATAATGAAAGCAATTCGTACAAAATTATTCTCTAACCATTCCAAAATATCAAAAATGCACAACGTTAATATTCAAGTTTTCACTTCTGCCGGCACTCCCGGAGTGCAACCCGTCGATTTCTTTTTTAATAAAAAATATTAACACTAATCTTCTATCTGCTATGTAAATAAAAATGAATCACCCAATTGTATAATTCTTTCTTTTATGTAATTGTTGCTGTCAGGACAAGGTTTTTATAGTAGAAAATAAAACTGAACTTTAAATTTTCGATGTCAGCCATTGTACCTACACTATCATCTGTGGGAAACTGCAGCATTCCGGAAATTTAGCAAATATTTACGAAAAAAAAATGGCGGTATGAAGTTCGCCGGAACAGCTAGTATTAGATATATTCGAAAGTAACTCGGTCTGTTACGCTTTCTCAGCTAAACGGCTGAATCGATTTCAATGACAGCTCGATAACAGGTCGATACATGTCATGCTCTGAGAAGTTCAGCTAGAACAACGAAATACAAAAATAGCTAATTCAATAAACTAACCGAAAATATACGTCACAACATGATCTACTTTATTGTAAAACTAGTAACTATTTGTGTTGTAAGGAAATTAAAACCACGTGTTTTCGTGTTATTATAACAAATAGAGGTATTTCGACCCGTTCATGGAAACATACAACAACGTAATGTTACATCATTTATATGTTTTATATGCATACGTTAGTATATCTGCCATGTGTGCGTGCTACCAACAGTGTTTATGTATGAGTTTCCATCCTATTCCTAAGGAATTACATCCCTAAGAGTGTTGTAACTATAAAAAAAGCAATTATTATTATCGTTTCAGACTGTCGTTTTTACTTTTTCACTTCATACATTTTTACATCACCGGCCTATAAAAGTTCACCAACTTCGGAAGAAGCATCCTCTTATTAACAGTAAGCTAAGCCTCGTTTTAAAAGAAAAGCTTTTATTGTATGGCCGTGTTCAACCCACAATCATTTTTCCAACATGGAATTTGAACCCAAGACCTCTAAGTTAGAAGTTGGATCACTAATCACTAGACCATTATCCAGTCGATACACAATTTTCCTAATTAAAATAAAGTGGATTTAAGTAACGATGCTTTAAATTGATTGCATATTGGTTTTAGATTAATTAATCGTTTTATTTTAAAGCAAGGTGGCTTGTGTGGGTGATATATTATAGTGCGGATATTGTTCCGGAGCGGTTGGCGTGATCACGTGGTAGTCACGTGCATTATACATGCGCCTCTCGTACCACCAACCAGGGCTATCGACTTTTTAACATTTATTTTTATATCCATTATAATTAAAAGCTACCAACGCCGAGAAACAGTTTTTTCTTTCATGACAGCTAATGAGATGTACCTACTAAAAATAGCAATAATGTCCGTAATATGTATTTTTTTAACAGGTTACTATGTTGACAAATTTTTGTTGTAAGTAGAACTTCGCCGACCCATAAACTAGCAGTGATACATTAGGTAGTACTTATATTATCTAGATAATGTATGTACCGACACTCGATGTGAACTTGTTTATCGGATAATGACGTAACGGAAGAAGCTAAGAGGAAAGTACCACTCACGCTTTAGGGATAATAAAATGTATTACATTAAAAGTAACCGATCGAGTTCCGATCGAGACCCGGATTTTTTTTTTTAAATTAGTAATAAAGTGTTTACTACATAAAATTAATTTAAAAAAAACAAGAAGGTTCTCAATTCTCAACTCGACTAATTGTTTTAGTTTATATTTTTCATACCATAATGTTTTAAAGGAATTTAATGTTCCATTTATAAAATCTTACTAAAAGAATGTGAAATAAAATTTATTGATTTACTTTTTACATTAGTTATCTATTTATGGAAGTTACAATCCTAAGAATGGCAATTAATTGACTCGGAAGAAACTTCATATGTACTAAGTATATAATAATAAATATATTTGATATTACTGAATAAGTATAAGTATGCTAGACGTGCTTGTGTTGGTACCTGAACCGCACCTGAGTTTCTACAAAATTTCCATTACGCATAATTTAACGTTACACATAGCCGTGAGTACACTAAAATAGAATATTAAGCATTGGAATTAAAGTTTGATGACTAGTTTGTTTTAAATTAAATGTCAACAACCATTGTAAAACCTAAAAATATGGAATGAATTTACAATAATATGAGGGTATTAATTAAATTATTACCTTACCTTTATTTATAATTTACTACAAACATTTTATTGAAATACCTGGGTAATATAATATAATTGTATTCAATTATTTAATATTATTATAGTTTTTTAAGGTTAATTCAAAGTCATTCTTATTTTAATTTATTTCGAAAAAATATAGAATGAATACAAAATAAGGTAAGATACGCCTTTTATTTTAAACTTAATAAATACCTATGCCTATATATGATATAGTAACAAAAACAAGACTAGTGATGTTACCGAACTATCACCGTACGTATCACCGAGTATTATTAGAGTATCTAATACCTGAATACCAAAAGCCCAAAGGCGTTACCTTGAAATGATGGTTGGCAGACTCAAATAATTCATTTTAGACTAGTACCTGCGCGTGTTAAAAAAAAATACACCCTTCACGAAAAATATAAGTTCGATTCGATCTCATCAATATTATTTGGTATTTTAATGGGTATTGTATTTTAATTTTAATTATTTTAGTAACATACACGTAATAGGTATCCGGCCTATTGTCCTCAACAAGGCCCTTTCTGGATAAACACTTAATAGATGTATATAAATAACACACCCTAATACGATTTTTTAAGAATTATTGGTAAATTAACTAGTGTAAGATTGTTATTTCAAGGGAGAGTCATGTCGTATAATAACATTGTTATTTGTGACACAGCATTTTAGATTGAAAATGATAAATACGTGCAATGTTATAAAAAACACTAGGAACGTTTGGCATAGATAATATTTTGATAAACAAATATATCTATCGATTATATCTACTCATTTCAAAGTTGAAATAATGTTAAAACAATTAAATTAATGAAATTTCTACTCTTCGAAATGATTAGAATCAGAAAACGGGTTCTCTAAGAAAAAATGTCGGTCAATATACTTGTACATTGGTATTTTGCGACATTTTTTGCAACAGAAGAGAGTGTAAGAAAAGTAATACTGACAATTTATGTTACGGAAGCAAGTAAGTACAATTTAGGCATAAATCATGTATTTAATAGAATTTAAGATTTATATAATATGATAAATTTATAGAAAATTAACAAGTATACTCAAGCCAACAAGTCTAAACATAAATACACTATTAAGCTGTACGACAAAAACAGGAACAATAAAAAAGTTCCAACACGAAGGACCCGTCAATGACCATCGGCTTGCCGTATGTTCACAAGAGAGAACAAAGCTCTAGAAACGAGAAAAACGAGATCGGTATTAGTAGCTTCCTAAATCTTATAATGCACAAGAGAGGCTGAACTACGCTTCTGTAATTATCACACCCAAGGAGACAGTAAAGTTTAATGGCTCAGAACCGCCGTTAAGCGTTCGATCTTCACCGTTTTATTACAAATCATCTTGAAAAATCTATACTAATATTATAAAGCTGAAGAGTATATTAGTTTGAACGCGCTAATCTCAGGAATAGCTAGACCGATTTGAAAAATTCTTTCAGTGTTGGATAGTCCATTTATCGAGGAAGGCTATAGGCTGTATATCATCACGCTAAGACCAATAGAAGCGGATCACTATGAAGAATGTTACAAAAACTGGGGAAAAATATTAGACTACGGACATTATGAGACGTAACGGAGATTGCGTGTGTCAGCTAGTAGTAAATAAAAACGACAGTAGATGTGTCATTAACAATGGACGAATCCACAAAAGTAGTGGTATAAAATGTGTCATTTTCATGCTTATCTAAACACGTATTATTAGATCACGACAGAACATTTTATTTAAAGACTGCCCACCCCGGCTTACGAACTTTTAAAACCTTTTGGTCATTCATTTCTTGTATCTACTGAAAACCGTCAGGCCCCATAAAACTAATGTCTATAGTCGTTCCAATAGTTTATTTAACTTTTGACAGCTCTAATACTTAATCAAATAGTGATACCCTGACCCGTTACCTATTCGATTTCTTTCATCGATCGATTTTATGCATTAAGAAGTTTTAATCGATTTAACAAACTCATTACTTTATAGATAATTTCGTACTTCATATTTCTATGTGTTTCAATGTGCGACCTCCTTTGTCAAAATAAAGAAGAAATGGATTAAAAGAATGTTGTTCAAATATGACGGTTCTATGTCATGAAAAAATATATAAAAGGAACTGAATTTTCAAAATGTATTATTGTATTGTGTTGTAGTTCAGTGGTTAATATTGTATTTGTTAAACTATTGATGATCTTTATTAAATCTCTCTATGTCTATTTTAAAATAATCTACAGTATTTCAATGAGTAACCTTCAATATAGTTGAGTATTTATATTCCTCCGTATTGATTTATTTGTGAATTCTCACGTTTGGTTGAGTTGAGCGTATCGTTCCTGCCTTCGTTACTGTCAAAATGCCAAAAAAGAAAGTACTCAAAGGACAAACAAGAGAGTTTGTCTTGCGACTTCGTGAATACTTTGAAAAGGAAAGCCGTAATGGTGGGCCTCTTATACCAGTGACTCAAGTTAGAGACCGTGTTGCAGCAGCATTAGGTATTAGTGCTCCAACAGTGGCAAAAATAACAAAAGAAGGCTACGGCAGCAGTGGCATGGAACAGAATAAGCTATCTACACCTAAGAAAAAACGTCCGCCTAGTAAAGTTACAGCCGTTGACAATTTTGACGCTGATGCTATTCGTCGTCATATATACGACTATTACCAAAGAAAAGAGATTCCAACATTAAAAAAACTAACACAATCTCTTCGAAATAGTGGTTTGTCCCGTGGTCAAAAATCTTCTCTGACAAAGGTATTGAAAGACATTGGAATGTTATTCCAAAAATGTGACAAACGAAAAATTTTAATGGAACGCAATGATATTGCTTTGTATAGATGCGATTTTTTAAGACAAGCAAAAAAAATAGAAGATTGGTCGAATGTTGTTTTCACAGATGAAACTTGGCTCAATGCGAATCATACGCTGTCAAAAACTTGGACTGACAACACCGTTGGCTCCACTTCTACAGTACCAATGGGAAAAGGCGAACGACTGATTATTTGTCATGCAGGAACAGTAAAAGGATTTGTGCCAGGCGCTCTATTAGCTTTTAAATCCCAGAAAACAGGAGATTATCATGAGGAGATGAATTCGAACGTGTATGAAAAGTGGTTCAGAGAAATGCTTACATCACTCGAAGAGCCATCAATAATATTTATTGATAATGCACCTTATCACTCTCGTCAAATTAATAAAATACCAACACAGGCCAACAAAAAACATGAAATTATAAACTGGCTCCGTGACAATGGCGAAGAGGTGAATGAGTCCCTACTAAAAGTAGAGTTAGTAAAGATATTAAAAACAAAGAAGCTGCCAAAACGATACGTCATAGATGAAATGGCAGCAGAGCATGGGCATACCGTCCTCAGAATTCCCCCATATCACTGCCAATATAATGCAATTGAAATGATCTGGGCACAAGTTAAAGGATATGCTGCGAGGAACAATACAACTCCTCCTTTCAGCGCAAGAAAAATGCTGAATTTACTGAAAAATGCGTGTGAAACAGTAACTCCAGAAAACTGGGCGAATGTTGTAGAAAAAACAAAGAAGGTGATAATGTCGGATTGGGATCGGGATGTTGCATTCGACAATTTATCTATCCAAGAAATGATAATCAATATTACTGAGAACTCAAGTGATGATGATTCCTGGTCATGCGAAGAAGACGATTCTTTATAATTAAAATTAGTATTACAGTACCTCTTTTGGTTGTTTTATTTTCAATCCGTAAATTACTACGAATTTCAACATTTTGTACCTGTTCATTACAAGTAGGTACCGCAGGTAGTTTTTATTTGAACCAACTATAGTAAGTCTAAACAATTATTTTAGATTCATTAATTTGCGGCGAATACATTCGATCCCATTACTAGGTACGAGTACGATGGAACTGTTTTCATTACGCAAATTATTTATGCATTGAAACAGAGACATTTAGGGCATTTTAATGCAAAATAATAAAGCTTTTTACGTGATTTGATATAAAATATAATCACAATAATTTTATTGTATGTTTTATTAATATAATCGATTTATTTCAAAACCGTTTTTATAGTCTGTGGTCATTAATTACGAATGACACATCCCTAAGTAGGCGGAGCCCGCCCATAAAGTACAGTATTATCTGTAGTACATTGTATCAAAAATTATTACAAAACTTTATGTGCGTGATCTGTCAAAAGTTAAATAAAGTATTGGAACGACTATAATTATGAAGTTATTTACCCGTAAAACTGATGTTAAAGTTGCAAGTCATTACAAAATCCCTTTGTCATTCTTTATATAAAAAATGTACTTATGATGTAGTAGATAATCATTTTGATTTAAAAGTGAATTATAACCGCTTTTTTAAACAGTTTTAAGCCGTACTGAGTAAGAGGCGTGACTTTTCAAGCTTCGCTAAAATTCGAGGAATCTCTAGTGGGAAGTGATTTACAAATGATTACAAAGTTCTAATAGCCGTTCGAGTAGTGTCTTTAGAATTCCATATAAACTAGTACCGAGTGTCATAAAAGTAATGGCGGTAGTAATGACAACCATGATGTTAAATTGGATTTGATGCACAGAATGAATGAACATTCTCAAAAGAATATTATGTTTTTTTTTTGTTATAGGTGGCAAACGAGCAGGCGTATCGCCTGATGGTAAGCGATTACCGCCGCCCATGGACACCCGCAACACCAGAGGCGTCACAAGTGCGTTGCCGACCTTTGGGGGATGGTAACAAACAGTAGCTATAATAAATTTAATAAATACCTACGTAGATTTATGTTTACGTGTGTGTTTGATACATGTCTAAGCAAGCAATGGTTGCTTGCCAAACTATGCTTCAGTTGGCAATTATACCAAGCTTCGAGTTGAGAATCTCACTTCTCTGTCAAATAACATTGATTGCAATGCTTGCACGATCAATATTATTAATTACTAGCTGAACCCTGCGGTGGTACGACCATAACTATAAAATACGGGTAACGCTGCCGGACGAAGCTAGTCTAAAAAAGTAGCCTCAGTTACTCCTTGTATCATCAGCTACCTACCAGTGAAAGATTAGCCG
The DNA here is from genome assembly GCA_916048165.1 of Spilarctia lutea. Classification (NCBI taxonomy): domain Eukaryota; kingdom Metazoa; phylum Arthropoda; class Insecta; order Lepidoptera; family Erebidae; genus Spilarctia; species Spilarctia lutea. The sequence goes on along the minus strand of OU696470.1, from coordinate 22,061,147 downwards.
GAACAAACAGACAAACAAAAATTTCTAAAAAATGTTATTTTGGTATATCTACCGAGTATACATACATATGCAATTACGAAAAAGCGTTTATTTTAATATTACAAACAGACACTTCAATTTTATTTATAGATTTCAAATATACAACAAGCTATTTACTTGTGACAGAACATTTGGAGGCAAAATTGCAAGAACATGGGAATGTTTCGGCATTTTTTAGTTGTGTGTAATAAAGTGTTACACGTTTTCAGTAATTCTTGGTACAATGCTGTATAAGTGTTTCCAATAGCAATCTCTGTTTATAAACTGTGCCTCAGTGAATGTTGTCACACACATTGGTTAATCGAACTGAACCGGTTTCTTCAGTATTATCTCGTTATTGAAACTGGCTTCGCCATTGTGTGTTGCGAATTGGACATAAGACATCAGAAACAAACGTTTATTTACAAGATTTGTTCAAAGTAACGTTTAATTTGAAACTGTTTTCTTCTTGTAGTTTTAAAGACGAAAATTCACTGAATATACATTATTTTAATGACCTATGAGTGTAGTTAGAAACAGCGGTTTAATTGAATTTTAATGAGTTTTCACGGTATCGTATTCTATGTATATTCTAATATATTCAGTATTCTTGTATAAGTTACAGTAATATTTTCTACAATAACGATATTTCAACGGTTACTTCTGATTTAAAAACTTCTTCATTTAGGTACTGACGACTTGTAACACGATCATAGCTATATCAAATAACTACTTATTACATTTACATGAAAAATTTAATGCCGATAGTACCTCCTAGATTTCAAATAGATACGCTACAACCATTAGTAAAGTTTCTATAAAATCAGTAACTTTGTCACGCCTGCAACGATTTTGCAACGATATTGTCGTCGATATCAGAGTGGTCTAATACAATTTTCTATGAACACGGGTCGGTTACTGATACTGAAAAGCGCGTCACCACTTATTTAAAGATGACGTATGCAGGTATAAATAAAAATATTGTAATACAATAGATATGGATATCAAACGTGCCGCCGTGAATCATTTTATACAATAACATGTGTCTTTGGCTATCATTAAAAATAAATATTCACTCAATATTAAAAACTGTGGCTTTTTAGGGTTCCGTACCTCAAAAGGATAAAAAAGGCACCCTTATAGCTATTTCTAGTCCGTCTGTCTGTCTGTCTGTCTGTCAATACGATTTTTCTCAGGAACGCGTGGAGGTATCCAGCTAAAGTTCATATCAAATATTCTATACTGTCCCTTGGAGCTGTGAAAAAATCAAACTTCTAAGCCAACGCAATCAAGAGATACAGCCCCACTTATGCTGCAAATTTTCGACACTCGCAAGGAAATCAAAACCTACAGGGCATTGCCCGTAAACTCAGAATCTTAAAATTTGGTGCGAAGCAATGTCTTAGAGCACATAAAGGAAAAATTGCGAAAAGCATAAATTGTTAGTAAGCGGTGCGCGAGTTTGATTCACTCTTGGCCGGTTATAATTGGATAGTCCAATCCAAACTAATCTAAAATGAATTTTAAAGCCTTATAGATAAGTTTCTAGGTTTAGAGTTCGATTAGATAATATTGAAATTGATTCTTCTTACATGTGTAAATGTAGGAAATTTATTGAACAAATTCATGACAAACGTCAATTCGATTTGGGGAATATTAGGCGAGGTTGCCGCGCCTACACTGTCTCTTATGTACTCGTATTAACGGATCCCATTAATTAATAGGAATTGTCGAAAACCGATGTTTGGTATATACCTATATACACTAAGTATTTATATTTCCTTAAGTGATTATATTCAGGCAGTCTTACGAATGGTGTTTTTCCATCATAATGTGAGCCTACAACATACATAACACGATTATTATTTAGTTAATTTTAAATAAAATAATATGCGTAAGTAAGTTTTGGACATAAATAAACGCGTATTAAACTTGATTAAAAGACTTGTAAGTGGATAATTTATAGCGTCTAAGAGTAGGAAATTAGTTTGTCGCTGATGGATGCGACCTGCCAAGAGCTGGATAGTAAGCACTCCTTGTGAAATACCTTGGCATTCGGCAGTGGACGACAATAGGTTAATTTGAAGACTCTGTTTTATATAATAATATTATAAATAATATTTTTGATTTAAGCCATTAATTTTTGCGACATATTCAAAGTCAAGAGAGATACAAACCGCATTGTGCTCAAACGATTCAATCAAAAAATTTAACAAATTGAAAGTATTGATGACATAATTTTAAATAAATACTTTGAAGAAGCATAATGATCTCTATTAATGTTTTTAAAGAATATTTGTTTTAAAAGAAAAGGAATCATTTCATTCTAATCAGGTAACATATAAATGACGTATTTCTCAATATCAATACGGTCTTATATTCAAAAACAGCTTATTTTCATCAACAAACTTGTCCATCTTTATTGAAATTTTCTGCCCAACATTTGAGTGAATTTAAGCATAATGTTATGACAAAGTGGTATGTGCTTACTCCGACGTAGTGTTAAACCAAGGACACCTGACCTTATCTTATCAGTATGGTGCGTGCTCATGGTAATCGATGGCGCTGTAAACCTGTGAACGCGCGGATTTTTATATGAATTACGACTTACTACATAAGTTACTTAGTGGAAAATTTATAGTGCATAGCTATATTATATCTATTAATATCACATATTTGTTAAATTGTCAACTAACTAGATCTTTTATTTTAATTTTCATGGCGGGACGGCGACGCGGTGACTTGTGACTTGTAATGTGACTAATACGAGTATACTCATATACTATTGGCGTTAAACTGTAGTTTGTTTGCTTTCCTATAATATCCGGTTCTAACTTTAAACCAAAACAAATAAAAAAAAAACACAAAGCAGTCATAAGCACTGCCGACAGAAGTGAAAACTCATAACTATAAACAAACGGTTGTTTTAACTTACCTGAAATGAATACCTATGCTTTTTTTAATAGAGTGCAATAAAAAGAACTAAAAATTATTATGATTGTAAGTAGTAAATGGAAGTAAAGCTTTGATACTCCAATAGATGTCGCTGTTTTCAAAAAAATTGTAAACAATCTTTTTGATTTACAAAAGGTTTTGTGTAAGTAGAAAATCGTTATTTTAATTTATTGTAAATCACTTTAAGATACTGAAATATTAACTTTAAGTATATAAAATCATATTGAGAAAGGACCACTATCTAGAAAAAGGAATGCTACCAAAGTATATCGGTAGATGGCGCTGTTAACAATAAACATCCGTCTTACAAATTTTTTCGATCAGGACACGTGACCTCACGCGAGTTTATGGTCACGTGACCTAACGCCCTGACGCGAGTTTATACATTTTTACCCATTCCAAAAAAGTACACAGCGCCGCTAAAGAAGTTTTCACTTCAAAAAATACAAACAGAAATATTTGCATTTCCTTATTTTAACAATATTTATATTATTCTCGGATAGCAACTCCATTATACTTTACGAAGATGTGCGTCGTTTCCAGTAGGAATTAGAATATTATATTCTCGACTAGGTTAAGTCACTTATTACCGTTTTCGGCACAAATTTTGAAAACCATGTTCATTTTGTCAAATATTTAAGTAGCTAACTGGTTTTTGAAACAGAATCGGACTGCGCAAATATTAAACTCAAACTAAGATACGCGCATAATACTATTATTAGTTATTACTTACTACAAAATGTAAGTACCTACTTATTTATATATTGGTATATTACCGCGACTTTTTACTTAGTTGAAAGTTAAACATAATTAGAAGATACAAACTATATTCTATATTTTTTAAAACATTTATTTATTTTATGAAGTAACTATTTTTAATTTATAATTAATTACTGCCGATAGTAATTTTTTTTATGCAACCGTTAAACTTTTCTGCATTCTTATAGCATCGTTAGTGTATTATTAATTGTACAATTAATTATCTCTTTCAATAGAAATTAGTTTTGCATTCTTGAATATCAGTTTTAATGGCACAAAATATATCTTATCGTTGTTTAATAATGTACCTAAAACGTGCATTTACGTATGTATAAGATTAAAATTTTAAAACTAAGGTGGCTTTTGCCAAATGAATCACGTTTCAGATAAGTTGCCTGTTGGTAATTTAAAATTAACAACTATTCACTAAATGCATATTAAAGTATATTTTTAATACTATTATATATTGTATGCCTTCTTCAAAAAACAAATAAATAAATAAAAATATTACAACCAAAAGCAATTTTATTTTCGTCTGTATGTCTGTTTGTTCCAGGGTGGATCCGGGTAATCTCCGGGACAGCTGGACTTACAATGGCAAATAGCTAATGATATAAGGCGTAATAGGCGTAATATAAACTTTGCACTGTGGCGTTACTAGCTATTGTAAAGGTACAAAACTACCGCGGGTAACGCTGCGAGGCTCAGCTACGAGTATTATTAGATTAATTCATTCTCAATATAATACTGCTTCAGTAAATTATACGTCTGATATTCCTTGAGAATCTTCTTATATCAAGGTGACAATAGGTAACTAAGTTCCAAAAATACTTTTAATAGAAAACCTTGGCCAATAAACATAATTCCTTATTACTGTGATGTGGTGGTGAATACGATCTCTAGAAATACTTTCATTGTGAGATTAGAAATGTGTTGGCTATCGCTTTCTATAGAATGTCTAGGGTATCAAGAAATGTATAATTTAGGTTTTACTGATAATTTTGTGTGCAAGCACATACTGCAAGCCTATTGTAGCATTTGAATCTAATTACTGTTTCGCTTGTACGTTTCTTAGCCACCTGTTTTACATCAACAAAAACCAATGTTAGAAGAGATTTTACCGTCCCATTTGAATTTTATTTATCTATTTTCTAAATTAATAATATTGGAACAATAAGAGGTAAATCTTGACATATGGCTATTTATCTTTTAGAAGTAAGAAGATACCTTGAAATTCATCATTGTGGTCTTGAACCTAGTCTAAACTCCAGCTACCATTAAGGCCTGTAAGGCCAGTAAGGCATGTATTAATATTATGAACCTCTTTGAAAGAAGTAAATACGATTTTAAACTGACCCACGCAACCTCGTTTAAGTCTCTTATTGCCCTTTGTGCAATATTGTTCCCTGGTTTTTTAACATTCTTCATTAGTGCTCCGCTCCTGTTAGTCTTAGCGTGATTATATATAGACTATAGCCTTCCTCGATAAATGGACTATACAACACTGAAAGTTTTTTCAAATCGGACCAGCGGTTCCAGGTTCCAGATTAGCGCGTTTAAGCAAACAAACTCTTCAGCTTTATAATATTAGTACAGATTTAAATTGTACTAAGGTCTCTATCGATATAAAATCAATGCTTAATTTCGATCATAATTTAACTAAATGACAAATAATATATTTTCTTTCACACGTCCTCGTGTTTCTTTGGTACGTTTGTCATAATTGTGTCAGTCATAGCATTTGGATGAATAGCGACCTCATTAGTATTTCAAGTGCAAGCAAAACAATGGATATGTGAAAGCCGTGTATGTAATTCGCACAACCACCCACATAGCAGAGGCAGGCGACTTGAATATAATACTTATGTTGGATTTTGTATCTTTAAAATTTACTTGCTTGCTGGCACTTGGCGAACTTGTTAAAAAACATAAGTATTTAAACGAAACTCACTTGTATTTTTAATCCACTATTCAATTAAAAATGGCTTGACGGGTTTTCCCCTACAGCCTTATCTAAACCCTATGGAGTACCTCTGATAATGCCATACATGACCAGTTATGTCAATTTCAATTAAATAGTATAATAATATTACAAGTAGGTATTTTGTTTCAATTATACTTTTCTTAAACCGGAAGCACAAGTTTTAAAGAACAGCCTGATTCATAATACGAAATCTATAATATTATACGAACTTAATTAAGTAGGTTTGAAACATCTACATTTTACAGACTTCTCTTCTTTTTTATTGTTAATCGCTGTCAGCCTTTGAATAATTGACAAATTGACATTCACCCTTGTTGTGTATGGTATCTACATACTTTCTACTTTATAAGTTTATGTTCATTGTGTTTTCAAACTACCCTCCATCATAACTATTGTTCTTACCTTACTCTTATGATTTATTCACTTTGTATTTCTAAGCTACTTAGCTGTATACACAAACTATAATATTTGGTGTTTTATTAAAGATATAATAACCCCAAAGTTTTAATTCTTTCGTTATTAACCCTTAACAACCCACAAGTGTCTTGCGGACACAATTTTGCGTTTATGTTTTCATAAAAACTAAAGTATTTATTTTTATGAATCGGCCTTTTATCTAATTTATCGCCAATGTTTTACGAATCTAAATGTGCAATGAAAATATTTGTAACATGAATTATTTATTATTTTTGGTTAAGAAACTAAAATAGTACTTCATCAATCCAGAAGTGTCCAACAGACACAATAACATTTTGTTTGATTCGAGTGTGAAGGTAGATTGTTTTTTATTTACATTTACTTATAATCTTATGGAGTCGGGTGGGCAATGTGACAGAACCAGCATCTGAAAACGATGATGAACAATTATGGAGTGAGAGTGATGATGTACCATTACAAGAACACGTCTCCATTGACACTTATAAAGGAAGAGATGGAACAACTTGGAAATCAGAACCTGACAGGCAAAGCCGACCGCCTCGACACAACATAATTCGCGGTGGTATTCATAAAGTGATTCTTCCTCCGGGGCAAGCTATAATAGATCCGATAGACAGTTTCAGCCTTTTTTTCGACGATCACATATTAGAAATAATAGTAAAATATACCAATACTGAAGCGCTTAGAGTTTTACAAAATCGATGGAAATCAACATATAAAATCGAAATGCAAGCATTTCTAGGTCTTTTATTGGCTATAGGCGCCAATAAACAGGGAGGTGTGGATTTTAGAGAATACTGGGACCCTATCTTTGGCAATCCAATATATCGAGCTACAATGGGAAAAAATAGATTTGCTTCTTTATAACGATTCTTAAGATTCGATGATAAAAATACTAGGTTCCTGAGAAAGTCAAAAGATAAACTTGCACCTATTAGAGAATTATGGGTATACGTAGACCAAAACCTGAAAAAGTTTTATTTGCCTGGAGAAAATCTCACTATTGACAAGCAGCTTGTACCTTTTCGAGGACGCGTATCATTCAAACAGTACCTACCCAGCAAACCTGATAAGTATGGTATGAACATTTGGTGAATCTGTGACAGCAAAACTAGTTACCCCCTATTTGGTATACCATATCTCGGAAAAGAAGACAGGGCGGAAAATTTAGCGTACAATGTAGTCAACCAGTTATGTGAACTATACTTCCGAAGTAACAGAAATGTTACTTTGATAATTATTTCACGAGTATTGATGTCGCAAAATCTTTGGCACAGTACTAATAGTTGGAATATTGAGAAAAAACAAGACGTGTATATCTCCAAATTTTCAACCCAAGAAAACCCGCGATATTGAGTCTAACGTATTTGGATTTTACCAAAAAAGAATCGTGCTGTAATTTTTTTGTCTACGATGCATCATGGAAAGGAAGAAGATGTGAACAAAAACAACAAATCTGAAATAAACTTGTACTACAACTCCACCAAGGGAGGTGTCGATACGCTGGACCAGATGGTTCATGAGTATACAGTTCGTCGTAAAACAAATAGGTGGCCAATTGCATTTTTTCAAAACATTATAAATGTTGTTGGCATTGCATCGCTTATTATATGGAAAAATATACATCCTGATTGCGCTTACACTTAGAAAACTATTTTTACGTGAAATCGCAACCGAGTTGGTAACACCTCATATACAGAGACGAAGCACGAAAGGACTATCAAGTTACCACTCAGCAGCCATGCAAGACGTGGCAGGGTCAAATCAGGAAGCTACTCTATCATCTGAACCTGCTGCGAAAAGGAAGAAGCGTTGTTATATTTGCCCGTCGAAATTATCAAGGGCTTCTAAACAGTGTTGTAATAAATGCAATCGCAATGTCTGCTCTGAACATTCTGAAAAAAAATATTGTAATATCTGTAAGTAAATAAGTGTAAATATACATTACTGAAATACATTATACTGTTTCTTTCATTCCAAATATCTTTCTTTTCTTTCATCATACCTTACATACAAATGAGTCTGTTGGACACTACTGGTCAGTTACGTCACAAAAGCATTCTGGATAGTTAAGGGTTAAACTTATGCATTTTCAACATCAGGAACGAAATCCTATATTTTAATTGAGCTTAAATATATTGATGACTTTTCAATTGTTTTATTTATATTTTATAGAAGTTGGCAAGATTTTTAGGGACAATAAGGTCATTGCATCGCGAATTGCAGCCTACTATGTGAACGGCGTATTAAACATCACTGGTATAACCAGACACCACGTAAACATCTAAACCTGAACTCTGAATAGTCTAATTTAAACTTTACGTCTCTGAAATAAAATGCACTTTGGACTACACGTGAAAGTAAGCAAGTAAAAGAGTTATCTTTCACTAATCTAGCTTTGGTCGTTTCGCTGAATATGACTTGTTATACCTACTATTTCGATTTTATTGGTATCAATAAAAAGATTATCATTTCTGTGCCTATTAGACGACTTTGGTGTACTAGGTAATGGCGTTTTCGGTCGCACCGTGGGTTAACGATTTTGGTTTGAATTTTAATAGAAAATAGACGAACCAACTCAAGAGTACTGGGGATAGCTCTTCTTTGACTTACGAAACTTATGTTTATTGTAACTGTAGGAAATTTTATTGCATAGGTAGGTACGCATATATAATATACGTCCCTACATGTTCTACTAGGGTTTTTGTAGCAAAGTATATCAATTGACATCCTTGAATTAGTTTGGTAACTTATTCACTGTACAAGAATAAAAAAATACATATTAAACATACGCCTATTTTAGTAAAACAAAATCAAACACTACGTATTTCAAAAACATGAATTGGTGTGTGTTTTGAATGGCGTGTACGATAAGCTAGAGCGGTTTGAATGAGAACCCTTTGAAAGCGTAAAGAAGGGGAGCTCTACATGAGAATACGGTATTTGGGTAGACGCGTGATCCGCGGGGCGAGGCAGGTGACGGCAACGGCGGGGGACGCGGTTCGTTTCTAGAAATTTCCATTGCCCAAGCGCCGTTGTTATAACAACGTGTACCCACTTAACCGCGTGAGAAGTCTAGAGCGAGACGCAGTGTCACCGCTCTTGCTCTTCAACTACACGCTTTTAATTTCCAGATAATCGAAGTACAAAACTAACTCTAACATCGGTTGCCATGCAATACAGATATATTTTTACGTAATTACGCAATGTCAAAAATTAATAATACTAGTTTTTGTAGCGAAGATGCATGTACAAAAGACCTATTGTATGTTTAAATATGTTCATGTAACAGAATGACTTGATGTAAAGGAGTTGTGCATTACAATAATCGTTGCGTAATAAGTGAACAAAGTCATGAGGAGAAGCGGTTCGCGGACGCGATCGCCTCCTCTACAATCAACAACAATTTAGAGGCCGCGATACTGCGCTCGCGCAACTTTCGGTTACACGGTTCAGTAATACTGAGGCCAGGCTCGTCGCGGTTTATACAAGTAGACTTAGGATATTCCTCACCCTCTGCTCCAAAGTAAACTGTATGGTAATACAATAAGATCTTTTTCAGTTTGCACCGCGATTGACTAACTTGTATATTTCTATCCTTGTCTAAAGACATTCCCGTTTTAGGTTATTTTCCATTGGACGAAAATGGAAACGAGTACCACATGCACGTCTATTTCTAGACTTATCACTCCTATTCGCTTACAATAGAAGCCTTGCTGAAACTAGCCCTAAATTATTATTAGCGATGGTCAAAATTATTTTAATAAAATGTACATATTGTACAAATAGCAATTCAAAGTTATGGCAATATATTAAACAATGAAGTAATATTTAATAAGTGTTACAGGAAAAACTGATTATTTCAGCTCATAATACATTGTCCGGTACAGAAATTTTCCTCTGTATCATTATTGGCATGGTCAACAGAAGTGAGACATTATTGCATTTGAGTAAGTGTCCGCTTGCATCGGCTCATGTAGACAATACCCAATGAACACATAATACTGTTGATGAATAAAGACACGCGAATTGTTATAACATTAACGTTACAATACGCTTGCAAAATACCAGGTAGGTACTAGAGGTTTCACTTCGCTCTTATTCATGCGCGTACATCTAAACTAATAGGAAAATGCGTAATCGGTTTTTATTAGAATTTGTCATTCTGAAATCGTTTTACCCTAGCCTTATATGCAGTGTAAATAAGATAATATATCTAAATAATTAGACTCGTATAGATTATTTATTATGTGCCAAGAAGTTGTATTATAAGAACTAGGTATTTAGTACGAAGTGCAGATGCCAGAATCGTTTTTGTTTATGAAAAGTGTATGAATTCACGGACATTAAATTAACTGAGCCAACTTCACTCCATCTATAACTGCTATTTTCATGTCGTTTACTTTGGCAACACTAGGGCTAATCGCTTTTAAAACCACTATTTGTCGTTTTTTGTTGGATTGCCGTCCATACAAGACTCCTATCTTAAACTACATAGTATTCAGGCATCATTTAATAGTCCAACATGGTTTCATTCTATTTTTTTTCAATTCACAAACGCTTTGTGTAACTTCTTTTCCAGATGAAAGGTACCTTATGTTCTTTTAGGTACTTGTCAGAGTGAATTAAAGATTTGTAGAAAATAATTCGATCAGTGAGACGTGAAAATGTACCATAAACAAACTCACTTTCGTATTTGCACTACTATTCAGTATATAATCAATATATTTAAATAGGTATATTACCTATTACCTAATTATTCAAAATGTAATCTTTATGTCTAATCTTATTTGGTTTAGAAAGTCTTATACAGGTATTTAAAGATTAAATTCGCCATTAAAAATTTGTATTACGAAAAGCTGTGTTGCCTACATATTAAAGTAACATCGTACGATGCATCACTTGTACATTATACAATTACAGTGATTAATCATCAATGTTTACACAAATTGACTGAAGTTTTAAACAACAAGATTAGATTGTGGATCATCCGCATGAGTTACTGTACAAATAGTTTAATAAGTTTCTAATTAAGTTAATAAACGATATAAAAAATGAACGCATTACAAAAAAATGGTTTCAGATTTTTAAAGGAATAAAAGTCTACATTTTAAAACCGTAAGTTTAATTTTATTAAACTTACTTGAGCTCTTGTTGCAAACACAATTTTGTTGCATTAGAAATTAAATTTTATACTGGACCGCTATAGCATTACGTCATCGCGTTTTCTTAATATGTAATTTTAAAACACCTATTGTGTAAAAATATTAGTTTCTTTTTCACATAATCCCTTTTTAAATCTAATTGAGGGGCAATTGTAACACAATTCAAACGACACGTCAAGCGGAGTAATTTAAATGGCGATTATAAGGAATAACGAAACGTTTCGAATCACGCAATGATAAAATAAACATTTTTTTATTATAACCTAAGTACACATTACTTCTTAAAAATGATTGAAATAACATGTAGAAAAAATTATATAGATCACTACAGATAATACTACACTATAGATAATAAAGGGTTGATTCTGAAAGTAATCAATAATTTACGTAAGTAAGCAGTTTCGTTATTTACATTCATTGTAAATTTTAAAACTATTTATAACAGATTCGGAAGTAAGTTGTTATAAAATCCTTGAAATATTAGATAAGGCTAGAAAAGAATCGTATAAAATGTAACTATATAACCGAATACGCGATTATATCATTAGTTTATTTATGATGTGGTAACTGTATTTTTTCCATATAAACTGTTTGGTTTGCCTGTAATGCTGGTGTTGTAAAGATCTCAAAAAATATTTTAATATGAATCGTTCCCTTGGTCATAATATTATTATATCGCGTGCTAGTGTGTACATGATACAGCAATTATATTTGAGATAAGACTATGAATATATAATGCAGATAATATATTACTGATGTTAGATAGGTACCTCATCAAACTATTTTCAGAGTAGATGCCAAAGATAACTTATGTTATTTCAGATTAGCGCTAAATACCCATACTAATATTAAAATGTGAAAGCGTGTCTGTCATTTGTTACCTTTTCACGCTTAAACTGCTTAACTGTTTTAGATGAAATGTGGTATGAAGATACTTTGAGTTGTTGGGTAAGTATGGAGAACTGTTTTTATTCCCAAAATGCGAAATTAACTCTGTCTATTGTTCGATTTTAATGAATTTTGGCATCGACGTACTTTGTATAATGAGGAAGATTATGGATATTTTTTTGTTGTTGTAACCGAATTTTAATATCAATGCCATTTAACAATTACGAAGTTTGGTAATCGGCACTCATTTATTCAAAGTTAAGCCCACTGTTTTAAAAATACGACTGAAAATAAGTCGTTATAATTTGCCAACGATGTGACGATGTCCCACAAAGATGATACTTTAGTGTTAAAGAATACTCAATGATTTTAAATGAGGAACGATGCCGATGTTATATTGTTTTCTCTGTTTTGCATGCAGTTAGTTATCGGTGACGTACCTAATGATCTTTTATTCAGTAGGTACACTTGCAATAAAATGTGCATACAAAATTCGAATTTTAAAATTGTTGTCATAATTAACAGAAATGAAGCGGAACAGTGTAAATTATAACAATTGTGCAATTAATTTTAAATAAATACTTTTGAATATTTTTTTATTTACATTTTACACGGAATTAGCTCTTTGTGACGTAATTTTTCATTAATCAGTATATGTATATCGACTTCCTAATCAAAAGATCTATATTGAATAGTAAAATTGCATATTGTTCGTTTCTTACTTTTTGATAAACTATTTTATATTTGTATAATATGTTTTAATGTGTAGATATTTAAAAGAGATGGCCAGCACAGTTTAATAAGGAGATGGGTTATAAAACCAAATATTAAATTGAGTAAAATCCATTCAAATATTTACCGCCCATGAAATCTAATTAATTAACACAAAATGTTTTTGGTCAAATATAAAGTTTTAGCAAAAACATGGCAAAAGCTACTTCATTTGTTTTATTTTTTATAGAAAAAATCCAATTGTCACGCTACAGTGGAAAATAATGACAGAGTTAATTTAAAATGTTAAAGAAAATGTACATAGTACTATGGCTTAGTGGTAAAACGAGCTAGATGTTAGCATAAGAATGGAACTGTCTATTATTATTTTTTTATAGACTTTTAACATCTATGGATACACCTTTAGGATTAAATGTGTTCCAAAATTAGCAATTGAAATAGTCTGTTTAATGTCATGTAATGTGTTGAGTACAGGTACTCGTTTTATGTTTCTGTCCAAAACAAAAATCCTGATCAATCAACGACAACTACAAAAAGAAATAGATTAGGTCTTAGACTAGATTTTTACTGATTTGTGACGTCATCCGCCCCATTCAAAAACGTCATTTCCGTGTAATGGTGATGACAGGTACATCACAGTTCGATTGTGTCGCGCTTATAGACTTAAAACATAGATGACCTGTGTCGATTTCTTCTTAGTTTTAAGTGTAATAAAGTTCAGTTAACGTTTTAACTACTAAATTCCTTCATCATCACAATTTGCATGAAGTGATAAGAAGTTTAGTGTCCAAGATAACTTGCATTTTTTTCTGCCTTTTTTTAATTTGCAACATTAATTTTATTGTCATTTTCAAACAAAATTCTATTCAGATACACCGGATCGTCGAAAAAACCGTTGTTTGCGATTTAAAAAATACCGGTGACAGATTTGACGTGAGATTAAATAATTATCGTTTATTACTTTCTATATGTAGGTACCTATATCTTTTTTTTTATTATATAAGGGTAAACGAGCAGATGTATCGCCTGATGGTAAGCGATTACCACCGCCCATGGACACCCACACCACCAGAGTCGTCACAACGCACTTGCGTTACAAGTGCGTTGTGCCTTTAAATCTATATAGATAGATTATAAGATATATATAGATATATCTATCGAAAATACTGCAGATTTTTAAGAATATGAATTGATAGTTATATATGTTTTGCTTTAAATGTGAATATACACTTGTACGGAAATTCAATACATTGGAAACGTAATATAAGTTTACTCGACTCATCATAACAATATTATACTTTTTAAAAACGTTGCATGTTTTGTTTCATTATTTTCCCATGTCTAATATAAATATAAAAAATGTGCTGTCGTATTTATGGTTTTATTTTCAATAAACGTCAACATTTTCTTTCCCACACAGGCCAAACTGATTTTGCATAACTTTTGTTTACAATTTTCTGAGGGTAATCATGGAATATACAATTCCTTCATTACCATTAAAACATAATGACTCCTCAAAGTCCCCAACAAGATAATAATGTTTTTATGATCTTCTAACATTTTCTGAAAAACTGTAAAGCTTTGATTCTGCACAGAAACAATTTATATTTTAATTTAAAAACAAAACATATTTGTTTATTTTTAATTTCACCCAAAATGGTAATCCGAACCGCATTATGGAGCTTCTATAAAACTGTCAGCCTTAATAATTGGCCCTGTTTTTACCGTACAGTCACAGTTGACTGTGCCTATGCAAATAATAGATACTACGTTACAGATAACGCACCCCCCTAAAAAATTCAATTTCAACAGTTATGACTAACTACCTACTTTGCCAGGTTAAAAAAATGAACTTAAATGTCCGTAAGCACAACTTTTATTGCCTCACGATTAGCGCACGGCTGTTGTCGCAGTTAATGTAGGGTTGCCACTCTTTTTACGTGATATTAAAGATTTCTTTCCTTTAAAATCATTGCTATTATAAAAAATATAAATTCGTTTTATTTTGTTGAAATGAAATTCAATTAAGTTTTAATTCTTTTTCAAACTGATTCCACACCGTGTAAATTTTACAAGAATTATAAAATATATCATTGAGGTACTTATTTTTATTTTTGTACTAAAATAATTAACGGTGGACGATGCAGATGTTTTATTACCTATTGCTTGAATTAACGGTTAGGTCCGCCGGCGGTTCAGCGGCAGCGCGGCGGGTATTTAGTTCACAACCACATCGAGTCATGAATATCTGTCACAACAACTGATTAATATATTACAACTATCCTATTTCACTATTTTGATATATAAAGCAAAAAAAATACTTTTTCGAACAATCCTACAATTAATGTTTACCATCAATTAAAATATTTAAAATAGCCCGTTATACAGACCTCTTAAACTAACAGAAGCGCCACATAAACACCGTTCCAACCATTTACTTCTTGCACGGCTATGCGATTAATACATATTTTGTTTAGGTACTTTTATATTTTGTGAAAGTTCAGTGGTAGAAAAACATCTCAAGGCCCGAGGCGCGGTTTTATTTCTACCGTCGAATTTCTCGTAAAACTTCTACATATCCACTTATTGCTATATTTACTTTCACGTTATAATCACACTTCAAATGCAAGACGGCGTGAAATCTCTACTTAAAATTCCAATTTTCAAAAATCACATTGCAAATATGAAACGTTTTATAAAAAGATTCCCACGTTTTAAATCCCACGGTGTCAACGAAAGGAAATTGCTATTATAAACACTATTACAACCCCCTTACATCAAGAAAGAACAACAGAAAATTACATCATATTTTAATAACTGTAAAAATACCAAAAGCAGTTTCAAATTGAATTGACAAAGATTTTTTTAAGTACTTTGAAGAAGTTCTTGTTCGACCTGAAATTCAAGAGCTCAGCATGCACCTAGGTAGGTACAATGTTGATAAATACGTGCAAACTCCTTGCGATAAAATTTATAAATAAACAAGCATGACTGACTGCGATTATAAAAATATTTCAGTTGTCGGAAAAGCATTACATATTTGTGTTGCACATATTTATCATTTATCGGTATCGTTGTATGGCTACATGAGAAAAGATTACTTTTTTTAAAACTAATTCAAGAAAATGTTAACTATGATGTTTTAAAAAATCTGTGTCTGCTATGATGATTACACGAGAGAACAAAACGCACAGCACCTAAAAAGGTATTTTATAGACCGAACGTAACAATTATTCCGCTCAAATCCGACGTTTATAAACTCAATATAATTTCGCGTCACTTCCAAGAGGCGTACGATCACCGACGCTGCACTATCGCGAAATATTTTATTCAAGTACCAGTTTTATTACTTTCCATGTTTCACTAGTTTATAGCTCGCATAACGAGCTTGAAATTAAATAAAAATATCCTAAAAGTTTTCTAAACAAGTACCTACATTTGTATAATTACACAGGACTGCAAGAGTGTAAAGTTGGCGCACAGCATTTAATAAAGTTTCTTCCGTTAGTGGAGAATGGAACAGTATCCTACAAAGCAAATAATAAACCAATTCGCAGTTTAACCAAAAAAGTTAAAAGGTAAATAAAAAAAGTACATACCTTAAACACCGCCGGAGCCAGTGGTATGGCAGCTTGGTTGTGAAGATGTTTTTTCGACATTTTCGGTTCTTCTCCCGTCCACGTCTTTTAAGAAATGTATCGTTGTCGTCACAAATACTTAAATTTATTAATCTTTTATTGTTTCGAAACAATTATAAAGATTCGTAAACTGAAAACGCGCTCTTAAAATCGTTGATGACTAAAGTGGCGCTCTAAGTTTCACGATCAAGAATATACTGATCGTCGAATTTATAAAAAACTCGGTCGTTGTTAATTTGATTTATTTCAAATTTATGCACTGTTTGGACATCGAATAAAAAGTTTAATATAAAGTAAGTGAAACGCGTCGGTAAGTGTACCATACGTCGTGCCACTATTGCGGTCAAGTCGGCAATGAACGGGTGACTGTGAAGCGCTTCTGAACGCGCCAAAAGGAGTGAATCGTGTTCGGTTCGCTTCGGACTGTGTGGGGTCGCGCCTGAGGCTGAAGCGAAGGCGCCAAGTGACGTAAGCGCGTCTAGCGCGATATTGACAGCGCACTGAAAATCGCTCTGCGTTTGGAACACTTCTGTTCTACACTCCTCTTTAGGTACTATACGTAGTTTTTCAGTTGCGGCAAATTATTGTGACGATATTGCACGCCCCTAACCTGGGCATAGCCAATACGATACGCTTAACCTTCAAAACACGTGACGCACGATCACGACCGCTTAAACCCGCCAGCCCAATGCAATTGCATATACAGCTTCGAACTTTTGACGCCACTATACATTGTCTGCCCAGATCAAAAATAATTCATTTTAGAAATCTTGCATTACTTCCAGAAATTCGTCTCGAGTCATACCTTTTTCAAAAACTCAAACCAATTACAACACAAACTCAAACCAGTAATGCCTTTATAAGCCTGTAATAGTCCTAGTTTAGTTATTTAGAATTTATTTGACGTCACTCAGCTGTTAAAATTGAAGACTTGTTTTTGCATGAAGTGTCATAAATATTGATTTAGTAAAACTCGTGCCAGGACAACTAACCATTAGTGCTTATTGTAATAGGTATATTTGTCAGCGGATATTCTTTCTTAGTCAATCACACCGCAACCTTGTACTAGATTAAGATAAATTTACGCATTCAGATTGATCATATCCTGACCTAATTTGGGACAAGGGGATAGTGAATACAGTAGGGATTGATGAAAATATATAGAAGAAAAATTCGCCTAGAATTTTAACCGTTTTACATTTGAAATTTTAAGTGGAGACTTGGGAATATCTTCGGCTTAATAGTTTTGATGTAAAGCCAAAATTAGAGTAAAATTTCCTCATAATCGTATTTAGAATGATCTATACAAAGCAATCAATTGAAACTTTTTATCTATGGTTTTAAATCTATTAGAACACCCAATTTCAAATATACTTACTTTCACCTTTATAGTATTAGTGTGATGTTTTATCTCACTTTGCTTTATATGAAGGCTTCCCCACCATTATTTTTGAAGTGAAACTTCTTTAGGCGCATTTTTACGGATGAAACGCAATAATAATAATATTAGCGTCACGAAGATGTGCAGCGTTTTTGTCGAAGAAGAGGGAGAGAGCGATTGAGACCGATTGAGAGAGAGTGAGAAAGGGCGAATTTTAATTTTAATAATTATCTTTAAATATTTTATTAATAATTAGTTTGCCTTAGAAGTTTCACTTCTGACATGTGTACTTTGTACGCACGCACTATTTGTCTAGTACATATTACTCTGCTTCTACACCCTGAGGTCGAAGCCTGATGTTACTGTTTAAAAGTTTTCTTATGAGTTTATTAGTTGAACGGGCTCTGGAAATACAAACTTGATTTAAGCATTTATTTATAACCAGCAACCCGCCCCGGCTTCGCACGTGTTCATTACGGAAAATATAATATAGCCTATGTTTCTCTGAGATGTGCAGCTAAATTTTTTCGTTTCACGTCCGTTCGTTTGTTCGACGTGTTCAACGAATATCTTTGTGTTTTAGTCAATATACATACTCAAAACATTTAATAAAGTATACACGAAAGCTTTCCTCAAGAATCATGTCATCTATAAGTAAAAACCGCATAAAAATCTGTGCATTAGCTTTTGTGTTTGTCGCGAAGAGACAGACGTGGCAGAGGACTTTGTTTTATAATATATACCTAGTGATTTGCTATTCCTTCACTTAAGCTTTATAACATTCGTATAAAATTAGTACTATCTGTGGCGACTTCCATACACAGCGCAACATCAACGTACTACAGCGCCATCTATCGCAGACACACAGAACTATGGAGCAACGTACAACACGAAGAAACTATCAATCTTAAATCGCGCAATAAAAAGTTCTTATTATTATATATACAACATCCCAACATCAACTGTTGGGCAGTGGCCCGCCAGGCATGATCACCTCGCTTGGTCGAAGGACCCTTCCTTTGTATTGCAGGGACATGACACCCGTTTCTCCACAGTGGTCGATATACTCGTGTTGTGATGTTGTGAAATGATAGTGTGACGACTTCTACATACAACGCAATACGTTGTATGTAGAAGTCGTCACACTATCATTTACTAGTAATATATTTGAATTGAAGACGATTTAAGTCAAGGCTTCGTATTTTGTCCATTTATTGATGAATTAAGAATATAGACCAATAACCACCCTTTTTATCCCATGGGTATCGCAAGGGTCTACTAAGAGAGTAAACACATAGAACAACTTGAAACAAACTCTATACATACCTACCAGAGTTGCCATAGGGTTTTGGCGGGGTTGCGTCCGGTCGTGTAATATCTGCGATTCCCGGACCCCTCCCTTCTCAGGCGCAGAGTTGGCACACCGTGTGGTTTTAGTCGGTTCGATTCCGACACACCGCCCCGCCGCAAACCCCGGCGGGGTGACGGCCCGAGGGGGTTTCCACACGTAAAAAAAAAAAAAAAAAAAAAGGTTTTGGCGGGTCGCCCCGGTTTTTTAATCAAAATTGTAATGTACCGCTTTTGGGGATAACTGGCCGGACGTCCAAAAACTTAGTTAGCCGTAGTGCTGTATCGTCAATGAAATTGGCAGGCAATAAAAAAAATTAAATTCCTTTCACGAATTAGAGATAATGACCTTTTTTTTGGGTCACTCTTACTCATGTGTCGTAATTTCTGAGATTAGATGCGATACGTTGATACGTTTTTTACTTTGTCCCGCTTTCGACGAAAGGATCCCGTTTTTTTCACTAAAAACTCAAAATCCCGATTTGACTAAAAAGAAATCTGCCCAGCGTGGTATCGAAGGCCAAAACATTCTTTCTAAGCGAAGCTAATGGCTGTTGAGATTTACCAATAGTAGTCAACAGGATCATTGTGAACCTTACAACTCATGATTATAAACATAACCTTGCTCAAAGGCAAACACGTTTAGAAGACAAAACAATTTAACAATATAATGTTGCTTCAGTTGGTGTTGATAAATATACATAAGTAATTAGGAGTATTTACAGTAATTTGAACGTTACCTTCCTATTACAAAAATCTATATTATAATGTTTTCAACAAAACAGTGTTCTGTTATTTTACTTATTGGCAGAACTTTACTTTTGAGGTACGTAGTATTTTGTTTTTCTGAATTTAAACATTTTGTTTTTTAGTCTCTAGTCTCATGTCTCATCGAACTGCTTTTGATAAAGATCTGAACGTTATGTTTATAGGAATTGAACATATAACTAAAAATTAACAATCGCTCCAAAACTCGACAACCATGTTGTTGTAGACAATCGTTAACATTACCTAGAATTTAGTCAACTGTTCAAAGATTTTTTTGAAACGTTTAAGTATCTAAGTAGATCTGTCGACGTTAAAAGATACACCTTAATATGATTCATATTTAAAGTGCAGGCGACCAAACAATTTTGTTTTAAAAGGATACCAAAATACCCAATTAGAAACTGTTAAATTTTATTGTATATTTCTAGAGATGGGAAAGATATCCGGGAACTAACCGGTATCTCGAACAGAATACCATACTTTTTTTGTGTGGAAATACACCTACACCAAAATTGTTAGTATTATGGTTTTTTTTACCGGGTTACTTTATGGCATATTAATACCAATTTCTATTAAATACTCATTACTTTAATGTTAAATGTGTGCATCGTTTAAGAGATTTGATCGGCTGCTGCTCTATCGGCAATAGATGTTTCAATCAATCTTCTTTGGGTACCATACTCTTTTCTCTATATCTCTATATATTCTTGTGTATACATTATATTTCATATTATATACACGTATTTCAGTATCATAATTTTCGGATGAATGATACAGCAGTGCAATAAATACGAATAAACAAACAAAGATATTTGTTAAAAGATAATATGTAGATAGCATTGTTAAATTTTAATTTTGTAACTATCTTAAGCAAATATTGTAAAATTTTCATTCTTTATTTGCGTATAACGCCTTATTTAGTAAACCGATCATTATAATAATTGCTATTTTTAAATTACATGAGGAAATATAAATTATTTTACATTCTGACAGAAAACGTATCCGGGCTATAGAAATAAATAAAGCAAAATCAAAATAGGTGACAAAAAATTTAGCAATACTAAAAACAGGTCCAATTCAACATTATCTATATACAGGGTCTGTCGTAAATAATGGATAAGTCGTAAACTGGAGTTGGTCCGGCTATGAGACTATTAGAAAATCGTATCTTTTTGCCAGGGTTTCTAACCGTATGGAAATGGCGTAGACTTTTATGTTTTTTTATAAATTTCGCTACTCTTTGCATTCATTCCGTTGCCATTTCGTTAAATTTAGGTATTTCTGTATCATTTTTTTTGTATTATAGTCTTGAAGATGTGTATTATTTAGTTTTAGTACTGTTTTAGGCGTTTTTAACGTTGGTCATTTTCAAAATTGTCATTTTAAGATTTTTTATGTTTTTGTTTTACTTAGGGTCAACTTTTGATCATTTACTGTGTAAAAAAAAAGTACGGCGCTATAGCTGCCCATGATCTTAATAAATTATCTAGTATGTGTAGATTCTAAAAAGGTATAACAATGCATACTTCACAAGTAATATTAAGCTACATGAGCGAGATCAATATCTAGGTGAGAAAATATTTTTTTCATGTAATGTTGTAAATGGTTATAAAACTTCGTCATAATGATTTATTTCGCCCTATCCATCTATCTGGATAAGTATTATTTAAATGTTCCCTGACACGAACAGCGTAATGTGCTGGACACCCATCATTTTGTAGCCACATCTCATTTCTTATCTCTTGTGGGACGTCTTGCAGTAAACTAGGTAAAGTATTTGCTAAAAAATTCAAATACATATCCGCATTTAATATTGCCGGCAATTCGAATGGACCAATGATTTTGCCATTAATAATGCCAGTCCATAAATTAATTTTAAATTGATATTGCGATCGGTCTTCTCGGATAAGTCTTGGGTTTTCGAGTTGCCAGCTGTGTATGTTGTGAAGATTCAAAAAACCATCTTTTCGACACGTTGACTCGTCACTCCATAAAATTTTATTAAAAAAACTTTGGTCTTCCCTCATCTTTCGCAGCATTATGCGACAAAATGTTATTCTCGCAGCAGCGTCCCTTGGCATTAATGTTTGGACCCTTTGATAATGATAGGGATATAATTCATGCCTTTTTAAAATCCTGTGTACAGATTTTTGAGGTATACCGGTGCGCCTTGAAATTACACTTATGGACGTACCAGGGTCTTCTGCAACTATTTCCAGTACTTCGGCTGCACTGTGGCGTTGTGACCCAAGACTTATCCGAGAAGACCGATCGCAATATCAATTTAAAATTAATTTATGGACTGGCATTATTAATGGCAAAATCATTGGTCCATTCGAATTGCCGGCAATATTAAATGCGGATATGTATTTGAATTTTTTAGCAAATACTTTACCTAGTTTACTGCAAGACGTCCCACAAGAGATAAGAAATGAGATGTGGCTACAAAATGATGGGTGTCCAGCACATTACGCTGTTCGTGTCAGGGAACATTTAAATAATACTTATCCAGATAGATGGATAGGGCGATTGGGGCCAATTTTATGGCCTCCACGTTCGCCAGACCTGAACCCCTTGGACTTCTTTTACTGGGGCTGTATAAAAGAAAAAGTATACAGTGAAACAATAAGTTCTGTAGAAGAGTTGCGTGCGCGCATTCAAGTAGCAGCGAGAAAAATTGAAGAAGCCGGTTATGTGCGCCGGATTAAGCGATCGTTTATTAGGCGATGTAGAGCGTGCATAGCTGCCGGCGGAGGACACTTCGAACATTTAGTTTAAGTTGTTGAATAAATATTTTTACGTACTAAAACAACCTAGTTTTCTTTGAATATCCTTAATAGTGGCCCCATAGTGTTTGTGTAAAGAATCTTGGCAGAAATAAATCATTATGACGAAGTTTTATAACCATTTACAACATTACATGAAAAAAATATTTTCTCACCTTGATATTGATCTCGCTCATGTAGCTTAATATTACTTGTGAAGTATGCATTGTTATACCTTTTTAGAATCTACACATACTAGATAATTTATTAAGATCATGGGCAGCTATAGCGCCGTACTTTTTTTTTACACAGTAAATGATCAAAAGTTGACCCTAAGTAAAACAAAAACATAAAAAATCTTAAAATGACAATTTTGAAAATGACCAACGTTAAAAACGCCTAAAACAGTACTAAAACTAAATAATACACATCTTCAAGACTATAATACAAAAAAAATGACACAGAAATACCTAAATTTAACGAAATGGCAACGGAATGAATGCAAAGAGTAGCGAAATTTATAAAAAAACATAAAAGTCTACGCCATTTCCATACGGTTAGAAACCCTGGCAAAAAGATACGATTTTCTAATAGTCTCATAGCCGGACCAACTCCAGTTTACGACTTATCCATTATTTACGACAGACCCTGTATATATATATATCTGATGGTTAACAGTCGCGACTGCTTAGTCTGACTTCATGGGTTCAATTCTCACTTAGGAGAACAAATGTCATGATGTAAACGAGATCATTTGTTCTGTGTCTGGCTGAAGTTTATTTCTAGTATTCATAGTTGACAATAACTTGTTTGTCCTCTATTAAAGTGCGACTAATTTTATTGTCAATGGAAAAATAAAGTGAGTCCTTAAAATGACATTGCAAACAAAGTTAATTTCTATATAAAAATAAAATATGTGACTTTAACAGGAATCCGGCAAAAACCAATGCAGTTCATGCAAAAAAAGTCTTTCAATGTAAACAGGTGAACGTCCCATTTTTTTCTAAGGAGAGAACGTATAACAACAAGAAAAAATCTTCCTTCACCGCTTGACACACGAATTTCTCAAAGCAATCTTCGATAAAGAACTTTCAGTAGTTACATAGATGGCCGTAAGAGTTGAGTAACCTAACGCAATTAAAAAAAAAAACAATATATATATATATATATATATATATATATATATATATATATATATATATATATATATATATATTATACATTTCTAGCCTACGTAGAACATACGAAACTATTACACTTACTTCGGCTTCTTCTCAAACACTGTCCCTTGAGTCCCATTACTAATGGTGTACACTTCTTTCTTAGTCTCCATGTTGGCACTTTAAAAAGATTATTTAAAAAAACACAATTTATTAAACAAAACTAAACCATCCAACTGTTTTATAACAACTGTCGCAACTAAAACACCGCTTCGTATATATTACTATTTCTTCAAGGATAGTATTATTTGTATATATAAAACCAAGAGTAATTATGTAGTATTAATTCAAGTGTATCTTTCAAAGAGCGATTCAATTATGTACTAAAAGAGACAAACATAAATAACAGGTTGTGTTCATGTATACTATGTACGGTCAGACTCAAAAATTGCTGACCATGAACAAATTTTCAAAACTAATATACAAAGTAGCTATACGCTAAAATTTATCCCGATAGGGTACACACAGATTGACACTTCATATTCCTAATCCATCACCGTGAGGACGTGTGAACGAGTGAACTTGCCCTTGATATGAAATGATTCAAATTCAAAATTATTTATCCAATTAAGACTCTAAGTGACATTTATGAACGATAAATTAAAGCCTCTGCTTGTGTCGATCTATGATTTTTAACGTGGCCTACATATGCCCGTAACACCAGTAGTAGTCTGACACTTTGACTGCCTCGGTGGCGTAGTGGTAGCGTGTGCGACTGCTAAGCTTGAGGTCTCGGGTTCGATTCCCGGGTCGGACCAAATGTTTGTATGATCTGCAAATATTTGTTTCGGAGTTTGGGTGTTTTCTATGTATAATATGTATGTATTTACAAAAATAAAAGTATAAAAGTATTTATATCAGTTGTCTAGTACCCATAACACAAGCTCTGCTTAGCTTGGGACTAGATTGCGTTGTGTGTTAGATGTCCGGAATATTTATTTATTTATTTATTTACTTTAAGAAACGAATGTAAAATATCTATATTTACAGTATTTACGATTTATTTATTCATACAAGCAGACGCCACAGCAATTGTACTGAATTGTCAAGGCAAATATGGTGAAACTACCTAAATAAACTGCCCGCTTATGTCTATCCATAACTTCCAGTTTCCAAAGTGCGTAGGGCCTAATGAGAAGAACACTGGCAAAGAAACTCATGGCCACTGTTTTTAAAAGTCTGATATTGAGGTATAATAGAGTTAGTAATACATGAATGGTAAATAGTATGCAAGCTATTGTCACCATAATTTAATTTTTTTAATGCTCCAAAAGATAGCGAACCTACAAAAGGAACAAAATAAAAAAAGTTTGTGTCTATTAAATGTAGAACTTTGCAGAGAAAGAAACAAATATTCTACATTTAAACTACATACTTAGATATTCTTTAAATTTTATTGTTAAAAAGAAAACTTATTTGTATACCATTCAATGACTTTATTAATAATATATACTTTAAAATAGCACAGGAAACACAGTTTCCTCTTGGTGCAGTAGGTACTACAGTCGTGTAACGCGAGGCGGCGTGATCTCTACACTACTTTTCTCTGTTTTTATAAACACAATCTGATCCTGTCTTCTTAGGTGGATCTATAGGAGAACTGTTACCGATCTTGTCCTCATGGTCACAAAATTCCACTTGAGTAAATATGGATTATCTATTAATTAATATTATGATTATTTATTAATATTTCTATTTATTTATTACATCTTTTTTCTATCAACTTTTAATACACCCGGCTCTACCCTATACTTTCCACGTCTTTCTTTCCATACCCATGGTTGCCTGAAAGAGATAAACAGCCTTTGGACGATAAAAGCCGCCAATGGTACCCCCTAGTTTTGTATTACATTTGTAAGTAATCTGGTGTACAATATTCACATACTTGTAAAAAAACTAGCTGAACCTCGCCGTGCTACCCGCGGTACGGCCATAACCGCGGGCAACGCCGCGAGGCGAAGCTAGTATCTTTATAAATTGTAGCCTATGTTTTATTCTGATATAAAAGCTTTATTATTGTTATGTTTCATCCAAATTCTTTTCGGTAGTTTAGCTGAACATATTACCTTTCCTTCACTTTTATATAATATGAAGAAGAAGGATGACACACAGTTATGTGACAGGCAGAATCCACATTCAAGTTTGGCGCTAGACTTTGTAAGCGATTTATATGTCCTACGACTATTTGTTATATATATATATATATATATATATATATATATATATATATATATATATATATAATTTTTGGAGTGTTAATGTGTTTAACTATTTTTGAGGCTGACTGTACCATACACGTGACGACAACAAAATGTATGGCAATATATTGAATATTAAATATTAATTGCTTTTCTACAAATCACCTGTACTCACACTTTGTTATATAATACTCAGAGGCAGGTCTCATTAGTAAACAATCAAAATGCACGTTTAAACAGTAACTAATTTAGATATTCTAGTAAATTAAGATCTCTATGCTTTATTTTATGAGGTGTTTGTATTGCGTCACGAAACCAGTTGTAAAATATTCGCTTTTTGACTCTTGTTTCGGTCTACCGGTTTGAATAATACTTTATTTGACATTTGAAAACAACATTAACACTAACAAATCTAAATAATAGTAAATACTAGCTGAACCCCGCGGTGCTACCCGCGGTACGATGATAACTGCGGGCAACGCCGCGAGGCGAAGCTATATCTTTATAAATAGTAGCCTATGTGTTATTCTGATGTATAAGCTATATTGTGGTAAAGTTTCATTCAAATCCATTCAGTAGTTTTTACGTGAAAGAGTAACAAACATCCATACATACATACATCCATACTTACAAACTTTCGCCTTTATAATAGTAGTAGGATATACATCTTATTTATATCATATCTCATCAAAAGATAGGCAGTGTGTAGGTACCTATGTTTTCTCTTGTCCCTGTAACTTGTCATTTACCAATGATGAAAATTTGCAATCAAAATTATGCTTTGTTCTCTCTCAGCCTATTGCCGTCTACTGCTGAACGAAAACCTCCCCAATGAGCGCTAACCATTCCAATTCTTATATGGAATTATATTTTATGATACTCGTATTACATTTTAATGGACCTATATAATATCACAATTTCAACCATTTACCGTCCACTGCTGAACGTAGATAATAAACTAGATGCAAAAATGATTAGCATCCTACAAGTTAACATCTACACATCTCGAGGACTAATTGACAACTGAACCTTTAACACTTCCCTCCTTTTACAAGGGTAG
Source organism: Spilarctia lutea (assembly GCA_916048165.1). NCBI lineage: Eukaryota > Metazoa > Arthropoda > Insecta > Lepidoptera > Erebidae > Spilarctia > Spilarctia lutea. Next base: position 22,033,831 of record OU696470.1, on the reverse strand, counting down.
TCGAAAATTATTTAAATAAATAAAAATGAAAAACCGAAATGTATGTGCGCGCATAACTTTCGATCGACTGTACTAAATTAGATAATTCTTTTATTAATGCATTTGTTGAATGTACAGTACCAATGGGAAACTGAAACAGGCATAAATACTAAAACAAGTTTTTTAAAAAATTTAGGCAATATTCACGAAATAAAAATGACGGTACGAAGTTCGCTGGGTCATTTAGTTTATAATATTAATGAACTACCACACGTTCCAATAACAGACTTACACAACCAGAAGAACAACTTCTTTCATTTTAAATCATATTGTTAACGAACCTTTTCATTGAGAAGCCTTACCTGTCATAGAACGTGACCATAGAACAATACCCAAAATGTGTATTTCCAAAAGAAACCTAATGCTTTGCCGAATAGAATTCAAAGTCATCTACTCCACACATTCTTTCCAAAAAATTATAGTACGTCAATGGTACAGTATAAGCCAATGGGATGATTTGGAGCAAGATAATATTTCAACAACATAAAAAAAAACTATTATGTTTTTGGTAATACAAAAACAGGGAAGAAGTATGATGCCAGATTTTAGGTATTTTCTAAAATGTCTGTCATGCTTGTTAATGAGAATAAATTTACCTCCAGAAAATACCTAAAGTGATATAAAACTTCATAAAACTACAATTACATAAATTACATCTTCAAATATAGATCACAAACATCCAAATCGTAGAACGACAATTTAAAAAAATTGGATTTGTGAACGGCGTCTCTATAAACTTACCTTAAGAATAATTTTATGGCTCTTCTCAAAACGAACGTAATTTTTTTCAGTAGGTTTTTGCTGGCATTCTGTGTATTCACAGCAGTTCATACAAGGCAGATCCACTTCACAGGTATAAAAAACAAACAATTGTTCCTCATTGGTGCAACGGTCCTATTGTATCAATTGTAAATGTTTGTGAATAGATGTTTTAAAGTGTCCCAAAGCAGGTATAAATGTAACGCTTACCCTACAAATATATCTAAAAGTTACTATATAACTACAACTGAATATGTGTTAGTACTAGTAGAATCTTTCCTAATGTAGCTATAGATCAAAAAAACGTTACCACATTCGTTCATCATCCGCATGATGCAATTGTTGACGTGAGTGCCTAAAACAATGCCCTGTTTTATATTCCAACAATAAATAATAGCTAATAAAATCACATCATAAAATTTGACTACAAAACATACGATGATAATATCGAACAATCAGGGAGTTCTAGCCATACAAGGATTTACGATGGGCACTCATTAGAATAAAATAAATATTGCCCGCTGATTCGTGGAAAATTCCATGGATGCGTCCGCGTCGAGTCGAACTGTGCCTCCACAAAATCTTGAAAGGGTAATAAATAAAGCTGATTCTGGTTCTACACGTATAAAAAAGTGTCGAATGTATGTTGAATGGTGCAACAAATCTAAAGAGAATTTTGTACTCAATATTATATACGCCTAGTACATTTACCCTCGTTTATATTATACGGTGGTTGTCTATGAGATGTGCTTGTTAATGTTTAATCTAAATTAGTGTACTATTTATAGTTGGGTCATCGGTCTTCATAGAGACTTGATGACATGTGATCAGATAACGAAAATTAATAGCAGAGCAACGAGCCATATATTAGTCAGCTTATTATATACGGAATCAATTCCACAGGTGAAATCACGTGTTTAATTTAGTATAGTGAATAAAGCCTTATTGTCGAAACGTAAGGCGTTACCAGTCGTTAATCATTGTGATTATGTGTGTTATGCTATAAAACGCACGAATTACGATAGCGAGTCTCATATTCAAATGTGTTAAGTCCATGAATACATAAAAGATTATACGATTGTTTGCCATAAACTGACGAGTGTTTACAAGCGGCAAGATAATCATGTCAAAATACTGAGTTATGAAGAAATGAAGGTGAAAATACGGGACATAATTTGAAATAATAGAAAGTTGCCTAAATCAGACTAAGGTGACTTGTATCATTATATTTTATTTAATTACACATTTTATAAACAAGCTCGCTCTTACATTATTAACTTTCAATTTTTTACTAAGTAATACTGATTGCAACATTTTATTTTGGTCTCGTTTGCAACAATGAAACTATGCAGTTGAAAAACATCTGGTGAGAGTTTTTATTGCCTGTCTCGTTTCTCACAGGCTCTTCCCATTTCACTGCAAATCCGACATTTAAAAAAGTAAAAGTTTTTTTTATAACACTTAAACTTAATAAATTATTTCATATCCATTTGCTTTCGTTTAAGGTTAAATAAGTTTTTGTTCTGAACGTCATATGTGTATGGACGACGTATGTATGGTCGAGAAATAGCTGCACTGGATTGTTATAAGCACCAAGAGTTTGTTTTGAACCCATACTCAATATCATTAGTTGAGCCTTAAAGTGATTAATACTATATTAATTATATAAAACTGTAGTAGTAAAAATTAAATACTGTAGGTACAGTTTTGTATGAATCCAGATTATCATTTTTTTCCTTTTTAGCATTTTGATCACGATCATTTGTTTCTTGTTGTAGGTTTAATTTATATATAACTAGCTGACCCGGCAAACTTCACTCCGCCTAACAGTCAATGAATGAGTGCAGCAGATTACGTTTATTTTAAAGACATTTTTATTCGTGAATACTATATTTTAATACTTATTATCCGATTCCAGACGAAGACAAATTCAAAAACACAAATATAATAAAAAATTGTCTAGCCATTCTTAAGTTATAAGTAGTGTAACTAACACGACTTTGTTTTATAAATATAGAAGAAAGATATGTATTATTAAAGATTTGTTTGTTTTGTAGTGACAAGCCTCAGTTAATTACCGGGACCATAGGTGACGTATAGTGGAATATTCCTATAGTACGCCCTTATTCGTATAGCTGCAAATAAGGTTAAAACTGAATAAGCAGTCCCTGACCGAGGCGGCAGGTTAATCAGGATGAAACCTCGCATTACATGGCGAGTTAGCGCCGTCATTAAACTGAGGGAAACAGCCTGCAAGCCTTTCATCGAGCAGACCTCACGACGAGGAGATATAAACCCATAGCATATTACCACCACGACAGCAACGACGGGTTTTTCGTTGCTGCCTGTGGCTGTTGTCTTTCTTCAGCCGTTCTCCTCGTCGTGAGATCTGCTCGATGAAACGCTGGCAGGCTGCTTCCGTCCTCATTATATATCTTCCAAACATTTAATGACTGACAAACGAAACAACCGACCCGGAGTTCCCAGGTCTTTGTTAATCACTGGTTTAAGCAGTGACCAGGTGAAACAGAGCAGGGGTGCGAACAGAAATCCCTAGGAGTTGACTAACTGGCACAAACATTTATATGTTGCAATTATGTGTTAGTCTATTTAGAATACGAGTTACATAAAATCAAATTCTGAGGACGTCCGTCCTCAGAATTTGCGAAACTAGAAGAAAATGTGAATAAAAACAGTAAAGTTAAAGTGTGCAAAATTTATTTTATTATAAAGAAGGTCTAATACTTTCGTTTTGTGGTCTCCGCTCCGGTACTCAAGCGCTTAAAGCGGGCGCTCCCCCTGGAAGCCGCCATCGCAAAATCTTGGGCCTATGCGCCGGATGGGCCTGTCGATGAAGATGCCGAGGCAGAAGGGTTCCGGTAGACAATGACCCGCGTATGCGATGCATGTGCGATGTGGTCCCGGTTCCGCAGGAGGCGTCGCTGTCCTGAAGATGCGGTCACTCGAGAGGCGCAGCTGCTAAGCAAGAGCACCCCTCAAGTAGCGATAAAGCCCTGCAAAAGTGAAGTCCGCCGTGAGTTGCTGGAGACACTGGAGCGGGATCCACGGGAGCGCCCTTACCGCTTGGTTAGGGGCAAGATGCGCCCTTGGGCTCCGCCTATGACCCGGTGTCTTCAGTCAGACCTGCTTGAGAGAGTCGTTGGCACCCTGTGTCCATCGCGTAAGGTGGAGTACACTCCACCACATTTAAGCTCACTAGAAGAGTGCGCCAAGGGGACGCAATCTCGTCAAAGCTATTTAATGCCGCACTTGAAAATGTCTTCAAAATACTGTACTGGGAAAACAAGAGCATAAATGTGGATGAAGAGAGAGAATTGTTTATATTCTCCGATAATATACCCGATGTGACGGTCGTACTTAACATCCTGTAAACGAAATCGGCTTGGGTAGAAATGAGAGTCAATCAGAACAAGACCCAAAACATGATTAATATTCTTAATACACACCAACACAGTATTCCTGTAGAAGTCAGGTCGTAGTATATATACCTGGGGCATAAAATCACGTTGGGTAGCGAAAACGAAACTGCAGAAGTAGAGAGACGTAAAGCCCGGGCAGCCTTTGGTGCAAACATTAGTGTACTGCGTAGCTAGATGTCCATGACCTTGAAATGAAAAGTTTTCGAGCAAAATGTTCTGCCAGTATTCACGTATGGAGCAAAGACCATGATCCTAACCAAAAAATCCACACTAAAACTCCGCTTTGCGCAGAGTGCAATGGAAAGAGCTATGCTCAATATTTCCTTACGCGAACGGCAAAAAAATACTTGGATTAGATCTAAGACCAAGGTTAGGGAATTAGGGGACCAATGCTGCTATATGCATGGGACTGTTGTACAGTGTCTAGAGATATCCAAACTTCTATAGAAATATTTTGTACCAGACCTAAACGAAAGTCTACTGTTTGTCTAAATTAATAGCACCCCAGTCTCGATCGTTTGTACTCACTCAGATAGGTATACAAGGAGAAAAACAGTTAACAGACCAAGGAAACAGGCATTTGCTGATAGATTCCAGTATCTTCGAGAACAAGTAGGTTTAGTAGAAGAAGCTAAAGGTTTATAGGTAGATGGGTCGAAGCGAATAGTTTCACAGCTAGCCGGGTTTTCCATAAACATTAAAAACAACATCTTTCATCTTTATTCTTAAAGAACTGATACTTATCGTAGATCAAAAGTCAAATGATTTCATAGACTTTGTGCTCTTAATAAGTTGGTAAATGATTGTATGATACGTATATTTTTGCACTGCGCAGTACAATCAAGTTGATTCTAGTTTAATGTGACGAATAGAGATCAATAGCTCCTCCAAAAATAAAACAATTAAGGAAGGAATCGCAATAGCAATGAAAGAGTTCCGTAGGTACAACATTTTGATTTATATTATACTTATGACTTCGGAAGAGTAACCGTGGTTTCGTCGAGTTTCTAAATACAGTGGCAGCCAAAATCGTTAGTATTTCCGTTATATTTTTACAGTTAATGTTATAACAATATTCCTGTTCTGTCTCTCACTCTCTCACGTGAATTCTCAAACAGTGCCAAACTGAGCATGGCGTGGAAATACGTTTCAACTTTCAAGTAGTGTGGTTATGGGATTATTGACTTTCATTGAGCCTCGTTTTCTGTAAAACAGGGATCATTTTGTCATTACTAGAACAAAAGGATCTTACCATCTTATATAAGACATGTGTCCACGTTATACATATATGTAACAGGCCATGTCTGTGCCGCAGTACATTTAACCAAATCACGACATGTCATGGCACGGCGTGCTATGGTAAAAGAGGACATATCCCAAAATTACACATCCCTGTCCTTCAGTAGACATCATTTGATAAATTATGTTGCACTTTTCTGGTATGAATAGTCAGATTAAAAATTCAAGAACAAAATTCCATTAAAAGCCAAAGAACCAAAACTTACAAAAACACAAGTTTTTTTTTAACGATTTAACTGTTAATTTAAACAGAATTTTAAATGTTTTAAATGTAGTAGATAACTGAAAACAGGCGAAATATAATATGTATTGAATTAATCACCTGTGCGGTACTCTAAAATCAAAGTTGTAAATTGAAACATCAAACAATACGTGAGAAGCTAAGTATTTAGCACTCATGTTTGTTACGTACCGAAGTATCCATCCATGTTTTTTGCAATGAGTAACATAAAAATAAGTACTTTATTTTTCTAGACATTTTTTACTCTTACAGCTCATTAAGTAGAATCTTTTCCTGGTTATTTTCTTTGCTTTCATCGTAACTTATTAACAGATGAGTTGGGAGACAGGAACCTGTTACATTATAGAAAAAGTCGTAATAAATTTGCATAAAATACTTAATAAATAAACTTGCTTTTCATGCCATCAAGGAAGACCACATAGAAATCAAGATACTACCAAATGGAGCCGATCATAATGAGATATGTAGCAATAACGGGCGAAATTTGTTCTTTTACAAGAGACCGACGAAACTGTGTGGGTCAGCCAGTAAGTAATAAAAAAGTTACAGTAAAATAAAAGAGAAATCTTTAAAAAAATAAGTGACTAATTTAAAGTGTTCGTCAATCAACAAGCAAACATGAAAATTATAATTATGTAGGGTCGGTTGTCGAACAGTGAACCAACCAGATACAGTGAACCACCGTCATATTTCTGAAATCGCGACGATTGTTACTTGCTCAATCATGTCAAAACATTTGCCATGTACCCACTTCCCCTCTTCCGTAGTAAGCCGACGACCACGACTTGAGCGAAACATGTGATGTGTGCTTGTTTGTTTTTCGCCGAAAAAACGTACTATTTCCAAGTAAGTATCTCGATTTTTGTATTTTTTGTTTTTAACTAAGAGAGTAAAAGTTGTGTGGTGCGAATATTGTTATAGCTTTGGAAATATCATAAGCATATTGCATTCTAAAAATTTCAAATAAGATTTATTAATTTTTAGCTTTAAAGTTGAAAAGTACCTGAATTGGACAGTGAACCAGGTCTGCATATTACACAGTGAACCGATTCACTGTGTACCTTACGATCCTGGTACACTGTTTCTTGAAGTGTTTTCTTTTTGTTTTAGGATGCCAAGGCAAAAAGATAAAGAGCGGAAGATAGGAAAACATAAAAAAATGACATGATGTCAACTTTACGTATGGTAGAAAATGGGAACTCTGTTAGAACGGCGGCAAATGCTTGTAATATTTCATACCATAGATTGCGTCGTTATGTAAAAAAGAAAATAACATGGAACAGTGAAATCACAAAATTTGCCTAATGCTGCAGTTTCAGCAATTCTCGACTTCATGTAAAAGCAATAATCAAGAAATTCAAGATTCAACTTCTGTGACTGAAGTTTGACAAGACATGACGTTCAAATTTAAGTAACCTTCTAGATGCACTTTCTCGATCTGACATCTATAACATCGTCTACGCAAACGTCTTATTAAATATTAATGCAATGTGAACTTGCCTTTGTTGAATATGGGATGATTAATTTTAAGTATTTTGATTTCATTATTTTAAGTGATAGGTAAATTAATGAAGACTGATAACTCTTGTTGGCAGAAATGTTTTATTTTTTTTCTTTTATTTTCTATGGTCAAATAAAAAGATGATTATTAAAGATTGTGTTTCTTTTCTACAAATAAGTGTCCCATCAATATAATTATATTGTGGTTCACTGTTGAAATAAGGGTGGTTCAGTGTAAACCATCCATAGTACACAGTGAGCCAATCTCATTTATTTTTTAAAACCTCTATACCGTCTTAATTAATTCTTTGATCTTTCTGTAGTCTATAACTAAGACACCTTATAAAATTAACTAAACGATGACACCTAAATCATGTTCTTATCTTTATTTTCTAACAAGATATATGACTTAGAAAAACAGCTGGTTCACTGTTCGACGACGCACCCTACTTTATTAGATTAATTACAGGACCTTTTTGACGTCAACTCGAATACATTTAATTTAATTATGGAGTTTAGCTGTCAAAATTAACTCTTCAGTGTCTTAATAAGCCAGTATTATCTGTCTTTGATTGTTCTTCGTTATTTTGGTCATGTCAAAAATTAATTGAATTTACAGCTGCAGTATATAAAACTCATCTTCAACCCTAATCTTTATATCCTTCCTTATTCAAAAACGATGAAACAAAAAAAAAACAGTATAACATGTGACATAACTAATTAGAACCATTACATTTTTTTTAAAAGACTACTCCCGCGTTTGGAATAAATATCCTGTGTCGCGGGGGACTTTACAAATATACATGAAACGAACACAAAATTCACCCACACTCATAACAACAATTTATGGATCACACGAAAAAAATGTCCCAATCGTGCAGTCAAACTTGTTTATGTAAAGGTTTCGGGAAGTCAATAGGATGTGTTCAACACAGAACCTGTTGTTATAAAGCTTTCTGGGAGCCAAAGCTTAACAGTGGAGCTGAACAGCTGCTGCAACAATGGACATCTTTCAGAAGCGATGATAATATGCAACATCGGTATCCTGTAATACAAAAAGAAATTGTCCATATTATGGATTAGAAAGAAGTTCGTTGATTGATCTTTAAGTTTAACATTAGAGTCTCAGGTACGAGAATGTAAAGTTTTTTAACCGACTTTAAAAGAAGGAGGTTCTCAATAAGACGGTATTTTTTTATGTTTGTAACTTTAGAATTTTCGAATGTGTTAACTGATTTTGTAATTCTTTTTCATTTGAAAGCTGGTGCTTTCCGTGTGGTCCCATTTCAATTTGTATTTTTATTAAAATTTTAATTATTTGTAAATAAATTTTAAGGACATTCAAGGCCATAACTATCCAAACTCAAGTATGACCAGACCGGTGTCGTTTCGCATATGTCTATATCTTTTGTACTAAATTTACCACAAATTGGATCCCACTAAATTTTAAGGGGCAAATGTGTAATGGCAGATCCTGCACCGTTGGCAATATATAATAAATAGTTAAGAAATTTATATCGTTCATTTATTCAATAATGATGAGACAAACTTCTTAGCACTCCATGGATTCACCGTGCGGGTGCCGGGTCCATCGTGTGGCAGAGGGAGAAACTCAAAGCAGTTCCCAGGACTTACGACCTAGGTGTAGATTTAAGGTGGCCCCCTTTAAGATGCGCTTCATCAACGCTCACCTTCACTGCTCGAGTTTCCTGCCCTACCTAGCCAAATTTGGTAGGAACCTGTTAGTGCAGCCTTGGATACTCGTTCTAAAATAGAACTTACTGCAGATCTCGACAGGCCAAGGTTATAGAGAGATTTAGCTGGTATACCTCTCGCTCCTACTTCTACCGCGTATAAATTGACCACATAGCCATTTTTGTTTAGTTCGGTTGTTAGATCGTAATATTTATTTAATTTTATTCTATGGTCTTTAGGAATATTAGTTTCCCACGGAACAGTTAACTCTACTAATATTATGTGTTTAATTTGTCTAGAGAAGAGGAATATGTCCGGTCTGGATGACGAAACACCAACATCCTCTGGGATTTTATAGTGCTTATCATACGTATCCATCAAAATAGTCCAGTCAGGTGCAGTACCCAGGATTGAGAAAGGCTTGCTTTTAGATTTGGTAGTTGATCCATCATCCATCCAGCAACAGCCATCCTTTATAAAGTAAATTTGTCGTTTATTTGTAGTCAATCCTTTTTGGGCTCTAGCTACTGAAAGACTTACTGCTTCACGTATAATTTCTAGTACTCTATCATGTCGGCGTGAGTAATAGCACCTATCAAGCAGCACCCTGCAACCTACCAGTAAGTGCCTATAATCTTGCTATACGTGTGGTGAGGCAGTAGGTACTGCACCTACTGCCTCACCACACATATAGCAAGATTTTTCAGATACTTTCCCCCATCTCACTAGGTTACTTTGGTCTGGGAGACCAATCACATAGCAAGGTGCGCCATTTCAGGGCTAACGGGATGCAGAACTCACCTATAGTTAACCACTCACTTTGCATTTCTAGATTCATTGCATGCACTTTATAGTTATCATTTTCATCTTGTTGTATAAAGGATTTTATTATTTCTCGGTCTCCCTTCTTCTTTGCGAAACCCAGCCCGACTCTATTAAACTGTGCACCAGCCATAAATTGTTTATGGAACTGAAGTCTTGACTCAAGCTCTGTAACATATTTATCTTTTGGGAGTGATGAGACTATTTCATCCTGGGATTGTCCCAAGACATGCTTTTTGGTAACTCTGAGGTGTTTATAGAGTTCCGATGGCTTCTTTAATTTCATCCCAAAACTGTTTTGATCCCTAAATAGAGTTGAGGGGTCAGCTGAGTGTGCAATTCCGAGCCATAACTTCAATATCTTTTTAACATTTGCATCTAGTTTTGCCAGGAGGCTTTTACCGATGTCATATACAAGGAAAGGCCAAGTCAGACGCGACGTAAGATAATTGTCGTATATCCAAACTTTTTTAATATTGTTTAATGGTTGTTGGTCTACCTTATTCAAGTCATTAAGAAAATTTTCGACAGTTACCTCTAAGGATGGTGTACGTCCTTTGTAATCAATCTTTCTACCAAGAAATTTGAAAGGCACTGCTTCAGCAATCGTGGTTACACATTGTCCTCCCATTGAGAGTCCCGGATCATATGAGGTACTCGTATATTTGGTATTCCGTCTACCCAGACATAAACAGTGGCATTTACTTGGTTTTGCCCTCAGTCCGTCAGTCCATGTACAAAACTCATCCACTTCAATTACTAATAATAACTTCTGACATTGTTTTGGATTACGTGTCAGTATTGCAAGGTCGTCTGCAAAGGCTAAGATGGACTCTGTGTATTTGTTGTTTATTTTAAACCGATAGCCCCATTTTTCTCATGACTTATTAACTTATCTATAAGAATATTTATAATTATATTAAAAGCTATTGGTGACAAGCAGCAGCCTTGGAACAACCCTACATTATAGTGCAATGGTTCAATGGCAAATTGTTGTTGAGAAGTAGGAAAGTTATACCACTTCAGGGCGAAGATCATCAGTTCGTTTCATCATTCATCCTTATTATTGTCATGTATGTAACATGTTTTTAGAACTGTGCTAAATTAATTTTAGTTCTGCTAAAAAAGTTGTTACAACTGCATTAACAAAATGCCTTCTTACGTTTAACAAAGCATGCCATGCTTAAATTCTGCTTAGTATGAAAACTAGATGGCATTGTGTGCCCGATTGTCACATCAACAAAATCATAACGAACGATTTCGATTTCAAAAAAATAGAAAAATATACTCTTTCATGAGATACGCAAGGCGATACAAACGTCCTGTACAAACTTGCCATTGTCCTTTAAAAACATTGATGTCAAGTTCAACAACTCTAGTTATTAATGAAGTATACGTATATCTTAAATATTTTGTTTATTGAGGTAAAGTGATTATCTTACAAACGTAAATTTTAACATTGGAACTTATGATGGCTTCTTAAAAGTATTTCATTGTATAAAACAATATTCGTGGTTCATTAACCACGATTATTGTTTTAAAAACCAATACCTACCCATTGGAAGGTTTAAATAAAACTAACTTACACACATATAACTTTATAGTGTGGCGACCTCCACATACAGCGCCATCTACCGAAGATACACTGAACTACGAAGTAACGCACTGTACCTACAATCTACACTACACGGAGTAACTACCAATCCTGAATCGCGCAAATAAAGTTCCCGCGCCGATTATCATATATACAACATCCCAACATCAACTGTTGGGCAGTAGCCCGCCAGGCATGATCACCTCGCCTGGTCGGAGGATCCTCCCTTTGTGTTGGGTGGAACATGATACCCGTTCCCCCACAGTGGTGACCCCGACGTGATTGGAAGCAGCCTTCAAGCCGCGCCACCATCATGTTCACTCCCACAGCAAGTCTCAAGCCAGCCAGCAACTTCGGCCTCAACTGGGATATACCACACGCAGGACGCGACCGCTCCAGCCTGGTAACCCCTACGGCCTCTACAGCGTCTAGGCACAGCACACTGCACCTACGGTCCATGTAAGCAGAGCACATCTCTCCCGTCTACGCAGCAGCCAGCCACTACGCAGCAACCGCCCCGACTCACTGGGGACCTCACCGCAGCACCGCGCACCGCATGCGATCCCGACTCACTGGGATCAGCGGACTTCAGCCCCGACTCACTGGGACTAGCGGCATTCAGTTCCGACTCACTGGAACTTGCGGCATTCAGTTCCGACTCACTGGAACTACTCACTCCTGGCACTGGCAAAGCTCCGCATCAGAGCACAGACAGCTGACTCAACATATATCGACCTCCAGTCTTGGAGGGGAGTGATGTGGCGACTTCCACATACAGCGCCATCTACCGAAGATACACTGAACTACGAAGTAACGCACTGTACCTACAATCTACACTACACGGAGTAACTACCAATCCTGAATCGCGCAAATAAAGTTCCCGCGCCGATTATCATATATACAACATCCCAACATCAACTGTTGGGCAGTAGCCCGCCAGGCATGATCACCTCGCCTGGTCGGAGGATCCTCCCTTTGTGTTGGGTGGAACATGATACCCGTTCCCCCACAATAGTATATATAATTTAGCCTATTTTTTATCAAAATAACACAACCTCTTTAGGCAATCTCTATCGCTGGAATTATACTCATAAATACTCGTATGATTGCATCGATTGCGTCAGCAATGAAATGCGTATGTGGCAGAGACAATTATTAACATCACTGATAGCTGTATTGAGATTTTGATGCACTGCGTACCATTCCACAATTAACAAGAATAGCTAATAACCTTCATGAAAATTGTTTACAATGAGTTCATTCCAAGCTCAGTTTGGAGTCATGGCAGTTACGTAACAGCATGGTGTAATGAATTTACTTGTGGACAAAATAAAACAGATTTTTTTTAATAAAAGTAATCTGTGTTTAATGAACCTACGTTAAAAGTATCCGTATCAAGTATCCGTTTCCCTTATCCTTCTATTCTTTTTATCCTCGGCTAAATCTTGACCACTGACGCAATGCTATATCTACTCTATTCTATTCTGGTCTTAGATTGAATAAATAGTAAGTAAAAAGTCGTAAGCTTGATCTCGGTGTTTGTTAAGTTTTCTGTAACTCCAAAGTCCTTAATAATCATAATGATCCATGGGCGAAATTATCATGAGCCGAGCCGATCATTGATCCTGTGGAATCTTTGTTGGGGGATAGATTCCACAGGATTATACACTAGATTAGCCATTACCAATCTTGCATGACTCTATTTAAACATGACATTGTAGATATTTTCTCAACCTTTACACAATGGTAGTAGGCATTGTCCATTACGACCACTGAATTAGAGGCTAGTTTATTTATCAATTTGTGTTTAACCCAGTAATGAAAATTTGTAGCATTCATATCGACATGGTAATCCCCGCATTTCGAATCTAGTTTGAAAGTTGTTAAGGCCCCGTCAGCTAATCCGTTACTGTTTCCCCCATTAATAACCACTCAACGACGCCCTTTGCCAATATCAGCATAAATGCCGGGCTTAGACTCGGATTGCCAACACTTATTGGAGTTGTGGCTACTGCTAACGTAGGTTTCATCCAGAAAATATATGTTTCGGTTCTCATTTCTACATTCCCGTATAGCTCTTAAATATCTTAATCGCCTCTCGCCTCGCCTCTACTTACTGGGTCTGTCAGTTAAATTGCGTTTTAGATTTACATTTCTTAAAGAAATATCATAAATAAAGCTCTCGTAAATAGGTACAACCGCAATGCAGGATGCCACCTTCTTTTAAAACTGCAAGCAACTTACGAATACTTGGGATTTTTTATCAACAGTATAAAACTGATGATTTTTTCTTTGTATCACCCCCCATGTTCAAATCATCAATGTGGATTCTCTTTTTGATGGCAAACGTCAGTTTAGTGTTCAATGTCGCGCCAACCGAAGTTGACGTAGAGCACGTGACCACAACAATCATTAAAATGGGTAAATGCGTAGTGAAAGAATACGATACAGAGTTAAAAACTATAAAAAATCAAGCAAAAAAACTTTTTAAATTTTGAATTTGAAATTACTGCAAATAACGCGTTAATCGAAATAATAAATAATAATTACAATTTAAATACAGTGTTGCTATTCACACATCTTTTATTTTCCCAAATTAGTCGGAGAATATGTTTTTAATTATATGATTTTGTTTTATTCATGGGAATGAAGAAATTTACATATTGATATTTAACATAATAACATATACATATAAAACAAATTGTTTACTCAAACTTACAAAAAATAATCTAAAAGACAATTATTTACAAAACTGAAGATTCACAGTAGTGTTTGATTTGATTTTTTATATCAATTATTTTAACAAAAAATTTACAGCTATTATAATAATAATACCTATTCCATTCAAATTATGTACACAATTTAATAATTTTTTCTCGGTTTTTATGGGTAAATTTTTACAGAGTAGCAAACACACGCTTTGCCTTTGTCTAATCATAGCGATGTAAATGTTCTTGTAACGCGTATAAGTGAGACATGTTTATGTTTACTTTCAAATATCTAATGGTTTCAAAGCTACATCGTCCTAGTTCAAAGTTGTTACATGTTTTGCGACGTATGGTAATGAAGTTTGCGCCTCTTTAGGTATATCTCAATGCACAGAATGGTAACATAGGCTTATTGATTCTGGTTCCTTTAGTCTTGTTAGCGATAAATATTTGGACAGGTATACAGTATCCAGCATCGTACACCAACAAATTGCCCTTAAATATCAACTTGTAAATTTAGTGGTGCCAACTTGTAAATATGTGCCCGACCCAGTTCTCAATAATGGTCGTGCTACGTTGTATCGGAACTGATCTATATTTATCACAGTCGGGACGATTATTGCCAATAAGTGTAAAATTATGGTAATAGATTGATTAGTGAAACTCGTGAAAAATTTTCACGAATTTCGAAGGTATAAAAATTAGGCCACAAATTTTCATAACTGGGTTAATTACGAATTGATAAATAAGCTAGCCCCTAATTCAGTGGTCGTAATGGACAATGCCTCTTACCATTGTGTACAGGTTGAGAAAATACCTATAATGTCATGTTTAAATAGAGTCATGCAAGATTGGTTACCTGAACATAATGTTGACTTTACAGAAAATACTAAAGCCGAACTCCTTTCTCTGATAAAAAGAACTCAGTCCGAAAAAAGTCATATTAACCAAATGTTTGTATGATCTGCAATTATTTGTATCGGAGATTGGGTGTTTTCTATTTATGATATGTATGTTTTTACAAATAAAAAAATATAGATGTATTTGTATCAGCTGTCTAGTGCCCATAACCCAAGCTCTGCATAGCTTGGGACTAGATCGCGTTGATGTCTGAAATATTTATTTATTATTCTTATATCGTTCTTCGCCTTTCGCCGTATCATCCCGATCTCAACCCCTCATTGGACGACAAAATTACAATCATCACAAGATTGTTTTCTGAATTCACTCCGGAAAAAGAGCAAAAGTGGGACGACCACGTACAATAAAATGAGAATCTATTTTGGAACCACTACATGAGGTTTGACAATGTGATAGACGAGTTGATCATAAATGTAGAAAACAAGTCAGATTATGAGGAGGATATGGAAATTAAAGACATGTCTATTAATGAAGAAGATATGGACTAATTTTGTACTACAACGATGATAGTAATTTTTTTTTACTTATTGAGAGATGTTAAATTGCTTATAAAATTATTTTGTATTGTAAATAATGAAATATAATAAACACTTGTAAGTATGTATTTTTTTGTTTAATCAGGAAATAGAAAAATGCATTATTATAATTACCAATTATCTACATAATTTTCTAACATGTTATTCTGAGATTTTTCTGTACTTCAATATCTCATGTGCGTCTTGTCAATTGCGCCCTCCCCCCCTCTCCTCCCTCCACATACATCACGTGACTAGCGCATCCGCGCGCACTATAGTACTCTGAAGAAGTACTTTATGATTGTATTAACGAGTATTTCTCTTGTATACCGCTCTAAGTAATAAAATATATTCACTAACATTAGTGGTTATTCTGTTGTTTCATGACTAAAATAAAATTCACTAACATTGGTAGTTATTCTGTTGTTTCATGACTAAAATAAAATTCACTAACATTTGTTGTTGGATAATATACTTTAAGCTCATTTGATTACAGTTAATTTTTCGAAGTCTCACATCTCAGGTGTTACTGTGTTCAGTTCAGTATCAAATAAACGTTAATCAGAGACACAGTGAGTGACTATTGTTTTTGTTATTAAAGTAAAATTTACTTTAGTATAACCAAAATTAGTTAAATTAGTCAACTTCAACGTCAACTAAGTCATCATTTTTCATTTGCTATTCCTGTGTTGAACTTCTAAAGTTTAAAACGTGTAACGTGTGACGTAATACTTGATATGTCGCACTAAATTTAGACGTCGTAGTGTTTCGAGGCTGCAATTAAGAGACCTTCAGGATCGATTCTGTTTATTCAGTTCACATAACGCAATCACTTCACAGTCTGGAATCAATCTGTCTCACATTCATTTGATTGTTTATTTTTTGTTACATCTCTCAGACAAGTCACTATATTCTTCATCTAGATATGAGGAATAACAACTTTTATGTTTGGTCAAACTGTTGGAATTTGCATAGGATTTAGGAATAGGTAACTGTGTAATGTTCACACCGTATGTATCAGACATGACACTGTCTGTAAGTCTTAACATTGGGAATTAAGTTTTGAGATTGATTCGACCGCTCTGTGACCCTGCACTGTATGAATTGTTTACGTATTGACTACTATGTAAAATACCAAGAAAATATTCTTGACTACCGTTAACGACTCACTTTATACATTATGCAAATGGTTGACTTTTTTTTAAACAATATTTACCAAATGATTATAAAATTTACACATTACACTTGTAGCGATGATATTGTCCACAGCGAGTATACGATGATTGCCCTGGATTAGGAGACTTGCTTGACCGACTTGCCTGTGACTGCTGACTGGACGCTGACTTGTGACTGGGTGCTCGCAGTCGACTATTTCCTCGACTACGGCTCCTCCGACTGAGATGAAAAACCTTTTCACCGGACCCATGTTTTTTAATTTATTCAGCATCCTGCTGTGCGACTATGAGTGTCCTTGCCAGCTCTCGCATCCTCTCATGGGTTAAATCAGATTCGTGGAGTAATCTCTGACAAACATATATCAAATCTATGTTGAGATTGGCAAGGAAAATATCTCTAATCCACGTTATTCTTGCGTTGCCAACGTGAAATATCTGTACATAGTGATGTTTCCACGTGGCTCAAAGAAATTGTCGAATTTTGTTTTGACCTCGATAGGCGTGCTGTCATCGATTTCGAGATTAAAAGTATTGACTATTTACACACCTTTTTCTTCAATGTAATGCAGTTGAATGGCTATCTTCCGTTTTTCAATTTCAATTTGACGTTACCAGACGTTACATCTGACACAATATTGTGTTTAGAGGCTTCAGTAAAAGACACCTTCAGGATCGATTCTGTTTATTCAGTTCACATAGTGCAGTTACTTCGCAGTCTGAAATCAATCTGTCTCACATTCATTTGATTGTTATTTTTGTTACTTACGTAATTATTACTTATATTTTTTACATTTAGAGTTTAGTTTAGTTTTTATTTTTCCAATAATAGATACGTTTACCTCTGATTAACTTTTAGTTGGTACTGAATTGAGATGTGAGATATCGAAAAATGGACTGTAAGTGGGTGAGATTAAAGTATATAATTCAACAACAATTTTATAGTTTAGTGATGTCAGCAACAGAATCACCACCAATGGCAAATTATCACACTGAGGAAATTACGTATAATGCCGGGACTCCCTCAACACTGTTTTGTGTTTTCTGACACCTAACATCAAACATCTAACAAAATATGGGCGTGGCCTAACTGTTTTGTTAGCTCAAACAAGCAAACATGTTATCCGAAGGAGACGGAAAACATCCCCGCGTTCGCCTGTGGGGGATGGCCAATTTCTTTTCATAGTTGCTTGCGAATATTGAGGTTGTGCATTTCGTATTTCCTGATTTGCACTTCCTAAACAACGAAAAAAAGATTTCAGTCTAAATCGATCCGCTTGATCTGCCGATTCCACTTGTAATTCTGTGTGAATATTAAAAGGGTTGGACGCGAAATCTGTTTCTATTCTTTATTCGTCTTTACGACCCATTCTTTACCTAAATGTATCTATTTAAACAGTATAATTAGATGGTTGCTGGCTTTTATCGTGTTAGCATATTCAATGATGATGTAATTGGTGAGAAAATTTGTATGAAACGGTAAGCTAGAAGTAAGGACCGTACCTATTTATGTTTCTTTCAGTATTTGAACTCCACTTTACACTTACACGGCTATGCACGTGCGCTTACGTAGTTATGTATGGTATGTCTAAATATATACAATCACGGTACAAAAAGCAACCGAAATAAGTTATAGGTACAATGAAAACGTTGCATGCTTAGAAACAGCTTACAATAAAGAAATAATAGTCAGGAACGGTTACTTGCCACTTTACAAGTCCATTTGAAAAATAAAATACATACATATCTATATAAATAAAAATTAATCGCCGAAATGTATGTACGCACATAACTTCCGACGACTGCTCCGAATCGAATAATTATTTTTGTAATGTATTCATTATTGTTAAGACAAGGTTTGAATAGAAGAAAATTAAAGATAACTGGTATACTACCCATGGGAAGCTGCGGCGAACGTAATTACTAAAACAAGTTTTTTCAGAAATTAGAAAAATATGGCTGTGGTATTAGTCGGGTCAGCTAATAATTAATATTTACTATTTATGTATCAAACCCACTCCCTTTTCTGCAGTGTTCCTCATACTATAAACATGAATCTATATAATCTATTTCATAGAGTTGAATAGTATTTGTTTTTATCTGGGTATTTACATTTACTCAGAAATAAGTATTTATTTTAACCCACACGTACCTCCTAGCTAACCATATCATAATGTTACCTATTTAGATAATGTTACATATAAAGTGTGGAAATCCTTAGTTTTCAAACCTTACAGGTCTACGAATTACACGACCGCTTATGAAAATGTTATTGCGCTGCAGATAATTTCGTCTATATACGGTATAGTTGTGCAAATGTGCCATAAGTGTGGCTTTTGGAGACTGATGTCTCCCCTTAACGGCAACTTTACTCTGGGGAAGATAAATAATATAAATAAATAATACTGCGCGTACGTAAAGTAAGGGATTAAAGGGTAACACAGGAAAACCTTTATATTTTCTCCAATCACCCATTAATTTTTTAACTGTTTGTTTTTCTGCAAAAGATTATCTTAACCTAGAACTGAAACAACAAGGACAATTACCTTTATCTTAAGCATAAAACGTAGTAGTATTTCATTTAATGCAATTGATGAACCTTGAATGTGTCATTTTGTCCCATTGACCTTAATTAAATACGGAAGAAAACAGTACACTTGCTTACTAAACATGCTATGGTGATACATTTGTTCTAAGAATAAGAATTTGCGTCAACAAATCTAATGATGACCTATCAAGATGTCTCTGAATATCTATTTGTTGTATCAGGTTTCGAAATTAATCAAGTGTCGTCTATTTGCCATTGAATACTGGTACTGACTGATATAATTGAATCAATCAAAAGATATGCATGCTGTACAATATAACGTAATATTGAGCCGACGTCAACGGTAGGTGCAATGATTATTGATGCTCATATATTACCATTAATCAATAAGTGGTACATCAATATGACATTTAAAGGCACAACTTTTAATATGTTTCAATAAACGTCAATGCCATAGTGCTGTAATGGATTTAGTTATACATCAATACATGTAGTAGAACATGAAACTGTCTTTTTATGTATATTTTACTCTGATGGAAAACATGAGCAGAATCCATGAGTAGTGGTCACTGGTCACCATACTCATTGCGAATGTAGACAATGGAACAATGCAGCATGTTGACCCACACATAGGGGCTCATTGAGATGTTTCTGCATCATTAGACATTCGGTCTTGCACGTACCAACAAAACACGACAGCTCAAATGCAGTCATTTAGGTTGGTATTTTGTGAGAGGGTAGTAACCCTTACTGTTGCGTCTACAGCGATGATTTAAAGGAAAGTACTACAACCTCCAAATTTATTGAATTTATATGAAATCCACGTCGTCTTTCATCACAAATTGATTTATTGAACACAGGCGAATTCTTTTATTTTCATCTGCTATCAATCTACATATTATAAAACAAAGTTCCCCGCTGCGTCTGTCTGTTTACGACAATATATATAACAAGCTACTGCACGGATTTTTATGCGGTTTTACCAATACATAGTAATTATTGAGGAAGGTTTTCGTATATAACTTGTTAAATTTTTGAGTATATTAACTAAAATATAAAGAAATTTGTTGAAGACGTCGGAAAAAAATACTAGACTTCTCACGAGTAGTAGTAATGCATCTGAAAATAAAAATAAATCATATTACAAGTACCGTATATACCATATGGTATTTACATCAAAAAGCAATTATTGTCTGTCTTTCTGTTTGTTACAGCAAATTTTGACGAATCTTTCACTGGCAGATAGCTGAAGATATAAGGAGAAATTTGGAACTTGGCCCCGTGGTTTTACCCGCAATTATTGTGCGGATAACGCCACGGTGCTTAGCTAGTCATACATAAAAGACGAATTTCTAAAGTAACAAACTAACGAGGGAGTTATTCAAGGAACGCGATACTATCGAAAAATTTAAAGAAACATCATTATTTTATCTTAAATTTCTATTCTCGAACGTTTAATAAATAGTTTTACGTTTATCGTGTTAAGCAATATGAAGTGCCGCAATTATAATTAAATCACGTAACCAGTAAATATTATTAGGTAAATGTAAAATACGTAAACGAACGCTAACACTTCCAATGCACATTTGAACATTTCTTAAGTACATCTACTGATAAAAATTCTGTATATATTTTTATTCTTTAGTAGTAACCGCAATATTTCTGATTGAGTACCTATATATGATGAGAAATAAAACGAACAAAAGACGATTAAGCCGAGGCCATTTTTAAATGGGGTCAATATGATAGTTCCTGGCAAAGTATGAAATGAGACAACACAAACGTATGTTACAATAAAATATAATGTAAGCCGTTTTATAATGACGCCACTTAAGAAATGTAAAATGTATGAAGAGATACTACTACGATAGATGTTCCTAATACTCTTAATGTTCTCATATATATATAATATACCTTTAATCCTCAAGTGAAATATATAATTAAATATTCCTTTTTACAACTTATTCACAGACTAGTTGGCTGTTCTTAGTATTTAATTGCCAACTATCAAAAAACTCATATTAAATAACCGATTATGTTACGTAATTGATTTAAATACTTTTGTATTTTTAACCGACTTAAAAAAAGGAGGAGAATCTAAATTTAACTGTTTTTTGTTTGTTATCTCAGAACTCTTGACTGGATGAATCGATTTTGATTATTTTTTAAGGTTCCATACCTCAAAAGGAAAAATTACTTTATTGTCCGTCTGTCTGTCTTTTCAAGACCCTTTTTCTCAGGAACGCGTGTGGGGTATCAGTCTGAAATTTCGTCCCTTGGAGTTGTCAAAAAATCTAACTTCTAAGTCACACAATCAAAAGATGCAGGCGTTTATGCTGTAAATTTTCGATACTCCAAGGGAATCAAAACCTACAGGGTATTTCCCGTGAACTCAAAATCTTGAAATTTGGTACGAAGCAACGTCTTATAGTACCTACATATAAAGGAAAAATTGCGGAAACATACATTTTTAGTTACATCATATAATAAGCCGTTTAAGCTGCAAATTTTCGTCACTCGCAAGAGAATCAAAACCTACAGGGTACTTTCCATGAATTAGAATCTTGAAATTTGGTACGAAAACTTCGTATAGCACAGATAAAGGGAAATTGCGAAAAGCATAATTTTGTTATTACATCAGTTTTGTACAGAACCCTCGATACGCGAGTCCGACTCACACTAGGCTGTTTTTTTTTTATTTGAAAGATGGTACTTCCCATGTTATCCCATTTCAATTTGGTCCAGTTCTAGAGGCCGGTTTTTAGTTGACTTTAAAGTTACTAATTCAAAATCATCTGTTATATTAATTAAGACACTAAGTGACATTTATGAATGTTAAATTGAAGCTACAGTTAAAATCACACAAACAGACGCCACAGCATTAGGTGCAAAACGCCTGCTTGTGTCGATCTATATCTTCCAGTTTCCGAAGTGCCTAGAGCCTTTTGAGAAGAATACTGGCAAAGAAACTCATGGCAACTCTTTTTAAAAGTTTGAATAGGTTTGAACCATATTTGTGACCAACTAATTGTAAATTTGTTTATAATAGATGTAAATAAATAAATAAATATTCCGGACATCTAACACACAACGCCATCTAGTCCCACGCTAAGCACAGCTTGTGTTACGGGTACTAGACAACTGATATAAATACTTACACACTTTTTTTTTGTAAATACATACATATTATACATAGAAAACACACAAACTCCGAAACAAATATTTGCAGATCATACAAACATTTGGTCCGACCCGATAATCGAACCCGAGACCTCAAGCTTAGCAGTCGCATACGCTACCACTACGCCACCGAGGCAGTCAAAAGAGATATGGAGAGAATATTAAGGTTTGTTTATTAGCAGTTTGGTTACCGCACAGGCTCTACGTAACTTGGGAGTGGGAACGTAGGTAGTTATCGAGTACAAAAATTAACTAAATAGGTGTTAAATAGCGACAAGATAAGAATATAGAGTTTAAAAGGTAGTAGAGACACGCTGATCTCAGCACGAACCGCTGGACCAGGGCGGTACTACCCCTCTCACGGCAGATCAACGTAAAATGACAGCATGCGTGCTGTCGTGTTTCGACCCAACGACGCAGAAGCATTTTACTAGGCCGCAATGCTGCACTTTTGCATTGTTTGAATTCGCAATGAGTGTGGTGACCACCACTTTTGGATTCTGCTTATGCTTTCCATCAGGCAGAGTAGAGTTACTTTGGCAGTGCCATATACATAAAAAAGAACAATACTGATATTAGTGAAGAATCAGAATTCCAAATAAAAAGTAATATGAGTTTCGGGCGTTATAACAGCTAACCAGAAAACACAAAGCGTGTGATCATGAGCCACGTTAGCTTTCATTTGCGTTACTGGCATTGCCTACAAAGTAAATATGTCGGAGCAATACATTTATTTGGCTTCTGCTTGTCTGTATGACAAAAATAAAAATTCGAAAGGGCTTCGTACAACCATACTTTAGCTATACATTTTAAGCGTCCACCAGTTGCCGTTATCATTATCGAGCAAAAATCTTATGTTTCTTGTATGAGAGTCCCCTTAAATATTTATTATATTCTGTTTTTTTTTCATTATTTGCTGATATAGCAACAACAGAAATACATCATCGCTGAAAATTTCTACTGTCTATCTATCACGGTTCATGAGATACAGCCTGGTGACAGACGGTCGGATGCACAGACAGACAGACCGATAACGAAGTCTTAGTAATAGGGTCCCGTTTTACCCTTTGGGTACGGAACCCTAAAAACTGAATGTTTTTGCCTCGTTTTATCATTTACTTTTTGGCTGGCTCGGAACCATTGTTATAAAAAAAACAGTCATTAGAGCCAAAGTATGCAGCTGTACAAAACACGTACCAGTAACTATGTGTCGTGGAATATTCCTATGCGAATTGATAGCGGTATAACATGCAATTTGAGCTTAACGAATCGCCTGCAACAACTTAGATTTGTTCATCAGATTTCAAATTGAATGCAAATACATTTTGAGATTAAAGATTGTTAAAACGAACGCTAGCAAAGAAACTCATTGGCATAAATAGAGTCAGTAATTTTTTTGTTTCAGTTTATGTGAAACTTAACACTTTATATCTAATTTACCGTATAAGAATGAACCTTTGTTTTCAATACATGAGAATTGACGTAATTAATATTTATATAAAGATCTTTTGTCTATTACAAATGCTTTATTTTTTCTTAATAATAGTAGGTATCACTTGCCAAAAAGAAGGGAGGTCAGACTCCTCCAGTAATTTAATCATAAAACCTACATTTTCCAAAACATTTCAGCAAGGTAAATGACTCGTCGACTAATTTGGTCGAATGTTACCGTACATTTATATGCATTTACTATCACTTTGTTAATAACTTATAAAGTTTATTTTACTTTTAAGTAGACACATTTACAGAAAAAGATGAAGGTTATTTTTTGTAATCATTAAATTTTTCTAATACGTATTAATACTATTTATTCTTTTGCATTTATTCTCTATGTCGAAGTATGTTTTGTTTCTTAAAATTGTTACTCATTCTTCTAACTGATAACGACTGTTTTCATGGTAGAAAAACTCAATGTAACTGTGAATGCAATCATAAAGTTTCTCAAATCCAGTATTTGGGAGTAACAATAGATGAAAGCTTCAATTAGGCTGCTGATGTTGATACTGTGTGTGACAAACTACGCATACCATTTTATCAAAAGTCTGTATACTTCAATATAAAATACCTTTCGATATTTTACTAGATACGTATACAGTCTTAGCGGCTAGTATTTTACTATAAGGGCTCAGTAGAGTTATTGACTAGTTAAATTTGCATAAAATATATGCCTTATAACTTCGTTTGTTAAAGTCTATTGTAGTAAGAAAGTTCGAAAACAATTTAACTACAATGATGAAAAACTATTTTAATTTTGTAAAGTAATACCAGTTCATGAGAGAGTAAAAATAGTACTACCATAGAAAACTACTTTAAATTTAATTATAATCTAATTAAACACCCAATCACGAAACGTAAAATGGTTATTAAAATGCTAACTACCAAAACAGTCAATAGCTACTACGGAAAGCGAAATACTTACTACCTCTTACTTATATATGAAATACCAGTGGAAACAAGAAATAACATAAATTCATCTAACTTAAAACGAATAGTTAAAAATATCTACTTACCTAAAGCAAACACTAATCTAACATAAGCCTTTAAATTAATAAATTCTAATATACCACAATGAAACGAGTATTTATGATTCCATGAAAAAAAAAATGAATTAAATATTAACGTTAGGTAAAAATAGTATTGCCTCGTCGAAAGTAAACAAGTGTACCGGTCAAACGCTAGAAATATTTGTACGCCTACCTACACTGCATCTATTAATTCTTGTAGTGCTACCAACAAATTATTACACCTCCCTGTAAATTTACATATTATTATTAGTGGGTATATGCACGTATGTGTGATATGTAAAAAGGTGTCGTATGTACATCGAGATATTAAGTACTACGTACAACACAAGTACAATATAATTTCGATGTGTTTGTGTAATTATAATGGACCTATTTATGAAATGCTTGGCAACACCGTTTAAATTTTTATGTAAACTTAGTGACAGGGTTCCGTTTTAACCACTGTGGCTTTGGTTTCTTTCAATAAAACCATATAAATGTTAACACATTTCTATATAAAAGCCCCTATTATTTAAACGACATAGCCTGAAGGAGATTTTGGCCTATTAAACTACGCTAGCCAGATGGCTTGGTGTAAGTTTTCATTTTCTTTGTCCTCCGTACCCTTCGCAGCAGATCTGTAAGGGACAACCAACGGATGATTTAGCACGGATTAGGAATAAATGCGTGTTGGAAGAGGCTAAAAATCAAGTTCTTCGGTAGAGAAACTCGGAGAACTGTGCATTGAAGTATATAATATGATTTGTACCTACATGGATGCACGTATTTCAACGAACGCGTTACAATGTTGAACCAGCACCTTGAAATAAACATACACTCGTGTTTATTTAGCGGAAGGGGTAAGCAGAGGGGTATAAACACCCTCATTTTACTATCTATAATAACACACAATTGATATACACGTGTAACTGAACTGTACTTAGTTTTTATGACATTACAAAATTTTGATCATATGTGCAAGCATGTTTAGCAGGAAATGATTGTACAATGACAAATTGGCGAGTAGTTAATCCATACCTGCATATTATCAAACCAATGGTTAAAGTACAGCCTAATATCAGCTTTATCGGTTTTAAAGGCTTATATATTTAGCGATAAATACATGTTGTTTGTTAATACTCGGTAAAACTAGGTTTTACTAAGGTTTTTACCTTAATACTATGATCTTATTGCTTGACATTCTAGTAAGCATCTAAGTATAAATTAAGTAGAATCAAGTAATCGACTTTAAAGAAATGTCACCGCAATGAGTCTATCGAAAATTTACTGCCCTTACATTCTTTTTCATTCTGGGTCACTTTATAAATGAAAGAATGCTGAGGTAACCAATATAAAATAAATACAACCAGGAAAAGAAGCTCGTACTTTGTTTAAAATAAGTTTTAACGCCCTCTAGACAAGTATATATAAATAAATATACAGTAAATTAGGTTTGTTTAAATAAACAGATAGCTTTACTTTACTGACTCAGACAAGAATATGTTTAAGGTGGTTGAATGACTACATTACGCCATTTAATAATCATCTCCCCTCCCGATCCTTTTCTCAACTTTATTTAGAGTCGGTGTAATTAATTTTCTTCTTCTATTCTCCTATATCACTCGCCAGTTC
This sequence comes from Spilarctia lutea, assembly GCA_916048165.1. Taxonomy (NCBI): domain Eukaryota; kingdom Metazoa; phylum Arthropoda; class Insecta; order Lepidoptera; family Erebidae; genus Spilarctia; species Spilarctia lutea. The sequence goes on along the minus strand of OU696470.1, from coordinate 22,007,262 downwards.
ACTGCTTACTGCCTACCGGACCACATCCTTTTTCACGCATCCATTTACTTATTTAATTTCGTCTTCTACATACGTCAGTACATTTTGCTTATCTCTCTCTCTCAAATGAAACAGCAACTATTTAGGTCAAAGGATTCTGTCATAAAATTTACGACTTCACACTATTACCAAATCACCTAAAAAGGTAAGGTAAGGTAAGAAAATCAAATACACAGGCAATAGGGATTATGCATAAAATTTTTATTTCTATCAAATTTATTTTTCTAGATTCTTTATTGTCTTTAGAATATAATGAATAAATAAAAAAAAGCCTTTTATTCCATGCATTTACCAAGTAATTTTTTAAAAATTCTTCATTGGTGCTCCGCTCCGCAGTCGCAGACCAGCGGTTCCTGAGATTAGTGCATTCAAACAAACAAACTCTTCAGCTTTATATATGTTGTTTTTTATTGCAGATTTTTCGTCCATAAAACCCATTTCGGCTTAAATGTTGTGAAAATATTACAATTTTGTTAAATAGATTATGCTAAATTATTAAAGTCAGGTCCAAAGTAAGTGTAGTGAAAAAACTTAATATGACTGTTTTATACGGTACGTTGGTATAAGATACAGTTATTAATAGTGCTCAGGGCTGAGGGTGATTTTTGAATTAAAAGCTCGAATAAAATATACAACGCAATTTTAATAGTGTCAAGATAGAAAAAGGACCAAGGACAATGAACTCCTATTTCTAAACACTACCGCGATTTTAGAAACGCAGATTTTGCTCTTCATACAATAGTAGGCGTCCGCGAACAAATTAAATATATCGGCGCCAATAACATAAGTGTTCTCAATAAATGAGTAAAAGTCCTTTATTATTACTCAATGATATTTTACCCTAAAGAATGTGTACTTAAATTTGAATTATTATTAGTTCAGTGTGAACAGCGTATCATATAACAAGTATTTATATCGCCATCCCCAGCTCCATAAACGCATCAAGGAGCGTTAACTATATTGGTGGGCAGCCTCCAAAATCATATTTTTGTATTGCACTATTCATAACAGAGGTCATAATAAAAAATCATACACAAAAATATCTAGCAAAATTTAGTAACAGTAATTTTTGTAACAAATGTATCGGATAAAAACTTAATTATTTAACCTACTTGTAAAAGATACAAAGCCCTTGAGTTTTAATTTACTAACCTGGCGGGATTGAGAGATTCTAGTAACCAAGACTGCTGTGTCGGGGACAACATTAGACGAACCAAAGACAACGACATTGTGAAGGATAAACATTAAGTCATTTCGTACATATTACCTTGCGGTATGTTTTTGATTCCAAATTATTTTTGAGAGAAGTCTCTAGTATAGGTATGAACTATTAGGAGTGATATGATAAAAATAATTATAAAACACTTGAGATAGTCATCGGAGCAACTAAATGTTTGGTTATGAAAAACATTAACGAAAGAAACAGTAATAAATAACTGTGTCAGCTTTGTTTATTTTCAACATATTTTTTCACAACGCGAAGATATGCTTTTAAACATAATATTCAATAATAGAAGGCATGCATACGTAGATGCATAGAAACAAGCTACCGCCGGATTTAATTAATAAAATTACACAGAGTAATATTAGAATTAAATTAAAGGCATTTTTCTTGGACAACGGTTCGAATCTTTTTTAGATATAATTGCTCCCATTTCAGAGGCATGTATCTGGCTTTCGTGTTGATAGGTATATCAACACACACTTACAGCTAGTGTAAAAACATTGTAAATATGCGATACCGAATAACTGTGTAACACAACACAAACCCTAGAAGTTTATCGTGTTATGGCTTATTTTTAAATATTGTATTATTGTTTTAAGTGATAAAAAAAAAGAAAAACAAAGATGTGTAAGAAACACAATACATATTCTAGAACAAAGCTTCAGAATTCGAAATTTTATTGACAGCTAAAAATATAAAATATGTCTATCAAATTGCTACTTCTTTTATTTATTTTTCATTATTTATTTAATGAGGGCTTAGTCACGGAAATTGCTATTTGAAACTTTAGTTTCACCTCAAAATAAAACCGTCACCCGTCAACAACCGGTTGTTATATCTCTGCTATGAAATCAGTACCTTTGACTAAATTAACTAGTTTGTTGAACATGAGTACCTACAAATAAAGTAGCTGACATATTAAAGTCGACCATCCCGGTCAGGAACGAATTAATTTATATTCTATGTATATCGATTATATTAAATAATGTCAAGGATTCTACATACGCAATGGCCTGACTCTATGACTCTATACCTAGGTTACTAGATTCACGACATTAATATAGAGTAATTTACACAAGTAAACCACTTTCGATTTAGAACAAATGGGCATCTTTTGACCTATTTCATTTTATTATTCATTTATTTATTAATCTGGGAAACTTAACATAGATTTAAAAAGTAGCAACCATACGCCATTAACAAATCTCCATAGATAAAAGCTAACTATTAAAAAAAAATCTCTTATACTAAAGTGATAACAAATTAAATATTTGTAAAAAAATTGCAGTTTAGTCCACTTATAAAAATAATACCTGCCAACCAACAGTTACATAAACAATTTTATTATTAAGTTGAATATAAATTAAAATGTTTAAATCTAATATATTAGATTTCAAAACAACATTGAGTGCAGTTTTCTCTTCATAGTTGAACTACTCAGCAAAAATGTCAGGGTCATGTTTGCGTACTAAGTCGTTATAAATATGAAAAGATCGATAAAGGAAACTATATGCCGATACCTAGTAGCAACTAATGGTGTTAAGAAAAACGGAGCATGGCGCAATGAATGCACTGGAACATCGATTTTAAATTTATTCAGCAACTCAGGACAATCGATGGAAGAGGTCACTACTCGAGCAAGGAACAGTATATATATTTCATATTTGTCTAGAACTCTAGAACATTAGAGAAATCTACCCCAAATTAGATCCATCAATCGCTGTATATATCATTTCCCATCAGAGGTTTAAATAGGCTATTCCACTGATCCTACAATATACACACATATATCAAAGCAGCTAATTATTATAACATGCAATTCCAATCTATATTTAGGTTCATCAAAACATTGATTAACTGTGAGCGCTGTTTATTTCATCATTACTTTTAAATTTTACTTTGAATGATCTGATAAGTTACAGGAATACGTTGTGACCTACAGATAAGTAAGTAGATATTTGGTGGGTATTATGTAACAAATCAATACAAATTTTGTCTTTTACCTCAACATTTTAAATAAAATTCCATAATATTGCGAACAAGTACCGTTATAAAACCAAAACTATGTAGCTAAGTAGGTTTATAATGTGAACTACCACAAAAGCAAACTTTTTAATAAATAGGTATAGGTATTTTCTCTTTATTATTAAAAGCAAGGAAAAATCAATTAGTCAAAAGACATGTTTTTTGTAGACTATTGATAAATCATTTGTAGATAGTTTTAGGCCTATATATATATATATATATATGCATAGCCATATGTATGACTTCAATGTAAGGGTCATTATAATAGTCTAACAAGAAATCTCTGATACAAATATTTGTAGAAATGAAAATTTAACCTAAATATAAAAGTAGAACGCCTTGACAATGCCATTGATGTACGCCACTCTCGATTATCTCACGAAAGGTCAGCTGCTATAGGAAACCTATGGGGAGTGGAATGGGCGTCATCCCGCCTAGCCTGTGGCATTGAATGGATCCAAGCAATCGATGGTGCCGGCGACGCACAGTCTGTCTCCAATCTTTGACGTCATCAAGGAAAGTACTTTTCCGTAGGGGATGGGGCGAAATACGTGGAAATATTTCACTGTATATCAACTGTAGTTAGTGAAATTTGTGTGCTTATAATATTTCATGCAATAATTACATATATGACGTGAGGTTCCTGCTTTTGCGGTTATGCGATTTAAATCGAAATTGTAGTTTTAGTCTACGCAGTAATAAAATTAGGGTATTTTTTTCCATGAATGATAACGAAAATGGGAAATCTGATTATTCAATTTGGAAGTAATTAATCTTATTACTAAATAATCTATTAATTATCTAAGTGAATGCAAAGTTCCTAAGTGCTATAATTTTTAGCATTAGTAATTAATAGCAATATTTTCGAGGTAGTAGAGCCACGCTGACTTCAGCACGAACGGGCCGGCTCGACCTGGGCGGTACCACCTGATCACAGAAGATCACCGTAAAATGACAGCGTTCGTGTGAGGCCCAATGATGCTGAAGCAATCACTAGGCCGCCATTGTATGGGTTACCATGCTGCTTGCTGCACTGATGCATTGTCTGGATTCACAACAAGTATAGACCACCACTTTAGATTCTGCTTATGCTCTTCATTAGGCAGTGTAGGGTTATTTTGGCATACATAAAAAAAGTATATAAATTTCTAGGTAATGTAATATTAAATTCTGGATAGGCTCTCCAGTTTTATTTTCTACTAGGAATTACCTTTTCTTGTTTAGCAACCCGTGCTACCTTGCACTTAGAGTAATACCGTTTCCCTCGCCGCTTAGTAAACGTAAACGGCGTTTACGAACAGTCGCCCAAAGCTGGCTGGCTGGCACTATTACGGGAGTTGACCTACTTAAACCGACTTAACTAGCCTGCGTGAGCAGTAAGTTTTGTTTAGAAGAAACATCTCAATTAAATAATTGTTTTTATGTCTCTTTACAATTCTTTACAATCGCTTCGTCTACTATAGATAAAAAGTATTAAAATCAAGAACTATCGCTTAAAGTTAGTTTGTCAAAGATTTTTTAAAATCAGAGCTGTTTAAATTTTAGCTTCAATTCTAGTTTTCGATACAAAAAATGATGAATGAAACAGGGCCTGCGTTGTGTTTCACCGAGTGAGTGAGGATACCGGAAGCCCATTCCTCGACCCTTGGCGGCCTTGATTGCTTACCATCAGGCGATACGACATCTCGTTTGCCCCCTATACCATTAAGAAAAAAAGACTAAGTACAAGAATGAAATAAAAGTTTGCCCAATTATAAATAATGGAATCATGAGGTATCTAAATAAAAAAAAATGAATAGATAACCTATTCCTTTGGAATACGTACTGGAACACAATTGGAATACCTCCTTTCGAATGGTTAGAATCAAACTATTAAATTACTTATCTATATAACAACATGCACCTACCTACCTACATTACATCGAATGTTTAAAATCTGACAAAAAAAGCCGAAAATCGTTGTAAGGTTTCAGCATACGTTCTTTCGAATTTTCCTAGATATATTTGTAATAATATTTACTAAATACCTGTATATATTACAAGTCTTATTACAGTGAATTATGATTGAAGACATTTTACACATATGAATGTGTAACATGTCTTATCATTTAACATATCACACATTAATGACGAACAATACATAAGTCGAGTACCTACATAGGTTATATAATATATAAATGATGTCAAGAACCGACAAAGATAATTTTGACGCTATTTTCATTTCGTTACTTTCCATGAAGGATCATTGTTTTATCATGTTCATCAGAGTTAAACATCTTTCTTAGTCATCACATATTGTCTTACTTACCTACAGTGATAAAAGATGACCTAGACATTGCTTACGTGCTTTGGGACTCTTAATTCACTAGTGCTAACACGTGATACGGAAGCACGTTTTGGTAACGCAGACGCTATTTACAAAACTAATGTGCAGAATAGGTAAATTTCCTATCTGATAGATTAATGGATGAATACGAAAACACTGGTTATAATGTGTTTACAATACTTGTTCTCTTAGGGCAACTCAAATTGAAGTTAAAATTCCAATACTATCGATAACGAGGTCTTCTTCTTTTGATGAAATGGCAACCAGCCGGATCACTCGGATCAGCTATTTCTGCCAATGTCAAGTATTTATAGTCTTAGGCGGGATGAAAATAATGATAAAAAATATCTGAAATGTGGATGACATGAAATTGGGACCGTCTTTCGAAAAAACAAAAAACGATCCCCGATAACGAGGTCTTAAATGTAAGTTAGATTATATATTATGGGGTTGATAAAATAATTTCATGGCAATTTACATTAAATTAAAGATAACACTAAGTAGTTTTAAGACGATTACTGTAATTAGGAAAGAAATAACAGTTTATTAAGATGGCCTGTTGGCCTAGTGGGTAGTGACGCCAACTGCTGAACCATTAGAGGAGTAGAAACAAGACCGGACTGTCATGTCAGGGGCCATTCTAATCTTTTCTATATCATTGCTGTAGGCCATATCATGCCAAAGCAAGTAGGTACTACCATAATGTTATGAAAGCTAGTGTAAAAAAAAACGTTTTTTATACGATATCTTATATTAGGTTTTATACAGATACAGCGTGACATCTGTCAGAAAGTGGATGGATCAAAAACGTTAGGTTAGCGTTAGGTACTAACGAGTAATGATTATGATAAAAGTGGAAATGTTTACCACAAAACAAACATGTTTAGGTTTGCCCCCGAATCTCCTAAATGTATTTAGTCACATGTTGATGGAATGTCAAGGTACTTATCATGTACCTTGGTAAGTTTAGCGTGTATTTAAAGCCATTATTTAATTTATCACGATATTTTTCTTTGTTTTATACCAAAATTACTATCATAGGTACATTTTGCAAATTTTTTACACATTTGCATATTAATATATACCATTAATAATTAAAACTATCTCCAGATATTCCATAGTATTAGGTTTTGTTTGGTTTGCACCGTTAGATTTACCTACTATCTGTCTGAAATATCAGCGCACCCGGCTGGAATGCGCTTCATTGCTCACTTCCCCACGCGTTCGCCTATATAGTATCCATAGATAATACACTATACTATATTTCGAGTTTTTTGCTATCTCTCTAGTTTGTATGACGTCATTAAGTCAGATTTACAGATATTTCCGACGGGTTGTACGTGATGTATTTTATTTTTCATTTGATGATCATATTTGTCGCTGTAATTTTACAATATTATATGAAGATTTTCTTCGACCTAATTTTTTTTTCTTAAAAATGCCTTTGGTCCCTCCTCCACATTTTTAAGAACTCTGAACACATGTGCTTAGAATGTCACTAACGAAAAACGAAAGCACACTCAATTGCTACCAAATTTAACGTCTCCACCACCGACGATTAGTATTTCGTCAGTGGTCTCCCTGAATAGATTTGAATCTAAACAGCTCAATAGAGAATATGCATGTATTTTTTTTATTTCTTAATCTGATCATTTACGTCTCTATATCATATAAAAAATATTAATAAGTTTGAAAATAGTCTAACTAATTTTTAAAGTGAAATATAAAACACTGACTAAATTTGAGCTATTTAAACGCCGCCATTTTGAGCGCGCTTCTTCACGGCCAATGACGTCATTGTCATTTCGTATTTGTTTACTATTCAGTGTTTCAGTTATAAAAATCATAGTAGAAGTTAATTCTTCTCACATATACTACTAACACAGTATTAATTTCGATGCCGATAATATCGATGAAGTGTCTATCGACGTCACTTTTCGTTTCGACCAATAATGACGCGTTTTATAAGTTTGAATTAGCCTCCCTTATTTTCATTTTTTATTTAATATTTTCTAGGTTTCATCATCATCATCATCATCAGCCTATCGCAGTCCACTACTGGACATAGGCCTCTCCAATTGCACGCCACTTAGTTCGATCTTCGGCTTCTCGCATCCAGCCGTCTTGCGCAAATCATCACTCCACCTGGCTTGTGGACGTCCTACACTACGTTTGCCGAGACGCGGTCGTTTTAATGTCGCGTTTTCTAGGTTTAAATAATCTAAATAAAAAAATACTTTCTAAGTACGTACGTACGTACGTACGTGGACAAATTAGGTGTGGGATGACTGCGGCTCCTATTTAAACTTTAACTCACGACAGAACTTAATCATTTCTGTCGTGAGTTTGGAAATTTAGGTTTTTAAAAATTAGACATCTATCCCATTACGGCATCTATCCCGCTTTTACCCTATAGTTTTGAGTTTTTTCCTGTATTTGTGGTTTTTAACGATGTTACTTGCCAAAATTCATAGTTCTAGGTCAACAGATCCTATGAGTTTTCATTCTTTGGGAGTGTCGAAATTTACGTTTTTTTACATCATAGTAGTCATCATTTTTAACTGGAATTAAAGTCTGCAGCAAAATGTAACGATATCTACTCATTGTTACTGCAAAAGTGCAAACTGTGTGTAAAAAAATTATGCTAAAGATGAAAGGTGGCGTCCTCTAGTAACAAGGTGGTAAAGTTACTCCATTATTTATTGGTAAGTACATTACTTACAACAAATAAATAAACAACATTACGTACATCAAAATTTATTTTTAGATTCTTAACTAATCAGGATTACAGCTCAAAAAGATAAGACTTTTAACAATTCCTTGCAAGAAAATTGCTTTATTTTTTACTCCTTTTATTTTTGTAATAACGTGAAAATTAACATTTATACATATTATAGTGCAAAATGTCACAATAGCTGGTTAATTAAAAACTAATATAATATGGGACAAATCAATTGATTTTTTGTTGGCGGTCTATATAATTACTAAGATTAAATTTCTTTTAATATCTGATATTAACAATGATCTTTTCCTTACTTTTTCAAATACTTAATATATTATAAAAGTATAAATATTTTGCCATTTTATTTGCAAATCCTTTTAGTTTTAGGTTAGTTCCCATATTTATATACGCAGGTCTTTTCTTTTTATCCAAATTTCTGATCCAAAAAGAGATCACATTGATTTACTTATTCTAGGGGCTTTATGGACAAATAACTAGTTTACGTATCTATCGGGGTTGTGTTTTGTTACATATAAATATTCATCGACAAGTTGGTAACAAAATCGATTTTAGTTTCTATCTTACTCTTTTAATGTCACTAAATGCTTAAAATGTAAGAAAACCTTGATGCACTATAAACGGTTAATGTTTCGAACTGGAATGTCTAGTAGCTACACTACAAACAAAATTCAATATGGCTTTTGCTTGTATTTAAATGGCAGCCAATTTTTAGTGTAAGATTATTGAATTTATGGCAGCAACAAATGTTTTAAATCAAGTGTTATATATCGCCCAAATTTAGCCATTTTATTTGTTTTATCGGTTTTAACTTAAATTATCTTACGAGTCTTGATTGTGTATAATTTGACTTCATTTTTATCGTTCTTGCTAGGCGCAGGTGAGGTGATAAAGTTATCAATTATTTTAAAGATGAATTAAATGAATTGTTGCCGGAAATTCTATATTCCTCAACATTAAACGGATATTATTTCTTTCGGTAAATATCATTAGATGGAAGCTGTATTTAACTCATTGCCATGTAAAATTTCATAGCATTGTCTATCGGTAATTTACTTCAAATTGTATTAGTTCTCGCTTAATCAGAATTCAAATATCACACAATATGTCAGGTAATAAACTAGATTTATTATTTACATAATGTCAATTGAACTTTACATGTATATAATTGTAGTTTTGTAGAGAAATAAGGACGCAGTTTATAGACGCTATCTCTTATTTACGGCACCGGCGCAATAGACCTTAACTAATTTCGTCTTTCCTAATACTAGAATATCGATTGTTAGGTTTTACGTAATTCAGTCTGTAAACAACAACAGTTGCAATTTTATTCTGTGATAAGGAGTTACCAAATGTCTCAATCTCAAGTAAGTAAAATACGATACAATATTAGTTTATAAATGTATTTGTTTATTATACACGCCAACAGTATATTTTGTCAACATTCAATAAAAAACATACAGTATGGCATAGTTCTTAAATGTAAAGCTGCAAACGGTACATCCAGTAGAAAATATTAGATTGAAAAATTATAAGTAGCATATTATTCATGTGAAATTATCTTAAAGTAAAAAGTAAAATAAATTTGTGTTAGTGAAAAAATTCAATATTTTTATATTTGAAGTTGCAGAGAGGTTCGTGAAAAACTTTTACGATATCGAGTTTGTCATTCTTTTTACTTGTATTATGAGCTACGTGTGCAGCAGCATGCACCCATAGCTTATGAAACAATTGAACAAATGAAACTCAATTATTCTTGGTATGTGTAAAGATTTGGAAAGATGTAAAACAAGTTATTATTATTATTATATTTCTTTTGTAATAATTTTTTTATTTTTTTTAACTATAACAGTTCTTACATACTATATGAATTCTATGTTTTTCACATACATACATACATATAATTTTTACTTATAATGCAATTAGCATTACTTATAAGAAAAAATTGAGAGCTTCATTAACTTCTTATGATGCATGTATGCGACTTAGTACAGAACCTATATATCAATACTGTGCTCACCTTTGTGCGACACATTTTGAATGAGCAGAGCTCCTTTGTAATACAGTTCACCCTTTGTCAATGTGCATTGTGTGTTACTGACGGCTAATAGATACTGTTACTATATTTAAACTTTTATTGTGTATGAACAGTTCCATATTAACCTTTGTGATTGGAAAGATGGTATGACAAATACATTTTTCTTTGCATGCCATGCTTTTAGACCATTTTTTATTTGAACTTCTAAAAAACATCAAACTAAAGTAATAAAAAATTATAAACAAGCAATTTTTTGTAATCACAGCAATCATGTTTGCATACATAATCAGAGCAATGCATTTAAATAAATAGTCAAACCAATATTATTATTACACTAGCTGACCCACACAACCTCGTTTGCATCTTCTATTGCCTGTAGTGTGAAAATTTTCCCCTGTTTTTGAAACATTCTTCATTGGTGCTCCGCTCCTATTAGTATTAGCGTGATATATATATAGCCTATAGACTTCCTCGATAAATGGTCTATCCAACACTGAAAGAAGTTTTCAAATCGGACCAGCGGTTCCTGAGATTAGCACGTTTAAACAAACAAACAAACAAATTCTACAACTTTATAACATTAAACTTATAGCATGTAGCATTGGGTTATGTAATTGTTGTTGTTGACTTTAAAAAGCTTGTCTCTGAAATAGAAATCTATATAACTTTTTTGAGAAGAATCTTATTAGACACATTATTAAGAAATAATAATATAGGTGCTCATTCTTTATGTGTTCTTAGAATCAATATTAGAATGCAATAGATGTATATATTGGAAATGGAAAAAAAAACTATCACGAATTTGAACTACAAGTAGGCAATTTATATGTACCATGTTAAATATTTGTAGGATACATTTAAGTTTTACTTTCATTTTCTTTATTTTGATTATCAATGTTTTACAGAAAATCAAACATAACATAAACTTCTAGATTATTTTGAACATTAGTTTCAAGTGTCTTGAAAAGTGCAGCAGGGTTTGGACGATTTTTTTTTACTTGCGTTTTTGGATATGTATACACAATTTTCAAAAATCATAAATGTTGTTTTGTGTTATAAATAGTGTAACTAACCGATGTTGTTTTATATTAAAATTACACTATAATATAAAGCATGGTCTAGAGACTTAAAGTTCAAAATGAGGGGTAGTCTAGACAAAAATATTGGACAGATTTTTGGAAATTTCACTTGCAGTAAATATATTCTAAAAATAAAACAATAGGTATTTTAATAGAAATCATTACATCTATACAAATAAAATTGAAGTAGAGATCTGTTTGTAATATTAAAATAACCGCTATTTAACTAAATGTGTATGTGTGTATACACAGTACATGTAACAAAATTTTTTTTTTCAATTTTTGTCTGTCTGCCTGTTAGTTCTGGCTAGTCTCTGGAGTGGCTGGACCGATTTTGACAGGACTTTCACTGGTAGATAGCTGATGATGTAAGGAGTAAATTAGGCTATTTTTTAGATAACTTTAGGCGGCTTTACGCGTGGTTGTTGTTATACCGCGGATAACACAGCGGGGCTCAGCTTGTTATTAAATACAATATTTAATTTAAGATATAAATAATGTATTTGTAATTCCTGATAACTCAAACAAACATTACTTGATAATGCCCCTTTGATAATATAGTGTAAACCTGGTCCGGTTCATTTTAATTAAATAGTGGAATTAAAGTACAAGTGAGTTATTTCAGGAAGATTTATATTATAGGAATTAAACTATTCATACTCAAAAGAGAGTATCTATGATTAAAATTGAAATCGTCTTCATCACCACAGTCTGTAATAGACACTTCTGGACATAAGCCTCTCCTTAGCAAGGAGGTTTATTCCTGCTATAAAACTAAAATGATAGATAGAATGATAAATAGGGCTTCTGTAGGGTAATTTAAATATTATTATTGCATTGTTATTGCTTTCCGGTGTTTTGAGAAAGCATTATATACCTGAATTGTGTCAAAATCTTAGTACTTTTCAACCCGATCTTGACATAAATGTTTGCGTTGATTGCCAGTTTATAGTTACATACCGCTGCAGGATTATATAATCTAGCCTAGCTCAATTTCATTATTGCACAGACATTCTAAAGCAACAATGGTCCATCTAATTTAAAAGGTATTGTATGACAGTGCTGATCTAGATTGAAGTAAAAATAAATTGACAATTGCAATGTGTTACCGTAAATGAAATTAAACTTATTATATCTCAATTTTGCTAGTAAATCTAAACAATTACAGATGGGTAACAGAATGTCACCCACCATATACTTAAGACAAAAAGTACCAAAAAACCTTTAATAGATTTTCTTTCTTTCTGTCTTTTGGAAAAATGCAAACAATTTTCGTTCGAAATGAAATAAAAACAAAAAAATTTTTTGAAATCTATAAATGACATTGATCATAATCATGAAAAGGAAAAGGTTAGGTAAAAGCTTAAGTTTTAGTTTTTTACTACTACTACGGAGAATAAACTTCATTTCAAATATCTATTCCAACTAATTCCATGAATAAAGTCGTAAAAAAAAAAATTGAAGGACTTATTTGGTTGAAAATTGGGTACTGCGAATTATTTCAAAAAGCTTAAACAAACAATTCATCGCTTGCCACTGGGATTAATGTAAGAGAAAATTACATTACAAATTATAAAAAATTGTTTTAACATTTCAAGGATATTTAATAAAAAAAATTAAAATTAATTAATCTATCTACGGTTAAATCATGCAACTTCATCTGCGTCTCTTTTCATGGATGCTTATGACAGCTTGCATACTGTTTACCTTTCATGTAATACTAAAAGTCAGATATTCAGGTACAATAGGTACTACTTAGATCTTAGGTCTTAGGTCAGATATTCAGGTACAATAGGTACCTGAATATCTGAGTGACTTTTAAAAAGAGTGACCATGTGTTTCTTTGCCAGTATTCTTCTCATAAGGCTCTACGAATTTTGGAAACTGGAAGTTAGAGATTGACGCAGGTAGTAGAGTAAACATTTATAAATGTCACTTAGTGACTTAAATAAATAAATTATTTGAATTTGATGCTCGGCTCCTATTGGTCGTAACGTGATGTTATAGAGCATAAAGCCTTCCTCGAAAAATGGCCAGGCTAATATTAAAAGCTCTTCTTATACCTTCACATATTGCCACTATGGTCCTTATCTTGTTTCTAGTTCAAGCTCCTACTTTTTGGAATACATTTCCACTAGAAATCAATATGTCAATTAGCCTATCAACTTAACACAGAATCTCTACAGACACTTATTGATGAATTTCTCAATCATAATAAAACTTGAAGTGTCGTAAACTCCTACTAGGTTTCTACATATTTATTTTAAGAATTGATCACTATATGTTCTGTGTTATTAAAATAATAATAATAAAACTAATTTTTAAGTAGGATTTTTTATATTGAGAACCTAATTCAATTTGAAGTGTCTTCTATACATTGACTGCTGAATCATATCAAGTTCATTTAAATAACATACATTCATCTAAAGCTTATTACCTTAAATACATTATTGTTATTCTTGAGCATTCAAATATATATGTTCATGAATTGCTATTACATTTTCATAAAATGTAATTATTTTGTAAGAAATTGATTGCAGACTTACTGGAGAATGTGGAATATTTACAGGGATTGAGTGATAATGAGGAGGACACAATGAAGGAGATGGTAGGAGGTTGCTGTGTCTGCTCAGACGAGCGTGGTTGGCCGGACAACCCGCTTGTCTACTGCGACGGCAACGGTTGCACGGTAGCTGTACATCAAGGTCTGAAATAATACATATATGTGTTATATATTGTGACTTTCTAAGTTCAGGTGCACATTTATATTTATTACTTTTTGTGTTATTTCAGCTTGCTATGGAATAGTGACGGTGCCTACTGGGCCATGGTATTGCAGGAAGTGCGAGAGTGGAGAAACTAAAACTAAAGTAGTAAGTCACTCATTATATTTAAATGTTTATTGATTTCTGGTGTTTTATATCACATCAGCCTATTGCAGTCCACTGTTTAAATTGCGTGCCACTCTTTTGGACTTTTTAATAACTGTTTTTTAAATTTACGATACTTTAATATTCTTCACATTAAAACTGCCCTTATACTCAGTTTGAATTTTCTTAAAATCCAATACTTTTCTTTTTGCTTGTCAATAATGATAAAAATGTATTTCTGACTAATCTATACTAATATTATAAAGAGGAAAACTTTGTTTGTATGTTTGTTTGTTTGTAATGAATAGGCTCTACTGGACCGATTTTAAAAATTCTTTCACCATTCGAAGGCTACATTATCCACGAGTAACATGGGCTATGGCTAAGGCCTTATATGATTTATATGCTGAATTTATAAGAATTATGTAAATTAAAACAGTGGCTATGATGGAGCGACATAGTCAAATTGTGGCTAAGCTCCTTAAATAAAGATTAAAAAAAAAAAAAAAAACATGGGCTATATTTTATTTTGGAAAAAAATAGGGTTCCGTAAGATATTGGGGTTTTTCGGACACAAGGTGTAAAAAATCAACCCTATACCGGGGAAAATTTTTCGCTACGGGCAATAAAAGACGCAAACGAGGTTGCGTTGGTCAGCTAGTATTAATTATGCCAATACTATCTAGGTAATAGCACAATTCTAATGTTCTATATTACTATGTTCTAGCGATGCGAACTGTGCCCTTCGAAATCAGGGGCGTTGAAACGCTCCGACACTGGGGGATGGGCGCACGTTGTCTGCGCATTATACATACCGGAAGTCCGGTTTGGTAACGTCACATCTATGGAACCGATTGTACTGCGCCTGATTCCTCCAGAGCGATACAATAAGGTATAACATCCGTCTTTTTCCCTTCTTTAATTGCTACACTTTCAAAACGACAATGATATAATGATTTTTCCAGATTTGCTACATTTGTGCCGACCAGGGCAAAAGTCACCGTTCAAACGCTGGGGCTTGCATGCAGTGCAATAAATCGGGTAAATTATTTATATTGAAATTGTACTTTTAATGACAATAATAATAGTAGCCTCAGGTCAAGAAAAAATATAGATAACGCACAGCCTTTGTTCTTACTGAAGCCAAAAACTCGGCTACTTCCAAGTAAACACACGCGTTAACACACACACATACAACAAACTACGCTACTTTTCGTATGCTGGTACACATTAAAGTGGTTATAAGTTTGTTTGTCCTTTCTTCTGATAAGACTCAACCCATTAGAAGTGGACACTGACACTGTAGATCGGTACAGGCCTTTAATGGATTTTCAATAAATGTTTAGCAAAATCAAAGTGATGTTGATCTTAGAGATAAGATATAAAAGACGATTTTGAATAATTTTATGAATTACACTTTATTGAAAAATAATTATTTTTCTTTCTACGACTAAGGTTGTAAGCAGCAGTTTCATGTGACTTGCGCTCAAGGTCTGGGGCTTTTATGCGAGGAAGCTGGGAATTATTTAGACAACGTCAAATACTGCGGATACTGCCAGCATCACTACAGTAAACTCGTAAGTATTCATTCATGTACATTATATACTAAACTGTTTAATATTGCACCTGCATTATATACACAGGTGTATTATTTCGGGCACTTGGCAACCGAGAACGTTGAATGTTTGTTTTGTAAACTGGGTAGAAATAAGTACCTCACCCATTATGTTTAACACTTTCAGACCTGTTGTCTTTTCTCGGCTGCTGACCACCTCTTGATTCTACTCATGATTTCCATCGGGCTGAGTAGAGTTAAGAGTTATTTTGGCAACCATTTATATAAAATGAAAGTAGTTATGATTTCATGATGAACCTATTTCTGATTTTTATGTCCTCAATTGTGGACGTCAGGTCTGAAAGGGATCTCATCATCAAACACCAGGGGCATCAAATACTTTATAATTTCGTAAAATCATCATAATTTTATTAAACAAACATTACGGTTTGTTCTGTTACTTGCATTTGTTTATGTATATGAGTGTTGCCTTAATATCATGATTATATAATCTGATATTGAAATGGTGATTTTACCGCACATGCATAGATATATGTACTCAAAGGCGCAATTAACCGTCCAATTTAACTTTTTAATGTTCCTCGTGAGTTTTTTCTTAAGCTATGTAGGTCTGAGTCGACTTCACTAGACTACTATATACTCCGCAACCCAAGTAGGTACAAGGCGATAAAAAAATTCAGTTAACTTATATACTAACATATATTGTATAATATATCTTATTATTTTTTTTTCTTACCATTTTTAATTTCATTTGAATTTCATATTTCGTAATTATACCTGTTAATAAATATATGAAAAGTGATGAAAAGCACTTTAAAGGGAATTCATGGGAATCATTCATGAATTCCCTTTAAATCCTACATTTTAATAACAAGTGTTGCCTCTTACTCATTTGACCTCATTACAATTTGGAAAACCATTCTTCTACAAAGAAAAATACTTATATAACTGTAGTATATCTTCTCATGGTAATCTTCAGTTGGAGCCGATATTCGATAGCTTATCTATAGGTCCACTGTGTTAGTATATGGTACTTGCCATATACGACTGCACCATATTACGGAGTACTTATACTAGGGGAGCCCTAGAAGAAATGTTGGTATTTACTAAAGCGCAGCATATTAATGTACAGGGGGATACCTTGTACCGGTTAAGTACCTCTACCAAATACGAGCCTCATATATATAGCCATGACAAGGATAAAGGATCAGTTAGTAAAAAAAAAGTTGGTAATCAGAAATTCCGGAATTTCTGATGATGGCGCGTCAGATTAAGGTAGGATAAGTTAATTACATGCTAAAAGTGTATATTCCACTAATCTGACGATTTGAGAGTGACGTAAAGGAAGGGAAGGGCTACAAAGTTGTAAAAAAGCGGTCATCTCGACATTCTCGTGCGTTTTTTTTTTTATTTTAAAGGAAATAATTGAAGGATAACGAAAAGTATATACCAGAAGCGTCACAAGCCCGTTGCTGGCCTTTTGAAAAGACGTTCTTTTCTTGCGGGTTTATATTCGTATTGGTCCGGGAACTTCAGTAGTAAGATAATTTACATATTTGTATTATATGTACACATGATTTGTGTTATAAATATTCTGTTACTGATAATAAATTATAAATTAATTATGAAATGTCATGCCCTGATTGCGAAGAAGCAGATACGAACATAGCATTTCGTGCTAGCCAACAAAATTAAGATTCCACTATTACTATCAGAACTTTTGATACCTACTGATATAGTGGTACTTTTCCAAAAAGCAATACTGGATTTGGGATCAAATTTTATTTTGATTGTGAGATAAGGCGAATCCCTCCAGATGATCATGAGATTATGAGACAGCACGTCTAAGATATAAAGATGAATCATATAAATCTTAATCTAAAGCGCTTGAGTATTTCAAAATGACGATTTTTTAACATTCCAATAATGGCCGTTTATTATATATATATATATATATATATTACTATATACTATATTATTTTGCGTCACATCCAAATCGTCAGATTATTGAGTGACAGCTTTTTTTTAAGTTCACTTAACATCCCCTTAGAAAATCTGTCGATTTGTATGACGCGCTCGTCCATGCAACAGTTTTTTTTTTTTACATTTTTGAACATCCATAGCCGCTCTCCCCACCGATGAAAGGCATACATTATATAAAAAAAATTCTTGTTATAATCTAAGCTTTAGGTTAGTCAGTCAATGAGTCTCTATGACGTTCGAGTATATATCCATTTAGCATCGTGGGCTCCCTACCATTACGTGTAAATCTAAATCATCAGGAAATAGGGCAAAATTGGTGACACCACCTTCTGAGAGCACTTCCACATACATACCATAGTCTTTGACCATGTACTCTACCTGTTAGAAATAGACAACGCAACTAAGAAAGTATGAGACTCATATGAAATGCCTCGTCGATAGTCGACTGATTCAACTACAACACACTGCGCCATCTTCCAACCTGGGCGGTACTCACAAAGTCAGATAGGTGAGCTCGATGAAATCTCACCTCACCTGAAGAGTCACTTGTACAAGTTCCACTTCGTAGTAACCAGGCCATTTGAATTTGCAACTCCCACTGTTGAATTTACTACAAATGAGAACATTTTTTCATTGCTCCATTAATAAAGTTTCAGTATTGAGCAAACAAAGTTTAGCTCTTAGCTGATCTGTCTATTACCATAACTCGAGCTAAAATCTAGTTTAATAGTGTTCTCTAGCCTTCTTATTATAATGGCTACATTTTGTGTCATAACATAGGTATAAGTAAGCGATAGGTATTTTGACGTAATGTACAATTTCTTTGTGTCGTTTGATGCCATTTTAGTAGTTCGAGGTTATAGCTCGATTTTCTTTATGTGCACCATGTGTACATGTGTGTTATCCAATTGCATTATTCTGAGTAAAATAAAATTTAAAAAAATTAAAACCCAAGACATGTGTATTAAAACTTTACAGGCAATAATAACTATCAGTACGTGCAAAAAAGCTATTCGACTCTTTAGAGAGTGTCTTTTAAAAGGGTCATGAGTTGTCCTTAACTTAGTATAAACTACAGTTTATATATTGCATACAAAGTATCATTTTATCCGGGCGGCTGGTTAATTGTACTTCTTGAGTGTGTATATTTGTGCTCAGAGGCACTGAGATGCAATTACACGAAAACGACCGATGCAATTACACTTTTTTCGTGTTTGCTTAATTTTCAAGTTGTGAATTTCTAAAGGTTAGCGCCTACAAGGTACTCGCGTTTAATTATACGATTAATTTATTTGCGATTGAGTTATTACTTGCTTATTAATAGCATCAAATACTTTCCATGTGATTTTGTTAACCTATTATTTTTGTTATTTTGTCATAAAAAACAAACATATTTATCTTTAACTTCGAGGCAACGAAACTGATATTTCAGTTCAGTATGCGAACGAGGTTTCTGAACCAAATTGTACGCTAATTCAATACAAATGCCTCCAATATTCAGATAATTTATTTACATGGTTTCGGTTTCTCTGATAAAACGATATAATTCAGTTATTTTCCTTTGTTTATTTAGCCATTTGTAAATGAATCCACTAGCTGTATCCTCTTCTTTTGATATAGGTGTAAACTAGGGCCCCCATATAAGGCCCAAAATGTTGCATAAAGTGTAAAACAGTTGCGACACTTACTATTATAGGCGCTAGCATTTAGAGGACAACGTTTCATAAAAGCTGATTATTGTGTTGAGTACGCGTTGTTTAACATTTTCACTTTGTCATTTTGTTATCATGTCGGCCTACTGCATCTAATAATTGCGTTCATCGCCTACACGTATGCATGAAACTTTATTCAATCATCAATTGTCATTTTTTTAGTTTACCGATCATGATGTCACCGTCATCACCAAGGTACTAAATCATTTCATATTAATAACAAGTTGGATGTCGTAGTTAATAAAATACATAGTGTGTAGTGTCTAACTGTCGAAACCTAGAGGCTTATCAATTAATGAATAAAATATCCTGTTTCATAGCGTAACCTCGTTTTAATTTGAAACTGACGTTGTTGGTGGCGTTACCGAGCGGTATGTAACACGATGTTAAATGTTAATTGTGCAGAAAAAGGGTGGAAATGTAAAGACTATCCCGCCATACAAGCCCATATCACACGATAGTCAATCGAGCGACTCAAGCTGCGAGAAAGAGGGCGAACCTTCTCCAATGACTAGCGGGAGTGTGACACCTACCCACGCCGGCAAGTCTAAAGGGGTACGTACTTCATGAGCTTGAACGATACCAATACCACACCGTACAAATATGTGTGGCTCATTATATGCTTACCGTTTTCCAAAACACTCTCACCAGGTCAGCTTTTGCTTTTAGTATCACTTTTATGAACCGGCGTTGTTATTAAGTGTCAAAGTGCTTTACTTTTCATCTTGTGTAGGGAAAAGTAAATGAAATGAAATGACTAAGTGAATTAGTTCAAAGTGAACTTAATTACTTTAACTATTAATGTCAATAATCGTACCTCATTCAACCCAATTTGACGTTTGTGTCACATAATATAAAAAAATATGTACTACATCAAATTCACATAATTTTTAAGTTGTACTTTTTGTCTTGTTTTTTGTCGATAGGATTTATTTGAGGAATGTTGTTTGTGTATTATTTTACGTATTCTATATCTATTTTCTATGTATTTTTCTTAAGGTTATTTATTTAGGTTTTGTTTGTTTTTGTTATTGCAGCCTGGGCGTAAATCATCATCTCACGCGAGCACTTCGGCATCAGGATCAGGAAAAAACACACCTACTACATCTAAAACCCCCACCAACGCAACTCAACCAATGGGTAAATTTGTACAATAATACTACTTATACTTTTATGTCGGGCTTAGGGTTTGTTATTAACACACAGTATTAATGTAATATAAAGTTATGTTTTTTCCTTTAAGGGGCCATCCATAAAGTACGTCACACGTAAAGGGGGGGGGGGAGGGGGTCGACAAAGTGTGACATAGTGTGACAAGGGGTGGGAGGGGTCCTAAGTTTCGTGACATCACATTTCAATATCTAATATAATACTGATTGAGTTTCTTTCTTCTTCTTTTTCTTTATATTCAATAGTTTATTGCTTTGTTATTGTTTCAAATATTTGATGTTAATGTCATAAAAAAAGTACTTAATTGAAATGGAAATAGAATTGATTTCGGAACTGCTGTTTTAATTTAATAATTTTTCGATGTGAAATTGCAAAACATGTGACGTCACACTAGGGAGGGGGGGGGTCTCAGAAATGTGACCACCTGTGACAAGGACGGGGGGGGGGGGTCTAAAAATCATGAAATTCGTGTGACGTACTTTATGGATGGCCCCTAATATTATTCAAAGTGCATAAGTTGACCAATTAGAGTGACTCGTTCCTGTTATCAGTGCCATTAAAGTTTGTTGTTGTTTTGTTCGTCTTTGTGATTCCTTGTAATGTTTTAAATACTAACATTTAATAAAAATCGTTTAAAAACGTTAGATAATGACGTGACTGTACCTGGTTAGTGATCAAGGCAACAGCTGTCAGTTCGTATCATAGTCTCAAATTTTTATTCAAATCGTACCTCTTTACTTACTTAAATGCAGTGGCATCTTTTTTTGGCGGAAATAATTACAAGCACCTTTAATTCTTCTATCCAGTTAAGTAGTTTTTAATAGCTGCTTTGAAAATTGCATCTATATTTCCCCGAAATAACAATCATAATTCTTCTAATTAAGATTCTGTTTGTCTCGCATCTAAATAATCTAGAATTCATAAAGTTACCTATATAATGGGTAAGGTACACGGGGAAGGGACACGGGGTGGTGTCTCGCCTTGGAGGCAAATAGTATTTTGAAGAACGCGTTTTCTTAAAAAATGTTTTGTACATTGTTATTGTACATTACATAAATTTAAGAATAAAATGTTATTTTGTTCAAAATTAACTGAATGTATAACTTTGTTACATTTGCGGTCTGCAGACATAGATCTTCAGGGTCCGTCGCACAGCCGCAAACACAAATCTTCGGATAAAAGTTCGTTCAATGTGTTAGACGTCGTAGCATGGTAGATGTTTGTTACTGTCTATGTACTTCATGTTGTCCTCTAGTACCACACTTGTGTCCTTCTTGTGGTCCGGCCCTACAACCACGGTCAACTCTCCCTGCTATCATTTTCTGTACGACAGTACATTGACATGAATTGTGAAGATATAATATTTGTTCACCCTAAATGCATTCGCATTCGTAAAACTCTGTTACAGCTCTTACGAAAACTAAGACCAATTTATAACTATTTCATATGTAAACTTTTCTTTATAAATCATAATTAAATTTTTGTTGTACATATTGCATAAAATCTATTTATAATTTTTAATGGATCCTCTACTTTTTAATTCATCCAACTATGCATGCATCAACACAACGTACTCAAAGTTGACTTGGCTTAAAACGCACTCTTCGGTTGACGCATCAAAATAGCAATGGTACGCCGCTTTTCGGCTAACCGCGTTGTCTTGGTTGTATCGTGGGTTATTCAAATTCTGAATTACAACCCCTACTTATATCTTTTAGCGCTAAATTGATTGGGGAGCGGCACCTGCATAACGACGTCATGCGTTATCATAAGAACGTCGAAGTGCAGTGAACCACAACGTCACACCGCAGTGCGGGCTAATCGCAAGTGCGTTTTAAGCCTTAAGCCGTTATCTTAATATATATAAATCTCGTGTCACAATGTTTGTCCTCAATGGACTCCTAAACCACTTAACCGATTATAATAAAATTCGCACACCATGTGCAGTTCGATCCAACTTGAGAGATAGGATAGTTTATATCACAATTTACTAATTGGGAAAAAAATATTTCTTTTGAAGAGAAGCAGACGAAGTTGCATAAGTCAGCTAGTTGTCATATATGTTTTTAATGAAGTAAGTACAGTACGGTCGTGTTAATCGGTTTGGTTCCCTTTACGTACCATCGTCAAACAATAAACATCAAAATATGGGCATTAAAAAGTCAACATAATGTTGGTGCATTTTACATTGTTCTAAATGGATTAAGTATAAATAAAAATATTCAAGTATACTGTCTTGGCCGCGTTAAGGCTGTTTAAGAAACTAAATCCCCATTATCGAAATTATCAAACTTAATTTAGTAAATGGGCCAGCAGTTGCGTCCCTCAATGTAGCACCTCACTATGATCACTACTAGTCTATGAGGGAGTCGATCCATTATAATATTATTGTGCTGTGAGATAATATTAAAACTAAGTGCATGTGAAAGATAATTGTTCCTTTTATTGTAGTAACGGTTATATTATTACTGGTATACTATTAGGGAGCGTTCAAGTATTACGTAACGCAATTTGAGGGGGATGTGGGGGTCTCGTAAAACGTTACAATGCGTTACAGGGGCGGTTATTTTAAGAGTTTATTAGCAAAAACTAAGGAGAAAAACAATTTTGTGTATTGTAAGCCAAAAAATTATAAAATGTAAACATGACACTTGAGTGTTACGTAGCGTTTAGATAGGGGGGGTCGAACAGAAAAACGATACGATGCGTTACAGGGGCGAGTGGGGGTTAAAAAATCTTCAAAAGTTGCGTTACGTAATTCTTGAACGCTCCCTTAAATGTATTCTCAAACATTCGCAAAATAATTACAACCAGACTATGAAAAATATTGTTTTATGCATCCAGTATTCAAGTAAATGGTTATTTCTCACATTTGTTCAGTCAGAGAATTTGATATTTGATTTGACAAAATAGTTTTGATTCCAGTATGTTAGTTGACACAAATATACTGATAAACATTCAGTGTATTCGTGTCATAATAATCAGATTCGGTTTATCTCGTATCAATATATCTAGGATTCATAAACTTGTTTAAATAACCGATTTGTGGTGTACAAAAATGATGGGTAGGGACACGGGCTGGTGCCTCGCCTTGGATGCAAATAGTCTTTTGAAGAACGCGTCTTCTTAAAAAGGTTTTGTACACTGTTATTGTACATTACATAAATTTAAGGACAGAATTTTATTTTGTTCAAAATTAACTGAATGTATAACTTTGTTACATTTGCGGTCTGCAGACATAGATCTTCAGGGTCCGTCGCACAGCCGCAAACACAAATCTTCGGATAAAAGTTCGTTCAATGTGTTGACGTCGTAGCATGGTAGATGTTTGTTACCGTCTATGTACTATGTTCTCTTCTAGTTCCACACTTGTGTGCTTTTTGTGGTTCGGCTCAGCCCTACATTCACGGCAACTCCCCCTGCTATTATTTTCTGTACGACTGAACACTATTGAGCTGTAGAGCGAACACTTAATATTTGCTAACCGTAACATGCATTCGCATTCGTAGTACTGTTATGAGATGAGACCTGTCATGGAAACCGAAACCAATCAATGTATAACTTTATTAATTGTTACATGTGTTATCTTAATACGAGTAAGCATACAACGAAAGAACTTTTCATTATCAGTCGTAAATATATTTGTTGTGTTTCATAAAACCCATTTATAGTTGATAATGGATCCAATAGTTAATTGTGAATCCACTACAACGATTATCGCATGCATGCGTCACGCAACGTACCTTTTTAATTATATTTATGCCATTCTTGTGACATTTTTTTTTATTGGAATAAGTACAGTGGGGTTGTATATGTTTGGCCTACTTTACAAACCAGTACTATAATATTTGAATTGAAATGTGTCCAACACAAAGATCAAAAATATAATATGATGGCAGATCGGAACGTAATGTCAATCATTTTAAGCCATAAAACAATATTAAATGTTCAATTTAAGCTAGTTGGTGATGTACCTTTTGTTTGTATTGGTCGAAAAGTAAATATATATCGATAGAAATAGCGGAGGTCGTTGCGGATCCAATATTTTAAAAGCAGCGATGTTGCAAGCAAGGCCTACTAACGTAGTATTCGCTGATAATGCGACCTTACTGTATTTATTCAACGACAACCCTACAGTATTATGTTCATAACATGACTTTAGTAAAGGCTTGATTCATGTATCTGTGTCTTAAGAATCTATTTGGTAAAAATACGTAAACTTTCAATGAGAAAATATCCTAATAAAAATGAGAACAAAACGTATAAGGATGATCAATTTCATTGCATGTATAGCCCCAGTTTGCTGCAGTAAAATTTATTTTAGTAATATTATTAAATATAAACACAAGTACACACTATCCGACACGAATGTGAGAGTACTACGATGGTATATAGGTGGCAAACATCATTCATCAGAGAAGAAGAAACCGTCGCCGTCTCCATCGCGTCGTGGCTCTTCTGCTGGTGACGGGGGCTCGAGCAGCAAGACGAGCACGCCTGCTCCTTCACCACAGCACACTGTCACGCATACTGAAACCTCGCAGTCGCAGGCACAGTCTGGCCGAGGTATACTTATTATTATATTTTATTGTAAAATGTGCGTTTCGGTTTTACTGTTTAATTATGAGCTTTTTAAGTGATTATCTACGAGTATATGATATCTTGTATGTGAATAACTTATTTCATTATCATTGAGTTTCTATCTAAGACTAGCTTTTGTCCGCTTTTGCTTTTGCCATACACAATGGTACAATAGTATGGCGGACAACGCGACAAAATTTTTTCGGGTATATGTATCGCCAATGACTTTCTCTTGGTAAATTAATTTTCAAAATCGTTTCACTATATCCAGTGATTATTTCCCTAAACACTCAGAAAATTTGAGTCTTAACTTATTCGCATCTAGTATATAAGTTAAAAATTTGAGTTTTCGAATGTTAGGTTCTGGCAGCTCCACGCCCAGCGCAGCAAAGGTGACTCCTCCAACGGCGTCACCAAACCACAGCGTCAATAAACCTGCTGAGAATGTTGGAGTTATTAGCTCAGTGGCTTCAGCTGTAGCTGCTAGCGCTACTGCTACCACTTCAACCCCAGTCACCAAGTAAGAATAGCTATTTTACTGTTTTGAACCCTTTTTTTCAATGCTTTGAACCAATTTTGGGACTTTCAAATTACATATTAATAGCTGGGTTTAAAAACATTCAGTGCAATTTATCTATTTATATATTAATACACAAAGCAAAATCTTTGTTCACCAATTTTACGAAAAGTATGCGAATAGATGACTGTGAAATGCACGGTTTAAGTTTATATGGGGGAGGAGTGCAGAAAGTTAAGAATTTCGCACTAGCTTAAAAAAGAGACCAACATTTAAACCCTTCGTATTAATGTATAGATATGTAATAATGAAATTACAGGTTTCTGGTTGTAATAATATTGTTTATCTGCATTGTAGTAAGTAATAGTTAGAGCTATACTTGGAACTAGGGTTGTAACGGACGGACGCCTTCTTAGCATAGGCGGATGCGGAGGCAACGCGTTACACCTCCGCGGATGTCAACGGAGGCGGAGGTAAATGTGGATGTAGAAAAAAAAATGTGTTTCATTAAAACTATTAAAGTAGAAAATCTTTATTTCAAATACGTACATCTATACTATAGATAGACTTAAGTAAACAAACATATGAATAAAATAAATATTATTTTGTAGTAATCAAAATTGAGGAGAGGTAAATTATACTTGACATACAATAATTTTGTGGCTTTGTCAACTTCCAGACGATTTTTAAGTGGTTCATAAATTGAGCCAGCTGAAATAAGTAATTGTTTACTTGGCACTGAACGTGGCGGCGTCGATAAGTACGTGCGAACGATGAGAGAAAAGGCTTTGTTTATTGTTATTCCTCCACCACAATAAAGAGTCATCGTCTAATTTAAGCTGGTTTTTTTATTTTATTCATTAATTAAAATTTTCCATATCATGAGGTTACCTATTGCTGTTGTATTATTGTTTATTGTATATTTGTTATTGCTTTACTGTCACTGCGATTTGTCAACATGTTAGTCAGATTGGAATGCACACTTTGTGTTGGTGGTAAAATCTAGAAACTTGTGCTTGGTTCATCATGCATTAGGGTTTGATTCTACTCTAGCTTTGTTTGGCAGCAGAACCACCGGAAGCTTCGTCATTACCAACCCCAACTTGCCACATTTAAGTCATGTTTAGTAAGTAAGCGTATTAAGTTCAGACTGAACTTGTTCCTTATTTATTTCATCAAAAATATTTTATTTGTACCTCATATCAAAATATGTAGCAAGCGAAGACAGTATCTTGCTTGAAGGGTCACCAAATCTGGAATTTATGTCTTCAATTAGTTTTTGACTGGAACTCGAAATACTGATTGACATGTCTAGTTTTTACTTTTCAGCTTGCAATGTACATTTTAGTATTTTTTGCATCGCTCAAATTTCTTGTTATTTCTTCAAAGAGACCGAGGATTGTCACTATTTTATTAAGATACAACCACTTTTCTGGATGGATTTGTCGAATGCAAATGTTTGTCAATTTGATTTGCTGGCATACAAGCATCTTCATCATCTTTAAAATCCTTTCAATCAAATTGAAAGTACTGTTCCATCTGAAATGAAAAAAGGAAACAAATATAACTTTCTTGTCAAGTTCTATACAAAGCTATTAAAAACCGAAAATGTGACGAATACATTTATACAGAGATATTAAAAAAAAACAAACTTCGTAACAAATGTCATAATATAGTAGGTGTTGCCCGCGACTTAGTACGCATTATTAATGCTCCCGCGAAACTAAAATTTTGTCTCCATAAACAAAGTAATTGGGGATAATTTTACCGAAGGAGAGCCACGCTTCGACATGAATGGGCCGGCTCGACCGGAGTGATACCACGGCCTCATAGAAAACCGGTGTGAAACAGCGCTTGCACTGTGTTTCACCGAGTGAGAGAGGATATCGGAGGCGCATACCCTAACCACTCCTCATCATCCTCCCCATCCCCCAAAAGCCGGCAACGCACTTGTAACGCCTCTGGTATTTCGGGTCATGGGCGGCGGTAATCGCTTACCATCAGGCGATAAATCTGCTTGTCTGCCGACTATTCCATTAAAAAAAAAATAGACAACAACCTATTCTCAGACGCTCAAAACCAACCAGGCCGTTTCGGAGGAGTGTGTTAACTAAATTGTGACTGAAAATTTTATATATATAGATTTTGAGAAGAAAGTATTATTCTTAATGGAAAAAAAATATATTTTATAAAATATATGGTATCGTAATAATTTCAATATTTTTATATTATGGTTTAAGATTCTTTAAGCAGATAAAGCTGCGTGCGAAACAAATCGTCGTATACATATAATATGTATAACAAACATACGTACCTGGTAACACATTCCTGAATAATCCGAAGTGCAGGTTATTTAAGTTGCTCGGTTTGAATTTCAGTTAGCTCATTTTGAGCTATCTGCTAATGACGAAAATGGCCGGATATCTTCTTGCATTTTGTGATTAAGTCGTTTACTTCAAGAGTTTCAAGTGCAGAACGAACACACAGTTGCAGTAGATGGACTGTAAAACTCACGTACTGTAGAACTCATATCGGTTAGATGCATGGCTTTGACAATATTTGATACACCATCTCTAACAAAGCAATGCAACTGCTCGTCCTGAATGTTCCGCTCCCGCTACATCATATTAAAATTATTACAAACTAGCTGACCCACGCAACCTCGTTTGCGTCTTCTATTGCCCGTAGCGTGAAAATTTTCCCCCGTTTTTGAAACATTCTTCATTGGTGCTCAGCTCCTATTAGTATTAGCGTGATGACATATAGCCTTAAGGCTTTCTCGATAGATGGACTATCCAACGATTATCTACTCCAACGCACATACGCACACTGTTTTGATAGATATGATTGAATTTGAACTTTGTATAGCGGTAATAAAGTGCAAATTGATTCATTGACGTTAGGACCACACCTACATTGCTTAGACAACAGTGAGTGCTTGTATACAATATCAATAAAGCTCAAATTGACTTTACGTTTTAGTTAGAAAACATTTGTATGGGAAAAAGAAAAGGGCTGTTTTAGGGCTTTTCCGGCCATTATTCAAATTTTTCTCGCCTTAAAAACCATCTTTGAACTTCAAATAACATTTAAAAAAAAGTATTCGCCAAATTGGTCCAGGCGTTGTTGAGTTATGCGCTTACCAACACATTGAGCGATTCATTTTTATATTATAGATTATATCACCAGCGTGTCGCCTATGAGCACTTGACTCAGACCAAATATCCGTGGTGAACGATAGTTTTAAAAAAGTTTTAAGTATTTGTCCAATTTTGATACCTAGTTATTCTAGTATATATTTCATTAGAACCATGGGCAGTAAAAAACTGACGCCCTTTTAATTGATAATTTGGCAAAGTCGCTTGCATAACACGGCGAAAACCAATGCTTACGACAAAATGAACGCAAGATTTTGTAAAGCGATCATTTCTCCGATCATATCGTCCATTTTCTTTGACTTGGGATGTGATGTAGGTATCTCAATTTAGATTTTTTAAAGTTTCTTCTAAAGACAGCTGCCTTTTTGCTTATTGTAACAAAAGGCTACACCATCATCATCATTATCACCAATGGTGTAACGGACGTAGACTGTTTTAATTTCCCTTGCTCGCTTTCTACTTCACACAGTTCTTCATATTTTTCTTTATGCATAGACTTCAAATGCCCTCTAATAGATGTCGTAGTCCGACCTTTCTTTGAATATTTTTTCCCACAGGTTTTACATTTTGCAAAATTATTACCTATTTGTACAAAAAACATAGATACGTGGTGAATCCCCTTCCCCCTCCTAAAATCACGTGTATTTTAGCATTTTTTTAGATTATTATCTTTAACATCTTCTTTTATTATCTTTTTTAGTATAATCTGATTAAGTCTAGACAGAAATGTTGCAGGTTGTTTTTGAGTGGCGTAAGAATAATATTAAAGGAATGATGTAATCATGCGAGAAACAAATTTGTAACTGTAACAATTGTATTGTGTTGTTTGTACTAGTTAGTACTTATTACACAACGCAGAAAATTTCTCTCGGAAGAAATATAAAAATACACGTGACTTCTTACTGCACCCCACCTTCCCCTTTGTGATATTCACTGATTTTTATCAAACCCCTTCCCCGCCTCCCCCCTATCAAGACTCACGTGGTTAATGGACAAGTCACGTAAACCAATCACGGTTCAATTAGAATTATATCGCGTCGGTAAAACTTCGTACGTTACGTCTCACTCGTTCAGGTTGATTCCTGTCTTGACAAATGACATACGCCCGCCCGCCCCCGTGCTATCCGCGTTCCCGCCGCGCACTCGTGGATTTTGGACCTTGTCGCGCGAAACACGCGGCCGTCCGGCTGAGTCGTCGTCTAGCGTCGCTGCACGCGCGTTTTCGTAATATGATTCCTAAATAAACGTCAGTTACAAAGTTGTACGGAGGCGAAGGCGGAAACGAAGATACGATTTCTTCCGCAATAACGTAGGCGAAGTTCCGTTACAACCCTAATTGGAACGGTGCTTGATTGAGTAAATTAAACGATAATATTATATTTTAGTATCCTTATTACAGTATGAGTCAGTGCCCCACAGTGGCGTTAATATACGTCGTAATAAATTAATTGTTAACTTTATGCAGCAGATAAAATATTGTGGCCATATTTTACAGGACTGAAACTGAAAGGATTGAGACAAGGTATCTATTTACTAGCTACAAAGTTTATGAAGTGACTAGACTTTTTTGAAATACATTATACTCTTATATCTGCATTAAGAAATTGTAAACACAATAATCATAATTTACATGCAAAAAAGCGCGTTCGGTTTCCGTTAAAGCCAAAACCTATTTGTTATCCACACTAAAGTAATTTTAAAGTATTGTCTACGTCGCATTTTAATTTCGCTTAAAGGCAAATATAAAAAGAAATTGCAATATTTTGAAATATGAAACTTTACTACGTATTTTATTCCAAACATTTGTTCTTTAACAAGCTTTAATATTGATTTAGTGTTACGGTGACCACATCCGTGGTGCAAGCTCCACCTCCGAAGCCGACTTATCAAGAATCGGTTATCACTAACACAGAGGCAATGGAGACTAAACAAACTAAGAAACGTAAAGCAGTGAATGCCGCTAACGCAGCCGCTGAATATGTGTCTACTACTCCACCGACCCCGGTAATGGCTTAATTTATTTATCTCTGTATTAAAATGGATTGTAACATGTCGTGAACTTATCTTATGTGTGTGTCAACATTTTGTTACATATAAGAGAGAGACATTTAAAGGTCTAGATTTTTTTCTTGAACGTCGTCTGTGCTAATAGAAGAGACGACTGCTGTCTACTTTGTTCGTTGCTGTCAATAATTTTGTTTTTGCTTTATTTAGGACGTGTTTTAATAGTGAAACTTCTGCGGGAAAATAGACCACGAATTTATCTCATTCTAGTAATCTATAGATAGAATTTACAAAAGTCAATAGCGTGTCGACGTGATTGAGTATTCAGTCGGTCTTAGTACTGTTCTAACTTGGGTGATTACCGTAGTTCAGAATCATTCGTTGGTACAGGTGAACGAGGCGCCTCAACCACAATCTTCCGCTTCTCGGGAAGGCAACCCTCCCAATGCCGGTCCAGATGTTCACGTTGAAACACCTGACAAAGTCATAAAAAAGGTAATGTATTTGGCTCAATATTAATTTTCAGGTATACCTCAAAACAAAAGTGCTTTATTGATAACTTGTATAAATAATTATTACAATGTAATTGTTTTTTAATGGGTATATATTCTTAACTGTGGTCGAATCCGATTTTTTACTAAGACTGATTGTATTATTATGTGAAGAATAGTTTTGAAATGAGGCAGTTTTTTTTGAAAAAAATCTCTCGATCAGTTAGTAAATGATAACATATGGCCATTTTTACCACATGTATATACCATAGAAGCTTAATACTATTTTGTATACGCAGGCAAAGACTGATAACGGCGAAGCAGCTGCACCAGCTCCGCAATCACATTTCGGGAGTGTGAGTCCGGCGCCACCTCCACCACCCCCGCCCCCCGCACATAGCCCCGCTTCGCACCCCAGTCCTAGGTACTAATAACCATATAAACGTCTCCTTACACTAGATTTTGTACAAAGACTAGCAGACTTGAGCTTTCATACATCCACACACACACGAATTCATATGTTATTCAAAATGTAACTAGTAGAGTAGACCATTTATTTTAGAGTCTGTAGTAGTTTAAAAGATGACCTTCACGATAGATTGAACTATGACGCGTGTAGGCCATCCACATTGAGCAACACGGGCCACCGAACGGAGGGTAGTAGCCATAGCCTCTTTTTCCGAAACTAAGCCGTCTGTATTTTTATTCTATTTCACGCACATAAATACATTCTCTGTCATAGCAGTGTAACGCGTAGGCCCCTTTGGGCTTACACTTTGTCAGAGCGGAACGCCTGCGTGTGGCTACTCCTTACCGCGTTGGTCTATCTATGGCTATTCATTCTAAAAGCTGAATTTATATGAACAGTTTCAAAGCAGTTAGGGTAAGGTATGATACGAAGTTTTGAAATTTTTTACGTGTGATTCACAAAGTCAAATGCCATAGACAGTTTAGATATTTTTTTTTTTCAATTTTGTAAAACGTTAAATATATTCCGCTTTTGTGTTTGTATGTCCTGTCATCTGTCATCATTAGGATCATCTGTACGACTTACATTGAATGAATGTAAATTAGCATATTTCAGGAAGTTTGACTTGATTAATAATATTGTACATTAACCGAAACTTTGGACATAACCCTACTTGCTCTGTCGTAATCCTTTTGTAATCATGACTTTTCCACAGGCATCTTCCGAGCCCTATGCCTGGACCTAGTGGACTGAACCAAGTGTCCAATATACGCTCGCCATCACAGCCGCAGGTTAGTGCGGATGGTTTACCAAATCCGACAACTAGACTTACCACTAATTAGAATAAATACAGGACAAGAAGAGTTTCTCTCTCTCTCTCTCCATTACTTTTCAATATACGTTTTAAGGATTACATAATAATCAAGAGACCATTCTTATATTTAAGCTTCTGCTACGTCACCAAAGGCGGCTTTGCATTGAAATGATTAAAAAAACAACGCTTTATGTGCTTCTTTAATGCTTATCAACATGATAAAAGTTCGTGATCTGAAATGTATGCCTATATAACAGAGTTATTATTCAGGTATTAGTATGACTGTATGAAAAATTCTATGAGATATTAATAGATATTTTGCGCCTAAATACTGCATAATAAATATATATATTATCTAAATATTCTGAAAGTAGTTTAAATATCATTGTCGCAAGTGCTCTTAACTTATAAAGAGACATAAACGGGTAAACATTTTCTCATAAATTTGAATAAACCGTATTAAACATACAGCCATAACAGCACTTTCATAGGTCACGAAACAGCTGTTGAGGTTGATTTAAAAAAAAAATAGGTACTTTGGTAATTTTTTCCACTTAATAATATCCTCTTTACATGTTCATGTAAGTTCATTAGAATTTCATATAAAATCTGAATACAATACATTAATATTCGCTTAGTGGTTAGTCATATATATATATTGTCTAATAAATTTAATAACTCCCTAGTATATTCTTCCCGGTTCTTGTTTGTTTGACAGTACCTAATCATTTTGCTTGAATCCATGTCTCTCTTAGTTTAACATTGCATTCTTTTATGTTTATCTAAGGAATCATGACACAACAATTACAGTTTATATCCATGATTGAGATATGACCACAAAGAAGTTTAGGTATAAGATTAAGTCCTCCGTTAAATCCAAACAGAAGCTGTTGAGATGAGGAAGAGTACTTTAAATTGGATTATAGTGACCTACCGTAGCGTATCAATGCGTACTGCATGTGGTCCTAGGCCATATCGTGCATACTAATGCAAAGCCTGGGCTGTATAGGGGAAAGGCGAGCGCGACGTGCCCATGTCGCTCCTGGTCTCTGTGCCGTTACCTTCGACCAGCCACGGGCTCAACCTCACGGCACACTCACAGGTTCAACATACAAATGGACGCACAACTGTTTCATAGCTCATTCAAAAATAATATTCAGTAATTGCTTTGTTGCGTACATGGCAGGAATATACATTTTTGATTCCGGTTTTAAAACGAGTTATTTCATTGTAATTTAAAACCCCTCTGTTATTATCTAGGAGACATTTGTCCTGTGATCTTGTTGCCATACAATTGTCTCCGCCATTGAGAGCGTTATCCCTTGCTATTTACGGGTCACGGGACATTTTAAAAGACGAACATCTGGAGCATCGACACTCCTCGATAGTATCTTAACCGTTTTTTATGCCGCGGACACAGCAATAAATCTTTTGTTGACATTTCAATGACAACTGGATGTTGTAGACTAGACACAGACCGAATGATAATATTCCATGAAGTGATAGGTTAAATACCTACTTAAAGTCTATGTCTTTTCGGCATGCAGTGAATACGATTAAACGTTTTTTTATAAAATATATAGATAAAACGAGAATTTCAGTACTTAAATATTTTTTAGCATTCGTATCTTGCGGTAGCGGGAAATACATGAGCAATACCCTACTTCCATGTTTGATGTTCGACATTTATAATTATTGTAACAAAAATGAAGTGTTCTAACAAGCCATGTAAAGCTTTTGGGACATATTTGAAAAATCTAAAAAGAATGCATGATTTAAATGATACGTTAGTGATAAAGTCTCAAAAATACTTACAATATTCAGGAGCAGTTGTACGTCCACCAACATTTGCTTTACTTTAACTGTACTAACAGCAAAAGCTTATGCATGATCTACACGGCTTCGAATATTTGTTAGTTTATTCATCTACAAAACACGACGTTCTCTACACATATTTCGCATTTTTTTTTCTTTTGATTATTATGCACACTTTGTTTCTCGATGTAGATTATTACAAAATATAATTAAATTATGTTTTGCTTATTAATCGTAGCATTGTTTTGGTTTTACTAATAGTAGTATGCGGGAATTCTCACATATTGCAAGTGAGTAAAGAGGTTCGGGAACTGACGGAATTGTGTCCGATATTTTAACTACTTTATTAGCACATTTAGCTCATACGAACATTTTTAAAATATTAAATTATTCACAATATATTTCATACAGCATGGTGCGGCCACTTGACTGTAAGTATCCTTTCCCGAACAATATTTTAACAAATGGGATAGAGATTTTGTAATCTGTTTCAAAATAATAATAATTATTCTGAACTTTAAGTTTAAAAAAAATGTGCTTGAGTTTCAATTAAAAATTGAGTTTAAATCGTTAATGTTTCTATATTGATGTGCACTTTGAATCGTTTGATATAATTCGCATTTTTCTATTGTATCACAACACAAATATATTACTTTGATTTAGATGTCACTAACACAGGTCACAGTACATAGTTGTTTACCTACCGTGTTACGACCGAACTTACTTCAATATTAACGTCTTGATATTCATTCAAATGAGCCGTCACCCGCACCGTCCTATATGAAACGTCCTTAGAAAATGGACAACAATACCTTACTTCGTCACTTAAAACCCGCATCACAACTAGAGTTCATTGAAATGATGAGACGTTCAATTGTCTTAACTTCACTTGTATTCTGTAGATGGGAGTTCAAAACGAGATTGCTGGACCACCTCCACACTTATTTCATCAGCCACAAAAACAAGTAAGTAAATAATTCACTTTTATATAGGTACACTGTTACAGTCTTCAATCACCATTATTTATTGTAATAAAATATGTTTTATTTTTTGTCTTACTTTTATGTATTAAAAATATTTTTTCTTTTTTTGAATCTTTACTTACTTACTTAAATTAGTTAAAAAAGTAACTATCCAAATTAGTGATTATATATATCGTATATATAACTAGTAGATAACACAATATTTTAGAAATATTTATCTAAATCTATTACGTATAACAGCTCCATCAAGATGTGGTACGAGTATTAACCTAAAAATTATTGTCTTCATTACCAACGAAATAAGTTGGTTTTTACAATTTTGTATCGTTCCTGAATACGTTTAAGTTTAAATGTCACTGTAACAGTGTGACCTGTTTCCTGTCAATCTCATTTATGTTAATCTGTGAACAATAGTGTGGGTTACATGTTCATTACCTCTAATATTTAATTGTATTTTTAAGATTTTAGCATGTAACTGTTTTTTGTTCCAAATAAATAAAATAAAAAATACAACATATATAAAAAAAATTAATAGCGATACTAAGTTATCTAAGTAATATTTTACGAGGTTTTACAATTTATTTTCAAAGGCTGTCATAATTTTAAAATAACATATCCATCATTGACCTGCATTATTCTGCTTCTTATTCCGAAGTCCGCGAAAATCATTATTTCGAAGTTTGAAAAAGTCTCGCACAATGCGTGACCACGGCAGTCACGTGTTGTTAAAGTGTTATTCTTGTTGCAATGTAACGTGTGACTATGACTTTTCAAACTTGA
The DNA here is from genome assembly GCA_916048165.1 of Spilarctia lutea. NCBI lineage: Eukaryota > Metazoa > Arthropoda > Insecta > Lepidoptera > Erebidae > Spilarctia > Spilarctia lutea. Next base: position 21,970,867 of record OU696470.1, on the reverse strand, counting down.
ATATGTGTATCTATGAACGTTGTTAAATCCTGTGTCCTGAAAATCTTGTTTCATACTTTTTCAGCATCGTTTTTTGTCGTAGTCGGTTTTTGGATTTTACTTTTTTTATTAACGTGTAGGTACAGGCTACAAGCTAAAGAGCTGTGCAACCTCGTAGTAGGAGAGCTGGCACCAATTTTTGGGTAGGTATTTGAGGCAAGCTGAAAACTTGTCAGATACCTCTCCTATTATATCCCAACTCGGGACTGCAGACCTGGCTGGTGAGTAGCGGGGCTAAATAAAACCCAACATTTAAAAAAAATCTTTTTTTTTCTTCTCCAAAAATATATTTGAGGCACTACGCAATTTATATATGTTGCAGTGTAATACTTAATGAATACGAAAAAAAATAAGCCAGATAATTTAATCGGGGTTTTAACATTGCCAGACGCGTGCAAAAATATTTTGCAAAAAATTATAAAAAATGTTTTTGAGGCAGCTTGAAATTTTAATGGAGTGTTATTTATAACTAAACATTCCCAAAAAGACATCATTTCGGTGGGGCTTTCTACCTGCCAGGTGATCAAACAAATAATGAATTGGTAAGAGCATGTAGTGCTATAGACAAGCTGTAGTGTGAGAGAGAGCGCATAACGACAGCTGTCTTCGTTCTTGCTTGCCGCGTTACTATTGGCTCTGGTGGTTCCACGTGACTTACAATAACCCATGAGGTTTCTAGTTAATATTTTGGAGTAAAAAATATAAAATTTTCTGAATTTGTACTAAAAACATTTTGCATAAAAGGGATTGTATTGATTTATGGACGTTAAAGGGACATATTTTTTGACAAATTAGTTATTTTGCCAATTTTAATGCGAATTTGAACGTAATAAACTATTTAAATATTTGATATTTCCGCAAAAACATTTATTTTTTGAAGAGAATAAAAAAAAAAAAATTTTTTTCAACTATTTTTGTTCCAAAAATTTTTGTACAGGATTTATATTATTACCCCTACATTCAAAACTACAACTTGATTTTTTTTCTCGGGCAGTATTCTAAATCAAAATTTATACGGATTTTTTTTTTTTATCTTAAAATTAATAAGGGTTACGTATTAAAAAAAGCAATAATTAAAATAAGTCACGTGACCTCGCCAGAGCCAATAGTAACGTGGCAAGGCTTGTCTATAGCACTACAGGCTCGTACCAATTCATTATTTGTTTGATCACCTGGCAGGTAGAAAGCCCCACCGAAATAATCTGTCTTTTTGGGAATCTTATTTTTTAGTTATAAATAACACTCCATTAAAATTTCAAGCTGCCTCAAAAACATTTTTTATAATTTTTTGCAAAATATTTTTGCACGCGTCTGGCAATGTTAAATCCCCGATTAAATTATCTGGCTTATTTTTTTTCGTATTCATTAAGTATTACACTGCAACATATATAAATTGTGTAGTGCCTCAAATATATTTTTGGGGAAGAAAAAAAAATATTTTTAAAAATGTAGGGGTTGATTTAGCCCCGCTACTCACCAGCCAGGTCTGCAGTCCGGAGTTGGGATATAATAGGAGAGGTATCTGACAAGTTTTCAGCTTGCCTCAAATACCTACCCAAAAATTGGTGCCAGCTCTCGGACCATCGATATTGTGCACCGACAGCGCGCATCACAACTATTTATGCAGTTATAACAAATTGTGTAATACTCGTAGTTTTATTATATAGGGTGTTTTTTTAAGCTAGATAGAACTTTAAATTGTAAATAGTAACACAAAAAATTAAATTTTGATGAAACTTTTTTTTTTATTTGTTTCAGTATACTCTGACAAATCATCATGAATAGACTCACGCTTGAACAACGCTACGAAATTATCCAAATTTACTTTGAAAATCAGCTCATTTTTGAAGAAATAAGGTCCGATGATGCCACCAGCGTGAAAACCGCACCATACGGTGCATTTTTCTGGATGTAATGGAGTCTGTAGGGTCTGTTGTGGATTGGTCTCACTCCATATGCGGCAATTTTGCTTATTAACAAACCCGTTAAGCCAAAAATGCGCCTCATCGCTGAACACAATTTTGCGATAAAACAGTCGTCTATAAGTTGCGCGAATCGACGACTGATTTTCAAAGTAAATTTGGATAATTTCGTAGCGTTGTTCAAGCGTGAGTCTATTCATGATGATTTGTCAGAGTATACTGAAACAAATAAAAAAAAAAGTTTCATCAAAATTTAATTTTTTGTGTTACTTTTTACAATTTAAAGTTCTATCTAGCTTAAAAAAACACCCGTTATTTGAAGTTTCGTAACTTGAATGTGAACTTTATACTTTAGTTAATAATAAAATGTATGTTTGTTTTTTTTATTAAATTTTAACATCATTAGAAACAAAGAAGAAACGAAGTGTATTTTCGTAAAATAAAAGGACATTCGTCCTTGACTTTTGACACGACTTGTCGTCGTGTTTGTGAATTTTTCATTTTATTTTAGATTTTTAGCCTACGACATTATATCACGGTGTTCTTTAAAAAAAACTACATCGTCTTATGTCTTTAATGATAACGTCCATTCATGATATTTATAATCATACACATTTATAAATAAAAATCTTGTTTATCGTCGCAAGACATTTTTTACCTTCTTCGTTGCGTTTTTTAATGTAACCGTCGAATGTTACAATATCAAAAAACCATACGCCGTTGTACAAACCAAACTTAACTTTCTAAAAGACAGGGTTTTAAAAAAAACTATTGCACAATAGCATTGTGTAATGAGTAAACTACTACACGAAACATATCTCTAGGGTTGTCAGAAGGTCCTTAAGTGCACTTATTATGATCCTTATTTTAAAACCCTTTAAGCTTAAAATATCTAGCACCTTTTAAACAAATTGTATATATTGTATTATTGTCATTGCGTCTTGAATTAAGAATAATGTCATAAGTAAAAATGACTTACCAAAACTGGGCCAGCTGGGCCTCGTTTAAGACTACGACTACATCGACTTTTGTAACGTTTTAATGGGCGTTAATAATATTGCTTCTGTTAATAAACTAATATTCAGTGTCACTTCGAATTATATCGTTCCTTTCAAAAGCAAATCCCACAAATTAGAGGCACTAAAATACTTGAACATAAAAATTCCATTCTATCCATCCAATTCGAAAAGGAAAATCAATATGATAAATGAGAACTTTATTATTGTCTTTGGAAACAAAAAACACTTAAAACAATGAATACAGTCTCGATTATGAGAATTGTACTCGGACTTTTTATCGCCCGCGCTCTATCGAAGTTAAGTTGCGATTTTTGTACCTGATCCCAACCCCTCGCCTACCTGCTTATACACCACATGGTTGACTCGTCATTCTTATAGACCCATTCAGTTAAAGAACGACGCTAGCTGAACACACATCTGCGCCTTAGAATTTTTTTCAACGGAACTACCACTGTTGGTGTCTTATAAATATATTGCCAAAAACATTTTAATGAATAATGGTAAGACATAAGTGCGTTTTTTTGTGTTTTTATTTGTATCAATTGCTACATGTGTTAGTCTCCCGCGGACTTGTACATTACGGTGTTTTATTTCACTTGTGTACGCAAAATAATATTTTGCTGTTAAAATTAAATTCTTAAGTGATTAGTTATATACTCTATAAATCCATTACATTTTGTGAAGTTTTTGACAACTACGCGCTCTTTATATTGAATCTATGTGTGAATGTGTTAGAATCAATAGTGTGGTGCAATTTATTCAATTATGATTATCATGTCTTCAACAGACGTTAATATTAATTATTGTTTCATCAATATGTCGTCTCTTTCATAACATAAGAATCTGAGTCGTTCTAATTGAAATCAGTGTACTTGTCTTGGTTCGAGCTGGAGAAACATCGGTGTATTCAACTATCTTTCAAGTATTTAATGTAATGTGATGTCATTCTCACGTAGCCCATTCCATTAGCCGTAACCGATTTGAGCTGTTGGCCTAGAAGTATATGTTTTGTAAGGACATCTAATTCACTTAATTTATTTATGATAGCCGCGTTGTACAGAAACGCAGAACACATGTTGGCAATTGCCACTTGGCGGATATTTGTGCTTCTACTCACAAGTTTTGTTTCCACGAGATAAAAAAATGTTTTAAACACTGCCATCAGATATATAAAACGGTAAAATCAATTCCTATTCAGAGAGCTTCTCTTTTTTAAACATACTACAAGCAACTATAGTTTACAAGCCAAAGTACTGTGGTCTATCAGGGGTCTTGAAGTTTCTATCATATATCTCAACTCTATATACATATAGGTATATAAGCCTGTGTATTAAGAACTGTAAAGACAAAATGCATTTTATAAATTTAAAGAGTTCTAATATTAAGAATTATGTTAATATCTCTCCAAAAGGATCACTTGTTTCCTGTCATGGTTATTACGTCAATGGCCAAAGCTCGGGTCTGCTCTCGAAGTCTCATTTACTGTTAGTTTTTTGTAAACTTTTATAAAATGTGTGCAAGGCCCTTGCTTATTGTAGACAACTGCGTTTCTTTTACATTTTGGTATCCTAAGGATTTGTTAGATTTTTGGTCCCTCTCATTCAATTTGCTTTTTTACTATGCTTAGGATTTATTGTATTTCTAATGTGCCCATCCTCCTGGTTTCACTATGGTCTTCCTTTTTTTATGCTCAGCTGTAGGCGGTAGTATTTATAAACAGACGAAAGGTTATTCACATTCGATTTTATAGTGATTATATTTCTGCTACCTCCTCACTTCAAACCCACCTGTAGCTTACAGGTATATAAATAAAAAAGCGTGGGGACTTGGGATCGTTAAAAATGTGTATTTATTAATAATCTGAGAACGATGAATCATATTATTATTCGTAATGTCTTCTAAATTTAAATAGATTATTTATTTAAACCTAAAACGTTTTTGTTACATATTTCAGGGGGCTATGGAAACTAGCATCACAGGGCATTCATCGCATGCACTCCCCAGTCGTTCCTGGGGCGGACTTAATGTTGCCTACGAAATGCAGCAGGATCCAAACAAACCGGGGTAAGTTATACATACCCATCTGGATATTAAAAACGGCTATGTACAGTGAACGTCAAATATATTTAATAATGAGAAGTGTTTATAATAACCTCAAACACAAAGAAAAAACCACTTTTTTATTATAATTACATACAAATTGTGATAGTAAACAAATATACTAAGTATAAAAATTAACACTCCAACGGATAACATTATGATTAAACCTTGGCTATTAACTTACATAAATACTATGTAGAAGTAATGCTGTACATACATAAACAGATTACGATATCATACACAATATGTACGTATGTGTGATGTTACAAACGCACATAACTAAAGCAGCAAGACTGTGCGATCCTGGAGATATGTCATTATTTAGCATTGTTTTGATCACTTACTTATAACTTCTAAGCTAAAACTACTTTCAAGATTGTGTTCATATTACAATAGGTTCCACGACATAAATATTACTTTCCTTCCTATTGTAAATTTATTAAGTATAAATATTTTTTTAGAGAAAAATCGTAGATTATTCGTACACATAACTGATTAGGGCCTTCCTAATCGCTTTTGGTGATAATAGTTCATTTTTGTAGCAAAACACGCCATGATCATATCTGAAAGCATTTAAAAATGTGACTTACATTTAATTATATTACAGAAACGCTGATTCTTTTGCTGTGCGAAAACTAGAAAATGTTTAGTTCTTAAACATTATAAATCTGGTTCTAATTTATATAACACTTATTTTATACTTCGTTTTATATTACAAATATGTGAAATTTAAAATTCAATACTTAACTAAGCTGCTTGCTAATTATTTATTTGGTTGTGAAATAACGACCCAAAAACATTACATTTATAAGATTTTGAAATGAATAAGAAATAGGAGGGATTTATTTTGTATAATTTGCTTTAATACAATTCCTTGAATGTCGTTTCATACATAAAACAATAGTAATGTAAAATGGTGCGTAAATATTTCTTGTATCTTATGTTCGACATCAATCAATTGACGGCTGTGTGACATGTTTGAGCTGCGCTAAAGGATAAATATTAAATATAAGCGTTACCAACTGCGAAAGTTAAATTTATTTTTTCACTTGTCAATGATGATGTGGAAAAGAAATTAACAACTGTAGATGTTACAATCAAGCTTTGTTGACTGCATGATGGCGTAGGGTTTAAGCAGTTATATCGCCGTTTTATACTGCGTTTTTTGGTGTTGTGGGTCCGATCCCCACATGGGAGAACACTTACTGTGATAACTGTGTTTCATGTATATTTGTAAAGTTCCCTGCGACACAAAATATATTATTCAAATTACGGGAGACGTCTCCAAAAAAAATAGGTAAAAGTAAAATACACTTGGCGATATAATCGATACGTGGTTATGAAAAACCATTACTTAGGCTTGTTGGTGTAGTCATTATCAGTCTGGTTTTCTCACTACAGGCTCATCCTGGTTTTGGGTCTAACAGCTGTGTGTAAGAAGTAAAAATAACATTTCAGTTAAAAGATGACAAAAAGAGGACTTATTTGTATAGTAAAGCAATTGCTATGACTGCTGGCGCTCAGTGATATTATAAAATACTTTAGAAGAATGCAAACGTTATGAATACCTTTCAAGTGGATGCTAAGCTCGTGCCTAAATAATATAATATGTATTAAACATTTTATACGCTACTAAATTACATTTTAGTGCAACGCGACAGATTTTAAATATAAAAATATATCTAAATCGGTGTTCTCTTTGTCGGCAGTGTGAGTGGAATGGCGAGCACCAGCAAGGACATGACGGGGCATGGCATGAACACAATTCCGCCAGCTGCAATACGCAATAAGAAGCGAGCAGCTATGTCTTCAGTTGCAGCTATGGCCAGTGCTCCACCGCCTATGCGTAAGTAAATAAGTTACTTACTGTTATTACCTGGACATATAATTGTTGTTTGACAGTGTTTTAAATTATTAATGACTTACTGACTTACAGAAAGCTCGACTACACAAAGCTTGGCGAGTGTACGGCGTCAGCCGCAGCCACCTCCATCCGCTATATATCAGGAGACCATCAAAGATTCACCTCCTAGTTCACCGAGTAAGTATTTCAACTACGTGAATCTAAATGTGTTCTTCTTTTTTTTCAAATAGTTACGATCGATCGATATTGCAATATGCTAAAATTCGACTTCTTTCAACATCACAAGGAGTAAAGAACAAAGAGCACGGAACGAAGGGAAGTAACCATAGCATAGCCATATGTCCACACATACACAAATTCATATGTTATTCAAAATACTCGTACTTGAGTGGACCATTATTTTAGAGTCTGTAGTAGTTTAAAAGATGACCTTCACGATAGATTGAACTATGACGCGTGTAGGCCATCCACATTGAGCAACACGGGCCACCGAACGGAGGGTAGTAGCCATAGCCTCTTTTTCCGAAACTAAGCCGTCTGTATTTTTTTACGGGGAGAAATCTTCACACTTACCCATCTTTGACTCTCATACAAAAACAATCAAATAATTTACGCACACAAATACATTCTCTGTCATATCAGTGTAACGCGTAGGCCCATTTGGGCTTATACTTTGTCAGAGCGCCACTATTGCGTATGGTTGCTCCCTACCGCGGTGCTCTATGATCAAAAAGTTATATATCTTTTCAATGAAGTACCTAGTCATAGCGTAATTGAGATTCTACCTTCTATGATAAAAGTAGAATAGTATTTTTTATAAATTAAGAGAATTGTAGTTTTTTGAGCTGTTCTTGCTTCATCTTGATATCATGTCCCGCTTTTTTCGTTTATAGCATAGCTAAATGCATTGTGTAATCTTTAGTACACACAACACATACAAATAGCTTCATTTTCTCTGGTAAATAAATCACTTTCAAAAAAAATTGGTGTATTTTGATAATATGACCTAAAATCACGTTTAGGAAGCATGTACGAGTTCCAGTAAACATATTATGTTATAAAATACATTTATTCAAATAAATATTCTTGGGAACTTGTTGTTTGTCATTCGTCTCATTATGGAGGTCAATGGGGATATGTGTTATTCATATTGACGCACTTTGTTATTGTAATGATATTTTTTTCCTTTCAGGCTCGGAACGCCCGCTAAAACCTAAGATGGAATCGTCGAAGTAAGTTGTCTCATATATTTTATTGTTTTTTTTTTTAATTTTGGGTTGTTGTAATCTATTGCAATTGCTTCAACAGGGTTGCTTGGAGTAATAAATAAAATAATTCGATAAAAAGGGAACAATCCATAATAATGCAGGAATATCTACACCTTTTTAAACTCATTCTGTAGAAAACATAAAATAAAAATAAGGTAGTTGATATATATTGCATGCAAATTAAAAATGTCACCAAAATTTTAAAAGTACCTTCAATATGTATAGAGGCGGATCGGCGCCTCATATGTTGGGCAACGAGTTGAATCCTGAGAGTGGGGCAGCGGCCTGCCTCCAAGAGCAACTGAGCGCTGAATTAGCCGCTCATGCCGCTAACACAGCGGGAGCTGATCCTCTTATCCCACCACCGCTTATCAATAAAGCTGCAGCTGTAAGTGCCACTTTAACAATAAAATTTAGTCATAAAGATATTAATTGGCACTTAGAAGATCGCACATAACTAAAAAAAATAAGATTCTCAGTTATAACACTGTAGTATTTAATTATGATTAGTAGCAAAAAATCTTTTTTTGGAATCCTGCAACAGTTGCAAAACAAATCACTTGAAACTAAAACTGATGCATCTCCTTCAAAAAAAAAAAGAATTATAAATACAGAGAAAAATTATCTGTTAAAGAGAAAATCAAACTCAGATTTTCAGTTTCAGATTACAAATACTGTTGTAAAGTTGATTACTGACACTGGTAAAAGTTTTAGGTTAATGAATGAACGAGTGACTCAAAAAGTAACACGTATGAGACTTATTCCTTGTTAAATAGTGTTGTATGTATTGTTGTTATCAATTGTTTTTATTATAAATTGATTTTTTTAGACCGTCATATATAACTTTATGGTAAAAATCTTAATTGATTTTCTACTTCATAACGGAAGAAGTAGATAATTGTAAATAAGTACTCGCGTAACTATATTCATTAAAATTTGCGTAGGGAGCTAGTAGTAGTTCTGGTCGAAGCTCAACTGGTGCTCAAAGCCTGGATCAACTGCTAGAGAGGCAGTGGGAACAGGGATCCCAATTTCTCATGGAACAAGCTCAGCACTTCGACAGTGAGTCCTTTATATTATGTAATAAGATGAGATTTACCTTTCGATTATTTGACAACAATCTATTTATATTTGCTCAAAAATAATCGTAAAAAAAGTTATAATGAAAAGTGCAACTTATATCAATTTTCACATGGCATGAATATGGTGACGAATTCTATTTTAATTGTTTCTGATAAAAAAATACCCGAAAAACTCATTATTAGTCTAAATAATATAATTTAATTAAAGAGGTTCGGATCGCCTCTTGAATATAAAATAACTATAAATAAATAAATAATCCGGACATCTAACACACAACGCCATCTAGTCCCAAGCTAAGCAGAGCTTGTGTTATGGGTACTAGACAACTGATATAAATAAATACACTCTTTTGCAAAAAAAACGGGCACTTAAGCAAAGAACTATTTTATAGTTACTATTAGTTTGTTTGACAATTTTAGGTATTGTTATCCTCAGAATTTCTTAAATTAATTAGGAAGGAATAGGTATCATCAGTTTTATCATAACATTTTGATTAAATTATTGAGAAATAATGTTTAAGCTCAAAACACTATTATTGTACCTGCTCGCTAAATAAAAATGAAACGCGTTAATTTCTTTGTTTTTCTTGAATACATTAAAAGCAGATAAAAGTTTAGTATTGAGTGTGACCCCCTCTTGCTGAAATCACGGCTTGCATTCGTCTGGGCATGCTAGCGAGTATATCTTTTATGGTTTCTTTGGGAATACGTTCCCACTCCGCGGTAATCACATTCTTTAGCTCTCTGATGGTCTGCGGAGCTGGCTGCACTGATCTCACTCGTCGCTTCAGAACGTCCCAGACATGCTCTATGGGATTGAGGTCCGGACTTCTAGCTGGCCAGTCCAAACGACGAATTCCGACTTCTAGCATATACGCTTCCACATCGCCAGACCGGTGGGCGCGAGCGTTGTCGTCCATAAAAAATGAGTTTTCGCCAAGAGCGGTTAAAGCGGGTTGTGCATAAGGAATTAGAACTTCCGTTATGTATCGGTGTCCAGTCAGTGTACCGTTTTCGATGAAGACTAACTCCGTACGATCCATGGAATTTATTCCTGCCCAAAACATAACAGAGCCCCCTCCATAAGGTGTGATTTCTTCAAAACATGCCTCTGCAAAGCGTTCTCCTCGTCTACGTAGCACTTGCCGACGTCGGTCTTCACCATGCAGAGATATCCTGGCTTCATCGGAGAACAATATCCTATCCCAGTCTTCATGAGTCCATGACACACAATTTCGAGCGAAGCTAAGCCTGGCAACTCGATGTCCACGGAGTAATTTAGGGCCGCGTGACGGGCGATGACTGTGTATATTAGCAGCGAGAAGCCTCCTCCTGACCGTCCATAGACTAATTTGCACATTTCTTACTTCTTCGAGGCTGTTCTTGAGGTCCACATAAGAAGATTTGCGATTTCTCAACGCTTGACTAACTAGAAAACGATCATCCCGTGGTTCGGTACATGTCTTTCTGCCAGAACCAGGCCTTCTCTTGACGGAACCGGTCTCTTGATAGCGCTGCCAGGTCCTTTGAACTGTCGACCGACTCACATTTAGCCTCTGAGCCACGAAGCATTGGCTGCAACCTTCTTCAAGCAGCGCAATAATTTTGCTCGCTTTTATCACTTTATCTACCATTTTCGAGATTGCTAAACAACAATATCAATACTTTTAAATGTCAAGGACATCAGACAATTTAATAAAAATTGTCAAAAAGTTAATTAGAGTCGATATTAACTATAGGGAATTCGCGCCACAAAATGTAGTTAAAAGTTGTTTTCTTTGAAAACCAGGCTCAGTCAAAAATTTGAATTTGGAATGTACTCCTTTAAACATTATGGCACTTTTATAACTGGCCAGTAACATGTTCAAATGATTAAAACCTTTTTGGTATTTTATTTTTTTCAGCCAGGAAGAAAATCGAAACCGCCCGTTTTTTTTGCAAATGAGTGTATATTCTGGGTTTTTTTTGTAAATACATACATATACAAATGTAAATACATAGAAAACATCCAAACTCCGAAACAAATATTTGTCTCCGAAACAAATATTTGTAGATCACAAAAACATTTGGTCCGACCCAGGGTTTGAACCCGAGACCTCAAGCACAGCAGTCGCATTCACTGCCACTGTGCCACCGAGGCACCTACATCGGGTCGAGCAGCAAGGAAATCTTTTATTTTCTGTATTATTACTAGTTATGCAAAATGAGAAAACTACGATTGAAAAGAACGTTTCTTATAAACAAACTTGGAAGTTTTGGTCTGCATTAAGTACTAAAGTATGTTTTAGAACAAAAAATATTTTTATTTAATTATTTATTCGATTTCATTTCTTGTACGTACTGTGTATCTATTTCTATTAAATCAATTAAATATCTGAGTAAGATGAAACAAATAAAGTATCACCAATATCATGTTATGTGGAGAACGATATAATTTTATTTATCAGAAAATATCATTTAACGAAAGCTTATTCATTCCCTGAAACTTGAGCAGGAATCTTTACTCCTATGTCCATAGTTCAGTTTCAGGTTTAACAAGTCCTAAAACCCTGCCTACAACGTGTATTTGATGTTATTGTTGAATATTAATGTTATATCTGTTGCATGCCATTTATGTATTAATGCATGCGATTCTATGGATTAACTTTAGTAGATCAAAATCTGCTAAAATTATAATCCACTTGTGTATTTGAACGATGTCAAAAACCGCCCAAATGTTAATTGTTTTTTTGTCGGATCATGTTTTTTTTGTTGATCTATTTGTAGTTCTGTTTCGGATTCTAGCAACGTGACTTAAGAACCCATACTAGTCTGTGTTAGTATACGATATATATGTCACGAAGACTAGAATCCCTAATGGAAAAATATGTTATATGACCTACACTCTAGATACTTTTAGAATCAATACAGTTCTCCATAATGTAATTTATATTATTTTTAGAGACTTACACACAAAATAACGATCTTACACGATATATACTTGTTGTTTACATACATCCTTCATACATTCACAATTATTTCTATAGAATGTCTAATCGACACAAATCTGTAGCTTTAAAGTTAATCATTTACTATGGTGCCACTACATTGCTTTTTCCGTCATTGTGTTGGTAAAGAAAAGTAGCTAAAGAGTTTGGTCAACTATTTTATCAATTTGATGTTTCCGACTTGCTGACGTATGCCTTATTGATTCATTGTACCCCTGCATTTTATATAATGTATACTCTACAGTAATAAGGTGTGAAAGAAGATAATTAAGGTCATTTAGAATATTTTTAACAATTTTTCAAAAATCCCGCGTCTTGTGGTACAACCGTTCGCTTTCCGAGGCTGTAACGACCGAGTCAGGTTACGAACCTGAGTTCGTATCCGAATAAAACCTTAATTATCCTGCAACCTGCATGCTTGGATCCAGACGTTCGAAGATATGTTAAGCCGGCCGAAAAGCACTCGACTAGCATGGTAGACTGTCGCCTTATTCCCACTTTATGTAACGTGTCGCCTTTATGGACCAGTGTTATAGTTACATGTTATCTCGAGACGACGAATTTTCCACTTGCTATGCCAGAATCCACCACGGTATTTGTGCAAGAGCTCTTAATGAATTTTGGGTGTTTGTGTATTTTGGATAGGAAATATTGAAATAGTAAGGAATACGAACACTCAGTGGACAACATCGGGCACAACACTTGATGTAATTAACGCAAAATATTTTAGTCATAAGTATTTTAGTGCGATTGGAACTGAAATAAGTCGATGTCTTACATTACTCAAAAATAAAGCTATCAGGCGTCTTAACTGGGTCTTAAATGTTAATGTAATCTATATATTCCTATACTATTATATAACCCCCGCGCGTTGACATTGGGATTGAACCTTGTCATAATAAGAGCCGCGTGACGTCATCCATCGCAAAATAGTAACGCTAGTAACACAATCTAAAAGTTTATTTTTAAGAAATTTAATTTGATAGTTTGATTGATTGATTTCAGTTGATAATTCTTGTAAATTTCACATGTACTAAAGCAATACTTATATTACTTCTGGTACTGTAAAAAGTAAATTGAGTCGATTTAGTCAAAAGATGAGAAAAACTGTTTAAATATTTAATTTATAAAAAAAAACATTTACAGTAGGTATGTAGTATGTAATTTTAAATGTTTATCGGTGGATTTTAAAGTGATCTGGTATATTCAAGCATTGTTAATGAGCCGGTTCGACCGGGTAAGAACCACCCTCTCACAGGTTATCAAATAAGTTGCATTTTGTTCGGTGGGTGAGAGTTGCAAAAGCATACAATAGCAAAACTTAACAACAACAATAAAGCAGAACAACGAAAAAAAAAACAATAACAATCTTTTTAAGTACTCGACACATGTGCGGCGCTGGCGAGCGTTGCGAACTGTACTAATGGTTCACTGACGTCACCGCTCTTAGCTGTCAATCCCGATATCAACGCGCGGAGATAATATTGCCTTTAAGTTTCATATGCTTTAAAACTATTGTGTTGGCTAAAAAGATATAACGGTCATTGTATCACGTTCGGTGTATCACTGTGTCATGGCCCAGATTTTAAAAGATTTCTCATGTATCGGTAGAACTCTAAATATCTAAAATTAGTTGTAAGTCCAGATCAAAATTTAAGCATCTCTAATTAATGAGATCATTAATTAATAATCTAGACTATTAATAGATATTCTATTAATAGTCTAATAGTACGGGATCCGGCTGCAGAGTGTTTACATTCATCGAGTGTTTGCTAAAATCCAATTTTTTACGCATAGGTATTTATGATTGGGAGAATGTATATCTACCAAGTTGCCTATCAAAATGTGGCCGCTAATATTTTTAATTAAATTATTGCTAATTGATTTTTCAATTCATTTCATCACGTACATTTATTATTTATATATCAAATTAAAGCTATTTTTTCTGTTTATTATGATATACGGTTCCTTAATTAAATCTGGCCACAAATAAGGGTTGCTGGCTGTTGAAAATGGTAAATCCGCATTATCAAGCAGTTGTTGGAACGAAGTTCTATATAGACGGAAAATACTAAGACGAAAAGTTGTAACAACACGAAAAAATTAAGACGACACTTTTTGCTATAGTAAGCTATTGTAAGCCGTGCGTCGTGCACATGTTTCTCTCTCTCTCTCTCTTATAGAAATCAAGCCAGATATTTTCGTTTCGTCTTTCTATTTCGAACTTCGTTCCATCCAGGTGTCCCTGTTCCATCCGGGTGTCCCTTGGCACCTCTCAATTTTTTTATTTATCATGCCGCTGTTAATTTGAATATGTTAGCTAGCATAGCAAAGTAAACACATAAAGAGGGCACGCTAGGCTAAAATGAAATGAAATAAAATATAAAATAAGAAATGGCAAGCTTTAAGGTATAATATCTTTAAAATTATTTAACATTATTCAAAATCGAATTACCGTAAAACACATTCAATTCAGTTGAACAGCCATATAAATTACAGCTTGAGATAGTTTCATTGTGTCCCATATATAAATTATTCGAATGAAGATTTGGACAAACACACCGTTCTGAAATAAGCTATAAGTCACTCACGTTTGTATAGCTAAGTCATGTTAAACAACGTTCAACAATAACATTTTACTTAACAACGGTTTTAGATAATGTTCAAAACCGAGACATCTTTTGAAATGTGGGCCATAGTATAATTTTTCCATTCAATATATCACACCCGAAAATCATTTTCCTAAATTCGTTATGAGCTCTTTGCCTTCATGGTTCTAAGGAATTGAAATAGTTGAACCCTCAATGGTTCCAATGAACATTGATGCAAGTGTAAGAGGGTATGATGAAATGGATGTGTCTCAGGGCCAGGAACCAGTATGGACTCGTAGCCTTGACGTGGAAATAGTTTTATATAGTTACTGTTCGTTTTAGTGCTACAACGAGCATATCACCACGGACTATACGCCCGCGGAGTTGGGGCCTATGAGGAGGCCCGTACCCAGCAGTGGGACGGTAATGGCCTGTTTTATATTATATTAAATTTACAGTATAAAGCATTATTGATTCCAATGTACGTCTCGCATACCTTCGTATCGAGTTACGATTTAATACATAAGTAAATGAAGGAGTTCACTCCTAATCGGTTATCTACAAAATGTCCTGAAGTTTAGACGTTTCTACATTAGTGCAATTAGTGAACATAACATGCACGTCTAATGAATATCAACTTGAAAATCAATAATACTTTTCACTAAGATAATGTTGTTAAAAATGTTCATGACCTTAAATATCTTTTTGTAAAATGCATATACCGCTAAGCACATTTTGCAACAACTCATCGAAAATCTAACCAGTAGACTCTTAATGTAACACTCTAATGTTGGCCTAAAATATATTATCCATTCTAAATAATCAATGTGTCATAAACATAATTTCAACAATTTTAAAACAGAAACAGAAAAAAAAACCAATGTCGTTTGTTACGACTTTAATCTTACCTATCTGTCAACAACAACCACAATTATTTCTTGAAAATAAGAAAATGTGCTCTTAGCTTTGTGATGAAAAAACCTGTAGCTTTGATGGCCGGTTTAAAAATTGTGATTTATATGCCCAAAAAAATTAGTGAAAATTTAGTTGAAATTTAGTGCCCCAAACTCTGACCAGTGTTGTAATACATATTGACTTGTCTAAGCAAATGTTCGTCTCAACAATTAACAAAATAAATAACTCTACTTTTGGAAACTATATATGGATGCCTTTTGTTTCAATACCTTGATTTAATTGTGTTCACTCGGGGGAATTTAGGATTCTCACATTTCTTGAAGGCGTCTTCTTTGTTTGTATTTATTTATTTACTGAATTTTAACGAAGTTCTGAGGACTGCAATTGGCGGCGTCCTGTCACATGCTTGTCTCCTAGAGTGCTCTTGCTTTAAAGAACTTTAACTTACACCTTCTAGGTTGGTAAATTCTCGCGTCAACTCTCTCTTGGAAACTAACTCTGGAAATAAATTGCTAGATGGCTTTAAAATCACGGACACTCATCCCTAGACCAGCGGGCTGACCACAAATAAAAATCATTTGCACAAAGACTACACACTTCTCATTATTTCTGCATAAAATAGGATGCATACATTATAATATGCAGAGATAAAAACTTAAGTAATCTGCAATAGGAACATAGAGCTCTGATAATTTTCACGCAATACTTTTACGAGGAAAAAGTATTAGGCTAGCAGGTAGAACTCGTAAGTACAGAACTAACTTGTAACTTTACGTTATTAAAAATAAAACATCCTCAACCAGCAATGTAAAACATGCCAACACTACGGTCAGGTTCTTATGCACCAACTTCAGACGTATAAATAAAATCCAAAACACATGAACATTTACATAAATATTATTATTAATCTTTGTCAGCAATTCAATTAAAAATACTTTTAATATTTCATGAAGACGTGCACTAAGTATCATCATCACCTGGTTAAATAGTCGATGCGTTTGACCAGACCACACAAATCTTTCACGAGAGTCGATTACAATGGAGAGAGCAACGATATGTGTTGGTTTGGTCAATCTTTGATATGTGGTATACGCATCGCTCACACCATATTGTGCACAGTTGCTTCGCTGCTGTCGTGCCTGCACCAGTTGCGTACAGAAAACGTTCGTCTCGAGGATCACGTAGGAAACCTACAGCTACGCCGTGATCATCTCCTTGCTGTTAATGCTCGACTCGCTATACCTCTCAATACTGGTATGTGTTTAATGTAAAAAATATGTATTATTTATTACTCAGTATTATAGTAGTATCAGTGTGTATTACTCAATGAATAAATGGAAACGTACATGTCGCGCCAAGTTTATGTAATTTAAATTACTTTACTCGATGTCAAAACAAACATATAAAAAGATATAGAAAAATATTCAGGGTAGCAAAATTTGTATGTACCGAAAACGAGAACAACATCCAGATTGCCCAAACTTAATGACAATCGTTGAACAACAAAATCGTTCAACTATTTCCATGATTTTATTTATATCACGTCACTTAATAGCGATTACATGTCCAGTTAAATGACTTGTACATGCATCTATATTAATGAGTTTTGGCAATATGGATTCGATCATCTACTTTTTGGTGATGTCTGTATAGTATACATGTTCATGCTACTTGTTTGTATATTAAGCCAGACTTACGTTAGGAAATATATGAGATAACAGACACATTCTTACAAAGCATATTGTATTTTTATTACTTATTTAGAATAAAGTCACGGTTATTACTGTTAATTCGTTTAATCGAACATCATAATCAAGAATAGAGTACAAGATGACATTTGTATAATGTAGATATTACTTCAGTGACGAGTGGACCGCCAGAGCCGAGCCGCTGCCAGATGCAACGAGATAATGGGCCACAGATTCGACCCCCACCACCATCGGTACGCGCTACCGAGACTATCACCTCTGAGCGCTCACACCAGGTATAGTTTAACTAAATTAAGATAATGATCCTTCTTTAAAATAATATGTACTATCGACAAACTTGAATCATAACCCACTTGGCCGATAAGTCGTTTGAAACCGTCAAAACAACAAAGATTTCCATCCTTGACAGTGCATACCACATTAAGGACGTTTTAAATATTAAGCAAGCAACGTCAATACTGGTCGGAGATCTATGAAATTCTTACCTTTATCATCACTAACAGGTAATAAGCAAATTTTGAATAAATGCTATTTGAAATCATTTATAACTCAAAACAATGTTTTTTCTTTTGATACTGCAACAGATAATTCTCTATGTAATTAAATGTCACATAACAATAAAGTTACCATGGAAATGTATATTTACGTGAATATCGACCTGTATTTGATTGTAGAAAAGTAGGCTCATGGAGGGTCACGCTTCAAATTTGTCGAGAGTTTAAAGAGCATATATGTGAGGTGTTTGTTGTGATATATTTGACGGTCGAATAATGTGTTAGCAGCTAATAATGCGAGAAGCACAACAAAAGCCCAGCTGAAAGGAGATGGGTGGCGGCGGAGGCGGTGGCCAGCCTTCGGCCACCCCGGGGCCTTCCTCAGCCGACCCGGACGCACTGCGCACCGTCCAAACGTTCATCATGCTCGAGCAAAGACGCAGGGCTGACTTCTCCATTGAGTCCATACTGAAATTCGACCATTAAAATGTCTCTAGATTTACCGGTGACATGTCATGGACAATATTTGCTCACGGAATTACGGTTTATATATTGATTTGACTCTAAATTTACCTTAAAGTGAATTTTAGTACGCCAATGTGATTGCGTCGGACAGCTCGTGGACGAGTTATACATTGACGTTGCGCGGCCCATCTCGTTGCCACCACTCGATATCTGAACTAAGCGTTGCAGAGTGGCGACCTTGGCCTAGAGATTAAAGGACTGTTATATAACCAGTGCTCTTGTTTACTGACAAGCTACTGTTGTACGGTATTTATAATTAAATATCTAGTAAGATATTACATATTTTTGAGCAGTGAAGCTTTTATTCATCGTGTTGAGCTTAATATCTTGAAATTCGTTTTCTTTTAATAATCTACAAAAGTACGAAATGATCGTTCCAAATTAATAAGTTACTGTTTTATTTGCGAGATATATAAAGTAGAAATATAATGTTTTGAATACATTAATTAATGTATTGTGTATATTTGTTATACATGTCTTATTAAAAGGCGTCCTTAAAATTTGGAACTAGCGACGTACACGTTCGTACGTTCGCTTATTTCGCTTTGCGTGTACGCACATAACATGTGCACACAACGAGATTCCGTTGACATGGCGGCGTGTGATGAAAGATGTAAATGTTTTAAGCTTGACAAGTGCGACGTTCGTACTTTGGTAGCGACTTCTGTGCAAGGTACCATCGACTGAGTAGATTACGCAGCGTGCGGTGCATCTAGTAAGTGTAAGGATATATAAGGACTGGATCAACATCTCGATATTTTGCATCGTCCATTCTTTTGAAGGGCGCCAACTATTTCGATGTTTACTTTTAGCTTTAGGACTTTTAAAATATAAATGTTTAATCAAGAATATTATTCTAATTAATGTCTGCTTGTCTTTATTTACTAGACAGTAAAAGGTTTTAGGTTCGATTTGGTTGAATATATCGATTTCCTTAGCTAGAATCCAAAGCTACGTTACAGTGTTTTGCTGAGGGGGTACTTGTATTAATGTAATAATAATGTAATTAACTGTGTAAGGTACTTGCAAAATAACATACTACATGTGTTAAATAGTTAGAAAACATGGGCCTGGAAAGACATTAAATGATAATTACCATAATTTAAAAGAATTGGTGTCATATGTTGTGGAAATATGTGTTTTATTAAATATATTAAACATAGATGTTAACATAATGATATTATAATCAATATTTCATAATAATAACAATTTCAATTTACTGACCACTGGTATATGCATTGATTGGATCACAAAATGTCCTGTATCGTTTAAATAATATTGTGCTATATTGATAATTAATTAATGATAGTTAAATACTTTCAGTATTATGTATTCGCGATGTGATATAGTACGTTCCTTTAAGTTTTTTTGCTTATAACGGCGGCATCTGTTTTATGACGGAATTACATTTTGTACGACGAATGGACTTAAAAGTGGCGCTCATATTGATATGGTGGTGGACTATGCGATTAGTGCGTAGGCACTTCAATGAGTTGATAACATGATATAATGAGACTAAAAACATCTGTAATGGATCATCGTAGTGCGGTGCCAAAGATAGTCAGCTACGTGACGTACTGACGTTAACAGTGAATGTATCGAATATAATGATTACTGGTATAATCTCGATGTTGTTATCGCTGTTCAACTACATGTTTATAGGTGTTTATAATTATGATCAACGGAATAATTCTCTGTTAAACTTAGCTAATAATTTAGCTTGTAATATCAACTTGACAGGATTCTACTTTGGGGCTCATCCCGACATTTTTCTTTGGCATGATATTTAAATACGAGTATTATAAAATATAATAATGTATGTGCAATAGTTGTCTTGATGTTTCATGACATTTTCAATAGTTGTAATGTAAACTATGACACTTATTCAATTAATACAATGTATATGTATTTAATGTTATCGCGTTTTAGAATTTTGATAAATTTATTTAGCTGTTAATGATGTTCCAATTTAATACTACAGCCTAAAAAACGTGCTACGTTACTATTATAATATTCAATTATGTATCTCACTCTCAAAATCTTAAACTTGCAAGTTTTAAAATTCTTGTACATACAAAGAATTTTAAAACAGTTATAAGAATCCAAAGAAGTTTTTCCACTATGTACATAGAACCTACAAGTGTACTCCAGCAATATTTGTTTTTTGGGTACATACCCAAAACGTTAATACTAGGATTTGACTTTTAATTATTCCTATAGCGTATAAATCTCGATCGCATTATTCAAATTCTAAAACATGATTACATTTTTTCGTCGGTAATGTACACCGTTTTGTAATATGTAAGCGTTAGTAACGACTAACGACTATATCACTGTACCCAGGCCTATTATAATTAGTCTTTCAACAATACAAACTATATTAATCGCACATAGTATTTACGATTTATCTTTAAACAGTATACCTACACCACTATGTAATTTGTCTTTGGCTAATGATAACCGTTCGCCCTTTCGATAAAAGTGTCTTTACTTAGGTTCGCTTTTTAATGTTTTTAAATTCAGGTATATTCCCCTAAATATTTGTTGTCGAAAGAAATAATTAACATATGCTACGTATGCTCTTTGTAGGAAGCACTGCGATAAGTTTATGTATACTTATTCGCGGTAGTTGCTTCTGAATATCCATTTTAATTAATCACTAAAAGTAAATGTTCCATTGTTAGACATAGTCCAGTCCTTAGTCGATAGTAATTAAGTTTATAACTTTTGAATATGCAATTAATTGTCACACATTTTTAGGAATCAATTATAAACGTGCATATTTAGATAAAACCAATTTGGTTTATTAAAGAGCAGTGTCGGATGTTTGTCGATTTATTTCACAACATAATAATTGAATTAGTCATTGTAATGTTATCTACTCTAGAACCAAACCAATTTAGTCTTGTCGTGTTGGTTTTAGAATTATTATAAACATCTTGCATGCATGTCTAGTAACTGTATGAAATAAACGAAATGTTGACCCTGAATTCACACTACTATTTGTGAAATTGAAGTCGAGTGCTTGGCTTTCAGGTCATGATATATATGCATTATAATTATTATGACATACAAGTATATATATTAAATGTAAAATTCTAACTGTAAAGTTAAACTTTTACATTTTTTTGTTTTTAATAATAATACACGAAACTATTTGGTAGATCTTTGTCTATCCTTCAGATACAAATCTTACCACTTTCCATCCTTTGAATACTATTTGAATTACCTAGAACATAATTATTGTCACGCGCTACTAAAAATGAATTTTAAGACCATTACAACTGTATTTTTCTAAAATCTTTCAGATAATTTCGGAATAAATAGCTCAGATACGAGCGTGACATGGTTTTTACAAAATTATTGTATACGTGTACTTTATAAATGATGAGTCCATATTCAAACACTTCTAGGACTTGACTGCAAAAGTCGGTACGCACTATTCTATGATATGACAAACGTATCATTTTGAAACAGCACTGTATTACATTTTGTCACATTCGTTTAACTACAATAGAATCTTTGTTATGTGGATGATTAATTTTTAAATGAAACACCGCACTGTAGCAGTGCATATATTGTTTTACATTTCCAAATGAATATAATCATTATTGTATTGATTCTGTACTTTGTAAGTATTTGTTTAGGTAAAATATGTGTCAATTGTTTTTATTACTGCTTTTATTTTATTATAGGTTCAGGTTGGTCGTTGTATAAGCACTATATTACATACACCATACACCAATTAATTTAAATATGACATTACCATAATGAACATTAATTTCGACTGTCTAGTCAATTATTAAATCCTTGTGTTTTTATATGTACGATAGCTACTTTGATATCAAACTTTAAACAATGACTTGAATGTGTATATTACTTTATATAAAAAATAAACTTCTAAACCTGAATCTAATAAATTGGCAAAAATTACTATTTAAGTTAGTGTTTTTATTTTGTAAGACATTGTAGACTTCATATGAAGTGATCTCAGTCTGTAGTACTGGTTACATCGAGTTTATATTTTCATTGCAGGTATTTAAGTAATTAAGTTATTTTATCTCTTTTATCTCATGATACTCGTAGTATCTATTATGTAGCAGGGGTATAGAGGGTAGAGGTAAGGAGTATCATCTGTGTACATGAAAAGTGTCCGTTGAAATGCATTAAATTAGGGTGGCGCCACATTAGCATCAGAGTAAACTTCTTACAATCAATACACACACTTTTTCATAAAATTGAATGATAAAAAATCAATAAACGTACTATTCACAGTTCATAAAATAAAATATATTTACTACATTATTTTGTAATACGCAAGTAGTGACAATAATGTTAAATTTTTTAACTCGGCGTACTTCTATTCGTTCACAATTGCTACATTCATACCATACCCTGTGTCTACGCCAGCGCCATTCTGGAAGGTTTTTGAACTGTTATTTACAGCTTATGCTGGACACTTTTTTCAATTTTCTACCATATGAGATAACACTCCTTATCTCTACCCTCCATAAGCAGGGGTTTGAAATGTGTTTCAGGCAACATTCGGTATTCGCCTTACAATAATTTATAAAATTATTATTGTTGCATAAAAGCTTTTCAAAACCATATACTACATAATTGAATTTTAATTTTTGTTTTATTTAATAATTTTTGGTCAATTGTTTTTTTTTATCAAATTATTTTAAAATTTTTACTGTTTCATAAAAATAAATAAAACCATAACCAACCATAACATTACTGAATTTTAATTGGAATTTTATTAAATATAAATTATTAAATGAACGAAGTTCCTTATGGCGCGTTGTGTAAGGGGGCTAGACGGAAAAATTGTCACGACACAATTTGTTGACACGACACAATTTGTTGTCACGACACAATTTGTTGTCACGACACGACGACGACACACACAGATATTTTCGTTTCGTCTTTCTATTTCGAACTTCGTTCCATCCGGGTGTCCCTTGACACCTCTCAAGTTTTTATTAAGAATAATCCCAATTTTAACAATGTTTAATTTTATTACATTTTATAAATTTTCATATAATTACTTGCAGTTGAAATAGATACTCGATTTAGTGGGAATCGTAACGAATATAAAATGTGACTGATTTTATGTAATTAGTTTTAAATTAATTCTGTAATTTGGTATTTCATATTTAATTCTGATTGTTGTATCATGTTCATGTTGTAAATGATTAATGAATACATATTTTAAAGTGTTTATCGTCGACTTGTCGTCTATAGTCATTTAACAAACGTAATACAACTACTTCAATAAATTATAATCAAATCAATCGGTGTTTTATTTAACTCCTTTTTTACAGTTTGACATCGGTTAACCAAATTCTCAAAATTTAGACTCGTGAGTAAGAGTCCGTTTGCAGGAAAAGAGACTGGCAACATAACGATACATTTACAAGTTATTGAAGGAGCGTGTATCAATGTGGTTAGGTGAACATAATATCCTATCCTAATTTTATTATAAATGTGAATTTTAGTTTGTTCGTTACACTTTCACGCGAATACTACTTAAAACTCATGATGATCGGCATCATGAAACTTTGTACACATATTCATGGAGGTATTAGAAGCAACTAAAGATATAATTTTTAATAAATGCGAGCGAAGCCGCGGTTGAAAGCTAGTTTATTATCAAGTCCTCGCACACGGCTGTTTGTGACTAGACTGCTGAATAAACAAAAGTATTTATATATTATTTTCTAAATACATGTTTTACATAAATCACATCCAAGATACATAGGTGGGATTCGTCCCACGACCTATGGTCAGCAGCAGTCAGGATCACTAACCACTATATAGACCAACAGGCGTGTCAAAATAATAATAACACGCACTAGATGCCACGAATATTCGTCAACTAATTCGGCCATATTTTTCACAATTTGGTTTCATCAAAGTCCTAAAAATCGTAAGCTATATAGGTAGGATACAAAGTTACTGTTAAAGTTGACCTAGATATATTTTAAGATGGATAATATCAGAATTTGTACACCTAACCAAGTTAAGTAATCCTAACCGGGTCAGTCTATGGATGGGAGACCATTCTTAACATATAGAGACCGCTGCGTTAAGCCGTCGGTGCTGGTAGTCATACGAATATCTTAAGACAATCGGGTAGATGCGAGTTTCAAAATATTCTGACTAGTATTTCTATAAAACTATAAAAACGAAATTGAACTTCACACATATACCTATTCAATAAATAGTATTTTTATATGGTACTAGAATGGTTTTACAAATATAGTATCTACTTGACTTGAAGCCGATTTAGTATGTGAAATAGGCTCAAAGAAAGCAGGCACCTATATACTTGTAAAAATATATTAAATTCATGAAAATGAATGGAATTTTTTTTTTAGTTCTTGTTGATAGTAAACGATTATTTTTCCTTCACATTCCTGTTTCGGCAAATTGCTGTTCACTGTACATATTGTTGCCGGAGGATGTTATACTGGGTGGAATTTTGTAATGCCACCTGAAGGGAAAGTACCTACTCTTAATACTGGAGATAGAAAATTTTACTCAAAGAAAATATTACTTTATTTTTGAGAAGAAAGAAAAATGCATTCATTGTCATGTCACTCTGTATAAATTCATATTCAGAGTTGACCGGTGTAAGAATTCCATCATTAGAAGTCTGTCAGATAGGAATATTATGTCCTGTATGTATATGCACTGGCTAAAACAGTAGCCTGATTTTATATTTTATTTTCTGCTTTTTTTTTTGTATAGTAGGTATTTTATTTGTATTTGTATTCTTTTAATTTTTTTTTCATTCTCTATCCATTGATGTAATTTATCTATGAATCTTGTATTTGAAATAAAGTATTATTATTATTATAATAAATCGGCAAAATCAAGTGTGGTGTGTCAAGATTCAATTACGAATCAAACAAAAGCGCCCACGGGCACGGCGTGTCGTCATCACACCATTCTGATGCAGATTTAAAGTTGCCACAAAAGTAGGTACTGTTACCGAACATTCTTTAAAATGGCATCTATAATATACATATCTAACACACTAGGCAGGCAGGAAAACTGTCTGACCCAAACAACCTTGTCTGAGTCTTCTCAATCATACTCGGCATAAAATATTAGTATTCGTACTTTCAATTAATAACTATTGTTTTATCCACAACTTTAGAGAATAGCTTCAAGTTGTCATTTTTATGTACTGTAGTGAGTTACCTAGTAACACAATAAAGGACAGGCTCTAAATACTCTAAAATTTCCTGAATATGTCATTGTTTCAGTTATACTTAATTCGTTTACATTGATAACCTCGTATTGTTATTAAAATAACATCAATTAAATCAACATGTTTACACTGCATTATGCTTTCTAAAGCTGCATCTACTGTCGTTTAAAATACCACATAACTATGTACAATCTATTTCATAAGCCCACAATAGTTTGTACTAATACAGGTAACATGAAAAGTATATTTTCCTGAAACAAAAGGCCAGCAAAGCACAATGCTTACTACTGTTCATTGCACGACATTGAAGAGAGATAACGGTGAAACGGAAAATACTTAAATTATTTCTGTAAGAAATAGTTCGTAGCTTTGCTCTTGACGTTCTACGACAAACAATAGCTGAAGATTTCTTAGGAATACTGCCTGCTCATTAAGTGCATTTCAGTTGAATATTGAATTCCTTTGACAGTAGTGTTCTGCGCTGTTTTACACTGCATTGTTTATAGTGGATTTATATTTCAGGCATTGTTCTTGGTTGTGTCCGGATTGTTGGTAAAATAATCACAATAGCGATTTGATATTAAATGGTTATATTAAAATTAGTTTCTTAGTCTGCGGTTAACCATAGAATTCGTAATTATGACGTCATTTGATTTTGACATAATTTCGAATTCGCCCTCAAAGAAAATTATGCCACAATAAATAAATTTATACCTACATATACAAAAACCGTTTCGCGTGTGTTAGTTGTTAATTGCTCTATAAGTGTTAGATAATTATAAGTTACAGAATGTTGTGAGAAATCTAGCTGACCTACCTACTTAATCTATAAAAAAATGAATAAACTTAAACTCTTGATTTCTCTTTTTTATTTAATGTGGGTGCATAGAGGCATATTTTGTTCTTTAATTATCTTATGAGGGTTTAGTCACGAAGTGATTATGCCGCCCTCATAGAAAAATATAACTTATGAACCATTTAACGTTCACATTTCAGCTATATAAAACAATGTTCTCGCTTTCTCTTCTCTTTTATGTTTACCCACATTAAAATAAAGTTTACAAAATAATTGCTTTTCGTTTCGGACGCATTCCATTAAAATATGATATATGTCTTCAACTTTGTTACAAATTGAGCAGTTGGGGGAACCAACCTTACCAATTAAACATGCAAAGCTATTTAGTGGGATATGTCCAGATCGAAGGCTGAGAGCCATGACTATGTCTGGTAGGCTGAATGGTTCGGTACCAAATACCTTTAGTCAGCGATCTTTTTTCCAAATATTATGACCAGTGAGAAACACCGATCTCATCTCGATATAAATCACAATAAAATGGCATGTACGCAAAATATATGCCATCAACAAAAAAAATATTTAGCTAGACGGGTTCATTCTCAGTCAATCCAATATGTGCAGGTATCCACTGAAGTCACATAAAAAAAACGCATTATATTATAGGCTATCGGGGTTCCTCGAATCTTCGAGGAACATTGAATTAGATACTGGAGAGCACTCTTCGAATCTGCGAAAAAAACATACTTGCCAACATTAAATGATTCAATATATGCTAAGGCTTCACTTATTGCAATAAGTTCAGCATACATTATGTTCATATTACAGTTTATTTTGAGTTTCATAAAAGTGTTGGTTTGTGGATCGAAAAACGCCGCTCCAACTTTACTACCTTCCTTCGACACGTCAGTGAAAATTTTATAACATGCGTCTTAATGCCGATTAAAGTATAGACTACAAACTTCTCTTAGTCTAGATGATGTGTAAAATCGTTTTGCAGTTTGAACATCTTCTATATTATCGTTGATATGTTTAGAAAGATCCACAAAACTGACCCAAGTGTTTATTTATTTATTTAGGTAGGTATACCAACAGCACAAATACGATACACTTTTTAAAAAATATACAATAATATTAACTAGTATGCATGCCCATTACAGGTAGGTACACACAAAATTCACCATATGAGATAAAATAAAATACGCCTAACAAAACAGTGTTAGGAGTATAGTAAGTGTTCATAGAAAACATATCTAATTGTGGACTAAAATGTACCGGTAAAAATTTAAGATAGGTACTCACGTATAACGTTATTTTTCGTAAAATATTTCGATGTAAGCCAATATTTTCCAGCCAAGAAATGTCTACGTATGTGTAAAGGTTGTAAACAGAGTTCGTTTTCCATAATGTGTAAAGTAGCCCTCCTAATAAATCCTCCTATTAATCTCAAAATTATATTATGTAATTTATCTAGCTTCAACATATAACATATTGCCATAATCGAATCTACTCCTAATAAGGGAGATAATCGTCTCATCTGGATAATATGTACACCCCATTTCAATCCACTAAGTACTTTAAAAATGTTAACTAACTTAATCACTTTATCAGCTGCTTTGTTTATGTGTTTAGACCAATTTAAAGAGCGATCGAGCTTTAACCCTAAATACTTAACCTTGTCCACTACACTGCAACGATCTACATATAACTAACTTTGAGATTGATTACTTTCTTCCTTCTTATAGCCGCTTTTAGAAATACAGACTTTACTTTTTGTTTCCGATTTTTCGAGACCTATATTTGCAAGTAACTAATTAAGTAAATCCAGTGCCTGTTGTAAATTTTGCTCCATATGCACTCTTCTTTAACAGTTTTCTAATATTTTCAAGGGTTTTTTTTTAATTTTCCTAGTAAGTTTGGACTAAAAATAGTGTTCATCTCTAGGCTACTAAATTCGTTTCCGCTGTATTAATAATAATATTTCTCGTCGAATACTTCTCGCAGCTCGACGTCACTGTACACCACCGTAAATTGAAGTGGAGCTTCTTTGCATGTTGCCTTTTTCTTGTGGGCAATAAAATTATAGTTAATTTTACTTATCTTAAATCACTATTGAAAATAATAATCTCACAAATTTCACACACGGCCGTCTGATCCTAAACTAGGTCGAGCTTGGACTACAGTGTAACTAAGAATCTATAGTAACTATTTATTAATCTTAGGTGGGAATGGAACCTATCACCTTTTTTTTTATGGTATCGCCTGATGGTAAGCGATTACTGATGACAACACCGGGGGCGTCACAAATGCGTTGCCGGCCTTTGGGGGATGGGGAGAGGTATAGGGGAGGAGTTGGAATATAGGCCTCCGGTACCCTCACTCACTCAGTGAAACACAGCGCAAACGCTATTTCACACCGGTTTTCTGTGAGGCCGTGGTATCACTCCGGTCGAGCCGGCCCATGCATGCCGAAGCGTGGCTCTCCCACGGTAAGCTCTGAGCTCACAGGAGCAATGATGCATATTTTTATAAACCATGTTGCATAAAAATCTCATTATCTCTAGCAGAAATTAAAGCTTTTTTTCTCATGCTTGTGAGTTACTTTTTTTACTGTTTTAATTGGGTACGACATCAATTAAAAGTTATGTCGCATGTTTCATCAAAGTATTTTTTGTATGTTGCGATGCACCAAAGGCAAAATAGTTCTTTGAAAACTTTCCCGGCAGCGTGCAACATTTTCGTTCGTGTCAACTTTGATTTGGTTTGTCAATTTTTATTTATGTTACTCTGTCAATGTTGTAAACTTAAATTAAACGAAATAAGTAAACATCCGATCTAGGATCCTCCATGGTTTAGTAATTAAATACTACGTACGGACGGATATCTGTTCGTTTATACCCTACTACCCACAATATCCACACCAAATTACTTACAGTTATGAAAAATACGTTTCGTAAAATTCGAACCAATTATTTAATTAATACTCTATTTCCATTATAGTCAAATAAGTACCCAACGTACTATCGCAGCTTTCAGTTAAAGTAGGCATTGATGTAGTGATTGAGTAATGGCTAATGATTATTTAAACGAAGGATATCCCAACAGATGGATCGGACGCCTTGGTTCAATTTTATGGCCCTCTCGTTCCCCTGATCTGAATCCAGTAGGTTTTTTTTACTGGGGATGCATAAAAAGAGGTATATTCGAAATCAATTGACAGCATCAGAAGAAATAAATGCAAGGAGATTTGCATGACTGTTGAATAGGTCTTTTCTGAGGCGATGCAGATCTTGTATTCGAGTCGGCGACAAACAATACGAGTATTAATTTTAGTTTTAAGGAAGTAATAATTAAATAAAAGTGTTACGATAATTGATTGTTTGGTTTGATTGTTTTCCACGATAAGATGGTTATTAGGTAGGTATTTAGTCGAGTTGTTCGATATGAGATCCATTTGCAAAAAAATAAGAAATATTATTATTAATATAAAAATGTGAAATCAAATGTTGCACCGTCTTGAAATCCATCCTTTGAAATAACTTGCCAAGGGTGGTGTATTATAATTTTTTCCACAATGAAGTGTCAAAGTTAACCGACAACATTTTTGTAAATCATATTCATTACGTCGATTTGTGGTTGAAAATAATAGCATCAATATTGTAAAACATTATTTAAAAAATCACTTCAATATTGTGAAATTTGTGATCACAATACTTAAAAATGCGACCAAGGGTGCCGGTTTTCAACTTTTTTGAAAAAATAACTATTATCGCTTATAATAACCGGGTTTTATTATTTAAAGTAAACGATTTTAAGTCACCATTGAACATAATCGTGATCCAAGGTTATTACGTTGCCCGGGTTGCGAATACTCGCTGTTGAGACGCAACAAATTGGGTTCAACCCGGCGTACTTGCTGAATAAGTGCAGCTCCCCCGATAAATTGTAGGTAATCACTCGATAAATATATAACGAAAACATATTTGTACGAGTATACTGTTTAATGATATTAACAATGTACAGTTTAGTGCATTTTTTTATTCACATACTTATAAAGTTTTTTAAAAAAAAGCAATTATTACCTAGGGATTTTTAAAGTCAATTGATCGTAATTGTAGGAAAACTAATAGATTCTCGTATTACTAAAACTTAATATTATATACGACAGCCTTTGATGCATGTATCAGAGCGACGACAGGCGCTATGAATTAAAATGTATAATGTTGTTTCGTTACTTATGATATTTCAGGTACTTTTGCTATTGTGACGTTCAGCTTATTTGAAACTTTTAAGATGATCATTCAATTCTGTCGCTGAGCTTAGTAAGTACGCTAGTTCTGTATGCTACGGTTGTACATGAATTTTTGGTATATTAAATTAGTCAACTACTATAGAGATTGGCTGTTTGATCAGAATTTCATTTGTCCATCCGTAAATGATCAATTATGGTGTCCTGTGTGTCTGAACAGTCAGTGCTATATACGTCATGTAGGTTGGTTATAGGTTGATAACTAATAATCACACTACTTTAGTCACTAGCAAGTAGAGCAATGCCTATAATTGGAAAAATGTAGAATTCCAACTTGGGCACAAAAAGGGCTACTTTTTCGCAAAAGATGATTTTTGTTGTTAGACTGTAATTAACAGACACATAATAAACAGATTCAATAAGTGCATTATAAACCAAAGTAAAAATAATCCATGGAGATGATTTTGACAGGTGAAACTGACGTTTTGTGACTAGAGAAAGCAACCACGCACTTATCGAACGCATCAGAATATAATTCCACTTGAATAATTTATAAAAAAAAAATTATATGTACTACTTAATTACTACATTATTTACGTACGTAGTGTACGTTCTTTTCACGAAGCTTTACGAAAAGTTCGATTTACTTGAGCGTACTTGAAAATGGACGTAACTGATTTTATCGGAGATAAGAATGGCCGTAATCTAGTCCAGATCCAGTTTTACAAAGGCCTATTCTAAAAATACTCAGTGTGACGCGTGTATTGTTTCATGCTTAACACTGGCAAAAGTACAAAAAATCATTAGCTAAAGTTTCACCAGATTAGAGAAGTAGGTACTATAGTATATTTATCAGTCATTAATTTCTGAATAAAAAAGAAACAGTTAAATAAAATTCTCTATAACTTGCTACTGAAATATGAACCTAACTGCAATGAACTGAATAAATTTAAATTCCGTGAACTTTCGACCTTTAGAAACGCAGTTGTGTTTGTTGAACGTGTTGTATTCAATGTTTCTGAACGAAGTGTGGGAGTTCAGGGAGATGAGGGAGAAAGGGCGTGGCTCGAGGGCGTGGCCTGATGGCCTCAGGTTAGAGCCTGAGAAGTGAGGTTGCCACCCTGTACCGGTGAGCGATCAATACTTTCAGGTCGCACTCGTCATCTATCGACTAAATTGTGAACTATATTACTTAGTTACTGACTTCATAGATGTCACCAACAGTCCTCAGAAAGTGCTAAAACAAAGGCTATTATTTTTTGTCCCTGTTTGTAGTTTTCTGTGCTTTAGTTGGATGATAGATTGTGAATGTGTGATTTATAAATGTAATTGTATTCTTAATCAAACATAAAAAAAAAGGATTTTAAGATAAATAAAATTAATTGATGAGGGCACTGTTGGAGGTAAGCAGGACGTGTTACAGGACTTATACATTTTCATTCCTCGCTTCAAAGACCTCAAACTTGAGATGAATTCTTCGATGTGTGAATTTTTTCCTTGCAGCGTCAGTTTACAGTGTTTGGCGGCTGTTTTGCCGAGCTTTAAGGAACTGTCCTCTATCGATTTCACTCTGTTAGGCTCTACCATTTTTCTTTGAGCTGTTCCTGGGGCTATAGCCTCCAGAATACACCTTATCCTCACTACTCAAAAACGTCTCAAAGACCTCTCCACTTATGATGCTATTGTCCTGTTACGTACATGCTTTGCTCTCCCGTAAATTAATTTACCTGCTGCGAACCAATACTACTTGGCTTTGCCCCGAGGAAGTTTCATCGTTTGACAAAGCCCTGAAGTTAGTCGTGGAAAACATCCTTAAAGTTTCCATGAATAAAAGACAGTGGGTTCAGGTGGGTCTTCCGATCCGGTGTTGGGTTCAGGGAGAGCGAAATGTGTGGGATGTAGGCCATCCAGCTCTCCTGGCGTATGCGCACAGTGTTGCGAACCTTGTCACTGTTTTATTAGAATCCCATGATGGTGAATTGAGCATTCGTTCAATTGCAACTCTAGCCTCTTAATCCAGTCGCGAAATATTTTTTACAGTAGATTTTGCAACTTATTGTAAGTATATGTGCACTTTGAATGATTTCTAGGTTTAATAGGTTCAAATCTTTAACGGTATCTGAGTGGGTTAGCTTTCGCAGCAATTTAATACTCGTATAATGAAATTCAGGTGGGTTGCCACCACAGTAGCTTGCATACTGTTTACCTTTCATGTAATACTAACTCTCTATTGTACCTAAACATTTGACTTTTAAAAAGAGTGGTGGTGGAGAGATTTTTTTCAGTATTCTTCTCATATGGCTCTATCCACTTTGGAAACTGGCAGTTATAGATCGCCACAAGCGGGCAATAAATTTTGGTGTGTTCACTTAATTTACCTTGATAATCCAGTACATGATGTGGCGTCTGTGTTTGTTAATCTATAATTTTTAACTGTAGCTTCAATTTAACGTTCATAAATGTAAGTTAGTGTCTTAATTAAATAAATGAGTTTGAATTTGAACATGCCGTTTTTGCTGTATGCTACATCGGCTTGGTTGGCACTCGGCCCAGGTGAGGCGAGTGAAGGCAGCGCACATGCAGCTGGCGTGAGATGATATGGGGTGAAGTGGATCCAAAGCGCCTTATAGGAGAGCTCTTCGGGAGCAGATATGGCTAGGCTAAGGGCTGTGTCATGGACTGAAGTAGGTGTTTGGTTGCACGTGCTGCCTTCACCTCATTTGAAGACTTTGCTGGATGACGGTTCTTTGCGCATCGCTGTTACTCTTCGACTGGGCTGCAAGGTTTGCGAAGGCTCCGTATGTGCCCATGGTTCAGGGGTGGGCAGGTTTTAGCGAAACCTTGCCGTCAACGAAGTGGTTCCTTGTTCCTGGTGCAAATGTTGTCCATTGCTATTCAAGTATAATGGGCACCTTTCCACCGGAGGGTTTCAGAGGTAATATTTGTATTATAATTATTGTATCTATTAATTTAAGTAATGTGTAACAACTGTAGATAAACCTATGAATGAATAAATTACATGGTTTTTGTATAGATGAAAATATTACTACAATAAATATATTCTTTGACAGAGGGTCAGAAGTCCAAAGCTAAAGTCACGGATGTGGGCAAGAAGACTGCCAGATTGAAATGGGATTGGGCCGGACACGTATGACTTATGAATCCGGACCGGTGGGCCAAGGTCGTCAAACGCTGGGTGCCTCAGGGTGGACGCCGACGACGAGGCAGACCCCGTAAAAGATGGCGTGACGATCTTGACGCCTATCGCAGAGACTGGCTGAAATTGGCTTTCAATAGAGAGAAGTGGCTTGTTGCAGGGGAGACCTTTGCCCAGCAGTGGGACATAAAGGGTTCATAAAAAAAAATCTTATTATTAATCATAAAAAAATGTTTCTAAATACGGTTTCCGCATCGATTTCAATAAAAGTTGGCATGGAGATTTTTTGATTCTTGAGGAAGGACATAGTAGGGTGATAAGATATTAAGAAACTCAAACCGTTGCATGGAAGATGCAATATATAACATAACAAACAAACTGAGCATTGAATTGGTTTGTTTTCTGTCATTTTCCTAAATCTTAGAAATTACAAAGTAAATCATACTTAGCTCAATACGGTGCATCAGTGATCTGTGATTTACTAACACACACATACGTTTATTTTATCCTTTAACGAAAAGGTCATGAACCTGAAGCTGAAAATAAGAGTAGTGGCCGGTTGCCAGGCGATATAATAGCGGAAACTGTTTGCCAAGGTCGCCGCCAAATAAAAACAAGAGTGTATAAACGGAAGCCTGTGATTTGTTACTTATACTAGTAACGGAATTCTCGTACATCTGACCCACATCAATTTAAATTACGAATAGCTTGATATCTGACAGGTATCCCACACAACGATGTACTAAACATCTTCGTAATCGTGGATTTACAAAATGCTTTTGATATCATTTAAGAAAAATATACTTATAAAGGTTTAAGTTTTAGATTTTGCTTATTTTTTATTACTAGTTGTCACAAGCAGCTCCGTTCGCATGATTATTTATACTATTCCTAACTTTGAAAATAGCGAAGTACCATACTTTTTCGGGTTACTCACAAATGATGTGGCTTTCTATTGATAAAATAATTTTCAAATTGGTTCAGTTAATTCAGAGATAACCCCTACAACCTCACAAACTTTAAGATTTTTATTTCAAATACCTATCAAAGTGACTCTACTCTTTATAATAGTGGCATAGATAAAACGTTAAGTTATCATTTCACACTTGTAATATTTTATTGTCACTTATATAAAACAAAGTCATGTTCGTTACACTGCCACAGCCATTCTTAAGTTATAACTTAAGAATGGCTGACTTTCATGTTTTTGAATTGGTGTTCCTCTGAAATAAGATAATAAGTATTAAAATATAAATAAATAAATATATCGGACATCTAACACACAACGCCATCTAGTCCCAAGCTAAGCAAAGCTTGTGTTATGGGTACTAGATAACTGATATGAATACATATATACTTTTTTTTTGTAAATACATACATATTATACATAGAAAACACCCAAACTCCGAAACAAATATTTGTAGATTACACAAACATTTGGTCCTACCCAGGATTTGAACCCGAAAACTCAAGCACAGCAGTCGCATTCACTACCACTGCGCCACCGAGGCAGTGGATATAGTATTCATCAATAAAAAATTCTTTAAAAAAACATTATCTGCTACACTAATTTGGCGGAACTGCTGTTAGGCGGAACGAATTTTGTCGGGTCAGCTAGAAACTTATAAAATACATCTACTTTTATTGATTCATCAAAATTTGGCAGCACATCTGATATAAGCGTTCACCGCCTTCTTCTTATGTTATGGGTTGGATTCCATCAAGTAACAACACTTCGTGAGATCCATACATTGTTGTTTTAAAATTTAGGCGTATATCTTCTTCTTTTATATATAAAAATCAATTGCTGTTCGTTTGTCTCGCTATAACCCAACAACGTCTGGGTCCATTAAGCTGATTTTAGGTTTGAAATGTTTGTCGTAGTCCAGAGAAGGTTTAATAGGTAAAAATTAAAAATCCAAATATCACTTGTACAAAGTAGCTATATAGTGTTTTATATGTTTGTAAATTCCTCGCGACGTAATATGTGCTCCTAGTTCAATTTACTTCTTTTAAAAAAAAATAACGTCTATTTTAATTGAGGAGCTTTACACCTTTTTTAAAAGACAAAGACTGTATTTGAATCATTAAGTTGAGTTCACACGATCTATTGCGTCTTGTGAGTTTAATGCGACCTTAGATTCGAAAGTTAAAATACATATTCCCAGTTGATATCATATCTAAAATATAAGAATTTTGTCTCTTCAATATATGATGTGCAGTAGCGCATAAAAATTGAAGTAAATTGGAGTGAATTGCAGTGAGTGATGCATGCTTCAAATAATGATCTGCAATCGCTTTTTCGCTAGTCAAAGTTTCTTGACGCTTTTAGCAGTAGGACTTACGCTTTGCTAAGCGTGCAGTATACTCTATGGAAAAATAAAAAAATGATTTAGACTCATAATTCTTCGAGGCAAGTCTTATTTTTTCCGTCAGGTAAGTACACTTTTAACAAAGAACATCTATAAGACAGAGAGAGTGTTGAAATGTGATTTATAAATTGGTATCGTCATGCGGCTTATCGAAAATACGTCAGCATTATAGAAACAAACTATAAATTACAAAATCTAGGTCAGCTATGACCTATTTTCAGGAGATGAGTACGACAGTCATTATAGGAGATAACCGAAGTTTAAAATAGTTTGATAAGCTTCACGGCCTGTACCTTGTAAGTTTTACTAGCTGGCGAACGGTGGGATAATAAACGACTAATGTACAATTTCCCAACAATATCATTGACAGAAGTATTTAAAACAAATGTTTTCAAGTTATTCGATATATAAGTAGATAATGGAAGCCAAAGAGCTCGTAGAATGTAGGCAAAATTTAACAAAAGAATAACCAGCTGTAGGAAAAAGATAAAGTTATGTCGCGTGGTGGATGTGTTGTGATGTCGAGCAGAACTTATCATTCTTATGGATACTCGAATGTCATCAGTAGCTCAGAACTGCCAGGAAGCATAGAAAATTGACTTAATAAGGGCTATATAGTCCTCATTTGCTCCATACAAAATCCATACCAATACCTACATCAAATTGAAGTATTGTGTTTTTCATTTCAAATTAACAGATTTTTAGTACATACTCGTACTTGTGAAAGTATATTATTATAAGAAAAACTAATTTATTTAATATTTTTCTGTCTATTTCTACGTATTCTACATAATTACAGGAAACATTATTATCGATACAAGTAGCGAACGTCTGAGTTAATGCGGTTTATGATAAGGAAATATTTGCCAGAATTTTTTCAACAAATGATTGACTGAAATTATCTTTCAAACCTTTATGGCAAAATCACAGATAACAAAGTTATTACTTGATGTTCTCAAAGGTAGCCAGATATAAACATAGTTTTAATTATCCGAAGTTCAAACGCATTATACAATATATATTATGCCTATCTAACTTAACAGTATGTACATATTTATTTTATAAAAGACAACGCTTGCATTGGGAATTTATCCGAAACGGATAAAAATACAGGCAGACTCAGTAAAACAACTTATGAATTACACGTAGTGGTCCTATGTGCGGTTTGAACCCACAACCACAACAAAGAGAGCGGCGTGAATTATACGTATTACCTAAATTTGCAATTAAATATAATATGTTAATACTAGCTGAGCCCTGCGGTGTTACCCGCGGTACGGCAATAACCGCGGGCAACGCCGCGAGATGAAGCTAGTATCTTTATAAATTGTAGTCTATGTGTTATTATGATGTATCAGCTATATTATTGCAAAGTTTCATCATAGTCCATTCAGTAGTTTTTACGTGAAAGAGCAACTAACATACTCACTTACATACAAACTTTCGTGTTTATAATATTAGTAGGATCCGCATATGTCATATATATATATATATATATACACAATATACATATATATATCTTTAACAGCACTAGAAATGTTTCTTTTTAAATACTTTATTTTATTAAACACCTATGTCTGCTCCGTTCCCCTCAGTATGCATTGTGTGGTGTTTTTTTTTTATTTAACGAAATAAACTCAGTTTTATTGCAAATCGATTTAAGTTTTAGGATGAAGCAACATCGTTGTTTCAATTCATCATGTAAATAGTACCTATGCGGCGACGGTGTTGCTAGCACCTAGGCCTATTTTTGAAAGAACCTTGTGTTGGTAAATCTATCATATGCATCTTTAATTACACTTTTTTAACCGATTTCAAATAAGGAGGAGGTTCTGATTTCGACTGTATTTTTTTGTTTGGTACTTCAGAAGTTCGACTGGGTGAACTGATTTTGATAATTCTTTTTAATTTGAAAGTTGGTGCTTCCCGTGTGGTCTCATCGCAATTTGGTCCATTTCACGAAGTCGGTTTTTTTTTAATGACACTTATGGTGTAAACCGGTTGTGAGAAAGGTTTTGTTCTTGATGCTTTAAAATTATCTTAGCCGTTGACCACAATACTCATTGCAGTGCTTTTTTAATTACGGACCAAAGTATTTACCAAAAAGACTCACTAAAATTGTGTAATATAATTAATTTAAGAAAACGGAGCCACTCCATTGGTACTACAACACAGACGGTGTTGCCGTCATTTAGGCCTACTTTGAGGTAAAAATAATTTTATGCTAGACAATAAATCCGTTGAATTTACACTCGTTAAGCAAATAATATAGTACATATTTATTATGATGTACAAGACGTAGACTCATTATATTGAGAGTCCCGTGGTTGATAATTCTCTAAAATAGTGTGCACTTACGTTTTTACGATAGGTACTCATTGCAGTGTTATCGCATTAAGTTGATTGTGTATTTATGTGTTTGTGGCATTTCTCGACTACAAATAAAATACACATACCTACACATGTTTCAAATCCCCATTTGTAAATTAAACGAAATATACACATTTCAGTCGTTTAACAGACCGTTATCTCTTAATGTTGAACTGACTATGATTTCAAGTACAAACGTTGTCTAAAGATTTAGACAACGTTTGTACTTGATAGATAGAGAATAGATATTCTAATATATGGTTGTA
The DNA here is from genome assembly GCA_916048165.1 of Spilarctia lutea. Lineage (NCBI taxonomy): Eukaryota > Metazoa > Arthropoda > Insecta > Lepidoptera > Erebidae > Spilarctia > Spilarctia lutea. The sequence continues at coordinate 21,931,923 of OU696470.1, read as the reverse complement.
GGGGGTTTTGGAAGTACTGATCCGATCTTGAAAATTCTTTCACTAACAGAAAGCGACACTATTCAGGAGTGACATAGGTTATAATTTATTATGATTAAGCAAAACATTCAGTTGAAAATAATAGTATTTGTAAATCAAAGAAAAGCGGGCGCGATATAATGCTTTACCGGCGTGCGCTGATTAAACATTGTGGTATAAGCGAAATTCTTTGGTAGCTCGTTCTACAGATAAAAAAAAACAAAATAAATGATTATGTTATCACGATAATTTTATGAAGATAATATTTTTCGCTTAAAATATGTTATTTGGTTACGTAATTTAGGAGATAATTTAAAAAAAATAAATACCATATGTCGACGTAAGGTATAACGACAAAAGACTTATAAACCAGCAATATTCGTGACAATTCTTATTTCAAGTGCAATAAAAGTTAAGGAGCGAGACCTGAGTAAATATTTCGCGATCTGTGGTGTGAATGAAGTAAGTTTGTGGAATGTGATGTGTGTAGTTATTTACATTGTGGACTAAATAAAATAATATTGTTTGTAATGTGATATTTCATTGTAGTATTAATTTGGTCCTGTTTGTGTTTGAAAATGTTTTTTGTTTTATTTTATAATTTTTTTTTGAAGGATTGTATATAACTACTCTCAATAATGATTAAACATTTTATCATGGCCGAAAAACGTCAACGTCCACCATCGATTTACAAGCAGAATTTAAACGATTGTCTCTGAATAAAGTAGAGACTATAAATTTTACTGCCTCGGTGGCGCGAGTGGTAGCGTAAGCGACTGCTGTGCTTGAGGTCTCGGGTTCGATTCCCGGGTCGGTCCAAATGTTTGTATGATCTGCAAATATTTGTTTCGAAGTTTGGGTGTTTTCTATGTATAATATGTATGTATTTACAAAAAAAAGTATATATGTATTTATATCAGTTGTCTAGTACCCATAACACAAGCTCTGCTTAGCTTGGGCCTAGACGGCGTTGTGTGTTAAATTGTCCGAAATATTTATTTATTATTATTTATTATTTATAAATGAACAATTGTTTCAGTTTATAAATAACAGGAAAAAAACTCAAACGTAACTACTCAAAACGGGCCGCAAAATACATTGGAGACATTTACCAATCCCTACTCCGCTGGAGAAAGTATACTTCGAATCACGCGTGGTAGGGATAAAAAAAAGATGGCGCGTAACGGATAAATGTGACGCGTAACGAAAAAATGTTACACTAAATTTTTTGACAACCCCGAAAAGAAGTTTCACTTCAATAATAAATACACGACCTTGTTAAGATTTTATTCATTTCACCAAAATTGCTTACGAAGAAATAATTGACTGTGTAGGTTTAACAAGGGTAAAATGTTGTTTTTTTTGATTCCAGGAGAAATGGGTAAACATTCCTCGTAAATTTAATATTGGCAAAACTAAAACAATGTGGGGAAATTGAGATAGCCGTTGCTTCCTCCGGGATTGCAGCAACTCTATTAAATGATGTGAACACTGCACACTCGACCTTTAAGATACTATTGTCAGTTTCCTTGGAGCAACAGTCTGTATGGTGCCAAGTAGTCCATTTTCCATACTCAAAAATGGACCGCTTGGCAATCTTCGACAAGATGTGTCAGTAATTATACGGGAAGAATGTACAATGAGTCACAGAGCTCATGTCAAGGTGGTAAATCGAACGCTTCAAGATCTCAGAAGTTCATATTCGCTCATGGGTGCAATTAAATTTGTGTTTACAAGTGATTTCAGGCTAACACTACCTGTAATAACAAATAAACACGCGCCGACGTCGTAACTAACTAACCGCAGTACCACTGACATTGAAATTGACCACAGATTCGGCCGCATTATCCACACTTTAGAACATCTGATAGACGCCATATTTCTAGAGATGCCATTTTACTGCAGAAATATTACTATTGGCTCTGTTCAAGGGCTATAATATCGCCCAGAAACGACACAGTAAATGAAATCAATAAACTGATTTTACAAAATGTTCCTGGTAAGGTCAAACAATATGAGTATATTGACACACGGTATTGTAACATTAGGGACACAGTACACTACCCACAAGAATTTTTAAAATTGTTAAACCCTTCTAGCCTGCCACATCACAACATCATGCTAAAAGTCGGCATTCCTATTACGTTGTTACGAAACTTGAGCCCTACGAACATGTGTAATGGAGCGAGACTATTGGTAATAGATCCCTATGGGCAGTTATTGGTTGACTTATCTCGAGTTGGAACTCCACAAAACCAATATATTTTACTGCTACTAAATAAAAAAAAACAAGCGACATTGTGTTCCGAGAAGTGATCAACAATTAATATAAATATGTTGATGAATTCTCCGAGAAGTCGATGGAGCAAAACCTTCAGATTGTAAAAGAAGGATAGCGTGTACTCATCCCAACGCAGTATCCTTTTTAATACGGGACGTACTTCTGAATCTTCATGATGAATTCTCTGAGTACAATCTTGGATGTTATTACCGATATTGTCCAATACTACAAAATTGCTACCGATTAAATACAATTTTAATAAAAGAACATGTTGACTCTGATAAAACTCAATACATATACTCATACTGAATAAACAACTACTCGTACATAACAAAATTTCCTCACAAAAAATTCACGCCCAACGAAGTGTGCATGGGTTGGCTAGTTTTACAATATTACTGCTTGAAATCGTTCATCCTAAATATATCTATTTAAATCATCGATTATTGAAAACATTTATCTGGTATAGTTACAAACACGTCTTCATTAAGACGTGTGAATTTATTTCGAAGATATAATCGAACAAATATTTTTGGAAACTAAGAGTAGTATTATGTTCTATCCATTGGTAAACTGTCACCCGCTAAAGCGATCTTATAATTTTAATTCCCTGTTAATTTAATATTTGATAAAACATACCTAGTTATGGTATTTAATTATATATAATTATGTACATATTAACGTGTTCTTGTAATGCCCTAACATCATTAAGTTGCCTAACGTTTCTTTTACGAACCAGGTTACACAGTGTGTGGTTAAAATCATGAGGTTTGCTAGCTGTTAATTTTCAATATCTTACAATTGTATTGTTCTTTCTTGTGTGTTCACTTGCGTTGTATGTTATGTTTTCAATTGTACGTGCTTTGATGTCCTTTAAAAAGTGTAGAAATCAGATATGATACGATCTTTTATTATATACACATTGCAGTGACCTGAGGTCATCGGAGAATTTAATACTAAAAATGCCACAACACTCCACTCAGCAGACAAGTCTTTTACTGTGCAAGCAGTAAGACTATGGAACAGCTTGCCGGAGACTATTCGAAAAACGAAAACCTTGCCTGTTTTTAAACACCTGGTGAAGAATTATTATCTGTCCTTATGAATGCTCTTGGTTTGATTATACGTAGTGAATGTTGTAGTCTATGTATATGCCTATGTATGTATGTTTGTATGTATTTATGTGTGTATGTATGTATATGTGTGTATGTATGTATGTATATATGTATATATGTGTGCAAGTGTACGTATGCATTTTGCTATTTTTTTATTTATTTATTGTTTTAATAAATTTAGAATATTTTCGTGATGGTATGTTACTGTTGGATTAACTGCCTGAAAAATCTTAAACATCTAAAATCCATTTTAAAGTTGACTGGAAGAAATCGCCGTGAGCGATAAGACCGCCAATTGATATATCTATAACTTTGTAACTCATCTGTTGTTTTTTATTTTTATTTTATGTATACAATAAAGATATAAATAAATAAAATTATATTTATATATATTATTTATAAGATGTTAATGCAAGGTGGCGGAATATTATTATTAATTTTCTTACAATTATATATAATAATCCTCGTAACTATTCAACAAGCCACGATATCGTCCCTGAGACTTTCACTAGATGTTTTATTTGTGTAAAATATATAGAAGAAATATTTATTTTTCTTTTTTTCTAATAAGCCATCAGTGCATTGGCACTATGCAAATCTATAGGCATACTTATTGAAGTATGCCTATAGATTTAATAATTAAAACTCGTTGTAGATGATATTGGGTCTTGCCCAATTGCCAGAACGCACAGATAATCGATATATATAAAACTTCCCCATGTCTCAATCAGAAACAGTAACTGTTGCTGACATTTAATTGACTTGATGCCTAGCTTATTCCGAAAATTGTTAGCTGCCGGACAAACACGATTCCTATTTCCTTGAACGTATTTTAAATTGACAGATTTCAACGATTCTCGTTGCTGAAAATCAGTGGAATCAATCCAATTGGAAACTCATTTCCTATTCACAGATGTACCTACATCAACTATAGTTTGTGAATAGTAAGAGAAAAGGAATTTAAGTTATTTGTATTTGTGAAGCCACCTTTGCTTGTGAGTCTGCTCTTGCGTTAATAACATTTTTTATTTGTTTGACCAAAAGTCTTCACGGTAGTCTTTGCGGTATTACCGCAATCGAAGACTTTTAGTTCGCGACAGCGTATGTCTATCTTGTAAGGTTGGCTCACTACACCTTTTTAATGTGTGTTTTTCCGCGGTATAACATTTCGCTACTGGTAATACACGCAGACGGGGCTGCGTAGATCAGCTTGTTTAGATATAAAAAGCAAAAGAATAAAATTTAGCAAAGAGGAGTTTTGGATTGGCCAATAGTTTTTATGAAACTAGTTGTTATGCCTTAAAAATTAAAAATATTAAGGTGTGAGTCCCCTTATCATTTAGGGGTATGAAAAATAGCTATTGGCCGATTCTGAGATCTAAGTACCCGGTGTACACATAAAATTTCATAAAAATCGGTCCAATCGTTTCGGAGGAGTTTGGTAACAAACACCGCGACACTAGAATTTAAATATTAGATAATGGTATCAAACCACATCGTGATTAACCGCCTTTCAGTAATTCACTGCTGGACGTCTCTTCAGAAAGGAGGTATTGGCTAACTATATATAACAATAATAATAATAAATAAATATTTCGGACATCTACCACACAACGCCATCTAGTCCCAAGCTAAGCAGTGCTTGTGTTATGGGTACTAGACAACTGATATAAATACTTATATATACTTTTTTTTTTTTTTTTGTGAATACATACATATTATACATAGAAAACACCCAAACTCCGAAACAAATATTTGTAGATTCCACAAACATTTGGTCCGACCCAGGATTTGAACCCGAGACCTCAAGCTTAGCAGTCGCATACGCGTACCACTACGCCACCGAGGCAGTCAATATATACTATATTATACACTGGCTAGACGGGTTGGTATAGGGTTTGTTTAAAATTTTTCTTCTTTTTTATGAGATATGAGCAAATACATGTGCGTTGCCGGCCTTTTACGAAGGAGTACGCTCTTTTCTTGAAGGTAAGATTCTGCGTAGCTTACTCCCTTATTCGGCTCCTATGACACCCACTTAATGAAAAGGGAAGGTGACACTCCCTTTTCTTAATCCATCACACGTACATGTTATTTGTACTAATTCACTGTGTTATTGGCCTAGATACACACAATTATTTTTTATCGAGGTTTCAGATAAGCCATTCAATTACCTTTAGATTAGCACAATATCTTTTTTTGAAGGTGTACTGATATTGTACTTATTTTTTTAACAAATAATTCATTGAAAACGTAGTACATTACGTCAAAACGTAGGTATTTAGAATTAGCTTACGTCAGTAGCTCCGCTTGCGTATATGTCGTTTGATATCTCGGTAAACATAATGGCTAGGTATATCGTCGCCCTCTTTAACAATTTAAGTATCTTCTTGCCAACTTCAGATATGAATGTCAGTCCCTCTTTATGAGTTGACTCTTTGAACTGACATAACTATATATTACAGGATCCTCTGTACCTACTTACTTATCTGGAGTTAGGAGAGGCTGGTTATCTGTCATACAGGTTCTACCTAGTACGGAAACCAGTCTCTCACACAGATCTTTGTTACTGGATTTTTGTGTACGAGTATATTTTGGTGACTCATTTTTGTAATTTGTGTGAGAGAAGAAAAATAAACGATTTATTATTATTATTATTTTAAGAAATAAGTTTTATTTGTAATTTTAACCAATGTAAAGTTGGTGATACCTTTGTTGTATAAAATTGTAATGGTCATATAAAACAAGTGAGGGAACTGGCTCTTGTATTACAGGTGTAATACCTAGTATGGGAGACAGACTTAAAAACATATTATTTATATTTTAAGTCAATAAAATTATTCTTAATTATCAAACGTTTAGTTTGAAATAAAACAAATACTAATTTCTAATAATGATGAGATGAAATGATAAGAAAGCAATTATGGCAAAATAAGATAAATTGAAATGGAATGGATACTATTAATAAATAAATAATAAATAAATAAATATTTTGGTCATACTCATCTCACACAACATGATATTAATACATGTATACTTTTTTTTGTAAATACATAGAAAACACCCAAACTCCGACACAAATATTTATAGATCTTACAAACGATCCGACCCGGGAATCGAACCCGAGACCTCAAGCACAGCAGTCGTATACGATACCACTACGCCACGCCACTACAAACTTAAGTTAAACTTAAAGTATGCTGGGGACATTTGTTTATTTAATTGTAATTGAAAAATCAACACTAAATTTTTATTAATGATGACATAATATATCCCATACTATTTTCAGATGTATCCAGTTACATTTATATATATATACATACAGTTACGCTATCACACACTTTTTTTTGTGTGTATGTACTTTGTTCGTACATACTCACGATTTTTTAGGACATTGTGTTTATGTACTCGTAGATAAAGCGTGTTTTCTTCAAACAACAATATATATGTACACTAGCTGAGAGATGTAGTAAAATATTATAAGCCTTAACAATTTCTGAAATAATATATCTGACTATCGTTTATAATAAGTATAGGCCGAGCTTGTAGCTAATATATGTTTGTGTACAAATACCACCAATCATAAGTGGTTAATTACAGGCGCATGATTTTCATTCGCATTACAGTGACATCTATCAGTCTGTCTGAAAAAGTAGACATACCTTCTAGATCTAGTAGATTTATTTTGCACTGACTAAATAGGTGTTAAATCTCGTATAAGGTAGCACAAAATAAAGAAAAAGTAGTTTTATTATTTTGATTTCTTTTATTTTTTAAATCTACTATTATTTTAATCACTTTTTTATTCTTCTTGTTATTGCATTTGTTTTTTTTTATTTCATTGATTATGAATAGGTAGATGCCTACTGTATGAATGGTTGGTTTCTTTTTTTTATGTACTTATCTATAATATTTTTTGTATAACTTGTGTTAATGTAGAGGCTTGTTATAAGCAATTTAGTTCATTTATATATTTATGTTATGACAATATTATTAGTCAGTAAGCTTTAATAAATATATCTGTGTAAGTGACTGCACCACTAGGCTATGCGCCTAGCGGTTTAAGCGGTCGCCATGTCGCTTCCTACTTCGCAGTGTTGTGGGTTCAAATCCTACATTGAACAACACTTTGTGTTATCTACAAATAGTTGTTCTGCGTCTGGGTGTTCTTTGTGTCCGTTACATATATGTTTGTAAAGTCACAAGTTTCAAAGGTATATATTTCGACGATAAAACAAAAAGGCAATCATGTGTTTTGTTACTTTGTTACAACAAGAATTAGAAAACTAGTACGATGCTTAGATATGAGACAAAACAAAATTTAATAAGTACGTTTGTCCTACATGTGGACACAAATAATTATAGACAACACATTATTTACGAACTCTGTACTGCAACTATGTATTGCTTTTATTGACTCAAAAACAACACCAATAAGGGTTTTACAATAACCTTTATAGTTCTACATTCTGATTTATTTGGTTGAAAAAGATAATGACTAAAATCAATAATAAAACACTACAAGATTTGGTGCCTGACAAATAAATGAAATCCTAACATTTCACTCTATTGCCTCGACTGACTGATGACAGATTAGACTGCCTCGGTGGCGTAGTGGTAGCGTATGCGACTGCTAAGCTTGAGGTCTCGGGTTCGATTCCCGGGTTGGACCAAATGTTTATATGATCTGCAAATATTTGTTTCGAAGTTTGGGTGTTTTCTATGTATAATATGTATGTATTTACAAAATAAAAAAGTATATAAGTAGGTATTTATATCAGTTGTCTAGTACCCATAACACAAGCACAAGCTGCTTAGCTTGGGACTAGATGGCTTTGTCTTGTTGGATGTCCAGGAATATTAATTTATTATTATTATTATTTAACACAGAAGTGATGGGTTTATTTGCATTTTTCTACTATAAACGTAACGTAAACAGGCAGATCTTAACAATCTAAATGAAAGTAATCCAAATATACAAACAACTGGGTTTAAATACCACTGTTAGTATTGTTACGAGCTGGGTATTAAATAAATTAAAGTAGTCGATTGATTACCAAAAATATACACAATATTTATTAACAACACTTTTTACAATTACAAATCACTAAATCACTCGTTAGTCGCACTAGAAGATCTCTTCGATGTTTATTCGCTGTATCTTGAAACAATACTGCCCGTACGGCTAACACGTTCCGCTTTTATGTCTGTCGAGATACTTGGAATGTACTGGAATATTCGATCCATGGTTCGAGGCTAAATAGATTATTCTAGAGCCATCTAGCGTCGAGAAAATCGTCATAATGTCCACAGTTGCACACTACCCGACGCTAGATGGCGCTGTTCTCCATTCTTCACGATTATTCTCGTACAAACGAGATCCATCTCCTTATATCGCAACAGTATATATTATTTATATCAGTCCTATGACATTTAAAATTTCTGTCACTGAAGTAACGTCATAAAACCGATGTTATGCCTATTTATAGTCGTTCCAATCGTTTATTTAACTTTTGACAGTTCTAATACTTAATCAAATAGTGATACCCTGACCCGTCACCAATTCGATTTCTTTTATAGATCGATTTTATGCATGAAGAAGTTTTAATCGATTTAACACTCATTATTTTATAGATGATTTCGTACTTTTATCGATTATTAAACGGCAACACCGGACGCGAATCCGACGCGCGACGCCATTTTGTTGTCAGTGCTAATCCACATTTTCATACGAGTTGAGTATTTATATTCCTCCTAATTGATTTATTTGTGAATTCTCACGTTTGGTTGAGTTGAGCGTATAGTTCCTCCCTTCGTTACTGTCAAAATGCCAAAAAATAAAGTATAATAATATACCTATTTTATTTAATCGATAATCGATTTATTTCAAAACCATTTTCATAGTCTTTGGTCATTAATTACGAATGTCACATCTCTAAGTGGGCGGAGCCCGTCCATGAAGTACAGTATTCCCTGTAGTACATTGTATCAAAAATTATTACAAATCTGTGCGTGTGCGTGATCTGTCAAAAGTTAAATAAACGATTGGAACGACTATAGATACACAATCAGTCAACTGCTAACTTTGGAAAATTTGGATAATTGCAATTTTATTATTACTATGATCTATTTTTTCTTTCCATAAAACCCACGTATCTCCATCCCACTTGACATTGGCAGAATTGTCGACATCGGCATAGATTGCCATTTATTAAGAAGAAGAAGACTATAGTTATAATAACACACGCTTATTAACTTTATTTGATATTGACGCGTTCTACTGTAATGTATTTTTCTCGTAAATAACGTTTTGTGTACGTATACCATGCATACGATAATTAGTTACACATCACATTGTTATGGTCAAACAATTAAAAAAGAATTAAACACAACAAAGGAAAATCAGAAAAACACTCTATTGTAAATTGATATTATACTGTAGTTAATTATGTTTTAATGAAGCTGTATTTTATTGTTTTAAAATGTAAAAACAATTAATGTTAAGATGAGGAAAGCAGGGTTCTAATGAATCAAACGTAAAAAGGTTGCACGATTATCATCTCGATTTTTCTTTGCCTCTCTGACCGCAGTACAAAAGGAGCTATATTTCCAACTATTTGGTGTTGAATGAAAACATTGAGAACCCATTGAAGTAGAATAATTCTCATGATGTAGGTACTCCGGATAAGCATTTACAAGGAGTAAAGAAAGAATGAATCCTTGCTGAATACTAGTATGTATCTAAAAATGGGCTTTATGATACATGCTAGTTTTGTGTTAATTTCTTATATCAAAGAATTTGTTAACAAAGAATACATAACGATATGTTTATATGTAATAAAATGTATGATTATTTGTCAATTAATATAAATCTGATCTCTCAAGTCAAGTTATAAGTATCTTTTATTTGTTCTATTGCAGATTGCCAGAAAGGTCATACTCAGTTCTCTTGACCTCTATGTGTGTCTCTTGACCTCTTGGCTGACATTTTGTTTAACATCAGCCGTTTAACCCACCGTTTTGAGCTGCTATAGTCCGGCCACTCAGAGAATGCGTTTCTGACACTTGTAAATTCGTCATGAGTAGTGATGTACCATGAATAGTATTTGGCAACAGTATTTATAGCATTCATTATGCATAATTATTCAATTTAGATATATTTTATATTTCAAACACAATATTAACAAAATTGTTGATGGATGAATTAAATTTAATCGTAATTTCTGAATGAAACCAAGGGAAAGAAAATAAAAATACTGTATTTATTGAAAAATATATATTATGAAATACATAGTTTTAAGATTTCAATAATGTCAAATCAAAATTTAATCCGACTCCGATTCGCTTGAGGACTCGCTGTCATCTTCACCAACATGTATTATCATGTTGTTATCAATCATAGTGTCTATACGAATATCGCGGTCAAAGTCATCAAATATCATTTTTTTAGTTTTTTCAACCACCTTCATCCAGTCATCTCTTGTGACTTTTTCGCATGCTTCTTTTAAAAGCGTCTTCATCTTTTTTTTGCCATATGGTGGAGAAGTATTATGGCGGGCTGCATAACCTTTAATTTGAGCCCAGATTAGCTCTATGGTATTGTACTGGCAGTGATATGGAGGAATTCGAATATTTGATGGCTTATGGTCGTTGACTAATTTCATCAGCTCAGCTTTTAGCATTGACATATTTGCGTCAATGCCACTTCTTTGCAGCCAAGCCACCAATTCCTCTTTTCTATTAGCTTGAGTAGGTGCTTTATTTATTTGCACCGAATGATGAGGGGCGTTATCCATTATTATAACTGAAGGCTCTGGAAGGCCAGGTAACAACACATCCTGGAACCACTCCTTGAATACAGCCGCATTCATTTCTTCGTGGTAGTCAGTAGTAGTTTTTGACTCAAATGCTAATAAACCATTTTCCACAAAACCATACTTCGCACAACCAGCGTGGCATATTATGAGACGTGCTCCTTTACCGATTGGCACTTTCGACGTCGACGCTTGAGTGTCATCTGTCCAAGAACGAGAAAGCTCATGATTGGTGTTCAGCCATGTCTCGTCAATGAAAACGACATTGTCCCAATTATCATTTTTTTTGCTCCTCTTAGAAAAGTAATTCTTTTTACCAGAAATATAAAGGGATAAAAATAGTTTGTCATTTATTTTTAATTCAGCTGACTGATATCACGACCATTATTTACATAAGTTTAGTTTGGTCGTACCTATATCGTATTATGAACTATATTAAATATGTATTAAGTACATTATACACACTCTCGAATAATTTCTCCGATGTCCCCAGGAACTTTAATGTCGTTCGTATAAATGCCCAAAGCATTTCGGCACATTTCCCTGAAATGGTGACAACATTCGACTGTACGACATCCTTACATACTTTGTAACTCATCTTGTTTTACTGTTTTTTTTGTGTATTCAATAAAGATAAATAAATAAAATTATATATTATTAAATTAGAACGTTTTATTTAACAATATATCGACCGACAGAATATATTACGATTCCAAAAATACTCAGTTACAATTCAGTATTATTTTGTCTCATCACTACAAAATCAAACTATTGACATAACCTTGAAACAACGCAGTTTGACGTCGTTAGACTTTTAAAAATTATTGTTCTTAAATTAATTAATTGATTAATTGTTCATAACTTTAGCCCAAAATAAAACGTTTATTGTACATTGGCATGATTATTCAATTTTTAATGTTATTACACATTATTAAGGTTAATAAAAGATATTTAAAATTTTGCCATAAATTGTACGCCAGTTCAAAGTTACATCGCCCATTAAATCACGACCTGTCAGGAATGCATTCTTTCAGTGGCCAGACTATAATTTGATTATATGAGGTGTAAAGTGTTGCGACTTCAGTTGAGGTTGCATAGATTAGAAGTTGAGGGTCAAACTGACTGACTACAGGTAGCGTATGTGCATTCGTGCATCCATCCTAGTTATAAGTACCATGTACATGTGTACCAATTTTTAGCTACATAATGGCGGCCATACACGCTACGGTCTACCGGAAAGTTCCACCTGTGCAGGTAGGTATGCCTGCACAGGTGGACCTACCACTACGCCTTAGAGGCAGTCACAGTATGAGAAGGGAATATAGTTAATATGTTTCTAAGACTAGGTATTATTATTCTTGTGCTGTTTCACGAAACAAGCTTATTGCTGTGAGTTTATAATTGTATTAGTTTTTATTTGCTTTATGAGAGAGATACATTATATATATTTATTAGCTTTTATGAGAGCCGACTAAGCGAGGAAACTACGGAGGACAAGAGTAGGTATTCCAAGGACACAGAAAACTCCAAACAAACACTTTTTTACTTGTGGAAACCCCCTCGGGCCGTCACCCGCCGGGGTTTGCGGCGAGGCGGTGTATCGGAATCGAACCGACTAAAACCACACGATGTGCCACTCTGCGCCTGAGAAGGGAGGGGTCCGGGAACTGCTGTTATTAATACGACCGGACCCCAAACAAACACTATACCAACCAGTGCGGCCAGTGTGTTTTTTAAGAAGTCCATGACGCCTTTATCATGCGGAGTGTTCTGAAGAGCTCTTCCAACTGGTCCCCCCTTCTCCCTTCCTTTACAGGACAAGACGTGCCGGTTTGTAAGTCACCGCTTCAGATTAGTAGACAAACGCTCTCGCACTCATCGCTTCGGTTCTTCCTTCCTGTGCCGAGCGATTAAAACCTGGAACTCCCTACCAGCGCTCTATACTATGCAGTGTTTCCCTCCAACTATGATCCCGGGGCCTTTAAGCGGGGTGTAAGAAAGCCTCTCAATAGTTGGTCATAGCACTTGTCACCATGCTGCATTGTCCTTATTCGCATTGAGGATATTGACCACCACTCTTGGACTCCGCTTATGCTTTCCATTAGGCAGAAGATAATCATTTTGGCAGCTAAAATATATATAAAAAAAACAAGTACTGATCATGATGTGGAATAAAGTTATTGTGGGTGCAGTTATTTTATACTAGCTGACCCACGCAACCTCGTTTACGTCTCTCATTGCCCGTAGTGTAATATTTTTTCCCGGTTTTGTAACATTCTTCATTAGTGCTCCGCTCCTATTTCGCAGCGTGATGATATATGCCTATAGCCTTACTCGATAAATGGACTATTCAACACTGAAATAATTTTTCAAATCGGACCCGCGGTTCTTGAGATTAGTGCGTTCAAACAAACAAACAAACAAACTCTTCAGCTTTATAATATTAGTATAGATATAGATTATACATTAATCAAATTAAAATCTTACTTCGGTTGCCATTAGAAGTTAGCCTTAAATTTTTCACAAAATACTAAAACAGGCAACATATTGTAAAGCTGCATATTCTTTTAGAGTGGTGATGATGATGATGATGATTTTGTACATATATAAATAGATAAATAGAACTTCTAGTGTAGTAATAAGCAAAAAAAAATCGCTCACAGTAACGTATTCTCATGACTGAGTGGAAATTTCTGTTACGTAGATTAAAGAGAACATCAAAGAGATTTCGACGAATTCGCGATCGTTAAAAGTGTGACATACTTTATTGGTACTTACTCGTATAATAATTGGTTGTTATATCGATACATGAAGATATCAAACAGAATAAGATATATCAATAGGTATACCTATACATTATTAATAGCTAATAATCTATATATTTAAAAATTAAACCCGTTTTCCGTTGTCACGACATAGCATGAAAACGGCTTGACCGATTTGGCTGATTTTTTTTTTGTAGTTTTCTAATACCCTGTACAAGGTTCTTACGGAAGATTACGGAGAGAAAATATTAAGAAAATCTCTCAGAAAGATTGAAAAATATACATTTAATTTTGCATATTTTAATAAAAGCGCGTTACGAATGTCAACGTTATTCAATTTAAAACAAAAAACTCTGTGGTGATCTATGACACCATAGACACACAGGCACAGACCTAACCGCGCTAATCGATTCCAGTTCAAATTGAATAGGTACGCATACATAAGATAGGTCAGCTATACAAAATAAAGTAGTGCATCAAATTTATGCTAAGGCGGTACGAAGTTCGCCGGGTCAGCTAGTTATATATAAACCTTATTAACTGGTATCTTCTTCGTATTAACTAACTCAATAATAATTAATAAAATCTAAATTAATTATAAGGTACCTTCATTATCCGAATAATTAACAAACTGTTTTCAGTGCAGTATACACATACATAACTGAAATGAAGGTCTGTTATATCTAACAACAATAATAAAAAATTTAAAGCGAGTATCCTGTTAGTGTTTCACATATAAATAGACAAAGTGTCCGTGTGCGTCAAAATAGCAATTGAATTGGAAAGTCTATAACAAAGTTATAAATATTCAATTTCAAACTGCACGGCACACGCTACGGGCACAAATTCGATAGCTGATTGACGAGGCAAATTAAATCTATTGTAGTTAATATATCCGTACATCGACCTTTATGAGGTAAAACGGCTCTCAAACAGCTGAAAGTTACAGCGGCCGACGACGGGCTATCGACAGCAATTTAATTCGGCTTTTAAATCCGTCAAAGTGAAAATGAACGCAGTTTCCAGCATGGAACTGAAATACATTTTTTTTCAAAGGGGATGGAGACTACGTTTATTGGCTGCCTGTTTTTCACAATAAAAAAAAGTACAAATAGTATTTTTTGACAAACAGAATACAAAGGATTGTCTTTTCAGTAAACACGATCGGAGTTGGACGCTCATTTGAATTATATTTCATCCTCACTTTCGACTTTCAAAGGGGAATTCTCGATTTGGTTAAATTGTCTTTTATCATCTATAAACCAGCTTTATTAAGTACGAGTATATGAGGACATACTTCTTGTTTACTACCACTCAAATTTGAAGAATGAATAGCACAACTGAGGCTGATAAATTAGAGAATACCGTGTATTCAAGGAAAATCTTCTTTCCTAAAAAATAACTTAAGAATTGATGGCGTATAATACGAGAGGCATTTGTCTAGCAGTGGACTGCATAGGCTGATGATGATGATAAAAGTGTAGTTAGAAGTAAGGCAGGATAACGTACTCGAATTTCACAGATTCAGTAAATTCAATCTTATTAATACTACTTCCTTATGATGTAAGAGGAGGAAAGCAATAACCACTACCTATGAACGCCTGTAAGTCAGAAGCTACAAGCCTGTTGCCGGCTTTTTCTTGAAAGTTTGAAGTAGAATACACGAAGTGGAAGTATATGAAAGTGCCTTATTTCGTTTTCTGAAGGTGAAATAAAAGAACGTTTAGTGACCGAAATAAATATTACTGCTATCAATGAATTATTATCAGCGGTGTTATTAAGTAAACATTGCGGATTGTAATCACTCATATTTAATCGCTCGAAAGAGATAGTGGTCTCCACACGGACTTTGGCTGTATTTAAGTAATCGATTAGGGTTTTAGATGTGGTGTGGGCTATATAAATCTTAAATACCTACTTATAAATTTCTCGCAATTAACAAACTATCAAATTATGTGTTGCTACATAATAAATAGTTCATTGAAAAGTTACATTTAGATTTGCATTTTTTAGATATGAAGGAGGTGTTAGTGTAAAGTTAAATTCAAGTTTGTGCGGTTGCAACTCTTGTCCCCGGCCGCCACCTTTGAAAATGGGATGTAAATGGTTCTTATGGCTTATCTGCCAAAGAATAGGCCTGACAAAAAAGAATTACAGTTTTAGGTGCTAATCGAATTATCTACAACTATTTCTAACAATTTTTGTCGTAAAAGCAAAAATACAAACGTTATAAGCGAGTCTATGAAAATTTTCTATTGGTCGCTATAACTTTTTACTGACGGTTTTACAAAAAAAATTATATCAGATCGTTTATATAGCAGCGTTTGTAAGGAATAATTTCAACTACTTTTTTTTTATTTCATTTATTAGAAGGTTTTACAGCGCTGCGAAGCAAACATTATTTTTTAGTATTTACAACTATAACTATATATTTATGATTTACGATAAGTTTCAATTATTTTTTCATTTTTTTTATGATTGATAATGTTATATTATTATTAAATATTTATTGACTTTACGTAGTAGTAGTAGTATTCCCTGTAATCAAGAACGAATTAAAACTGTAAAGGCGAAATGAGTAAAAACCTTACTCGACTGAGCAGTAGCAAAAAATGATCAATTTTTACAAACTGTTTCGGAAGTTACTGTACATATAGTCATGTTATTGTTATTATATCGACAGTCCAACGGATAATGTTGTTCCTCGTCTCAGCAGCAGTAGCAGTTCATCTTCAGTTTCAGAAGCTCCAGGGACAGGCTTTGATTTCGTTAACAATTGCTTCATTTGCGCGGAAGCATTGCAGGATAAGAGTAATTCGCGTACAAAGCGACAGCGGCGGGTTTGTTATGTACGTAATGACGGTACAAAAACAAGCATTATGGACCTTATAAACAGACGTTCCGACAACGTTGCAATTGGTATTGTTAAGACTGGGACTGGAAAAAACATTGACAAATAATGATGCCAGGACAAAGCTTAACACCTCCAGAACCCCTTGAACTTCTAATTATTTCTTGTAAACACTGTTATAAAAACGATCTGATATCACTTTTTGTATTTTATAACAATGAGTCGAAGCGTTGCTGCTTTGTTATAGGTCTCTGCACGAGTTCATTCGTTATGGTCTCTGAGGTTAAAGGAGCAAAGTCATCGACTGTTACTAGTTACAGTAATGCATCACCAACAATAACAAAGTTTTTGACATTGCTAACGCTTCAACCGAGAGAAGAAAGTATTAAGAACGTTATTGACGTGGAATATTTTCGGGCCACTGTTTATATTTCACTGATAGATATCCAAATTATTGACCTATAGGACGGAATTTCTACGGCTACGGTGATACTCAAATTAGGCGTTTTTATATTAATGTTCCTGCTGTCACTGTCGTTATATCTAGAGTATCAGCTATGGGTTACAAAGTGAAAACAAGAGTTCAAAGAAATTACAACTAACTTTTTCTAACTGAGGTTTATATAATCAAAGTTCGTAATTATGGTCTCGACCCAAATACAATGACTTCACTAAATTTTCTAACCATTCTTTCTTTAAGCGGGAACTATCTTTTAATATTAAAGAGGTAATTTTCTATGCTAAAGCGAGTAAAACCTTGGTGGTTAGCAAATATATTAGAAGAAAGGCTAATAGGTTCAGCTCTTCTAAATATTCATCCAGTGATAGCTCCAGACATCTTAAATTCGATTTGCCAAGAAAAATAGAAGATTTCAATTTGTTTTATAAATGTGTGCAATAAAATTGATTGTTGCGTAATAAAGTCTAATTTTGAAGTTGCAATTGTAAGAATGTGTATGTATGTATGTATGTGTGTGTGTGTGTGTGTGTGTGTGTGTGTGTGTGTGTGTGTGTGTGTGTGTGTGTGTGTGTGTGTGTGTGTTTGTGTGTGTGTGTGTGTGTATGTGTGTGTGTTTGTTACTCTTTCACGCAAAAACTGTTTAACAGATTTCCATGACACTTTTCAGTAATAAAGTTAAGACATCGGAATAACATAATAAGTTAAAATTTATAGAGATATTTTATAATTTGGTCATAATATAACGATAACTGTCAAGTAAGTTGGAAAAAATCAGCCTTCTGAGAGCTATCCTCGCGTGCGCTACCTAAACCGTTGGAGTTACATGATAATAATGTAGAAATCCGCCACAGCATATATGTACCTCTTATGTGGAAGCCGGCATATCATAAACAATGACTCAAAAACACAATTAAATTGGATACTTTTTTTTACTTAGGATAGATATTAGATAGTATGGTTAACATAACGCTTAGACCAATAGGAGCCGAGCATGATTGAATAGAGACGAATACAAAGTTGCAAGGTTCAGCTAGTTTCTTAATACGAGTACATTTTATTTTGTATTTATGGTTATATGAAAATTATACAATTCAATAATGATTTAAATATAGCTAAATAATTAGTGATTTTTATTAAAAATATTCCAATCGTAACAAAGTCTCTGACTGCACTTTATTGGAAAAATATTCTCAGAAAGTTTTTTCTTGTAACACTCGAGAAACGCGATTATCTTCTGCGGCGCCTGGAATTGGGTCATTTCTAAGTTAAATATCGTAAATTGACGATTGAAGATAGAAAAGTGTGGTTATGAAATTACTTTTCTTTTCCTTTCTAAACTTTTGCTTCCTGCTAAAGGAAATTCTAAATAGATTGTTTTTAGACTTTAGTGGCTTTTATTTAAAATAGTTTGACAATTACACGTCATACCGCATTTAGGAACGTTGGACAACTATAAGAAATAACCTTGTATCTATTACTACCCTATCAATTTTTATTTTATGTTTAGTATAAACAAAAGATTGCCGCCAATTCGATTAGTAGGCTAAAAGCTATCGAAAAAAATAATTCCAAATATTTATTTTGGCAACAAATCCATCTACACCTTTCACATGTTAAAATGTGAATCAAAACTAAATGCTAGCTAGGTACCTAATTTTAGTATTGGTTTGGTATTGCAAATAGTTTTAGAGAAAATAAAAATTTCAAAATAAAAACAAAACCGAATCGGAGAGGGATACAAACACTAAAATTAAAAGTGTTATAATGAGTTCTAGAAACATCTTAAGCTAAATATAATTATGTGTGTACATACGACTTTATCCTACTTAATATTATAAATTCGAAAGTTTTGTGTGGATGTATGGACAGTTGTTAGTCTTCCATGAAAAAAGTACTGAATGAATTTAGATGAAACTTTACAGTAATACGAGTATTTGACTAAGGGCCCGTGTCGAAATTTAATGGGTCATGTGAACCACCAGACCTTTTTGGAAAGAAACAGGGGCATAAAACAAAGATATTCAGCACTATACCCTCAATTGTAAGCTTTCCAATTGAGTACAAGTGAAGGGGAGCGGGTAGCAACCCTTTTTTTTTTTGTGTGGAAATCCCCTCGGATACCACCTTCTAGTGGCATGTCGGACTCGAACTGACCAAAACCGCACGCCGTCTCGGGTACCAGATGCCGGGGAACCAGGTGCACCCTAGAAAGGAAAAACCTTGGAACCCCGACGTACCTCGGGCCACCTACGCTTTGTAGATAGCCCTCTCCGGTGTGTGTGTGTGTGGGAATCCTAATAATCCTGCCACTGTTCCCCAGGGCGCGAACGCTCCGCAGCGTCCGCACCGCCATCCGGGCCTGCTTCTGCTAGGGTGACAGATGGCTTCACCTGTCACCCTCAGGCTTGCGCTTATGGAGGACGGACATCGTTCTGCGATCTCCGGGGCTTAGTCGCCTGCGGTTCATGGCCCGTTCCCGGGCCCGGAACCCTCGATTTTTCTCCTTGTCTATATGTCTTATTTATCATAATCAGTATTACACCACATATAACGGTTGGAGTCGCGGTCAAACGCTAGTAAGGATAATAATATGAAAAATGTAGTGGCATAATGCCAGTGACCTATTAGTATCTAAGATTATACGAGTATGTATTACTGTGTGATAAAACAGCTTATGTTGTAAATAAAGAGCAGATTAGTTTCACCATCGCTTGTGTAACAACAATTTTAACAACTTGAGTTGCAATGTTCTTAAAAGATAATGAAATGGAATGAAATGAAGTAATATTAATTTACTAATTGTTTGTTTTGAGATTTCTTTATCAGTTACCTGATTGTTTTAACACATTGATTGGTCTTCTCGACGAGATATTTAGGGAATGATACAAAACAGATATTATATATTTTTAACTGTTTTGCCGATGTAGTAATTATTTTACAACGTCAGTATTCAACGCCGTTTTATAATTTATAAGTTTTTCTTCACAGTATAGATGAAAATTAATAAAACAATCTTTATTGAATGGGGTATGGGCCTCCGGTATCCTCACTCACTTGGTGAAACACAGCGTAAGCGCTATTTCAGACCGGTTTTCTGTGAGGCCGTGGTATTACTCCGGTCGAGCCGGCCCACTCATGCCGAAGCGAGGCAATCTCTTACAGGCAACTACAGGACAAATAGAAATATATATAATATATAATAATTGAGAAAAAATACAGGACACTAACTGAGGTACTAAAAGTATATAAAAAGAGAAAATTAAAGCAGTATATACTACATATAATAATATTTTGTTTATTTATATTTATGCTATCTACTACAGATCCCTAATTAGAAATATTTGATAATGTTATCAGAAGAAAGATATGGCTTATACATGTTAAGACTAATAACAATTCATATTGCATTATACTAGTACGTGGGTACGAACACCTGTAGGGCTTTTACTTGTGGGATTTTTTTAAAGAGAAATATAAATGTGTCGTCGTATAAGATGGGGCGTCACGACAGTCGTTCTAGGCTCAATTCTTATTGTAGTTAGTTGTGTTATAAGCTTCGTTGTTATACCTGATATCATTCAAAATACAATTATCAGTGTGAGTATAAACCTATGCCATTAAATATTTGCTAGCGGTATAGAACACCAATATTTTGTCTTATGTATGCCAGTGTTGTATTTTTTATGAAACTTTTTTCACAGCTCTGCTTTTATTGAAATTTTGTTACGATTTGTAAAAAAATATTGTAATTTACCTATAAATTAAACTGTATTTGACAGCAATGATAATTAAAATATATAATGTGAGGTAATCAAGTATTGCTAACTTAGGTAATACTGTTGCCTGAATGTTTGATTTAAATATAATCGGTTATAGATATTATTGCTAAATAACAAGCACAGAGAGTAAATATCTTTGAGTGCATTTTCCGATTAGTATATAGAAATTGCCGGTAACCATATGTGCAATTTTCAATGAAGTTATTGACAATCTGTGTACCGTTTTATGAAAGTTTTAGCCTTTCTTTAATGTTCAATATTATTTTTGTTGTTAAATGGATATACATAAATCGCAGAGATATATGCCACGCAGCCCATGCAAATTGAAAACTTAAATACAAGCTTTTGGTTATTATTATTGTACTGAATAACAGTGGTTGGTACTATAAGTAAATGGTTACTTAACGTGCTTTTATTAGCTTTATATGTAAGTCTGTTCATAGCGGAAGTTTTGGACGTAATTTTCACCCATCTCATAATATTCTTCTTTTTTTTAAAAGTCAACTCCTGCTTTATGAATAAATCATGCGTCACGGAGATTTCGAACAACAATTCGTGGGGTTTGAACCTACAACACTTATTATATTCTTATTAAGATAATAAATGCGAAAGTAATCCTGTCTGTCGCGCTTTCACGTTAAAACGTACTCGTAGTACTTAATCCATTCAAATGAAGTGTAGTACCACAGATAGTCTAGAGCCCGACATAAGACATGGGCAGTAGCCCATTGTCATTTCTCGGGAAATAGTAAGGAAAGTAGCAATATTGACACGCAGGCAGAGCTGCTGGGTAAAAGCTTTCTTTTGATACCAAACACGTAATGAATAAGTCAGTTTAATTGTTGCAAAGAGGTTTTAATTACGTCATATGAAATTTTGTTAAAATTTATAAAGCATGTCGTCTATTATTCATCTAATCTATTGACATCTTATTCAATATAATTGGATCAGTGATTTAAGTGCAACAGTGAAACATACAAAGCTACATTTCCAAAACCATTCCATTTGGCTTCGTTATAATCGAGTAAAAAGGCATGGGGTGCCTTATACCTACTATAAATATACTTATCTTTGCTTTTACGAATCTCTATTACTTTACAACAATTGAACCTAGTATCCCAACATCTTAATTAAATAACTATGATGTTAATTAGGAAACGTTACCAAAAATATTTTAATATTTCATACCCGCTAATATTTGGGATGTAACTCGCACAATTAACACAAAGTTTAAATTAAAGCTTGGAAATATTCGCTTTCAACGTAGCACTTCACGGTATTTTGACTAAGTGTATTATGCACTGATATTAAATTCCTGTGTAACTGCAGTTCGTGGCAGCGCAATATTAAATAGTTCTAAGAAATTCCAAAACGTTGTATCTGTGTGCATTGTATCTTATTTTCAAGTAGGTTTTAGTCGTTATACAGATAAATTTTATTGTTTCGTAACGCTACTTTAATTACAATTGGATTAAAATATTTTGGAGAGGATCTGAAATCACAAGGTCCGCGTTTTCCCTAGAGTACCTACCACCTGAGTGGCGTTGGAAACCGACCAGTGGTTTTAGTGGTAACATCACATATTCTTAGCTCTTGTGCCCCTTAGTCCCAAAAATAGATGAGAATTTATTTAAAAGCATTTTATGGACCTCAGGTGGATTAATGTGTTTTGTACAAAATAAAAACGTTAAAAGTTTGTTTCGAAATTTCGGAAAAAACTGAGCTGGCGTGAGAAATATCCAGATCCTTTTCTTACTCTGTTCAACTTTTCAACTTTACACAACCTTAATTTCCTTTTCCTAATTTTTATACCTACGCACAATTTTTTCGCAGAAAAAAACCTTTGAAATCACCTCTCATTCTCTTCTCCTTTGAACTTATTACTTGTCGTTACGACAATTGTTTCGTATTCCTGCTGTTCGACTATGGTGATGCCTAAGACCAAAAAATATGAGATAACCCTTCTCTCAGATCCGGAGGCAATTAATAAAATCCAAAATGCGCTGAAAGTAAACTCAGATTTCTGTTAAACTCACTTTTGTATACAATAATTCTTTGTTACTGTTTACTGTGTCCAATAAGAATAAATATAATGAAACAATAACTAAAGTCCCAATTTTGTATCAATAATTTTAGAAGTGTTGCATGTTTGAGTACCTACCAACAGATCAAAAAGAATTTTTGACTCGATAAATAAGATTTGTTTATTTGAGTTCATTTGTAAAACAGTAATTTTTATTCATTTCTAAGGTCTCCCTTAAAATAAGTATATATATAATAAAACAACACCAGATCATTCCAAGATCCATATTACAATACCTTATTGAACAATGGACTAAGTAGGATGAATAGCTATGTTTATGACGTAGATAAAAATCTATTTATCTTTTGAAAACTTCTAAAACAAGTTTTATAACAAAGGATATGAAGAAATCTTTTCACATCGCTCTCTCGCGAACTAAACTTTATAAAAGAGACATTCATCAAACTTCAAATTAGCACTTCCATTCAGGACCCTTCAATATTAGCAGAGAAATGTGACCATTTATCATTGTTTCTTATAAATTTTTCACAAGATTTATTAATCAATATTTCTACAGATTCCTGTGGTATATTGTTGACCATTTCGGAAATGAATTACAGCCATCCGAGGACAGTTTATCTACAGTCACAAAAAAACAGTCAATTTATTTGTATATTGCAAATATATGATTTACGAATGTACAATATTTAGAGAGATTATGTAGATAATTTGTGTAAATCCTTCGAATTACGTATTCTGTTATACAACGAAATATTATTATCGTTAGGTGTACTCTTAGTGCAATGATCATCTGATATGAAATATATATGCCTGATTATGCCTGACTATCATTCTTAAACTGCACTTTCTTTTCTTTGTTGTAAAAAAGATTGTGACTATTATATATAAGATTGTTTTCAATATTAAATCCAGAACCTAACTCTCGCGTTTGTATGATTAGGTGATGTGCCTTTTAATTTGGTTTACTCGTATCTAAACACATTTTAAAGGTACTAGAGCCATGCTGATCTCAGCACGATCGGGCTGACCGGGGCGGTACTACCCTCGCACAGAAGATCAACGTAAAATGACAGCATGCGTGCTCTCGTGTTTTGTTGATGAGTGCGACACCGGAAGCCATACAGCAGTATCTCATTAGACCGCCATGGTGTGGGTCACCATGCTGCACTGTTGCATTGTCTGCACTGGCAATAAATATGATGACTATCCCTTATGGATTCTGCTTGTGCTTTCAATCAGGCTGACATTGACAGGCCAATACATAAAAAAAAATATTTTGGTGTACGCTCTCGGCCCTCGAGTCCGTGTAGTTTATTTGTAAGCAGTTTCTTCATTGAATAGGGATAGAGCCGGTAGGAAGACGTGTGGGTAGATGAAGAAACGGCGAAGGGTATGCATCGCTGAGTCTGTCAGCTTCTAACCACGACTAGTGCAACCCAATCAAAATGTCAGGAAATTTAAAGGTGTGTTTGTGTGCTTAATACAAATCACAAAATGGTGATTCATTCATTCATGTACATCATCTTTCTGGCCTTTATTATTCCCAAGATTATTTGCGGTCTGCTACTAGTTCAACCGGTTTAGCCTGAATTTCAGAATCGTACCACCGCAATCCTAATGATTTTGATGATGATTTGATGACGAATTTGATAGACTATTTCTCGTACACATAGTAAAATTCCATCGTAAAAACCATTTATTTTATGATCCAAAAATATATATCGTCAAGGTCTGAATTACATTAACTTACACTGTTGAAAGACATTTTTACTTTAAAGTATAAATTTGGAACGAAGAGAAAGCTTCTATTATCTTTAGTTTTTAATATTTACGAAACATTTAATATTGTTGAGAGCCTTGGCTAAGGCTTGAGTACCTATCCATCAAAGCCTTTCTGCTTTAACAATATTAAAAATTATTGCATTTTAAATATGACCGTGCCTCGCAGAGCACGTTAAGCCGCCGGTCCCGGTTGTCACGAATATCTATTGTATTTTTGTAATCATTAATGAAAAGTCAGTGCCAGAGCACTGTCACACACTATCACACACACACACACACACACACACACACACACACACACACACACACACACACACACACACACACACACACACACAGAGTCAGTATATTTCAGATAATATACTGACTACTAGTTCACCGTTTGAATTCAATTGCGAAGGTCCGATGTCAGGCACTCTGTGTTAAAACTGATATACAGGTCTTCAACAGTACTTACATAATGTCACCTTGCTGAGCTCGCCCCACGAGCTAAGGCCCCACGCTGCTCTATTGCGGGTTGAGGACTGGCAAGACAACGTTGTGGCTACGTAATCTTGCCGTTGAATGTTTTAAGCCGCCCATAGGCCTCCAACTAAGCGTCAAGACTGTTATCATATGATAATAACCGGCACCGACTGTCTATCGTGACCCCGAATCACAGAGACGCTCATGGTTATCATGCCACCAGCGGTCAACTATCCAGGTAATGACCACGTTGTCGTTGCTTACCCTCGGTGATTGTTTCTAATCACCGAGTGCAACTGGGCTATGAGCGCCTCAGCTATATTCAGGTAAAACCGGTTGAACTAGTAACCGACTCCAAGTAGTCTTAGGTTTATACCTAGGTGTAAAGGCTATGAAGATAATGATTATGATTACATTTAAAATATAAAAATTAAAAAGTAAGGAAGACAAATGAAACATGGACATTGCATATAAAAAAAATAAAAGGTATTTAAATAAAAATTAAAGGTTAAATATTTTATAATATTTTAAAAGATTACATACAGTTTTATGTGGGTGCTTGTACTTTTCACTCTAAAAGGATGTTGCGAATGTTATGATTTTGTACCATTTCTCCTTGAAGATCATCACCCCTAGAGTGCGTTTGTCACGATGAAAAATTAAACATTATTTAAATTACATTCTAAATATTATTATTCACTGTGGTTGTGTGTATTTGGTAATAAGGCCGCGTTTTCAAAGTTAACGAGTAGTGGAGCTAAGGTGATTTCTATTTTAATCTATTTCTATCTGACACCGCTACGCCGGTGTGTAGCGGCGCTCTGTTCGTGAATACTCCTAAATAAGTCTATACATTTGAACGCACCGCTTCCGCTCCAGCTGAGTTCGTATACGCGGCCTAATAGATAAAGTAAATCTTTACTCTTTAAGTAACGTTTCAGTTTTATGTTTTTGAAAAGTTAAGTTTTTCTTAAATCTGATTCTAAGTCTATATAAAATTAACCGCCAATTAAAATTAAAGAACCTTTGGCATAATAGATTTAATTAGTCTAATATAGTTTATGTCTTACTTTTATTCTTAAACCACAATAATTTGATTTATTTTGAAAATATTTTGGTACTTTCGGTTTGGCTGATCTACTCTTTATTATATATAGATGCTGCTGTAGGATAGTAACCATAGCGCTAAGAATAATCGCTAGAAAACCTGCCGAAACCGAATAAAAAACACCGCAAATCAGACCATTCGATCAGGAGTTATGAGGTCACAGACAGACATACTGATAGACATAGCGGTGAAACTTATAAATTGCCTTTACTTATTTCTACGTCGGGGGTTAATAATGTAAGTTGGTGTTCATTATTTCAAGAACATATTTTAGTATACCACTGTATGACATAGGGGTTGCCTTGGAAAGTAGGTTCTGGCCAACTTAATTTTACTTGACAGGTGGTGTTTTTGAATAATGCACATGTAGCTAACTTTTCCTTTTCGTGAAACTAAATAATGTTTGTTTATTTGGCTATATTTTTAAGATTTTACCAACAAGAATGTCGTGATTCTAAAGACAATCGGTGATTTAAAACTTGTGAAAACCAGCATCGCTTTAACTATACCACGGCCTCACAGAAAACCGGTATGAAATAGCGTTTGCGCTGTGTTTCACCGAGTGAGTGAGGATACCGGAGGCCGGAGGCATACCCCAACCCCTCCCCCATCCCCTTTCCCCAAATATCGGCAACGCACTTGGGACGCCTTGGTGTTGCGGGTGTCCATGGGCGGCGGTAATCGCTTACCATCAGGTGATACGTCTGCTCGTTTGCCCACTATTCAATAATAAAAAAATAAACAATCATAAAATAAAATTCTACGGTTGTATATCTTCAATCAAAGCTTTTAGAAATATTGAAATTGAAAAACTAATAAATGTATTTGAATGACCTCCTCTCAACACATAGTCACTTGGTCAAAACAAATTATTAGCGAATAATTTAAGAAAATAGTGGTGTTAGCGACTGTAGAAAGAAATTTGACGTGAAACACTTGTAACTTTTCTAAGGGTTAATGTGAAATGTTTATAGAATGAAATAAGAAAACGCCATTACTATGGAACTATACTTTGTGCGCGGATCGATACGTACTTCATCGTTTTTTTAAAGTTTTCTTTTTATTTACCTTAAGGTTATTTAGCATAGAAAACCGTTCCACTATATAACATTGTTCTTCTACGTGACAACTCCTAAATTTAATTTTGAACGAGTTCTTTTCTCTTAAACTCTAATTAGCCCTAAATATATTGTTTCTTTTCATTTATCTCCAGTATTATTATGTTACTTTACGAAAGTTCTTTGAATTACTTAAACTGTAGCTTATTATAGCCAGCGCATTTAATGTAATTTACTTTCGACTTCACGTTTTCACTATTTTGATTAACATAGCAGCAGTTATAAAGAAAATTACATAATTTAAAAAATGTAACCGTCTATAATTTAAATAGAGACACAAATAATAACAAATGAGTTAACAAATTTTTTAATATTTTTTCGCCCACATTGAACTTTCAAAGTAAATATTACACTCTCATCAACTCTAAGCTAATCCTACACAAAAATAACTTTATGTTTTATTGTTTTAGGAAACAGTATTATTAAATGGCACAATTCAATTGGAAAGATTCATAGAGGTTCCATTCCCTCTGAACTTTTCAGTGACAATTTGGAACCTTAGTAACCCCGACGAATTTCTGGCCGGTGGTGTCCCGAGCATGAATGAAATGGGACCCTACATATATAGGTAAGTACAAGAATGCATCATTAGATACTACAGCAAGATCTCAACACATCATATCTCAATATACACAATGTGTGTATTCCAAGCACGCTTGGAGTCCAGACGTCGCCGCCACGCCACGCGGCGTAGGAATGTTGAGCTACAATATGCACATAACAATGCAAGTCGCGCTAGCTTCATACACGAAGTGGTTAGTTAGTGCTATAATTTGTCCATTAAGGCTGCTCTGCTAAGCGCTTGAAGCGTGTTTATTAAACTAACAAGCGTTCATACATGTAAAATTTGATAAAACACTTAGCACCAGGCCGTGCTAACGTGATTAGGGTGTCGAGCGTAAGGCGACTTGTCTGCCACCATGGGTTATTTAACTATAGTTTTACGTAACGTGGTTTTATCATTGATAAACACTTCTTTTGAAGTTACACTTAAGTGTGTAATAGTGGCAGTGTCTCAACATTGTTATTTAATATAATTTCTAGTGTCATCATCTTTCTAGCCTTTATTATTCCCAAGATTAATCAATATATTTGAGGGCACTGACTTCCCAATAACGATTGCCATTGATGTTCATGACAACCGGGACCGACGACTTAATGTGCTCTCCGAGGCACGGGCGCGAAACGCCGAATCTTCCATACCTACTGCTGCTGTTACGGTGGTACGGGCTGCTATTAACAATTTCGTACAAGAAAAACCCAACAGCAGTCCGACTCGGGAATTGAACCCAAGACCTCTTGATCTGCAGTCCCTTACGCTAACCACTAGGCCAACGAGGCAGTCTATATAATTTCTAGTCTAAGTCTTATTTTTAACGATGGCACCAAAACTAAAAGTAAAATATATTTTTACATAGTTATATAAAATTCCAATATTGCAAGTAAATGAGCAGGTGATGTACTAAATGCATTACATTTTGGGAACACGATGCAACGCTTTGTTGCAACGCACGATGCAACGCAATCAAGTTCCAACACCCTGTCTGGGCTCATAAATGTCTTTGTGAAAAATTAATACAGACACTATTTCAGATCACAATATTTTGGAGGAGGTAAATTTATTACTCCACACCATCAACTTCAGATTCCAATCGTGTTCGATTTCTCGGATGGAAGAAGTTCCAAATAACAGCCTGGAGTATGGTAGTTGTAGGATGTTTCAGGCTCTGGTTGGATATTCTGTGAATAGTAAAATCGGACAGTCATAATTGCTTTCTTGGCGTCTAAACACTAA
The DNA here is from genome assembly GCA_916048165.1 of Spilarctia lutea. NCBI lineage: Eukaryota > Metazoa > Arthropoda > Insecta > Lepidoptera > Erebidae > Spilarctia > Spilarctia lutea. The sequence continues at coordinate 21,902,528 of OU696470.1, read as the reverse complement.
ATAGTTAATGTCGGTTCAGTCGTATTATATTATTGCAATCATTATGACATGAGTAGTCGTCCGATAAAATGCTATTAAACGTTGGATCTACATACACATTGATACCCTGTATACCTCGATCTCATAGAATTCTTCCCTGAAAGCTACTACGTTTTCTTAGAAATCTTCAACTACTACTTTTGAGGATAATATATACCAGAATCAAAAAATTACAAGACAGTTATTTAAATTAGGGTATTTTACCAAAGGGTCATTATCGATCTAACAAAATATTTTTTTCGATTACGACTAGAAAATCACATCTCACACAAAAACAATATATGTACGTTTCTAATGCACTTATTGGGTTATTAATGGTTTCAACAATTATTTATTATAATAACAAACAAGATGAGCAAGCAGTAACTTTAACTAGTATTTGTCAAAAGAAAACCGCTAAACGAAGAAACCTGTCTATGTGTGCTTCAAAGTGATTTCTTCAACTGTTTAGAGAAAGATATAATTAAAATTCATAAGACAGTTGTCGGTGATACTCGTGGTTAATATTTTGTAACCTATGGCTTTTGGGTCGTTTTTGACCCTGTAGGCAAAAATAGGTTAATGACATTCGACATGGAGATTCTGTCATTGTCGAAGATATTGGTCACTTTTTACCATGATAATGGTGAAAGATGCCGTTGCAAAAGCTAGTTCTTCTTGATGCCGATAGAAATACATTTTCCCATGAATAGTTTAACTTACTCATATAAGAGAAAATAGCTCGAAATGAAGAAAGAAAAGTGTACTTTAGTATATAATTACTACACCGCTAAAACATATCTATTTTTCAATATTGTCAACCGTTGGTTAACCACCAGTTTTTTTTTTTTTTTTATTGGATAGTGGGCAAACGAGCAAACGTATCACCTGATGGTAAGCGAATACCGCCGCCCATGGACACCCGCAACACCAATGGCGTCACAAGTGCGTTGCCGACCTTTGGGGGATGGGAAAAGGGATGGGGGAGGGGTTGGGTTATGGGCCTCCGGTATCCTCACTCACTCGGTGAAACACAACGCAAACGCTATTTCACACCGGTTTTCTGTGAGGCCGTGGTATCACTCCGGTCGAGCCGACCCATTCATGCCGAAGCATAGCTCTCCCACGGTAAGATTTTGTGCGACTAATGTAACTCTTAGTTCATTATCATTTCATCATCATTTGACTGCACGGTTGGCCGAGTGGTGTCAGCGGTCGCCATGCCGCTTGCTACTGCGCCAAGTGTCGTGGGTTCAAATCCCACGCGGTACCTACAACACTTTGTGTGATCCACGAATTGTTGTCCCGAGTCTGGATGTTCTTTGTGTACGTTTCATGTATGTTTGTAAAGTCCCCCACGACACAGGATGTTTATTCCTAATGTGGGAGTTGTCTTTTTAAAAATAAAAAAATAAAAATAAATAAATTATAAGTTTTAATAAACCTCGTGTAAGTACATGACCAAGGTCGAAAACTTTTTTCCTATATATATTACGAAAGTTTGGCATACAAGTTACTTGTTTATGTATTGTAAAAATAGAATTTGTCTAGGTATACGCTGAATAAATACTTTTAAATATTGCCGTACATTTCGCATACAACGCCATCTAGCTTTAAACTAAGCAGAGCTTGTATTATAATAGCTGGATTTACTCATAGAATACTAATATACTTTTATATGGCAATACATACATATTATGCTTAGATAACTCCCAAACTCCGAAATAAATATTTGCAGACCATACAAACATATGGTAAATCGAACCCGAGACCTCTTTATCGTCAGGCGCATACGCTAATTTCTAGACCAACGAGGCAGCCGCATACATTTTATATTGTATTGGGACGCACGTCTTTACTGCATTTCTTTTATAGACTACGAGTTCGCGTCGAGAATTGATGGGTCATGTGAACCTCCGGAAGACCTTTTTAGTTACAGGGGCATAAAACAATAACATTCAGCACTATGCCGTCACTTTTAAGCTGTCCAACTGAGTACAAGTGAAGGTCCTTCCCTTAGCAATCTTAGTTGCGGTATAATGGATTATATATCTATACTAATATTATAAAGAAGAAAACTTTGTTTGTATGTTTGTTTGTAATGAAAAGGCTCTAAAACTACTGCACCGATTTTAAAAATTCTTTCACCGTTCGAAGGCTACATTATCCACGAGTAACCTAGGCTATATTTTATTTTGGAAAAATAATAGGGTTCCGTAAGATATTGGGGTTTTTCGGACACAAGGTGTAAAAAATCAACCCTATACGGGGGAAAATTTTTCGCTACGGGCAATAAAAGACGCAAACGAGGTTGCGTCGGTCAACTAGTATTTTATATAGAAGAGATATTGAAATTGGATGGAACCTATTAGCACTAGTACTCTATTAGGTTCTGAAGTGTTTTCTGAACAAAAACAGACCTATTCTGTAATGTTTATAAGCGGCGCTGGCATGCGAGTTTTTGTTTCTACTGGAGTTATCATTAAAAAATGACAAGAATTATCATTAGTCAAGTTAGGCTTTATCTGCCATAAAAGATCCGGTTGTGTTAATAACAGCAGTTCCCGGACCCCGCCCTTCTCAGGCGCAGAGTGGCACACCGTGTGGTTTTAGTAAGTTCGATTCCGACACACTGCCGCGCCGCAAAGCCTGGCGGGGTGACGGCCTGAGGGGGTTTCCACACGTAAAAAAAAAAGGTTAATCTGTCATAAAAGGTCTGGTTGTGTTAATAACAGCAGTTTCCGGACCCCTCCACGGTGTGCCACTTTGCGCGTTTCTCACGCGCAAAGTGGCACACTGTGTGCTTTTAGTCAGTTCGATTCCGACACATCGCCGTGACGTGACGGCACGAGGGGGTTTCCACACATAAAAAAAGGGTTTCATCTGTCATCTCATCTAATTTATATATCCCTTTTTTAGTTACACCGTTTTTGTATTTATTGTTTTGATTTTTGTTTCAAAAAAAGACACCCTCGCATTAGGAATATACATCCTGCGTCGCGGGGGACTTTACAAACATACATGAAACGGACACAAGCAACACCCAGACTGAGAATAACAATTTGTAGATCACACCAAGTGTTATCCCTTGTGGAATTTGAACCCACAACACTTAACGCAGTAAAAGTGGCGTGGCGACCGCTTAAACCACTAGGCCAACCATGCAGTCAAACTTTTCACTCACTTAACAGTTTATTTAAATTACAATAACTAATATCAGGTAGCCGATCATCATTTTACCAAAAAATTGAGTTTATTTCTGAATCAAGGACGTTCATGAGTTCTGAGAGGTTTCCTTACTGTTTCACTACATCATATCTTCCACTAACTAAAAAAGTACAATTTACTATTAAAAATGATCATAGGTATCACTGTAGGTGTGCCTCGAATATAGTTCTCTAGGACTACATTTTCCGAGCATCCTCAACTCCTGACCTAACGAGAAGTGGACAAACTGAGGATAGCCGAGATCATTTAAAAGTTTTGCCCGGATCCAATTTAATAAATTTAAAAGTTTTCTGAATCAGGCTTTCTTCGGGTAAATGCAAGCGAACGAAAATAAAGAGCTGTGTACTTCTTTGAAATCGGTTAACGCTTTTAATAATGGCTAACGGCATGACAGTAGACTGTTTTGTTTGTGCTGTAGATTGTTTTGTTGTGATTCAAATTATAATTTACTTTTTTTTATTTATTTGTAGAATATCCATTGCGTTTGAAAATATTGTCTGAACTTTAAAAGAGATGATCATACCTGAGTTTGTATCGTCCTTTATTCTCAAGGCTAGTCCAGTTATGAAAAGCCAAACTTAACTGCTCAAAAAAGTTTAACTTGCAAAAGTGTTAATGTGATCTAATTTCTGAATACATTATTTCATTTCATTGCTTAAATTTACTTGTAGTGGTAGTAAATTAGATACATGCCCATAATTGAGAACAAAATTTAAAAAAATAATGCAGTGTAAAAGTATTTAGACCTATTTACGAAAGAATTTTAAACACTTCTTTTAAAGAAATAAAAAATAGAAAGCGTGGACGAGTTTTCACTACCGGGTCCTTAGTAAATTGGAAGACTTACATACCAATCACTATGAATAAACTGCCAAGATTGTCATAAACATTGTACGAACTTAAAGTTTCGCTCTGGGCCCTACGCAGTGTGCATCAAAGTAAACAATAGAATGCCGAATACCATAACAAAAACAGATGCTAAAAAGATTTTTAAACTACCTAATTAGAGAATTATAACGAACCTTAATTTTCATTTTGTATTACCTATGTTACAATGTGGAATGCAATTAAAGAATACTGAATACTAATTAGTATCTATATTCGCCTTAACAAAATTTCATAAAGTGTAGGTTAAAGTCTGCCATCTGTATTCCTCTCATAATAAGAGTTTCTATATGTATATTCTACGTATTTTAAGGAAATGGGAGTGTAGAGAAATCTAATTGGATTTTACTGAGAACTTCAGTCTCTTTGAACTAACATAAGTCGCATCCTATTAACGAGATACATTAAGTTTGAAGCGGTGACATGCAACTTGGCGTAAGTTAGGCGAGCAATTTAACTCTTTAGTGTTCTTAGACAAACCGTGCTTTACTAAGTTTTGTTATTACAGATTGTACCCGCTTCGAGACATCTCGAATATGGAAGAAGACACAATAACTTACCGACGGATTGAAAGTTTTGAATTTGACGCTGAAGCTTCCTTCCCATTCACAGAAAATGATTTAGTGTCAGTTATTAATGTTCCTTACCACGTAAGAAATCTTTAAATTTTTTATACCTACCTAGTAATAAGATATACTTATAATTTTATGAGGTCGTATGTTACATATACGTGTTATCGGATTAAGAATATAGAGTACATACGCCAATTTATCTTATGGATGTCGTAAGAAGCGAATTAGGGAGCTAATTGCAGAGGAAATCCTCTTTGTAAAGAGATGAAAACCTTGAAAGAAACTCGATACCAATACGCCTGACAAGCGGTATAACTGGCCAAACCCCCTTATTTATTAAGAGGCGTATGTCCAGTAGTGGGCTGTTTAAAGCCGTCTTAAGATTTTACAAAAAAAATCACCAACTTATTTCAAAACATACATATAGGTACTACTATAGTGATAATACCATATCTATGAAACATGCAATGCGAATTTAGATAATTTAAGCAAAGAGAGTAAGTACTTTGCTCTTATCTTTCCATTATGATAATTTTATTTGAAATAAAAAGTACCTATAAAATATTTATTTAAGGAATATAAGCTAAATATCACCTTCATCAGTTTATCATTGCTTACTACTGAATACAAGCGCTTATAAACGTCATTGAACTCGATTGTCAACTTCTGCCCTACCTCACTCATGCTCATCTTCACTTAGTTCTTTCGTAGTGTGTAAATTTTCACACTGACATTTGAGAAATGGAATGAATAAAGATAGTAAATAAATATAAATAATAACATAAATAAAGGAAGTAAGAACTGAGGGCCCAATTAAAGCGCAATATGGAACAAAAAAATTGTCACTCGGCAATACGTAGAGATTGTAACAACACACTCTAAATTGAAGTGGGGCCTACACATTGATGGATTGTCGAATAGACTCAGCTCTACTGCAAAATTCGTCAATTAACCGATGTAGAAACAGCTAGATTAGTATATTTTAGTTATTTTCATAGTGTAATGTCTATAGTTATTTTCAATATGGTATTTTGTTGTGTGGGAATGCTACTGACATTCATAGTATCCTTGTGTTATTCATGCATTTTATTCTCTCATCATCCATCTCAATTCATCTATAAAAATTAAGTTTATGTTAGGAAAAATATTCATTTATACACAAAGCTTGGCGACGTTCATGATATAACACTAGATTGCAAAGAGTAAGCAAGTCTTTCCGATGGCCGATGTCATTGATTCAACAACAAAATTCCAAGCAAATATCAAGAATTAAGTATTACCAAATTTAAGACCTTAATCAAACAAAAACTATGTGAATATTATAGGATTATTTAAATTACAAATTTGCTTGGGATTGATGAGTCTCACTCCAGTTTTTAACAACGTATTTTGTGTGAAAGTGATAGATAATTGTATGTTGTTTTCAGTTTTTAATACGAACTGAATTCTTTTGTGTATGTAAATGTGAGTATTGTCTAGGCTTGTAATATAAATTCATATTTAGTATCTTTTTGGTGGTTTTGAGTGTTTCCCCGGCATACCCAAATGTCGTGCTGGCGGTAATGTCGCGCTTCGGGTCGTTAATCTTGTATACCGGTTGGGTCATACGATGGCTGTTGCTTGTATGCTGTCTGTATGGACAGGCCCACTCAATCCTATGGTCCTTTCTTCAAAAGGCCAACCCAGATCTTATACTGTACACGCATAGCTTTTTTTATTATTATTTTGTAAATAAGTTTGTTTCGGCATTTCTTCCCAGAATGAGTCTTAGGAAATGCCGGTCCCTACTAGCTGTAAAGTCTGACGTGTAAAAGTATCTGTAAAGATTTACTTACAATATTGATATCATTTACTCAATTCTTAAGACATTTAGAAGTTATGAAGGAAGAAAAGAACTCAGTTAGTTTCATCGGTTCTTGTTAAAGTTTAAGATAGTTACCTGGCATTTAGCACTATTTAATATATAAAAGTCGGAGATATACCTATTTATTATTATCTATCATATTTGTCTCTATTTGAGACTTGTGAAACTGAAATCAGTAGTTACAAACCTGGCAAATAAGTTCACATTAGTCAATCAGGGAGTTTATCAGCAATAACAGTCATATTTTACAGAATTCATTATATTCAACAAGTTTATATAAACGAGGTTGTCGTTTGCGTCTTATATTGCCCGTAGCGTGAAAATTTACCCCCGTTTTTGAAACATTCTTCATTGGTGCTCCGCTCTTATTAGCAGCAGCGTGATGGTATATAGCCTATAGCCTTCCTCGATAAATGGACTATCCAACACTGAAAGAATTTTACAATTCGGACCAGCAGTTCCTGAGATTAGCGCTTTCAAACAAACTCTTCAGCTTTATTATTAGTATAGATACTCGTATAATTTTAAAGATTTAGATATATAGAACACTTATTAAAGACCTTATTGACAAATGCTATTATTAGTGTTCGATGCGAGAACTGTAATTCAGTTCTGGTTGTTTATTTTAGCGCTGGGTCTCTAAACTAGGACGGATTCTAACTAAATCAAGTTTACGGAAATACTACTAAGTTATCAACTGATTTGTGACTAGTTTGTATTCAAGACTTGTCCAAACAGAATTTGGTTTCGTAACAGAACTACGTATGTGGTCAAATTAATTAGCTTAGATTGACCGATTGCAAATCCAAAGCAGTTTTTGCAGCAATGAAATAAATTAAGAACAAATATAGTCGTAGAGAAGAATACGAAACTGTTTTTTGAAGTTTTACGTCTAATTCTAATAAATAATTGGCTATCTTACCTACTTATCATACCTCCAAGAGGGTGATTAGATAGGATGAAATGAATCGTACAACCGATAACAAGTAACAATCTAATAATATAACTCATCGCTAAAATAACAATGGTAACGAACCAAGTTTTATAAAATGCGGGGATATTTTTATACAACTAATTGCAATAATAAATATATAAATATTTTCAGATATCTAACACACGGCGCCATTATGGATATTAAAAAACTGATATAAATTATATCTACTTTTTTTGCAATTACCTACGTAGAAAACTCACCCAAACTCCGAAATAAATAACCTTGAGCGTCTGGGCGGATCTAAACGCATACTTTTATGTCTGCACCGCATATACTAATATATAAGTACAGCACGCAGTGCCTTAAAACGATGATCAAAGACTGTGGAGCGTGGCAGAAATGCGCGCCTGCCAGGCGTTTTTGCTTATAGCTTCAGAACAGAATGGAAATTACACGGCTGAAATTTGTTAACATAAAAACGAGATATTTTTAAAAGCTTTAGAAGGATTAAAAATTTTACTTGGCACATTTTATCATAGACTAAAACCATCTGATCGGCTCGGAGTTTAAATGTTAAATCAAATAGTTCAAAATACCGATCCAACTACATTTAATGAGAGCGGTAAGAAACCTGGTAAAATATTAATTTATTTTACTACCTGTTAAAAAAAGTAAAAGTTATCCTATTTCTGAAAAATACTAGCTAAAAATAAGGTTTAAATAAAAATAATTCTAAATATCACTAAATTTTAATTGTCAAACTAAGTACGAGTATTTCTCTGTTAAAATTTTCTTAATATTATAAGGTGTTTGCTAGTTCTCAGCATTTGTTTAAATACATATTTACTTTTTTTTGTAAATACATACATAGAAAACACTTAAACTCTGAAATAAATAAGCTTAGGCATCTGGGTGGATTTATATACTCGTATTATATTTACACATAATTTTAAAATTAGCACAATTTACAATGCAAGCAAAAAAAAAACAAATTCATAAGAACGATATATAGTCTACAAAACATCTAAAAAACGTCCGTGCACACGATCACTTTGAATCTTTTGCAGCAAATTAGTCTATAATGCACACTAACCCAGAAAGTACGTAAATACTTGCACAAATACAAATGTATAACGCGTAGTATAAAAAGCATTGCCATAAAAAATATTTAATTAATTAGCCGATAGCGCAAGCGGAGCAGCGAGCGACACAATCTTCTCATCTGGATGCCGCATGCATCCGCTGTACTTTTCATTTCGAGAGTCCTCAATATTGAACATTTTCTTACAAAATATTGATTGATTCAAATGAGTAATGTCTAAAAAAAATTTTAGCTTCACACCCTTTTATAATCAGTAGGCTATTAAGCGAACAATTTAGCGTGTTGTTAAATATTTTTATAGCAATTCTTTTTATAGTACTTAAAATAAAATTAATTTATAGTGAGCATTCATTTCTGTCGAATCTTTTAGCACAGCAGTTAATGAGGAGTAATCTTTAAAATGTTAACTTTTGCCCGTGCATCTATAGGGAGGTAACCCTTAAGCGACGATAACGACGTGGTGTCCCTCGATAATTTACGGAGTGCTACTAATAATATCTCTGCAATAAATTTGATTGAATTTAGTATAAGATGTATGTTTTCATCAAAATCACAACAGAAATTCGGAGGAATTAAAAAATGAATTTAATATTACATACGTTAATAATAAAGTATTAACCAAAGTACTTATGTGCAATAGCTCAATAATGTATGCTCACCGACCACATTATTAGGCATTCAAATTCAATATCATTTGAGATGTGCGTCGTGGTGTCCGTCTACTTGGTTTAATAAAGTCGGCTTAAGTACTAAGCATGTCGGACCTCGTAGCCGCTGCAATTTCTTAGATTACGAATATCAAGTACTTATTTGGTCCGGCACTTTCTATACTGTGTAGATACTGTACTTTAAAACATCACTTGCTGTAATGTATTGAAGCACGTAAGTTTATTTCATCAAGTTTATTACTTAAGTACGTACGTTAAGTTCTCAGAAATCCCTGGTCTTCCCTCAAAAACCAAGATCAGATTTGGTTTTGGGATACTAGCACTACCGTTAAATGTATGTTATTCCCGTGGCAAATACACCAATAGAAAACCTTGACATTTTTGGTCGCTTTTTAACTAAGTTTGAAACGTTGCTACATTAAATTTATTGCAAAAAGTTTTTATGCTTGTATTTTATCAAACTGCCATAATATGCAAGAAGAATAGTTTAGAACAGCTGCACCTATTTTTCGAACTCGTTTTACTTTGAAAGACGTATTATGATCCTAGCTAAAATCCTCACAAAGACAGTTCAATTACAGTCCATCCGGTTGGGTAGCTAAGTTGAGTTAACCTTAGAAAATATTGAAACTCGGCGTCTTGCGAACAATAAATATTTAAGCTTCAGTTTACTAGAAAACTAGAGAAATAGGTTACAATAGTTAATGAAAGATATTTTATTAACTGTTGTAACCTATTTTTAAAATTCTAGGAAGTAATAGAATGTTTCGATAAGTAAAAAAAGAAAAGTATGTTTTCTACGACATGCCCGCTTCTAAGAATCTTAGCTTGTCTACCCTGCATAAATATCTCAGACATGCCTCGGGCCTTTGTTGGGTGACTGTTAATACAAAGCGCTATCAAATATAAGATAATGTAATATTCTAGTGCTTGTCGTTGCTTTATTAATATTATGAAATAGCCTTTTCAAACGTTGGAAGCATACCAGGCAGTTTCCACGTTTTTTCATTGTTCCTGCCCCTGATATTTTTTTTTTTTTTTAAACGTAGTAGAAGCTTAAATGGAATCTTTTATGGAACTTACTGAAGGGTAACTCAGTTGGTTTTGTAACTTGCTAGGGACAGTTTATTTAAAATTGTATGAAGTTGGTCAGTATCGTCATCACACAGCAATAAACAAATTAATTTTGTGTATCGCTCTATCCGTACATTATAATATAACATGTAGAAGTGTAGCTTTCGTACATACGTAAATACTAATGATTGACACGCCATACTCGTATATGACATAGCCGTGTCTCGTTTTAACGTGTTTTGTTATTCAAAATTTTTAACTTCCCCTCTTCGCAAAATTTGTGAAAAACTACCTGTGTATATCGACGTATATGTTCACGCTAAAACACAGACAACAGATTCACTCGACGAAGCCGTTAATTGTCAATCAATACCAAGCGAGCATACCTGCACCTTAACAAGCGTGAGGGGTCGCCGTCGAGCTAATTTCAATCACCTGTGTACCTGTGTTTGTGTGTGTGTGTGTGTGTGTGTGTGTGTGTGTGTGGCTTCCCATATATGTATGGGTGCAGTGTTTCGGATCAGATCAAATAACTGTTTGAGTGCACACACTAATTTACAATCAATGTGTATGCATACGTATTTGTATAGTTATTGGTTACTCAATTCTTAAGTTATGCTTGAACAAAGCTGTTCTATAAACTCATCCGGTATCCTCACTCTCTCGGTGAAACACAGCGCAAACGCTATTTCACACCGGCTTTCTGTGAGGCCGTGGTATCACTCCGGTCGAGCCGACCCATTCATGCCGAAGCATAGCTCTCCCACGGTTAAAATTTTCTTCGTAGAATGCTATAGGCATGGGCGTACCCAGGGTAGGGCAGGGGAGGGCAGCTGCCCCCTCCTAGATGTTGACGTTCCTACTATTTTCTTCTCTCGATTATATATAAAGCACACTCAGACGCGTAAAAACGTGACTAAGATCGACTATGGACAAATAAAGATTTATTTTCTGTGTTGTTGTAAGATCGGCAATCGGAATCGGAATCAGTCCTAGGACTATGCGATGTTCGAGCGTAGTGACGATCAGAGATCATGCTCTTTAGCGGGGAGAACCACTCATCATAGTCCTAAGATATCAAATCTTCCGAGTCGGTTTATGTAGTTTTTAAGGACAGCTGACATGCCCATTCATTTGGAATGTATTTTAGTCACTACAAATAGTTCTCGGAAGCAAAATAATATCGTCTGATATATCAGAAATTTGTTGTCCAGTAATAATATGTAGTTTCGTCCTAGCATCCAGTACAGGTTTTTGTGCCGCCTAGATATATCACCTTATTTTGCTTTGATATGGTTTTTCCACCGGTCTATATGTAAGCCCACATTGGCTCGCACTCGAAGGCCGATGGGACACCATTTCCGAAGTCTGATTCCCAAGCTGGCGCAGCGCGTGCTTGGTTCGGTTGCTGCCAAATATTAGGGGGCCTGATAACTCCTGCAGGAGACTATACGCGGGCGTTGTGCGGTCCCCAGTATGGGCTGAGGTCCTGATGGCCAGCGATATCGGGTTATTGCGACGTCCGCAACGAGTGCTGACCTTCAGGTAGGAGACCTAAGACTCGAGAAATCGAAGACCAGAAATTTCAATTCCACCAGGTTCTTGTGGAGGAATGGAAGGAACGACTTGGGCAACTGAGTGCTGGGCACGCCGTTATTGCGGCGGTAAGACACGTTATGGAGGATTGGCTCGAGAGGCATCACGGCTGACACAGGTGATCACTGGGAAAGGATGCTTCGGAGAGCACCTGTGTCTAATCCGCAAGGAGCCAACGTCTGAGTGCCACCACTACGATGACCAGACTGTAGACACGGCATTCCACACACTGGCAGAATGTCCGGAGTAGGGCGAGTCGAGGCGGCCATCGGAGTGGGGGTTCTCTCGCTTGGTAACATTATTGCGACTATGTTGCGTAGCGAGAGCGCGTAGAACTCTGCCGTCTTTTTCAGCGAGCAAGTTATGATTGCGAAGGAGATCTTACCGTCCGCCAGGCCCGGGAACGGGCCAGGTGCCGCAGACGACTCGGGCGCCGGAGATCGCCAAACGATCTCCGTCCTCCACAAGCTTGGGGGTGACAGGTGAGGATCACCCTTTTTTTTTAACGTGTGGAAACCCCCTCGAGCCGTCACCCCACTGGGGTTTGCGGCGAGGTGGTGTGTCGGAATCGAACCGACTAAAACTACTAGGTGTGCCAACTCTGCGCCGGAGAAGGGAGGGGTCCGGGAACTGCAGTTATTAACACGACCGGACCCCTCCCAGCGCCTGCCCGCACTGAAGCGGGCACTGTCTGCTGTTCAAATTCCAATTTAGGCGGCAGCAGATCGGGTCCGAGTGAACGTCGTCCTCTCGGGCCTTCTCCGCCGCCTCCTTCTGCGAAATTACGTCTTCGCAGAAGGATGCCGCGGTAAAACTGCAATCGCTACCGGCAATGGAGCCTATGATGGCCGGTAGCGAGAGATCTCCTCCTATGACTGTAGTGAGGGCCCGACGCTGCGACACCCAAGCGAGGCAGATCGCCAGCGTGTGCTGGGCCGAGACCTCACTGCAGTCGCAGTGGTGGCAGGCGGGACTCAGTTCCCTCCTAGCGACCGAGTGCAGGTACTTCCCGAAGCAACCGTGCCCGGAAAGCACCTACGTCAGTCAGAAGGAAAGAGTCCCGTGCTGCCGCCCTGCCCACTCGAGGTTGACCGGCTGGAGCGCCTCTTGCGATAACTTCGGCGAGCACTTCCGCCTCCAAATCCCACGGGGGTGTTCCGGCCAAAGGTGAGGATCACCCTAGCAGAAGCAAGCCGGGGTAGCGGCGCTACCACAACAAAGTGCTCGCGCCCCTTTTTAAAATAGGTGGCCCGAGGTACGTCGAGGTTCTAGGGATTTCCTTCCGAGGGTGCACCTGATTCCATGCCAATGCCTTTTTCATATCCATTTATTTGACGAGGTGCTTTTAAAAAAACCCGATTTGCCCCCCCCTGGCCCAGACCCTGGGTACGCCCATGGCGATAGGTAGTGTTTCTATGAACCATGAAGTGTTTTAACAATGTCTCACATATCAAGGCAACGCATGAGCTACTATCTATGAGTATATCTACCGGTATACCTTGAATAATAGCTGTAACGACATCACACTTCATAGAAACATTATTCAACTTTTGTTAATATTGCATAGAACATGACTGCCTCTGTGACGCAGTGGTTCGATTCCCGGGTCGGACCAAATGTTTGTATGATCTACAAATATTTGTTTCAGAGTTTGGATGTTTTCTATGTATATAAGGAGGTAGATAATATATATAAGTTGATAAGTACCCATAACACTAGCTCTGTTTAGCTTGGGACTAGATGGCGTTGTGCGTATGATGTATTTTTTTTCATTTGAAATATATGCGCGTGATATATATTTATAAATGATGCGTGAAATAACCAATTATTTGAAATGAGAAATCAAATTAATATTAAACCGTTAAGAATCAACATGGTTAGTTAGTCTTATAAAATTTCAACTTTTCTTAGAAATAATAAACTACTTAAGTATTATGTCTACATGTGTAATGTGTAAATATGTCTATTGACAATCTCGATAATCGAAGTATGAAAAGATATAACTTCTTAGGAATTAGCTCAGCCTGCCATTGTTTAAGTTATTTATCGCTATAAAATCACACGGTACGTGTATATAATTGTCAACATAACGTGTAGTTATGAATTGATCAACCCGAGATGTTCTAATTGTAGACCAGACAGTATTTGTCATAGCCTATATTATTCACAACTACATTAATATTTAATCCTTTCGTCAATAGTATGAATCCTCAAAGAGACAAAAGGATGCTATTAAAGTATCCTGCAGTACTAAATAAACCAGCGAGGTTTATCTATCAAAACAGCCATCCATCCTTTCCTTAGTGCATACAGTACGAAATCGGATTAAAGCTTAAAATTAATAATATTATCAGACAGACTCATACATAGTCATTGTACTATTGTGTCGAGCCCAGTTCTCCCCAGTTAGCATTTCCCCGGACAAAGGGCTCAGATGAAAATCAATAGTGCACTCTAGATATATACTCGTACCTAGCTGTAGCTGCGTAGTTAGGTCTCGCAGGGTGCCCGGAACCTGGAGCTTAAAATAGACTATTGAATTATGGCTCGCGCACCGCTAGTGCGAAATATCAAAAATGTTTTTCTCTGGATATTTTGCGAGTAATTTTTTTGGTTATGTATTTACGTGGAACACATTTGTGTTTTGTGTTGTAAATCCTTTGTTCGTCAAGCCTTTTAGTTCAGTATATAAGTTTTCCATTGTGAAATATTTTGGAGGTCTTATTGAAGATTACAATGGGAATAAAATATAAAATTTACCAATTGTGTATTTATTTGTTTGAATTGAAAATGACTTTTGACCAGAGTGGTTTGAATTATTTGTATTTTATAGAACACGACGGCTACCGACGATGGGTAGCTATCTATATAAGAAATAGGTCAGTCTTATATTCATAACGATAAAGATTGAGTACCTGATCGTAAAACTCATTCTAAATTGAACAAATAATGTTTATCTTAAATAGTGCAATCATGTAATACTCGTATTTTAAGAAAAAAAAAGAGTATAAAAACGCTATTCACTTAAAAAAATAGAGTTAAATTTTGGCGTCAGAGGTGTCGTTTCTTTATATATGACTCAGCAACTCAGGTCAGCCATTATAAACACCCAACAACTTTCTTAGTTCTAGAACGTTGCCCAGGTGGTAAGTATACGTATCTGAAACGTAGATCGCCGTCATGTCCCCTGTTTGTGCCCTGTTGATGATGATATAATCATTTATTGGGCAATATATTGGATATATTTAAAGGACAGTCAAGAAATAAAAGTAATGAGACTAGAATTATCCTTACTTCCAAAAGTAGTGTATTATGCCTTAGTTAGCGAGTATTAACGAATCAATATCTAATGACATTTTAAATAATTTACCACGAAAAGCAATAGTTAAGCTTACAACGCTTATAAATGCAACATTTAGACTAAAATACGTACCTGAAATGTAGAAAGTGGCAGAGGTAATAATGTTACCGAAACCTGGCAAACCACTTCATGAAGCAACTTCATATAGGCCTATTTCTTTATTACCAATAATATCAAAATTATTTGAAAAGCTGTTATTAAAAAGGTTAAAACCAATAGTAGAATCAAAGCATTTAATACCTGACTATCAATTTGGCTTTCGAGAAAAACATTCCACTATAGACCAAGTTCATAGAATTACTAATATCATAGAAAAAACTTTAGAAGAAAAGAAAGTGTGTGCCACAGTCTTTCTAGACGTAGCACAAGCTTTTGATAAAGTATGGCACGAGGGACTTGTGCACAAATTAAGAAAAGTACTACCAAAACCCTTTGCATACTTATTAAAGTCCTATATATCTGATCGAATGTTCAGAGTAAGAGAAGGAAATGCATATTCTGATCTGAAACCTATTAAAGCTGGGGTTCCACAAGGAAGTGTTTTAGGACCGGTCCTGTACCTGTTATACACTTCTGACATGCCAGGATTAGACGAAAATATCATTGCGACCTTTGCTGATGACACGGCTATAATGGCTATTGGGTCTACACACAAGGAAGCAGTAGATAAACTTCAGGTAGCAGTGAACACCATTTGCGACTGGACGAGTAAATGGCGAATTAAATTAAATGAATCTAAATCGGTTCACATTGACTTTACTAATAAAGCGCCTAACTATCACCCGGTATATATAAATAGTCATATAATACCCTATGTCAATACTGCCAAATATTTGGGAATGACACTAGACGCTAAGCTTCGCTGGAAAGCTCATGTCAAAAAGAAACGCGACGAGTTGGAACTTCGCTACAAAAAAATGTATTGGCTCTTAGGTAAACACTCAAAAGTGTCCGTACATAATAAGATATTATTGTATAAACAAGTCCTTATGCCTATATGGACTTATGGTATCCAGTTATGGGGATGTACCAAACAATCCAATACACTGATGATACAACGTTTTCAATATAAAGTACTCAGGGGTATTGTAAATGCACCCTGGTACATTCGAACGAACGACCTCCATCGGGACCTTAAAGTAGAACTCGTCGCAGACATTATATCAAAGTTCGCTGGAGCTCATGAACGCCGGCTTCATCATCACGTAAACGTTGAGGCTATCCAGCTTCTTGACAATACGGATATTACAAGGAGACTTAAAAGGGTAAAACCCTTTGAGTTAGTTAAGTGAAGGTGCGAAGTGAACAAAATACTAGGGTAAAAGTGGGATAGACGCCCTTGGAGGATAGACGCCGCACCTTAAAAAAAGAGAATTTAAAACCAAATTCACGCTCTAGTACCAAGTTTCTCGGACAGATCTCGCCCCCACAGCTCAGTACGCGCACGCGCTTCGGCAGGACTGCACGTGTCGCCGCTTGAGTTAAAAAAACGTTGCAAAATTTTATCGCGCTTGCATGATTCTTGTGACAGTGACATTTTGACGTGTTCAGAACTTTCGTTTTCGAAGGTAAGTTTTAAGTGTGTATTGTTATTTGAATAGTATGTATCATTTATATTTATGGTGTGTTTATAAAATTACGAAATTATTTAAGTATTTTTATTTATTTGCTGGGGCGTCTATCCCTACTAAAAAGGATAGAAGCCCCACTATTGACTGAGTATAGACGCCCTTAGAGGCATATATCCTCTATGACTTATTTACAGGTACTTAGGCTATAGGTAAGATTTTTTTAAATAACGTACCTATCTAGTTAATATGCAACTTAGTAGGAAAATTGACTCTCCAGTTTATTTATGAGCTGTTTATACTTTTTCATGTCGTACTTCACTGTACTTGTAAAAAATAATGCAGCGTATCACCTAATTTCATTTTTTATTTTAGACAAAATGCCGCGACAATATAAAAGGAAAATAGGGGCACCCGTTCGTGCTGCTTGGTCTGAAGAAGCCCTTTGCAAAGCTTTCGGGGAAATGGATAAAGGCCAAGTCGGTATAAATGAAATATCTCGTCGTTATGGTATTCCATCTCGAACTTTGAGGAGGCGATATGCTAAAAAAAACTGTGAAAAACTTACTTTGGGTAAGTAATAGAGGAATTAATTGCCCTAATCAAATTCAATTTAGGCACTGTCTTCTTAGTTTGTTTTTTCATACTTGTCCTTTTTGAATCGTCAGTTTTTTTTCTGTACCTATTAATTTCTTCTTTTTCAGGAAAACATCCCACACTGAACTTTGACAACGAGAAACGTCTCGTAGCGCACATACAAAAATTAGAAAAGGCAGGATTTCCCACAACACGACAGGATGTAAGAAGACTCGCTTTTGAATTTGCCGAGAAACTGGGTTTGGAAAATCCTTTCAACAAAGAGACACGTATGGCTGGTCAGCACTGGCTCAAATCATTTCTTGAACGACACCCAGAACTCAGTATTCGCCAGTCAGAAGGTTTGTCTATTGCAAGGGCTCAAGGATTAAATCGAGATGAAGTAAACAAAATGTTTGAATTGTTGCTGAAAATACTAACTGAAAATGATTTGATCGATAAACCTGATCGAATTTATAATATCGACGAAACTGGAGTTCAAATGAACAATAATCCTGGTAAAGTTATTGCTACTAAAGGTGCCAAAGTAGTAAATTCCATCACTTCTAGCGAAAAAGGTGAGACAATGTCAATTATAGCTTGCTGTAACGCTGTTGGCAACTATGTTCCTCCGGTGGTCATTATCAAGGGGGTCAATAAAAGACCAGAGTTCCAAGAGGGTCTTCCGCCCGGAGCCAACGTGTACATGAACAAAAAATCTGCCTACGTCAACTCAGAACTCTTTCAAAAGTGGCTGAAAGAACAGTTCGTGCCAATAAAACCACAGGGTAAGGTTTTGCTTATACTTGACGGGCATTCATCTCACACTACTGCTATTGATTTACTAGAATTAGCACAAGAAAATGACATCATATTGTTCTGTTTGCCAAGCCACACTACACAGGCTTTACAACCGCTTGACCGGAGTTTTTTTAAACCTTTCAAAACTTACTTCGCTTCAGAAACTAAAAACTGGATGTTGAGTCACAAAGATCGAAAAATAAATCGATACATTGCTGGAAAATTAATAGGTAACGCATGGGCTCGCGCTGCTACCTCTTCTAATGCTGTGAATGGGTTTCGTGCATGTGGTATTTTCCCGTACAATCCTTCTGCTATTCCCGACAGCTACTTTGCTTTCTCTGATAACAGCTTTCAAAATGTAGATGAAGGAAACCTTGCTCAAGACCAACCAGTAGCAAGAGAACTCGACGCTAATGCTGATGTGAATTCATATTATGTTGAGCCCCAGCCTGGTCCATCGTCGTCAACTATCAATAGGGAGCGGGAGCCTGATTTCGGGTTCTTACTATATGAAGATCTTGCAGCGGACGCAATTATTATTCCCTTAGAAGGAAATGTCAGTCCGTCCATACTTTCTCAGAATCATAATGTTGAAACTGTAGAAGTCATAACTCCCAGTAAATATCTTAACGAATGTTCACCTATCCCGAAAATTCCTGTTCCATTATACAAAAGAGGCAAGCAAGGTGCTGCCGTTTTAAATTCAGAAGAACATATTAACTCTAAGAAAGCTAAGTTGAAACGTAAAGCTAAGAAGCAAACACCAGACAAACCTCGAAAAAGCAACCAAAAATCAGTTCCTAAAAAGAAAAGACCGAGGTTTAGCTCTGAAAGTGAACAAGAGCTCGATGAATCAGATTCTGACCAGACTGAATCTGATAAAGAAAATACTCAATGCAGAGAATGTTTCGATGACTATGCAAGTACCAAGTCCACGGCGGACTGGATTCAGTGTTTGATGTGTAAACTCTGGTTACACGAAGATTGCACTCTATATGGCGATTACTGTAATAGATGTGGACACAAGAAGAAGCTTGCAGCTCTAAAAGCTAACCTGGCCAAAGTGAATTCAAAGAATAAGTAACCTGGCCAAAGTAAACAGTATCTCTATATTTGTTGATTATTTGAAAATTTTGATTACTGTTATTTTTTTTTAAGAAGGAAGCTTTGTTTTTTCCCAAAGAAGTCTTAAGGGACGGATTTGTTTTAAGTTTTATTATTCCTAAATTTAGTTCTGTAAAGTTTTAAATAATTTTTAATAGACGTTGTTAAGTTGCTAAGTTTACCCAAAGAATGATTGAAAGACTGAGCCATTTGTTCCTATAAAAGTGCCATTTACTTCAGTTTTACGGTATATTTGGATAAGAAAACCTTATAATATATTATTGCAACTAAGACAGCAAATAAACATTTTATTTAATTTTCTACGAATTTTTTTTTATTACGGAGGCATCTATCCCATTGTAGGGCGTCTATACTCATGTCGAAATTTTGCCAGGGGCAACTACCCCATACAGTAGGCGTCTATCCTCAAACAATAAGTTTTTTTAAGAGCCGAATATCTACAAATCTACGGTATGCATTGAATAATGATATGAGTAGATAGTAAGTATAAGGACTATAGTTGTTAGAAATAGTTAACTCACTCGAATAATGCTTTAAAAAAAAAAGTTATAGTCAGCTTACAAAAAGTGGGGCATCTATCCCACTTTTACCCTACTATTTTAGTGCAGTGTAATACAAAAACACAGGAACAGAGTGTCCTCAATTAATTAGAGACAATAAGAAAAGTGTTAATGGAAACAATCTTATTATAGTTTTGTTTTAATAATTTAGGTCAAAGTAAAATTACTCATTAGTCAGTAGACTAGATCGTAATAGCAATGTCCTACTTGTATTAGTATGGCATTTACAGAAAAAAAAAATCTAATGATATTTATACAAATGCCTCCATTATTATGTAAGATTGTTTTCTGTATCCTACGCGAACAATTGTTAATTACCTGTATAGAGAAATGTAATTATGGGGCTATATTCCAAAAAAAACATGTCTTGTTTTTATTTGAGATAAATAATACAAAGCGTCGTCAGAAATCAATGTACAATAAGTAGAATGCGTCTTTAAAATCCGGTAAAACAAAATGTAGGTACTGTCTTCTTTAACAACCTGGGCCGACTACTAGCAAATTTTCAACTGAAACGAATAAATAATAATTTTCAGAAATATCTTTTTATATGTTTATTTTAATATAAAAAGCTTTTATGGACTATCCATTTGGATGGGGATTCCTTCCAAAAAACCTTTATAGACTTAACGTTCCATTAAGACCATCGGATTAAATAAAATATTGCTAGAACAATGTCTGATGTTAGTTATAACTAGTTTCTGGCCGCAACTTCGCTAGCTAGAATGAAGACTTTATCAAAAAGTGTCTCTCAAAAATTGTATCTTAAATAATTATTATACTATATCTGTAGTCAGTTTTATATAATTACTATAGTTTTAAAAACCTCGTTCGTCAGTCACTTTATATTAATATAAATATATTTATATCCTATAATTAATGTGTCACCATACCAATTAGGGGAACAATCAGTTTGATGAAAGCTAAAATTATTCAGCTGATATTTCAAATTGTGACGTTTTCGCATTGTGATACGAGATTCGCTAAACGATCATCCGTTTTAAATTAGTAGATAACGTTCATACATCACGTTACAATCAACGACAATAATTGAAATTGTCGAGTAGTTGTTGCTTTTGTTATATTTACTTACAGTTTTTTCTATTGTACTATTATCCCCGGTGACATTACATAAGTGCTTATTTCATATCGATGGATTTTTTCCAAGCCGAAGCGTTCGTTGCGAAGGACGAGGGGTGGCTTCTCCTCACTTGTTGATAGCTCAAGGTAATAATGAGTAAAAGAGAAACACAACAAACCCACTTACCTAATTCGTTAATCCAAATATTGTAGTTAGTAATTAATCTTTACGACCTACTTTTACCTCCCTATGGTGACACCAAAAGGAAGGGTGTTTTTGGCAGTCCATGTATTTTTATTATTATATACAGGGTCTGTCATAAATAATGGATAAGTCGTAAACTGGAGTTGGTCCGGCTATGAGACTATTAGAAAATCGTATCTTTTTGCCAGGGTTTCTAACCGTATGGAAATGGCGTAGACTTTTATGTTTTTTTATAAATTTCGCTACTCTTTGCATTCATTCCGTTGCCATTTCGTTAAATTTAGGTATTTCTGTGTCATTTTTTTTGTATTATAGTCTTGAAGATGTGTATTATTTAGTTTTAGTACTGTTTTAGGCGTTTTTAACGTTGGTCATTTTCAAAATTGTCATTTTAAGATTTTTTATGTTTTTGTTTTACTTAGGGTCAACTTTTGATCATTTACTGTGTAAAAAAAAAGTACGGCGCTATAGCTGCCCATGATCTTAATAAATTATCTAGTATGTGTAGATTCTAAAAAGGTATAACAATGCATACTTCACAAGTAATATTAAGCTACATGAGCGAGATCAATATCAAGGTGAGAAAATATTTTTTTCATGTAATGTTGTAAATGGTTATAAAACTTCGTCATAATGATTTATTTCTGCCAAGATTCTTTACACAAACACTATGGGGCCACTATTAAGGATATTCAAAGAAAACTAGGTAGTTTTTTGTCAAAAAAATTTCATGCCTCCTCATTTCATAAAGGTGTTTAATTTTAAAATTGATGTGCTCTAATAGTTACATGCGACAAACATGTTACAAGTTTATTCGTAAAAAGGATCATCAGGTAAAAAAATGAACAAAGACAGCAATACAAAGGGTCTCCCCGCGTGAAAAGGACATTGTTACTAGGCACACTGCATGATGCACCGTCCCTTTCACACTCACGATGTGTGAAAAGGTTAGCATGCGTTTAGCTAGGGCGCACTCCTGATACATCTCTCAGTGTGATTTTGACCATCGCATGTGCTCTCGTTTTCATTACTGTCGTCAATTTGTTACTGCTTTCTAATATCGGACTTAGATTTTCTTTGTGATTTGGACTTGTTAACCTGGTGATATTGACAACTCAGCTCTCATTTATGGGCATCGTGTTGTGCTATCGATTGCACGTGTTATTTTGGAAAATTTTGTATATCATGCCTCAACAATACACGCCGGCCGAATACGTAAACATGCATTACATTTATGGTTTATGTGATGGCAACGCCAATAGAGCTGCTAGAGTTTATCGGGAAAAATATCCAAATGCCCGGCATCCTGACTATCGTGTCTTCATAAGAGTGCACAACACATTTTTGGAAGGACGATTTCCTGGGACCGGCGTAGGCGGGGCGAGTGAAGGACGACCACAACGCCACAGTGCAGCCGAAGTACTGGACATAGTTGCAGAAGACCCTGGTACGTCCATAAGTGTAATTTCAAGGCGCACCGGTATACCTCAAAAATCTGTACACAGGATTTTAAAAAGGCATGAATTATATCCCTATCATTATCAAAGGGTCCAAACATTAATGCCAAGGGACGCTGCTGCGAGAATAACATTTTGTCGCATAATGCTGCGAAAGATGAGGGAAGACCAAAGTTTTTTTAATAAAATTTTATGGAGTGACGAGTCAACGTGTCGAAAAGATGGTTTTTTGAATCTTCACAACATACACAGCTGGCAACTCGAAAACCCAAGACTTATCCGAGAAGACCGATCGCAATATCAATTTAAAATTAATTTATGGACTGGCATTATTAATGGCAAAATCATTGGTCCATTCGAATTGCCGGCAATATTAAATGCGGATATGTATTTGAATTTTTTAGCAAATACTTTACCTAGTTTACTGCAAGACGTCCCACAAGAGATAAGAAATGAGATGTGGCTACAAAATGATGGGTGTCCAGCACATTACGCTGTTCGTGTCAGGGAACATTTAAATAATACTTATCCAGATAGATGGATAGGGCGATTGGGGCCAATTTTATGGCCTCCACGTTCGCCAGACCTGAACCCCTTGGACTTCTTTTACTGGGGCTGTATAAAAGAAAAAGTATACAGTGAAACAATAAGTTCTGTAGAAGAGTTGCGTGCGCGCATTCAAGTAGCAGCGAGAAAAATTGAAGAAGCCGGTTATGTGCGCCGGATTAAGCGATCGTTTATTAGGCGATGTAGAGCGTGCATAGCTGCCGGCGGAGGACACTTCGAACATTTAGTTTAAGTTGTTGAATAAATATTTTTACGTACTAAAACAACCTAGTTTTCTTTTGAATATCCTTAATAGTGACCCCATAGTGTTTGTGTAAAGAATCTTGGCAGAAATAAATCATTATGACGAAGTTTTATAACCATTTACAACATTACATGAAAAAAATATTTTCTCACCTTGATATTGATCTCGCTCATGTAGCTTAATATTACTTGTGAAGTATGCATTGTTATACCTTTTTAGAATCTACACATACTAGATAATTTATTAAGATCATGGGCAGCTATAGCGCCGTACTTTTTTTTTACACAGTAAATGATCAAAAGTTGACCCTAAGTAAAACAAAAACATAAAAAATCTTAAAATGACAATTTTGAAAATGACCAACGTTAAAAACGCCTAAAACAGTACTAAAACTAAATAATACACATCTTCAAGACTATAATACAAAAAAAATGACACAGAAATACCTAAATTTAACGAAATGGCAACGGAATGAATGCAAAGAGTAGCGAAATTTTAAAAAAACATAAAAGTCTACGCCATTTCCATACGGTTAGAAACCCTGGCAAAAAGATACGATTTTCTAATAGTCTCATAGCCGGACCAACTCCAGTTTACGACTTATCCATTATTTACGACAGACCCTGTATATATATATATATCTATATATATAAGTATATGGATACGAAATGCCTTCGTAGTCACAAAGAATATTCACCCCGTGGTTACCGTAACTGATTGGGCAAACTAAGTAAGACAACAAGGGAAGATACACTTACTGCAGATCCAATACTAACCCGTTTGGTCAGCTTGGTGCGGTCTGTTGTTGTTGTCTGTAAATGCCATACTAATACAAGTGGGATATTGCTATTACGATCTAGTCTACAAATAGTAACAGTTGTTGATGACGATAAATATTTGGTAATCAAGTTTATTGTATTACCTACTTTTAGGTGTATATGTTTATTTAGATGATTATATATATATATAAACATATACACCTAAAAGTACATATATATATATATATATATATATATATATATATATGTATTATACTTTATTATAACCGCACCACGCTGACCAAACGGGTTGGTATAGGATCTGTAGTAAGTGTATCTTCCCTCGTTGTCTTACTTAGTTTGCCCAATCAGTTACGGTAACCACGGGGTGAATATTCTTTGTGACTACGAAGGCATTTCGTATCCATATTAATCCATCGCCACATGGGTTAAGAGTACTGACAATAAAAAAAATCAAACATTGCAGAATGTTTATTTTTAATCAAAATAGGACATTAAAAAAATTACAAACAGACACTAGAATATATTACAAGTTTCACTGTATAAGAAAAGAATACAAAGAGAAGAGCCGCGGAAAGGAGACGTCCTTAATTTTACAAACACTTTATAAACCCGTAACGGATACGAGCAATATTGATACTTACAAACGCCACCGCGGCAATCAATCACTTGAACAAATTGCACTAATATGCATCACTGTGTGCGTCAAACTACTCGTTGCAATTGCACTGTTGACTGATAGCTTACAATCTAAGTACCACTAGAGTCTTTGGTCGCTAATATCTCAACTACAGAGGGGCAAAAGAAGAACGAGTCACACGTTCTTTGATTTGTTAACCTCAGGTGTCGTGATACTCATGAGTAAACTAGAAAGAAAATCCTTGTAATGGAACAAAGGAAGCAGGCACTTAGTCATAACCTTTTGACTATATTATCAAACATCTTGTCTTCATAGTTCTAAGAAAAATGAAATGTGTGTTCTAAAGGTAAGGTGAAAATAATATAATCATAAACAATTGGCCTAAAAATATTAGAAATACACGGTCATTTTCGATATTGTTATTGATTTACATGAACATCCGTTACAGTTTATTAATTAAGAAAAATATGACGACGGTCATCTTCGTACCTACTACTAATTAAATGTCTGGTCGTGCTCTTTCAGTTACACAGTGGAATTGATTGACGTAGTGAAACGAACTATTTACACTCCACTAATGTTTTCTCTCACAGCGGTCTGCGTCCCCGCTTTGCCCCCTACCTCCCTCCTGCTCACCCTGACTAACGCACCTATTTTTTTTTAATTCTTCCGTTTGGGTCGTTAACAGAAATTTAAATTTATACAGTTACTGTTCTCCAGAAAACTTCCTGAGCTTTCTTGTCTGGTAGAATGTATCTCAGTATTTCAAATGTTTTTCAGTTGGGCCGGACTCACTCACAAGGTGCACTTTAATACATCTACGACTTTTATATTTTTTAGTCTATTTTTGAGTTTTAGACCGAATTTAATTGAGTTGTTCAAAAACATTGTTTTCAATTTCTGATTCTGTTTGCAGTTTATAATTAGGAAAAGCCTTTTAACGCTTGTTTAACGTACACTATAGTAAATTAAACAATAGAATCTGTAAAAAACAACAATTGTGGATTAGGTTTTTCCTTCCATGTGGTGTATGCATATAACATATGTTTGCCTATGTCTATTTTTTTTATTTAACGTTCCCTGAAGGTACTTGTGTATATTTGAACTACATGACATGAAATAACAAATATCTTTATTAAACCCTAATTTTTATACATTGGGATGGAATTGATTCACTAGCCTCTGTGTGTATTTGTACATACAATAGTTACACTTATACACCCACAAATTTTAAATTGCAAGTGATAAAGATGCTAAAATACATTTAATGAAATATACGATCTGAGGCGGTGAGCTAGTTTTGGTTTGAAAATTATATTTGATAATAAATAGTGGACGAGACCACCATACTTCCGCAAAAATAATTTTGATATTTGCATATCAGAGTTTAACAATAAATTTGAATAGTATTACTTTCCAATGCTTTAATGGAAACTGTTCATTTTACGTACAAAAGTCCAAATATTGTAACCGCATGGCATGATTGAATGCACAATTTAAATTAATTTAATGTGACTTACATTTACTAAAATGAATATTCATATTCGATACAAAGCAATTATTATGAACACAAAACGAAATGCGAGGGCTCGTATTGTTAATTTTTTACTATTGTGGCATGTGTCGGCCGCCATTCACAATTACAGTGTTACGCTGATTTTTAAAAATGAAACTTCGCTACAAAGAACATATCCCTACCATATGTTTTCATTGTTTAGGTATCGCCCAGAACTTCTACCCATTACTATTCAGATCATATATCAATATTATAAGAGAAGAAAAGGTAATCGCATTCAGAAACGCAAGATTTTCTCATTTTCTTAAGGCGAATACAAAAGATAAATACATAGTTTGATACATACATACTACTTGAAATACATAAACTGTATAAAATGGTTCTCTTATATAATAATGGTGTTTTTATTTCACAGGCTATAATCCAAGTCGCTGAATTATTGTTTCCCGACTTGGCAGGTTTTCTGCCACTGGCTATGGACGCTATATATGGGGAGTTCAACAGTCCAGTGATAACGGTACCGGTGCAACAGTTTCTATTTACTGGAATTCCACTCTGTGTGGGGGACACTGGAATCGTTGGTACGGAAACATGTGAACTAATCAGAGATATCGGAGCCAACTCACAGAATCTTCAAGTGCAAGATGATGGCTCAATACGATTCTCGGTTTTGAATTACGTAAGTTATACAATACTAGCTGACCCATGCAACCTCGTTTGCGTCTTATATTGCCTGTAGCGTAAAAATTTCCCCGTTTTTGAAACAGTCTTCATTGGTGCTCCGCTCCTATTAGTAGTAGCGTTATGTGTCAGCCGACCTCGCGTCTGAGCCGCGCGGGTACCTAACTCATAGATCTAAACTCCCCTCCTCCCCTCATAAGTAACACTTCGCAACGGGCCGTGCAGCAGAAATCGTAATATTTTAATTTTGCCATAACTTCAAAACCAAACGTCCAATTTTTATCATTCAAAGACCAAATATTATCTACATAAACTGTAGTTAGTGATGAAATACTTTATTTTGATAAGGATTGATAGCATGAGTAAAATAAACGCGTTTAAATGTAGTCCAAACAAAATTCAAGATTTTTAAATAAAAAAATGGTTGTTGTGCCTCACTCGACATAGATAGGTATAGTGTGTCGCGGACTTTTTTGTAGATATTTATAAGATCTACGATTAATTGGAACATTTTATGGTTTTATCTTTTACCGTTTAGGCAGCGTACGCAAAATAAATAACTTATCTGGTTGATTTTTTACACTTTGTGAAAAAAATCAACCAGATAAGACAGATCAACCGAAAAACCCAAATATCTTACGGAACCCTATTTTTTCCAAAATAAAATATAGCCTATGTTACTCGTGGGTAATGTAGCTTTCGAATGGTGAAAGAATTTTTAAAATCGGTCCAGTAGTTTTTGAGCCTATTCATTACAAACAAACAAACAAACAAACATACAAACAAAGTTTTCCTCTTTATAATATTATATAGTGTAGATAGTTACAACTACAAGAGGTTTCACTTTCCACCAAGTTGATTATGAACCTAGAAAATAGCTTTTTGTTTCGATATATTGCTCATGTTCGTCAATCTTATAGGTAGAATATCTAAAGTTTTAATATGCGAAGTGTCAACTTTAACTAATATTATGTTACGAGAACAGTATCGTGCGTTGAATATGCAAACTAGTTGAAACTATAAGGATTCCCCGTTTTCTAACTAATAGTTTGGAAGATACCTTACAGCTTTTTGATTTTAGGGTTCCTCAGTGCGAAGTCGGACCCTTGAATATAGTACTCTGATGTTCTTTATTGTAGGAATTCTCTTAATTATGAAACAAACACACACGTAAACTTTTTTAATCTGTGGCTTTATATGATATTTATGTAGTTAGCTTAGCTATTTGTCTAGTGGCGGGATGGCATACTACCATAAGGACGTAATTGAAATGTCATTTGCCAAGTTACATCACTTCATCCTTAATAGCAATGGACAAGACATATTCTGTGTAGGTGTAATGTGTTACACATTATTACCAGGAATATTGATGTAGTGCCAAGGAAATTAAATGTCAAACACCTACATTTCGACAACTATAAATTTGTCGCACTCTCGTAACAGGGCTAGCGAGCTCTTAAGAAATTAAATATATTTAAAATTTGTAGTACATGGAAAAAGGACAGTTAGTAAGAAGTTAAAAAAAATGTTTAAAAACGATCAGGACTTTGTTAAACAGATACATTACAGATATACTCGTATATGTATTTACAAAAAAAAGTATATTTGTATTTATATCAGTTGTCTAGTACCCATAACACAAGCTCTGCTTAGCTTGGGACTAGACGGCGTTGTGTGTTAGACGTCCGAAATATTTATTATTACGGTCTGACATCACGAATAAGTTTAGAGTTACCTACCTGTATTATGAGATATGGTTTTCACGTACGTGTTGAAAAACCGACTAAGGGAACAGTCAAGGTAATAACACTGCGGGTAGAAGAAAAACCTGAAACAAACCCTTCTTTTTTTTACTTTTTTTATGTGTGGAAACCCCCTCGGGCCGTCACCCCACCGGGGTTTGCGGCGGGCGGTGTGTCGGAATCGAACCGACTAAAACCACACGGTGTGCTACTGCGCACGAGAAGGGAGGGGTCCGGGAACTGTTGTTATTATCACGACCGAACCCCCCCAGCGAACCTGAAACAAATCTGGTTTGGTATGTTTAACCTCTTTACTAAAGAGAGGCCTATGCCCACCAGACTGATGTTGGTGATAAATACGAACTAGTTATGGACAGATAATACGAGCCTTGTAAAAATTAGTATCATTATTATGTTCATTACCACACCTCATATCCAAAGTGAACCTGAGCCAAACTTTCCAACACTTGAACAAGTTATGTTCGAGATTGTTCAAATCTATGAAATATTATTAAAATTCGTATATTTCATCATATTATATTTAACAGCTACTGTGCTACCTATTTCACAGACAGCAAACCTATATTGATCTTAATTCCTAGAACGAGTCGAGAACTGTGCCTCCCACCCCACACTCCACTGCCACCTTCTCCGCCTGCGCTCTGATGTAGTGTCCTCAAAATAAACGGGACAAACATAGTAAAATTTTCCAAGAGTGATAAATTTAAAAAAAACCTACAATATTTAGTATCGGCTTGGTCAATGGCGATACTCATTATATTTAGAAAGATATTAATCAGTATTAGAAACAGACACAAATATGTGAATCGATAGTGAAATGTTGTACATTCTTTATATCGACCCTCTTTCTTGGGGTAATGTGCGCAGCGCTTTCTTGGTTCAATCATTCAATTTTTTTAATTGCCATTCTTGCTTACTCGATCAAATACAGCTAGCCTACCTCATACAGGTGTCACATAGAATGCTGTACATATATGTACATACTAAATATAGGAAAAAAAATTGAAATGTCACTATTAATAGTACGTAAATGGTACCAATTTATCGCAATTATTTAGATAATTATTTCAAAATAGTCTGTCATCATAATATAACAAAAAATGTGAAGATAATTTGAGTTTCGATTCGATACTTTGAATTTAATTCCGGAATGCAACACATAAATTGCACCCAAATTACATTCTTCCATCTGATTTGTGACAAGGGCATCAAAGCGAACGGTTACCCTGGCAACAACTGCTCCAATACGATGCTAGTGCAATACGTTGTTCGATTTCCAATCCAATTAAGTTACTTCCATCAACTCAGTTCCAGCGTCGAATTCGACGTGTAGTACATTTTTCACAACACATATGGTTAGGTGTCTAGCGTTACAACATCGCTAAAATGAAATGTTAACGAACAAAATTTAAATGATTTAAAAATATTATACCTACATGAAAGCATTCAATACTAAATATCGCTTTGAAGACTTGGTTTACATAATCATTTCAGTTAGCTACTGAATTCCGTCTAAATAAAACAAATTTTAATATCTGTATTAACATTTAAAGGCAATTCATTGACTGCTTGATTCAACCGCTCACTCACGTGCTCTGGACTCTGTTAGTGTTCAATCTGTCAGGAGATAAGGTTTTATTGTCCAATATGTACAATGTTTTCAAGGATGGTTATAACAAATGTCTAAAATGCTTTCGCTAACTTCACCCAACGATGTTCAAATATAAGTATAGATTTATCAGCTTTTAGTTTATAAAAAGTCTATAAATTAAAACCATAGGCATTTAATGATTTTCCATTGCATTAAAATATTTAATTAGAGTTATCACGTCAGAGTTAATTCTCCGAGGCAATAAAATAGTACACTGACGCGCGAAATCTTAACGAAAAGAAACTTTTGTCGGATCTGGTTTAAATTATATGTTTTCATGTAAATGCTTTTAAATTCTCTTAAAATGTAAGTGCCACATTATAGTTCTATATTCTGTGCTATGACAGATACCATGTTATCAAGATGACAGTTCAATGAAGTAGGAATGAGTTCGAGAGATAAAATTTAGTATTTTATGAATGTTATATAATCGCTTGACTTTCCAATAAACTGAGTTCAAAGTAAGTTTCAAAATATGAAGATTTCAATTATTGTTTCTTTTCAGAAAAATGAGACCCCGAGCAAAGATTTCGAGGTATTCCGTGGCTTGAACGACCACAGGAGACTTGGAGAGATTATCACTTTTAATCAATCTCATTATCTCACGCACTGGATAGACGATAGTGTGAATGAGGCGCAAGAGCCGCAAGTGAGCGTCTGCAACATGATAAACGGCACTGATGCAGCTATATATGCCCCTCTCGTGGACACGAATAAACCCATTTACGCATTAAATACCGATATTTGCAGGTGAGTTATTGATTTCACACGTATTATAAATATGGCCGCCGAAAGGGGAGTAGGGTTTACTACTCATTCCTAGAATTTGTGCTACAAAATAATATTTTGTATGTACCGGGGAGGCTTTCGACGAATCACCACATTCGCACTACTCTCGTTTTTTGTGTGTGTGTTTCCTAGAAATTTTCACTGAAATTTCAAATGCACTGTTTGAAATGCTCCAACTAAACGGTCGGGTTTCCTCTATTCCTTTGTTCCTAGATTTAAGATTTAATATCACAAAGTGCACCTGCGTTACATAGGAAGTGTTTAATTAATTCTAGTTCATGGCATTTATTCTAGGTATAACATTACAGTAAACGTTTTTCTAAATGTTCCTCACCAACGTCTTATGTGCCTCAGAGAAATAAAATTTATCTTACTAGATAAATACATTATGATTGTTACTACAAATCATCCGATGAAACCTCATTAAAAAACTTAAAAAATCTTACTTAATTTTGCTTATTTCCCTCTCACAATAAAAATCTTACGTTATAATACACTTTCATATTTATGTAGAAGAAAAGAAAATAGGTAGGTTTCTAAATCATTATTTAAACATTTTAACTTAAGTAGGACGACGACGCTTTTGAGTTTTATTTAAAGGCTTCGTATTGAAACTGTTCTTTCATTTCGGCGCTCAATACGATAATCAAAAACTTAATTAACGTACGTCTGGGGGTCCGCGGTCCGAACACTTATTGATGCTGGCCACTTTGATGAATGGGAACCGAACTAAACTCGTTAACTGCAGAGTCTATGAAATCTAAGATTGAATAACATAGTGGGGAATGATGAAATAAGAAATCAGTTTGGGCAGTTGGGTAATTGTAAAAAAATGATCTATTAATTTCGGCACATTTTTTTTATAAATTTGACAATGAAAACATGAGGTACGACTCCCACGGTTGTCTTACTTAAAACATACAAATCCTGTAGGAATCATTTTAACCTAATTGCCAATATCACCATATCATACTTAAATATAACATATTGTATATAATATTTTGGACATTTGGTGGTGACACGTTTCTTCTTGCCCGAGCATTTGTGTCTTCTTCATAAAACCCAGATTTGATCGTGCGTGCTATGATAACTTTAGAAATTATCGTATTCGTCACATAATTATAGATACTATACAATTAGATCTAAAGGTCGCGTCGCGTCGCGTCGCACGTTTATATTGGCTATATACTCGTATGTATACTGTAGAAGGGGCAAGTTCAAGACACCCGTGAACGGCAAGGCACACTTGTTGAAGAAACAAGAGCTCTATGTCAACACCCTGTCGCGATCAACCACGCTCGTAGAGTGTTTGTCAACGAGTATGTGAATATGATTTTGTATTTGTTTATAATACAAGAGAGTATACATCAAAGCGAACTGGACATTTTGCTTCACCTTGTTTACAATGAAAGAGTTTCATAGGAATTATTAATAACCAACAATGAAATTTTAATTTATTTGTATTCTATATTTTACTAAGCTGAGTGTGAACAAAATAAAGTATACCGTCTCAATACTCAGGTCATCAAAGATTTCTTTGTTAGGAATAGTATTAGTACTTCAAAAGCATACGTTTTCTACCGAGGACAAGTTAATTTAATCGTTTAATAGAAAACGCCAGTATTGTACGCGCTTTTGTTCTTATGAACTTCAGAAAGACTGAGGTATGGTTTAATTTTATTCATTATATGCATGTATATTGTATATATGTATATCTTCTTCTTCTTCTAATATATAAAATTCTCGTGTCACGGGGTGCGTAATCGAACTCCTCCGAAACGGCTCGACCGATTTTGATGAAATTTTTTGTGATTATCCGGTATCTATGAGAATCGGTTGTAATCTATTTTTCATCCCCCTAAATGTTAGGGGTAGTCCACCCCTAAATTTTTTTTTTATTTTTTTTACCAAATTTTTAATTTCAATTTCTTTATGATGCAGCATTAGAAAATACATACAACCCTAGATTTTCAACCCTCTCGGATCAACCCCTATTTTTCCATCGCGATTTTTATTGACCCACCTCTGCAACATATATTACCTTTTATGGCAAAGCAACGTTTGCCGGGACAGCTAGTCTTCTTCTTCTTATATATAAAATTCTCGTGTCACGGGGTGCGTAATCGAACTCCTCCGAAACGGCTCGACCGATTTTGATGATTTTTTTTGTAATTATCCGGTATCCGGTAGAGGTAGTCCACCCCTAAATTTTTTTTTTTTTTTTGACAAAATTTTTAATTTCTATTTTTTTATGATGCAGCATTAGAAAATACATACAACCCTAGATTTTCAACCCTCTACGATCAACCCCTATTTTTCCATCGCGATTTTTATTGACCCACCTCTACAACATATATTCCCTTTTATGGCAAAGCAACGTTTGCCGGGACAGCTAGTATACTATAAATATCAAAGGCTATCACATATATAATTGAACATTGTTGTGTTTTCTATTATATCATTCTATTGTATTTGTCTTCTATTGTACCGTTCTCATGAAATTTTAATAAGTAAGTTAAGGAAATATTTCAGAAAAATGATAGGCCTGCAGCACAGATAGGGAGTGATCTGTGGCCTGCAGTCACTAGCATCAACCCGCATTGTCGTATCACGCAATTTAACAAATTTTAACATTTTAAAGTACCTAGGATAATGTACTAATATATAACTATAGACTTATTATTAGGTTCTTACATAACAAATTAGCGTTTAATCGCACTGGTCACTTTAATCTGAAATAAAACCTTTTTGGTTCAGAATTCCAAATTTAAAGTTATAAACACATTTAGCTATGTATATTTGAGCTAGTATACTATAATAGTAATTCATTTGTTTTTTTCCTTATTAGTTTTTTCTTTGGTTTAAATATAGACGGGGCCCGATACCCATTACCCCATGTTAGGGACAAGTGCTTGAGTCGTATCAATAATAAAGAAATACAGATAAATTTTCTTTTATTAACAATCGTTTGTAATAAAAGTTAAGAAAAAAACAGCAGCTGCGGTGAGTGCGGGGCACGGATCTAGTCAGGGTGGAGTGGAGCAGGGTGGATCACTTAAAACTCCGCTCCCTTCTGGTGGTCCTAATTGGTGACCAAACATTTTGTTTTTGTATAAGTAATGGAGTCCCGTAGTAACGAAAAAGTAAGGGGTGCGAAAAAGTGCACCCTCCCTGTCTCGTCTCTTCACTATGTCAATTTAATTAAATCACAACCTGATTATTTTTATCGATCAACGATTTTCTATTTGATGCCGAATGTTTACTTTTTTCCTTATTTTAAACATGAAGGTTTCGATAAAATGCCGATAGGTACTCATGAAATTAACATGTTCCTGTCATAACTAAGAAAATTTTAAGTGTCTATATAATAGGCAAATCAAAATCTAAAATTACGTATTCGAAAATCGGAATAAAAACTTTGATATGTAATCAAGAGATCGTGTTAATCACTACTACATTAAGTTTACTTTCTACGAACATTGACTGGAGCTTACGAATTTTGTATTTGTAAAAAAACTTGATATTTTTATAACAAAATTGAAACGGATCCTTTCATTTTTGCGTGATCGGTTGTTTCCTTAGGATGCACTCGAGAATTAATTCGAACCATCCACACAGTGATTAATAATTCATATGAAATCAGAGTTGAAAAACTTCCATGATGCGAATACGTAACGGTCGCAAATTGAATGCATTTACATTTAAATGTAACAAACAGTCGATCTCTATTGCCATTTGTAGTAATCGGTAAATGTTGGGAGTACACTATAACAAAAAAATAATGTTACATACACTTAGTTTACACATTTGTGATGTTATATACAAATGTGTAAATAACTATAGATCTGGGTTCATTAGGTATTGGGAGTTGTGAGCTAGACTGGTATGGCTTAATGTAAACAGTAATTTGCAGTTACACGGCAAATTGAATACTAATCTACAACATTATTGAATAGGGATTACTTCGACTATTTTGTAACTAATTACGATATTAGAATTAAGAAATGGGTTTTACAGAAGCTTTTACAAGTTTTGATAATAGTATTAAATCAACGTTGTTTTTAGGCGGGATTTATGCACTTTAGTGTGATAAAAACAATATATTATAGTTGAATAGGGAGAGAAAGAAGTAAGCTGGTAAGTTGTGGGGAAGAAATTTTTAATTTTTAATTGTCTCTTGTACCTGCAGAAGTTTTCAAATGTAAATTAAAGCTTATATCAAATATGGCAGGTAATTTTGTATGTTACATTTCTTCCTTGGATGTAATGTTGCATTTGTTTTAATATAAAACCTTTTATACTGTTTTGAGTATATAATAGTCCGGGATCCCCGGAACCAATTTCACAAGTTATTACTATCAAACAAATTTTTCGTAAGTGGCTTCATTTTGATGAGACCCCCCTTTTACCTGTTACAAAAATTCCCAATTGAGGTAGCTAACAGGGGGTAGCAGGAAAAGAAAAGTTTTGGGCGTAGGACCGGGATAACGTACCACTCAATTTGTAGGACAATATGATTGTTAAATTATATAAATGTTATCTAACGTTATTACTTTTTAGAAAAAAATATTTGTCCTACAAAATGCATGGTTTGATCCTTCCAACATGTATCGATAATCACGTCATCAAAAATGATACTATCTAACTGGTTTTTTAACTGTTGCTTAGTTAATTTTTATATAATTTAACAGCCACATTGTCCTACAAATTGAGTGGTACGTTATCCCGGTCCTACGCCCAAAACTTTTCTTTTCCTGCTACCCCTGTTAGCTACCTCAATCGGTAATTTTTGTAACAGGAAAAAGGGGGGTCTCATCAAAATGAAGCCACTTACGAAAAATTAGCTTGTGAAATTGGTTCTGGGGATCCCGGACTATAAACGATGTCTTTGACAGAAAAATAAAAGTACTAAGCAGTTCCTTATGTAATTTACTGCTTTATTTCAAATCTATCAACCAATATATACTCATTTAACTTTACAAAATACATTTACGATAGAGGGATCAATATGACAACATTCAACTATAACTATATGGGTTCTATATATGTTTTCAGCAATGTATGTTTATTAATGTGTAATTAAAAGTAGATGAACAGGAGAATGTGACAATTAAAGAAGTGTCTTAACAAAAAATTTTGCTTTAAAAGAATAAATTATTTAGGTACGTATTACCTTACTAAGGATACAAGACAGGTTGGTTATTACAGTTTCTCCAGAGAGCTTCACCGCACGATGTGATCAAAGGCTATCATGAGATTATTTTCGTGGAGTGAGATTAGACACAAGGTTCCAAAAGCTACCGAAATCTACCAAACAGATTAGGTTAGATTGGAACTTTATCCAGTCCAACTGTTTTGGTAGTAATCAAAGAATCAGCCCTCGCTAATTAGAGTGAATACCAGAACTAGAGAGAACAATCCGAATGCTCTGTGTCTTAATAAAGCTATTTTTTTAGATTATGAGGAAAATTGTGTATGTACTGGTACAAGCTGAGAAGATTAGTCTTTAAGCTAAAATATAGCGTGTTATAAATTAAAAAAAAAAAAATTAATTGAAGTATCTGTTGGTAATTTAAAATTTTAGGGCTATTTACTAAATGCTTATGCAAATATATGAATATAAAAAGCCTCTTATTAGTATTAAACAATTTAAATAAATAACATAAAATCTATTTTTATAAATGAAGAGATTATATCCGTGCAAATATCTTTATCTATCTAAGTTCTAAAAGTCTTTATACATAAGTAATAATTACTGGTCTGACACCCTTTCCAAACACAAATGTTTTGCCATTTTTTTCTAGTTAAATTCTCGCGGTACTATGGCTATATACACTTTTTTTAAGCAGATATTAAGATTATTTTTGTCCAATTTCTTGTTCCTTTAGAGACTTTCATATCTTTTCGTGGTACAAGGAGTCGAATACTTTGGTTTAGTCGACGAAAGCAATGTAGTACTCGCGTTGGTAGGCTTTACATTTGTTGATGTTCAACTAGTGTTCCTTCTATCCGTTTTAAAAGTAAGGATTGGTGTGATAGCCTACTTAATTTGTATTAAGATCTCGTTGTTTATACCATCGGGTTCTGTTGCTTTGTCTATGGTTTTCTCTATTTCTACGTGAAGGATTTTGGGATATTTGGGGCCTCTACCAAATTTATTTCTTCTCGCGAGGTGTTGTTTTATTCAGTAATAGGATGTTGCAATATCCAATATGTCTTTTCTGTTATGATTTCATATTACTCTATTGCTTTTCATTTTTACTACTCAGTCTTTAGATTTCGTTAGTTCCTTATATGCTTACTGACACCACCTGTTTTTATTAGTATTCAATAGTCTCCATTCTATTTCATTCCTATCTATTTTAAGGTTTCCCTTTATGTCTTTCCTAATTTCTGTTACATGTTTACTTCTGTCCTTTGGGTTTCTTGTGTTAATGAAGTGGATACTGTGTTCTGAAAATTTAATATTGGTTGTTGTAAGCCATTGTTTCAGATTTAATATTTAATATTTATGTTTAGGTTCTTCGTGTTTTCTTTAAAATTAGTGAATTGGCTGGCTGTTAATTGTTCCGTTTGGTGTTAGTGTGTGTCCTGGTAGTTTTAAATTAATTATTGCCATGCGTTTCCAAATTCCTATAAACCTTTCTATACAATTTGTCAGGTGTTTTTTTTACAATAAAACCTACCGCATGATGGCCTCTATATGGTACAATAAGAAATCCTGACACGAAATAATTCTTCTTCCCAATCGTCTCACTTCGCAAAGGCCAACGATGTCCCATTTGATATATTCTAGGGCGTATGTTAATTCTGTGAAGTAAATAATAATAATTAATAAATAATAAATATTCCGGACATCTAACACAACGCCATCTAGTCCCAAGCTAAGCAGAGCTTGTGTTATGGGTACTAGACAACTGATATGAATACATACATACTTTTTTTTGTAAATACATACATGTTATACACAGAAACCACCCAAACTCCGAAACAAATATTTGTAGTAGACTTGCAACGAATAGTATATTCGGCAGTATACCGAATTCCGAATATTCGGCGAGGCCTCTGACCGAATAGCCGAATATTAGGCAAAAGTATTCAGCTGGATTTTAGCGCCAAAAACTTGTACAGACGTAATTAAATTATGTACATATTTTATGTACCAATGACTACTTAATAAATGATTATAAAAGAAATGAGAACCTTACCCTGCTAAATTTTGACTACCACAATAATTCAAATACATAGAATCCTCCATTTTTCCAATTCAGAAGATGATTATGTACCTGTGTTATGTACCAATGACTACTTAAATGATTATAACAGAAATGAAAATATAAATATATACGTAATCAATCGATTTAAACTTTTCATTTTACCAATTATTTCTCTATGACAAAATATATTATTTAAGTATTCGGTATTCGGCCGAATAATATGTAGATATTCGGTATTCGGCCGAATATAATAAAAGCAGCTGAATAGGCCGAATACCGAATAGTAACTGAATATTCGTTGCAAGTCTAATTTTTAGATTCCACAAACACTTGGTCCGACCCAGGATTTGAACCCGAGACCTCAAGCACAGCAGTCGCATTACAGTAAGAGTATTTAGTGCTGAAATATTAGAATTTTTCTTTTTTGAAATGTTGGTTGTGGTCTTCATCCTCCACGAGGACCAGTCGAATTGGGGGAGCTTGTGTTCTTACGTTTTGCTGGATTTCGTAGTTTGTTTGTGTTTCTAGTGTTCCTAATGGTAATTGCTATTGGTTCTTGGGTATGGAAATATTGGTAAGAAAGTTTGATTTGATTCTCATTGCATCGAAGGCTGTTGTTTTTGAGAGAACTCGGTGTTTGGGCTGAGATTTTGACGGTGACTGTGGTGAGATAAATAGTTCCCTTTTCCTTTAATCATTGTTGGTGTTTGTTTCTTAATTTTTTTTTTAATATTTCAGAAAAGCTTTGTTATTTTTTTTCTCTCTCCTAGTAACTGCGTTTATAGAGCTTTCCTGTTCTCTAACACTTCTTTCGTAGAATCCTTTGATATATAATTCTGTTTAGTTTCTTTGTGTTTTTCGTAATTTCGTTCTTCTTCCATTTGCTTAAAAAGGAACTTAGCCGGTTCATTTTCGGCTTTTGGTTTTCTTAGGCAGTTTAATTTATATAGTTCTTTTTCTTCTAAATTTATGTTTAAGTCTCTTTTGAAGTTCTCCTTTATATTGTGGAATAGCTCAGCTGCTGTGTTTTCGCCCAGTTTTAGACCAAAAATAATTAGGTTATTACTTTTCTTTTCTCTTTTTAAATGTTTTGTTTCCAATATATATTTTAGTTTTTTGTTTCCTCCTTGATAGGCATTAGTTTTTTATCCATTCAATCCATAATATTTTTGTAATAGATTCTGTTAATTTGATTGTCTGATTTTTCATTTTTTCATATTGTCCCTCTATAATGTCATGTCAAGTTAGTTGGATCAAAACGAATAGTAAATAGTGACCTTGGACTTTCTTGTTCTGGCATCACTGTAGTTGAAACCAAGCGAACAAGTGACAGTTAGAGTGACATCAAAGTATCAGTGGTAATAAACTAAAAGTATCACACTCTACCATAAAGCCATTAATCAAAAGTTGAAGTTGAAGTTGAACTAACAGCAGAAGTCTCTTGCAACTTATTTTATCGTCAAAATAGCGGGTAATTAATATTCTAGCCTCAAATATTGTGGTGGAGCTTCAATTTCACTTTACTGGGCAGACGTGGTGAGAATTAGACAAATGGCTTTTTCCGGTTCTACTACGGCACCTGTAGTGTTGGTTTTAACAGTGTTTTTGTTCAGAGAGTAGAGTGTTTTTGTTGGAACTTTGACAACCGGGACCGGAAACTATTTATTCATGGGTTATTTGTTGGCATTGTGAGTTATTATGTAGCTTTTACGTTATTATATAAAACTCTTTTTTTTTCTTTTTCACTTTAATTCAAGGTCCAGGTGTGGTAGTATCTTGTAGAAGTTGAGTGTTATAGGCACGGTGACCAGCCGGCTTGGCAGATGTATTTTGTTTGCTGTTATATGTTCTATTTATTGTTTTTTCTTTTTAGAAGGGGTTGAAGCTTTTGTTGCTATGCGTTGTGCTATGCTTTAACGTTGGTGTATTCTTTATTTGTATTACTGTTATCGATGATTATGAAAGTATACACAGTAAAAAAATGATTTATTTTTTAAGTTTTGCTGTTTTTTAGTTTTGTACCGCGACATCATCTGTGCTTTTTGTTGTAAAAGTAGTAATAGTTCCAAATTTAAATCTGATATTTTAACCTACTATTACAACCCATAATACTTGTATATACATTAAGCACGTTACAATAAAGTTATGTTTCGATAATTTACATATATATACCATATACATTATATGATTTGTGAATGGTAATCATATGATCTTAATTCATCCATACAGTATTGCTTTACTGTACAGTCACGCTTTAGTATAATTGGGTCACCTGGACTGGAGTGGTACCATTTTTTTACCTTTTATTCAACCGAAGTGACTTAATTGAATTTACTCCACTTGATGGAAAACATGAGTAGAATCCAAGAGCGGAGGGGCCACGATACTAATGCAGATAATGCAGTATGGTGACTCACACTATGACGGTCTCGTAAGATTCTTTTTACGCCCCACTTCATAGTATCCAAAAAGCATATCAACTCCATCAAGTACCACGTTTAAAAGAAAAAAGGACTAACCATTTCGTTCTTCTCACATAAATTTTTACCTAGTCGGAAAGAGGTAATCGAAAAACCAAAACCCGCTATCAAAACCTTCGCATTTGTCTTTTGACTTGCGGGTCTATAAGCAATACGGCACTATCTTATCTTAAAGCGACCGACTACTTATTTCGCCTTCACCACAAAAAGAACAAAGTAAAACCAGCGAATTAAATCACGTAATACGAAACGGTGTCACAGAAATCACAGTGGGAAATCGCGTTTAGTATTGCTAGTCTGCACATTACAAATTTAAACACGGGTAGTCCGGGAGGGAATAATTTCAATGTCAATGGTAGTAGCGTTTAAAATTCTTTTAAATGCGTGATTTCTGCTTATGTTTTTTTTTAACCGTGGACACATCCGATAAAAATAATTTATAAACAGATTGGTAATGTGTTTCTTTGGATTAATATGGTTCACAGAGCTATGCATTATGTAGCGATATCCTACCTCCCAAACGTTTTAGTACGGGAGGTACCGCTATAATTGAGCTTGTCATTTTATCCCGACTGAAAATCCTAACAATAATAGTTTGCCCCTAATACATAACGAATCCGAACGTCAGTTACTTCAATAGCGATGGAGCTAAAGGAGACAGCGTGAAAAAGTCATTGGGAATGAAACTGTTCCGATGACTTTTATACCAAGCGAAACTGTATTAAATAATTTATTCATTACATTTCTAAAAAAAAAAGTCGACGCATTCGAATGTCGCATAGTCTCTTTGAAAAATAAACTGATGATCATTACACCCACAAACAACCAGCAAACGCCGATTGCAGCTGACTGACGGTGATACCCCCGGTGAAACATCCTGTGTCGTGGGGGACTTTACAAACATACATGAAACGGACACAAAGAACATCCAGACTCGGGACAACAATTCGTGGATCACCCCACGACACTTGGCGCAGTAGCAAGCGGCATGGCGACCGCTGACACCACTCGGCCAACCGTGCAGTCATTTGTCAGTTGTATTGATGATTGGTTCCCCGGCTTTTAGAATCCGAGACGTGCGATTTTTAGTTGGTTCGAGTCCGACATAACCACCACCTTATACCACATAAGAGGGGATTTCCAAACAAAAAAAAAGTTGTATTGACGAGGGGGAAGGTGGAGGGGGTTGAATGTTAGTCACGTACATAAAAATCATTTAAAATTTGTAAAATAAATTTGTTTTATACCTTATGAAATTTATATATAAAAAAATATACTTTTAAAATA
The DNA here is from genome assembly GCA_916048165.1 of Spilarctia lutea. NCBI lineage: Eukaryota > Metazoa > Arthropoda > Insecta > Lepidoptera > Erebidae > Spilarctia > Spilarctia lutea. The sequence continues at coordinate 21,860,237 of OU696470.1, read as the reverse complement.
GTACAGAAAATGGTTAGCTATACTTTTGACGGGGGTATCACCGTCAGTCAGCTGCAATCGGCGTTTGCTGGTTGTTTGTGGGTGTAATGATCATCAGTTTATTTTTCAAAGAGACTATGCGACATTCGAATGCGTCGACTTGTTTATCACACTGACTGATGAACTGAAGAAAATTGACAGGAATTTTTTTGACGGTATTACCCCCATCAAATGAATACCTGTAAATTTTATTTCATGTCTTAGAAGTATAAATATTGAAATATATAAATTTAATAAAATATAAAATAAATTTTATATGAGGTTTATACACGTGACTGACATTAAACCCCCCTCGTCAATACCAATTCCGAATGGGCCGGCTCGACCGGAGTGATACCACGGCCTCACAGAAAACCGGTGTGAAATAGCGCTTGCGCTGTGTTTCACCGAGTGAGTGAGGATACCGGAGGCACATACCCCAACCCCTCCCCCCATTCCCTCTCCCCATCCCCCAAAGGTCGGCAACGCACTTGTGACGCTTTTGGTGTTGCGGGTGTCCATGGGCGGCGGTAATCGCTTACCATCAGGTGAAGCGTCTGCTCGTTTGCCCCCTATTCAATAAAAAGAAAATACAGCTAAGGTTATTTTTAAATGGCATTAAAACAATAATTTAATACAGTTTCGCTTGGTATAAAAATCATCGTAGCAGAATTTTTTTCAATGACTTTTTCATGCTGCCTTTTTAGCTCCACCACTAGTGCGACAATTATAACGCTCACTTTACTAATTTCTGAACGTTAAACAACTGTTTGAAATAAAATTTATTCAGAATAAAATACCTAGAAAAATTACAACGCTTTCTTTTCAATTTAACTCAGGTTGTTGTATTACATTCGCCACTTCTCGTTTAAATTCACTTCTTGTGACTTATTTTGATGCTGTTTATGACTACCATCAAAAGATGGTAGTCATAAACAGCAAGCAATTGAACATTTGTAGTTTTTTTTTGTTAATTGTACATTTACAATGCACAATTAACAAAGAAAAACTTTTTAAGTCAAATATGTAATAAATAAATAAATAAATAAATATTCCGGACATCTAACACACAACGCCATCTAGTCCCAAGCTAAGCAAAGCTTGTGTTATGGGTACTAGACAACTGATATAAATACTTATATCCTTTTTTTTTGTGAATACATACATATTATACATAGAAAACACCCAAACTCCGAAACATATATTTGCAGGTCATACAAACATTTGGTCCGACCCGGGAATCGAACCCTACCACTACGCCACCGAGGCAGTTAAAAGTAGGCAGTTTAATATACTGATTCTGATCTTTAATGTTGTCAGCCATTTGTCTCCATTGGAATCATGAATTATACAGAAGGACTATCAATTCCGCTCATTGAATATTTACAAAAAATAACATTTCACAACGTGTTTTTCTGGTCTGGAATCGGATGTACGCAATAAGGAAAGTTTCATAATTCTGTTTTTGTTTACAATTGCCATGACTATATTAACCTCAAAACGTCCCGTATAGAAATCATTTATGGAGCCTGGCCACGAGCATACAGATGACCTGGTCCCTGTATCGGATCTATTTCAGTGTAATGCTATTGCAAACGTTTATTTTTAAAATGTAAATAATATTTTATGTAAATGAAAAGGATAATAGTTACAGTGGTACCGCTACGTGTGTGCAAATATGTAGGTCTAGAATATGAAATTATTGATCTGATTAAATCAATAGGAGTTATTACTTTGGTCATACTTTATCATTTAAACCCTGTTACAGGTCAGTAGAGCTTCGTTACGAGCTTGATACGGAGCACGAGGGAGTACCAGTTGTAAGGTTCGCTGCAAATGAATGGTTCCTAGACAATAATGAGGGTTGTTTCTGTCTCAACAACACGAAGGGCATCACCCAAGAAAATGGCTGCTTGCTAAAGGGTGCTATGGAACTGTACTCCTGCGTTGGTAAGTACATAAATCTTTTCATCATCATCTCAACCAAAAGACGTCCACTGCTGGACATAGGCCTGCCCAAAGGTTCTTCACAACAACCGACACTGTGTTGCCGACATCCAACGGTTTCTAACTATTGATATAAATCATTAATTTGCCATGGTTGCCTGTAAGATATTGCCATGGAGCGATAAGGCCGCCACTTGTACATACTTTAAAATAGTTTTAAGTTTACCATGTAGTTATATAAGCTGGTGTACAATAAAGAGATTTATTATTGTTTCCTTTATTACATTTAAATATACATATAAATTACATTTTTAAATATACAAATAAAAATAAATACATTTAAAGATATAAAAAATAGTAGACCACCGACTTCGGGTACAGGGACCAAGAAACCGGTGGTTAGGGCTCCAAAGACAGGAACCTCCTCACTATACGTGCCGTGTCAAGAAGGACTGCCTTCTGTATCAGACCCTTGATCCAGCCCTCTAACGAGAGCCTCTTAAGGTGTTGGTCGAGGCTCTTGGCTATCAATCCGTGCATAGATATTATTATTATTAATTTCGTAAAATAAACTGTCACACAGATTATTACAAAAAAAGTTTCGATGAAATCCTTCTTAGTACAAGCTACACTAATGTATGGCTAGAAACGATAAGAAAACCACATTATTTACTTAATTATTATTATCAATCACTAAAATAACTAGTTATTGTACTAAACTTTTGGACTCAACATTTTGACAAGTTCGTGCATTTCGCCCTTGAAGTTAATAAAAGTAGTGTCAGTCTTCAAACAAACGTACGTGACAAAGTATGAATATCGATATAGGCATATAGGAAATGACGTCAAACTACAACATTTTTAGAGTTCCGTAGTTCATGTCTCTTAACCCTTATGCTTCATCATATCCATCCCTACTCGGCTTACCTAACTTCCAAACGGTTATTGCTAGAAAGATAAAACTTTGCATACGTCGACAAAGTGCTAAAATAAAATCATGAAAAATATTATTGTCTTTGGTTTACTTTCCCTACACGTAAAATGGGGATGATTTTCTTTCTCGCGTCTACCCCATAAAGAGGGGTATCATTAGATAGGTCTTTTAAAAACATTAAGAGGTTGCTAAGACGATTTTTTGATTTAGGTATGCGTTTGCGATAAATTCAAATATGGTCCCTTCCCCATGTAAAAGGTAAACAGCTGGCACAAAAAATCTTAAAAAATTCATGGTAGTAGTCCACATGATGAACTTTGAAGGAAAATTATAACAGCTGATATAACTTTGTTATTTCAAGAGTTATAAAGACCTAACTTGTAAAATGCTTTTACTTGAAAAACTTTGAATAAATACTTTTACTGTATATTGTATAGAATTTTTCGTTATATTTATTTTCATAAATTACTAAGTTCTGAATAAAAGGAGTTGCATACTGATATCACAGTTATATTTTACAAAAAATAGCTTTCATTTGATACATGAATGGCTTGAATAGTGCCACTCGCTGAAAAACTCGATAAAATCAGAAAACTTATCTCCTGTAATCGTCGGTTTGTTCGGGAGCGTCTATTTTATTATTTTAAATATTTTTTTTCATAGCAATAAATACCAATCCTGCGTTTTAAATAACCCACGTGCTATTATGGGTGACTGCGGCTGAATTCTGCAAGTAATTATTTACTATTTTTTATTCATTTCTGGTCTTCTGTTGGCTTGGACTGTTTTGTGCAAAAATATTTGTAAAGCAACATTTCTGATTTGTTGCCATATATCTCATTTATGCGGTTGTTTATCAACATGAAACTTTGATAGTGTACATATTTTTGCGTAAATAATGACACTAGTTTGAAATTGTAACGGTATTGGTGTGTAGGTATTCTACTTTAGATTCATACAATAACATATCTAAGCGCTTCTTATTAAGGACTTTTTTTGTAACTATTACTATATTTTAACAAAATGTGCACTTTCTAGTGAAGTAAATTTGTGTTAGGCCAAATAGCGAGTACAAAAAGACCTGTTCCGCGTCCAATATTAAGATTCAAAGATTCTTTAAAATGGACATGGACACCTTTAGTATTCAAGTTGATAGTTGGGAATAACGTGCCAAAACAAGACCTCAGTGGCGTGATGATATGAAAGTCATATCAAGACGACGAATTCTGGCTACAAAGTCTAAAGCAGAAAATACTTCATCACGCCTTATAAGCTTTATAGATATATGATACGTCAGCAACTGCTTTAGCAAAAAACATCGCACTGCCTTAGGTCTTCATAGCTATAATCCGCGATGCAGAAACCCGTAAATCCGCAAGCGCTGCATTGATCATCTACCACAGATGTAGAGCTCAATATACGAGTATATGCATAAAATCAATCTAATGGGAGACTCTGAGAGGTATGTCGTTCTAAGCCCGCTATGATTACTGACCAAGTAGGATAATTAAGCTGTAAATAAATAAATCTATAAATATTCTTGTGTAATAATTTAGTAATGTAGAAAAAAATACGTCAATCATAAGCTAGACTATACTATAAGCCATATAATAACCGAGGTCCATCATATTCGTGATGAAGTTGTTGGTGGTTGAATGATCGACTTAAGCTAACATTTTTGTTTACATAACAAACTATTGAATTTGACCCAAATTAAGGAGCATTAGCCTAATATCTCTTCCTGCGGTATTAATATACACTTTGTGTGGTGGGGGATTTTACGAACATACGTAAAACGGACACAAACACACAGACTCTGAACAATTTCTGGATCACACAGAGTGTTGTTCGATGTGGGATTTGAACCCACAACACTTGGCGGCGGCGTGGCGACTACTTAAACCACTTGGCCAACCGTGCAGTCATATAAACTGCATCGACTAATACGTCTTTATAAACTAAAATCAGTTTTACAATAATATTAAATAGAAATTCAGACGGACAATAGTCTACTTGAGAACAATGTTGTTAAAATATTCAATACCAATATCGACTTGCTACTACGGAAATACATTTCTATAAATTCATACGAATACCCAGGTATACCTAACCAATGCAAATATATTTACAAATTGTAAATATTTGCATCACGCGATTTGAAGCTCAGAGCGAGCCCCGGACGTACCAAGCCAATGTAAACTACAAAATATTTTCTAACCATATTGGATCATACGACATAGGACCATACAAAGATACTATTTGTTTGAATTCCACTTGCTCTAAATACATTATTTATTTGACTATTGTAGTAGTGAAAAATAAATAAATAAATATTTCGGACAATTTAACACACAACGCCGTCTAGTCCCAAGCTAAGCAGAGCTTGTGTTATGGGTACTAGACAACTGATATAAATACATATATACTTTTTTTTTTGTAAATACATACATATTATACATAGAAAACACCCAAACTTCGAAACAAATATTTGCAGATCATACAAACATTTGGACCGACCCGGGAATCGAACCCGAGACCTCAAGCACAGCAGTCGCTTACGCTACCACTCGCGCCAGTAGTGAAAAATGCAACATGTACTGGCTATGGAATCGGTTGTTTTTACTTTATAATATTATACAAAATCCAACAGAGAGTACTACTCAGTAGATCGATGAAATTCTGAAATCAATGTGTCAACACTGCATTGACGGACAGCTTAATGTGAATCATTAAAGTAAATTAAAAGTAAGCATTCAAGTATGCTCGTATAAACAATAATACATTCATACTAATATGAATTCGAAATTAGCTTTCTGTTACGCTTTCACGGTTAAACCGATGCACCGATTTTAATGAAATTAGGCATGAAGATGCTTTGATTCTTGGATGTAAATAATCTACCCTTTATACTATTTATATATCAAAATGTTTATACTATTGTGATTTTGAAGGTGGTAACACCGTCAGTCAGCTGCAAACAGCGTTAGCGTGGTTTGTGGGTGTAATGATCGTCAGTTTATTTTCCAAAGAGACTATGCGACGTTCGAATGCATTCATATTTTCACGTGAGCTGAGTCCCATCTAAAATGTAGTGTTATGGTACCATTTCCATCCAAAACAAATGATTGATTGTGTGATAGGCATGATTTTTTCTATGTATGGGTGTTATTGGCCATACTCTGGCCACCAGACTCATTGCGAATACGGCACATGCAACAACGCAGCATGGTGACCCACACTATCGCAGCCTAGTGATGCTTCTGCATCAATGTGACTCCGGACTCGCACTCACTGACGAATCCGAGGATAGTACACCTCCGGTCAAGCCGATCAGTTCGTGCTGAAATCAGCGTGGCTGTACTTTTACTACCTGTGATTTATATGCAGCATTTTTTTTTAATATGTGCATCCGTGCCGTCATTGCACTATGAAAACCAGACTTGATTATCATAGCACAGGCTCTGCCTAGTTTGAGACCAGACTGCAGTTATTATTATCTATATTATAATAATAAATATATACCCATTTTATTCTATGAAAAAATAATAATGCGTCGTTTAAAAATATTAAATAACACATTCGTATTTTATGATGGATTTATTGACCTAAAACATAACGATTGTTATCATAACAACACCATGTATCCTTATATTTATTTATATTTTATTCTATTTATTCTTCTTATCCTGTCCTTTATTGATTTGATATGTCATTGTTAAGACTATTTAAATAAATAAATATGAATAGAAAAACATTTTATGGTCTAAAAGCAAGCAAACACCCATCTGATAATAATCAGATTAATTAAAATTTTATTTATTAATAAAAATGGTCAACATAAGCATTTATTTAAAAATGAAATGGTATAGGCCTGCTTGAAAAAAGTTATGGTAATTGCAATATATTTTTTTATTGAATAGGGTTCAAACGAGCAGACGTTAGTGTTAAATGGTTCGAGTATGAAATTCAAAAAAAATCAAATGAATTTGATAAGATTTACTTTAACCCCTATGTCTCCTTTATACAAAGTAAAAACAAGTCAATGCATACAATAGGTGCATCACGGTTAAAAGTTGAATGTATAATATACGAGTATTAGGTGAAATTCAAAATCGGTGTACCGAAATTCTGGGGTATTAGACGATGATTCTGATTCGAACGCAAAACATATTGATTCCGAAGGCAGCTGGGAAAATTACCACGAGAATATATATCAATGTAAATGTGTTCCAGTTCTTTCAAAACATATTAAACATTATTGTAGTGCGTAGTGACACCCTGTCATTGTTCAAGAACACTCAGTGTTCAATATTTTTAAAATAGTACACTGGGTCACATGTGAATTGTTTGTTTTAAAACGTAGATTGTAACAGTACGTAACGGTAATAGTGAATAGTCATAATAAATGTCGTTATTTAATTTTTTTCTCAATAAAATTCGCAGTTGAGAACTAGATCTCATAAGACAAAGGTGGAGAATCTTTTCTTTATCTTTTATCCGCTAATTAAATTTACTTCAGTTTCAAGAAAGAAAACTATTAACTAAAATAAATACAGTTTTTAAAAAGTTAATGCGAATGAAATATGATTTTATATTGGAATTTGTGTCTTTTTTTACCACGCTGTGCAAGGGCTTATAAAATTCCTCTTATCTGACCTATTTCTCTACATTGAAGATTCCAAGGGAGGGAAGCCGATCTAGTTTTACTTCAGTTATAGAATTTTCCTTTTCTGCGCTTTATATTATAAATAGACTGGCCGTAGTGGAACTAGGCCACCCTGCGATGAGAGAACTTTATATTTGTATAATTATATAAATACAACATACTACATTTCATAGTCGTAATATAGACCTTAGTATCACAGCATGAGAGACCTTCAATTGATGTTAAATAAATTAATCTATTAACTGATTATTTTGTAAACCTTTTTTTATCGATAAACGTTAGACGGTATATTATGTTATTTTCAAGTGGTAATAAACGTGCAATAGGGTAGATGAGACCTTGGTCAAATTAGTAACTTTTAATCATCTCACTTTGTTTAAAAAAATTACTAAATACAAACTCGTGACTGCACTATTTTACACTTTGCGATTGAACTATTTTTATCAATATTTATTTGTAAGTGTGTAGAACAGTAGTAAGGTGTAATATTAATATATTTTACGAAATGTTTTATAATTTTGGATTTCAAGAAATTTTCGTCTGTTTTTATTTACGATACAGTACCTACCCTATTGAAGAGATCTATATCCAGAACTGCGCAAGGCTGATGACGATGAAATCGTATTAAATGTTGCATCTTACTTGCAGCGCTTAAAATTTTTATTCACATGATTATTTTTACGAGAAATCATCTTAGCACCACGAAATGAATAAGAGAAATTACTTCACTTCCATACGCATATTCCTTATACTAGTTTAATGATTGTACTGGGATTGGTGAGAGTTTTTTACAGATTACATGATTGGTTGACCTTTTCATCGTGATATCTCTGTAGTGGTAAATAGTGTCTTTGACTGTTCAGCGGCTAGATATTTAAAGAGGTCTCGTGCTTTTATTATTATTGGTTTACTTTTATCCGTGTCTCATACGACGATGGTAATTCATTATAATTACAGAAAGACTGATAAAACTCAAAAACATTTATTCAATTAAGACACTGGGTGATATTAATTTTATAAACCGACAAGATCGACACAGACAGACGCCACAGCATGTACTGGATTGTTGAGGTAAATTAGATGAAAACACCAAAATCTACTACCTATACTGACTGTTTGTGTCGATATAAGACTTTTAGTTCCGATCCTCTTTTGGCCTTGACAGGAGCTATGCACCAATAAGCTGGCACCTCACCGACCAATCATGAATATATAAATCACGGCTTTTCCTCACATCAAAAGAGATTTAATTTTAATAAATTATAGCGAAAATACGTGTTTCAAATCAAATCGAAATGAAAGCTTTCAAACTTCAATACAAAAATTAAAATATGAAATGACTTCCATTTATAAAGTACATAAGTAATCAAATAAATTTCAACTTTTGGTAATTATATGTACGTATGTTTATATATTTTACACCGTCTTAACTATTGAACCGATTTTAATGAATAAGTTATAGTTTAAGTGTCAATAGGTTCGTCATAATAGTGGCATAGGTTTTTTACGTAATCAGGTAATAATTTTTAAACTTTTTTTTGTTGTCGTCGTTTTTGTTCTACCATACTAAAATAACCTTAAGTACAACAGTGGATTTTTTTTCTAAAACATGTTTCTTAGGTATTAAATAATGTTTTTAATCAGCCATCCACACGAAAACTCGATCGAATTGGTCCTCCAACTCTATTTTTTTTCTCGTGCGTAAATCCCCTCATTGGTTTGCCACCACCACTTGCAAAAATTGATTGTATTACGTGTGTACTGTTGATGTTTTACTTGGTATTTCAGTTCATATTTTCACAGTTAACATTTTATTACAATTAAACAAACAATGGCTCGTCAATCACTTAGTTACGAATGCGACTTGTATTTATGCACAGGTAAAATTTAATTAGGTTAAGCAAAGAATGTTGTTTGGTTACCCATGAAATTAAACAGTATTTTTTACTTTTATTTTTACAAGAGTAGTATCATATATAAAATATCAGAAATTGGAATGTACAGTCAACCTCCAAAGCAGCTGACCATTGTAATGTTTCAAAAATAGACATACAACCATAGCATACATAAAAAGCTTACTAAGCTCAGCACCAGACTTTGAATGTCATAATATGTATAATATTGTTCAGTTACTTTTGACATTTTAGCGTTCAGCTAATTTTGGTAACGTGTTGATTAGCTACTTTTGGTATTATGTTGTTCAGCTAATTTTGAACTTTTAAGATGATCATATATCTATCATGTTTAATATATATACATAATATATCGTACTAATATTATAAACGCAAAAGTTTGTGAGTATGTTTGTTGCTCTTTCACGCAATATAGAATAACACATAGCCTAAATTTTATAAAAATGCTTGCTTCTATCACCCCGGGGTTCAGTTAGTATATAATACATATTTTGAATGGTCTTTTCACGATCTTTCTTCGAATCAATTCTGATTAATTCAATGACTTCTCGTATGTCAAGAACGGTCAAATGGTTTAGGCTGTATGGCATGCCAAAGAAATGGACATACATACCCACGTACATTCATATGTTCGAAAAACAATACCGTATTTCTGACGCAGTCGGGTAATAAACTTGAAACACAGTCAAACATGATGAGCCCAATGGGTCTATTGACTTAGTGATTCTGAATATTATATGGCCACCAACATTATTTATACACATCACACTTATATTCATGAACCATTTATTATGATGATTTCTCGTAAAAACAATCATTAAACTACTATAAGGAATATGCGTATGGAAGTGAATTAATTTCTCTTATTCATTTCGTGGTGCTATGATGATTTCTCGTAAAAATAATCATGTGAATAAAAAAAAACTAAAATTTTAGGCGCTGCAAGTAACATGCAACATTTAATACGATTTCATCGTCATCAGCCTTGCGCAGTTCTGGATATAGATCTCTTCAATAGGGTAGGTACTGTATCGTAAATAAAAACAGACGAAAATTTCTTGAAATCCAAAATTATAAAACATTTCGTAAAATATATAAATATTACACCTTACTACTGTACTACATATTTATTTCTGAACACAGAACAGCATTTTCTTATTCTTGAAGAAAGTATTAATATATTTCCCGTTACGTAGCTACTTAAGGCCTGTCAACTGCATAAATATTCTTTCTCGGAATACACATTCAAGAAGACGTCATTTTCAATATTCCTCGGAACGCAATGAACCTTATACTTCTCTATTCTTGGATCTAAAGTCTGTGTTGTATTGTTAGTATTCAGTTTAGTTTATACCACGGTACCGCTTATGTAGAAAGGATTATTTAAGATTTCTCCCTAGAAGCGTTCGTGTCATAGCTCAAAGAGAAAGGCTTAAACCTTGTACAAAGGCTCTCACACTCTTCAAGTTCTCGCCAACGTAAATATTACTAAAGTGGTTCACATTTGTTATAAAACTTTTATTAGCTTCATTTTTATGTTATTAACTATTTTTACTAACACTAACAGGCTATTTTTTTTATAAATACCCTTTGTAGAGGGACACAATCCGAAATGTAATAGAAAATTAAAAATATAAATAACTTGACGCATTTCACACACCGTAGTCAAACCAGACAGCTGAAACAAGATTGAAAGGAATAGTGAGTAAAAGGCTCCAATCATGTTGGAGGTGCTAATATAAGGACCGGAAGAACGGCCCTTACTATAAAAAAAAAAAAAAAAAACAGACGCTGATGACCAATCTTTAAACTTTCTAAATACACACTTATAACAAGTTTCTTCTTTAAACTTCTTATAACCCAACTAAAATATTATATAGCTAATGCCACCCGGGTCTTAATAACAATTTTATTGAACTCATTCGTTATAATCTGTTCAGTATCAATGTTGAGTAGAACATACAAACAAACGTCACATTAACTCCTTAGAAACTGCTATTCCTTAGAAAGGTGTAACAACTGTTACTCCTTTTACCGTGGGAGAGCCACGCTTCGGCAGGAATGGGCCGGCTCGACCGGAGTGATACCACGGCCTCACAGAAAACCGGTGTGAAACAGCGCTTGCGCTGTGTTTCACCGAGTGAGCGAGGATACCGGAGACCCATACCCCAACCCGTCCCCCATCCCCCTCCCCTTCCCCCAAAGGCCGGCAAACGCACTTGTGACACCTCTGGTGTTGCAGGTGTCCATGGGCGGCGGTAATGGCTCACCATCAGATATGTCGGCTCATTTGACGCCTACTCAATAAAAAAAAGGAGGTTTAAGCCTACTATTACATATATACAAACATAGTACAAGCTATATGTATATATATGTATTCGCATACACATACAGCTGCTATGAACGTTCTAATCTCTTGTCAAATGTATAATGCATTTTATAGTACGTATTATCCACCACTTGAGTGTGTTTCTTCTTTGTAATCTTTTCTGTTTTTTTTTCTTTTGCTTGTTCCTTTATATTGATGTATATAAATTAATAAATATAAGGTAGTTAACACGTAATTAGCATGTTTTTTTTTTACCTATAAGTGTTTGTTACACATTATTGTGATCTTTGTGAATGTACGTTATATTAGTTTTAGTGTAAACAAATGTTGTTGAACCTAAATAAATAAATTATACTAGCCAGACGGTTTGCAGTGATGTTGTCTTGCGTAGTTTACCCCCTTAGTCACCACTTACGACACCCGTTAGTATTACTTCGTATTCTTAATCTGTCACAATAAGGACTAGGTATAGATTTGTACGACCACCATTAGGTTTCCTGGAGTGACAGTGGTCATCCCGGTATGTACATCATATGTGAGGTGAAGCAGGGAGGACTACACAAGCCGCTGATGCGTCCCTGGAGCTTCTCCCGACTGCCGAGGTAGGCTACCACAGGGTTAAGTGGGTAGGCCGGTTTACCGGGAGTCCCACACACGTACTTCGTCTCCCCTACGGAGTGTATGGTGCGAAAAGCATTCCCCGCGTAAAATCAAAAAGGTTATGTTCTCTTTGGTTGAATCTAGGTCGAAAACAATCTATAGTGAGATTCTATTTTAAGCCCTTACCTAAAAAGTTTATGAGTTTAACTTGTAAATCTGTAGGACTGTCATCTTCGCTCACAAATAAATGTCAGGTTTTAATTTAACTATTTTCTTAGTTCTTAGCTGGTTTGATAAAAGTACAATAACTGCTCGGTTGGCCTAGTGGTTTAAGCAGTCGCCACGCCGCTCTCTACTGCGCCAAGTGTAGTGAGTTCAAATCCCACATGGGACACACTTTGTGTGAACCACAAATTGTTGTTCTAAGTCTGGGTGTTCTTTGTGTCCGTATCATGTATTTTTTTTTTTTTTATTGAATAGTGGGCAAACGAGCAGACGTATCACCTGACGTATTTTTGTAAAGTCTACTGTGACACAGGATGTAAATTACTAATACGGTAGTTGTCTTAAAAAAATAAAAGACAAATCTAATACTAGTCACAAACATGCACATATTGCTCTTAAGCCACAAGTGTGTCATCAGGTTAGAGGGTCGTTTAGAACTGTTGTCAAGGGCGTGTTTTGAAAGCAATAGCGGTTTCTAACCCCATTCAGTGCCACACGCTAAGTAAACTTCACTTACACTACAAGCACTTAGTTTAGTAAGGGATAATAAGATTTACTATGTTGCATCGAAGTTAATTTTGTTAGGTTTATTCGTTGAAAACTAAAATAAATATTGGTATGGATTTTCGTTGACTCCCACATATAAAATTATACAAAATATTTTATATACCTAGTGTATAAAATTTTACATTTTACATAATTAAGAAATAAAAAATGTTGAAAGAATTAAATCTACTCGTATATTAGGTAAAATAGCTATATTCCTTACTCCATACTATATATTAATATAATAGCCCGTGGGGGTTTCCAAAAGCTAATAAAGAAAAGGATTTGTTTGAAGTTGTTCCCTACGTTTTTTGCTTCCTTAATCAGCTCTTACGACACCCACGAGATCAATTGGGTCAATAATATTCTGTTTTCTTCATCTGTCGCCATACGGATTGCAGTAATAAATAATAATAATGTAACTGCCTCGGTGGTGCAGTGGTAGCGTAAGCGACTGCTGTGTTTGAGGTCTCGTGTTCGATTCCCAAATCGGACCAAATGTTTATATGATCTCCAAATATTTGTTTTGGATGTTGGAGTTTGGATGTTTTCTATGTAAAATATGTATATAATATGTATTTATATCAGTTTTCTAGTACCCATAACACAAGCTCTGCTTAGTTTGGGACTAGATGGCGTTGTGTTAGATGTCCGAAATATTTATTAATTATTTATTAATTATTATTTATTTATTAATTATTATTTATTTATTAATTATTTATTTATTATTATACAGTGTACATACATTTAATAAAACTAGTAGTCGTTTAGTCGTCAAAAAGCAGCTATAATTTAGTTACCTTTTACTTTTATAGCTTTTTGCACTCCGCCTCCATTTTATCTTTAACTGTGCCAAATTTGATACTCCTCTGTTCGCATAATTTTAGTACAAAGGGGTATGAAGTTTTTGCTTCACGTATTATTAAATAGATTTCAATTTACAGAGTCTAGTTACATACTTTGTTTTTATCATGTAACATAGAGCAATAATACATACGTATGTTTATATAGACGAGTAAACGTCATTGTACGTTTAGTAGGTATGTAAATCATCGCAAAATGTCCGTATCAAATTTGTACTACACAAAACACAATGTACCAACATGTTATTTAAAAGAGCATTATGACTTCATCACCAAACATATCGTATTTTATAATTTATAACTAGTAGGTATTTAGCATCCTTCACAAATATCATGGCTAACATGCACGAGAAAAAAAACTTTCGGAGACTCACAACACTATTTATAATTTACATTAATTCTACATAAATTATTACACTAAAAAAAATACCGTTTGACCTCCATATGCCAATCAAAAATAAGGAAATTATTTAAATATAACCAATTTTAATTATCGATTTTCCGAAAGATAAGTAAAAACTTTAATATATAAAATTCTGCCTTGCAATAACTATATATATATATATAGTTACTGCAAACGTACATACGGGCAATGATAATATTTAATTTTATTAATAATTGTTTATGAGGTAATGCAATATAATTTATAAAAAAAACAAGTTTTGCCGTTTTAGTATAGGAAGGTTACATTATGGCCGAATGACATACAAACACAGTGCGGATCGATCAGGGCGCCGGGCCAACCCGCACTTGACCGCTGCCTTGACCTTTGTGCAAGTAACACATAAAGTAAATGTCAGTAAAATTTTTGAGGTTAAAAAAATGATAAACGAATGTTAACCGGACAGATAAATTGATTAGTTCGTAATTAATATAATAACAAATTGACCGACCGATGTACTTTGTGTTGGAAAATATTCAATTATTTGTTATTGGATGTCCGAAATATTTATTTTATTTATTTATACCCACCGGTATTTCGTTGCGATATGCCAGCGTGCTACGATTGGAGATACTATTTCCTAATTAGACACACGTCATCATCTCACATCTCAGCCCGCAGGGGAAATCAAATTAACTCTTTGTTTTCACACGCACTAGTGACCAGAGGTGTTCAATCTTGGATAACTTTTCAACTAGTTTCTTAAGAAAGCTACAAGTAAACATACTCGTACTTAAATATGGCATGATTACTTAAAATTTATAACTAACTGATATTTGTATTATAATGTTTTGTCATAGACATTATATCATGAAACCTGCCTTAGAAGATACGACCATGTAATACAATAACAGCTATTACGATACAGACTTGCAAGCGAATGCCAAAAAGAAACTATATCCAAAAAGACAAGTATAATCATAAATTAATCAACCTTAATGCGACCTCTTGACTGACGAAACTTACAAACAGTCATACGGATACTGTGGCCGAGCTGGATTTTATAGTTAAAAATAAAAAAGATATACCCAATATTACATGTTGCACACGTATGAAGCGTTTCCGATAGTACCTACGTGAGAATAATAAACAATAATACCTATATACGTAGCATACCCGAGTTGAGCGCCGCTGGAGCAACACTATCGGTGACGCGTTCCACTAAAACTAACTGTAGAAACTCGTCAAGTTTACGAAGGCGATGACTAAGATAATATAAATATAGCTTTTGAATTACTGACCTGGTATTGTTCTAAAATGCAAGGATAACATTTCTCAAACAATTAAGATAATTTTCATTGTAATACGGGCACGACACACATAGCGGTGAGCGCGCGGCGGGAGGTATTAAGCTACGTAAAAAAGAGTGCTCGTGCGTCCGGCGATCAAACACACGCAGCGATGAACCGCGTCGCGTGGCTGTCGTACGCGCTTCTCGCGCTCGCTCATGGTCGCGTCTACGAGAGATGCGACCTCGCGCGTGAATTACTGAGCCTTGGAGTCGATCCTGAGGATGTTGCTACATGGGTGTGCATCGCGTACCATGAATCCCGATTCGACACCAGCGCTAACAACCCTCACAGCGGAGACCACGGCATTTTCCAGATCAGCGAGTTATACTGGTGCGGCCCTGGAAAAGCTTGTGGTCTGTCTTGCTCCTTGCTCCGAGATGAAGATATATCTAATGATTTACAATGCGCACTTGAAGTTCACAAGGAACACACTCGCCTACAGGGTAATGGATTTCTGGCGTGGGTTGTTTACCCTCAACATTGCAAGCATAACACAAAGAAATACCTTGTGGATTGTGATGTTAGTGCTAAAAATTCCGTGCCAATCACCAAGTCCCGAGCATACATGTATGAGAACAGGTATTTGCCAAATTATAACTACATTCAACATAATGTAGAAAGCTTATTGCCACCATATTTGTCAATTGGGAACATTATTAGAGCAAATTATGGTAAAGTTCTAGACCCTAATAAAAACAAAATCGATTGGTATAATTATAAACTTAACAATATTGACGATCTCAAATTACTGACATCATTTATTATGCAACCGCAACAAGTGACCAATATTCCACCTACCACCACAATTAAAGAATCTACAGAATATATACCGCCAGTAGTTCCGTGGCGAACTATAGAATCAAATCAATTCAGGCATAAAAAAATATTTACTACAGAAACTAGTACCCAACCAATGCCTGATAAGATATTTACACCAGTAAATTTAAGCAGTACGACTTCATATTTTACACCTAGTGGTGCTGACATAAGAACGTCAACTATTGGTCCGACAACATTGGAACTCGCAAGTAACGTAACTTTGGATTCTCCACTACCTACTACAAGAAGAACTGCAGTGGCCCATGAAGTTAAAAGTGCGATAACCTCAAGAATTTCATACAAGTGGCGACCTACAACCCCAACCACGCCAATTACTGTGACAACTACGCAAAGACCGTTATTTTCACCGAATTTAAGATTCAGTGATACTAACTTGCTACCTAGTAACCCAGAATCAACTGTTTCGACAACAGAAGAAAACGAGCCTGTTCCAATAATAAATTTTACAGCATCTACTGTAAAAACACCAACTAAATCATGGTACTCCCCACCGTCGGCATATGCTACGAGGACTTCTTCTCCTACTACATTCAGATGGCCAGCTCCTGATTGGATTACTCCTAAATCTACTACTACATTACTTGCCTCGTCACCTCCTAGTGTATTGCCTATAGAACGAAAACCTACGAGAACCACAACTCATCAAATGATAACAACCTCGACGAGTACAAACAAACCCAAAACGGACTTTTCATTCTACACGTCCGCGTTGCGCATTGCTTCTACAACTACATCACCGATCACAACAAAGTTACAACCTGACATCCAGTCTACTACATCTCGACCATTCGGCTCCTTTTCTACAAGTACTACGGCTACAAAAGTGCAAACTACAACCCAAAAGTCACGACCAACGCAGTCCATATTCGACCTTTATTTAAATCCAACGAAGCCGCCTAAGTTGCCTCCATCCAGGTATCTTTTGGTTGCCCAAAATCGGTTGAGTTTTAAAATTTTTGCTAACGGTACCACAACACCAGCGCCTTCATATTTATTTCCTAAGTCGCCTAAAGGTATCAGGCTAAATGACAAACTGGATATGCCATGATTCTCATTGTCAATAGGTAGACAATTTGTTAATAAGATCGTAAATCTGAAATAATGAACTCTGTTGTTTATGTTTAGTTCTGCTTTTTAGTTTAGGAAAATAACGAGGAATTATAAGGCCAAGTGTGGTGTACATGCTATTTTGTATTCAAATGTCAATTGGGATAGAAAAATGTCATGTTGTATAAACAGTAACCACGCGATGAACGCAAATGCGATGGCAATAACTCTTTTCTTGTTGCGAACTATTGATAATGTATATTATAGTATAGAATTAAGTTATAAGAAGCATTTATCTAGCATTATATATATAATAATAAAATATTTTAAAATTGAACTTCCTCTAATTTGTTGTATAATTTATACGACCTGTAAATATGCATTATCTTTAAAATTTAATACAACATTTAAAGATAATGCATAACATCATCAACGATACATGTTTATTAGAACATTAGGAAACCAGTTAAACTATGAAGCTAAGGCCGCTTACATTATATTTACAACAAAGTTTAGGTAACCAGTAATAAGGTACATTACTGATTTTATTGGTTGTGTATTATTATTTGTATTATATTTTATACTTACAGGACAAGGACATTGCCTGTTTTGAATATAGTGAACATAAAGTTTAAATCTCTAATACGTGAATCAAAACCTTTGTATCCCTCTTTACGTCAATTATGCCAACGAAGGAGTACGAAACTCGATCGATACAGAGGAAGTAAATATGGAGGAGGACTGCTGAAATCTAAAATAAAAAAATAATAAAATATAATACACAAAAAAATCCCATTGGTCTAGTTTATAAAATATCCCCTAAAACACTGAAAACGGACAGGTGGTAAAAGCGATAATGAAGAATAAATTAACGTATGGGTTATTAATATTCAAAATGTGATATCCATGAAAAGTGACTTGATCAACGATAGCCGGTATCTTCAAGCCGGTTTTGCGTAACATTAGGGCTGTCAAAAACAACATTATGCAAATTAATTATACGAATGTGTTAATAGAGTCAAGTCAAGTTACATTATTCTTCAAAGTAAACATGTTAAATGCATCCAAGAACAAAATATTAATGGTCGTTTTCATGTCACTCTCGATTTGATATCGTCACATCAATATCTGCTTTCAACATCACATTATTGCTTTTATTGCTACGCTGCCGCCGTATCGTAGAATAAAGAAAAGTACTTAAGTAGATCAAATATACTTGAATGATTTTCAATTAGCAGCATAGTTTGGTATGAAAATGTTTTAGGAATCAATATTTCTCACTAAAACATTAAAATGAAAAAAGTAATGAAAATTAGACAATTTCAAGCTAAAAGAGTGTATGTCTTGAAAGTAGCTATCGGAGTCGCATAAGAAGTTAACAACCATATTTATGACCAATGATCAAATACTTTGTTGGCATATACATTGCGTCACAGTTAGCACTTATCATTGGAGCAAGAATAAACCGCGGCGTATGATCGTTTCGTCCCAATAATCAATACCGATCTCAGTCTAACTTATTACTGTGACAGTTGTTTTAACATGAACTTTCCAGAAAATAAGTTTTGATGCATCTCAATGAGCGTCTGCAAAATGACATAACTTCGCACTACCTCGATTCAATTCCGCCTATCATCGATTCGATTCTGACAAAACGTCCTTCCCGAGAGACGTTGTTTGTCATGTCCTAATGACGTCAAAACACGGAAACAAAAAGTATACATATCTCATAGTTTTGCTTATTTATTATCAAGATATAAGTTTTGTAATTATCATTCTAAATGTATATGTAATTATGAAGGAGAAATGAAGGCGCCTGCCCCGGGTAAAAATTATGCCAACAAAATGTCCATAAAATGTTTGTAAATATGTGATAAGATAATGTTCATTCAAGGGTGAATTTTAGAGTGTCACCCGATCGTAATTGCCCACTGTCGCCTACTGGCACTAAGAAACAAGAATCTTTTGAGTAACTGACATATACATTCAATCTTAAGTAGCTTTAATAAGCTATATAAATAGCCTATTGGCAACGCTCATGGAAGACCTTGTCATGTTAACATTAAACAAATTTATAGACAATTAACTTATTTTGAATATAGGTACTCTTTCTAATACTCGTAATATATTTTTTATTGAATTTATGATAGAAGAAACTGCCTGATCGATCAACGCACAGCTGCAACTAGCTAGGTCTAGAAGCATAAAAAATTCGCGTAAATTTTTATTAGATAACGGAGGTAGGTAAGAAAGTATTTTTAAAATCTCTACCTCTAAGGGCACAATATTTATGCGAAACTTAGTAATTTTCATTTGGAACATTTCCAAACTCACAGTCATAATGTTTGGTTAAGTCAATGGGCAGTAATTACGTGCAAGGCCCTACTGTTGTGTACTTAATAGGCACTGGTGTTTGGTCACTCACTGAAATTTAAAAAAAAATAATATAATTATAGAGGTCGTGGGAAGGCCAAGCGACGGCGCATATGGGCCCGCATATTCGGTAGATATCTTTCAGAAAGTCTATACTAAGCAACTCTTTTATATGACAGGCCCAAATTCTAAGGGAAAGAAACCACCAAGAGTGACAACACAATTGTAATTCTTGAATTGCATTTCGCCATGGGCGGTGGGCATATCACGTGCCCTCAGGTGACCGTGTGCTCGTTTGTTATTGCATTTTATATACCATGAAACAAATATATTTTTTTGTATCTGTATTCAGTGCTAAAATAAATGCGATCACTTTTCTGTGTATTAAAGAGATTATTTACCCTAATTCATTAACTCTCACGTGGCAATAACAGATATACATATGTCACAAAAACATTAATATAAACGTATAAAAAATTAACGAGCTCAGTTTGATCAATATGCAAACGATATGGACACCTGCACCTCAATGACAAAGTTCTATTTCTTGGAACCTCAAAATAGAGAGACCGCAAATAAATGTGGTCATACTGTGTGTGTCTTGTGTAGACACTAAAATATTTCCTATGAAACGACACATTTTTATTCCAAACTTGTTTTCTAAACTTCTTATAATTTTTAACGAATGTATGTTCTACGAGGCGTACGGTTCCGATCGTTTTAAAAATTAAAGCTTTTGGCCACACCATTTGCTTAATGATAGGGTATGTTTCATAAAATGCACCCTTGCAATGCAACGTGACCGAACTATGTAATTATGTTGAAGTGAAATTTATAAAACTGTTTTAACCACCTCAAATATTCAAATAGAAGGCTTTAGGTTTAACGTTGATAATTCGAATGTAAAGTCATATGTCAAAGATTATATTAACTACATATTACCGACGTAGGTGTAAACTTTTACTGCATAATATTTTTGACTGCCTCAGTGGCGTAGTGGTAGCGTATGCGACTGCTAACCTTGAGGTCTCGGGTTCGATTCCCGGGTCGGACCAAGTGTTTGTATGATCTGCAAATATTTGTTTCGGAGTTTGGGTGTTTTCTATGTATAATATGTATGTATTTACAAAAAAAAGTATATAAGTGTTTATATCAGTTGTCTAGTACCCATAACACAAGCTCTGCTTAGCTTGGGACTAGATGGGGTTTTGTGTGTGGGATGTCCGGAATATTTATTTATTATTTATTTTAAATGTTGAACTGGCAAAACAAGGATTCTAAATAAATGGTTTATTTTTTTTTAGCGAATACCTTTTCAAACTTTTATTTATTATGTACTTACATATTTAAACATAATTTTAAAGCCAAAAGTGCCAGAAAGCTTGGGCTACCCTGCCCGTGATTATAAGCTAGTACAAATGTGTATGCGTGCGTACGTGCTTGTGTGTGTGTGTGTGTTTTATATAGCATTGGACCATTTTTGCTGAATACCACAAACTTCACAACAGTCCAATCGTGACTTTGAAAGTTCACTATCACATATTCTAGAGGCTGATGATGGCTCTCGGCCCATTCTATTGTGGTCACACTGCAAAACTATATAAACGTCTAAACCATCCTGATTATTCTTATTAATATATCTAGAGAAGCATTCAAGTAAATGTATATTAAATAAATAAAGTTTAATTTATTCCTGACTAACTCGTTTCGTTATTATTTAATTAATTTTAATTAAGACCAAAAGAATTAATTCTTTATTTTTTGGTAATGTTATGTTAATGAGAGGAGCAAGATTTTTTAAACTTATTTTTATATATTTATATATATATATATATATATATTTAAATTCACCCACAAGTACTGGTCAAAGTCTGTGCGTGGGTCTAAATATTGCGCTCCTGTATGTTCAATTCCTCTTATCTACTCAAGCACAACTTAATTATACTAGACAAGTTCTAAAATAACTTAACTCTAATGTCTGAACTGAAATAAATCCTAAAATTATAAATTTGAAAACAATTCTGTCTTTCTATCTGTTTGTCTCGCTTTCACGGCTAAACAACTGCACCGATTTTAATGAAATTTGGCATGGAGATTTGACTGCACCATTGGTCTAATAGTTTAAGCGGTCGACACACCGCTTTCTAATGAGCTGAGTGTTGTGGTTTCAAATCCCACTTGAGACACCACTTTTTGTGTGATCCACAAATTGTTGTTCTGAGTGTGAGTGTTTTTTGTATTCGTTTCATGAATGTTTGTAAAGTGGGGACTTTACAAACGCGACACAATTAGACTAGTTGTTGGCTTGGCGACGCGGATCACCACGACATAAGATACCACGCTTTGCCATAGTAACATGTAATGCGATGTGGTAACGCGTTGCTGTGCGAAAGTGACGTGAAAATAATTTAAATGGTTCACATTTGCTAGGCGTCTTGCTATGGATAAATACATTTTTTTTACTATATTTTCACTTTATCCTCCACGGGGATAAATCCATATATTAAATATCACTTCCAAACCACCAAACCTCGCACTTCCTCTAAACCACTTTAATTGAGTTAAACTATACAAAAACAAATGCACCTTAATGTCAAGGTTAATTAGTAATAGGTTTTTAGATCTGTGACATATGGATTTCGAATAATTAATTATCTTAACACCTATTTACCTTACTTTGTATTGCAATTTTAAACTAATAGGTAGGGTATCAAGTGAAAAGTAACTTGAATTAATACTAATAAAAACATATGCATCAGAAGCTAGCTTAATATATACATGAGACATTCATCTATAATTAATATTGAAAGCTGAAGAGTTTGTTTGTTTGTTTTACTTTGAACTACAGATCCGATTAGAAAAATTCTTTCAGTGTTAGATAGCCCATTTATCTAGGAAGGCTATATATCATAACGCTAAGACCAATAGAAGCGGAGTATCAATGAAATATATTGCAAAAACTGGGGAAAATTATTAACTTTGAGAGCTTCCATTACGTAAGCTGCGTAAACGGTTCTAGGTCTCCAAAAATAATATATTCAAGAAATATTCCCATTTAAACCATCTAAAACCAGTCCGCGACAGCATATGTCAATAAGGTTGGCTCACTATAATCATTTTTATGGTAACCAAATATGTTCTCGCTTATAACATGACAGGCATTATGAGACGCAGACGAGGTTGCGGCGGTCAGCTAATAGATATACCTATATAACATTATGTCGAGATGTTGTCTGTCTGGTGATGGATTAAGAATAAGAAGTGTCGCCACCTCTATTAATCCCACGGCGCGACACGTGTGGATGTCGCATAAATGGACTAACACATTACGCAGAGCAACAGCACTGCAAAGAGAAGAGAAATTTGAAACAGTAACAATAAAATAACAGAAAGAATAATGAAATACTGATATTTATATTAAAAAAAATACCCACTTTTAAGTATTTAAAGTGAACAGTATAAAAAAAAACTTATTTAGAAACAAGCCATTCCTTAGTTACATGTCTGAATCAATTTAGTTCTTCACAATCTAGCCTCAAATTATGGTAGTCGTATAATGACAAAGTTGCCTCAATGTGTTCACAACAGATGTGTGACCCAACAGTTTAGAAACAAAGTTGATTCAAACCAAATTGTAGTAAAGGTATAACAAAATGAACTATTTATTACATTACACGTTAGGTAGTCCAATATTCATAGGAAAGAGAAAACAATAGCTTGATTGCATCGCTTCATTGTGAAGCACGTTAAATTGCTAGCATTAATTAACTGAGTCTGTTTATGTAGGGATTTTAGGTATCCGACAGCGAAATCTGTAGCCGACGGTACCGAGGGCCGCTAGAGAGTGGGGAGAGTTTTAAGACTGCGGTATGGAATAGATAGATTTTCCACCTCGCCGGTTCCGTAGTTTCGTTTTGATTTTAGTATTTTATACGTTTACTTACTATTTCGTTATTTTTCTAAAATGGTTTCTTAGGAATAATGCAAAACCATGCCGCATTGTTGCATTCGCAATGCATATGGTAACCACCCACTCTTAGATTATGCTTATGTTATTCATCAGGCATACTAGAGTGACATTGGTAGGCCCATACTTTAAAAAAGGTCCACACGTCTTTGAGTATTTAAGCTAGCGTCATGGACCTCCATATTATTCAATAATTCACTTCAATTTTAACAAATTGTAGTTTTTAGAACCAATACTCGAGTTTATAAAATAATTCCTAAATTGCTATTATTATGTACCTATATAAATAGTATATTCACTAGATTTCCTCTAAGTTTTTTTTAATATGTTTTCCTCTGTATACAAGGCACTATTCAAGCAGCTCTCATTATATTTGTAGACGTAAATAACTTTTTACTGTACTGTACTATATTCGTGTTAAGATTTAAAAACCTTGTAGGCGGAGGTAAAATGTTATAAGACCTTCAAAAGATAGACGAAATTCGCATTTCTACCTAAAAATATATTAAATACTTATTAAAGCCCGAACACGTGTAAAAAGACGCGAGAGTACCACGAAAATACGCTTAATGACAATAAAAAATACCTGTGACACCGAAAATACTTACTTACGTCATGACGGTGAAAAGGACCAAATATAAAATCATTCTTAATGTACAAATCGGCTTAGTGTGTATTTGAACGAGGAGTAACGATGGTATAGTATATACTAGCGACCCAACCCGGCTTCACACGCAATTGTTTGAAATTCTCGGATTCTCTCTACTATAATATGCATGTATCTAGGTACTTTTTATAATATGAAAGGCAACCGTTACTGACTTATTGATCCATCAAGGTACAGCTCAAACCACAGAACGGATTGCGCTGAAATTTGGCACACATGTAGCTGTTAAGGATTTTTCAAAATTCATCTTCTAAAGGGGTGAAACGGGAGTGCAAAGTTTGTATGGAGCACCATGGATTGTGGATACTTTTTAAAACTTTGCGAGATTTATCCTTTAATTAAATAAGCAAACACCTGTTTCAGGACTTTTTTTAAAATATCAACCTTTTTAGGGGTAAAATGGGGTAAGGTGGCCGGATGACTCCTGCAGAAGATTCTATGCGGCGGTTGTGCGATCCATGGCCCTTTACGGGGCCCCAGTGTGGGCGGAGGCCCTGAAGGCCAGCACTATCGTACTATTGCGGCGACCGCAACGGGTGCTGGCCATCAGGTTCATAAGGAGATACCGAACCGACCTGAAGGCGAGCGCTCTTGCGGCTCTTTATCAGTGGTGATAAAGAGGCGCGGGAGTTGGTTGGGAGTCCTGAGACTTGAGAAATCGAAAATCCAACCTAACTCTACCAGGTCCTCGTGGAGGAATGGAAGGAACGACTTGGGCAACCGAGCGCTGGGCACGCCTTTATTGCGGCGGTAAGACCTGTTATGGAGGGTTGGCTCGAGAGGAGTCACGGGAGCCTCTCATACCGGCTGACGCAGGTGATCACTGGAAAAGGATCTTTCGGAGATCACCTGCGTCTGAACTGCGAACTCTCCCTGTCCACCAGGATCGGGAACGGGCTGTATTGCTGGCTAAGATTGTATACTGCTGGTTATGAAAATAACATAGGTTTCAAATTTCAACTATGCAGATATGAAATATCATCATCATCGTCATAATAAATTAGTAGTGTGCCTGCGGTGCTGGCCCACGTTTCTTGCAAAAAGCGTTACTCTCTTTGTGCAATCGGGTAAAAAGTACCCACGATCCTAATCCTGACCTTTAGCAACCAAACTAAAAAAGTTTCATAAAAATCGGTAAAGCCGTTTTCTTGTGATGCGCTGTTATGTTTGTTAAGTCGCTGGAGTTGTCTTTTTAAAAAGATTTTTTTTTTTTTTTTTATATATCCTGCAATCAGTCGTTTGGACTATGAGCAGATGTGGTGTAGTTCACTTGCGGTTTAGGGTGTAAGAACTCCCAGCGAAGCACACCCTTCAATAAAGAATAAAAAGATAAAGAAAGAAAGTTAAACGTCCTTAGTCAAGTGAAATAATTTCACTATAAAATTACCACTAATTTATTAACTCAGTTAGCTAGAGATAAAAATTTGCTTAATGCATTGGGTAATTTTATACCGTGGTCAGAGTTCAGAGTATTCCCAAACCCAGTTTAGGTGACATCTCGTCAACTTATTTGTCAATCTAAGGCAATCATAATTTGGAGGTGTGTGGGGGAAACCACACATGTGTATTGCGTAGGTACGTACGTACAGACTTTGTATTTGTGTGCATGACGGTTTTAGTATGTGAGTATGTTGGTTAGCTCAAGATTTGAAAACCTTTCTATTTAAAGTAAATAGAATGTTTGTAAATTCGAGACTGGACACTGTGATATAGCGAGCCAAAAACTTTCTATACAGAGGCCTGAGTGAGTCCAACAGTGGTTTTTCATGCCTTTTAATGATATTATTATTATTATTACATATTATAAATATAGATTGAAATGTAGTCAAAATATTAATTTCTTCTCCTAAAGTCTATAGCTATAACAAACAATATTTTTTTTGAATTCATTACTCTTTAAATGCCATGCGTCAAAATTCAGACCATTGTTCGCCAACAGGTCCGATTAACGGCACGTTTGTGACATAGTCAGCATATGAGAGGTCGTTGACCCTGTGAACCCATAATCATAAGTAATTACAATTAAAAAAATAAAAACATATTTAATAAATAATACCAGCATTATTTTATAAATTCTATAGGTTTAAAGTTTTAGTTGTTTTTAGTATGTGGTATCTAACAATCTACATACATACATTTATAAAAATAATCAATAGGCTTGTGTACGCTTCAAAATCTTAAAAATATTGCATCTATTGAGCTCAAATTTTGACACAACGTATGACAGATATGGTTTATTACCAATAATACTTTATGCAAACACAATGTGACATAATTATCCAAAGCCATACTTAACAATATATATATGACATACATCACACCGAAAAAAAATACTCAATGCATCAATGGTTTCAAGTTTTAAACATTAACTTGAAAGAAAATGGACTTTATTTAATGTGATTTTCGAACATTTTCTATTTTAAAGTTCTCACGACTCAAAATCCCGGCCATTATTGACAGTTACACCATAAAGGCTCTTGACGTACTTCAGCGAGAAACGTTCTCTCACGTGTGATACTCGCACTTCACATACTGACGTAGCACTCGGACGAGGCGCTCGGGCGAGACGCGTTGACGAGGCGCCCGGGTGAAGAGCGCCGGCGAGTCAGGGAACCACTCAGCCAGTTGGCTACTGTTCTATAGTAATAAATATAACAAAACATCTAAGGGTTGTTTATTTTCTCGACCCGCTTAACAATCAAAGCAGATCAATGACGAATAAAGCAGCCATTATCAAGTCAAAGTGAGTGTGATATACTCAGAACCATGAGGGAATAAATCGAAATTTAATTTATAAATGACTGCATAATTCTCTCACGTAATTAGGTATATGTTTATATAAGTTTTAGATTACTCTAATCTTAAAGTAGTAAACGACTTCAAAAAAGAGAAAGAGATTTTCAATTCGTAGGCATCTTTCTTTTTATATAATATGTTCGACGATATTTTCTTTGACGAAGAACCGATTTTATTTATTTATTTATCTTCATTGCATGCATAATACAAAACAATACACAAAATTAATTACATACTATATATAAATTACAATTGATGGTCTTATCGATCACAGCGGTCTTTTCCAGACAACCTTATTACCTATGATAATCTATCTATACTAATATTATAGAGAGGAAAACTTTGTTTGCATGTTTGTGTGTAATGAATAGGCTCAAAAACTACTGGACCGATTTTAAAAATTCTTTCACCATTCGAAGGCTACATTATCCACGAGTAACATAGGCTATATTTTATTTTGGAAAAAATAGGGTTCTGTAAGATATTTGGGTTTTTCAGACACAAGGTGTAAAAAATCAACCAGAAAAGTTACTTATTTTGCGTACGCTGCCTAAACTATAAAAGATAGAACCATAAAATGTTCTAATTAATCGTAGATCTTATAAATATCTACAAAAAGTCTGCGACACACTATACGGGGGAATTTTTTTCGCTACGGGCAATAAAAGACGCAAACGAGGTTGCGTCGGTCAGCTAGTTATTAATACTTCACCACGTTTTAAAACACCGTCAAGGTTTTTTAAAACTTCTTTATGTATTTTGGGTATAGCTCCTAATTAGCCCTATTGTCATCACGTCCGGATGTCATGATGGGATTCCAAGGAAATCGAGGGCAATCCTCAAATATTAATTTAGGCACTTGCTATGTGTTTTATATATTTTCTAAAAAAATATATTTAAATATATGCGTCTGGTAGTCGTCATTTATGATGATGAACCAATATGGAAGATACAACTCCTTAATAGTTAAAAGTTGGAGAATAATTATTTTATAGTTTTAAAAAGTGCTTCAAACTACTTACGACAGTTATTCGTTTCAGCAGTAGTAAAATTTGAAGGTGGTCGTTTCCTTAGGTTACTTTTCGCGACTTATATGAAATAGTTCAATTTACTACGATTAGAAATACTTTAAAAAAATAACCGACTCCAAAAAACGAAAACTCTCTGCCTAGAAACACGATAAAGTGTAAAGGCTGCTTTAAATAAGTAGGTACGTAAAATCTGTTTGAAGTCGGTACCATTTTCTATAACAATTATTTTTATAACACATGAGATCGATGGGATCTTTTCACAACCTTATAATAATGTTTTTCAGTAACGTTATATAAAATGGCATTTTCTTTGGAATTTATGCAATCGAAAATAGGATTTTTTTTTCGAGCTAACCTCGGCGGATTAACATATTTAAATCCAAGTTTTTGTGGGTACATAACATATATGCAATGTTAAATTCTGTAACCTGCCTTCTGTGCTCTTGAAATTTACCTAACTTGTGAATTACCATCTGTTTTAGATACTAAACAAGTAACATATTTCACGAATACGCATTTAATTAGTTTTTAAGTAACCATGAAACCCTTCATGTGCGAGATCAAATTGGGCCTGGCTAAGCTGTTACGCTATTGTATGCATATTTAATAGAATATAATGTTATAGATCTAATTTAATGTTAAAATCTTTTAAAAGTGAACTAAATATTAAAACGGGTTTTGGGCTTGAGAATAAAAAATAACAAACAAATATCTCGGACGGAGCAGAGCTTGCATTATGGGTACTAGAACAACCGACATAAATACAGATATGCTTTTTTTTTGTAAATACATACATATTATACATAGAAAACACCCAAACTACGAAACAAATATTTGCAGAACATACAAACATTTTAGTTTTTTAGTTGTCTATAAAATCGAATAATACTTTATCTTACAGTTAAATATCTGTAAAAAAAAGTTTATTTAATGAATCCAATTAAAGATTTACTCCATAGCTAAACAATCGCATTATTTGATTTACGAGGACGAGAGTCATGTGTTCGGCAAACTGTTTGCGCGACACTTCAACCTCAACCACCCCTCCAAATACAAGAGTAACCTACCTTCTACATGCCATGTGAAAATCGAGCTATGTATTTCCTCGACACAGGGCTTAAGTAATGGCTGCAAGAAACAATAAGCAAAATTCGTTCTTTAATAAATCAAGACGCGACTTGCTGAAGAACTGCCTTTCATATTACCTCGTCTTTCACATGTCTTGCAAAATTAAATAACAAAGCAGAACTAAATTAATAGGTAGCGAGAAAGACTCATACCACCTGCAAATTTTCTCTGACTTTTGATAAACTATAAAGTAAAAGTTTCCTTTGCTTCACAACATAAAACTTCAAAGTTTAAAAATAAACTTAGACTTTACAGCAAAGGACTTAAAGAACAATTAGTGAAAGCACTTACTCTTTGCCTCTTTTGTAGAGTGGACGATTCACTTTCACATATCAAGGGATGTCAAAGCTGTCATTTATGTCTCTTATATGTCATTCAGAATATTCCGCACCGGGCTGTATTTATTGCAATATATCATTGCATTATTTATTGATTTAATTGCCTTCTGCATATTATTTTCGTTAAATTAAATTTATCATAATGCGTATTTCTTAATTTACGCCCGATTTCTGAAATACTTGATCAATTAAACGTTGTTTAAATAACAAAATTACCAACGTAACTGCCGTTTCCACATTTAATTTCAAATACATACTACCTACATGAGACTAACTTTTGCTTGCGGTTCCGTTGTATGTCACGGTACAGAGAATTTTTTTTTTGTTGACGGTATGGAAAATGCCTTCGGATCTTCGGTTACTCGGGGGCTGAGGAGCCAGGTATGTGGTCAGTCCACTAAAAATCACCCCGGCGGCCGGTCTCAGGCGCCCTGCTCTGGGTAGGACCCGGACCAAGTTATTTCAGGTCCCCCCCCCCAAGAACGACACCGCGTCTATAGAGACTCTATAATGGAGGAAGTCTGGACTTCCTCCTGCCTGTTGGCTCAATCGTTATATGTTGCCCGCCTATCGCTGACCGCGGTACAGAGTACCTAGCTATATCCTTCCTCAAGAATTTCGAATTTATATAATTAGTAAGGATTTCATATATATAGAATTTTAAATGTTTACGATTCCATCCGCAGTTGATGAAATCTAAATCCATTTTATATTTTTCATATGAAATTGGGATCGGACTTGAATCTGTAAAAAATCATAACCATACGAAATGAATTTAATAAAACCGAGCGCATAAAATGTTGAAAATAGTGAAGAGTCACTCAGGCAGCGATCTAGGAGGCATTCAAACGTGAACTCCACCCTGCAAGGCTTTGAGAGAGTAGTGTTGTGTTGCAATGTATGTTATATACATAAAATGTATAAGCTTATGAGAATTAACGTTTGTTTCCTTATTAAGTTGATGTGATTTCCTGATTCGCAACATAGCACGAGCACGGCCAACTTGTGCCATTCATATTAACTGTCACGTTTATATTAATTCACAAAGTTTCAATTAATACCTACATTTAGAAGCATGAACACTGACAGTATGGAGATTTTTATAACAAATGATATAAACCTTAAGTAAAATCTTCACAAGGAATAGATCGAGTTCACGTACATTTATATTTTACGTACGTTTTTTTTAATAGCACTTCTTAATCAGACAAAACATTTTAAAAACACCAAAAAGAGTAAATTATTATCTACTATAGTCCTATAGTCTACTGGCTTAAGTTGATTATAATAATATGTTTAATAAAAAATAATTGAATAACATATATGTCACTAAGGCTGCCAACTAAACTGTTAAAAACAGTACTACACTGTTTTTCACTACATTATAAAATATTCAAAATATTATTTTCAGCATCACAATGCTTAACACTGGAAGTGTTAGCCTTGATGCTCACACATTTTGTTTTATTTGGTCAGAGTACACTCAGTGTAT
Organism: Spilarctia lutea; assembly: GCA_916048165.1. NCBI lineage: Eukaryota > Metazoa > Arthropoda > Insecta > Lepidoptera > Erebidae > Spilarctia > Spilarctia lutea. Next base: position 21,828,783 of record OU696470.1, on the reverse strand, counting down.
GGTAACCACAAACAAATCTCAAAAATGGAGTTTCAGAAAGAAAAAGTAATTAACGAAAAAGTAACGGAAGATAAAGATTGTCTTCTGATACTTTTACTGGCCAAAAGTGGAGCCATTTATAAGTAAAATGTTACTAAAATTGTAGCAAATTTACTTTGTGTTACTACCACCTCAGCATTTACTGACAAAGTGTTCTCAGTAATGAATGAAAAAATAAAAGTGGTAGGTGGATAAAAATAGAGTAATTACAAATGAAAAAAAAAATGAGACCCTCATTTATTTTTATTTTAGTTATAATTTTGAGATCAGTAGTATGAATTTAAAAAAAAATATAAATTAATAGGTTGTGCGAGAAGCTCTAAAAATATGAATCTAAAACGGTAAATAAATAAAATACTGTACTTTTTTTAAATACTGTCAATTGTTCGTTTCAGATCTAAATATACTTTATTTCTTGCAACAAACTTGGTAACCCTATCTGTCACTGAACCCACATTTATTGTTTCACGAAACTTATAAAAATCCGATTGGCCTCGTCACACTATGCGTAGATAACTTATTTATCTTTCCATCCACCTACCCGTACAAAACAGGCGTCAGTACTCACATATAATCGATAAACTGTAAATATATGAAAAACTACGAGTATTTATACATCTTTGATGATACAATGAAGAAAGTTGTATTGTACAGAAATAAGATAGGTTTTCTATTAAAAATCCAAACAGTATTTTTATGTAGATGAATGTTGAGATATAAGAAAAAGAGCGCATAAAATGCTGAAAGTAGTTAAGAGTCACTCATGCAGCGATCAGGAGGCATTCAATCGTGAACGTGGCTTTGAGTAGTTTTGTGTTGCAATGTATGTCATATATATAAAATGTATATGCTTGTAGATGAATATTGTCCCCGAGCGATAAGGTCACTACTTGTACTTACATAGTTTTAAATTATATTGGGTAAAACCGGCATGGATGTCGCACGGGATAGATGCCTCATTTTCAAAAAACCTAACTTCCCAAATTCGCAAATAAGAATTAATTGTGTAAGTAGGAGCCGCTGTCACCCTGCACCTAATTTATTCGCGGGCTGTCGTGCTTTGGGGATATGTTTCGCTCATGTGTGTTTTTATATCCGAAGTGAACTTCACTAACACGTCGAAATTTTCAAAGTTACTATTTTAACGTTGTATAACATTACACGTAATAAATTATGTAATATTTTTATTACGTCAATGCACAGGTTCGTTAATTGTGCATCTAAACGTAAATAGTTGCTAATTTCTAAAAAAATAGCTGGGCATCTATCCCTATCAAAAAGGATAGTTGCCCTGATTTTTTGGAGGGATAAATGCTACTGACATCGGATCTCTGCATCCTGAATAATGAGTAATGAACTTTGTCAACTTCATGAATGTAAATATAATTTACTAAACTTAATAAACATATAACCCATAATACACGCCACCTTAAAATATCTTTATTTGTTAAAACTGAAAGCCTTGGACCATAATTTTTTTTGGTCAAAATGTAAGTCGGGGCATGTCAATGTAAATAAATTAAATGTATTAAATTTACTTTATATACTTTTAAAGTACATATCTTAAAATTCATCCAATTAGTAATAGATGCATTACAAGCATCTTTATTTAATAAACGAGCTTCTAAATACGACTGCTACTGGTGCGTTTCAATTGTAAGATTCGTGTTTCAATAAGCTTTAGTGTCAAACGTAGACGAAAGGATTTAGTTAGTCATTTCCATTTCAAAACCTGGTAGATATGCCAAGATCAAGAGCAGCTTTATGTAAAAAATATACATTATCTTTATTGGAGAGGTGAACTGCTATATTAATAGTAGACAATACGGAAACGTTCGTCCGTGGGAACTATTCGTAATGTGTTTATAAAGTAGTATTATGAACAAAATAATGTTAAAATTAACTTTTGTTTTTTAGAGGCATGCACGCCTTTACCCACGTGTAAAGTCAGATCTAAGGTTCTCCCATGACTGCCATTTGACTAGTATCCCTGTGTCTAGGCAATAAGGGAATAGTGAGGGTTCATTAATTCGAATAAAGATATATACATTTTGCTACATTATTTTAAATAATGAAAATTTTCTCTCCACCCGGTCCACCCCGAGTGCGCCTGTTGACGCTTAATTCAGTTGTAACCATATCTAAACTATCTATTGCTGTTATAATTACAGGAACAGAAACCTACTCAGCTATGTGGAATTGCGGCACGATATGTACTGAATAAAACTCCTCCTTTTCTATTTTTTTTTTCGTATGTTAATTATTGTATGTAAGCGATTACGGTCTGATACGGATACGAATCTATACCGGTAATTCCTGGCTAGTATTACTCGGATCGGCTTTCACTGTGTCCTTGAATACAGCGTTATTAACGTGGATCGGTTCAAGTCATATTTTCCATTACGAAGTCGTTTGAACTAAAAATGCTCGGTTCGTTCAATAGCAGTCTTTATTCCAAACGCAGCATTGATATTGCGAGCTGTTTCTGCAGCGTTCAAAAATTATTCGAATTATCAAAGTATCCATCTTTCCTGTCCGAGTTGAATACAAAAACAAATGAATGTCGAAAATGGAATGTTGCACATTTTTTAAAAAAGAATTTCATGGGTGAAAAGATTTTAACTTGAATATCTCGATCAATATCACACAATGAAGGTTTAATGTCAGTTCAAAGAATCTGTTACCTATTTTAAAACGCAATTCCATATATTAACGCTTAATATTATATTACGAGTAATATAGGGTTTATATAATACTAGCTGTCCCGGCAAACGTTGCTTTGCCATAAAATTGAATAATAAAAATCGCGATGGAAAAATAGGGGTTGATCGTAGAGGGTTGAAAATCTAGGGTTGTATGTATTTTCTAATGCTGCATCATAAAAAAATAGAAATTAAAAATTTTGACAAAAAAATTAAAAAAAAAAATTTAGGGGTGGACTATCCCTAACATTTAGGGGGATGAAAAATAGATTACAACCGATTCTCATAGATACCGGATAATCACAAAAATTTCATCAAAATCGGTCGAGCCGTTTCGGAGGAGTTCGATTACGCACCCCGTGACACGAGAATTTTATATATAAGAAAGATAATACCGGTCGGATTTAAAAAATATTTTAGGCCTCAAAAGCCCAATTACCTTTTGAAGATAGCTGTAGGCTATAAATCATCACGCGGCGTTTAATCGACCCGGAAATCAAACCCGGGACCTTAAACATAGCAGTCGCATACGCTACCACTGCGCCATGGAGGCAGTTGGCAGTATAATTGTATACAAAGCTTCTCAAAAAAAATATACGACAGAATTGTTCATATTAAAAACTTCTAAAAAAATGTCAAAAAGGCTTAGACTATATTTGTTACCACATATTAGATTATAAGCTGTACCTGTATTTGAGTGAATAAATATATATTTTATATACTTTTTTTTTGTAAATAAATACATATTTAACATAGAAAATACCCAAACTCCGAAAAAAATATGTATGAAAACGAACCCGGGACCTCAAACACAGCAATCGCATAAGCTACGACTGCGCCACGGAGGAAGTTGGCAATATAATTATGTTAATAATGCAAAGACGCAGATTTTAAAATATATCATTTTTGTGTTACTATGTAATATTTTATTTAGACCTTCGTTATCTTTTGTTACAGGTGCTTTCTTAGTTTTGTCCTACCCTCATTTCCTCTTCGCTGACGATGCATACAGGAATGGCGTAAACGGGATGAATCCTGTCGAAGATATTCATAAGATTGTTATGGATATAGAACCGGTAAGTAGATCAAAATATTCTTGAGTCATACAGTTAATGTGTCACAATTGAATTTTTATGATCCATTTGCACAAATGATTCTTATTTTTGGTTTTGTTGAAACTTGTTTTGGTCTCTGGGGTACCTAATAGCACAAAAATAATTTATAAAAGGTATTTGTGATATGCGTAATGACGTCTTATCTTAGCACCAAGGCGCAATTTATAATCGTATAATCTTTACATAAGTATATAAATAAATAAAATTAAAGTGTGTTTGTAATTTTAAATTGGTAAAAAAACAGTTGGTCACTAAATACATATAAAAGTGTATACGGTTCTAACATCACCAAGCAGTTTTATAATAGGTAAACTAGGTATTTTTTTTGTATGTCTATCTGTCTGTTTGTTATAGCTAATCTCTGGAACGGCTAGACCTATGTTAACGGGACTTTCAAGGAGTAACTTTTATTTTAGTTTAGTTACTCGTGGTTATTGATGTTAAACATGTTAAACTAGATACAACAATAACCGGGGATAATACTACGGGGCGCAGTGTACAATGTAATACAATGAATTTAAAATATTCTTTAGCATTTATAATATTTAAGGTTACTATACCTAAGACAACGATAACTAAAACTGATCAAGTAATTGAAACGATACATCAGTGTAAGATTCTACGTTACGTATCTTATACGGTTGATTAAATCATTTTAATCAATGACACCAGTAATTACTGAACTTTTCGTAGTCGTTGAAATTGTCGACGTGGATACTTTATTACGATTAATAATAATAGTAATAAGCTTTTATTACTCTTCCACAAAGCTTCCTCGACACTAGTACTTATAATAATATGTGTTTGTTAATTCCCTTGTGGGAGACTGGTATCCGTACTAGGTGTCCCTGTCACACAGATTACCAGGCCCCCCTTAGGATTGAAGCTGCCCACATATATATAATGCTTCATTAACACATCGCAGCAAACTATTACAAAACAATACATAATTTTAGGAAGAAACAATATATAGTTTAGAGATTTTTGTGTGTGTTGTGTGTGCGAGTGTGGTATGTGTGTGAGTGTGTGTATGTTTGGGTGTGTTTTGTTTCTATTTACTTTGTTATTTTACTATCTTCAGCAACATTTAAAATTATTTAAATACTGTTTAAGTTTTATTTCTTAAAAAGTTATAATTTTTAATTTTTGTAAACAGTATAGTGTTATATGTTTACATACCTATCAATGTGAAATCATTAGGTATTTGTATGATTAAACGTCAGATCGAAGATTTATTTCATTTATCAAGCCATGACGTCAACCACTTTTATCGCAATCTAAAAACTATAATACACAAACACATTTTAGTAAATAGTGGGAAATACAACACTAAATTGACAATTGACGGGCTGGATTATTTGTAAGACATTACTAATTAGGCTACGATTGGTCTATGGTTGGGGTATGGGCCTCTTGTATCCTCACTCACTGGGTGAAACACTGAAACACACGGTTTTCTATGAGGCTGTGGTATCACTGCGGTCGTGTCGGCCCATTTATGCCGAAGCGTGGCTCTCCCAGTAAAGTCAAATTGTAGACTTCAGCTGACAAAAGCACACAAAACTCCAAATTTCGTCAGTGACAAGTGTTTGTTATTCATATCTATTGTAATTTTTTATGTTTTCCTTTATTAAATAGTATTAATCCATAAATGTCAGTAAAACAAAGAAATCACTGTTTGTGAGTGACCTACAAATAAATACTACGCAATAACAACATCACATTATTTCTATTACTAAAAATACTTTATTGACATTAGTTACGTACGCTTAAAGATACATTTAAGATAAACAAGCGATTGTCACAAATGTTAGAAAGGAAGTAAATAAATAATATTATGCGATACAATATCACGCTTCCTCTGTCATCACAGCGCATCTCAGTCGTAACTCGTGATTCCATACGAGTAATCGTCATTTCTATTCTGAAGTTTCAAGATTAATAATAATAATAATAATCGCTTTATTGTACACCAGATAGTTAGTACAAAGGTAACTTAAAGCTAAGAGGTACAATTGGCGGCCTTATCGCCCGAAGGCAATCTCTTACAGGCAACCGTTGGATGGAAAGATAGAAGTGGAAAGTTTAGGGTAGTGCCTGGTGTATAAAAAGTTGATAAGAAAAAGAAGTATTTACATATACATATTATATAAGGTAATAGTAACATCTAGCGTGGATGTTAAAATAAATAAATAAGTACGTAGAAATATTAATTAATAGATATTCCATATAAACTGCAGTGGCATTTGAGACTTCATTCAGAGCGAGGTCGGTTACGAGTCTTTGAGGTCTCCCATGTAATATGCCTTCACCAGTCTCTTGAACGCAGCTAATGTCTGCGCACGTCTTATATTAATTGGTAAAACGTTCCACAACCGAACTGCTTTGGCAGTGAAGGAGTGGTCGAGGAATTTGGTACTATGTCCAGGCATTTTCAATGGCAGATTCTCTGACGATCTCAGCAATTTAGAGTGTGTTTCATGTAGAAAGGTGAACCGGGATTAAAGGTAACGTGGAGTAAGAGGATTAAAAAGAATATTATAAAGAAGAGAAAGTACATGAGCATTCCGGCGAAGGCGAATGGGTAACCACTTAAGCTGTTTACGAAAATCGGAGATATGATCATATTTGCGTAATCCAAATATACGAGTAAATGTTATACAGAGATTTTGGAGTCTCTCAAGCTTATTCAATTGGTCTTCAGTGAGATCTATATAACTGGCATCAGCATAATCAAGGATGGGGAAAAGAAGGGATTGTGTAAGGGCAATCTTGGTGGATAAAGGCAGAAAATTGCGTAATCTGCGCAAAGACCCTGCAGCAGCAAACATTTTGCGACTCAGTTCTTGTAGCTGAGGACGCCAGGATAAGGTATTATCAATGAAAATCCCCAAGTTCTTCACCCTGTCACTGTACGGTATCGGTGTGCCATTACAAGTGATTCGAGGCAGTCTCGACCAATCAATTTTGGAAATCATTCGCGAGCTTCCAATGACATCCTTTCATTCCATTCCAGTGATCCTGAGTTTTAGATGGGTTAATTTTTAGGCCATAGGTGTTGCTCCACTTGCAAATTTTGTCCAGGTCATCATTAGTGGTGTTAACGGCGTCGGTCAGATTAATCAGTGATGCCCTGCTATAAATTTGAAGATCATCCGCGTATAGGTGGTAGGAAGAAGACAGATCCGAAGTGATGGTGTTTATGAAAACACAGAAAAGTAGGGGAGAGAGCACGCCGCCTTGTGGTACACCGACTGTAGTACTGCACCAAGAAGAAACGGTGTTTTCAATACTAATGCGCTGCCGGTGACCACACAGGTAGTTGTGAAACCAGTCAATCGCAGTTGGAGATATGTTAAGAGAGCGTAGTATACACAGCAGAACGTCGAAGTCAACGGTGTTGAACGCGTTACTGAAGTCAAGAAGTGTAAAAACTGTCAGCTCGCCATTCTCCATAGCCGATCTCATGTCCTCCGTGATGTGTACAAGGGTAGTAGTGGTGCTGTGACCGGGTCGAAAGCCAGACTGTAAAGGATTGAGTAGAGAGTTTGTGGATAGAAAATTCGAGAGCTGAGTATGGATTAAACGTTCGAGGACCTTGGAGAGAAAGGGAAGAATAGAGATAGGGCGGTAATCAGAAAAGGATCCGAGATTTTTCTTTTTAGGAATGGGTATAATTTCAGCATCCTTCCAAGCCTTAGGAAATACACTATATGAGATTGAATAATTGAGGATGTGGCAGATAACAGGAAGAATTTCGTCAAGGATAAGGAGGATCATATTCCGGCTAAGACAATCCGAACCCACTGCGTTTGAAGTTATAGATGATATGCTCTTCTTAACATCACAATCAGAAAATTGACTAAAGAAAAATGGAGTACAGTCAGGAGTGCTGACAGAAGTTTGAGAGAAGTTGAGAAGTTTTAGTGTAGTGTCTTTTGTCATTTTATTAGTTACTAATCACTTATGGACTTTTTACAAAACGATTTAAGAGTTTGATTTTATTTATATTAAATCCCGTCAGAAATAAGACATTAAACTAAAGAAACAAATATTTGTTGGAAACCGCGATGTGGAAAATTATTATATATTTCGATATAAATTAAACTCATCTTTTTTTAAGCTAGTAGAGAAACCGGTTTTTACGCGATTGTTGTATACAGGTCAAGATATATATAATACCTACCTGTGGACTATCATTACGATATGTAAAAGATAATAAGATTACAAGAGTTGGTGACGAAGATGGTTAATCCGAACATTTAAAGAATTTCACTATCTACCTTCACCTGATGAAAAGTAAGGAATGAAAATGCAGTTATTAGAACTCATGGTAAATTTTATTTATATGATCACAATTTGGTTAAAATTACTTGAATGCCAGTCTGCTGCCTGCAGGGAAAATACACTCTCAGAAATTTTGCATAAAATATAACTTGGTAAGACATTACCAAAATCTTCTCGTATTATATCAATAATGATGATATTTAAATGTAATTTGTTTTGATGTAGTATCTACATTATTAGTTGTTTATGGACTCTATCTCGCGTGTAGAGTTAACGCAGAGATTCCGCCAATATCAAGTGTTTCGAGAGACACGTTCAGAAATTGATTGGCCGGTGGTGATTGAAATTATATTCGGTTCTCACTACTATCGACTCAAAAATTCTAACCTTAACTATGACAAGCCAAAAGGTCTAACATTTTGTTAATAGTTCTAATGCGAGCGAAGCTGCGGGCGAAATCTAGTAAAGTTTATAAATTTATTACTACTTAATGTCTATAAAATAGACAACAAATAAGTAATATTAATGTAAGTATATAATAAATAAAAATAATAAATATTCCGGACATCTAACACACAACGCCATCTAGTCCCAAGCTAAGCAGAGCTTGTGTTGTGGGTACTAGACAACTGATATAAACACTTATATACTTTTTTTGTAAATACATACATATTATACATTCAAAACACCCAAACTTCGAAACAAATATTTGCAGATCATACAAACATTTGGTCCGACCCGGGAATCGAACCCGAGACCTCAAGCTTAGCATTCGCATACGCTACCACTACGCCACTGAGGCAGTCATATAATATGCACATAGTTCAGAAATCAACTATAGTCGTTCCAATACTTTATTTAACTTTTGACAGATCACGCACATAAAGTTTTGTAATAATTTTTGATACAATGTACTACAGATAATACTGTACTTTATGGGCGGGCTCCGCCTACTTAGGGATGTGTCATTCGTAATTAATGACCACAGACTATAAAAACGGTTTTGAAATAAATCGATTATCGATTATATTAATAATACATACAATAAAATTATTGTGATTATATTTTATATCAAATCACGTAAAAAGCTTTATTATTTTGCATTAAAATGCCCTAAATGTCTCTGTTTCAATGCATAAATAATTTGCGTAATGAAAACAGTTCCATCGTACTCGTACCTAGTAATGGGATCGAATGTATTCGCCGCAAATTAATGAATCTAAAATAATTGTTTAGACTTACTATAGTTGGTTCAAATAAAAACTACCTGCGGTACCTACTTGTAATGAACAGGTACAAAATGTTGAAATTCGTAGTAATTTACGGATTAAAAATAAAACAACCAAAAGAGGTACTGTAATACTAATTTTAATTATAAAGAATCGTCTTCTTCGTATGACCAGGAATCATCATCACTTGACAGTTGTTTGTCCTTTGAGTACTTTCTTTTTTGGCATTTTGACAGTAACGAAGGCAGGAACGATACGCTCAACTCAACCAAACGTGAGAATTCACAAATAAATCAATACGGAGGAATATAAATACTCAACTATATTGAAGGTTACTCATTGAAATACTGTAGATTATTTTAAAATAGACATAGAGAGATTTAATAAAGATCATCAATAGTTTAAAAATAAAATATTAACCACTGAATTACAACACAATACAATAATACATTTTGAAAATTCAGTTCCTTTTATATATTTTTTCATGACATAGAACCGTCATATTTGAACAACATTCTTTTAATCCATTTCTTCTTTATTTTGACAAAGGGAAGTTAAATAAACTATAGTCGTTCCAATAGTTTATTTAACTTTTGACAGCTCTAATACTTAATCAAATAGTGATACCCTGACCCGTTACCTATTCGATTTCTTTCATCGATCGATTTTATGCATTAAGAAGTTTTAATCGATTTAACAAACTCATTATTTTATAGATAATTTCGTACTTCATATTTCTATGTGTTTCAATGTGCGACCTCCTTTGTCAAAATAAAGAAGAAATGGATTAAAAGAATGTTGTTCAAATATGACGGTTCTATGTCATGAAAAAATATATAAAAGGAACTGAATTTTCAAAATGTATTATTGTATTGTGTTGTAATTCAGTGGTTAATATTGTATTTGTTAAACTATTGATGATCTTTATTAAATCTCTCTATGTCTATTTTAAAATAATCTACAGTATTTCAATGAGTAACCTTCAATATAGTTGAGTATTTATATTCCTCCGTATTGATTTATTTGTGAATTCTCACGTTTGGTTGAGTTGAGCGTATCGTTCCTGCCTTCGTTACTGTCAAAATGCCAAAAAAGAAAGTACTCAAAGGACAAACAAGAGAGTTTGTCTTGCGACTTCGTGAATACTTTGAAAAGGAAAGCCGTAATGGTGGGCCTCTTATACCAGTGACTCAAGTTAGAGACCGTGTTGCAGCAGCATTAGGTATTAGTGCTCCAACAGTGGCAAAAATAACAAAAGAAGGCTACGGCAGCAGTGGCATGGAACAGAATAAGCTATCTACACCTAAGAAAAAACGTCCGCCTAGTAAAGTTACAGCCGTTGACAATTTTGACGCTGATGCTATTCGTCGTCATATATACGACTATTACCAAAGAAAAGAGATTCCAACATTAAAAAAACTAACACAATCTCTTCGAAATAGTGGTTTGTTCCGTGGTCAAAAATCTTCTCTGACAAAGGTATTGAAAGACATTGGAATGTTATTCCAAAAATGTGACAAACGAAAAATTTTAATGGAACGCAATGATATTGCTTTGTATAGATGCGATTTTTTAAGACAAGCAAAAAAAATAGAAGATTGGTCGAATGTTGTTTTCACAGATGAAACTTGGCTCAATGCGAATCATACGCTGTCAAAAACTTGGACTGACAACACCGTTGGCTCCACTTCTACAGTACCAATGGGAAAAGGCGAACGACTGATTATTATTTGTCATGCAGGAACAGTAAAAGGATTTGTGCCAGGCGCTCTATTAGCTTTTAAATCCCAGAAAACAGGAGATTATCATGAGGAGATGAATTCGAACGTGTATGAAAAGTGGTTCAGAGAAATGCTTACATCACTCGAAGAGCCATCAATAATATTTATTGATAATGCACCTTATCACTCTCGTCAAATTAATAAAATACCAACACAGGCCAACAAAAAACATGAAATTATAAACTGGCTCCGTGACAATGGCGAAGAGGTGAATGAGTCCCTACTAAAAGTAGAGTTAGTAAAGATATTAAAAACAAAGAAGCTGCCAAAACGATACGTCATAGATGAAATGGCAGCAGAGCATGGGCATACCGTCCTCAGAATTCCCCCATATCACTGCCAATATAAATATATATATATATATATATATAATTGAAATGATCTGGGCACAAGTTAAAGGATATGCTGCGAGGAACAATACAACTCCTCCTTTCACCGCAAGAAAAATGCTGAATTTACTGAAAAATGCGTGTGAGAAAGTAACTCCAGAAAACTGGGCGAATGTTGTAGAAAAAACAAAGAAGGTGATAATGTCGGATTGGGATCGGGATGTTGCATTCGACAATTTATCTATCCAAGAAATGATAATCAATATTACTGAGAACTCAAGTGATGATGATTCCTGGTCATACGAAGAAGACGATTCTTTATAATTAAAATTAGTATTACAGTACCTCTTTTGGTTGTTTTATTTTTAATCCGTAAATTACTACGAATTTCAACATTTTGTACCTGTTCATTCCAAGTAGGTACCGCAGGTAGTTTTTATTTGAACCAACTATAGTAAGTCTAAACAATTATTTTAGATTCATTAATTTGCGGCGAATACATTCGATCCCATTACTAGGTACGAGTACGATGGAACTGTTTTCATTACGCAAATTATTTATGCATTGAAACAGAGACATTTAGGGCATTTTAATGCAAAATAATAAAGCTTTTTACGTGATTTGATATAAAATATAATCACAATAATTTTATTGTATGTATTATTAATATAATCGATAATCGATTTATTTCAAAACCGTTTTTATAGTCTGTGGTCATTAATTACGAATGACACATCCCTAAGTAGGCGGAGCCCGCCCATAAAGTACAGTATTATCTGTAGTACATTGTATCAAAAATTATTACAAAACTTTATGTGCGTGATCTGTCAAAAGTTAAATAAAGTATTGGAACGACTATATTGGAACGACTATAATACTACAAATTGATACAGGTACAATAAATATATAGATGACAATTACATTGACAGATGTACGAAATAAGGATCGTTACCAAAGTGGTCCAATCCAATCCCTATGATATTCCATTCTATGAATTTTGATTTCCCAATTTCCCTGATATTTTGATAGACCTAACAGTGCTGCATTGTTGTCTAACACACTTTTGGAATACACTGTGATAAAATTCATATTCATAAAGACTACATTCTAACTTTACTAAACCCAAAAATATTAGCGTTATTAAACGAATTGATGTAATGAATTGAGAAATGCTTTGAGAAACTGGTGGTCAAACCTTCAAGAAAAGAGCGTATTCCTTCCTAAAAGGCCGGTAACGCTCTTGTGACGCCTCTGGTGTTGCCCCCTATATAATAAAAAAAAGAGATTCTTCTTTAGAGACGGAAGGTTTTATTTGATTGGAAGAAAATAGAAATACCTAGTAACTTACAGTTTAAAACATCTTTAATACCTAATATAAAATATGAAAATCCGTCAAATTATGTCGGTCTATAGAATAAAAACAAATTGAGATAGTTCTAAAAATAACCGTGATATCCTTTGCTTGGTTTCATTCAATATAAAACCATCCATCAACCACTTACGTAAGTTATTTAAACATCAGTATTTCCAAAGGCCGATAGAATAGCAACAGATCTGTCAGATAAGTTATCCGGAACTCTCTGTAACCGGTGTGTTTCTCAGGTAACCTATTAGGGTAAGGGCCTAGCTTGGCGTTGTATGTTAGGTGTCCGAAATATTTATTATTGTTATTACTTTCTTTCACAACGTATAAAGGAAGTATAATATAAATTAAAATCTATTTGAGGACTTGTTAATCGTTGCGACATAAAAAATAATACAATACTCGTAAAAAGCGACATGGGCACTACACTGTTTGTCAACATAACTCAGTTGTGTACAACCCTAGGTGGCAGTTTGATTTGATCGACATGCAATCCCGTCGGGACGAAAAGCTAAAGTTTATAATGACAAAATCATTGGAAAGCGATGAAGTTGAATGAATCCACTCCAACTTGTCGTGTGTGATGCTTTTGAATAATCTAAATGTTTATGAAAGTAGCAAATGATGAACATCAACAGATGACTGTGGTGATATATGAGTGTATAATCTAGTGTATGTTAATGTTACCTTTCGATTGGCATATTCACGGTAATAAACGATTATGTACAGCGGTAGCTTCAAGATTTTATAAAAAATATCTTTGTGCATTGATCATCAGTTTATTGTAGAATACACAGTGTACTAAGTGTTTTATACTAGAATATAATTATTAAGTTAAAATAATGTAGAAAAAATAATCATATTAACGTTTTTCTTGTTTTTAAATAACTCCGTAATTAAATCGTATAATAGATGAAAAAATACTCTTAAAAATTAAATTTTAAAATTAATTTATGTTGATGATGAATCTGGAATGTGTGGATAACGACACTTTGTTAGGTTTTTTACTAATTAGGTACGCTGCTCTCAGCTGAATGATCGTTATTTTGTGGCTCCTTTGGGTAACACAGTTTCGATCGATCGCTGTGAGTTACACTGACACAGTCCCGCGGTTCATTGACTGCCACGAGACTAGTTACATCAAGTTTTCTCCTTGAATTCGGTAAAGTAGGATCTAGTAGATACAACATGCATGTAACCAATATTTAACTTTTATCATATACCTATTGAGATACTCGTAACTTGATATCAATGACATTGCTTGTATTTCACGATTGCGCTTAAGAATTATTTTTAATAAAATGCTTGGTACATAATCATTGGTTCATGATCATTTCATTATCGCAATATGTGTGGGTCACCACGCTGAATTATTGCATTGTATGCATTCGCAGTGAGTATGGTGACTACCACTCTTGAATTTTGCCAACGTTTTGCATCAGGCGGAGTTACTTTGGCAGCTTCATTTAAATATATAAAAAATGTATAAGATGAAATATAGTTATTTAACTTTTTTAATTACCTTCGCCACAAACAATATACCATTATTTCGCGACCGTCAGCTTATTTATCTGTTTAAAAAGTTGTACACAGGTGTACAACTTTGCTTCCGTCATTTTTTTCCAAAAATCGAGGCTTTATTGTAAAACACTGGTTAAAAGCATTGTCCATCGCCTGCCACTACCTTATCCCATCTTACGGGCAACATGGGGTCGAGCACTATCATGCTGTAAAATCACTTTATCATGTATCTCATTGTGTTGCGTCACTCCCACTGATCATGCCAATTCTTGTTGCATTTGACATGAGTCTTGATCAAGTCTGGAAAACCGATTTGCTGCCATGGAAACCACAAGAGACGTAAACCAGAACCTTGAAAATGTGGTTCGGATTCTCAGGGACGAAGGTACGAGATTTTGTAAAATGCAGCGTAAAAGCGGGGAGTCGAGGCTTTCAGAGAGGACATTAGGGCTAATGAGGGAACGACGTGAGAACCCACCTGCCACTTCGTCGGCAAAGCGGGCTCTAAACCGAGAGATCACCAAACTTGTGCGACACGACCTCCGATGCTCCAATACTCTTTCGATTGAAAGAGCGATCGAGCAGAATCGGGGGTCAAAAGTGTTCGTACAATCTCTTGGAAGAAGCCACCTGACTAAGTTGACCACATCAGGAGGAGAAGTCGTTGCTTCCAAGCCGGCCGTCCTTTCGGAAGTCGAAAGCTTCTACAGCAGCTTATACGCTTCGCATACATCTCGACCTGATCTCGAAAATGAGGACCCTAGAGCTACATTAACACGCCACAACACCGAAGATCTGCCAGAAGTCAGCATTGATGAAATCGAAATGGCTCTTGGACAGCTGAAAAATGGAAAAGCCCCTGGAGAGGATGGCATTACAACAGAGCTGTTAAAGGCTGGAGGTACGCCCGTATTGACGGAGCTCAAAAAGCTTTTTAACGCTGTCCTGTTCGAAGGGAGAACTCCAGAGGCGTGGAGTAGAAGTGTGGTCATCTTGTTCTTCGAGAAGGGTGACAAGACCATGTTGAAGACCTATCGGCCCATTTCCCTTCTAAGCCACGTCTACAAGCTGTTTTCGAGAGTCATTTCGAACCGTCTTGCGCGAAGACTCGATGAATTCCAACCACCGGAGCAAGCTGGGTTTCGGAGCGGATATGGCACCACCAGACCACATTCACTGTCACATGTCTAGCATTTGTGGACTATGAGAAGGCCTTTGACTCGATAGAAATCTGGTCTGTTCTGGAGTCCCTGCAGCGTTGCCAAGTAGATTGGCGATACATACAAGTGTTGAGATGTCTCTACAAAGCCGCCACAATGTCCGTCCAAGTACAGAATCAGCATACAAGACCCGTACCATTGCATCGAGGAGTGAGACAAGGGGACGTTATATCCCCGAAATTGTTCACTAATGCAATGGAGGACTTCTTCAAGACGCTGCACTAGAAAGAACGCGGAATCAACATCAATGGCGAATACATCTCTCACTTGCGATTTGCAGACGACATTGTCATCATGGCAAAGACGCTGCAGGACCTACAGCAGATGCTGAACGACCTTGCTGACTCTTCTGTACGCATCGGCCTACGGATGAACTTGGACAAGACCAAGGTCATGTTCAATGAACACGTACTACCGGAACCGGTTGCGGTACACGGTGCCGTTCTCGAAGTTGTTCAAAAATACGTGTACCTCGGACAGACTTTGCAGTTAGGGAGAAACAACTTTGAGGACGAGGTGAGCAGGAGAGTCCGGCTAGATTGGGCAGCGTTTGGGAAGCTTCGTCGAGTCTTCTCATCATCGATCCCACAGTGCCTAAAGACAAAAGTCTTTAAGGAGTGCGTCCTACCCGTAATGACATACGGAGCCGAAACGTGGACACTTACGGTACGGCTGGTCCACAAGTTCAAAGTCGCTCAGCGTGCTATGGAAAGGGCTATGCTCGGCGTTTCTCTAAGGGACCGTATTAGAAACGAGGTGATCCGACAGAGAACCAAGGTCATCGCCATAGCCCACAGGATTAGCAAGCTGAAGTGGCAGTGGGCTGGTCACATTTGCCGCAGAACCGATAACCGTTGGGGTAAACGGGTTCTTGAGTGGAGACCGCGTCTCGGCAAACGTAGTGTAGGACGTCCACAGGCCAGGTGGAGTGATGATTTGCGCAAGACGGCTGGCAGGAGCTGGATGCGAGAAGCCGAGGATCGAACTAAGTAGCGTGCTATTGGAGAGGCCTATGTCCAGCAGTGGACTGCGATAGGCTGATGATGATGATGATGATGACTTGATCAAGTAATACCTCCAATCCTGCATCTTCGAAAACCTTCTCTCTTCCACCACCATGCCAGTTTTCGACGTCAAAATCACCGTTCTTGATGCGTTGAAACCATTCTTGGAACGTTCTTTCACTAATAACTGCCTCACCATAGGTATTTGAGAGCATTCGATGACCCTCAGCCGCAGATTTCTTCATATTAAAGCAGAAAATTAAAACCTCCCGCAAATGACGAGAATTTGCTTCGTAAGCTGACATGTTTAATCGAGAATAACTTTATGATGCAGATACAAATCGACTAATATTTCAATGGCGTTATTTTTACAAATACCGAAGCTTATATTATGACATCTACCACTTACCGCTACAGCCATTTATTGCAAAACGGCGGAGGCAAAGTTGTACACCTAATAGATATAAAGAGTCGAATATGTTTTTGGATCACAAGTAAAGTAGTAAGTAAATATCTGCCAATGTCAAGTCTTCGTCGTGATGAAATTAATAAAAAAATATATGAAGTGGATGAGATGAAATAGAGACCGTCCTTGGCAAAAATAAAAAAATGTTCTTGTAATACATGTTTGTATAAAAGAAATGTAGATAAATAAATGTCATGCGCATATCATAAAAATCTATACTAATTCACCTCTCATCAAAAAAATCGAACACCTCGCCCATTGATGTTTCGAGTTATTTAATAGTAGGTGGTATTGGGTTCTCCTAATGAAAATCCTAATAAGAATGTTCCAAATTGACATTATTTTTAAAGACTTTACTGTTTTGTTTAATAAGAAACTTTTACCCTATGTAAAGTATGAAGGAAACAGAAAAACAATACCTGTTAATGAAAAAAGTTTAGAGACCATTGAATAACTGGTATTCCCTCCTCTGACTCTTATGACTGCTTCCATTCAATTTTACGTCGATCGTTTGAGATGTACAGTACAGTACAGTAGAGTACATGGGGAATGTTCGCCCATTCTTCTTAGATTGCATTCTTCTTTGTATGCTTCTTCTTGCTGGCCATTCCATAACCGAGATACAGACTTTAAAGACATAATCTCGTACGACGGTCTCTGCCTCGTACTGCCTCGGCGGCGTAGTGGTAGCGTATGCGACTGCTAAGCTTGAGGTCTCGGGTACGATTCCCGGGTCGGACCAAATGTTTGTATGATCTGCAAATATTTGTTTCGGAGTTTGGGTGTTTTCTAGGTATAATACTCGTATGTATGTATTTACAAAAAAAAAGTATATCAGTATTTATATCAATTGTCTAGTACCCATAACACAAGCTCTACTTAGCTTGGGACTAGATGGTGTCGTGTGTTAGATGTCCGGAAAATTTATTTATTTATTTTATTTAATTAAGGTCTCGTGCAAAATTCCTATAGTTAAGACGACGATTTTTCAAAGAAACTGTTGCAACGAATAGGTCGTCTCCCTCAGACGTAACTCGATACCTTCCGATTCGATTCCAGGACGGCGCATGAAAAGCCCAGGTTCCCGATAGCGTTTGTACACTCTTTATACAGATGACAAGTTTAGATGTAGTCTTGCAGACACAACACGCTGATTAAGCCTAGAATTTAGCAACGCCAGCACTTGGGCGGCTGCTGTGGGTGAAGTATCTATGTTTCTCTGGTAACAAAATAATAAAATAAATACACACAAAGTACTAAAACTAAATATCAAACAAAACAATAACTGTTCCCTGGTAATTATCAGGTTTTGCACAATCACATGGGCTAAAACTCTACACATCAAAATAATGTTACAGAAAATTTATTGGATTTAAAATCTTAATTGAAATTTGTTATTTTTCGTAATCATTAGATGGGCCAAACTGCCAGTTACGATAGAGTGTTATTTTTTTCATGGAATAAAATCTTTTTTAATATTTAATTATCTTAGAGAAAAAATCGAAAGTGTTGTCGGTTTTTTTTATGAGAAGTGTATTATATAGCTAAAAAGTTTATTTCTTTGGTTGGTCTTATCTCAGAAACTACTGATTCGATAATCCTATCCTATCCTAATCCTTTCCTACTCAATATGGTCACTCCTAACTTTTCACTATCAACGATAATTAAGTGATCATCTTCGCTTACCTTACATAATAAATTGAAATATATTATGCTAAATAGCAATAGATTAGGAGACTTGTTTACAATTTATAATCAACTAGACACTAATGGTGACCTTTTAAACTCAAAACATATATTTTGCTAATAATGTTGTCTAACATCCGCTTTCCGGTAAACACGACAGATGTACAAAAGACACCGCCACTTTTGCTTAAGACTGCAGCAAGACACGGATATTAGCTATTAGCTGAATACGACTCTTCATCGTCATCATCATCCTCTCATGAATAAAGGAATATTGTTTTACTTTGAAATTCAGTTCGTACTAGACCCCTATCATTATAGTCACATGCCTATTTGTGATTCAATACATATGTCACCACTATATCAGTTTCTAGGTCTCTAGGCCAAGGACACGTAAGCCAATGCTGTCCCTAATCATATTTCAGAGATAAAACCTTTTTAAGGATTGCAGTAGGTACTTTAATTAGGTAGGTTTATATTTTTTACCTTACCTTAAAAAATGGATGATGAGGAGTTCCTCTCTATATCTATATATATTGTACCTCAGAACTCCGTCATTTTGGAATCAATTTTTTTTACCGTGGGAGAGCCACGCTTCGGCATGAATGGGCCGGTTCGACCGGAGAGATACCACGGCCTCACAGAAAACCGGTGTGAAATAGCGCTGGCGCTGTGTTTTACCGAGTGAGTGAGAATACCGGAGGCCCATAACGCAACCCCTCCTTCCATTCCCCTCCCCATCCCCCAAAGGTCGGCAATGTACTTGTGACGCATCTGGTGTTAAGAGTGTCCATGGGCGGCGGTAATCGCTTACCATCAGACGATACGTTTGCTCACTTGCCCCCTATTCCTTAAAAAGAAGTAGATACCTACCTATTTTCTTTTTTATTTGAATTTGGCCGAATTGGACGTATAGGATAAAACACGTTCGGGGTTTATTCAAATTTCAAGTAGATAGGTAGGTACATAAGTCAATTTAAAAAAACTTTATTGCAGCAAAACAAAAAGTTTAGAAAAAAATATTATGATCTAATTGTTTGTTGTTGTTTAATGTAACTTGTCCTCGTTGAATTAGAGGTGAGTTTGATATTCATAATTGTTAATTTTATACACTATACTATATTGAGCTCTGGACACCCGACCAATAGATTTTAATTAAGTGATCAATGGCTATTGTTCGGCTCTCGCGGTAGATTTTACATTGTTTTGGGATTGAGAGTAAATGAAATTCGCTAGCTTTTCATTATCGTGGTCAAGCACAAATTAACATTAATTAAAGTTATTATACTAATATTACACTATAAACATTGTATGCACCCCTGCGCCGTGTTCCATCCTACTGGATGCTTAATGGCGCTTTATTCAAGTCAACCTTATCGAGGTAACTTTTAAACTATTTGTCTTAATTACTTAATGCAAAAGACAAAGTTCATCTACCTTAAATACTGAAAGCAACAAATGTATCACTTTTGATAAAAAAAATTATAAATACTCTAAAATTTTACTCTATGTGTACTTGTAGTAATAAGTATCCAACATTGTTGAGTGTTTATGGCTTACTGTTTAGAATATACTGACTTCCTCAGAATAGGTAGATAGATATAAGTTAACGCGGAATTTTATTTAATAATGATATTGATTGAACTATTTATGATAAATAATCCCACAATTTACTATTATCTTGTAACTCCTACGGTTTATGCAACGCATGTCAAGATAGTTCTCAAATGACAGGAAGTATTCTGACTTGCTTGGTACTTATCATCATATTAATAGTCAAATTACAGAAAATCTTAATAAATTGTAGCCTACTTAAAAACTTTAATGTATTGTAGTAATAAATTGTAGATAAATACAGCTGCTTTACTACAAAATTTTATCTAAATCCATTCAGTAGATTTTGCGAATATTAACAAACATCCACACATTTATCTTCACAAACTTTTGCATTAATTATGGGGCAGAGGGCGTCCCCATCAATCCATTGCGTTCGGTCGTGAGCGTCGCATTTCATCTCGCTCCACGTCTTTCCGACCTTCTTCGCCTCGTCTGCAACTGTGCGTTGCTAGGTTTTCCTTGCGGATTCCAATCGGTCGCCTGTTCGGTGACATGATCAGAACCCTTCGCAGTGTTTGACCACCCCAGTATCACTTGCGACACTTGATCTGTTGGTCGATCTTCGTTTCACGGCAGCGCTCCATGAGGTATTCGTTTGAGATTTTCGCGGGCCAGTAAATAAAGAGAATTCGACGAAGACAGCAATTTACAAAGACCCGGAGCCGATGTGAGATGTCTTTGGTGACCTGCCACGTCTCATACCCATTAGACGTTGGACCGGACCAGTTTGCAATTATAATATGTATTAATAAATTAATAGATAATAGTAGGAAGTAGAATTTAAGAAACTGTCTTTAAAACCCGTAAAAATATTACACCTTTCGTGCAGTATCAACAGAGAAAGTTTATTAGGTGGGTACCTATAGCCTAAATACATGTATGTACAAAAAGTGTTATTTAAATTATTTTGTTTCAGAACACTGGAACACCTATTAAAGGCTTCAAGAGAGCTCAATTCAACATCTTCGCTCGGGCTGTGACAGGAATAGTACCAACAGCCAATATCAATACGACCCTCGTGCCAATCTTTTGGATAGAGGAGGTAAGAAAATTATTAACCAATTAATAATAACCAATATAATTTAGCTATTATAATAAATAGGCACATCTCGCACAAATTTGTTGAGTCCCTGTTCCGGTGTTATTTTTTTAATTTTGGCTCTTCGTCTATCTGTCTGTTTGTTCCGGCTAATCTCTGGAATGGCTGCACTGATTTTTCCGGAATTTTCACTGTCAGAAAGCTGATAATATACGGAGTAACATACTTCTTTTAGACTATCTTCGCCCCGCGGCGTTACTTGGGGTTTCGGTACAATAACAACCGCGGGAATCACCGCCGGGCTCGGTTAGTTATTGATATACTCGTATTATACTCAGAAACGCAACAAATTGTGGCGACCTCCACATACAGCGCCATCTACCGAAGATACACAGAACTACGGAGCAACGTACAACACGAATAAACTACCAATCCTGAATCGCGCAGTAGAAGTTCTCGCGCCGATTATCATATACACAACATCCCAACACCAACTGTTGGGCAGTGCCCGCCGGGCATGATCATCTCGTCTGATCGGAGGATCCTCCCTTTGTAGGGGTGGAACATGACACTCGTTTCCCCACAAAATAATCGCGCTCGAATCTAAGTTCGGACTTCGGGCAGTTACAGGCACTAACCACTAGTCCCATAGTTCATAATAATACATCACTACTGTTTCTTAGAGATGTTTAGTTCCATCCCCCTTCAAAGGATATTTGGAGTTCGAAGAATAAGAATCTAATCAAATGTCCTCAATCCTAATTACCTATCATCCAGATAGAAAATAAATAAATTGATTGTGGAATCTGTAAGTTAATGTATTTGACAATATAGATTTAATGATAAACTTTGGTAAAACACAAAGGCATAACTACAGTATTTAGAGGAGATCCTTCTTAATTAGTTTGCGATTTTATATAATTATGCTAATATTAACGACCTACGAACGATAGCCTTCTTTTATATTGAGTTTACTAACTAGAAACGCCAATTTCTCTATATAAAAGGATATTTAAAAATACATATTTTTTCTTTTATTAACTGACATTGTACTAATATTTACTCTGTCACTGTCACTCAAAGAATAATGAAGCGCCTATAAAAAAAAATATACTTCCACGCAATGTGGTGTAATGCAGTTATAATTAATCAATCTATTTCTTAAATAAAAAAAATAATTTGATTTCAAATAATTCAAACTGTTAAAGAGTTTTAAATATGATAGTAAGCGAGTAGATATTATGCGAGCTTTAAGTACCTTCGCACTGTTATTTCAACTGGATATTGGATATTTCAACTTTTATGTTAGTAATCCAACCTGCGAAATAATTAGGTACATCGGGCAGAAAATCACGTTCAAGTAGCAATGAACTTGTTTTTTTTTTCATTAGGTATATAACCTGCAAACGTGATCTACGGAACCTTGAATGGGACAATGTAAAAATAGAAATAGTTTTCACATAGGTATGACTGATATACCTAGACTACCTATAGATATACCTACCTATTCAAGCTATTATAGTCGTTCCAATACTTTATTTAACTTTTGACAGATCACGCACATAAAGTTTTGTAATAATTTTTGATACAATGTACTACAGATAATACTGTACTTTATGGGCGGGCTCCGCCTACTTAGGGATGTGTCATTCGTAATTAATGACCACAGACTATAAAACGGTTTTGAAATAAATCGATTATCGATTATATTAATAAAACATACAATAAAATTATTGTGATTATATTTTATAAATTATTTTTTATTTATAAAAAGCTTTATTATTTTGCATTAAAATGCCCTAAATGTCTCTGTTTCAATGCATAAATAATTTGCGTAATGAAAACAGTTCCATCGTACTCGTACCTAGTAATGGGATCGAATGTATTCGCCGCAAATTAATGGATCTAAAATAATTGTTTAGACTTACTATAGTTGGTTCAAATAAAAACTACCTGCGGTACCTACTTGTAATGAACAGGTACAAAATGTTGAAATTCGTAGTAATTTACGGATTAAAAATAAAACAACCAAAAGAGGTACTGTAATACTAATTTTAATTATAAAGAATCGTCTTCTTCGTATGACCAGGAATCATCATCACTTGAGTTCTCAGTAATATTGATTATCATTTCTTGGATAGATAAATTGTCGAATGCAACATCCCGATCCCAATCCGACATTATCACCTTCTTTGTTTTTTCTACAACATTCGCCCAGTTTTCTGGAGTTACTTTTTCACACGCATTTTTCAGTAAATTCAGTATTTTTCTTGCGGTGAAAGGAGGAGTTGTATTGTTCCTCGCAGCATATCCTTTAACTTGTGCCCAGATCATTTCAATTGCATTATATTGGCAGTGATATGGGGGAATTCTGAGGACGGTATGCCCATGCTCTGCTGCCATTTCATCTATGACGTATCGTTTTGGCAGCTTCTTTGTTTTTAATATCTTTACTAACTCTACTTTTAGTAGGGACTCATTCACCTCTTCGCCATTGTCACGGAGCCAGTTTATAATTTCATGTTTTTTGTTGGCCTGTGTTGGTATTTTATTAATTTGACGAGAGTGATATGGTGCATTATCAATAAATATTATTGATGGCTCTTCGAGTGATGTAAGCATTTCTCTGAACCACTTTTCATACACGTTCGAATTCATCTCCTCATGATAATCTCCTGTTTTCTGGGATTCTAAAGCTAATAGAGCGCCTGGCACAAATCCTTTTACTGTTCCTGCATGACAAATAATCAGTCGTTCGCCTTTTCCCATTGGTACTGTAGAAGTGGAGCCAACGGTGTTGTCAGTCCAAGTTTTTGACAGCGTATGATTCGCATTGAGCCGAATGTCGTTTTCACAGATGAAACTTTCATCTGTGAAAACAACATTCGACCAATCTTCTATTTTTTTTTGCTTGTCTTAAAAAATCGCATCTATACAAAGCAATATCATTGCGTTCCATTAAAATTTTTCGTTTGTCACATTTTTGGAATAACATTCCAATGTCTTTCAATACCTTTGTCAGAGAAGATTTTTGACCACGGAACAAATCACTATTTCGAAGAGATTGTGTTAGTTTTTTTAATGTTGGAATCTCTTTTCTTTGGTAATAGTCGTATATATGACGACGAATAGCATCAGCGTCAAAATTGTCAACGGCTGTAACTTTACTAGGCGGACGTTTTTTCTTAGGTGTAGATAGCTTATTCTGTTCCATGCCACTGCTGCCGTAGCCTTCTTTTGTTATTTTTGCCACTGTTGGAGCACTAATACCTAATGCTGCTGCAACACGGTCTCTAACTTGAGTCACTGGTATAAGAGGCCCACCATTACGGCTTTCCTTTTCAAAGTATTCACGAAGTCACAAGACAAACTCTCTTGTTTGTCCTTTGAGTACTTTCTTTTTTGGCATTTTGACAGTAACGAAGGCAGGAACGATACGCTCAACTCAACCAAACGTGAGAATTCACAAATAAATCAATACGGAGGAATATAAATACTCAACTATATTGAAGGTTACTCATTGAAATACTGTAGATTATTTTAAAATAGACATAGAGAGATTTAATAAAGATCATCAATAGTTTAACAAATACAATATTAACCACTGAATTACAACACAATACAATAATACATTTTGAAAATTCAGTTCCTTTTATATATTTTTTCATGACATAGAACCGTCATATTTGAACAACATTCTTTTAATCCATTTCTTCTTTATTTTGACAAAGGAGGTCGCACATTGAAACACATAGAAATATGAAGTACGAAATTATCTATAAAATAATGAGTTTGTTAAATCGATTAAAACTTCTTAATGCATAAAATCGATCGATGAAAGAAATCGAATAGGTAACGGGTCAGGGTATCACTATTTGATTAAGTATTAGAGCTGTCAAAAGTTAAATAAACTATTGGAACGACTATAGATGTTATAACGAGTGTTATATGTCCGAAAATATTTATTTATTCAACAAGTGGGAGTAGAGCCAATGACTTTGAACGTATTCAGCGGAGAATGTCGCGTATGCAAAGGAATTACAGAGAAACAGATTGGAAATTCAATAACCTAACCTATAATACTTATTTAAATAAATAAAACTGAGTCGCCAAATGTTTTGCTGAGCGCAAAATTCGAAAACCGCTCGAACAATTCAGTTATTTTTTCTTATTTTTTTCTTTAAGGCACAATAACACTCATAAGGGGACAAAAAAAAGAAAATTCTATTGGACTGCGACAGATCGACTTTGAACAGAACGAAGTCAAGTCTAGCTAGTTATGTTTTCAAAATCGAAAAAAGGGATGTTTTATTTGAAACCAAATTGTTTATATGTAAGGTGCAAAAAAGTAAACCTAGGTTATTTACTACAGCTTACAAATATCCAAAAACTGTTGTCAATAAGTATTTGTTAAACACTTAAGTTTGTGTTTCGCGCTTTCAAACATTCAACGTCGTTGGCTGTATTTTGATTTTAATCATGTATTCATCTAGTCTTAGTACCACTTTAATATTTTCCTCCGAAAATATAGTTTTTAACATTAGTCTTATTAAAATAAAAACTACACTATATCAGTTTTTTCACAACGAAAATAAGTCTCCAAGAGGGACTTTACGAACAATATGTGTTTGACTTCCTAATGTTTTTTTTTTATTTCCAGGGAATCACTTTGCCTGAAGAATTGTTAGATGAACTAAGATCAAGATTGTTGAACACACTTAGATTGGTGGATATTCTTATACCAGTGATAATAGCTATCTGCGCCGCTATATTTGTGTTAGGTGCAATTCTTATTATCGTAGCAATACGTAGGAAGTCTACGAACAAGGTGTTTACAAATTAAAAGAAAGGAAAAAGGATAGATATAATGCAGCTCGGAATTGTAGGATCGAAATTCACTATAATATGGTATAATACTTAATACATTCTGTATAATAATGTGAGGGTATATTTAAGTAAATATAATGATAAATAAATAATAATTCTTATAATTTTAATTTTTATTGTGTTTATATGTGTAATTCCTATTTAATAATTATTAAAAAATAACTACATATCATACACAAGGGAAAGGGAATGGCAACTTTTTGGTAGACAATGCGCACACATACGAGTATGTTTTCATGGCGTTGAACTCGACGAGATTCTCATTAGCCCTTTGAGTGATGCGGCTTAGATCTAAATCGACTCAGCGACAAGCTCCTGTCGTTTTTCCTCAATGTTCGCTAGCTTAGCTGTAGGGTGTCCAAAATATCGCCCATGAATTGTGCTATCGTCTGCATAGCAAAGTATGTTGCCAAGGGCTAACATATCATTGATATGCTGAAGAAACAGTGTGGAGATACACCAGCATTTAGCTGCTGAAAATTGCAGAAAGGCGACAACCCAGTTGCAGATTTTGGGGGACAAGCCGATTGCCGGAATTTTGGAGAGAAGCAAATATTGCCAAATCTTATGACCGTTTGGCCAGGTCAAGGTTAATGGCCAATGACTCCCCATGCATATATGACGTACCGTAGAAGATCGCTCGTGGATCAATTCAGCCTAAATCCGTACTGCCGATCATTTGATCATTTGAACAATTGGTCCACTACCAGGAGTGATCCTTCTGGTAGTGGACCAATTGTTGGTAGTGACCTATTTAGTTTTGACAACGTATAGAAATACGTTGTCAAAACTAGATAATATAATGTTATTCTCCAAAAACAATTTTTTTCTGTTGCAATGACTCTGTACTTCAGTGGTATTGTATGGTATGGTTTCCACCTTTAGAACCGTCTTTTGTCTCAAGAAAGGTTAGCTAGCTGAGCCAAACCTCAATGTTTATTCGTTATAAAAATATTTTTGTCGTTGATCGCTTTTCTATCGCAGATAGCGTGGTAAGGAATCGATACAAACAGTCGATCCCGGCGAAGATTGCAGCTATGCAAAGTCGTGTGAAAAACGTAGTTTTAGGCGCCGTGTATTCAGTGTCGCTTACGCGATTGCGTTATACACTCGAATTTTCTTATTGACGGTGAAAAGAATATTATGCACAATCCGCTGTTTTATATTTTCACTAATTAACACAACTCCAGCAAATTATAACAGCATTCATAGCTCCCCATAACAGAACAAACACAATTTAACCACTTTTATACTTAACTTTTGAACTTTTGCCGTATTCATGTAATTTAAGTTGAACTTACAGCAGTCGCAGTCGCGGGTAGATTAATTTAGTTAGATTCTTGCGATTTTTTTTAATTTCCATGATAAACAAAATGCTTCCTTGGTGAAAATTTAGCACTGCAGACGAGGCCATCGAAGCATTTCGGCAGTTATTTTTCGACCTCCCACAAGACACGTTTTTTAAATGTTTTGAAAGCTGGTTCACCCGAAGCGCCTTGGGATTGGAGGGGGATATTTTGAAAAGTTATAAAGAAACTTTTTTGTATTCTAACTATTTTTCATTTCACTAACAGCTTTTGGAACAGCCCACGTAATCATTGAATTTTTACATAAATATTTAAATATTAGGACGTCCTTACACAACCATTGTATGAAAATGTTACGAGTATCTTTAAGTTAAAATAAGTTCTCATGTAGGTAAGTGTGCTTGTGTGTCTTTACGAGAATAAATTCTTTAAACCTAGACCTACATAGTCGCTCAGACAGAACAATGATCGTAGTCATCGCGCACGCACATTTATTTATTTTTATGTAATAGGGGGCAAACGAGCACACGTATCGCCTGATGATAAGCGATTACCGCCGCCCATGGACACCCGCAACACCATAGGCGTCACAAGTGCGTTGCCGGTCATTGGGGAATGGTTAGAGGTTAGGGGGAGCGGTTGGAGTATGGGACTCCGATATTCTCACTCACTCGGTGTGGCGCAGGCGCTGTTTTACACCAGTTTTATGTGAGGCCGTGGTATAACTCCGGTCGAGCTAGCCCATACTTGCCGAAGCGTAGCTCTTTCACTTGAAACTAAAGGTACATTATAACGAATATAATTTTCATATTTTCTATTATATTATCTATCCGGAATTGTTTTAATATAGCAATCGAAGTTAGAGGAATTGATCAAACTCCTTGGTGTGCCGGGTGCAGCTTTCGCCCGTTCAACATGACAAACTTCCATCCCTATCACTTCGATGATTGGCAGCTCACCATATAATGTTTGACAAATAATTTTAACCTCACAAAACCAACCGAACGATGAGATATTCAAATGTTCAAAAACAGAGCATGACGTAAACGAGTGACGATGTGTAAGTACTAGACGTGACCTTTGAACTCAGTAGTGAGTTAAGAGTTTTAGGTGTTCATGGAAGCGGTAGTTCAACAACCATCAGAAGTACGGTTTTTCAGACCCTTCCTGATTCAAAATAGAATCATCTTTAACATTCCACTGCAGTACATAAGCATCTCCTTAGCAAGGTTTTAGACTACTAAAAGCTACTAACGTAGGTAAACACATTCTTCCACAACTAGTTAATAAAAATGACCTTCTGAAAAGTAAAAAGGGGTCATTCGTGGGACGAGTATGCACCCAAAGAGAACTTACAGCGACACACTCATGTATTATTATTGGTTAAATGTACATACAAACGCGATTTATGTATAGGTATTTGTCGCGCCGCCCGCCACCAAACTACACCTCCAGCCTTAAGACATGAAAAAATCGTGTGCATTAACGAAATAGGAGATATGATTACCATTTTAAGTAGGTATAAAGGTTTTCATAATAATCACAAATAGTTCAAGGAGGAACGGTAATGTTGGGTGATTTATGCAATTGGCGGCCTTGTCGTTTTGTCGCAAATTGCGATATTATTAGATACGAGTAGACTATTCATCTAATAATTTCGCATTGTTTACATAGTTGATGTACGAGTATCATTATTATGATACATCAACAATAAGGACTATCGTGATGAGGTTTCATTACGAAGGTGCATTTCATTGAAAGTGTGCAGCGGTTTAGCCATGAATGCATAATACTTAAATCACTTTCAAGGTAGTAGAGACACGCTGATTTCAGCATGAACGGGTCGCCTCGACCGAGGCGGTACTGCCCTCGCATAGAAGATCAACGTACGTGGGCGGTTTGATAAGTCCGTGACTTTTTGAATAAAACATTTTTTTTGCGGCAAATAAACATTTTTATTTTTCTACATTATCACCTTTTAGCTCGATACATTTAGTCCAGCGTTTTTCTAATTTTTTTATTCCCTCCAAATAATAGGTTTTCTCAAGGCTCTCAAAATACGCGTTTGTTTCGGTAATGACTTCTTCATTAGACTCAAATCAAGACTCTCTTACCACCCAGCCATTTCTTTAGGTTTGGAAACAGATAATAGTCGCAGGGGGCTAAATCTGGAGAATATGCTGGATGGGGTAGCAGTTCGTATCTCAATTCGTGGATTTTGGCCATCGTGACTAAACAAGTGTGCACACGTGCATTGTCTTGATTTTCGTAAAAATTCACGAGGTTGTCTGCTTTGAATGGCTATCAAACACCAACTGCATGACGTAGCTTGCTCAAAATTTGACAGTGGCCCACTAATAGATTACAGTTAACGGCAGCATGTTGCATTTGGAATAACTGCGCGGGAAATTCAAAAAGTCACTGACTTATCAAACCACCCTAGTAAAATGACAGCATTCCTGCAGTCGTGTTTCGTTTGTGAGTGCGAGACCGGAGGTCTAATGATGCAAATGGATCACTAGGCCGCCATGGTGTGGGTCACCATGCTGCGTTGTCTGCATTCGCACTGAGTTTGGTGACCACCACTCTTTGATTCTGCTTACGATTCTATTATGGATATTGGAGACATTCCAGGTCAATATACACAAGCCTAAACTTAAGATAAATCTGAATATCCTAACAAAACAATTGAGTTGAAAGTGGCCAGGTTGAATAAATGCTGACTTCATTGTAACTTAAACATACTCCACATTTAAATAGGTACTTGAAACGTACTGTATTAGTATCTAAGTGCTAGAAGATTCTTGAAGATTTCTCAAGAAGAAGCTCCTTCCTTCCAAGTGATCATCATAATATTACCGTTCAAAAATTACTGGCCCTGTCACATAAACTGTTTCTCTCCCTTTATTAACTAAGCGATCACTTAGCGGCTGCTTAAATAAGACACGCGGCAACCTGATGATCGACTCGATCACGACTGATGTGTATCCAACACTTTGTAATCTATGTTCTAAATACTAATTTAATAAATAATTGGCGAGTCTCGAACCCGTCTCCCACATTCACATTCCTCTGGGAAGTTCATTTTGTTCAGTTGGAAGTTAATACGTCAATGTCTTTTCCGGGGGCTAACAAGGGCTCAAGATGATACTGCAGCATTTAGTTTTCCTATAATACATTGAACATGTATTCAAAAAACTATCTACCTCATTATTCCCTTAAGTGTGTTTTCTTCACAAGATTTTAATAGAACTTTCACTTTCACTTAGGTGATGATTAAGGAGTAACTTAACTTTGTTTTGTCATTAATCAAAAGTGAAAGTTACTTTAGAAAAGTAGTTAGAAGTTTCGTACTTAAGTTATTTTTTTATTCTTTATTTACGGAGATTAGCCACAATTATGACTATGTCACTCCGTTAGTCAGTTTAGAAAAAAAAAGCAATTAAAAATGCAACATAAACCGCCAGTAATACCGCGGGGCGTAGATATTTCACAGTTCACTTATATCAATTGATTATTAATATTAAAAGAAGATCAGTTTAAAATAAAAAATCAGGTAAATAATTAAAAATTAACTTGTAAAAAAATGCTCATTTGACTACCATAATTCTTGAATTTTATACTCCCGGGTAAAAAAAATACAATATACAATTACGTATGGAAATTGGCCCTATATAATTATATGTAATGAATTTTTTTGATTTTGTTTAATTATATATAATTATGTATAATTATACGAAATCGCAAAAAATCGTTATATAATAATATGTGGTGACTTCCACATACAGCGCCATCTACCTCAGATACACTGCACTACGAAGCAACGTACAACACAAAGAATCTACCAATCCTGAATCGCGCAATAATAATAATAAATAAATATTCCGGACATCTAACTCACAACGACATCTAGTCCCAAGCTAAGCAGAGCTTGTGTTATGGGTACTAGACAACTGATATAAATACTTATATACTTCTTTTTTGTAAATACATACATATTATACATAGAAAACACCCAAACTCCGAAACAAATATTTGCAGATCATACAAACATTTGGTCCGACCCGGGAATCGAACCCGAGACCTCTTGCTTAGCAGTCGCATACGCTACCACTACGCCACCGAGGCAGAAGTTCTCGATCGTTTGCCGAAGTTTTGATGGTACCAGCACTGCGGGTGTAGCCTATACGCCGAATGTGATCGTGTCAAGTTTGAGCGGTGGCGGCTACGGATACTATTTTTCGATCTACCGCGTTCCCGTGACATTCTGTCAATTTTTTCTGTCAACATCGCGACTTGCTTGGTTAACGCGGCCACTTCAGAACATTTACTACTGCGCGACGTAGAAGCGATTGCTAATGTTGAGGCTGCTGGTGCTTGCAAGCCGATGACGTTTATCCGGTCAACTAGGTCAGCCAGGTCCTCCATCCTTACAGAAGAAAGCAAAGAGAAACAAACAGAAGTGTAGCAAGTATAGTTATGAGCAGTGCTGCCGGATACTGAGTCAACTGTAAGAGAGACATAGGGAGACAGAGAGACATAGAAGTCAATATATCCTAATACATGTCTGACTCAGTCTCATGCGCGTGGATAATGCCTTCGCGCTCTTACCCACAGAGATATCAAAATTGAATTTAGGCGATGATTGGCCCCTTGGATCGGTCTGTCTTTTTGTAAGAGGTTTTAAAATAGTTGTCTGGTATACATATACATAAATAGAGCATCAGAATTTACGTGAAGTTACGTCATTATTTTGGGAGCTTGAAAGCGTCTGCAAAGCAATTCGGCCGTCGGAAAGTGTCTGGGAGTATTGGCGACTTATTTTTAAGGATATTACCTAAAATATGCGTAAAAATCAGCTTTCAGAATTTACGTGAGGTACGTACTGTTTTAATGTACCTTGATTACCTGATACCTGAAAATTGGCCGTCGTCTAAGCAAGCTAGCAGGTAGGCATGCGTTCTTAGTACATACTACCACTACGCAATCAGCCACATTTCGTTCGTCAGAAAATACGTGACGTCTGGTGGCCCTGGGATCTTGGACTACTGCAAATGGCTAATAATGATGTTAGTATCATGATAAATAGCAGGTCAGTTAAAAACTGTGATATTCTTCTTTGCTTCATATTATCAACAGCCTCTAGCCTATTTTGTTCCAATATTTACACAAGCAATAAGTCCATAAAAGAAAATGTCCACCTTAAGTGAAAAATTTAAAATTGCTTGTATTATAGAAATATAGTATCTTCATTTCTTAAAAAGTTAATATGCACTTTCTCATTAACAGCTTTTAGTAGTACAATGCACGGCTGGCATTATATCTCTCTATCCTCAGAACCATTGAAGAGGTTTTCGCCTACAATACCACTTTGACCACACGGGATGGTATTTAATTGTTGTATTGAATGGAGCTAAATTATAGATTTCCATAATCTTGTTTGGTATCATGTTACTGTACTTAGAACATTTTGCTCAACGCATTTTGCATGACACTGCGCCGCATCAGATCTGGCCTGATTTGGCTTGGCACGGACTTCAGCAGACCAGAAGATGTACCAACCCAATGCTCTCTATATTGTTACCTATACTGAGCCACACTTATTTCAGTCTTACAAATTAACATTGTAATTATAATCAAAACTAAGACAGATAGTGGGATTTGAGATTTACATAAATTTTCCATTTAGGTACTACCCTACTTCCTAGTGCTATGGGAAGCAAATTTTTGCCGTGACACTATTAATGCCCAAACGGCAATGCTTTATCTACGATATGTACTTTGATATGAGCTAGGCAGACTACAATTATCATACTGGAATACCCAACATCACTGCCTATAGTTACAGGCAATGAATATTTTTATTTGAGTACCTACATACTTAACTGATACTCTCTTCTCAGTTACTGGAGCACGCCGCCCTGCAGTAGCACGCACGCAGGGCCGCAGCAATCTAGTAAAATCATACTTACGTAGGTATAATCGTACCAGCGTCATTAATCCTTCTAAATAAAATAACGACACCTACGTCATCTTCAATATTATAATGTCTGTAGCTTTTGGTTTTCTAAAACAACTCCCGCTTTAGTATACATCTTGTGACGCGGGGTCTTTACAAACATACCACAAACGGAAACAAAGAACACCCAGACTCAGAACAACCATTTGTGGATCACACAAAGTGTTGTCCTATGTGGGGTTTGAACCCAGGACACTCAGCGCAGTAGAAAGAGGCATGGCGACCGATTCAACCACTAGGCCAACCGTGCGGTCGCCTATTGTTTATTGTACATCGATTTTCTAAATCTGTCCCTACTTCTGAAACTGAGCTTTAGAACTTTGCTTTTGCAATTAGTTTAGCTAGATTTCATCATTAAGAGGTTTATGCATAGCAGTGGACTGCGATAGGCTGATGATGAATTATTAAGTTAGTCACAGTCCTGTGGTTTTGTTTCACTCATTACAGTTAAAATTTATTTGTATATCACAGCTTACAACGGCAAGGAACCATTCCGATATAATAAAAACACATGAATACTTTTTAAACATTGAGCGTTTATTGAAGATATTTAAATTGATTATGTTACGAACATAAGTTTCTATTCCGATTAATATTACTTGTGTATAATAGTGAAAGTAAGTCTTATTATAATATGTAATGGAAAAAAAGTGACATACATATATACGAGGCTGACAATGGGGTTCTTTCTCTTTCTTATTCGACTAGATAAACAAAACTAATGAGATGAGATTTCATAATTATGTAAATGATGACTATTCAAGAATAAATTTCTAAAGTATAAAAATAGTTAACAAAACGACAGTTTACTCCTGTTAATCAAACCACTCAAGCCGTAGACCACGTTATCAGCCCCACAGTGAAACACTACAACATTGAAACTCGCTAAGAACGAAGAAGTACAAGTCTCAGTCATGTTAACGTTATGATACATTTTCTAAATAAAATACGCCTATTTAAGAACCACAAAATAAATATTTATTATGCACGAAAACTGCATCGCATTTGTGTTTTTGACTAAATAACACCGCATGAAAATTTAGGCGGAGGCATTTATAGTTTAAGACATTTACTTGTAATTTATACTGAGTATTAAGTTTACTTTGACATCGATATAGTGAATATATAGTGAATATTATAGTGATTATATGATAATAATAATTATTTAATTTTAACACTGACATAACTATTAATATGTTTTATTCTATTTACAACGACTAAATCCACTAAAACATCTTTCTGCTAGGAATGATAAAGTCAAACACTTTAGAATCCACATGACTCGATGTTACATCTTCGCACGGCAAAAACATCTAACATTTATATCTATTTATTAATCATACATGTACTGACTTTAAGCGCTGAGGGAACATATATTACACATCGTATACAATAATTAGACAAAAAATCCCGACACATTTATTAATACATCATTCAAGATAACACACAAAATTTTACAACAGTTCATTGCAAACACTAACAATGCCTCGCCTTTGTAATGCAGATGCAGTTCACCAAATTAAAGAAAAATACAGTCATTACACACAAGAATTTCACTAGCAAGGGTGTTTTACTCTCATTAATTTAATGTAAACAAAAAATAATAATAGGGCTCATTCAAATTATATTTAAAATAAAATAATTAACTAAAATCAACTAAATACTCTATAGAAGATTTACAATATTTACATAACTCAAATAATAACATTTTAGCATTAAAGATTTCTGGTCAAAATGTCATGAAAAATGACACTTTAAAAAATTACTATGTACAGACTATTTACAGATTAATATAATCTAAGTAACTAAACTTAATCTATTAATTTACTTTTATCATCATGTCGATTTCGACCTTTAGCGTGTGCGAGCATCGTAACCAGCTTCTTATGGCTGTCGCCGACGATCCAGCCGTGCTGCTGCATATGCTCTTGCTCATCATCGCCCTCTGATGACAAGTAGTAACTAATCGGGCGTGGACGTATCCGAGGCGTCGGCGGCAATAGCAAAGAATATGATGTCGATGGGACCGGCTCGTCGTATGGACTAGCATTGCACTCAGTCGCTTCTTGACTATCGTCGTCCACTCGGCTTCCTCCGGCACTTGAAGAACGTCCATTACGATTTTTTGCCCTGCTTTCAGTGTGTTGCTTTTTAAAGGTAACATGTCGATAATTACTTCGTCGCGAGCTTGAATGTGCAGTGTCTCTCTTTTTACCTTTCTTTCTCCGAACAGAGCTCGGAACGACCGATTCAGCGCTCGTAGGTCGCGGTGGTAGACTATCCGGTTCCGATTCTGAGCTCCATGTTTCGGCCAATACATTTTGTTTCCCGACCGTACACTTACGACGGGCCCTTTGCCTAGCAACACCCATATCGTCGTCAGTGATATGGTCGTAAACGTCAGCAGTGAAATCGTAACTGGTGCTAATACCTTCGTCGAATATAGAACACTGCGATTTTTCTTTGAGAGACTTATTTTTGGATTCGCGTCCCTTGTGAAACGTCTCATCTTTTGCAAATGATGTATCAGTATGTTTGCTAGTTGAGTTGCAAATTGTTTCTCGTCTTTTTGACAATGTGGAATCATATTTCTTTGGTGATATATCTTTGAAATCTTTAGACGCGATATCACGTTTTCTTGATGTACCCAGTCCAAATTCAGTTGTTGGGCTAAGAAGCTCATGGCACTGCTTCGATGTCGATGGACCATAATCAATGTGAGTAGAGCTATCATAGTCTCTGGGCGAAGATATTAAAAACCGTTTGGCAGATGGACTACCGTCTTTACTGGAATGTTTACGTTGGTTATGCTTGTCGTAGTTCGATGGTAATTCATGATTATTCGGTGCAGTAAAATCATTTTTTATAGGAGACATGACGTCATTGTTTAAATTAGATACATTTTGTTCCTCTTCTAGTAAACTGTCGAACAGTTGATCCAAATTAGCTTTCGGTTTCGCTGGTTCCTTACCCTTTACACTTATTTTATCAGCACGCAACGCATTATTTTTAAATATTTTGCCCATAACAGCATTTTTTTCTACTGCATCTTTTCGTTTTAATGGTGATGTGCTTTTTTTAGCGTCAATCCCAATCTTACTGCTACTCATTTCGCAAGATACAATACTGTTTTCAGTTTCATTATCGCTGCAGACATAATCATCTGACATGTACACGAAATCGTCTCCATCAGAAGCGCTTTCGATGTTCTCGGCTTCATCGATAACAGGATTACATTTCGATGTGCTTGGCATTTCTTTATTGGTCATGCCTTTGAACCTTTCGTTAAGTGTGGAAGGTCTGAATTCAAAGAGTTCAGCATCTTCATTGTCCATAAATTCATAGACATCTAACTTCTTCGGACCGTTCAAGTTTTCTTTATCGCCATTATGTGGTTCATTCACACACATCACATATTGAACCGGAATACTAGGTTCTTTTTTGTCTTTTTTCTTTTTAGAACTATTTCTTTTTTTCTTTTTAGGTGTAATTTCTTTAGATGCTACGATCGCAGATATATTTAGATCGCTGGTAGGTATCGAGACTTTAATACCCTCAAATCCTTTCAAAGCACCCTTAGTTAGTACTTGGGAAGATAAAATATTCTTTCGCAAAGTTTTCTTATGTTTCTTCTTCTCTGATTTACGCCGTACTTTGTGGCTGAAAAAAATCTCGCTGTTAGATACATAACATCTTTTTAGCAGCTCAAACTTATTGGCTACAGTTAGAAGAAATGAAGTTTTGAGTGGTTCCATTTTCAGATATTATTAGCTCCTATTCTCATAATGCTAGATGGTGACACTAAAGAATTTAAATCGAATGTATGATCTTAATCGGAATTATTATATTTATAGAAAATCCATAATAATTAAGATCAAAAGTTATGCAATGTTTTTGATTATTTATTATGGTTTTCTCCATTAATGGACTCAGATAAAAACTCGATTGAAATTAAATGAAATATAAATGTTTAATTTTTTTTTTTAATTCTGTACATTTAACGGTTTTTATGAGCAGTAAGAGCAATTTCTTATCTGAAAAACTTTTGAACAGAAAGGTTTTTTTTATAAATGTGATTAAATCAGTTTTCCATTTCATGAAAACCCAGTACATGTACATGTCAGGCCACTCAGAAAGTATAGCAAGAAATAAAAGTGTATGTATGAAGCCCTGGCTGATCCTAATTATTAAAAAAGAAAAGATTATTTGTAATTAAAAGTTACATCGTTTAAATTTTTATTTTTTTTTGTACATTTTTGTAAGCTAAATTGAATTATCGTGTTCTATTGAAAAATGGACTAGCAACTGAGTTTTTATATACGAAACCCT
The DNA here is from genome assembly GCA_916048165.1 of Spilarctia lutea. Classification (NCBI taxonomy): domain Eukaryota; kingdom Metazoa; phylum Arthropoda; class Insecta; order Lepidoptera; family Erebidae; genus Spilarctia; species Spilarctia lutea. Next base: position 21,790,843 of record OU696470.1, on the reverse strand, counting down.
TCTAAAGCCTTGTATCCATTTGAGCTTTCACCAAGTAAGAATAATAGATTTGCGCTAGACGTCGCACAACCTCACCAAAGCCTATCCGCTAATCGAAGCGAAATTTTAAGTTTTGGAGATTTGATGGCAATCGTTTAATAATTGAAGTTCAACCGTATAGATATAGCCGCGGTACCTACACTTTAAATTATTAATTACTACCAAATGCCCGGCAGCACCTGAATTCAGGACATTTATGCGGACATGGGGCACGTGGATTTAGAAGGCGTGGTTGCTATTTATTACTTTGAAAAATGTTTACTTATTACTTCGTAATTTTTGTAAGAAGTACTATGGCGTAGATTCGAGAAAAAATAGTCATTCCCACTTTAGATGTAAGGGACGTACCCTAAGAATAAATATTTTTCGTGATTTTATTGTAGCGGTTTGTCGACGTAGGTAGTAGATACACATATCTATAGAATAACGGACAAGACGAAACCAGATGCGTTCCGAGACGTAAACTAAGGTACTCTTAAATTTGGGTGACCTCCTGGACACCACAACGGTGAGGTCATCGTCCTTACAGTCCTGATTTTACGCATTTGACTTTTTTATTCTCTTAAATAAAAACAACTGGCCCTTTCAGTTTTCGTCGAATGAATATGATCTATCAGCGTTCGAGAAGGCCCTAAAGGTAACGTGTAGAAGAGATGTTTGGGGTGGACTGAAAAGTGGTGGTACTGATATAAAGGCTGGTAGAGAGTGTTTTAAAAATATTTATAATTAGGTTGTTTTCTAAAAACTTTCTGAGTGTCCGACTGTATATATAACAACCCTCTGATAAGCGTATACCAAAACCTCATTTCTAAATTAAGCCTAATTCCAGCAGTGGACTATTAAAAGTATGATGATGATTATGACGTATACTTAGTCTGGCCATAAATACAGCTACAATAAAAACATTATTTTGCAAATTAATTAAGAATCTGTTATTCTCGTGTCAGATGTGTCAGATATATATGTATTTATATGTGCGTATTTATTTATTTTTTTTCAATTTACTAAACTTTGTTTTTAATTAGTTATAGTATTCCGAATTCAACTTTCACAGGAATAAGGTATTATAGTCCACGGGCCCACATATAAGGGATTTCAGTGATCAATAACAGGCTGAAAGTTTAAACACAGCTTCGTTTTGACGAGACACCCAACTTTTATCATTGGACCAAATTCTGATAGTGGTAGGAAAAAGCGCGATAGGGAGAGAAACACGTCGATTTGATGAGTGTCCCAAATTAAATAATAACAGTTTTTAAATTTCTAAATCAATACTTCGAGAAAATACGATGGAAAACTGAGAAAAACTTGTGGCATACAAAGTGAATGGTACCTTCCGAGTGACCCCCAGCTCTAACATATCAGAATGGTGACTTGAAAAAAATTATTAATAACAAGCTGATTTTTGTTTTGGGGCTTGCAAAATATATATTTTTCATAAAAAATGGATCGGCATACAAATTTGTTAGTAATTTTTTTGAGACCTACACTCGAAAGTTGTTAAGATAATGTTATTCTTTTTTTGATTAATAACAACTTCTTCTTTATTTTTTTCTGTTAAGAATCAAACGTATAAGACCATGCAACCATTGGCATACAAAAAAAATAGAAGTGATTAATTACAAATGAACTTTTCGAAGTTTTAAAACAAATTAAATCTTGAAAACATAACATGTTGAAGTCCTGTACATAAATTTTCGCCAGCTTTTGTTTGAAATTGCTTAAATGGAAAATTCGTATATATTGTATACGAATTTTCCATTACAGCTTATTTAATGAAAATGTATATTATTTTTTAAATTACTTAATTATATAAACAATTAGCAATAAAAACAAGGGAATTGCTTGAAAATTTGTTCAATTTTCTTGTAACAAGTGATTGAGCCATTGAACTACTTATTTATTTTATTATTCAGTTAACAACAATTTTATAGTGATAGTCAAGTAAGGAAAAAATCATTGTTTTGTAAAACAAATTGTAAAATCAGATATCGTCTATAAAAAAATTAGTACTACGTTCGAAAAATGCATATTTATAACTCGTGTAGGTACTTAAAAATTAAATAAATTACAGTTTTTTAATTTCTTTGTAATTTTGAATCTATAATTTAAAATCGAATTAAAAGAATATCTTTATTTTATTATATTAACAAATTAAAAATATTCATATGTGATGATCAGATCGTCATTCATGGAGTATGATGGAGATGGAGAGAACTTTTGCGATTCTTTACGTAAGGACGAACGTTCTCGTCCGAAACTCTTTTCGGACTTCTTATAACTTCAAAAAAAACTTCTTATAACTTAAAAATCTTCGGTCAACTTATAAAAGAATTTAAAAATTACAGAATCTGACCAGTATGATACCGATAATTCTGAAGATGACGATAACATCACACATAGTGAAGAGACATCGAGTGACGAATCTGATGAGGATTGATTGATTTATATTAAACATTGGAAATATAAAAAAAAAAACAATAAATTGTTATTAACGTTCTGATAATACACTCAAAATACAAGCTTTTATTTTATAATATTAGTTGAATACAAATGAAACCAGTGGTTACAAGACATAAGTACGGAGACATATTAAATGATTCGATTTTTGTTTTTGGAGGTTAACTAAAAAAATACCATTTTTTTTGTAGGTCACTATTATATTTAGATTAGGAATTAAGTAAATAATCATAAATTTTTCGTGGCATACGGTTATTAATCAAAAAAAGATTAACATAATCTTGACAACTTTCGAGTGTAGGTCTCAAAAAAATTACCAACAAATTTGTATGCCGATGCATTTTTTATAAAAAATATATATTTTGCAAGTTCCAAAACAAAAATCAGCTTGTTATTAATAAATCTTTTCAAGTCACCATTCTGACATGTTAAAGCTGGGGGTCATTCGGAAGGTACCATTCAATTTGTATGCCACAAGTTTTTCTCAGTTTTGCATTGTATTTTCTCGAAGTATTGATTTTTAGAAACTGTTATTATTTAATTTGGGACACTCATCAAATCGACGTGTTTCGCTCCCTATAACGCTTTTTCCTACCACTATCAGAATTTGGTCCAATGATAAAAGTTGGGTGTCTCGTCAAAACGAAGCTGTGTTTAAACTTTCAGCCTGTTATTAATCACTGAAATCCCTTATATGTGGGCCCGTGTACTATTATCATTGTTAAAGATGGGCCATCCAAATATGAGTAACTTAATAAAATGAACGTTATTTTAAACTAATATGAATTTTTCAATTATTCTTATCATAACATTTTCGAAAAAAAATATGGGTAGTAGGGGTGCTCCATGATTTTGATGGGTAATGGGGAGACTTGAAACTAGGAGAGTTTCCCGTTATGGCGACCGTACTGAAAACATCATATCATGGATTACCTTTATGCCGAAATTTCGTGATTCCTTGAACTCAATCAATTCGTGTCGGTTATTTTCAATTTTACAAAAAATTGTTATGGTTTTGTTAACTATTCTAAATTATGCTCCTAGTTTTATTGTGTTGACTTTTATATACCGATGAACAAGATTTTTATGAACTTCTGTCCTTAATAATATATAATCATATTATTATAATATTTACAGGTGCTGATAGTTTTAATTAACGGCTATATAATCAGACTATTAATTTCGTCGCACGGCTGAAAAGAATTCCTGATAATGGGGAAACCTCTTTATATTGTTAAATTAAAATATTAAACGATGTCAACATGTTGAGAGCAACATCGCTTGTAGTATTATTACATGCCTAAGAATTAAAAAAAATAAAAGACATACTTAAAAATTGTAGATGGCCATTTAGGCAACGAAATTGAAATACGAGTACATACCTGCTTATTAAGACTTTGCATTTTGTATTTTGCCGATTTTCATTAAAAAGTGATTATTTATGTAAGAGAAGATATTAGTTTTATTACATTATTAAAAAACAGAAATTAACGTGTAAAACTAAATTAACATTATTAAATATCAATGCCATTGCGTTGAGTTTCACTATTTATGCAATTACACGCGATTGTATTATTATTCTGAAAGTGGACTAAAAATTATGCTATAATGCGATTTTGACTTTCTGAGCCAGTCTAGTAATAAATTTAAAAAAGTCTGGATCATGTGAAAATCGGCATAAAAGCACTAAGTTTTTCAAACTATGAAAAATTGATCTAAAGGAAATATGAACTGTCGCCAGCGGGATTTCCGGACCAATACGACCCTCAAACCTTCAAGAAAAGAGTGTACCTACTCCTTCTTAAAAGGTCGGCAACGCACTTGTGATGCCTCTGATGTTGCGGGTGTCCATGGGCGGCGGTGATCGTTTACCATCAGGCGATCCGTCTGCTCGTTTGCCCCAAATACAATAAAAAAAAAATAATAAGACAATACGCAAGTCGGCACAGAAGTCATTACCCCTTTTTACCAAGGCTGTGCATTAAATTCAATGGATTTATTTTGAATGACCTACATATTTTTAATACTATTAATTTAATCTTCGAAGCAACAAATATTAATTATGTATATGCCGGAGAAAAAAATATGTTTACTCTGAACAATATTTATGGCAAAACTAGATATATGTATTTTATTTATCAAGTAACCTAATATATCTTGTTAGGATATGATCTATAGTGGTATAGATAGCTTTACTAACTCTTCCTAGAGTAGTTTTAAAATGGAAACAAAATTAAAGAATTTATTTCATATCGACTAAGGTTTTCAAATGATTCGACATATATATATATATATATTAGGTTACTTACCTAATCCTGGGTTCAATTACAGTCTGCTTTTGTTTTGCTGCAGCTGCTTGTGATCTACATTTTCTCTTAATTTTATCAAATTTGTCTTCGAAAATGTCTATCGGTTCTACTATATCAGGATACATTTTCTCTTTGACTTCGGGTATTTTTTTAAGATCCGTCGAATTTGGTTTTTGGACGACTTCGCAACTCGGCATAATATTATGATCAGGTGCGGTAGACACTGTCGAACTATGACGACTAGCACTAACATCTTCAGAAAGATGAAGTGCAACATCACTGACATTTCGTTGATAAGAATTTTCTGAGTTAAGAGTACTGGCATTTGCTGCTTCTTTTAGACCAGAAATAAGATCTTTCTCTAAGATCCGAACTTCTTCACTCTCTAGTATATTTTTGGCTGTGATGGAATCTACGTCACCATCACTTTTAGTTGGTTTTTCTAACAAATCAAATTCTTTTACAGGGTTTTCAGTAGAACACGAATTATTTTTGGATTCAGTGTTCATTTCTATTGTTTCAGCAGTAGCAAGATTTGGCTTTTTAAATTTCAATAATTTGCAACAATCTATGAACAATGCTTCATCCCTGCTTAGATTTCTTTCAGCAAGCAGTTGTTGTTCTCTAATTGTTTTTTTCACTTCTTCTAGAATTTCATCTAATGTTGGCAATTTAAATTTACTCTTTGATTTTGGATTCTTACTTTTAAGTTTAGTAAATTTTTTAGTTAAAATTCTGAGTCGATCTAATTGTTGTTTATATATTATAAGATAATTAGGTTCTTCTTGAACCGGGTTTGTTTTAGATGAGATTTCTATCTCTGATAATTTTGATATATGCAACAGTGTCGTTTGATGTCTTAAATAATTATCTGAGCGTCGAAATTCTTTTTTACATATGCCGCAGACACATGGTACTGGTTTTATGAAATTTTTCTTTTTAGTAACACGACCACGCTTGATATTTCTCCTGATAGCTGGTCTGTGATGTGCTCGAGAAGGGCCAGTATTTACAAACTTTCTGTTTTCATTTTGATGGGAACGTTTATTAGTTCGCTGACGCGAGGAATATTTTTTGTCTCTATCGGCAACGTGAAAAGTTGCAGCAATTTTTTTAGATGCCAACAAATTAGATTTTCGTGGTTTCCTTTCCGAAAAAAATCCAAAGCTTTCCATAAATTGCTCAGACCTTAACTGTTCTTCAGTTTCATTAGAAGATTTATTCTTATCAACATTGTCAAAACCGGCAAGAGTAGTTCCACTTTTCTTAGATTCTTTATCGTTGGTTTTTTCTATCGACAGTGACCTTGAAGTAGACTTTTTTCTTTCTTTTTCTTCCGCTAATTTTTTTAATGGTACATCACTTTTTGAAGAATCGTCCGAGTCACTTAAAATTTCATTATCTTTATAACAAGCAACTTTATTCACAGCATTAGATAAATTTGATTTTTTGAGCGATTTTGTAATAAACGAATTTTTAACATACCTTTGGTTTTGGCTTGAGCGCTTATCCGAGACATTCTGTTTTCGTCCAAAAGGTTCTGTTGTTTCAATCATATCATCTAAATCAATGTCGTATGGATCATATAAGTCAGCCGATGAGGATTTTATAATGACTGACTTAGATCGAGTTCTTCTTCCTGCAGCAGGCATATAACACGTTGTGCGAGTTTCTGAGGGTAGATTTGTCCTTTCTCTTTTTGACATTCCTATTTTTTTTTTCTTAATATTTTTGTTACGTTCATTACTCTTTATTAATTTATCTTCTATATCCTCGGGTTTCATGCCTAATTTAATCTTTTTATGTTTTGAGTTTTGGTCGTGATACTCTAACATCACTATTGTACTATTTTTTCTTTTTTCGGGTACTGCTGTTAAATTTGCGTCATTTCTACTTTTTTCTTTGTCGACCTGTTCATTTTTTAACCGGAAATCGCTGCGCATCAGGGCAGAGTTTTCAATAGATCTTTCTTTTTCATCTGTAATTTCGGTACCAGCGCCTTTATTTGAATTTACTACAATATACGTCGGCGGTAGCAATTTTTTGTCCAAAGACGAATTATAACATAAACTGTCGCTACTTTCACTCTGAATTTTTACATGTTCGAGGTGCATCTGGTGTTCAATGGTTTCTGAACTTATACCGTTACAAGTTTTCTTTTTCTTTAACTTCTTTTTAAGCTGCGACTTCTTTAACTTCTTTTTAAGCTGTGACAACGTTTTCCTCTTGATTGCTTTTTTGGCTTGATGTATACTAAGCGCAATTTTCACTTTACCAGTTTGTGTAAGTATGTTATTTGGGGTATTTTCAGGAGTAAAAATATCATTTTGAGATGTCAAGGTGTCCGCATCTTTCTCAGGAGTAGAATGCGCTGGAGGATTAATTAGATTCTCCCCGTCTAGTAATAATTTTGAGAAAATTAACTGTTTTTTAGTCAACGGTGTCTTTGATTCAATAGGTCCTTCGTCTAGAACGATATTTTCATGTTCAGCAGACATGTCTGTAAACATAGACTTACCACGTCTACTCCGACGTGATGATGCTACTTGGTTATATTCAACGCCAGAACATTCTAATTCTTGAGCTGGAGTTTCCACAGACGATACAGACATTTTCGATTTTCCCAAACCAAGTGCGTTTTTTATTTGATTTTGAATATTTGAATCTGATTCACCATCTTGTGGATTCGTTAAGTTGAAACTGTTTTCGTGGGTATCACCTAAAGGTTGCATTTCCGTAATAGTCTCTGTTTCTTGAATTATGGACAATTTATCTTTATATACTAGTGTTTTGTCTTTGTTTTCTAAGTCTTTTCTATAAGAATTTGGAGATTTGAGTAACACACCTGTTGCAATGGCTTCTGTGGTATTTATGGTGGCATCGACTTTAAGGCTTTCAGATTCATCTAAAGACTTTCTAGCACCTGAACTGTCAAGTTTACTCATATTTGTTTGAGAATCAAGTTGTAAGTTTAGAGTTTTGTGATTAGAGTTTCTCAGATGATCAAAAATTATACTTGTATCTGTGTCAGTTTTCTCTTTGACATACATTAAAACACTTGTGGTGTTTTCGATATTTTTTTTGTTCTCTTCTTTTTCATTTTTTATATCTACAAGTTTTTTTCTTGTCTCTTTAGTCCGTTTGTTTAAGTCAGGAATTAAGCTTTTATCTTCCGTATTAAATATGTCATCGTTAGCATATGGTCTATCACGGGTTTTTAAATCATTGTTAGGAAAAATCTTTTCCACTCGATCAGTGTCAATGTTTTGAATGTGTTTCTCGTTACTAGTAACGTTATGAAAAGAATTGGCGTGGGTAGTCAAACTTTGTTTCAACTCGCGCTGCTTTACTATGAGGGCAAGGGTTATATCATCCTCAGAATCTTCCTCTAGTGAGTCTTCGTTGAGTTTTAATGTTACTTTTTCAGTATGTTTATAAACTATTTCTGTAGCATTACTGTTTACTTTAGTACAATGTTCAGTTAATTTTTCAGCTTTCGTGGTTTCCTGTAAAGCAAAAGGATTTAAAGGTTTCCCTTCACTTTTATCTAAATACTCTTTAGAAAAGTCTTTATCGACTACATTGCTATTCCTATTACTTGAATTCTTGACAGCAATTGACGATTCACCTTTGATTATGTTTGCCTTTAAGAGGTCAACTGAAGTCATATCTTTTTGTAACTGAATTTCCTTATCAATTGAGTTTGATACACATAAATAATCAGGAGCAGCAGTATTCGCTATAGCGATAGTGGGCGATATCACTGCTGTGCTGTGTGTATTAACTGCAGTTTGTTGAATAGCCGAAATATTAGAGTATTCTAATGTCTTTACATCTCCTGTATCTTGATCGTGAACTTGTTCTGTAACGGATTCAGTAACAGAAGGATTTTTTGGAAACAGGTCTGTTGCTAAAACAGCAGCTGATTGTGACAACAGTTGAGTATCCCTTTCATCACTAGATTCAATAACTTCTAACAATGTACTTCGGTCTTCTGGTTCAGTCATTTTACTATGTGTTGGTATGTCTATTTTAGCATGAGCTTCTGAGGTAATTACTGATTGCATTTCATTTTTATTAAGCGTTTGTGTCTCTACAGATATGGACTTATTTCTTTCTAATGGAGTTTTAATGCGTACAGCTCTCAAGCTAGCCGTTTTATCATTAACAGCTTTTTGTTTAGTTGATGTTATAACTGAAGCTGCATTGGCACTATCTTGAGGATTAATGTTCACTGCATTGTTAACATCTGGCAATATTTCCAAGTGTATCGTAGGCACAGGTATCGTTTCATCTTCAGTTAAATCAATGATTTCGTCAATTATATAATTATGTTCACCTGGTCTGTATAAATTGAACATGTCCATCGAAAACGGTTTTTCATCAACAACAGGGTCCTCCTCTTCAATAAAGTTTTCCATTTTTGTGATCAAAAATGGTTTTACGTCTTCATCTAGGAAAGGTGGGGGTGATGTGGTTGGTAGAGGTGGAGGTAAAGGTGGTTGTTGTAACAGTGATTGTTGTCTTTGCCCAGATATCAAGTTCCTTGAAAAATATTCTTGAAGGGTTGGTCTAGGTTCCTGTTCCGTTAGATTATACTGTAATTGTAAAACCGGTGGAGGCGTTCCTTGATTTGTAACATGAGTAGACTCAAGAGTTTCTTTTGATGGAGGAGGCGGTGGTGGTGGCTGATGGAGTAGAGATTGTTGACAAAATACTGGTTGTTTTTGTCCAAGTCCAAGTCTACTTATTGAATAATGTTCTTGAAGAGTAGGCCTTTGTTCCCTTTGTGCTCCATGAAACTGTTGTTGTAAAGGCGGCTGTGGCCGTTCCTGTCTTGGGAGCTGAGCAAGATTCGGAATTTCTTTCGATTGCGGTGACATTGGTGGTGGTGGTGGCGGCTGTTGAAGAGGTGGTTGTTGCAGTCTTTGCCCAGGTACCTCCTGTCTACTTTTTGAAGATTGTTCTTCAAGAGCATGTTGCTGTTGAGATATATGAAATTGTTGTGAAAGCAGCGGTCGTTCTTGATATGGAAGATGACCCGGCTCAAAAATGTCTTTCGATTGAGGTGGCATTGGAGGTGGTGGAGGTGGCCGTTGGAACAATTGAGAAGACTGATGTAAAGACAGAGGCAAGGGCGGCGGTGGCGGCGGTGGCCTCGTCTGTAATGCCATACGATGGGACTGCGTCAAACAGGATTGTTGCATAGGTGGAGGTGGTTGCTGATGGGTGTACTGTGAAGATGGTGGGGAAGAACGTTGTATTGATTGTCCCGATGCTTTTTTGAGAGGAGGTGGCGGGGGTGGTGCGAGTGTTAACATCGATGGCTGTGGCTGTGAAAATGGTGACAGTGTTTGTGATGGAGGTGGAGGTGGAGGCGCAACCAAAAAATGCACAGGTTGTCTTATATCGACATAATGAGCTGAGCTTTGTGAGGCGTCTAATGGAAGCCGGTAATTCGGAGCATATTCGTTAATAGCTGACATTGTCTGCTTTTCTGAATGCATATACATATCTGCCGAAGGTGACACATGTGGACTGAATTGTCTGTTGGGTGATTCAGTAGATTTTGAAAATGACGTAATGGTGTTATTTCTATTCTGTGCTTGAGAACCAGCTGAGGTGGATACATATTGAGGCAAAACCTCTAATAATTGTTTTCGATGATCTTCGGGCATTGTACCCAAAATTTCTACCAGTTCTTTAGGTAGCATTGCAATTTTCCTTGCTGTTTCTGGGTCTTCAAGTGTCTCCATAATAGGAACAGGACTATCACAAGTTTCTGTATCATTTTTACCTAATGAGACATTATCATCACTTACTCTTTGTTTTATTATAGAGTCATTGTTTTTGGACGTTGTAATACTAGTTTCAGGTAATGTATCTTTAGATTTACCACTAGCTACAGAGGTAACGTCTATGTTGAGTAATGGAGACTCTGACACAGATTTCGTAACACCAGGTAACATTTCAGAGGGATGTTGTGCCATCGATTCAGATATCAAGGTGTCGGTACTTAATATGGGTGAAACAGTCTCCAGTAGGCTAGGTCTGTCTAAAATAGTGAGTTTTGTGGACGATGTTAAAGTTTGTATTTGAATATCTGGCACATTTAACGTTGGATTGCCTTGACTTTGATATTTGGAACAATGTTCTTCCGTTTTATTTTGATTTTGATCTTTGATTTGATCTTTCAAAACTATCGTTTTAGTAGGAAGTGCCTCTAATAACTGGTCAGGTTTTTCTAAATTTATGGAATTACTAACCTGTGGGTCACTTTCTATCTTTTTGTCATCTTTTACAATGTTATCTTCGTCTTCTTGCAAATCTATCGCAGCAAAATCAGCCTTAGTACCACCAACTTCTAAATTAGAGTTATCTAAAGAATCCCTTACCGACACCTTTTCAGAAGAATCTGTAAGTAATTTTGTTTTAGTATCATTGAATGCAGAATTTTTTTTAACATCAGACCCAGCTTTATTATTTAAATTTCGGACATCTTTAGACTCTATTTCGACAGTATTTAAGGGCCGATCATTTGATGCAATGTCAACGCATTGTTTCTCAGGTACATTCTCAAGATTTTCATGTTGACTGGTAGTTTCTTTGCTATCTTCAATACTTTTCTGGTGCGCAACAAGCATAGAAGTTGTGACTCTTAAATCTACAACGTCATCTACATCTAAATCTAAATCTTTGATAGATTGATGGATTGATTTGCTAGATTGATGGATTGATTTGCTAGACTGATGGATTGATTTGCTAGATTGATGGATTGATTTGCTAGCTGGCAATGTATTTTGCGGACTACAATTACTTACTAAACCGGAACTTTCATGTTTTGATGAATCTGTAATTTTGCCAGATAGATCTAAGGGTTCCACGCTGCGGGTTGCAAGCGAATCAGGCAAGTTAATTTGTCCCATAGCATTGATATGAGCAGGCAATATATCAGGAATGTAATTTTTTTTCAGAAAATCTTTTTCAGAGATTTTGCGGAGGAGTTCTTGTTTGGACTCCACTTCATTTTTTGCTAAATTTGGTTGTAGTAATGTATTTTCAGAATACCGCATTGATTTTTGGTGCGTAAGTCTATGTAAGTTCTCTTGGTGTATTAAAGTCTGATCTTGAGCTATTGGCTCTACGTGTCTAGTCTTTAGTTCAGTTCCTTTGATTTTTGAATTACTACTTTCATTATACGATATAGTTTTACTTCTGAAACTATGCTCAGAAAGTACTTTATTAAATGATTCTTGATCATTAACTTCGTCACTCGATAATATTGCCCTATTTTGTAACGGAAAAGTGGTGGATTTCCTTTCCTCGATTAACTTATTTTCGTCATACAGTTCAGACGAATCACCCAAACTAGGTGGTAGCAATTCATTTCTTGGTACAAGTATATCCGATGACTTTTGCCCCTGTGAAAACTTTTCATTCAATGTCGCATTTTTATCTGATGGTCTTTTGCCTTTTTGATACCACTGTTCAGGTATTGATCCATGATCTAGATTTTCATGTTCAGATTCTTCAGCTCGTGACACACGTACTTCTTCTTCATGCGCAGCCTTAGATTCTTTTTGAACCATTTTTTCGTACTGAACAGGTAGTTGCTCATACTGAATTGTTTGTTCGTTAAAAGTTAACTGCTCACTGCGAGCCCTTTTCTCTGATTGACACATCTCGTTAGGACTTGTCTGATCTTGCCTGGTCATTTGGGTTTTTTGTAAAACCGTCTGCACTTGTGGAGGCTTACGTTTCTTCTGATCTCTCTCTTCATGTGCACTTTCTTGTTCAATCTGACATGTTGGATCACGAAACAAGCTATTTTCATGAAGTACTCTAATATCGTGTTGATTTTTTTGTTCCATTTGAGTTTGAAACTGTCGATCTTCAAGACCCACTTGGTTTTCGTGCTGAGCCCTTTGCTGTAGAATACTGAGCTGTACTTGAAGAAATCGTTTTTCCTGTTCTCTCTGTTCATATAGAGACAATTGTTCACATTGAGTTCTGTTCTCATGACCAGATTGCTGTTCATTAAGACGCATCTGATCATGTAGACTTTGCTGTTCATATAAAGCCATTTGTTGTTTTACCCTAAGCTCGAAAGTCCTCTGTTCAAGCTGAGCTCGGATATCTTGAACTCTCTCACGAGGAGATCTTTGATTAAAACATGACCTAAGTTCATGTGGCGCTCTAGGATCGTACGTCGTAGTTTGTATATTCAATTGTTTTAGTTCACGAGATCGCCTGCGTTCTTGTCCCTTTTGTAAGTCATGAGAAGTCCTACGGCCTTCCATTGCGTGTAACCCAAAAATTGGGGCTTGTTCTAAAGTTAAGTTGTAGTCATTTGCTTGCCTATGTTCTTGATCATATCTTTGAAATTGTGACATTTTGACTTCATGTGCAGACTTTTGTTCAGTGGATAATTTAGCCTCTTTAGATTTACGTTCTTTAATGAGCTTTTGTTCATTTTGTTGCCAATTTTCCATTGATAATCTGCCTTCAGGTTCTAATTTTCTTTTTTGAGCTCTTGAAGACCTAAGATTGCTCAACGGTCTCTGCTCTGCTAACTTTCTGGGCTCCGTTTTTTTTCCAGACCCTTTCGTAGAATCTGGATACGCTCTTGAATCCGACAATGATCTTTGAACAGGGTACATTCTTTGTTCCGCATACCTCTGATCTGTGAAAATTCTTTGGTCGTTAAATAATCTTGGCTCAAGAAATGAACTTTGCTCAGCATACAATCTTTGTTGGGCATACGAAATTTGGTCAAATGACAACGGCTCTGGGTAAATTCTAGGATTCGGTAGACCCCTTTGTTCCGAAAATGATCTAGCCTCAGAGTATGGCATCTGACCGGATAATAAAATGGCTTCTGGATAAAGTCTTGGCTCCAAAAATGATCTTACCTCAGACACACCTCTCTGCTCTGCTAATGACATTTGTTCTGCGCGTGTGATCTGATCAGTAAGTGGTATATATTCTATACCACTTCTGAGTTCAGAAAATGGTCGCTGATCTTGAAAAGACAGTTGCTCGTGCATTGATAATCTTGGATCCTGAGGTCGTGATGCAATTAAGGATTCTTGTTCTATCAACGACCTCTTTTCGGATTGCAGTACATTCTGCTCGACAATCTTACCACCCGACATATCGAATTTACGATTGTATTGAACAAGTTCTATAGCGGACAAATTTGAAGTCTCGACAGGATTATTTGTAGCAGAAACTATTGGAGCGCTGTGGTTTTGGGTTAAATTTTCATGCATTTTATTAGTTGTAGTTGTGCGGTATTCAGAGTTATTTAATGTAGCCTCAAGATTATTATGTCTTGTATCATTTTGGTCCATGAATTGAGTTTGATCGGGTAATTTACCAGAATTATGATGTGCGGCCCTACGAACATTTGATCTCAATCTTGTTGATTTACGCTTCATAGGTACTTCATCTTGGCTTACGACAGATGGAATATTAATAGATTCAACTAGTGTTGTACCGGAAGCAGTGATATTCGAGCTATCGCCCTCTGATATTGGCAAAATTGGCATTATCTGGTCAGAGGGAATGGTAAGGTTATGTAGACCGTCCGATATTTGCGGAGGTTGATTATTTCTTTTCTGAGTTTCTACAGCAGTTTCGAGAAGAAAACCCGAGGAGCGAGAGAATACCTCAGCTGGTTTTGGGTCCAAGAAAAATCTAGCATTTGGATCTAGTGGATCGTCACTTCCACACTGGACAGATATTTGTCCACTTGATGTCAGGTCGATATCTGGCTCTTCTAATTTATTTTTTAACATTGCAATGCAATCATTTAAACCCATGCGCGACTTATTTAGTTTACTCCGGTGGTCAGCCCTAAAAATAAAGGGTTCCGGTGGCACTTTTTTTTTACTAGTTAAGGGGGGTTTATCTAATCTTGATTCAACTTCTTCGTTTTCGAATTGATGTGTTTGCGCCGATGGTAGATTTTGTATGCTTATAAGACTATTACACTCCTGTTGAAACAAAAATTGTTGGTCGAACTGTACCGATTTATTATGAGTTTCAGTGTTAGCTGTTAGACTGGCTATTGAATGCTTCAGAGGTGGAGGTGGATTTTGACCCGAACCACCATTATTATTATTATTCGTATTTCCATTTTGTCTACCATTACCAGATTCATTTCCTCGACCACCGGTACGTTCACTTCCTCCTTCATTTCCCCGACCACTGCCACTTCCATTTTGATGTTCATTGGTACGGTCATTTCCAGATTCACCGCCACGTTCATTTCCAGATTCACCGCCACGCTCATTTCTAGATTCACTGCCACGCTCATAAGTCCGTTCGTTGCCATGATTGGTTTTACTACCTCGTCCAGAATGTTCGCGACCATTATTACCTTGATCATTATTTACATTAATGACGTCTGATTGATCGCTATCAATCGAATCTTTTTTTTGTGAACTGGTATTTTTATCGTTTTGTGACACTGGTGATTTGCCTGCGCTAGGTTTTTTCATTTGCATTTTTCGTTTGGTTCTATTTACCACCGTTTTTCTTTTCAAAGTCTCATTATGGAGTTTATTTTTCTCCGAATTAATTTTTTTCGGTTTAAGAGGAATATCATCTTCATCTTTAGGCGAAGAAGTATTATTATGTTCATTTTTATTTGACGACACTGGGTCCATAGGACTATTAAAATTTAATTCTTTAATCGCACGGAGTCGCCTGCTTTTTGGATCTTCTGAGTTAAGACGTTTCATCATTAACTTGCTTCTCTGTTTATCGTGTTTACTAAGTGATCGCAACGAAGAATTCGTAGGATTAATCACAGCGCGATGACGCTTCGCAGGTAAATCAGCAATCATCTTGCGAATTGTTTCAGCTATAATAAAGATATCAAATAATTATACTAATATCTATATACATACACATAATATACACATAGTTGTCTATATACGTATTTATAAAAAAACAAATAGAAACATATAAAACTCACCGTCTCCAACTTCGCTCTTTACTTTTGGTCTAGGTCTCAATATATCTTTTTGCTTGTGCCGATTCCTCAGATCTTTACGCAATTTTCTTCGCAACACATTATCTGGTAAACGTCGCCGTTTCCTGACCCCAAATGGTCGATAACGGCACTTTCTTCGAACAGCGGGTGTATCTCCAGCGCAATCTAACATATGTTGATGTAATTCCTCTAAAGTAACTGACTTCTTGCATTTCGTGCAATCTCTAAAGCCTCTTAGCGGCCTGGTTCTGTTACAAATTTGGCTTGGAGGCACATACAAATGTTTCAATATATCAGCATTTAAAAGTGGTTCTCCTACAATTTCATAATGCTGCACTTGTGCATTAGGATGTTGAATGGATATATGAGATGAAAGAGCACGAGAGTCTCGTGTTTGAGCGCCACAAGCACAACATACGTAACACCTTGGTCTCACCCATTCGCCACTAAGAATAGCCGGTTGCATATTATAAGCTGGTACCGAGGGCATTAATCCAAGATATGATGGAAACTCAGAAGAGTTTTGTGGTATAATTGGTTTCTCTGTGTATTTAACTACATGTGAGGATTTCGTTGGTATTTCCCGGCTCTCCAATATCTCTTTCAGTTCTTTATCTATAATATTTTGTTTTTCAGTCTTTTTTTCTACGTGGGAAATACGAAACTTTAGTTCATATTTTCGTCTCATGCTCAGTTGAGTCCATATATCTAGACTCGAAACAAGCGTTATGATACAGTCATTTGCATGGGAATCTCGTTCAATTTGCTGAGGATTGATTAATAAGCTTTTATCACTTTCGAGACTGTCCCATTTCCATTTGTGTTTGGGTGCTATGCCTCTGGGCATGTAACTATCAAACAGATTACGCGAGTATTGTTCAAAGGCCAGCAATATCGGGAATCCTTCTGCTGTATTAATAACTACGCTGTTTTTAGATTTACGAGTCTTTATGGTATTCTCTACATCCGGATTAAAATTAAACGAGCCATCAAGACATTTTGCTAAGTTCTCTTGGACGTTACTCGCTACTTTGGAATAGAAGCTAGTATCGAAGCATTTCTCAAACTTTTGTGTGGAATCATCAATAGTTTTAAACCAATCCCTTTTTGTCGACTCTCCAGTTCTCGGAGATCTATGGACAACACCTAATCTTGATAGAATTTGATCGGCATCCGTGTTGTGAAACGAAAAATTCGAAGGGATTCGTTTATTCCACTGAATGTCGTCTAAAACAATGACAGCATTTTTCTCAATTACTGGGTTACCGCCCATATTTTTGCTGGGCGGCAGAATTAAATTCGTTGTGATATTATCTTCGATATCGGCATTATCAAGAATTTGCGATGGTTTCAGCTCGCAGGAAATTACAATACCGTTAAAGCCATGTCCTTCAGAATATTGTTTATTGGTTAGATATTCGTTATTTCTTAGAGATTTTCTCTCAATCTTTGAACCCGTTAAAGTCTTTTGGCGCAACTTGCTACGGTAAGGTTTTTGTTTTTCACAAACGTTGAGTTTATGTTCAGCTAGTTCAGAAGTTGATAAAAATCGGGTATGGCAGTCAAGACAGGCGAAGTATTGGTTTGGGTGACTATCAACCATATGACGAATGATGCTATTGGTTTCGGATTCGTTATGGTTACAAAAATAACATGCTATGAAGGAATCTTGTTTCAAAGCAGATAAATGTACACGCCTAGCGTGTTTTGAAACAGTTTGTTTGGAAGCGAATTTTTTATCGCAGTAAGGACATAAAAATTGCGAAACTTGTAAGGAGTCAGCCTTATTTGAGAGATCATCGGGTTTGTTTGGCAATGCTTTGGACGAGGGATTATTTTTCTTAGGTTTGTCCAGAGCAGCTTTGCCCTCGAATTTTTTTGTACTTTTCGTCTGTAGACTGGGTACATTTGACTTTCTTGGTCTTAGTCTTCCATTTAAACCAGACAACGGTTCATCTTCATTAGTGCTCATTGTGCCAGTTTCGTCAGATCTAAAACAAAATTAGTTGCGATTAATATTTGAATTACGGACTCAGACAAATCCGTATTTATTAAGGGATAGTGTGACTCAAGTTTTCTTTGTTTCATTTACATTTTATTTATTTAAACGTTTTATACCTTTTTTTAAATGCGAATTGGACAATCGTTATACTGCCTGAAACTAGAAATTAACTGCAAGGAATAAGTGATTTCGCTAAATGTAATACTCTATATATTTATATAATAGGAAAGACGTGTTAGTGATACACCATTTATACCAATTGCTATATGGAAAAAAACAAACTACATACATAAAGTTATCCATTTGGTAAAAACCTAGATATACATCTAGAATCCAGTTGCAGCGCTACCTATCTTGTTCTAATCTTAAAATCTAGACATTAATATAAAAATAAGGTAATACATACTAAAAATTTTATTTTACACGACAATAAGTGTTAAATATTTTCATTTGCATAAAATAAAATACGGAAGTTAAAAGAACCGTTATTGCCTTGAAAACATTTAGCAAAATAGATGTGTAGCGAACTCCATTTTTTAAACTCTTCATTCACTTTTTATTTATTGGTATTGGTAAAATGTTCATGTACCAGGTCATTGTTAGGTACAATTAAACCTCAGTTTGTGTAAGAAAAGAATGTGGTCGTTTACGTAGTATTTGTAAGACAAATTTCAGCTAACCAAAATAATTACTGACAACACACTGGATGTCCAAGCAGAACTCAAAGCTCTACTGATGTTTCCCATCAGAATACTACACTCATTTGCAAAAAAAACGGGCGGTTTCGATTTTCTTCCTGGCTGAAAAAAAGAAAATACCAAAATGGTTTTAATCATTTGAACATGTTACTGGCCAGTTATAAAAGTGCCATAATGTTTATAAGAGTACATTCCAAATTCAAATTTTTGACTGAGCCTGGTTTTCAAAGAAAACAACTTTTAACTACATTTTGTGGCGCGAATTCCCTATAGTTAATATCGACTCTAATTAACTTTTTGTCAATTTTTATTAAATTATCTGATGTCCTTGACATTTAAAAGTATTGTTATTGCTGTTTAGCAATCTCGAAAATGGTAGATAAAGTGATAAAAGCGAGCAAAATTATTGCGCTACTTGAAGAAGGTTGCAGCCAATGCTTCGTGGCTCAGAGGCTAAATTTGAGTCGGTCGACAGTTCAAAGGACCTGGCAGCGCTATCAAGAGACCGGTTCCGTCAAGAGAAGGCCTGGTTCTGGCAGAAAGACATGTACCGAACCACGGGATGATCGTTTTCTAGTTAGTCAAGCGTTGAGAAATCGCAAATCTTCTTATATGGACCTCAAGAACAGCCTCGAAGAAGTAAGAAATGTGCAAATTAGTCTATGGACGGTCAGGAGGAGGCTTCTCGCTGCTAATATACACAGTCATCGCCCGGCACGTGGCCTTAAATTACTCCGTGGACATCGAGTTGCCAGACTTAGCTTCGCTCGAAATTGTGTGTCATGGACTCATGAAGACTGGGATAGGATATTGTTCTCCGATGAAGCCAGGATATCTCTGCATGGTGAAGACCGACGTCGGCGAGTGCTACGTAGACGAGGAAAACGATTTGCAGAGGCATGTTTTGAAGAAATCACACCTTATGGAGGGGGCTCTGTTATGTTTTGGGCAGGAATAAATTCCATGGATCGTACGGAGTTAGTCTTCATCGAAAACGATACACTGACTGGACACCGATACATAACGGAAGTTCTAATTCCTTATGCACAACCCGCTTTAACCGCTCTTGGCGAAAACTCATTTTTTATGGACGACAACGCTCGCGCCCACCGGTCTGGCGATGTGGAAGCGTATATGCTAG
This sequence comes from Spilarctia lutea, assembly GCA_916048165.1. NCBI lineage: Eukaryota > Metazoa > Arthropoda > Insecta > Lepidoptera > Erebidae > Spilarctia > Spilarctia lutea. Next base: position 21,771,192 of record OU696470.1, on the reverse strand, counting down.
AAGTCGGAATTCGTCGTTTGGACTGGCCAGCTAGAAGTCCGGACCTCAATCCCATAGAGCATGTCTGGGACGTTCTGAAGCGACGAGTGAGATCAGTGCAGCCGGCTCTGCAGACCATCAGAGAGCTAAAGAATGTGATTACCGCGGAGTGGGAATATTCCCCAAGAAACCATAAAAGATATACTCGCTAGCATGCCCAGACGAATGCAAGCCGTGGTTTCAGCAAGAGGGGGTCACACTCAATACTAAACTTTTATCTGCTTTTAATGTATTCAAGAAAAGCAAAGAAATTAACGCGTTTCATTTTTATTTAGCGAGCAGGTACAATAATAGTGTTTTGAGCTTAAACATTATTTCTCAATAATTTAATCAAAATGTTATGATAAAACTGATAATACCTATTCCTTCCTAATTAATTTATGAAATTCTGAGGATAACAATACCTAAAATTGTCAAACAAACTAATAGTAACTATAAAATAGTTCTTTGCTTAAGTGCCCGTTTTTTTTGCAAAAGAGTGTATATGGGTATTTTCCGCATCCTTCGCTACAAGTACTTTAAGCTACGATTCTTGAGAAAGTCCTTGACTTGACTGCCTGAATGCAGTTTTAGTCGGGAGTTGGTAAAATTCTATTTTTGGGTCCTTGTTTGAATTCTTTACATAATAAGAAATGAAGTTGCTCATGAGTGCTTAGAATTTTTAAACTACTAACGGGCCCTTAATGCACCTTTTACTAATAGAATGAGTGTTTCAAGCCAAGGATTGATTTGTATATTACAAATACATGCATAAAATACGTAGTGTCCTCAAAATTTAAACGATAAGACGGCAACAGAGTCCTCATGACTACTTGGGGAAAATTCAAGAATAAAATCTTGTTTTTAATACAACTCTTAAAACGCCCATAATATCTGCTTTTACACGAATATGAATGAAAGTTATTTTTTTTTTCCTAAACGTACCCGTGGATAAAAAATCTAAACACTTTTATTAATTCGTAAACATTACGTGAAAAAGTAAATTTAACTTAATTAACCGGGCAATATTATATTTAAGAATCAAGAAAATCAAATAATAATGTCGGTTGGATTGTAGCTTGTGCGACACATATATTTAAACAAACTTATATTACAGTTACTTACAGATTTCGGTTTCACTAGTCTTAGACAGAAACATTTAGGTACGTCAAGTACACGTTTACATATCAGCAACTTTTATCTGTCAAATAGTGTTATCGGGCAGATAACTATCTGACACTTAATCAGGAACTGATGACTGGGCAAGACAGGGTTGTAGTGTATTATTTTATGATAGAATACTTTGCAGTTTGGTGTTGGAAGATCGAAAGACGCATTCTTGGTAGTATGTCTATTGTGGAATATATTATTTAACTCGCCGCAGATGAGAGTGAAAAATTGATTAATATACGAGTACAATTCCACAGCTGATTTTTTTCAAATTATTAATAATAATAATATATCACTTTATTGTAAACCAGTTGCATTACAAGGTAAGCTTAAAATTAGAGAAGTATTGTAATTCAAAAACGGGCAATTCGTGCGATTTACAAACTTAAAGTTCGAGATTCTCTGAAAGAACGATTTAAGGAAATAGGTATTTTAACAGTAGCATCTCAATATATATTTGCTAATATTATGTTTGTACGAAAAAACATAGATAAATATAGTAGCAAAAGTGATCATCATTCACTAAACACAAGGAATAAGCACAAATTAGTAGGCCAATATTATCGCCTTAACAAAGTCCACAATTCATTTGAAGGACTTGGTGTGCGTTTTTATAACAAAATTCCTGTCGAAATCTTGAACTTACCCCTACATAAGTTCAAGAGTGCCGTTAAGGATCGTCTTGTGGAAGGGGGCTATTATACGATGAGCGATTTCTTGACTGATACAGTGCCTTGGGTGTGAGTGAGAGTCTGGCATTGGCTCATGTACTGGTTGGGGTGATTTATTTTTATACGCAATGTATTTATTTACTTACAATCCTTAATATAATTTATTTGATTGTAATTAATTCTTGACATCTTATTCTGCATTTATTACCTGACATTTGAACTTTGTTAAGTTAAGGCGATCTGTGTTTACATTGTTGGAGCGTAAATAATTTGTATTTATTATTTTATTACATTTTGAACGTTTTTTCTTTTTCTCTGGGACCAGTATGTATGCACACATTGCTTTTACTCCTTGATGTGTAAGTGATTGCAACCTTATATGCTATGGACTAATTTTTATTATTTTATTAGACAAAAAATTGATTTTCCTAGCTTTAATATCTTATTAGACCGCTTTCTAGCCTTTGTGTTTTGGTTGCCTTAACTTGCACATTGAAATACTGTTGTCAAAAACAAACAAGCTTTGTATGAATTATTTGAAAAGATGGTGCACATGAGTTTCTCACCAGCTCTTCTCATGAATGCAATACCCATCGGAGCTGGTACTTGGGTTGATTTCAATTTAAACCTTTGAGTTGAATCGAAATCAATCTAAGCTCCGGTAATTCAAATCATCTCAGTGCATTTAGTATTAGGAGTTTTGTTTTATATTTTTATGTTTGTATTTTTGACGTGTTCAAGTGCCTTTTGGGGCCTATGGAAATAAATGATTTGAGTTTGAGTTTGAGTTTGAGTACAATTGGCGACCTTATCACCCGGAGGCAATCTCTTACAGGCAACCATTGGATGGAGAGACAACATAATTAAGAGAGTGTTGGGTAGTGTCTGATGTAAAACTAGGTAAAGCGAAAAATAAATAAATAATACAATGAAGATTATTATATACCATTATACTAATACATAGTATGGGTTATGAAATAAATACAAACAAGGAATAAGATAAATATACAGTTAACTAGCTGTTGCCCGCGGCTCCGCCCGCGTTTTTGTCGGTTTTTTCGTGTTTTTTCGCGGTCTCGGATATGTGACTGATGCAAAAATTAGATAAAAATAATCCTTAATGCGGATTATATATCATTCTAAAATTTCAGCTCGATCGGTGCAGAACTTTTTGAGTTTTCGAAGCGTACACAAACCAACACAACATTTTTATATATACAGATTACAAACTTAAATGTGTAGTGTGACCCAATTGACTAAATAAATAAAATAAGTAAAAAAATAAATAAATAGCAGGTTAAGGGACGTTGATATCTCCCAGGTAATGCTCCTTTACAAGTCTCTTGAATGCAGTTAGTGTTTTTGCTCGCCTAATCGCGACTAGTTGGGCATTCCACCACCGAACTGCTTGGACACAAAAACAGTGGTCGAGAATTTTAATAGAATAGCCAGGCATTTTCAGTTTCAGGTTCTCTGACGACCTTAGGGATTTGGGACGTAAGTCGTGTAAGAAAGTGAACCGTGATTTGAGGTAGCGTGGGGTAAGAGGATTAAAGAGAATGTTATATAGAAGAGAAAGGACGTGTGCAGTCCGGCGAAGGCGGATGGGTAACCACTTAAGCTTTTTTCGATAATAGGAGACATGATCATATTTCCGTAATCCGAATATGAATCTTATACAGAGGTTTTGGAGTCTCTCAAGCTTATTGAATTAGTCTTCAGTAAGATCTAAATAACTGTCTGGCATCTGCATAATCAAAGATAGGGAAAAGAAGGAATTTTGTTAGTACAATCTTGGTAGAGATAGATAGGAAGTTGCGTAGTCTGCGCAAGGACCTTGCAGCGGCAAACATCTTGCGACTCAGCTCCTGCAGCTAAGGACCCTAGGGAAAGGTACTGTCGATATAGATGCCCAGGTTCCTTACCTTGTCACTATACGGGATAGGTGTGCCGTCACAATAGACCTGAGGCAGTGAAGTCCAATCAATTTTGGGTATCATTCTTGAACTTCCAACGGCAATGACCTGGGTCTTGGTTGGGTTTATCTTTAGACCGTGGGAAATGCTCCACTTACAATTTTTTTCCAGGTCAGTATTTTTAGTGTTCACTTTTCACTTAATTTACACATTTATGAAAAAAAAATGTTGCGCTGAGTCGTGTAACCACCCTAGTAGATGTTATTACGCTTTGCGACTTAGAACCCATCAAAATGCCTCACAACTCGCATGATGAGACAGCACCACGCGAATGACAACAGTTGAGACTAATTGTAAATAATTCTTCAAAAGTCACTTCCGTCAACTACTGTATCTCCGATACATTTTGATACATCCTAAGGTTGCCTGGAAGAGATTGTTTTCGGCAATAAGGCCGCCCTTTGTACATTATATATTTGTCATTTTCTGTACTCTCTTTTATTAAATCTGTAAATACGGTGTACAAATACAGAGTTTTCTATATAACTGTCTATAATTAAATTAACCTACTAAGAGAAACTTAATGTATCCCGGCCATGCTTCCACGTCGACGGCCAAACCGAATATTCACGGTTCCAAGGTCATGCTCTGTATTTGGTGGGACTAGCTCGGCGTAGTGTATCATGAGTTGTTAAAACCGACTAAAACAATCACAGGCGATCGTTACCGTTGCACCAAAACAAAAACAAGTAATTTTTGGCGTTTGAAAACATAGAGCTCGTGTCGCATCCTGCACACTGGGACTGTGCGTGACTTAGCTCCCTTTCGCCATAACACCAGGCACCGAAAACCATCCTTTTTTACTGAGATCTGATTGGGTAATTCGCAATCACCATGCTATAGAGAACTTGGGACAGTAAATTCAAAACAATGTAAATGAAACATCTCAGTGACTCAGTGAAATTTTTCTTTAACTATTTTTCGTAGTTACTTTAAAATAAATATATTATTTAAACATGAAATAAACTAGTTTTTGTTGTAAGAAGAGGTTGGAGTCTCTCGAATCAAAAACCCAACAGTAGTCTGTAAGCATTGCAGTGGTTCGTTTTCCTTGATAACGCTTTTCTATTAAAGCAATTTATTGGTCAAAGCTCTCACCGTCCTTATCACAAAAAAAATCGAGATGCGAGTGCCGAAAGTGCATATTTAAGACATATTGCAATACTATTATTTACTCGTATAAGAATTTAACAATTGTTTTAATAATATTTGCAGATGATATGGCAAAGATAATCGATAACAGAAGAAAACTCATCATCAAGACATATAAGGTGTATAGCAGTTTTCTCGTAGAAGTTTTACCGCCAAGACTCACGAGACAGATTGACAGCATTTAAAATATGGTATCGGAGGAGAATGATGCACATCAACTGGATTAGAGCGTAGAACAAATACAGTCCAAGTTCTACTGATGCTAAATTAACAGAGGCAATCGTTCAATGATGTTATAGAAAGAAGGCAAAATAGTTCGACCCTTGATAAGACGACAAATTCTTCAGTATAATAGTGAAAGGAAATTTTATGAAATTGAGTTATTGACATTTTCGAGACTAGCGAAAAGAATGTGACTTGTCTATTGTATTATTTATTTATTTTTATTTATTAAAGGGTACGTTTTCACATTTTTCTTATTATAATTAGTACAGTCATTTTGGTGCAAATACATTAGGGAATATTTTTCGGGAGTTTTCAAAATTGATAATTTTATCAGATTGAGAATGTGCTATTTGAGAATTACTAGTATTACAACTTTGTCACCTCGAGTCTATGACACTCGCGACTTTATATTTAAAAAATGCCAGCTTACAGCAGTTTTTTTGGAATACCTCCTTCCCGATCTACTCTACGACGAAAATATGAAATATATAACTATGCGCCTTTAAGATTTAACTAGAACTGAACGTCAAAGAAACTATATGTAATAACATATGACAGTAATTGCAGGAAATTCTATGTTGTTTACATACATTTTCCTGCAATTTCCGTCATGTGTTATTTTTACATACAATTTTCTGCAATTTCTGTCATATGTTATTTTACATACAATTTCCTGCAATTTCTGTCATATGTTATTACATATAGTTTCTTTGATCCTCAGTTTTAGTTAAATGGTAAATAGTATTCAGTACACAATTTTTACAAGCAATAATTGTATAATACTCTACTCTATCATATTAGTAATGCTGGACAGCTTTGTTGGTCTATTAGCGTATGCGACTGCCGGCAATCGAACCCGATAATTTTTGGGTCTCGGGTTCAATTCCCAGCTCGTGCCAAAAATGTGATTTTCTTACAAGAAATTCTTAATAACAATCCGTAGTATGGCAGTTTGCCTGTGGTTCACGCCCGTGCCTCAAAAAGCTAGTTAAGCAGTTGGTCCCTGTTGTCATGAACATCTATGGCAATCGTTATTGGGAAGCAAGTGCCCTCAAATATGCGTCCTCAAAAATAACTCAAGCCAATAGCAGTCGAAAGAACATAACATAATATTTATTTCTTATTACGTATAAGGGCTCATCTATGAATTACGTCTCACACTAATTAATTAAAATATTTAAACACAATACTTGGATCATCGTTCTTTGTTGTTTTTTTTTTCATGTTTGATTCGACGTTTATTTCATTAAAAACTAGACTCCCCGGGTCAGGGGAAGTTCGTACCGCCATATTTTTATATATATTTTTGTTATAGTATTTTTACAAGCTTTTGCTTTCCAAAGGTAGTGTACAATTGCGGCATAGTTTTGTTCTATACAAACCTTGTCCTGACATAACAAACATATAAAAAAATATTACCGTATTTGTTTTTTTATATTTAAAATGACTCTGCTCTGCCTTAAGGAAAGCATTAACAGAATCTAAGAGTGGTGATGATCCACACTATGGCGACCAAGTGAGAAGCTTTTTCACACCCTGCTTAAAGATCCTGGGATCAAATAAGCAGGGTAACAATAGCAAAGTATGCGGGTAGCTTCAAGAAAAGTGAACGGTGCCAAACCGTATCGGAGGCCTTGGCCATGTCGAGGCTGATAGTCAAGGACATCCCATACCTGTCAGTCGCCTCAACCCAAAGGTAAGTGACGTACACTAGAAGATCATCCGTGGATCGGTTCGGTCTAAAGCCATACTGGCGATAATTTAGTAAGGAGTGATCCTCCAGGTAGTGGACCAATTGATTGTTTATGATTTGTTCAAACACTTCAGATAACGGAGGTGACGGCTATTGGAAACGGTAGTTAACCTGATTTTGGAGATGAGTCGAACATTTGCCTCTCTGCATTATTAAGTAAAAAAACCCTGGCCAAGTGCGAGTCGGACTCGCGCACGTAGGGTACCGTACAATTATCTAACAAAAAAAACGAGCAAAATAAATCACGTTTTTGTATGGGAGTCCTACTTAAATATTTTTTTTTATTTTAATTTATTATTTTCTTTAATGTGTGTGTGTATATAGTGAATATATTTCTAAATATTCAGTGAATATTTCAAGCGTCTACCTGTTGCCGATATCAATATTGAGAAAAAAAGCAAAAAAAAAATAGATTAGGCTTTTAGTAAATAATATTGCTTTATTTACGATCATTCCACAGTGCTAAAACAGCGTTAAGAATTTAGTGATGTGTTTTAAAAGCACGGTACTTTTAGGTGGTGAGTAAAAAGCTAGAGACATAAATATTACATGAATCACTCGTAAGAAAAGCAGACCAACAAACACGCACTGACTGGTGCGTTCGTTACATAATACAATAGTAACAATAAGGAAGTATTACAAAAACTAATTACTTGTGTAGAGAAAATCCAAGGTCAGGCACTGGCTCGGGAGTATTCTCCGAGGACCTAAACATACACATCAACACCGTCGTCACATACACGTCACTTCCAGAAGTCGTCGGCAAAGTGAAGGGTCTGCTAGGCTTCTTGGAGGAACTGGGTTGGCACGAATACCGCCAACCCACCACGGAAAATAGACGCACTGAAGTCGTCAAGTTGCGGAGACCCAGCCCGCGAGTTTCAAGTTGTGTTGAGAAATGGATCCCTAATATAAAATAATCGACTTTTAAAATCGAAGATCACCAATAAGTGAATATTTTACCGTAATTAACTTCTGATCAAACCGGTAAGAGAAATATTTTTTTACATAAAATATAAAATAGAAACGAACTGTCTCATAGGAAATATTTAGAATAATATGTTTGTTTGATACTTATTAAATATTGCAAAGAACGTAAAGATGCATTTATGTATGTGAATACTGACGAGACCTAGGTTACAAGCTACGAGGACCTTGAGTTAAGATCAAACCTTTACAATTTATTTATGATACAAAGTAACACTATTTCACAAAGAAAAATAAATATTTGTAAACAGTCTTGTAGACCACAATTTGCATCTCATAAATTATTACTGTGGTTCACAGAGCGCGAATAATGCCTAACCGGAGTCTTGTCAACCTTGCTACTCATGTTGCATTTGATTACTAATGACATAATAGGTGTTGGTAGATGATAAGTTTTGAAGAGGGAAAAGCTTGTATAACAAAAAACAGTTCAATCGCCGCAATGAGTTATTTAAAAACCAATGCTAACTTGTATTCAGAATTTTGTTGAGGACCCTGCAAATTTAGCTACGGCTACTGTAGACATTTTGGAGGCAAGAAATGATAAAGTTATAAGTTGTTTAAAAAAATTTGAAGCCATTCAGTTAGATAGCTAAGTTTGGATCAGGCAAATCCTGAGGATGTAGGTTTCGTTGAGAACAAATACTTGTCTACTATATCTAAACTTAATGAACGAATTAAAATTCTCACTAAATAGCAGCCTTCACAGCCTGCCTGTTCCAATGTGTCAAAATTACCTACTGTAGAAATAACAACCTTTGATGGCAAATATTTTACCAAGTATAGAAAAGTGTAATAGACAATAATCAGGCATTGAGAGATGTTCCAAAAGGATGAAGGATGGGGATAAAGCATGGTCTATCATTGTCAGTCTACCGCTTATAGCTGAGTCTTATACAAAAGCTTAGGAATTAATTAGAAAGCGCTGTGACAACAAGACGCGTTTGATTTGCACTAATTAAAACCCAGTAGATTTTATCTCGCGAGGGGTGGAGCCGCAACGTTTGCAGGCGAATGACTTGTGATGGCATGACATGCAGGTCGTAGGCTTGTACTTAGCTTTCTGTCACAGAAATTCTGGATAGTTAATGGCATACGAAAAGTTAAAAAGATACTTCATAAATGCATAAAATGTGCCTGACTTAAAACTAATACTGTTAGGCAGCTTATGGTTACTCTCTCTCTCTCTCTTTGTTGGAAAGCGTGGTCTGCTGACCACCTTACACAACTGCAGAGCCGTACCAAAATGGAAATATGGTAAACCTAACATTAAGATGGGCGACATTGTACTTGATAAAAATACTAATACTTCACTTTTGAATGGCCTATGGCTATCGTTGTAAGAATATTTCCTAGACGTGACGAGAGTCGTAGCAATAATAATAATTATTATAAATATATTTTAAGATCTATTCATAAGTTGTGTCCTCTCCCAATAGAGTGATCAGTTGTAAGTTAAAAGTAAGTTCATTAGTCGATTTCATTAGAGTTTCTAATACATTCAAAATTAAACAAATGCCTAAAGTAGTTCCTTTACTAGTTAAAACATATGCAACCATAGATATATGTACTAACGTGCCACATTATAAAAAAAAATCTACCTACTCTAAGATATTCTACTTACTATTGTCGTCTTAAATAATTTTAAAAGTTGTGCCCTATTTAGTTAAGTTAAACATTTTCATGTATTTGCCAATGTCTATTGTTCTGTAGGGAAATTGTATTAGTTATTCTGCCCACCCATCTATGTTCAGTACAGAACATACATTTTTAAAATGGCAATGATTTGCCATTTTGTTTTTTTGTTATTTTTTTGTTGGTAACACTTCTTTTTTCTTCTATGGCCGAGCGACTATGAGCTCTGACCCTTTTTTATAGTGTTGAGTAATTAAAAAAAGGTTTCTATATATTACTGATTTTTAATCTCAACATACACCAATAAACGTAACGCTGGACTGTAGTTTGCAGGTAGTCATGGTAAGTGTGAAAGTGAAAATTAGCTAGGACGAACGAGCGCATAACGCGCTACAATTGACATCACCGTTCACTGCGGTCAATATGGAGGAATGGCACTTAATAAGACTTTTATTTATTAGTTTTTCATTTATTTTATTAGCTGGAGTTTATGCCTAACATAATGCTCTCCATACCCGTGTCAAATTTAATAGCGCTCAAACTACATGTGTCAGAAGTCTCTCGCTCAAGATATTGGTGGTAACTATGGTACACAGCGAGAAGTGAAGAAGAACTTTTAAATAAGTTGTCTTGTCCTCATAGATTTAAAATTTGGACTCTGTGTACAAATCACACGTATGACTTAGAATAAAAATTTGTGCATAACACAAAGTGTTGTCCTATGCAGAGTTCGAACCCACAACACTCATCGCAGCTGTTCTGTTCGGGACGTGAAAAATACAACAAAACCAGTACAGAATTTGTTATAATTTGTCGGTGACCCATTCGAGGATCGTATAGTATACAGATTATACTCTTATTATAATGAGAATTAATTACTTATCCCAAAAAGTCAATCCCACAGTCAAATACATTACTGACTGTTATATAGTTTTCGATGGTTATTTATGTCAAGAACAAATGGCAGTTATTTTCAAAAGTGTAAATTCTCTGAAGTATTAATGAATTTCTTTCAATAACTTGAGTTTAATTCTGTAAATTTAATTGAGTTGCTGAATTCAAGTGCCCTAATGCAGTCCGCAGAAACAGTAGGTAGCGACGTAACTTTTGATTCGATGTATTTAATGGAAATCTATGTTGTACGTTGTTAGTAGGCTCAGCAAATATGTAGAAAATCATAGCATTAATATTAGGTCTTTACCTATGAAATTGCCGTTTTGTATGCAATAAGTGAAAGTACTTATTTTTTCAAACTTTTTTATTTCTGTTATTCGAAGTAATCACCCATGCAATCGACGCATCATTGGCAGTTTATTGATGCCCTTCTTGTAAAAATCAGCTGGACGGGAGGCAACAAACTCTTTAAAGGCATTTTGTACTGCCTCTCGGGAATTTAATTTTTTACCCACTAAAAAGTCGTCTAAATTTTGGAAAAAGTAATAGTCGGTAGGTGCAAGGTCTGGTGAGTATGGCGGATGAGGGAGAGCTTCCAACCCCAGCTCTTGCAGCTTGGAGACTGTCTGTTGCGCAGTATGGGTCGCGCGTTGTCGTGAAGGAGCAGTAGGGACGACCGATTGACCAAAGCTGGTTGCAGATGTGCAAGCTTCTCCATCATTCTCTCCAGTTCTTCACAGTACACATCTGCATTAATGCTCATGCCGTTTTGTAAAAAGCTGTGATGAATCACACCCGCACTAGACCACCAAACAGTGACCATCACCTTTTTAGGGGTCATTTTTGGTTTAGCGCATTGCTTTGGTGCTGAACCAGGGTCTAACCAACTTGCTGAGCGCTTTCAATTGTCAAACAGAATCCATTTTTCGTCGCACGTAACTATTCGTTTCAAAATTCCTTCATTTCTTTGCCTGTTGAGCAGCGAAAGGCAGGTCTCGACGCGTACGTTGCGCTGGCGATCGTTAAGGTCGTGGGGCACCCATCTATCAAGCTTTTTTACCTTGCCAATTTGTCGCAAATGGATCAATATTGTTTGATGCTTACATTAAAAGCTGCTGCTAGCTCAGCTGTAGATTGAGTTTCGTCAGCTTCCACAATCACCTTTAATTCATTATTGTTAACCAAAGTCTCCGGACGACCACGAGCTTCATTTTTCAAGTCAAAATTTCCAGAAAGGAACCGGAAAATCCAATAAAGGGTTGTGCGTTCGTTTGTACAGTAATCTCCGTAAACGTTTTTGATGTTACGTGCCGTTTGTGTCGCGTTGGTGCCACGACGGAACTCATATTCCATAATTACACGAATTTTTAAAGTATCCATTATGACGAAATATGTTCAAATGTAATGAAAATACAACGCTAATCAAAAAACAAAAGACTGAGTTTGTAAATAGAATGTCATGGTTTTAAAACAAAATTAATTTGAATTTAGAATACAGAGCCAGTACAAACTTTTTTTTATTTGAAATGACCAGTACTGAAGAAACGCAATTTCATAGGTAAAGACCTATTATTATATGTTGATTTTGGTATAAATATAGGAAACGTGTAATTGCTTTATAATTCAATATTTTCTTTATTAAATGATTGCATGTTTTCCTTATATCCTATACTGGGTAAAATTTTGTAATGCCACCTGAAGGGAAGTACTCGTAGTACTGTTGATAGAAGATTTTAGTCAAAGAAAACATTACTTTAATTTAAAATAAAACTAAAAATGCATTGAAAGATTTCCGAAAATACGCTTACCTTTAGGTGACATTACAAAATTCCACCCTATATTTTAAATAAACATTACTACAAATAACATTCTGATCTTATTTGAAAGAACTAACAAGATTAGTAGTATTATATAGTATAGTAACACATGCTTTAAATAAACTACAATATTATTCAAGGGTACGTTTTAAATTTGCGGAATGATAGTGTACAATTAACAAGTTTAATTTATAAATCTTAAGTTGGCGATCGTTTTATTTTTATTCAAATACGAAATACAAGGAAAATCTACTGCTTTTCGTAACGAGTGGTGTAAAGTTACTTGCACTTAATTAGGTTGGCTTTGATGTTCCGTATCACGCATCCTACAACTCTGATCTGGCTCCTATCGTTCAACGTTTACTCTCAAAGATGAAAAAATCATTTCGTAGAAAGATATTTTCTAAAGATAAAGAAGGCAGAGGTCGTAGGTTCTGTTATTATTTCAAACAAAGAAAAAACATTCCAGCAATCAGATTTTTTTGAAATGGATGTTTTTTTTAGCGTAGCTCAGTCTATTATAGTCACAATATCTATATGCTACTTTACACCTATACCTACCTGTTCAGAGACTGCAGATGAGAAGAGAAGACATCGACATAATCTCTGTAGTCGGACGGGTCCGGTGAAATGATGTCGTCGTCAGATGCCAGCTCTACATCATGGCTACTCTTCGCCGACGTCAATAAACTGGGTGTAGCAGAATATCTAGGGAAAATTAACAACCATTAAAATGTATATCAAAGTAATATAATAAAACAAATTAGGTACTTGTGTGCTCGTATAGATAAAATATTCAGAATTGTGATAGCTGCAAATCCATAAGTGTCTAGTAACAAATAAGTAGCAAGCACAGTCTCACTCATACATCGAATCTCATAAATATTACATTGGAACCGATTTCCTTGAGGCGCGCGCTAGGTTAAAATGAGTATTAAATGAAATACTTCGCACGCTGAATTCATTTATTTGAAAGAAATGCAATGCTTCAATATATTTGTTATTTCAGATCTAGAAAGTGTGAGTAATTCAGAAATTACAAGCTGAATGACAAATACAAAATGAAGAAAAAACAATATGATTGTTTGAAGTCTCGAAAAATCTTGATAACGTATTTAACATTTTGATTAATATCTATACTAATATTATAAAGAAGTAAAGTTTGTGTGTTTGTATATTTGTTAAATTGTAAGGGGTAATCTCGAGATCTACTAAACCGATTTTAAAAATTCTTTCACCAATAGAAAGCCACATTATTGCCGAGTGTCACAGGTTAAATTAAAAACCGAAAAATAAAAATAGTCCAGTCATTTAAGCTTAAATTAGGTAAGAATCTCGGAATTCGAGATACCCAGCTGTAAGTCTGTAAATACTTGTATATTGACACCCTAAAAGTTGTCTCAAAACCTATATATGGTAGGGTGTAAGCAACTATTAAATTTCAAGGTCAAAGGTAACAAAAATCGGTTTTTTGCGCTTTTTTTGGAAATATCTCATTTCCTATGTGTTTTTGCTATTTGTATTAATTATCAATATTGTAGAATACAAAATTCACTACAAATTTTGTTAATTTTTTTTTTATACGGTGAACCGTTTTCGCGATAGATGGCGGAGAGCGCGCGGTCACAGCAGCACTTCAGGTCAACCGGTGCCTCCGGTCGAAAACGCGCCATATATAGTTGATGAACTATCGATAAATCAATGATTATAAATATTTGTCAATTTTTATTAACTATTATATTATATTTTATCATTTTTTTCCTAACTTATCCACTTTTTATTCAGTATTAATTTATTTAACAACACTTACCTGCCCATGTAATTGCAGAATTGTTAATGAAAATATAAGAATTATATTTGAATTTTAACCTAATTAATATTATTAACTTCTTACATGATGAAAAAAAAAACAAATAAATTATGAATTAATCTTTTTATTAAAAAATATCATTGAATACATTTTTTTTATTGAAAGTAAAAAAATGGAATAAGTTGCTTACACTCTACCATATGTAGGTTTTGAGACAACTTTTAGGGTGTCAATATACAAGTATTTACAGACTTACAGCTGGGTATCTCGAATTCCGAGGTGAACTTACTATAATGACTGGACTAAAAGGCTTTTACGTGGTAGTCGGTTTTGCAAAGTGAATCGGAGAAATTTCAACGGAAGGCCAAAGCAGCGGACGGCGCGCGATGGCTTCGGGTTTAATTCGGTTCGCGTTCGTGCTCGCTCCGGGAGAAGGAGGCGTGGCCTTTTACATCTGAGAGGTAGGTACCCGCGCGGCTCAGTCGCGTGGTCGGCTCCTTACGCAGCGGAAGTCTCCGAATTGAATTTTTCCAAACGTAATTAGTACACTTTCGACATTGTTTAAATAAAAGGTTCTTATCAGAACTACTTTCTATCTTGTTCTTGGCAGTTAGAAATTAAAACATAACACTCTGTACTAAAAAGGATATTATTAACATTATGCCCAACGAAGTGCGCACGGGTCAACTAGTTTACTTATTTAGGTATTATAACGACTACCAATAAATGCTTTACACAATTACAACTTACAATATATATTTCACTGTAGATCTATGAATAAGTAATTGACTGCCTCGGTGGCCTAGTGGTAGTGTATACGACTGCTGTGCTTGCTGTCTAGATTCGATTCCTGGGTCGAAATGTTTGTAATATGCAAATATTTGTTTCGAAGTTTGGGTGTTTTCCATGTAAAATATGTATATATAAAGAAAAGCAGTATATATGTATTTATATCAGTTGTCTAGTACCCATAACGCAAGCTCTGCTTAGCTTGGTACTAGATGGCGTTATGTGTTAGATATCCGAAATACTCGTACTTATTATTATTAAGTATTATTTATTATGAATAGAAGGTTAAGAAAATTGCCCGATAGATATTTTTGTCATGGTTTTAATCTACTGACAAAATTTCAGTGCTATCAACATTACTCTTCGATTCTGGTCATGCTTTCCATCAGGTAGAGTATAGTCACTTTGGTAGGCTCATATTAAAACATACATTGTGGAAAAATATTTTTCATATTAAGTAATCACAAAAATCATTCTTTGGGCATCATTTACGATGTTTTTTTTCTATTTCTGTCTAGAAGCTAGAGATATAGCTTAAATTTGAAAGTATTTTTTTAAATATACTTCAAATTCAAAAGTAAACAATTTTTTTATATAATAGGTACCAACACACAATATCATCACGACATCGGCAATAATTATTTATCTATTTTTTTAATTTTTTGTCATTTTATTTATCATCATCAGTCTAACGCAGTTCACTGCTAGTCATAGGTATCTACAATTGCAAGCCACTTGGTTCGATTCTCGATATTTATTTATCAAAAAAAAATTTTTCACAAATATTTTTTAGCTTTAAAAAGTTACAGAAAGGACTTAACAATAAACAGTTCAACCTAATAAATAATTACCAAATCAAAAATCTTTATATTAGCTGTTTTCAATTATGAATTCAACAAAAAAATGATAAATAATAAAAAATAACATAACAAACCTAATACTAAATAAAGCACCCTACTGAATTTAGATACAACGTATATGCTGTAAACGTATTATTCTAATCTTTAAAATCCCTTGTTGGTACTCGTAACTCCATAACAAAATCAAAAAACAGTGCTGAATAACTTATATCTATACGATTAGTAACAAATGCTTTCAAAATCGATCACTTTATTCAGGTGTTAAAGCGAGACTCGCCCTTGACACGATTTCTTTCTTATTCCTCAATTCTGTAGTTTTAAGTTTAAAATATGCATTGATAAGTTTTAACATAATTTCATTTCTTTTAATATGTGCATCAAAATGTAAGTGCTTTTTTTTTCTCTGAACACACAAAGCACAATTACAATGAAGCAATTATCCTAACGTAACAATCAAACATTTAATTAAAAACAATAATTCATCATCATCATATCAGTCGAAAAACGTCCTGTTTAAAATAAATATTTCAGACAAATAAACAGATCCAGTGGCTAGGACTAAAACGAATAGGGAGGGAGTGGGTGAGCTCCCAGCGGTAGTCGCCACCCGCCGCGTCCGGCTGTTCCAGGCTCGACCTATTTTCCCACTACTAATCGACGCACTAATAGTCAACAAATAAGTTTTCACGTTGTTACTAAGCTGCACTTGTTTACAAACGTGTTTACAAAAACACTTATTTTTTGGAAACCATATTTCTAGTGTGTTATATTAAATTCTGAGATTTTGATTCTAAATTAAATTTGAGTTACTCTAAAAAATGTATTAATGACAAGGAAATAGAGTAGTAATACTTTTGTTTACGCATAAATGCCGCAATGAAGAAATATTTGTAGCATAGCTCGCTAGCAAAATAAAAAAATAAAAGTATTAATAAAAGAGAAACAAACACAAACAGAAGAGTTAAGAAATAAAAAAATAAAAAGAAGTATTCGCAAACAAAAAAACAAAATTTTCAAATTTAGACCCGTAGAGCTCAGCTACGCGCAACAGGTAACACACATTCGCCGTCTTATATCCTAAAACATACCCTTTGATTCCGCTCAGTTGATCTAATTTAAGCCGCACTGGCGGCGGTTCTATGTACATCTTGATGAATAGTCTATTTCACCATTAAATAAATAAAAACTAAATAAATAATTAAAAGAAAAAAAAAGAAAAGTCACTCGCGTGGTACGATGTAATTTCCCGAACGGATTTTTATTAACTTGAAGTGAAAAATAAATTTAAAAAATACCGAAATCCGTACGTAAAACACGAATATGTTAGTCCCCTATTGCAAGAACAAGAGATGAAACATATCAGTTATGACCCGCTCAACCGACGTCTGACGTCGGGAACGGCCGCGGCACGAATAATGGCGATCGCAATGGCAGGTAAGGGATGGCTAGGTGGATTCAATCACCATGGCGACAACCCGGCTGGGGCGTGCGCATTTTAAACAAGCTAGTTGCACTACTCTACATACATATATCTACTAACATTTGCAATTGTGGGGCGGCGCAGTGCGCCCGCCCCCGGTTGTACGCAGGCCCACACGTGGCGCCTTTTCCTCGGTTTGACCAATTAGCAAACAAGGACTAAGGCCTCCCTCACTCGATGTAACAGCCAGGTTGATGCAGCCGCAAGCTCATTGCAATCAAAATTACCTGAAATAACATAACAAATTATCATGTCCGCCTGTTGAAATCGGGCCGCGACCGATAAGGGGTGGAGCTTGCCACCTACCCACCCACCTACCCAGAATCCATTATAGATTTTATATTTAGACGTTCTAGCCTACCCAGCACCTCCCTTAGTCCTAAATTATTTTTTCCAATTTAATTTTTTTACAACTTTCTTACAGTGCGAAATATGAATAATATCTATACGTAAATAAATATTTTGTAAACAAATAAAAAAATTACACATCATTGATGCAATTAATTTTGTGAGACTGTTTATATTAAAAGTCCAAAATCCCGAGTCTATTTTTACTATTTATTACTATTAAGCTAATTTTATCGTGGTTTCTTAGCTTCATTTTAATGAGACGCCCAACTTTTTCACCTACATAATCACTCGATTATGGTAGATAACAGAAATAGTAGGCATAAAATCTGTCGCCTCGATGATTCTTCATAAAGTATTACGAACTGTTGGGTTTTTCTTTTATCTTAAGAAAATTATTTACATTTTCCAAAAAAAAATTTGCTACAAAATATATGGTTTGATTTGGCTATAAATTAAGTTAATATTAAGTGAAGTAATAGGTACAATAAATATAAGTTTACTTTTTTAAACATCTTAAACAAAAAAATTTAAAGTTTCAAGTTAATGTAGACACTACACAAAAGGTAGATCCATTTAGCATGAACCGTATACGAAGATTTTCAATTTTATATATGACCAGCTGACCCGGCGAACTTTGTACTGTCATATTTTTCTTTCGTAAATATCTTCTTAATTTCTGACATACTGGTTTTAGTAACTGTGCCCACCTCAGCTTCCCATGGTGTAGGTACAGTCGCGCGGATAAAAATATAAACTTGTCCGGTTATCTTTCAAACATACATTTCAGTGATTCATTTTTATTTGTGTATAAAAACATGAAATACATGTGTCTATGTATGTGCAAATACATTCCCCATTACAATAGGCATCAGTTTTAAAATGATTTCTTTGATATTTTAGGACATGATATGAGTAAGATGTGTTATGATCAATAAGAGTGAGATACTCGTATACTGCGGGATTGTATACTTTGAAGAAATCTTGCTTGCTTTTCTACCAAAACACTTAAGACTCAGGTAAAAATTAGAAGAGTTAGCAGTAACACATCCCAAAGGGAGCTGCATGTAGCATTTATCAAAATAAATCAATGATATATAGATCATTCATATGCAAAGATTCTCAATATTTTAAAATAATAGTATGTGAACCGATTGAGTCAAAATGATTTATTTTCAGTTCCTTACAAACAAAGTTATATTATAAACGAATCCTTTGTCTGTATCAATGACGGTAACTAATTTATACAATAGCTCACAAATGACCAGTGATTGACGCCGCAACTGCAACTGAGTGTCACCTTCCTGTGTGGCTACAAAACATACATGTATATCTAGGCATATGATACACAAAGGGTCGATTTAACATCAAAACTTCTAATAAAAAACCTACACGGGAATGAAAGAGAGAGCTATAGCTTCGTAACGTTGTTTTTAAACTTGTCCATTTGCCTACGGGTGCTGTCCTGCTTTCTTCAATAACGTTTGCGGACGTCAGTTTTCGACATTACCGTTCGTATCAATAATAACAAAACCGATGAGCACTAAAATTTAACAAGTAGATTTAAACTTAAGTTATTAAAACCACCGATAGTGCACTATAGGAATTTCAAAATTTAGTTATGTGACTTATCACTGAAAACTTGAAGGAACTTAGGGACCCTAGCTAAGCAACAATACGGTAAGCTAAATTGTTTTGAAAGATATGTAGAATTGGACAACACGCCTGTGTTTGGTATATAAAACGCCTACTTCTAGACTGCAAAAAAAGGTTCTAAAGACCTAAACCTAATTCGCCACTGTTGGAGCAGCCAAATTTAGTCAATTTAAAAGACTGAACAATGTGAAGTTCATTAAAATAACATTAAATCTGTTCATCTGCCTAGCCTTTATTGTTTTTCCAAGATTATTTGGGATCAGCTACTAGTTCAACTGGTTTTACCTTAATATTAGTTTATCCACGCAATAATTGGCATCGGACCTCCACAATCCTAAGAGCGAACAGAATTCTATTGTTGAACTAGTTGTCAGTAAATTTATCTCTCAATAACTGTTGCCGTAGATGGTCATGACAACCGCGACCGACGGCTTTACATACTCTTGACGGGCGTGAAATGCCGCCTACTTCCATACTCCGGGCTTTTCTTAAGAATTTCTTGTAAGAAAAACCCACTAAAACTATTTGGCCGACTCAGGAATCGAAGTCGAGACCTCTGGATCTGCAGTCGCATACACTAACCACCAGACCAACGAGGTAGTATAACGTTAGATCTATTGTTATTTGTAAAATAAATTGTATAGAGTTATGGATACAGAACCCCGACCATTTTTTGTTTATTTGATTTTTAAGTAGCAAATGATGCTGAAACTCAACGTCTAACTATGCCCTATTACGAGTATACCTACAGCTGAAGAATTGGTTTGTTTGGTTAAAGGCGCTAATTTCAGGATGTACTACTCCGATTTAAATAATTCTTTCAGTGTTAGATAGCACAGTTATCGAAGAAGGCTATTGCCTATATATCATTACGCTGCGATCAAACAAGTTGCGAGTGAAACACGGGGCAAAAATATAAGTCCTTTTGAGAGCTTACATTGCGTGTGTGCAGCACATATACGTGTAAAGCTTCTCAAAAAAAGTATTCAAGTCAGCGACAGCATAAACGTCGATCTTTCATAGTTGGGTCACTATAACCTGTTTAATGGTTACAAATTTGTTCATGCTATTATAACATCACGCTAAAGAAGCGATAGGAGACACAGACGATAATGTTGTCAAAGTTTAAGAGGAATCACCCACAAAGTCAATCTAATCAACCTGTCTCACACTTACAAACTAATCAAAAACTTACGCTCTCAGGTTTATACCTTATTACTTTTGATACGAGTATATACGCTTTTAAAGCTTTTCTAGGGGTAAATATTAATTGTTAAGAATTTATCACTTTAGATGGTTTAAATTGAAAGGGGTATCCATTTACCTATACAGCTCTAAATCATACCAAGAATGATACGTCCGTATGCCAGTATTTTGAATTACAAAATGCTGTGACACAAATCTTAAACGTCGATAAACAGGATTGTCTTGTTTTTAGGTGAGGTCATTGTTCTCAAACTAAGCTGATCCCTCAAGAATTGCAGATGGAATACTAAACGGCGGCAAGATAGTCCAACCATGACACGCTTTATCTTAGTCTTTGTAACTATTAATTTGTAACTGTGATGTATGACACTGCGATTGGGACATTCACCGATATTACAAAAAGAGTGGTACAGTATGCAAATTTAAAATCCTCCATACGCTTGGTATTAGTCAAATGTTTGAGTACCATGTTTGTGTGCAGTTGTAACTCTGCGAAATAAATGGACGTATTTTTACTTCGTCCGTTCCATATTAAATTTTACTTTTTTTCTTTTTTTTATGAAATACGGGCAAACGAGCATACACATTGCCTGCACACCAGAGGCATCACAAGTGCGTTGCCGGCCTTTGGGTGAGGGGGAGACGGCCGGGGGGAGGGGTTGTGGAATGGGCCTCCAGTATCCTCATTCACTCGGTGAAACAAAGCGCAGACTTATGAAAATAAAAACCAAGCTTTTTGTTCTGCGTATTTTTAACAAAGAGAAGAGGGAGAGATAAGCGAATGTGTTCCGTGACTAAAGACAGGTCCTGACGTCATCGAAGTTAACGCGGTTATTGTAGATTGTCAACATTAATCTTGTAGTATCGTATCGATTAATCGAAAATCTTTATATTTTCTAGGTGTAAAAAGTAAAACTATTGTATTTTATCATGTACAAACTACTAGGATAGATATTCTGGGGTCATAAATGGCATCACATTTCATATAAGGTACAGTCGCCAAATTTCGTCCCCAAACCTATTTTCGTCCCCTTAAATATCTGCTTTTTTAAAAACCGTCATCTATGGTCAGTAGTACGAACTAAAACCTAGTTGCATCAGTCGGCCATTGTGTATAAGTGAGTGCGTCACGACATTCGTACGAACGGATATTCGAAAATCAAAAAAAGGGTTCAAGGTAAGTTTTTCATTGAAATATTATCGGATTTCATAAAATAATGAGATACCTGTTTTTAATGCAATTTTTCTATCAAACTAACTATCAATATCTCAGATCTTAATGGATTAAGAAAAAAATCAAGTTATGACACGTTTTTTGCATAAATAGGCGCGAGAAAAAAGAAACTGAAATTTCTTATTATCGTCCCCTTACATGAACCAGAAGTGAGAGAGGGTATTACGATAAACATCACTCCGTATTAAGTGTAAATTAAAAATTAAGCCAAGGGATATTTAATACTAAATACAAGCGAAGTGGAATCGTAAACAAGCGGCTATCGAAATATATTGCGGATAAGGTGCAAAAGCTAGTGACTACAAAATTATCACATGCGAAACTGTGTCGTGAAAAAGACTGCATAAGTGAACTATAAGTGACATTTTCTACATAATTGTTTACATCGGTCTAAAATCAATTAAGCGAAGGACATTAACGATATTTTACATCATATAAGTGTAAATCTCATAAATAACAAAGTCATTGAATGATTTTGAAATTTTACCAATAAACAGCGCCATCTAGGGAAATAAATCAAAACTACTAAGACTATCACGCAACAAACAATAGCCCGTTCTCTTAAACCTAGTCGTGCTACCAATAGAGGGCAGCACAAGTAGCAAAACAAAACCAAAAATAAACAAAAGTACATCACAGTAAAAAATAATCTATAGACATGGAGGAAGTTATGAATATGCTCAGGAATATTCAAAATGAGCTGAACGAACAGAAAGCCACAATCGTACAATCTGCTGATAAGGTTACGGATCAAGTTACACAAAATATTAACTACATCTTGGAGGAGAAGCTCAAAACTATAGATGAAAAATATGAAAACCTTAAAGAGAAGCTGGAAAACCAAGAAAAAAGATTACACTTTCTAGAAAAACAATCGAGACAGAGGAACGTTGTAATTTTTGGTTTAACAGAAACTGAAACATCGTATGCAAATTTAGAAAAAATAGCTTTAAGTTTCATAAATCAATACTTCACTGTAGAGGTAGAACTTAGAGACATACAAGAAACGAGGAGAATTGGGAAGAAAGGAGAAAAACCCCGGCCAATTACCGTAACGTTTACTTCATTGGGCAAGAAAATAGAAATATTTAAACAGAGAAGAGTATTAAAAGATACCACTTACTATATGAAAGAAGACTTTCCACAACATATTCTAGAAAAAAGAAGAGAACTGCAAGAGCGGGTAAAAACTGAAAAAAGTAAGGGAAACTTCGCCACGATTAAGTACGATAAACTGGTAATACACCACAAAAATACAGATCCATCGGTCAACAAGAAAAGAACACTTCCAATATCACCAAACCACAATGATCTTACGCAACTGGAACTAAAGGCACAAGCTCATAAAAGGAATAAAACTCAAATAGGGTTAGAAAGATCGTCGAGTCTATCGGAGAGAGTTATTAAGCCGAGTATGCTCAGCTTCCTAACAACCAGTAACCAAACCACTAACAACCAAAACAATGTACCAAATGATCAAACAAAGAAAAGTAACAAACAATAGCAATTATCGCCCTCTCTCACGGAAAACGTATTAAAAACTAAAACAAACAAGAAATCAAATCTTCCAAGTCGGCTGGTCCCCGTGGAAGTTCACGACCATAACCCTCCAGAGGAAGCACTAGAAGTCTTCTCAAACACAACAAAAAAAAGTGGTCACAATATCCTGTACATAGCAACTTACAACGTTAGAACCTTATCGACTTATTCACGTCTACTAGAAATAATAGAATCTTTAAAAAACGTAAAGTACGACATTATTGGTCTCTCAGAGGTTAGAAAACTCGGTAACAAAATAGAGGAACATGACGAATTCCTTTTTTTCTACATCGGGGAAACTCCAGGATTATATGGAGTAGGCTTTATTATCAAAAAACACCTGAAAAAATATATAAAAAGTTTCAACGGGCTGTCAGAGAGAGTGGCGCTGTTAAGGATGAATATCAACAATTTAGACTTGAGCATCATTCAAGCTTACGCCCCAACAGAGGCATCGAAGGAAGAAGATCTAGAGCTTTTCTACACCACTGTCGATAAAGCCATAAAACTCTCAGGAAATAAAATAATAGTCATGGGCGATTTCAACGCCAAAATTGGTCAACCAATACCAAACGAAACCATCACTGGAAACTATGGCTATGGAAATAGAAACTGCAGAGGGGAAAGACTCGTCGATTTCGCGTACGAGAACAATCTAGTGATTATGAACACATTTTTCAAAAAAAACAATAAACAGAGATGGACTTGGAAATCACCAGACGGTAATACAAGAAACGAATTAGACTATATTCTAACAAACCTCCCGAGTAACATAGACAATATGCAGGTGTTAAACATCACTTACCCTTCGGACCACAGGCCTGTTAGGGCAAAGCTTAAAATATATGTAACGTCAAAAAATCGAAGCAAGTTTGGTCAGTGCCTGAGATCCCAGTTGAAGAATGAAGAAGAAGTGCAAGCCTACACTGAATTGCTGAACAGCTACTTAACAAATCAGCTCAATTACTGGAATGACAAGGACACTGTTCAGAACTACTACGACAAAATAACAATGGCAATAGATAACAGCCTGAAAAAAGCACATGAGCTAACATGTAAGACAAACAAAAAGAAAAACCGAATAATATCAGCAAATACAAAGGCACTAATCAGCAGAAGACAAGAAATACACAAGATAAAACCAAAATCAAGAGACATGAAAAATGAACTAAAAGCACTTTATAAGCTTATAAGTAAACGAATCAACCAGGACTATAAGGCACACCGTACACAAACAATTGAGAATTGTCTTCATACCACAGGAAGCGCCAAGAAAGCCTACAAAGAATTGAGAACACATAAAACTTGGATTGAAGAGTTGAAAGGTAAAACTAACAACACACAAAAAAGAACAGAAATACTCGAAATTGCAACAGATTTTTACAAAAATCTTTATAGCTGCCCAGATCAACCACCATATAAATTACCGAGTAACACAGAAGGAACGAAAGCTATTATTAATGAAGACGAAGTGGCTAAAGGAATTAAAGCGCTAAAAACAGATAAAAGCCCAGGCCTCGACGGGGTCACCAACGAAGCTATTAAAGCAGGATTCATGTCTCTAGTTAAGCCTCTAACCCGACTGTTCAACATGATACTGAACTGCAGAAATACTCCACGTCAATGGTCAGAGTCGGAAATAATTCTGCTCTACAAAAAAGGAGACCCAAACAATATTAGTAATTATAGACCGATAAGCCTGCTACCTTCAATATATAAATTTTTTTCTTCTATAATAGAGAAAAAAATAAAAGAAACCACAGAAAAATTTCAACCCATAGAACAGGCGGGCTTCAGACGAGGTTTCTCTACGATTGACCATATACACTCGCTTGAGATGATAATAGAAAAATTCCAAGAGTTCAACAGGCCACTTTATGCTGTTTTTATTGACTATCAAAAAGCCTTCGATACTCTACTCCACTCATCGATTTGGGAAGCTCTACTCTCTCAAGAGGTATCATTGGATTACGTACAAATCCTGAAAAACATCTACGACAACAGCACTAGCAGAGTCAAGTTAGAGACCACTGGGCCACTCATACAAATTAAAAGAGGTGTAAGACAAGGAGATCCAGTCTCACCGACAATCTTCATAACGGTGCTGGAGTCCGTTTTCCGTCGACTAAACTGGAAGAAAATCGGCATTAATATTAACGGAAGTTACCTGAGTCACCTCAGATTTGCAGATGATATAGTTTTGCTATCAGAAAGTACTAACCAATTGCAACTGATGATAAACTCTTTAAATGAAGAAAGTCGCAAAGTAGGCTTGGAAATCAACTTAAGTAAAACCAATGTCATGACGAACCATACTAAAATACCTATATACCTCAACAACTCACCTTTAAGTTATGTAGATACATACGTTTACCTGGGGAAGCAAATTTCATTTAACCAACAAAATAACGAACTCGAGGTAGAGAGGAGAGTCAATATAGCTTGGAAAAAGTTCTGGATCCTCAAAGAGATTTTAAAAAGCGACATATCTATAAGGTTGAAAAGTAGAGTCATGAATACTTGTCTACTCCCCCCACTAACATACGGCTGCCAAACCTGGAAATTTACTAGGAAAATAAAAAATAAGATTTTAACAACTCAAAGAAGCATGGAAAGAAGCATTTTAAAAATTAAAAAAGTCGAAAAAATCCGCCATACTGTCATAAGACAGAAAACTAAAGTCATCGATGCTCTCAATCACTCACAGACGTTGAAATGGCGATGGGCTGGACATGTAGCCAGATTAACTGACAATCGCTGGACTATAAAGACATCATCATGGATAGGACCATTGGGCCAAAGAAAAAGGGGCAGACCGAATGCACGTTGGGCAGACGACGTTATTAAACTAGCAGGACAGAGAACACTGGTCATCACTGGAGGAGGCCTTTACCCTCCGTTAAGAGGGGTTCTTGCTATCAATTGTATATTTATGCTAAAAATTAACAAAAAAAAAAAAAAGAAATGACGATTACATTTATTAAATTTTGCTTGGATATAATGAATAATTAAAATTCCATAAAACTTAAATTTTATTAAATAAGTAAAATAGGTATTAGACATATAGGTAGAATAGATTTTGCATGTTGTAAATTGTCAATTTGTACTGTGGCAAGAAATTAAAGGCTTTTTTATTTTTTTTTTATTTTTTACATGAACCTAATATCGTCCCCGGGACAGTATTAGGATCTCGTATGGTGAACACAACGGTCATGTCACTTCATTTCGTAGGTCACTTTATAACAATTTTTTTTTATTTTTCAGATGCCGAAAAGAAAATTGTGGGACTCTCCACAAGGCCCTTCTTCGACCGATACAAACGACACACCACCGTTAACAGATGCTGTCCCGTCATCTTCACATTCCACAATGCAAAGACCAACAACGCCATTATCACAATCGGATATACCTCCATCGTCTCCATTTATAGTTCCATCAGATGTACATCCTGTTCCCGTAATTGAACCACCTTCAACATCGACAAGACGAGGGAAAGCGATGGTAGTTTTAGCCTCACCACATAAACAAGAAGTAATGGAAGCAAAAAAGAAGCAGACAGAGAAGAATGAAAATGTAGCTGGAAGAAAAAAAAGTGAGAAATTTGTCACAATACTTATTCTCAAGACAAAAGGGGAGAAAAATGGATAAGATGCATTGAATGGTTACAATGGATGCACGAAAATTGCGTTGAAAATCCAGGCCTTAAATTTGTCTGCACTATTTGTTTTTAGAATTAGAAGTACCTACTAATACTTTACCAATGATTAAAATGAGACAAGTCTGATTAGATATTTAATATGATAGTTAAGTTTAACTTTATAAAACAGAACAGGAGTAAATAAAACTCCAGTTCACGTACTGATTATTGTGATCTCAATATCGTCCCCGGGACGTGATTAGGAGTTCAGAAATATATTTTTGTAAAATGAGTATTTTTGTTAAACTTATTTTTATTTTTTTTCTAACAATGTTAACGCGTTTTTGATTATTTTTAAGAATAAAGGAATATTGAAACTATTATTTGACGTTTAATTTATAACTGTGGTTTTTTATTTTTAAATCTTTACATTGGTCTTACAAAAAAGGGACGCTATTTGGCGACACTACCCATACATTTAATTTTATAGCTTATTTCTTAAAATATGTCTAGAAAAATCTCTTAGTGTTAATATTATTAAATATATTAGCCACTGGATGGCAGAACTTTGTGTTATGGGAAATAAAAATACAAAGGTACTTAAAGCTGAAGTATTGGTAACAAAAATCATAAGAAGGTATTTAAATGTGTCCGGCATTGTCACCTAAAGAATGTTTATATTTGTCGTAATCATTTCAAAACTGACTGACATTTATCTAAAAACACAGCGTCGTAATTAGAATCCAAATATCTTAACAAGTAACGACTTATATTAATTTTACTTTGAAAGTAGGTACTTTAAATATTAAAATGAAAAAAATTTTACTTATGCTGATAATTTGAAGGGTAAACCAAAATTCATTAAAATTGTTTCATTGACCTAGATTTTCATTCGAAGATATACCTACTATCTTAAGCTATTTTTTGTACTTTTTTTATGCATTGCTCTAAAGAGAAAAAAAATTAACAGACAAAACTGAAGTTTTCTTCTGCCTATTGTTATAAAGATGACTTCACCATTTCAAATAAAGGCCGTATCATCATCATCATCATCATCATCAGTCCGTTGCAGTCCACTCCTAAAAGGCCGAATATGAATAAATAAACGAATTCAACTCATATTAAACAAGGTTAAAAGTGAACAGATATATAGCGAAATATTCGCAGTGATAACATAAGTATGACCGAGTTCGTGTTAATTCAGGTTTTAGATAAATTGCTTTTCTCAGATTGGATTGGTTATTTCTACATAACAACATTAACATATAACGATATGTAGGTAATTTTGGTATTGCTTGGTAGATGGACAGTGGCCAGAGCATAACATCCCCTCACCCCGCAAATTGTCAAGCATTGTTTCGAACATAAATCTTATTGTAGCATCTCCTCTTTGTTATTTGCTCCGTGGTTGATATATTGACGTTTATGCAACTGCAGAATTGTTGAACAAATATTTGAATAAACAAATCGGTCAAGTGCGTGTGTCAGGCCACGCATAGAATTATTCCCCTTTAAATTTTCTTAAAAAAGTTACTATCTTTAAGGATGGGTAATTTAAACCCTTATAATCATGCTACGGGCAATAGGAGGCGCAGACGAGATTGGATGGGTCAGCAAATAGTAAAATAAAACGTGTAACGTTACGTACGCATTGAGACACATCTTGGATGTAACATGTTAATTTTTGAAGTAAAACTTATTTACGCATGCTTGACTTGGGGACTAAGCTGGTGAATGGAATTTTTAATAGTCCATCCACGTGATTGAAAACACTGAAAAATAATAACAATATTTTTGGACATCTAACACACAAGGCCAGCGCCAATGAAGTTTTACTTCCAAGCTAAGCAGAGCTTCTGTTATGGGTACTAGACACCTGGTATAAATACATATACATGTACTTTTTTTAAAAATACGTACATATTATACACAGAAAACACCCAAACTCCGAAACAAGCAGATCATAAACATTTGGTCCGACTCAGAAATCGAACCCGAGACCTCAAACAGAGCAGTCGCATGCGACACCGAGGCAGTCGTGATCAATTTTGATTTTATCTTTTTTATTGTAGAATAGGGGGCAAAAGAGCGAACGTATCGCTTGATGGTAAGCGATTACCGCCACCCATTGACACCCGCAACACCAAAGGCGACACAAGTGCGTTGCCTGTCTTTAACTTAAAAGTAAAAAATTAAAACTAAATGTTAATATTATATTGCACTGAAAAAGAAATGATGGTCTGAATACTTTGGATTAAAAACCAATTTATTTTGCCGTTTCTCATATGTAGGTAAGTAAGTAGGTAGATAAGTTAATAATGAAACTCAAAGGATTAAGCTATCTCCTATGCTATGCTACGTTATGTTGTATGGAGTTGAAAAATAAATAGTAATGCAAAATATACTGACTTGTGGCCATACTGCACTGACCATGCACCACATACAATGACAGTGTTCAATGTCAATGCCACAATAAATTGCTGTGTTTGAACAGTAATCTCCGTAATAGGAAATAGTCGTTGCGCTATGACAATTTAACAATGTACCTATGTGTTCCCAGGTAACCCAACCAAATCGTATTTTGTAGTCATTATTAAGATAAACATGCAACACGAGGCACTCATAGCCCAGTTGCATTCGGTGATTAGAAACAATTACTGAGGTTAAGCAACGACGGCGCGTTTAGTACCTGTATGGGTGACCGCTGGTGGTATGTTACCATGAGCGTCTCCGTGATTCGGAGGTCACATTAAGCAGTCGGTGCCGGTTGTTATCACAGAATAACAGTTGTGAAGCTTAGTGCAAGATTACGTAGCCACAAAGTTGTCTTGCCAGTCCCCATCCCGCACTTGGCCAGCGTGGGAACGTATGGCCTTAACCCTCTCCTGAGAGGAGACCGGAGCTCAGCAGTGGGACATTATGGGTTGTTGATAAAATAAAAAGTTATCTTATTTTAAAATTCAGTGATGCATTGATACTTTTCTTCATAGGATTTAAAGTCCTATGAAGAAAAGTATCAATGTTTCTGAGATAAAAACAAGTAAGCCGATTACTGCTGGAGTAGTACTCAAGAGCAATTGACACTAATCAGCACAAAAAAAGAAGTAATTTTTTCATTGGTTTCATCTATGGGTAAATAACGTTGTAAAGTAGTGTAATTTGTCATAATGATACTATTTGTTTATATTATATTAATCTAAATAAAAATAATTTACTAATAACATGTATTTTTTAATATTATCGATTCGATACCCTTATTTTGTTACGTTAACTTTTGGAGATCAGAGGTTTTGTATGGAGAAATAAAATTATTGTTATAAATATTTTCTTTGCATTCTATATTTTCCTCTAACTTAAACTTTCGTTAAACTGCATAAATGTTTCAATAACAAAATTAGCTGAATCAGTCCCGAATTTCATTAGGAGTAAGGAACAGCAATTCATTATTGTACATACTTTTCTAAAACTTCTTGACCTATTTAGTACAACGACTACAAGAAAAATACATCTATTCATTTGCCGCTTGTGCGGCAATGAACGAGCAACGTTTCCTATTAACTAAGTGTTCGCCAAGCTCTTTAGCACTACAAATTTTCTCGAGATATTACGATAATGTCATTTCGACATAACCTAAGGATCATCATCATCACCAGCCTATTGCAGCCCATTCTGGTAATAGGACTGACATCGACCTGCTTGTTTACATACATATCTATACAAATAAATAAAATTGGAGTGTCTGTTTGTAATATTAAAATAACCGCTTTCTACTACATGCATATGAATGTATATACGGTACACATACCAAAATATATATTTTTAAAATTTTTGTCTGTCTGTCTGTTTGTTCCGGCTAATCTCTGGAACGGCTGGACCGATTTGGACGGGACTTTCACTGGTAGGTAGCTGATGGTACAAGGAGTAACTTAAGGTTTATATTTTTTAGACTAGCTTCGTCCCGCGGCGTTACCCACGATACGACAATAACCGCGGGTAACACCGCGGGATTCAGCTAGTATGAAATGAACACAAAAACACTCAGACTTAGAGCCCTCGCAGACTACAAACTTTTTAATCCGTCGATAGTATGGTTGGTTTCTTAATCAGTATGGAGATGTATGGGAGTGCACACATTGTAACAATTCGGTATCGGCCGACAAATAAGCCAAAAGCCGAAATCAAACATTCGCCGATTAAAAAGTTTGTACACTGCGGCGGGGGCTCTTAGCTCGACAAGTGTTTTCTCATGTGGGAATTGAACATACGACTCAGCGCAATAGAAAACTGTTTGAACCACTATGTCATACGTGCAGTGTTGCTGTTTTATTACCACCCACATTAAATCGCGCAAGAATACATCCAGAAAGAAACTTAGGCTTGTGAATATAATATTTATTATCTGTATTGTATCATAAATCACCAAGCGCTAATATTTTAATAAATTACCTCCTAACTCCTGTAATAAGTCCTACAATGGGAGGTGCTGAGAAATTGTATATTTATTTATTTACTTTAATTACTTAATGTTTA
The DNA here is from genome assembly GCA_916048165.1 of Spilarctia lutea. Lineage (NCBI taxonomy): Eukaryota > Metazoa > Arthropoda > Insecta > Lepidoptera > Erebidae > Spilarctia > Spilarctia lutea. Next base: position 21,739,805 of record OU696470.1, on the reverse strand, counting down.
CTTTTGAATCAGCAGATCCCAGTAGTGGAACAATAACTACAATATCGAGTTTCGCGTATTTCAAGCGTGTGGCAATTGACCTAAAGTTAAGAAATATTATATGACCTAAGATATTTCGGCTTAGATAACTTTTAGAAATTCTATGGATAAAGGGATATAAAGGGAGGATAAAGGGTAACTACATTGAGTACACCTAGTAATTTCAACTAATGTTAGAATAAGAAATAAAAAATACATTTAAATAATTGTGATCGAATTGGGAATTATCTCCTAATTTAAAAACATATAGGTATTGCATGTCAATATGGATGTTCAAATCTATCTTCTTTTAGAGGAATATGCTTAATATATCGAATATTTTTAGATCAAAAAGAACCTCGTTCCTTTATCATAACAGAAAATATTGGGAAAGAAAATAAGGAAAACGTATGTAAGAAACATATTTACGTAAGGTAATAATAAGCTTTCTCTATTAATTAAGATGGTTCAGCGTTTTCGATGCTAGATGACAATAAAACGGTCGGGAAAGTGACTCGAAAATCCAGAACAATCTATATTAAGACAGTGCCGAGTCTCTTCTCATACATGCATTTCCTAGCAGCCCGCGTCATTTACGCATGGTAATGAGTACATGTTCACTCTGTAGTGATGGATTCACCTCGCTTTGAGTCATGGAAGATGTTGAGTTATCAGAGGCATAACTCAACTCTATGTAAGTTTCTGTTTGTGTTCACTAAGCTCGCACCACGCTGCCACACCTGCAAAAAAAAACACTGCCACGCGTCCGCTGCGGGAGGCGAGACGAACCACAGGTGCATTGATTACAGGCATGTTGACTACTCTCAACTAACTACTTATCTAGCCGTTTAAAATGAGGTACGAATGCGAGGCTATGGCGGGGTAATACCAGACAAGAATTTAACATTTTAAATAACTTTAAAAATATTATACTAAATACAAGCTGAGCTGTGACAAGGCAATTTTGTCCGTGTAAAAGTCCCATAGTAAGCGTTGTGACAGGAGACTGGGGGACGTTAAAACAGCGGGGTGTTGCAACTTTTTCTGTTGCAGCGGGAGTGTATTACTCACAACGTGCAAACGAGATTGGGGTCACCTGATCAGAGAAATATGAGATGGCCAAAAATTAGTTTTGTGAGAAATGTAACGCAAAAGTAACGCAATGTAATGGTCTGTGTGATCGAATAAGTACGGAATTATATCAAATCCAATACTATCAATATAAATCAAAAAAAGCTCTTACAAACTTATTTGCTAAATTCTGATGAACACGTAATAAACAATGAAGATAAGCACTATAAAACGACCGATTTGACGAAGAGTACAATAGGTTTGCTATATCGCGAAACGATGATCTTGATAATACGATTATATTATATGAGCGAAGATAGTTCAGAAGACGAAAATATTGAATGTAACGAAGTGATTAGCTTAATTGCGTTTAATTATTAATGTTTTTATTTATAATTCTTGTATGGCTTTCAGTTATAATTTTTAAAACGGAATAAATAAATATTAACTTTTTTATATGAACGTAAGCCATAAACATAAGCCCAGAAATTAATGATAATATGACCTATGATTATTCGGCTTTAAAATTAATAAAAGACCCCTGCATTGTACTTTATATAACATCGTATGTAATGAAATAAAATAAATTTCAAACGATTTTACTTAGGGATGTTTGCAGACTGATTTGAATCGTATGTATTGTGGCACAAGGCAAGCTTGGACCACAAAGCTACCCATACACGAATTTGCCATAGGTAGTAGTATAGCAAATGCTTAGTATGAGTAATGAGCACTTTTTATCAAAAGTTATCGCAAATGATAACTTGTAGCGATATTGCTCGTTTTGTACAAGACTTAGTGTAGTAATAAATTAGCACAGAACACGCAATCTACGTACTAGTCGTCATTTACCTGTAGAGTATTTAAATTAACAGTTAGTCTGTGCCCGGTAGGATTTAGGCCTTAAACTTACTTCAGGCACCAATCTCTCACGAAGTTATCTGATTACTGTTGATTTTGTAAATTAGCATAAGTTTTTTATTGGGAATTAATAAATGGATTTATTATTATTATTTAAAACGACGACGTTAGAAAAGCGATACTTGCATTTGAGTCCTAACCGCATTGTACAAAAGTCCACTTCTATAATGTAGAATCATCTTACTCTATTGACAACTTCCATTGAGAAAACAGATTGATGACTGTCCTTTCGGACATCATCAATCTATGTTTTAAAAATATACGGCTTTTCTACAATTCACCAGTAGAACTTTCTTGAAATGTAAGATATCTTGAGTTCTTACGTCAAACCATAAAATTTTATTATTCACTACTTTTACAAACAAGTATTGTATAAAATTGTGGTATTCTAAAAAATGTCATTTGTAGATATACTGAACACCTCGTGTACAAAGCAAAAAGTGTATAAATCGTTTCACCAATTAATTATTTTGATACATCTCTTTTTATTACAGTTATTATCATCATAATCATCATTTCAATCAAAGGGCGTCAACCGTTGGACATAAGCCTCCCCCAAACCTCTTCACAACAACCGGTCATGTTTTCCCAAGTATTCTTACCCTATAAATACCTACCTATTTTTCTATCAACACAAGTGCAAGCCACTTTAGATTATTTAGTCTGTATATATGTCTGCCGAAGCATCCACATGAGGGTAATATTGGAAGGCTTTGCCTTCTTATAAGCAGCTTGTTCAGTGCCGCAACACGAAAAACAGAACCTTGAAGTGTTCTATTTAAACATTTCCACTCAGAGCTATCATGAAATTTGGGGTGAAACAACATTAATAATTTAATATGTTTCACTAAGTAGTTACGTGTAGTTTAACATTTATTTTAAAACCTCAACGACTCGCAGTCGATGTGGCAAAAAGTATATATTTTTGGCAGTTATCAGTTTGATGTTTCGAGACATTGGAACATAACACACAAATTACTAAAATTGATTGATAAAGTCTTTAAATTACACAAAATCATTTTCTGTTTCGTATTTTATGTTTATTACTTAGTAATAATAATAAATTTATTACTTTAATATTGTAGAAAAAGACAATTGACATACACTTGCACACGTTTACGGGTTTTGAAAACCCTACAAAAAAGGGACCCTTAATTAGTTGTCACGTAGCATGGTGAAAACAAAATTAATAATAAATAATGTTGCGCCATAACCAGATGAATCTAGTGTCCACTAGAAGAATCGAGAACTGTCAAGGACAACGCCATCTAGTGTCGGAAAGCGCGCAACTGTGTGCATTATGACGATTACTCGACGCTAGATGGCGCTACAAGCAGCTCTAGAGTAATCTATTTAGCCTAGAAACATCGATCGAATGTTTTCGTAGTTTCGAGTAATTTCCACGGCCATATAAAAGCGGAACGTGTTGGCCGTAGGGACAGTATTGTTTCACGATACAGCGGATAAACATCGAAGAGATCTTCTAGTGCGACTAACCAGTGATTTAGTGATTTCTTATTGTAAAAAGTGTTCTTAATAAATATTGTGTTATTTTTGGTAATTAATCGAGTACTTTAATTTATTTAATACCCAGCTCGTAACAATTTGGTGTCAGAAGTGCGATTAAAGTATGCCGGTATTACCAAAGGAGGACACGGAAGGTATCCGAACCAGGAGTCAGCGCCAGCAAGAGGCTGATCAGAGGCGATTTGGAAGTGCACAACTGTCTACATCGGAAGATCAGCAGACAGCGATGGAAACCACGCCGTCCACATCGGCGGCAGCTCCAGATATCACGGCCCTAATGACGATGCTCCAAGAGCAGGCCCGCCGCTTGGAAGAGCAGCTGCAGCGGGACAAGGAGGAGCAGGCTCGCCGCCAGGAGGAGCAGGCCCGCCGCCAGGAGGAGCAGGCCCGCCGCTTAGAGGAACAGCTGCAGCGGGACAAGGAAGACCAGGCTCGCCGTCAGGAGGAACAGATGCTCTTGTTAAAAGGCATTCATGAGACTTTCGGCAAAGAAATCAAGGTAGTTAAGGATCAGGTTCTTCAACACGAGAATCGTATCACGGAGGCTGAAACTCAAATTGCTGACGTGAAGAAGGCCTTAGGAAACATTAAAGTTGGAGACGGAGCGTCGACTACTGCTGCCCCTTCGGTGCGGGGGTTCAAAGTACCGCCGTTTGATGGAACATCTTCGTGGTCAGCCTACAAGATCCAGTTCGAGGCTGTTATGAAGGTGAACGGCTGGACTAAGGAACAGGCTATGACCGCGCTCACATTGGGTCTCCGAGACCAGGCTCTAACCGTCCTTGAAGCCCTCGATAAAGAGGTTACCTATGAACAACTGCTGGAGGCATTGGAGGCAAGATATGGTGACGCTCATCTGGAGCACGTGTTTCGTGCACAGCTGAAGGATCGTGCCCAACGCATCGGTGAAAACTTGCAACAATGGGCTCTGGAAGTTGAGAAACTGGTCCGTAAGGCATACCAGTCTGCACCTGCGCTCGTTGGCGGGATTCTGGTGCAAGCTTTCATCGATGGCATTCGTGACCTCGAAGTTAGAGCTGCTGTGAGACTTGGACACCATGAAACTCTCAAGGACGCTCTGGCCCATGCTTTGGAGGTGGAAGCTGTGAGACAAGACCATCGGTCTCATCGGGTCCGGGAGGTTGTGGCATCACCTGCGCGAGACCGATTTAAGGGGTACAGCCCTAGATGCTACGCCTGTGGTGAAAAAGGTCACCTTCGGTCCAGCTGCCCTAAACGAAGCATAGGAAGTGAGTACGAGCGGTCTCAGGAGAATAGGGCGGTTGATAGTACTGCCCAACAAAAGCAGGGAAACGAGTAAACGCCAGGACTGCGGGGCGGGTGCTGGCTGGTGTTCAAAGAGCCCCAAGGATTTCGATCTCGCAAACTCATGACGGGAACAGCCTGGTCATCAGAGGCGAAATCAACGGAACGTCATGTAAGCTTACTATTGATACGGGAGCTTCTCGCACAGTCATCAGTTCCCAACTTGCAAATCGGTTCCTGAGGGACATTGCATGTAACCGTGAGCAAATAAACTTAGTAACAGCCACTGGTCAGCGCATACCCGTCCGAGGCGAACAGAAGGTGGAGTTGAAGTTGGGCAACCAAGTTTACTTGCATAACGTCATTGTGGCCGATATAGTTGACGATTGTATCCTTGGCCTAGACTTCATGAAGAACAATTGTTGTGAGATCGACATCAACCAAGGTGTAATGAGATGTAGTCAAGAAGAACTGTTCATGGAAGGAGCATCATCAGGAAAAGTGTACAGCTTAAAGAACGTTGTTCTTCCTCCCAGATCAGAGACAATTATGCCAGTTAGTCTCCCTCATAATTCTGGACGAATGCATCGGTGTGTCCTTATTGAAGGGGTAGATAATGATCTTCCATGGAAGATCGCACGAACTCTAGTAAGTACCATTAACACCTCTGCAGTACGTGTGCTAAATCTTAGTGAGAAGCAACATGTGATTCATAAGGGCACACTGATTGGCACTTGCGAAGATGTGGATTGGATGCGTCGATGCCAAGACTTGACTACTTCGAATATTAGCACGGATGCACGAGTCAACGTGTCAACACTTTTAGAAGACTGTCGAGATGTGTTGTCTAGGGAAGAAATTGACAAGGCTAAGAGAATGTTAGTTAAGTACACTGATATTTTCTCTACTAATGACGCTGATATTGGAAAGACTGGTTTGGTTCAACACAAAATAAACACTGGGAGTGAGATGCCTATTCGTCAGCGACCAAGAAGACTACCAGTAGCACGAGAACAGGAAGTGCAAACCATGATTGATGGAATGGTCAGGGATGGCGTTATAGAGCCGTCATCCAGCCCATGGTGTTCACCTGTAGTGCTTGTAAAGAAAAAGGATGGCAGTATGCGTTTTTGTGTTGACTACCGCCGTCTAAACAACATTACGAAGAAGGACAGCTATCCACTACCTAGAATAGACGACACTCTGGACATGCTAACAGGGGTTAAGTGGTTTAGCACCTTGGATTTAAAAAGTGGATACTGGCAGGTAGAGATTGATCCCAAAGACAAAGAGAAGACTGCATTTTCGACAGGGAAAGGATTGTGGCAGTTCAAAGTAATGCCCTTTGGATTATGTAACGCGCCAGCAACTTTTGAAAGACTGATGGAATCAGTACTCACCGGATTAACTGGAGATGCCTGCCTGGTCTATTTGGATGACATTGTCATCGTAGGCCGTACATTTGAAGAACATATTCGAAACCTGGAGCGCGTATTATCGAAAATCCGAAGTGCCAACCTAAAGTTAAGTCCTAAGAAATGTTCATTTTTCAAACGGCAGGTTAGCTTTTTAGGATATGTGGTTTCGGAAGAGGGTGTCCAAACAGATCCGCAAAAGATCGCTGCCGTCAAGGATTGGCCAGTTCCAAGAGATAAGACCCAAGTAAGAGCATTTTTGGGCTTGTGCTCCTACTATCGGCGATTCGTGAAAAACTTTGCGGATATTGCTAAACCCCTTCATAAACTTACTGAAGAGAAAATACATTTCTGCTGGGATGGAAGTTGTGACATTGCATTTCAAGAGCTAAAAAGACGTCTATGCAACACACCTATCTTAGGGTATCCAGATACCGAAAATGAATTCATAGTTGACACAGATGCGAGTGATACTGGGCTTGGCGGTGTGTTATCCCAGCGGAAAGGTGATCAAGAGGTTGTTATTGCATATTTCAGTAAATCTTTGTCGAAGCCGGAAAGGAATTACTGCGTCACAAGAAGGGAACTACTGGCCGTAGTGAAGACACTGCAACATTTCAGCAAATATTTGCTTGGGCGTAAATTCCACCTCCGAACTGACCACGCTGCATTAAAGTGGCTCTTACAATTTAAAAATCCTGAAGGACAAGTCGCGAGATGGATTGAGTTATTACAGGAATATGACTTCATGATTGAACATCGCAGTGGAAAGTCTCACGGTAACGCAGACGCACTATCAAGAAGACCTTGCCCTGAAGACTGCAAGCACTGCGCCAAGCAAGAAGTAAAGAAATCTGTTCCTATAAGGACGATAAAGACGGACCTTAGCAACGAATGGAAGGAAAGCCTGCAGCAAGCACAGCAAGAGGATGCAGATATCAAACCAATTCTCGAGTGGATTAAAGCTGAGACTCCTAAGCCACACTGAAGCGAAGTTGCATCGCTGAGCTCGACCACGAAGAGTTATTGGGCTCAATGGGATAGTCTAGTCATCCAGGATGGAGTCTTGTGCCGTAAATGGGAAAACGCTCGAGGAGACAGCTGTCACCTGCAAATGGTTGTTCCTAAAGCTAAGATACCAGTGGTCCTGCAACTCTACCATAACGAATGTTCAGGAGGTCATATGGGAGTGAAAAAGACATTGTTAAAGATAAGGGAAAGATTCTACTGGATTCATTGTCGTGATGATGTTGAGGACTGGTGTCGCAAGTGTACCAGTTGCGCGGCCGTGAAGGGACCTCATACACGTAGCAGAGGCGCATTGAAATTGTAGAATGTTGGTGCACCCTGGGAAAGAATTGCTATAGACGTAGCAGGACCGTTTCCTGAAAGTGAAAGCGGAAACAAGTACTTCATGGTCGTAATGGATTACTTCACTAAGTGGCCAGAAGTCTTTGCCATTCCCAACCAAGAGGCATCAACAGTTGCAGATAAATTAGTGCACGAAGTCTTCTGTCGTTTTGGAGTGCCTTTAGAAATCCACAGTGACCAAGGAAGAAATTTTGAGTCTCAAATATTTCAAGAAATGTGTCGAGTGATGGGTGCTCACAAAACCAGAACCACCTCTTACCACCCACAATCGGACGGAATGGTGGAACGATTTAACCAAACACTAGAGAGGTATCTGGCAAAAGTAGTTGAAAGTAAGCAAAAAGATTGGGACAAACACATCCAACCGTTTCTTCTGTCATACCGAAGTGCAGTCCACGAATGTACTTCCGTAACACCAGCTTTTGCAAACTTCGGAAGAGAACTACGGTTGCCTGCAGACTTGATCACTGGAATACCCCCTGATACCCCGCGAAGTATAACGGAGTACGCGAATGACTTGCGGAACAAGATGAATGACATTTATGAGCATGTCAGACAATCGGGCCAACAAATGTCTGAAAAGATGAAAACCCGTTATGACCGGAAAGCGAATAATAAGGGCTTCGAAGAGTGTTCGCTAGTATGGCTACATAATCCAGTTCGCAGTAAAGGGAGATCTCCGAAGCTACAAGCAAAATGGGATGGGCCATACCGGGTAGTCACTAAAATCAATGATGTTACCTACCGGATACAGAAGTGTCCAAGAGGCGCCCCAAAGATAGTTCATGTAGATCGACTGGCGCGATACTATGGAACCGATAATGCTCGGGACGAGCATGTCTTAGGAGGGGGCAGTGTTGCGCCATAACCAGATGAATCTCGTGTCCACTAGAATAATCGAGAACTGTCGAGGACAACGCCATCTAGTGTCGGAAAGCGCGCAACTGTGTGCATTGTGACGATTACTCGACGCTAGATGGCGCTACAAGCAGCTCTAGAGTAATCTATTTAGCCTAGAAACATCGATCGAATGTTTTCGTAGTTTCGAGTAATTTCCACGGCCATATAAAAGCTGAACGTGTTGGCCGTAGGGACAGTATTGTTTCACGATACAGCGGATAAACATCGAAGAGATCTTCTAGTGCGACTAACCAGTGATTTAGTGATTTCTTATTGTAAAAAGTGTTCTTAATAAATATTGTGTTATTTTTGGTAATTAATCGAGTACTTTAATTTATTTAATACCCAGCTCGTAACAATAAGATAATAATTATATTTAGGAGTTACCTACATTTGAGGGTTTCTAGTTAAGAGATGGTTTAAGTATCGCTGGTGAAAACGGGCATGAGAGACTTTGAGAAAATACTTTATTAACCGGTAAATTATTAAACGGTTCAATTGGGTTGGTCAGTGCATGTAGGCTCTATAAAGCAATAAGCAGACTACAGTCTGCGTATGTAGATTACAGTCTGTTCTACTATCATTACTCGTATTATCAGCCTATCGCGTCTCGGCAAACGTAGTGTAGGACGTCCACAGGCCAAGATTTGCGCATGACGGCTGGGAGGAGCTGGATGCAAGACGAGGATCGAACCAAGTGGCGTCAAATTGGAGAGGCCTATGTCCAACAGCATGAACTAAAAAATGTCGAAATAATTTTTCAATTACTGCTTGTGCAGAAACAGTATGTCTGTCTTGTTTTATCAAACACATGAACTACCAAAATAAGGAACTGGTAAATTAACAGCCCATTAGGCTGATAATGAAGTTATAATTAGAATAACATATATATTGACCGCAGACTAATACAATTTGTTAAATTAATTACAATGATCATTGTCTTACGTCACAGCACACATACAAAAATTACACGCTCTTTATTACATAAAGTCTTGATGGTAATGCTTATAAGTAATTTAGCAATTTTATTCCAAAATATCAACAGTTGTAGCAGCAACATTAAAAATTTATTTTTATTAAATTAAGTAGGTATATATAATTATTACTTTTGAGATTATTTAGACTTGTGAAATAAATGAATGCTTCGCAATAGGTGTTTACTTATATAAGACATAAATTTATATACGGTGCTTATGTACTTCTACATGTTTTATGTATAATATATTTTTTACACAATTTATAAAATTTACGTACAGATATAAATCAGGTGTCAATAATACGATAAATTAAACCAATTATATTTTGATAATACTATTTCCTGACAGATAACCTAAATAACATTATGTCCAACTTTACTCTTACGTCACTGGACCAAAGAGTCCGTTATTAATCGAGCTACACAATGATCAATTGAGGTCAGTTTGAAAGGTGGATCAAAAGAATAAAACCAAATCGCTTTCGTTGATAGGTACCTATTTTAGGGCTAGAAACTAATTATAAAAACTATATATCATTATTTCTTTCGAATCCCTGATGTATGGAATCCTCAAATAGTAAGCTTCCTTGGAGTTATAAAAGTAGTCTTAGCGTGATTTATTGCAATTCATAGACATGAGAACATTTTTTTAAATCTACTTTTTTGTATTCTACGTCGTGTTTCCCATTTATGACGTGCAGTAAAGAGTACCTATATTTTTATCTTCGTAACTACTGTTATACGTACATAAAGCAATAACATTCGGACATCACTTGAACGTTAGAAAAAATCCCGTATTGTTAAGCAAACCATGAAAGAAATTGTTAATGTAATGTTATATTTGAAGGACACTGTCTGGCTATTCTTTTAGACGCATAACTAGCCCTTCCTTGCGTCTTTGGCGTGAATTAAGTCTTGTTTGACCGTGTGTTAATTTAATTTAGGTTAATGGGAGTGATCGAATTGCGACCGTTTTAAATATCTGTTTCATAAACTAGTATAACTTTAACTGTTATTGTATACGCTCTCTGTACGATGACAGGTCAGAATATATACTGGAGTCCTGTAATTTTTGAACTACTATAACACATTGTATTAAGATTTTTACGCATTTACCACTAGCTTTTTTACGAGGCTCTGCCCGCGTATATGTAGGTTGGTGGTGTATCGTGGTAAACAGTAGCGCCCGTTCTCAATAAAAAAATGTCTCCATGCCAAATATAGAAGTAATGACTGCAAAATAGAGTAATGACTGCACGGTTGGCCGAGTGGTGTCAGCGGTCGCCATGCCGCTTGCTACTACGCCAAGTGTCGTGGGTTCAAATCCCACGCGTTACCTACAACACTTTGTGTGATCCACGAATTGTTGTCCCGAGTCTGGATGTTCTTTGTGTCCGTTTCATGTATGTTTGTAAAGTCCCCCACGACACAGGATGTTATTCCTAACGTGGGAGTTGTCTTTTTAAGAAGAAAAAAAAAAAAAAAATATCATTAAAATTGGTGCAGCAGTTCTGCCGTCAAAATGATACAAACATACAGAGTTAAATTTGAATTTAGAATATTAGTATGGATATTACAAATGTAATAATGACAAATGTAAGTTATGACGTGTTTATTAAAAAGGATACTAATCATTTTCTTTATGTATAAATATAATAGATAAATATAATAACGTGACACATCTCCCACACGCCTATCTGATACCAAAATAGACAAAGCCTGTAATTATAGCAACCAGACTGGGAACAATACGATTGTATGAACAATCTATGTAGTTAGCTTTCATTGATTTTTTTTGTTTGTTCATGTGATCAAGTAAAAAATATTCCATATATGACAAAAACATTTTTAACCTTTAACCAGTGACATGACAAATTTATAACACTATAAGGGACATGACGTCTCACAGGCTACTACTTTCAAAGTTAATTTTTTACATAAAATTGCACCTGGATGATTTAAAATTACGTTGATGTTTAACTATTGGAATGTAATAAAACAAATTTAAATGAATTTAATCAGTATTTATTTAATTATTTTTTTTAATAAGATAATTAACAATTTGTGGTACTTTTCAGCCTTAGTTGACATGAGATCATTGTTTACCATTTAAAATAGACCTTATATAAATGATATGACAAATTTAACATTTTTTACTTAAAATCTAATCACGAAAAAACAAAATAAACATAAAAGCTACTTCTGAAATGAAAAAATAAAAATTCTGACACCTTCTCAATTTGGCATAAATCATTGGCAATTTTTGCACAAGGGGCGAGAACATTGCAGACATATGGGATTGCAACACCCGACACATGTGTACACTGTCATACTGTGCAGTTTGGGTGGACAAATACTGCATGCCCTTCGCTTGCCCTGACTAGTTTCAGGTCTTTGGATATCTTCTTCAACCATATCTTCACCCAGTAATCGCTTTATCACTAGCCGTAGCTCGCTTGGTAATTGACTGCACACAACACGTCTTTGCATTTGGGGTATCACTAGCGAACGGGCTAACGACTTTAAAAAATCTCCTTTGTCTGTAATATTAGGCTGATGCATATTGTATAATACATGGGCATTTATGCCGCTCAAGTCCACAATGCAATAGAACACCACCATCGGCCACCTTCTCGTTCGGCGGCTGCTCTTGCTACCTTCATCAGAACTATCACTGCTCCTCTCATTGCTGCTATCCACTTCTGGAATATTCTCCTCTAAATCATCATCTTGGTCACGAAACTGTAATAGTTCACGATCGGAAACCAACAACTCGTCAATGTCATCTTCACTGGCAGATTGGTCTAAAGCCAGTAAAAGGGCATTGATTTCCTCTTCAAATGATGGACTGTCCACTCGTAATATTTTTCTATTTGATGAACTCCTGGGCTGGAATTGACGTTTCTTAGCGTTTTCAGCCATTTGCACTAAAATGAATAAAATATTTGGAAAAAATATTTGTATGACAACTAGGGACATGTAGCCTCACAGGCTACGGCCGATTTTCTAACTAGTATTACTTACCTATTAAACAACGGACGACATATCTGCTTCCTTCCGCGGTTGTTTGAGCACTAAAACAAAAGCTACTGAGACTCGGAGTCGCGGCCAGCGGGTGGAACTGGTCAATTCTGAGAATTTGCAAATCACGCGACGCCTGAGAGACTACACGTCACTAGTTAAAGGTTAATATAGGATGAATCTTTTCGTCATAACTACAGAAAACTCCAACTCTCCCCTTAAAAACTAAAGAGGGAGATAAAGGAATTTGCTTTGTAAGCAAACACGGTAAGGGCATCCAGCAGTTTTCATTATATAAAGCGGTGACGAAAGAGACAACACATAATCTCACAACACGGAAATTGCGTTTGGGTCACAAAAAAATTAAAAGTCACCGGTGAGTGTCTATTCCCTTGAAACATAAAGGACTATGAAAAAGTGACTAGCAGCGAAATAGTAGTCTACAGCCCTTTTTATTCATTTATACTTCTTTTAGTTGCAACCTTCCTCAACAAGTGGACTAATTAACCCAGAAATAATTATTGAAATCGGATCAGTAGTTCCTAAGATTAGTATGTAAAACCAACCAAACAAAATAATATTAGCAACATAACGTTAGAATTTAGAGTATCAACAATTGTTGAAAGTTTATTCACTACATTCAAAAAAATATTTTCATTTATCATCAGTTTTGTTATTTTCAAAGCGTCAACTACTAGTATGTATTATCTTGAATGACTGAGTTTACTACACTACTAAGGCTATAAAAACTCGATTACATCGTCCAATCACATTGAGAAAGGATGAAATGTTTGCTGCACTTTAACAACACTACAATGTTACAAAACGTCTTTTTAATCCCATACTTCCTTTTGTTAGCTACCTCAAACATGATTACAAACAAAAACAAAAAAAAGGACATTTACTGTTTTTCTTTATCTTGTCTCTCTCTTTTTAAAGACAACTCTTGCATTAGGAATATACATTCTGTGTTGCAAAAGGATTTTCCAAACATATATGAAATGGACACAAAGAACATCCAGACTGAGAACAACAATTTGTGGATCACACTAAGTCTTGTCCCATGTGGGATTTAAACCTACAACACTTAGCTAAGTAGAAAGCGATGTGGCAACCGCTGCTTAAACCACTTAGCCAGCCCTGCAGTCTGTAACTGCAGTTAAGTAACTATGTCATAAGAAAGTATGTTGGAGGGCTGTTTATCTGTTTTACAGACAAAGTAAGGTACATGACTTACAAATATACTATAGTAAATAAGTCTTCAGAATTCAGTCAACAAAATGTTCTTGTAAGTAGCATTGAGACTTGTAACTACAAATAAAGTATATTTAAGTGTTTGTTAATCTATGTCATGATAATTTAGAAATTCAGACCGTAACCACGCCTATTCTTCTTGGGGCTGTCATAAGATGAGAATAAAGACACTATGCAGGACAACAGCACTGCCCAAAGAAAACTTCATACAAATCTTTTCGTCAGTTCAATGGGAGGTTACTGTTTAGTAATATTATGTAATGGGAAGAGGGGTGGGGGAGGGGTTGGGCCTCAGGTATCCTGACTCACTCGATGAAACACAGCGCAGGCGCTGTTTCACACCGGTTTTCTGTGAGGCCTTGGTATTACCCCGATTGAGCTGGGCATGCATTAATATATGCAAACCACCACTACAATTCGCCCCTTGGTTACCTATTGTAAGAGAGCACAGCAAAAGAAGAAGAGAAACTTGGAACAAGCCTTTTACCATCCGTTTCAAAAATAATCACTTAAGTGACGACTACACAGTCCCCAGCTTTCACAGAATAGCTGTTTGCTTTTTTTTATCAAATGTAATGTTTGAGTGTTTTCTATGTATCATATGTACCTACCTACTTACACATTTGCAAAAAAAAAATACAAATATTTATATCAGTTGTTATTCCCATAGTGCAAGCTCTGCTTAATTCGGACTAGATGGTGTTGTGTTAGATGTCGAAAATAGTATTTCAGAAAACAATGAAGGCTTTTTTTGACAAAACAATGAATTTTGCTGAACATGTTCTGTTCAATACTACTACTTAGAATGTTACATCTGAGTGGTGATAGATTATGAATATAGAGCTTCACCACCCCTATATTCATATATTAGATATTGTAGGAGGCAAGTAAGTGAAATTATGCAAAAGAACAACACTGCAAAAAGATGGTAAACTTGAGACAAACTTTACCAACCAATATTTCTAAGGACAGATCAGTGCAGCAGTGTACTAAAGGCTATTGATAAAAAGTGTATATTAACTTTTCAAGAGGTGACACCCGCAACAACAGAGACGTCACAAGTGCGCTTGCGGCTTTTGGTGGATGGGGAAAGTGGTTGGGGATGTGTCTCCGATATCCTCAATCACTCGTTGAAAACAGAGCAAATTTTCACACCTGTTTTCTGTGACACCTTGGTATAACTCAGGGTGGAGCTGTCTTATTCGTGTCTAAGAGTGTCTGTCCCACAGATTAAAATTATGTATTTTATGTATTTTTCTAATACAAGCAATAATTTTTAACTTTAGACGCTTATTATACTACTGCCTATATTTCAGTGAATGAATTGGGACTGGCTATTTCATTTGGATGAATTTTACAATTGAGATTCTTTGATTGTTAAGGTAAGCCGTAGGCTACTATTTACTGCGACAACTGACATACATGCAGGCAGAGCTGCAGGCAAATACTAGTAAAATCTTAATCTTTTCGACCTGTTCATTGTTTATTATAAATCTGCATATTTGTCATTTGATAAAGCTAATACGCTTTGTTTGGTTTAGAATGTGGATAATTTATGTCAATTGTTCTTTATTATTACTTAATAGTACTAAATTCTCTTCTTCTCTTATCTTCTCTTCTTAAAAAGACAACTCCCACATTAGGAATAAACATCCTGTGTCGTGGGGTACTTTACAAACATACATCAAACAGACACAAAGAACATCCAGACTCGGGACAACAATTCGTGGATCACACAAATAGTTGTAGGTACCGCGTGGGATTTGAACCCACGACACTTGGCACAGTAGCAAGCGGCATGGCGACCGCTGACACCACTCGGCCAATGGTGCAGTCAATATAAATAAATATTTAGAGAACAAATTCTGGGATCTCTATTGGCAAGTAATACAAGTAATATCAATGATGATGATGCAGTTTTAAATTATATTAATACACATTCATCAAAAAAACAATGCTTTGCACAATGATACTTGACATCAAAATTTTTTTTAGTTCAGACACTCGGCAGCAATATAATTAAACTAATATTTGCAGCTATGAAAAATAAATATGTATTACACATATGTTGGCCAAAGGTTACAAAATGCATTATCTGCATATTCATCAAACCTACTTTAGATAATAATGGTAAGCAAAATTACATATTTTAATATAACCAGTTGTAATATAGGTAGCCCATTATTAGTTGATTTAGTGAAAAAAGATGAATGAGTTCATGTGTAAAAAAAAATTGACTATTTAAGACATTTATTATTATTATTATTTATTTATTATTATTATTTTGAAAATTTGGATTTGTTAAAGTTGTTGTTTACTTTAAAACAGAAATTTCAATGTGTGTATTGATCCTATTTCTAGATATGAAATTTTGGTAATACTCCCCACTGAGGATGCTTAGTGACTAGCGCCATCTAGTGAGAATAACCTGAATCAATGTGGGCCAGTTAACCTGAAATTTTACAGGATCTGTCAAATTTAGATATTTCATGACATATTTGTAGACAAAACAAAGATATTTGGGTTTATAATTGATGTTGAACAGTGAATCAAAGTACCAAGTGTTATGGTTTGTGTTCCTTTACAACAATGGTCATTTTAGCTTTACCTTTGTAAGCAGCCATATATATTGATTGATTCGAAATAAAGGAGAATCAACCAGAAATCTAAATTGTTAAAGTGATTATATAGGTATAAACAATTATTGGACATTTCTTTTGTTTCTTGGCCATATAAAAGTAGTCTTGCTTTAGTCTGATGTTATTGGCCTTGTTACACAAGTACCTATATTTGTTTAAAAATCGGTCCCTAATGTTTAAAATCAGGGTTCTAATGATGTGATAGTAATTTGTTCGTATGCTTGTTTTATTATACACAAAAAGATAAATTCGTGGTCATTTCATAATAGATCCAAGTGAGAATGAACAAAATATTTGGTTCACAAGCAAAAAAGACCTCTATAGCTACTTATATTATGTAGTTGGTACCATGCACGTAGCAGTAAAATATGGAGGATGCATATCTGAACCCATCTTAAAACTCGCCCAAATCGCTATGTATAGGTGTAGAATATTGAGTGTGGCCTATTTATGTCATTTATAGCTGAAATACAATCAATTTTATTTACGAAAATTACTCAAAGGAAAGTCAATTGCCACACGATCGTACCGCCCTACGCTGATGTTGATGTAGTATAAAAGTGAACTTACCACACTCGGGAAGAACATATTTCACAAACAAAATGAATAAAGTCAAAGATAGAACTAAACTGTACTGAAATTAAACACTTAACATATAGGATTTAGTTAAGAATAATAGTTTTTTCCACAAAACAATAACACACTACGCGCAATAGTACTCGCGGTCCACCATACTGAAGTTGTTGACAGCGAATCAATACAGCCAACATGACAGAAAAAAAAATCAATTACTAGTTACTTGGTGTTCCACAGCTACAAAGTATACATTCAAATGTTTATAGGATTTAAAAGCAAATGACATTGAAATTTCACAGCACAAACTAAAGAAAAACCTTGCACTTTTATTGAATTTCCGAAATTTACACACTCTAATCATACGCATGCTCCATATTATTGATTTTTGGATATCCTAATTTTGGTACGATTTCGTTTTGAAACTGAAATGTTTTTTTATTATACCCAATGTTTATTACGAATGATCTAAAAATAGATTAAACAATACGGTGTTAATTAAGCAATATAAAGTTCACTAATAAACCAAATTATTTTTAATTTCAACTCAACTTTAACCAGAATCACACACGATTAGTCTTGTGAGTCTTGTGTGATTATTTTCATATGATGATAAAGATTGAGATCAAGTGTTTCTCAATTCGCTATTAACAAAAATCCATTTAATTTTATTAAGGATTGGCTTCAAAGGTAAAAGGTCAAGATAATTTTAGCACATTTTTTTTTTTAATAATTTCTAATTTCGAGTGCTAGAGATTTTATGTTAAATGTTAATAAAAGACGAAATCTTAACCATAAAAGAGTGTTTGTTTTTCTTTTTTTTAGGCTTTTCTCATTGGAAGCTTCCACCACCTCCTCAATAGTTAAGTATATTTTTCGTAAGGGGAAGAAGCAAATTTTATTAAGTACTTCAAATTCCTGAATCACTAATTCTGGATCATAGCTATATATAACTAAGTGAAGGTAGAATCTATTTATCACAAAATGAACTTTCAGTTGAACACGTATTTTTTATTTTCAAACTTTTCGCCCTGAAGCCCTGAATTTATCTTCTCGATCGCGTATTCGAGGTCGATTTTTCAGATAAACTTACATTACTTTATCCAAAAGAAATATTTTTTCCCCATTGCCCCAACATTTTCAGTCGATATACAGCTCCTATTTGTCGAAGTGTGATGTTATACAACCTACAACACAGAGTACAATGTATATATTATAGATCTACAACCTTCTTCGCTAAATGGGTTATAACGCTATACAACGAAACAATCCAGTCAACCAATAACCTTATACCGCCATCTGTTGGAAGCGTATGGAACTAACAGATAATTGTGACTGTCAGATAATTAATAAATTATTAATTCGCAATGAAATAATATTATAAATTAGGATATAAACTGTTCTATCTTTCACGTTTAATCAGACTACACACGGTTTACAAATTTTATTAAAATCGATTCAGTAGTTTAGGAGTCCATAGCGGACAAACTACGTGAAATTTAATACATATTACATATACATCATACATATTAAGTGATAGTAGTAGTAGTGACATAGTAATTGTGTGTTTAATTGATTCACGCTACTCACGGAAAGTCTAGTTTAGTCCAAATTTACAAAACGATCATCTTCCCTCTTACATGAATCTGAGTGTTGGCTAAAGAAAAATGGTAATGAGAGACGCCTGAGTGTAGCTGAAAAGTGAATGTTAGGATGTATGTGTGGTTTGACTATGGTCCACAATGAGAGAAATTAATACATTAAAGTAAGCCTAGAAGTTACAGGTTACCTCAGTACGTACACGTGATATGTAGAAATAAACAAAATATATGATATCATCCCAATGTATTGGTATCTAGTGCAATAGATTGCAGGAAAACCGGACGAAACAATTGTATTTCAAAGTCGACTTTCTGTTGCTACATAACTTTGAATCTAAACTAAAATTAAAATAAGCAATTTCTCTAGCATGGTATAAAAGGATTTATTAATATAGAAATAAAATAAATTAGTATTGTGGTTAGTTTTAAACCAGATATAAATCATTACAAATTTCCATAAGTCCACGACACTTCTGTACTGTGTTGCACAATGAATGAATTTTTAGGGACTTTTCAAAACATTATAGTATACGAACCTGTTATCTGTTTCAGCTATTACTTTTCTACATTTATGTTCTCTACCTATTTATTTTTCCTTTCGATATATGGGAGAGTAATCATATGTAATGCCTAAAGTGCCCAATATTGAAAGCAACATAATAATAGGCAGCCCTATTACACAGAGGATGGGGCTAAATGTATAGTTACAAAATGTTCATCCAATATAATATCACATCACACATCAATAGCTTATCACCGTCTACTGCCATTGGCCTCTTCTTAGAGGTTTTGATGATGATGATCATATGAATAGAGGTAATATGAATCTGTAACTTAACACTCCTTTTTGTTGTACTCACGATGTACGATCAACTCATAAGCTTTCCAACTGAGTTTTAGGTAGATAGGTATTTTAAAAATATATCACTTTATATCACACTAATATTGTAAAGGAGAAAGTAAGTTTGTTTGTTACGCTTTCACGGAAAAACTACTTATCCGATCATCATGAAACTTTGTAATTAAGAAGTAACTTAAGATACATTTTATTAAGTGCGAGCGAAGCCGCGGGCGGAAGCTAATATATATATATAAATTTAGCTGGCGCAACTGAGATAGGATTGTTAACATCATATCATATATTTACATATTTAAAAAAAAGATTATTCGTTTCAAAACTTCTGCTAGTACTCAAAATTGAAACCATGATATGGATATCTGGTCGAGACTCTAACATGGCTGCAACAGTATCCTCGATATATGAGCTAGTTGACCAGCTGCAGGGCTGGTGATAATTGTCAGAACTTTCAATTCAAAGCAGCTTAGTATCGTTCCAAGTGCTTGGTTGCTTAAATTTTTCAAAAACATGATTGGCGTTCCAATTTAACCAGTTGCAGTCTAGAACTGTTTAGTGAATTTAAAAATAACTGTGGGTAATGGAATAAGTTTTCTATATTACATGATCACGCTATCGGTTTATTTGATTTTTTGACATTAACACACCTCCTGCGCCTCAAGGTTGTCCATATTGCATGGTACTGCCTAGCTAGCAGTACTGGACTGCAACGACAGTGGGAGCCACCGGTGCAACGGGATGGTGGGGAACGTAAACTTCAAAACGACGACGAAAAATCACGACAGACGGTAGCCTAAAAATAACTAAAAGTAAAACATGTTATTTGAATAAGACGACCAATGTAATTGATGGTTATGCATGGTTTTAGTTAATTATAAATTAAAGTTACTTAAATAATTAGCAGATACATCTTTATATCTCATAATTAAGTGCACTTTTTTATTGTGTAAATAAAAGTAAAACAGTGAAACCTTCACGATTTTACACTTATTTACACATACAGGAACTATTACGAAAGTGTATGTGCACATTCTCTGTTGTAGATAAAATCAATAAAGTCACTTAGAGCGTTGTTTCGTAAAACATCACTTTGCAAGAGTTTCCCCAGCGTTTGGGTATTTTTCAACACCTTGTGTTCCCTCCACCACCACAATATTAAAGTTAACAGACGCATCTCTAACTTTTTTTCAAATATTCTGTAGCTTAAGTTCATAAGGGGTAATGTAGGATTCTAATAATGAAATAATTTTTCAAATCAGTAGGTACCTGCAGTAGTTCCAGAACCTATTCATATCAAACCAACAAAATAAAAAAATCTAATCTTTCCTCTTAATAATAGTAGTGTAGATGAAATGTATCATTATCAAAATAAATAGAATAACGATGTCAAATTAAATTAATTAATTAACTGATTTGATAATAATAATAATTAATAAATATTTCAGACATCTAATACACAACGACATCTAGTCCCAAAATAAATAATGATGTTTTTTATAAAACCTTATAATAATGGTACTTCCATTCAATATCTAGAATTTTAAATCTTAAAATCAGCAGATATATGGCCTTCCGGTATCCTCACTCACTCGGTGAAACACAGCGCAGGTGCTTTTTCACCCAGGTTTTCTGTTAGGCCGTGGTATCACTTTGGTCGAGGCGGCCCATTCCTGCCGTACGTGGCTCTTCCACGGTAAAATGTGATGGAATAGCTTTCCGACATAAAAAGGTATTTATGTTAATTTGCTGTATTTATCAGTGACAAAATCAGGTCATGAACAAATCAACATTTACAAGAAAGTTTTAAATTATTCATAGATGCTTAAAAGGGGGAACTAGGTAATTTTACATTTATTTGAATTGATATGACACAGCGACGACATTGTTACTTCCTACGATATTGTTACTTTTATTGTTTTTTTTACTGTAATTATAAGATGCGATTCCACATCTGTGCTATAAGGCAAGGCTATGTGCTATCGCCTACTCTGTTCCTCCTTCATATCAATGACATGCTGCCAATTAGCGGCATTCAGTGGACAGTAAGGGCGATGCTCTCTACACCTGCCGCGCCACTATTTCTCGGGAAAAGTCATTGAGAGTCGAAACAACCTTGTGTCTGAAGTTGAGACCACTTTGGAAAAGGTCTCAAATTGGGGTAGACTTAGCTAATTTGGTCCAATTCAACCCGATAAAGACACAAAATTGCGCGTTCACCGCTAAAAAACTACCGTGGGTATCATCGTTTTAAAGACACTCCCCTATCTGCCTCAGCCAATATTGGAGTACTTGGTGTCGATGTATCGAGCGAAGTCCAGTTTCGTGGCCATTTGGAGGGTAAGGTCAAATTGGCCTCGAAAAAAATTGGTGTGCTCAACAGATCGAGGCGGTATTTCACTCCGGCCCACCGCCTTCGGCTTTATAAGGCGCAGGTTCGGCCTCACGTGGATTACTGTCCTCATCTTTGGGCAGGGACACCCCAATACCAGCTTCTCCCTCTGGACCGCATTCAGCGGAGGGCGCCTCGTGATTGCCATTGATCTTCCAATTCGGCTAGACTCTCTGGCGCTGCATAAAGATGTGGCTTCGCTGTGCATCTTCTACGGTGTTTACAATGGGGAGTGCTCCGAGGAATTGTTCGGATTGATCCTTGCCACATCTTTCCGCCATCGTCCTACTCGACAGAAATTTCATCCCCATCATTTCCAAAACTTTCTGCCACGCACAGCAAAACTGTGGAATGAGCTGTCGCCTGCGGTGTTCCCGGACCAATACGACCTTCAAACCTTCAAGAAAAGAGCGCCTTCCTAAAAGGCTGGCAACGCACTTGTAACGCCTCTGGTGTTGCGGGTGTCCATAGGTGGTGGTAATGGCTTACCATCAGGCGATACGTCTGCTCGTTTGCCCGCTATATAATAATAAAAAAAATCTGCAGTATCAGCCATTCATATCTGATGAATTATACCAGTTAGGTCCAATAAACGCTGGTCATTTGAATCACACCAACAATACAATATACTGTCGTATTCATCGTTTTCATTATCATCTTTTATATCGTCATGGTTTTTTTTTAGATTCTAATAGCACTAATATATCTCTACAATAATGAAATAAATACACACATTTAATTTATTTATAAACTGTTAAGGGTAAATCAAGGTAAATCCATACTACGCACAAGGTAAATTTGAATCATAATTTGGCAAGTCTAAGTGGAACTGTCAGATGTCACTGTCATGATGAACAAATGAGAACGATGATTCAGTCAGTCAGTCAGTTGTACATTGTTGTTCAAAGTGCAATAATTGTTTGAATCTCAATTTTATTAAATTATTAAACTAGTGTTCAAGAGGTTCTGTATGAAGACCTCTGCGTTTAATTAATTTGTCGAAAATGTTTAAACGAGTTTAAAGTTGTGATAATAACACTCAAATTTGCAATAATGAAATCAGTAAATATAATATTTAAAAAAGCGTTTGTGATGGCTGTTGTTGTCAGTACTATACTGTTTATTGTCTTCTGGGTTAACATCGATCATGGTATCAGGTAATATTTGATGCTACTGATTTTTATTTAAGTTTACTTTTTAATTAATGTTGCGGTGTAGTTTAATAAGAATAAGCTTTCGATATAACTTGAGTACACTCATTCCCTATTATGAGTCGTCCATAACTTGTTGAAACTACCCTATATCTAAGCAATAAATCATGTGGTTCATAACCAACTGTGCTGATAACTGGAACTAAAACAATTAAATTACTTAGATTTCACAACTGAATGTATCTATTCTACTATTAGTATAGCTATACACTTATTACTCTCTTGAGAAATAAAAAAATGAAATAAAGTTTTTGTACATTGTACAAAATAAATCAGAATTAATCACCAACTGTGTTGCAAAGCTCAAAACTCGAGAATTGCTCAAAAAAATATTTTTTATTTCAATATCTCGTTAAGGCGCAAGGAGTTTTGTTATAGTAGAAAAAAATAGTGACATTAAGAACTGCCGGTAACTCCGCTGGGTGCAACAAGCTTTTTTTTAAATACACAACTCCTTCATTAGAAATATTCATCCTGTCTCATGGGGGCTTTACAACATTGGGGCAACCAGCCTATTTCTGCCAATGTCAAGTATTTATTAATTATTATTAAAGTCTTTAAATAATAAGTATTTAAGTCTTTGTCGTGATGAAATTACTTAATGATAAAAAAATGTGGATGATATGAAATGGGGACCGTCTTTCGAAAAAACAAAAAAAAGAAGATCAACTTTGTTATGATGATATCATCACATGCATATTTATTCAATCTGTATTTCTAGACAATTTTTGACTTAAAATGTCACATGAGACCTCAAACTGTCATATAAGAATTGTTAAACCTCTTTCTATAATATTTTTACATTTAAAACTTCTCGCCTACAACCATTTTTATTTCATCAGTTCTTTTGCTACATATGTTTGGTCAGTATAATAGTCTAAAATATTTACTACTCACACATACTCCTCCTAATTTGAAATCTCTGTTAATATTTAACAGCTTTGAACAACCTGAATAATGAAAGTATTAAAGCTCTTTCACATAGGCGCGTTATTATCGGTGGATAATACCGGATGTGTTATTGCGATACCTGTTTTAGTACATTGTGTTAGAAAACTACGAAGTCACAAATTGCTGCGAAAATTTGAGATGCATGCTATACCATACAAAGTTGCGTTAATCGTTACGTTTCGTAATAGTAATAGATTATTATAAGTAATTACTTCAAGGACAAAATTTGATCAGATTTTTTTGGATATTGATTTATCATCAGGCAAAGAATTTTTAATAGCAATGGAAGATACCGGTAGGGTAGGTAGGTAGGAGGCAGGATCTACGCTGTACATATTGCTGATACTGTCGAAAACGTGAATAGTGTACATACTCAATATCGTCCAGCATTAGACTGAATTGACATATTGTATTAATGGACTGGAATTAAAAATGGGAGTAGAACATATCACTAAATTTTCAAATACTAATTGAATTTATGATATTGTACTTTGGCAGGAGGCATTAAGAACAGGATTAATATAATTTAGAATACAGTACAAGGTTCTAATTTAACACTTAATTTGTAACTACCTGACTGCTACGGATGGGTTTGGTTTTTCGCGCGTATCATTTATGTCTATGTCATATATCTATGTATGCATTTAATATTTTTTCTATTCAGCTTTTATTTGAAGTTGTTAGTTTTTATTGTCCCAAAACTCAACGACAATCTGGCACCGGGCGAGAGACCATGTCATACCAGTTCTGGACAAAGGGTTTTTTGAAAAAATGTCTATTATCGCTGTTAAGTCACATGTTTTTTTTTTCTTTTTTTTCCATCACTAATATGACATGGCCTCTCGCCCTATGCTAGATTATCTTTGAGTTTTGATACACCCTGTATATGTGGGCCTACCAAATTAAATATACTCTGCCTGATGGTAAGTAGGACCAGAATTCAAGGGTAATAGTGGTCACCATACTTATTGCCAATGCTGACAATGCAACATGGTAACCCACACTATGGCGGCCTATTGAGATGCTTCTTCATCATTGGGTGTCCATTCTCGTCATTACTAATAAAACAACTGCACGAATGCTGCCATTTCAGGTTGGTCTTCAGTGAAAGGGTAGTACTGCCGCGGTCGAGTCAGCCTATCTACTTATTTTAGTAATTTTTTGCACAATCGTTTTTTTTTTAATTATAATAGTGCCTTTGCAACGTAAAGATCACAAAGGTTGTACCCGCGTTTTTTATTTCGGACCCGAGTAGTTATTGACAGACAGACGATAGCGCAATCAGGCAGGAGGTAGGTACGAAAGAAAACTTGATGTAAACCCGATACGTCAGCTCGTTTGCTCTCTAAATAATAAAAAAAAAACCCTTCAACCCGTCTGGCCAACTTGGTATAGTATGATTGTTAAATTGCATTATTTTCTGCTTTTAGGTTTGTAATACTTAGTGGATCAACAAAAAACCATTCAAATATTTTTTTTAATGACTGCACTGATGTTGTGTTAGCGATTATTGCGTTGCTATAGATTATTTCAACTAAGTATATTCGTCATTTTACAAAGGTTAGGGAAAACATATAAATTATAGGTAATTCATGACACACTTGGTAGCCTTGTCGTACAATTGCGTGGTTTAGTAGTAATCTAAAATAAAACTACTGTTTGTCGAAGTTCGACCATGAAAAAATTAATTTGTCACCTAACCCACACAAGGCACCATCGTTACCTCTAAATCAGAGGTCCAAAACTTCCTATTAATTCCCTAGGGCATCAACATGGAGCCAAAACCAAGATGCACAAGCCTCACGAGGCCACCATGGTGTAGGTCACCATGCTGCATTGTTGCATTGTCTGCATTCGCAATGACTATGGCGACAACTTTTACACATTGCTCAAAAGACTGTAGATTTATAGCAAATAAAACTGAAGTCTTGTTGTCGCACACGTACATACAGATGTAAATCCTACTCATAATAGCACAATCAACGGCGACAAACCAATAGGGGACTGGCACAGTAATTACTTATCATAGATTACGTAGGAGCCTATCGAGTAGTGCTGTATTTAATTCAAAAATTTAGTTTTCAAATTGGGAAAATTGTGTAAAACATTGATTTTTTTAAATGCGATTACATACTTCTGTGTGCGCATACACTTAATTAGCACCCTATAAGAAGATTATTGAAATGAAACAGTCATACACGGTGCCATAAGTTTTTGAAAAAGCCAATGCCAATTTTTGCTGTAAATTTAAAAAGACCAACAGACACTTAATTTTTATTGATTTATCTGTATAGACAAGACCCAGGTAAATTAACCTTGTGTCCTCTTTCCTCACGTGATTGTGACAACTTTGAATTTCATCTAGTTTCAATACTTCTGAAAGCGTGTCGAAGATTAGAGCTTAAGATTAAACGTATGAGCTTTAGAGGTGAACCCATTGCTTTTTTCTTTAATATGCCTGGAACAATCAACAAGTGATTTTTCTAAAATATGACATTAGCGAAATAGTGGTCACACCACTACCACTAAGCCATTAATTAAATGTTCAAGTTGACTTCTGTCATTATTGCGAGCGTAAAACACTGAATTTATATTTGAATACTAGATGTTTTTAGTACCAATAACTGCACCACTCCAGTCCGATATCGATAACTTTAGTAGGAAAAAGCTACAAAGGTAATGTTTACAGAGTTCTGTCAGTTCAATTTCAAGTATTCAATAACTTCCACTCCTCTTGTAACACTAATTAAAAGTGTACACAGACAAAGTCTGTAAAGAGAACTCTATGAAATAACAATTTGAAGGGTATTGCCAATCTGTAGGGTACTTCAAATACAAACACATTTCACAATTTAGACGTAGTCAAAGCAAAGGTAATTGAAACATATTGCTCTCCTATTTAAAAAAGCAATATCGCCATTGTATCAAACGACGGCGAGCCGAGTACTGGACAGCGATATTTGAATATTAAATTTTTATCGAACGAGTTGTATGTACTAGGATGTAGGTGTGCAATTACTGAAATAGTTTTGCCAGGCCTTAAAATACATAATGTACATAATGATTTTATTTTTTACTATAGTGTCTTAATTACTAAACACATTTTAATTAATGAGGAGTTAATAGACTCGTAGTAATGGTCTGGGTGGCATAGACTATTTTAATATAATGTTTCTAAGTACAACCTTATGCCTTTGGCGTTAAGTGGCGTGTTAATTGCAATTTAGGTTTAAAGGCGGTTCTTTAAGACACCGTAGTGATGTAGTCCTGTCGATAGAAACTAAACTTACTAAAATTCTATAACGAACAGTTTTCACTTTTAAATACCATTATCCTATTGTTTTATATCAAAGTCACTGTCGTAAAAATTAGCAAGATTGAGCAAACGTTGATAACAGTTTTTTGTTAATTTAAAAGTAAGACATTTGTAAAACTTGCCTTACTTTTCAACACGACACAACTTTGTACATACCTAACACACATAATCTTTTCTTTTTTTTAAATGTACGAATACAAAGGTTTTATGTTTTGAGTAAAGGCATTTGTATCTTTATGTATTGTTATTAGCACTCTACCACAATGCGCTTGTTAAGACACTTGCAGTATTTGCGGATCGATACGACCTTCAAACATTCAAGGAAAAGGCATACTCTTTCCTCAAAGACCGGCAATGCGTTGCAAGACTTGCAAGCGTTTGTGACGGTAGTCGAACAGGTCACTCGTATGCTCCTTTATGCCTATATCATAATAGAATAGACTAATTTTGTCTTCTTTTTTGATCGAGATGGTCAAATTGCCGCCACCAAGACAGAATCAAATTAACAAGAAATACTCTCTAAGAGTATAAAATAATACACTCATAATTAATAAAACTAAGGTGAGTGCTAGACCGGAGATCCAATGATGATGCAGAAACAACTCAATAGGCCGCCATAGTGCGGGTCGCAATGCTACATTGTCTGCATTCACTATGATTATTTATATGAAGTTTTCTATTAGACAGAGTAGAGCCACTTTACCAACATCTCATATCCCGGGGTCTCCTCTCAGGAAAGGGTTAAGGCCATATGTCCCCACGCTGGCCAAGAGCGAATTGAGGACTGACAAGACAACGTTTGTGGCTACGTAATCTTGCCGTTGGATGTTTTTAAGCCGCCCAAAGGCCTCCAACTAAGCTTCACGACTGTTATCCAATGATAACAACCGGGACCGACTGGTTAACGTGACCTCCGAATCACGGAGACGCTCATGGGAAAATGCCACCAGCGGTCTTCCCTCCAGGTACTGACCGCGTACTTACTTATCCTCAGTAATTATTTCTAATCACCGAGTGCAACTCTCATGAGTCACTTTGGCAGGCTGATAATAATAAAAAAAAAAGAACTAATGAGTTTTTGTTTGTTTTGCTAGACATAAGCCGCTCCAATTGCACGCCACGTCATTCGGTCCTCGTCTTCTCGCATCCAGCTATTTGAACTTTATTTTGTACTATGAAACAAAGAAGTGTAGTAAGTTAATGGACTGCTGGGCCAAGCTAATGTAGTCGATGCCTTTGTTGTCTCGGGATTTGTTTTACGTAGCCATTCACGAACTACCGGACCGGCTCGAATACCACGGCCTCACAGAACCGGTGTGAAGTTGCGCTTACGCTGTGTTTCAACAAGTAAGTGAGGATACCGGAGGCCCCCCATACCCCAACCCGTCCCCCATCCCTCTTTCCTTCCCCAAAGGCCGGCAACGCACTAGTCACGTCTCTGGTGTTGCAGGTATCCATGGGCGGGGGTACACGCTTACCATCAAGCGATACGTCTGCTCGTTTGCCGCCTATTCAACAAAAAAAAGAATATCGATTGTTGACCAAGCCCACATTGAAAAATTTAATTATATTGAAGTACCAATGCGTAATTTACATTATGATGTCAGGGTTTCTTTACTCTATCGATTTTGGTAACATCTAGAATTCTTGGTACATAATACATTGTCATTGGTATTTTGTTAGTTATTATTTGTTTATGTTAAAAGGGGACAAATGTTTAGTAGGGCCACCTGATGATAAGTGACTACCGCCTGCAACTCGACAGTCATAATGCGTTACTCCTAGGATTTCCTTCTCCTAGCGTCAGAGGGACAGAGAGACTTAGGGATCCAGTAACATCCACTCACTCGGCGAATAGCAATGAAGAAATGAAGTTAAAAAATTAAAACTTAAATACTTGTTTTCTGCGAGGCGATGGTATCAATCCCTATTCATTATGATAATTTACCTAAACTGCAATAATTTGTGTACTTATTTAGTTAAAGCGAGAAAAACAACTACAATTTACATTTCACAATTATTTTACGAGCGACATAAGCCTACATCAGAATACTTTAAATACCATAAATCCTCATTAGTGTCGCAAACTATATCTCTGAAAGGGCTGAACCGACTTTGATGGGTCTTTAACTAGCAGCTAATTAATGATGTAAGGAGTTACTTAAGCTACTATTTTTTAGACTAGCTTTGCCTATAGTTTTACTTAAGGTTGTTGTTGGAAAGGTACAAAAACAACCGTGGGGCTCATCATCAAAAATATATTTATTATCATATCGGAGACATATACTTCAGTAGATACTGTACGTGACTCAAACAATAAAATTACATTAATAGTATTTATCACTAGTCGACAATTTTCATACTAAACTGTTTCATTTTTTTCTTGATAATTTGATTGAATACAACCAAAACCGGAACAAAAAGCTTTAGAACCCCCGCAAACTGCAGAATTTCGATCGGCCGATAGTTTGGTTGGTTTCTTAATCAGTATGAAGATGTATGCGGTGCTTGTGTGTTGTGTTGTGGGAGTGCGTACAACACAAGACACAAGCACGGCAAACTATCGGCAGATTAAAAAGTTTGTAGTCTGAAGAGGCTCTTAAGTAAATAGGTAAATTGTTTATTGAATGACACATATCCTCGTATTTACCTATTTGTATTTCATGAATCATACTGAAGTGGAACACTCTCTAGATATTGTTACTTAGCTTATTTGTATTATACGAGTATAAGTAACGAGCTGAGCTCAACCGACAGACGTTGTCTAGTCTAAACTATGAATGTTATATTCGCATCTACCTATATGTAAAAAAACTAAATGAATCCCTATTTTCCTTGTTCACAAACGCCTGGACCAATTTTGATAATTTTTCTAATGTTCCACTGACAATTAAAAACAAAAAAGAATTATAGTAATTGATCCAACAGTTTACGTGTGATGTCATGACTAAGGGAAAAAGGCATTCATAATTAATATCCATACTTTTATTACGTATAATTGCGAAAGTAACTCTGTCTGTCTGTCAGGAGTTCACGGCCAAACGCAGCACCGATTTCAATAAATTTTGGCATGGGGATACTTTCATTCTCGAGGAAGGACTTAGGCTTCTCTTTACTTCGATAACAGACAAACCCTGGACTACGACAAACGTTTCAAAAACCAAAATCAGCTAAATCGGCCCAGCCGTTCTCGAGTTTTAGCGAGACAAACGAAAAACAATTGAACGAACGAAACTTACGATTATTAATTACTAGCTGACCCACGCAATCTAATTATTTGTCTGGAACCCTACTCGTACTCCTTAACTTATTATTTTTAGATGTTTAAATTGCTCTTAAGTACTCTTATTAAATACTAGCTGACTCACGCAACCTCCTTTGTGTCTTCTATTGCCCGTAGCGTGAAAATTTTCCCCCGTTTTTGAAAAATTCTTAATACTGAAAGAATTTTTCAAATCGGACCAGCGGTTCCTGAGATTAGCGCGTTCAAACAAACAAACTCTTCAGTTTTATTCTATTATTAGTATAGATACGTACCCACTCTTACGTATACCTACCTGTAAGTGTTCACGTTGTAATTAGGTTGACTGGAATTAACATGTTTGTGACCACGACGCATTAATTAAAATATATTCATATTATTAATTAAACATCGTGAACATTATCGTGTAATTATGGCAAGCGATAGCGTAAAAGGTAAAATGTTTTACTTTTATCAATTTTAGTTTTGCGTATCCATATTTTTTTATTTTTTTTTAAATAGGTTTGACAATTGTGTTTTTTAATTTTTCAATATACTAGTGTTCGCCTGTTGGTCGAAATCCATTTATTTAATTGTTTTTGATTATATTAGCTTTCTGCACTCTTCCTCTGAATAAATTTAACTGTGCCAAATGTGCTCCTCCGTTAGCATAATTAATAAAAAGGGGTAATAGTTTTTGCTTCACTTGTTAATATACAGTTAATGTTAAGACCTAAGACGTATAAATAAAACACAATATTTCTTAACTTTTACTAGCTCAGAAGCTATATTCATAATATTATGTGTGAATGAATAATTATGGCAATAAAGAACTCATAAAGTAATCACTCTTTACCTTGTGCTGATCTCATGAAATTTCTCTCTGATGATCTCATGATGTTAAAAATGTCTGCAAAAAATAATCCCTGATGATATGATAGAGGGAGATAATCGAGTCTTCTAAATTATAAATTTGTATCTTTGTCGGCCTATGAAGTGAGGTACGCTCTTTTTCTGAAGATTTAAGGATCGTATCGGTTTGAAAATATCACAGGCAAAAAACGTTCTCTCCTAGATGGGCCAGTTGCGTTTAAGCAGGCTGTAACCAAAGTTTTTTATTACCTACCTTTAAAAAGGTGTTTCAAAATTACTTTAACGACCATTCGTCATTACTGTTAGAGATATTTGGAAAGGTTTAAATCATCAGCTCGCTGCTGTCCACTGCTGGTTCTAGACCTGTCCCAAGCACACCACAGAGCCCGGCCTATTATATTGCTTTTCACATTCATTCGAGTTTCGCGTCCAAAGTTTAAATAAATCAATGTAAATCATTTTTTAGATTAAAAAGAAATGTGACTATCAGACGTAGTAATAAAAAAAACAAACTCTTTAACAACCCGTTTAGCCAGTAGTGTGTAGGCAAAAATCCTCCTTTCGAAGGAGACACTTATGTTCAGCAGTGGACTATTAAAACATGATTATGATTCGTAGCAATTGTCCTTCTCTGTAAAAATGGTGCAGTAAGTGTTATAAATCAGCATTGTTTCTATTTTTACTTGACTGATAACAGTGCTATTATATTTATTAATATAAACATGACTAACCAAGTTACGTTTGTTGATACAGTAAATGTGTTTGTTAAGATAATTGTTTTGTAAATATAGAAATTGGCTTTGAAGCTCATTGTGTATTTCAATTGCAAAGAGAAAGTTATTACGCCATTTTGAAAAGTCAATATACTTAGTGGTTGCATTATATGTTATATGTATATGAATGAATATGATCTTCGATATCTGAATCTCATTTTCCTATGAAAGATTTCTTTTGCTTTGGAAAATATTTGTAACTTGCATGTTTTATCTATATTCTAGTAACTCTATTCGAACTAAGTAACCTTTTTCAAAATCCTAAAATGTGTTCTATTAAAATAAAAATGTTGGTTTAACCAATAAAGAGGGTAAATTCGTTGTTTTTTTGTTGACGGGGTAGACCATCTCTTCGGATTTGTTTCCAGACCATGTGATTCAGGTCCTCCCCGAATCCGCGCTTCACCTTATCCGGGGGCAAAACTCTTATGTACCTATAGTTTAATTAAACCTTTTTTGGCTTAAACTGCGTTTAACAGTTTTTACTTCTGGACATAAGCAGAGGCCCATTTTCAGCAGTTTGTATTAAATGCTGGTGATGATAACTTGACGTAAATAATCAATAGTTTGTTAATAACAAAGTAGATATTTGAAACGCTTTCTTTTTGTTCTAGTGTTCAAGACAATCTCACTGAACCGCAGTCGCTACGTATGGATAAAGGCACTCATCGTAGCGTCAAAAAGATACTATGTTTTGTTAAGTCAAACGACGATAGAAGTTACATTAACAAGACAACAGACCTAAAGATGATATACTATGTAACGCCAACGTACCCTCGGCCGGAGCAAGTGCCTGAACTGACGAGGCTCGCCCACACTCTGATGCATGTGCCACGAATACATTGGATCATAGCCGACGATCAACCACTCTGCTCTGACATCGTTTCTGATATACTCAAGTAAGTTTAAACGACAATTATGACTTTCAAAAAGTAAAACCTACCTTAATACATCGATATGATGACTTGTAAACAGATTGTATTCTGCATTCGAATAGGCTCTGTCCACTAGCATCCCCTGCTTGATCCTCTGGGAATATGTTGCGATTCTCATCACAAGTCTCCATTTCTGTATCTAAATATATACTCTGTGGACTGAGCCTCGATGCTCTCGTTCTTGTCTGTCGTGTAGAGCGCACAGCACTGTGCGGCTGCAGAGGTGGTCTTTTTTGTTCACATTTGAAAGGAAAATATACTATCCGAATGTTTTTTTTTATTAAATCCGTTCATGAATGACGGAGTTCTGAGGCAACAAAAATGAAAAATACAACTGAATTGAGAAAGTCCTCATATATCACAATTGCTTTGCATTTTACAAAATTAGGTAAGTATTTACGCACAATAACTACACTTTCAGGCTCACGACCTGAGTTTCCACTAAGACCAAGCAGCCTTTATAGTTTTTCTAATGTAATTCGTTTTACTTCGTTTTGTAATTTAAGTACATTTAGAAGGCAGGCGTTTAAGTAGACTTAATTCCAAAATTCAAATAATTTGATAATTATTACATGTTTTTATTATGTATTGTTGGATGTCATTCGGTGACCTTGACTTTTGAGTTACTTATTTATCGATTGAGTTTATTAAATTAAGTAAGAAGTAATCATCAAACAAAAACATCTAAATTTTCCAAAAATCAGTGATTCTGTGAACCTTTAAAATCCTTTTAAACCGGAATCCAGAGCAATCGTACTGTACTGATACCACGGCCTCTCAGAAAACCGGTGTGAAACAGCGCCTGCGCTGTGTTTCACCAAGTGAGTGAGGATAACGGAGGCCCATACCCCTCTTTCCAACCCTTTCCCTACGCACTAGGGACGCCTTTAGTGTTGCGGGTGTCCATGGTCGACGGTTATCGCTTACTATCAGGCGATGCGTCTGCTCGATGCGGCCCCCTATTCCGTAAAAAAACAATAAAAATCATTATGTTCCGACTTTTTATTTTATGAGCCTAGGGTATAATTGTGTTATTTACGCCATTCAATTGGTCATCTAATATTTATATTTCTCGTGTCGCAATGTTTGTTACCAAACTCTACAGAAACGGCTGGCCCGATTTTTATGAAGTTTTGTGTATATGCACACAAAACTTCAATTTCGTTAAGTCTGAGAATCGGCCAACATTTATTTTTCATACTCCTAAAAGATAAGTGTGACTCGCCCCTAATTTTTTTATGGCAATAGTTACAACGTTTTCAGGATTAGCTAGTTATAGCTGTACATACTGATCGCGTTAATTCCCGAACTAATGTTACGTCTCATTAATAAAGTTTTATTTATTTGCGTCTTGATTTTATGGTAAACAAGTAGTCATGACCGGAAAATATTCAAATAAATAAATTTCTATATATTTTATCTGTTTACCACTATATATTCACCACTGTATTCATCATATTTTCATTTAAAACAAAATGTATAATACGTTTATTATACTACACGCAAATAAATGAATATTGTGAGTACTACTTACCTTTTATATAATATACCTCATAGGAATAGTGTGGCTCACACGTTACTAATCCTCTTGTTAATCTCTCCAGATGGACTTAATGTTTATACTCGTATGACGTCCAATAAATACAAAAGATGCTTTAAAAACTTGAAATCCACTTCATTCAAAACAATTGTATTCTGTTAAGTCTTTAAGGAAGTTCTGAATGAATACTTTTACATTAATGTAATGTGTATGTTTGTGTAAAATTTATAACCATCTAAGTATGTTACGTGTTAGTGAGTAGAGAGGAACTGTTTGTACATCAAACATATTATGTTATTAGTTATGAAATGGAAATATCTGGAAACAAAAATCCGTATCGGATAAATTATTAAACTAAACAAGTATTTATTGAATTATTTTTGACTAACCTCTGTGACTCCTGTACACTAGGTTCGACAGCAGCGACCCCTGAACTCACCGAGTTGTGACACTCGAGAAGTCTTGGAATTTTCTTTTTTTTTATGAGCCCATTGTTTCCCACTGCTGGGCAAAGGTCTGCACACTGCACGGTTGGCCTAGTGGTTTAAGCGGTCACTACGCCGCTTGCTACTACGCCAAGTGCCGTGGGTTCAAATCCAACGTGGGACATCACTTTGTGTGATCCACAAAATGTTGTCCTGAGTCTGGGTGTTCTTTGTGTCCGTTACATGTATGTTTGTAAAGTCCCCCGCGACACAGGATGTATATTCCTGATGCGGGAGGCCCCTGTAACAAGCCACTTTTCTCTATTTAAAGCCAGTACCGACCAGGCGATAGGCGTCAAGATCGTCTTAGAATTTTATTAAAAGTAAATTAAATTAATAAAAACAAAACTTGAACGAATACTCAAACAAGTTATTAATATAAATCGTTTTTTAAAAAACAAGCTTTTTTTACTTGTTAATAAAAAAAAACTTTAAGCCTTTTCATTTGAAATATTGGGTGGGTTGTACAGAAATATGTACGCCGCCATTTTGTTACGGCTGCCATTTTCGATTTATAATTATACCGATTATATATAATTGCATTGTCATCCGAAATAAACGTATATTTGAAATTTCAAAGAAGAAATCGGGCAGTGGATCAAATTTAATTTGCAAGATTTGATTACAGACGGGGCAGGTGAAACTAAATAAAAGCTTGTAAAATGTAGAGATTAGACGAATATGTGAATATAAACCTCAAATGAAACTATAGTCACATCAATTACCACATTTTTGTTATTATTGATGTACTGATTCGAAGTACGTTTTTCAGGCCGGTACTATATCCTCTCACAAAAGACCAAACTCAAATGACAGCATTCGTGTGGTCGTGTTTCGTTGTTGTGTGTGTGTGTGATGTTGAAATAAAAGTAATTAACTATTTTTAAAACCGATAGCTTTAATGATTTTTATAAATTTTAAATCAACTTCAAAGAAGGAGGAGGTTTTCAATTCGACTATATTTTTTTGTGTTTATACCTCAGAACTTTCGACTGGGTAAACTGATTTTTTATTTGAAAGCTGGTGTTGAAGTCATTTTTTTTTGTTAAATTTTTATATTAGCAAGGCAGGTCGTGCGCACAGAAATACAGACACCAGAAAGAAAGAAGTAGGTAATGTGCACGTCATTGCTAGTTAACAAATTAGTGGATGTTAGAAATGAGATGAGGAAGCCCAATAATGCAGAAGAATTTCAATAGACCGTCATAGTGTGCATCACTATATTAAATTGAGTATGGTGACCATTACTCTTGGATGCTGCTCATGCTTTCCATCAGGCAGAGTTGAGTCACTTTTACAGGCTCCTAAATATATAAATATAAAGGGATTTAGATATTTCTATCTATCCGTGGGAGAGCCGCGCTTCGGCATGAATGGGCCGGCTCGACCGGAGTGATACCACGGCCTCACAGAAAACCGGTGTGAAATAGTGCTTGCGCTGTGTTTCACCGAGTCAGTGAGGATACCGGAGGCCCATACCCCAACCCCTCCCCCATTCCCTCTCCCCATCTCCCAAAGGTCGGCAACGCACTTGTGACGCTTTTGGTGTTGCAGGTGTCCATGGGCGGCGGTAATCGCTTACCATCAGGTGATGCGTCTGCTCGTTTGCCTCCTATTCAATAAAAAAAAAAAAAAAAAAAAACTTGGGCCGTTTTCATATAACCTAGAACCTTGAAAGTTACGAGTACATTAAGTGTAGGTATGTAGTAGCATGACTGACCTCCAAATATAAGGGCCATAATTACGATCCTAAAGACGCGTTCTCCATCTTGCCTCACTATAACAATTGCCAAACGTGTCGTGAGTATCACCCAAGGAATCTGACTGTGTCTTTCCTACATTTTTATTCAAACTTTTATAGCTATGCCTGAAATATGCCGTACGGCTAACGTCGCGCGTCTTTAAGGCCGACAGATTAATAGGAATTAAAATTGGAACCCATCCAATTATCAATCCTAACCCAAAAGGAACCTTCTATTTTAAATACATAGCTCTCTTCAGACCAAACTCGTTCTTAGGATTTGTAACCATTTGTCTATATATAAATATATATTTTAGTAACGGATTTACGGTCTAGCATGAAGCATGAAAGAACAATGGCAGCTGTATATGGGACTTTAGAACCGCCTTAGGTACCTCATTGTAGCATCGAAATATATGTACTAGTGATGTGCCGAGTACGGTTTGACTCGAGTTAGACTCGATTCCTGCTTTGGACTCGCCTACTCGAATACAAATTTATTTTGATTCGAGTACGCCGGACTCGATTCTGGTACTCGAGTCAGGAAGAATCGATTCGTACTTGCTAACTCGATTCTATTTATGCCAGTTCAATTGACTTGAGCCTAGTATACGAGTTTTGTTAACTCGCTCGTACTCGCAAACTGTTTACTTAAGAAATGAAGTAGCGCGAGTAGTAACAATACAAACAAGTTTGAACCTGCAACTTTTTGTTTTGATTTGCTTGTTTTGTGTCAGTTAGCAGTTATTGTGAGTACTGAGTGAATTTATTTAATTGTTTTTTAATACTGGAAGTGAAGTGTTTTGATTATAATTAAATTTATTATATAATGGCGCCGAAAAAAACCTCAGGTGTATGGAAGTGTTTTGAGAAAGTGAACGGGGATAAAATAAATTAAAATTAAAAAGTAATTTAAACAACATTTAACGGACTTTAAAAAACAAACGAATAACTGAAAAGGGATAAATAGTAACTTAGATACATGAATATTTAAAATCATGAAGCGTCTTCATAATCGGATATGAGCAATATTTCTTTTGAGATCGATGCCAACCGCAACATTTGGAAAAAAGGAATCGGTAATGAGGGTTGATTCGAGTCTAGCAGGAATTCAAATACTGACTCGAGTCCAGCCGTACTCGAGTCAGTATTCGAATACCAAACATAGAATTCGAGTAAAGGGAATCGAGTCATGATTCGAATACCGTAAAAACTGACTCGAGTCGACTCGATCCACCAAAACAGCGACTCGGCACATCACTAATATGTACTAAAGTCAATACACGGTAGCTATTATTGTTGTATTTATTGGGCAAGTATATCATAGACAATAAATTCCCAGATTTTTTGTACTTTGCGTTATACAGTTATTACCTACTGTCTAAAAGTTTTTCCTAGCAAATATTTCTGAGCATAGATTGTCCGAAAATGTGGCTTATACCCTACCAACAATAAAAAACAATCAGCAAATTCCGACTAACTTTAGTCATGCTCCGTCATACAATATCTATTGTTTTTGAATGACGGAGCAGTATTTTATAATTATTTTATTGTTTAATTTAGTCTAACCTGCTGACGTTACAATTTCTTGTATTACGATTTGATAAAAAATAACATTTAAAGAGCCCCAAAGTTATCATTTAGAAAACGATTTTCCTGCTTTACATCAACGTCACACAAAATATAATTAATTCCATATTTCCAATTCCAGGCGTTCAGGTCTACCATTCACACACATAGCCAGTGCAAAACCGCCAACTGCTTCGAATTCTACCAACTTTCCTCGTGGAGTAGCTAATCGCAGAGCAGCTTTATCTTGGCTGAGAGAGAACGTTCAGGAAGGAGTCTTGTACTTTGGTGATGATGACAATACAGTCGACTTGCAGCTCTTTGATGAAATAAGACAAACGCGGAAAGTGTCCATGTTTCCTGTGGGATTAATTGGCAGCTATGGAGTCTCAACACCAATTGTTAAAGAAGGAAAGGTGATATAAATTTAATATTACTCTTAGTACCAGATTTTTGAATTTTCAAATTTGACCATATCAATTTATGTTTTTTATTATGTTTTACCTAGGAATCCTAGGAATTTAGAATGAATGAGAAATAATGTTATAAAAAATACTCCGACTCAAACAATATACTATGGCGTCACCTAAACCCGGAGTTGAGCAATTCTTTCTTTGTATTCACTAAGTGAGTGAGATTACAGGAAGCCCAAATAAAATTAGAGGCCCAATAACTCTGGCGGGGGCACTCAAAGGCCGAAAACGCCTTTTTAAATCTTGAGTTGACTACTGTAATATATATATCACCGTAAGATTGCAAAAACTGTTAGGTTATAATCTAGCTAGCGAGATTATAAAATGTCGAAAGATTGTCAACTTACAATTTAAAATGTAGTTATACGTTTTAGTTCTGTTACTATAATAAAGTTTACCAGTTCTAACTTTTTCCTCGATATCTTTAGTATAAAAACATCGACCTCATACAATTTTTTCATATCATGTATTAATAAAATGTAACAGAAAGTTATAAATTGTCGATACTTCTTGTATTAGTTTCTAAATATGAACAACTTGTTCACGGTTCGGCGGGAAGTTCAGAATTCACTCTTTATGGAAGGGTTTCGATCTTTGTCATCTTATTTAAGCCCATAAAGGCGAAGAATTTAACACAAGTCTGTTAAAAGCTTCAAGATTAACAACAGTTTTTCGCTCTCTAAAGAAACCAATAACAAGAATAAACTTCTTGTTGTTTATCAAGTCAGCTTATAGTCCAAGATCCCAGTCAGCGCCCAGACTTATGTCATTTTAGGACAGATAACATTTTTAGGATCGGTCGTTTAACATAACACTCAGAAAGGAATGCATACTCGCTAAGCTGGACTTGCGTTATTTTAAGAAGCCTGAGTATTACACATATCATTAATTATAATATTTAAAAATATTTTCCGATGCCAGATAAATCTAAATAAAGTTAGACCTAAAATGACGTAAGTTACCATGGTTTCAGCTTAGTGAGTATCCATTCCTTTCTGAGTATATGTAGACTACCGGTCTCAAAAATTTCATCTTTCCTAAAGTGGTGTAGGTGTCTAGGGTGTCTGGGATCTCAGTCTATTAGATCGCGTAAAGTTGTCAATTGAGCACGAGATACTTCAATAACCAAGTTTGGCTTCATACTATTTTTGAGGCGTTTGCATTTTCTGAAGCAAAAATTTCCATATAAATAGCAAAAATCAGCGTTTCTATCTCATGTTATCGAAGTTCTTGGGAGTTTCTTCATTTAGGTCTTTCACTCGATTTTACATGTTTTATACAGGCTAACACGGACTTGTTTCTGTAATAAAGTATAATAATTTATTCTATAAATATTCATAAAATTCATAAGGTAGTACACATTTCATTGCTTGTTTCTAAGATTTCTTACTTCACCTTTATGGAACAGTTTCATTACAGGTTTTTTTAATATGATTAATATTTTTTTGTCATAACTTGGCTCTTGTGAATCTTATATTGTCATATAAATATCTTTCTGTGATAAGAATTTGATATCAGATGACTCTGAAAGCAAATGAAAACAAAAAAAAAATTGAAATTTTTTTCTCAGTGGACTCTCAGTACAAAAAAAGCGATAAATAATGCATCTGCGGTATTCCGCGGCGAGTTTTGCATCTAGCATTTTATATGATATGCCTGCTTCAGTTTTATGTACAAATTAAAGCATAGAAATACTTAGAAAGTAAGTAAAACTCTTAAAGATTGCATTCGACATGTCTAAAATCACACAAATTTTCTGTTGCACTAGCATAAAGAAAAAAATTAGTTGTCTCTTGGCACGTCTATTCAGCTTTGAAGACCCATATTTTGTTTAGTGATATCGACCACTTCATGAAAACCTTTTATGACCAGCTTTATGGGTCAAATACCCGTATGTGCCTCGGTAGGATTACTTCGTACACCATAAAAAAACTTGCCAAAAAAAAGAAATTGATAAATTTTCTTTTTCAATTTTGAAGTTTCAAATTCATGAAAGGTTTTACATGTTTATATCAGATTCATTATATTTCTAAACCGGAATAACAACACATAGTGATAGTTTAGCTATTTTAAATTAAATCAAATACTCTTTAAATATTTGTTATTTCAACTCGTTTTTAAAATAAATCAAAGTGTGGTTTTTTCATTTGAAATGTTTAACGCGATGCTTAGAGTTATTTGGGTTAAGACTCGCAAATTGATCTAAAGGAACTGAACTTAGATTGGATTATATTGAACGGATGCCATAGGCCAATAGGTGACCTATTTCGGCTGACTTCATTTGTAATATTAAAAAAATGACCAATAGTATGCACTTATACTGCTAGTGCTATTGTTATGCGGGCTGTGACATACATTCTATTTTCCACTTTATCATTTTCATTTAGGATAAAACCGGGATAGATGCCGCAACGGGATAGATGCCTCACATCCAAGAAACCTAACTTTCCAAAATCGCAACTAAGAATTAATAGTATAAGTAGAAGCCGCTGTCACCCTGTACCTAATTTATCCACGAGCTGTCGTGCTTTGAGTATTTGTTTTGCTCATGTGTATATTTATATCTGAAATGAGCTTCATTAACACGTAGAAATTTTCAAAGTTACTATTTTAACGTTGTATAACTTTATAAGTAGTAATAAATTATGTTATATTTTTTATTACGTCAATACACTGGTTCATTAAGGATGCGTCTAAATGTAAATAGTTGCTATTTTGTATTTAATTTATTTAAAAAATAGCTGGGCATCTATCCCTATCAAAAAGGATAGTTGCTCTGATTTTTTGGAGGGATAGATGCCCCTAAGGGCGGATAGATGCCCCTAAGGACGGATAGATGGCCCTAAGGGCATCTATCCCTCAATACACCATGTGTACCCATATATGTTCTTGTACAATTACAGTCAGCTTTCGATGAAATTAATAAAAAATCCTTGAGGATAAACGAAATATTCTGATGATTTGTTATTCCATCTAGAATCATGCGCAGGCGTTTTGTTGCTAAAAATATAACGTCATTACGAAATACAGGATATTACGAGATTTGATTTAGGTCATTAAGTTATTTTATTTAGGAAAACTTCACATTTTGGGACTGCCTCGTTGATCTAGCGGTTTGCGTAAGCGACTGCCGATCAAGTGGTCACGGGTGCAACTTTCGGGTCGGACTGCTGTTGGGTTGTTCTTATAATAGTTTTACGGAAGATGGCGGTGTTTCCCACCCGTGTCTCGGAACACTTTAAGCCGTCGGTACCGGTTGTCATGTACACCTTAGGACAATCGTTATTGAGATGTCAGTGCCCTCAAATATAATGGCTACTAGTTCGACCTTCAAATTCAGTTCATTCGCAGGATTGCGGAGGTCCGATGACAGCCGCGCTCCATATAGCTGATATTCAGTTATTCCACAAAGAACTAGTAGCCGACCCCAATTATTCTTGGTGATAAATAATATTTAATTTAAAAAAAGTATAATTATGTTTGTTGAAACTTAAAAAATAATATTAAAATCTAAGATTTAATACTTTTGTTGAACAAATAGTTTTAAAAATTATTTATGGTTGTTTGTGTCATATTAAAAATAAATGTTTTTCGTAATTCAAACCATATTTCTTGGAGAATTGCTGTTTTACACAGTATGAAAGGTATCTATCCCGCACTGCAGGCATCTATCCTCCTTGTTATTTTCATGGTGGGGCATCTATCCATACAGGTAGGCGTCTATCCCAAAAAAAAAGGGTTTCACAGAAACCTACATTTTCCAAAATCTGTAATTGATAGGTCAGCAAAAACAAATAACAATCCAATTTAAATAACTAAGCTAGCTACACGCACAGAAATTATCCATTTAAAAATATTATTTTTTAAATTATGAAGGTTTTTCAATAAGTGGGGCATCTATCCCGGTTTTAACCTAATCGTTTTTATAAGTCTTTTAAATTGCAAAGCGTGGTTGGAAAAGCTTAGGTGTGAAAGCAAAGCAGCTTATTTTGTAAGTCACAAAGATCCTTATCAGAAATAAACAAACAAAACAACATCATCAGCACGTTGCAGTCTATGCGGGTTCTGGTTTTACCATAGCGCCTCTTACGCGTTACAAAAAAGCATTGATTTATAATAGATCAATGCAAGAAGTATAATTTATAATATTATCAATGGCCCTTGATAAGTTTGCAAAATGTCAATTCAATCCGACGTTGAAAAATCACATTCAAATATACTGTAACATACATAAAAATGACTCTATGAAAGCCGTGATAGTTTTTTTTTAATATTTAAGGGCAAAGAAAATAAGAAGAGACGGCATTGATGGAATAGAGGTATTGTTTTTACGATGGCTTGGGGAAAGTAAGCAATAGTTAGTTACCTATTAATGATTCAAACAGGCCGTTACCGGAGAGTCCGTGCACACTAACTAAAAAAAAATATTTAATGGAAGATAGTTAAGAATCATGTTTGTACAATGAAGTCACGATTTTAAATACTTAGAATGCTTTGACACGACTTATGTCTATGTTTACAGGTTGTTGGGTTCTTCGACTCTTGGCCCGCACATAGAACATTCCCCGTCGATATGGCAGGGTTCGCAATCAACATCAAGTTTCTCAACCCCGCTGCCACGATGCCTTACATCGCCGGCCACGAAGAGGACAGGTTCCTTATTAGCCTAGGTATTAAACTCGACGATATTGAACCATTAGCAGACAATTGCTCAAAAGTACTTGTCTGGCATACAAGAACTACTAAATATCAAAAACCATCGCTTAAAATAAACTTAGAGAAAATGAACAACATAACCAGGTATAAAAATTTTGTTACTTTACTTAAAGAAACTTCCAAGTTAGGCATGGCAAATATTGGCCCGTTAAATGGGACGACACCCTTTTATATAAGGAATCGTAAGGTGTACGAAAATCTTGGTGGCATCCTTTAGATAGATTTACAAGTTAACCTATTTCTATTAAATTATTGTCTCGCTCACTGCAGAAAGACGTTTTGTCTAGCTTATCTGACTATATCTAACTGACATAATGTTAATGAAATAGATTTAGCAGTTGTGTTATCTAATATCCAACAGGAAACTCAATATAAGGAATCTCTA
Organism: Spilarctia lutea; assembly: GCA_916048165.1. NCBI lineage: Eukaryota > Metazoa > Arthropoda > Insecta > Lepidoptera > Erebidae > Spilarctia > Spilarctia lutea. Next base: position 21,695,798 of record OU696470.1, on the reverse strand, counting down.
CTTCTACGCTTTATAAGTCGAATCTAGTCTAATATATTGCTAGAGTATATTATTTCTAAAAGAATACGATTTTGGCTGGTCTATGTAGGTAAGCTTAGCTTGTTTATTGATCGTGAACTTAAAGTAGATATTGCATAACTAGGTAGGTACTTATAAAATGCACTCTTTTAAGTAACTCGAAGTCTGAATGAATTAAACGCCATTATGCTCAATGTTATAACTTACGTATCAAAATATACGATACTTACCGATCATTTTATTACTAAAAAAATGTAGATAGCTAAGATAAATCACTCAAAGAGACGACAGATCACAATACTGTCCGTAGCGTGCACTTATGTTACATGGCATTGAAACGTCATGTTATTCATTGATCTGAAGTAATTTAATTGGCACACCTCTAGAGGCATTTTAAAAAGCATGGAGAATATATTTTCTCAGTATATGTCATGCTCAAAGAGCAAAATTGAGCGTGTCATATGTTCTTGTCATTTTTTTTTTGCTCAACTCTTCGTGGTGGTCTCAACTAATGGAAAATAGGGTGTTAAACATACAGAATAAAAGCTAATAGTAATTTATACCATCGTAATGAAATGAAATACTGAAATTCAAGTATTTGTGATGTTAGATAGAAATTAAGACGTTGGGCATAGTAATATAACAATACCCAATATGTGATATTTGCAATGTTATTAGGAAAAAAAGAAATTCAATTTATTTTTACTTTTTATTATTATATATATATAGTTTATATTCTTATTATTATTTAAAAAATATACATAGATATACTGTACGCACTTCAAGTCTTTTTCCAAACCTCCTTCGGCTTAACATTCTAACAATATATTAACAAACAAAGCAATACAATAACAATATAATACAAGTTAGTGTTAAACCTATAGAATAATACAATTCAAGTTAATTGTAAAAAAAACAATTATTAGCATGACTCAAATTACTAAAAAATAACGATTTTTTTATTTTGGCCGTTGCCCTTAAAAACTTTTCCAAATTAATCAGCTGTCTAAAAATTTAGTTTAGTATTCCTTATTAAGACTCTTTTGTCAATATTTCAATTGTCAATATCCTATTAATTTATAAATAAAAAATATTTGTTGAAGCTAAAACATTATTAAATTTTTATATGTAGGTATAGTCAGTTGCTCCACATTATAGTCCCATTAGCAAAATTTGTGTCAAAAATAAAGTTTAATCATTTTTCTACAATAAGAACACAAATCGATAATTTTTACATGGCTTTCTACTGACGACAGTAAAATAACGTTGTTTTAAAATGACGTCATTTTTACCATTTAAAGGGGAATCCCCACAAGCGTTGCTGAATTACCGTGGTAATTCAGCAACGCTTTAAAAAGTAATAAAAAGTAAATTATTATAGTGAATATTCTATAAAATTCTCAAATTAGTAATTGATTTCTCATTCGGAACATAAAATGGCAACAATTTCTAACCATTATTGGTTTCATTGAATGGCATTAGTCATCAAATACTTGTAATCGCCCTGTTAACACTTTATAACTACTAAATATTGTTATTTTATTGTATTTTTTTAAATCTTGAACTTAATAATAAATTTACTGCCCATATATTTATATGTAGACAAGAATTATACATTAATTAAACGATTACTTAATAAATGTTGGTAAATAAAAGTCAATACATATACTCGTATATGTCGGAGGCACTTTATCTTCACAGCCGCTCATTGTGGGCATTGGTAGGATTCCGGGTGAGAAATAAATGTATTGTAGGTTCAAATAACTTATTTGAAAGGATTTACAATACTCACAGAGAAACACGGTATATAGAAAGTAACACACAGTACAGTTCCTGGGCAAGTGTACTTTACAACCATCCGAGCGATAATAACGATAATACTAAAGAATGCACGCTCTTTTATTAACACTACCCTCTCCAATCTAGGCTCCGTACACGTCACTACGACGTTGTGTGTTGTTGACGTTCCGTACTCATGACCCGACATATATATAATGAATTGCAATAATATTATATATTAAATAGTATATATAAGCCTTTATTCAGACAATATATTTACAAAAATTTTTTTCCTAGTTAAAAATTGCTGTTGAATCTAATGAAACAAAGACAGCGACAACATCGTCCGTTTGTCCTACTTTGGCTAAGGCCACCTCCAACTCCATCCATTTTGACCTATTTAGCGCAGTCCTATCCATGGTTTTCCGGTTGTAGTTTTTATTTCGTTTTGCCATTTTCGGCATTGTCTTCCTCGTTTTTTTAAGCGTTTCTTGGATACCAGAATATGATACTTTTTCTCCATTTCTCAAGGTCAGGGTTCAGGGAATATGGGCAGGACATATTAAATAATATATATTAATTAAAATAGTATTTATGTATTAAGTAAAATAAACGACTAAGTTCAATAGACAGAACTGTCAATTATGTAAATTTCACTCCTCAAATATTAGTTTTAAAATGCACTTGACTTGAAGCTCAGTTTAAAATATGAATACTGTTTACGATTTTAGATTTATAAGACGCAAGTATTCCTACTTTGCCATGCGTGATTTTCAAGAGAGACTAACCTTTACAAATTTTGTTAATCTCCTTATGTATGTAGTAAGTATGCAATATTTCAGTTCAGGTTGTAAGTTTATAAGTACTATTATATTAGTTAGAGACCGACAACTCAGTTTTTTGACCGCTTTCTAAAGTTATTACATGGTCTCTGTCTTAGGACTTTTATTCAAAATTTGCTAATGCTATAAGAAATAAAAAAGTACACAATACGCCCTCAATGAGTATTTGAGACAAGGAAAAATGAGAAGTCTAATAAAAGACGTTTTAACTATTCCTCATTTTAAATCTATATGATTTTCTATGTCACTCAAATCATTATTATTATTAAAATACTCTAGCCTGGCATCATTTTATGGAGATTAAAATAAATAACTAAATACTTCGTAATGAAATAAAAAAACAATTTATCATCAACTTATTGCAGTCCAATACTAGACACAGGCCTCTTAAATTGAACGTCACTTGGATCGAAAATGAAAATCAATCAGAATCAAATAAATTTGGCAATAAGCAGCTATATTTACTACACAACACTAAAAAGAGTTTTTTTGAATCATAATTATATACTTATTAATCATTATTATTTACATTTTAAATATTGATTAATTGTGATATTTACGCTAAATATGTGACAGCCTTAAAATAGTTTTTGACAGTTCATGTGTCAAGTGTCAAAAAAAATGTGCGTATACTTTAATTTATGTAGTACTAAAGCAACAGTACAGTAGAGCATGAAATCATTCTTTGAGATTTTTAGCCAATTTTATCAAGATGAAATTATCATTCATGAACTCTTGTTTTTTGAAATAAAATCAAATTTAATGTAAAGAAAAAAATGATTTTCCATGTTTATTTAAAATGTTAAAAAATGTGTAAATCATCGGTATTAATACGGCAGCCATTTTGACTTTCTTATTTTAAAGGGTTTCATCATCATCTTCCTAGCCTTTATTATTCCCAATATTTGGGGTTGGCTACCAGGGTTTATGTTCCTTTATTACTTTTATTGATATTTACTACATATGTAGCAAAAATCCGGTTTATTGACTAACGGAGAAAACTAGTAGTTATTCAATACGTGTTAAAACGGCGAATAAATTTCATAATAAACTGATAGCATTTAGTTTTTTACTAAAAATAACCTGCATTCCCTTTGAGGGACCACGTTTGAATTTTTAAACTTTTGAATGAACCTTTAATATACCTACCGATAATGGTAACTTTTAGTAAGAGTTATAAAACCCTAGTAGTCACTCAAATGTCACCGTCGGTCAAAAGTATTTACTCAATCGTGACTGATACACATATCTATCTTGTAATGCAAATTAAAGTTACAAAACAGCTGTAAACGGTTACTATTAGTAAAAAAAAACAGAACTAGAATGAGACATGCATGTGTATAAACAGAGCTAGAAGGTGCTCCCGTAACTGGTCACTGTAAATTCACTTTGAATGGAGACCACAATGCAATTTAGAATTTTTGTATGTTCTAGCGTTAGTAAAAGACTGAGCGATTATAAATTTCATTTCTAGTCGCAATTGTGTCTAGATTATAATTCTTGAGTGAGGACTTTTTCAAACTAAAAGCTGCCACATTAAAAAGCTCAAAATTTAAATGTGGTCCATCAATCGAAACACAGATCTAAAAGTCGAGACGATTTAAAACAAATTAGTAGTAATCATTGACTTCCTAATTAATATCGTACAATGAACTCATATTATTTTCTGTATCCATCCAAGTTTTCGTTATTTTATTTAGAACAAAAGCAATATTAGGTATAATTGGAAACGTTATTTGTTAAATAATATGTTTAGTATTTTCTGTAAATATCGTACTAGGTTAGCAACATATTTTATTTCAAAAGTGTATCTTAAAAATGTTTTTCACTGAAACAGAATTAGTGAAAAGGCGATAACTTTAGTAAACAACGTACTTTTGATTATATATATCAATAATACATATTTCTAAATATATATAATAATAGTTTATTGATCTCCGTAATGAAGTTATACACTAACCCCGGAACCAATTTCACAAGGTAGTAATACCCTGTGAAATTGCTATCATATCAAGCAATTTTTTCTTATCATATTTACAAATTGCGTGGCACGTTATCTCGGTCCTACGCTCAAAAGTTTTTTGTCCCTGCTACCATTGTTAGCTACCACAAGCGAAATATTTTGTAAGAGGAAATGTGGGCGTCTCTTCAAAATGAAGCCACTCACGGAAATTAATCTTGATAGTAAAAATTTGTAAAAATGCTTCTGGGTTCTGGGATCGGAATTCCCTCGCGTATTGTCGTTGTTTACTACTGAGATGACCTCATGACATTTAAGTAAAGCGATGAATGAGCAATTTTTATATATTTTTTTAATTACATATTTTATGTTATCTTCGATTATAGTTCTATATTCAAATTAAACATTTCAAATACGGGAATACACGTAATAAAGTAATTAGCAATTATATAACTTGTCTTGATATTCGTCTTTATATGCAGTTGTGCTGAGTGAGAACAAAACACCTTAAAAAATATTATTGAGTATCGTTTGCCTTCTCGGCATGATATCTAATATTTAAGTAGTAGAAATATATTAATAGAGAAACTAAAAATAATTAAAAAATGAACAAAATCACATATAAATTGTGCATAATCGATTTCTGAAGATGAACTTCCCATACTACAATTACAATATAAAAAAATAATTTGGCAAAGTGCAATAATATTTTAATTAGGCCTAATTAACTCTAGTTCATTTACCTACTGTAGATTATATATTATTTTCATGTTATTTCATTAGGTATGTAAATCTAATGCTGCTATTATTATGTTGATATACACTGTTATTTAGGATATTTTACAATATTAATATCTATTAATATATTATAAGCAAGTCAACATTTAAAGTATAAGAAATGAAATTTTGTGTGAAGCACCATTCTTAAGACGCGTCCTTAACATTTACTCCAAGTTGCCCAATTTTATTTTATTTTTCATTTAGCAGGCAGGTTACTTAATCCAAAATGACTACGACTCAGCCCCTCAAACCAAGTTGACATTCAACAAACGTAAACGTTAATAACAAATTAACAAATGTATGGAAATGGCGTCTCTCAACGCTAAGTCACGTGATCAAATCAAAATAATAGCCAATAGCATAAGAGAATTGAAGTGGATGTTAGCGAGTATAGAAAGAGAATCGTCGCGAAACGCTTGGATCTTGTCTAAAGAGGCCAGCCTAATACCTGTGCTTGATGGTCAGTCAAGGGTCAATGTTAGGACCGCTACTTTTTCGACTAATTTTTAATGATCGAATGATGCTACTTGAGCAAAATGATTGATAACTAAGCACAGTTCTATTACTAGTATAATACTACAAGTAATAGTCGTTAGTATTGTAATCGCCGTTTTTTCTTTTAGTATTTTTTGTGCGATATTTTCTTCCACTTTTAAAAAAAATAACAATTGGTTTTGTTTGAATTGTTATGCCCTAGAGTGATTCTAGAATGAAATCAATAAAATTGTTAGTGACATAATTTACACGTATAGAAGTGTATCTTTTTAATTTATTTATTACATTATATATATAAAAAGTATCAAGTCTAAAATATTATTTTTAAATTATCCGAAACAGTTATACACATTCTGAGCTGAATAATATTAATAGAATGCCAAAGCTTGACTCAATTTAATTTTTAGTTGTGGCAATCATCAACTCATAATTTAATAAATATCCAATTTTTATTATTAAAACATAAAACATGGTAATAATTGCATTAATTGCGTAGCTTCAAGGATACCGTCCAACATGGAGCTAAATGTAGACTAACTAAGAGTACGGATGAGATACACCTGTATTAAAATTTTAGTGTTCTGATAGATACGTGTTGTGACTAGGCTAGGGGATAAATAGATACGTCAATAGAAGAAGGAAGAAACGTCAGTGAATTAAATACTGAAAAGCTAGAGACTATCCCAGTAGGGACATAGTAGAGAGTTGAGCTAAGTTAGGAGACGACATTTTGTGTATGAAAGTTGACGGATACAAGAGTAGACGACGATCAAGAAAAAGATGGGTGTATTTCGTTTAAAGGAGTAGTGGTAGTGGACGAATGATAGAGGAGAGACACTTACCATCAGGCGATACATCTGCTCGTTTGCCCCCTATTACATAAAAAAGTATGGAAGAAGAATGTATTTGCTAAAGAAAATGATAATGATGCGTCTCATAACTACTATATAAAATAAATATAGTTTCAGTAGATTGTATTACTTGCAATTCATGAGTCAATTTGAGTCACTAAATCATTGTATTTACTAAGGCCAAGTGTCAATTGAATAAAAGTTTTTTTTATTATTTTTAAAATCCTCCTTTTTATACATACACCACTTTTGTTTGAAGCATAATTTGCAACTTCTTTAAAGGAATTTCTTTTATAGGTAATGTTTAAATAACCAAAGTATGTATTATAAAGTCCAATCCAAGAATTTAGCGTTAATAAAAACTATTTTAGCCGTTTGGTACCTATAACATTTATGTTGAAACATTTGGATCGGCACTTGGAATCCCTCTTATCAGCCCTCTTATTTGCGACCATTTTTAATAGTCTTAAACGGTTATGCAAACTAAACTGCTTTTTTTTATCAAGTATGATGATTATTCAAACTTGAACATTATATTTATAAAGGTCATAAGAAGTGACAAGTAGTCAGAATGTCTAGAATAGGTCCTTACATTTTAAATCCATTTAAAAAATTGGAGGAGATTCTCGAATTGTTTGTATTTTTTTTTACCGTTTAGTCGTTTATGTATAGAAATTTTAATAAAAAGAATACTGTTTTGTTTTGAAAAGACTTCCTAAAGATGTTGATACTTTTATTTTCCTTTTTTTTAAGTTATAATTTATTTGTCGAAGTCTTCCCTCAACTGTTTATTAAATTATTACACTGTATAAAGTTAAATAAGGTTGATAGATTCATTAACATAATGACATCCAAAAGGTACTATTATTGTTCGTGTACCTATATATCTCTCCATTTTCAAAACCTAAAAAAAAAATAGAACGACTCTAGACTATTCTCGAAAATATAATTTTACTCTGTAATTTTAAGGTATCGTTTTTGTAATTTTAATTATAAGAAATCTGTATAATCTCAGAGTATCCATTGACCAGATCCATGATAGACCAATCAGATTTTTTATATCATTGATGCATTTATACGCCTAAATTCTTGGGATAATCTTAGACAAAGTATTGACACACGATTGCAGAAAGAAAAAACCTTGCAACTTGGCTAGGGGGCCAGATCCATAATGGATCCTCTGAGATTGAATCAAAAAATAATAGATACCTACAGTTTTACAAAAATATATATAGGTAATTATATTTATCTATAATTTGTGTAATAATTGCGTAGCTAGTGTTATGTAAAGGTTGGATCTGAACAGTCTCCAGTATGAGACTTAAATAGTTCTATTCGTTGGTTTTGCGCAGGTGAATGCATCATCATTATCCGCAGCCTATTGCAGTCCACTCCTATATAGAGTGAATACACAAATTTTAATCCGTTATAATGTCATGAGATAATTTCAAACAATATTTTAGTAACTTCATAAACTCATTATAAAAATATATATATGTTCAGTGGATTTATCTGGAAAATATAGTTTTAGAACGAAACGATTCTTCATACAGATCTTTTAAATATTGTATACTATACTCATACCTATACTACGCCTATTTTTCTTTTGTAATTATATAATTATATATGTATACGCGAAAACGTATTTTATACTTTTGAATTGCTTGACAAAGGGCCTAGTAGAAATAAAATACAAAGGCCTTCTAGTTGCGCCGCTCACGATCGCAATTAGTCAATTTGAAACCACTATTATTTCAGTAGTGAAAGCGAAATACTCGTATTAAAGATTTTCATATGGCTTCTTAACATCCATGAAAATTAGGTTAAAATAATTAGTTAAAAAATTATCAAATTTGAAATAAAGTAGACTTAGGTGGCTGGAAGACTGCATCTAGAATGAATGGACTGTGATGTTGTAAGTTATGAAAGATACATAATTGAATCAGCTTTTATATTTCTGAACACGCAAAATTACCTACAAAGCTTAAATCAAAATTGTAATAGTATCACAATTTGTATGTAAACTGTTTGACTGCATGGTTAGCGTAGTGGTTTAAGCGGATACCACACCGCTTTCTAGTGCGCCAAAGTATGGATTCAAATCCCATTTTATGTGTTCAATAAAATTTTGTTCTGAGTCTGAGTGTTCTTTGTTTCCGTTTCGTATATGTTCGTAAAGTCATCCACGACAAAGAATATATATGTATTCCTAATGCGGGGTTATCTTTTTTTTAAAACTGTAAGTAATTAGTTTATTTTGCCAAAGTTTACACTTCCAAAGGACTCTTATAGTTGAATACCTCTAAGTACTTTTTGAATTACGCTACCAAGTTCAGTCTGCTAACTACTGAATACATAATGAACAAATATATTATATGTAGTATGGTTGATAGTACATTAGATTAACTTGTTGTACTGTGTTATAATTTTATATAATGCTAGCTGACCCCACGCAGCCTCGTTTACGTCAGCTATGGCCCGTAGCGTAATAATTTTCCCCCGTTTTTTAAACATTCGTCATTGGTACTCCGCTCGTCTTAGCGTGATGATATATAGCCTATAGCCTTACTCGATAAATGTCTACAACTGAAATATTTTTTCAAATCGGGCTTGTGGTTCCTGAGATTAGCGCTTTCGAAGAAACAAACAAACTCTTCAGATTTATAATATTACGAATAGTATAGATGTGCTATTACAGATTCTTGTCATCGAATATTGTGAATCACTGATTCGCAAACGGCATGTCTGTATGGTAGATTCATCTTGGTTCCTATGATTCAGTAAAAAAATTGAAGGGATCTGAATTTAGGGGAATAAATTATGATGATAAATAGCTATTTGGCTGACTAGTAAACTATTACATTTCCTCATAATGACCACGAACAAAAAAAAACTCGCATAATATCTATTCAGAAGGTAAATTCAGTACAACTGTTTATTTCATACATGTAAATTTGCATAATCTAAAAGTTCATACACTACAATTTTAAACAGTTAACATTATGAATTAACTAGCTATTTATTTAAGTTATTATTAGGTATTATTATTTGTACTTTGTACTAACAGTAAAGCTAAAATTTTACATGTACATTTTGGTTATATTTTTATTATAAGGATTATACATATTGTTTTAAGTAAGTGACAAAAACCAAAGCATCAAGTATGGTCAGATATTATGGATCAGTCATTTCGATAGTGATGGACGATTACATCGCCGATTGTGAGGTTCGTAGTAAAAACATGTGTAGATATTATGTACATAAATGTTAGACATATTTGGATTACTCTAAATACAAATTAATGATAATTATGTGACTGAATAAATAAAATCTGAGCATCTATTATTCTTTTATTTTTACCATACAGAATCGAGTGCATTGCCAAAAATCCAAGCTATTATTATAGGTAGGTGTGTCATTTTAGCGTTGCTTGGCGTTTATTATATTTATTTTGCCTTTATTATGCCCAAGATTAAGAGGTTCAGGTTCAGAGGTTGAACTAGTAGTCAGTATGTTTTCGGTCCGGATGTGTTAATAACAGCAGTTGCCGGATCACTCTTTTCTCAGGCGCAGAGTGGCACACCGTGTGGTTTTAGTCGGTCCGATTCCGACTCACCACCCCGTCGCAAATTGAGGTGACGGCCCGTTGGATTTTCACACGTTAAAAAAGTTGTCTATATGTTTGAGGGCACTTACTTCCCAATGAAGATTGCCATAGAATATAGATATTCATGACAATCGAGAACGACGCGGCGAGGGCTTAACATGCTCACCGCCAGAAACGATGTGCTATTAAGAATTTCTTGTAAAAAAAGCTCTACTACAGCCTGACCAGGGAACCCGAGACCTCTTGAACAGTCGCTTGCATAAGCGGTTGCCGATTAACCGCTGAACTAACGAGGGAGCAGTGGATAATTTCGGGGATAAAAAATGTTTTTATGTCATTCCCCACATCTACTCTATTTGTATAATAAATAAATCGGTTCAGTGGTTTTTGACTCCTCTTCTACCCCTTTAAAAAATATTCTGTTCTTTTTCGGGACACGCAACAACTGCATCTTGGTTTAAATCGATTCAGGTGTTTAAGTATGAAGAGGTAACAAACCGACAACAACCGACTTTCGTATTTATATTAATAGCGACCTGGCTTGGCATGGAATTCTTTGAAATTTTCTCGGATTTTCTCTGCTATAGTTTGCATGCATTTTACCATCCTCTTAAATCACTCTATCCATTGCTAAAAACTGATATCCGTGGAGTTGTTTAAAAATCTAAGTTGACAGATAGCCGAAGTGACTTCAACATATTTAAGCGACAATGTTAATTATATGGTAGATAAATGAATGCAAATGTCAACTTGGAATCACTTACACATACATACATATGGAATCAGTCCAACACTCCGGTTGGATTGATTCTGAAAATTACCTATGGACTTAGGCCCGTATTATAGGTGTCTCAAATATCGTTTGAACTCTGAACAGCTGAAACTAGTTTCAAGTTCTCATCAAATCTCATCGTCGCTCTTATTATAGAATGCGTTTTAAGTTCTACTCAGTTGAAACTAATTTTTTTTTTTTTATTGAATAGTCGGCAAACGAGCAGACGTATAACCTGATGGTAAGCGATTACCGCCGCCCATGGACACCCGCAACACCAAAGGCGTCACAAGTGCGTTGCTGACCTTTGGGGGATGGGAAAGGGGATGGGGGGAGGGGTTGGAGCATGGGCCTCCGGTATCCTCACTCACTCGGTGAAACACAGCGCAAACGCTATTTCACACCGGTTTTCTGTGAGGCCGTGTTATCACTCCGGTCGAGCCGACCCATTCATGCCGAAGCATAGCTCTCCCACGGAAAGTTTCATTATCTAATCTCAACTCACAAGTCTGTTCTCAGTTACGTTTCTGCATGGTCGAAATTATCGTTCCGTATTACGCCGCAAATTATATGAAACAAATCATATCTAACGAATATAATTTATATATTATTGGTTATTAGTTTATATATAATTGACTACTGCCTAGTGTATCAATTTAAATATAATAATAAGAAGCAGTTTGCCCAAAATTAAATACTTTAAATATTAAAATAAAAATGACTAGATCCTACCTATAACGGAACATTGAAATTGTTACTGTAATACTTGTCATCTCAAAATGTCAAACTATGTTTCTGTTTTTATTCAAAAATTATTGTTATATTTTTGTCAGACACGGAACGGTTATTACTCATTACTATTGCTTGAAGGATATTTCTGGTGACAAATAATTAAATGTGTATTTTAAGAGAATTTAAAATCAATTAGTGTTAATTAAAGTGTATTGAAATGTGTATAATAAGCAATTCTTTCATAAATAAAGTAAGGTAAAATAAATCTTTCGTTATTATTCAGAAAAACCATCATAAAATACGTTAATTTCCTTTATAAGGAATGCCTCAAGTGGTAATTTCTAATGAGTAATTACCACTTGAGACTAGATTAAGCTTGTCTCAGTTGAACAGAGATCACATCTGTCAAAATCTGTACTTTAGAGATTTTGATATAAGCATCGTTCTAAAATAAGCTATTCATTGATCTTTACTCACTTGAGTAACGAACGAAACAATATACCTACCGTAGTGGTAGCGTATTCGACTGCTAAGCTTGAGGTCACGGGTTCGATTCCCGGGTCGGACCAAATGTTTGTATGATCTGCAAATATTTGTTTCGGAGTTTGGGTGTTTTCTATGTATAATATGTATGTATTTAAAAAAAAAAAAGTATCGTATTTATATCCGTTGTCTAGTACCCATAACACAAGTTCTGCTTAGCTTGGGACTAGATGGCATTATGTGTTAGATGTCCGGAATATTTATTTATTTATTTTATCTGTTGAGCCTAGCATAGAAGGCCAAACAATCCCTTCTACAGAGGGGCCAGCCTGTCCAGCAGTTGACTATCAAAGGTATCATCAGATGACAATGATCTCATTCCATAATACCGTGGGAGAGCCACACTTTGGCATGCATGGGCCGGTGCGACCGGTGTGTTACCACGGCCTCAAAGAAAACCGGTGTGAAACAGCGCCTGTGCTGTGTTTTACCCAGTGAGTGAGGAAACCAGAGGGCCCATACCCCAACCCCTGATCAATCATCTTTTGAGCGCAAATTTGGTATGGTTGTTTTCATCATCATCATCATCATGTCAGCCGAAAGAAGTCCACTGCTGGACATGGGCCTCCCCCAAGGCTGCCCATAACATCCGGTCCTGTGCTGCTCGCATCCAACAGTCTCCTGCGACCTTAACCAGGTCGTCGGACCATCTTGCAGGGGGCATACCCACGCTCAGTCTTCCAGTACATGGTTGCCACTCCAGAACCTTCTACCCCATCGGTCGTCCTGTCTGTGAGCAATGTGCCCTGCCCACTACGACTTAAGTCTGTCAATTCTACGGGCAATGTGGCAATGGGTGTTTTAGTAAAGAAATAATAATACCTATTCAAAATTGATTTCTTTATTCAAAAAGCAAATGCACTTAGAACTAATCGCATACATAAATAAAGGGTTTTCTCTTATTAGTAGATTCCAATGGCTTGACTAGCATCTAACAGACTTATTGTGAGGATCATTCCTCCAGTGACAAAATTGTCTGTTATTAAATTTGGATTTGCCAATGAACCTAGTTGCATACATGTTATTTTTTGAGTATTCTCTCATTGGTAAACACTTGCAACAGTGTTAGTGCATGGAATGCATGATTTTTAATCAGTCTTTATATTCCCTTGCTCTGAGTTTTAATTTAGTCCTTAACTATTTTCATTTTTGTAAACTCATGCAATTTACTGTTTTAGTAAAGAGATATTTGAACCGTTATACGATATCTAAACTAGAGTTTTTACTGAGTTTTGCAAAACTCAATGCTATATGTACAGATAAGCGTAGCTACAGTTTGTTAAATGAGTGTCTTATTTTATGTTATGATGCGCGATGTTTTGGCCACTAATCAGTTCATGTTTCTGAACAGTTTCTGTAACACATAGCAATTTATATTGGTTTTATATATTTTCCATGTTTACTCTTTCTCATGTTGCATGCCTAGAGATACATTTTAATAGTGTCCAAGGCAAACAAATATGTCACCTCATACTGACTAGCTTTGTTCTTTACTCGTAAAAGTCAAGAACGATAATATATTACCACGCTTTAAGCGCCGCCTCCTAGGGCGTCCGGTAATATCAATCACATGTAAGCAACGAAAAATTGCAAAAAAAAGTACTGACAACACACAATAATATGTAGTACAAATTGTAGTGAAAATTATTTTTTGGCTTTGCGCTGTATTTCGTTGTAGCGCTCACTGAGGAAATCTTCGTAGGCGTCCTTGACAGCACCGTAGCACGTAAATTGATGACCACCTGAATGTTGTGCTGCTACTGGATTGGTGAATAAGTTAATTAAGGATTCACTCATCCCTGGAAAAATATAAACACAAAATTACTTAGCATGATAATGTCTTTCATTATTATATTATTAAAACTAATTTATGAAAGTGTAATTTCAGAAAATTACGATGTTTATTACTACATATTCTCTCTCATCGCTTATTTGAATTCCAAAACAGGAGTAAGGAAAGGTTTATGTCCATCATTTCGCTATTAACACGCCCATTTGTTATATATCTGGGTGTAAGTTATATATATGTACAAGCTTTGCGGTTTTAAAGGTACAACAAGAACTGCGGACTCAGCTAGTATACCTAACCTATAAATTAGATCTGGAAAACTACAACAAGTACAAAGTACAACCCTCAATATTACAGTCCCGTTTCAAGTCAACTGCCACATGTTTGCCCTAAATAAAAAAATATTCAAATAAACATGATAATGTTCGGTCAAATCAGAATTTTGACTCTGAACCATTCTCAAATTCTCAGGAATAGACACAAAGAAAAACATAAAATCAGTCCGTTTAGGAGAAATTTAGTCACATACACACACACACAGAAGATTTATATATGTAAAGATACTAGCTGAACCCTGTGGTGCGAAGCTTATCTAAAAAAGTAGCCTAAGATACTCCTTATATCATCAGCTACCTATCTTCTCCTTATATCGTCAAAATCAGTCTGGCCGTTCCAGAGATTAGCCGGAACAAACAGACAGTCAAAAATTGAAAAGAATATTATTTTGGTATATGAACCATGTATACATTTGCATTTAGTAAAAAGTGGTACTCCAATTTTATTTATTTGTATAGATGTATATAGGAATATTTAAGTATGTTTATCTATAGTCTGGTTATCTCTGTACCTATGTGTAAGAATGTGTACTCTGTACGTACGTGTGTAGAACAGCTATGTGTAAGAATTGTGAAGTTATTGCTTTTTTAAGTGTTTTTTTAAGTATTTTTTTAAACTCACCTTTTGGTATAATTGGGTCGTTATCACCATAAACATGCAAAGATCGCAATGTTATCTGGTCATCATAGAATCCCTTATGCACCAAGCTGCCTGATCTGAATCCTGATGCCAATATTGCAAACTTAAAGGTATATGGTAAATCTGAAAGTAAAATGCTTGTCAATTCTTATTTTAAAAGACAACTCCCGCATTAGTAATATACATGTGTTATGGGGAACTTTACAAACATACATGAAATGGATACCAAGAACACCAAAACAGAACAATTTGAGGATCACACGGTGTTCGACACACACATGAGATTTGAACCCACAACACAAGTGGCGTAGCGATCTCTAAAACAACTAGTCTTACCCAGTCCAAATATTTTAGAATAGTATGTAATAACTGACAGTTAAAAGGTAAGGTAGGTATGTAAAAGAAATCATCAAGAGTGTTACTTAGTGTTCTAGAAGATTTAAATTATATCTATACAAAAATGTTGTAGTGATAAGAGTAAAAAAATGTATTTCAACTTACACCCCTTCTGTTGCATGGCAGCCAATAAGCCCACTAAACTGGCTCCTTGAGCGAAACCCATAAACCCATCAAAGGGTCCATGGTCCTTCACTACTTTTTCAATCCATTCCATTGTAGCATCAAACCCAAGTGCTGGCCCTCCAAGACATTTACTAAAGGTGTTGTCCTCAGCATTGAACCACCATGAACGATAATCTATAAACATACAATGGTTATTAAATATAACTTATTTGATAAAGGGTTTCATTTCCGGCTTTGAGTAGCAGATGTGAGATTTGACTTCAATTAAAGTAAAACATCACTATTAAATCCATTATTACAAGCAGTATTAGTGATATTTAAATTTGTTTTTGAAGTGAAAACTTCTTTAGCGGCGGTACTTTTTTGGAATGGGTAAAAATGTATAAACGCGCGTCAGGTCACGTGACCATAAACTAGCGTCAGGTCACGTGTCCTGATCGAAAATTCGTAAGGATATTTATTGTTAACAGCGCCATCTACCGATATACTTTGGTAGCATTCGTTTTTCTAGATAGTGTTCCTTTCTCAATATGATTTTATATACTTAAAGTTAATATTTCAGTATCTTAAAGTGATTTACAATAAATTAAAATAACGATTTTCTACTTACACAAAACCTTTTGTAAATCAAAAAGATTGTTTACAATTTTTTTTAAAACAGCGACATCTATTGTGGTATCAAAGCTTTACTTCCATTTATTACTTACAATCATAATAGTATGTAATATAAATTGTCATGTTTGTGTATGATAGCGCAATAAATGAATATTGTATTCCACCACATAAATAATAGTACTTTTATACTGATAATGAAAGCAATTCGTACAAAATTATTCTCTAACCATTCCAAAATATCAATCGTTAATATTCAAGTTTTTTTAGTTCTTTTTATTGCACACTATTAAAAAAAGCATAGGTGTTCATTTCAGGTAAGTTAAAACAACTGTTTGTTTATAGTTATGAGTTTTCACTTCTGTCGGCAGTGCTTATGACTGCTTTGTGTTTTTTTTTTATAGAATATTTAGCAAACGAGCAGACATATAGCCTGATGGCAAGCGATTATAGCTGCTCATGGACACCTGCAACACCGGGGGCGTCACAGGTGCGTTGCCGTCCTTTGGGGGATGGGAAAGGGGTTGGGCCTCCAGTATCCTCACTCACTCGGTGAAACACAGCGCATTATTTTACACCAGTTCTCTGTGAGCCTGTGGTATCACTCTAGTCGAGCCAGCCCATGCATGCCGAAGCGGGGCTCTCCCTACAGTATAGAATGTACTCCAAATAAAAGATAATGTACCAGAATCCCGATGTTGTAACACAATTCTTTGCTTACTATATATCAAGATATAGATGAGATGGCACATTTATCCTTAATCCCCATCAAAACCCAAATTAAATTAAGCTTATAAAATATTAGTCTGCCTTTTTTAACTTGCTATTATTGTGCCGTAGGCTATATGAGTGTTATTGATAATAATCATTTTACACAAATCTCCAAACTGCTTATAAACATACTTATACATTTTAAAACACATACTATAAATTTACATAGAACTTTAAGGAGATTTTGTTATTATAAGCATTAAAATTTAAATTTCATCACCTTCTCCATCCTCATTTGCGACTTTATTTGGTGCTGATATAAACACCAGTTGCGCATATTTAGCGAAAGCTTTACGAAATGAAGCAATCTTTTCTTTGAAGACCACTCCATTCTGTTTATAGCCATGGAAGACGAGAATTTTTAATTTTCGCCGGGCTGCCGGAGTCACTTTGCTGATTTTTGGTGGTGGTGGCGTTGGAGGTGTCGTCGAACGATTATCGACCGACTTTGCTTCAGACATAATTGCGGTAATCCTCAGTACGTAATAACTATGCTAATAAAATTAATTGTTAATTTAAATAAGCGATGTTTCTATAATACTCTATCTGGTTTCTTACTGAATTAATTAATTCTTTATGCAATAAGATGAATAGTCCCAATGGGTCACACTCATAAACAAAGATTTTGAGAAAAAGGATTGTTACAAAATACTACTCACGCCATCCGCCGATATTGATTATTTATTAGTATTACCATAGACTATCTATACTAGACTATTTTTCATGCCTAAATGAATAGACAAAGTTTCCCGATTATCACAAAACCGTATAAGTCTGGCCACTGAGGCGAACGCTACACGGAAGATCCATATTGTGATCCGTCAATATAAAATATCGGATTATGATATTTATTGAAGTGTAGGGTAGTGTATTGACGGATCACAATATTTATCGCTGGATTTCTAGAAATCCTTGTGATCTGATCCCAGATCTTGGATCGTGATATTTATCTTGCGTGTAGTGTGTCGCATCAATATTGATCGTGTCAGTACGCAGCGAGATAGCAGCGATGCGATGAGAGACGTTGGTGACACCGCGTCTGCGGGTTCCGCGTCTGCCGCGGGGAACCCGTGCCACGAGCCATGACAGGCGACAAGATTGTTTTGAAAGAGTTTATTCTCAATTTAGAATCCATGCCAAAAGTTTGGAATAGCGGGCATGTAAATTATAAAAAAATAATAAATCTATTATATAAAATTCTCGTGTCGTGTTGGTGCGTAATCGAACTCCTCCGAAACGGCTCGACCGATTTTGATGAAGTTTTTTGTGATTATCCGGTATCTATGAGAATCGGTTGTAATCTATTTTTCATCCCCCTAAATGTTAGGGGTAGTCCACCCCTAAATTTTTTTTTTTCTTTTTTTGACAAAATTTTTAATTTCAATTTTTTTATGATGCAGCATTAGAAAATACATACAACCCTAGATTTTCAACCCTCTACGATCAACCCCTATTTTTCCATCGCGATTTTTATTGACCCACCTCTACAACATATATATTCCCTTTTATGGCAAAGCAACGTTTGCCGGGACAGCTAGTAATAAACAAAAATAAAGACATCAGGCATCTCCGAAAGTAATCTTCGTAGTCGTCCATTTCATCGTGAAGGCGAATTTCGTCCAATAAATTCAGATGTGTATACTTTTCTCTCCTTTGTAGCCAATTCTTCATCCATCGCTTTCTTTTTACTCGTTTGTTTAAAGAAAGAGCTAAAATTATTGCCACACAAGCTCTAATTTTCCTCCGTCTAGGGTCCATCACGTCTGCCTCGTACAAAGAACGCTTCAGTACTGACGCGATCCGTATTGTAGGTGTAGGGTGTGCTGTGATCCGGCCCGAGATACGAAAGTAAATATCGTGATAATTATCACAATATTTATTGTCGTGTAGGGTTCGCCTGAGAGAATGCGTTTCTGACAGGTCGTGATCCAATGGGCGATGTAACTTTGAACTGGCGTACAATTTATGGCAAAATTTTAAATATCTTTTATTAACCTTAATAATGAGTAATAACATTAAAAATTGAATAATCATGCCAATGTACAATAAACGCTTTATTTTGGGCTAAAGTTATTAACAATTAATCAATTAATTAATTTAAGAACAATAATTTTTAAAAGTCTAACGGCGTCAAACTGCGTTGTTTCAAGGTTATGTCAACAGTTTGTTTTTGTAGTGATGAGACAAAAATAATAGGTAATTGTAACTGAGTATTTTTGTAATCGTAAAATATTCTGTCGGACGATATATTGTTAAATAAAACGTTCTAATTTTGTAATATATAATTTTATTTATTTATCTTTATTGAATACACAAAAAAAAACAGTACAAAGTATGTAAGGATGTCGTACAGTCGAATGTTGTCACCATTTCAGGGAAATGTGCCGAAATGCTTTGGGCATTTATACGAACGACATTAAAGTTCTTGGGGACATCGGAGAAATTATTCGAGAGTGTGTATAATGTATGTGTTTAATATAGTTTTAGTACATAATACATATTTAATATAGTTTATAATACGATATAGGTACGACCAAACCAAACTTAAGAAAATAATTGTCGTGATATCAGTGAGATGAATTAAAAATAAATGGAAAACTATTTATATCCCTTTATATTTCTAGTAAAAAATTGGTAACCCAAAATAGCGATGTGAGGACCGTCATTTTGTGACATACACAAACAGTCGTCTCTTGTCGTCTTGCGCGCATAGACTACGTTTTCCAGTTTTCTCGTTGTGGGGGTTTTCTCGTGATTGTTATTGTTGTTTATTTGTACCTATGCGCTAATTTGTTTAGAATTTTACTGTTTTGTACTTTTGATGCTTAACAACAATGTCGAAAAGCGGTCATCCATTGAAAAGTGAAACCCGTGAACTAATAATCAAGCTTCAAAATTACTTTGAGTTGGAAAGACAAGAACGTATCTTTCAGGCACTTGAAGTAAGCAAACGGACGATAACAAATATTAATAAAGAAAAGTTCGGCTTATCTGGCATGGAAGAAAATATTTTACGAACACCTAAAAAGAAACGCAGAACTAAACCTATAACAGATATAGATAGCTTTGACGCCGATGCAATAAGGAATCATATATATAGTTATTATGCCAGGAATGAATACTTTAATAGGTCGACGCTTCTAGCATCTTTGAAAGCAGCTGATTTGTTTAGGGTGGGAAAAACTGCTTTATCCAATATTTTAAAAGATATAAGTGGCCAGACTATAACAAAGGTTTATAATAATTTAAAAATCTTTTAGTAAGAAATGACGTAATTTTAAAAAGAATTACTTTTCTAAGAGAAGCAAAAAAAATGATAATTGGGACAATGTCGTTTTCATTGACTGGCTGAACACCAATCACGTGCTTTCTCGTTTTAAGACAGATGACACTCAAACGTCGACGTCGAAAGTGCCAATCGGTAAAGGAGCACGCCTCATAATATGCCACACTGGTTGTGCGAAGTATGGTTTTGTGGAAAATGGTTTATTGGCATTTGAGTCAAAAACTACTACTGACTACCACGAAGAAATGAATGCGGCTGCATTCAAGGAGTGGCTCCAGGATGTGTTGCTACCTGGCCTTCCAGAGCCTTTAATTATAATAATGGATAACGCGCCTTATCATTCAGTGCAAACAAATAAGCAAATAAATAAAGCACCTTCTCAAGCTAATAGAAAAGAGGAATTGGTGGCTTGGCTGTAAAGAAGTGGCATTGACGCAAATATGTCAATGCTAAAAGCGGAGCTGATGAAATTAGTCAACGACCATAAGCTAGCAAATGTTCGATACGAAATGGATGAGCTGGCTCTGGAGTATGGTCATCGCGTTCTCCGAATTCCTCCATATCACTGCCAGTACAATGCCATAGGGCTAATCTGGGCTCAAATTAAAGGTAATGCAGCCCGCCATAATACGTCTCCACCATACGGCATAGAAAAGATGAAGACGCTTTTAAAAGAAGCATGCGAAAAAGTCACAAGAGAGGACTGGATAAAGGTGGTTGAAAAAACTAAAAAATATATTTGATAACTTTAACCGCGATATTCGTATAGACACTATGATTGGGAATAACATAATAATACATGTTGGTGAGGATGACAGCGAGTCCTCAAGCGAATCGGAGTCGGATTAAATTTTGATTTGACATTATTGAAATCTTAAAACTATGTATTTCATAATATATATTTTCCAATAAATAGAGTATTTTTATTTTCTTTCCCTTTGTTTCATTCAGAAATTACGATTAAATTTAATTCATCCATCAACAATTTTGTTAATATTGTGTTTGAAATATAATAAAATATATATAAATTGAATTATTATGCATAATGAATGCTACGAGTATAAATACTGTTACCAAATATTATTAATGTTATTCATGGTACATCACTACTCATGACGAATTTACAAGTGTCAGAAACGCATTCTCTGAGTGGCCGGACTATAATGCTCTATAGTGTAATTCGTCCACGTGTTCTCTGACATGGCTATTTAATTATTTTTTATTTGGTAACATTGGAAACTCACGAACGCACCTTTAGGTTTGTTTTATTTTTCTTTTTTGTATTCTTCATAATATGCACATACTGTTTCTGAACATTATTGGAATTTAATCTAAGTAAAATTTGAGTTTGCGTGACTAATAAATTTATATGAGTAATTTAGAGAGATTTTGCAGATCTCCTCATTCTTGATTCTCATTCCTGAACTCCGAGCATTAATCTGTCCATTGCTGTTTGTGCTTTTTGCATCATACCATCCGTGGGGAAGAACACTCAAAGGTATGTGGGACTTCCGACGAATCGATCTACCTATTAAAGCCCGCGGTGGCCTGCCTTGGCAGTCGGGAGGAGCTCCAGGAACGATTCGGCGTCTTGTGAGATACATCCAGGGGACTCTCACCGGTTTTCACAATGATCCTTAAACGATGCTTAGGGAGTTAGCGTTCTCTATCGCGTCCCATTTGTCACCTTCTGCCGCATTCTTCTGGTGCATAACGTCTTCACAGGAAGAGACCGTGGTTTCCCATCCCTTACTACTCGCCAGCATTGCCGCGATCAGTGCTGGTGTTGACAGTTTTCATCTGATCTGTCCGACCAGGACTTAGCGCACGAACTCCCATGCAGTGCAGTCCCCCGTCGTGTGCTGGGCGGGACCGAACGGGTCTCCACCCAGCACACGCTATTATGCAGAATATCGAATTATACAGATTGCTGGTAATATATTTACTTAATTTCTTTATTCATTTTTAGGTTTTAAAAAGATGGTACCCCTGGAAATAAATTCGTAGGTTCGCCACTGAATTGGAGAAACTCTATTGCTGCAGCGAAAAGACAACATGAAGAGGATCAAGCCTGTACATCGAAAATAAGTCCTCTTCGTAAGTGAATCAGATTTTTGTTTTAAAATTATTTCTTCTTTTGCGGTGGTGAAGCAAATGAAGAATATAAAAAAAAATTCGGCGTAATATTTGTAAGGTTAAAACACTTTCTATCGTCTTGATTGCTGTTTCTTTTTTGAAACCGCCAAGTGGGACAAAGTTTGTCGTCCCCGGCATAAAGCATTAAACAAGTAGTGTTATAAAAAAATCCGTCTCTTGGTATGTGCTAATCTTTTAACGAAACTACGATGATGTACGAGACATCAAAAGTTCTTCATAGTCGGACATCATATAATGGACATCTTTCAAATTATTACTCCGACAACTTCAGTTTTATAATAAGATCAACAAACACGAACAACTCATATTCAAATTTAAGTTTTTGAAGTTAGAAACTTCTTTAGCGGCGCTGTGTACTTTTGTTGGAATGGGTAAAAATGTATAAACTCGCGTCAGGTCACGTGACAATAAACTCGCGTCAGGGTCACGTGACCATAAACTCGCGTCAGGGTCACGTGTGCTTATCGAAAATTTGTAGGACGGATGTTTATTGTTAACAGCGCCATCTACCGATATAATTTGTTAGCATTCGTTTTTCTAGAAAGTGGTCCTTTCTCAATATGATTTTATGTACTTAAAGTTAATATTTCAGTATCTTAAAGTGATTTACAATAAATTAAAATAACGATTTTCTACTTACACAAAACCTTTTGTAAATCAAAAAGATTGTTTACAATTTTTTTGAAAACAGCGACATCTATTGGAGTATCAAAGCTTTACTTCCATTTACTACTTACAATCATAATAATCCTACTACTATTATAAAGGCGAAAGTTTGTAAGTATGGATGTTTGTTACTCTTTCACGTAAAAACTACTGAATGGATTTGAATGAAACTTTACCACAATATAGCTTATACATCAGAATAACACATAGGCTATATTCATAAAGATATAGCTTCGCCTCGCGGCGTTGCCCGCAGTTATCATCGTACCGCGGGTAGCACCGCGGGGTTCAGCTAGTTATGTAATATAAATTGTCATGTTTGTGTACGATAGTGCAATAAATACAATAAATTAAAATAACGATTTTCTACTTGTACAAAACCTTTTGTTAATCAAAAATATTGTTTACAATTTTTTTGAAAACAGCGACATCTATTGGCGTATCAAAGCTTTACTTCCATTAACTACTTACAATCATAATAATTATTTAATATAAATTGTCATGTTTGTGTACGAGAGCGCAATAAATGAATATTGTATTCCACCACATAAATAATAGTACTTTTATACTGATAATGAAAGCAATTCGTACAAAATTATTCTCTAACCATTCCAAAATATCAAAAATGCACAACGTTAATATTCTATTTTATTTTTATAGGGCATTTTATTTAAAGAGCAAAGAGTTTTATTTCATGTAAGCTTAAACAACTGTTTGTTTATAGTTTTTAGTTTTCACTTCTGTCAGCAGTCTTCATGACTGCTTTGTTTTTTTTCCAAGACGTTGGTTGCAGTGCACATTAAATAATTAAAGCCAGTAATGTGAAAAGCATACTTTTTGTTTAATATACTCCACCTTACCTCCAGTGCTGAATGAATATGCTATTTATTTAATATTTTGCTTTTTCTTAAATAGTCCGGTCATTTTAGACATAAAAATAGTGATCAAATAAAGAAAATTCCGACAGAGCCAAATCTTCGTAGAGACCTTAGGTTTATCACAAGGAATAAAGTGTCAAAAGTCCCCATCAGTCCCATGTGAGCTTAGGGACATATTCGGGGCCCAAGGTCAAAATTTTAGGTTTTTTGGATTTTTCTCGAAAACGGTAATTTTATCGAAAAAATACTTTAGAGCAAAGTTGTAGATCTTAAAATTCTCTATAAAAATGGTCCCTATGATTTTTTCTCTAAGACCCACTATTTCCCAGATATTGCGCTTGTAAGAATCATGTTCTACATAGTATGCACACATATGCCACGTATATACATATTTAGGTACTCAAGCAAGCAAAAATGCCTACTCGTGTCTCTTTTATGTATACATTATACTATTCTAAGAAAATTTACTAAAAACAATAGAAAGAAAAACAGCAATAGAACAATTTAATGCAAGAAATACAACTATTGTAGTGGGTGAAGATGTTGATTTATTAGTACTACTCACTGCAAGGACTCCATCTGATAAAATTATTTACTTTTTAAAACCTGGGAAGGCGCAGCAATGGACAGAAATATATTCTTCTAAAAGTTTATCAGCTTATCCAAAATGCCAAACTTTATTTTATTTTTACATGCGATAACCGGATGCGATACTACGTCAGCAATTTTAGAAGGGGCAAAAATTCAGTATTAAAATTATTTGAAAAAAATGATTTGATTGACTGCGCAAAAGTATTTACAGAAATTAATTCTTCACCTCAAATACTAATTACTAAAGGAATTCGGTTTCTTCTTGCGGTTTATGGAGCTCCAAAAAAAATTGATTGCATAGATACGTACAGATATTTAACATTTGTAAAAAATACACGAAACAAAAAGCAAGTACAGCTATCTTGTCTTCCTCCAACATCGGCATCTGCTACTCAACATTTGTTACGAGTATACTATCAAGTTCAGACATGGCAAGGCAATGAACTGAACCCTGAAGACTGCGGTTGGAAATTGATAAATAATACTTTGGAACCGATTCGAACTTTACTGCCCCCTGCTCCAGAAAAACTTCTTAACACTATTTTTTGCAATTGCAAGAAAGGTTGTAGGGCCAAATGTGGCTGTAAAAAAGTAGGGTTGCAGTGTTCTCCAGCGTGTACCAATTGCCAAGGTGTCTCTTTCTCAAATGTTCAATTAAATACAAGAGAGGAAGATTCATGTGATTTTGATGAAGAGACAACTGATTCATCTTCATTTGAACAATTTCTAAGCGTTCATCAACAGGAAGGAGAAGAAGAAGAAAAAGAAGAAATTGAAGAAAACATTATTGTTGAAGTTGAATATGAAGAGTATGAGTCTGATTAAAGTAATAAAAAAAAGTTAGAACGACAGTTAAACTCAGTAACCCATATCAATAATCTTCATACTATTAAATAATTATTTGAAAATAACGTCATAAAGGTTCGTGGAATAGGCCTACCGGGGATACCACGTTAAAAAAAACGCGCCGAGTACTCTACCTCACAGTTGGTGTGGAAATGTGTGCATATTATGTAGAACGTGATTCTTACAAGCGCAATATCTGGGAAATAGTGGGTCTTAGAGAAAAAATCATAGGGACCATTTTTATAGAGAATTTTAAGATCTACAACTTTGCTCTAAAGTATTTTTTCGATAAAATTACCGTTTTCGAGAAAAATCCAAAAAACCTAAAATTTTGACCTTGGGCCCCGAATAAGTCCCTAAGCTCACATGGGACTGATGGGGACTTTTGACACTTTATTCCTTGTGATAAACCTAAGGTCTCTACGAAGATTTGGTTCTGTCGGAATTTTCTTTATTTCAATTGTCTAAAATGACCGGACTAAAAATATTATAGAGACAACATTTTCTTACGTTGGTTCGTATCTAAGATAATAACCAAATATTTTTTAGAGAATTTAATTTATTATTATTCTGACATTGCTAGAAACATTAAATTAATATCTACATAAATCCTTAATTTAATTTTAATGTATGTAAGTTTGTTTGGTAAGCTTTCACGCGAAAACTTCTTAACCGATCATCATGAAACTTTGTACACAAATTCTAGGAAGTATAAGAAGTAACATAGGATACTTTTTAATAAATGCTAGTGAAGCTGCGGGCGAAAGCTAGTGAAGATTATAGGTTTTCCAATGTGACTTCAGAGATTAAAACTTCGGTTCCATTGCTTAGCCATAGACAAAGATTAGTTTTAGTCTGTGCCGTGCAAGAGTTTGTTTTATTTATGACAGTTATATAGTTACGTTATTTCAAATTGCGTGCTTGGCTTGGCGCTTGCATTTCCAGTGTGAAACCTAATTTATTGTTTTTAATTCTTTTCAGTTGTGAGGTAAAATTATTTATTACCTTCATTTATTAATAAAATGTTTTATGAACTTTACTCATAACAAGTCGTTTGTGGATTACATGTGTTAACACGTAAATTTTTAAACCGGAAATATTTTTAATTATCTAGAGCTGTACTTGATATAACTATGATTGTTTTTATTTCAGAGGAAAGCTTCACTTGGGAAGGCTGTTGAGGAATCATCAGAAAGTACACAAAAGCAAACCTTCGCAGTTTGGCAGCGTTGCAGGCGGGGTTTGTCTTTACCATTAAATTACTAGTGATAAAAACTTCATTTCACCATGTCTGAAGCATCTGAGTCTTTTAATTTGAATAATGTAGGTATAGTATAGTCTGGTGTATTCATGTAGATCTACTTTGCATGTAATGTTAATTTATGATTAATTAAGCTACTACTTTCATTATTGTGGGTACTCATTAAACTTTATGCACCTTTTTTTTAGGAACAGTGGATTTCTATCCAACTGAATCATGCATCTGACAATTTCATTAACTTTCTTAAATCGAGTTGCTTATTTTTAAGGCTCTGGCATTGCCTTTTTTCATACATCTATACGAATAATAAAATAAAAAAAGCTTCTATTTGTAAATTCAAATTGACAGCTTTTCATTTGCTTATGAAAGTATATACGGTACATACTTATATTACATAAAAACTTTGTTTTGGTTACTCTGAAACTGCTGAACCAATTTTGAGTGAAATCTTTCACTGGCAGATAACTGATGTTATAAAGAGTGAATTTGGCTGTCATCTAATAAAAAAAAAATATTTAAGCATTTATTCCCACATACTACCTGTATACAAAAAAAATAAAACAAAATTAATAGAAATGCAAATCCTGTATGATGCAGCTAGTAGTTCATAAAGATGCAGTATCAACTATTATTGACTGCCTCAGTGGCATAGTCGTAGCATGTGCGACTGCTATGCTTGAGGTCTTGGGTTCGATTCCTGGGTTGGACCAAATGTTTGTATGATCTAGACAAACATTTGTTTTGGAGTTTGGGTGATTTCTTTGTATAATATGTATGTATGTACAAAAGAAGTATATAAGTATTTATATCAGTTGTCTAGTACACATAACACTATGGATGTACTAATGTGGGTAGTTGAAAGGTTAACACAAAACTTAAAAGCTCCTATTAATATTTTTAAATAAAATACAATAAATATATATTTTAAGTCAATTTAATGAATATAATAAGTTCTGAACAATAAATACCTGCTTGTCTAGTGTTATCCATCCAATATACTTAAATTTAGATAATTTCAAATAAAAAGTAATCAGTCACCATGAAAAGCATACAAGAGCTACAAGAATGCTTTGAGAAAAGGATGGCGAACTTTGAAGCGGAACTTATGAAGAAGACTTCCAACACTGCCAGTCTGACTGGTCTCGCTGAGGAGTTTACCGTGTTTAAAACTCTCATCCTTGAGATGTTAAAGTCCTTCCAAAGTCAGATGGAGGTAATTATGAACGAGGTGGACAGTATGGAGACACGCAGCCGCCGTAAAATACTCCTTCATGGTGTTGAAGAGAAGAAAGATGAGAACACATCCCACGTTGTGGCGGGGGTAGCAACAAGTAAGTTGGGTCTTGATTCCTTTATGCCTGAGGACATAAGCCGCTGTCACAGAATGGGTCGACTATCTACAGGTGACAAGTCAAGACCCATTCTTGTGGAATTCAAAACAGTAGTGGTGCGGGATGGGCTCTGGGCGTCCAAGACCAAACTAAAAGGCTCTGGTGTGACCCTCTCCGAGTTCCTGACCCGGTCGCGACACTCGGCTTTCATGGCAGCACGCCAAGAATTCGGCATCAATAAATGCTGGACCAGGGAGAGTTCTGAGTTTGTTTTGGGCCCTGATGGTTCTCGCCACCGTATAGCAAGTGTGGCGGATCTCAACCAAATAAAGACAATGGTTGCTGAGAAGCCCCTGTAACCATGAACCCAGCTTCTAAATCGAGAAGAGCGGCTGCCGGTTCCAAAAGATAAGTGTATGTGTGTGTGTGCTTGTTTACATGCGGTGTTTCATTGTGGCGTTGCACTGTCTGGGGGAATCTCGTGTCAACCATTTACCCTCTACATTAATATCTATACAATAATAACGACATCATTGTCCTACATTTAAAATAACAATTTTTCTAGTATTACAAACTGACAGTAAATATTATTATGGAGGGTAGAGGTAAGGAGTATCATCTGTGTACATGAAAAGTGTCCGTTGAAATGCATTAAATTAGGGTGGCGCCACATTAGCATCAGAGTAAACTTCTTAAAATCAATACACACACTTTTTCATAAAATTGAATGATAAAAAATCAATAAACGTACTATTCACAGTTCAGAAAATAAAATATATTTACTACATTATTTTGTAATACGCAAGTAGTGACAATAATGTTAAATTTTTTAACTCGGCGTACTTCAATTTGTTCACAATTGCTACATTCATACCATACCCTGTGTCTACACAGCGCCATTCTGGAAGGTTTTTGAACTGTTATTTACAGCTTATGCTGGACACTTTTTTCAATTTTCTACCAAATGAGATAACACTCCTTATCTCTACCCTCCATAATATTATAAACAAACGATGAAATGTCATCTTGGTTAACTGTCAGAATCGCGTTCCAGACCATTTAATTTCATTTCATACTTTGGAACGTAGTCTTTTTACACGGAGGTTCACCTGGATGGTTGTGACGTTCAACTGCTTAATAGCCTAAGTTCTCTTCTGTTATTTGTTTTATTTTTTCTCTTTCTTTTTGTTTTAATTAAGCTTTCTTTACTTAAATTTAGTTATAATTTCTGTTTTATACATGTCGAACACAGGACTGGCGGGTGGAATAAAATGTGTAGGTAAGTAATTTTGTTTTGGTTGCTATTTTAATAATTTTTTATTTTTTTTATTTTATAGCATTTATTTGTTTTTATTCTATTTATTTTTCTTATTTTTTTTATTATTATTAATTTTATTTATTTGTATATATATTTATACACACACTTTGGTTTATTTGCCGTTATTATTATATTTGGATCATAATGTCTGATCTAGATATTAGCGACGATGATAGTTTTTACTCTGCAAACAGCTTTGATGTTAGTTCTGCTAGCATCCCCTCTCTCCAAGAGAGTCTCCAGTACCAATTTTCTGATGCTCCGCGGATTTTTAATGTAGTCCATATTAATGCCCAGAGTATTCCTGCTCATTTCCCTGATATGCTGGCTACCATTAATTCTAACAACATACACGCCATTTTAGTCTCAGAGACATGGCTTAAACCCTGCTTACCATCTAAATCATATGCTCTTCCGGGTTTCAATCTTGTAAGGAATGATCGCGCGATTGGTGGTGGGGGTGGTGTTGGTATATATCTACGACAACATATTCCCTTCACAATTGTAAGTATATCCTCACAGCCCCCACCGCCAGACGCTGGTGAGCATCTCTTCTTAGAATTGGACGTTAATCACGCAAAAGTTTTACTGGGCGTTTACTATTCGCCCTCATTACGCACCAACTACTTTTCCTCCATCGATAATTTACTTAAAAATTTAACTCCCTCTTATAGCCACACTATAATAATGGGCGATTTCAATACTTGCCTATTGAAAAATGACTATCGCTCTTCTTCACTGCGCACCTTAGTAAACTCTAATAACCTATCACTTTTACCACTTGATGCTACCCATCACTTTCCTAACTGCACTCCATCTCTTCTTGACCTTATTCTTGTCTCTTCTACTAATCATGTCATCATTAAATGATTGTGTTAATTTGTGTATATTATATTTAG
The DNA here is from genome assembly GCA_916048165.1 of Spilarctia lutea. Lineage (NCBI taxonomy): Eukaryota > Metazoa > Arthropoda > Insecta > Lepidoptera > Erebidae > Spilarctia > Spilarctia lutea. The sequence continues at coordinate 21,665,517 of OU696470.1, read as the reverse complement.
TATATGTGTATGTTTATGTATATATTTTATGCGTATGTATGTTTGTATAAGTAGATTTATGTATATGTGCCCTATTATATTCAATAATAGTTTAAATATTTCTTAAAATCAATTGCACCGTCAACTACTGCTGTCTCTCTCATACATTTTAATCCATCCTAAGGTTGCCTGGAAGAGATTGCTTTCGGCAATAAGGCCGCCCTTTGTACATTACTTTATATCTATATGTCATCTTATAATATGTAAAAAGGTGTACAAATAAAGAGTTTTCTATCTATCTATAACACACACTGCTTAGCTTGGGACTAGATGGCGTTGTGTGTTAAATGTCCAGAATATTTATTGTTATATCGTAAATCAGTCTGAAATATAAATGCCTTCTAATTACATTTGAATAATATCATCAAAACACTTGGAACTAAAGCAATCCGTGCTGACTTCTATCAAACCATCTCTTTTCTTGAATTCTTTGGCGCATCAGAGTGGACCTATCAAAGTATAGTAGTTATTGTTTGTTAGTTTTATCAGTTGACATGTTTTCTTTCTGTTAAGGTAACAACAGGATTTTATAGTTCAAAGGGGTATTTTAATAGGGGATGTAAAATAGAGCTACCCCTAATTGAACAAGTTCTGTTCTATGATATTCGTAAACTAGAATTCAGTGCGTTAATTATTGGGATAAGTTATGTATATGTATTCTGCTGTTCTAATAGAGAAGTCAGTTTTTTTTAAAGACTTCTCGCGCACTTGTAATGATTCATGAGCTTTTAGAAAGAAACGCAGGGAAGATTTTCCTTAAAGAAAATTTACTCCTATAAATTAGGAGTAAATTACACATATTGAAATATAGATAAGAAAAAACTTGTTTACAACTTTGTTTTGTTTTTTGTTACATGCGATTCAAATCTATAAAAGTAAATTAATTTGAAGTGGCTGATTCTAATTTCAAAACAATAGCTTTTCTCTAAAAGCATATGAAAAGACATACAGTAAAAAAATTGTCTCTGTTCTAATTTATGGAATGGCTTTACTGATTTTGACCCTGCAGTTGGAGTTGTAAAGGTACAATAACAAACGCGGGACCCAGCTAGTAAGCAATATAAAAAATTACTTCCTCTGTATTACCTCGGCAGTATTGTATACATAATGATTTTACATGTATAAGTATTGACATTAATGCAAAGTATATTGTCATGAGTGCACCATTATAAATATAAAACATGGATTCGTACTTAATTAACAGACCAATTGTTCATTTCAGGTATAAAAGAGATTTGAGCGTAATCATAAAGGTGAGAACCCAGCTCCACCTTCCAAGGTCCAGTCCAAAGAAGAACACAGAAGGCAGCAATTAGAAAAATGGAAAGAGCAAAAAGAGAAGCAAAAGAAAGAAGCGGCTGCAAAAAAGAAGAAACCGTTTATTGCAGGAGTAACCTACGCTCCATTGAAGTTCATACCTCCACCGCCTATTCAAAAACCAATACCCAGCACATCAGGCAGAATGACACGATCTCAAAGTGCTAGAAACGATACCAAATCTAGAGAAACTAAAGCTACAAACAAGAGTCAGACTGCATCAAAGTCTTTTGCTCCAAAAAATGCTTCTTTCCGACCTCCAGAGATAAAAAATGTGACAACCTTACCAAAGTTAGCTCCAGTAAAAACTAGGAAAGATAAAAACCAGAATATTACATTTGGTCCAGTTTTGCCAAACGTACAAACAGACAATAAACAAAGTCGAACTAGGGCTTTAAGACATGTAGCTGTAGAAACTGTAACTGCATTAAAGCAGCCTGAAAGAAAAACCAAAGCAAAACCAAACAAACCAAGTCCGAAAAAGACAAAATTAGGAAAGGCTACTCTACAAAGCAGTACGTCAAGGGAAAAAGAAAAAATTGATAACATTTCTCCGATTCTGCGTAGTCGAGGCTTAAGAAAGTCACGGGCAGTCCCGAAGTCACCTATCATTACCAATAAAACACCTAGGACGTCCATGCAAATAGAACCTCAACCATTTACTCCTAAAAATCCAGTACCTAAAGGTGAGTCAAGTTCGGAAGAGAGATTACGGTCTCCAAAGTTAATTGATAATGCCACTATGACTCCAGAACAAATAGCAGAAGAGGCAAAGAAAATAAGCCCTTGTGTTACTGTATCCAGAGGAAAAGATAATGCTAGAAAAGAAATGAAAAAGAAACTTCATGAAGATAATATTTTTTTATTCATACCTCCACCGCCTATTCAAAAACCAATATCCAGCACATCAGGCAGAGTGACACGATCTCAAAGTGCTAGAAACGATACCAAATCTAGAGAAACTAAAGCTACAAACAAGAGTCAGACTGCATCAAAGTCTTTTGCTCCAAAAAATGCTTCTTTCCGACCTCCAGAGATAAAAAATGTGACAACCTTACCAAAGTTAGCTCCAGTAAAAACTAGGAAAGATAAAAACCAGAATATTACATTTGGTCCAGTTTTGCCAAACGTACAAACAGACAATAAACAAAGTCGAACTAGGGCTTTAAGACATGTAGCTGTAGAAACTGTAACTGCATTAAAGCAGCCTGAAAGAAAAACCAAAGCAAAACCAACCAAACCAAGTCCGAAAAAGACAAAATTAGGAAAGGCTACTCTACAAAGCAGTACGTCAAGTGAAAAAGAAAAAAGTGATAACATTTCTCCGATTCTGAGTAGTCGAGGCTTAAGAAAGTCACGGGCAGTCCCGAAGTCACCTATCATTACCAATAAAACACCTAGGAAGTCCATGCAAATAGAACCTTAACCATTTACTCCTAAAAATCCAGTACCTAAAAGTGAGTCAAGTTCGGAAGAGAGATTACGGTCTCCAAAATTAATTGATATTTATATTTAAATTAATTATAAGTTTGAAATATAATAAAATATATATAAATTTAATAATTATGCATAATGAACGCTACGAGTATAAATACTGTTACCAAATATTATTTATGTTATTCATGGTACATCACTACTCATGACGAATTTACAAGTGTCAGAAACGCATTCTCTGAGTGGCCGGACTATAATATGTCAATAAATATATTGCATATGGGTTGCCTAACAAATTTTAGTCCAGGGTATTTTTAATTAATAATTAAAATATTTAAATTTTTTAAACTTTCCACCGGTTTGATTATTAGATAAATTTTATACCAATCGAAAGTATGAAGCCCATAGAATATGCAAACGTTAGGTTGCCTATTCTTTTCCGGTCACAACTATCGGGTAGCCAGGTATAAACAGGTAAATCTATACTAGCATTTTGCAACGGTCTGATTATTGAATTGAAATAAAATAAAATTAAAGATTTTATTAACCGTGGGAGAGCTATGCTTCGGCATGAATGGGTCGGCTCGACCGGAGTGATACCACGGCCTCACAGAAAACCGGTGTGAAATAGCGTTTGCGCTGTGTTTCACCGAGTGAGTGAGGATACCGGAGGCCCATACTCAAACCCCTCCCCCCATCCCCTTTCCCATCCCCCAAAGGTCGGCAACGCACTTGTGACGCCTTTGGTGTTGCGGGTGTCCATGGGCGGCGGTAATCGCTTACCATCAGGTGATACGTCTGCTCGTTTGCCCACTATTCAATAAAGAAAAAAAAAAGATTATTTTATTATGAACACGGTGGTATAGGGTTGCCTGCGAGAAATCAGTCTCGAATTCCGGTTGTAGAATTTTGAAAAAAAAAATTTCGCTGCGAGTGAATGTGTGCGACTGAGATGTCCCAACCAACCATCCCATGCGATCCAATTAAAGAAAGAGTGCTATTTGTGCTTGAAAATGAAAAGGATAGCGATTCGTATATACTGTGCATAATTTTGGAGTATATTATTATTAAAATAGAGAAATAGTTATTTAATTTTTTTTTTTAATCAATTAATTATTTAACTGTGTATATTTTTATGTGACACTAAAGTATATACACATCTTTAGTAAAAAAGAAGGTTATAGTAATACATATATAATACTAATCTTGCAAATTTTATCTTTATTATTAGAAGACACAATAAAAAACAACAATTAAAAAATACTTCTGTTTATTGTAAAAATTAAAAATACAATTATTTTTAAATTATTCAGGTTCCGAGTCATCGGACATATAACTGTGATCTCCAACTTCTGAATATTCTTCGTCATCACTCACCGTTTCAGTTCTTTCGACAATGTCTTCTATCTTTAAAGGTGTATGATCTCCAATGAAACCTACTGGTTTTAAATATTCATCTAAGAACCAACCGCAGTTCTTAGGCTGGTATAGAGTTGGAGTCGAAGCCTTTTATTTTTTTTAAAAGTGCTCGCGATGTCTCGCATCATTCACACTGGTGCAGTTCCTGATACCATATATACTAGCCGTAAATTCTTGAACGGTCTTCATTTTTTCATCAAAGAAAATATCAGCAGCATCTGTTAATGATGCAAAAACTGTTTGATATTTTTCATTTTTCGAAAATAGCTGAAAGGTTTTACTTTCCCTTTATTGTAAAATGCTGCCGTGTAATCGCAACCTGTAAATGCATGGAAGGCTGGAAGACTTTGGCATAATTTGATTCCTATATCCTTTTCAGTTTCAATCACAAATAGCATGCGCACTTTCTTTCTTTAGCTTCTAACAGCTGCTATGCTGTGTCCTCTTTTATCGCATGGGATGGTTGGTTGGGACATCTCAGTCGCACACGTTCACTCGCAGCGATATTCTACTTTTCAAAATTCGACAACCGGAATTCGGGACTGATTTTTCGCAGGCAACCCTATACCACCGTGTTAATAATAAAATAATCTTTAATTTTATTTTATTTCAATTCAATAATCAGACTGTTGCAAAATGCTAGTATAGATTTACCTGTTTATACCTGGCTACCCGATAGTTGTGACCGGAAAATAATGGGCAACCTAACGTTAGCATATTCTATGGGCTTCATACTTTCGATTGGTATAAAATTTATCTAATAATCAAACCGGTGGAAAGTTTAAAAAAATTAATTATTTTAATTATTAATTAAAAATACCCTGGACTAAAATTTGTTAGGCAACCCATATGCAATATATTTATTGACATATTAAATTAAATATAAAATACGTTTCATGAAATAAACATCTCGGTGAAGGTCGTTATATAGCGGGATCTTAGACTATAAGAAAATAAGCCCTTGTGTTACTGTATCCAGAGGAAAAGGTTATGCTAGAAAAGAAATGAAAAAGAAACTTCATGAAGATAATATTTTTTTATTCATACCTCCACCGCCTATTCAAAAACCAATATCCAGCACATCAGGCAGAGTGACACGATCTCAAAGTGCTAGAAACGATACCAAATCTAGAGAAACTAAAGCTACAAACAAGAGTCAGACTGCATCAAAGTCTTTTGCTCCAAAAAATGCTTCTTTCCGACCTCCAGAGATAAAAAATGTGACAACCTTACCAAAGTTAGCTCCAGTAAAAACTAGGAACCAGAATATTACATTTGGTCCAGTTTTGCCAAACGTACAAACAGACAATAAACAAAGTCGAACTAGGGCTTTAAGACATGTAGCTGTAGAAACTGTAACTGCATTAAAGCAGCCTGAAAGAAAAACCAAAGCAAAACCAACCAAACCAAGTCCGAAAAAGACAAAATTAGGAAAGGCTACTCTACAAAGCAGTACGTCAAGTGAAAAAGAAAAAAGTGATAACATTTCTCCGATTCTGAGTAGTCGAGGCTTAAGAAAGTCACGGGCAGTCCCGAAGTCACCTATCATTACCAATAAAACACCTAGGACGTCCATGCAAATAGAACCTCAACCATTTACTCCTAAAAATCCAGTACCTAAAGGTGAGTCAAGTTCGGAAGAGAGATTACGGTCTCCAAAATTAATTGATAATGCCACTATGACTCCAGAACAAATAGCAGAAGAGGCTAATAGTACGAGATCCCGCTATGAAACGACCTTCACCGAGATGTTTATTTCATGAAACGTATTTTATATTTAATTTATAGTCTGGTCACTGAGAGAATGCGTTCCTGACAGGTCGTGATGCAATGGGCGATGTAACTTTGAACTGACGTACAATTTATGGCAAAATTTTAAATATCTTTTATTAACCTTAATAATGAGTAATAACATTAAAAACTGAATAATCATGCCAACTTACAATAAACGTTTTATATTGGGCTAAAGTTATTAACAATTAATTAATTAATTAATTTAAGAATAATAATTTTTAAAAGTCTAACGACGTCAAACTGCGCTGTTTTAAGGTTATGTCAACAGTTTGTTTTTGTAGTGATGAGACAAAATATAATAGGTAATTGTAACTGAGTATTTTTGTAATCGTAATATATTCTGTCGGTCAATATATTGTTAAATAAAACGTTCTAATTTATAACATGTAATTTTATTTTTTATTTATTTATCTTTATTGAATACACAAAGAAACAGTATAACAAGATGAGTTACTAAGTATGTAAGGATGTCGTACAGTCGAATGTTGTCACCATTTCAGGGAAATGTGCCGAAATGCTTTGGGCATTTATACGAACGACATTAAAGTTCCTGGGGATATCGGAGAAATTATTCGAGAGTGTGTATAATGTACTTAACACATATTTAATATAGTTTATAATACGATATAAGTACGACCAAACCAAACTAATGAAAATAATTGTCGTGATATCAGTCAGATGAATTGAAAATTAATGGAAAACTATTTTTATCCCTTTATATTTCTGGTAAATTTTGATTTGACATTATTGAAATCTTAAAACTATGTATTTCGTAATATATATAGGTACATATTTTCCAATAAATACAGTATTTTTATTTTCTTTCCCTTTGTTTCATTCAGAAATGACGATTAAATTTAATTCATCCATCAACAATTTTGTTAATATTGTTTGAAATATAATAAAATATATATAAATTTAATAATTATGCCTAATGAACGCTACGAGTATAAATACTGTTACCAAATATTATTTATGTTATTCATGGTACATCACTACTCATGACGAATTTACAAGTGTCAGAAACGCATTCTCTGAGTGGCCGGACTATAATTATATTTTTTTTGCGAGGAATAAAGACGTGTAAGCAAGCAAATACTGAATATATGCAAAAAACTTAAAATTTAGCGTGCCGTCACAAAGTAAGAGCTGTTTTTAATAGCGTTTTTGCGTTATGGTTTCATTAATTGAATGTCAAATGAGGGAAAACGAGGCAACATAGTAAACTCAACATCACATCATATCAGTAAACAACAACAAACAACTGTTTACAACGGAGATCGCTTTTTGTTTTTTCGAAACTTTTCATTTTTCATGTCATCCACATTTTATATTTTTTTTTTTCATTAATTTCATCAAGACGACGACTTGTAGACTCGAAAACTTATAATTGATTTTTTATGTACTGGAAGATCCTCATAGATGTCCTACGCTCATTGGATTTCCATGATGAGATATTGGTTCGGACTTCAGACTTTCACTATGTATACTTCAGACTATGTTTCAATTCAGACTTTGACCTTATGTAAAACATTGTTGGTTTTATGTTGTTTTTTAAATTTTGTTTGAAGTAGATCAATTTTCAAAGTCATTTAAATACAGGTGTAAATAAAATATCCCCGACAAAAAAAGTATTTTAAATTACCTACTTTGGTAAACACCTGACTCGGGTCTATTTGCAAACGTTACCTGGTTCCTTCCTACTTTCACCCTCCATATGTTTAAAATAATTGGATGGATTTTAATGAAACTTGTACTTTTGTAATACACTCTTTCATTGCTCATCACTGCCTCGTTGGTCTTCCGTTTGACGTATGCGACTGCCGATCAAGAGGTCTCGGGTTCGAATCCCGGGTCTAAAGTGTTATTGAGTTTTTCTGATTTTAGAAATAATAATAGCTCGGAGTTTGAAAGTTGGGGTCTGAACTCCCGTGCCTAGGAGAGCACGTAAAGCTGTCTGTCTGATCTCTCTCCAATCGTATCGGTTGTGCCCGTATATTGCACTGACCATGGTCACACTTAAATACTTATTGTGACCGCATGATGATGTGATTTTATGAACCTCGGTAAAACAATCAGCATGATCAGTAGTAATATTTAATTGACTAATGCCCGTTTTCAACAACTATACTTAAATCATCTCTTAACTAAGAAGCTACTAATGTAGGTAGCTCCTAAATATAAATCTTATTTTAATTTCGTTTTCACTATGCTACGAGTAAGTGACACCTAACTAAGGATCTCTAATTTTGTAGGAATTTCAAAAACCGTAAACGTGCGCAAGTGTATGTTAATTGTCTTTACTACAATATTAAATTAGTTAATAATACTAAGTTATAAACATGAAATAGCATTTGTTTTTGTTTAATTGATTTGAATTTCCGTTGTATAATATTCCAATGTCTCGAAACGTCAAACTGATAACTGCCAAAAATATTTTTGTGTTTTTTATTGTATAAGGGGCAGATGAGCAGACGTATCGCCTGATGGCTGAAGATGAGATGGGATGGATACACCAGAGGCACAGTGCATTGCCGGCCTTTTTACCATGTTTTACACGGACTGCGAGTCGTTGAGGTTATAAAATAAATATTAAACTACACGTAACTACTCAGTAAACATATTCAATTATTATAAATATCAGCCAAAACCTTTTATAGATTTTTTTTTGTTTAAGTATGGGGCGGCTGCCAAAGTATATGTGTATATATAAGTTGTGTATGGGCTTATATTACCTATTATCATGATACTCCAATGTTTGTTTAATTTTATTTAATAAAAAATAACAGTCCTTGGTTAACCTAAATATTATAACAAAATCTATAACGCCATATTTTGTAAATATATCTAGTCTGTCACGGTGTATTCTCGATGTATTAAATAAACTAGTATTATTTATTACCTCTAAAGTCTCAATAGTATTGAAATCATCTCAAAACTCCTCCATTTCAATAATTTTAAGCTAAACGTACGTCAAGTTTATTTATCACCTTGTTAGGGGTTGGTTAGATGGTCAACATTCTATTCTCTAAATTTAAAGAGACGCCTAAGCACTTAAGTATCTCCTAAAGGTTGGTGAAAATGAAAATACCGTTAAGGTTCACAGGTGAAAACGGCCATGAATCACTACGCAGCAATGATGATTTAGGACATATACTTATCTACACTTATTTTTGTGTATAAAATATATGTATGTATACAAAAAAGTATATAGGTACCTATTCTATCAGTCAATCTAGCTGGCTTAGTCCAAACCATTAAAAAAATATATAGTAGGTCCATTTAGAAAAATAAAAAACATTAAGTCGTATTTTTACAAATATAATGTAAAAAAAATCTATAAGTTCTCGTTTACTTTTGTTCTACATGTTTTGAATACGGCTTCTGTATGAGATGGCTTCAACATGATCCCAATGCATAGTGCCTCTATCGAAGTACCTGTAATCAAAAGAAAGTATTCACAAAAGTTTTGACATATTCCCGAAATCGCGGCTTGGAGCAGTGACTGACGTTGTTATTGATTGGTTTCTATTGTGAGTTACGGCATGCGCCCTTCGCGGCTAATATCAACCAATAGGCGCCTAGGTCCACAAATGTGCATCCCTCTATTCGCTGCCAAATAAACTAAAATGCAGAATTGCACATCGGCTGTCGGCTTAGATGCCTCGAATCGTAATTGCAGATCGTGGACACTAGATGGAACACCGTATCAGAATGATAACATTCAATTTAAATTTATGATATTTTTAGATTTATATTCACTTTTAATATTAATAATATAAAACGTTGTTTTTTTTTCGTTTTTTAAGTTCCTTAACCTTAACTTAGAAACCAAGGCTAGTATTTTTATTTAGTATTCATATTATTCACGATAGACGTCGGCAAACTCGGCAATATTACTCGGGTCCTATGATGCAATTTGCCTCCAGTCTCTCCTGCACAGGCGATACGGGCTGTCCAGTAACCTATTCAGTTGCTCATGTCAACCAAAAAGAATAGGTATGCCGGCAACTTTTTTTGTAATTCATTGAGCATGAGAATGGCATTAACATTAGTTTACCGTGAATTTGTCGCATAAGTACACACAGTTATTAAACAAAAGTTTGCAGAAAAGAAAGCAAAGTAAAAGTAAAGTAAGATAAATATTTGTCTAATTTTAATATTAGATATGTCTACAAAATATATGTAAGAGTTCAAAAAATAATATAGGTACGCTGGCAATTGGCATAAGTAAATTATAACATCAGGTAATTCATTGTAGTATGGTTTCTTTAAATTATAGCTAACGTGATTCTTTTTTCGTATGCTTCAATCTATTTAAATTTAGAAAGAAGACTTTTATTTTAAAGAGTAGGTACTTTTATATTTCTTGGCACTTTTTTTAAATAAACATTTATAGTTATGTTATTTACTTGTCACAAATGTTAATAAGAAGCTTCCTCTTCTAAGGTAGTTAATTAATTATAATTCTCGTAAAATACAGACGTACCAAATAGGTATACCTACTTGAGGTATGCATAGCGCCGTGATGCTAAAAACTTTTAGTTTTTGCAAGCAATCGGCTTATTATATTGTATTTATAATTGACAATATTATATTGTATTAAAATACAAAACAAATTGTCTGGTGCCCAATTTCTAATAATATCATTTATTATTCATAAAAAATTGGTTGCCTGTAAAGTCGGTATACGGGCGAAAGTTTTACGTGACAACGACTTTGAGTGGTAAAATAATTTTAATGTGAATATTCATTCGTATAGTAGGAAGAAGGATGAAATAATAGTAACAATTTAAAACATTTATTTATACAAAGAATTATATTTAAAACATTAATTTTAACGTTTTAAATTTAATTTGACGCGTGCCTTTCACTTTTTATGTCTGTCTCTCTCGCTCTTAGGCGGGCTAACCATGCCCGAGTGGAAGGGACGCGTGCCTCTCACTCGCTCTCATTGTGAGCGCATAACGTGAGCGGAGCGTAACGCAGTTTCTTGAAGTGTCACCCGGCAAACCAATTTATAAGACGTTGTCACGTCAAAAAAATTCTGGGACTCCTGGACAGAGGACTAATATATCTACACTGCATATATGGTCCAGTGGTAGCGCATGTCATTGCTGTGCTTGAGGTCTCGGTTCCAGAGTCGGAGCAATTGTTTGTACGATCTGAAAATATTTGTTTCGAAGTTTGGGTGTTTTCTATAAATAATAATTATGTATGTTCATATTTACAAAAAAAGTATTCTACCCGTGAGTCTACCAGTCAAATTAGCTTTCATAAAACAAGCTCTGCTTAGTTTGAAGCTAGATGTCGTTGTGTCTCAGAAGTCCCAAAATATTTAAACACAGTCCCGATGGTACGAGACGTATCGTATGGTCACATTATATATACACATTTCGTCGACTGCAATAGCTTTAAAATTAGGTATTGTGAAAATATTAGAAACATAATTTTTTGAAGTGAAAATTTCGGGCTTGTTTTTTTATGGAATAGGGGGGGCATACGAGCAGGCGTATCGCCTGATGGTAAGCGATTACCGCCGCCCATGGACACCCGCAACACCAAAGGCGTCACAAGTTCGTTGCTGACCTTTGGGGGATGGGAAAGGGGATGGGGGGAGGGGTTGGAGCATGGGCCTCCGGTATCCTCACTCACTCGGTGAAACACACACTCACGCTATTTCAAACCGGTTTCCTGTGAGGCCGTGGTATCACTCCGGTCGTGCCGGCCCATTCATACCAAAGCGTGGTTCTCCCACGGAAAAAATGTTGAGCACTTTTTGGGTGAACAAAAATCACGGTACTCGCATCATTTTCACCGAACGCTTTCCATGAGCTATATGCATACTATGTATGCATATAGCTCATGCGTGAAAATTGCGTCATCGTCACCTCACTCTTCCTCGACGATACAAATCACAACTTACTTAGTTTTCACTTCTATCGGCAGTCTCCAAACATTGCCCCATTTTTCAAGTAATAATTGTCATTTATGCTGTTAAGTGTTGTTCAAGAGTATCTCTAGTGTCTCTTTTGTCTTCCGTCTATTGTCCTTATGTATATTAAGTTACTTGTACCTAATTGTTACTACTTGTTTACTGTTAACGTATTTTAAGTGATGACAGTATATTCCGACAGTGAGTGAGTGATATGCGGGATATGGTGTTTAGCTCTGAGTTACAAACGATATATAAGTTTATATATTTCGTTTATAAAATTAAATTATTTATTTTATAATAACTTTTTTGAACAAGGGAGTTCTGCCTTTCATAACTGGACTAGCCCTCCGAAGAAAAGACGAAACAAGCTCAAGGATCATATTAACGTCTCTTTTAAAGTTCAGAACTCCAGACAATCTTTTATAAATGCAAGCATAACTAATTAGGTATAAAAATGACAATAACTATATTCAAAGATATTTTTTTATCAAATTGTAAATTCCACTACACACTAAAAAAACATGGTGATCAGCTGATCACCGGATTTACCCGCGGGTTTTATTGTATTTTAACCGGATGTACTGTTCCAACATATTGTATATCAAATTTCAGTGACCGTTTGTAATTTAAAATTTACAGTTTTTATTAATTGCATACGATACGGTATGAACATACACCAAAAAATTTTTTTATGTTTTTTTGAGTTTCTGATTTTGACTACACTTTCATTGGCAAATATGGAGTATCTTATAACGTCAGGTATCAGTGAAAGTGTTTATTTTCTAAAATAAGAGTATACCAATTTAATAATTAGGATACTCTTATTTTAGAAAAATTAAGGGTTCCGCAGACACAAAATTAAAACCAATGAAAAATATTAAACAAAATCGAATTCAAAGGTTACAAAATAGCACGAGTTATATCGAGGAGCGAACCTAGTCCTACTAATATTATAAACGCGAAAGTTTGTAAGTATGGATGTATGTATGTATGGATGTTTGTTACTCTTTCACGTAAAAACTACTGAATGGATTTGAATGAAACTTTACCACAATATAGCTTATACATCAGAATAACACATAGGCTACTATTTATAAAGATATAGCTTCGCCTCGCGGCGTTGCCCGCAGTTATCATCGTACCGCGGGTAGCACCGCGGGGTTCAGCTAGTATTTAATAAAATTGGCATTCGTAATCTTCGAGTGAATAAACTAGTTAGCTCGTTATATGTGTGTAGGTATAATCTTATATTTTTATCACAGAGGCGATAGACAGCGATTAAACGCCCACATTAACCAACTACAATTTTAAGTCCCCCATAATCAATGAGGCGAGCATTACCAGGCACATATTAAAAAAACATATTTATACAGTTCTACATGTAACACTTATATATTATAAGTAAATTATATGTGTTATATTATACTACTGCAGTCAGGATTCGTATCAGGAGCACTAGAATAAGTCAACAATGCTTGACATCAAAGCACCTATAAAAATACCTCTAAGAAGCCAGCCTTCATCTCCAAAGTGCATAATCATTTTGTGGAGGAACAGGATTCATGCCTCTCCGATACAAATCGTAGCACACTAGTTAATGTTGTGAAGTTGTATAAATGCTAATTTGCGCGAGAATTTCTATACTGCGATACATTATTAGTAGTTACTCCATATTTTTGGTATCTCTTCGGTAGATGGAGTTGTAATAGGTATATATTCTTTTGCTGTGGAAGGCTTAAAGGAAAAATAAGTAGTATGTAAATTCGACTACTTACTTTAGTTGGACCTCCTTTAAAGTTTGTTGTTCGTGCTCAGTGAGTCCTTTTTCTAGGACATCGATAGTGTCTTTTAATTGTTCTAGATTGTAGAACCCGCACATGTTCGTATCGATGTCAGGCTGGTTAAGGGTGAACCATGTTGCCAAACGGGCCAACTCCACATTTTTGCTCTGAAATTATAATACAATATCGAGAGAAAAAAGTAAATTGAGTAAATAACTATAATGTTTCTAAAAAAACAAATGATTGAATGGAAGGTTCAGTCTAACGAGATTCGGAACAACTAGTTTCGTTCGTTTCGAGATTGTTTTGAATTCATGTAATTGGCCGTGTAATAATATGTGTAAGATACTAGAATAGTTACTATTATGTTCAATTAGCTGTAAGTTTTTAATGACATAGCCAAATATATATATAAGTATATTTATATAACGAAGGTACGAGTAATAGGTATCTATAGGTAACTAATAAAATTGTTGATAGTCCGAGAGCCGTTGTTTTGAACAACACAGTTATGTTATAATGTCGACTTTACTACATATTGAACCTAAGAACTACAAATTAAATAACTTTATAACACTATTAACAGTAATTTTAAGAATACCTCGCAATAATCAGAAGCCTCCTTGCAGATAGCTTTTATGTCGTCACTGGCTGGGTGCCACTGCTGAGGGCCTTTATTGGACAGAAGACCCATACCCGTGCCGGCAGCGTTTATCACACCCACACCTTTGTTCTGTAATATTTCACAACATTCATTTTTAACTATGCACTTGTGTACATCGGCGGACATAATGCCCGGGGCACCTTTACTGACTGTAAAAAAGTTACAAAGGTGAGATTTTATCTATTTTTTTTAGACTCTATACAACACACACATCATATACGACTACATACATATATTGTTTTGGGTTTGACGAATTGGAAAAATATGCCCTCTGATGCGTAAAAAAATTTTTATTTCAAACACTCAAAACCTCAGAATAACTCAAACTCAAACTCAAATCATTTATTTCCATAGGCTCCAAAAGGCACTTGAACACGTCAAAAATACAAACATAAAAACATAAAACAAAACTCCTAATACTAAATGCACTGAGATGATTTGAATTACCGGAGCTTAGATTGATTTCGATTCAACTCAAAGGTTTAAATTGAAATCAATCCAAGTACCAGCTCCGATGGGTATTGCATTCATGAGAAGAGCTGGTGAGAAACTCATGTGCACCATCTTTTCAGATAATTCATACAAAGCTTGTTTGTTTTTGACAACAGTATTTCTATGTGCAAGTTAAGGCAACCAAAACACAAAGGCTAGAAAGCGGTATAATAAGATATTAAAGCTAGGAAAAAAAAATTTTTGTCTAATAAAATAATAAAAATTAGTCCATAGCATACAAGGTTGCAATCACTTACACATCAAGGAGTAAAAGCAATGTGTGCATACATACTGGTCCCAGAGAAAAAGAAAAAAAACGTTTAAAATGTAATAGAATAATAATTACAAATTATTTAAGCTCCAACAATGTAAACACAGATCGCCTCAACTTAACAAAGTTATACCGTCCTTAACCATCGCTGAGGTTGATAGGCCAATCATATCACTCAGATATTTGTCGCACTGAGGCTCAAACTGAACTGAACTATTGTCGACGAAACACCTTTTAATATTATATGCGATGGGTACTGGCACGTTCTGGACTAATCCGACATCGATAACAGCGATTAAAATATCTCGCAAATGAAGTTTCAGAGAAATATGCGCGGTAGTTATACATTATGTTTAAGTAAGTATAATCAAGTAATTTTCATTGTTCTGTGCCTCAAGAAACCAATGTAACTAGAAATTTCACGGCTAAACTGACTGTCGAACCTTATTCTGGAATGTTCTTCCTTTATAACAATATAATACACACTTACATTATATTCGTACAGTATAAATATCAAATTATATATTTAGTATTATTCTGACATTTCACTGAAAAGTAGCTCATGAACCTTTTTACAAATACAGATGGTTTGTGGACAATCTGCTTTCAAAATGGTAAAAAGAATGTGGTGTTCACGAAGTCTGAGTTGTGAGAAAGAAATAGAAGGAACACATTATTTATACTCACTGACACTGGCGTAGCGTGGACTTTCGCCGCCCAGAGCAAACAGTAAATTTGCAGCCCCTTTTTTAAATTATAAGTAAGTACATCGTTCAACTTATATCTAGAACTGTAAACCCTTAAAGGTGAACACATATTTGTGTGTTCACATGTGATACATAACTTGAACTAGTAGCATTGTTTAAAATGTTTAAACTTTAACTTGACGCAAGGTACTTATGATAATAAATTTTAATAACATAGTTTAATCAAAAGACCGGTGCCATGGCCTCCAGCCCCTCCCCATGCTACTGTTCATTGAAGATTTCTATCTTGAGGAGAGTTGATAAATAAGAAGACAGAAGTGCTCAGTGACTGTTCTTCAGACAAACAGGTACTCATTTACTTCAAAATGTAGGGCAGACATATAAAATGGCAATACTATAAATTATGCGTCGTGTGTATAGTGTTGACATTGAAAGTATAAATGTCGAAGCTAACTAGTTTAATTAGCCGTTCAATCTACAGCCGTCTTTTTTACGTGTGGAAACCCCCTCGGGCCGTCACCCCATCGGGGTTTGCGGCGGGGTGGTGTGTCGGAATCGAACCGACTAAAACCACACGGTGTGCCAGTGTTGGGCAAATTTTAATTGCAATTAAAATTAATGACTAACAATCGATTAATCGTGAAAGGACACTATAAAAACTAACAATTACAATCGATCAATTTTTAGTTTTTATAGTGTCCTTTCACGATTAATCAATTGTTAGTCATTAATTTTAATTGCAATTAAAATTTGCCCAACACTGGGCTGCCAACTCTGCGCCTGAGAAGGGAGGGGTCCGGGAACTGCAGTTATTAACACGACCGGACCCCTCCCAGATTCAATCTACAGCCTAGCCTAGCTCTTTACTATAGAGCGCCGTTTAATTAGCGGTTAGGTAAGGTTAAGTATATTTAACTTATTTTTTTTTAAAAAGTATTAAAACCAAAAAATCCTAACCTAACCTTTCCCTAGTTCTTCCATTCTACACACAGCCACTAACTGAACGGTGCTGTTTAGTGAAGAAGATAGGTTGTTAATAATTAAGCTAGTTGCGACATATACTTAATTATGTAAAAAGGATTAAGTTACAGAAAATGTAGCTAATTGTCAGTTCTCGTCCTTGCGTAGTAAGTTCGAACCTTGAAGTTGTATCTTCGTAAACGGGGCGCGTTTTCATTATGATAATTATCAGGAGACAAAACACTGTATATCATACCAAGTTTAGTGATGTACAACCTGTACGAGTGTTACATATTTATAACTTTTTTTTTTTTTTTTTTTTTTACGTGTGGAAACCCCCTCGGGCCGTCACCCCGCCGGGGTTTGCGGCGGGGCGGTGTGTCGGAATCGAACCGACTAAAACCACACGGTGTGCCAACTCTGCGCCTGAGAAGGGAGGGGTCCGGGATCGCTGTTATTAACGCAAACCGGACCCCTCCCAGCGCCTGCCCGCACAGAAGCGGGCACCGTCTGATGTTAAAATCTCAAATTTAGGCGACGCACGGCACACGCGTACGTCGCCCCCTCGCGGTTGGCCTGTAA
Source organism: Spilarctia lutea (assembly GCA_916048165.1). Lineage (NCBI taxonomy): Eukaryota > Metazoa > Arthropoda > Insecta > Lepidoptera > Erebidae > Spilarctia > Spilarctia lutea. The sequence continues at coordinate 21,648,119 of OU696470.1, read as the reverse complement.
TGCGGATGGAGGGGAAAACCCATCCCGTCCATCCGCGGCCACACTCAGGGCGGCATGAGGCGCTGATAGGCGCGCCTCCGCCGCCCCGTGCGCCGGCGGCGGATCGGGTCCGAGTGGATATCGTCCTCCCGGGCCTTCTCCGCCGCCTCCTTCTGCGAAATTACTTCTTCGCAGAAGGTCGCGACCGCGGTAAAACTGCTGTCGCTACCGGCCATGGACAGTACGACGGCCGGCAGCGACAGATCTCCTCCGATGACTGCAGTGAGGGCCCGGCGCTGATCCGCCCAAGCGGGGCAGATCTCCAGCGTATGCTGGGCCGAGTCCTCACTGCAGTCGCAGTGGTGGCAGGCGGGACTCAATTCCCTCCTAGCGACCGAATGCAGGTACTTTCCGAAGCAACCATGCCCGGAAAGCACCTGCGTCAGCCGGAAGGAAAGGGTCCCGTGCTGCCGCCCTGCCCACTCGAGGATGACCGGCTGGAGCGCCTCCACGGTAGCAAAGCCAGCGCGTGGAGCCTCCAGCCGGGACGACCAACAAGCCATCGTGGCTCGGCGAGCGGCTTCACGCCATTCGCGTACCTCTTCGGGCGGAGCACGATACCCGTACTCCGCCCGATATTCAGCCGCTCGCCGATAAACTTCGGCGAGCACTTCCGCCTCCAAATCCCACGGGGGTGTTCCGGCCAAGGCACACGCCGCCTCGGTGGACACCGTGCGGTATCCGCGTATGGCTCTGACCGCCAATACCCTCTGAGGGCGCAACAGGCGCGCCTTGTTCTGGACGGTCAGAGCCTCCACCCACACCGGTGCACCATATAGTGCCATCGACCGGACCACCCCCGTGTAGAGGTGTCTTGTTTCGACGCTGGCTCCACCCAGATTGGGCAAGAGTCGCCCAAGGGCGGAGGCAGCGCCGACCAGCTTTGGGGCAAGCTGTCGGAAGTGCTCGTCGAAGAGCCACCTACCGTCGAGGATCAGGCCCAGATACCTCATCTGGGCCCGAACCGGTACGAGGACCGAGTTGACTTCGATAGAGGCGCCGGGGGGTGGACCACGACGGGGCCGATGGAATAGCAGGGCCTCCGTCTTGTCAAGGGCCACCCGTAAGCCCAGCGCCTCGATGCGCCCAACCACCAGAGAAACACCCCTGGTGGCCAGGCGCGCCGCCTCTTGGAAATTGGCCCCCCGAGCTGTGACCAAAGTGTCATCGGCGTAACAAATTACGCCCAGCCCGGGGGGCAGACGACTTCGAAGGACCCAGTCGTACCCCACGTTCCACAGGAGTGGTCCGAGGACAGACCCCTGCGGAACGCCGCACGACATGGGTCGTCGTCTCAAGACGCCATCTCGATCCTCGTACACGACGGTACGCTCCTCCAAATAGTCTGCCACCAGCCGCCTCAGGTACTCTGGCACCCCATGATACTGGAGTGCTTCCCTGATGCAGCTGAATGGCAGACTATTAAAGGCGTTGGCGATGTCCAAGGACACCGCCAACACCACGCCGCCACAGCCAACCGCCTCTTCGGTCACGGCCCTAAGGCGCATCACGGCATCGACCGTCGAACGCCCCTCTCGGAACCCGAATTGGGCGTCCGACAGGTCGGGCCCTACCTCGCTGAGATGCTGGACGATGCGGGCAGAGAGAATCCTCTCGAACAATTTGCCCGCCTCGTCCAGCAACACGATGGGCCTATAGGCCGCGACCGAACCGGCTGGCCGTCCCGGCTTCTGCAGTAGGACCAGCTTCCCGCATTTCCAGCACTCAGGGAAGCGTCCGGACGCCAGGCTGGCATCCAAAACCTCCCTGAGGCGGTCCGACATATGGTCGAGGGCTCGGGCCATCACTCGGGGTGGTACCCCGTCCGGCCCGGGGGCGGTGTTCTTGGAACGGATCCGAAGAACAGCCGCCCCAACCTCCGATTCCCTAACGGGCGGAATATCGTCCTCTCGGCCCCCGTCGTCTCTGGCCACTGAATAGGCCATCGACGGGGGCGTGTGCTCCGCCCGCTGCGGGAAAAGGCCCTCGACCACCTGCTGCAGGAAGCTGGGCTGGAGAGTCTCGGTAAGGGGGGGGCCCGCCGTGCGGAGCTTCTGACGCACCGCACGATATGGGCGACCCCAGGGGTCACGGTCGAGACTCTCCAGCATCTCCTTTCTTTTTTCCTCTTTGGCGCGGCAAATGGCCAGCTTCAGAGTCCTCCGCGCTTCGCGGTACTCCTCATGAAGCCGGCCTTCCTCCCCGTCTACGCGGTGGCGTCGCCGCCGGCAACGGGTGTAGGACCTCCGGGCACGAGTGCAGGCCGCACGGAGGTCCGCCAACTCCTGGGACCACCAGTAGACCCCGTTCCGTGGAAGTCGACAACCCCGAACGCGGGGCATGGCCGCATCGCAGATCTGCGTTATCGCAGTGCGAAAGCGGCCAGCCCCCATGTCGACCTCCTCGGTCGGGGCCCGCGGAGACAGCCATGACTGAACGATGGCCGCCTCCTCTAGCAGGTCCCTATCGAGCTTGGCAACAGCCCACCGCGGAAAGCGGGAGGAATGCCGCGCCACGTGACCCCTACTGGGGCTCTGGGACCGGGAGAGCTCGAATCGGATATAGAGATGATCCGAGAGCGTCTCAACCTCATCCAGGACACACCAGTTCCTTACTCGTGCGGCAACAGCAGGGGTAGCGAACGAAAGGTCCACTGTCGACCCCCCCTGCTGTCGCACGCACGTGTTGGTGGCGCCTCTGTTCAGCAAACAGAGGCCCACCGAAGCCGCCCACTCCACAACGGCATCGCCCTTGGCGTCCGTCGCCGGGGAACCCCACGCAATGGATTTTGCGTTGAAGTCCCCCAGCACGAGGACGTGCCCAGACGCTAGTCGCCGCATCGAGGTCTCCAGGTTGTTGAGGAAGACCTCGAAATCGCTCAAACTCCGGTTGGGGGAGAAATACACACCGTAAACGGTGATTCCCCCCCACTCGGCAGCCACATATCCAGAGCCCTTGTCTCTTAGCGACAAGGGCGGGGAACGAGCCGCCGAGGAGCCGACGACTGCCACGGAGCCGTCCCGGTCACCCATCCAGTTTGGACGGGGAGGGACGTAGTAGGGCTCCGCGACTACGGCAACACCTATCGACCACTGCGCCATGGTTTGCAGGAAGAGATCCTGCGCCGCGGCGCAGTGGTTCAGGTTCGTCTGGACAAGGAGGTTGGAGACTTGATCCATTTACTGGATCGTCTCTACAACCTCCTCCATGGGCGACGACGTGGTCGCACGATCGACGTCGCAGGCAGCCTGGGTCGACAGGCTAGCCCCCGACGTCTGCCGAGAAGCTTTTGGAGGCTTGCAGCCCCCCTGCCCCATCTGGTGATTGGCGGGCTTATTGCCCGCCGCACACACGGGGCAGTGAGGGGCGGCAGAGCACTCTGCCGCCTTGTGCCCCGGTCGACCGCAGCGGAAACATAATCCGCTGCAGTCAAAACAACTCTGGCACTTGGTGCGAGTGTGTCCCGCGGCAAGGCATTTGTAACACCTCATCGGCCTCGCGGCCAGGACTGTGATCCTGGCACTCACGAAGCCGATGAGTAGCCTGCCGGCATCGGCCAATATTTTGGCCGACGCCACGGGACAGCTGACCCACACTGCACCAAGGCCTCCTGGACCGGGGCGGATGGTGCCGACCCTGACGCTGTCCGCACCGCAACTCGCCTTCTCGCAGATTACGGCGCGGACATCGTCAGTCGTGACCGAGTCGTCCAGGCCCGAAATGCGCAGCTCTGCACACTTAGTGGGCCTGGCGATCCTCACACCATCCGTGGCTGCGAAGACAACCCTCATTTTCTCGGCAACGGTGTCCGCCTTTTTTGCGCCATCGGCCCCTGGGAACTCGAGAACTCGAGCTCCCGTTTGGGCCTTGCGCAGGCGGACACCGGCCGTTTCAAAATCTCCGGCGAGACTGTCCCGGGCCTTCTTGAAGAAGGCCGCGTAGGACAGCCCGCCGGATGTCGCCTCCGGTGACAGGGTCACCACTACAGCCGCGGTTTTCGGCGGCTGCAGTTTCCGCGGCTTGCGGCTCTTTGGGGTGGCCCCTGCCACCGGTGGCGCCTGCGGGCCAGAGGCTGCCTGTCGGGCAGCCTTTCTGGCCCGCTTTCTCGCCTTCTTTGATTTTGCCCCTCCGACTACCTGCCAACCCTCATTGGAGGGGGCAGATGTAGAGGGGCCAGGCAGAGGTGTTGGAGTGGGGGGCATAGGTGTTGCAGCTTTTGCTGCCGCCCCCCGCCCCGTCCTCGGCGCAGCCGTCTTGGCCGGAGCCGGAGCCCTGGCCACCAGCCCTCGAGCAGCCGCAGGGGCCGGCGCTGTTCTCGTCGTCGACGCGTAGGTTACGCGACCCCCTACCACAGGAAGGGGGGTCGCCGCCGACGACGCGACCCTCCGCTTCGGCGCCGCAAGCGGCGGCCGCATAATAGGGGCCGCAGGCAGCCTCGCCTCCAGGCCGGCCGTACGACCCTCTATCATGCGCCAGCATGCGTCGAGGATGGCAGCCAGCTGGGCGTCCGTAATCCCAGTGCCGGCAGGGGACGGCTGCGGCGCAGATGGGGCCTGCTGGGATTTGGACGCGGCCCGCTGGGATGTTGACGGGGCCGGGGCCTCTCGCTCCGCCCGGAACTGGGCGAATTGAGCGCCCAGCTCAGCCACCTGCCCCGTCAAACGGTCGTTGGCCGTCTGGAGGCGGGCCACGTCCCCAGCCAGGGTCTCCACGACCCCCGCCACGGCAGAAGAGGAGTCCTTAAGGGCTCTCACAAAAGAGCCCTTAAGGTTCACGGACTTGGTGGCCACCTTGTTAATTATGGCCACCGCCGCGTCCGCCGTCTCCTGCAGAGAGACCGATGATTGGGGCTCTGAATCCCCATCCACCGGTCCCCTGATCTTCAGCAGGAGACCAGACATCTCCTCCTCCGCCTGTAGCTCACCGTCAGCCCTGGCCCTCCTGTAGGATTCCGCCTTGCAAAAGGCAGAACCCGACGAGGCCGAGGCTGGAGTGCGGGATCTTCCCCTCTGGCCGCTCCCAATTTTAGGTGGCGGCAACATCTCCTGGGACGTGTCGCTTTCGCCGCCGTCCCTGAAGAGGCCGCGCTTGCGGGTCTCCGAAGCCTCCGTCTCCATCAGCTCCAGTGCGTCCACAGTCGCACTGGAGCTACAACTCGCAACAGAAGTAGCGGACATTGAGCGCATGCGCTCTGATGTTCTTCGGCTCCCAGCAGTTAGATCGAATTCTGGGAGCCCCGCCGGTATAGGTGTTCCGGATGCTACCTCCTCCTCGGTAGACGATTGATCGTTCGCCCTTCGGAACTGCCCCTTGGCATTCCGTCTCTCCCTCCTTTTCCTCTCCGTTTCAGTTCCTTTAGGCTTGCCAGTGTTCGTTGTTGTGTTATCGATCGTTTTGCTTTTTAGATTTGTAACAGTACTCATAATAGTCCCACGAAATGGGGAGAACTAAAAGTCCACCCGGGCAGAGATCCCCAATACCCGGGTAAGCCTATGTACTGTGGAGGTCGGCTGGTATCCACAGGTTTTTTTACGACTTAGCTGTCGGGTGTTATAGACTATCCTTGTCATGGGCCGGCCAATCAAGGCAAGCCCTCCGGCCATCAGGTTCTCAGCGTACCCTCTTGGAGCCACCAGTCAGGTCGTTGTTGAGCCCCTAATGGTTACGGAATGCGAGAGGGTGGCTAGCCCTCTCTCACAGACGGGGCTAACACTCAAGTGCCAGCCCCTCTGATCTACTCGCACTCCAACACGCCTTCTGCTAAAGCAGAGGGACGTTTGGAGTGCCTTCGCGGCAGTCTGCAGCCAGACTCCGTCTGGTATCCCATTTGGTCTGGAGTCTCACCCTGGGCCAATCCGGCATGAGTAGCTCTACCCGGCACAGCCCCAGAGATCATTGACCCACGCAAGCCCCACCACGACGACAACGTAGGGATACATTGGGGGGTACATATTTATAACTAGCTGAACCCCGCGGTGCTACCCGCGGTACGATGATAACTGCGGGCAACGCCGCGAGGCGAAGCTATATCTTTATAAATAGTAGCCTATGTGTTATTCTGATGTATAAGCTATATTGTGGTAAAGTTTCATTCGAATCCATTCAGTAGTTTTTACGTGAAAGAGTAACAAACATCCATACATACATACATCCATACTTACAAACTTTCGCCTTTATAATAGTAGTAGGATATTTCAGGTGAGAAGAATGGAAGTATTAAGTATTTCTTATATTTATGATCCTTTAGTGTACCGAAAACAAGAATTATTGGCTCCTGATGATCTAAAAAATAATAGGCAGAAGACAAATTTCACGACACATACTAAATCATTATAGAACAGAAATATAGCTCTTTATTCATTAGGTAGCCGTACAAATTTGTTAAAAACCCAATTACAACTTTATAATTTAAAGATTTGTTTTTCTTAGTTCTAAACATGAAAGGTGAGTTTACAAAACAAATGAAGCAATAAAAGTGTCAAAGTTTTTAATCAAGAGTCTAATACAATAAAATGCTACGACAAATACGAAAAAGCTTCTTAAGCTAAACAAACAAGTTTCTTCAACTTATTGAGAAATCTTAATTTTGTACGGCTTTTTCAATATGTATTGCAGGATTAAAAAAAAGACTTAGCTTTCCCAGAGCCTAATATATCTCTATTTGCGTCTAACACAACTTATATACAATGTAATAAATTTTACTTTTTATACCTACAATGTAAAACTTAAACTGTTTTCTTTTATTAGAACATTCAATGTGTTAAAGCTCACCACCATTTTTAAGATTTAGTCTTTTAAAATTAGAATTTTGCCAAAACTTAAATTAAAATTTTAAAAATTTTTGCCATGTTTTCTTTTGTTTTATATGTTTACCAGCTTTTGCCCGCGGCTCCGTCCGGGTCTATGTCTGTTATCGTAGTAATTCGTAGCCTCTCCCCTTTTTTAACAGTCACAGTATCTTCATAGCAAATTTCATTAAAATCTATGCAGCTGTCTAACCAAACAAATTGACCTAATTACTTTCGTATCTATACTCATATTGGCATTGCATGAACTACCCCTCAGCCAGCTGCTCCCCACTCCCTCATAGAAGGCGTTTAATGGCGCTTTATTCAGTTCAATCCTATCGGGATAACTTTGAAACTATTTGTACAAATTGCTAAGTGTAAAAGACAAAAAATATTAACATTAAAAACTAAAAGCGAAAAATATGTCAATTTTGATAAGAATTTGATAAATACTTTAAAATTTGCTAAGTAAAATAGTATCCAATTTAATTGTTTTTAGCTCATTATTTATGATATTCTGGCTTCCACATAAGAGGTAAATATATGCTGTCGGGGATTTAGAACTATGTAAGATGAACAATACTACAGTACCTACCTTGTTATTACGTAACTCTAACGGTTTAGGCAGTGCACGCCTAGATAGCTCACAGAGGGCTGATTTTTTTTCCGATTTCTTGACAGTTATCGTTATATTATGACCAAATTATAAAAATCTCTATAAATTTTAACTTATTATGCTATTTCGATGTCTAAGCTATATTATTGCAAAATGTCATGAAAATCCGTTCCGTAGTTTTTGCGTGAAAGAGTACCAAACGCACACACACATCCTTACAAACTTTCGCATTTATAATATTAGTAGGATATTGATACGTTCCTCTCCTTGGCCGAATGAAGAGAAACGTGTAGATTGGCGTCCAAGGCTGTTCGGATCAGGTCAGTCCACCTAATTGTACTACGTCCGCTCGATCTTTTGCTCCAACTTTCCCGGTAACCATGAGTTGCTCGAGGTTGTTCTCTTCTTTCCTTGCGATTTGAACGAAGAAATCAAGAACTCTTCGCAGGCATATAGAAGAGAAAGGGCTGTCCGTGGAATCTATATCCTTCGCCTCCAGCACCACACCTCAAAAGCGTCGATGCGGTAGCGGTCTGCTTGCCTTAACGTCCATGTGTCGGCCCCGTAGCTGAATATGGAGAAACCAAGGTCTTTACCAGTTTTATTTTGGTGTCACGAGAGGTATTACGATCTCTCTATGTTCCTTTCCTTATTTTGAGACCCATGCACTCTATTCTGTCCAAGATATCGACCATTTCAGTTTCATATCTGGCCAGAAGATTGATGTTATCCGCGCATCGTAGATTGTAGATCGTAGTGCACCCTATAGATACTCCACCTTTTTATTTCTCACATGCTCGCCTGATCATACTCGTATACTCTCCATACACGTTAAATAAAATTGACGAGAGTATGCAGCCTGCCTGACACCCCTTTTGAAGTTAAAGGGTTCCAATAAGTTATAGGTTTTGTCATGTCAATTTTCACGATGGTTGTTTAGATACAGGGTCTCAATAAATGCTACCTAGTGCACGGGTACTCCCATCTCTCTCAACACTCTTGACTCTTGACATGACATGACAACATTCTGAATGACAAAGGTCTGACCAGATAGTAGTGGCAAATACCACATGAGCAAACCGGTTTCGTTAAAGGCAGAGGAACTCGTAAATAAATATATATGTAACCATACGTTGCTAGCATGAAAAATTAGAGGCAGAATTCTATAATAATCACATTTCGCAATGGAGCCTTTTTTATGAAGCGGGAGAATTACCGACTCAGTCCAGTCGGCAGACCATACCCCAGTACTCATTGCATATTTTGTGTGAAGCATCTATTTCAGCTGGTCAGGTCCAGGTGCTCTTTTTTTGTTTTAAGAGTGTCCAATGCAGCTATTACTTCTGATCGTATAATCGGAGGCTCAATACTATGGCCATCACATGAGATTTGTTATACATGGACATCTCACTATTGGGGCATCTCTAATGATGTTCACAGTAAATTCGCCAGCGGTTATTTATTGCGTCAAGATCTTGGAGTGGTGTTTATCCTCATCTTCAATAATCCAAGTTTTAGGCCTAAATTGCTCGGACAGAAGAAGCCTCACTTTCTTTAACAGGTCTGTAGTCCCGAGTTTTTAAAGCATGACATTAAATTTTTTGGCAGATACGATAAATGAAGTTGATGCGATGAATGACGAATGATCATTGACATTTTTGAAACAATTGACAAATGTCACGATTTTCTCTCCTTGACAAACCGCCAGCTTTCAGTGCTTTTCGGTCCTCGTTAATTTGCCAAGTATCAGTGGAAAGCCATATTTGTCGTACAAACTTAAACAGTTCGTTTTTATAAGGATCTAAATCTGACTAAGATGTAGACTTTGTGAAGTTAGGGTTGGTAGAGTTATGGCGTGTAGATTCAGAAGCTTGGCTCTACATGAGATCTGATGTCTTTTCCACACACACATATTGGCAACCTTTTACATGAAAATGATTTTGGTTGGATTTCTAATTTACATTTATCAGAGTAACGTGCCGTGAATTCTATGCTAATTAATAATAAGTAATATTTTTTACATTTGACACACAACGCCATTGCCACTCCAGTATTTTTTTAACCGCAGATAAATTAAGAAAAATTAAAACAAACTGTTTCCCATGAAATTTGACATGGAGCACCAAAATACCACTCAAGAACTAAATAATGATAAAGGTATGTATAAAACTTACCAAAAAGAACTTCGTATAATTTTGAAGCCTGTTGTCGTTTAGTGTAGATTTCGCGTACGACAATATCGTCGATATTTTAATATCAGACGCTTCTATTAGTTCCTTCATGAGATCTAGATCATAATCAGCCAGTCCAATAAATCTCGCCTTACCATCCCTCACGGCCCTTTCTAGGGTTGGCAATGTCTCATTTAGTATGACAGATAAGTCTGGAGCAAACGAGAAGTCATGCACCTGAACCAGAAATTTACTTGTTATTTACTTATTTTTAAATCGTCACCGTCGTAAAAATACTACAGATTGGATTATTAGGTAATATTAATTTTAGAACTGCTTTTTCAATGTTCTTTCAATTTGGAAATGTAATTAAAGTGATGTTGAAAAATCTTTTTTTTGAGCATTATTTTTGGTTTTGTTTTTATAAAGTTAACTATAAATAACTTTGTGTAAAAAGATAGGTAAATCAAATCCGTAGTTTTTCTACCACTTCGATAAATTGTCACAGAATTGCAATTCACAAATCAATATATTATGATATATGTTATAACTTTAATCTTAATTTATTGCGAATATGGGTAATGGGTTACATTGTTGTTACACTGAGTTTAGAACGCCACATTCTACTTTCCAGCGTGCAATAATTCATATAGTAAAATATTTTTCTTTTCTTTTCTTTCAGCGCTTTTTTTTATCCCAAGGTTGCCTGGAAGAAATTGCTTTTTAGCGACAAGGCCGCCATTTGTACATGGTCAGTCATTTGATGCATTATTTGTTGCATTAACTGTTTATGTAGTGTACAATAAAGATTATTCTATTCTATTCTAAATATAATCTGTGGATTTCTATCCCCTAAAATACAAAGAGAGAGAGAGAGATAGTCAGTTCAAAATACAAAAAACATTTTACTTAAACAATTGTCCTTGTTATTAAACAGTTATTAAACAACAGGTATTGGATTAAAAAATATCATACTCAGTACGGTAAATTGAATAGACATAATCTTTAAATATCCGCGAAGTGTAGATCACCTTGGCAGAATATCCAGTCTACGCATTGACCTGGTAGCACAAACCTAAAAGGTTTGATGATATACTCCTAGCCGAAAACGGCGCGGGCAGTCAGTCTCGACGGAACCAGCTACAAGATATAGTACGCGCAAACATAGGTACGCTCTCTGTACCTTCCCTCATTACACGATTGCCACACCACGCACAAACCCCACCTCGGGTATCAAACCCGAGACTTGTGATCGGCAATCACATTCACTAACCTTGTCAATGCCACTATTATAACCAATGTAAATAAAAGATAATGATATAATGATAAAAGTGTATAATATGTTGTTACTTTTAATATATCTACTGTAATAAACACTTGTTAAATTTGATAACATTTATTACAGTTGTTACTAAAGGCATTATGTTGGAATGCGATAACATAATATTATGTTCAATCGTTTTAAATTTACTTAAATTTTAGGTACCTACATTGACAAATAAGTACCTCGAATATGTTTTTTTTTCTATTAGAGTCTGCTCAAGTGGCTATATTCTGCCTGATGAAAAATAAACATGAGTATAATCTAAAAATGGGCCCACCATACTTTCTTTTTTTACCATATTACTTATATTTGTGAATACTACCCACACTGTGGCGTCCTAATGAAATGCTTTTTCACGCACCGCTTAAAGGACTAGCTTTATAATCATCATCGTCTTAGCGTTTATCCCGGTTGCTTCCATTCTGGAGCCCGGGGTCCGCTCTCCTGCTTTTTCTTCTCCACTTTGCCCGGTCTTCGGCATCCTTGATAGTGAGAAAGGACTAGAAAAGGACTAGCTTTATAAGGTACTGGCCTTTGCCCACGGCTACGACTGCTTGTATGTCGATTATCACAGTAAAGCGTATGTCGTACGTCCCACCTCAAGAATCAAAGTATATCCATGGAAAATTCCATTGAAAACAGTAGCAGCGGTTTTGCTGTAAAAGCGTAACAGATAGACATACAGAGTTACTTACGAATTTATAATGTTAGTATGGATTGAAGGTAAAATCAGACGTATCAAGTGATACTAAGTGTTCACCGCCTGATGAAGTTCTATTAAATCGAGGAGAATGAATAATTATTAGAACGGGAAAAAGGGTTGCATAAAATAGCTATTTTGTTCCACATCGTGGTTTTTGAGCGCAAGAAGCTTAAAATAAAGTAGAGAGAACTGAATCAAACAAATTGATCAATTAGCTTATACCCATTCGAATACAAAGGAAATAAAAAATGACAATTACTTTAACGACGGGGAATACTAAAGTAACAAATCGAAATAAATAATATAAAAATGTATTCTGTATTCCCTTGGTCACGTAATCTCACTTGAACGGCTCAACCAATTTCGCTAATTCATTTCGTATTGGATGACCCATTTGTCGTTGAAGGTTATTGATTAAGATTGTAAAACATATCAGGCTAAGACCAACAGGAGTTGAGCTTCAATGAAAAATGTTGTAAGAACCGAGATTTTTTTTTTTAAGATGCAATTGATGTTGCCTGGTTTAGCAGGTTCGTTAGTATTTATAAAAAAGCGGATGTCGATAAAAAATTACAGATAAAGTAAAAATGGGGCCAGTATACTTATTTATTTTTACCATTTAACTTTTACTTGCGAATGTAGATAATGCAGGTGATCCACATTGTGGCGTCCTGGATAGATGCTTTTGTATTTGAGTCAAATCAAGGCAATTGATATATTGAGACTAAACATACTATTGCGTTGCGCGTATATTATTAAACATAACTTTCTGCCGCGCACAGCAAAATTGTGGAATGAGCTGTCGCCTGCGGTGTTCTCGGACCAATACGACCTTCAAACCTTCAAGAAAAGAGCGTACTCCTTCCTAAAAGGCCGGCAACGCACTTGTAACGGTTCTGGTGTTGCAGATGTCCATGGGCGGCGGTAATCGGTTAACATCAGGCGATACGTTTCCTCGTTTGTCAAATATACAAAAAAAAACAACCATGATTCAATCAAGCCATCTGTTAGCCACAACAGATTAATGTGACTATGAAACTGTTGAAGTCCATCGCCCCTCCATTACTTTTTTTTTTCTTTATTTGTTTAATGAGGGCTTAGTCACGAAGTCACCATTACTTATAAGTAGAACAGCATTGTTCTAAATTAGCGCTTACCCGCATGAACTGTGCCCATCCAGCAAATATATGACCTACTAGCTGACCCACGCAACCTCGTTTGCGTCTTATATTGCCCGTGGCGTGAAAATTTTCCCGTTTTTGAAACATTCTTTATTGGTGCTCCGCTCCTATTAGTGGTAGCGTGATGATATATAACCTATAGCCTTCCTCTATAAATGGACTATCCAACACCGAAAAAAATTTTCAAATCGAACCAGTGGTTCCTGAGATTAGCCGAAACAAACAGATAGACAGACAGACGACAAAAATTTAAAAAATATATATTTTGGTATGTGTATCGTATATACCTTCATATGCATGTAGTAGAAAGCGGTTATTTTAATATTACAAACAGACACTCCAATTTTAGTTATTTGTATAGATAACTCTCTATTAGTATGACTATATAACTTCAATAATATTGTCATTAATAATAAGGAATCAGAGTTGCGTACTAGTGTAGCTTGCGATTGTTCTTAGAATAGACGAATCGTTGAAGTGATTAGTACAAGGTTCTCCTCAACAACTTGCCCAGTAGTGAACTTCTTTCAGCTAAAATTATGATGTTTTACATGGCAAAATGTACGTTTAATATGACTACCCGCCTCTTCAAGATTAGAGACATGAGTATATCTATTACATATATAATTAGGTCAGCATACACCGGTAAACGTCGCTTCGCTCAGTATGCGTGGTAGAACAAAACATCGTCTACAACTCCATACATCATAAAGGAGCGATAGCGCCGAGCGAGAATGAGTCTATAGGGAATCATTTATACTTTTTCTCAATATTCAAGAACTGAAAAGATTGTTTATTTGTTTTGTTAAATTGAATATTTTTCATGTTGGTGAGGAAAGTCTTAAATTACAGATAGACTGAAAGTAGCACGATCTGATGAAAATGAAGCAATATGTTAACGTTACCCCGTTAACCCAAAGTGTTAGAGACACATGATACACATGATACATGTTTGTTCAACTATTTAGTTCCTCTTACGTAATAGGAGCCAACTTGTAGCTTTCACCCGAGCATATATATTTTTAACTTAACGTACTTACATTTTCAAAGTCCCTCCTTGGCCTGAGTCACACAACAGCAGGTCGGGCTAGGCGCAGGGTCACAAACCACTTGCTAATTTAACAGGCCCGTCAAGAGGGAAGCAAATCATCCATAACATATTTAATTAATGGATAATTTACTTTTATTTTTAAGTAATTTTAAGTCCGAATTACACGATCAAGACGTAGACTGAATAATATCGATTCACCGTACAACAGTATCCGGGTTTTTGTTAAAGCGCGATCGATATGATCATTTGTACTTACCTGAATAATGTCCACGTAATCCAAACCGAGTAGCGACAGAGTGTTGTCTACTGCTGCTTCAGTTTTTTCTGCGGAGAAGTCGAACATTCTGTTTAGATCTAGTTCGTATCGTCCGACTTTGCTAGCAATGTAATATGTGTCCCTGGGGACTCCTGCCAAACCCTGAAACATTAAAAACTTGTAAAATATGTTACGTAAGCTGATAAAAGGTAATGGATCAATTCGCTTTGTCATTGAAAATAACATAACGTATAATTATTTGGAAGAGATTCCACAAATTACTGTAAATTTTTCTGGCAAAGCCAAACAAGGAAAACATTATTTTTTGTATAGATACAGATAGATTAGCAGTTTAGAAGAATAGAAAAAAATTTCTCTTTTATACAATTCTATCAGCCGGGCGTTATTTTCAAAGTTTATCAAAGTTACCTTGCCAAAGGTCCGCTCAGAAGAACCCTGGCCATACCAAGGGCCTGTTTCAAAATAATTAATTCCGCATTTGAAGGCTTCTTTCAATAAGTCTAAGGAGCGTTCTTCTTCATAGTTCCTAAAACAATTACAAAGAATAAGGTCAACACGTAGTCCGAAAATATTTATTTAGGACCAATGATCGTATTTTAATTTTTTTGATTCTTTCATCGCCAACACTCTTATAGGCTGAGATCCCAGTCACCACAGACTTACGTCATTATAGGAAAGATGATTTTTTTATGATCGATAGTCTAACATAAACTCAGAAATTAATGGACACTCGCTAGGTTGAAAGCGCGGCCGTTTTACAATTAGCAGGCATCAAAGGGGAAAAACTATACTAGCTTACGTCATTTTAGGAAACCTGAATTTTGTATATCATTAAGTACAATATTTTCCAATGAGCCACACAAATAAGATGGGCCAAAGTCCCTCTTAGACTCGTTTGAAGTCTATAAAAAGTAACGCGTCACTGTTCTATAGCAGCAGATATATGCGTCATGTGTATTGTTCAAGTTAGTGTAGGCAAATATTATACTTAATGATATACAAAATTCAGGTTTCCTAAAATGACCTAAGTCTGTAGCGGTCTATCTTGTACTATTATACTTACATAAACATTCAAAATTTCAAAACTAACATGTTTTTATGATTCATTAAGCTAAAGAAACAATCACACAAATCGCTAGCAATTCTAACATCACTGACATTTACCACTTATTAATAAAAACAATCTGTTATTTCACATTACATTCACATGACATCATTACTACTACTTTCGGTATGAAATAATTATTTTTACTAATCTTTGATAATATGCATGTGTGTGTATATATATGTGTATGTTTATGTATATATTTTATTATTAAACATAACTATATCTTTAAACACCTACACTACCCTTTATTCCGTTAATTTCTTTCTCCGGTCAATATGTCCATCCAAAGGTCGCCTGGAAGAGATTGCTTTTGGCAATAAGGCCGCCCATTGTACATATCTTCTTGAATTTTAAGTTGAATAATTTGTTATTGGTGTACAATAAAGTATATTCTATTCTATTCTATAATAATTTATTTCTGCAATGAGAATGCCCACACTCCAGGTTTAGTCAAAATACGAAGAGTTTTAAACTAACTACGAGTATTTAGCTATCGGGTTCCATAATACCCATATACAAATGTAACTATAATTTCAGGAATTTACATGCTCACAATAATTAAATAAGGTTGCACGAGCTGTGATTACAGGCTGACATATGTGCGCATTAATTCACGTGAATTTAATTACAAATAATAATCACAAACTACAGATTATTTCAGAATCAAATGCATTACCTATACAACATAAGCCTATTAACAAATAACAATTTGTACTAAACAGATTTATTGTACGTTTTTAAAGTAGGCGTCAGTGCCTGATTTTAAATACTGAACGGTCTAGACTAGTAATATCTTTAATATTTTAAATACCATTTTTGTTAAATTTACGAGTAATTGATACGAGAGATAGGCGCACCTTTCGCTGAGTTCAAACAGGGCTGTAAAAACACTACAATCTATCAGTCCAGATAGCAAATAAACATGCTCATAATATTTCTAATTACAGATAAGATACACTCAGAGAGAAAACAAGAAGTCGTGCTCTTCACATATTTGTTTTGACTTAGCAATCAGGATTGCAAACTTGTTACCTTGAAAAACTTTATAATCCCCAAACTCAGAAAAAAATATTTGTAGATTACCACACTGCTGTATTAGTCTGCATACACTACCACTGCGTAACCGAGGCAGTCAATTCAAGTTTTATATATAATAAATAAAATTAAAGTGTCTGATTCTCATTTTAGAATAACAGACCAGGTATGTACGTGTATGTATAAAAATGCTTAAGGAAGTATCTATAATACCCACATCAATACTTAACTGCGATAATCGTCATACACCGTTCGAAAAACGTAGAAATAATAGGTTGTCAAATTTCTCCCTTCCGCTTTTTTGCTCTTTATTCGATGCTTTATAAAAAGTGTTACAGTGATCGGATTTAGTTCAAATATGTGCCGTTTTGTTCGATAATCTGTTTCCATCTAGACGGCAACTTCAAAATACCCCCCTCGTAGAAGCCCCCTCCTTATTTGCGAAGAACTCGGACAGCCACTTTTCACAAGCCTCTTTTGAGTTCAACTTTACACCACCAAGGGCGTTCGCCATCGACAGGAAATAAGGAAATAAGACCTCCCATCCGAGCTTCCGTAGCTTCTGACGAGTCATCAACGAAGTGTGTGGTCTGGCGTTGTCCTGGTGGAACACTACACCCTTCCTGTTGGCCAATTCTGGACGCTTCTGGTCGATCACCTGCTTCAAGCGGTCCAGTTGTTCGTAGTAGATGATAGAATTAAGCGTCTGGCCATGTAGGAGCAGCTCATAGTGTATGATTCCCTTCCAATCCCACCTAACACACAGCAAACCTTCCTTGCCGTCAATCCCGGTTTGGCCACTGTTTGGGACGATTCACCGGCCTTCGACCACGACCGTTTTCGCTTGATATTGTCGTATGTGATCCATTTTTCATCGCCAGTCACCATCCGCTTCAAAAATGGGTCGAGTTCGTTCTGTTTCAGCAGCATATCGCAGGCGTTGATTCGGTCCAGAAGGTTTTTTTGCGTCAAATCATACGACACCCAAACATCAAGCTTTTTTTTGTATCCACTCTTCTGCAGATGGTTTAAAATGGTTTGGTGACTAACTCCCATCTCCTGGGTGATGTCACGAGATGCCACATGCCTAACTCGATGTTTACCATGATTTGATCGGTATTCGTCGTTACAGGTCTTCCGCCGGCTGGCTTATCCATGGTGTCGTTTTCATCGGCTCTATAATTGCATACCTTTTCTTGTTTATGTTGGTAAGATCTCAAATAGACTGCCTTCCTTTATTGGAATAAATAAAATTTGTTATCCCTGCAAGATATCCTGAAACCCCTATAACGCCTTGCATCCGCCTCATCGTAGGCCGGTCCTAGGAGCACATTCAATTATTCCACGACTGTGCAAATTGATTGAATAGCTACTGAATAGCTGCTAAAATCAGTAATTTGGTTAAATTTCATTCTGACTAGTTTTGCAGGTTCTAGAAAATTGTACCTACTTAGTTAAAATTTTGAAGTAGGATTAGTTAGGTTTTTAATTTATAAAATAACAAAGTTGTTTTAACTAAAAAATGTTTATGGATATATTAAATACTAACTTACACCCGCGGCTTCACTTTATAGATCATATTTAATAAAAATATGATCTATATTACTTCTAAAACCTCCAAGAATATGTGTACAAAGTTTCATGATGATCGGTGAAGTAGTTTTTGCGTGAAAGTGTAACAAACAAACTTACAATCACATTTATAATATCAGTAAGTACTATAATAAGTTAAAGGTGCATGCGTCTAGTGTCCTTCTGCTTAAAAATCTTTGTGACAGTTGTTGATGTGTCTGTTTAGAACTTATTAGATATATGTTAGGTCCGGTATTGAGGGTGGCGAGGAAGGGGATTTCCCTCGGGACAAAAAAGTACATGTTAGGCGTAAATTCTTATATTTATAATGTACTGCACTACATTTGTAATACGAGTAATATTGGCATATAAACGTAACGTAAAGAATAAAAATATAGGGAATCCTACTAATATTATAAACGCAAAAGTTTGTGAGTATGTTTGTTGCTCTTTCACGCAAAAACTATTAAATGGATTTTTTTGAACCTTTACAATAATATAGCTTATAAAGATACTAGCTTCGCTTCGCGGCATTGCCCGCGTTTATTGTTGTACCGCGGGTAGCACCGCAGGGTTCAGCTATTACAAAATAAAATCGCTAGTTCCAATCCTCGTCGATTTTGTAGCTATGTGTCACGGAGCAAATTATATTTAAAGACTATAGAATAGAATAGAATAAAATAGAAAACTTTTTATTTGTACACCGTTTAACAAATTCATAAGAGAGTACAGAGATGAATAATATTTTTTGTAATGTACAAAGGGCGGCCTTACTGCCAAAAGCAATCTCTTCCAGGCAACCTTAGGATGGATTAAAAGTATCGGAGAGACAGTAGCAGTTGACGGTGACTATAGACTATAGTAATAATAAAAAAAATCATCATCTTACTAGCCTTTATTATTCCCAATATTTGGGGTCGGCCACCAGTTCAACCGGTTTTACCTGAATATCAGTTTTTACACAGAGCGACTGGCATCTGACCTCCGCAACCCTGAGGGCGAACTGAATTCGAAGGTTGAACTAGTTGTCAGTATATTTGAGGGCACTGACTTCCCAATAACGATTGCCATAGATGTTCATGACAACCGGGACCGACGGCTTAACGTGCTCTCCGAAGCACGGGCAGGAAACACCGCCATCTTCCATACTCCAGGCTGCTATTAGGAATTTCTTGTAGGAAAAACCCAACAGCAGTCCGACCCGGGAATTGAACCCGAGACCTCTTGATTTGCAGTCGCTTACGCTAACCACTAGACCAACGAGGCAGTCGGTAATAATAAAAAAAGAAAATAAAAAAAGAAAAATAATAATAATAAATGCGTTTATTTTTAACATATGCTGAATACCGGTCACTTCGATACGTCATTAATACTTTGCAAAGTTGTATAACTATATAATGTGTAGTGGTGAGAATCAGATTGATTAATGTTTTCTTAAACGCACAAAACAAAAGTAACTCAAAATTCGTTTATTATTTATCGAAAAGTTAAAGCTGTTTGAAGTTTATTTATGTAAACATATCTGAAACGTCTGTGATAAATTGGACCTACATATGCAACAAGGAACCAATCCATACACATGCGAAATCAAAGAACTATCCTTATCTACTTATAAATACGGTTCTTATTTAGATTTTGGCATGTAAGCGGATTGGTTCCTTGTTGCGTAAGTAGGTCTAATTAGTGCTGTTTTTTAAACTTCGTCATGTCACTACTGTATCTTTGACCCTGAAACCCTGGTATCACAGAGGAGTTCGCTCAAAACGATAAGTGTTCGCTCAAATGATAAAGTTGTTTTCATACAGTTGGCAATTGTTCCGAAACGATAATCTAAATAGACTAGAAAAATCTTTATTTCTTTAATCTTATTATAAAAGTTAGCTAGGTAAAGCTAGTCTAAAAAAACCGGCCAAGTGCAAGTCGGATTCGCGCACCGAGGGTTTCTGTACAAACCTGTAGGTATAGTATATGGTGTAGCTAAAAATTTATGCTTTTCGGAATTTTTCTTTTACCTATGCTATATTTGAAAAAATCTTTCAGTGTTGGATAGTCCATTTATCGAGGAAAGGTATAGGGTACATATCATCACGCTAATAAAAAAAAGCAATAGGAGCGGAGCCCCAATTAAGAATGTTTAAAAAAAGGGGGAAAATTATTACGCTACGGGCAATAGTAGACGTAAATAATAAAGTCAGCTAGTAATATATAATATTTATATATTGACAAAACAATTCTCCTAATATTTAAAATTATCGTGTCGTGGTGTTTGTCACCAAAAACATCCGAAACAGATGGACCGATTTTTAGGAAATTTGGTGTATATATCCTGTAGGTCTGAGAATCAGCCAACGTCTATTTTTCATACCTCT
This sequence comes from Spilarctia lutea, assembly GCA_916048165.1. Classification (NCBI taxonomy): domain Eukaryota; kingdom Metazoa; phylum Arthropoda; class Insecta; order Lepidoptera; family Erebidae; genus Spilarctia; species Spilarctia lutea. The sequence continues at coordinate 21,627,885 of OU696470.1, read as the reverse complement.
AAATCAGAGCTGTCCAGACCAGATATGATGCCGGGCCAATACAAATTACTGAATACATAGGACGTCGCACAAATATATTTTTTTTTAAAGGTATAGTTTAATATAGTTTTGGTAAGTATAATAAACTTTACCGTAACTGTTACACTATTTTTTTAGTGCCTTATTAATTTATCTATTACAATCCTTTCGATATCAACATTAATATTAGTTGTTGCCAGACGCAGTGCATGTGTAAGTGATTTATGTGACAGTGAAGATCTATGATGGTTGGCACTGCTTGGGGGAGACCTACGTTCAGCAGTGAACGGCAAATGGTTGAAGTGGAAGATCTATATTTAGATTTTATTAAGTTCATCGTAGAATACGCACCATCACAAAGATAGGTACTGCCCATCATCAAACTAATTTTTAAGCCAAGATTGATTAATTTGGGGCAACGCTCGCCAAGGAGCTTATAAAAAACTATTACAGACTCTGTTCTGCCCTTGTCAAAGGGGTCTGATTGTAGGTCACATAATTCCAATTGATAATCATCCTTTAGACTTTCAATGGCAATTGTTAATGGATGAGTAAAAGTGACTATCAATATATATTCTTTTTAAATCTGCAAATCGCTGCTCAAATTCTACCATTACATCGTCTTCAGGTGATCTTCAAAGATATATTCTTAATTTTTTTAATATCTATGTAACATTCTTTGCAACTCGGAAAAAAAAATAAAAAATCATTTTGCTCTAGTGATGTTTTAATTAATTTTAGTTTACTTCTAAAATCATACACATATCCATGCAAGTTGGCAAAATTGTGTCTTTTACCTGGTAAATTTAAATTTAATTCGTTCAAGTGTTGTGTCATATCAGTTAAAAAAACAATATCAGCCAGGAGTAGAGGATCTTGCATACCATTTTGCAGTTTAGAAGTGTCTGATTTTATTTCATTACTTAGAAATACAGGTATTTCTAAGAAATGAAATAAAAAACGTTCAAAGCACTGCCCAGCACTAAGCCATCATATTTCGTGTACCTAGTGAGTTTAATAACAAATCTCCACAGGTGCAACAATTTCACTTTAAAAATCTCGAAATTTTCTTTCTTTTCGAGTCAAAGCTTTGTATCCGCCTCTAATGAGATTTGTTATTCTAACAACAACTTTCATGGCATTTGTTTGTCGCAAAGATTTTCCACATAAGGGTTCCTAGGTCTGCTAGGCTTCTTGGAGGAAATGGGTTGGCTTGAATAATGCCGATACACCACGCAAAATAGGCGCTTTGAAGTCGTCGAGTTGCGGAACCCCAGCCCGCGAATTAAAGTTCAAGAATTAACGGGCAATTATTGCCATTTTCTTTAAGAAATCCCGCGAATCCAGTCATTGTTCCCGTCAAAGCTTTTGCTCATAGCGTCATAGCGTCGCGCCACTGTTTGGTGAGATAATACTACAGATTCAAACTTTTCCGCCAACTTTGGCTGCATGAAGCGTTGAGCCATTGAAAATGCGCATTTTTTAATTAAAATCCCATCACTGGATGGCTTTTTTGCTTTGGCTAATAATAAAGAAACTTCATAAGACGCAGCCAAACTTTGTTCATTATCTGGACTTATTTTTTTTTAACATTTTATTATTTTAAACCTTTCTTCTGGATTTCCCGGCCTATAACGTTGCATTAGTTTTTTTTTTAAATACTACTCCCGCATTAGGAATATACATCCTGTGTCGCGGACTTTACAAACATACATGTAACGGACTCAAAGAACACCCAGACTCAGCAAGCGGCGTAGTAACCGCTTAAACCACTAGGCCAACCGTGCAGTTAGTTGGTCGACTATTACTCATAAGCGTTCATTCATTATTTATTTTACTACCATTGATCTATTGGTATATCTCAACAGTTACTACCATAAACTTTCCAAACCTCCAAATCTAAAAAAAACTTTTACAAAAATCAGGGCTTTAGATTTAATTGCCTTACTTGAAATTCGTTCTTAGCTGTGTATTAAACACAACAGTCCAACGGGATGTAAAACAAATAAAATATACATCGATCCATAAAATAACGGTATTCGAAAAGCACAAACAAAGTTTGAATTCGGGTATAAATCAATTTAGATTTGGTTTCGGGTATAGATAATAATCTCACACTGTAGTTGATTGACTACTACAACAACAGAATTGATACAATTGAAATTATGAATTGGAAGGGAATCATATTCATTGGCTTTGACTTAGTATGGTCAGCATATCAAATATATTTTTGAGTTTCAGTTACTGGATTTATTTCTACATAACTTTTCGTAAAAAGACTGCTTATCGAATAAACGACTGAACCGATTTGGCTGAAAATTGGTAGGGAGGTAGCTTAGAACCAAGAGACTTTTTACATTGTTTTTTTTTACTTTGCCCCGTGGCGTTACTCGCTTTACAACAACAACCGCGGGGCTCAACTAGTTTACTATAAATGTACAAATTAAAGAATAAATAAAAACAAACTCCAAAAAGTCAACTACGGGTTACAATTTGGTAAACTCAACTGTTGTTCAGCACAATGTTTAATAAAATATAATGAAAATAAAATACATAAGGTTTATTACTACATATATGGTTTTCCTTATTCAATACTAGGTTCTAAACTGGGTTGCCTTCAAGTCTACGCCACTACGGCAGATCTTCGATTAGATACGCCGTTTGCCATCATACTTAAGGAAGTATTTAGCCTCCACACTACTCGCGAAGTTGAACGAGGTAAGGCGAATACGATATTGTGGAAAGGCACTACGATTTAATTCGTACAACCTCGGCTCGCCTCGGGCAACTTCCATTTGTTATCGGTTCTTGCGCCCGAGTCAAAGGTAGTAACGTGAAGTGAATGTGTTCTTCGCGAAGTTGAACGAGAGTAGCGACGAACAATTTGTGGACTATTCTACTAATTGTTGTTCTCAGTCTTGATGTTTTTTATGTCTCTAACTTGTGTTTTGCATAATAGATTTTTCAATAGGAAAGAATGATCGTTATTACGATCCATTAGACCTCATATATTTAAGTAAATAATTATTAATTACTTTGCAATGAAGTAATAAATATTACCGTTATATTATTTTTGCAGGTGACCGACAGATGTTCTCACGCCTCGAATCAATTTCCATACATCTTAATCACACTTCACTCTTTCCTTAATATCTCCACCCTCAATACCGGACCTAACATGTATCTAATAAGTTCTAAACAGACACATCAACAACTGTCACGAAGATTTTTAAGCAGAAGGACACCAGACCCATGCACCTTTAACTTATTATAGTACTTACTAATAATATAAATGTGAATGTAAGTTTTTTTGTTACACTTTCACGCGAAAACTGCTTTAATTAACCGATCATCATGAAACTTTGTACACAATATATTCTTGAAGGTATTAAAAGTAACTTAGGACAATTTTTATTAAATGCGAGCGAAACCGCGGTCGAAAGCTAGAATAGTATTATATTAGCTTTTGCTTTTAAATAGTAGAAAATGAAGGTTGCTAAGAATTTTCATTTGTATGTAGAGGTAAGTGACACGACGACATCAGACACCAGACACTCGTCGTATGTATCCTGTGCCTATACCTGTGCGAAATTTTAGCTAGATTAATGACGTCACGCGCGTGGTCTGCAGAGGATCTCTTTGATTTTATTTCAAGAAGCGCTGCCAGAACTATGGTAAATACTAAATATCAAACCCCGATTATAAAACCGAGTGAAGAAATCAGCAGCGGTATAAAGTTTGGCCGAACAGTTTAATACTTCTGCATCGGAAATAAATAGAAAATAGCATAATTTACGAACGCAGTTTAATAACGAACTGAGAAAATATGAGTCTTCGTGTTTCATCCAAATAAAGTTTTTGTAACTTTCTGGATCTTCTTCTTTCATATCAGATAACAATTGATTATATGCCCCTAGTTGTGCACTTCTTTTAATCCAATCTTTAGCTCATATAGATCTCTTTTTATGTCGACGCATTCTAATAGAAACACATATGGCGATAATCGCGGCAGCAACACGTCGATTTATAGCCATGGAATGTGTTACTCCTAGTTTAGTGTAGGTATTATCTATGTGTACTGCACTGAATTATAGCCAGTGTCAGATATGTTGATTCATGTAGACGAGTGCAAATACACTTGAACCGGTACACTAGATGTCTACACCAATATCGATACAAAATATTGCTTACCGTGTGGACGCAATCGACACTTGTGTCTACATTTCTGTCGAGAATCAGTGTCGTCAACTTCAACGTCTTACCACAACAGTTATAATATTAACAAATAATATAAAAAAATTCTTAGAAAATAATTAACAAACATTTTTTAAGCTAAATATATGCACGGAGCTTTACAACAGGGTACTAGCACTGATGCCAAACTATGCTTGAGCCTGTATTTTGGGAGTCAGTTCACAAATTGAAACTTAAAAAGTCTACCACAATCAGTACAGTGAATGTGTTTTGATAAATTGAATGTTGCAGCTTATAATTAATGTACAGGAAATAAGTAGGGTATTTGAATGAAATAAATATCAAGTAATTGATAGCATATAATATTATAAAGGTGAATGTCAGTTCCTCCGGTATCCTCACTCACTCGGTGAAATACAGAGCAGGAGCTGTTTTACACCGGTTTTCTGTGAGGCCGTGGTATCACTCCAGTCGAGCCGGCCCATGCATGCCGAAGCATGGCTCTCTCACCGTTCATCAGGAAAAAAGAGACTTATGTACAGCAGATGACTATTAAAGAAGATAAGTTGTCAGTTATTTCATCTTTGTGTCTCATTCCATAGTCAGGAGAGTATTGGGTATAGCAAAATTTAAAATACATTAATGAATATTTTAAGTAATTTCTAAGTATGATAGTCAACAAGGATAACAATCGGAGGTATAAATAATCTGATTCTATACCACTACTTTACCACAGGTAAATTATTCAACACTTATTTATAATAATCTTAGCTGAACCCCGCGGTACGAGAGTAACCGCGGGCAACGCCGCGAGGCGAAGCTAATATCTTTATAAATTGTAGCCTATGTGTTTTTGTGATGTATAAGCTATATTATTGTAAAGTTTCATTAAAATCCATTCAGTAGTTTTTGCGTGAAAGAGCAACAAACATACTCACGAACTTTCGCGTTCACAATATTAGTAGAAATACGCCGACGTGATACTCGTAAAACATCTGTAAAAATTTACTTACAAAATAAATATCATTTATCATTTCATTTACCATAAATATAAATTGTTTACACATTCTGCTAACAAGTGAGCTTACATTTAAAATATCATTTGGATTTGTTTCGAAAAACACTTATTAGAATTTATGTTGATCAATTTATAAATACAAGTGTGAAAAAATGTTTTTTTTTTTAAACCATTTTATCAGATTTCTGCATTACCTTCAGCGACAGATGACTACAATAAGTTGTAAAAATAGATAGATAGCAAATATTTTTCATTACAAGTTCCTACTTACATTTTTAATATAACTTACTTAGTTCTAACAAGGGTTAAACATATTTAAAATGTCTGGGGTGATATTTTTTTTATTATTTACGGACAGTTAATGAAAGCGGGGCAGTCTTTGAGGACACAGCACAAAAGTGAAAATTAAGTAACTTGTGTATTTGTATTATGTATGTTACATACATACAGTATGTATAAAGAGTTCGGTGACAATGACGCGAGTTTCACGCTTAAAAGCACACGAGTAGTGAGTATAGCTCATGGGAAGCGTTCGGTGACGATGACGCGAGTTCAATGATTTTAGTTTACCCAAAAAGTGCACAACCCGCCTTAAGAGGTTTACACTTCAAAAATGAAAACACGAACTATTGCCCGTAGCGTAATAACTACCTCCCGCCCTTCACTGATTCTCCGCGGCCGAGCCGTTCACGAGTTTTAGCGAGAATAACGAACAGCAATTCATTTTTATATATACTCGTATATAATAGAAAGAAGAAGATAATTTTATACGTAAAACATACCTTTTTTTTACGTGTGAAAACCCCCTCGGGCCTTCACCCCACCGGTGTTTGCGGCGGGGTAGTGTGTTGGAATCGAACCGACTAAAACCACACGGTGTGCCAACTCTGCGCCTGAGAAGGGAGGGGTCCAGGAACTGCAGTTATTAACACAACCGGACCCCTCCCAGACGTAAAACATACCTTAACTCAACGCATTAGCGATGGAGGACGGCAAACCGAACCGAACCAGTGCGCGAGGCGAGAGACTAGAGAGTACGAGTTAGCCGAGAAGTTTGCCCAACGACGCACGATAATCCACGAGAAAAATTTTTGACCGAAACTGGCCGAAAGCAAAACCGAAACTTCGGTCGGTCACTAAATTTTTTCCTATTTTAAAGTAAATTTTCAACATTTGGTATCATTTAAGCACACACTAGGAAAGCAAAATGAGGTAATTTAAGTAAATGACACAGCTGTCCTTCACATATTCCATACAGGAAAATTTTGCTCGTTTACTTTTGTTTTTCCTTGCAGCGTGATGCATTTCAATAATCTAAGAATTACTTACCTAGTACTTAATTGTAATTAAAAATGCCGGTAATAAATAATATTTACCCGTAAATATTTGCGAAAGCAGCACCACCCATACTAATATTGGACACTTCCAATCCTGTAATGCCTAGTTTGTTGAACTTCATTATTACGGAAAACAAAATGTATTCGCTTACTCCACGCAAGTCGTTATACTACTCGTATCACAGACACAGATTACTGAATGAACTACCGTATCACACCAACTCATTACTGTCTAGTGTTGTTTATTGTATCACGTTTCTTTACATGATAATTAGATTCTTTACTACATGGTGCTGTCTTATAAATTTGTGTCAATATTCAATTCTAAATTTTAAAATACATTATATACGACTTTTTGGACTAAATATTTAAACATACACATTAGTGAAATTTTAATAATTTACCAAAGAAAACAATTTATTTGGTGTGACAAACCAAGTGACAAACTTATCTCGGTAGTGGCTTACACAAATATTCTACTAATTTGGTAGTTTTTTTAGCAATAGCAGTTTTCAAAATTCTGTGAGTTCTTGTTCGGAAATGTCAGTTGACGGTATAATGGCAATTTATGGGTCTCATAATTGTCCTTACTGCGTTATTAAACTTAAAATAATAAACCAATGACCTTTCTATGTGAAAACAGCAGTTATTTTTGGATTTTGAAATTGAACACATTTGTTTAAGACAAGTCTTAATAAAAAAATGACTTAATCAATTGGTGACAATACTGACATTTGCTTTGAAACATGTTTAGCAATGAAATTGAAATGATTGTTTTATTCTGATCTAAACAGGAACAATTCCACTTAATTCTTCTTAGAGGTAATGAGTTAAAATTACCTACGTAGTCTTATATTTTATTTTATTATAAAAGTTTTCCTTAGCTTGCTAAAATTTTTATGATCCAAATATTACAGTATGTATACGTTCGTTAGCCATTTGAATTTTTGTGAGGTAACCGACAACAGATGCTTTAATCATTAAATCTATGTAAAATTTACACCTACAAATTTATTGTGAGGAAGTGACGTTATAACATGCTACTGCATAGCAAAACTTTTAACAAATAGAGAACGGGTCAGGGGTGGTCTGTAAGTAAGGCCGGTAAATTTGCATGTCATAATTGACAGATTCAATATTATTCATAATTTTAACATCCTTAATTGTATCACAATTTTTCAATAAATTATTCTTCTTCTTATCGAATTATTTGTTACTCTTCTAAACTTTCTCTTTTCCGGAGTTTGCCTCTTATTTTAAAAGAATAATGGTTTTTTATGCTTGCAATTAGTTTTATTACTATGTAACTATGGAGATAAGGAGTGTTATCTCATATGGTAGAAAATTGAAAAAAGTGTCCAGCATAAGCTGTAAATAACAGTTCAAAAACCTTCCAGAATGGCGCTGGTGTAGACACAGGGTATGGTATGAATGTAGTAATTGTGAACGAATTGAAGTACGCCGAGTTAAAAAAATTAACATTATTGACAATAATGTTAATTTTTTTATTACAAAATAATGTAGTAAATATATTTTATTTTCTGAACTGTGAATAGTACGTTAATTGATTTTTTATCATTCAATTTTATGAAAAAGTGTGTGTATTGATTTTAAAAAGTTTACTCTGATGCTAATGTGGCGCCACCCTAATTTAATGCATTTCAACGGACACTTTTCATGTACACAGATGATACTCCTTACCTCTACCCTCCATATATGTAACATGAAATATACGTTTAGTACGTACAATTACAAAGTTTCATGTCTAGGGTTATTTAGTTGTGGAAATACGAATTTCTTTTAGTTTATAAGTAGAAAAGCTATTGCAGTGAGATATGTAAATGTATATGTAATAATAAACAAACTAAAAAAAAACTATACATTTTTATTAATACTATTATACATTTTTATTATTAATACTATACTAATACAATTTTATTAAGTGTTTCTAGTTGTTCTTTTTATGATTGAGTCAACTAAGGAATGTAGAATCCACTAATTTTTATTTACGAATTAATTCATATAAGTTGGTGTAGGTACTTCAAGATTGAAACTTTATATAAATGGTGTAGTACAGAGTAGTAGAATTTGACACATCACAAGGTGGCAACTCTCACGCCAAACTGCCACCAATCGGTACCAGATGTAGAACACGCAGTGGCGTTGCGCTACTATTGCGAAGCGTTGGGATTCGTACGAGTCTGTTAGAAATAATTGACGAGTTTATTGCTAGTAACATAAAATGAAAACATTACTTATTGTGACATTGTGTTAAATAAAATGTGAGTATATTTGATTTTTAACAATGTTCAAAGTGCTTTCTTACATCTTTCTTGTTTACTGTTTACGCCAAGTCCATCGAAGAGTTAATATTTTTTGTGAAGAGACGTATTTGTCAACAAACTTTTCAAAATTGATTTTACATTAAGTTTCAGTTAACTTGAGAAACTTTTAAACTAATTAACTATAAAAACGTGTTTTTTAAACGAGTTCGTATTAGTTGTGCATTAAAACTAATTAAAAGTTTTTAGTTTCTTTTTTTTGGTGTTTTTATATCGTAAACTTTTCTGTCACTAAATTATAATGATCCCGATTTTACTCTAAGTAGTCTGTAAAGGTAATTGCATATGTAAAATATACGAGTATAAACGAAATATGTGTCACATTATAATAGTTGTTAGGTAGTTCGATTTTTTTTTTGTATAATATAATTATTTTAAGGGTTGCTTGATAGTTAATAATAGTTAATAATTGTACATATCAAATAGTTGTGCTGGCAAAATGATTTCAATAAAAATATTATTGAATAAAGAAAATGTATGTATTTTCAGTGTAAAGTGTTTTAATTCACATTATAATTAGAACTCTAGGTCTAAAGTTACTTTAAAAATATTTTTAGCATATTTATCAACACTAAACAAATATATTTTTTTAGAATCTACAATGAGGGCAGCAAGGGTTCTTCGTTGCCGGCCATTCTCCACCCGTATCTTGGCATTATTGCTTCTGGTCCTTGGCTTTGGAGTTTACTGCTACTACTATACAGCATCACCCCAAAACTTCACTAAACCAAGTAAGTGACTAACTAGAATTTACTATTGTCTTAATTGTATTGCTTCTGCGTAACCATCTCAACAGTGACACTTATTTTGTCTCAATTTCATGTATATATACCTACCATGCTATGTGTCCAACTTATCTAGCTGATTTAGTTTATAGATTACCGAAAACTAAGAATTTGAACATTTTGCAATGTCTATTAAAGAAATAAAACAAAATTTTACTTTATTGAGCTTATTTTAATACTATTTTCAGTGAAAAAATAAAATTACCTTTATCCAGTAATTAAACACTAATTTGAAAGTTTATACAATAATCTTCTTATATATAAACCACATGACATTAATCCAGATTAAAAAATACTCAAAAATTATTATTTATATACTAATTTTTGAGTATACTAGAAAATAATTTGGAATTTTTGAAACAAAATCCATCAAAAAAAATTTCAACAATCTTACAATTTATAAAGTTCATCCATCCAACCTGAGTTTTCTATTTGGGTTTATTTTTGTGATGTTTGAATTAATTTTCTACTAGTATAATTGGGTTTCCTCTATTTAATTGTACCATTCTAATAAACCCATATTGATACTTACCAAAACCCGTTACCAGTATGCCTACCTTCAATTTCAACTCCATTAATAACCCCACATAACTCATTTAAATTTTCTTATTTATAAAATTGAAAGTAAGAACTAGCTTGAAATCCATAATACTTAACATTTATCTTCAAACAGTATTCTGAAAGAGGAAGGTAGGAATTAGATGAACTACTTCTACCAGCCCCTTTGGGGTCCTTTACTAAGAAGCGATCTATGGCGACTCCTACCCACGCCAAACGTCACGGCCTTGATAAAAACACGTATCGCGTCCGAAACAAGTCAGTTGTCCCGAAATGCAACACATGATAACTAGGAAGACATGGCGACTTCTACCTTTCCATATTTAGTGATCACGTGGGAGAGCCACGCTTCGGAATGAATGGGCCGACTCAACCGGAGTGATGCCACGGCCTCACAGAAAACCGATGTGAAATAGTGCTTGCGCTGTGTTTCGCCGAGTGAGTGAGGATACCGGTGGCCAATACCCACCAACCCCTCCCTCCATCCCCCTTCCCATCACTCAAAGGTCGGCAATGCACTTGTGACGCCTCTGGTGTTGCGGGTGTCCATGGGCAGCGGTAATCGCTTACCATCAGGTGATGCGTCTGCTCGTTTGCCCACTATTTAATAATAATAAAAAAAATAATCACCATCGAAAACCAATGAACGAATCTTTGGTAATCGCATAATTATGTGTACCTAACATCTGACATCACTCCTCGCTTGCATTCACATTATATCAGTGAAAAATCATTGAGTATATTACCTGAAAGCAATTTCCTAACAAATAGTAATTATTTTATATGAAAATTGAAGCTAAGTGAGTAAAAAAAATGTTTTATAACCAAAAACTACTATTTTTATTATATATTAAAAAAATAAAATTTAATCTAACTTAATCATACATAGATTGTTCAGTAATTCAAATACAATCACGTTTTGACAAATAGTTTAATGTGAGTAAATAAATCGAAATAGGGAATAAGGATAAATATTTTATTGTTCTATTTTTTTTTTCTAGATTATTTATTGTCTTTAGAATATACTTTACTTACAATATACTTTTGTTAAGTGTAATCATTAAACAAAAAAACATTTTTAAATAATTTTAAATCCAGAAAATCCTACTACTATTATAAAGGCGAAAGTTTGTAAGTATGGATGTATGTATGTATGGATGTTTGTTACTCTTTCACGTAAAAACTACTGAATGGATTTGAATGAAACTTTACCACAATATAGCTTATACATCAGAATAACACATAGGCTACTATTTATAAAGATATAGCTTCGCCTCGCGGCGTTGCCCGCAGTTATCATCGTACCGCGGGTAGCACCGCGGGGTTCAGCTAGTATTAAATAACTGTAAAAATTAAGAGAGGGCAATTCAAACTTACAAAACGCGTCACTATTGGTCGAAACGAAATGTGACGTCCATGGTTACTTCATCGTAATTATCGGCATCGGGATTCATACTGTGTTAGTAGTGTTCGTGAGAAAAATTGTAGTCGATTTAGACAGAAACTAGTTTTGATAAAGCACAATCGCACAATCTACCGAAAACAGATGCATTTATTTATGATGTCAGCATATTTTACATAAAAGCTCGATGTTATGACCGCAGACATCAAAATAGTTAAACCTGCAAGGTATTTATTGTTACATGGTATATTTTAGTCCATGAAATAGATATTTTTTAATAAAGGTTTAAACAATACTTACAACAAATCACATATTTATACACCCATACCTAACATTTGTCATTGAAATTGTGCCTAAGTGATTTTGCACTCCCTTACCATACAAAACTTGTAAGAAGGATTTTTAACTTCTTCCATGGTTTGTATAGCAATTAAAAGCAAATAAGTGTAAAGTAACTGAAACACTGAATAATAAATGAACACGACACACTGCTAATGACGGGACCGACGTCAAAAGCGCGCGCGAAATTGCGGCGCAATATAAAAAAGACATGCAAATTCCCTATGATGTTGGGAACACAAAATCATTCTCACAAAATGTCGCTATCGGCGGGCACGCTGGCCGCGCGAATCACAAAGGTACAGTCTATTTAAATTAGTTTCCTGTTACACACTTCCGTATCTTTGCTCAAAAAACCTTCCACAAATTGCAGCAAAGCGCGAGGAAAGATGTAACACTTTGGGTTCGTTTTTGTCAGTGTCTAATAAGTGTGTTTACACACTACGTACGCTCCTAAGCTTTCTTTACTCTTTTCAGTAACATTACGAATATCATCATCATCAGCCTATCGCAATCCATGGCTGGGATCCCTCTCCAATTGTTTAAATGAAGATGGACAAAGAAAGCCAGCCTACTAAGCCTCTTTCTTCTCCTTTTGTCATAACTGTTGAAGTGGTTTCGCAAATGTAGAGTTCATGAAATTCGAAACAATGTCTCCTTTACTTTCGTATTCATGTAATATTTATTAAATATGTGGGTTTAAATGCAGGTAAAATGTACATATCAGTAGGAATAAAAAAAAAGTTAAATACTCGCACATAATTTCATCAGCAGTCTAATGCTGGACATAGGCGTCTCCTAAGAAAGGAGGTTTGTTTATTAATTTTTCTTAAAATTTAAATCAAGAACATGATTAATATCTACCACAATGTGAAGACTATTCTTGTTTTTATTGAAACCCTCAGTAAAAAGTCTATACAAATGTTGTCTATGGTTTTATTCGATTCTTTTGTTCTGGTTACGTAATTTATGATGACGTTATATAAAGTAATTAGTATTGTAGTCACTTCGACCCTTAAATATGTTAAACAATAGCGATGTAATGTAATTGTAGTAAATTATATATTACGTGTGGTATAATTACTGGAAGATGAGTAGAAACCGTTTTTACCTCCAACCTCTGATATTTTATAAAGTTTAGCGTACAATATAAAACTGTACCGGGTTACTTAACATCGTTACATACAACAAAAGTATACTCTAGTTAGTTATATGTGACATCGCTTTAATTGCTAATCCTTTTACGTAATAAAAAATCGTAGAGCTAAAAACGTTGCCTAACAGAAATAGTGAAAAAAATTGTCCTGATTTAAGTACAGATTCGAGTATGGTTTAATCGTGTTGAAAACCCATTACTTAGTGTTCTTTTAGTACATTTTTTACTTATAATCTTCCGTATATTTATAGTGGTTAAATAAAAACACGTCCACATGCATTCAGTTTAATGCTAAGTTTTCCGTCCGAGAGACGTCGGTTATCATGAATTCGTGCTCTGTCTGTTTGCGCTCAGAATAAACTTCATTATTTAATTCAAAATGCATCAAGAACGATACCTTCTACTCTAGATTGTTCTCCAATAAAAGTCTCAATCAGAAATTGTTCTCGCATTTTGATTTACAAACCAGAATTATGTATGCATTACTACATATAAATGTTGAAAGAATAAGTCTCAAACATTGGTTGAGTAAATAAAAGGACAACTCCAAAATGTTTTGGGTATTCGTTAGCAGCGGATATGAATAAAAGTTAATAATAAACCAAAAATGATAATTTTTACACATAAAACTTTCCTATTCTCTCGAAGAGTTCTTTTGCATGGGCGGCGCTAAAAAGTACATAGGTATTGTGTAAACATAATTGAACAAAATACGATAACTCCAATGTTTTTTTATTTATGTATGCCACAAAGAGTAATTAAAAACAATGTTGTACAAAATGTATTAGGTTAAAAAGTATGAATTCACATAGGTGTGTCTTCATTATTTTAGAGGGATTTTAAATTTCCTACAAAGTACTGCGTCGTAGAAGAGTACTTTATCAATTTAGAACTGTGATGTTTGAGGAAATGACGTTTAGTTTAACATATGCTAAGTTGGATACTCAGAATCTTTGATATCTGCTCTTAACTAAAAGTAACTAGTTTTAATACTATTTAAAATATAAACATGTTCAACTTATTTTCTACCTAAATATGTATATACCTTACAAGTGAATAAGTATTTTTTTATGAGAAAATCTAATCATATCATCCTTTTTAACTCGTTTCTGTTTGATGTAAACACATAACAATAAAAAGAAAGCACACAGGTCCTTATAGTTGATGATACGATAGTTTTCCAGCTGTGATATTCCGTTTTACTTATAGTATATATCAGTAATTGATCTACTTCTCTAAGTTCTCTACATTCTTTAAAAAAATAAATCGGATGATAACAGCTCGCTTACTGTTTACCATTCATGTAAAACTATCACTATTGTACCTGAATATCTGACGTTCGGTGTTCACACCATATTTATCTTGACAATCTAGTACATACTGTAGTGCCTGTTTGTGTCGATCTATGATTTTTAACTTAAGCTTCAATTTAACGTTCATAAATGTCATTTGGTGGAATTAATGATTTTGATTTCATGTGGTTTGAAATGATCGATTACAAATAATGCTCATTTTCTAAAATCCCTATATCAGTTGATACCTATGCCATAATAAAATCGTGCAAAGATATAATACCAGAACCAGTAGAACGAGTGAACTATGGGTAAATGGGGAACATAAAACAGTAGCCATGTGGGTCATTAGCGTGTTAGTAGCATCAATCAGGCTCCCAATTGACTTGAACATGTGTTGGTATGTATTATTTTCTATAGTATTTTTATTTATAGGTAACGGAACCATTAAAAAATTAGAGGAAAATCATAAGACAAAGAGTTGTATATTCAAGTATAAAGCGTTGTATAATACCAGCTGCTGGGGCCCACGGTGTATCCTACCGTTATTGTTGAATCTTGCTCCATGGCACGGAAACATTTCATTTTTAAGTACCATACGTGCTATTCCGGACTATAGCCTATCTCTGTACCAAAATTTATCCAAATCAGTTCACTTTTCTAAATAACAGACATCCATACTACTTCGGCCTTGATATCACACACTATACATCTATATATCTATATCAGACACTGTTCTTCTCAAAGTATTAGAAATATGGGATTCTAACTTCTGTTATATATTTTTTGTTATGGAATAGGCGGCAAACGAGCAGACGTATCGCCTGATTATAAGCAATTACCGCCGCTCATGGACATCCACAACACTAGAGGCGTCACGAGTGCGTTGCCGGCCTTTGGAGGATGGGTAGTGGGATGGGGGGAGGGGATGTGGTGAGAAGATGGGGTATGGTTCCCGGTATCACTCACTCGGTGAAACACAGCGCAAGCGTTATTTCACACCCGTTTTCTGTGAGGCCTCACTACTGTGAGGAGGTATCACTCCGGTCGAGCCGGCCCATTCATGCAAAAGCGTGGCTCTCCCACGGTTTAAAAAAAAGTTTTATAAATAAATTTGCATGTTTATTATGTTTTGATGATTCTATCGACACCTAAACCCAATTCGGAAGAAACTCGGTATCTAAAATATCAACGCACACATTCACATTGTTTATCTCCTAGTAACTAGTAGATATAACGGAAATAATTTATTCAACGTGATTTTAGGGCCTTTACTTTATAGGCTATATACTGTACTTGAATGGCATGAAGGGCGTTTATTTCCATAATAAAGTGTTTATTTTAACACACTTATCTATTGTTTATCGTAACACCTAGAAAAATATGGTAAACAATTATTAAATATCATTGAATTTGTCATCAATCGATTGTTTTTTTTTATTTCAAATCTCCCAAAAATACGATACTCGGCTTTATGGAAACCATGAGTAGATTCTAAGAGTGGGAGCCATCATATTCACTGCAAATGCAGATAATGCAGAATGGTGAACCGGAATAATGATAATATTTAACATATATTTGCAGATCATACAAACAATAAAATTAGGCGAGTTCTAAGAATATAAGACTCAAGAGTTGTTTTGGAGAATCTTAACTTGAACAAAGGAAGTACAGTTGTATTAAAATCCCATTGAACACATGAAATGTAGGGAAACTGTCTTAGTGAGTTTAGAATGGCAATGGCATTGTCTTCCATCAAAGTTGTTAACTCAATTTAACTTAAGCGTTTTGTAGTTCCAGACTATAGCGCGGAGTTTCGTTTGCTTGTATGTCTTGTTAACAATGTCTTTGAAACTACAATAAATGTAGAAAATCATTTTCATAAATATAAAGGAAATAAACGAACAGGTAATGCACAAAGACTTGCACTGACCAACGGAAGAAGCCTTTCCGACACTGATTCCGGTTTATATTCTTTCGGAGCAAGTAAGGAAGCCTATCCTTATTATGCTACTAAGATACTTGTCAACTCTTATTTCTATTCATGACTTTTGCCTGCAATACGGTTAAAAATCTCGACTTGTGTATAGACATACCTGTCTTAAAATAATACGGCATTATTAACAAACAGTCGAAGTTAGATGCATTGGCCATCTCTTGATTATTATTTACCCTCCTAAATCCGGATATTTGAAAATAATTTTTAGTATTAGCAAATCAATATTTTAGTTTTTTTTTGTAATAGTGAAGCTTTATTTATTATAGCCATTCATTCTAACATCTCACAATTGTTATACTGGCAATGAAAGACTAGTATTTCGTACTAAAATTAAAATAATAGGGCTCTGGCTAAATATAATTAATGCTTTTTCAAGCACAAAAGGACTTCTAAGATTAAAATATTCAGATATTAAGTTTCTTTTGTGTATAAAGTACGGTTTAGAAATTATAGTTCAATAGATAAGTAGGAAAATAAAGAAAATACATCCGCCACATACCAACTGATAGAATACAAGACAAACGGATACAAAATGTATTAAAATATAGTTAATAATATCCAAACGTTTTACGATCGACATGCGGAACTCATTAAGATATTGACGTATTTTTGTTACCTCTTTTATAACATGATATTTTTCAAGAATCTTCTATTTCTGCCATTTGCCTTTTTTTCTTTGAAAATTATTAAGCAGTTCTCCACTTTAAAATGAGTGATCGTTAATCTATATTATGACAAAAACCCGTGTTATATACTGTTGATATACCTTTATTCTGTTTATAATTCGTACCGTTTAGTATACTTTTACAATACGACATTTGATATCTTTATGGTTATATCCATTGTTAACAAATACAAAAAATCGAATATTGTATAGATAAGCTTTTTGAAAGTGCTATTAATATTTGTCAATGTTTCACAAAATTAGGCGTACAATTGATCGTAATTTGCTGTTACGATTTTCCCTACGACAATTAGTAAAAGTCGAAATTGATAAAATAAATATTATTTTTTATGTAAAAGACTTTTTTTTCCTTCACTGAAATACGAAACGCCTTAAGTAACGGTTATTTAAATGATTTTTTAAAAGAGTAACTATTTATTTGTAATTCTATTTTAAGAATCACTTATTTAATACATAAAACTTTTGTTAAATTTTATCGTTGAAGATTAGAATTGAAGATCTAAGGGAGAATGGTTGCTAAACGTATCTTAAACAATTATATAATTTAATGCAAAAATGTTTAAAGAATTTCTTAGCTGAAATTCAGAAACCTAGCCTAAACCTCGAGTTTCATTTCTTTTATTTTCGCGATATAGAGACAAGTAAGAGCTATATATTGAATTTTGATTGCTTTCTTGTGTTTAGCGAGTAAAATCGCAAGGTTGAGACAAATCGGTTGACGTACAATCTTTATCAGCCCACACGTTTTGTTTCTAGAGTGTAACCAAGGAATAAATATACAATACGTATAAGATGATGATGTTCGCCACTCCGCGACGTATCTGTCGATGGCGAACCTTGCTATGTCTGTTTTGGTTTGTTTAAGACCAGTTCAGAGTTAGTCAACTACGTTGTGTATCATGTTACAAACTCTTAGAACCAAATTCAAGTTCGTCAATCATACCTTTGCCCATAACATACCTGTATGGGCTGATAAACATATTACTCGTACTTTCCTTTGCTTTGGGTACTGGGCTATGAAGACCATAGGTACATTATTCATTTTGTATATTACTTACTATAATACCTTTTGTCAGCATTGACAATATTGATAAGTTTATGCTCTCAATCACGACCGTGTCGTGTTTATACTCGTATTGTAGGTGATGAATTGTAAATTTTCTTCAAAAACGTGATTTTACTTGAATTGATAGGATTATTGGGTGCTTGTTCTAAGTTACACGGTTTTTTAACCTGTGGTACAGTTTGCTCACAATGTAGTGTACTTATTACTATATACGAGATTATGTAGTGATTTGACACAGCTGACACAGAAAACACTCACTGTGATGAAATGTTTTATAGCGCCCGAGGCTAAGTACAATATATCACATATTATTTTCCAATACACTGGACACTTATCTGGTATCAAATGGTATCTCAGAATGTACATTTTTTAGTTTACGATATACATATTTAGCGTAATAAGTCCAATAATTTTTAAAAGTATGTTTACTGATCTAGATAATTAAAGAACAATAATGTACGAAGCTTAACACGGTGTAGATACGGTCTGTTTGGTACAATATGAAGAGACTTGTAATTAGCAATAGAATGATTTAATTGTACTTATATAATAATGTTATATGTCTGTAAGTCTTTCCAAGAATAAATAAATAAATAAATAAATAAAATAAATATTATACTTTGCAATAAAATATTTTTCATGACTGAGAGCCGCTTACGACTCCTGTGTCGATTTGAGGACTACATAAGTTCTCTCAATACATGGAACTTCGCCACTCACATTGCAAACATTTCGTATGTTCGAGTTACTGAGTGCAAAGTTACGAAAATTGTGTATGTAGAGAAGTTTTCTGAACACTACGCTGTTGGAAGATTATTATTTGGATAAATCTTTGTTTCAATAAAACTTCTAAAGAAATAATTGTGTTCAATTAAAATTTGTGTTTGTAAAATCGTTTAATGATTAATATTATAATCATTACATGTAGTGCTTAATAGTATTAACTGAATGATATGAATATACTTATATTTTGCACGTGTGGTAACCCCCTCTCGGGCTGTAATTTCGATGGGGCGTTGAGTCGGAATTGCGTCCCCCAATACTATGTGCAATAAGATATTGCGCCTAAAATAGGATCAACAGCTTTTATTAAGACATCCGGGTGGTGTGCATACTTGAACCAAGTTCATTGAAAGTTAATGGTCAACAACTGGATCTACTTCTGCTATTATGATATTTAAAACAGTCACGCTGACTAGCTACTAACTGCCATGTAGTTAGAGCTAGTTACTGTCTAGTATTTAGTAAAAGTGAATGATATATTGTGATACTCGTTACTGATTTAAATGATATCAGTACTACTTCTTTTGACTTAGGAATTGTAAACCTGAGACGAAGAGCAACATTATTTCTATTTACTAGCAGCAATAAAAAGTAGCTACATACGTAAACCCTGTGACACTATAATAAAGTATATTTGTCTTCGAATATAAAGTTTCTTATTCCAATACTACTGGCCCATACGTTAGCTGAAACCAATTAACAACAGAACGCAATTTTATTTCCATGGCCGTAAAAAGGGCGACCCAATTATTTTATTCAACATTTTTTTTAAATATCGGTATTAGTTTTTGTTTATTGGAATATACTTCTTCTTGTATGTGTATAATTTGAAATAAACCCTATACCAACTCGTATAGTCATAGCTTCATTTCTAAAAAGACTCCTATGTATAGCTATAGCTACTGTTAAAGACTGATTATGATGGCAATAATGACAATTAATGCTGCCACGTGATGCGTTACCTTAGAGAAGTACTTATGCTAAGTGGCCTTGTGTGGTATAACTTCAGTGTCTGTCGATTCGAAGCTAGGATGAAGAGAGACTCGGCACTCCAACGCAAGAACTACTAGTTTCTTGTGTTAGCACGATTAATATTGCTATTGGAAAATTAATCAATCTAAAAGTAATATGCATTATAAGTAATTTTAGAAAAATATAACTAACATGAAAAAAAATATTTTGAAAAACTAAAAAAGACATGCTTACAAAGTCAGTTACAAGAAAACAAACAAATATACATGTGAAGCTAATAAAAACATGTTTGTATTGAATTCTATATTATACAGAAGGCTCAAAAAATAAGGCAATTTCTAACAAAAATAACAGAAAAAGCTTATTTCATGCCAATTTCAAAATTCTGAATTGTATTAAAGTATTTAGAATAATCAACTGTATAAAGAGTTCTTCTAAGAAATCAGTTATGGTGATATACTTATAAAATAAATATCATGTATCATTTACAAGGGAGCCGTGAACCGAAAAAATCTTTATTGAATTTAACGTAGCATTTGTTTGAATGACTAAAAAAATAAAATTATTTAAACCCATTGAAATACCGAACAATTATTGTGAATAATAAATAGAGCTTCAAAGAGCTGAGAGGATGTTGAATGGTCTGTGAAGAGGTCGGTATGCGCTATCAGTTGGATATTGCAAGCGGATCGTGTAATTTTTATTGAGCCACAGATAGCAGAGTTAAATTAAATGGCACTAGTCCCTGAAGGAATTAAAAAATTATTGGATTGTTAAATTGAAATGGAATGTCTACTTTATGCATTGTTTACGAGAAAATAATACATATTAGTGTTTATAATGTCCTGTTATATTCTGCTGAAAATGCAGCTCTAATAACTATTGGTTTTTGGACTCCGACATTTATTAAATTCAATTTATCTACCAGTTGAGGTTGAGAGAGGTTTATTCAATTTATTAATATATAAACGTATATATAAACATATATGTATTTATCGATTTTTGGCTTTGCAGTCTAGATCTTCAGTATAATGCGCATTACATATAGGTATTATATGCCATATACTAGGAGTAGTAGTTACTAATCTTGACTGCTAAGTCAAAGAGCATGGGTTAGACTCTACCTAGTTTGGAAACAGACCGACATGTATGAGAATATTCTAGTAGGTTATCTTGAAAATGTATTTACCTTTATATTTATACGACAGTTTCATATTTATAATAACACGATTTCTATCCAAGTTATATTTGGTACTATAACGGAAATATTATTCTAATATAATACGGAAGTAATTATAGCTTAAGTTTCCCATTGATAAAAATATATTATTTTCTTGGAAAAACGCCTACACTCGTGTTTCTGTACCTTTTAAATGAACCTTATTATACTTGTATTAATATATGTATATCCAGAATACTAATATTTATTGGATTCTTAACCCTACGTTTCTAATAATTGCGACAACTGATCATGAGGTGCAGGAGTATCAAAGTTATTGAGTTATTAATTTTTTCAAATCATAAAAATATTTAAATCGTAGTAGTAATCCAGGTATTCGTGAAACTGTTTTCGTTATGGTGTTAAAAACGAGGAGCTACAACGGCAAAACCACGTTCACCTCAAACTGATAATAAATACTACTACGCATGCATAACAATGCTTATGTTTTATGTTAATGTACGTTTCACATCAGAGTGACATTGATACCACTTAATGCTACGTTTATAGAGCAGGCCATGTAAAGTTTACATGAACAGCCTAGAGAACCTAGCTTATTTTATTATGCATTGTAATAACAGCTTTCATCAGACAGGATGTGACCATACCATCGTTCTTTAGATTCTAAAACTAAAATGAATACTTTAATAGACTGTACGCCAACACTGAATAATCAATTTAGGCGGGGACACGACGGCCGGCGCGCGGCAAGAACGCTTTGATTCGATTTATGAAACGTTCATGCACTATAAAATATTTGAGAGGCTTTTAGTTTGAGCTATGTCATTTGATATGATACTTTTAAATTGGCCAAAATAAAGTGACGTTTATAACTGTCTGGCTTAAAATTTGTTTATGAAAATTCGTACATTGCAAAATATTTGAGAAACTTGATTTAACTTGTAACATTTTTGATATGGTACTATCGAATTGTTGTAAACTATTTAAAGCCATGTGATTAATTGAAAATCTACTTCATTAGTAAAATTTGTAACACTACGTTTAATTTATTTAGATTTTTGATGTTTTTAGAGTTAATCAAAACATATCTACAAGAGATTTGAAAGTTGCTATTATCGTGTATCTTATGTTTTCTGTTTAAGCTTAGATTAAAAACGATTGAATCTTTATCGAGCAATTTAGTTTTTGTTACCATCATTTATACTGGCAGCAAAGTATTTGTTTACAGCATTGATTTCAGAATCAATAAAAACAGAAACATCATTAAATTTTAAGCAAAATCATTCTCAAATAAAATAATTTCATCATTCGATCCTATATTTTATGTATTATATATCTAAACCTAGCTGTATCTATATTTCATTATTTGATTTGAGTATTTTTGAAGTGAAAACTTCTTTAGCGGCGCTGTGTACTTTTTTGGATACCCATTCCAAAAAAGTACACAGCGCCAAATGTATAAAGGTCACGTGACCTGATCGAAAATTCGTAAGACGGATGGAGAGAGGACGTATAAACTCGCGTCAGGTCACGTGACAGGACAGGCGGCGCAGGGCGCTTGCGCGAATGTTCGTGTGTGTGTGTAATATAAATTGTCATGTTTGTGTACGATAGCGCAATAAATGAATATTGTATTCCACCACATAAATAATAGTACTTTTATACTGATAATGAAAGCAATTCGTACAAAATTATTCTCTAACCATTCCAAAATATCAAAAATGCACAACGTTAATATTCAAGTTTTCACTTCTGCCGGCACTCCCGGAGTGCAACCCGTCGATTTTTTTTAATGTTGGCATTTTTTTAGCGCAGTGAATGTAAATATCTGCCAAACTAGGTGCTGAATGTCATTTTGTTTATAACTAAAATAGTCAAATGGTCATACATTATACTTAAAAGTTCTTAGTCACTTTATAGTAGTATCCTACACAAAATTGTGTATTTAAATTTCCCATTTCCATTGAAAAAAATCAAGGTAATAAAAAAACTTATGGTCGTGCTTCACTGTTTTGATTGTCGAATATCAAAAATTGCTTTTATGTATGCGCTGGACTGAAAAAAAAGCTTCTCAATTTTTATTCCAAAATCGACTTTATGCCTCCATGAAAGTGTTACTAGTTGCCAATTTCGAAGTCTTTGATCCGCCGTGCAACCGTCTAGATAATTAACCTGAACGAGCTTTGACTCCGACGGAATAGAACAAGTTCGAACTCCCGACTCAATTTCTTCATAATTTTAAAAAGTCACCTACGCTCTGGGCTTCAATAATAAAGTTATTGAAGTTACATCTAAGTTGTTGAATAAATCCAAAGTTGTTATGTTCACATCTAACTGATGAATTACATAGAGACCATTGTATTGTTGCTGTAAATGCATAAATACACAAACTTTGTGTTAATGATATTTTAATTTAGGACTCACGAGTTTAATATCTTTAATTTAATTTAAAGAAAAAAGTATGCATTAAACCAATTTCAATTGGTACATAAAATTATGATTCAATTTACTATATTAAGTTCCGAGAAAGATGTATGTTGAAAAAAATAGACTAGAAAAGGATAAAGTTACCTTACCTAAATACATTTTAGCAACCGTCGTTTCTTTAAACCCCTTGATGAAATACTTATTTGTCAATAAGTTCATCATCATTGTCAACCTATCGCAGTCTACTGCTGGACATAGGTGTCTGCAATTGCACGCCACTAGGTCCGATCCTCGGCTTCTCGCATCCAGCTCTTGCCAGACGTCTTGCGCAGATCATCACTCCCCCTGGCCTGTGGACGTCCTACGTTACGTTTGCAGAGACGCTGAGGTTATCAGTTCTGCGGGTAATATGGCCAGCCCTATATCTTTTTGTTTGTCCACAAAAAAGGAAGAAATATCATTCAACGTTTATTTATAACTACGACTTAAGTTGGTAATATAATTCAAACTAAGAAGTATTTATAATAACATTCGCCATTTTGATATTCAATATTATATGTCGATTTACATCAAAGCTAAGTTGCAACAACTGTTATCATAAAGTTCATGTACTCGTATCATTAGAACGACCCTTTAGGCGTACAAATTTCGTATTTCCAATCTACCCTTGTCGAGAAAAACAATGGCTTTTTGCACATATTATAAAATTTATAAAATTTCAGAATTCCTGTTTATAGTATAAAGTAAAGAAAAGCATTCAATGTGCACAATTTACTGTGTTCACAGTCTACTAGAGCTAGAATATTTATTAAATTCTTGGGAAAATGTTCAGACGGCATTCACTATCTACTTCCCTGGAGTGCCAACAATAGGTAAAAAATTATATTGAACTTTATATTGTCAATTCTATGGATACATATGTTTATAAAAACACATATGTTTATAAACATCTTGAAAATATAGAATTCTAGAAGAGCAGAAATTTTAAAAGAATGAAGTTTTTGATCTTATGTATTATTATAAATATAATAATTCAAATAAAGTATCTTTTTACTTCTGTTAGTAACGAATAATATTATGAAGCGACTTCAGATATTCGCCAGACAGAAATTCAATTGTGACTGCTTAAATTGTGACCGTTGATAATTTGTAATATTTGCTGGACGAAAATATACAGCTGTATGTAGGATACGTTATATTGATAGCTAAATAACCAATATTATGAATAAAGCTCTTGACTTGACACCAATGAATACATAGACAGAATTAAGTTTCAAGGTTTATGAGGTAAGATTAGTCAATATCTATAGACAGATAATACAGCGATTACTGTCTGTAATATTATACACCAATAATGGTTTTATTTACTTTACTACTAAGTTTTGACTATTAAAGTATTCTTTTTTTATAAAGTTTCTAGAAAAATATGCCATTAAGCAGACCAGGTAATATGATTAAATCCAAGAAAAGAAAAGAGTCATTGTAAATATTATCAGTTTGACTATCAGATAGGTGATGTAATGTAGCCCACCAAACTTTAGCTTACATAGCTAAATTAATTCTTTATGCCCACACTTTTAATATACGAGGAGTGTTATCGTAAGGAATGAGGGGTCGGAGCTCGAACTCGATCCACGCATTATTCAAAAATAGTTATACCGCCACCTACATAAACGCACTCCCTCGCCATTGCTTTAGCTAAATATTAATTTAACTATTTAACTCTGTATATAATATGCATATACATACCTATACATACGAGTATTTTGAAAGAGGAATCGAGTACTTATATATTACCTTTGTCGTATTGAAGTGCTCGCTCGTTCTGTTTAATTGGAGACTAGACTTCGACAAACCTTTAAATTAAACGGATTTACTCATCTACCAACCTGTTGCATTCAGTTCGGGATATAAGTGAAAAGCGAATTGTAAATTCAGGTGTGGAATTTTGCTTCAGTCTATCAAAAGCTTTTAGTATCTCGTTGGTTCTGTTTTGTTTGTTTCCACCTTCTTAGCAGTTAGTGGCTAGGATTTTATTTATTTGGAGGGAAAAAATATTATTTCATAAAATCTTTGATAATACTCGTAATAGTGCCAAACTGGTTGTTTGGAGTAAGGCTATTTGGTGTACTATAGTGTGTACTACTTGCCCGGAACGAAACAGAACTGATCTAACATATCTCTCTACTAGCTTTTACCCGCGGCTTTACCCGCTTGTTTGTCGTCTATCGCAGTAAAGAGAGTAGCTTATGTCCTCAAGAATCTAAGTATCTCTATGCCAAATTGCATTGAAATCGGTGTAGCGGTTTGACCGTGAAACCGTGATAGAAAGACACATCGATACTGTGTGTGATTGTGTGTATCTCCCTTCCGTATTTGAAATATAAGTATGGATTGAATTTATTCTTATTTAAGATGCAGAATGCTTATTTATTAGGAACTAAATAAATATATCCTCCTACCTCCGGGCGATAAGGCCGCCAATTGTACCTACTTATCTTAAATTAAGACCTTTTATAATTAACCTGGTGTACAATAAAGACGTTATTATTATTATTATTATTAAATCCGGTATGAAAGATTTCATTATTTATATTAATTTCATATTTTTTTCCGATGTTTTAAATTATTTAACCACATTGTTGTTTATAATATCCAATCTGATTTTATTTTTAACTCTTTGTTAAAATTATCCAGAATTAAGAAATAATGACGTTGATTTGCAAGAATTCCCTTTGTTTCAATCATTTGCCAATTCTCCAATCTTTAGACTTCAAATTATAATCCATCCACGTTTTGTAGGAACATAATTTATATACAGGGTGTAAACAGACGACTACCAAAAACAAAACCCAACAACCCCAAAAGTCATTAAAAAAAAGTTGAGCTTAAAAATAAAATAGCAGGAGAAAACAATGTGTCAAGATTTTTATTCTATTCGATAGCCAGCAATGTATTGCGTGCTCCGCGTAATTACGTAAATGCCTATTTATAACAATTGGGTTGATATTGTTTGTTAGGCCGCGTGCGGGGAATACCCACTTGCCGATTAATTATTCCGGGACTCCCAGTCTGCTGTATAACGAATAAAAAAACGACCAATGAAAATGAGCCTTAAAGAGTTGTTAATGCCTAACGAAAGTAGGTAGTGAATTGATGGTTGACACTCAACTGAGCTGCTTCTCGTTTATGGCATAGCCAAGATGACTCGCCTGATTGTAGACTGATGAACGCGATCCAGGAATATAGGGTCCTCGGCACTACTTGTTACAGGTCTGAGAATACAAATGGCACTCCCCATCGAAGACGCGTTCCTTGACATAAACTGCGTGTTTCACCATAGCACATAACCATTTGTCCGTATTCACTCGCACTAAACATTATAAACAAACGAACGAAAAACGTACAAAGTACTCAATTAACCACGTTACTAACTATACCCACTAAAAAGAATAAAAAGAAAATCACAACACTTTCGCGAAATGTAATGCAAATTCTATGCACCGCACGAGTGCCAAGTACGAATATTGACTAAAAAATAAATCAAAACATTTAAAGAAATTAAACCCTTATAAAACACCGCCTAAGATGACCCATAGACGATCAATTATATTACGTAACATTACGTATTGTGCAATATTATTGACCGTTTAGGGCTAGTATTGAACATTGTGCAATGATTGAACAAAAGTTTGAACGACTTAAATTTTTATTGAGCAAATGTTTTTTATTCCATTGTAGGGTCAATATTGCTCAATGTTTTTTAGTCTCTGTTTCGTGTGGACGTAGTACACAGGCGAGTGATGCAAAAATTGCGGCAAAAGAGAGTTTATTGTCGAATGCATTCAATTCTATAGAGAACTAATATTGGCGGCTCCACCAGCGTCTATGTCAGTTATTGCAATAAAAAGTAGCCTAGTTATGTCCTTCCTCAGGAATCAAAGTATCTACATAAATTTCATTGAAATCGGTTCAGTGGTTAAGCCCTGAAAGCGAGACAGACAGACAGAGTTATTTTTGTATTTATAATATTAGCATGGATTACCCTCTCTGTGGAGTGTAAAGAACATCCCGACAACATCCCGTTATAAAACATTTGGTTATGAAACATTGTAATCTTAATTAAAATTGTGCACTATAATTGATCGTTTGTAGTCTAAGCACCTTCCAATCTTATTGCACAATAAAACATATTGTAATGAATAAAGAAGAAAATGGTAGGTTAACATATTTTATACGTTTTTTTTTCGCTAAACCTATTCAGTATCTTGGTATGATTGCAACCCCCAAGTTTTCGGTAGTAGTATTTTTACACCCTGTTTGTAAATGTTATATTGTTGGAATTTAATGAAGCACATTTTTACGTTTTAAAATTAAAAAAACAGCGTACAAATATATTGTTGCCTGACTTTGGTGCTAACGGGACCTGTAGCTTATTTCTTTTACAACCGCTGTAATGTACGAAGATCATGAAAGTGTCGAGAAGATGCCGTAAAACGATGTTTTTCTGTAGATAAAAATAAGTTTTAGAGTTATGGTTTACTTTGTGATCAAATGATCTACACAAAATGTGGTATATGTATATATTGACGAGTTCTTCCATATTTATCGGCAATAAAAAAACCTCAAGTTTATACTGGAACATGGTCCTCGGATGGATTAGATTGATCCCAGAATTTCCCAATATTTTTACTCCACTTGTCTCTTTGCTACAGCGAGTTCATTACGCCCAGGCACGTATCCTCTAGTTCAGAAAATCGATACGCTCTGTGACACGAATTACATCATTTAGACAACTCAAACCAGTACCTGAAAACGTTCATTTCACAATTTCAATCGTGTATCAATTCTGCATAAGTTCCCTTACCTGCGCTGTACCGTTTAAAATACATTGTTAAACTATATACTATAGTTATACTACGCCGAACTTAGTTCGACTAAGTTGCGGCGGTTGTTAAAGTTCATGCGGTAAAATAGTTTGGAATTAAAAGTTATAGGAACTAGAAATTCGAATGTAAATGGATCATCCGCTAACATTCCCGTCGTCAAGCGACTTTTCTTTCTTCGAGGGTTTTTATCAGCTTAGACAAAGTAATATCATTATAAGGCTGTAACAATCAACCTTATTATAGTTGTTGCAAGACCAGTCATCACTTCTTCTACCTGTGGATGACAAGTCATGTAGTCAAATAGCGCCTTCACCATTTTAAACACAAACTTGAAGTGTGAACCATACAAATTGTATTTATAGGACTACCAGCACAATTTTGATGGTAATGAAAATATTTATATACACTATATTTATGCAGTAGATGCTACAACAACTACTTGATAAATTTGTTGCGAAAAGTTAGACATGTTCAAGGCTTCAGGCTTGGGGTGGGGCCACCGGATACTTCACTCACTCAGTGAAAAGTAACGAAAGAACTGTTTACCACCGAGTTTCTATGATGCCGTGGTACCTGCTGTCAAGCCACAGTCAAGAAAATGAATTTGATGATAACAGGGTTATAAGATAAGAAGAGTTAAACTAATATCAAGAGTTCTTTTTGATGTTGTAGGGTGCAAACGAGCAGACGTATAGCCCGATGGTAAGTGATTACCGTCGCCCATGCACACTTGTAACACCAGAGGAGTTGCCGGCCTTTGAGGAATGGGGGGAGAGCTTGGGGTATGGGCCTCCGGTATCCTCACTCACTCGGTTAAACGCAGCGCAGGCGCTGTGTAACACCGGTTTTCTGTGAGGCTGTTGTATCACTCCGGTTGAGCCGACCCATGCATGCCGAATCGTGGCTCTCTCACGGTTTATGTAGTTTGTTTTATTGTTGTAAAAGTAATACCTAGAATTTTTTTCTTCGTAACAAAGAGCACGCTTTTCTGTTTACTGATTTCACATTTTTATTAAATGGTCTGACCTGACCAATTAGGAGTTTTGTTAGCGTTTTACGATACATATCTCAACTCACATTTGATTTATCGTATGGTTAAATATAAGTCATCATATCGTAAAAGAGTTACATTATCTTTTACTTTTTGTGGTGCAAGGCGGCAATGGGTAATTATTTGTTTATAAAAATAAAAAAGTAAAAGTAACGAAAGCCAATTAAATATCGTTTGAAAACTTAATTGAGCAAAACCATTAACACTATGGAAGCCGTACATTATTGATATAGCTAAACGTGTATAGACATATCATCAAACGTTGCGGTTTTAACGATATTGCCAGTTTTAGCTGGCTGAAATACGACCATTTCGGAAAACAGTCGACGATATCATGAATTTAATCCATTTTCAGATCCGGCAACGTTTAAAAGCAGGCCCGCGGGCATCGATGCCCGCTTGTGTGCATTGAAATTGTTTTTAATTTTTATTACACACCGCCCGGCGGTCGCATCTCGACCGCTTTGAATGCCAGGTTTAATTTCCTTTAACAGTATTTGTTTTGACTGTCAGTATATCAGTATAACATTCTCACTTTCGTAGAATGACAGATAAAACATATTTTTTAACTCTGTGTTACGTATTGTTTAAAATATTTCTAAATATTAACGTTAAGTTTGCCAAATAAGATGTTACCTTAATGTCATATTCGTTTCAAAATGGGATTTATATAATGAAGTTTCTTACGTATTAATGTAGAGATTACCATATTTCTTTCGTTGAGTTAGATCCCGACATGAACCTATAACTTTCTCTATTGAACATTAGGTAATTTTGTAAAAATTCTTCGAAAGAAAATAGATGATCAAAAAAAAAATTTATTTACAATCAAAAAAGATATTTAAAATAGATAAAGTACGAGTGTGCTTAACTCTAGAATTTATTAATAAGGTTCAATAATAATCTTTCATTCTGAACACAGATTTGCTCCAATAGTCGTCTCTTACTACATCTAAAGGATGAATACGGATGGTGACACTCTGTATTATACAATAATTGAGTAAAATTTTGTATTAATTATGTATGTAGGTATACTATTTTTGGCACGCCCTAGAGCCTCAACGGCTTGTCATATTTTTATGTGAGTGGTGACAATAGATTTGATTCTCACGTCTTAATCAATTGTAGACTACGGGCCCGTGTCGAAAATTGATGGGTCATGTGAACCACCAGGAGACTTTTTTAGAAAGATACAGGGGCATAAAACAATAACATTTAGCACTATGCTGTCACTTGGAAGCTGTCCAACTGAGTATAGGTAAAGGGGAGGGAGTAGGAACCGTCGATTTTTCTCCCTTGTCACATAATTTTTGTACGGCGTTGCGAGATAATGGATTAGAAGAGATATTGAAATTGAATGGGACCGATGCCGTACAAAAATAGTGAGCCACAAAGTTGGATTTCTTTTTGATTTCCCGGCGATTGTCTCGCTCAATTTAGTCATTTAATTTTAGACGGCATCGGTCCCATTCAATTTCAATATCTCTTCTAATCCATTATCTCGCAACGCCGTACAAAAATTATGTGACAAGGGAGAAAAATCGACGGTTCCTACTCCCTCCCCTTTACCTATACTCAGTTGGACAGCTTCCAAGTGACAGCATAGTGCTAAATGTTATTGTTTTATGCCCCTGTATCTTTCTAAAAAGGTCTCCTGGTGGTTCACATGACCCATCAATTTTCGATACGGGCCCGTAGTCTATTGGTTACTCACGTCAAATACACTTAAAACAGGTAGGTAGTTTCATATAAATATATATTTGAAGTCACTAAGAAATTGAAAAGGAATTAATGATATGTAGGGTCTATACATACATATAAAATATACGTACCATTGCCTTTTTTGTTTTGAGAATAATTTTTTTACGTAAAAAGTGTAGTTTCGTGTGATCAGTAATGTACGTATCTTCATATATTATTCTGTATACTACTCGTATTAAAAAGGAATGAGATAAATAAAATGTCTTGAATTATACAGAAATTTGCTAAATTTTTGCCTAGAAATAAATTTATCAAATTAATATTAACTTTATCGACTATTTAGGCCCTGGTAGAATTTCAGTTAAGGAAGTATGTTGGTTGATAGGTAGTCTCTAATACTAATATAATTTTTGTAACTAATACATTCAAGAGAAACCCTATAAAATAAGACAGTATTATGTGAATTGTTGCGAAGTGAAAACTGTTGAACAGATTGCATAATATGTACAGACGCCTATGGACTATTTTGTTTTTTTTTATTATATAGCGGACAAACGAGCAGACATATCGCCTGATGGTAAGCGATTACGTTTGCCCATGGACACCCGCAACACCAGAGGTGTTACAAGTGCGTTGACGGCCTTTTAAGAAGGAGTACGCTCTTATCTTGAAGGTTTGAAGGATCCTAATTTATTTAGGTAACCTAAGTTATCGTATCACTTGATAGTAGTTGTCTTTGAAAAACATCTTATCTCATAGAAGTATCGATAAGAATTGGTAAAATATTCACATTAACAACTCTTATCAATATGTTTATGAAATATTCAACTGAAGGAAATTTTAAAATTGTTATATTTTTATTATCATTTAGTTACCTTTGCAAGTATGTAGGCAATAATCAGGACATAAGTTAATATATATATATATATATATATACATAGTGTATTTCACGGAACGAACTATACTTATGTCCTGATTATTGCCTACATACTTGCAAAGGTAACTAAATGATAATAAAAATATAACAATTTATATATATATATTAATCAATTAATCGTCTGATCTGATACACAATTCAGCTTTGTGATATGCTTTTAGCATCTAAATTACTAACAGACTAACTGCAACAATCCAATTTGGTAAATCCGATGTTGAATATGCCAAACAACCCAATTCGAAATGGAACAAATAAA
The DNA here is from genome assembly GCA_916048165.1 of Spilarctia lutea. Lineage (NCBI taxonomy): Eukaryota > Metazoa > Arthropoda > Insecta > Lepidoptera > Erebidae > Spilarctia > Spilarctia lutea. Next base: position 21,595,498 of record OU696470.1, on the reverse strand, counting down.
CACGGCGTTTGAGTGCGAACTCGATTGCTTATTAAGGAAACTTCGGTACCATATAAAATATTTTTGGGCTCATAAATATTTGATAACTATATTTCAAACAATAATACAAACACCTTTAAAACATTAAATATATGTTTTGTAACAAAAATAACAAGTAGTATTATCCATATGTTAATACGCGAAGCAAAAACTTTGTACCTCTTTTACCCGACTGCGAAAGAAGGAGGGTTATGTTTTTCTAGTGTATGTATGTATACTATTTTTGGCACGCCCTAGAGCCTCAACGTCTTGTCGTATGTTTATGTGAGTTGTGTCAATAGATTCGATTCTCACGTTTTAGTTGTGAGACTGATACTGGGTACATAAAAAAAAAACAGTATTAAGGATTTTTGGCGCCAAAAAGTAATTTAAAAAAATAATGTTTTCAAAATACATCGAGGTATCAATAAAGAATCTTTAACGATGATTACGAATATATATAACTTAAATGTTTTATTGTAGTTTAGAATAGGAAATGCTAATAAATAAAACGGCATAAAAATTAAATAAAAAATAAAAAAAAAACGAATTTAATAAATATGGCAGATATTGACGCAGTCGGGATTTTTTAAATAATTAAAGATAATTTGAGCAACAGAGGAATGTTACACATAAAACATTTTAAATTATTACGAAAATTTACAGACGAGTACCGAATGCATTTTTTTTATTATGTATAAAAATACAATAAATTAATAAAAATTACATTCCACACACTATTATGCGTACGAGACTCATATACACAAATATGTTCTTCTTTTGATGAGATGGCAACCAGCCGGATCACAAGGATCAGCTATTTCTGCCAATGTTAAGTCTTCAAATCTTTTTTTTTTCTTTATTTATTTAATGAGGGCTTAGTCACAAAGTGTTTATGTCGCCCTCATAAAAATACAACTTATGAACTATTTAACATACATATTTTGGCTATATTATACAGTGTTCTCGCTTTCTCCGTGCAGGGAAGAGCGAAAATGCTATTACATTCACCCACATTAAAATTAGGTTTACGAAATAATTGCTTTCTTTCAGCTTCGTTTCGGATGCATTCCATCAAAATATGATATACATCTTCAACTTTGTTACAAATTGAGCAGTTGGGGGAACCAACCTTACCAATTAAATATGCAAAGCTGTTTAGTTGTCTTCAAATCTTAAGTCTTCAAGTCTTCGTCGTGATGAAATTAAAGGTAAAAAATACATAAAATGTGGATGACATGAAATGGAGACCGTCTGTCGAAAAAACAAAAAACGATCAATGTCCACGTAAATATCCATAAACACAAATGTATTTATGTCATAGATAACTAAAAAAATGATTTTTTTTTTCTCTTTTGTCATACCGAATGTCAAAAGTGCCTTGGTTAAATCTTTGATTAAAGAGGTGTGGTTAACTCATGTACACATACATACTAACACATATACACTTACATCTAAATATTATTTTATAATCTTTATTTACAAGTATTTATATTTATTAACTAAAATTATATACATATTATTTACAATACATTAAACACAATACGAGGTGTAATAGCCTTAGACCAAAGAAACCATAAAAAGTTCTCGGTGAACAATTTAAAGAATTGTGGTTGAATTACGACCGCTGGTCGATCACTAATCATATTAATAGGTATTTAAAATAGAACGTAGGTTCTATTTCCAGTACACCTTCAGATAAAAACAATTTCAACAGATTTTAAGCATAATTAAAGAGTACTTAAAAGATTACGGTTATAAACAGATGCGGGAGGCATTTTGCTCAGATTTTGTAACTAACAGACATTTTACTGGCTTTGAACACCGTCCCGTGAACAAAAAAAGTATTATTAGAACACCGTCCCGATAGGAGAGTGACTGCTAATATTTTTAAGGTAAAAATTTCACGTGTATATACACTCTTTTGCAAAAAAAACGGGCACTTAAGCAAAGAACTATTTTATAGTTACTATTAGTTTGTTTGACAATTTTAGGTATTGTTATCCTCAGAATTTCATAAATTAATTAGGAAGGAATAGGTATCATCAGTTTTATCATAACATTTTGATTAAATTATTGAGAAATAATGTTTAAGCTCAAAACACTATTATTGTACCTGCTCGCTAAATAAAAAAGAAACGCGTTAATTTCTTTGTTTTTCTTGAATACATTAAAAACAGATAAACGTTTAGTATTGAGTGTGACCCCCTCTTGCTGAAATCACGGCTTGCATTCGTCTGGGCATGCTAGCGAGTATATCTTTTATGGTTTCTTGGGGAATACGTTCCCACTCCGCGGTAATCACATTCTTTAGCTCTCTGATGGTCTGCGGAGCCGCTGCGTTGGTATTTTATTTTTTTCAGCCAGGAAGAAAATCGAAACCGCCCGTTTTTTTTGCAAATGAGTGTATTATCTGCATCTATTACAGACGCGAGTGGTATATTTTGTGTATATATTGACTGCACGGTTGGCCGAGTGGTTTCAGCGGTCGCCATGCCGCTTGCTACTGCGCCAAGTGTCTTGGGTTCAAATCCCACGAGGTACAACACTTTGTGTGATCCACGAATTGTTGTCCCGAGTCTGGATGTTCATTGTGTCCGTTTCATGTATGTTTGTAAAGTCCCCCACGACACAGGATGTTTATTCCTAATGTGGGAGTTGTCTTTTTAAAAGAAAAGAAAAGAAATATATTGTCATACTAGATGACCCACGGAACCTCGTTTGTGTCTTCTATTGCCCGTAGCGTGATGATATATAGCCTATAGCCTTCCTCGATAAATGGGCTCTCTAACATTGAAATAATTTTTCAGCTTTATAATATTAGTATGTTGTCATTTTTGAAGTGTGAACTATGTGTATTTTGGACTAATGTGAAAATAAAACGTCTAAATGCATTATTTTTAAGTTTAATGAAAAGCATGCTCAATACCTTGTCGTTTTGGGAACTTACGAAGTTTGACACTTGTATTTTGATGATTTCCAAAATAAGTAATGAATAAAATAAAAGTTACAAATATAGCATAATTTACAGTATAAATTAATTGCAGATTGAAGTGTTCGCGGTACATTAAAAGCCCGGATAGTTAAACCCGCATCTGTAGTATTTTATGGTATCTTGCATATTTTTGAATGTTGGATGGTGTGGTGACAGAAAGAAGAAGGTTACATCGGCGGGCTTATTGAGAAGGCATAATATTATCTTCTGTTTTCTTTCTTGTTATACAGAACTTTTAACTTTTAAATAAAGAGAGAGAGAAAAACGCTTTTGTTTATGGCTCCGCCTGCGTGTGTGTCGATACTCATTAAAATGATGTGGCTTTCTATTGACAAAATAATTTTCAAAATCAGTTCATGGATCTACATCCAGAGATAACCACCAAAGAACCTCACAAACTTTACCGCCTCATATTTATTAGTATAGATAGAATATACGAGGTTATACTCCTTCTCAAAGTAAAACAATAATATTCTCTTGGATAGCTATGCTTGTGTTGTGTTTCATTTATGTAATTAAAATAACAAAATAGCATTCTATTTTGTTATTTTAATTGTTATTTTAAAAAGACAACTCCCACATTAGGAATAAACATCCTGTGTCGTGGGGGACTTTACAAACATACATGAAACGGACACAAAGAACATCCAGACTCGGGACAACAATTCGTGGATCACATAAAGTGTTGTACCGCGTGGGATTTGAACCCACGACACTTGGCGCTGTAGCAAGCGGCATGGCGACCGCTGAAACCACTCGGCCAACCGTGCAGTCATTCTATTGCTATGCAGTCTATTATTATGTCCAAGGTATTGTTTAAAACCGTATTGTATTTTGATACGGTAACCTATGACATAAAAATTACATTCGAAACGTTTTCGCTTACGTCACAATAGCATATATTTATTATTTATATGTTTTTGACTTATTGAGAAGGCATAATATTATTTCTCGGTCTTCTTTCTTGACTGTTAGTAGACCACTGAATCAAAAATACCTACATTTATTACTATTACAGTGTGTTGGTTTAATAATTAATATAAAACCGTTAAAATATGTAAAGCTTGTTTGAAGTGGTCTCCATTGGCTGCAATACGTTTTTTAAACGTTGAGGCCAGTTATCAAAAGCAGGACGCACTCTTTCAATGGGAACATTCTTCATTGCCAATCGTATGGATTGTTTTAGGAACTCTAAATTATCATGGCGTTAAGAGCAAGCCTTACTCTTTAAAACTGACCATAAATCATAATCCTGTGGATTAAGATCAAAACTAGATGACGGCCTGGCTTCAGCTCTGATGAAGTCCGGCCCGTTTGTTACTTACCAAGATTGGTTGGATCGAGTTTTATGACCCGGCGCCGAGTCTTACTGAAAATACTATTCTTGGTTATTAAACATAGTTTTGTTAAGGGAGTTTTGATACCTTTATCACAAGAATATGGCTCAGTTACTCCTTCATAGCTAACATTATCCGACTTCAGTGATGGTTTGGTGGGGACCAACCCATCACTGAAGTCGGCCAATGATCACGTTGTACTATGTTGACTTCCCAATTAGGGAAGCTTCTTTAGAGCTTTCAGCATAAATACGATCATTTTGTTTGTTAAAATATACTACTATTGTAAAAAAAAATCTGTGACTTCTCTTTGCGTATTGCTTAAGTAGTTGTTTTGATATTACCATCCTATTCTTTTTTAATTTATCAGTTATGTAATGACAAGTGCGATTCTTATAGGCTGCAAGTCCTAAGTCATCTTTCAAAATACGCGACATGATTATAGATGCTATATTCGTCTCCCGAGATAAAATCTTTTGCTTTAGGACGGGATTTCTTCGAATTCATTCCTTACTTTCATACGACCACTACGTGGACGGTCAGATCTTTTTCTGTCACAAACAGAGGAGGTTTCATTATACTTATCAATAGCCCGGTACACAAACATTTGACTAATATCAAGCGTATGGAGGATTTCTAAAATTGTATTTGGCTCCATATCTACTTTATGTAATAGAATCATAGCGATTCGCTTTTCTTTATCACCCCACTCCATTTTAAAATCACGAAATATTTTCGATGTATTGGCGCGAAATTAAAGAAACACAATGAACAATCGTATAAAAATGACAGATTCCAAATTTAAAAGTAATACGTGTTTATTTTTAAAATTGTAACAGTATTTATGGACAGACGTATTTACGGCGTAAGCGATGATAATGAAAATCGTGTGAACTATCGGAATTATATTAAATCATTTCATACATATTGTACAATCTAGATTGCGTATAATGAATTGTTTTAAGCTACTTTTATTCAACACAGTATTAGCTGCCATTTTGATACATTCCGCTAATATGAGAAAAAGCCACCACCGCATAAGGTGTATAAAAATCTAAATTTGTACTTACTGTGTAAATTATAAAAGAGATGAACTTTTTTCCAATAATTTAGTTATTTTTTTAAAAAAGTGGTAGACGAATATTTAAATTCTGAAAGCCAGAACATCACAACTCGATTTCAAATTGTATTTGTATGTGTAGCCGAAGGCTTAGGTTAGAGTTCATTTGATTTGTTTCGGTCATGTCAGCTGCAGTAAACAATTTTGTACCAATTTGATTATACGGCTGCCTAAATAACAGTGATCTACGTAGATAAATAATGCACATAGCATATACACTTGTATGGTATGCTTGTTGCAATGTAATAGACACTGGTGACATGTTTGTATTCAATTCTCGGTGTCGAGGAAACGTACGAGACGCGTAGTCTTGTAGTACATTTTCTCAACTATTTTTGTAATAGCGTCTGTGGTTCATGAGTAGGAAACACGCCGACTTTTACTTTAAATACATCGTATTGTGTTTGTAGCTGTGTTTAGTAGACAATACTGCGGCCCGTTTTTTAAAAGACATCTCAGTAGTGAATCTAGTTTTAAAACTAGTTTCAAGAAGAGATTTTATTTTAGAACATCTCTTGAAACAAGATTCACTGAATGGCTTATTTTAGAACGATGTTTATGTCAAAATTGCCTCTCAAGAATATATTTTGACAGATGTGATCTGTTCAACTGAGACAAGCTCAATCTAGTCTCAAGTGGTAATTTCTAATGCCTTATAAAGGAAATTAATGTATTTTGTTATGATTTTTCTGAACCTTACTTTATTTACGAAAGAATTGCTTATTATACACATTTCAATACAATTTAATTAACACTAATTGATATTCAATTCACTTAAAATACACATTCACCTATTTGTTTCAAGTAATATCCTTCAAGCAATAGTAATAACCTTTTGGTTTCTGACAAAAATATAATAATATTATTTAAATAAAAACAAAAACAGAGTTTGACAATTCGAGATGACAAGTATTGATAACAATTTAAACGTTCCGTTATAGGTAGTATCTTGTCATTTTTATTTTAATATTTAAAGTATTTAATGTAGGGCGCACTGCTCTTTTTATTATATTTAAATTGATACAGTAGCTAATAGTGTATTATATATAAACTAATAACCAATAATATAAAAATTATATTTGTTAGATATGATTTGTTTTATATAATTTGCTGCGTAATACGGAACAATAATTTGGACCATGCAGAAACGTAACTGAGAACAGACTTGTGAGTTGAGATTAGTTACTGAAACTAGTTTCAACTGAGTAGAACTTAAAGCGCATTCTATAATAAGAGCGACGCTTGAGATTTGATGAGAACTTGAAACTAGTTTCAGCTGATCGGAGTTCAAACGATACTTGAGACGCCTTCTATAATATGGGCCTGCAAATCGATATTCGTTTATGGTTTCATATAATAATTCTGTAGATTAATTATTTTGGTAACTTTCGGAGTAATAATATTAACATCATGAGCTTGTCTAAAACATGCCGTCTTCGTCTTCTCCATCGGTTTAAAATCAGTGGTATACGGTATAAAACCAGCCTGGGACAGATAACCGGTAGATCCATACTCTATAGTGAGTGTAGATTCACCGTGATTATGTTTAATGCTGCTTTATCTTATATGAATTGGTTCTTAGTGATGAGACTTTTCAAATAAGTTTTACAAAATCTTCGTTAGTTCCTATCACGTATTTGTACCTATACAATGACTATGAGAAATCAAAAAGTCTAGAGTGAATTAAATTATGTGCCTGAAATCAAATACCTACAATATGTTTTTTAAACAAATATTTTACGACGAAACCAATAACTTAGACATATATTTTTTTCGCAAATAGTACAGTAAAAGTATGTATATTTGTAATAGTTAAGTTTAAAATAATAATAATTGGTTATTTATACTCAAGATTAACAATTAATCTTAATCTAGGGCTTAATTTTATACAACCATAAAAACGATAAAATACTTATAATAAGTGGTTGTTGTTGACAGGTATACTAGTATTAACTGTGTTACTGTGCGTCTTCAACCATGTACGATAAATTGTTACATCATTTTAAACAAAGTTTAAATATGAATATTAAAATAAAGAATAATATCGGTCGGTCACTAGTTGTGTGTATGTGTGGAGAGTGCAGTAAATGTGTAACTGTTGAGGAGGGACTTACTTCTCGTAAGAACAAAGTTTTCATTTCTAGTAAAATAAATATACGAGGTAATAGCAAAAGAAAGGTAAGCAATTCGTAAATCATGATTTAAAAAATAATAATTATTATATTGTGGACGGTTGGAACAGACCATTTATCAGTTAATCATTGAGATATTATGTGGGAAGCCACACATGTCATCGGTTTTTACAACAATTTAAATAAGATAAGGAAACGTTTAAATGTTATTCTGTCGTATAAAAATTAGACTACGTAAATGAACATCACTTCGACAGTTAGCAATAATAAGACTTTAAAACTTAAACTAAATTATTAAAGTTAGTGAACTTTATAATATAATATAGACTAAAAGAAAGGAATTTATTCAATTTCATTATCTTTTTTTAGTTACAGAATTGATTAAGCAGGTAAATACTGCAACACTATGTGTACATGTAAATATCTTTCCTAATAAAAGTCTAAACGACTTATAATCTATACTGAATTGTACCTACTTTATTTCGCAGTCCTCGTAGGGTGGTCTTCATTCAGGAGTGAAAGGCGACAGGTTGATTGAGCTCACCTGACATTAATACTGTTAAGGTATAAAGCATTAAACGAAGTCAATATAAAGTTTAAAACTGAAAATATATTTGCTTTGAAAATACCTCACCCGAAACACAACGTAATTGTTCAGCTAACAATTTACGCTTTTACAGTGTTGTCAATTCTAAAATCAATTCTAGATTCTGAAACGTTTATCAAAAAGTATACAAATAATGCATGTATTTTATAAACATTACAATGGCGTTTGACATGCAATGTTGTAGTGATTTCAACATTGTATGTCACACTTATTTAACTATGTTAACGGATGTGAAATCTATGACCAATTTTGGTTTTAATGACAAAATATACATATGTATATGTATTTAACAAAGATTTTTTACTAAGTAAAATAAAACCGCGTAGAGTTTTTAAAGTTTAATATTTTATAAAATTTAATAATGTAAAAACATTTACTAAAAAAGCAAAGGGTTTCTTTTAATAAAAGATAACGTCTACACTATTAATCCTGTCTCTCGTCGAACTTCACAAACACATGAAACGGGCACAAATAACACCTAGACTCAGAACAATATTATTTGTAGATCACACAAAGTGTTGTGGGTGGGAGATTTCAAACCCCACACTAATGTGGGGTTTGAAATCCTTTCCCACCTATGTACTACCTTACAATATTAGTTTATTACCCTAAATATTACTTTTTGATTTAAAACAGAGACATATATTAATCCGGTTCTGACATATCTTCCAAATTACCGTGCCCAATCAATACACCAGTACTTGCTTAACAAAATTCAAGTCTCTAGCATAAAAACCAAGCTATTTCATACAATCAGGAGTGTCTTAATCCTGGGCCTAATGCGGTTGAAAATGGCAGATCAGAATAATAATAATAAATAGAGAATAGGTCTAGGTGTCTATTTATTATTATTATTCTGTAATTATTCCTGCGTATTATAATCTAAAGTCTCATTGTTGAAATATTTATGATAGAACTCAAAGCTAACAGTATCGTAATAAGTGTATAAAGGCCTACCTACTCATTGCTTACTCAACAGAAATTAATTTACTAAGTTATAGGAAGCTTTAAGAAAATTCCTACTTCTTCAATCGGAAATAATTTCAAAGAAAACTTGTTTAGACTGCATCTAACTATAAAATCTCACGCGGTAAAACTATCCTTGTTCGAATGGGATCTACCGTTATTATATACTAGCTGACCCACGCAACCTCGTATGCGTCTTATATTACCCGTAGCGTGAAAATTTCCCCCATTTTTGAAACATTCTTCATTGGTGCTCCGCTCCTATCAGTAGTGGCGTGATATATAGCCTATAGCCTTTCTCGATAAATCTACTATCCAACACTAAAAAATTTTCAAATCGGACCAGCGGTTCCTGAGATTAGCGCGTTCAAACAAACAAACAAACTCTTCAGCTTTATTATTAGTATAGATGTAGGTACATATATTATTATCAGCCAATGCTTCGAATAAATTTATACATCGGACAGCCAGCACTGTAAACGCACATGCCTCTATGTGATTGCATTACTATAGAAAAAAGAAATAATTATAATGATAGTAATAATTATGATTTTCATTCTAAGAATGCAGTCTATGTAGGTATGTGTGATTAATAAGCATTTATTATGAAAATTCATATCTATTTTTTTACGCAATCGATAAATCGAATTATTTTTAAGCTTACTTTTTGTCTGATTAATTACATCTAAGTACCAAGCGTTACAAAAGGATCACAAATAATATTGCATTGTCGCGCGATATATGTACATATGCGTGTAAAATTTCAGCTCAATAGCTTCAAGATATCTGCTTCAAAATTGAGTTGCAAGTTTCCATCCGAACAAACTCGCATTACAAGCCAAATAAAAGCATAGCCAAGTTAAAATGTAAATAAAACTATTTTACAAATTCACGGATGCAAAATTCGGTATCCAAATAACGATAAATTGAGGCCTGATCAAATTTATTATGTATTTGGCATGGAAACAAATAATGATCAATAATAGACTGTAGCTTTGCAGAATATAATTAAAACGCGTGATTGTGTTAAATGTATTACCTTTTGGATTAATTAATTACGAGTAGTTTACAACGCTGTGTGAGTGAGCATACAAATTAAATGAATAATAAATACGGGTATAACTTACTTAACGATTTTTGCCATGTATCTCGCAAATTATACAACTTATAAATTGACTGGCTGTCCCACGCAACCTTGTCTGCGTCTCCTATTGCCGTAGTGAGAAGTTATAACAGTGATATTTGAATTCGTTTGCCATAATAGACATGCTGTAGCGGACTTTTTTTAGAACTTTTAAAGGAGAACAAGTTGATATTACATTGTTCTGTGAAACTTTGATGTTTACGTAGTACACTCAATGGAAGCTTTCAAAATAAATAATTCTTTTTGCACCATTATTTATCAATACTTCTCGGTAACTGAGATACCTAACAGTGAAAGAGTTTTTCAAATCGGACCAGTACGTCCTGAAATTAGCGCCTTCAACCAAAACAAATATACAAACAAAAAACTCTTCTCTATCTAATATTTTTTTTTCTTTTTCTTTTTTTAATTTCATGGAATCGGTGCAGCAGCATTGCCATGAAAGTATAACAGACAGACAGACAGAATTACTTTCGAATTTATAATGTTAAAAATGGATATAAATGATTTAAGTCGTTTATTTGCAGAGTAATATTTAATCATTAACATAAAGCAACAGAAATTAGACTTCAGAGATATATGTATCCTTATAATTTTTATTAAATTATAGATTGAATTGTGTATCTGAATAACCAGAAAATTTTACACTCGCCTAGTTAATTGCCTTTTAACAGTTAAAAGGCTCTTAATATAATTTAAAACCTTTGCAAATTTTACAATCATCAGCACACTAATTCTGTTAACATTTTTAAATGAACTAACTCTTGGTCTTTGTTGGATAAATTAAAATATTCAAAAACAAAATAAATCATCAAAATCTGCGTGGAAAATATATCCGTCTCAGTAATCCTACACAACAACCCTTCAAATAAAGAACCACCTCTTGTCGGTAAGTAAAAATATATTTTTATACGATTTCTCTGTCTCAATTTTCTGGCTCGCTTTTACTTCGGATACCTATTAGAATATTTCGGTTTTTTCTATCGTCGTAATAAATTTACACGAAAAGGTTTTGAAGTTATAAAAAAAATATCGCTGTGAGAAATGTTCATGATAAAACGATAGACAAGCGATTGATGTTTTTGCTTCTGAATGTTATCTACTCGTATAATTCACGTAATCTGACAGTAAACGGTTATTAATAGGTTACATTAGCCAGTGGTGTATATAAAATTATGATTATTTTTCTATGGCTAGCATGTTTACCCATATCGTACAAGTTTGATGACCGAGCATGCTTGGTAGAAATTTTACGCGTTATTGAACTCATTTACGTTTGACACACTTTGAGAATAGTGACTTAGAACAATCGTTCCTAAGAAAACTTTATGTTAATTATTCGTAGTAACTCTAAAATGATAAAAACAACTACAAATAATATTGGTATTCACTACTGGTACCATAATATTTTGATGCGAAGCTAGCCTAGGTTACTCCTTGTACTAGCGAATCCGTCAAAATCGGTCCAGCCGTTCCAGATATTAGCCGGAACAAACAGACAGACAGACAAACATTTAAAAAAGTTATTTTGGTAAATGTACCGTGTATACATACATATGCATTTGGTAAAAAGCGATTATTTTAATATTACAGACACTAAATTTTTATTAATTTGTATAGAAGACTGAATTCTGTGTCGCTTGATTAGATCAACTGACTCGTTATTAGTTTAAAATAAAAAGTACAGATTGACAAATGTACATACTTGCATGTAAAAAATCTGAATTGCCAGACGAGTAGACTAGAAAGAAATATACATATAACAATCTTAAGTAATAAACACGGGTATTAAATCTAATGTATACTAGTTAGACTTCTTATGCTTAAGTTGTCGATCCATGGTATCCATTCCAAAACCCGTCTACCTCATAGGCCATCCGGCATACTAGTACACAATCTTAAAATTGCCTTTTTTATATTTCTATCTTTATCTAACATTTGTTCATTACACTTTTTGACATCTCTTATGCATATAAATGAATTACTGTTCATTAGTCTTATTAAAACTCGGAAGTGACTGCACCGATTCGGCCTAAATTTGGCCTTGAAAGTAGTTGAAACTGTGTAAAATGTGATAATACTTGTTTTTTTTTATACGGACATCTCCCGCAATGGGTAGGTATATACATACTGCTTCGCGGGGAACTTTACTAATATACATAAAACGGACACAAATAACACCCAGACTTGGATCAACGTTTTGTCGATCTCACAAAGAGTTACTCCACGTGAGATTGGAGCCCACACTTGGCGCTGTAGAAAGCGCTAGGCGAACCGTGCAGACAAGTCAACCGTAATTATTACAGTTAGTTTCTAATAAAACTAATTAAAACATTGTCAACTAAATATTAAAATAAAATGATATTTAGAATAAAATGATATTTAAAATAAAATGATGTTTAAAAACGTGACGGCTTAATAATGTTGAAGATAATATACCCAGATAAGCAACCGCTTATGTTTTTAAACAAAGGTTTACTACATGCTATAAAATGCGATAATTGTTTGAACGTGAAATGTTCTATGTATAGGAAAATATTAATTTTATGAAAAATATAAATTTGTTGTCGTATATGAAGTACTGAACCGAAAATATTTTACCGATTATCAACTGAAGTTATTAATCATAAATAGACATTATACTCTTACGTTATGCGTCATATCATTTGATGTAATTTAAAAAAGGGTTGACAATGCGTAATGCGTCAACAAAATCTGTAACTAGAAAACTGCAATTTCAACGGCTTCAGCGATACAACTGGTGCTTAAAGGTTGTAGAGCCACCTGCATACACAGATTCACCACGAACGGGCCGTCTCGACCTCGGCAGTACTACCCTCGCACAGAACAAGACAGCTGTTCCTTAATCCTTGATATCTCAATCTCGATGTGGCACACAGTGTGGTTTCTGTCGATCCGATATCGATACAAAAACGTCGTTTTATTGTCCTGCCACTCGTTCGTGGTTTTAAAAAAAAGACTTAAGTATAAATGCAAATGTACTCGTACTATGCAGGCCTGGCCTATTAAACTTTGTCCATGCACCAAATAAGAAAAATAAAAAATAAAACATACAAAAATTAAATTGTTGAGAAAATCGAACAGTCTATTCCTCGCTAAAATCTAATACAACATTAATAATTAACATTAAAATGAATAATAACAAAACACATAGGCAATCTAATCGACTAGGCTCTGGAGCAAATATATGCATAGGTACACAATAGTAATTAAATTTGCGTTCGAAGCGCTAATGTATTTGGTAAACTTGTTTGTTGATTCTATGACCGTATGCGATTGATATGAATGAATAGCATTGTATTTGCAGAATGTTTCAATTCCCTTAGCTTCAGGCTAAATAGTAACAACCACGTTCAAAACTCAAAGCCTGTGTTTGTTAGAAATATATTTGAGTTTTGATGATGAGAGACTGATACTGTGTCAGTTTACCCGTTTGATCAGTGAAAAATCAGGTTTAGAACTTTAAGGATCGCCTAATAAATTTGAAAAGAACTTTGCCTTGAAATATTTTTTAGACTACGTATTTAAAATGTTTTTTTAGACTTGCTTTGATATTAATTCAAACTATAAAAAATCATGAATCTAGCTAGACGTATCTACAGTCAATTTAGAAGGGCTATAAATAGTCCTAAACGGCTTCGAGATAAAATGTTACGTCTGTGTCATATTTTTTCTCTCGTTTCTAAAAAGATACCGCGGTGCTCAATTTTTTTTTACTTTTAACATAACATAATTCATAAGTCCATAATTCATATTCTATGTAAGGTAATAATATTTAATTTAATATTATAAAATCTTGATACTTTTCTAGACAGAATATTTTATGAGTACCTGTAGTGAGTGTTTGAAAGAGCACCCATTTAAAATATTATCTAACCAAAAAAATACTAATAGTAATGTTTTACTAGTTGAACGAATAAGGTGTTACTAACGTATGGAAACAAAATCAAACCTGATCTCATCATCTCAGACCTGTTTGATTTTGATTGTTTGTTTATATAAAATAACGCTCTTTTGTAACGAGGAGGATGGTGCATGATGGTTAGATTTTAATTTCCGACTTTCAATTCTTTGCACTCCACGTAACCTGCAGCTGTTACTGACTCGGTAGGTCATACTAAAACCAGTGGTACACACGGGTTGTATGTACCACTTGTTTAAATCAATCAAAAATATAATTGATATTATTATGTTATTATTTTTATGCGAATGTTTCTTTTGTTTAATAGATTTCACTTCTATTCATTATCTTTGAAAAGCGCTTTGCGATATTGGTTTCGTTGTTATGAGATACAAACATATGTGTTAAACTACATATAAATATACAAGGTTCTTAAAATCTATGTTTGTATGTTTGCTATTAGTTTAGAATATGAGGAAGTTTAAATTCGCATTATTATTTTTTGTTGTAAAATAACTTTACCCATACGACCGGAGTTGGTATCTTGTTCTAACAGAAAAACGCCATTAGTAATTCTTTCAAAGTTTTCACCGAGTGTGTGAATTCCTGCTTACTCTCATGGACTGGCAACACATTTGTGATTTTTAAGTTGTAGGTGTCTATGGGAGGCGGGCATCACTTATCATCACGTGTCCTGTCTACTCGTTAGGGCCTATAAAATAAAACGTTTGTACTTGAGATACACGTCACGTATATACATACCTCTAACTGAGATTTTAAGATACTTGTTTATATATTTGTGGAACTTAGGGTATAAAGTCATTGCATAACTCCCTTTTAATGTTTTTTTTTGTAAAAGGTAATCAAAATGATGCTTGCTTGGCTAAATTATTTATTCAGGTCTTTACTTGACAAATAAAAATAAATATTTCACGTTTTAATAGTTCACGATTGAACGTAGGTCTCTGCTTAGCAAGGAGGTTTTGGCTTACTGCACGACGCTGGCCACACGTGTTTGTATATGGTTTGTTTCAAGTTTTCTGTCTTCTTACAATTATGTTTTCCTTGGTAGTTGTCCCTTATTCGCCCCTCGCTACACCCATATCATGAGTACAGGCTCCGGGCATCACACAAACTTGAAGTCATTTTACATAAGTCTATAGCTAAACGTTTTGTGCCTATTCGAGTTGCATGTTTTCATTTGTGAATTTGTGCCTACATGAATACTTGCGAATGCAATTAGTGAAGCTTATTGTACGAAATCTACTTATATACTTACCTATCTTTTATGTTTTTCGTACGTGTTTAGCCTCAGTATCTAATCTGTCTATCTATTTATTACTGTACTTGCGATTTTATTTTTATGTTAGGATTTTTTATTTTTTTATTTCATAAATCAATTATTTTATTATGCTATTAAATAAACACATAAATAAACATTTGCTTAATTTTTTGATGTATAAAAGAAACATGTACCTTATTTTTTGCTTTGCGTGTTTTCTCTAAATCATTTTATTTATCGCTGTTACTGCGTGGAAAATTGTAACAGCTGAGCCTGAGATACGTTGTTAGGACATGTACCTACAGTTCCATTTGACAGTTATGTAATTATTTAAATAAAACTGTACACGTTGCCCATTATTCGTACGTTTACCATTTCCACGTTTAGATTTAAACCGAAATCATGCTTTGGATGACTACCACAAGACATTGTGACGGCGTACGGCAGACAGCACAATGCTGTCTGCCGTACGCCGTCTGAACACCTGTTACTTTGTTCTGTGAATGTAGTCTTAAGTATAATGAACGTAATATACGTGACATTTGGACTGGTATACTATTACCATCTTGTGTCAACTAGCGCATATTACCGTGCGTTCGTACGATTCTCCCCTTCATAAATGAGCCATGTTATAGAGAAAAGTTGATAACTGTTTTTTTTTACATCTGATTAATTTCGTTGTGGGACAAAAGACAGTGTAATTTTTTCGGGGACTTACTGAGTACCATTACTCAGTGTGTTCGTAAGTCACTGCTGATCATCCTGATTCCAAATTGAAATGAAGTAGTATATAGTATTATACCTGTATTATATCTTTTACGAATTGTTTCTAAAATTTAAGTAGCTCAGAAACTCTCCGTCAGAACACAATCTTTAAGTACAATAAAGGCATGTATAATATAGAAAACCTACGCTTGTCAAAAGGGTCACACGGTAAACTTCGACAAAGCTGCTTTGCTTTATTTATTGACTAAGTTTTCTTATGCTCCGCTGAGTAAGAAATTGCGGTTTTTCTGATAGACTAGAGAAGATGGAACCATAATATCAACTGCAATTGCATAGTACTTAAGTAAAATAAATGTATTAATATTTGAACTAACGACCCTCACCGAAATTATTCACATCACTTTACACGTCTTTGAAAATTTTCGAATTTTCCCTACTTTCATATGTTGTCATTATATACATAAACTTCCCTTTTGAATTACTCTCTCTGCTAATGAAAACCGCGTCAAAATCCGTTTCGTACTTTGAAAGATCTAAGCGTACAGAAACGGGCAGCGACTTCCTGCCATTCTATGTAAAGATAATCAATTTTAAGAATAAATTCGTGCTTGAACTTTGCCATATCGAATAAGGAATATTAAATATATATTACTAGCGATCCGGCCTGGCTTCGCACGGAAATGTTTGAAATTCACGGATTCCTTCTACTTAAACTTTCCTCTTGAATCACTCTATTTATTGTTGAAAACTGCATTGAAATTCGTTCAGTGGTTTAATAGATCTAAGACAGCAAAAACGACTTCATTTTATATTAAGTAAAGATTACTAGCTGACCCACGCAACTACATTTGCTATTATTTTCAGTCATGCTCTAAGCGTGATGGTAACTGTCTTATTTTAGGCATGTCAGAAAGGAACACATAAAAAAGTGAAAATTGGTACGATAGTTTCGGAGTTCATCGTGTGCAACAACGTGACCCGAGAATTATATAGCAGATTGTTTTGTGTGAAAAACACCAGTAACCAACGTGCATACATGCAGCGTTTGATGAATGTGGACGAAGCAAAAGAAGTGTGTCAGCAAGACCGTAGAAAGTGGAGATCAATTGTCTCTGCCTTGGGATACCTGCCATTCAGAGAAATAGGCGTGACATTATTTATTTTTGCTATTTTCGCACGACAAACCATTATACTTATTAAAAATTCTTACGTACTCACATTGAACGCATATATATTTTTGCGCTTTATACTGCATACCGTATCGATAAATATCAATAAGACTTTCCAATGGTAAAGTTATTTTATTCCAAAAAGGGTTCTTTTTTACAAAATCTTCTTTTAGAGACGTATTCTTTAACGTCGTACTCATTTATTTTTAGCTTTAGAAATATAGCTTTTCCATTCGTCCCAAAGTAATTTCTAAGGATTTTTTCATTTTAAATAAATGTTAATCTCCGCCCGATATAATAGTTTTCAAAGGCTTATATTACAAGTAAGACAGTAAGATTAGTTTTAATGAAAAGAATATGTTAAAAATAGTTACTGCTGCTACTTTAACTAGTAATGAATGCGACAGCTGTGCTTGAGGTCTCGGGTTCAAATCCTGGGTCGGAAAAAATGTTTGTGTGATCCACAAATATTTATTTCGGAGTTTGGGTGTTTTCTATGTATAATATCTATATATTTACCAAAAAAAGAATATATGTATTTATATCAGTTGTCTAGTACCTACCCATAACACAAGCTCTGCTTAGCTTGGGACTAGATGGCGTTGTGTGTTAGATGTCCGAAGTATTTATTTATTTATTTACTTGATATAATAAATTAGAAATGAACTCTGTCTGACTGTCGCCCTTTCACGACTATACCGCTGCAATTTCAATGAAATATTACGTAGAGGTACTTTGATTCTTGAGGAAAGAGAGAGGCTACTAATCTTTACTGCGATAACCGATATACACGTGGGCTGAGCCGGTGGCAAATCTAGTAGACTGTGAAAGGGATATCCATTATTACAAACTCGTGATTTATGAGAAATCAGGCCAATGTGACAACATCAAACGTGCACAACATTTCAAGTAATTTGAATGTGAATGACAATTGAACTGACAGATTCTATTACATACCTACACCTCAAAATAATAAACACGTGTAGACTGAATTTTAAAGTTTAACTCACTGTTTTGTCAAGAGTTTGATGTGTAATTGTGTAATCTTGTTAAATAATTATCGAACTAGACGTACATAGCACTATGCAACATCAAAAAAATCACTGATATCTCGGGTGATGATTTGTATTAGGTATGCTTAGTAAACAACAGAAAACAAAGTTATATTTAGATATCACGTCCCAGAACAAAAATAACGTAATATTCGTAACGTAAGATTTTAATCTTACTGAATTTACTTTCTGCTACACTTAGTTGAGTGAAGTTATAAATTAATATCATTGATGTGTACAAAAGACATCGGAACATTTATGTTATTCATATCTACAAAATGCCGCGTGTCTGTGTTAATTCTCTTAGCTTATTTTGTTAATTTTTGTGGTCAATTTACACCTAAAAGTGAAAAAAAGCCAATTTCGCCTCTGCTTGAGAAGTGTTATGAAGCTTATTTTAAAATTGCCATTAAACATTAAGACAAATCATGGGAAAGTGCGTTGTTTAAAATGTTATAAATATTTGACGGGTTGGTACAAGGGTAATATTAAACAGATGCCTTTTGATGTACCAATGCAGTGGCGTGAACCCAAAAATCACGTAGATAACTGTTACTTTTGTTTAACAACTGTGAAAGGGTTTTCAAAAACTCAAAACATTCGGTGAAGTATGCTACTGTGTCATCAGTGTCAATGCGGCTACCACATTCTCCAGATATTCCAGTACCGAAAAGATTTTGTAGTTCTTCAAGCTGTCCGTCCAGCTGAATGTTTTGACTTTTTGAAAACCCTTTCACAGTTGATTTTTATTTCTTAAAACAAAATTTCCTATGCTAAGTGAGGCAAAAATTAAAGAAGGTATTTTCAACGGTCCTGACATAAGAAAATTGGTCAATGATCCTGCTTTTTTATCGAGCGTCAGACCTTTTGAAAAAAATGCATGGTTGGCTTTTATCGATGTTACAAAAAAATTCTTGGCAATCACAAATCACCGGATTTCCATGAAAAAATTAATCGGATGCTGGATGCGTATCAGAAACTAGGATGCAATATGTCGTTAAAAATTCATTTTTACACTCTCATTTAAGTTACTTTCCTGATAACATGGTTTCGGTAAGTGATGAACACGGTGAAAGATTTCATTAAGATATTGCAGAATACGAAACCGTTATCAGGGAAGATGGAGCCAGCAAAGCTTGCAGACTACTGTTGGAGCCTCCAGAGGGATACTGCCACTACTGACTATAAGAGAAAAGCTCGTCGGTCAGAAAAATAAAAAAAAAATGTAGAATAACAAATTTATGTAGATGATTTTAAGTAAAATTAAGAAATCCATTTCACTATTAAACTTGATGTGATAGAAAAATTTTATTTCGATTTTTCACATAGTTTTAAGGTGGCAAAACATAATTACATACTGTGAAACCAGTGAAATTTTTTTTTTTTTAATTTGTTGCATAGTGGACTATCTATAGATAGTCACATTCATAATGATGATGTAACATGAACACATATAATACTACTACGTACTAGCTTTCGCCCGCGGCTTCGCTCGCTTGTGTTTTCTCGCACTGCGTATGCATGTAATGCGTAACAAACAAATTTACATTCACATTATTATGTTAGTATTATGTTATAATACTTTCGTTGTTAATTGCCATAATTACAAAAGCATTATATACAGGGTGTAAAAAGACTAATACCGAAAACTTGGGGGTTGCAATCAGACCATGATACTGAATAGGTTTAGCAAAAAAAAACGCAAAAAAAAAAATAATTTATCTAAGTCCTTTTATGTTTTTATCTGCTTACATACACATAGTACAACATAATAGGACCCAAACTACCTAATTATCTCATTTAGAAAACCAAAAAACAAATAAAATCAATAAAACAGCCATGTATTTTGATAAACAAAACAGCTGGTCGGGTGAGTGCAATGACCTTGGCCGGGCGCATAGGTATTCAAGTAGCTACGCGGTGCACGCAATAATACATTACTGGCTTGTGGAATTATTAAAAATATTGACACATTGTTTTTTACGGCTACAATTTTTTTTAAGGACAACTGTTTGGTTTTTTTTATAAGTTTTGGGGTGCTGAATCAGCCCCTTTCGTTTTCGGTAGTCGTCTTTTTACACCCTGTATATCTATAATATCCACCATCGTGGTCTTTGCCTTTCTTATCGCGATTACATTAATATTTAAATTATTAGTTTAACGGCATTGCTACGATACTGCATAAAATCTATGTATTTATATCTGAATGTACGTCGGTTCATATGCTTTTATGTACAACTCCTACAAATACAAAATTTGTTGCGCCACGTTAATTGAAGGAAGAACCAGAAATATCAGTTCTTTCATCTCAAAAATACCAAGCTATCAATCACAATTTAATCAGAAAAATACTTAGCAATTATTGAAGTAATGTCTGCCTGCCTACGAGTTTTTTTCTTAATCTTCAAATGTAAAGTTTTATGTAAACAAATCGTAAGTTAGCTGTAAAACATAATAAAATTTGCATTTTCGGAGGCAAATTTATCTTTTAAATGCAGGTGTACTAATTTGCCCGGATCAACGTGAAATAAACATTTCATCGGACACTGTTGGAATTAATTGTTGTAATTACTTTCAATCTTCTTAACTAATTTTGCCAAGTGTTATATTTTGCTTAGCCAACGAAATTCGTTAAAATATTCACGCAACACGCACAATTACCTTTGAATAACGTAGGAGGATCAAAGTTTAATTAGTTTAATGTCATTTTATTCCAATCTCTTTTATGATGTTATATTTTCTTGAAGGAAGTAAGATGTTACACCTGAATGTATAGAAAAACGAAACGAAAAATAAATAAACGAGCAACAACCATTCAGTTAATACACCCATCTCGTATTAGCAAAATTAACGCTGACATCAATTTTAATTTCGGACTTATAACTCGTGATCTGTTGTGTGGCCTGTGATGGAGTACGGGAGAAATCATTGTTAATTACTTTTTGTAGACAATACAAATTAGCTTATATTTATATTGGACCGCAAGTATTCAAGTGAATAGCATATGGAAGCCCTCCACGGCAGAAGTCTACTACTGGTCATATACGCGTCTCCACTCTTATCGATATTAGGCTTTTTGCATCCAGTTTCTGCTAGCCATCTTGCGCAAGTGATCACTCCACTTAACCTGTGGACGTACGTTTGCCGAGAACCGGTCACTACTCTAGAACTCTTCTACCAACAACGGTTGTCAGTTCTTCGGTATATAAAGATACTATTAATAACTTTATTGTTTATCCATAATTCTACTTGGTTTCTATCTACTGTAGGTACATAGCTAACAGTTCATTATTCCGAATGTGTGTAAAAATCTTTCATATGTAGAACGTATTTTATATTGTTATGATTTTTTGTCGGAATTATGTTGTTCAAGTATTAATTCTTACATTAAATGTAGCTTTATTTAATTTATAAAAATATGTTTTTTTCACAACAAAACGTAAAGTTAGTATAAGTAAGTATAAGTTGGCTCTATTTTGTCTTCTAATTTGTGCAAAGTAATTCTGTAACTATTAGATATTAGCTGAGTCCTACGGTAAAATCTACGGGTATAATATGGTCTTTTAAGCGTAATATTTATAGCCTCGAGAACTGGGCTATCTAACAGTGAAATATTTTTTCTAGTCGGACCAGTACTTACCAAGGTTAGCGAGTTCAACCAAACAAACAAACTTTTCAGCTTTATAAAATCTAATATATATTAATACGTGAAGCTTGCTTGAAGCTAGCTGAAGAAAAGCTTTGTATCCGTTTTTTCTAAAATTATGTGAATGGTTGAAGTATGCAATTTGGCACAGATTAAGTTAATATGGAGTTAAAAAATATATTAAATAAAATATAATGAATTACGGTTGAGTTCCGGCCACTAGTTAGAACTCGTATTAATATGCATTTAGTGACAAGCTGTAAATTTCAAATTACAAAGAGACACTACAATTTTATTTATTTGTAAAGAGAGAATGGCTTCATAAATAGTGAATTTACAAGTAAATTGGATGCGAGCATGGTACAGTAACATTTGGGTAAAGATTTTTGGGTTGATTGGGTATATGATGCAACCTTACAGGATTATGCCAAGTATTTGAATGCCCTGTTGGTCTAGTGATAGTGGTAGATAGTGATGGTCGGAGTTTGTAGGTTCAACACAAGGTAGTAGAACCACACTGATAACAGAACGAACGGGCCGGCTCGACCGCGGCAACGCTCGGCTCAGCCGCGATCAACGTAAAAATAATGACAGCGTTCGTGCTATCGTGTTTCGTTGGTGAGTGCGAGACCGGAGGCCCAATGGTGCAGAAGCATCACTAGGTAGCCATGGCGTGGGTTACCATGCTATGTTGTTGCATTGTCTGCATTCGTAATGAGTATAGTGACCGCCACTCTTGGATTCTGCTTATGTTTTCCATCGAGCAGAGCAGAGTACATAAAAAAAATATATAACGAGTAGAATCATTTCTTTTGTCTGGGTCTAATTTATTATTGATATGTGTGTTAAGAAATATAACGTTTATTAGTAGTTTTGTTTCTATAGTACAGGCTCTGCGTTGTTTAAGGTCAAACGGCCTTAAGTAAATTGTGTGAGATTATTATTCATAATAAATAAATGCCGAAGGAATTGCATTTTTACTGCACTAACTACAATATATACACTAATAAACCATGTATTTAACGATATGTTAAATCTCGATACGAGATCAATTAAACAAAACATATTGAAGTTAGCAATTCCACAAAAAACCTTACACCGAATTATAATCCTGTGCCAATCCATTAGTCTTTATTGACTGAAGTGCATTTCGACAGATAGTGCGCACATATTAATAGATATTCTGACAATACGATTTTATCATAAATGGAAATGAATGTTGTGCAAAATAAGAGAACATTAATAATATGTGGCAATTAGCCAGGTTTTCGTTATGAATCGACATGCCTTTACTGGTCAACAAGGCAGGAAGAGATAAGATAAATTAGCAAATTGTAATTATCATCACCTTCAGCCAATTTTCTTTTTTTAAGTTTGAGTTACTAAAATGACTCTGCCCTGCCTGATGGAAAGCACAAGCAGAATCAACAGTGGTGGTCACAATCCTCAATGTAAACAAGGACAGTGCAGCATGGCGACTAGCACTATGGTGGCCTAGTGAGATGCTTTTTCACGCCTCGCTTAAAGGACCCGGGATCATAGTGAGACGGAAACACGTGCGCTGATAGTGAGTTCCAGGTTTTGACAGGAAGGAAAAACCGAATCGATGAGTGGAATTGCAGTCCACTGCTGGACATAGGTCCTAATGCACGTCACTCTGATCGATTTTAGGCTTCGTCTTTTCCATAGTTATGATTCACGTTATAACATATATAGTTATATTTTTATCCGACTAAGATGTAGCAAAAAGATTCGGCAGTTTATGTGTATGTTCCACCGAAGCGCCTAATCTATTGAACTAGTCTTACCAAAGGTATCAAAAGATTCGTAAAAATGGCCAGAGTGACGGAGGCTATGTAAATAAAATCCAACTAAAACATAGAAATAAAAATTATGAGATGCATTATTGCGTTGGCAAGTAACTGTATAAACTTCATTAAAGATAAGACAATTTTAATTGTGTGTGTATTGTCATCTTAATGTTATTCTTAACACTAGGCATTAATTGAGGTGACATTGTAAGTTGTGTGTCAGTCGTAATAACTCGTCATATGCAAAAGAAACGATTCCAAAGCTATTAATATTTTTTATCTGAGTCACTGTCTGACAAAACTGTGCATTGCAAAAAAAAATTATACGAAGTGTAGCAGATTTGTATTTGTTACAACCTTCCGAAAAGTATTTAAATGGGGGCGTGAGTTGTAATGAAACTAGTGATTGGAGCATCCTTCATTTTGTTATATAATTAATAAAATTTGATTCATGGTTTCATAGTTTTTAATAGCTGTTTGTTGTGTTCCGGCATAAAATTACATTTTTTAAAGTTATAATTCGAAAGAAAGTTTGTGTTGGAAAAGTATTTACCTGGACGGAGCCACTTAAAATGGGTACTCGTTGGATGTGAAGTTGAAAATAAATTTCAAAGTCATCCGACAATAAAAAAGAAATTGCCGTAAATTCTTATAAAAGGTGTATGACAACTGTGTACAAACTTTTTGCTGTCATTTCTTGTTCTTTCGATGTCTAAAGTTTGGCAGTCCAGAAAGTAAATTTAAGAGTTTAAAGTTGAAAATAACATTGAAGTTCTGAAAAAAAGGTTATTGATGTAGTGTGTTTATACACTGTATTTGTAATATCTAAAATCAGCTTGGCTTAACTTCTAAAAATGCGAAGACCCTAGAAAACTCTTATAAGGAAATTAATAAAGTTACGCCAAAACAAAATCGATCGAATCGAAAATCGAATAGTTTTTAGAATAGTTTTAGACCTTTTTGTATTTAAAATGTGTAGGTGGAATATTCTTTATTTCCGCTGCAATACTCGAAAGACAAACAATTTTTAATACTTACTGCCCAATTCAAGACTGTTAAATGATTCCGTGTTACTATTTTCCAGAGATACTATTGATTTCAAAAATTTCGTCCATTGAAAAAGCAAGGACACTAAAAATTAATTCAAGAGTTCACCTTATTTCGATAGGATTGCGTCAAAAACCAGCCGTTAGCGCCAACTTGATTAATCATGCATGATCATAAATCATGACGCGCTGGCTGAAGGTTCCCTAGAATCAAACAAAAACTTATTTTGAATGCAATGGCGGCTTCAAGCGGCACATGGTATCATAGGTAGTTAACGAACCATAAGAAAATTGAGAAACAAAGCCGAGTTGCACATATTAAGATTTGTCCGTGAGGACCTGAATTTGATTTTAGGCCAATGAAGCATGGTCTTGTATACTAATGAGTACAAAGTAGCCTTAAGAGCATCATATGGTCGTGAGGGATTCTGTAGGCGCCGTAAAGAAGGTTTGCTTCCCATCACGACACGCCAGACAGTAAGTTACCAAGATGGGTCTGTCATGATAGGGGAGGTGTGTTTTGAAATGCGTACGGAGTTTGTGGTCGTGGATCAACGCCTAAGAGTAGTCTGCTATGTCGAAGGAATTCTCCAAGATCATGTTGCGCCGTTTATGAGATAGAGAGAAGATTTTTATTTATGCAGGATAATGCATGAGCTCATACTGCTAGCATAGTTGAGTCTCATTTAGCTTTTTTTTTACTGAATATGGACCAAACGAGCATACGTATCGCCTGAAATCCTTGAGCTACCAAACTTTTACCGAATTTAATAAAAATAAACATGGATTGTGACTATGTTTAATAAGTAAAGACTAAGCTCAGTTCTCAAGATCGGTATCAATATCAATTTAGTCTTTCGTAACTGATTTTTTTGTTTTATTTTGTTGCATATGGAGCTGCATTCTGATTTATAGGATTCGGACTAGACAAGAACATTTTCGTAAAATTAATAAACAAAATAATTTATTCAACAACAAGAAGCAACAACAAGTTACACGTCTGCAAATTCAATTATCTGTACAATAATACACAAACGCGATTTTAAGGTAACAGAATGTAGATATTTTAGCAATATGTGCGCTACATACAGATGTCTTAAAAATTAAAGTTAGGAATGTACATAAATTAACGTGAAAAAATTAAAAGACACCATTCAGAAATCACCCGTAATATTATTTTCTTTGTCACCAACTTAAATAATAAAGAAGGATCAATTAAAAAAGAAATTGTACCTCACAATAATTCTTTTAAACTTGTTACGTGGCGTTATTTTAGTGTCAACTTTATAACAAATTTAATCAAACCAACAATGAGACAATAGTGCAAAGAACGAGATGCAGGGGTTATCGTTTGAACTGTCTGATAAAGTGATCTTGAGCAAATCTGTGCTTGACCTCGCCTCTGTACAATAACAGCTTCACAGAACTTGAGTTAAATAGATAACACAAGTTTGAGTAGCACTTCGACGAGCATGCGCTTTGTGAGCTTTCACCCTCCTGGTTCTCTTTTATTACACTGTGTGACTGTGTATTTGTATCACCAAGATGAAAAATTAAAGTCAGAGCTTTAGCGTAGACAATGTTACAGGAATCATTTTCCTGCCACCTAACTTTCTTATTTTGCTTTATAATCATATCAATAACAATAATGAATGCGAATGGAGACTTCGAAGACAAATAATTAACTCTTTTGTGAAACATGACATAAATATTTAAAACAAAAAATTAAATCAACAAAAAAGAGGCAAGAACTGTTATTGCGATCTTCTCATGCATTCTAACGGACCATAAAACGAAATTAGTTACTAAATAATTCTGTCCAGTTAGATATTCTGAACCTACTTATCGTTATTTCTGCATTATAAATCGTGTTGATAGGCCGTTATTGTAAGTGACTAGATAACACATTCCAACGTTATATTTCTGTAAAGTTAGCTAAGTAACATGAGAAATCAATTTATTCTAAAAACACAAATTAACGCTTACCACCAGACCACAGACTGACACTTTCATTATAGAATTACATAGAAATTAACGCGCTGGTTGGCTTGCCACAATTAAATTTATTTAACTCTAATCCATACTAATTTAACAGTATATTATCATATACATTGTTTACAGGGTAATGCTACATAAAGTGTATAGCTTTTATTTATTTCAGAACCAGAGAACATTTTTTAGCTTTGCCCGAAAGCTAAAAAAGTTTTCAGAAATTAAGAAAATGTTTACGAAGGTAAAATACGGCGGTATGAAGTTTGCCGGGTCAGCTAGTAATTGATCAACCGTAACTTACACCACAGCACAGACCCGGCCCGCCACAAGTTAATCCGCATGTCTGTGGAGTGCTTAGGGAGAGGCTTATGTCCAGGAGTGAACTACAACGGGATGATAATGATGCTAAACCATACACCTAAACCTATTGTTAAAATATAAAACAAGCTTTTTAGAAATACAACTGCTGAAACATTGAAATGGCGCACAGTATTAATACATGGTACAGTCTTTGCTGTATGTTTTTCGGATAAAATAAAATAGTCGGTCCTTCTCTGGGAAATCCTATCATAGGAATTCAAGATGACATCCAGTTGTTTATCTATCCGTATCGTATATCTATAGTAATATACCCTATGAATGTACATATTTATTCCATTGTATTCTATATAATAGAATAAATATTCTTAATTCATATTCTCATTCGTATAATAAATAATGTACCTACTTCATTCATTTCTACAGACTGACAGTAAATACCTTTGGTATTGAACCATTTCTACACATACTTAATAGTATTATGCGTGGAGTATAATTAAATAAAAACAATAACATACCAACAATTCACACTCTCAAAATGAACATGACCAAAGTATGTACTTGAAGTACCTGAAAGCCAATTCTCGAGAAAAAAAACACTAAAAATTCAGTTGCAATGTACTCTCAACCTCAAAACAATGTTGATGTTATTATCAGCTGCACTACTTGCTTCATGGCTAGAAATTTTATTAATAATTAAAAAACCTATTTCATCTAACAATCATTATCTAAGTAGGTATTCTTAAAACTACACAATGCAAACAACGCCGAGTTTTGTTCTATCAAACTAGGTGAGAATCACGACTTCAATTACTAAATTTGTCTCTCCATGTCACTAAATTTAGAGATAGCAAACAAATACGAGGTGCTCGCAAATTGACTTCCAATTTTATAGTTACAAATAATTGTAAAAATCAACTTTATGAAATGTACTTCACGTCGTCCTAACAGTCGAATGAATGAATCAAACTAAAATAGGAACATTCGTACCCTCCAACTTTAATCCTATATTATCATAAAATGTTATTCATGTTCTACGGTATCTAATTAAAACTAGCTGTACGTGACCAGCGCTTATCTAACTAGATTTATTACATGCTGTAACTATAATATGGAAGTAACATTGTTGCCTTTAACATCAATAGATATATTTATGTTTGCCTAAGTGATTACAATTGTTATTGATGCATTTTTCATGTGATAGGAGGCAAACGAGCAGACGGTTCGTCTGATGGTAAGTGATTATTGAGATGAGGCGTCACAAGTGCGTTGCCGGCCTTTGGGGAAAGGGGGGAGGGGTTAGGGTATCCGGTATCCTCACTCACTCGGTGAAACTCAGCGTAGGCGCTATTTCACACCGGTTTTCTCTGAGGCCGTGGTATCACTCCAGTCGAGCCGGCCCATGCATGCCGAAGCGTGGCTCTCCCATGGTAAGTATATTTATATAAACTACTAGCTGACCCGGCAAACATCGTATTGGTGGACCACCTTTAATAATAGTTAGCCTCCACCCTAGCCGATAATCACGCTAAGATTCACGATAATCGGTCGAGCCGTTTCGAAGTTGTTCAATTACGCACGCCGTGACACGAGAATTTTATATATTAGATTAATTTTATTTTTTTAATAACATTCTCATCAATTTAAAGTACATATACTAGGTAAATAAATGCCGTTTACAGTTGCAATTTTGTTGTAATATTATTTTCTAGTTATAGTCGTTCCAATACTTTATTTAACTTTTGACAGATCACGCGCATAAAGTTTTGTAATAATTTTTGATACAATGTACTACAGATAATACTGTACTTTATGGGCGGGCTCCGCCTACTTAGGGATATGTCATTCGTAATTAATGACCACAGACTATAAAAACGGTTTTGAAATAAATCGATTATCGATTATATTAATAAAACATACAATAAAATTATTGTGATTATATTTTATATCAAATCACGTAAAAAGCTTTATTATTTTGCATTAAAATGCCCTAAATGTCTCTGTTTCAATGCATAAATAATTTGCGTAATGAAAACAGTTCCATCGTACTCGTACCTAGTAATGGGATCGAATGTATTCGCCGCAAATTAATGAATTCAAAATAATTGTTTAGATTTACTATAGTTGGTTCAAATAAAAACTACCTGCGGTACCTACTTGTAATGAACAGGTACAAAATGTTGAAATTCGTAGTAATTTACGGATTAAAAATAAAACAACCAAAAGAGGTACTGTAATACTAATTTTAATTATAAAGAATCGTCTTCTTCGTATGACCAGGAATCATCATCACTTGACAGTTGTTTGTCCTTTGAGTACTTTCTTTTTTGGCATTTTGACAGTAACGAAGGCAGGAACGATACGCTCAACTCAACCAAACGTGAGAATTCACAAATAAATCAATACGGAGGAATATAAATACTCAACTATATTGAAGGTTACTCATTGAAATACTGTAGATTATTTTAAAATAGACATAGAGAGATTTAATAAAGATCATCAATAGTTTAACAAATACAATATTAACCACTGAATTACAACACAATACAATAATACATTTTGAAAATTCAGTTCCTTTTATTATATATTTTTTCATGACATAGAACCGTCATATTTGAACAACATTCTTTTAATCCATTTCTTCTTTATTTTGACAAAGGAGGTCGCACATTGAAACACATAGAAATATGAAGTACGAAATTATCTATAAAATAATGAGTTTGTTAAATCGATTAAAACTTCTTAATGCATAAAATCGATCGATGAAAGAAATCGAATAGGTAACGGGTCAGGGTATCACTATTTGATTAAGTATTAGAGCTGTCAAAAGTTAAATAAACTATTGGAACGACTATAGTTATTTATCAATGAGGTAAACAGGTCTTGTTGATTTCCACTGGAAAAATCTTTGATTTATCGTTCGTTGTTGAATTATTTCTTAGAAATGAGACATTTGTTTTATGACTGTCTTGAATGAATGAACTTACTTCAATTGCTAATACACTACAGTCATAGGAAGTTGTTCACGATGCAAGCATCTACTGATTATTTTAAGCCATCGTAATGGTATTTAAAAATATGCTTATAGGAATAAATACGTAACACTAAACATATAGTGTTACGTATTCATTTTTTCGGTGCTTTATTACTAAACCTATTTTCCACATTTCAATATATTAATATTTTAAAGTTATAGGTATTTATTTGTGTCGATACACATTGAATACATTTGTATAAATATAAATGAAATGCCTAATCTAAGCGCATAACTAGAGCTAACCGCTCGACTAATTCGGTTATTTTTTAATAAATTACACAAGGAAGGTTCTTGGTTGAGAGAAAAAACGTCAAAATTGCGTGAAAAATAGTAAAACTAACATTTATTTATTTTCTGTATTTAATTGCGACGGGCGAATTAATTTTACAGAACGAAGTCTGTCGGTCGGGGCAGCTTGTTGATTATAAACAACAGATATCTTTGATTCAAGGTATTTTCTCTTTATTTTATTCCATTCTTGGATTCTGCTGGCAGTTAAAGTATTTAAAAAAATGAATCTTAGAGGTCACTATCCCTTTTTTGCTTAAATTGTGAAAATTACACGAATTGTAGCGAAATATGTTTTATAAATATTTAGAATTGAGCGACTGCACGGTTGGCCGAGTGGTTTCAGCGGTCGCCATGCCGCTTGCCATTGTGCCAAGTGTCTTGGGTTCAAATCCCACGCGGTACAACACTTTGTGTGATCCACGAATTGTTGTCCCGAGTCTGGATGTTCTTTGTGTCCGTTTCATGTATGTTTGTAAAGTCTCCCACGACACAGGATGTTTATTCCTAATGTGGGAGTTATCTTTTTAATTATATAAGTTAATGACAATATAGGCCAAGTTATGCTTCACATGATGGTGATAATATGTCTCGTATATACTTACCTTAACAGGAAAAATAGAAACAAATGAAATGTTTTTTTTTGTTTTATAAATAACTTTCATTCCAAAGATAATGCATCACTTCAGGCCAATATTTAAATAAATTTTTGTGTTAATTACGACCTAGTGTTGTGATATGGTATGATAATTCTCATTTTAAAAGAGTTATCCAATTAACCTACAAGTTTACGATTATAAGTCGAAATGAAAGTGTTATATGATCGACAGTTAAATAGTCTATAGAACAAATGGTCTTAACATGAGCGACATTTTTGTGTTAGGTCTGTTGAATATTTAGAGTGAAAATTCTCAAAAGCATTTGGGATATTTCGGTTTTCTATATAGACGCTCACTTTTATTTCATGCACGAATAGTGCGCTGCATATCAGTATAAGTAAGAAGTTTATTTAGATATATTATAATCCTTATAGAAAAAAAACACCCAACAGGCAGACAATGTGTGGATCAGACAAAGTGTTTCATGTGGGGTTCGAATCCCCAATGATTAGCGCTCTAAATTCTGGCATGGAGACCGCTTAAAACACTACACTATTCATGCAGTCAGCGAGATTGATTTTATAAAATATAAATGCAAAGAAAAAATCAATTTACAATTACCAACATCAGATAAATAATATCCCATAAATATCCCACACGTGGTTACCACTTAGCCACTTTCGAGATCAATCCACCGCATCATAAAAATGTAAAAATAAACATTTGGTTACACATTTATTTTGACTGAACGCCTCTGAATTTATTTCACAGCGTTATAAAACCAATGTTTGTGATGTGAAGTTTTGCAAATGAATTGATAGTTGAATTTTCTGTTGCTTTTGAATTAAATATTGTTTACTTTTTCACTGGTTTTAATTTAATTCTAAAATGTAATTATTTTAATTTTTTTTTCACAACTTTATAGTAGTTTGATTTATTTTTTACAACATCAATTATCTGCCAGTAAAAGTCCCGTCAAAATTGTTTCAGCCGTTCAAAGTCGAAATCGAATAGTTTTAATTTATGTAATTAAGACAAATATATACATAAATATATATATATATATATATAGGCAGGGCAAACGATTAGACGCGATTAAGCGATTACCGCCGCCAATGGACACTTGCTAGTAGCTAGTAGCTCGAAGGAGTACGTACGCTCTTTTCTTGAAGGTTTGAAGGTCGTATTGATCCGGGAATACCGGATAGATGACAGTTCATTCTACAGTTTTGTTGTGCGATGCAGAAAGTTCCTAGAAAACCGCACATTCCACTAAAAACTTTACGTACAATAAATATATTGTCCTAATCAAATCCGGCATGTTATGGCATGTCAAAACTTCTAGGAATAGAGGCTACGGGGCAGCTAATGGTAGTAACAAATGTAGTAAAGTAGTAGCGAACGTTCCAAAGATTAACCGGAGCAAATATACAGATAGATAAAAAAAATAACTTACACATGCGTTATTGAATAATTTAATATTATGGAAAAAGACAATTGACATACATTGCAAATTTACGTGTTTTGAAAGCCCTACAAAATAGGAGATCCTTAGTTATGTGTCACTTAGCATGGTGAAAACGAAATTAGATAAGATTTATATTTAGGAGCTACCTATATTAGGAGGTTCCTAATTCAGAGAGTTTAAGTATAGTTAGTGGAAATGGGCATTAGGCATCGAAATCGATTGCGATATATAGTTAATTAACTAAGTACTGTACTTAAAATATTTTTTACAAAGTTTATTAAAGTAATTCTACTTTATATACGAGTATTTCATACATCTTAACGTAATTAATATTTATAAATAAATTTACAACTTAAATATGTGACAAGCAAAAAATATTTTTTATTAGACAGTACACAAAATAATTAGAAAAAATATTGTAAGTAATAAACTCAATAAGAGCATCGAAAAGGAAGCGAGCGTGACTAAAATTACATTGCACTTCTACTTTACATGTTATTAAATTTAATGAACGAGAACTCAGCTCCCACTGAGTGGGTTTCTTGTATACCTTACCTAATGGTTAATTAAAATTGCAGACTAAATATTGAAAGCACTATAATAGTGAAATAAAGTATTTATTTTATTAAAATGTCTATAACTTGATTGTGCGGTAATCAATGTGTCTTTTAGAGTGGTAAGCATGTCCGTTAGTACGAGGGTCTATAAATGTCAAACTCCAGGTTGGAAAGCCAATTACAACTCAATATCGTTTCGTGTCACTATGTTAGAAACCACTAGACACGTTGATGGGAATATTGTAAAGGTGCTCGAAGTGTTATTTGACATTTCTCGATAGCTGTTGTTCGGAAACGACAGATTGCAAAGTTCACGTCGCTTTTATGTATGAAAATCTCTAGTCTTTAATTCTAGTCAGTATGAAAAATGCCGTTTTATACTCGTAGTCTTAGATAGTTACTTTGAATTGGCATAAAACCAATGAGTCTGAGAATTTAGAGTGAAACTTTTTTCACATAATGCCTTTGAGGTTTTCATTTAAAAAGAAATGTGCAACATTCGATTTCGGACTCTCAATATTAATGCTGCATTTGGAGAGGAAACTGCTAATGAATGAACCGTGCCTTTTAATAGCAGCTAAAAACCAGACGTCATCCTCCATACTCGCAAGACTCTTGCTTCAAAGGACTACCATTTTTTCTACGTTTTGTACATGAAATGCTTTCAAAAATTTTGTCGCATGTGGATTCCCAGGCTTTTATCGTAAAGGCATAAATGAACTCCCGATTAGGTTAGGTAGCAACAATGTATAGATAAATAGGTTAAATATTTTGATGTAATAAATATAGTACATTTTTGAAAAAATAGGAGGTATTATTTTGCAATACAAATCTGTACTTTCATAATTTAACCCCTTATCTTAGTGTAGTTAAGTAGGTTTAATAAAATAGATTTCGTAAGTGATATACTCGTTAAGTTTATTTAATTACGATAATTGACCTTATGTTGATTCATAATATACGTAAAGTCCTGTCCAATATTCAACGTCTTATTTAAAAGGGTTTAGACGATTTGTCGGTAATATTAATTGAGAGAAATTTTAAATGACCAATTTTTATTACAGACCTAACATTGCCTTACTTGTACGAGTATATAATTCACACAGTTTTACGAGTCGGTTTACTTAGGAATTACCTACTTTATAAAGCTTTCTTGTTGACACATGCCGTATTTGCCATAAATATATCTAATCCTTCCGCTTATTTTTCTTCTAGCTGTTGACACTATAAACATACATATAAATACTGGAAAACCTACAAGTATTTGTAGTACCAATTTCTCGCTTAAAGCTTGAAATTTCTTAAGTAGGTATAATCATGTCCTGTCTCTAAGCAAACTTTCTGTTTCTTGAACTTTTAAAGAGTACCTAAGCTTGGTTGTAGTAAACATAACTTATTTATAATCCCCGCGGTTTTACCAGCGGTTGTTGTTTTACTTTAACTGCGGGTAATACCGCAGGTTCATCTGATATAAAATAAAAATGGCCTAAATTAGTCCTAATAAAATCAGTGATCTGTTATGGAAAGCCCAGTCGAAATCGGTCTAGCCGTTCACCAGGAGATTAGCCGGAACAGACAGTTAATTTTTTAAACTGTTTCTTCAATGCAAGTACAGTACATAATACCATACGCTTTTAGTGACAAATAGATAATTTGAAATTACAAAATGTATACATGTAAACCACGCCTTTAAACACGTTTCTTCTTATTAATAATATGAACTAGATGACCCTCGCGACTTCGTCTGCGTCGCTCAATAGGATAAGAAAATCTCGACACTTTAAGAGTCCCCGCTGAATACAAACTTTTAAGTCGGCCGATCGTTTGATCTGGTTGGCTTTTGGCATATTTGGCGGCCGATACGTAATAATCGTTAAGTACGTAAACGTGCGTACTCCCGTACATGTTCAGCTGATTAAGAAACCAACCAAACTGTCGGCCGATCGAAAGTCTGCAATTTGTGGGGGCTCTATTGAGCTATCTAATACAAATAAAATATTTTTGTAAGTATTGATTTATGGATGTCTATAACTCTACGCAAAAAGTAATGAACGGATTTAGACGAAACTTTAAAGTTATAAAACTACATCAGAATAACAAACTTTTTACAGCTTTTACTAACAAAAGTGAGCCAAAACCGGCGGTACTCAATATTAATTATTGTAAGGAGATATGAAACTGCAAAGAGCTGCATGAATATTTTGCCAGGCCATAAAAGGGGCCGCTGTAGATTCATTAGCATCTATATTCTTGCTACGTTTTAGGACACTCTCCGGAGAGTTTTAAGGTTTTGTCTTTACAGTTGCAGATAAGTTTATTTTATTGAATTTATACGTCTTGAAAGGTAATTTGCTGAAATTTGGTAATAAGGCAAAATATATAAAAAAAAAACTTACCTTACTCTTATAAGTATACAAGTTCTTTAAAATGGTGAACACAGTATTAGCAATGATAATTAGTCACTGACAAAGCTATACTTTACAAAAAACTTGTTATAGTTTTGATGGACAATCAATACTAGTAGTAGATGTAGCCAGCTAAATTGCAGTCTATCATGTGGTTTCATATTCATGAGGGTCAATACTCATGTGAATAATTTAAGTAGGTACTTGGAAAAACGACAATCTAAAAACATAAATGCTCTCATACCCAATCTAAGCTATTAAGCGCAAGTAAGTCGCAACTCTGTTTATTTCGCTTAGAACATATTTTTTTAATGGAATTGTGGGCAAACGAGCATACGTATCGCCTGATGGTAAGCGATTACCGCCGCCCATGTACACCCGCACCACCAGAGGCGTCACTAGTGCGTTGCCGGCCTTTGGGGGATGGGTATGGGCCTCCGGTATCCTCACTGTGAGACACAGCGCAAGCGCTATTTTACACCGGTTTTTTGTGAGGCTGTAGTATCACTCCGGTCGAGCCGGCCCATTTATGCCGAAGCGTGGCTCTCCCACGGTTAAAAACCGACATTTATTTTCTTTATTTAAATAATTTAGACTGTAGAAATTGGTTCTTTTAGTAAATCCTTTTGTATTGCACGCCCCGCCGCGCCGCCCGTCATTGTAACAATTCTAAACGCCGAAGAAGTGATAGGATAATTAAACTTGTTTTGTAAATAATACCACTAATACCTATCTAATTAAGAAATCCTTTCAGACAATGAAAACTTATTTGTATTTAATACAACAATGAACAATTGTTAGGTGGTGTGTAATTTAAACCTTCGTATTGATTACAGCATTCTCGTCTTGAACAAAGTGTCTACAATAGTAGATAAGCCAACATGTAAAAATTGCCCACAAGACAACCCATTCCTGCGTATACTTTTCAATATTTTCAACAGGTTTCAGCACGTTCAATTCAATATTCCATAGCTAACAAAGTCAGAGTTTTAATATCGTTTGGAATGAACATCCAACAACATGATGGATAACATATTATAACTTGATTTTTATTGATTGCGGACTAGTCCATACATCTATCTATGCAAATAAATAGAATTAAAGTGTCTGTATGTAATCTTAAATTATCATTTTTACTCTAAATACATATCAAAAATATGTTAATATTTTGTCTGTCTGTTTTTTTAATACTTGTGGTTGTGTGTAAAAGTAGAACAACAACTGCAGGTACAAAAATAAAATGAAATTTGATATCTTATGACAAAAGAAAAGAAAAAGAAAATATTTTTATTATCTTACCACACATTAAAATTATGTTCTTTCAAAAGAACATCGCAACCCATTCACTCAATAGCTATTCCTTGAAAGGTTGCTTTAAGCTTCAGAGTTGCCTTCGCTCTAACTTATAATGAAATATAAATTTGTTCCTTTGAACTCGAGTAAATTGTTTCTGAATACTAATTACTAATCGTAATATGTATCATTTACGTATAAATGAATGAAATTTCAGAGGAAATGAATCGTGGGAAATGATTAAGTAATATAAACGGCAGTTTTAGTAAAGGAGGGTTTTAAGTTTGGTTTTGATTCATAAACGACAAAAGAGGTGTTTGTGATTTTTTTCTCTGTGTAATTAGATGTACTGTCGTGAATATATTCAAATGTTTTATATACTAGGTACTGGAAATGTAATGAAAACTTTATCCACTTTAGTAAATTGAGCTGGTTTAGCTGTCGGTTTTGAACCGCTATTCCACAAGTCATGAATTCACTCGAAAGTCAATCAAATAAATTCAATTTTTCGTTCATGAATAAAAAAGCTTAAAACGTTAAAGTCAGATAAAATAAATGGATTAATATTTTATAATACTTTACAATTGTTAACTGTATAAGAAAATAAGTTTATTTGTCTTGTTTTGTTGAAATTGTCTGAAAGGGTGTTCTAATTATTTAATTAATTTATTAGGTCCTTAAAGCAAAATCCGAGGACTTCATTATTGTAGATTTTTTAAAATATGATACTGTTTCTAAAAAAGTAGTGCACTAACAATTGGAAATAAAACAGACATTTTAATTTATAATACACCATCTGCGCTATGTTTATATTTATGTCACGAACAATTTTGATTTATAGAGAGTCAAAATTGATTGTCAAAGCGACACACGATAGGGCGTTTGCTGGTTAATTGTCAGCGTAGACAGGCTTAATGGAAGCAACAAACCTCTAAACTCAAAGGACAATGTGTGCGGAATTAATTGAACAGATATGTGTAACACCCAATATAGTTACTCTGTAGAGAGCTTGCGTTTGGAACTCCAAAATGTACGTGAATATTAAGTGCACTAAACAGCTGCATAATAACATGCTCTTGTCATTGTACCGTCAACGTTTGAATGACGACATTCATTAGACGAACATAATATAACCTCTTCAAGTTGGATTACTCTACTTTATGCACTAAGTGGACCTATCTGGCCGAGTATTCTGTTCCAGGCCTTTATAATAGCTGCTTCGCTGCAGCAGCTGAAAGTTTAATTAATCGCTTAATCTTTGACTTCAGGTAGATTGAAGATTATATAGGCAAATCTCGATGGGCCAGTTTACACTTATTAATATATATGTATAGTTATAGGTATATATATACATATTAGATAAAGAAAATACAAAACCAAATTTGCATTTGAAAATGAATTTAAAATTTTTGTAGCGCATTTATATTGCTAGTTGCAAGTCCGACCTTCAAACGCATCTTAAGAAATTGCTTATTTGTACTGAATGATTTACGAATCATTTTAATTCTATAATTTTTCTACCTTGGTACATATACACACATCATATTGTTAATGTAATGTAAAAAGATCACAAAATATCATGAACTTTATTCGTCCCTTTCACAGAATGCCTCCAATGTAAGCCGTCCATCTTTATTGTATGTAAGCCTAATGGGCAAAACAACTGCGCTTTGTAGCAGCGCTTGTTTGTTCTACTAAGTCCAAATATTATTTTCGAATTAGTAGAACTAGAACTAGAAATAGTGATATATAATATTCACTATAATATAGTGAATACTAGCTGACCCACGCCACTTCGTTTGCGTCTTATTTTGCCCGTATGAAAATATTTCCCCGTTTTTGAAACATTCTTCATTGGTGCTCCAGCCTATAGCCTTCCTCGATAAATGGACTATCCAACACTGAAAAAAATTTTAAATTCGGACCAGCGTTTCCTGAGATTAGCGCGTTCAAACAAAAAAACAAACTCTTCAGCTTTATAATATTAGTATTTGTATGATTATGATATATATAATCATATATATAATCATACAAATCTTACTGCAATAACCGACATACATATGGTTAGTCGTGTATAAAGTATCAATTTTCTACAGCTAGTATTTTATTTTTAAGAAGAAAAGGAATACTGCGATCTAGTTGCCCGCTTTTATCAAATATATGTCTCGTCATAGATCATGAACGTGGTTGTTTATGATCCTGAACATTAATTGCCTTCTGTAGATATTCTTTGTTCTTTATTCACATTCTCTGACCGTTATTATTTTTAATGCAACGGTTAATCGTCTCAGCATAAGTAAAGTGTTTATCTATACTATGTGGTACAAAAAAACTGAAATATATGAGTGTGATACTAAATACAAAAGCTGTTAATAGTGACGGATTGTATTAAAGTAAAACAAAAACGTTATATTTTTTTCGCTTACATGATTGATAGGTTTTGGATTGCTTTGACAAAATGCATATGAATATACCGAACGGCAGAGCTCGTTCATCAATATACAATAGTTACCCTACAAACTTTAACTAGGTGTAAGAACCATTTAAACTTCATCAATCATCATCAACAACCCATAACGTCCCACTGCTGGGCTCGGGTCTCCTCTCAGGAGAGGGTTAAGGCCATAGGTCCCCACGCTAGCCAAGTGCGGGTTAGGGACTAGCAAGACAACGTTGTTGCTACGTAATCTTGCCGTTGAATGTTTATAAGCCGCCTAAAGGTCTTCACCTTAACAACTTAAATTATGAATTAAAACTTATTAATTTGCTTTAAATGTATTTGATGTACCTTTGTATGTGTAGGTATTTTATAACGCGTATTTTATTCGGTCCCTAAAACCCTTAAAGTGCTGAGAAAATACCTAAATTTAATGTTTATGCATTCTATCGCTAAGTAAGATATACTTTTGACATCTTTGATATATGGAAACAAGTAATAATTAATTTATAACAGTTGAACTTCTAACAGTCATAGGACTTCCTTAATGTTATACACACATTGAACCACATTGAACTTGAATAACGAATCACTGTATGCTTCTGAGTATTTCATTTACGTGGCCTAACTCCATACATTGGATTTAGTAGCGTTATAATACTAATGTACAGACATATTGCGTGTTCATCGATAAAATACCCAATACCCAAGTTTTTGACAACGCATTATATGTACTAACTACGTAACTGACTTTCTTCTACCGGTAAACACTGTGTCACAGATTCCTCTTGTGTTATCTGCACTCAAATAAATTATTTTCTATCAAAAACCAACCTGAAACATTTACATTCGTATCTCAACTAGGTTACATTTTGAATTCTAAAATATTATTCTATTTTAATTTAATACAGAGAGAGAGCATTGTGAATTCAAAGTGTGCTACTCCAGCCCTGAAAGTATATACGCGGTACTTTTTTTCGAAAAAAAATTATTCCTTTCATTAGATACGTCGTTTAAATAATTATTACTCGTTTCAGGTCCATTGTCATATATATATATTTAAAAATGGTTCTTAAAGTATGGAGTTCTTAAGCTAAAAGTCCTCACAATTTTGGCACAGTATGGAGCCATCTTTACATACCATAAAATAAAGTCGCAGCCGCTGTCTAGTCGCTTCGATCTTCTAAACTAGTCAGTTGATTTCAATGTAGTTTTCAGCAATAGATAGAGTGATTAAAAAAGCAATGGTATAACAAAAACTTTGGGTTTTTGGTATAACTTTATAACACAAACCGCGGGTAGCACCTAGGTAGTATATTATAAAATGTATGCTGCATATAAAGTTTATCCACGCCTATTGACTTCGACCGTATTTCAAAAGTCATAGCATTCGAAGTAATTCGAACGTTTTCAGATTCTTATGTATTAGGCAGTATGTATAGTGAATGTATGAAGTTTTCCATGCTATGGTAATGCAATTAAACAACTAGTGCAGTTCCAATGTAGTACTCCTGTTAATCTTACACCGTGTCCTTAATTTGTTTAATTGAATTATACCAATGTGTAGTTTCGTCAACCTTTCCAAATTATCTCAATAAAGATTGGTATTGAATGAGCTACTAAGGGGGATGATGACCTGCATCGGTGTTGAACTCATAATTCTGGTGTGTGTTCTTTGAACCACGGTGACCTTCAAGACAATCAACGTCAATGAATAATTCAAGTGTTACAGATTAGGCACACGAATCTACTTCTTTATAACTAAGCTATATTTTAATCGAATAAAAATATAACTTCTATAATGTATACTTTACCTTAAATTTGTACTGTGGATAATACAGCTATAAAATGTGTTATGTGAATGTTTTAATTAAATTAAATTAAATAAATTAATGAAAATAATATTTCTTACATCAAACACACAACGCCATCTAGTCCCAAGCTAAGCAGAGTGTTATGGGTACCAGACAACCGATACAAATAAATACATATACTTTTTTTTTCGAAATATCTAATATTAAACATAGAAAACACCCAAACTCCGAAACAAATATTTTCAGATCATACAAACATTTGGTCCAACCCGGGAAACGTACCCGAGACCTCAAGTACAGCAGACGCATACGCTCACTGCGCCTCTATTTAAATGATTATTATTTTAATGTTAAACAGGGTATAAAGGTATAATTAAGTACGGTTCTAATCTAAGAAATACCGTATAACAGTTATGAGAGATTGGTGATTGAAAAATGGGGAGGGTGTCTAAGAAATAAATCTCTACAATATACGATTCTGATTCCTTAAATTTACAAATCGATTTCAGTTTGACAGTTTTTTTTACTAAACATGTAGATCATACTTCAGTAGATAGGTATTATATGTTTCATGAGGCTCTAAATCCAGCTTATAATTAATATATACAAAGCGAATTCCCTCTTATAAAACCTCTACAGTTAATAAAAATAACATACATAATAGTTGAAAATGAATTATGAAATAATTATTTAACTTTTAGATTAAAACTACTACACATTAATAAGTTCGATTTATGAGTACACTAGCAACGCGCCCCGGCTTCGCACGGGTTCAATATAATATAGCATATGTTACTCTGAGGTGTGCGTAATTTTTTCGGACGTCTTCAACAAATATCTCTATATTCTACTCGTATCCAATATACTCAAAATTTTAATAAATATTATGCGAGAACCTTCCTCTAAAATCAGCCTATATTATAAGTAAAAACCGCATAAAAATCAGACAGAGTCGGCGGAAATCTTTGTTTTAAAATATATTAAGTAGTGATTTTAATGATTACACATTGGTATAAAAAATAATTTGAAAAGACACAACACTATCGTACAGGAACTACGTGTCTTTGAAATGACGGTTTTTTATTTTGTTTTAATGAAATACATTTAAATTTAGGTATAAAGAATTGAACATCTTGAGATAAAATATAATGAGTTCATAATTCCATGGTTTAACGGAAAAGGTTGATTAGATTTAGTGAGTTACGCCTGTACAAAGTTATTTCGTATTGAAAAGTATGAATTATGAAACGTCACACGGTACCTAGATTAAATGGACAGTAGTATTTGTACGTAGTGTATGGATACTAACAGTATATTTATTTACAATGAGCGCCAATTTAAATACTTCTAACAGTTTAATGAGAATCCTAATTATTATTTACAACTAGCTGTCCCGGCGAACTTGATACCGCCATTTTTTTCCAAGTTATCCTACCTTAATTTTCCATGGGTGGTACAGTTGTGGACTAAAAAGAATTTACACTTCTTATAATTTACTTGAATACAAACCTTGTCCTGACAATAGCATACACATAAAAAAATAATTATCTAATTTCCATATGTAGTCGATGGGCAGTTATGC
The DNA here is from genome assembly GCA_916048165.1 of Spilarctia lutea. Lineage (NCBI taxonomy): Eukaryota > Metazoa > Arthropoda > Insecta > Lepidoptera > Erebidae > Spilarctia > Spilarctia lutea. Next base: position 21,552,735 of record OU696470.1, on the reverse strand, counting down.
GCGTACATACATTTCAGTGATTTTTTTTTTAAATACACTACTGCATTAATAGTTTATATAAATATCGCTTAGTTGAATCCTACAACACTTATTTCAATTGTATCGATATAATGGCGATGCGTTCAGGCGCATTTAAGAGATTGTTGTCAGAGAGGCTAGTATTGGTTTAATCTCTGGATCTGGGTTTTTTCCTGCACACTTTATGTTGTATTTAAGTTTTGTTTGTATATATTTAAATATGTATTGTATGTAAAATGAGATGACCGTTTGTTGCTTGCACTCACTGTTTCTCATATGACCCATCTACGAAAATATAATAATAATGAAAATGATTTTATTATTTCTCATACATTGTCATACCCTACATAAATTGAGGCCAACCCCAGTAAGTTATTGGAAATACTTGAATCGGGGTTGTCTCGCTTCCGCCCGTAATTTACAAATACACAATGACGAGACCATAATTGTATCAGATAAACAATGTTTGAATCATACAGTTAACTTATATTATATAAATATTTTTGTTAATGTGTGGTAAATGTCGCTGGTTTCATAATTACTACTTTACGTCAACTATTTTGAAATTATATATTGTGACATTGTTTATTTACCTCAATGAATAAAAAAAACGAATTATAGGTATATTGTCTTGATACAATTTAGCAAATTTCAACCGCAATTGTAAACGTACTGAAAGTAAATTTATCTTACAAATTAATTTGCTAACATAATCGTACATGTTTCATTCAATTCTCAGAACAGAACCCGTATTTAAATAAACCTTAGTATAATTTGCTATTTCTTACATTTACACAATTTTCTGTTTGTGTGAGATTACCATTATTGTTACAGTTATTCAAATAGATGTTTTAAGTAGACATTATATATTAGAACATTCAAATGAAAAGAAACTTAACAGGTCTAGTACATTGATAAGGTTTACTGGTTGTTGTCGTGGAAATTTAAAGTCGAATGTTGTGAAAAGTAGCAGTTAGACGTGATGGTTTATTCAGTGTCTTTTTTAAAAAGGCTTGAATTAAAACAAACGAATGCAAAAGAAGAAAGAGAGCCATGACATTAGCGCTCAGCGCAAGTTTTTCATTTGAGTTCAAGTTAATTACGATTTGTGAGACATTAAATAATTCATCTCACACAAATCGTACTAAGATACTATATATATATATATATATTATATCTATACTGCTTAAATAGAGATAATATTGAGGTAGCGGCAGGCTTCAGAGCGAGACTTTACAACTATTAGAATTTAATTCTATGTAGTATATATAATATCATTATGGCTGAAGCTAGAAAAAACTAGTAAACTATGACGGATTTAGGTGATATACACTATTTCCAATCAGACCTTGAGGTACCTAGACAGGTGGCCTTATCGAATAATAATCAAACGCTTCGCTATTTTGTTAATTTCCGTTAGCCATTTAACATTAAAGATCGTATAAGAATTTTATATTCACGGTCACATGTTGAAGGTTTTACCATTCTCACAATAAACCTTACATCTTCAAAGAAATTAAGCTAAGTGTACACACCTAATAGAAAAGGATATAAAACCTTATATTTAAGTAAATATCTCCGTGGTTAAAAGGGTGGCCTATTATGCATTCTATCTTTCTACAATTAAAATATCGAACATAGTCGACAGTTCATTTTTACACATGAAACCAAAGATTACGTATTTTTACAAGTACAAAAGTGCGTTGACGGATTTAAGAGTGGAGGACGACCAAAAAAAAGGAAAGACTGGTTAAAAGAAGATATAGCTAGGAAAGGAGTAAGCAGTGAACTGACGATGGATGCAGGGGAATGGAAGAAAATTCGTTACACCGACTCCAAATAAATTTATTTGGGAAACGGAAAGGCGATACAATATAAAAATACGTACAAAATAGAAAGCTGTGTAAAGAAGCGTTATTATATTATATTAATATCTATTTCCAAATTTTAAGTTCAAATTGTACTAAAAACAAAATTTTGATCGTAACAAAACAAAGGGATCTCATTTGTGGTTAATAAAGTCAGTTTTGGGTTTGTTAGACCAATAAATTGTGAACTCTGCTTTGTACTCGCTGCATATTTATTAAAGGAAGGTCAAACTATTTCAATGAAACCTACCTCAAGTTTTAATTAAGACGGTGAGATTGCAAACTTAACAACAATAGTTGCTGACGAGATGAGATAGCAAACGGCAAATTATATAAGAATGTTTAAGGAAGTCTTAGATAGTATATAGTCTTAAACTGTTACACCCCTTAATATTTCTCCATTACATATTTTTATTTTTCAATGTTATATTACATTATACGGACACGAGTCCGTGAAATGCAAAGTGACAATATAATAAATTGGTCGTCGATGATATATTCTAGTCAAGGATTTCGAATCGTTTACAAAATTAACTTTCTACATGTTGACAAAACAATGCGTGACTTATCCATATTTGTACCTATTGATCTATTCCGTTAAAGTAAGCTATACATTTTTTCAGTAAATATTGTTTTGATATTTGAGAATATTTCAGTTAGTGTCATGAAAACATACTCGTATATGTATTTAATTGTTTCTTATAAATAAGTACTTGTTCGTATTATTTTCATAAAACTCCCACTGCTTATTAGGCGTTGTTTTTGTTATTGTAAGTGGCAATTAGTAGAAGCATCAGAAAAAATATAATAATGTATTTAAATAGTATATTTATACTATTTAGATTATAATTGCTTTCGAAAGATACAAGTGGACAAACTAGAGATATGATACAAGTTCTTTTATGAATTTCCATTTGCCCTACTATGGCGATGTGTCGGCATTCGGCAGTCTATGTATGTATGTTTGTGTGTTCCACAATAGGGTCTTAACCACTGAACCGATTTTAATTAATGCGGTGTCAATATATACCTAATAATGGTGGTATAGGCCATATAAACTTTATCAAAATTTTAAATCTTATACATCACTAAAATAGTCAAGATATGATGGTACCAGGCACCCCGGCCGTGGCCCTTGGGGTTGCCTCATGATGCGTCTTGCAGAACGCACCGCGAAGCACCCAGTCGTAGCCAATGTTCCACAGGAGCGGCCCTAAGAGTTACCCCTGCGGAACCCCGCTGCCGTATTTATACCTGGATTTATATCTGAATTATTTTCTGTATTTCCTTTACAGCCCCTTTCTTACATAGATTGTTTTTTTAAATTTTTAAACAATTTTTATTGTGTTCAAAGTACCTACTCAAACTCGTAAGCTTATATTTCTCAATTCATTAAAAGTTCTAAAATTTACAAATGATGTTTGAAGTTTGTAAATGCCAAACCTTGACTGTTGTATATTTAGACGTCTTAAATCATAAATTCAGTTGGATGTGAGCCATAACAAACCTATTTCATTCTGATATTTAGAATTACGTTTAGCAAGGAGCTTATTGTAAGATTATGTAAAGTTTTTTATATATTAAATATTTTTGGATAAGTTTAACAGTGTTATTTGATGCCAAAATATCAGTAAGATAATTGGACTTTTATTATTTACTTTGTCTCTAAATTGATCAGATTTATAAATAATGATCGTACGTTTCAATAGTTGATATTACACTGCTCTGTCTTATGGGTTATTTTTGAAACAATTAAATTACTATTTTAAATTTATTTGTATCGTAGCAGTTGTGAACGCCAGTTATTAAATTTACAAAATATACGAACATGTTTCCCTTATGCCACGCAAGCGCATCACATCGACTGCAGATCTGTGATTGGTCTATGTGCCTTACTAAATATGAATCGGCATATTATTATGTATAATAGATGTCTGTATGACGTAAATCTATACTAATATTATAAAGCTAAAGAGTTTGTTTGTTTGATTGTTTGTTTATTTGTTTGAACCCGCTAATCTCAGGACCCGCTGGTCCGATTTGAAAAATTCTTTCAGTGTTGGATAGTCCATTTATCAAGGAAGGCTATAGGCTATATCGCTTATCATCACGCTAATACTAATAGGAGCGGAGCACCAATGAATAATGTTTCAAAAACGGGGGGAAGTATTCACGCTACGGGCAATTTAAGACGCAAACGAGGTTGCGTGGGTCAGCTAGTGTAACATAACTTTGTGTACTGGAAAAAAACATTGTAGTATGAAGATTTTTCATGATTATTGTTTGCATGCTCAAGAATACTAAAAGCCAAATCTTAATGTAAATTCATAAAAGTGTATTTATGAACAGATTTTCATCATTTACAAAAAGTAAAACTAAAATATAAAGCCGTAATTGAAAACTAAGCGGAAATATTGGTTAATTAATTAAACTATTTGGGATATTTTACTACCTTGCATTTTGATTAACAAGTAGTGACAGTACAAAAGTAACGAAATCACTAGCATCTTCGATATGCCTGTAGTAACATAGAGATGTACGAAATTCGCTTAAATTATATTCTCGTACCTCTTCTGTTTCGGTTAGTTCATCGATGTAAGAAATACATTGAATTTTTTCCCCGTTCTTTTTTAAAAAACACTACGAAATAAATCCGTAGCTAGGCCTAATTTTCTACTTTTAATATCCAAGTATTCTCTCAAGTATTTTTCAAGAATTGAAACTGCCGACTGCATCAGTTTGGACTCATTGGGAGTTCTCATAGTACATATTGTTCGAAATGCTGGTACTTGTACTGTTAGTAAAGCACTCCCAATAAGAACTGCATCTTCTGCAATTAATAAGATGGTACCGTGTATGTTTCGGCTCCTACAAATAAACCGAATTCATTTGACTTTTCTATGAAGTAAAATAATCTTATTTTGTTAATACGATGTGTGGAACTTTTCGTTTTAACGTTTTCAATGTAACTAAGTTTAAAATATTATCCTTGAAAATCATTATTTTGGGGTAAGCTGTCTGCGCTTAGTCTGCCTTAAGATTAAAACTATTAAATTTAAAACCCTAAGTCAAATATCGACATAACAGGTCTATCTAAGTTACGGCACAAACTACGACGAAGAGACGAGAGACGTTATTTCAACAAGGAGTTAATTGTATATGAAATATTTAATGTTTCTTTGTGAATTCGGTACAGCGTAAATGCAGACCGTTGAAGTATAAGACAAGTTTAAATAAATTATAAAGCAGTACTTACTCGGCTGTGAAATGTATCTACACATTTTAATGAGTTTGATTACGTTAATAATACACATAGGTACACAAACTCTTAAACACCGAATACATAAACCTTACAACACATATTGCATAAAAAAATTTTAGGGTATCGTGATTTTATTACAGCACTTTTTCCACGTGGTAAATACACATATCCATGCAAAGTTTTATATGTCTAGCACTTACTGTTTGAAAGGTAAGTCGTGGACGTTTGGACGGATATGACGAAACTACATATAAGGGTTCCGAGACGTGAACTACGGTACCATAAAGACGAAATTTATACAACTTCCTATATAACCGTATAATATTACAGTTGTTTCTATACAAATATGTGTTCTCTCATATGGTTTTATTAAGTTATGATAATCCACTCAGAACATACTCAATAGTACTTGAAGTTTGCTATACGTAGGTAATAAAATTATTTCTAAAACTTTCGATTTCTTCTTTCCTATGGATTACTGCGATGTATCTTATATAGTTGCAAATTTTAATTTTATTTATAACTTTTACCTATACGTTTAGAGATGATTTATATTAGACCGGGTAATGTCCGGGCCGGTCACAGATCGGTGTCATTTGTTAGTTAACTGGCCGTGCCATATAAACCGCTTCATACAAAATGTATGTAACCTTTAAAATAGTAGCCCGTCCGGGCGACGTACATGCGTACGACGGACACGCTCCGGTATACTATCATTTTCCCCTAATCTCCAATTCATGTAAAAGTATCAACATTTAGTGTCTAGCGAAGGTGGTACCTCTAGTAGCTGGTTTGTCTTTTATTTCCTCTGTATATAGGACGCGTCACCTAATAATGTAATGCACATAAATTAACATGTGTAATACAATTGACTTATAAGGGTCCGTTCACATAGACCAGCTCGGAGAACATCGGCCGGCCGGAGAGTTATACGCTTGAAACTGGCTTGAGCCGACAGGTGTTTTACATAGGGCGGCTAGAAGAGCACTGTTTTAAAGCGGAGCTGGATGTATGCGTCCTTTTAAATTGATTCATGGATTTAGTTAGCTCTGGTAAATAAATATATTTATATAGAAAGATTATTTGAATCAGAACGAAACAAAACATGCTTATGTCAAATAAACACTCATATTTTCACACGAGTAATATTAACTTTTCATCATGCATGTTTTACACACGTACTCACACATGTTCCGTTCGCGCGTGAAAGACTACACGATGGGAGCCGGTAGGCCACGCGAACACGAAAGATCATGCAAACAGACCCATTCAGCTGCGCGAGTGTGGAAGAATACGTGATCAGAGGCAGCATGTTGGCTCCTCTTTTTATTTTACACTTGCTCTAATAAAATAAGTTATATGTAAAACTGAAGCTTATTGATATAATTCATAAATCTACATTACTGTGGTATAAATCAGCTCTCCTCTCCGAGTCGGTCTTTGTGAACGGACCCTAAGTATGTTCTTTTTGTCGGTTCTTGCGTATGACTTACAAAAGTGCTTACACAACTATCTTGGGGTTATTTTCAGAAAGCCTGAAAAAAAATTATGTTCAAAAATACATTTGGTGAGTTAAAAACATTGACACTAGCTTGTCTAACCAATAGCATTACATTGTAACTAATGTAAAATATATTCCTATCTGTACTAATGAATGATTCAGTAGCGTACAATGATAGAATCTCTGCAGCATTTAGAGAACGTCCACATTCAGGTGTTAATGTTAATCTGTTCGTACCGTATGAAATGAATACCTATGCTAAAAGTAATTTAAGAAAAAAGGTTTTTAATACAATTAAACGCAAACTAAAAAGACCAGTTTCAAAACCATTAATGATTTTTTAATGAAACAATTTTCACATTTAAATAAAGCTTAAACCAATCATCTAGTATTCTAATTACCCAGGCTACTTTAAATTTAATGAACTGCCCAATTAATCTCATTACGCCAGACCTGCGAATAATTACAATGTATCAAATTTATTGAATTTCTACTCTATACATTCCGTTACTTGCCTATAATGATATTTATTATTCGCCTGCTTTTGTTACAGTATATTTTATAAGCTTTTTAATTTTAGTAGAAAGGCGGCAAATAAATAAACAACTAGTCTGATGTCACAGAAGCGGATCACTATGAATACAGGAAAATTTGACAACAGCATTAATTTTCTTCAGACACGCATAAACTAGCATGACAATAAGTAAAACACACAGAATATAATACACAGATATAACCGTACTTAGCAGTTCATCATGTTTTTGTTATGAGAAATGTCATCATAGCTATTGATATTTAAACTAGCTGACCCACGCAACCTCGTCTCTTTATTTCCCGTAGCGTAATATTTTTTTCCCGGTTTAAGTACCATTCTTCATTAGTGCTCCGCTCCTATTGGTCTTAGCGTGATTATATAGCCTTCCTCGATAAATGGAATATCCAACACTGAAATAATTGTTCAAATCGGACCAGCGGTTCCTGAGATTAGCGCTTCAAACAAACAAAAAAACTCTTCAGCTTTATAATATTAGTAAAGACTTTTGAGAGCCGGTACCCTCGGCAATGGTACGGGTGTGACATTTTCGAGTGAACTTTTTTGTCATGATAACTATGAGTTTCTTATTGTTTTTAAATGTGCAACATTTCATTTTCGACATTCAATTGTTTTTGATTCAGTTCAGACAGGAATGATGGATACTTCGAAAAGCCAAGTTATCCTTAAATACCAGTTCCGACGTGAAACTAACACTGCTAATATACGGACCGTGCGTTTTTGGTTTAAACAATTTCGTAATGGAAACTTCGACTTGAAGAACCAACCACGTGGAAAACCGCCCACACAGGTGAATAACGCTGAATGGGAGGAGGTTGTGCAAGCCGATCCGAGTCAAACTAATCAGGAATTTGCGGAATAGTTAAACGCTAGCTTACCAACAATATTGACTAACTTATTTCAAATAAAAAAATGCTTGACTTATGATTTGACTAATCTGCAGAAAGAAACACGTGTTAAAACTTGCGTCGCCTTTATCTGTTCTGGCAAAGTCATAAATGAACTTCCGATTAGATGGCAGACAATGTAAAGATAAATGAGGCTAAATAGTTTGATTAAATTAATATGTTAATCACCTGCGGTGTTCCCGGACCAATACGACCTTCAAACCTTCAAGAAATGAGCGTACACCTTCCTAAAATCCCGGCAACGCACTTGTAACGCCTCTGGTGTTGTGGGTGTCCATGGGCGGCGGTAATCGCTTACCATCAGGCGATATATGTAACATTTTAGAAAAAAAAAGAGTTTTCATTTCATACTTTAATCCTTAATATTTAGGAAATTTTGTAATGAGCCAGAAAATTTAATTATTTTCTTTCAGACTTATCTTTAAAACTTGTATTAAAATCAGTGCAACGTCACAAATCATGGTGTTGTATTGCAAGTTTGCTTGAATCTTTATAGTACATAATAGTAAATACATTACGAAATAACTTTGAGGACCACAATAAAAAATCTTGTAAAGGGCTAAGCTTTGTCGCTAATTTGTTATGTTACGAGTATTTGTACATTAAAGGGCTACTTTATATAATTCTGATATTTAATAGTCATAAATAAATGTTCAGATTAGCAATAATGTGCGTTAGCAAGTGAAGAACTCGAACAATATACTATATAAAGTACTTGTTTACTGAACTGTCTGCAATCAGAGCATGGGCGTACCATAATTAGTATTGATATCATACAAGAAATGTTGAGTAGGCTGCTTGTTATCTATTAGAAAGTTCAATTTATTTTTAGGTTTTCTACCTAATATCATTCATGATTCTAATGTGATGGTAATATCTTTTTTCTCTCTCAGAAAATGTACCGAAACAGTATTCTTATTATTATTATGTTATTTGCTGACTTACTTCACACATACCTACGCTTTGAACAACTTTAGTAAATGAACCCTATTTTTCCGTATAATTAATGGGTTTGGATACATACGAAGATCTTATTAAAACGTAAGATAACGCACATTTTATTGGTGGGTATGATTGCAATGCGTATGTTAAAGACGGACAATAATAACTTAAATATAGATAGCTATATTCAAGTTTGCCGCTGTAATCGTGTTAAGTGCTTACGTGGTGTAAGTTCATTACATAATGGAGCTCCATGGGGGATATAATTAAAGATAGCATTAGGGTACTTGTATTAAAATTTTGTCGAGCGTTTGCAAATTGAAAAACACTGTTACTAACCGTAAAACTTGTCATTATTAAAAATATTATTAAAATTATCTGTTCACCTTAACTATCCGTAATGAAATAGAATAAACATACGTGTGTATTCAAATTAAATGTCTTAAAATATGCGTACGCATCAGTATTTAAAAATATATAATCGATCATAGTTTTGGTTTACTGTTTTGTAACAAATGTAATTCCAAAGCACTAAATTTAAACATAGTCAATTTTTCACCAAGATGGCGACGGTACTATCCTACCCTCCATGTAAATGTATTTGTTTTCTGAGAAAACAAAAGGCACATTGGGGTTAGGGACACGCTTAGGTTACTAGAATAGGGATACCGCAGTCTCCGGTGGATAAATACTACTGTTACTTCAATACTCTGAAACAGAACTTAAAAAGTACTGTATTAATTCACATTAATACAGTACTTCTATAACCATGTCTCCGATTATCGTAAACAGCTTAAGTGGTTACCTATCCGCCTTCGCCGAAATGCACACATTCTTTATCTTCTGTACAATATTCTCTTCAATCCACTTACCCCACGCTACCTGAAATCTCAGTGTAACTTCCTACTTGACTCACATTCTAAAGCGTTGAGATCGTCAGAGAATTTGAAATTGAAAATGCCAGGACATACAACCAAAATTCCTCGACCATTCTTTCTTTGTACAAGCAGTTCGTCTATGGAACGCCCTTCCAGTCGCAATAAGACGTGCGAAAACATCTTTAAGAGACTGGTAAAGCAATATTACTTGAGAGATGTTAATATCCCATAGTTTGCCATACTGCATGGAGTGTCTGTATGTTTCATTCATCTATTTGCATGTATTATGTTTGTATGTACAATCCTTCACATTACGTGTTGCTATTATTTTATGTAATGTGTAAACACTCTTTTAATTTCCTTTCCACCAACAATACATCAGGAACTACCATATACTTTTTCATCCCTACTCTTCTTTCCACCCCATGGTTGCCTGTAAGATATTGCCATGGAGCGATAAGGACGCCACTTGTACATACTTTATAATAGTTTTAAGTTTACCATGTTATTATATTAGCTGGTGTACAATAAAGAGATTTATTATTATTAATATTTCGTTAACCAATTTATTAAGACAACACACGATTTTAGAAGATACCTTTGGTCATGAAAGATGAATTATATAACATTAAACGTTAAAAATTACCTTATAAAATAGATACACATTTCGTAACACTGAGTAGATTATCAAAATAACATAACGGGTTTGTAAACTTTCAGTATACATTTTCAATAGTCTGTTTATGGTCTATGAAAAATTTAATTTTCCTAAATTAGTCAGAAGCATAAAACAAGACGGTAGGAAGTAACCATACGCAATCGTTCCCCTCTGCCAAATTTTAAGCCCAAATGGGCCTATGCATTAACACCAATATGAGTTTATGTGTGTGTGAAATTGTGAATATTTAATAGTTACTTGTGAGCTGTGACAGACAATTGTTTATTTATGTGAGTCTAAAATGTGTATGTGTGAAGGTTTCCCTCCGTAATAAATAACAGGCTGTTGTTTGTATCGATGAAAGATGCTATAGACGCAACTCAACAACAGTTTTACTTTGTTTGGTACAAAAAATAGGCACGATTCCCCCAAGAGCTCGTTTATCAAAAAAATAACGGAGAACCTAGAACTAGGTATTAACCCTGTAAATAATATTTCCGGTAATATGTTCTGAAATATCGGCAAAGGTTTTAACGTCGTTATATTTTAACGACATCTCGATACGGCGCTTGCAATATCACATTATTAACGGTTTTTCAAGCTCTGACTCGAAAAGCTCCAGCCAAAACAAGAAAAAGCAATGTATACGTAAATTTGTTTGGATTTTTTTGCGATACTGCATCGTTCATCCAATCAACATGAAATTCTGAATATATGATTCCGGGGATATTCAGATAAATAAAGCAACATATGTTACTTATTTTTTAGATGAAAGGTTCTTTGTGTTCCAGAACAATAAAAAAAGTACCTACTAATCATTCGAGTGTAGGTAGAAGCAACGTTTAAATAAAAATAAAAGGTGGGTATAAAACATTAATGTTAAAGTTTAATTTTGAGGGTTCTCATGCCACCTTCTTCGTATTTTAGTGAATTAACTAAAAAATTAACTCAAATTAACTATTCCTCAGGCTTAAAATCGTAAAGAAAATCAACTACATTTTGTTACAAGAGACCGATCGATCGAGATAGAGATAGATAGATTTTAATTCATAGTGAATATTAGCGGCTATATTATTGAATATTATTGTTTGACATTATGAACACACACACACAAATAAGAACGTGATAGGGTGACGATATGTTTAAACATTATTATCATTAAAACCCTTTACAATAAATGTGACCACACTTTAATGAAAACACGAGTAATGTATAAGAAAATGTTGAATTGTTTTAGTCAACTTTAGCTGGTCACATCGACCACGGTCATGATGTGATTTGGCAACGATGCGTAAAACCTTTGTTATATAAAATAGTAAAGAAATCATGATTATTTCATTCGGTTTACATTTGATAGAAAACGTAAAATTATATAAGTTATAATTGTAGTAATCAGAATTAAGACCAATTTGTCGCAAGGTTTTACAATGTTTCACCTACTTCTACAATAAATTAATAGCGGTATACATGTAGTCCCTATGTTTTTGGGTTGTATGTCCCAAGTGTAAATTCTAGTGTAAACGGCTTTACCATTTTGCATACTGCTGACATTTGCAACAAACCAGAAATAATAGTATGCTACGAGGCCTGCGATTACCCCCATGCAGCTTTATGACTGAATGGAGAACATGGCGCGTGGCCAAACACTCATTTCATATACGTAGAAACTCGGTTAACCGGACTAATTGGTGTCGTTAGGGATTAGACTCGATTATCCGGATAGTCAAAAATCCGGATAATCGAATGTATGAAGAAAAGCAGATTTTGTGCACGTGTAATAACATAGGTAATGTAAAACCACAAATTCCTGTTAACGAAAATCAATCTTTATTAAGAAATTATCGATCCCGCGGGGCGTGTGTGGTAATGCCATTTCCAACACGTTGATTCCTGCATAAATTCGAGTTGTAGTACATATTTTTAACACTTTGTAGCTTGGTTCAGTATGACATAATTATTTCATTGTTCGCGGGTAAGTAGTCCGTATCATCAGCAAATCCATATAACGGAGGGCCGAAAAATCGAGTTCCTACTGTAGAATGTTCCTACTATTTGAACATTAATTTATCCAATAAATATATACTTACATACATAAATCTAAAGTTTTTCTAATAATAAACCAAATATGTTACCCGTGACTGGTTGGTTTACGTTATTTCATGACATGTTTTGAAAAAGTGCCATATGAAAAGCACCAGGAACCGACGAGCATGCATTTAGCTAGTTATGAATGTGAAAGCAAAAGGTTGTGTGAATAGAGATCAACTGTCTCTACCCAGCCCTCTGGGAAATAGGCGCGACTTTAGGATGTATGATTTTACGAACATAATTACTGAATAGTTCTCCCTATTGGTAATTTCGCTCATTGAGCTGTGCTTAATTAACAAATTCAGTGTGTGTATGAAATAGGTTCAATTGAAATATTCCAGTTTTCATAGACAACTAGGTTGCCCATATAGCTTTTGTATTGAAATAATTAACTCTACCGAACTACACATTGAATGCGTCACCGAATTATTAATCAACATACCATTAGGCATCAATGATTTTAACTCCACATTATACTTTGATTTAAAAGGTTGCCATTATTATGATCACCTCTATCAAGAGAACTAAGTTGCATAAAAAATATTTGACAGTTGTGCGACAAACACTGTACTAATTTCTCTGTGATCTGTCGTTTAGGATACTAGGACATGGTCTCGTCAAACTGACGTTGTTTAAGTCGGATCCAGACGCCGCTCCATACATAATCTATACTAATATTATAAAGTTGAAGCTTTTTTTGTTTGTTTGTTTGAACGCGCTAATCTCAGGAACCGCTAGTCCGATTTAAAAAATTCTTTCAGTGTTGGATAGTTCATTTATCGAGGAAGGCTATAGGCTATATATCATCACGCTAATACTAATAGGAGCGGAGCACCGATGAAGAATGTTTCAAAAACGGGGGAGAATTTTTACGCTACGGGCAATAGAAGACGCAAAGGAGGTTGCGTGAGTCAGCTAGTATTTAATAAGAGTACTTAAGAGTAGGGTTGTTACGGAACTTCGCCTCCGCCTCCGTTACTGCGGAAGTTCCGCAAGAAATCGTACCTTCGCCTCCGCACAATTTTTGCGGAGTTGTAACGGAGCTTTATTTACGCTATCATAGAGCGAGCGACGTTCGCCTCCAACAAACGTGCGCTCGCGTTCTGGCGTCGCGCGCAGCGCGCGAAATGGTCGCGATTTAACGAGTGCGCGGAGGGAACACGGTTGGGGTGGGGGCGCGGGCGGCGCCGCCAAGTTCGGTGCCAAGTGAACAGTTATTTAGTTCAGCTGGATTAATTTATGAACCCCTTAGAAATCGTTTGGAAGGTGATAAAGCCGCAAAATTATTGTTTGTCAAATTTAATTTACCACTCCTTAATTTTGATTACTAATTTTAATTACAAAAAAGTTAACTTAAAATTTTTACTTTATGTTTTAAATGTTTACTTAAGTGTTAAATATTTGAAATAAAAACTTTTGAACCTTAAATTACTATTTTATTTACATCCACTTTCACCTTCGCCTCCGCCTCCGTTAACCTCCGCATCCGCGGAAGTGAAACTCATCGCCTTCGCATTCGCCTCCGCCTCCGTTAAGAAGGCCTCTGTTACAACCCTCCTTAGAGCAATTTAAACATCTAAAAATAATAAGTTAAGGAGTACGAGTAGGGTTCTAGACAAATAATTAGGTACTTGAGACTTTTATATTATTGTGCTCAATTTAAGAATTAAGCGTCGACAGAATACTCGTATATCATTCACTTTACAAATCGACAAACACGCAGTTTCTGTGTTGAGAGGTATGTGTGGAATAAAACACATGTTAACAAATATATGTGTATCATCTTGATACTACAAAATATACACTGTAATATATATATAATGCCCAGACGGTTTCGGCTATGGTGACCGCTACTTATAATCACTTGATAGGATCATCATATCTTACACTAGCTGACCCACGCAACCTCGTTTGCGTCTTCTTATGCCCGTAGCGTGAAAATTTTCCTCCGTTTTTGATACATTCTTCATTGATGCTCCGCTCCTATTAGTATAAGCGTGATGATATATAGACTATAGCCTTCCTAGATAAGTGGACTATCCAACACTGAAAAAAATTTCAAATCGGACCTGCGGTTCCTGAGATTAGCGCGTTCAAACAAACTCTTCAGCTTTATTATATTAGAATAGATGTGCCTTCTGATGTCTATGATATCAAATCTTGTCACTAACGTGCACGAGCAGTGAGGGCACGTGAGGACATAGCTGAAAAAGTTGTAGCAGATGGCTGCCTATCGAGAGATATACTAGCAGAGTTACAAATATAAAGTATTGAGTCACGTCGACATTTTTAAATGTTCAACCTAACCAGAAAATGTTGACTTTATTTGATTGAACTAGCTTGAATTCAATAAAAATGAAGATAATGAACTTGAACAGAGCTATATTACTTTTTCCACAAGTGCATTTAGTCGAGAAAATTGCGAGCGCTTCTCGTATTCAATAAATACAATAACAGACGTCTGAGTCATTCGTCTATCTGACAAGTGGCCGGAGCTATTGCTTGTTTTTACAACTGAATGGGTGCGTCGACCCCCCGTGTTGAGAACCTAACGTGTGCTCCATTAGGGAACGGATGATACCAACCAGAGTAGCTATCGAGGGTCCATTACGATTTAGCACTCACATATCAATAAGATAAATGTGTACATATTGTTACCATTGAGCACTATTACAAACTTTGGCTCCGGATAAAATGTTTTAAAATGTTTTGTTTTATTTATTCAATGCTTGTACAAGGTTTTACAATAATTGGTGATGGCACCCAAACTATGCTTGCTTGCTAGCTTGTATCTTGGGCTGCCACAAAAAACATAAATATAATTTTATTAATTAGCGTACAGGATACATTTAACAAATTATAGTACCTAAATAAAAATAAATCAATAAGACAAAGTAAAATAAAACACAAAATAAATTATAAAATTAAAATAACATCATATTAATATAACAAATTATATCAGCACTACGTCACCGTAGCCAGTTAATAGTCCCTCAGTATCGATGTAATCCAGGCCCAGCTGAAAGTGTGTCAGTTTAGTTTTAGCTGTGTAGGTGGTGCAGAGTAATAAGAGAATCATAATACAATAAATAAATAACAAAATAAACATTCAATGCAATAAATGACATACACAGAAAATGACAATTACGAGTATGTATAAGGTTTTCATGAAAGAGGGGGGCAAATGAAATATAGGCATAACTTACATACATAGTCCTACTAACGAGATGTAGTAGGCAATTAAAGGCTATTAATGATGATAATAGACCTACTCCTATTCCCACATATCCTAGGCCCTAGTTACAAATGATTTTTTTGACAAATGCTAACTCGTTCTAAAAATGCAAACTGTTATTCACTCGTTTTTGATGATCCTGAAAATTTGTGTACCATTTCTCTAACCTGTACCTGCCTGTACATGTTTACATGACTTCTGTATTAGATTAATTAGTCAACAAGCCTATTGTTGAGCTGTCGCCTGCGGTGTTCCCGGACCAATACGACCTTCAAACCGTCAAGAAAAGAGCGTACTCCTTCTTAAAAGGCCGGCAACGCACTTGTCACGCCTCTGGTGTTGCGGGTGTCCATATGCGGCGGGAATCGCTTACCATCAAGTGATATGTATGCTCGTTTGCCCCCTAAATAATAAAAAAATAGCACAAGAATATAGTACAATGATAGATAGTTTATTTCATTACAACGTAACTTTTATTGGTATTTAATTATGTTTAAATACTGCTTTATTACTACCGATACCTAGTATTTATTTTAATTAGTTTTTTTGCGTATCTTAAGGCAAAATACTTTTTATCTGTGTTTATTTGGTGTTATTTTTCTGCAAATTGTATCAAGTGAAGCAAGACGTAAGGTGGCACACTCACCTCATTATACGAGAGTTCGTCCAGTCAATTTGTGTTAAGTTCTCGTATATCTCTCACATGACATGTGCAGTCAATTGTGTTATGACCCCAAACATACATATTAAGCTTAGTTACAATGAATGACAGAGAACTAATTCAATTCTTGCTTGACGCACTAGGTATATTTACATAATTATATCCGCAGTCGTGGACGTCAGCCCTTATATCGATATCCTTATCTATGCATATGTTATCGGACAAGTTAAACATTAATGTATTTATATAAACCTGTCTATCAAAAGTTATATTATAAAAACTTACGGGTTTTTTGGTATTGTCTGCTCACTCAACTCGGAATTATTCAACCGTATATCGCAAAATTCTGTGTAGGTACTCTTGGTCGAAAACTTATCAATCAAAATGAAACTTGATGCGATCAAAGCTACGAGCAAAAGCTAGGAGATGAGTACAGACATCCTATTGTAACCACATTTATGGACAAGATAGTGTTTTTGTACAATTTTATATAGTCATACGTTACTAAACAGGTCAAGCACCGCTATAGGTATTTTAAGCATATGCCATAAGGCCCTTTAATTCTAAAGCACATTATGGCAGTGCCACAGAGGTAGGATATTTCGTACTACAAATGTACTTACGTCCCATATATTTCATTGCCTTGATAAATGTTTAGTAATTATAGGAGACAGAATTCAATATAAACTGTAGAGTTGCATGGACCTTTAGTTTTATGAAATTTCCTTTAAAGAAATCAAATCAGATATGCTTTTTTTTGTCTTTGAATTATAGAAAGTCGGCCTCTGTGTAACTCGCCGAAACCACTAAATTCTTCCTTGTTCATGAAATAAAATCAAGACCCAACACACTCAAACATATCGTATTGTACTTACGCAGATTACCTTCGTGGTTTCTTGAATTCAGTGTAATCATTGCTATCTGTGTAATCTCGGAACGATCCTGTATGCGAAATCCCAACAATTAATTACATTCCGACGTCTATGTCTGTAGATACAAGGCTATACAAGTACATAATACATATATAACATTTAATGAATATGTAACTATATTGAATACACTTCATTTGCACTAGTTAATTATTACACTATTGGAGATCCTCTTCGAATTACTAAATATGCTAAAGTAAAGACAGATTTATTCTATTAGCAAATGTTTTTACCTCTGCCTGTTTAGAACATCTTGAGGAAAATACTATGTATACCGGTTTTACCTTATTAACAAGTCAGAGGGAACAATATGTTTGTGTCTTCCGGTACATTTTAGTCAGTTTTTCTTTTAGTAAAGTCTGTGCAACAGAGTGTCCTCCGAAGCGTTTTAAATTAATTGTTTTTTGGGTCGGCTTTAGATCTACTCCAGTACGGCTGATTTTATACATACATCGGCTGACATAAGACCTTCACAATCCAAGTACTACCTAGACGATACCGAAGTTCTCTAGAAAGACCATGGTCGGACTACAACGTTACCAAATGTAAAAATAAATGCATTTTATTTAAAAGAGATAAACAAACAATGTACTTAACAAAGACACCGTAAACCCCAGGTATTTATTTCATATTGTTGTTTATTTCCCCAGTTGCCTTTGTTAATAAGGGTGTGATAAATGTGTGCAAGTAAACACTGCTAACTATTGAAAACTCGCTCGGTGCAGCCGCAGAGAATGTAATACCATGCAGGGGTTTTGCTTTAACAACTCATCTCGATTATTAACTGCTACGGCGTTTAAACCACCTACCGAAGCTTCACAAACTTTATACTGCTTTTATTTAACTTTATGAAAAGAATTTTAATGTGAGCACTGAGAATTTAGATTTCCTCGTGAAGATAGAAATGTAACAAGTATCTTTCCAACATTAGGTAAGTAAGCAACAAAGTAATAGGTAATACAAAAAAAGAACTGTGAAAGGGACATGACACACTTCAATACGATTGTCAGTTTCATCGAAACGATAACTTTTCATTAGATTGCATTTGCATCTCTATTGACAGAAATAAAAATGTCGTCAATGTAAATTAATAATAATAAATAAATAAATATTCCGGACATCTAACACACAACGCCATCTAGTCCCAAGCTAAGCAGAGCTTGTGTTATGGATACTAGACAACTGATATAAATACATATATACTTTTTTTTGTAAATACATACATATTATACATAGAAAACACCCAAACTCCGAAACAAATATTTGCAGATCATACAAACACATTTGGTCCGACCCGGGAATCGAACCCGAGACCTCAAGCTTAGCAGTCGCATACGCTACCACTACGCCACCGAGGCAGTTAAAATTCGCCAGCGGTGTCCACTTTCCATCAAGTGACCCATCTATTCGTTTGCGTTCATACTGTAACACGAAAGCAACAACTTTCATTTAAAATAAATGTAAGAAAAACATAAAATAGTTATATACGAGTAAAAAGTTAGAATTAAACTAGTATTTGTAAGTTGTACAAGTTGAATACTAGGAACACTGACAACTCATACGTTCATTGTTAAACAAAGGCGCCACCTATTAGGGTAGGTTAGTATTATCCTCCATTAGGGTAAGTATGGCGCGTCGTAAATAAGCTCATAAGGGGCACAAAAGCAATAGCTGTTCACTATCTATCCACTATCGTAGACAAGCCGTAGCAATTATAAAATTTAACGTAATTTTCACATACGCCGTTGAAGCACAAGTGTCTTACTGGACTGTCGGCAGTTGGCGCCGCGCTGTCCTGCCTTAATGGTGCATTCAACTCTTTCTTTTAAAAGTTTTAAATATTCAATGAAGACGATCGTAGTAAAGTATTTTTAGCAGTGAGTAGCGTTAGCACAGATTGCCAAGTACTTGTTCACAATCAATATTAATTGTTAAATTGAATAATACATATAGATATGATGTAAAAAATATATCTATTCTATTGTTAGTACAAAATTTATGTGAATATGAGTATTTTAAAATAATCAAATAACCTTTTAAGACCGATTGTGCGAAAAATATAAATAAAGTACACAAGAGCTGAACTTATACCTTCACTTTACATAACATTAGAAAATATCTTTCATCGTTTGACGTAGTATTGGATAGAATATGTTCGAAATATTTTTAATAATTCATGTCTGCTTTCAATATGAATATGAATGAAATCGCTTCAAATGAATAGTTTAACTTCGCCAGGATGGGATAGTTTGAAGTGTATGAGGGAGGTGTAAGAAACGTTCACAGCGCTTGCCGTGGCAGAAATGCACAACATTAGGAGCTTAGTGAAACTTATGTCCCCACGATATTCCCTAAAGTATATCGAAAGCAGAAGGTAAACGAGGCACATACACGCCTGATAAAACGTAGAACCACAGAAGCTGCAGATACCACAACAAATAAAATAATAATAGCAGAAGCTCCTCGTCTGGCCAACCAAGGTTATCAAGTAAATATTTTTTTAGAAGTTTTAAGGAAAACAACCTTAATTTGCAATAGTTTTATCCAGGTCGATCAGTGTCGCTGAAATTTAAATAGTATTTATTATTTATTTCATTTTTTTATATTTTAATTTAGCAACAACGTCAAAAATTATAACAACAAACAATTCAAGAAAAAAGATAAAAACCCCACTGATTAAAAAAATATTTTAAGACCAGTTTACTGAAACAAAAAGCTGATCAATGAAAAATAAACTTTTTTGTGTTTTACACTCTCAAAACCAATTTTTACAATAATTTAATTATTTAATTTTCCAGTTACTGCTTGTAACAAATGCCTTTTAAAAATACTATTTATTGTCTTTCTATGTATTATCTATTTACATTATTTTATATAAAATAATAACAATATGACATTTAATATTTGATAAACGCATGCATTGCATTTGCGAGACGGCGCTACTGTCGTGCACGTTCCCATTAGTCGATATTACTCAGTTTTATTATTCATTCAAATTGTGACAGCTTTACCAGAGCCAGACTAAATCAACTATTATGTAGACGAAATTTCATGAATTAAATAATAGTTTTTAAGTGATGAAGCTTGCTGAATGGTCATTATTAATTAAGATTTTCGAGTAAACTTTAGGCTAGAAAGCTAATCGTTGGCCATGACCCTAATATATGTTTGTTGGTTCTCTAACTTTGTAATAAGTGCATAGTAATTTGATCTTCGAAGAGTGCTTGCAAAGGGGGACCTTAATGAAATATTTTAATTTACTTAACGAACCCCGCTGCAACGCGACTTAGGAAATGAATTGGTTATTTCCAACCTCGTGAGCCTATATTCATACTTTAAAACTATCTCATTTACATACAGACATACAAAAAGTCGTGCCTGCTTCCTAGAGGGGAGGGCTAGGCGGATAGGATGAACTACTTACTGCGGTTCTGACACACCTCTTTTGTTTCGTCTGCGTTTATCAATCGCTGCATGCATACTCATCGGTTGCAGGTTCTTTTCCTATTTTAGAACATTATGAATGGTCGGTAAATGTTCGTCGTGGACGACCTCTATAAATTCCTTTCGTGAGTCTTCTGTTTTCCATAGTCTCTAAATATCAGATATAAAAAAAACTAAAATCACTTCTTTTCGATTTGTCACTGTCACATTTAGCAACGCTCTCAACTTTAAACCGCACGCTTCAATGTTTTATAACAGTTTGAACTAAGAATGAAAAACGTTCGTCCTAATGATTCTTTTCATACGTCAACAATACGCTTCTGTGACCCGTAAGGGTTTAGTTTTCACACAAACCTTAATCCCGTTGCCGCGCAAGGGGCATAAAGCTTACCCTAAATCATTTAATTAATAATCTTGTGGTTAAATGCATACCGCGCAATATTTACTTAGAATAAATAAATAATCTATACAAATTAATAAATTTGAAGTGTCTGTTTGTAATATTAAAATAACCGCTTTTTACGTAATGCAAATGTATGTATACACGGTACATACTCCATTTTTTTTAATTTATCTGTTTGTCTGTCTGTCTGTAGAACGGCTGGACCGATTTTGACGGGACTTTCATAACTGATAGCTGATGATGACCAAGGAGTAACTTAGGCTACTTTTTTAGACTAACTTCGCCCGGCTGTGTTACCCGCGATACGACAATAACCGCGGGTAACACCGACAGTAAATAATAAATATTTTTTTTTTGTGTCAACTAATTTGTTTAAAACTGTTAGTGTTCAGAATCTTCTTTTGAGCAAATAATGCCTGCAGTAGAAGACTCTGCTCCTCCACATTTTAAACATAGCCAGATAGTTAACACAATAACTAAGTATTATAATCTAAAACAATAGCAAAGTGTACCTGAGATACATAAAAACAAACATAACTTTGTCCTGAAACGGATGGTATATCTACATACATAAATAAACTTTGTACCTATATTTATAAATCCTTTAAAGAGAATTTTAATATCTGCTAAATAAAAGAAAAATACACTACAATTATTTCTGACTAGTCTTACTCACGATTTGGTCCACCAAATTCATATGTTGACACCTACCCAGACATGAACGCAACTTCGTTCTAATAACACAGTGGCCGGTCTGGGCTCCTTAAAAGCTTTTTGACAAGTATATATTTATATACATGTACCTAAACTAGATAAGAAACATATATGTCTATAGACTGGCGACTATATAAATAGTTCTCTTATATTTCTTTTAAATTTTCACTATTAATTGTATTACACAATGTGATAGGAGTTGCCAAGATCAACAATTCATTAATTGCTAATCGAAGTAATTAAATTATTAACTAATTGAACAAGATTATATGATTACATCAGTGAAGCAAGGGTTATTTGCAACTTGTATTGTTTTTTTATGGAATAGGGGACAAACGAGCAGACGTATCGCCGATGGTAAGCGATTACCGCCGCCCATAAACATATGTAACACTAGAGGCGCCACAAGTGCGTTGCCGGCCTTTGGGAGATGGGGGAGGAGTTGGGGTATGGTCCTCCGGTATCCTCAATCACTTGGTGAAACACAGCGCAAGCGCTATTTCACACCGATTTTCTGTGACGCATCACAGTGCTTACCAGCGCCTCATACCGCCCTGAGTGTGTCCACAGATGGACGGGAGGGGTTTTCTCCTTTATCTGCTTCAGTGGCCAGCCGTGAGGAGGCGACGTACGCGTGTGCCGTACGTCGCCTAAATATAGATTTTACCAGCAGACGGCGCCCGCGTCGTTGCGGGCAATCGCGGGGAGAGGTCCTGATATAACAAAAACAAAAAAATATCCTTTCTTATTAGTTCACGTTTTATAACATCACGATACGGGCAATGGGAGACGCAGGCGAGGATGCGTGGGTCAGTTAGTTCGTTCATAAATCGGCCACAATGCGATAGATATCACAATGTAAGACAAATGACTGATAGATTTAAATCATTCATTTGTCTTACATTGTTTCAGTATTTATTATTGCAAATTCGAATCCCGCGTAATAATGACGTATAATGAGCACAAATCAGATGGTAATTAAATCATTTTGGAGAAAAATTGCGGCCTGCGGGCTGCGGCGGCATGGTATGCATCATGCATCTTTGTGATATGAAATGATTTTATACTAAATAAACTAGCTGACCCGTCAAACTTCGTACCGTAATTTTTCTTGTAGTTATTTTAGTTTTGAAATCATGTTTTTTATTATTTATGCCCGCCTCAGTTCCCGCGGGTAGTACAGACGTGGTAAAATAAAAAAAAACCTTGTCCTGACAAAAGCAAACACATAAAAAAAGAATTATCCAATTTGGTGCAATCGATCGGAAGTTATTTATGCGCGTACATACATATCAGTGATTAATTTTTATTTATATAGATAGAAAAGCACTTCATATTTGAATTATGTACTCGTATGCGTTCTTGAAACTCTAAATTAGATCTACACGATATCTAAACACCTATACAATTAAAACTTATGTTTGTAATTTCAAATTAACAACAATTCTCTAAATACATACAAAAGTTTTTTACGGTACTTACTTGACTTGCAGATCGCTGATGTTATAAGGAGCAACTTGACTACTTTATTATAGAAGAAAAAAATAGAATCACGCGAAACAAAATCAAAACTAATGAAATAGTGAACAATATTCAAAAGCAACAAAAACCGTGTGCAGTACCTACGTCAGAGCGCCGTAATTCCAATTATAAAAGGTCCGCTCTGTAGTTGTTCCCGTGTAAGAGCTATCGGATCGGATAATCTGAAAACGCTATTAAAATTGCACAAACGATAGTCGTACTATGAATACCGATACTATTCTAAATTGTGGCCCCATGTGCTAAGCCAATGACATAGGTTATTGGAAGAAACTATAACGCATTCACTTCACATGGCACATTTCACATGATTGGATTGAATTAAATAACGTACGAGTGTTAAAAAGTCAGCTCTTTTAATACAATTAACGAAAGTTTATTACGACAACGTATCCGGATATTTGAGTAAATATACTAATGTCTCACGATGTTTGACCGGACGCGTTTTTAGAATATGCCATTTGACAACATTCGAGCAGGAAATCAAACACTGACGTTTGTATTGCTTGATCATCTGATATATTGTTCATGCCACCCGTGTAACGATTGCAAATACATGATAAAAAAACTAATGAAAAATATCTTTTTTATCATACTTTTACCTTGTTATCAGTTCTAAAAATATAAACGTAGCCGTTTTCTAAACATTACATAAAATATATATTATTCAAAAGCATGATGATAAAGGGAACCGAGGAAAGTTTCATCTTTCGTTTGCCGTATTCTGGTAATTGGGTTCGGGATTTCTTATACACGGATTTTTAATTGTGTACATTCCACAAATATTATAAAGGGAAACTCTCGTTACAGTAAAACAACTGACACAATATTATACACATGCCATTGTACTTGTTAGAAAAATATTTTTTTACTATTTCTTGTAAGTTCACCTTAATAATAGCTAATTGGAACTTTTAATCAGTTCTACGTTTCCTTTTGTTACAGAAAATAGTCTAGACAATATTAACTTGAAATCACCGCTTCTCCGGGATCTTGTGCACCAAGAAAATGTAAGTCTTTTAAAAATATGTTATTAATTTCTATCAGAAATATCCTGTGAATGTTTGTTTCGAGCGTGAACATTGATAAGCCTCTTTGAAGAATATTGTTTGTTATGCTTGTTCGTAGGGGTATGCCATAGATTAAATCTTCAAAAGATTTAATAATGATTTAATATGCTTATTATAAGCAAAAAAGTTTAATAATGATTTACATTATTAAATCTTTTCTAGAAAAAGAATTTCATAGTTGTATGTTGATCTTGTTTTATTTCCGATGTACAGTAAAAAATATTATGTATGATTTTATGTGTAAACGTATTAACGATGAACAAATATGTCGACAACCTTTTCAATCAACTAAAACAACTAAATTGTGCAGATTGCGTTATAGTAACTCATTTGTTGGAGTGCCGTACAATATTGATCACTAAGTACGTTTTTAAAAATACTACTTCACTGATAAAAATTATTATCATACCTAACAAATTAAACTATATTGCTTTATTTACGAAAGGGTTTTTGGCGATAATACTTCAGATATTTAACCTGAAGAGCATTCAAAATTAGGTATATTCCATTCCATAAATCAAAAATTATACGTCCTACGCAAATACTATCAGGGTTTCAAATCTTAATTATGAAATAAATACAATTGTGGCCGATTAAAAATACTGAGTTATCACTCCTATTCATCCAATGGGTGTCGTAAAAAGGGACTAAGGGAAGAAACTACTCAGGACAATTATCAACAAAAAACAGAAAAAAATAAACAAAACGCATACTATGCCGTCTTGTTAGCGCGGTATTGTACACCCAAACCTCCTTTAAAAAAAGAGGTTTGCCATTGGATTGTAAAATGATAATGATAAAGTTGTTTTTAAGACTCGTCTCGTAGACGTCACCTATCAATTTAAAGTACCTACGTAAAGCACGTAGGAGTCGTCGATACGAGACCGAGGTTACCACATGGTCACACTGTGTTTCTCATGATTACCTTGGGGAAATCAAAGCAATTCACTATTTGTATTGTGGCACTCAACCTCATAGTACACAGAGTATGTTTACTTAGAAATATTTTCAATAAATTCCTTAAGAAAGTAATAAAAGAAATGCACACACACATGGTTTCTATAGATTCGTATACCCCGATGACATATATTGAGAGCAAAGCTTGAATTTATTTATTATATCACAAAAAAAATCTTGTCACGACGTGTGTCTTATCATAGCTTGACTATTTCCTATGGCAAAATGAGATCTTTGACTCACGTAAACTAACGCATAACGCACAAACGCCGCCTTGCGGATCAGCAACTCGTTATTAAGGATATTATCATTATGATGATTTAGTTTATACTTTGTACAGAACAGCATCAATAATAAAACATTATATTATATAATTATATTTCAAAAAGTTCTAAATAAATTTCAGTGTTAAAAATCTCTGTGCTGAAAGAAATTCTGTAATTACTGTACTGTACTAGATTTGGTGTAAGCTATATGTATAACCTATTGATGCGTTATTAATATATACATTGTTAACAGATACCGCAAGAACAATGCCCAGTATTGAAAGCAAGCGTAGCGGATATCGACACCACTGCTATCTACCCAACTTTTGAATTTCAGGTAAATATTTTGTTAAAAGAGAGGGCTATGTCCAAGTGGACTAATGATTCAACTAAAAAAATAATTTCAATTAAAATTTATAACAGTATTCGCCTACAGTTTTAATCGTCAGCATAATAGTGATAGGAATATCGTCAAATCCGATTATTGTTATATCATTTATCGATTAACAAATAATTCTAAAAGATTGAATGTCTGATTTTGATAATTGTAACTAATTAATACTAATTCGGTCTAATTTGGTTGTAAAAAAGGGGTGAAATACCTTCTTTTTATCATTAAATTAAAGCCTATACTTACACAGTTTTCTTATAAAAGTAAGGCCACCGAAAGGCCCGCTGCTCACCTGTTATTAATAAAGTAACTAATACATTCGTGTGACTATTATATCATCCATAATTCAGGGAATAAGAAAAAAGAAAAGAGCGTACTCCTTCTTCAAAGGCCGGCAACGCACTTGTAACACCTCTGGTGTTGCGGGATACGTCTGCTCATTTGCCCCTACACAATAAAAAAAGAAAAGAATAATTGTTCAATGAGTGTAACTATATTGTTTTATTACAAGTTATAGTTATGTAAGTTCGATATTCGAATTCGAAATTCAAAATCCGCACAATACTAACGTTCAATAATATAGGTCAATAAGATAAATAGAAAATGATAACAGAATAAATATCGGGCTTATGCCGATAGCAGCAGCTTATTATTGTACAAAAAAATTTAAAAAAAATGTGTAACAATCTCATAGCCTCTTTTTCAAATCGTCCATTCAATGTAGAAAATATGACTTTCACGGTATACCATTCATAGATATATCCATGGAGGTAGCTTATTTATTACATTAGTTGACCCGGCGAACATCGTATTGCCACATTTATTTCAAAAACTTGAAAACTTGTTTTTAGGTAATAAAGTAATTAGGCACGCTTCATCTTACCACTAGTAATGAACATCCCACTAATAAAAAACCGGTTACCTATATTTCTTTTAATTTTCTTCTTTACAAACCTTATCCTAACAATAACAAACATAAAAAGAATTATCCAATTTGGCGCAGTCCATCGGCAGTTATGCGCGTACATATTTATTGATTCTCTTAAATTTGTAAATCTCAATTAAATTCAGTGATAGGTATTTACGATGTTTAGTATATAATCGATTTAAAAAGACCTATATAATTCTCGTATAAATGTTTATACTTATACTTTATGTTTATTTATTATATAAACAAATGGGTATAATATCTGTTAATCCTACTGTCCATTGAGAACGAAGCAATCTAACCACAAACTTCTGCACAGAGAATACGATCAATTAGAATTCGCGGGAAACCCGTTAAACTCATTATTGCTAAAGTACTTGAAAGGTATTAAATTTTCTCGAGTATCAATATTCCGCAAAACGCAATATGGAATACGATACAATTTCCGAAGGAAACTCTCCAATTACAATATTTATATAGAGTAGAATATAATTTGATTGAATAGAAAGATTAAGTTCTTTGAGAGTAGTCATAAAATACATCTAATGATATTAATAAGTTACTTACAAGACACGTCCGAGGGCTTTCAGTTATAAGCCGCTTATATTATTAAATTATTGATTATCTTGATTATAAATTGAGTTTTTGGCAAACTCATGTGATTTCAAATGTTATTAGTATTGACATGTTACATATCTATACTAATATTATAAAGCTGAAAGTTTGTTTGTTTGTTTGTTTGAACACACTAATCTCAGGAACCGCTGATCCGCTTTGAAAAATTATTTCAGTGTTGTATAGTCCATTTATCGAGGAAGGCTATATGCTGTATATCATCACGTTAAGACTAATAGGAGCGGGGTACTAATGAAGAATGTTACAAAAGCCGGGGGAAAATATTACACTACAGACAATTAGAGACGTAAACGAGGTTGCGTGGGTCAGCTAGTTTGTTTATAATCTGAATGTTATAACAGATTCATTTAAGACTTTCTAGTCCATTGAAATGTTACATTTTTTGGGCTTAACTTGAACTGCATTTCTCAGAGAACGCAATTTTACTTTTTAGATATGAAGGAGGTGCTAGTGTTAAATTACAATCAAGTTTGTAGGGTTGCAACCCATGTCCCCCGTTCACTATCTGGGAAGAAACGGGGTTCCAATGGCTTTTATAGTTCATTTGCCAAAAAAAAAAACTTTTTCTTGCCAATCGAATTATCTACATTATATTTTCAATCATCCTCTTTTTGATTTAAAATTGATGATGATTTAGTGCACGCCATCAAAACACATATTTAAAAAGAAACGTGTTAATCGGTTAGATGGTTTTGAAGTGCATCGTGAGCAAAACAACGTCACACGAGAATTACATGTAGATTATACACACAAATTTTCTTACCAAAAAAATAATAATTCTAATTTTACCAAAAGCATAAAAATGCAACTGGTTAAAGAGCGATCATATCACAAAAGACATTTTATTACAATATCACAGTACTGTTAACTATACAAACTTTGACCTTATCACAATGTTCACTTTGGAATAATCCAATGTGACTCTGTAGGTAAAACTTATCTAATCAGTCCAAGGCGGGGACGAGTAACACAGCTACAAAATATAATAAATAATAAGAAATTATTGTCAGCACTTGTAGTTTAATCTGTTGACACAAGTTGTACAACTTTACTGTAAACAATCTAGGTATGAGTTACATATCTATACTAAATTATAAAGCTAAAGAGTTTGTTTGTTTGAAGAGCAATGGTCCGTTTTGTAAAATTATTCCAGTGTTGGATAGTCCATTTATCGAGGAAGGCTATAGGCTATATGTCATCACGCTAAGACCAATAGGAGCGGAGCCCCAATGAAGGTTTAAAAACGGGGGAAAATTATTACGCTACGGGCAATAGTATTTAATATAAAAAACATAATAACACCACTGAGTACATATTGTAGATGGCATTTCGATCCCAAATAATCTTTGGAATAATAATGGCTAGGAAGATGAAGATGATAATCCGTGTATTTACCTATAGGTACATTAATGGATGTACATGTATATTGTTTGCATAAGAACTGATTGTTATTATTTTTAATTCTTTTGTAACAATGTCAAATATTATCAAACAAGGTGTATTAAGTGCAAATAAATTGTTATTATTGTTAATAATAACAATTTATTTATATGATTAAAATTCTTTGCATGTCTTTTAAAATAAACTTAATAGGGATACTTAATAAATACCGAACAGAACTAGTGGTGGCTGAGAGGAATTGTGGTCGTGTCTTTCTGCACTCCTAGTTTCACACACACCCAATAGTTAATCTTCGTTCGAATAATTTTCGTTAAAAAGTTACAAAGTTTTCGCTTATAGCGAATTGAAGAAAATTTAAAAAAAAATAAAGATCACCATATTTTATAACCTCATCATGGTACAAAAGTCAATATAATGAAAATTCAAGTAATACTGGTCACTAAATAAACTAAGACATTCAAGACTGTTGAAATTCAACAGCCAGTCGGTCTGTAGTATACACATTTATGCGTATCTCATTTTCGTTCGACCCTCAAAAGACAAATATTGCTCTTTGAAGCGATATTTCCTACCGCTTAGGTACGGCAGAAATTATTATAATATAGATACTAGTCCTCTTGACTGTACAGTATATACCTATATACTTACCGTTATTCATTAAACTTGAAATTGGTAGCACAGAGCAAGTACAGTCTTCCCCAGCCCTTTGATCACAGTGAAGGTCGGGTGGTTACACACAGGAAGACGGATATTGAAAGCCAATATTTTGAGGTTTGTATCTACGCAAGTCTGCCTATAGCTTGTTTTTAACGTCCATAGTTTTAACTCAATAACATATATGGTATGCCGATATAGGCACTATGTGATTTACACACATTTGTATCCTTTACAATGAATCTTGTTATTGTAAATATCTTTAGGCCTGAGTCTTGATACTTTTATTGATAAATTAATACTGCGTTCCCGCATTATGTGACAATAAAGTAATGTTGTATATACATATCATATGTATTGTAAAGCAAAATATATCCTACATTATTAAAAATGTTTGAACAATCGGCGAACAACAATGGCTACAAATAAACGGGTCATGTGATCAAAAATATGGGAGTTTACGGAAGAATGCATATTACTTGTACTTAGTACCTATATAATGGCTAACAAAGTAAGCTTAGAAATGAAATAAAATTCTAAGGGGATAAAAATTTCTATTCTTTTTTATGAATACTTTGTACCAAACGATTAACATACTATCGTATTTGGCAATCTTTATATGCTATTAAATGAAGTTGCTACCGCAGTCTGTTCGCTTAAATCTTTTAAACTACTCGGCGATGTTAATGATATTTGCAGCAATAGTTAAAATGATTCAAAAGCAAGGTGTAATGTAATACATGCATATTATAATAGAGGAAATCCGAGAATTTGAAACACTGCGAAGTTGGGCCGGATCGCTCGAATATATAAAATAAATAAAAGCAATTCCTGCATGGAAACAAATCAATTTTTATTTGCACTTCACATGTAGCAGGATACGTTGAACTAATCGGTTACGGAACATATTGAAAACAACGAGAGTTTTATCAAATAAGTTTGTACGGGCTTTCATTTTTGTTCAAAATGTTTTAATTTATTATGTAGACGTATAAGAAAATATAGTGAGTAGGTACTATAGCGAAAAGTGTGCAATATTCAAGCACCTGTTGCATTGAGGCTTATGTGTCATAGACGCAAACCTAAGACAATAATGGTTATGAGTACATGCTTTGTAAAAAACGTTAATGGATATCCTCTTTGCTAGGCCTGCTTTGAGCCTACGCTCCAACCAATATAAAATGAATTCATTTATAAATATTAGTGAACATAGTAACTTTATAGAATGAAATACTCGTCTGAAATAAATAAAACGGAAGGCCTTGTGTAGGAAAATAAATAACGTTGAATATATATAGAAACTTCGAATAATAAATATAACAGTTATTTTTTTACCTGGAAATTATAACAGTTTTCCAATGTGATAAATTATCATAGGTACTTGCATAAAAAAGGTATAAACCTGGTGTCACTTGCACGAGGCTGTTAGATGCAGCAATAGTTAATGCTGATGAAAAAGATAACAAGAGGCTCTGGAAAATTAATAAACCCTGAACTTCTATTATTTGTAGGAACAAAGGAATTTTTGAACGAATATTGTTTCATTTTTATTTAAAAAATATATGTAGGTATTTAGTAACTTTATCCGCATCCTATCTTCTTTATCTTTATAGACATCTTCTATTTTGAGATCAATAGGCCGTGTGTGAGGTGTCTCAAGTTAATATTATAATTTTATTAGTAACTTGCCGATTGCCGCGGTGATACCCGCGGCACGACAATAACCGCGGGCAACGCCGCGAGGCGAAGGTAGTATCTTTATAAATTGTAACCTATGTGTTACTCTAATCTAAAGTATAAGCTATATTATTGTAAAGTTTCATCAAATTCCATTCAGTAGTTTTTGTGTTAAA
Organism: Spilarctia lutea; assembly: GCA_916048165.1. Classification (NCBI taxonomy): domain Eukaryota; kingdom Metazoa; phylum Arthropoda; class Insecta; order Lepidoptera; family Erebidae; genus Spilarctia; species Spilarctia lutea. Next base: position 21,520,978 of record OU696470.1, on the reverse strand, counting down.
GAGCAACAAACATTCTCACTTACATACTCGCAAAGTTTCGTGTTTATAATATTAGTAGGATTTGCTATTTCATCTAATACCTTTAAACGAGCAAATGTTGTATTCATATAATCTCGAAAACGGCTCCAGCAATGTTTAGGGGGCGATAAATCGTCTATTAAAGATTAATATTTATTAAAATTTACAAAATTAAATCGTACGGACATCTAGGTGCTTTGACTTAATTGTTCAGTGTCGATGTTGCTATTGTTTATTTGTGAGTTTATTCGCAGCAAGAATCGATATGAATGAAAGAAAGTTAAAAAAAAAATCGCTTTTAAAATTAGTATATTGGTACAGCCCTAACTAATATGTTCAAATACAAAAGTGAGTTAGTTTGTTTATTCGTTACGCTTTCACGTCGTAACTACTCAAGCGATCACCATGAGATTTTCCAAAAATGTTGTTGAATAATGGAAAATAAATATTTCAAAGGGCCTTTAATGCAGACAAAGGTATTGTTCCCGGTTTGCATAATCTATTCTAGTCTACATTTATTTAAACGAACCATTTGACAGAAATATTATTCTGAGGGACTGCTCCTGCTCTTCATGTCCTTTCTAGTCATAAATAATATTCGCTAGTACAAAGTACAGTTATATAAGTACATTAAAGAAAATCTAATATGTATACTAGTGTAATCTTATATATTATAATCAATTGTTGTTCGTTTGTCTCGCTAAAACTCGAGAACGGCTGGGCCGATTTAGCTGATTTTGATTTTGAAATGTTTGTCATAGTTTCCATTCGGGGAAGGTTTAAACGGTGAAAAATTAAAAATTACTTGAAAAACCAAAATTCACGTGTTCGAAGTATACGATACGCTAGTAGGAAATAGAAAAAAAACAATAACAATATTCCCATACAAGCGTTTAAAAATTCCTCCGCATAATCGTCTACTGGTAGCGTTTCCAAAAGACTGGCAGCATTGCCACGGCCTAAAAGGCCGGCCTTTTAAACTCTAATTAGATAGAATTCCGGGACGCAACAGACATATTTGTAATATTTAATATCAAAGCAATATTATATAGGGTGGGTATGACAATACAACATTAAACGAAACTGTGGGCTATTTAAATGTGTTGGATTACTTTGGGATTGTTTAATTTAATCGAAAATTTAAATAAAAAAAATAATTTCAAACTAAATACATTAAAAATTAAAACCAAAAAGGACACCATTTGTAATTTAAGTTCAACAACCTGCGTGACCACAGCCCTGACCGTAAAATCCTACTACTATTATAAAGGCGAAAGTTTGTAAGTATGGATGTATGTATGTATGGATGTTTGTTACTCTTTCACGTAAAAACTACTGAATGGATTTGAATGAAACTTTACCACAATATAGCTTATACATCAGAATAACACATAGGCTACTATTTATAAAGATATAGCTTCGCCTCGCGGCGTTGCCCGCAGTTATCATCGTACCGCGGGTAGCACCGCGGGGTTCAGCTAGTAAGTATATAAAGAACCAACCGACGCCACGACACGCGTCGTACATACTTAGGTATCAACAGCTTTCGTTGATACAGAAGGCTCGTTGATAATAATAGCACGCAACAATATTATTATTTTTTTATTTTTTTTTATTTACTGTCACAATAGTAATCACACAAGAAAAGAAAATCGCAAGTTTTGAAATTTGGTCATCTCGTGTCGAAGTTCCAACTGGAAGAACATTATCTCTATAGGAATCAAATGTTGATTTGTACAATAATCCCATAATGTTCACGACATGTAGGTACATAAGGCAGGGCGGTTTTTGCTCGACATGCTTCTTAAATTAATATCTTATCCGAAGTAAATTATTCACTAGCCGTAAATGTGTAAACAAATCGAGGCATTTTTCATTTAAACTCACATAATTGTTACGTAATAACTAATAGACTTAACTAATGTGTATTGTCACAACAAAATACCTCTTCGGTATACTCTGACGTAAGGTATATTTTAGAGTGGAAATTATTAGAGCAGGCGTAACATCATTAACCCGTTGACGATAATATTTCATTAGACACATGTCCTATGGCTAAACTACTGAACTGATTTTATTGAAATTTTGTAGGTGGACTTGTAACATGTGTAGTTAGGTCTAGTTTAAAAAAGTGTCGTATTATCATATCCACTTGTATATCTAACGATGGAATTATCACTGTCTTGGTATCAACTACATCAATTGTATTTAGAATATGTCCTTATTACGCGTGTATATCGTACAGGAATTAATGTGACAAACCTTCACTGCTTCTATTATGATTCTCGTATAATTTATTTCAGAACATAACTAATGAAGTTTTACGCATTTACCCAACGTGTTTCTAGCTAATATTGAATAGAGCTTTGATTTTCGTAGTTTAAATAAAACAGTCTACATTTAAACCGTGTACTTGCCATTACTCCCTTACAATTTTGCGTATACATAAAAGATAATACAATATACATGTATAAAGTTGTGCAACTATACTTAAGAATAAAGACGTGTAAATTACGTAAAGAATAGAGCTCGCTAGAAATTATGAAAGTCAATTTTTTCCTGTTCACCGAACACTTACACGTAAAGGCATACCATGCGAGCTCTATTGTACATGTACAATACACAAAAGGCAGCGATTACAATAGCGACATTACACAATAAAATTAAATGCCTATAGTGAACTTAAATGCATTCAAAATTTTATTGCAATTAAAGTTTATATTGGAACTGACGTCACAAGGTTACCAGAAAACTTCACGTAACAATTTACAGGAATACTAAAGCCAACAGGTTGTTTTCAACGTGCGTCTGTAATGCAGGTCAACAACAGGTGACTAGCGATTTTGTGATGCAATTATAACTTACATGAAGCTAAATTTATTACATTGATGGTAAATACTTAAACACGAGTTTGATTAGTTTGTCAAAACGTCTCATAAAACTTTCATTTAAAAAGAGTACTGAAGTCAAAAGTAATGAAATTAAATGGAGAAGAATTATTAATTATGTGTCATTCTCTTGCTTTCTTACTTAACAGTTTTTAAACGAAATCTTTTTATTAGATCTTTAAGTCGACATCCGATATTGAAACTGATTGCTACGCAACTCTTTCTGTCTTCTCCCTAAATTAATGTATTTTAGTGTTACAAAATGTAATTTTCTAAAAATTAAAACATACCTAAGCAGATTTTGAAGTTCGGATCCGGTGTATAGAGCTCATACACTTAATGATAACCATTTAGAGATAATTTGTCGTTACCTAACATGTTGTTAGCTACTTAAATTATTCCCCGAAATATGATAGGGAACTCATATTAATTCAAATATTCCCGGTGATTTCAAATAGAATGCTAATAAAATGCGAACAAACGGTTCATTTGAATTGACCTTTATGATTAGTAGTAGTTGAAGTGAGTTTTAGTTTTAGGTGACCGAGAGTTTGTATTAGCCGGATTTTGTGTTTCCTGTCTAAACATTTAGTTTCATTATTGTTTTTACATAATTACCTATATAGTGTCTTTTTTTTCTTATACTGAATAATTGAAAATTATATAGTAGGTCGATGACATAAATTACAGTTCTGTTGATGTCATTTGAAAGTTGGTTGTACGAGTAACATCGTTAGTTTACACCGATTAATTATTGTGGCAACAGTTGGAACAACCGCGAGCTTGTCATTATATACCGAGTATGGGTTGCACGACGTTTTCCTTTCTGCCGACTGATGGGTATATTGACATGGACGTTGGTTCTGCGCTCACTTTCTGTAATGCTCACTTGCTCACGGATGAAAGTTATATGTTACAGACAGATCTTTTTGTTAAACTTGAAACGCTACTGATTATTTTTATATACTCGTCATATTTTATATAGTCATTAGACAGGGTAGTCGGAATTAAAAACAAGTTGTTCATTGTTTAATGAACAACATATTATTCTATTAAAGTTTAAAAATTTTTATTTATTTATTTATAAACTTTATTGCACACCACTACAGTAAACATTTGAACATAGATACATATACGGACACCAACATCAGGTATCACAATAGGCGGTCTTATCGCTCACGGCGATCTCTTCCAGACAACCTTTGATTTTTAATCAGCCTCCCTATGGTTATTGTTCAATTTCTCATCGATGATTTTTTTTTCCTTAAATGTTAGTTACCTACGTGTAAGCTTAAAAGAGGTAAGCCTTTGTAAGAGAATATGTTTTCTTTTCAGCCAAGTTGGTTACGCACAAAAGAATTTTGGGACAAGTCTTTTGAGGATCGCTATGAAACGATACGTAATGATACCAGCCGTCCAAGACTAAAGGTAAACATTTCACACACATATTAATATAAATTTCGAAACGATACATCCAGGCTGCAGATTTTTTATTACACACAATTTGTCAACATAACTTCGTTTCTAAACAATGCAGTAATAAATTTACATAATTGGCATACAGGTTATCGTCGTACCTCATTCGCACAATGATCCAGGATGGCTGAAAACTTTCGAACAATACTTTGATTGGAAGACCCAGAACATTATCAACAATATTGTGGAAAAACTGCATCTGCATCAGAACATGACCTTCATTTGGACGGAGATATCATTTCTGAACGCTTGGTGGGAAAGGTCGCACCCTGTCAAACAAAAAGTAAATTGTTTTCGTTTATACGTATGATTGACGTTTATTAATCGTATTTAATGAGCACATAATCTATTCTCTTTTCTCTTTTTTTTTTTTTTTTAAAAGACAACTCCCACATTAGGAATAAACATCCTGTGTCGTGGGGGACTTTACAAACATACATGAAACGGACACAAAGAACATCCAGACTCGGGACAACAATTCGTGGATCACACAAAGTGTTGTACCGCGTGGGATTTGAACCCAAGACACTTGGCGCAGTAGCAAACGTCATGGCAACCGCTGAAACCACTCGGCCAACCGTGCAGTCTATTCATTTGTAGAACGTGACTAATATATACTGTTTTTTTCTTGGAATTTTAAAAATTATATTTTTAGGTACTACATGTACAATCACAAAAGTTTTTTAAGTTAAAACATGGGTCAAAAACTCATGTAATTCATCAGTATAAAAAATGAATGCATATTTTGTCGATTAAATAGTATTGAAATTTTAGACACTAGTTTTCGTAGTTTTATATTATAGATTAATATTTTCTAGTAACGATAAAATCATAATTACAGGCACTGAAAAAGTTGATCAAAGAAGGTCGTCTCGAGATAACCACGGGTGGCTGGGTGATGCCCGATGAAGCATGTACGCACATCTACTCGCTAATTGACCAGTTCATTGAAGGTAATTAATTAATGAGCGTTTATTAAAATGGCAATAACGCTTATATTGTTACAACGTGCTAATACATTCTGTTTTTTCTACAGGACATCATTGGGTAAAAACTAACCTCGGCATTTCACCGAAAACGGGCTGGTCTATTGATCCTTTCGGACACGGCCCTACTGTACCCTACTTGTTGGATAAAAGCGGTCTTGAAGGATCCATCATTCAAAGGGTCCACTACGCTTGGAAGCAGTGGCTGGCCCGACTTCAAATCGAGGAATTCTATTGGACGACGGGATGGAACACAAAGAAACCTTCTATGATAGTTCACAACCTACCTTTTGATATCTATTCGATTAAAAGTACATGCGGACCTCATCCGTCTATCTGTCTCAGTTTTGACTTCAGAAAAATACCAGGTGAATATTCAGAGTATACTGCTAAACATGAAGAAATAACTGAACACAACTTACAGAGCAAATCTAAAACTCTAATCGATGAGTACGACCGCATCGGATCTTTGACTCCCCACAATGTTGTATTGGTTCCTTTGGGCGACGATTTCCGTTACGAATACGGTGAAGAGTTTGACGCTCAATACATCAATTATATGAAAATGTTCACGTACATTAACAGCCATAATGACCAGTTTAATGCAGACGTCCACTTTGGGACACCTCTCGACTACTTCAATGCCGTCAAGGAGAGACACCACAACATTCCTACACTAAAGGGGGACTTTTTTGTCTACTCCGATATTTTCAGCGAGGGGAAACCAGCGTACTGGTCTGGTTATTATACTACAAGACCATACATCAAAATCCTCGCTCGCCAAGTGGAACATCAGTTGCGTAGCGCAGAGATATTGTTTACACTAGTATCGAACCATATCAAGCAGATAGAGAGCCCAAAATTATCAGCTTCTGAGAAGAAATTAGAAAAGTATTATGAGCAACTTATCGACGCGCGTAGGAACTTGGGTCTCTTTCAACATCATGATGCCATAACTGGCACATCTAAAGCGAGCGTCATGTATGACTATGGGACTAAGTTGTTCACCAGCTTGTACCATTGCATTCGTCTACAAGAAACTGCTCTTGCAACCGTCATGATACCCGATACAATGCTACATACCCAACCAATAGTTCAGAGTGAAACTGAATGGGAAACGTACGGAAAACCAGTTAAAAAACTACAAATATCTTACATCGACAAAAAGAAAGTGGTAGTTTTTAATTCTCTGGCTGACTCTCGCACTGAAGTCATTACACTCTCTTCAAACACTTCCAACGTTCGAATATACGATACCCGCTTAAAGGCATATAGCGTATACCAGGTGACACCAATCATTGATGTGCACAACGACTACACTATCAGCGATAGTAACTATGACATTCTATTCGTGGCTACAATACCGCCCCTTACAGCAGTGACTTTCAACATCGAAGAACACACAAACACTTCGAATCATTGTGTTGTTTTCTGTAACAAATGCAATGCAAATAAGCTGCCATTCAAAACTAAGAAAATGATGCCTGGGGACATTCAATTGGAGAACAACGTACTCAAATTACTTATCAATAGGAACACTGGGTTTTTGCGGCAAATATACAGGAAAGATATTAGGAGGAGGAATATCGTTGAAATGCATTTCAACGCATACCAAAGTGCTCAGAGACATTCGGGAGCGTATCTATTTATGCCGGATTATGATGCGCCAGAGAAAAATGTACTTCATCCCTATTCGAACTGGGACGCACTTCAAGATGACAACATTATTATAGTTTCCGGTCCGATAACAACGGAGATAACAACAATGTACATGCCGTTTTTGCAACATACCATTAGGATATATAACATTGAAGACCCTGTACTAACGCGTGCCGTTTATATAGAGAATATTGTAGATTTTGGGAATCCACCCGAGAACAGAGAGACAGAATTATTCATGAGAATACAGACTGATATACAAAATGGTGACGACGTTCCGGAATTTTACACTGATCAAAATGGCTTCCAGTATCAGAAAAGAGTGAAGGTTAATAAATTAGGTATTGAGGGTAACTATTATCCTATCACAACCATGGCGTGGTTGCAGGACGATCAAGCCAGACTGACTTTAATCACTAACCACGCTCAAGGGGCAGCAGCATTCGAACCTGGTCGCCTGGAAGTTATGCTCGAACGCCGAACCTTATATGATGATTTCAGAGGTATCGGCGAAGGTTTAGTCGATAATAAACCGACAGTATTCCAAAACTGGTTATTACTAGAAGCGATGCCTGACGCAATTAGAAATAAAAGAGAAACGAGCGAAAAAATGTTCAAATTCGTTAACGAACGTCACTTTGATCCTTCTGAGAAAGAGAGCAAATATGAATTACCGTCGCAGACCGCCGACTATCTAAGTAGGACGCTCAATTATCCCGTAAACATCTATTTGTTAGATACGAGTGAAGTGGGCGACATCGAGGTGAAGTCATCTAAATCGTTCTTGTCAAATTTTCCAAACGGTATACATTTGGTAAATCTTCGTACGATCACTGATGACGTATTAGAACTTTTCCCTAGCACTGAAGCTTATATGGTACTTCAAAGGCCTGGCGTCAGTTGTGATGTTGGTGAAAAACCAAAGAAAATTTCAAGCGTTTTTAGGCCAAACACTCAATTCAGTGGACTGGACATAAAGAACATAACTGCGGTCAGTTTGACGGGCTTGAAGACGTTCAACTCTCTCAAGGATTTGAGCGGCATCCACCTGGATCCGATGGAGGTTAAAACTTATAAGATCCGTTTTTAAAGACTGTTAAGACTGTGTGCCGTGGAAGTGGTGGATAGGTTTTAAATTTGTAATTTTATAATAGTTCTAATCTTTTCGTGACCTCACTTGCCAAAATCACGCTTCGGGAAAGCCTACATAATAATAATTAGTACATGTTTCTGTAGAATTTATTAACTGCAACTTACGATTAGCGTCATAATCTGACGATATTTCAGGCTTTATATTATTTTACGTTCCACACTTGCTGTGAGTCATAACTACTTTACAGCTTTACGATGTTTTATTTAATGTTTCAATATTTTAATTTAATGGAAAAACTCTTAGATAATACTACCTCAGGACCAAATGTTATACCTGTTTATCTATTGATTTTATAGCAAATATATTCTTATGGCTAGTTTAAAAAAGCATAATAAAATATTTTATATTCAATTATGATCTAACAAAGTGATCCGTTATACATGAGAATGAGTTAACAAGTTCTATCATAATAACACATAATATAGCTACATATTAAGTTGCTGTGATATAGTACATGACGTGAGGTTATTACATTAATACGAAGACATATTTTAGTTACCGAGAGGCTGGATTTTTATTATTACTTTGGCAAATAAAGATTGAAATAATTTCATCATGAATATAAATGGTGCATAGAGTGTAGAACCAGCGACATCTATTGGTATTTTAAATAACTATACAAACCTCGAGTCGACTGGATGTCCGTGGTTTAACTGTAAGGCAAGGGCACCTCCTTGACCTTGGGAGCAAATTTGATAACCGACGAATATCCACGTTTGGGAAAGGACATTGCACCCAGACCATTTGACGCCTAACATTTTGTAATAGATACAACTCAGATTTTTAAAAAGTCGTTTATTAATTTTTGCTTTTCAAGCTCCACCTGTTTTCATTATCATCGCTCCATTATTTAAGCTGCGACCAGGGAACCTATAACCTATAAAACTCAGCATTTTAATTATAAAATGCTTAGTTTTTTCACATTTTTATTGTACTTTAAATATCAATACAAAATGAAATTTTAAATCATATCTGATTGAATAATATTATATATTCTGTATGCTCACATGTTGCTAATTAAATTGAGTTATTGTTTTGAGATCTATATATATATATAAATGTGAGTGTAATTAGGTTGTGTTGTTTGAAATTATTTAAATTTAAGTTCAAAAGTGATATTTGAGTTACATATTACTAGATAGCGATAATTGAAATCATTTATCATTGTTGTAAGTGAAATCATATGTAAGCTCACTTAGCTACTATTAGCTTTATTTGCAATCAACAAACAGAACTGAGAGAACAGCTTTTATACTAAGTTGAAATAAGGTTTCCTTAGACTCGACTTTTGTATACCTAATGCATTTGATGGACCAAACATTAATTTTCTTTAGTTATAATTTAATTTAATTTTAATTATTTAACAATATCTCATGTTTGCTAGTTTGGTGAACCTTATTTATTTGTGTATATAAATGATTTGATTATGTACATATATTTTAAAGGTTTTATGTTTTTTTACTATTTCTGGCTTATTGTAACATCGGTAGTACATTCAATCACTGTTTTGATGAACCACAGATTTATATGATCTAGATATCATTAAGATATATAATGTAGAATGAGTACCATCGATACCGTTAGTTAGCTCTTATACTAAAACGATACGACGAGAACAATGAAACAACATTGCTAGGAAATTGGTGTTTTATATTAAGTACCCTCTCTATGTACTTGTCATAGGTTAATTATAATAGATTTAATAATAATAATTTAACAACTAAATGGTATGTACAATTTTTGTTTGAGAAATGTAGGTGAAATAAAATAAATAAAATATATACGAACATTTTTATTATATATCCCAGTTAGCAAAACAACGGAAGATCCTGATAGGTCTCTTTGTATGAATATAATTAAATTATGCAAACGCGTTAATCAGGAGTTAGAATTTGATGTAACATTAACTATTATATATATATCTATAAATTAATCCTCCACTCATAGCGGCGTGTCATTTCTTCTTTATCCTACTTGCTATCCATTCTAATCCTAAATGCAACCTGCGAACAAAACAAAAATACGTATAAATTACACTTTACAAGGATATCAGATTTTTACTTGCTTATAAAATAGGGATTGCATAACTATAGCACAATATTTATTAGACATATATCTTACAATCCTAAACTAATATTATATATGCTACATAATATTAATAATAAAGCTGAACAATTTGTTTGTTTGTTTGAATGCGCTAATCTCAGGAACAGCTAGTCCGATTTGAAAAAATATTTCGGTGATGGATAGTCCGTTTATCGAGGAAGGCATAGGCTATATATCAACACGCTACTACTAATAGGAGCGAAGCACCAATAAAGAATGTTTCAAAAACGGGGGAAAATTTTCACGCTGCGGGCAATATTAGACGCAAAACAGGGTTGCGTTGGTCAGCTAGTGCTACATACTCGTATTTATGATGGTCGCATGCATTTTTGTTACTCTTCGACACAAACTATGGAATAGATCTTTATTAAAGTTTACTGTAATATAGTTCCTATATCAGGATAACACACGACTACTTTTTACCGCGATATAAATTAACAAATGCTAGTACATAATATAACAATACTCATGAAAGCAGTTCATACAATGAATATTTTGACATTCATAAATGGAAATACTGAAAATTGAGTAGAAATAAAGTATTGACTGATGCATAAGGGTTAACGGTCACCTTATTGTAGTTTTAAACATCTACTGCAAAGTCGATGTCAAATCTTATATGTTACAAAAATCTTCAAGAGCCCCTGCAAACTACGGACTTTCGATCGGTGGATAATTTGGTTCGTTTCTTAATCAGTATGAAGATATATGGAAGTGAGCTCATTATAACGATTCGGTATCGGCCAACAACTGCCTTCAAAGTTTGAAGGCAGTTTGAAGTTCAAACTAAACTATCAGCCGATTAAAAGACTGTCTGGGGGGTCTAAAACATATTTCATAAATTTTAAATGTGATTGAATGTTTCGTCATTCATGTCAACTGGCTCGTTGGTCTAGGGGTATGATTTTCGCTTAGGGTGCGAGAGGTCCCGGGTTCAAATCCCGGACGAGCCCAAACCTTTTGCGTTATTTTTTTCGTTAAATTATTAACAAAATTCATCATTCAATTAAATTTGCTTACAAAAGTAATGTTACTGTTCACATAAAACACTAAAATTACCAAATTCAACTTTTTAAGAGGTGCCTTTTTAGGCTGCTACAGATCAATAAATTGTGAAAATTATTCTTTTTTCCATAACTTTCCACCCCGGGTAGTTCTTTAAAAGATCAAAAAATATACACATTGATTTGAAATATGAAGTACAAATGCAAAAAGAAATGCAGCCTAATTGTGAATCTTCTTTTAGGAAGTCTGTTAAAAGTACATAAATGATTATATTGCAATATGTGGGGTAGACTTATCTCTCCATTATAGTTATTCCGAACATTTACTAGGTAGGTAACCTTAGTGTTTATAATTGAAATTCCAACTGGAGTAACTTAATTTTCTTGTATAGTATATGCAATGCAATAAAATATGTGCCGATTTTGTGATGACATGAAAACAAACTTGAGAAAATAAATACATTACTATGAATAATTTTCAATTCGATTTCAATCAATCATTTATTTTAAACAATGGTATTGTCAAGAATGTTAAAAACATTAATGATTTTTTTAAATCTTTGTACAGTATTTTTAAAAGTGCCTTCTTTGAAATTAATACTCAATGAAATTAAATGGAAAAGCTTCAACTTATCACTAGAGAGTTAATTAAAATATGTAACTCAAAGCTCCATATGATCTATTTTGTCAACCCATTGACTCTATGGACTCAATTTTTTTACGCGAACTCAGAAACTGATTTTTAGGCATTAGTATGGAAATAAATGGAAATAATTACAAAACCTACTATGGACTACGTTTAGTTACTCGCGTCTATTACGTCAGAATGAGTCTTTGAAGGAAGAAAGGAAAAGAATGCATAAGATAATTAAAGAGAGATTTCAAACTATAAACTAAATTTAATAATACACACTATTGCCGTCTTGAGAACATTTATCTTTTATCTTCGCTAACTAGCTATGATAGTAGAAGAAAATAGAGCGATAAAATTAACTATTATTTCTCATGAGTATCAATTTTAGTGTAAGTACATTGAGCAGACGGCTCGAGGTACATTGGTGTCCTATGATTTTCCTTTCTAAGGTCCTCAGACACCTGGTCCCCGGCTACTAGTACCATGAGACGATATGCTGCTTTTAGTTTGAGTACGACAACCACCAGTATGATGGTATCCCAGTGGATTTTCCACATGGATAAAAAAGTGTAGGTATAAGTGAATAAAATTTTAATGTATATTGAAACGTAGTCTAGGACGCCCATAGGCAAAGTGAAGTGGCGACTTGCGCAAGATAGCTGGCAGGAGCTGGATGCGAAAGTCTAAATAAAGCGAGAGAATACAAGAAACATTGTGTAAATATAACAATGAATGAATAAATGTTAATTAAGTATATATGATGATGATTTGTAGACTAAAAAAGGGATTATAAATATTTTGATTCGTAGAAGTTGTAGAAGTGGTTTGGACATGTAGACGAAATAAATATCGAACGAACTTTAAAATTAGTTTGAAATACATAAATAGAGCTAAGCTAAGCAGAGCTTATGTTATAGGTACTAGAAAACTGATAAAATAAATAAATAAATATACATCTAACACACAACGCCATCTAGTCCCAAGCTAAGCAGAGCTTGTGTTATGGGTACTAGACAACTGATATAAATACTTATATACTTTTTTTTTGTAAATACATACATATTATACATAGAAAACACCCAAACTCCGAAACAAATATTTGCAGATCATACAAACATTTGGTCCGACCCGGGAATCGAACCCGAGACCTCAAGCTTAGCAGTCGCATACGCTACCACTACGCCACCGAGGCAGTTAAAAATAAATAGTAAAAAAATAAAAATATTCCATGAATATTATTATGGCATTTCAGTCTCACTCAGTTTGATATAAATACATATTCACTTTTTTTTTTATTACTCCACTACGGCAAAGCCAAAGGAAGGTTATGATTTTGACAGGCTATGTATGTATGTTCATCTGTTCCCTTAGGGCTCCTCAACTACTTATTTTCTAATAACTGGACAAATGAGGTATCGTTAGAAGCGTCTTGATCGTCCGCTGATCGTGGCTATTGGGATCGTGGGAAGTGTATGGTGGGGGTATAGGAAACGATTGCAGCGCTTGCCGAGGCCGAAATGTACAACTATATATAGAATAAGCCGTGTTTAGTTATCATAGGGAAGGGCGTTTCGTGTACATTTTAAATTTAATGTCGTATTGTCGTAGTTGGTTTCTAGTATTTACTTTTTTAATTTGTAAACACATACATATTATACACTAGCTGACCTACGCAACCTCGTTTGCGTCTTATATTGCTACAACAATTAATTCGCAATAAATAAAATTGCAACCTCAAATTGAGAAATAAACTATCCTATCTCCTAAGTTGGATCGAACTGCACATGGTGTGCGAATTTTATTATAATCGGTTAAGTGGTTTAGGAGTCCATTGAGGACAAACATTGTGACACGAGATTTATATATATTAAGATAGAAAACACCCAAATTACAAAACAAATATTTGCAGATCATACAAACATTTGGTCCAACCTCCAGGGACTCAAACGAATTTTTCTGAAATTGTTGTGTTGTATTATAGATTAACAAGAGTAGGTTTAGCTAACCAAAGATCCCCATGCTGTACGTAACAAAAGGCAAATATGAACAGGAACCTACATCATTATACGGAGAACATGACCAAGTGTCGTATCGTTCTGCTGAGGTTTAAAGGCAATAAGCAAGGTTCTTGTAAAACAGTCCGCTTATTGCATGCGTTTTTCAACTAGGCGGGGCTAAATCATTAGTATTATTTTCTTATTTAACATCGAACTAGATAATATTATCATCATCATCGTCCATTGGTAAACGAAAGCTATGGAAACTATTCCATGAATATTATTATAGCATTTCAGTCTCACGAAATAACCTCTTGTGATTAGTTAAAGAGTTTTTTTGCTGTTGTTTATTATGACACAGAACTAAATTTTCTGCAACCTAGCTAACCAAAGACGCGCTCTTTAAAGACCCCAATGCTGCACGTTACAAATGATAGAAAGATCACTGCAAGTGCTTTAAATCCTAACTCCCAAGCAACGTAAAGTTACTGGTGTGCATGGTCAGTCGCTTTTTATCTGGAGAACCGTAAGCTAGACAGCGCCATTTTCCAAAAAAAAAAATAGGGAATGTAACGACCGAAGCAGATTGTGCACTACAAAATGCGTTGTTTTAGAGACAGTACAGACAAGCAATATTAGATTTGTAATCATCTTCATTCTAAACTACCAATATCATACTTATAATCTCCTTGTCTCTTTAGGGTAGATGCGTTATTTTATTATACTCAATATTAATTAATGTGATGGAGTTCTTATATAGTATTTGCTCTTATCTAATTTTATTGCCTGTTCATGCAATATTTATTGCCGTTGACTTTTTGATAAAATAATATGGGTCAATCGCAGATGTAGGTCGATAGATAAAAAAACCATCAACAAAAATTTTCAGATCGAAAATAGTGTTGCGCTCTTTGGTCCTATTTTAGGTATATTATGGCTATTTTGTGATAGCGACGGTAGTAGAATAACTGCGTTCGAAAATATAGTTAGATTCTTGGACAAATTCTTAGCGACGGTAGTAGAATAACTGCGTTCGAAAATATAGTTAGATTCTTGGACCAATTCTTAGCGACGGTAGTAGAATAACTGCGGTAGAAAATATAGTTAGATTCTTGGATAAATTCTTAGCGACGGTAGTAGAATAACTGCGTTCGAAAATATAGTTAGATTCTTGGATAAATTCTTGCTCCAACTGCTTTGTGGTGTCCTACACTATGTTTGCCTAGACGCAGTCTCCACTCAAGAACTCGATTACAATGGTTGCCGGCAGTCGACATCCCTAATATAATAATTACTTTTGTGTTTGTTACATAAGGTTTATAAAATGCAAAACTAAGCATATTATATATCGCCACTGTCCTTTGTAACTTCTCTTTTACGCGAACGCACGTTTAAACGCCCTAATTATCAAGTTTCAGTTCGTGCCTCTTACCCTCAACACTGACGATTGGATCATTTACTTGACAGAAGACAGCGTGTAAATATTTTTATTATTGTATATATTTTATTATATATTAAAACAGACAAACTCCGTCCTTTTAGTACGTACTCCTCCCAAGCGGACGGACATAAACATAAAATATGGTCTAATATAATCAACTTTATTTTCAATTCATATAATGGTTGACCAAAATAATATGTTAAATTTGTAGTATCCAAAAATTGTTTCCGTCTTATCCTTATCTTTTTAATAAACCTGGTTTTCACAAAAATACAATATTTCTATGTAATTAAAACGCGGAACCAACGACATTCGGTGCAAACTTGTGAAGACCTTGTTTGACGCTGTTTATGAGTTTGTCAAACAAAGTTAATGACAAGGTCTTAACACACGACGCACATGGTAGTTTTATCCTTGAATTTGAATCTATACATAATTGGTACAGCTACTCGATTTGTATAAGCAATCTGAGAATTCTCAGTAACTCGTATATTTTTATGACAAAAGTGAGTTTATATCTCAAAAAATAGATTAAAATAAATAGGTACTATTAATTTTTATACCTCTATCGCACTTAGAAATTCCTCCAAATATTCATTTGGGCATAGTATATTACTTTTCCGAAAAACCATCTTCAATAATGATATACATACTATTGCAATGACTATAAAATAGTGGAATAAAGATGATATGAAGATTAAACAAATGGACATCTATGATATTCTAAATTCATTTGATTTGTTATTACAAGAAAGCTTTAAAAAACTAATATAATTTCTATATCTACCAATATATAATCGCCAGGTTGTACTCTGCCTAATAGTGAGTGGTGGTCACCATTTTCATGGCGATTGTTACATTGCTACTATCGAGATACCTATATTTTTTTACTCAGTAGCGTTACTTTAAACTACACTTTTCGACATTGTTAATATACAATTATTATCAAAGAATCGGAAATGAGTCACTACAACATTTGATTGGCTTTTAATCTCTGTCTAAAATCAAAATTAGAAGTTAATTTATTTCAGGCAGTCTTAACCTAAACTATTATTTAGGACATTTTTTTAATATGATAGCGAGTAAGAATGATCACCGAAAGCATCTATGACATTTTTTTTTAATATTATAGCGAGTAAGAATGATCACCGAAAGCAACTATGCCTTTTTTTTAAAATATTATAGCGAGTAAGAATGATCACCGAAAGCAACTATGCCTTTTTTTTAAATATTATAGCGAGTAAGAATGATCACCGAAAGCATCTATGACATTTTTTTAATATTATAACGAGTAAGAATGATCACCGAAAGCAACTATGCCTTTTTTTTAAATATTATAGCGAGTAAGAATGATCACCGAAAGCATCTATGACATTTTTTTAATATTATAGCGAGTAAGAATGATCACCGAAAGCAACTATGCCTTTTTTTTAAATATTATAGCGAGTAAGAATGATCACCGAAAGCATATATGCCATTTTTATAGTTACAAATTGCACCACATTTAGCGATTAGCCTGTATACATCTTTGTACCATAGTTCATCATCAATATGCTTAAACAATCCACAGCTCATATCACAGGACATAGGCCTCGGTTTAGCGAGGTTCCGTGTTTTTTTCGACATCATACTTATTAATGATAATGACGTTATTACATTCAATAATGGTAGTAAAAAAAGGTGTAATACAGACACGATTGCTGCTTAACTTAAGTTTTAACTGCTCTATAAAACATATTATATAACTCCCTAACTGTTAAGATAGGTAGGATTTGTTGTCTACTAAATATGTAATCCAAATTAGTGTTTATTTGAAGAGAATTAATGGATTAATTGCAAAACCTTCTCTACATTAAAATATTTAGTATCAATACTGTTTGTTCTTTACGATTTCACGGATAATACGCTGCACCGATATCAATTAAATTTGACATGGAGGTACTGTGTTTACAATATGTGTCTTATGACGTGTCAGTCAGGAGGTATTGCCGGTTAACCGTCGAAATATATAAGTTTTACACAGTTTAACAGTAATTGAAATTTTCATTATATATTTTTCTGTGGAGTTCAACGTAATCGCCTATTTTATTTATATTTTAGAAAATATAAATTGTAAACTTTATTACTGGCTGCGTATTTTTAAAAGAATGTTATTGATGACAGGAGATTGTAAATTCCTGTGTGAATAAAAACATTTTCTAGAATACTAAAGTTTAAAAGGCAGTAGAATTGTATCTTTTAATCTTATATATAAATTCTCGTGTCACAATGTTAGTTACCATTTTCCTCCGAAACGGCTTGACTGATTCTCATGAAATTTTGTGTGCATATTGGGTAGGTCCAAGAATCGGACAACATCTATGTTTCATCCCCCTAAATGTAAAGAGTTGTCCACCCCTAATTATTATTTTTTAGTTACTTTTTTATTTTTTTATGATGCAGCATTAGAAAATACATACAACCCTGATTTTCAACCCTCTACGATCAACCCCTTTTTTTCCATCGCGATTTTATGGACCCACCCCTAAAATAAATTCCTTTTTATGGCAAAGCAACGTTTGTCGGGTCAGCTAGTATTTTATAAGTCCTTATTTGCAGTATATATGTCGCATGTATATTGTTAAAGCCGTGAAATACCAATTTCAATAGTGATCTATACTAATATAATGGGTTCGATTCCCGGACCGGCCAATTTTTTTGTTTGTTTCGGAATTTGGGTGTTTCCTATGTATAATATGAAAGTATTTACAAAAAAAGGGATAAATATATGTATTTATATCAGTCGGGTAGTACCTATATTACAAGCTCTGCTTAGATTGGGACTAGATGGCGTTGTATGTAAGATGTCCGAAATATTTATTTATTTCAACAACAGAAAGCGACACTATTCAGGAGTGGATTGACGAAAAATATCGGTTAATACATAGTAGCTAAGTGTCATATTTACAATATATATATATATATATATATAGTTACAGCCTTATAATATTTTTGTCTTCGCAACCGAGGTAAATACCTAACTGCAATACTTGTGTAAACTTTTATTTAAATCGAATAAAACATCGAAGTACCTGGCAATCAGATGTTTCAATGAGTTATAGAAATAAAACATAATTAATTTTAACAAAAAATACTCGTACCCTTCCCCAGTCAGAGCGCAACAAGCTTGTATGTGCCACGGATGCTGTTTTATCGACGTTAGATCTAACTGTTCCGATATCTCCGCAGCAGTCATTGAGCCTTTCACGTCCTGAAATCAATAGAAATTATAACATTTAATAATAATATTAACTCTACACATATATGAACCTCCTAGTGTCTTATGTCTAGAACATTAGGTCTCTGGTCAAAATATCTTCTCACACTGACGTTTTATCCAAAACTAGTTAAAGCTTGTACTATGGTAATCAGGCTGGTAGTTGGTTATTTACATACTTATAAATACTTACACAGACACTTAACAATACACAACTAGATTTCTGTGTGGTAAATCTAACCCACGACCTCTAACTCATTAGTCAGGACCACTAACCACTTGACCAATATATCAGGCTATTAATTATATTTGCGTTATGATACAAACAGAGTTCCGAAAACGTGCGTATGACCTTGACGAACAATACAGTCTTTGATATTATAATATGTTTATATCGCAGCTAATATATCTTAAGTAGCCGTTCGATTAACTGCCTAGCCTCTTTACATCGCCGTTCAGCTAGCGGAGCTTACTAATGAAGGAACTAGGGAAATGTTAGGTTAGGTATTTTTGTTGTAAAACAAAAATATAATGTAATCTATCCGCTAGTTGAACGACGCTGTTTAGTAAAAGTTAGGCTAGGCTGTTGATTGAACGCAGAGTTGGCACACCGTGTGATTTTAGTCGGTTCGATTCCGACACACCGCCCCGCCGCAAACCCCGGCGGGGTGACGGCCCGAGGGGGTTTCCACACGTAAAAAAAAAAAAAAATAAAAAAAAAAAAATAAAAAATAAAAAAAAAAAAAAAAAAGGCTGTTGATTGAACGGCTAATTAAGCTAGTTGGCTGCGAGATGTGTATGTTGATTTTAATATGCCTTAATTAGGCATTCGATTAATAGTCTCTTTACTATCGACCTAATTGGCAACTTGAATGAAATTCAGACATATAACGTATTTTACAATCTTAAATTATACAGTTCACAGCTGGACATTACCAATTGGGACAAAAACAAAAAAGAAAGAGAAATTTCTGACACTAGAAATTGTTTACGTAGTTTTGAATTGGAAATTATGAGATCAAATAGTCGAACTTTATAAAAATCACTTATGTATGTGTATATCCATATTCGTTATTTAATTTTAATCCGTAATATGGCCGTTAAGTATTAAAATCTTTGTGTCTAAAACAAGCACATCCATTATTGCGAAACTGATTGATAAAATTCTTATTATAATCAGAAATAAAAACTAAATTTAATTGCATAGACTAGGCAAGTAGTTAAAAATGTTTAAATTTCAAGAAAATAATCATGGCTTAATGGGCAGGACTCTTAGCCAGATATACCTATTGACAATAGATGGACGATTAAAAGAACAAAATGGAGAGGCCCCAATAGGGAAGTGAAAAGTAGGCCGACCTAAAAAGAGATGGGAAGACGAGATTAAAGAAATAGCAGGAAAAAAGTAGCTCCCTACTGCAAAAGATAAGAAAAAGTGAAAAGATTTGGAGGAGGCCTATACCCGAAAAGAAACTATACAAAGAAAAACTAAAACTAATTAACTAACACATTGATAAGAATAAATACTATTAAAAACTAAAAATAAGTTAATAAGTTTAAAACTGTTATATGTATAGGATCAATCAAAAATCAATGTTAATGTTTAAAGTTCTGTTTACTGCAATTACTTAATGAGTTAGTGTTGAAAAAGGGTTAAAAGCTATTTACACAATGTATCAAGTATTCCATACAAACTGTCAAAAGCACTCTTTTATAATTTAGCAATATTAAAATGATCATCTCGGTATGTCGTGTTTTTATAGTTAACACCTAGTGACGTAGATAGATGCTAAACAAGGTTGAATTCCCAGTGTAATCAAAACTACCGGCATAGCTCCCTTGTGTCACACGCTAATAATGTTGATAACACTTGCATGCAACAACATGCGTCCCTAGTTCCTGGCATTTAAACGATGTACTTACATCTCAAAGTATTTGTCGTAAACAACAGTTTTTAAGTTAGAATTTTGCAGAATCATCATTTTAGATATACAAATACAATTAAAACAAATTACTTCACAACACATTCCATGAATATGTTAGAATATATTTAAAGTAAATACTAATACGTGGTTCATAATAATTAAGTAGTAGAAAAAATTAAAAAAATAACTCGCGTTTTGTTGACCTAGAAACTTTATAAGTTACTACTGTAAAAGAAAATTTACATTGTATTAAATGTTTACTTAACTTTGAATTTAGTGAATGTTTACATTTTGATAAAACATAATTTCATTACCTTAATTTACATAACCCTAAAGTACTATCGACCAACTTGAAAGGTGACCCACTTTGACAATTATTCCTTTGTAATCATAAATGTAGTTAGGTTTTCTTCGCTATTTGCACATAGTACGTTTTAGATATAAACATAAAAGCGTCATTACGGGTTAAATGTCAATGCAATTTAAACCTTTGTCACCACTGAACAAGATATATTTTTGATACAGCAGTCTTATTTGAATTTCAAATAATATAATCGTTTATAATCCAAACTCTTTTCATTGCGAAGAAAAAGTATTATAATTTGTAAAATGAAATGACATTATGTGTAAGATGTCAAGTAGTAGTCAATCTGAAAATATTAAAATAAAAATCTAAGAATATATTTATATCTATAAACGAATCGTATAATCGCCAATTTGGTAGAACAAAGAGCTCGGATTGTAGTGCTCAGTGAGCAAGGTTGCGGCGTTAGAGAAATATCACGTGAGTTAAATATAAGTCGTAACACGGTCAGAACCTGGATCAGACGGCACGCTGAAGAGGGTATCCTTGAAGACCGACGACGACATAATCATGGGGTTCGTCGAATCACAAACCAACAGAGAACGGAAATGCAACACCATTACGAAGAACATTCTTTTACTCGTACCCGCTATTTTGCAGCATGTTACGACGTTTGTCTAGAAACAATTAGAAATAATTTGCACCGCACTGGGCTGCATTACAGACATCATGCTAAGAAAGTTCATTTAACGGATACACACAGAACTGTGAGATTGAATTTTGCACGTAATTATTTAGATTTCGACTGGACAAACACCATCTTTACAGACGAAAAATCATTTCGCTCTTCTCAACATGGTCGCTTAACTTTGTGGCGTTACGATAACACGCGATACACAGAAGACCACGTAGTGCCTAACCAATCATCTGGCCGTATTTCAGCTAATATGTGGGCATGGATGGATGCTGGAAACATAGGCGAATTTGTTCCTATTTCTCCTCGTCATAACGCTATCAACTATGTCGATTTATTGGAAGAATCAATGTTACCGACTTTGCGAACAGTTTACCCCCGTGAAGATGTGCCAGTATTCTCCTATGTTCATGATAACTGTCGAGTGCATACTGCCAGAATTGTCTCAAATTGGTTTACGGAGCATGAAGATGAATTTACTCTCATTCCATGGCTGTCTAGGTCACCAGATCTTAACCCAATAGAAAATTTATGGGGTTTGATGGTTCAAATGTGGGATAACAGGAACGAGAGGACTAAAGAAGCAATCGAGCTGCATTGTAACGAAATCTGGGATTTCATGAGGGGAAGTGACATTTGCAGTCGTCTAATCGGGTCTATGCGTAATCGATTATTAGACGTTATTGAAAACCATGGCGCTTACACTCGGTTTTAGGTTTAACCAGTAATCCTACAGACCCAAACAATTGGAACCATTATAACCCAAAAATTTACTATTGAGAAGTTTTCTTTTTTATTCGCTTTACGAAGTGAATGCCATTATTTTTAATTTAATAATATGAAATAAACAAAGGTCTCTAATTTTACTGTTTTATTTTACTAATATGTATGACTAGCTGTCTCGACAGACTTCGTTCTGTTAAATAAATGCTTATCTATTTTTGTTCTACAGTACCCTATGCTACCTTTACGGTACCTCTACCCTCCTACCTCAAGTCTACCCATTATCTACACTATCTACACTAATATTATAAAGAGGAAAGATTTGTATTTTTGTATGTAACGAATAAACTCAAAAAGTACTGGACCGATTTTATTTTTACCGACCGATTAAATAGGGTTCCGTAAGATATTTGCGTTTTTCGTTTATATAATAGGAGCGGAGCACCAATGAAGAATGTTTAAAAAACGGGGGAATTTTTTTACGCTACGGGCAATAGAAGAACTAAACGAGGTTGCGGGGGTCAGCTAGTTCGAAATAAAGTCAATCCTATGTCTCAAACAAATATACAATTAAATCTTTCCTAATATACCTATAGATAAGGACTTTCACTGGCTAACAAACTTTTTCGTGCAATACTTATCATAGTATACGTCTATGTCTATGTCATGGCTTTGTCAGTGTCTAGTAGAATGATAATGGTCCGTCACTTATGAAATGTATGTTCAAGCTAATTTCAACCTAATGGTATAGAATAATTGTAGGAAAATGACTCTAAGGGGGGTCATGAATCAGTTTGGTCCACTGTACATGGTAGAGTGTTACATGACCGTACTTATGTTGTTTAAAGTCAGTATTCAAACAGACGACGTACAGCTTTAGCCCATGATATATAAAACTTATTAGTCATTTTTTAATCTATATATATAAAAATATTATTTTGGTTTGTGTAAGCTTAAAAACTCAAAAAGTTCTGCACCGATTGAGCTGAAATTTTAGAATGATATATAATTCGCATAAAAGATTGTTTTTATCTAATTTTTGCATCAGTCACAAATCCGCGACCGCGAAAAAACACGAAAAAACCGACATAAACGCGGGCGGAGCCGCGGGCAACAGCTGGTTAAGTATAATTATAAATCAAATAACTCATCATTTTTTAAGTCTTTATTACTCCTAAATTGATTTTCGGAGTCG
The DNA here is from genome assembly GCA_916048165.1 of Spilarctia lutea. NCBI lineage: Eukaryota > Metazoa > Arthropoda > Insecta > Lepidoptera > Erebidae > Spilarctia > Spilarctia lutea. Next base: position 21,497,519 of record OU696470.1, on the reverse strand, counting down.
GCTACTAGTTTAACTGGTTTTACGGGAATGTCAGTTATTCCACAATGAGACACTGGTATCGGACCTCCACAACCCTGAGAGCGAATTGAATTCAAAGTTGGAAACGAATCGTCATTTTATATCAGAGTACTGACAAATATTATACTTTTCGCATAATTGCTTATAAATATATAATACACCTTTACCAGTAATATTTATTTTCATACTGAGAATTTTTTTAACTCCCTAATTTTCCGAAGCACGGTTGGTTGTGCAAATAGTTAAGTGCAATAAGCAACAACCAATTATCGTAATAATATTTATTTATGATTCTCGTTTTAACTATGATTCTTGTAAATGGTATATAGGTACGTGGGAGTAGCGTCGATAAACAGTTTGACGTCATGGTAATAAAAAAAATAACACAGAAGACGAACGACAACGTTGACACAGGTGGTGACTGAATGTGTACATGATTTTTGATAAAGTATTGCACATGTGTTGCGCTCTAAGTACTTTGATAAAAATATTTTATATACGTTTCGACATTATAACATTATACGTGTGGAATTAGTAAATCGGTTTAGAAATAACATTCTTCGACAATTGGGAAAACTTGATAACAAATTACCCGAGACTTGATAATCATAAAACGTCAAATATGGTGAACTTTGAAAAATAAATGATATAATCGAATAATAGTTAAAATAAATAGAATTCTAAATTTAGAATTAATTATATTATATATAGATGTATATGGAATGACTATTAATCTAATAAATAAATAGAGGTCAAGTTAAACTCAGACAAAGTAGGAACCTTACGTGGTCCTTATATAATACTAGCTGACCCACGCAACCTCGTTTGCGTCTTCAATTGCCCGTAGCGTGAAAATTTTCCCCGTTTTTGAAACATTCTTCATTGGTGCTCCGCTCCTATTAGTATTACCGTGATGATATATAGCCTATAGCCTTCCTCGATAAATGGACTATCCAACACTGAAAGAATTTTTAAAATCGGTTTAGTAGATCCCGAGATTACCCCCTACAATTTAACAAACACACAAACTTTACTTCTTTATAATATTAGTATAGATAACAACATGCTACACATAAAGAGTTGCAATATTGACTTGAGTGAAAGCGTAGCTTATACGCAGATGTATAGTATAGATTCACTACGCAGAGTATGTAGACATACACAGAGTTAAGACGTTTTATGATAAAAATTAGTACGTGTACCTAATCGCTTTTAAATTATTTTAGTGATAACGTTACTATGTCTTGTATAAACGTTTACATTGCATTAAACTACGTCAAAGTTCTATAAAAAAATCTGTCCATATTTGTAGCTGATATAAATACGCAATTTAGTATATAATTCAGTTTAACAAACTATAACTGCCGGTATTTGGTTTCAAAGTCAGAGACGAAGGCCGCGCTTTCACATTCCACAGGTGGAATTCAAGGTTCTAATATAGATACAATGCACAAGGGCTATAATACACACCTGTTTGTTAGCGTACACCAGGAGACAAGCTCGGCTCAACTCTTCATGCTTCAGCATTTGATGAAGTTCATCACGGCTGATGCTCAAACGTTGACGATCCGTCGAGTCGATCACCATTATCACGAACTGAATAAGAATAAAACCGTCATACATATTTTCAGCGATTACTTGAATTATTTAGTGCCACATAAAACGTGTTAAACACAAAAGATTACAATAAAATGTGGGTAACTAACGCAAGCCAATTACAACCAAGGTGTCAGGTAAATTAGTAGGTTTCGCATGATATATTATTGCTGGTTGCCATATTATACACAGATCAATATAAAAACCATTTTCGCCAGCCCATGTCATATCGCATATTCGATTCTTTGTAAATTGCTGTTGCAACCTTTTTACATATTCTGCAAATGCTATTTGATTTTTGAAATTGACAGATGGAAGTGTATTTGACCCATACACTTTATTATTTATGTGATATTGAGATGGTATCGTTTCATTATTGAGAAAAATGTCACGTAGGAGGGTTTTTACTACTTGAAGTAATCTGCGTGGGCTAGTCAAGTATTGTTATTCTTTTTACAACGTAGATCATCACAATTTTTCCAGTCTTTGATTTGATTGAATTGTTATTGGAAGATAATGATAGAATAAAAAAATATTAAGAATGTGTAATATTCATATATGTAAACTGGTATTTTTTTAATAAACACTAAAGTGCTTAGATTATTTTTCAAAAAGATTTATGTCGCATAAACGTTAGTGGATATATTGCGTGAAATTAATGAAAATGATGAGTATGTTCTGTATACTATTACGCGAGCAACTTAACTAAACGTGGTGTATCGCATACATTCGTTTTAGTAAGCCCATTAAACTTGCTTTAATTATACGCTCTAGTTAATTTTTGTGGGCCAACCATTTCTAGACGTGTCTTTTTTGTCTTTTAGTAAATCGCACAGCACAACTTTGGTACCTACTGAGTATGTCATACTACTAGTGGTAGTTACACAATTTTCTCTTTAATTACACATGCATAATAACTATTCTATAGGCATCACCTATTCGTCCCGTAGATTTCGTAACTGCAGACCAAGGAAGCTAACTAACGCAATCAACGGGACAGACAAAGCAGGAAAACTTGAAACTAATTGTATACCAGACCATCTGTCCTGCGTGGTAGGCCAAAACCTCTATTAATGGTCATTGATGATAATGACAATTATTATTCAATTCAATATATGTCAACTATACAACAATGGATTTAAATCATTCATGTCCACTATTGTTTTATTATTTACTATACATATTTATCTAAGTATTTAGCAATCAAAAGCGGAAAATTCTCGCCAATAACAATTTTATTGAAATAAAACTGTAGGATTTATCAACTGATACAAATATTCGCTGAAGTCGCACTGTTCATCGCAAGCAAGGTTGAATTATAACCAAGTTTATCCTTAAGTCGATGTCTTTAAATTTTCAATTCAGAATATTATTACACTCATTTAAAAACAAACTTGTTAACTAAACCCTCGCGTCGAGCTTATACTATTTTTTTCTCAACCTGACAAATTTGGTCATGTTAATTACAATAATTCGTACAAATACGTATTACAAACAAATACGTGAAGAGGTAAAAGAACTGACAGACGAACAGACATATATGATAGATACCGCTAGCTGTTAAAGCAAAATTCAATTGGTAACTTTATTATGAAAACTTAACGAAACAGACAGATAAGTTACCATCACAATTACATTACCATGGAAGAAACAGATGTCTATATGTTTTATGACAGCATTAAGAAATAGCAAGCTGTAAAACGCCCTTTGAAACATTCTAAGAGTTCGTTAACCGATTTCAATAACAAGTAGATTAAAAAATGTAATTCCTGTTTAATCAATTTCTTTATCAATAATCATATCATACTAAACATGTGACAATGAAAAGGTCATTAAGCCTTATATTTTTATTTATTTATATTAAAAACTCTCTGTAAACCCTTTTTTAAGACTTTAAAATGTACTTAAATATTGAATGGTTTGCAAATACACAATTTAATTTAATAACAATATATAATTAAAAACGCCCACTAGTTATTCACTTTTATGTAGGTAGATTGAAAAAGAATCACAAAAATAATAACTTTTATTTAATAGCTAGGCTGTACATACGCCAAAGGTCATTTCTGAAATTTTAAAGAAGGCGGTCGTTCGTACAATGTATATGACTGTTTCGTAAATAAGTACCACTGTCTCCGAATATTATAAAACATCTCGAAAAATATATTTTTACAACATTATTTCTATTACAAACTTAAATCAAATAAACATTGAAATATATTGCTCAATTAGTCTAAAACTTGACAAAGGTCAACATATTTGTACATAAGGCCCAATAATTTTGTAATAGCTATAAAACATAGCCCTTTTCAATAAAATTTACCTCGCTGTTCGTGTAATAAGTATTCCATGCAGACCGCAAACTCTGCTGGCCACCAAGGTCCCACATGACAAATCGAAGGTTCCTCCACACCACCTCTTCGACATTAGAGCCTATAGTAGGCCGTGTGTGGACAGCTTCTCCCAATAATAGCTGGTACAGTATTGTCGTTTTTCCCGCATTGTCCAAACCCACGAGGACCAGTTTGTGTTCTGCAGAAGTAAAAAATAATACTTAAGTTATGAGACAGGAAAATGTGCGTATTTAGATATCTGTTACTATTAATGTGAGTAATTTGTCAGCGTATTACTACAGCGAATTTACTTTAAGGCGTAAAACTATATATTATTTTGGTATTTATTTTAATATACCTCAAGTATTCTACCAAAATGAATCATCATTTTGGTAGAATACTTGATCAATTGAAATTGTAAATACATATTAATGCTATTTAACAAAGTAATTGTAATAACTTATGGGTTAATAAAGTAAAACTTCAGAGTACGACATATCGCCAGCAGCACGAGGTTATGTGACCCCGTTTTAAGCGACGCGTAAAAACACTTGAACGTCCAACTGTACTTTAGACTGTTTCATCTCTTATACATGTTAAAAGTATAGTTAAAGCATTACTGCACATTGCAATGTTTTAATTTAACTTTATAATTTTGCCAGGCCCATGTTAGGTAATATATTACCTAACATGGGCCTGGCAAGAATAGGTTTTGTGGTTCAAACCCCTTCGTAATATTTCTTGACTACTTATTGATATTTTTTATGCTTCTCAATTTCTTCTCATAATAATATTAGGGTTAAAGGAACATTATCATTTTAGTATCTTGAAACCCCCACTTCCCGTCCTCCGAAACTAAAACCTGACTAAGCCCGTAGATAAAAAAACTATTTTAAAATTTCAAGCGAGTTACTTTTCAGTAGTGTACATTGCCGGATTTTATTTTTGATAATGTTCATACTTAAGGTTTCTTTCAAAAGAAATCTACACAAAACTCGACAAGTAAATCTAAACCTAAGTGCATTCATAGGAGCACATACAGTCTATGTAGGTACATTAATCTAGCATAAAAATTATCGTATTTTCGTAATGATTAAAGTCATTTAAATGGATATCTAATAAAAAGTATCTTAAAAACAAAACCTACTACGGTTGCTGCTAAAGGCCGTATCGCATATAGTGGACACAAAAAAACGGAAAAAACGAACGAAGGAAGCAGACATCAGAGGATTTAGACTAAGGCTCGCAAAGTCAGGCGGGGCCTGAAGGTATTTATTCAGGCCTGTAAATTTTCTATGATGCTTTGGGGTTCAAAAAGCAACACATCTACGTAAGGCATCAAATACAACTACATGAAAATTTCCGGAGAACAGTTGTGGGAGAACCGTGCTTTCGCGCATAAGGGTGGGTACGATCGGAGTAATATCATGGCCTCCCGACTGTGTTTAGTAGTTCTTTAGTTACTCTTCGCCGAGTGAATGAGGTTAGCGGAGACCCAACCTCTCCAACTCTTTATTTTGGGAAGAGAGAGGGAGGCACTCGAAGAGTCGGCAATGAGTTTGTGTGTCTATAGGCGACAATAACGCCTGTTCACTTATATTTCATTAAAAATCTGTACGGACGAATTAAAGTTCAGGTCAAGGACTGGAGTCAGTGTTCTCGCAAGACTAAAACTTAAATATATCACTGGCATTAGGCCAACACAGTGATATAATTCAAATGAGTTGTAATAAGCTATTCTGTGCTGCCATCAGTGACTTCTTTCTTTCAAGTAACATGCGATTGGAGAGGCCTATGTCCAGAAGTAGATTGTGATCGGCTGATGATGTGTGTCATGTGATGCTGCCATCAGTGGTTCAATAAAAACGTAACATTCGTGTACTGTACGACAGCATGTCCATTGTGAAAATAATAAGGCAACACAATTAAACCAGTTCTAGGCCCCACCTACACTGCTACCACTACTCATTTACCAAGTTCGCTCTTGAGTATGGCAACAGAAGCATAAAGCATAAAATCTATTGGATCGTCTATAGGACAACTAATATTCTCAACTGTTGATATCCCAAACTAACTAGACCCACTGTGTGGCAAAATCAAGTCATGAAAAGCTTAAATATCGGAAAAGTGTCTTCCTGCCGACGATAACAACGTTCCGAAGGCCAAAGACAGCATACAGCCAGACCAGTTCTCTTTTTTAACTTTTGTCCGTTTAGCAGGCAAATGACCTTCAGGAGAAAGACTTCTTTGGTTTCGTTTTAAGTGAAGAAGAAGAGAACATGTCTATCGAGTGGATAATGTATCTGTATCATATATGACTATCTCGGTGGCGCGAGTGGTAGCGTAAGCGACTGCTGTGCTTGAGGTCTCGGGTTCGATTCCCGGGTCGGTCCAAATGTTTGTATGATCTGCAAATATTTGTTTCGAAGTTTGGGTGTTTTCTATGTATAATATGTATGTATTTACAAAAAAAAAAGTATATATGTATTTATATCAGTTGTCTAGTACCCATAACACAAGCTCTGCTTAGCTTGGGACTAGATGGCGTTGTGTGTTAAATTGTCCGAAATATTTATTATTATTATTATTTGGGTGATTTTTCTTGCATATTTAAAAAAGAAGAAAAAAGGTAATTTAAAAAGGTATAATAAAAGCCTACAATTATAAAATTAAACAAATCCTTAAAGGTCTTAATACAGTGTATTTATAAAATCAAAGTGATTTCCCTTTCGAGCAAGAGTTTTCCTGTTTTATTAACATATACAAGAATGTATTAAGAACTTTGATGAAATAACATGAAATTTATGTGAAACATTATAAATAAAACAATTGCTATATTTTAGACAAAATGTAGCAAGACAAATAACCTTAAGTTCATGAGATCATACTTATATTATAAATACAAAAGTAATTCTGTCTGTCTGTTCTGCTTTCACGGTCAATCTGCTGCACTGATTTCAATGAAATTTGGAGTAACTTTGATTCTTGAGGAAGGACCTAGACTACTTTTTATCTCAATAATCGAAATAAAAGGCAGAACCGCATTGAGCACGCAACGTATTACCTTCCTTTCAGTAAATGCATATGTGGTAATTACATAAAAAAGAAACACATTCTGTATGTTTCAAGTTATCTCAAGAACAGCTAGACATTTTGACAAGACTGACTGGCAGCTAGTCGTTGTGTTGTATAAGGAATAACTTAGGCTTCTTTTATTTGATGAAGAAAATAGGTTTATCCAAAAACAAAATTAGAACCAATGACAAAGTGAATATCCAATTCAACAACAACAGTGAGGTTCAGCTAGTACTGTGTGTGAAATTAAGTCAGTTAAGAAAAGTCCTTGTTTATAATTGGATAAACCAATAAAAATAATACATTTGTTTTGTTTTTCTATTCTGAAGTCAAATAAATGAAAGACTATCATACAAGAATATTGGCTCTTTATTATTTATTTAAATACAATTTTATCAGCCCTAAGCTTTTAATAACTATTATCAGTGGGTTTCTTATTATTAATTTAGAAGCATTTCTACATCTATTTAAGAGTGTAGTATGATAAATATTTGTACTACTGTATTATTGGCTCAAATAAGTCGGAGAATGTCTAATATTGATAGAAAATATTAATTAGTTATTATTTAAAAAGTAATATTATATTCCATATTGCAATGTATGATATTAGTTATGCTTTCAGCATAAAATCTAATGTAATAACAGAAAATAGCATTTACCAGTATTTATTATATGTGGAGTAATCTATGTTAAAGAGTAATGTTTTAGGAATCTACTGTTCACAAACTTTGACAGTTTTTTAAAAATTACTCAAAGGTAAGAACCATTTTACTTACAAAATAATACTCAGTTTGCTTTGTAGAATTCAAAAAATAAATAAAGTAAAGTTAAAAACATGAAACAAAAATAATAAGAGTAAAATTTTGTTTGTTTTCGATTAAATAATAAATGAGATACATCACAATGTCAAACACACACCTTTCAAAATCAACTAGTGTTTTGCAACATTCTTTAATATTAAGCATTGTCTAAATTTACACAAGTAACAACAAGGAACTACGATTTAATTTACTTTATCAGTAAGCCTCCATGTATGTTTAAACGAATTTAGCTCTTGCAATAATCTTACACTATCTTATCACTACTTTACCTTCAGTTTTTATAATAAATTTACTCACCCTCGTTTCCGAACAAACTCCAGATCTTTGATATGAGCAAACCCATTGTATGGAACTTTACAGTTAAAAAGATCAAGGAGACAAGGAATGTAAGGTAAACTACTTAATTAATCTCATTGTCGTAGACAATAATTTTGGCCGAGTTTGTAGTGATATGATTTATAACTTCACTACTCAATCCTTAGTATACTCCGTTCACGCTGAAGTTTTACACATAACATTTTTTTCTAAGTATTTAATACTCGTTTTTACACTTTTCAACAAGATTGAACAACGACACAAGACACGGAAAGACAGGCTTGGAAGACACAAGACGTAGGTATGTTGAAGACAGATTATGGTAGACAGACTCGGACAGACAGCTACAGCCACATATCGATAGATTTAAAGTCGCTCGGTACAAATCTCTAATGGAGTGTACTAACGTGCTGATAGAGATTTTAAGCAAAGGCATCAAGAGTCTAGTTTGTAATTAATATTTTAATAATGTACAAGTGTCCTATATCTGTATTACTCAGATAATACTTGATTTTTTAAAACTCGCAACGATTTTATAAAAGGTGAAGTAAAAAGCAATTCTAAAAATTTCAGTTTAATGATATACTAGAATAACCACCTTTACACGTTTCGTACCACTTAATTTGTTGTTGTTTATATCAAAGCAAGGAAAGGAAAACTTTTGGTAGTTAAAATAGTTATCAAAGGGACGATGTAAATTGATATTCATATATAAAAAATTACATATCATAAATATTCATATTAATATATGTTTTCTCCCTGAAAATAATTGAACAAAATTAAATAACTTATCCATTAGTGTGTGACAGTGATTAAGCAAACTGAAAATGGCGGGATTCTTCAAAGAAACCTTTTTTTTTCTTTATTTATTTAATGAGGGCTTAGTCACGAAGTGATTATGTCGCCCTCATAAAAATACAACTTATGAACTGTTTAACATACACATTTTAGCTATATAATACAGTGTTCTCGCTTTCTCCGTGCAGGGAAGAGCGAGAATGCTATTACATTCACCCACATTAAAATTAGGTTTACGTAGAATTGCTTTCTTTCAGCTTCGTTTCGGATGCATTCCATCAAAATATGATATACCTACATCTTCAACTTTGTTACAAATTGAGCAGTTGGGGGAACCAACCTTACCAATTAAATATGCAAAGCTGTTTAGTGGGTTCAAAGAAACCTGAAAAGTCATTATGTGAAATTTATTATCAATAAAAAAATTCAAATGTCTCACAAATGATTAAAAAAGATGAGGATGAAATATAAAGCTAATAGACATTAGAGTTGAAGCGATTTCGAATCAGATGCTTGATTGGTGTTAAACAAATCAATGGTACCCGATTTATCTTATGTCTTAATAAGGCAGAGATTAATTGCCGCCGCTAGGACAAAATAATAGACCGCATTCATTTGTTTGAACAAAAACTAAAATGTGCTTTTAGCAGCAATGTCTGATGCTGGAGTTTTTTTTTATTATATAGCGTGCAAACGAGCAGACGTATCGCCTAATGGTAAGCGATTACCGCCGCCCATAGACACCCGCAACACCAGAGGCGTTACAAGTGCGTTGCCGGCCTTTTAGGAAGGAGTACGCTCTTTTCTTGAAGGTTTGAAGGTCTTATTGGTCCGGGAACACCACAGGCGACAGCTCATTCCACAGTTTTGTTGTGCGCGGCACGAACACGCGTTTATGGCCTCTTTGGCTAGAATCAATCGATGAGAAGAACGTGGATGATGCTAGTTATGTCACACTCAGACTGGTCTAAACAAAATTCTGTCTCGGGTACTAGTATTCTAACGCGTTTTTCGGTTTAAGGATCTTTATTTCTCATTATGACAATGGACACGAACCCTGGCCTGCTTTTGCTATCGCGACAAATGGCGTCACCTGTAACCCCCAGGCTTTTAATATCAACTGTCTAAGCCGTGTGCACAGCCTGGCCCGTTCCTGGACTTGCAAGACCTCTCTTTTACGAGTTCCACCTGAGTTAGAGAATCCACAATGTCTTTGTCCCGTAAATCCTCCAGAGCCAGAAGATAAAAACTAGTCTATGAGTTATTCAGATATTCAGATGTATATATGAGCCATGTTATTGGCAAATTTCATATTTATCCATTTAGTAGTTTTTGCATAAAAGAGTAACAAACATATATCCTCACACTTCTCTTTTTAAGTGCGGTGCTTGGTTTATGCCGTAGCATTTGATGCATTGGATGCTTTACTTAAAAAAAGTTTAGTTTTTTAAGTAAAGTATCACGATCAATAAGAGAACCCGTGAGTTACAATATTTGTCACAAAATGGAGTGAAACTATATTGTTGCTGCCTTTCTAGAAATGAAACCGTATTGTATGGTTAGTGACTCTCTGAACGATCTATAAAGCATCTTCAGTTGGAGAAGTACCTACCTACCAGTTTCAACAACAAATGTATGTAAGTACAATGTGGTTAGAGAATGAAAAAAAGTTTATTTTATTTTATTGACATCGAAACAATACTAAAATATTATACCTACAGAACTCAAATTTGTATTCCTCTACTATAATAGCACTTACATTATAACTACGCAGCCGAGCTAAGTTTGCACCTCGCTGAAAAGCATTGCCCCGCTCACTTCCCCGCTCACCTTCCCGTGATCGCCCTGTCGCATCGAATAATACAGAAAATTTACTTAGGCGACATTTTATAATAAACATGTTTAATTTTAGTCCAATTTTAATAGCAAATTCCTTTTTTGCATACTGTACCTAAGCGTAAACGTGACGTGTGCAAACTTAGCTTGGCTGCATTGTATTGTATAGTACAACTCGATATTAAATGCAGTAACTATGAATTAAACAATAATATATAGTTAATCAGCGAAAAAAATGCCAGTAGTAGGTAGTGCCTAAATGCACTACCTGATACTGACTTAAATAATAATTAATAATAATAATAATCGCTTTATTGTACAACAGATGACTTAAAGCTAAGAGGTACAATTGGCAGCCTTGTCGCTCGAAGGCAATCTCTTACAGGCAACCCTTAATTAATGTAATACTAACTTCTGTTTTCCTTCTCTTCAGAATTTATATCTTGGAACAAAGATAACTTTTAGTTGGTTTGAACAAGGTGTAATGAGTAGGTACAGTAGAAATTAAAAGATTTGCATTTTAGTCATCGTTTGAGAGTATTATAGTACGGGATAGCGTTATCAAGAAATAGATTATATTAATGTAGCTACAAACGTTAAATTTCTTTTCATCAAATTCATAATTTACATTTCTAATCTAGTTACAAATTGAAAATCAAACCGAAACTATGATTAATGAGTAATGTTTAAACTTCATGAAATCTTTCTTGATCCTGACAGTAGGTACATTATTTTCGTATTGCGTATTATATGAACCAAGACAAATTAATATCAGAGTACCTACTTTCATATAATATTAACACTATTGTACCTTTGTTTTCTGTGCGGAAATCCTCTCAGATACCACCTCTTGGTAGCATGTCGGACTTAAACCTACAAAAACCGCACGCCGTCTTGGCTACTGGAAGCCGAAGAACCAACCCTGGAACCTCGACGTAAACACTATTGTACCTGAATATATGACTTTTCTAAAGAGTGGCCATGAGTTTCTTTGCCAGTATTCTTCTTATAAAGCTCTACGCATTTTGGCAACTGCAAGTTATAGATCGACACAAGCAGGCAGTAGATTTTAGTGTTTTCATCTAATTTTCCTTGACAATCTAGTACATGCTGTTGCGTCTGTTTGTCACTGTTTGCTGATCTCTGATTTTTAACTGTAGCTTCAATTTAATTATCACTAAGTGTCTTATTTGGAAAAATGATTTTGAATTTACTTAGATAGCAGCTCTCTTGACAATAAACAAATTACGGGAAATTTTCGTACTGGACTCATGGCAACAGCACTTTGTTAAACATGATCATGAAGGTACATGAAAAAGAAAAAGAATAGGCATCATATGTTTTATGGAATTTGCGTCTGAGCATTGGATAGATAGCGTAATATTTTGTTACTAACATCATATACTCTTATGTATCATGAAAATAAAATTTATAGTGCATTTTTATTCATCCTTACAAACAAAGAATTAGCAAAAAAGTTGCATTGGTAATTTGAGTTTGATTATTTTTCATTCAGGTCTCTCAGAATCTTATGACACCAAAAAATGAGTATTCGTAAGGTAGTATCAACCTCACCGGTCATATGAAAAAAAATTATTTTAAGCGCGCCTGAGAAAACACCGGCAATGGTAATAAATTCAAATGTGGGTAGGTCTATATAAGTACATTCTAGAATTAAACTCACTTGTACTTATTACACTATTTGAAAATCACATTATAATAATATATATTTTTATAAGTAGTTTTTCTTTGAATTACAACTTTTTAAGTATGTCATCTACTTGTTATTTTTAATCAAGTAAAGAAAATCATTGGATTTTGTTCATGCTTTCTTTATGGCCGAGCAGAGTAACACACATATATTGAAAAAAAAAACAAAATATAATCATAAACATTTATTTTCTTGCCACAATACGTATTTACAAAATAATATTTTGCGCAAGAGTAAGAGTTATAGCCATATTTTATAATATGAGAAACTAGCACCTAATGTAGACTCATTGCATTTATTTTGGAACACAACTTTACTGGTCAAGAAATCCATCTTCATTGCTTGATTTTAATATTTTTAGTTATTTTATTCATTCTCACTTACCTATTTTGAATTTTTCGCTATGGGTGTGTGGTAACTTGCCCACTAGACAGCCTCTTACAAAATTGCTGCTCATTCCATATTCAATTAATATTAATCCTATTAGTCCGGTCATTTTAGACATAAAAATAGTGATCAAATAAAGAAAATTCCGACAGAGCCAAATCTTCGTAGAGACCTTAGGTTTATCACAAGGAATAAAGTGTCGAAAGTTTTGGCATTTTGGATAAGCTGATAAACTTTTAGAAGAATATATTTCTGTCCGTTGCTGCGCCTTCCCAGGTTTTAAAAAGTAAATAATTTTATCAGATGGAGTCCTTGCAGTGAGTAGTACTAATAAATCAACATCTTCACCCACTACAATAGTTGTATTTCTTGCATTAAATTGTTCTATTGCTGTTTTTCTTACTATTGTTTTTAGTAAATTTTCTTAGAATAGTATAATGTATACATAAAAGAGACACGAGTAGGCATTTTTGCTAGCTTGAGTACCTAAATATGTATATACGTGGCATATGTGTGCATACTATGTAGAACATGATTCTTACAAGCGCAATATCTGGGAAATAGTGGGTCTTAGAGAAAAAATCATGGGAACCATTTTTATAGAGAATTTTAAGATCTACAACTTTGCTCTAAAGTACTTTTTCGATAAAATTACCGTTTTCGAGAAAAATCCAAAAAACCTAAAATTTTGACCTTGGGCCCCGAATAAGTCCCTAAGCTCACATGGGACTGGTGGGGACTTTTGACACTTTATTCCTTGTGGTAAACCTAAGGTCTCTACGAAGATTTGGCTCTGTCGGAATTTTCTTTATTTCAATTGTCTAAAATGACCGGACTATATACACTTAATGAACTTATTACTTTAACATGTCATTACTAGACATTAGCTTCTTTTTAGAAACGTTATCAATAAGAAATAAACTGTAGTGTGATATTTTTACCCGACTGTCAAAATAAAAAAAAAATATACGTCATCGGATTTTTTTTTTAATTATTCTTTATTTGTTTTCCACTATACCTCCTTTGAAACCTTTTCAAAGGAGAGATAGGGATTTTTTTCTGTTTGTCTGCAGTAGTACAACAGCCGGCGAAGATCTACTTGCACTCATCTGTTAACCAGATGAGCATTTTTGCGTATGAAATTTTATTAAAACTGAATATTTGCCTATCGCAAAGCTGTCGTAGCCTAGCTATTACTAATTAAAATAATTTCAATCACTTTTTATATTATATTAAATTTTATGTATTACTTATTATTATCTATAATAGATGATCACAAAATATTTTTGTTCCGCATACTCGGAACACTGACTATAAAAGTAAATTAATTTCTGGATTAAAAAAGTAATAAATATATATTTTCGATTTTAACGAAAAAACACGGACAATAATGAAAAAAACAGATGTGGGTAGGTCCACATTCTAGAATTAAACTCACTTGTGTCTAGGAACTAATTACCATTTGATTGTCACCAAATATTTACACAAAACAGTAAGAGGGTACACATACCTATCAAGATCGTTCAATTCAAGTTATACCTACTGATCTCGCGCATCACGAATTATTATTTCTTTTTTTGCCATAAATTTCAGGTATTTACACTTAAAATCTTACATTATTTATAAATGTTGCCTCTCAACATATCAATGACTGTAAATTATTTAATTTCCATCCACGTTCAACGGACGGTAAAACCCATATTTTAAAAAATTACCCGCAATGTCACTATTTCCATAAATGGAAAGTTAACAAAGCTAAACTGAGATAAAGGTTCACCTTCACTAGTACCTGCTAAATTAGTTTTGTATACTGCCTTTATATCACGGAACATCTGCTCCGAGGTATAGGAATTATCTCCATGACAGTCAATGCTTAAAGAGCTAACAATTTGGCATGAAAAGCTTTGTCTGTGCAGGATAAAAAGTGCAGCAGACGGCACATAATATTGTAAATTATCTTTGCCGAAAACTATTCTATAATTTAAAATGAATATATCGCAAGGGAATGGGTTCTTAATTAAAGGCAACGACGTGAATTGACAGAGATGAGTATGATTTTTTTCTACAAGAAACGTATCTAAAACATAATTCAAAGAGTTCGCTAAAAATAATGCGTTTAAACTAGGCAATTGTAATTCATCCTTCGAAGAGATTTGATTATATCCGGTACTAGATTTAATAAAGTTTTCTAATAATATGTAATGTCGATGACAAGTTGGAGTACTATCAGCTAAACCTTCATGTGTCCCTCGCAAATCGTCAAATAGAATGCGTCTGTCCAATAAAACAACTAGCTGTCCCTCTTGTAATGCAGTTACGCCTTGAGAATGGTCTGTCATTAATGAAAGACGACTTTCTTTGTCTTGTATGTAAGCCATACTAGTAATAGGATACATGTTAGATTCTACACGTCTACTAATGTTTAAAACACGAGAAGTGTATTGAAAGCTATTGTTGTCTGTAAATAATTGTGGTGGATTACCGTTTGTGATATCTGTCTGTATAGAAAGAAACATTTCTACTTCTCTGTTAGCAGGTGATACGTCATAGTCGACTTTGCTTTCAACATAAATTGCACTTGATAATGGACTGTTTAATATGTTAAATATTTTTGTTGTGTGATGTAACAACCGTCCATAAATAGTGGTCAATTCTGTTGTCACTTGCCCTGACACAATAAACAGCAGTTTTGACTTATTGCCACGTCTGTAGCTCGACAGCATGTCATGAAGAGGCTTGGTCATGTTTGTGTTAAATAAAAACATTCCTGAATTAACATAGGAGCTTCTGAAAGCTCCGTAGTCAATTAAGACTTGTTTCAATTTACCTGTTTCTTTCTCAGTAACTGTCTTTAAAAACCCAGTCAATTCATCGAATATGAGTCGATGTTTATAACTTTCAAGCTGTATATCACCTGATTGTATTGGATTGATATAGAATGGAAATATTGTTTTATCATTTCCTGTTTCTTCAACTATGCAGGCTGAACAAAAGATTGTAGCTGCATTATTCGTTGCATCGTAAGTCGTTTTTATTTTGAAAAGTATCAAAGTCATTGGAGGTACCATTACCGCAAAACTAATTTTGAAGAACTTGCGAGATATTTTGATGTGGTTATCGGCAGTGTGTTTCCAAATGGGGTTAATCTGAATCGTTACATCGTTTTTATTGTGATCGATAACTCTAATGTTTGGGTACCTAGTAATAATATCTACAATTTCAGTTCTATCATGACTCATAGAGTTGAAAATATAAATGTGGTCTCCAGGAGAGATGGATCTAAACACGGAAATGAATTCACCGTCTCTATAAACGTACTTTTGTAGATATGGAGTATTCGCCTCTGATTTTATTGTCAAAAAACTTGCTGAAAGTTCTTGTATGTACCAGCAATCTTTGACTGTTGCCAGAATCAGGTTATGAACATACTTCAGAACGTTAGCTGTAACTGTACCACTTACAACATTACGATCAAGAAGTCTGGCAACATTTTCTCTAGCCTTAAGTAAAAGCTCAAAAACCGCTGATAGGTTGAATCCCCGAAAAACATTAAAATTACAAGCGAAGGAAAATAAAATTTCTGTGGTACGAAGCGTAGATTGTAAACGACGCAGTAAAATTTTAGTAAATGGTCTCGATGTATAGAAACCAGCCCAATATGCTGGTTGTCCCGTATTTATATCGGCGTAGTTAAGAAAGTCACCTTTTAAGGTAGGGTAATTTCTATATTTACCCTTTATACTTTTGAAATAATCTTGAACTGTACCGAAATCAACGGTAGCTTTATATAAATCTTTATTAAAGTTTACAAAATCTGCTATTTTCATATAATTATTAAATTGAAAATCTATTTCGGATTGCAATTGGTAGAGATACGCACCGCCTAAAGGTGCTATCATTGTATTATGCGCAGTTATAGTTCCTGTTTTAGAATATTGTTCGAGAAGTTGTTCTGATTTTTCCTTTATATTATATGCATTAATATCAAGATTTTTATGAGAATTAACAAAGTTGTATGAGGCACACAGATTCCGGTCAGGGCCACATGCTTCAAAGCCATCTGAATTATACTGTAGATAATGACTCAAGACGGCGTGCTTCGGATACCGCTCATTACCCATTTTAAGAAAGTTTTCATTCAATTTTGATTGAAATAATTTGTCATGATCCCAGTTTTGTAACCAAATAAAGTCTGCATACTGATATTCTGCTAGATACTGTTCCCACGCGTAATGTAGATTTGTGAACACCATTTCATTGATATCTAATTTTGATAGAAGGTACGGCATTGTAGGACTATGGGCAACACTATTTGTCAACCATGCCACTTTTGGCGTATAATTTAAATTTAGCTTCAGCCATTGATGTCCTGCAAACAAAAGGAGGAATATAAGTGTAAGTACGTATTACGTAGAAAGCTCTTACAAAGTAAGGTCGTATGGTTACCAAATAATGTACATACCTTCTATCAACTGATGAGTGAGTCCAAATATATGTGTTGTAGCCTCGTCGGGTTCAATCCAGCCTCCGGTGGTGATTTCAAGCCGACCTCCTTTAACCAATTTTCGAAAAACCTAAGCAAAATTAATAACATTAACTAAAAAGATAAATATACGTTATTACCCGGAATATGTGTACATAATGCAAGTTGATGATTATAGAATATAGCATAGCCATACTCATAAAATATACTTAGGTAATACTTAATTTTGTCAGTTTGTGTTTCAATAAACATAGGCATTATGCCACAGAATAGTTTTGTGTTACTTTTACAAGAAGGAGGTAAGTTGCTAGACCAATTTGTGAATATGATTGGCTAATTTAGGTTGACCCAAGGCTTATAGAGAAACTTTTTCTAAACAGTTAACAAAATATTTAACAATAACATTACTGCCTCGGTATCACAGTGGTAGCGAATGCGACTGATGTGCATGAGGTCTCGGGTTCAAATCCTGGGTCGGACCGAAATATTTGTTTCGGAGTTTGGGTGTTTTCTATGTATAATATGTATGTATTCACAATAAAAAAGTATAAATGTATTCATATCAGTTGTCTAGTACCCATAACACAAGCTCTGCTTAGCTTGGGACTAGATGGCGTTGTGTTAGATGTCCGAAATATTTATTTATTTATTTATTAACATAAATAAATTCTAAAAATACCCTTAGAAGTTTAAATCCCCTGAAAAAATCCCACTAGTTTATACCTCCTTTGTAGAAAAAACTTCTCAGTTGGGCACTCAGTAGCACCGATGTGGCTCAGCTAGATTCAGTAATGTGGTTGTGTCGGCGTGGGGCTGATCGGTTACAGACTGAATCGTGAGTGTCTGAGTCACCGAGCGCCACAGTCATGCTGACAGAGCTGCTATTGAGTAGTTAGAAAGAACGCGCGGTTTTTAAGAACTTCTTTTTCTTAACTTTTATCGGCAAAAGTAGATAATTAATTATGTAAACAAAATCCCGAAAGGGGGCGCTGACCCCCCCTGCCTACCTCTGGGTACGGTTAAAGTACTGGTACTGATACTTAGTTAAAGCATGGCAGAGCCATCCTAGGCTATTTTCTAAATGATTGAAATCACTACATAGTATAAACAAAGTCGCATCCGCTGTCTGTCTGTCCCTATACATGCTCATATCTTCAAAACTACGCAACGGATTTTGATGCGGGTTTCTTTAATGGATACTTTATTCAAGAGAAAGGTTTATATGTATAATACATAGATACATAATATAGTAGAAACACTGATAGTTTTAGAAGTTGCTAATGTGATGTTGTAAATAAATAAATTTTTTGTGCTTACATTGTAGACGCTGACTGCACCGTACGAGATAGATCCAAATAATGTACTAAAGTATTGTACACCTAAGAACGTCTACAAAAAAGTCCACGATGGTATATGTTTATCTCTTAGGGATAACCCACAATAACCATTTTTTATTACTTTCTTCTTACGAGAAACAATGGCTTATTTACGAAGCAATTTTAAGCAATACAGCAAGTGTCCTCATAAAATTATGTACCTTAAATACATTGTGCATTTAATATAGATCAATATGGTCTTTTACAGTATCTAATTTAAATGAATATATGCGAAGATATTACAGATTTCAAATGCACGAATCGTGTTGTCGGTGGGTGCATCTGAAATCCAACCGTGCGAAGCCGGTGCGGGTCGCTAGTAGGTACAAAATAATTAAAAGTAAGTAGTACGGGAGACGGATCCGTTTGCGTGTCGCTATGAGGAACGTTAGTGATACTGATTGACTGAAAGTTTTGAATCGATCCAGCTGCAACCTTAACAAGCTTTATTATTTATTTAAATTTAATATTTCATATTTTAAGTCTTAACTTTCTGCATTCCTTCTCCATATAAATTTTAAATATGCCCAATTTGACTTTCAAGATTTATTAACACGAGTACATTACAAGAAAAACATGTTACTTTTAACACGCTTTATTTATATTGTATTGTGTTGTAACTTTACAAATAAAGATACCAAAAATAATTACAAAGTAGTGAGACGCAAAAACAAGTTCGATGATGTAACAACGTCCAATGTCAAATTTCAATGGTCATCATAAGCTCAAAACTAAAGAGGATGGGCAGCAGCGCATTGCCTATCCACAATAAACTATCTACCGTGGGAGAGCCTCGCTTCGGCATGCATGGGCCGGCTCGACCGGAGTGATACCACGGCCTCACAGAAATTCGGTGTGAAACAGCGCCTGCGCTGAGTTTCACCGAGTGAGTGAGGATACCGGAGGCCCTACCCCAATCCCTTCCCCCATCCCCTTTCGCATCCCCCAAAGGTCGTCAACGCACTTGTAACAACTGTTGTTGCGGGTGTCCACGGGCGGCAGTAATCGCTTACCATCAGGCGATATATCTGCTCGTTTGCCCCATATTGCATAAAACTCATCTACTTTAACATTTCTACGAGTACAATATCACTTCGTGTATTTCAATACTTATAATGTTTAGAATACACACTTCAGTGTACATACAATGAGAATAACAGAATGAATGAATGAATACATGGCATGCGTAGACCTATATTGTTCAGACAATACAATTATTAAATTATATTGTCCACCTTATACGAGTATTACAGACCAAGTGAGTAACAGCAAAAATGTATCGTGTTTGTATAAGTTACTAGCTGACCCTCGCAACCTCGTTTACGTCTACTATTGCCCGTAGCGTAATAATTTTCCCCAGTTTTTTAAACATTCTTCCGCGGTTCCTTAGATTAGCGCGTTCAAACAAACAAACAAACAAACTCTTCAGCTTTATAATATTAGTATAGATAACAACAATTTACTTTTTTGTGGATTAGGTGGCGAACGAGCAGACGTATCACCTGATAGTAAACGATTACCGCCGCCCATTGAAGATTTAAATTAATGAATTTCAAACATCGTGTAGCTCTACACATGTCATGTGTAGAACCGGTTAAGTAAAGAAAATTTATTCATATATATTCATATATATAGTTACGTTTAAAACTATCCAATAATCTGTACTAGTAGTATTATAAAATGACAACAGTCGTGCTGTCGTGTTTCAATGATGAGTTCGAGATCGAAGGCCCAATGATGCTGAAGCAACACTTGGCCGCCATGGTGTGGATTGATGCATTGATTGCATTCGCAATGAGTATGATGATTACCATTCTTAGATTCTGCTTACGCTTTCCATCAGGTACAGTATGGTCAGTTTGGCAGACCCTAACATATAAAAAACACAAAATAACGTAGATGTTTATTGAAACGAACGTCACGTACTTCCTATCACACTACGGGAAATAAAAGACGCAAGATCACGTACACAATAATAATTTAAAGAAACCATTTAACTATAATTGAATTTGTACAGTTCTCTCAGAAATAATTTATTTCTGATTGATAAGTTAAGTTTTTCTTTTTATTGTACAAGGTTTCTTTACAATTTATGAAGAATGAATACTAATAATAATGCGATAACGTCTTATGATCATAATCGGTAATTAGAAATACCAAGCTGAGCACATGGTATATTATTTCCACCAGATTTAGTATGCCCGAATGAATCTTTTAAATTTACAACAAGCTATTACAATACATAGCAAATTTCTTTGTATTTGAATTATCCGTGTCTCCATCATACCATAGGTACATATAAAGAAGGACGGCTACAACCAGATGGCGGGGACCTGAAGAACGTAGCTAAAATGGACTGGATTCGGATCGCGAAGGGCCGTGTACTATACATGCATTGAAAAAGACCCATATCGAAAGTAGTATTCTTTTATTTTTTTATGATATCATCAGAACATCATATTGAGGTGAACAAAAGTTGTCGTTAATTTTATGTTTTTTAATAATGTGAATAATTTTGAAAAATAACAAGCATTTAATTGGGCAAGAGACATTTTATTCCACAGTATTGTAGCGTTTCCCTTATGAGTCCATGAGCTAAAGATTGATTCATGGTCATATACCTATTCCTACGATCTTTGTCCAGCCTATTTATACCCAAATGATAAAGGTTCGTTCGAGTTTAGAAGATTCGAATTTTCCAACAACAACTAGTTCGAGTTAAAGATAGGAAATTTTGATTAAGTCGAGTTAATACTTAATTAATTCCTCTTTCTTACCACTTGCAAAATATGTATACTGCGCGTTGTCGGTAACAGTGTTATCCTAGGCGTGTTTTCTATACGAAAATTTCTTACTGAGTTGCTGACTGCACAGATAGCACAGTGATTTAAGCGGTCGTTTTGCCGCTTCCTACTGCACTGAATTGTTGTGGGTTCGAACCACAAATTGTTGTTGTGAGTCTGGGTTCACTTTATGTCCATTTCACGTATATTTGTAAACTCCCCTGCGACCCACAACTTATTGCTATTGCGGGATTAGTCTCTTACAAAAAGAAACTGTTAATATCCGATTCCCGCGCCGCGCTGCGTTTCCCTTCTTTGTATATCTTTCCTGTCAATGTACTCAAATTCCCTTAATTTTTTTAGTACCCGATTGATAGCAATAGTCCCTAAAATGAAATATTACTGGCAAAATGTAGAAGTTTATGACTCCTCTGTATACGATGTGATGATGATGTTGTAATTAAACCTTAGTACTGCAGTATGAACACTAGTCTATTTCTAAGGATATGTGGACTTATAACCATATTTCCTGAACAGGTTTTCATGTCATGATTGACCTATTTTTTATAGGATATTAAAACCATCTAAATAGTGGGTCGCTACTTTGTGGAATTTTCTAATTTATTCGGCTATCCTTAATTTTTATTCAACTGAATCTTTCTAATTACTTTTTCATGATATATTCTTATAAAAAAATAACTTACCGATCGAGTTCGATGTGTAGTTGTTTTCCACCAGTGGCTCAAATGAGATATTTCGTTCCAACTAAATGTGAGTCGCTTATAAAATTGAAGTTTTTTCACTATGTTTGACAGGATTTTACTAACAGACTGTGTATGGTATTGTTCGAAGGTTTTCTTCCATATTGAGTCGACATCAACGCGAGGCACTAAAATAACCTGTGTAAAATGGTAGGTATTAGTTTGGTTTAACCTCTGCGTTATTAAAGTTTTAGATCATTATTATTTTGATTACCTTTAAGGCAGGCCATTTTGGATTTCTCATCAGTGATTCATATCGGCTGTCAAAAATGTTGTTCCAAAAGTGTTTTTTTCTAATCCACCACGGCTAAAATAAATAAACGTTTACAAAGAGCAAGAACATTGTCATATTGCATTACGTGTATAGAAGCTGTCATAGAAAATTTACCTCTATGTTAAAACTGGCAAAGTAATTTTGTGCATCAATATCCGCTTTCACTTCTTTAATTACCGCACAAATAAAGGGATCTACTGTGAGATTATAAGTAAACTTTTGACTGTCCATTGGATATCCTTCGATGAAAAAATCAAGCTTCTCATTGGTGGAGTCTATATCTATAATACTGTGTGTCATGTTCATTTCTTTAGGTTCCTTGGTTCGTTGAGAATTGGCAGTTACGACTCCCTTAACCAGAAGTGTATCGTTTTCTTTCACAGTTTCAGGAATGTCGAATTTTATTGTATTTTCAGAATTTTCCTTACTATTGCCGTGTTCAAAACTATTTCGCTCATCAACAGAAGGAAAAAATTTTGAGTGTATCGGTATTTGGTAGAAATTTTTAATTGTCATGTTATTCGGAATTACGTTGGAATATCGTATGTTCTGGTCTACTACTTCACTCGTTGACGGTGGGTTTGTTACATTGCCATCTGACATAGAATTTCTAGTTAATCTATCATTTACTGAATCAGTTTTCATCACTTTGACTTTTGAGAATGTGGGTTTACTTCGACCTGACTTTAATGCGGATAACTTTGGTCTCTGTTGGTTTGTATATAACGATTTCACTTGTGATACCCCACTAAAAGGGTTCATGTTGTCGTAGACTACAGCGTGTTTAGATACATTTTTCCATGGCGTAGGTGCGACACTTTCACTAAATGGTCTTTGTATCATTTTAGATTGGTTCCGAACGATCTTCCGCAGTGCTGCAAAAGTGTAAAAATTTATGTGTATACTTATAATAGAGACCAACTGTGCGTCTCCTCTCCCTTACGAAGAGCTAAAGGCAGGCGAACAATGGTATGACATGGTGTGGCATGCCTATAAAGCCAGTAAAACTATACTAAAAATCATGCCACTACGAAATTTTTTTGGTTAGGTATTTTAAACTTATTTAATGTTTGGCCATGAAAATAATCGATATAATATTCTTACTTTTCTCATAGCTTGTGACCTTTGTTGATAAGATTAAAAATATAAGTGAGGAGCAACACACACGGAAGACACGGGCCATCGCTGCAACCGAACTAATTTGTCGTATCTATTCGGAACGAGTGTGTGAGTGAAAAGTATACATTCAACATCACATTGTTTATCAATTGCCGATCCACACTTTAACTGTGTATTCACTGTTTATAAACATCGTGAATTGGAAAATCTACTGTTCAAAGTAGGGTCGAGGGGTGACTTAGGTTTTGTTGTTTTTTGATAAAAGCCGCTGCCAAATTTATATGTATACTGTATAGATATCCAAATAAGTACGATATTTCGTTTTATTCCCTGTAAAACACAAGAAACAGATACAAAAATAATATAGTCACAGATATCACCATTGTGCGAGTGCCATGATTTGACACATATGGGCGGGCTCACAGAAAATCGGTTATGACCAATTCTTTCGTTTCTTCTAATGAACTGAGTGATCTTAAAGAAAGCCCAGCCCGTGGATATCTCAAGGGGACACACTGGTATCTCTTAAGTTGCAGGTATTCATGAACGACTGCGCAATGGTGAACTGGGTATGTTCGAAAAAGACTACGGTGATACGTTTCTGTCAAACTCTTCGGTTTAAAGAGGTGAATGTATGAATGTAAGACATACTTAGCTTTTAAAAGTCTGGGGACGAAGTTACGGACACTAGCTGTAAAAAATAAAGTAAGATAAACTTCAGTACCTAACAGGCTACTGTTCTAAAACATTCATTTGTTTCATGTTCATTCGATCCAAGAAATTTGTAAGAAATTTGTAGACCAGGAAATGAAATATATGAATCGTCACGTTAGCCAGTATTGTAATCGAAAATATTATGACCTATGAGTCAAAGGATGCGGTGTCGCTCTTTAAGTATTCCTCTGTGACTCTCGGTTCCTCTCCGGTAACCTAGCAACAAGAAAAGGCTTTAACACAGGTGACTCTTGAGTTGCAAGCTTTCATAGACGGTAGTAGTCAGTTGACTTATTTACCTGTGTAGGTATCTATGTATTTTTCACAGGCATTATTAACCACTCCTACTACTACAGGCTGTACAGCGTTTCATGCAATACCAGGTGGCTGATATGTGACGGGCACAACAGACTCTCGGGTGTCGGGTCCGATTCGAGGGTTGTGTTTTTCTTACAAGACATTCTTAGTAACAGCTCGGAGTAAGGAAAATGGCGGTGTCACCCACCCGTGCCTAGGAGGGCACGCTCAGCCGTCGATTCCAGTTCTCGTGAACACCTATGACAATCGCTATTGGGAAATCAGTGCCCTGAAATATACTGACAACTTTTTTTTTTTTTTTTACGTGTGGAAACCCCCTCGGGCCGTCACCCCGCCGGGGTTTGCGGCGGGGCGGTGTGTCGGAATCGAACCGACTAAAACCACACGGTGTGCCAACTCTGCGCCTGAGAAGGGAGGGGTCCGGGAAATGCGTTTATTAACACAACCGGGCCCCTCCCAGCGCCTGCCCGCACTGAAGCGGGCACCTTCTTTAAATAAAATTCTCAATTTAGGCGACGCACGGCACACGCGTACGTCGCCCCCTCGCGGTTGGCCTGTACTGCGGATGGAGGGGAAAACCCATCCCGTCCATCCGCGGCCACACTCAGGGCGGCATTAGGCGCTGATAGGCGCGCCTCCGCCGCCCCGTGCGCCGGCGGCGGATCGAGTCCGAGTGGAGATCGTCCTCTCGGGCCTTCTCCGCCGCCTCCTTCTGCGAGATTACTTCCTCGCAGAAGGTCGGGACCGCGGTAAAACTGCTGTCGCTACCGGCCATGGACAGTACGACGGCCGGTAGCGACAGATCTCCTCCGATGACTGCAGTGAGGGCCCGGCGCTGATCCTCCCAAGCGGGGCAGATCTCCAGCGTATGCTGGGCCGAGTCCTCACTGCAGTCGCAGTGGTGGCAGGCGGGACTCAATTCCCTCCTTGCGACCGAGTGCAGGTACTTCCCGAAGCAGCCGTGCCCGGAAAGCACCTGCGTCAGTCGGAAGGAAAGAGTCCCGTGCTGCCGCCCTGCCCACTCGAGGATGACCGGCTGGAGCGCCTCCACGGTGGCAAAGCCAGCGCGTGGAGCCTCCAGCCGGGAAGACCAACGAGCCATCGTGGCTCGGCGAGCGGCTTCACGCCAATCGCGTACCTCTTCGGGCGGAGGACGATACCCGTTCTCCGCCCGATATTCAGCCGCTCGCCGATAAACTTCGGCGAGCACTTCCGCCTCCAAATCCCACGGGGGTGTTCCGGCCAAGGCGCACGCCTCCTCGGTGGACACGGTGCGGTATCCGCGTATGGCTCTGACCGCCATTACCCTCTGAGGGCGCAATAGGCGCGCCTTAAAATATACTGACAACTAGTTCAACCTTGGAATTCAGTTCATTCTTAAGGTTGTGGAGGACCGATGCCAATCGCTCCGTGGAAAAACTGATATTCAATAAAACAGATTGAACTAGTAGCCGACCACAATAAAACTTGGGAATAGTAAAGGCTAGGAATAAAAATAGTGTTAGATTTTTGTAATCTTCTTTAAAATAATATTTAATCTGTAAGAAACTATTCTCTAAGTGGCTGGAGACGTCAGTAATGCAGTTCGTGCAGTCGATATGTCAGTGTTTGGTAAATAAGTCCGGCTTCAGATTTCATGTAGGTACAATTCACAATCGTATATTGAGAACGGAATATGGGAAACATTGGTGTTTGATGAAATTATTGCCATGTTATTGTAAAATAAGATATGATCATAAGGTAATACTAAACAATTTTGCAAATACGTTCACATACGATATCTATCTGTATTCTGCTTTTGCGATTGTTACGTTATACGAGTAAACAGGTATTTTTTTAATTTTCAAAATGCAGTATCAGTTACGATACCTACTAGCTGACCCTCGCAAACTCGTTTACGTCTACTATTGCCCGTAGCGTAATAGTTTTCGCCCGTTCTTTAAACATTCTTCATTGGGGCTCCGCTCCTATTGGTCTTAGCGTGATTATATATAGCCTATAGCCTTCCTCAATAAATGGACTATCGATCACTGAAATAAATTTTCAAATCGGACCAGCGGTTCCTGATATTAGCGCGTTCAATCAAACAAACTCTTCAACTTTATAATATTAGTATAGATTAAACAACTTTCGACCACGAACCACCTGTGTCTTTACCTTTAGTGCAGGGCGCAAAGTAATGATGGCTTACACGGGAGCTTCACGGGTAAGAGACGCATCTGCGACCAGTTTATCTAGTGGTTAGTAACTCTGATTGCAAAGTCAAAGGACGTGGGTTCGATTCCCACCAAGTAAAAATAATTGTGTGATTTGTTCTGTTTTTAAGTTAATTCATGTATAATATTTGTGCTTATCAGCATGCTGGTACTATAATACAGGCTCTCTACATTATTATTTTTATTTAAATAAAACATTAAAGTATTGTATAATTAATCACATCGAGCTCACGAATACAATTAGCAAAATATTTTGCTTCAAGTACTTAGGGGTTAATTTTATTTTATATTAAGGAAATAGTATGTTTAATTAACAAAGCTATTAATTATCGAACTAACGTTTTAGACTAATCATTAAAAACCGCTCAAAACCAATTATTTATTAATTTATGGCAATTTTTTGTTTAGTTGACGTGTATCCGATTTACACAGAAACGAGTTCGGCAATTTCTCTTAGCAGGGTAGGTACCTAGCTACTATTTTGGTCAATTTGTAGATTGCAGTTATAAGATAGGTATATTGATACATATTAATTGTTATTAGGCTCTAAAATACATATATATATATATATACGAGTAGTCTCATGGAAAATAAAACAGATGAACGTGTTATTTATTTTTAATATAGTTAATTTATCTATTTGTAGTGATTGTATTGTTTGATTTAGGTATCTGTTTTAGTTGAGGTAATTTCAGTTACGAATGCAAGTACATACTTACACAAAACTTTACAAACAAAATAAGAAATTGGGAAGAGTTCGCGTCTGCGCGGTAATTACCGTGAAGTTAGCGAGTTTAGCACAGAGTACCAACGTTCATCCACAAATGGGCGGGTTAGAATAACTATCGATCCAAACCAACCCTCAACATAACCACCCTAACGCCGGTTATAATAGAACGCGTGTTGAAACATAAATGTGTGTATTATTTCATTTTACATGAAATAAAACGGATTTTTAAACAGTCATGGTAAGTTCATGAAGTGTTTAACTAATAGTTTGCTGTGTTAGTTGCTTGTGAATTGCGAATTAAACATGAATCTTTAATTTACATTTGTTTACATCTAATGCTCTTTTAACTATTTACAAATGTGTGCTCTGTTCTTTATCACGAACTTTTATATCGTTAACTATCTAAAATCTACTTACCAAAACCAATTTATGTATTAGACACTTAAGTGAACCTTAAATGAATTCATGCGATATAATGTTTTGAGTGTATTAAAACATATAGAATCTCACAGAAAGTGTTTTGTGATAATTTTCTTGCTTTTAGGATCCTAATGTTATGACCACCTCAGGATTGCTAGAATGGGAGTTTTCTCTACCATCAGACCAAATTATCTCCCATGGATGGTACCACGGTGCTCTAAGCAGGACGGCGGCTGAAAACTTTCTGCAACAGGACCGAGAATTCTTAGTGCGAGATTCTTCATCTCAACCAGATAACTACGTGCTCAGTTGTCGGTCTAATGGACAACATTTACATTTCGTAATACAAAGGGTGAGTAGACTAGGAACTTACACAATATAATGACTACAATTAACAAAAAATTTAACGAAAAAAAAACTTTTTTAGATTATTGTGCATCCTGATACAGTATACGAAAGACATCAATATCAATTTGAAGATGAAGCTTACGACACCGTTGCGGATTTAATCACGTCATATGTAGGCTCAGGGAAACCAATATCAGCGGCATCTGGAGCAAGAATACAATACCCAGCTAATCGAGTTACACCGTTAACAAACTACATTCAGAATGAAGATATTAATTCAGTTGTGTCACCAGTCGGTGACGGGTCTTACTGCAATCCTTACAGTTTATATAGCCATTTTGCAGCCAAACCAGGTATGCAGCTGCGAGTTCCATTCAAAAAGCAACGATCCCATTCTCTAACACCAATAGACATGGGTCAGCATATCACGCATGGTAAAAGCGCTAGTGCTGATGGAGTAATTCAAAGTCAAACCAACAAACATGGCAAGGCTTTCTATAGTGATTCTAACTCAAGCTCTAGCACCTGGGATGCTAATCTTCCAACCAGTCCGCCTGCTAAACCTGCAAGATATGACGGACCAAAAGCTGATGAAAGGCGATTGGAACTGCAGAGATTATATCATGTGTCAGGATCTGACTCGGGTAACGGTTCCGGAGATTCAACACAAAGCTCTGCTCCCAGTGATCCCAACAAGGTTAGAATAGAGCCTGATTACCACCTCGTGACACCAACAATGAAGCAACAGTTCGATTACGAACTTACTGAAGCCAAACTATTGCAGTCAGAAAATTTAGACTATGTTGTAGACTCAAGAATTCAGCTAGAAAATTTCCAGTCGCAAATAATACCAATGGGACTAACGAAACCATTGGAATCGGAAACTCTTCATACAATTAAGCTATTGCTTCGTACTTCAGGGCCGAGGATATTAGCTAATCACATGACAAAAGTTGATTTGTATTTTTTATTTGATGATGCTATACAATTAGAAGGACTTGAAAAGAAGGCATCAGGACTAGAATTGTTGTTTTTACCTCAAGGCCGATCACTGCGTATGGATGTGATTGAAAGGTAATATCTTATACAGTGTAAATGTGTTAATAAGAGTACGATGACCATTTATTTTCTTAATCCAGACTTTTATCATTCACTAGGATCGAGACGTTTCGGCTCCTTGTAGCTGTAACAATATTAACGTGTCAGACAGACAGGCAACGTGCGGATACCATTAATGACTGGATACTTCTTGCAGTAGAGACTAAAACTGCATTAGGGAACCTGTATGGATTTTCTGCAATCATGTTCGGGTTATGTATGCCTCAGGTAAAAATAAATATTTTACAAAGTTACAGAAATACAACGTACCTAAAGCATTTCAGATGAACAAGAACTTATACGTCTACAAACAATTATAATCTTAGATTTTCCTTTCCAGATCGAATGCTTGGAAAACGCTTGGAATATTTTGAGGCGGTTATTCACGGACAACGCTTTTATGTTTGAAGCAAAACTAAGGCCTTGCTTTAAGAGCATGAACGAAGGCACAAATCCTCTTCCTCCTAACACAACAACACCGTATATTCTTCCACCAGTCTTGTGCTTCCATTTATTTGGTACGATCAATTTTGCACCTGCAATTAAAGTTCTTTTATTCTAAACAAGTAATGGACATATTTGACATGAATCGTTTTTAATTTTAGATGGTGAAGGTGGAGGATTAATGCAGCCTGATGATGTTTTCCCAAGCAGTTTGATGAACAGCCTAGAATTTGATTTCAACGCGACGGCAGCCCACTTGGATGCTGCTCGCCACTTCACAAACCAGATAGAAATGTTCAAACGGAATTCGAGGACGGTTGTACAGGAGATGTCTTCGTTGGGACCTGTTCTAGATCCTACATTACTAGAACTTTTCAGAACAGAGTTTCATATAAATTTCCTATGGGGGGAAAGAGGAGCTCTTACAACTCCACATCAAAGGTTTGCTCGACTAACAGAGATTCTGACTGCAATGGCTAATAAATTAGCCAGCCTACCTCCCGACGCAGACGACAGTGTCTGATGGAATTTTATTTTAATTAAACCATTAATAAAATAAAATAATCGATAGTCTACCAGTAACTATATACCTTTTCATAAGTAGTTGTGTCCTAGTGAGTCAAAGCTGCCAGCAACTATAGCGATACTTGTTCACTTTGGATGTAATTGTACATTTAAGAATATTTGTATGGATATTTTGTTAGCTAATTATTCTAAATATTTATTTTAAATGTTTGGTGTTGTGGCGCTGTTGGTATTGTATAATTGAACGTGCAATTGTGATGGTAAAAAAGTCTTAAGCCGCATATGTTGTTTACAGTATTTGTATTGCAAAAAGTACCAAGAACTTATTTAATTAGAAATAAAAAATGTTATAATTAAAGAATTACCTAGGTACTTCCATGTGTAGTTTCTACTTAGAAAGTAAATAAGTGAATAGTTATTCATTTATGTTTGTTATACATTTGTAAAAGGTGAAAATACGAGTACATATAAGTAAAAAAAGAATTAATTTTATTTACATACCTTTTCAATTAACAGTATGTCCACACGCTTACCAAACAATGGCAAACAGCCAACACGAACATATGGATAGGTGTTTGTATGTGTTTGCCTGTTCTTGTTTGTGTTCTCTACTGTTCGGAGTCGGTTTCTCTTCACAAAAGGGTGTTTGGCAAACAGTTTGTGATGAATCCACGCTTGGTATAGTTACATCAGTACAGCGTGCGAGCTTATGGGTACAATGAAATGATACACTGTAAATGTACCTACCCTGTTTGTATTGCTACCATAGCTACCTTGTAAGAATTTTATTACCCACCATCGCCTTCGACTTCTTCTTTTGAGTCCATTTCGTTTAAAATTATAATAATAACAAATAAAATTGTGATAAAAAAACGACTTCAAAAATTGGACCAAATTTAAATTGACCACACGGGAAGCACCAGCTTTCAAATAAAAAAGAATCATCCAAATCGGTTCAACCAGTCGAAAGTTCTTAGGTTACAAACACCTACCTGTAGGTATATTATATGATGTTACTAAACATTTATGGATTTCGCAATTTTTCCTTTATCTGTGCTTCAAAATGTTGCTTCGTACCTTTCTAGATTCTGAGTTCACGGGAAGTAGGTACCCTGTAGGTTTTGATTTCCATGCGAGTGTCGAAAAGCAGCATAAACGGCTGTATCTTCTGATGCCGTAAGGGACAGTAGACCTGAGTATTTGATATGAATTTCAACTTGGTACCTCCACGCATTCCTGAGAAAAAAGGTCTTGACAGACAGATATAGACAATAAAGTGTTCGATAATAAGGGTTCAGTTTTTTTCATTTTGAGGTACGGAATCCTAAGAAAACAGACGAACTGACATCTACCTTTTTTGAAGTCTATTAAAAATCGGTTAACCCGAAAATGATAGCAGCCATAAAGCTCATCGTCTGCCATGTTTGACAGTTCAGAAAATTCTTAAGAACACAAATCTTACTCACTCAAAATTTGTCGAAATTTATTGGCAAATTTAAAAAATATCGATCAGTTTCAGTAATACCTTTCTGATTAAATAAATCACAGAAAATTTAAGACATCTACTCTTCTAAACTGAGACACGACTAAATCGAGTTGGCGACAAATCCCGACAACCCGACAATAGTTGTGACTTATATAATAATCTTCTTAATCTTTCATTGAGAAAGATTACAAGGTAAAATTGTATATTTGTATTTGTTACTCAAAACCAGTTTTTTGAAGGAAGTATTTTGGGATATAAGTAAAACGAATGATTTCCGTATAAATTTTATTCATTTTAATAATGAAAACATATAAAATGTAAAATTAAATCACGTACAAACGTAATGTTATAAAGTTGTATTTTTCATAAAATCACTAAAAACCCGGCGACCTCGTATAAAATACGACAACGAAACCCGCATAGGTCAGTTTAATAGCATATTTGAAATAAAAACAATTGTTGAACTAAAACACACATATGTATATATATATATATATATATATATATATATATAGAGACAAAAGTCCGAATACGGTCGGCTAAGCAATTTAAAAATATTTTTTTCTATTATAATTCATGGTATTAAATTCGACATGTATATGGTAACATCACATTTAAATAATGTCAGATTTAAATGTCATACATAAGCGCCTGTTGAGTACCTGGAAAGTCTTCTTTATTTCATGAATGTTTGTCTACCCAACAAACCCGTAACAAAACATATTAACGGACTTTTGTCAAAAAAAATAATTTCTGTAATGTACCAGTAAATCAGTAAATCTTTCGCAACAGATACAAATATCAAGGCCATTACCTTTTAGTTATATTACTTACAACTAACAATAAAATATCAACTTAAATGACTAAATTACCTGACATCAACATTTCTGTTTAAGAAGCATGTTCTTTCCTCAGGTTTTGCACACCTTTTTTAGTGTGTATTATGCCAAAAAGTTGTGATGATCCATTAGGAATTTCGCAAGCATGAGTTTTAATGCACGTATCTTAACTCAAGTTTGTGCTAAAACAATAGCAATCTATTGCAGATTATGCGCACCTCACTATGTAATAGGGTAGATGACACCTTGTCACATTAAACTTTGTATGAAAAATGTACTAAATAGATACTTGTGCCGTCACTGTTTTAGACTACTCCATTGATCCATATATTACAAAGTTTATTTGATTAAAATTATGAATATAAATGAAAAGCTGTAATAATTATATTTCTGAGATGTTTTATAATATTCGTTTTAATGAAGGATACATTGGTATTTATTTACGATTCAGTCAACTAACCCTATTGTTCTACCCCGAAGACTACCGGTTGCCTCCTGTTTCGATAAAAGATAACGATAGAACTGGATGTCATATTACTAATATTGTCAAGCGCCTCTTACAAGAAAATGCGTAGGTACCTGACACAAGCACTATTTCCAGTCACCTCTTCGGAGCGTGTGTGTATAATAGATTCATGTTGGCAGAAAACTGTACAGCTATTGTGTATATCTAAAGCTGTCTAATCACTGAAAACAATTATATGAAATTATATATTTATCTGCACTATATATTTCAATATGTTTTTACAGTATAAATGTAATGGTGACTTAATTAATATTGCCTGTTACAGTGCGATCTTGAAAGTTGAAAGGGATTAACAAAACTAAATATTCGTTATATCAAAACATAGCTTTTTATGAACGCATTTTCGTATGATAGTTATCTTTATGTCGGTAGTCAAAAATCTTAAGCCGAGGTATTTTTTTATGGTCAATGTAACATCTTTTCAAAATACTAATAAGATATCTTTGGCAAAAAGTAGCCGTAAGGTAGTTATACTGTATTAGGTCTTAAATTGTAACTTGAAAAGTGTATTTAAACTTTTGGAAGAAACTAGATATTACACGATAGATTTATATTCTTATAAAATAGTTATACATACAGTAAAAAAAATAACTACGATTCCGTTTAAGATCTGGATGCTACACGTGGAAGCTCACATTATGTATAAGAATAAACTATATCTCAAAACTTTGATCACCTCGGCCACAGAGCATTAGTTAAAATGCCCAAGCAATGGTGTCGAGTTCAAATAAAGTAGAATCAAGTACTACGGCATTCATGATACATTTAACTTTTAGTAATTATTATTACCGTTTGTAGTCTTGAAATATTTCAATAAAAATATACTTTTATAGCGATTTAATAGCTTGAGGATGTTATCAGAAATTCCTGTGTGAATAACATAACAATAACTATTGCGTAAGTTCTTGAATTTCAAAAGTAGATTTTACTATAAAGTCTTCTATCAAAATTTAAGAGATTTAGCGAAGAGGGCTACGGTGGCTTGAGTCTTGTCACCGTTGAAACGTCTTAACTCTACGATAGCCTGCAATCAAATAATTGGGGTGCATTAATAACGTAAAACATAATGTACTCATGTATTACTCGTCGGAAATATCTGCGCACCCCGCTGGAATGCGCTTCACCTCTCGCTTTCCGTCGCATCGCTCCGTCTTCGCCTGTCTAGTGCCGTTGCCAACCCAAGCGCCGACGCACGTATATTATACTTGCTTTCGTAATCTCTTTTTGTTTATTGTTTCTCTGCTCAGTAAAATATTAACTCTCTAGTTTGCATCACGTCATTGAGGCAGGTTCGCAGATATTTCCGACGGGTTGTATGCATATTTTCTAACGAATAAAGGAAGTATATTACACACCTACAGTTATCGTAAGTACATTACACATTTAAGACTCACATACAAAATCAATCGCCTGTCATTACCAATTCGCATAACAATTAAAACAAAACATTCAGAATTTCACGCATACATAAATATATCATGTCATAATAGTTCAACGCATAGGCCCGTTTGGGCTTTTAATTTGAGAGAGGGGATATTCGATACCTTGTTGCTCGAACGTTGATGTGTGTGAACATGTTACACACCATCAATGGAAAATCTTAGTGATCACCACTAAACACTAGGAGACCTAGTTCTGGTACAACTAGTTTCTTAAGCAACAGTAACAATTGACTTTCTGTGAATCCAAACACATTGAAAATACCTATCGAGCGCACTAAAACATATACTCAGTCTTGCCATAAATCTTGTAACAAAGAATTTTTTTTTTATTGTATGTCACATTTATTACTATTACAGTGTGTTAGTTTAATACATTGATATTGTTACGTGTCAAGGTTCGATGGATTTGAGAAATAAACCTTCTGACGTGTAAAAAAGACTTTATTAAAATTACAATTAATATCACACTATTACTTCAACTGTCGAAGTCGCTAGGTTAATCACTGACATCACTTCAATATTTATCTGTAGCTCAATCTGAACTGAACTGCCCGCAAGACATCTATTTATATCCATTATTATTTTTACTAGCGTATTCTAGAAACACATCGCACTTTCAGGGTCATACACCGTACCAAGGACGCACCGACATTTGACTAATACCAAACGCATGAAGGATTTTAAAAATTGTATTTGGCTCCATACCTACTTTATGTAATGCATCATAGTGATTCGGGTTTTCTTTATCATTCCACTCCATTTTAATATTTTTTTTTTACAATGTTTTTTTCATTTTTCATTGTAACTGTATTTAAGGCCAGACTAAGTATTAGACTTAAACCGAAAATTTAATTCAAACTTGTAAAGATAGTTTCAGTTGAATTAGTTACGATTAGGTAGTATTAGATGTGTTTGAATTGTATGTGTCATTGACATATTATCGTTAATATCTTTAAAAACAAATGTCAATAATAAATAAAAACATACCTGCTCTCTAGTGAATCCAAGCGACACAATCTCTTCCACTTCAGATTCTCCAAACGCATCAGTTGGTAAAATCGTTTTCCTGGGATCACCGAGACCTATTGCAATTAATATTTTATTAACACCACAATTCATATTTTGTTAATAAAAACACGAATTTCTCAGTGGTTGCAAATCTCATACATTTTTGACAAGTTGTTTGACATTGCAGGTGTGATTTAGAAAAGGCCTAGCCTGAAACAGCGAGTAGGAACTTGACAAAAAAGTTACAACACGAAATACAAATATCGACATGACCTTGAGCTTGACCTTGAACGTCTATACCTTAGGCATAGATAAATTCATGCTGCCTGCCTGGCATGAAGAGTGGTTTTTTACTTAACGGGGTAAAATCTCATATTTCAAGAACTACATCTATACTAATATTATAAAGAAGTAAAGTTTGTGTGTTTGTATATTTGTTAAATTGTAAGGGGTAATCTCGGGATCTACTAAACCGATTTAAAAAATTCATTCACCAATAGAAAGCCACATTATTGCTGAGTGTCATAGGTTACATAAAAAACCGAAAAATAAAAAGGCTTTTACGTGGTAGTCGGTTTTGCAAAGTGAATCGGAGAAATTTCAACGGAAGGCCAAAGCAGCGGACGGCGCGCGATGGCTTCGGGTTTAATTCGGTTCGCGTTCGTGCTAGCTTCGGGAGAAGGAGGCGTGGCCTTTTACATCTGAGAGGTAGGTACCCGCGCGGCTCAGTCGCGTGGTCGGCTCCTTACGCAGCAGACGTCTCCGAAATTGAATTTTTCGAAACGTAATTAGTACACTTTCGACATTGTTTAAATTAAAGGTTCTTATCAGAACTACTTTCTATCTTATTCTTGGCAGTTAGAAATTAAAACATAACACTCTGTACTAAAAAAGGATTATTAACATTATGCCCAACGAAGTGGGCACGGGTCAGCTAGTACTCTATAATTTGCGCAAGCAAACTTTTAAGGAATACCCGTTAAGTTAGTATACTTTGTGGACATAATTTATGCTAATGTTTAAAGAAAAATCTGGAACATAAGTATTTTTTTTACACTTACCCAATCTAGGGTTACTGCTGTTTGTCTGCATTGGCACAGGTGCTTGCTGTCCACTTGAAGAGGGTCGGAGAGCCGCATTACTGGGGTCTGTAAATATCATACAACAATTAAACATAATATACACACATGGTCAACAGTTATTATCTAGGGTACACTGAACTTATACAGAATGTGTAATATGTTATACACAAGTACTACAATTCAAATTATACAATGTTGATAACGACTAATGAATAACTACTAGAATATTATGATTGCACTATTTATATATGACCAATGAATAATTGAACAATACCAGCAATAAAGATACTGAAACAATATAGAACGTACCGGCAATTAGCAATTATCTTCAGAAAAAGTTATGTCACAAGTATAGTTCAGAAAAGGTTTTCTCTACATAAATACCCTGTCTCATTGTTTTACACTTGTCACGTCATTACATTTCCTTTCCCTGAACGAACTTTCACAACAAATATTACGTCCCATGCAAGCGTCTACACAAAAACAAGGGATATTAGTTTTACGATTTTTATTGTTTTTGAAATACGTTACGGTTTTTATTGACGGTGAAAAAGACACACACTTTTTGTTATATATACAAAATTATCCTTTATTTTTTTTCCCACGCCCACCTTGTTTGGACTTTTCGAGAGCTTCCTTCATTTGTCGCTCTTCGTGGTCTCTCACGGATTGGTTGACGATCTCGTCCTCGGAATAACCGGAGAGTCGAGCGCATTCGGGGAGTTCCGATTCAGGCAAGAAAGGTGTTTCAGTGCCTGTGGTGCCGATGCGCAGTACATTCCGTTTTAAGTCTATGTTGCACTGTTGGACAATAACATTTTTTTAGAAATGTATAAAGATCAAATAGTGTGAAGAAATATAATATTATTGATATATGTGTAGAACCAAACAAAACATAAGGCTGTAATTCAAAATTGAAAATTATTATTATTTTATTTAAATAGACCTGACCAGTTTATCCTCACTTCATTATCAATGCTAACCTTTGATAGTGCCGTAACCGGTCAGGTCAATTTAAATAAAATAGTGATAAAGTACAAGCGAGTTTTAGTTTAAGAATGTATTACAACCAGAAGTTACATCAAATGCTTACAATCGAGAGTATAAACCTAAACAAACTCGAAGTTTTTAACTTATTGCCTTATTGGCAACCTTACATAGAAAGGTATTAAGTAAATTTTACTGTCTAAAATGTGTTTTTTTTTTATTCGTTTCGAGGTCTTGGTGTCAGATTAAAGTCAAATTGTACTCATTGGCAACTGACGACTGTGTTTAAATTTAGCTCAGAGCAGCTTTGATGACGCATGCAAAAACAATTGTAAGAGTATAAATCTTATTACCTGATGTCGTTTGAGCATGTCCAGACCGAGAAGCATGTCCATAGGCTGTTCCTCCAGCACAGAGAAGGATGTAGTTAAGAAGTCTTTTTCAATTCGCATTTGAACCATATGAATGCGACCAATAATTCGCTGCACGCCAACACCTTTAGCAATGCCAGCCCATCTGAAAAACAAATGTTTTTGTAATTTTGAAGGTTAAGCAATCTCTCTAGACATAAATGATTGAGATAGAATTATTTCTACCAGTTCAATATAAATAATTTGAGCAGGAATTTGTTAAATACATCCTACACCATATCAGCGGTTAACCTGGGCCGTGTACTCCCGTTGCCATAGTTCTAGTCCTAAAGAAGCCCTAGCCCTATACATTATGTGCCTTCTAAATAAATAAATTATTATAAGTGGTTTCTTTAAATTTCTTAAATTTTGGCAGCCTGACAATTTGTACTCGGCACCATACTATTCTATTATATCTTTTGTGGCATCCAAAGCTAACTATTTTTAGGTTTGCATTTATATTTGTTTACACACCGTTGCACTTTTATTTTTCGTGAAAGATTTACAACAAGCGAAGCGTGCGTCACTTTGATTTTATTACTGAGACAAAGAAATTGTCGGTATCTAACGAGTTGGAATTGGCATCATTATTGTCAAGAAACAAAATATCTCCATGCGAAATTTTATTCACTTCGAATACTGTTATAAATTCGAATTTATAACAGTAGTCTAGAAATGGATTATACATGATCACATAGTGTTGAAAATGTCACAAAAACAATGATTAACATTTTAACTCATTGCACGTTATGAAACATCGTTTCGAATTATTTTAGTACTTAATTACGTGAAAAGATAATGACAACATAAGTTAATGAACGTGTCTTTTATATCTAATTGAAACTGGTATTAATGCTATAAATATGTGATATCTGAAAGTGCTCAGAATATTAACATGACCGCGTCAATTTGGGTGTTTTCTATGTATAATATGTATGTATTTACAAAAAAAAAGTATATAAGTATTTATATCAGTTGTCTAGTACCCATAACATAAGCTCTGCTTAGCTTGGGACTAGATGGCGTTGTGTGTTAGATGTCCGGAATATTTATTTATTTTTATTTATTTAATTAACTCAATTGATGTAGACTTTCATATTGATATCCAAACGAACAAGGGGAGCCGACCCCAAATAATGGAAAATGGCTAGGGCAAAAAGAGAAGCGACTAGGCCGTTTATCATTGTGTTTAATTGCAACACAATTAAAAATAAATGTAATTAAATGTCAGCATCTGCCAGCTAAACGGTTCTTCATAGATACAAGTGAAAAAATTGTGACAGTAGTATTTGTTCCACAAAGATAAGAGGAAAATTATCAGACCAAACCATTAGGGTTTATAAATTTTCAGAGTTATATGTATTTATAATGCGAAACTAAAATAAATTTATATTGGCCAGTAAGTACTGTTAAGTTAATTTAATTTTGAGTAATATTACATTTTGTTTATGATAGATAGTAGCGAATACAGTTGGTCTGATAAATATATTTATTATATCATTTGGTTGTTTCTATTTAAACAAAGACAGATAAAAATAATCAAAACTAAAACATTTACTCGCTGTTTATTTTTACGAGTATTACCCGTTTTAACACTGACTTACGAATTTATATATTGACAATTAACCATCACACTAATCTACACTAATATTATAAAGAGGAAAGATTTCTATTTTTGTATGTAACGAATAAACTTAAAAAGTACTGGACCGATTTTAAAAATTCTTTCACCATTCGAAAGCTACATTATCCACGAGTAACATAGGCTATATTTTATTTTGGAAAAAAATAGGGTTCCGTAAGATATTTGCGTTTTTCAAGAAACAAGGTGTAAAAAATCAACCAGAAAAGTTACTTATTTTACGATTTACAATAATATAGCTTATACATCAGAATAACACGTAGGCTATCTATACTAATATTATAAAGAGGAAAACTTTGTTTGTATGTTTGTTTGTTTGTAATGAATAGGCTCTAAAACTACTAGACCGATTTTAAAAATTCTTTCACCATTCGAAAGCTACATTATCCACGAGTAACATAGGCTGTATTTTATTTTGAAAAAAAATAGGGTTCCGTAAGATATTGAGGTTTTTCGGACACAAGGTATAAAAAACCAACCCTATACGGGGTAAAATTTTTCGCTACGGGCAATAAAAGACGGAAACGAGGTTACGTCGGTCAGCTGTCCGAGTAATTTATAAAGATACTAACTTCGCCTCGCGACGTTGCCTGTGATTATTGTCGTACCGCGGGTAGCACCGCGGGGTTCAGCTAGTATTTAATAAAATAATCAATACATATTATAAAGCAATGTTTGAATGCGCTAATCTCAGGAACTACTAATTTGATAAATTCTTTCAGTGTTAGATATCGAGGAAGGCTATAGGCTATATATCATTACGCTAAGACCAATAGGAGTAGAGCACTAATGAAGAAGAATGATACCAAAACCGTATTAAGTCACGTAAACGAGGATGCGAGGGTCAGGAAGTGCTATGGCGAGGCAACAGGGACTGAACATATTTTTTGCAGTCTATGTATGTTTATGTGCTTCAACTTTCAATATTTACATTTACAATTGTTAGTTACATTATTGGAAGCAAAGCATCAACGAGTATATGAAACAGCTGGTGTTGCATCATAAACATTCAACAGCTACAATAGTGCACTGCTTCGCATTCATATTTAGAGCATTTTTTGAGAGAGAAATTGGTCTAATTTGCTGGGCCAGACACTTGTCTGGCCCAGCAAATTAGACCAATTTCTACATACATCTAATACAGGCTCCAATTCCAGTTTCATATGTTTATGTAACTAAAGAAAAATATGATACATGATATCATTTGAGTAATATTAATGTAAAATGTCAGACATGAATCAGTTGCCATCATGATTTATTTATTAGCCGGCTACTGCATTTCATGTACCTAACATATTTTATAATAAGTCTGAGTACAATATATTTTACATATGTCGTGTTTACAGTCACTTTAAGAACAAACTGAAGTAACATTTAACCGTCAACAGTAAAGACTGTTGACAGTCAAATGTTAATGTTACAGACTATTGCTGGGTATAAGTAACTCCAAAGAAATGATACAATAAACCTATGTAGGCTTTTTAAAATTAATCCTCTGTGGTGAGTGAAGAAAAATGTTTATTATTTTTAATATAAAATATAATATTTTTATAGCTACTATGAAACATTATGGCCCGTATTATAGAAGGCGTCTCAAGTATTGTTTGATCTCCGATCAGCTGAATCGAGTTTCAAGTTATGATCGAATCTCAAGCGTCGCTCTTATTATAGAAGGCGTTTTGAGTTCTACTCAGTTGAAACTAGTTTCAATATCTAATCTCAACTCACAAGTCTGTTCTCAGTTACGTTTCTGCATTGTCGAAATTATTGTTCTGTGTTACGCAGTTAATTATATTAAACACATCATATCTAACAAGTATAATTTATATATTATTGGTTATTAGTTTATGCATAATACACTATTGGCTAGTGTATCAATTTAAATATAATAATAAGAAGCAGTTCGCCATATAATAATAAGTCAGTTTTATTTTAATATTTAAAGTATTAATAAATTAAATACTTTAAATATTAAA
Source organism: Spilarctia lutea (assembly GCA_916048165.1). Taxonomy (NCBI): domain Eukaryota; kingdom Metazoa; phylum Arthropoda; class Insecta; order Lepidoptera; family Erebidae; genus Spilarctia; species Spilarctia lutea. Next base: position 21,455,622 of record OU696470.1, on the reverse strand, counting down.
ATAAAACTGACTAGATACTACCTATAACGGAACGTTCAAATTGTTTTCAATACTCGTCAATGTCGAATTATCAAACTGTTTTTGTTTTCATTTTAAAATTATTGTAATATTTTTGTCCGAAATCAAAAGGTTATTACTATTGCTTGAAGGATATTACTTGAAATAAATAGTTGAATGTGTATTTTAAATGAATTGAATAACAATTAGTGTTAATTAAAGTGTATTGAAATGTGTATAATAAGCAATTCTTTCGTAAATAAAGTATGGTAAAATAAATATTTCGTTATTATTCAGAAAAATCATTAGAAATTACCACCTGAGACTAGATTGAGCTGAGATCACATCTGTCAAAATCTGTTACTACTACTGCTTGAACATTCATTTTCATTGTCATGGCCTTTTAATATCACACCACGTCGCTTTTACTTACCTTGTATCCACCAGCCGCATAATATTACATCTCTCTGCACAGGCTGCCGACATGATGGTTGTTTGTGCACCAGAGTCTATGAATGCCTTGACCGGGAACCTAAACGAAAATGAGGGTTTTTAATTACATTATTTATTGTAACTAACAATTTTTACCCTACTTCTGCAAAGCCAAAGGGAATGATAATCTTTTTGGCAGTCTATGTATGTTTGTGTGTTCACAATTGCGCCTAAACCACTGAACCCAATTTAATGACTAAGCTTTCAATAAATTAGTAATAATACCCATGTGACATAAGCTATATTTTCATCAAAATCAGTTTTTACATAGGTTATAATTTATGAAATGTTTCTGTCTGAATCAAAATCTAATAAGATTTTACGTAAACCTATGCTTCACAATATTAAAATGATTACATGGCATGTTTCACTGCTTTTTCCTTTATAGTGCTAGAACATATTCTTTAAAAATTAAAACAAAATATAATATTAGAAGATGATCCAAACTGCATTTAAACATACTGTGTATAAAGTGAGTTATGTGTGTGTATTCAATGCCAATTCAGAAAAGCCTCAAAAATTTCTTTTCATACTACTTATTTTGAATAATAGTTACTCTAGTGCCTGGAATATTGTCCTACACAATATTTAATATTGTTATAATAGATTATTGTGTAAGGAGAAACAAATTGAACATCAAGAACAAAACACTTAGTTACTTACCCGTTAACATGACAATTGATATATAACATGACCACTGTGCCAAAAGTTTCAGGGTTATACTCCATTGCTGCCTCCATATTAGCTTCAATATTCTTCTGTCTTATTTCTTCAGCAATCATTCTTTGAGCTTCAGTATCAAAGGGATCGGAATTCATCATTCTGGAATTGCCAAATCTTGTTACGTACATTATACACTTCTAGACCATTAACAGAAGCAAAAAAACACATTTTGTAGTATTATTACCTTATACGTTGTTGTTGGCGTTCAGTTCTAGCTAAAATTTGTTCACGTAGTACAGATGCAAATGTATCTGAAGGCAAGACAATTTAAATTTATAAAATTTATTTTAATACATCATCTTTGAATATATTTACATTACATATACATACCAAGGTTACCACTAAGGAGAGCATCTGCTAATCTTGGGTTATTTTGCTTTAGTAATGCGAGTTGATCTGGGTTAGCTAAAAACATTTCTCTGATGATGCGAGGATCTTCTTCCACAGGTGGGTTTCTTGCTGCCATTGAAGCACTGGTGCTAGCTTGTCCTGTGTTTGATGGTACTTTGATGTTGCTGAAGTCTAAAGTTGCTAAGCCTGTTGGCAAAGCTGTAAGGGATTTGTTTTGTTATTTTAACTAAAAAGTATGGGGTTTCTCAAAAAATAAAAGTATATAGTTTGACAAATGTCATTGTTTTTTTTTTCTAATGATGAGTTTTCTTTGTCTGAACCTAGATGACCAGTAATTCATTTTCAGAAATGACGCTCTATGTCATTCTTGACAATAGGCATGACAATGCAGTTTCAATAAATTTACAACGAAAACGTTATGTTTGGGTCAACATACCTTGACTAGAGTCGGTTTGATTGAGCGTGGAGGCAGACTGGAGCATATGAATAAGAACGACAACATCCCCATCGTGTACACCGTGTTGTTTAAGTGATTTTTTGTCGTCCAAAAGCGGCTTGCCGTTGAAATTCAGAATGATGTCTTTAGCAGGGAACCCAGATTCTATTTCACAAAATGCTTTAAAATTTTCTAGTTCTAAGTCCTCGGACACGTCCAGGACAAAGATTTCGTCGTTGAGAGTAGTAACTGTAACTTTCATTGTGAAATTTGATGATGTGCAGTGTTTAGACAAAATATGTTTACGGAGACAGGTGCGTGTTGTTTAATTTATATTTCGACAATGACTATCCAAAACATTTTATATCATTTACACACCCTTCAGAAATACACACGTTTTACAGATACCTACTAACACAAGTACAAAATGTGAATGTTGAAACACTCAAGTCGCCCCTACGATAAATAAAATTAATCCCAAAGGTAGGTAGACTGTTCTAGTTGGTACTAGTACTGTTGCTTTGCTATCTTAGAGTTGTTTTCAATGGCTAACGGTTACGGCTTGCTTCCTCTGCTTTCTACATTTTACGTTTGGATAACGGTATTTTAATTTTGAACTTCATTTTCAAAATATATTAATCAATCAATAATTAATTAAAACTTAACAAACCAAGATACGTTATATAATGTTATGTTATTTGCTTAAAACATTTCAATATTTTACTTTAATATAATCGGTTTTGACAGTTGACGTCAATCGAGTATTTTTCATCGGCTCCGGTTTCTTTATCTGTGCTGCCAGACAGCACTAATTAAAAAAAGTCAATGTCGAAGTCGAAGAGAAAACTGTGAAACCTTTGTTAGTTATATATTTTTCTTTTTACAGGTAGTCGTGAATACGGAGTTCTTGCTCATTGTTATTTACGAACTACCTAGAAACAATGTGGTTATTAGAGAAAAAGCTGTAATTCATAATTTTAGTTTATATTTTGGTAAACAGACAATATTGTGATACGAAAATTATAAATTTACTATGTGAAATCGACACATGACGTAGAATGGTGAGTATTTTTTGTTACTCTAATCAAGTAAATAGTAATCAAACCTATGTTTTTTGGTGTTACTGTATAATTTATTGACAATACTGTCTCAATTTTCTCGCTAACTCAGTTTTCTAGCTGTTGAAATAATTAATCTACTATTTTTAATTTGTGTTCAGTTCAATCAGAAATTCATTGTCGCGCTTCTATTAAAAATATTTTTTTAAATAACGTATACTTAGTTATGAATACCTTCATTTAAAAAAAAAATTAACAAACTGCCAAGTAAAAATAAAATAAAAGTTTGATGATAATTGAAGAAGTCAATTGAAAATTAATTGATAATTAGATTTTACAATTTGACAAAGTGATCAAACCTTACTATTGAATCCTTTTGTGAAATATTTGACAAGAAAACAAATTAGGACAGAGCAATAATTTTTTCCTAGGTATGGTTAATACAGGCAAAGCTGTGTCTTCATTTAAATAAAATTTTAATTTATCTTACTAAATTTTAAATTAATTTTCCACATTACAGAAAATACTGATTGTACTTGGTAAAAGTAAATTCACAAATTATAAGTTTTAAGTTTAATTATGAGTTAATAATAATTTTAGATTTTATTACTTAAACACATTTTATTACACTTTTATTATTATTGTATTTGAGAAAATTGCAAAGTCCTATGTGCAGTAATGTATTGTGTTAGGCTGATATAACAGTAACTGAGCAATATTAGCTATTTAATTTTCTAAAAGATGAAAAGAAACACTTTAGTACAAAAGACAAGGGGAAAAATCCATCTAAGCCCCGTATTTTAAAATGAATCTCAGTCGTGAATCTAGCTTTAAAACTAGTTTCAAGAGATTTTATTTTTGAACGTCTCTTGAAACAAGTTTTACTGATTGTTAATCAAGTGAGTAAAGATCAATAAATAGCTTATTTTAGAAAGATGTTTATGTCAAATCTCTGTTCAACTGAGACAAGCTCAATCTAGTCTCAAATGGTAATTTCCAATGCCTTATAAGGGAAATGAATTTTCTGAATATCAACGAAAGATTTTACCATACTTTATTTACGAAAGAATTGCTTATTATACACTTTAATTAACACTAATTGATATTCAATTCACTTAAAATATACATTCAACTATTTGTTTCAAGTAATATCCTTCAAGCAATAGTAGTAACCTTTTGGTTTCTGACAAAAATATAACATAAATTTTTAAATAAAAACAAAAACATTGTTAGACTATTCGTGGGTTGCTTCAAATCTTCAAGTTTTAGGTAAAATAAGGTAAATATAATGTGATCTGAAAATTTTGTGCTTAACTAATTTCTTGACTGTGTTTAAAGGCTTTGTCAGTTGGGCTATATCTATACATAAATATACTTGAAACTCGCAGACTGGGTCTCCGCAACTCTACGACTTTAGTGCGCCTATTTTGCGTGATACATACATATATTATTTACTTGTAATTTCAAATTAACACATTTTCACTAAATGATAAAACCTACTTAAAAATATTTGTCCAATTGTTTTTTCTGTTTAATCGCTGGGCTATGCTACCTGCGTTTTAAACTGACAATAACTAGGCTAATCTAGTAAGTAAATATATATAGACAGGTATCTACAGTGTTATTAACATACAACAGTTTTGAGTTCCACAATGTATATAAGTGATATGAGATTATGTATACTGTAAGTATATATATGCCTGTTGGTTTAGTGGTTAGTGAACCTGACTGCTAAGCCAGAGGTCATGGGTTTGATTACCACCCAGGACAAATATGATTTCTAGAAAATAATTATTTTTTCTCTGTCTTTAATATAAGTATATGATATTTAAAAAAAAAATAACTGGCCTGTATGGTACATGCTCTGCCTAGTTGGGGGTAAACTGCTGTCTGTGTGATGTAGTTATGAAGTTATTACTTTACATACAAGTTTCATGCGCCTGCCATGCGAGAATGTCTTATGGCATTAAGTCTGCCTTTGCATGTTATTTTTTCATTAACATATAAATAATAAAGCTTTTTTTTATTATCCAAATATTAATAACAATACAATTATATTAATTCCATCCCCATCATCTAGATGGTTGGCAGTCCACAACTGTGCGATTTTCCCGAAATTTTCTGCCACGCACAGCAAAACTGTGGAATGAGCTGTCGCCTGCAGTGTTCCCGGACCAATACGACCTTCAAACCTTCAAGAAAAGAGCGTACTCCTTTCTAAAAGGCCGGCAACGCACTTGTGACGCCTCTGGTGTTGCAGGTGTCCATGGGCGGCGGTAATCGCTTACCATCAGGTGATACGTCTGCTCGTTTGCCACCTATACAATAAAAAAAAAAAAAAATTATTGTTTTCTTAGTAGTCTTAGTTTCAACCCTAACGGTATGTTAGTTCAGATAGTCATAACTACTATATTTGAACCCCTCTGTGGGAGTGGGCCTCCTCGTAACGTTTTCTATTTTTCCTTGGCCCTCCCTGTCTATATCCTGCTCCCTTCCGGCTACTTCTTTGACATCAATGATATGACATTGCAACAACATATCTTTAGTTTAGTTTAGTTTCTGTGGGTTGCTCGAGGTTTCTGTATCTTTGTTGTTCCATTTTTGTTAGTTGTTGTTGTATTTGGAGTTGTTTATGGACGTTAACATTTTGTTTGTAGATCGTCTTGACTGCCTGATTCTGTTTTGTTTCTAGTTTTGTTTAGAGGGTTTCGGTCATGATTCCCACGGAGACTGCATTCTAAGGGTAATGAAGATTATGGTTTCCCACCTCCTCTAGTGGCCTTACAATGTGTTGTGCCATTGGTCTTGCGTTTTCTTCAATTTTTACCTTTATTTTATTGCTGTCAGCAGTCTATAGGTCACATCTCTTATTTTGACAGGTGTCGAGTGTCAGAGTTCATGTAACATCAGTGTTAATTTTGTTACGGTGAACTGTATTTTTATAGTTATGTTTTCTTTATTTTTCACACTTTTTGACGATTGCCCCTGTTTTATTATTTTTCCATGTATAATAAGAAAAATATATAGTAAAGTAAATAAGTATAATAACAAACATAATAATATGTATGAATTTACAAAAAAAAGTTTTTTTTTTTTTATATCAGTTGTCTAGTACCCATAATATAAGCTCAGCTTAGTTTGGGACTAGATCACGTTGTGTGTTAGATGTCCGAAATATTTATTTATTATTTTAGTAGCTGTTACACTTATTTCGTATTTTTTTTAAATCAATGAGTATTTCACACATATTAATGACAGTAATATTCCGTAGCACAAGTATCCTACTTCACTTGACAGGTACCTCCGCTTTATTGTAATCAATTTAAGATACCAAAAATATTAAAACATTTTAAATACCTACTCCAATCATCTTTTATGACAATAAGTTGTGAGATCTAAATGTTACCTACTTAATTTGTTAGTGAATGATCTGTTTAGCTTCATAGAATTCTTTATTTATTTTATAGAAAATATTTTAACTGAAAATCAGTCACATAAGAAAATCTATTACTTAATTTAAAATGACCTATTTTTAAATAATTTTGTAGCAGATAGCAGAATAGAAAAGCAGATATTGTATTGGAAAAAATATCCGCTTTTATTATATTAATTATTTCACACACATAATCCTGTAGCAACCCATTTGGCCAGCAGCTAGGAGAGGCCACCTGGCATAGAGTAGCATGTGTCTGTTGACCATGATGGTGGTGGAAGAACATTTAACATGTTTTGTATTTTATATTAAAATAAACTATAGGTACCTACGAAGCAAACACACACATGCAATACGGCAAAGACAACAAAATTACGTAATAAATTGCCTCAGGCCCAAAAGTATCTCATCCACAACCTAAGAATAGGGTCTTTTGACCTTTCTCTACTACCTTTTTGGCCAACAGTAAGTTACAACCCAGCCCAGGAACATGTACAGCATTAGTAATCTTCTTGAAATCGGTAATTGTGTCAATCGCAACATTTCCTAAACGGCAAACTGTTACTATTTGCGACAATTATCTTCTCATCATGGGGTCGGTATAAATTAGACCACCCAGCATGTGGAGTCATGTGAGTATTCGCACCAGACTCGATAATCCACTTCTCAAATATCTGAAAATTAAGTGCAAACAAAACCAATTCCGTGACACCATCCAAAATCAATTCCGTGACATTTCCTGAACTAAAAACAACCAGTTCCTTATCTTCTGAACAACTTTCTGTAGAGCAACTCGCCTGTGCCTTTTTATCCTTCTTTTTTTAAGGGGAAATAAAGGCTCTTGTGCCCAGACTTCTTACATAAAAGCAAATAACCTGTTTGTTTGTATGAAACACAACCATCTTTAGTCGCCTTCGTTATTTCGCTCAGCAACTTAGTTTTCACCAAATCTGTTGTGACTTCAACGCTCCCTTTGCGGTCGTAGCTGTTCGAACAATGGTAATAGTAGCGCCATCCACAATAAGGTATATCTTAGAAAGAGCCTTTTCGTCGTTTTATATATCGTCGGGCGTCTTATTCCTTTCTTTACTGTTGCCCACAATCCTTCGTGGATTAACAACATTCGCATTTTAAATTTCCACACAGTTCATCCTTCTCTATTACAAAGCATCGGAATACCATTTAGGGACATACTAAAAACTGCAGACATGATAATTAGGTATATTTTTCACTATCAGTCTTCTTTTAAATTCGACCGTGAAATATACAGAGCTTCGTGCTGATAACGTATGTTGGAAACTCTAATATTTTGGTATATTGGATCCTAAATATTGTAGAAATAGCGATAAAGAAAACTCAGTAAAAACTTTTTATGACGGTTTCTACAATAATAAGAAAACATCAGTACAGAGTTTAAAAACTTTTTTCTTTAAACTTGGAACACGTCTTTTTGGTTCTCATTACATAACCTAATTAAAAAAGTACAGTACAGAATAGGTTCTACAACTCTACAATACCAAACCGTCGAAATTTCATTCCAAGCGAATCCTCGTGATGTCACAAAGTGGGGGTAGGCAGTCGTTTGATTTTACGATGTCACTGCACAATCATTTTAGTTCACAATTGTAATTGTACACAATAATAACACAAGCGCAAGCAATATTCGTCTATCAAAACGCGTCGCCAATTTTCAATAATTTTCAAAGCACGGTAAGTAGTCGTCCAAATCCAACTTTCAAGTTTTAAGTCATAGTTCAAGTGTCACAGATGAAACATTGAAACTTCATGCCGTAGATAAATAAGGCGATGTTACACGAAACGAGTTGGGTCGATACAAGTCTAATAAAAAAAAGCAAAAATCTATGCTCTATATAGTTTTTTATTTCTAAACCTGCTAAGCTCATCTAATCCGACAGGCATTACTTTGTGCAGAGTGCACTATTTTTCATGTGAAAAGCCTCGCATATTTTTTCGTTACGTGTTGTTTCTTTGCCTACCAACGAGGTACTCGTATGTTTTCCTTTTATTTATATACATTTTACCGCCAGTAGTCAGTACCTCACTCTCGTCCAGACGGTTCGAACGTGTGGTAACAGGAGTGTGCGCGTTCGTCGAATCGTTATTTAAACTACATCTATTCCTCAGCTCACATCTTGAGATCTAGTCCAAATCGAAGCATGGCCAAATGAAACCATAAATAACGTGAGGTGAGGTAGATAAATATTTTTCGGTGAAGATTGCTTAATTAAAAAAAAAGATTATAAATAATTTAACATTACTATTTGTTTATGATACAATTTTACAGTTAAAATATTTTTATAGTCTTCCAAGTAATGATAGAAGAATTTAAGGTTAAAAAAATGTGTAAGATAAGCTACGAGAATCTCCAAAACAGTTACTTTAAAATATTAATCTGAGTTTTTATAAAGCAAAAAACAGAAAGCATATTAAATTTGAGCGGACTAACATTTGTTTTTATGTGACAATGCCAAGTCCTGTATTTTGTCCAAAACTTAGCAAAACATGAATTAGGTTTTATGTCTAATGGTTTCTTGTAGCATAATCACATGAAATTTTTTTATACACCTAGGTATTTTATCGAACTGTCATATTCCCACATTTCTTTTTTAAATTATGTTATTATAGTCGTTCCAATACTTTATTTAACTTTTGACAGATCACGCACATAAAGCTTTGTAATAATTTTTGATACAATGTACTACAGATAATACTGTACTTTATGGGCGGGCTCCGCCTACTTAGGGATGTGTCATTCGTAATTAATGACCACAGACTATAAAAACGGTTTTGAAATAAATCGATTATCGATTATATTAATAAAACATACAATAAAATTATAATGATTATATTTTATATCAAATCACGTAAAAAGCTTTATTATTTTGCATTAAAATGCCCTAAATGTCTCTGTTTCAATGCATAAATAATTTGCGTAATGAAAACAGTTCCATCGTACTCGTACCTAGTAATGGGATCGAATGTATTCGCCGCAAATTAATGAATCTAAAATAATTGTTTAGACTTACTATAGTTGGTTCAAATAAAAACTACCTGCGGTACCTACTTGTAATGAACAGGTACAAAATGTTGAAATTCGTAGTAACTTACGGATTAAAAATAAAACAACCAAAAGATGTACTGTAATACTAATTTTAATTATAAAGAATCGTCTTCCTCGTATGACCAGGAATCATCATCACTTGAGTTCTCAGTAATATTGATTATCATTTCTTGGATAGATAAATTGTCGAATGCAACATCCCGATCCCAATCCGACATTATCACCTTCTTTGTTTTTTCTACAACATTCGCCCAGTTTTCTGGAGTTACTTTTTCACACGCATTTTTCAGTAAATTCAGCATTTTTCTTGCGGTGAAAGGAGGAGTTGTATTGTTCCTCGCAGCATATCCTTTAACTTGTGCCCAGATCATTTCAATTGCATTATATTGGCAGTGATATGGGGGAATTCTGAGGACGGTATGCCCATGCTCTGCTGCCATTTCATCTATGACGTATCGTTTTGGCAGCTTCTTTGTTTTTAATATCTTTACTAACTCTACTTTTAGTAGGGACTCATTCACCTCTTCGCCATTGTCACGGAGCCAGTTTATAATTTCATGTTTTTTGTTGGCCTGTGTTGGTATTTTATTAATTTGACGAGAGTGATAAGTTGCATTATCAATAAATATTATTGATGGCTCTTCGAGTGATGTAAGCATTTCTCTGAACCACTTTTCATACACGTTCGAATTCATCTCCTCATGATAATCTCCTGTTTTCTGGGATTTAAAAGCTAATAGAGCGCCTGGCACAAATCCTTTTACTGTTCCTGCATGACAAATAATCAGTCGTTCGCCTTTTCCCATTGGTACTGTAGAAGTGGAGCCAACGGTGTTGTCAGTCCAAGTTTTTGACAGCGTATGATTCGCATTGAGCCAAGTTTCATCTGTGAAAACAACATTCGACCAATCTTCTATTTTTTTTGCTTGTCTTAAAAAATCGCATCTATACAAAGCAATATCATTGCGTTCCATTAAAATTTTTCGTTTGTCACATTTTTGGAATAACATTCCAATGTCTTTCAATACCTTTGTCAGAGAAGATTTTTGACCACGGAACAAACCACTATTTCGAAGAGATTGTGTTAGTTTTTTTAATGTTGGAATCTCTTTTCTTTGGTAATAGTCGTATATATGACGACGAATAGCATCAGCGTCAAAATTGTCAACGGCTGTAACTTTACTAGGCGGACGTTTTTTCTTAGGTGTAGACAGCTTATTCTGTTCCATGCCACTGCTGCCGTAGCCTTCTTTTGTTATTTTTGCCACTGTTGGAGCACTAATACCTAATGCTGCTGCAACACGGTCTCTAACTTGAGTCACTGGTATAAGAGGCCCACCATTACGGCTTTCCTTTTCAAAGTATTCACGAAGTCGCAAGACAAACTCTCTTGTTTGTCCTTTGAGTACTTTCTTTTTTGGCATTTTGACAGTAACGAAGGCAGGAACGATACGCTCAACTCAACCAAACGTGAGAATTCACAAATAAATCAATACGGAGGAATATAAATACTCAACTATATTGAAGGTTACTCATTGAAATACTGTAGATTATTTTAAAATAGACATAGAGAGATTTAATAAAGATCATCAATAGTTTAACAAATACAATATTAACCACTGAATTACAACACAATACAATAATACATTTTGAAAATTCAGTTCCTTTTATATATTTTTTCATGACATAGAACCGTCATGTTTGAACAACATTCTTTTAATCCATTTCTTCTTTATTTTGACAAAGGAGGTCGCACATTGAAACACATAGAAATATGAAGTACGAAATTATCTATAAAATAATGAGTTTGTTAAATCGATTAAAACTTCTTAATGCATAAAATCGATCGATGAAAGAAATCGAATAGGTAACGGGTCAGGGTATCACTATTTGATTAAGTATTAGAGCTGTCAAAAGTTAAATAAACTATTGGAACGACTATAATCAACTATTTGAGTAAATATTATAAGCTAAGAAATGTACTTATTTTAGGGTAATATATTAAACAAAATAATACATTGAAGATAAATACATTAGGGCAAGCTAAAGCTTAATTCGAATTCGTGCCTATCGACTACAAACAAAAATAAATTCATTTAAACACAGGTTGTTTTAACGATCTTTTTATATGATAATTAAAATACCTAGTAAATATTGCAGTCACAGTTTCAAAACAGTACTAAATTTAAACTTTTTAGTAATTAGTTAATTAAAGCATGATATGGAAAACTTGCTTCTCTAAATTAATGTTACAGGCGCTCGTCTCTATTTCGAGTCACTCATATAATTATGAATTACAGTCACAGCTTACAAAAGGGTGCAGTGCACGTTTTCAAAAGCTCGCTTTGGATTTTGTTTATAATTCAATAGTAGCCGTCAGTTTAGTTAATTTTAAACTAATTCAAATTCATGCCGTTTCAAATGATCTAAACTTTATTTTACCATTAGTCGTGGGGAAACTTTTTATGGGCCTCCGGTATCCTCACGCACTCGGTGAACACAGCGCAAGCGCTATTTCACACCGGTTTTCTGTGAGGCCGTGGTCCGGTCCAGCCCAGGCTCATTTATGCCGAAGCGTGGCTCTCCCTAGAAGAAGAATTGACCTAGGTATACTCTTAAAATATCTTAATAAGATGAGTTTGTTCAGATATTGAATTATATCGGTTAATGGACTGATGCACGAATAACAGCCATAATCTCTTAAAATTACATAATTAAAGTTAAATTTTTTGCCCACAGATCTTGTCACTTCGCCCGAACTAAGTACTGAAAATTAGAAAAATAGACATGTCATCAGTGGGCCAACTGGTGCCACCAGTGACGAGGAGCCCTCCAAATATGACGATTAAATTTAACGGGCCTCACATTGAGGGGTCATTCTGCACTTCCATCGATTACAACTACGATCCAATAATAAGCGTCATATGTTCCATGTATATCGCCTTCGGAATTGTTTACACGTTGTTTGGTAAGTCAGATTTTTCAACCTGTCTTTTATTTTAATACCTATATTTTTAGATTTTATCACGAGTTTAAAAGGGTTTCAATCTTGTTTGTTTTCCTGACAGCAAGACCGTTTTATGATTGGAATAAACGCTGTTATTTCGCCTGGAAGAGTACATATCTGATATTCTAAATATACTTTTGTCCTTTTATGATAAGATCTATTTAAAACTTCGTACTCGTGACATTTGGATTTTCAAGTTATTTTTAATTTCACCGTTTAAACGTAAAACACTTGTTAAATGAAGCTATTTATTTGGCTCCAAACGGTGGACTACGATTCTACTGAACAACTAATTCACATTCTTAAGTAAACCTACATAAAACTTACTCGTAAACCTACATTCACTTTCACACACGCGCATTTACACAAAATTATTTAAAATAAAAAATAGTAAAAAAAATATTAAAACTTTACTTAAAATATTACTATAACATACAATACCCACATATTTCACAAAAGATCATTTCCTATATTGTGGAGTTTCACTCTTATTTGATTAAAGAAAATCAAAAACCCATTTATTTATTTATTTAAACAGATTTTTTGAACACCACTAAAAAAAATTACAGATATAACTACATGAAAAGCTACAATAGGCATAACAATAGGCGGTCTTATCACTCACGGCGATCTCATCCAGACAACCTTTGTACGGATATTATGTAATTTGATTTTGGGTAGTCTAAGGTGTACCTAAGTTGAAAATAATCCGAGTTATAATTAATATGATATTCATAACATGAATACATACATACAAATATGATAACATACATATATAGGTACGTATAAAATACACATAAATGTCATGAATAATATATAATATTAGGACATCTAACACGTTGTGTGTTAGATGTCATCATTCAATTTCATTTAATTATTTTAATGCAAATTCTGTTTTGAACAACGTTTGTTCATGACAGACTAAAGAAAATGAGAGAGGTCGGTAGAATTCATATCCCAAGCTATGTTCTTTTAACACGTAATATGGACATCGGCAACAAAAAAAAAACGATTTCCATTAATATCAGAAAAGTCTACACTTAAAAGAAAGTCTTATACGGCCAAGATAAATTTTATTTTGGTTCAGATAAATATCGAAGTGCTGATAAAGATAAAAAATGGATACTAATATAAGTATTACACATATATAATCTTACAAATTTCATAAATGTTACCTGTACCTATGTCGTTTTTATACGATTGTACATCCTCCAAAACAAAACGTATGAATCCTGTATCTGTGCAACATGTGCTGATGGAATGTGTCAAGAACCGCAGGGATAGAGAAATTGGCAGGGGCACCCCAATACCAGCTCCTCCCTCTGGACCGCATTCAGCGGAGGGCGACTCGTATCGTCGATTGCCGGGATCTTTCAATTCGGCTAGATTCTCTGGCGCTGCGTAGAGATGTGGCTTCACTGTGCATCTTCTACCGCATTTACCATGGGGGGTGCTCCGAGGAATTGTTCGGATTGATCCCTGCCGCATCTTTCCGCCATCGTCCTACGCGACAGAAATTTCATCCCCATCATCTAGATGGTTGGCAGTCCACAACTGTGCGATTTTCCCGAAATTTTCTGCCACGCACAGCAAAACTGTGGAATGAGCTGTCGCCTGCGGTGTTCCCGGACCGATACGACCTTCAAACCTTCAAGAAAAGAGCGTACTCCTTCCTAAAAGGCCGGCAACGCACTTGTGACGCCTCTGGTGTTGCGGGTGTCCATGGGCGGCGGTAATCGCTTACCATCAGGTGATACGTCTGCTCGTTTGCCCCCTATACAAAAAAAAAAAAAAAAAAATTGTAATGGCGGCACTGGAGGTGAACCCATGTGACATAGGAATCCCTCAAATGATTTTATCGATACCTACTTACATCTAATAAAGCAAGGATACTCGGTCGCATGACTAAGCCCGCAGTGACTCCTTCATATTAGTTTAACATATACATAGATCGATGTTCGTTAAAATGGTTACAATGGGGTTGTCATATCCGAAAGGATAAAAACCCCCAAACAATAAAAGATACAAAAAAAAATCCTGTATCTCTCTCTTGAAATATATTTGTTTTTAACTGAAGAAAAAGTATCAATTGGAAACGATTGTTCAGATGATTTATTCATTTGGCTACTCTACATGATAGCGTTCTTTACGATAGAATTTCTTAAATTTTTCCCCGACAGTTTATAGCAGTCCATGTGACCATCGTAGCACCTAGACTGCTGAACCGATTCTAATGATTCATTCATTAGAATCGGTTCGTAGAGAGTCGGTAGAGAGATTCTTAATAATGGCCCTGGTGACATGGCTAGGTAAATGGATTATAGTTTTTAACTTGTGATTAAATATGTAGTTATATGGTTCAAATTGACTATTAACGGCATGGAACCAATAGTTACGCGCGCACAAGTAATTTGTTTATAAAGTTATATAATAAATATAATTAATAAAAAAATATTTCGAAAGCATCTTTCGGTTAGGTACATTTTTAATCGTAGTGCTAACGAATCATAACTATCTAATTAATTCGTAAATTATACAACATAATTTTAAAAGTAGTAAAACTTGGTTTACCACAAAATATAGGTACATGTTGTTGATACAATTTATGTATCTTTACAAGTACGACATTGATATCAACCCAAAGATTGGCTTAATTGACACAATAAGGATAAAAATAACCACTGGCAGACACTGGCCGCGTGCCACTTTTGATAATCTAAATGCACAATAAGATTCATTGACGAACTTTAACCCAGTTATTGTATTTTACATATAATTACTGCATACTTACATAGTATTTTTTTTTTCTTGTGTGACACCAAACTAATAAATATTTATATTTTACATTTATTTATCGAATTAGTGTTAGTAAGTATAAAAAAAGGACTTAATAAACACATAGAAAGTATTTTTAGAAGAAAAAGCACTCATGTTATATGCCATGCCATACTTTTATAAAATATTGGCTGACCCGCGCAACTTCTTCTGTGTCTCTTAAAAGGTTTTTAATATATTTCTCGTATTTTTTTAATTTTTCTTACCTTTGCACCTTCCCTGGACTACGAAAAACATTTCTAAACCATAATCAGCTAAATCGGCCCAGCCGTCCTCAACTTTTAGCGAGACAAACGAACAGCTATTGATTTTTATATATAAGAAGAAAGCAAATTAAATATTGTTCTTGAAATAGTAGAATTGGTACTCTTACACCATATTATAACCAAGTCTCTAAAAGTACCGTCTGCTATTAAACCTTGTACTCGAATGAGCCTTAAAAAGTCTTCGATGACAAATAATCAAATAAAAGCTAGACAAGTTTTCAAATTCATTTTTATATGACCTTGACATAAAAACTTTTCCTTTCCTCCTTTTGTATGATTTACTTCCACAAGGCAACTTAAACTTAAATAGCTAAAATTTCAAAGAAAAGTGAAATTTGTATAAAGTAACAGTTTATAAATTACATCATCGTCAGTCTATAGCAGTCCTCTGCTTTACTCTTATTGTACGCCTTTTTGATCGATTTTGGGCTACTGGCACCCAGTTCCTGCACAAGTCATCATTCCACTTTGTCTGTGGGCGTCCTACACTACGTTATATGCTTCTTGTCCGTTATGTCGAGTCGATCTCATTTTTGGTCATAGCGTCAGAGCTTTGCCACGTCCATCTCCGTTGAGGTGGTTTCTTGTAAAACGAATTCATCAAGAAGAGACCCTCGCGTTCGATGAAGTTGACTAGCATTTGCTTCCTATTATTCCTGCCTCCAAATTCATTACATTCTACTACTGATTCGCTGTAAATCTGTACTCCCACTTTAGCATTGAAGTCACCCATAACAACGTTGTAAAGAGTATTAGTGGTAAAGTGGAGGGCATTCGATATGTCATCGAACATATCCTCCTGATTGCCTCTGTGGTGCAGTGGTAGTGTATGCGACTACTGTGCTTGAGGTCTCGTGTTCGATTCCCGGGGCGGACCTCATTTATGTATGATCTGCAAATATTTGTTTCGGAGTTGTGAGTTGGGTGTTTTCTATGTAAGTACATCAGTTGTCTAGTACCCATAAAACAAGCTCTGCTTAGTTTGGGACTAGATAGCGTTGTGTGTTTGATGACCGAAATATTTATTTATCATTATTTATTTATCCTCCACTTCAGTCCGAGTGGGTTGAGCTCGTTGTGTACACTTCCGCAACCTTCAGACTCTTGGTGAGCTTGATAATGAAGAACCTACGCTATCCTGTTCGATACATTGAAAATTTCCTCAACGATCTTAGAAAGGGACTTGTTTATCAGAAAACCCACGCCGCCTTGGGGATTGTTGGTCTCCCTCGCTTAAGTACATTGGCCTGACTCGAGAGTTAAAATATTAAATAAATATTTCGAACATCTTACACACAACGTTATTATCACACACACACAGTTATCGTGTCACCTCCCTCTCTTTATACTTAACATTACACCCTACGATGTGCCACCTAATTTTCTCGAGCTCCATCTCAAGTTGGGTGATCTTTGTGCCAACTTTCTCGTTGACTTTAGTTAAATGTCATACATTTATTCTCTTTATACCGACTAGACAGGAAAATTTAAATTTTACCAAAGTTTGTTCGCTTTTCGATAGCTTTATATTTTTGACTATTTAGCCAATTTTATACACTGTCGAACAAAATTCACAAATACAAAATTTCAAAATACACAAATGTTTGTATCAGTAAAACAATGCTAAGTTTCAGTATTTTCAAGACAGTTCAATGTATAAATAGTCAGCGTAGTGGTTCTTAAAACTATGCTTTTAAACGTTTTCGGTTTTCCGAACACAATTAGGTATACAAAAGTAGGCATCGTGTGAAAGTCAACATAAAATTAAACCAAGTTTAGTAGTAGTACCAACGAGTAGCCAGGGACAGTCGGTTGTGGTGGTCTCCCGTAACTTGAAAATTCTTACCACTCCCTACCACCGGTACCGGGGTGGCCACCTTAACCATAAATAGCGAGGCTGCCGAGAACGGGGGTTCGTGCGCTTAGTTGCGTCTGCATGGGAGGTATTGCCCATAATCGCCATGGTGACGCTGCTGACCGTAACCGGTGGTAGTATTTTGCTGCATCTGTTTGGATGAATATACCGCCATCAGCCAGTCGCCAGAGCCTCGTTAGTAATTCAGTATGATATACCGTATGCGGGTTGAGGTTAGCTTGAGGCAAAAGATGTTGGTTGGCCTCCTTACATCCCATAAGAAATGTTTCTTATGTAATGTTTGTAGTAAACATTAGCGGAAATTTTGTTGTATTTAACTAGAGAGTGTAACAAAAACTACTTAAAAATAAATGTATATATGAGAATAACAGAGCGTCAAATATCAATTCTAAGAAACATTTCTTTTACCTTCATTAGTACAATTCTGTATTTATATGTAAAAGGAAATAATTATATCAAAAAATATTTATAGCTTTGAACATTGGTTGTTTGGTTATGTTATATGCTAAGTTATTTTTGTGTTGGTGTCTTGTCGTGATAAAATAGTAAATGTTACTAGAACTGTGTCACAATATTGTATAGGTGATATCGAAGGTGTTATTTTTTGTTGGTAAAATCGTTCACGTTTTCTTGTCTTGAAATGAATAGTTTCTTAGATGTTTGCTCCACTTAAAACGAACGATAAAATATTGTGCAAATTATTGTAGATTTTACGAGTTTTCAGAGACATGTTTTAATTTTTAATTATATTTTAGGATATCGGTGTTTCAAAGCGAGCATGTTCCTGACTGGCTTCACTTTCGGCTCCGCCATAGTGTATCTAATATGCCTTCAGGAATACCTGATGCCTCCGTATGGTAATGTTGGTAAGTAGACATAATTCTGAAAACACTTGTCGCTTAGATAGAAGAAGATACTTAATCTTATGTTCTTTTTTTCGTCCATTTTTTGTCTGGCTCGACCCTGTACTAATATGTCTGGCCTGCGTTATATAGAATAATAAAATCACGTTTCTTAGAAGCAATTTATGTTCAGCCCGTGAACTTCTAAAGGCTGTTGAAGATAATAAAACGAATAGTCTTATTGATTTATCTATTTATATCATATCAACGTCCAAAGTTTTCGACTTAACAAGACATATTATATAATTCAATAACTCATTTTGATTTATATCTTCGTTGTTTAACCAACGCAATAATTCATGAATTTTGGGTTTTTTATTTGATAGTTTGTCAAAGTGACTCTGCTCAGCCTGATGGAAAGCTTGAGTAGAATCCAACAGTGGGGCTGCCACTCACTACGAAAGCAGACAATGCAGTATGGCGACCCACAATATGGCGGTTTAGTGACATGCTTTTTCACGCCCCGCCCCGCTTGAAAGACCCGGGATTATAGTTGGAGGGAAACACGTGCGCTGGTAATGAATTCCAGGTTTTAACTGCTCGGCACAGGAAGGAAGAACCAAACCGTTTAGGTCGAGAACGTATTTCTACGACTCTGAGGCGGTGGCTTCCAAGTCCAGCACATGTTGTTCAGTAGAGGAGTAGGTAATTATTTTAGTTGCCGTTTACTACAAACTTACATTGCTTGTACACAGGTGTAGCTTTGTGTGCTGGTCTTCTGTTTGGCTTGATCACCATGCTGATTCAATACGTGGGCTTGTTCATGACCGGTTTTCATACCGGCGTGTTGCTGGCTATCGCTGGATTGGCCGTCTACGATCATTTCCTGGACAGTCGCCCAACTACGGTGAGTACATTTACCCAGTCATTTAATATCCAGTAATTAATTAACAAATAATAAAACACTTCATTGTTTTTATCACCGGTCTATGTTTGGTCTACGTAACATAGTAAGCAAAAACGTTCTTTCGAAGGTGACGCCTGTATCCAGCAGTGCACTATTAAAGGCCGATTATGATGCTGATTGGAAATTAAATGTCAAGTAGGATAGTCTCTAGTCCAACGTGATAGGATGTTGCAAGTTTGTTGCGTCACAAATATTTAATTTGCTTGTAATATCTATCTCTAGGTAGCCTCGTCCTCATATCATGAACTGGTTCTTGCAGAAATGGATTTGTAACCATACGAAATTTATTGACCTAAAGATTGATCCTTTCTTTTTTGTCGTATTTGCGTTAAAGTCAAATATTTCACATAGAATACCTGACACAACAGGTATAATGTCCTGAGACTACTTTGGAAAATAAGAACTTTATAAAATGACAAATTCTAAATATTAAATATCTACATAAATTTTATTGTAACGTATTTCTTTTATCTTTATTTAAAGAGATAAAAGTACTAATACTGAATTTATAGGTAAAAAGTTGGATGGTTTGGGTTTTATTTCAATGTATGATAGCTCCATTTATCGAGGCGGGTATTATTACATCATCGTCTCTAAAAGTTCAACATAAATATGGAAAAACACGGGCAGTTCATTACTTTTAGAAGACGCCGAAGAACTTGCGCGTGTCCGTTACTTAACACGATTTGAGACTAAAACAATAATTGTTCTAACTTATAATTTACGAATGTAGAGAATATTCTGTACCGCGTCATCGATTCTATGTAAGTGATTCATTGTTATCTCGTGGCAGTAGGTGCGAACTCGGCCACAGTCTGACATAGATTTACTAAATAAAGCATTACCTGGTTTATCTGAAAACAAAATGAGTCGAGCAAGTAAGTGATACATACGAGGATATCGAGTTTGCACCTTGTCGTAATTGTATATAGGACCTAAGTGTTGTGTAATGTTTTTATTAAAGATTACGTCACTATAGTTTTAATAAAGCTTTAAAAAACACGACCTGTATTAATTCATTTTCTTATATTTTAGTCTTGTATTGTCCTCGGTTCTTTGTGCAATCAACGTCAATTATTCGAGGTTAATCTTGAAGATAGTAAAATGTACTCAGAAATATTAAAGTGTAAAAAATAGAAAAATATTTATAAAGTTTTTACTTGTTATTCGACAGTACCTAGTATTACTAGCAATTTTCTGCAATATAAATCATTTTCCGTATCCGTTATTGTCTGTTAGTGCATGATTGGCACTACACTAGATGTACTATGATTTTTTGCACCGTCTATTTTAATTTCCGATACGGCCCATCAAAGCATGTTACTCGATTAAATCAACAGGATATGTTGTAGCTACAGAGGGATGTCTAACAATATAATGTGACCTCAATTGCATGCTCCGATGTGTTCTACTCCCAGATGCATATAGTATGCATAAATAAATAGTTCGAGAGCGTTCTAACTATTCATTTAACTGCTCATCTGTTTATACACTTGATTAACGTTATTTGTTAAATATTTTATTGAAATATTCTACAAAGAAACGTGAGACACTATAGAGAGTTGGCTAGAGTATTATTTACTTGGAAGTCGTTAAAGAAAGTAATTGTTGGTTTTCCTTAGTTATAATTACATTGTTGGTAAGTATCTATTGGAGTTAAAGTTTTATTTCCAAAAAAAAAGTTTAATTATGGTATGATTTGTAAGTAGATACTGTCTGTTTAAACATTTTATTTGATATTGTGGCGCTAGTCAAAATTCGAGTTCACGGATATGTAATTAAAGTACAATTGCAGGTTTGAGTGTGACCTTTGTACCACCTTGCGTATCTCATGGTAGGAATTGTTTTTTGGGCATTGTTTTTTCTTTCATGGAATAGGCAAACGAGCCGACGTATCGCTTGATGGTAAGGATTACTGCCGCCCATGGACACCCGCAACACCAGAGGCGTTACAAGTGCGTTACCGGCCTTTAGGGGATGAGGAAGGAGTTGGGGTAGGGCCACCGGTATCCTCTGGGAGGGGTCCGGTCGTGTTAATTACAGTTCCCGGATCCCTCCCTTCTCAGGCGCAGAGTTGCACACCATGTGGTTTTAAGTCGGTTCGAATCCGAATATTTTTATTTCTAATTAGCGCAATTCGCGATTGCTGTGCATGAGGTCTGTTCGATTCCCGGGTCTGACCAATGTTTGTATGATCTGCAAATATTTGTATTGTAGATTGGGTGTTTTCTATGTGTACTAAGTGTTTGGGACTAGATGGCGTTTTGTGTAAGATGTCTGAAAATATGAAAAAAAACAGTCCGAAGACTTCCCTACAAGGGTATACAAATACACAGTCTTCTTTATTGACTTCTGGCAAAAGACCTTAAAATCACATAAGATCATATCATTTTCTTTGTAGTCAAAATATTACAAGAATTTTCTCAAAAAATAAATTATATATATTTTTCAAATAAATTTGTTGTTAACGACAACGCTCAAATTGCTCTCTTAAGATGTCTATTAATATACAAATTTCTATAAGCTGTACTTAACCTTTGCGGCTGTATTTTATGGTTTTCCTTAGCGCCAAATTGGTAAATAGTCTGATAAACAACTCGATGTCATTGGTTTTCGTTGTAAAAAGTATTAAAGATATTCGCACGAATGTAACTAACTAAAATTAAAATGCCATGAAATAATTTTCAGTATAACGTAAATGAATATTTGTTGGTAAAAATGTGCTACCTTTTTTGTTTAAATCTCAGGTAAGTAGGTGACGTAATGCTGAGTGCAGCTACATAAACAGCGAATGTGTGAATGGCGTTACACGACAATAACTACAGGAAAAAAACTTAGGCTAACGTAGATAAATGACAGTTCTAAAGAAATGAGTTGAGTGTACCTACATGTAGTCTATTAAAGACGCGTAGGAACATATTGTCGTATAGTCAACTTTATCTTGATCCTAATGTTACATAGTTACTACTAGGCGATATCCACAATCCCAGTTCTATAATATAGTAATCTATACAAATAAATAAAATTGAAGTGTCTATGTGTAATATTAAAATAACCGCTTTTGACCGCCTCGGTGGCGTAGTGGTAGCGTATGCGACTGCTAAGCTTGAGGTCTCGGGTTCGATTCCCGGGTCGGACCAAATGTTTGTATGATCTGCAAATATTTGTTTCGGAGTTTGGGTGTTTTCTATGTATAATATGTATGTATTTACAATAAAAAAGTATATAAGTATTTATATCAGTTGTCTAGTACCCATAACACAACCTCTGCTTAGCTTGGGATTAGATGGCGTTGTGTGTTAGGTGTCCGGAATATTTATTTATTTTAATGTAATGGTTTACACGATATATATACCAATTTTTTTTTTCTGTCTGTCTGTTCGTTCCGGCTAATCTATGGAACAGCTGAACCGATTTAGACAGGACTTTCACTGGCAAATAGCTGATGATATAAGGAGTAACTTACGCTACGGCTTTAACCGGAATCACTGTTATACCACGGGTAGCACCGCTGGACTCAGCTGGTTTATACTACAACTTTTCATAAATTTTCTAGATGACCTTAACATAACTGGACACGTATCAGATGGCTGTCGGATAACCAAACGATGTCGAACTTCTATAGACAGGCTGTTATCGATATTTTTAAGGTTCTTCTACCCGTAACGTTTGCTACAAATATTCTACCGGACCGATGATTTAACGAGCTCTCCAAGGCAACCCCCTCTGTGTGCCAAACCATTGATTGACTTGACTAGCAAAGCTTAACAACCTACGCAATTTGTAACTATAGGTACCATAAAAACCATGTCCATTTTACATTCGCACTGTTTCGATTATATACTCGTATATGAACTAGCTGACCCACGCAACCTCGTTTGCGTCTTATATTGCCCGTGGCGTGAAACTTTTCCCCCGTTTTTGAAACATTCTTCATTGGTCCTTCGCTCCTATTAGTAGTAGCGTGATGATATATAGCCTATAGCCTTCCTCGATAAATGGACTATCCAACATCGAAAGAATTTTTCAAATCGGACCAGTGGTTCCTGAGATTAGCCGGAACAAACAGACAGACAGACAAAAATTTTAAAAATATGTATTTTATATGTAATGATTTGACTGATCGTATCACAGTTAGACACTTTTTTTAGTTATACGATGTTTTAAGATAGGTTCATTATTAAAATTAATTGGCTTGCTATAACAACCGTTTGAAATCTGAAATTATTAGAAATACATAAGATTAAATGATAACTGCCTTGGTGGCATAGTGGTAGCGTATACGACTGCTGTGCTTGAGGTCTCGAGATCGACTCTCGGGTCGGACCAAATGATCTGCAAATATTTGTTTGGGCGTTTTCCATGTATAATATTTATGTATTTACAAAAAAGTATGTTTTTATATTAGTTGTTTAGTACCCATAACACAAGCTCTGCTTAGCTTCGATCTAAATATTTATAAGATAACTTAGTCTCTATCTTGGTCTTGGTCGTGATGAACTTGAGAGTATAGTGACTTCGAGTCAGACTGTTTTTTACAAATCAATGCATGTAGAAGTGCTTTTAAAATTAAAATATGACTTACAATACCGATTTCAGAAAATGGAAAACCGTTAATGTAACGTAAGGCATTTACTTCTAGGAGATCACGATCACCGAGAAGTAAACGAAGAAGAAAAAGAGTGGACCTCTAGAAAAAATTAAACATATGTAAATTAATAGTACTAATGCACTAATGTGCTGGATAATCCATCCATCCATGTTACCCAGAAACATATGTTTAGGTCCACTTTAACGAGATCACCGCTCGCATCATTTTATTTGTTGACTTGACTACAAAGGTCAAGTATGTTCGTACACTTTTACTTTTCTACTTTACTTTCACGGTTGTAAGAGAATAATCTTGAAGATTGCAAACTGGCCATTTTAATAGATTTAGACCTAAATAAAATATATGCCGTTTTTAAAACAGAGTTGTAATGTGGTATACTTTAGAGACAATTTAAGTATACACACATATGTTAGTCAAGTATAACGTTGCAAGTACCTTACAAACAATTGCCAGTCATTCAACTACCGCATGTCAGCGCTTCAATATGTGTAGGTATGTATGTTATTACACGCATCACATGACAATGCTTATTTATCCACTGATTACTGCATACACAACACACATCCCGTGATTTATTTCTAGTTACCCTTCTAGTCGTTAGTTAGTCTATACCCTTAAACGTATATGTATAACATCTTCAATTATTCTATCATTATGTAAATAGCATTTTGACCATACTCCTAAAGGAGCCATTCGTAATTTGGATATGTTATGCTTATGTTAAGCAGAAGATAAGATGTCCCGTCCTAATGATGCTATTCATTTCTCCACCTTTTGTTAACACATGAATAGATTATACAAGTATATTGTTGTTTCAAAAATAATAATTTGTTTAGTTTCATATTCATTTAGATTTCTTCAATAGTCTTTTGAAAAATATAACTATTTTTAGACACGAAACGAAACGAAACTATGAAGTGTTTATTACTTGTTGACTTAAAGTAACACTATATGATTTATAACCAGTTAATCTAGTAACATAAGGTTAATAAATATTGGTATTCAGAATGGGATGGTGTAACTACATCGACTTATGTCCGGTTCCTATATTTAACGAATCGTCATCGTGTAAAAATTTTCTACAACCGACTACGAGTCGTAAATACCGTTCCTCAATTTATTTTTTATAGGAACGATTTTACCTTACGCCTCGTATAATATACTACTATTCGTACCTAGAACGGATCGTTTTTCAAATATAGGAACTGGGCATTAACGACGGTAGCGCATGTTCTTTCTCTTTTTAAATAATCTCCACTTATTTTTTTAGGGTATAGTTTAGTTATCATATGCCATACAAATATCTTTAAAAAGAAATTAAATGTAAACTAGATAAGTTAGGTGAAAGTTAAACCAGTGAAATCCACGTGATGATTTATTAATGAACACGTTTACCCGTACCGGTCGGACAACAAAATATTGGCGAAAGTATTTTTTAATATACCTTTAAGCCATAAAAACTATTTATAATCGCTAAGCCGTGTATTCTGCGATGATACTGCCAGATTGATAATATCTGAGCGAATAACTCTTCCTCAGGATGTCGTTCATTCTAGATTTATGGATAGACTGGAGAAGTAAACTCATTAAGTCTTCCTCAATGAATGTCAGGGAAATACTGAATAAGACCTTGCAACACAAATGCTCTTTAGTGATTTTTTTTCGCCGAAATCTTATCACTATCGATAAAAAGTCTTGTTATTGGGTAGCCTGTTCAAAACCTTCTTGTTTCACTGACTGATTACTACAACAAAAACTCCTTGTTCATTAAGTAAATGCATCATTCTATGCATTTTCTTATTGTCTTTTTCTATGCATATAGTATTCTCGTAACTGTTGACTTCAGTTAAAGTGCAACAACAACGTGTAGTCTATTTTACTAGATTGTAGATACTTGTTTGTAGTTTAGACGTAAATTTTACTGGAAGATTCAAAGCTCCCTGAAGTTATAGAATTTAGCTGCTTCTTGAAATAGGTCACCCATGCATTAGGGACACACGGTGAAAGGCTGAGCTCGTGGACAGAAATTTAACGAAACTTTCCAGGAGAGTAAAATATCAAGGTTTATTTGAAATAATCTAGTATACGCTGTCTGTTCAAAAAGTATCGCGAATTTTGTTTTTTTTCAAAATTTATTTATTTATTCATGAATATCTATTTTGTCCCCTTCAAAGTAATCCCCATGAGATATTATACACTTGTGCCAACGGTTTTTCCAATCTTCGAAGCACTTCAAAAAATCATTTCTTTTTCTTGTTCAGCTCCTCCTTCGATGCCGTCTTTATCTCGTCAAGCGTAGCGTAACGTCGTCCTTTCATGGGCCTCTTCAGTTTAGGAAACAAGAAAAAGTCACAGGGGGCCAGATCTGGGGAATACGGTGGCTGCGGCATCATTAGTGTGTTGTTTTTGGCCAAAAAGTCGCGCACAATTGAGCAATTTTGGTACGAATTTCGCGGCGACCCGTCTCATGCCCAAATCATTGATAAAAATCGAATGGCACGAGCCAATCGATATGTTTAGGTCCTCAGCAACTTCTCTAACGGTGATTCGACGATTGGCCAATACCATTTTGTCCACTTCATTAATTTTTTCGTCTGTTGTTGAAGTGCTCGGGCGTCCGGTACGCTCTTCGTCGTTCACATCTTCTCGGCCTTCTAAAAACATTTTGTACCACCGATAAACATTGCTTCGGTCCAAGGTGGCTTCTCCGTATGCCACAGTCAACATTCTTTTTTTTTCTTTTTTCTTTATTGAATAGTGGGCAAACGAGCAGACGTATCACCTGATGGTAAGCGATTACCGCCGCCCATGGACACCCGCAACACCAAAGGCGTCACAAGTGCGTTGCCGACCTTTGGGGGATGGGAAAGGGGATGGGGGGAGGGGTTTGGGCATGGGCCTCCGGTATCCTCACTCACTCGGTGAAACACAGCGCAAACGCTATTTCACACCGGTTTTCTGTGAGGCCGTGGTATCACTCCGGTCGAGCCGACCCATTCATGCCGAAGCATAGCTCTCCCACGGTTATTCGGTTCGGAATGCATCCGCGCACTTAATTTCGTTTTTCACACTAAATTTGATACAGGTTCTTTGATCCATTTTTTTGAATAAGTAAAAATCGAAGACGATCCAAAACACGTGCAAGCAAAGCAGCTGTCAACAATTAAGTGAACATTCAAAATGGCCGAGCTTGTCGGCATAAGTGAGAGACATGAGTACCAACATAACGCCACAAAAAAATCGAAATTCGAATATACGTAACCCGCGAAAATTCAAAATTCGCGATACTTTTTGAATACACTCGTATAACGGAAAATGTTTCTAATAAATTATTTGAACCTTTTACTTTCTAATAACTGAACTCCTCGCATATTAAATACGTTGGCTTTTTTCTTATTGTATTGCATATTTCGACTTCATAATTGAAATAATTGTAGTTTATGAAAAAATTTAAGCACGTTATGTTCAATTTTAAAAATATAATGCACAAGTTACCCAGCTGCCGTGAAATATATGAAAAAAGAAATATGTCTATTGTATGTTAAATTGAAGTTGTTTTAAAGATGTTAGTTACTTTTATAATATTAGATAGATTTGATGAAATGGACCCGAGCAACTAAGAGAGAAAACAACTTTAACATTGTAGTGTTAAAAGTAGTTTTATGATAATAATCAGATACATAATGCAAATTAACAACCCATTAATATTCCTCCACCACCTTGGCAGTGGTCAATTTTGATCTCTCCCATAACAATGAACATCTTTGAAACTGTTATACAAGTGTTCTGTCTCTATACGTTACAGCTGCCATTTGTCCGAATTCTCCTGGATTTGTCCTCATTTAGAGGGCATCCGGGGAGCGTCCGGCCGAGGTTTCATTCGTAGTTCAGGTTTGAAAAATTTAATTATTTATAAGCCATCATACATGTTCTCTTATCCGGAAATGTTTGGAGATTTAGATATTGCAAAAATAGTTACATGTTATCGGACAAAAGCATCTGCAGTAGCTACCGGCTAGCTGAACCCTTTGTCTATTGCTGTACTCAAATATGATATAAATGATGTAGCATTAATGAGCGTAGCCACTGATGCTAGTAATCATAAAAACACAAAATTATTTTCACTAATAATTCGATATTTTGATGCTACAAAAAACGGTATCACGACAAAACAAAGGTCCTCGTCGAAATAGACAGTACGCGAAATGAGACATATGAGATGATTACTGAACTGATAATATAGCAACTTCAACTTCTTTTAACTAAATTTGTAGCATTTTGCGGTGATAATTGGAATACAACGTTTGGTGGAATAGAACGCCAGGAACACCAATGTTTTCCATAAGTTAAAACAAAATCTGAGTTCAACAATGGTGTGGGATGCTCTGCACACATTATCAACAACGCAGTGCACCATGCATGTGATTTACTACTAGTAGATGCTTAATCATTTACTACTTATACAGTCCAAAACGTACTTTTAAAGAATTCTGTGACAGAGCCGAGATTGAGTATAAACAAACATCTAAGATGCGTTGACTAAGTCTATTTGTAGCTATCGAGCGAGTCCTGAAACTTTACCGTCCTTTAAAGGATTATTTCGAAAGCTTAGAAATGCCAATTTTTAAATCCTGTCACTTACGCAAACTGGATTCTTATACACTCAAACTAAATAAAAGAAGGATTTCAACTGATTCAATTATTCTTTTTAATTCGACTAAATAAAAAAGTAAATTATAAAAGCGTCCGGGTTCTGACCGCAAAAATCCGAGGATTTAACGCTTGTCGTCCAGGTTTCACAATTTTTGAGATGGAGCTCTACTATATGTGTGTACGTCACAACCACGATTTCTGCGTCGTGTTAACGCTTTGTGGTTAGTTATGCACAATACATTAGTTGCTGAGCGTTTTTGTTGCATATATCTAATCTTATATATAAAAATCAATTGCTGTTCGTTTGTCTCGCAAAAATCGAGAACGTCTGAGCCGATTTATCAGATTTTGGTTTAAACGGTATAAAATTAAAAATAACTTGAAAATCCAAATTTCACGCGTACGAAGTAGCGGACGGGCACAGCCATTGTATATATATATTTATTATATTATTATATCCATATTACTTTTGTTCTGTGTTTCTAGTTTTATATTGCAATAGACGAATTCATTTCATATGTCAGCTTGTGTTATTTCGCTGTGCGTTTGTTTTGTTTTTACTTGTCTATTGTTCGTATAACAAAAATATAATATTTTGAGTTGTACGATAAACCGTGCAAATTGTATATAGCGTCGCATTGTCTACGCATTGCAAAGTTGATTGTACATTGAATCCATTATGCAGCAGCATAATATGATGATACTTTATATAATTTTTTGTGTACCTACTCGTAAATTTCCTGTAGTGCTGTAGTAATTGCTATCATTTGCGTGTCGACAAAATTGTTTAGTAATTGCTTTAAGTAAAAAACCTAATTCAATAACGTAGTTATTAAATTCATTGCTGGCGCTGTTGGTGACTATTCACCTTATAACTTGTTTAACTTCATATGTAAACACCAAATTCTCAATACCTTGTTACATTTTGTTCCATAGTTTAAACTCATAATATTGCTATTGTTCCGCTCCATTGAATACTGCATATACGTTTATTTTTCACTGAAGTTGACACATTAATGAAAGTTGCTTTTGTTTATTGAATTCGATATAACGTTGTACAATTATAATTCAATACGTAAATTATTGACAGTTTTACATTAGTTTGAGTTTGATTACATTGTACGGTTATTTACTAGTCCATTTAGCTAAAAGTTACCATCATGGTATCGTTAAATTTTTTAATTTAAAATCTATCATCGTTGAATCAACCATTCTCCTAAATAGATTGATGTACTCACGCACGTTGTTTACGGAAAATCATATGCAACCTTTTACTAGTTCTATGCTATATGGAATACAGTAGCAAATTTAAAGAAAATAAAATGGTTTTAAAAGTAACTACAAATTCATAAACGTCTGCTTAAAATCAGCTTGAAATGATTCCTTATTTCACATAGAATCATTTCAGTGTTCCCAAAAGTATCTCTCAAACGTCTTAAAACAAAATGAAAATAGCCATGTGTAGAAAACTACAAATGCTAAATATGCTGTTTCAAAGTTGCTCCAGCTAATTTCTGAGAGATTCTGTGTCATT
Source organism: Spilarctia lutea (assembly GCA_916048165.1). Lineage (NCBI taxonomy): Eukaryota > Metazoa > Arthropoda > Insecta > Lepidoptera > Erebidae > Spilarctia > Spilarctia lutea. The sequence continues at coordinate 21,425,458 of OU696470.1, read as the reverse complement.
TTATGAGGTATAGGTTTCCTACAGTATTGTACTGGATAGATTTATGAAATTGCTCATTCACGTGAGTAGTTACTGTACCAGAATGTAAATAGCGGCAAATAGGTCGAGAGTGTGGAGCTCCGTTATATATCAAATAATATTTCATCTATATATATAAAAATTAAACCCGTTTTCCGATGTCACGACATAGCATGAAAACGGCTTGACCGATTTGGCTGTTTTTTTTTTTGTAGTTTTCTAATACTCTGTACAAGGTTCTTACGGAAAAAAATATTAAGAAAATCTCTCAGAAAGATTGAAAAATATACATTTAATTTTGCATATTTAATAAAAGCGCGTTACGAATGTAAACGTCATTCAATTTAAAACAAAAAACTCTGTGGTGATCTATGACACCACAGACATAACCGCGCAGGATATTATCGATTCCAGTTCAAATTGAATAGGTACGAATACATAAGATAGGTCAGCTATACAAAATAAAGTAGTGCATCAAATTTACGCTAAGGCGGTACGAAGTTCGCCGGGTCAGCTAGTTATAATATAAAGTGCATAATGTTCAGATGTCTAAAAACCGTTATTTTGTAATGATCGAGACCAAAACCTCCTTTCTAAGGAAAATCCAGCAGGGGACCATTAAAACCTATTAATAAGTCAGATAATGTGGAACATCTCACCTTTGTAATAAACGTGATAACGCGACTCACCCGGCCTGATTGCAGCCAAGTGAGAGGAGATATTATGTTAACATCGCAGAGGTCCCTTCAAAGTCGATCTTATCGACCTTTAGATATAAAGTTTAAACTTCTTAGCCATCAATACGCTGAGTAAAATCAATACAAAAATAACATCGTAGTCGACATTTAGAGACCTTTGTCTATATCTTTTAATACTATGTATACATGTAATATTATGAGTAAGGGTATTTATTTCTTAACTTCACGAGGACGTTCTGTGAACTGTGCTAGAATAGGTTGACATTCAAATTTCATGATGTAACCTATGAACCTCTTAAAATGCTAGATTTAAAAATAAGAGTTTGTAAAGTATGTACCTATATATAGGTTATTTTCAATATATTATATATATTGAAATATGTATGTATAATGTGGAATAAATTGTCGTTTGGGGACTAATCAGTTACGTCATGCTTTGTAAAAGTTTCAAGAATATTATAAAAATTAGGTAATCTCTTTGAGTTCCCTTCTTAATAATACATTACAATTATAACAATTCGGAAACTATTCACGAAAATAGTATTTCTTGTTAGCACCCCAGAACAGAGGACTGCAATACAACAATATTTAATTGCATTTGTATTTTATTAAATTTTATAATACTGAATAAGAACTGACTGATTTCAGTCGGCAGTCGAACGAATGTTTCGTTCGACTGCCGACTGAAATCAGTCAGTTCTTGGGATAAAATAGGATGATTTTTTTACGTTTCTAGTTTTGATCTGTCAGCATTTTACATGACTACATCTGAATAGATAGGTGCCTTTCAGACAATTCAAAGCTTTATATTAAGTGATTTATTATAAACTTTTGAATTGTCTGACGTTTCGACTAATTTTCACTTGCCGTGCCAGTGCCATACTGTAATAATGATGTTTAATTTAAAACTATATTTTTTTAGAGACAATACCATCCAAATATGTGTAATGATGCATGTTCAAGTGAATAATAATATTAAAAATACAAGGTAGCTAGCTGTTCGTAGTGACAGGTCTCGGTACCTAAAATATTTATTCTGCACCTTTGAATGCTGATAACGTTAACAATAATACCGATAACACATTTACTGCATATAAATACGTATGAACATGTATATATCTTCGTAATAACGTACGTTTGTTGCTCTATAAAGAGCTTTTCGACTTATAGGATTTAAAATAAAGCAACCGAATTGTGCATTCATTTTACAGTTCCTTCGTTGTAAAGTTTACACTGTATTCAAAAACATATTTCAATTTTATCCGATTTGTAAAACACAACACACGTGTTGTCCTTTTTTCGTGTAGAGCTTGCGTTGAGTAATCCCCTTAATCCCAGAATATTTTATAACACTCGTACGATGAAAGTGCACTAACAATGGTACTGATCTAAATATGAACAAGGCCAGGGTTTTTCCAGATTTAACTACTGAAATATAATCTCTTTCTATCCGTCAGTATTCAAAATAATTTTCCATTTTGTGGTGAAGTCTATAATACCTACATTTGCATTAGTCCTTTTTGTTGGTTTAATAAAAAAATACATGTTATTGTATTTTAGCATTACACATTTATTAAAATATTATAAAACTGCGTTGTTGGTCCAGTGGTTAGCGACTGCAGATCAAGAGGTCTCGGGTTCGGTTAACGGGTCAGACTGCTGTTGGGATTTTCTTACAAGAAATTCTTAATGGCAGTCCGTAGTATGGAAGATGGCGGTGTTTCCCGCCCGGGCTTCGGAGAGCACGATAAACCGTCGGTCCCGGTTATGACAACCGGGCAACCTGAACATCAATGGCAATAGTTATTGGGAAGTCAGTGCTTTCAAATATACTGACAACTAGTTTAACCTTCGAATTCAGTTCGCCCTCAAGGTTACGGAGGTCAGATGCCAGTCGCTCCGTGGAAAAACTGATATTCAGGTAAAACCGGTTGAACTAGTAGCCGACCCCAAATAGTCGTGGGAATAATAAAGGCTAGGAAGATGACATTGATTAAAATATTAAATCTTTGATTAGTTAATCTATACAGAATTTGATTTCGATGTATTGATTTATTTTTACATTCCGAGTCATCGAACGTTGCACCTGTGAGTACCACCCAGGGATCTAGCCTTTAACTTACGGGGGAGCTTTTGGGATTTAGCCAGATTACAGGCTAAGCCCGAATTTGAACAAGCGCCGAGCTTGTAACGTTAATTATTTGGTCTGAAGCCTCTTCTTATAATCAAAGTTTTTTTTGTATATGAGGCCAACGAGCACTCGTGTCGCCCGATGGTAAGCGATTACCGCCGCCCATGGACATCCCGCAACACCACAGTCATAACAAATGCTTTGCCGGCCTTTTAAGGAGTACGCTTACTCTATTTTAACTTTTTTTTTCTATTTTATCTTGCTATCAGTCGATAGACTATGAGCAGATGAGATGAAGGATGTGAGTGTACTTTTTAGAGCGAAATCCCCACTGGGAAAATCTCTATATTGGTATATTAAGAGCAGCAGTTCAGTTCCAAAATATGCTGCCTTTTCAGTCTTTTTAAGGAATGAATTTCAACTCTACTTTAATATAAAAAAAAGTTGCGTGTACTAGCGTACACTCGTAAGAAGTGAAACTTCTTTATGACGTTATTTTTCAAAAAATAAATATCATATGTCGACGTAAGGTACAACGACAAAAGACTTATAAACCAGCAATATTCGTGACAATTCTTATTTCAAGTGCAATAAAAGTTAAGGAGCGAGACCTGAGTAAATATTTCGCGATCTGTGGTGTGAATGAAGTAAGTTTGTGGAATGTGATGTGTGTAGTTATTTACATTGTGGACTAAATAAAATAATATTGTTTGTAATGTGATATTTCATTGTAGTATTAATTTGGTCCTGTTTGTGTTTGAAAATGTTTTTTATTTTATAAATTTTTTTTGAAGGATTGTATATAACTACTCTCAATAATGATAAAACATTTTATTTTAACCCCGATAAAGAAGTTTCACTTCAAAAAGATAGCGTAACGGATAAATGTGACGCGTAACGTAACGAATAAATGTTACGCGTAACGAAAAAATATTACACTAAATTTTTTGACAACCCCGATAAAGAAGTTTCACTTCAAAAAGTTTTGATCTAGTGTATTCGTGGAATAGTGGCAATGGCATACTCGTCTCCGTACTACGACTACGAGTCAGCATGCAAACTGTTTATTTGATTAAATTTATGTATATAACTTATGTTCTTTTCGTTAAACATTACGATTCACATACGGAGATAAATAAAGTTTAGAGTAGTTAAATGTATAGGCAGCGTAGTAAACTTACATAGTTAAACCAAAGGTGTAAGAAAAAAAAAGGTAAAACAGCTACTTAAGACCTGTATTGTAAACTTGGAAACTCTACAATCTTTACATACCTATGTCATATGTCTAGGTAGAGCATCGCGATACAATAGAATAAAAAAAGGACAACTTGTCGACATTCGTGTGCGTGACAGCTACGGTTTACACTCGCCTTATGTCATTCTGATTTCCCAGTGTGCGTGCATGTTGTTCAATTCTTTTTTGAGAAAATGGGGGAAAAATTATGATTGTGTTGAATTAATTTTGTTTTTTAAATATAATTATTAAAACTGTTACAAATACTGTTGTAGTAGACAATACTTTTGGTCTGGTATTGTGAAAACCAGTACTTAACAATTTTTAAACCTTCTAAAACATATTATATATACATAATTGCCTTTTCGACTGACATTAAAAACAGGCATTTGAATGAGATCTGACGAGCAGGTTTTAAGTTACCCCAAATATTTTTTTATTCTTATCTGGTGATAAGGACTTTCGATGATGTACTTTTATTACCTCGATGAGTGAAATGAACAAAAAAACTGTACCATGATTTATCTAGAAAAGCATCTTAATATTGCGTGGTGGTCCTTTTCTATTTAACCGCCTTCAAAAAAGGAAGACCTCAAAGCTAGTGATTGAAATTTGACCCACTTTCCGGTTTTCGAATTAATCATATTGGATTAAAAGCAGGAGACATTTTACAAAAATGATGCGTCGGCCATATTAGATTCAAAAAAGGACATGACAGCCCGTTACACGATACCCATAATGATATTTTACAATAATATACAAAAATAATTTAAATTTCGTGACGTACTAATTAATCACCGTTATATAAAACACAACTTCATCGGCTTATTGTGAGGGAGTTTTCATTTCATAAACTAGCAACACCCACATTAAATACAAAATGACGACTACAAAATTATTTATTTTAGAAGAATTATTTAATGCATTCAAAACAATGGTACTTAACGATGATAGATACCTTTCTTTGTTGATTTAGATCTTTTTCTGTAATTTCTACACACTTTTATCGCACATTTGCCATTTTTATCATCTCAAAATATGACAACAACGTGTGCGTATCCACTGACAGTGCGTTTGATACTAAACGCGAGAAAATAATTTTAGCACTAGTAGTGCTGTTTTTACAGCTTTGTTTGTCCATCTAGACATATACATTATCTAGGAGTATAAAATAAAGTCGTTTTTGTTCTTTTGCGGTTTTCACCAATAAGAGAAAAAGACGGGGAAGGTTTACATCTAATATTATAAACAATATGTTTATCATAATAAAGAAAAACCAAAAATTTCAAAGATTGCCGTGCGAAATCGGGACGAGTGGCTAGTTATGAATAAATTATGAATCTTTCATACATCTAAAAGGATAGTTTTAGTGATAATAAAAAGTTTTCCTTTATGATATAAATAAGGAAAAATGCATGGATAGCCGATTTCGGACCACTGGATGATCACAATATATGTTATTATGTATTTTACCCCCAGACAAGCAACTGAAAATTATAATTTGCGATCAGGTTATTAACCTTCTGGTCATTAGTTGCTAAGCAACGGTTTGTTACTAAGCTTACCATATCCAATTTTGCTGTTTTACTTGTTTCAGTACTGGCTTTGTGTAGTAGTGTTACTATGCTCAGGCATATTCTTCGCAGTCATCAACCTCTACTGGAAGAAAGGTAAGCCCGCTATCTAATCGCTATGATAACGTTATGATAACTGTGACAATATGCTCCTTATAACTGTAGTTATATTATTTAAAGTCTGAAATTTACATAACTTATAAGTATGACGCGCAATGGCCTGGCTTTTACGATTTCAAATATTGAAATTCGATGAATTTTAAAACAGGGGCACAGACATACGAAAGACCACTTCAAGACTGCTACTTGTAAGCGGTCCAGTGGGGTTCTGACTGTGCACATTTTTAATTGAACTCCATCTTTTTACATATGTAGAGACTACGCCTTATAGTGTTCTTAGAAATTAGTCCTTTCAAGCAATTTATCAATTTACAACCTAAGTACGCTCGAGTAAAAACAGATAACAATAGCAACATTTAGATAGTTCTATCCTTACATTTTAGATTTCATAACATTCTGTATGACTTGTGTGTAAAACTTTTTTATTTAATAAATAAACCATGTAGGTATATAGTATTTATTCAATTAAAATAATCATAATTTAGTGTTAGATATAATGTTGTCTGTTATTATGTGTTCGGTCTCTTAAATGCCATAAAAGCCATAATTGGTCGAAGTCATAATTAAAGGTAATCGTTATTGTCCTTGGGATGAATGAGTCTGATGGTCGCCTGGCAGGAGGTGACTACATTCGCTTATGGACGCTTAAAAGTCACATGTGGGTTGCTTCTCACTTCGAGTACTCTCTCAGAATAAAATAGAAAATGAGAGGGGGAGGGTGATCTTCAATTTATCTATAAAATGCAAAAGTTTTTTTCTTTCTTAATACTTTTTCTAAAAAAATATAAACAATTGACTGATTAATTTAAGTGATACTTCGTGATACAATTGTATTTGTTTTATGTTACAGCGCTAACCGTCTTCGGTACAAGCGTGTACGGCGGAGCAGTCATCGCAATTTCCCTCGACTACTTCTTTGAGAGAATGATGATGCTTAAATGGGTCAGTACAATATAAATTATTTTTGTTAGTATTGTATCGCCATCTTGGCCATACAACAGTAAATAAAAGGGAACTTGACGGTTTTGTGTGAAACTTAGTACACTCAATACCTTGAAACTGTTATACCGTCTGTGTTTCTATAAACCATTATAGTATGTTCTTATTTTCCTCGATTGCCTGTTAGGACGAAGTGTGTTTATGTATTTTATTAAAAGCAAAGTGTACTTATTCTGTGGTGTAACTTCAGGTTATCTAAACTTCTGGGAAAAGTAGTGTATATAGGTTTTGTGTTGTAGAAAAAAATATTGATAGTGATAACAGAAAAGTACTTCAAAAACAATTAAAGATTAAAGTTGCTATTTAGTCAGACTAATGATTAATCTGCGATATAATAAGTTAAAATGTTGAGTTTGAATACTTAACTCCCTTAATAATAGAACCTTTTAAATCACGAAAGTCATTAATCCTATGCCTTATCTTCTTTATACTTATTAATATGAACGTAATTTTGTTTGTTACTCGATAACTACTTAACCGATCATCATAAAACTTTGTACACATATTCTTGGAGGTATTAAAAGAAACATAGGATACTTTTATTAAATGCGAGCGTAGCCATGGGCGAATTTTTTTTAATTTGCTTTGCCCGCGCCATTTTCTTGTGATTGTAACTGCTTTTTTTGATTTTTGCCATTACTTCGCTGAGGTGGGATTGAAAGTTACGCGTTGCACTCGAGTGCAAAGATTTTTAACTTCGTGTTCTTTTGATGCCCTCGCTAACGCTTAGGATTCAAATTTTAGAATCCTTCGCTTGCTCGGTCATAAAATTGAGCACGGAATTAAAAAGCAACTTTGTAGTCTTGTTTAACAAATAACTATTATTGTATTGTGAGCAGAAGAGTATCTTTCAGCGGAACAATCATTCATTATTCTATTCTATATTCTTATTCATTTTCGACATGGCATAATACAATTCTTAGAATAATATTACTCATAATTATACTAATAAGGAATCGCAATAATGAGTCATCATATTTAGTATTCTATATGTTGACAGTTTACAGAATTTCATGATTACGAATGGTCGATATTTTAAAGTACCAAATATCAATAACGTCATTTATAATCTCTAAAATTGTTGTCATGTTTGGGATTACTAATTACTTGTGATGCCTCTGGTGTCCATAGGCGGCGGTAATTACTTACCATCAGGCGACACGTCTGCTCGTTTGCCCCCTATTTCACTACATAGTATAAAACAAAGTCGCCTTTTCTGTCTCTATATCCCTATGTGCGCTTAAATCTTTAAAACTACGCAACGGATTTTGATGCGGTTTTTTCCAATAGATAGAGTGATTCAAGAGGAAGGTTTATATGTATAATACATGCATCATATACTAAGGCAACATTGCTAATTTTAGAGGTTTCTATTTTATGCCCGTGCAAAGTCGGAGCGGGTCGCTATGTTTTTATATACAACATTCATAGTTTTTCTGTAGTGTATTTAATTTAGTATCAGCATTGCACCCGTGCGAAGCCGGGGCGGGTCGCTAGTCATAAATAAACGCCTGAATATAAAAATCACAAAAACCGATCGCGACACTGGTCTCATTTGTAAATGACATCAAACGGTTGGCTTCAGCTAATAGATTATTCATTTCATAGGTACGTCACTAATTCATATCACTAGATATACAGTTAATTTATTTATTAGCACATGAAGTACCCAGGCGGATTTAATGACCGCATTATCTACCAGCCAACATTCAGGAGTTGCAGAAATGTGATGATATAGTTCTCATTCCTTCAATTAATTTCGGCGCCGTATTATATATAGTGGCGGATTAAGAAAACGGAGTGAAAACTCTAATTTTCATTCCATGAGTGTCGGCAATAGGCCACTAGTGGAGCAAACTACGCAGCACAACATCACTGCAATAAAAAGGAAAACTTGAAACAAACCCAATACCTACCCGTCCGGGAATCGTGGTATAGGAGGTTTTGTATTAGGGTTTGCGATAAGCCAAAATACTCGGCTGCAGTGGTGCTGACGGACTTCTCACCAACATCTCTCCAGTAATAATTTCCCCTTAAGTTTTTGCCCATCATCTAAACATTCAATACATTTGTGGTTAATTAATTTTATAAAGGAAAACGTATACCTATGTTAGTGTATTACGGTATAGAACACAATTATGATACATTGACCATGAAATTAAATGCGAATAGCGTAAAGATTAAGTAAGTTTTAAACAATGCATTATTCTAACCACGGGTGTTTCTGTTTTATTGCAATATCTCTAATTGTAAAAGTGTAGTTAATTAAATAATTGTAACGCGACTGGCATGCTTCTATAAATGAAACGAAAATGTAGGTTAGAGTTCAGATATTAATCAGATTGTAAAGTGTTACTTATTTTCACCTGACTTTAAGTTAATTACCAGAATTCACATTTAATATGACAAGAGTTTAGGTTATAGATATTCTAAAAACAGATGCTCTAAGAACAGATGCCTTGAGTTGTATTTATGAATACAGACGTGAATAGGTCAATGTTCCATTTCTGTAAAAACGCGATAGTTACAAAATGTTCAAGTAGAAATAAAACTTGCTTTATTGTTTAAAAGTTAAATAATTTTCTTGTTAAACTCGATTATCCTAACTTAGAATAGTTAAAAAGTGATTTTTAAAGAAACTCGTGAAATTAAAACTCAATATTGAACTAAAAATAAAAAACTTTACGCTTTATTGTTGCACGTCTAACTCACGTGCAGCAGTAAAGGTTAAAGTTCTTTCAAAGCAAAAGGGTTTGAAATTCTTAGTTTAAAACTTATCCTATCTAAAACTGTATGTACGCCCATAACTTTCGATCGACTGCAAGAAATTGAATAATTATTATTATTATTTATGTATTTTTTTATTGTCAGAACAAGGTTTATATTGAAGAAAATAAATAAAGGTGATGTTACATTCTACTAATCCGCTTAGATTTAGGTATACTGCAGCGCTGCGGGAAGTTGATACGGGCTTACTAAAATATTTTGTTGATAATTTAGAAAATATTCACAAAAATAAGGCGATACGAAGTTCGCTGGATCAGCTAGTTTTATATAACGTGTCACGTCGTCACTTCTTTTTTGCCGATTTTCGTGATTTAAATTAACATGTGTGTTTCACTGGCGTGCCTAAGATAGAATAGTTAACATCACGCTTAGATCAATAGAAGCTGAGCATTATTAAAAAGGGATGCAAACGAAGTTGCCTGAGTCAGCTCGTATCTATTAGCATTACGTGAAGAAAAAACTATGTACCATTTTTTACGAAAATTACGTGAACTGAGAAGTATGAAATTTAGCACAGTTAAAGTGTATATGGAGGAGCAGTGCAGAAAAATAAAAAAATAATGAAATTCGAGAGACACTAGTATTGATAAATTAGTGTCATTATTGTTCCAGCTCTGGGAGCGAGCGAAATTGGAGCCACCAGTAGCCCCGCCTTGCCGTCTCTCGTGGCTGACGCTAGCAGCATGGCCAGCCGCCACTATAGTCGGCCTCACAGCACAATACGCGCTTACCGCAACAGGCATATATCATGAACAAAGTAAGTACTGGCACTACATTTTATTTATTACTATATTTTATTTCAAGTTTGAAACAAACGTAAATAAATATTTCGAATATTTAAGACACAACGCCATCTAGTCCCAAGCAAAACTTGTGTCATGGGTAGGTACTAGACAACTGATATCAATACATATATACTTTTTTTGTAAATACATACATATTTTATACAGAAAACACCCAAACTCCGAAACAAATATTCGCAGATCATATAAACATTTGGTCCGACCCGGGTATTAAACCCGAGACCTCAAGCACAGCTGTCGCATACACTACCACTGCGCCACTGAGGCAGTTTAAAACTCATATAGCACTGAATTCTCGTACCTTTGTTCCCTATTTACAACCATAGTAAAATAATGTATGTAACGCAGGTATAGGCGCTCAGAAGCGTCGCCTCAAAGCGCAACAGTCGCGTCCGATCACTCGTGAACAACGCGCTGAAATGAAACAGCGCAAATACAGATATCTGTACCAGGTCCGCACAGCGCATGGAGACGTTATCTCACAGGTAATGAACATTCTATATATCGTAAAGAAAAGTAACTTTTTTTTTTATTGAATAGTGGGCAAACGAGCAGACGTATCACCTGATGGTAAGCGATTACCGCCGCCCATGGACACTCGCAACACCAAAGGCGTCACAAGTGGGTTGCTGACCTTTGGGGGATGGGAAAGGGGATTGGGAGAGGGGTTGGGGTATGGGCCTCCGGTATCCTCACTCACTCGGTGAAACACAGCGCAAACGCTATTGCACACCGGTTTTCTGTGAGGCCGTGGTATCACTCCGGTCGAGCCGACCCATTCATGCCGAAGCATAGCTCTCCCACGGTTATGAAAATATAATAATAATAAAATTGAAATGGATTTTTTAGGTTTATCACCTTATAACATTGAAATTCAAAATAATTTATTAAATTACAACACTAAGAAACATTTATGAACGTTAAAATGAAACCTTAGTTAAAAATCATAGATCGACACAAACAGACACCACAATATGTACTGGGTATCAAAGTAAATATGGTGAAAACACCAAAATCTACTGCCTGCATGTGTTGATTCTTAACTTCCAGTTTCCAAAATTCGCAGAGCCTTCCCTTGTGGTACCATTTCAATTTGGCCCATTTCTTGAAGTCAGTATCTTTGTTAAAATTTGTGATTATTTTTTTAAACAGTCATACGTACAAGCTCTTCAGAAGAAAGCCCAATGTGGAAACTGGAGTGGCAGCGGTGGTGGTGAGTGCAGTACACTACAGAGCGACTCCACTCATCTCACTGTGCTGGCCGGCTCCGAACATGCTCCGCCTACAGACTCTGATGATGAACTGAATCAGATCAGAGCTGCGCATTAAACGATTGACAATTGGTACGTACTTTTCTACCATTAGAGAGGACTATGTTCAGCAGTCGACTGCGATAGGCTGATGTTGATCAGTTTCATTGCTATCTGTTTGGATTAATAATACAGAGTGTCCCACCGCTATTCATGTCGTGGGTGTCGTCGCCATTTTGCTTTCCACTGCGCGATGGTGTCGTGGGACAACACTTAGTGTGATCCACAAATTGTTGTTCTGAGTGTTCTTTGTGTCCGTTTCATGTATCTTTGTAAAGTCCCCCGCTACACAGGATCTATATTTCTAATACGAGGCTTATCTTTTAAAAAAGAAAAGAAAGACTAAGCGAGCAAATTACGCAAGGCAACATTCACTGCACAGAGACAGAAAACTTGAAGCAAACCCTTTTACCGTGTGGAAACCGTAAAAAATGGAACTGTTCAGCGGAGTGGTGTGTCGGCATCGGATCGACTAAAACCACACCTGAGAAGGGGGGGGGGGAATCCGGCAACTGCTGTTATTAACACAACTTGAAACAAACCCTTTTTTTTTTTAACGTGTGGAAACCCCCTCGGGCCGTCACCCCACCGGGTGCCAACTCTGCGCCTGAGAAGGGAGGGGTCCGGGAACTGCAGTTATTAACACGACCGGACCCAACTTGAAACAAACCCTACAGCAACCTATGTTGTCAGCGTATTATAGTTGGACAAAACATTGTAACAAAAGGCCTATATGCATGCAGTGGACTGTTAAATACTGTTGATTATGATAATGATTATGAAGAACGTTCATGCCTTAATATAACATGTTTCTTCGCAGCGCCAAGATACTTCATATTTCTATAGTCGTTCCAATCGTTTATTTAACTTTTGACAGATCACGCACATAAAGTTTTGTAATAATTTTTGATACAATGTACTACAGGGAATACTGTACTTCATGGACGGGCTCCGCCCACTTAGAGATGTGTAATTCGTAATTAATAACCATAGACTATAAAAACGGTTTCGAAATAAATCGATTTTCGATTATATCGCAAGACAAACTCTCTTGCTTTCCTTTGAGTACTTTATTTTTTGACATTTTGACAGTGACGAAGGGAGGAACGATACGCTCAACTCAACCAAACGTGAGAATTCACAAATAAATCAATACGGAGGAATATAAATACTCAACTCGACGTCTGAAATTGTGGATTAACACTGATAATAAAATGGAGTCGAATTAAAAGTACGAAATTATCTATAAAATAATGAGTTTGTTAAATCGATTAAAACTTCTTCATGCATAAAATCGATCGATAAAAGAAATCGAGTCGGTAACAGGTCAGGGTATCACTATTTGATTAGGTATTAGAACTGTCAAAAGTTAAATAAACGATTGGAACGACTATAGGGGGTGTGTGTGTACTTCTATTTTGTTGTTGTGTGTTATAACTCAAACTCAAACTCAAACTCAAATCATTTATTTCCATAGGCCCCAAAAGGCACTTGAACACGTCAAAAATACAAACATAAAAACATAAAACAAAACTCCTAATACTAAATGCACTGAGATGATTTGAATTACCGGAGCTTAGATTGATTTCGATTCAACTCAAAGGTTTAAATTGAAATCAATCCAAGTACCTAAGTATACTAAACATAGTCCATATTGGTGCCTGCTTTCCGTTAAGATATAAACCGAAAGTAATGCTCAACTAAGTATCAGTTACTAACGCACACATGTGTATTGTTTTCAGGATGTCAATGGAATTTAATATACCTGTGGATGGGAGTTGGCAGTAACCCTTTATGTTCATTCTTTGTTTCCAGTATTATCGTTAGCGAATCCACTCATAATTATTGTATATTAGTGTTTATCGTTATTATTAATCGTATATTTGTATTTGATGTCATTTTATTATATTGATTTGTGTATGAGTATGTGACGGAGTTCAAGGCCTACGTTTGTTTATTGCCAAAAATGTTAGTATTAAGTATGTGTCAATTTGTGGCAACTTTTCGATGGATTTATATGCAAATCTGTGGTGTGTTTTAATCGACTTTTAATAATGAAGTAGAGTGAGAGCTGAACATTCCAAAGTTAGTTGAATACATTTGTTCGTTTAGTAAAAAGTAATAATTCGGTGGCAAATAAACAAGTTGTGTTTTTAAAATGTGTTTTAAACGAATGGAAGTACACGAACCTATCACTGCCACCAACACATTTACTGTATCTTTACAACGGTCTTGGACTCCATGCGATGCGGTTACATTACTTTATAATATTAGCTTTTGACACGGCAAACGATAGAATAAAAATTTGATATTGAAATAAAATAGACTATCGTCCACTCAGTATTGTTGAGACACCCTGAGAATTTTTTTTGTAATAAATAATTTATGACTACTTATATAGATCGCTTGTAATATAAACGCTATTTATATAGATGCGGAGATAGATATAGACAGATATATATCTAGGTTATTGGCATTTATCTATACCACACACTATCTGTTCCGTGTCTGTGCATTGAACTTTGTATATTTATGAGATACAAAGTGCGAAATGATAACCGCAGTCACACTCAAATTAAATTTAAGTATCCATCACAATATAAGTGACATCACAATTATTCTAATAACTCTTATCACTTGATCTCTAAATCTCCCTGAACGTGAGAGACGAAACTCGCAAGTGTTCGTTTTCGAGTAGTTTATGCATTTTGACGTGAATCATTGAGCACAATACGATTTGCATGTGATGAACGGGTAAACTCTTGAAAAGAGCGTAGTTTAAGATATAATAGATATAATACTGATTATACTAAAAGTGTATTTAGTAGGGAACGAATTTCTTAAAAAAAACTTTATTGTTTTTTTTTTGTTAATTTGTTTGTAGGCTCGTGACGCCTAATGCAAAGCATAAAATTGTTGAATCTAAAGATGTTTTTATGCTTTTCTTATATTGACTAATCGTTTGAGCATCGACGAACATAACTAATGTGATACTATTACGGGACGAAACTTTGTATATGGAGGCTGTATGAGCGGTGGGTTTTTGCTCAAAGCAAGTAGAATATGCTCAAATGATTAGTTGTCGACAACATTACATTCTCTCCAGTGTGATAATTTAATATTTGGCCAAAGTTTATTTTAGTTCTTGTGTAACTTGTTTATAATGTTTCGACTATTATTATTATTGAATGTGTAATCCGGTCTTGTATCAATTAATTGTAATGATTTAGATTTTATATTAATAATTTACTATGGATTTAAATAGAGGTCGAGGTGAATTTAAAATTTGTAAATCTATTTGTTAGTATTGCATGTTGAAGTTGAAAAAACAGTCCTTGGTCTTTTGTCGTTGGCAGCTATCGATGGTAGCGTATATTAGAAGCTGTTTTTTTAATGTCTATAGAAGAGCGATCAAGAATTAGGTTTTGTCGTGGAAGATGAGTGTATATATTGTAGCGAGTAAGGTAGGATTTATATAAATAGCATAAGAGATTGTGGCACGTTTAAGAGATACGTTAAATTCCCTGTCCTTTTCTATCTCTGAACATTGCCCATTTGGTCGCTCAATTTCTAGTCTTTGGTTTGTGGTTTCATATACGACATATCTGTTATCCATTACATATTCCTACTATCCATCATTAAGAGATTTATGTGTTTGTTGTTAAGTTATATCATTTATGTCAGATAACGTTTTATTTTCGGACGCATATATATATATTATATTTATATAAAATTTGTACAAAAAATATTCTATTTCTGTTATGTTTTATATTGTATTTTTGTAATCGATATTTTATCTTTTTGTAAAGTTTTTTTTGTTTCATTTTATATCCCAACAGCCCTTATTCCTGACCATTTACTTTTGTAGAGATGTTTATATTAACACAATACTCAATTACAAATATCTACATTTAATCATAAGCTAATTAAACCATATTCATAGTACCATACGTTAATAGTTCAGTAACTGTTAATTAGAAGCTGTCTCCTTTTCAGCGACAAGGAAAGCTGTTATTTTCACTCCAGTCGTATGTATGTAGTTATATGTACGTTACATGTATCACATCCCGAAAGAACCGGTGAATTGAGCCGTTTGTAAATTTTCTTGACTAATTATATTTTTGGGATTTGATTTTTAACGATACAGCTTTTCACGCAGACAGACAAATCAAAGCACAGTCTTAGATGTTATTCCAATTAACTCTAAAACTGTACAATTTGTGGTATGTAAAATTTAGCTTTGTATAATGGTATTATTCTCATTTATTTCTAGTTCAGCTGCACGATTGCATTACTCATAAGGTGTCGCGTATAATGTTATGTTAAGAAATAGTCAAATTATTGATTCAGTCAAAACGAACACTGCCGTATATTAATATAAAATATACATAATATTACACGACGGTTTAATTAACCAAGGTAGTCCGGTAATAGTTATAAAGTATACCTTTCTGTAGAAAATAATTATTCAGTGCAGTGGTACCTATTCGACGTGATGACCATATGATGTCCCAGATCCCACAAAACCATAGATGATACTTTTCCATTCGACAATAAAAATGAAATTGTTATGTATTTCGAAAACCTATTTGTTAGTTGTAGATTACATAATTTAGGGACCGAAAATGACAAGATATTTATTATAATGCATCTTATTTATATCAGTTAGCAATATCAGTATTACTTGCTACTATAAATCACAATATATCTATCAATAATCACATATATATGTATTGCTCCACAATTATTAAATAAGGTCTCTGAAATAGCATTAAGTCTGTAAGAAAGGAATAGGCATCTCACAATATTGTGCCTAACCGGAATCATCCATTCCCCGCCCGTTAATTGATATTGCTTGAATTTAAAAGGATGTGGTAATCTAGCTAGGACGCTAGGGTAAACTGTAGATAAGACTCATATAGAAGAGTTAGGCGTAGCGTCGTTCGCCACTTGTTATAGATGTCGATACAACACCACATTGTACTATCGAGAAACTTGAATCATGACCCACTTTGCTCATAAGTCGTTAAAAAAACCGTCAAAGCAACAAAGATTTCCCTCGTTTAGAGTGCATGCTGCAGTTAGGACGTTTTAATAATTAAGCAAGATACGTCATTAGTGGTCGGCGATCTATGCAATTTTTGCCTTTATCACTATGGTAGATAAAATAATCCATAAAACAGTAATAATCATATTTTGAACAGAACTAATGTTTTTTTGGATACTGCAACAGATAAATATCTGTTTAATTTAATGATTGATAACAAGGTCGACCTAATTTTATTCAAATGTCTGTAAACAAGCAAGGTCATGGTGGGTCATGATGCAAATTTATGGCAAATAATGGTATACAGATATCTTTATACCTGTCGAGATTTGCGTGTAATACTTTCTTATGTAGGTACTTTGTAACATTCTGTTATATTAACGTGTTACTGACTTTAATATGATAAATTTATTCTTGAGATCTTCGTCTTTGATTTATTGACGTTCAATCAAAGCCAATACAATCTTTAAACACATAATGTGTATGTTTAAAGTACCTACTTATGGTCTGTAGTAATAATAATTATGATATTATTGTCTAAAAAATCTTTAAAACTGACAATGTTGAATTTTTATAAATCATGTCTGTTAACTGCCATTGTGAACAATCTTATGAGTGTTTTAATAAATAGGTTTTAGTGAGTAAGATCCCTATTACCTATTAATATCTCAGTAAAGTACTATAATCATGAGTCACACAAATTTGGTATTTGGTATCAAACATGTTAAGCTAAATATCAAATAAAACTATAATTTACATTCTCGATTGCCGGCTCTTAGTGGAACTTGTTAATACATTCTAGAATTAAACTAACTTGTACTTTGTACAATTTAATTCACGTAAATCTTGACGGTTTTGCCCGAAACATCAAAGTTTTCTGGTTATTTCAAAATTATTCATATCTGAAACTTAACAACTGCGAGTGCATTCAAGAGTGTGCAAGAGATATAATAATTTCCCCATTTTCGGGGAGAATTTCTTGTATGATATGATGTCTTACTTAGCTACAAATACCTATTACTTTTACATAAGAGAGTATTCGACGTACTTTTACTCCAACTGAGCTCATACCAGGACTTAATGATAGAGTTACGTGTATTTAACGCTATTTTTGTACATAGAAGGAGATAGACGAAACGATATAATGTTTTCAAGTTTTGGGCACATTTGCATGCCAAGTCCGCGTAATAAATTTGTGAGTTTATTTAACATCTCTTAATAGCATTAGGTGTGTAATATTTCTACCATAGTTCATTACGATTTAAGGGTAATTCTGGATTTTGGAACGATTTTGGAATTTTTAATGACCTGTTATAGCTCATCTCACGACGCTCAAGATTAAATAATAGATTTTGTGTATTCTTCTTAATATATATTGATGATAAACTAAAATGTCTAGAGTATACATGAAAGCCAGTCCAAAATGTCGGAATTCTTTTCTATTTGATGTATGTTTGTAGATAGGTGTCGTATTAATCAGAATTTTGTATAAAATTTGGCTCATGCCTCTATAAGCGAATGTAGCGATAAACGGAACTTGTGGAATTGCAGTGGCGTATTTTTTCATTATAAGTACATAAAAGTCTATTCGAATATGGAATATTTTCAACTCTTTAGTGACAACACTATTCAATAGTAGTTTACTAGAACTTACCGATGTAAGTAATCTATTATACCTAATACAAACACTACCTTGAATCGCACTGCCTCTATGACTATACATACGCACAATAATAACAATATAGACAAAAGGTAAGCATTTAGTATTTAAATATCACATAAGTATGAAAGTTTTTGGGTTTACCAACATTTACAAACCAATATAAGATGCGAGTATGCAAATAATAACGCAACAATTATTCCTTGGTTAAACAAATACCACATAAATATACAGTTAAAGTAGTAAGCTTATATTCCTTATCAATACAGTAAGTTAGCATAACATCTTGATTTTCTAAAGACCATGTCTCTTCTAGATTTATTAGACAGATACCAGTCAGCCCAGACTTCGTACTTACTTACTTATTTTAGGAAAGATGCCAAGTCTGCCAACTTGTCTTTTATAATCCCACGCTCTATGTTCTAAGAGGTATTTAGATGAAACAGACCTACTTATGGGCTACGTGACCTGTCCATAACAACTTCAGTTTAGCTACACGCTTTACTATATCTACAAATTTGCTTTGGGTTCTCGTAAGGATACTCCTACCAGCCTTCGTTGTCACCCAAGTTTCGGCATCGTAGGTAAGGGCGGGTAAGTCGCACTGGTTTAAACGTGCTTTCTGTCTTCTGGTGACATTCATTCGAAAAGCAAAGATCAGTTTGGCAAAGGCAGCACAGGCCATAAGGTGCACACAAGTAAAAAAAAACCCTAAGGGATGTGAAGGGGGAAGTTACAATAATATAATTTGTTTCTACTAATCCACATACCAAAAACGGTTTTGACGCCATGCCCGTACAAGACAACGTAACGCATACTTAAGAGTGTACCGTATTTCACTCAATGATTGCTTACTTCGATTAGATATATCGTGAAGACAAGACTACTGTAGCAGAGCGTAGGTTATCACTTGTGGGCTAAGAGTGAATACAACTTCTTAAAATAATACTACAGGAACCACTTCGAGTTATTTATCTGTCGCTCAAAATCCAAATCTGACATTAGATTGTAGAGTTCGATGTATGCAAACCTTCATACACCATGAAATGCATGAAATTTTAAAATTGGTAAATATTACTAAATCATAATATATAATGATACATTTTTAGCTGATTAATTATTATTATCTTAGTATTATGTATTCATTTACCTTCTTGAGTAATTAAAATTTGTGGTTCGTGTTGGTAAGTACTTTGTACCTAAGTCTTCTTTGAATATGTGTTACATTAAAATGATTGTTAATTGATTTATTTACCGATGCTGATGTAATTATGGTTTCATTTTAGTCTAGACACTTTAAGGAACAAAATGCCACTTCTAATTAATGAAAACTTTTTATTTTTTGTTATTTATGCATTTTTTGACATAGGTATATTTAACAAGTTATATGTATTGATATAAATTAATTTGCTAAGAACATTATGATAAAAGAAAAGCACAACTTTCTGGTTTTAAAATATTTTGAAAATGGTTTGTGAAATGGATTTTTAGGAATAAATATTTTGGACTTTCGTCCTTTCTTGCCAAAGCTGTAATGTAAGAAAATTATTTTAATAAATCATTTGTTGTCATCTCCTAAATATTGTTTTCCTTTAATTTAGAAGACCCAATATTCTCATTATTCCTTTTCTAAACCTACGTATAAAATAAAATACAACTAGTCTTTTTCTATTTGAAATGTTGCCATCTCTAGAATATTGTTGGTTCATCTATGAATACATGAACTGGAACGGCGGCGTATCTGTTTTTGGTGTCTAGCTCCCGAACCTCTGAAACGCGGAGGATACCATTTTCCTAGCTACGGATGAAGCCGAGATGCTAAGTTAGTATATAGCAGCGTTTCTAATTTAATTCTTTATTGCACGCAATTGTGATAGGTCTATTTCCGCAGTGAACCGCTGTACTGAATTGCCGACTAGATCAATCTCACAAAAATAAATCAAATTGAAGGCTACTAAGATAGGCTTCTTTTTTAGACTCCGCGGTGTTTTACCCGCGAGTGACACCGCGAGGCTCAGATAGTATTAAATCAAATATTAGCCACACACCCTTCTGTGCAACAAATTACATCCTTTTGCCGTTCCGGATCGAATCGAATTCTAAATGGTTAACAGGGACAGACCGAAAATGTTATTATTATTACATACTAGCTGACTCGTGCCCACTTCGTTGGGCATAATGTTAATAATCCTTTTTTAGTACAGAGTGTTATGTTTTAATTTCTAACTGCCAAAAATAAGATAGAAAGTAGTTCTGATAAGAACCTTTTATTTAAACAATGTCGAAAGTGTACTAAAACTAAAACTACCTCTCAGATGTAAAAGGCCACGCCTCCTTCTCCCGAAGCGAGCACGAACGCGAACCGAATTAAACCCGAAGCCATCGCGCGCCGTCCGCTGCTTTGGCCTTCCGTTGAAATTTCTCCGATTCACTTTGCAAAACCGCATTTATTTTTTATTATTATTATTTACATAACCTATGACACTCAGCAATAATGTGGCTTTCTATTGGTGAAAGAATTTTTAAAATCGGTTTAGTAGATCCCGAGATTACCCCTTACAATTTAACAAATATACAAACACACAAACTTCACTTCTTTATAATATTAGTATAGATATACATACATACAAAGGCTTTTTAATTTCAAGCAAATAATAAAATGAAACGTAATTCAAATTCTTAAATATTTTATTTATTTAACAACACTTTGGTTTAATTGTATATATTGTATAATTTACATTTTGCGTATACCGTAATTATTCATTCATCTTAATTAATACATTATAGTACATTACCTAAGTTCAACTTAATAAATACAATTTTGTATATGACGGGTCTACTGTGGAATAAAATATTATTTCGATTACCTGGTGTTCATATGTTCATACACGTTCATACATTATTTGTACGGTAGTCTTGAAACATTATTGATTTAATTGAAATCAGATATAGGATTTCTTCTATAAAATCATTTTTAGCAAATAGGCATACATAAATTAACCTCGACAATGCAATATGGTGACAGTATCGAATACAGTTCACCCTCAGGGTTGCGGAGGTCTGATGCCGGTCCGCTTCGTGGAAAACTGATATTCAGGTAAAACAGGTGAACTATTAGCCGAACCTTAATCTTAGGATTAATAAAGGCTAGGAAGAAGAATGCAATATGGTGACCCACACTATAACGGCCTAGTGAAAGGCTTTTTTACGCCCCATTTAAAGGACCTAGGACCTACTATCATTCTGCAATAAAATAAAGACACTTTGTCAGGAATTTCAACAACTTTGCTTATAATCGATTAACATAAATCTTTTTAAAACAAAGTAATATCTATTAGACACACGGATGTAACATTGACTTAGGTACTACCATGTTAACATACAAGAAATCATAAATTTTTTATATTTACATTTGTTATAATTTCGATATTATTATCAAATCGTATAAATTAGGTATGGAAGACTTAACTAATACATTAAATAACGATATTTTAACATTAATAGCAAATAATCATTTACAGTTTCATCCCAGTTCATGGATAATTTTATACCGGTCTATAAAGGTAGGTACATAAATAGGTATCTACTTATATCACAAATGGTTTTCCTCAAAATGTCAATAAAAAATTTATTATTATTGTTACGAAGAAATAGTAAAGGTTTTTCAAAGAGATTTTTATTTGGAATTCAATTTCAATCAATATGATGTAGTATATTGTCAAACTGGATTCTAAGAATGTATATCAATCAAGTTAAGATTATACAGGGTGTAAAAAGACTACTACCGAAAACTTGGGGGTTGCAATCAGACCATGATACTGAATAGGTTTAGCAAAAAAAAAACGCAAAAAAAAATATAATTTATCTAAGTCCTTTTATGTTTTTATCTGCTTACATACACATAGTACAACATAATAAGACCTCTATCTAATTATCTCACTTAGAAAACCAAAAAACAAATAAAATCAATAAAACAGCGATGTATTTTGATAAACAAAACAGCTGGTCGGGTGAGTGCAATGACCTTGGCCGGGCGCATAGGTATTCAAGTAGCTACGCGGTGCACGCAATAATACATTACTGGCTTGTGGAATTATTAAAAATATTGACACATTGTTTTTTACGGCTACAATTTTTTTTAAGGACAACTGTTTGGTTTTTTTTATAAGTTTTGGGGTGCTGAATCAGCCCCTTTCGTTTTCGGTAGTCGTCTTTTTACACCCTGTATAAGGAGCCCTATATACAGCTGGTTATTTCTTCGACGTAGGACGATGGGAAGATACCGTAGATGCCGTTCAAATCACCGCTCCACCAGCCATCGTCTTGCTTTTCGTGGATAACTATAATATCACCTGTAAAACAACATAATATCAAGGATTTCTAATGCTCTGTTATTATAACTAACGGAGGTTGGAAAAGGACGTTACTTGTGTTTTGCACTTTGAATTGACAAAGTGTTAGTATATTAGCAGAATAAACTACAAGTGTAGGTAAAATAAACATTCGCTAAGCAAATAAATGATAAGTCGTTGTTTTGTAGGTGACCTTATAAAAATTTAAACTAATATTCTTTCTTTTTAAAAAGACAACTCCCACATTAGGAATAAACATCCTGTGTCGTGGGGGACTTTACAAACATACATGAAACGGACACAAAGAACATCCAGACTCGGGACAACAATTCGTGGATCACACAAAGTGTTGTAGGTACCGCGTGGGATTTGAACCCACGACACTTGGCGCAGTAGCAAGCGGCATGGCGACCGCTGACACCACTCGGCCAACCATGCAGTTTTCAATATAATCATATAAAAATAACCACACATAATGTAACATGTCGTAAATAATATCTCCACATACGATGAATATTAGAATTCTCCTTGGCAGCATTTATTATGGGTTGAAAAGAAAGTGTTCGTGCCGACATTATATTACCGCTATAATTAATTTTTAACCCCCTAGGCAAAAAGAGGGGTGTTATAAGTTTGATGTTGATGTCTGCCTGTCTTTGGCATCGTAGCTCTCAAACGAATATACCGATTTCGATGCGGTTTTTTCTATTTAAAAGCCAGTTTCCTTGCGGTGGTTCCTAGCTATGTCTGGTTATATCGGTTCAGATACTCTTACACTGGTAAGAGTATCAACTCTTTTCAAAAATGATGTAAGGCATTTTTATCGTATGATTACTCGATTAAGTGATTCACACGTGCCAGTATAATAGTTAAATGACAATTAATTGATAACTTTGACCTGATGTTACGTAAGGGGTTTTTATTATTTTTTTCATTTATGATTATAATTGTGTAGCACGTTATTTGATGACTAGTGTTGACTAAAGCGGCTCCTAACGCAGCTGCACAAGTGTCAATTGTGTTGCCATCCTTGTCACGCTCATATACAACACCACTATAGTCGTTCCAATCGTTTATTTATCTTTGGACAGCTCTAATATCTAATCAAATAGTGATACCCTGATCTGTTACCGATTCGATTTCTTTAACGATCGATTTTATGCATGTAGAAGTTTTAATCGATTTAACACACTCATTATTTTATAGATAATTCTGTACTTTTATCGATTACTAAACGGCAACACCGAACGCGGAGCCGACGCGCGACGCCATTTTGATGTCAGTGTTAATCCACATTTTCATACGTCGAGTTGAGTATTTATATTCCTCCATTTTGATTTATTTGTTTGGTTGAGTTGAGCGTATTGTTCCTCCGTTCGTTACTGTCAAAATTCCAAAAAATAAAGTACTAAAAGTAAATATCGCAAGACAAACAAGAGAGTTTGTCTTGCGATATAATCGATAATCGATTTATTTCGAAACCGTTTTTATAGTCTGAGGTCATTAATTACGAATTACACATCTCTAAGTGGGCGGAGCCCGTCCATGAAGTACAGTATTCCCTGTAGTACATTGTATCAAAAAATATTACAAAACTTTATGTGCGTGATCTGTCAAAAGTTAAATAAACGATTGGAACGACTATAAAGTATGTATTTTCTAAGGTGACTCCTGCTTCCATTAAAAGCCGAAAGAATACAGTGTTAGAATAACGAAAACTCGACATTGTATTCTTTAAATACAAACTAGTTTTATAATTTAAAATTCACTTACGCACAACTAAACAAAGGCAATAGGTATTACAATTTTATTCAATACTAGCTGACCCTCGCAACCTCGTTTACGTCTACTATTACCCGTAGCGTAATAATTTTCCCCCGTCTTTTAAAGATTCTTTATTGGGGCTCCGCTCCTATTGGTCTTAACGTGATGCTATGTAGCCTATAGCCTTCCTCGATAAATGGACTATCCAACACTGAAATAATTTTTCAAATTTGACCAGCGGTTCCTGAGATTAGCGCGTTCAAACAAACAAACAAACGCTTCAGCTTTATTATATTAGTATAGATACATAGATAGCTTATTTGTGTGAACGTAACAGTTATTGTGAAGAGATTGCGTTAAGTAGATAATAGCAGTAGGGACTGATCGTTCAACTATATCTTACCAGGAGATAAAGTCAGTTCATCGTTGAGCCTCGCCTCGTAAGTGTACAGGGCACGACATTTGCCCAAAGATGGCGGCTGGGCAGCTCCATGTGCGACTTCACTCTTCATTATATCAGTCAAATCAGTAGAGCTTCCACTTTGCGACGAAAACTCATCTGGGAAATACATCATTTGCAAGTTAAAAATACACATTTAAACGCACAATATTTACTCAATACAATTCGCCAAATTTGCACGTAACGTACCAAAATGGTGTATTTAGTACTAATTAATAAACTGTTGTACGAAATATAATAATTTAAAAGTTTAAAAAGTTGTAGTAGAATTACAATAATAAAATGAAGTCGCTTACGCTGTCTGTTCGTTTATTCGTTTGGATATTTTAAACTCCCCGCGGTTGTTGTTATACCTTTTCAACGCTAAACACAAGTAACACCGCGAGACACAGCTAGTTTTACATAATTACAAACCTCTGCAGGTCTTTATCAGTAGTAAGACAAACAATTTTAGTAAATATTTGAAAAAGATGATTTTATCCATATATATGTAGATGAACAATAGTGATAACTAGTACAAGATAGAATAAATAAAGTAGGTAAGATCTAGGTGCTTATTAAATCGCTGAAGCGTTTAACCTGAAGGACGAAAAGGTAGTAGAAACACATATATATGTACATACCAAAATCACTATCCTGTTGATTGGAAAGTCCATCTCCAGCGCCGCGTTCACTCCAATCTAATGGACTTTCTGGTGGAGCAGGTGCTTCTATTCTCTGTGTTTGTATTACAGGAGCGGGCAGATCCACTACAGGAGTTACAGGAGCGCTCTTATGTTCGGTGTTTCTTCGAAAGGAAAGGTGTTCTATCCTTAGTTTGCTTGAGGCTCTGCTCATGATGGAGTCCCGTCTTTCTCGTTCTTCGCTTCCATTGATGCTCTTTGTCAACGCCGTGTAATTCGGTTGCAAGTTTTTGTTTACTTCATCCTGGTAGTTCGACTGAAGCCATGGGGGGACCTGTTATGATTTAAATTAGATTTTAGGTACAAGCTAATCTCTGAACTGAGATTAATTTATCAATGTCTAGATTTAGGGACAGGTTCAGGACTGCCTCGGTGGCGCAGTGGTTGTGAATGCGACTGCTGTGCTTGAGGTCTCGGGTTCAAATCCTGGGTCGGACTAAATGTTTGTGTGATCTACAAATATTTGTTTCGGAGTTTGGGTTTTTCTATATATAATATGTATGTATTTACCAAAAAAAGTATATATATATTGATATCAGTTGTCTAGTACCTACCCATGACACAAGTTTTGCTTGGGACTAGATGGCGTTGTGTTTTAGATGTCCGATATGTTATTTATTTATTCTATTGCAAAACTTATTTTTATATTAATCTTTTTTCAGTCGTCAACATCTGTTCAAATGCTAATGTTAACTAATCAATGTCGTGGGTCCCCAACCACAATATTCCTACACTCACATACTTACTTTGAGTATACTCTGTTGAAGTCCCTGTTTATCTCTGATTATCTGTATGTGTGAGGCCAGAGGGTGGTGCACGATGGGCCTATTGTCCAGCTCGTTCAGACTCGCTGTGATCTTATACCGCACCGCCTCTAAGTAAGTCAACATACTCCTCATCTGAAATTCAATGACATATTATTGTAGTGGATCCATGTTTAAAGTGCTGTACATTATGTGTTGATTATATAATAAACTCCTAAAAAGGAGGTTCTACATTTAGTTCTTCAATTATGTTACTTATATACTTCCGATTTGATCCTATTTAAATTTTAAGAAAACAAACTCTAGATTGGACAATAGGAATGAAGGTTTTAGTTTATTATAATACATCATAATGTTAGCTAATTAAAGTTGGTTTTATTTTTCATGGTATTGGTTAGAAGCTGGGGATCGAACCAAGTGGCGTGCAATGAGAGAGGCTCTGCAGTGGACTGTTACAGGCTAATGATCATATTTTAGTAACCAGATATCACCATGGTTTAAAGAACTGTACTTCTACACTTTTTTGCCCACTTCTTATTCTCCATGGGTGATATATCAATCAATTGAATGTTGGGTATCGACAGAAATACTTACATGATATAGTTTATCAGCAACGTTTTGCTGCGAATCATCGTTGCCAAAAGTTGGTGTCTGTTTGATGGCCATCGAAAGTTTCTCTAATCCTTGCTTGGATTTACGTTCTCTTTCAATATCCTGTTTCACTAATTGGAGTATCTTTACGAGCGCCTGAAAACGTAAAAGAAATTATGTAGACTGTGTAGACAACCTAGGTTGTACAGAATAAGTACGATCTCTTCTTTTATGAAACTATTTTGGATTGACGACTAATTTCACAAATACATCATGAACCTCCTATATGAAAATCACTGGCCACCTATGTGTAGTTTTTTTAATATGTTTAAAGATTATCTGTCACTCTTCTTTTGTTTGCAACAATTTACGTCTCGCGGGAAGCTTTTCGTGCTATGATTTTCTGTGATTATAAACTTCAAGGAATCTTAAGAAAATTTACAACCTGCTTTTGGGGAGTCTGCTTCTGCGTTAGCAATAATTGGTTTCGTGAATTTAAACGTGGTCGAGAGAACTTTAACGATGTCCCCAGGCCAGGCCGAATACCAACTGCAGTAACTCATGAAAACATCATTAGTGTAGAGTGGTTATCGCGAGAGAATAGACATATTACACATCGAGAGTTAGAGGCTGAACTAAACATTGGATCACAGGCAGTTTTCACCATCCTGCTTAAACACTTTAAAGTTAGGGAGCTTGCTTTGCCATGGAGCTTTTTTTTATAAATAAACAAAAAGAAATGATTGTCTGGAAGAGATCGCCGTGAGCGATAAGACCGCCAATTGTTGTATATATGTATTTTGTAACTCAATTATCATTTCGTAGTATGTAAATCACCGAAATGTATTTACGCTCGTAACTTTCGATCGATTCATTCGAAAGTAGAGATAGACTACAAAACTTAACCACCCTTAGGACTGGAGTCACCTTGTACACTGGCATAGAATAAAAGTTTAATTCTTAAAGTCTTATCATTTCGAAATTTAGTAAGTTTGTATAGTACCTGTTTACGCCGTTCTTTGTTCATAGCGAGAGTGGTGTGTTCGCAGTAGAAATCTGGCAGCAGTTGCTCGCTGGCCCCTGTCGGAGTAGACCGCACCCCGCGGACCACCATCATGTCAGTGTTCGCATTCGCGTTCTTTATTGGATTCACTAGTGTGTTCGTGGCCTGGGATTAGCAAAAATTTTAAAAAAATAATATGTAATTCGATTTACAAACGATAAATATTTGGATTTAACTTGTACCATTAAGTTCCTAGGTTTCGAATTTGTACTTGACTGTATTGAAATCACAGACAACAAACAAAAACAACAGCTTTATCTATTGCAAACCTGAAGATTTCTACCAATATAAATTACCTCTGCTAATTGTGATGGTACAGCAGCCGTTAATCTGAGATAGCAATCAGCAGTAGTTTTAAGCTGAGCAAGTCTCTCTTCTTCAAGAGACTCCAGCATGCCAGCGCCCTTGACAACGCTCGTCTCCCATTCCAGTCTGTAAAAAACCAAAGATGAGCTATTGACTTGTTCTATAGTACCACTTTAGTTCTGTTACCAGTCTTTTCACTTTTTATATACCTGGCTCTTTCAGCATGTACGCAGACATTGTAATATTCAACTTCAGTTTTTTTTACAGCATCCTCCGTCTTTCGCTTTTTGACTTGAAGCTTAGCTGCGTCCTTCTCACTAGCTGCGTGAGGTGTACGCTCAGCCCGAGCCGCGCTCAGGATAGAATGTGCATGAGGGATGTGGCCTACACTTGAACTACGTGAAAGGCGCGAACTGTAAACAAATATGTAAGATAATAGGTAATGACGCATGAGAAACTTATCTTCGCTCAAAATTCGCAAAATAAAAAAACAAATCGCAGGGCTAATCGCTTAGGCAAAACTGAAGGATCCTTCTATAATGACTTGAGCGATCTAATGTCCAGATAGAATACTATTAACTCAACAAAAACAGGACATTAGCACCGTCAAGAGAATCGCAAGAAGCAGACCTAATCTCCAGTGTGGCGTCTTGTAACTTTTCATTCTCTCTGGCGGCAGTATGTGATTGTTTCTTTGATTTCGCTTCCGCCGTTCTCCATTCTGCTAAAGACCTTGTAGTTTTATCTACGTTGCCTTCAATCTGTAATTGTAACAAACATAATACGTTGTAGTTGCATTTTTGCATTATTAGTTATTTTTAACATCTTGTGTAAATCTCACCTTCTTTCTAAGTTTTAACTGATTGTCGATTACATGTTTCATTGGTTTCACTAGCTCCTCAGACAGAGCGCTTGAGTAATTTCTGAAATGTAGCAATTTTAGTTACATTTAGATCTTTACGAAACATTTGAGAACTAAATATCTATCATCGACTTTTTGCTATTGTATAATTACCTGTGAATTTCCGAACGTTTCTCCATCTCCATAGCAACATGTTTCCAAGCCTCGGCACAAGATCCAACGCTCTCCTTGCAAGCTTTCGTTAGCTTTGTGCCAAGTTTTGCCAGGCATTTGGAGTAATATATTTCTGCTTCAATCCTATGAAATAAAGAACATTTTGCTTACTTGTACGGGTAGAGTAGACAAAAGTAAACAAGGAATAACATAACGTTGCTATATTTTATTATCAAGTCTCAGTTGCGTAAATGCAGTCTCGGTCAATGAGGGGATATAAATTTTTAGAGCGCGTTATTTGTGTCTCACGCGTTGGCCCACTTGGCGGAACCTCGCGGCGAACTATTTTTGATTTTGTGGCCATTGCCGTGCCCTTTCTTTTGTATGTTACAGTATTTCACAACGTACGACATCTGTTCATCAGTAAAAGTTAGTTATAAGCTTTTGTTTTAACGGTATAATAATTAATAATCAATTATGTAAAAAGTATGACAAAAACTTTCGTTTTGTTCCCGGAATGTAGATCGTAATTTCGTGAAGTAAGAATTTAATTTGTATGCGGGTAAACAATAGGTATTGTTTCATATTTCTGTCTGGAAACTTAACGATACGAAGAAACATCGATAAGATATGTTAGCTACAGCGTATAAGGCTTGCATTGAGGCTGGTTCTACCGAGCGTGGCGAGTAGCCGGTCCAATGAAAGTTTATAATTTCTAAAAAATGTGATAAAACTGTTATGTGCACATACAATTGGTTAGCAATATTCATTTCTTTATTATCACTGTAATTTATCGTCGACTAGCTAAGCACCGCGATGTTAGTCGCGGTACAACAACAACCGTGGTGGGTAACGCCGCGGGGCGAAGCTAGTCCAAAAAAAGTAGCCAAGTTACGCCTTATATTATCAGCTACCTGCGTGTGAAAATTCCATCTTAAAACCGTTCCTGAGCCGATACAGGAATAAAAAAAATTTAAAACACACTTAATTTTTTTTTTGTATCGATTTGTGCCAGTGAAAAAAAAACTTAAACAAACTTTACAGTGGTTTGATTTAGTGTCATACATAGTTTTAAATGTATAAATAGGTTGTGAGGATGTATGTATAGATATTAATTGCCCTTTCAAACAATAACTACTAGACGGATTCACAGTAATACATAGGGTTCAATTTAGTAAGATTTTCTGAAATTTGCCCATAATATAACGATAATTAAAGTCAAGTAAGTCAAACAGATGGGCGAGGCTCGAGCAAAAGCTAGTTCAACATACCTTTCTTGTAATATGACTGCAAGTTCCTTGCTGAAGTCACTGCCTTGTTTTACGTAACGACGGAGCTCATCAAAGCCATTTTGGGCCTGAAAGGAATTAAATCATATGTTACATGAATCATTGTACTTTATTTTAGTTCTGATGTTATACCCAACATCTGATAAGAATGTTAGATTTAAAAGGATTTTTAAAGTAAAAAAAATCCGCACACTTTAACTACTTCAAAATATTTATTGATATTATTTCAGTTGATCATAGGTAAGGCAGTTAATAAATAGATAAGCCAATACCACTAATACAGTTTTATCGTCACATATATATATATATATATATATATATATAGGAGTGCGTAGAAAATTATTTATATCCACCCTAATAGTTTAAAAAGAGGTAGATACAAGGATTTAGCTGCTACACCTGAAGAAGCACATCGTATTTAGATTACATCATGTCAAAAAAAAAAACAAAATTGCAGAAAACAAAAAAATTAAACCAAGATATGTTTAATCTTTATCTTACCAAACAAAAAGAAATAAAGATATATATATATATATATATATATATATATATATATATATATATAGGAGTGCGTAGAAAATTATTTATATCCACCCTAATAGTTTAAAAAGAGGTAGATACAAGGATTTAGCTGCTACACCTGAAGAAGCACATCGTATTTAGATTACATCATGTCAAAAAAAAAAACAAAATTGCAGAAAACAAAAAAATTAAACCAAGATATGTTTAATCTTTATCTTATCAAACAAAAAGAAAAAATATATTGGAACACCTAAACAGTACTAAATGTTATTCGCAAGTGTTCTGCAATCCACTAAAGATTATTTTCATAACGCTGTTTATATAATATCAGTGCAGTGTATAACAATCAGTCACGTGCGCGGTCGCTGTTAACCGCTAAAGATATCCTTTACTCTTTGAATCATGGTTTACAATCATTTTATAATCAACCACCTTTTGCCTGCGACTCCGCCCGCGTGTATGTCAGTTATGCCGGTAAAAAGTAGCCTATGTCCTTCCTCAAGAAACAAAGAGATGAAATAGGTTTAGCCCTGAAAGCGTTAACAGACAGAATACATTACTAAACTACTACAATACAATAATATATAGATTATAGATTAGCTAACCTTAGTTCTTAATATTTACTTTTCAGTATATGTAGAATATTAAGATATTGATATAGAATTATAGCTTATAGTTTAACCGGCGTGTTTTTTATTTTTTAACTTGTGGAAACCCCCTCGGCCCGTTCCCTCACCGGGGTTTGTGGTAAGTTGGTATTTCGGAATCGGACTAACTAAAACCACATGGTGTGTCACACTGCCGGAATCCGGAACAGCTGTTATAACGACATCTAGCAACCGTTGTGCTACCACAGCCCTTCAGAAAACTAGTATTAAGCATCAATTCTAAAGAGAGTAAAACGCACAAATTTCTTTCTAGTTGCGAGCGTCTATAGGTACCTGCATAAGACGTCGGGTATAGGCCCCGACTGTTTCTTTTCGCACCCTAATCTGACCGGATCTTGATTAACATCATCTTTATTACCTACTAGCTGACCGACGCAACCTCGTTTGCGTCTTTTATTGCCCGTAGCGAAAAGTTTTCCCCCGTATAGGGTTGATTTTTTACACCTTGTGTCCGAAAAACCCCAATATCTTACGGAACCCTATTTTTTTTCAAAATAAAATATAGCCTATGTTACTCGTGGATAATGTAGCCTTCGAATGGTGAAAGAATTTTTAAAATCGGTCCAGTAGTTTTAGAGCCTATTCATTACAAACAAACAAACAAACATACAAACAAAGTTTTCCTCTTTATAATATTAGTATAGATATGGGCCTCAAGTTAAATAATTTCCATTTTTGTGCTTAAGATGAGATCAAAAGCCGTATATGTTTTTGTTGTGCAATCATACCGCGAATGAGACTATTAATAAATATGATACGTCTGCTCGTTTGCCTGTAACAAATTAAAAAATAAATAAAAATAGTATAAGAAATTTTACGCTGACCCATACAACTTCGTTTGCGTCCCTTATCAGTGATTCTTGGTTTCTGTCAGTTTAAGCGTGATGTTAACTATCCTATACACAACAAAGAACGTAAAAATCGGTTAAAAACAACCGACTTCAAGAACTGGACCACATAAAATGGGACCACATGGGAAGCACCAGCTTTCAAATAAATAAATAATCATCAAAATCGTTTCACCCAGCCGAAACTTATGAGGTAACAAACAAAAAAATACAGTCGAGTTGATAACCTCCTTCTTTTTTTAAGTGGGTTAAAAAGAAATTGAACACGTCTAATAGTAAATTGTAGTTCAGTAGTAGAGCACAGTAATACATTGATAACTGAATTTATAATAAATAAAATAATAAATATTCCGGACATCTAACACACAACGCCATCTAGTCCCAAGCTAAGCAGAGCTTGTGTTATGGGTACTAGACAACTGATATAAATACTTATATACTTTTTTTTGTAAATACATACATATTATACATAGAAAACACCCAAACTCCGAAACAAATATTTGCAGATCATACAAACATTTGGTCCGACCCGGGAATCGAACCCGAGACCTCAAGCTTAGCAGTCGCATACGCTACCACTACGCCACCGAGGCAGTCAAAATGTTATGTTTGATTAAATCACTAAAAGGGTTTTTAAGCTCCTTTTTAACCGACTTCAAAAAAGGAGGAGGTTCTCAATTCGATTATATTTTTTATTGGAAAAAAGTCATGAGTAACAACTTAATTTTCTCTTTTTTATTTACTCTAAATTACAAAACTGACATCCAATAAAACTGAATACCATAAATGTATGTAACGACTATGTCCGGGATCTTTAGAGACCAAATAAAATTAAATACCTATAAATAAAAGTACTCGCAAGAAAACTGTTTTCATAATATTTATGCTCAATAAAATTGGTTATAAAAATTTGCAACTTCGTATTCACGTGGTAAATTTGAGGTGAAACATTTTAATTTAGATTAACCATTTGTATACTTATGAGAATCCTCTTCCGGTTGATCTCTGTTAATCCTAGAATACTTTAAATAGAATTGCTATAACTAGTGGTCGCCCACCTGATGGTCGAAATTCTACCATAATGCATTTTTTGTTTTGTTTTTTTATGACATTCTGCACTTCTTATCTATTTAAACTTTAACTGGGCTAAATTAAACCGGCGCGGCCTCTGTAGAAATGGCTTAGAGGATTTAATTCTCGTTTCATTCTTCACAGAGCACTCGTAATGATTGGACATGCTTCGAGTCTGACTAAAATAAATGAATAAATGTCATCAAGCATTGCAAGCATTGACTTGACAGGCATGCAATGAGCTGGGTAATAGCATAGGTACTTTCATCACAATGACTATGTTTACTTAGCTTGCTACTCCTCTTTTTATCCTATTTTCACTTCATGATCAAAATCACTTATCACTTGCGACTACAAGGAAGTGTGAATTAGCACTATCGATGTATAATCGACTCAAATTCGATTGTTTTGTATCATTATACCCTTTTAACGAATGCGCTAATAAATATGAACTTCAATATTCAATGTCTAGGTTGAAGACTACGTAAACAAAGGCTAACGCAAGTTGCCAGCAAATGACCGCGAATCGAATGAATGATAAGGCGTCAATGAAACGGATTGCGAACTCCTTAAATACGTAGTACATATTTGAACTTGAAAATTCAGAACCTATTGCCAAAAATAGAAGCCATGAGTATTCATTGAAATATGAAGATGCTACATAAGGAGAACAAAGTATTTCAGCGTGAGGCAAGCAAGCAGATGTGTTTAAATACATAGATACATGGACAGTATAGTTGTTAGCTGCCTCATGGGTCTAGCGGTTGACGTATGCGACTGCCAATCAAGATGTCTCGGGTTCGAAACCCGGGTGGGGCCAAAAGGTGTTATTGAGTTTTTCTGATTATAGAAATAAACAGCTCGGAGTTTGTAAGTTGAGATCTGAACCCCCATGCTTCGGAGAGCACGTAAAGCTGTCGGTCGTGCGCTTGATCTCTCCCCGGTCGTGTCGGTTAACCGTCCCATCGGATTATGAAAAAGAGGGAACAGAGAGTTCACCTATGTTTGCGCACATACTTGTGCACTTTAACATCTCCTGCGTAGTTGGCTGTTCTATATTGAGACTGGCCGCCGTGGCCGTAAACGGCTAGGAGAATATCATAGTTGTTAGCAGGGAAACTGTTGGTATATCAAGAAAGTGATGGGTTGCATGAGTTAAATATGAGATTAAACAAGTAATGTCAGGCAAATTATATGTGTGATTTCTAAATATGTTATATATATTTATGACTGCACGGTTGGCCTAGTGGTTTAAGCGGTCAGTACGCCGCTTGCTACTGCGCCAAGTGCCGTGGGTTCAAATCCCACGTGGGACATCACTTTGTGTGATCCACAAAATGTTGTCCTGAGTCTGGGTGTTCTTTGTGTCCGTTACATGTATGTTTGTAAAGTCCCCCGCGACACAGGATGTATATTCCTAATGCGGGAGTTGTCTTTTGAAAAAACAAACAAAACAAATACCTACCTCATCATTATCGTCTCAATATAAGTATATATTGCATCTATATTTACTTTAAGTCCGTTACTGTACTTTAATGCATTCTCTGAGCTACATGTAGGTATGTAGGTACATATATTCATTATCAAATGTTAGACGGTAAGAAATATTTATTAAATATAGAGAAAAGAATGGTTTATTTCATTCCTATATTTAATTCTACTAACCTTCCAAGTGTCAGTGACATTAGACACGATTGCACCTCTCAAATTCCTACCTTCTACTTAATATTTTAATTAATAGAGGCTACGCAATTTAAATCACATAATATATACAAGTTTATTTTGTCAAACGGTTGTTAAAATTCACGCAACTTACATCAATATTCACCAACGATAAACAGAGTAGTACCAGTTATATTTACAACTCCTTTGAATCTAGCATTAAAGGCTCAGTATAATAAAATGTGAATATTAATGTGTGATAATAGCTTTGTTAGGTATCTATAAATTATTAAATTAATGAGCTACAATGTGTTCATTTGTATAAACAAATCTTTTAGCCGGTTAAAAGTATTATATATATATATATATATATATATATATATATAAATACATATACGAGTATACTCTTTTTTGCAAATACATATTTAGATTACACTAGCTGACCGACGCAACCTCGTTTGCGTCTTTTATTGCCCGTAGCGAAAAATTTTCCCCCGTATAGGGTTGATTTTTTACACCTTGTGTCCGAAAAACCCCAATATCTTACGGAACCCTATTTTTTCCAAAATAAAATATAGCCTATGTTACTCGTAGATAATGTAGCTTTCGAATGGTGAAAGAATTTTTAAAATCTGTCCAGTAGTTTTTGAGCCTATTCATTACAAACAAACAAACATACAAACAAAGTTTTCCTTTTTTATAATATTAGTATAGATATACCTACACAGATTACAAAAGAAAGCCAAATGGAACGTACTTGTCAAATAACATGGAACCGTTTATTATTTAAGTGTGCGTGACAACCGGTAGCAACACTGTAGGAACAACGTACATCTGTGTGCGTGTAATGATACCATCATCTGTAAAAAACTCCCTATTGGGTTTGAGTTCCATAGTCCTCCCTCCCAACTGTCTCGGTGGCGTAGTGGTAGCGTATGCGACTGCTGTGCTTGAGGTCTGACTGAGTGATGCCCGGTAGGACCAAATGTTTGTATGATCTGCAAATATTTGTTTCGGAGTTTGGGTGTTTTCTATGTATGATATGTACGTATTTACAAAAAAAAATGTATGCATTTATATCAGTTGCCTAGTAACCACAACACAAGCTCTGCTTAGCTTGGGACTAGATGGCGTTGTGTGTTAGATGTTCGAAATATTTATTTATTTATTTGTTTTATTGTTTGTTTGGTCTAAGGCGCTCATCTCAGGAACTATTCAGGTCCAATTTAAAAAAAACCTATCAGTATTAGATAACCCATTTATCGAGGAAGATAGGCTTTATATCTTATTTGTCTGTACGTTCCGGCTAATTTTTCGAAAGGCTGGGACAATTTTGAGAGGACTTTTAATATTAGGGGGCCATCTACAAGCCGTAGGTGGCCCGAGGTACGTCCGGTTTCTAGGGTTATCCGTTCTAGGGTGCACCTGTGCGATTTTCCCTTAACTTTCTGCCGCGCACAGCAAAACTGTGTGCCTGCGGTGTTCCCGGACCAATACGACCTTTAAACCTTCAATCCATCGGCTTCTGCTCGTTTTCCCCCTATATAATAAAAAAAAACCTGGTTCCCCGGCTTATAGTACCCGACACGGCGTGCGGTTTTAGTCGGTTCGAGTCCGACATGCCACCAGAAGGTGGTATTTGAGGGGATTTCCGCACGAGGAAAAAAATGTGACTTTTATTGTTATAAGGAGTAACTAGGTTACTTTTATTTCGAAAAAAAATACTAGCTGCGAAGCGCTGACGGAAGTGTCAATAAATTCAATGTAATAGTAATCGGTTGTACGTCATGATGAAGGAAGGAAATTCATTTTTCCTGTCTGTAGAATCCAACCACAAAATGGTGTCGCCTAGTAAATATTATATAATACGAAAATAAAACGCGTTAGAAAGTGCTGCCGCAATGTCATTAAAACTATTATGATTGAATCTCATCATGTATCTCATATCTATACTAATATTATAAAGAGTTAAAGACTGTAAGGTGAGGTAAATATTGAGTCGATTTAAAAATATATATTTTATCAATAGAAAGGCACATTATTTGTAAGTATCATAGGCTATTTATTATACCAAAAATAATAACCGCAATATTCGACAACATGCGTGCGGCAAAATCAAAAGCTAATTTCTTCAAACCATTGTTGAGTTACCGGATGTATACTATCAAGTTACCGAGTTATCACTAACCAATCAGTGGACTTCAAAAAAGTATTTATATCCACTGGGGGTGGACCCACCAACCGTGGCTAAAATCAGTCTCTAAGACAACCAGTGCCGCTTAAATTTTGTTGAATAGTTTAGTCGTTACGTCACCATTTTCTATCAACTGTTGTTACAAAACCATTTGTCAACGTATTCACCTCAGACCTCGACAAATAGTTTTTTATCCACAAGTCACGTGCCACAATAGTGTACACCGATAGATTAAACTGTACCTATCCATACATAATGCGTAAGTACAAAAGACAATAGCTTTCTTCACAACGCAACTTTCCCTACATTCAAAATCAGTTCTCAAAATTAAGAACTTAAGGTTGAATTTTGTCATGTAGATATTTTTGGCGTTGTATTTATTATGGTGGGTACACATGATTTGAATGTGGATTGATGTGTGCACCCGTATCCGTTCGACTCGGGAAGTGCACGTATTATGAAATTGTAACTGACCGATACCAAAACGAGTAGAGTAAGTACGATGATGAAGTGTAAAATATTCTTAGCAGCCTTCGATGATACTTATTCGTTTTTTTCTGATCCACTCGAAATATACCTATTGAAATTGTAACAAATACCTTTATGTACCTACTTTAAGTACCAGTTTATTAAGTACTAGCTGACCCACGCAACCTCGTTTGCGTCTTATATTGCCCGTAGCGTGAAAATTTTTCCCCGTTTTGAAACATTCTTCATTAGTGCTACTCTCCTATTAGTAGTAGCGTGATGATATATAGCGTATAGCCTTCCTCGATAAATGAACACTGAAAGTTTCTTTCAAATCGGACCAGTGGTTCCTGATATTAGCGCGTTCAAACAAACATCTTTTCGCTGTCAATTTAAATATCTTGGGACTTCTTAGAAAATTCAAATAGGTAAGTAAATTATATTATTCATAGTATATGTCAGTTTAGTGATGGATTAGGAATAGGTGCTGAGTTTCAATACTCTTTTCACACAGGACAACAGTACTGCAAAGAGAAGGAAAACTTGAGACAAACTCAATTTTTTTTTTTAACGTGTGGGAACCCCCTCGGTCCGTTACCCCACCGGGGTTTTCGGCGGGGTGGTGTGGTGCCAACTCTGCGCCTGAGAAGGGAGGGGTCCGGGAACTGCTGATATTAACACGACCGGACCCCTAACACGACCGGACCCCCTTGAGACAAACCCTAAACCAACCCGTCTGGCCCACGTGCTGCTACTACAGTAGAACCTAGTTGCAAGTTTTTTTTTTAGCAGGGAGGTCTGTCTCTGCTGGACAAATGCCCATGCATATGTCCACTGGTGAACTACATATTAATGGCTATTATTAACGATATTTGTAATAAACTTTCACCAAAGTTTTTCAGAAGTTAAAACCTCACTTTTTCCTATTATCCCAATCACCACAAATTTCGCTTTCACCTACAATGGTATTGCGGCCGCAAAACCCC
Source organism: Spilarctia lutea (assembly GCA_916048165.1). Taxonomy (NCBI): domain Eukaryota; kingdom Metazoa; phylum Arthropoda; class Insecta; order Lepidoptera; family Erebidae; genus Spilarctia; species Spilarctia lutea. The sequence goes on along the minus strand of OU696470.1, from coordinate 21,386,371 downwards.
GATCGTAATGACAATTTGAATTTTCATTTATGTTTTTATTACTTATTATTTGTAAGAAACAAATTGCAACCGAAAATTTTACACATCGCAGTTGCAAAGTGATAACGTGTTTGTTATATAATTTATAATATTCAGTTTGTAAACTTATAACAAAATAATCTTAGCGCACAATTTGAAATTTAATGACTTAATTTCATTAATTGCTTAAGACTACGAAATCGTTCATTTAAAAGAACAACTAACAAATTAATTAGCAAAATTATAATGTTTAATTCTTAATTATATTTTGACAAACATTTCAGTTTTGCTGTAACAGAACACAATTCATCCCTATCTCATTACAGAGTTTTAGGTTAGGTAATTATTACATGAAACTTGGAAACGATATAGTACCTATATATTAGTGTTACTAAAAATATCGTAAATGCTAAATTGAGTACTTATTACCTTAATCACTTACTCAACTTTTGTATATACACGGCCAGAGATATCGCTAGGTACGTGGAGTAGATACCCATATATGTACTGGTAAAAATAGTATAATACCTAGTGTTTTCAAAGGAACGTGAATTGATTGACAGAACTTACTTTCAAGTGAGCAAAGCAGCGGGCGAACAATGAGGCAAATTTACACAAATTCTCACAGAAATAATACTCTCGAAATGCGTTAATAAAATAAAACAAACAGTACATTACATTAAACTCGTTTTTTGTTTATAATATTAATTAATACGTAAAACAAAAACTTTGTACCCATATTTGCTCAAAGTACTGGATGACTGGTATTTTAATTCTTTTTTACAAAAAGTATGTATGTATAAAATCAGATGTCTAGTACCCATAACATAAGCTCTGCTTAGCTAAGGACTGGATGGTGTTGTGTGTCAGATGTTAACAATATTAATAGCCTTTAATTTTTTTGGTATTTTTTAAATCCTAACCTTTAGACTCCTAGCTAGATCGATTTATCGTCTCCGAAACCGGAAGATAGATTATGTTAAAGTTTATGTAGGAGGAGTGTACGAGTGTAGCAAGCTAAAAAAATTGTGGAATTTTGAGCACTGTCAACCACTAGATAATAATAATATTTAGGATCTTTTAGTTTATATCATCCTTTACTACAGATACTAATGATATAGTTATATAGAGGAGATTGGAGCTAAGAAATTTATACGGAATAAAGACATCATTCGTTTAAAGTAAACGAAAAAATAGGCATAAATTCAGGACTATTACATATTAAAGCATATTTGTCACTTATAAAGTCTAACTAAAGCACATAAAAGATGTTCATGATATGATGTTAAATTCGGTACTGATAAGTACAGAACTGAACAACACACTACCAAAAGTAGCTGAACATGTCAAAAATGTCTTTGCCATAAACAAAAAAAAAACAATACCAATCAAGTTGAGAACCTCCTCTTTTTTGAAGTCGGTTAAAATCGACATTAATATCAGTAGATAGAGTTAATTTACATGTTTATTTGCCATTTTTAAATGTTACCCTTTTCTGCTTAAATACCCAACCCGTTCATTTCTTGGATGACGTAACTGACACGTCCTTTGTTTCGAATAGTTTTGTAGAAAATAAATAAATTGTAATAATCTGAATATTTAATGAGGAACGGAGAATGAATGCACGTATTTTAATGAGATTTTTCTTTGAAAACGAAACCTTTTGAGGATAATCACCATAATGCTCGATTTTAATTTGGACAATAAATTGCCTGTTTACGTAAATTCAATGTAATTCGTTCAATTTCCAGTTATATGTATCTAATTATAATAACCTGATCTGCACATATCAAAATAGTGAGAGTCGTCATCATCGTCATCAAGAACACATTCAACATATTCTTAATGCGTCACTATACGGAGAAGTGAATATATATGCTAACTTTTAATATGAAATTAATCAAATGGTCGCTTTCATTTTATAGCTAAAATATGCTTATATATGTTATGCAATATTTATTACAAAACATGATAAATAAATAATTATGAGTATATTTTTTAATGATTTTAACAATGTATTCTTTAGTATATATGCAATTTTATTGGTAATATATGTGTAAAATTAAAAAACAACAAAAGACAATAATTACTTACCGATTTTGAAATTAAATTGATCGTATTTGTAGAAAAATTAATTTATTGCTAAAACTTAATATTTTATACCTTCATCAATCATCGCTGCATGTATCAGAGCGGTGCGGTGTTGGGCGCAATGAATTTAAATGTCATAATATGTATAATATTGTTCAGCTACTTTTGGTATTGTTTTTGTTCAGTTAATTTTGAACTTTTTAGATGATAATTCATTTGTGACGCTAGACTTAGCAAGCTATTAATATATGCTATGGTTGTTTATGATTTTTTAGAATATTTAAATGGTCAGCTACTTTCAAGGTTGACTATATATGCAGGCATGTTCGTGTATGTTTATACACGTAATTATTGTTTTTGAAACAAACCCCATTTCCACATATCTGGTTAGCGTGATATAGTAGGGTAAAACCTCCATTCTATGGAGAGGCCTATGTACAGCAGTGGACTATTAAAGACTGTTGTTGATGATGACATGGGCGTACCCAGGTTTTGGGCCAGGGGGGGGCAAATCGGGATTTTTGTAAAAGCACCTCGTCAAATAAATGGATATGAAAAAGGCATTTTTTTAAATAAATTATTTCATTATAGAATAGCTATTTTAAAAACCCTTTCGCAGTCCACTACTAGACATAGGCTCCTTCAATTATTTGCACGGCACTTGTTTCGATCACATTTTAAAATAAATTTTCAAAAGTTTTCGGCAAAACAGTTTAAGATGAAACATAAACGTTATCGTTACCAAATTGTTCTATGTTCACTGAGCAAAAAAGTCCATTTATTCTATATTTGCCTGGTCTGGTGTCAGTATAACAACATTCACAACGGTACTTGTGATCTACAAAAATCCGAAGCGAGTCTCAGACTTGCTTCTTGAAGTCCACAATTGCCTACAGGACTGGAGGCTAAAAGCAAGTGCCGCTAAATCAGCCCAAATAACATTCACTCTTCGTCAGGGTAACTGTCCGCAATCAGGCCGAGGTGGCAGCATAAGCGCTTATTTTTGGGCAAACAAGCCGTACGTTGGAGGGTTTTCCTTTTAAGGGTGCATCTGGTTCTCCGACTTCTAGTAACCGAGACGGCGCGCGGTTCAGAACCAGTCAGTGGTATCCGGGCGTATTTCCGTACAGAAAAAAGGGTAATTCGCAAGTAAAAGTCGGAGAAAATATCTTACCGCAACGTGTGTTGTGTTGTGTGTGCACCTTTTTGTTTTGTTTTTTGTGCGGAAATTCCCTCGAATATCACCTTCTGGTGGTTATGTTGGACTCGAACCGACTAAAAACCGCACACTGTTTTAGATATTAGAAGCCGAGGAATCAGGTGCACCCTCGGAAGGAAATCCCTGGAACACCGACGTACCTCGGGCCACCTATGGTTTGTAGATGGCCCCCTCCTGTGTAGGAATCCTGTTGCTCCTTTTCTATTTTAAGAAGGGGCGCGAGCACTTTGTGGAGCTTGCGCCACCCAAGCTACCCCGGCTTGCTTCTGCTAGGGAGATCCTCACCCTGTCGGGTGACAGGTTTATCATTATCGTATCGTTTGGCGATCTCCGGCGCCCGAGTCGTCTGCAGTACCTGGCCCGATCCCGGGCCTGGCGGCCAGGAAGTGTTCTAAACCTCGCACGGTCCCGCTCCGCCATCTCCTTCGCAAGCATAACTGGCTCGCAGAAAAAACGGCAGAGTTTTACGCGCTCTCGCTACGCAACATGGCTGCAATAATGTTACCAAGCGAGAGAACCCCCCACTCCGATGGTCGCCTCGACTCGCCCTACTCCGGACATTCTGCCAGCGTGTGGAATGCCGTGTCTACGGTCTGGTCATCATCAGACACAGGTGCTCTTCGAAGCATCCTTTCCCAGTGATCACCTGTGTCAGCCGGTATGAGAGTGTCCCGTGATGCCTCTCGAGCCAATCCTCCATAACGGGTCTTACCGCCGCAATAACGGCGTGCCCAGCACTCGGTTCTCCAAGTCGTTCCTTCCATTCCTCCACAAGGACCTGGTGGAATTAAAATTTCTAGTCTTCGATTTCTCGAGTCTTAGGACTCCTACCTGAAGGTCAACACTTGTTGAGGACGTCGCAATAGCCCGATATTGCTGGCCTTCAGGACCTCCGTCCATACTGGGGACCGCACAACTCCCGCGTGTAGTCTCCTGCAGGAGTCATCATATTTGGCAGCAACCGAGCCAAGCATGCGCTGCGCCAGCTTGGGAATCAGACTTCGCAAATGGTGTCCCATCGGACTTCGGGTGCGAGCCCAATGTGGGCTTACATATAGACCAGTGGAAAAACCATAACAAAGCAAAATGAGATGATATATCTATGAGGCACAAAAACCTGTAGGTACTGGATGCTAGGGCGAAACTACAAATTATTACTGGACAACAAACTTCTGATATATCAGACGATAATTAAACCTGGATGTCAGCATACACTTGTGGGATTCCGCAAAAGACTCCAATATAAACGTCATATACATTCCAAATGAATGAGCATGTCAACTGATCATAAAAAACTACATAAAACGACTCAGAAGATTTACTATCTTAGGACTATGATGAGTAGTTCTCCTCATCGTGATGACGATTGCCGATCTTAAAACAACACAAAAATAAATATGTTTATGTCCATAGTCGATCTTAGTCACGTTTTTACGCGTCTGAGAGTGCTTTACATATAATCGAGAGAATAAGATAGTAGGACCGTCAACATCTAGGGGGGGGCAGCTGCCCCCCCCTGCCCTACCCTGGGTACGCCCATGGATGATGATTTTGGATGAGGTCGTGCACGATTGCAATTCAAACACAAATGTTTGAACAACGGGTATCCTCCTCCGAGCTTTAAAAAAAAGTGTCGTCAGAAAACTCATTTTACTTTTCCGAATAAGTTTATGTTACAAGGTTAAAAAATGTTGATGGCTTTACATAATTGTAATTATATTACAAAACAATGGCAATGTACAGCTACAAATAACGTTACTGCAATTATGGTCATGTAACAATAATTTTTAGTGTTATTCACTGATTGTTTAGAATGTTATATAAAATGGATGTTTGTGTTTCTCAGGTCCCATTAGTGTGTCGATGTTTGTAGGTAGGTAGTTAATAGTATAACGACATAATCTATATAACATAAGTGCTTAACGCTAACGCTTTCAAAGATAAAAGTTTAGCGTCTCCCCTATATTAGTGCAAAGGGTTAGGGATAAATTTGTCCCTTGATTCATCTGCTCTTAGAGATAAGATTCTTGTATCTCAGTGAGTGCACCTGTGTACAGGCAAGACCTTTGAATTTTACAACATTCGGTAACCTTTGATCCTTACTTTGGTCTGAGTGCATAAAAGGCAGACCCCTGTTCTTCGCGTTATAGTTCATGTAATGGGACTTAGTGTTAGTTAGTACACTATGGTACCCGAGCATATTGTCAGTCTGATGTTTATTTAACAAACACGAGTACTATTTACCTACTTTAGAATTGATTGGCTATGTCCTTGCCATTTTATTAAATTGTTAAAGAATACGTTTAGAATTTTAATTAACTATATGCATTTACGTCAACAAAACTTATTAATTGACTAACTTACTAATTGATTATTTACTAATATTATAAATTCCAATGTAACTCTGTCTGTAACGTTTTCAAAGCTAAACCTTTTCACCGATTACAATGAAATTTGGCAATACTGGAATTCGAAAATATTGTAAACACATTGATTCGACATACACGAGGGCGGAGCTGGAGAAATCTAGCCAACTATTCATATCATACGCAATATTGACTCACCCAATAATAGTCCTTAAACACTTGGTTGTTAGAAGATCTGAGGTTGATCATGTCTTCAAGAGTGGTCTGCCACCGGTCCATACCGGCGGCTATCTTGTTGGACACGTTTTCCCTGTTCATGGTCGCTTCGCCTTCCTCGTGGTGGCCAGATGGAACAGCATCACTGCTGCTAACCTTAGCTTCCTCGGGCTCCGCCGAGGAGCCTTCCTTTTGAGTCGAGGAACTCTCTTTACTGCTCTCGCGACCGATCGCACTGAACGTTCTGCAAAAGAAATAATACGTTCGTAATCCGAAAGGTGAATCCGAAGAAGTGAGAAATCACTTCCCATTTTATATTACAGTTTAAACTTAAATATACTCTCTTAGCGTTAATGAATGCTTATGAAGCATCAGTTGCCAAAATATCAACATTGTAGTCCCAACGATTTCAGCTCAATCAGTTGGAGCAAGTAATCTTATACGTATGTCTTTTTTTAATAATAATAATAAATACAAATGACTAACAAAATCTGTTACTGTAAGAGGTTGAATGACGTCGATACTAGGTATATTAGGTGCTTTACGAACCCGTAATATGAATCACTTTATTCTTAAGAGAGAGGCTGTAACTTGAGACACTACGCTACTGTAACTTTATGGAGCTCGGCAATTAACACTTATATTATAATCCGTTGTAAATCTCAGTGAAGTATCTAAAAAAGTATTAATTAGGTGATTCTGTTATAGAAGCCAATTTAAGTAGAACCAATACTAGCATTACTGGGCTCTATTAATACTGTCAATTGTGTTGTTTTTGTTGAGATGACTTTAGCTCTAGGTTGACAATTGTTTTTCATTAGATCAGTTTAAAATCTATACAAGGACTGAACAAAGCCTGAGGCTACATCAAGCAAAGCAAAAATACTATAAATAATAGCTATTATTTACATCCATTTATTTCAGGGTTACCTCACGTACCTACATTAGATTTTATAATGCAAAAAGTCGACTCTTGCGATAAACTTCTGAACCACTTTTGATAATACGTTGATCATTAAAATATTCATTTTGTTATTAACGTACTCATATACCATGATTAGATATTTATATTAAGTAATAGGTACTATTTGTATCAATTTATTATAGGATTACGTAACCTACCTTAGATTTCATAATAGTATAACCGATTTAAACGATTAATTTTTAATGCGTTTTTCATATAACACACTTTCATCATTAAAAAACTCATTTTCTCATAATCAGAGTTATCTTAGGTATATTTATTTAATTCAGTACGTCAACCTGTGACCTAACAAATCTATTAATACTAGCTGCGCCCCGCGGTGTTACCTGAGGTTGTTGTTGTCACTTTACAATAACGATCGCGGGTAACACCGCCTGGCGAAGCTAGTCTTAAATTAAAGTAGATTAGTGACTCCTAATATCATCAGCTATCTGCCAGTGAAAATCTCGTCAAAATTGGCCCAGCCGGTTCAGTGTTTAGCCAGAACAAATAGACACACATAGATAAAAAATTAAAATTGTATTTCTGATCTGAATTGAAATTACTAACAAACATATAAATTTTACTTATTTGTATAGATTTATTTCAGTGCTGCTCAACATTATATTTTAATACTTAACCATAAAATATATTTGGACTGCATTACCTTGTAGTGCACACGTAAAACCATTATTTTGTTTATACTCGTATTTTGAAATACTATTACGTATTTGATGACAATGATAGTATTATATTATTTCTTCACCTAATGCACATCACTTATTTTTTTTTAATATTTATACACAACCACGTTGAACCATGTTTTGACCACAAATGATTCATGGACACTTCCTATTGTGGATGCGTAACACATTTCTTACTCACCGTTTCCTATAATTATAACGTTTCTTCGTGAACTATATTGAACATCTGTAACTTAATCCTTTTTAAATGGTTTGATATAGTATGCATTATACCTAAATGCGTGTGGGTAACAGAGGCACTCAGCTATCCTAGCCTAGTTGTAGGTAAGTGTTTCGTATCTATGCTCTTGTTATATTGTCTAATATTTTGTTTCGATCACGTGATTTAGCGTCAGGAGACGTCAATCCCAATTTCTTTAATGTATAGGTTTGTACAGTGTCAACCTAGCTAGAGAGGCAGGACTCATTGTTGTGGTGATCTTTGCAGGCTTATGCTAACAGTGGACTTTTTGAGGCTGAGATAGTGGTGATGACACCACCAGATTCTATAATGCTAGTTTTATAATTTTATTGACCTTGTGAGTGTGCAACCGCATTAGCCTTGTCGTTTACGAATGCGCTTACATAATTAAATTTCATATGTTCCTACCAAGCGATAGCTGACCTTTTAAAAATTACCGAATTCAATTATGTTTTGTAATAACCATCGTCCTTTTTTATTATTAACTAGCTGACCCGTGCCCACTTCGTTGGGCATAATATTAATAATCCTTTTTTAGTACAGAGTGTTATGTTTTAATTTCTAACTGCCAAGAATAAGATAGAAAGTAGTTCTGATAAGAATCTTTTATTTAAATAATGTCGAAAGTGTACTAATTACGTTTCGAAAAATTCAATTTCGGAGACGTACGCTGCGTAAGAAGCCGACCACGCGCCTGTACCTACCTCTCAGATATAAAAGGCCTCGCCTCCTTCTCCCGAAGCTAGCACGAACGCGAACCGAATTAAGCCCGAAGCCATCGCGCGCCGTCCGCTGTTTTGGCCTTTCGTTGAAATTTCTCCGATTCACTTTGCAAAACCGACTACCACGTAAAAGCCTTTTTATATTTCGGTTTTTTATATAGCCTATGACACTCAGCAATAATGTGCCTTTCTATGGGTGAAAGAACTTTTAAAATCGGTTTAGTAGATCCCGAGATTACCCCCTACAATTTAACAAACACACAAACTTTACTTCTTTATAATATTAGTATAGATTAGGTTCGGTGGCCAACTATCATTTTCGCCATAAGATAATAATTTCACTTAAGTATGTACAACATATGCACATATAATATCTATAGATTTTCCTGGAACCCCATTTATAAATATTGACCTGATGGCAACAGGATTAACTAGTATATATATCCATGGAAATAGAAAAATATAAATTGATCTACATTATCAAGTAATCAATTTATTTTTGTTCAGAAGTACCTAAGTCAGTAACAAATTTAAATCAAATAAAAAGTAATAAAAATATATTATAAACGCTTATTTTCATCTGAGAGTGGCAAGAAGTATAAAGTTTCTACTTCTAGTTATTCCAAGTCAGTTATCGTATCGTTATTGTTCAAATAAGTATGATATTAAAAACTAAAGACGTCATTCGCTGCTATCGGTAAATCATTTACTTTTAACGTTCGGCTAGTCAATTAAAAAGTAGTTACAAAGTTGATGACCGTTTTCAATAAATGTATGTATTCTATAACTTAAAAAGTAATGTACTATCACGATTGAATAGTTAAAGTTGATACGACACTGATACTGCCTTGTTGGTCTAGCGGTTAGCGTGCGCGACTGCTTATCAGGATGTTTCGTGTTCGATTCCCGACTCGGTTCTTAAGATTAATTAGACTTTTTTTGGGCATACTTTTTATCGCAATAACCGACGTATACGCGGATGGATTCGCGAACAAAAGCTAGTAGTAAAAGATTTTGTGATATTAAAATGGAGTGGTAGGTGATAAAGAGAACCAAATCGCTGTGATTGCATTACATAAAGTAGGTATGAAGTCATTTTTTTTAAATCCTCCAATCTCTTGGTATTAGTCAAAGGTTTGTGTACCGTGCTATTGATAGGTACTATAAAACCTCCCCTGTTTGTGACAGAAAAAGATATGGCCGTCCAAGTAGTGTTCGTATGAAAAAGGCGATCAAAGAAGTAAGGAAAAGCATTCAAAGAAAGTCTGCACGAAAGCAAAAGGTTTTATCTCGGAAGATGAAGATAGCACCTAGAACCATGTCGCGTGTTTTAAAAGATGACTTAAGACTTGCAGCCTATAAGAGACATTCATTAGTTAACTAATAATTTTCAAAATAATAAGGTGGTAAAATCAAACCTAGTTGTTTTAAGCGATACGCAAAGGGAGATAACGGAATATTTTTGTTTACGGGTGACAATTTTTTTACAATTGAAAAAAATTTTAACAAACATATTGACCGTATTTATGGTGAAAGCTCTATGGAAGAAGCTTCCTAATTAGTCAATACATAATAAATAGTACAACGTGGGCATGAATGGCTTTTTCAGGAACACTCGGTGTCGGGTCATAAAGCTCGATCCACCCAATCTTGGTTGAAAACGAACGTTCCGGATTTCATCAGAACTGAAGATTGGCCGTCAACTTGTCCTGATGTTAATCCACTGGATTATGATTTATGATCAGTTATAGAGAGTAAAGCTTGCTGTAAACGCCATGATAATTTGAAGTCCCTAAAACAATCCATACGATTGGCATTGAAGAATTTTCCCATAGAAAGAGTTTGTGCTGCTATTGATAACTGGCCTCAACGTTTAAAGAACTGTATTTATTGCAGTCAATGAAGACCACTTCGAATAAATTTTATATATACTTTTTTTTAATTATATTGGGGGCAAACGAGCAGACGTATCGCCTGGTGGTAAGCGATTACCGCCGCCCATGGACACCCGCAACACCGGAGGCGTTACAAGTGCGTTGCCTGCCTTTTAGGAAGCAGTACGCTCATATATTTTTAATGGTTTTATATTAATGTATTAAACTAACAAACTATAATAGTAATAAATGTGACGTTCAATAATAGAAAATGTTTTTCCTAGTAACAATGTTTATGGCAAGACTAAGTATATGAACCTCAAATGAGCGTATATACACATATATGGATTTTCAATTTTTCCTTGTTTATCAAGTGCTTCTGGCGTCATACATTCATGAATCATCAGTATACAGTCATGTACTTTTAATAGCATCATTTTGGTGTTTTAATATATTTGCCTCGAATAATGAATAATTATGTAGGTTTAATCATATAGGTACGTATGTACATATAAGATAAAGATAGTTTTATTTGTTGAAACACATGTATGTAACAATTGTTACTTTGAAGTTTTTAATAATAAGACTAATAAAGAAGGATTGAGAATACAATTGTAGCTTGAAAGTAGTAAGTAGTATGTATTTTGTTTTCTAATAGGTACATTTTATTATTTGTAAACGAATCATTGAGGTGACTTCAAAGCTACAATGCGCTTGTTGTACGGAAATGTATTTTAATGAATCTATACTAATATAATAAAGCTGAAGAGTTTGTTTGTTTGTTTGAACGCGCTAATCTCAGAAACCGCTGGTCCGATTTGAAAAATTCTTTCGGTGTTGGATAGTCCATTTATCGAGGAAGGCTATAGCCTATATATCATACGCTACTACTAATAGGAGCGGAGCACCAATGAAGAATGTTTCAAAAATGGGGCAAAATTTTCACGCCACGGGCAATATAAGACGCAAACGAGGTTGCGTGGGTCAGCTAGTATTAAATAAATATCTCCGATATATGTTCTACAATTTATCTATTTGATGAAACTAGGAGATTGATTACTATCTCCTAGTTTTTACCTAGTTAGAGGTTTAGAACTCTTCAGTGTTTAACACATGAACCCTAGTGATGTTTACAATGCACATAGCTCGTTTAAGCTTACTTCTAGTGGACTGTAACAATGATTCTTTGATAGAGTCAGTACCTATGCTAAAAGTCGAAATCATGCCGAGATCGTCACTGTACCTGACCTATTTTTTTTTTTTAAAAAGACAACTCCTACAATAGGAATAAACATACTGTGTCATAACGACTTTACAAACATACATGAAACGGACACAAAGAACATCCAGACTCGGGACAACAATTCGTGGATCACACAAAGTGTTGTACCGCGTGGGATTTGAACCCAAGACACTTGGCGCAGTAGCAAGCGGCATGCCGACCGCTGAAACCACTCGGCCAACCGTGCAGTACACTATGGGTGTCCTATGCTACGTTTGCTGGAAACTCTTCTACCTTAAATATAATTATATAGATGCTCGATAATGGTAGACAGTCAAGAGCAGATAGTGTCAATGAGATATAGTAACTACATTACTAATTCGATAGCCAAGGAGCTACGAGCAAAATTTAGTACTTTATGCAATGAAATTTAAGACATAAATTCTATGATTATCTTGCTTATTCCAAGTCAAATGTCGCAAGTTTTATCATTACCACTGTTTAAGATGTACATAATATTTGTAACATTAGACAATTATTACACTCTTTAAGTAACTGGAACTAATTATGTAATTAGATGTTACTTAGTAACAACACAAGTTATTTCAAATGAAGATAATTAGACAAAACACGGATTCAGGTAATCATAACTAAATCACAATGCAACGTTTAAAAACTTCAAGGTGCGATTTTATGTAGGTTTTTAAGTACGAAACATGTTTATGGTGTGTGGTTTAAGAACGTACTCCTTTCTAAAAGGCCGGCAACGCACTTGTAACGCCTCTGGTGTTGCGGGTGTCCATGGGCGGCGGTAATCGCTTACCATCAGGCGATACGTCTGTTCGTTTGCCCCCTATATAATAATAAAAAAAAGAATATTCGGAGTTTGTAACTATTATAACTGACGTGGGTGTTTTAAACTTTTGTCGTCTTTATAAGTTGTAAGCAGATTATATATATTGAGAAAGGATAGAAAGAATTTAATATAATAGAACAAATATTACTTTTCGACTATTTATAGAATATCTTTTATCTCTCAAGGGCGTCCTTGGTGGCCAGGCCCCAAGGCCTGGTCTAAGGTGGATTATTTTAACACATTCCGAACAAATATATTCCGGATATCTAACCCACAACGCCATCTAGTACCAAGCTAAGCAGAGCTTGTGTTATGGGTACTAGAGAACTTATATAAATACTTATATACCTTTTTTTGGAAATACATACATTTTATACATAAAAAACACCCTAACTCCGAGACAAATATTTGTAGATCATACAAATATTTGGTCCGAACCGGGAATCGAACCCAAGACCTCAAGCTTAGCAGTCGTATATGCTATACTACGCCACCGAGTCAGTCACATATTATATTTTTATAGCCAAAAGATGTCTACTTAGAAAATGTAGTGATTTGACAGGCCGTGGGAACGCCTTCAATTCACAAGGCGTAGGAGCTCGTTTCAGGTTTCGATAAACTATGTTAAATCCAACAAGGCCCGTTAGTTACGGTGTGAGACAGTAAAAGACAAAAGTTAGTCCAAAAATAAATATAAAAATACGTGCAAAACTAACTTGTTAAGATCACACGTGGTTTATTAATAGCCGTATGAAAGCTACTGCGTCTGTTCTCAGCGTGTGATCTCTCGCCCGTATTTGGTTTCATGTGAATACATGAACATACATACACACTTGCGCATCTGTTCACTTACACCATTTATTATCATCTTTATTACGTGCAAAGTTAAAGTGTAGTTGAAAGTGACAGTTCGTGTTAATTTATTTTTGGAATATTCGCGGTGTGTATTGTTTAATTTCGTTCGGTCTAATTTTGATCTAGTACAATTTGAACTTTACTTGATCATAATTGGGAAAAAAGAAACTATCCCTAATCAATTAATATAAAAAACACGATAGAAAATGTACAAGAATAACTTCCAAGATTGGAGATTCTCGATTCGATTGTAGGTTTATATAGCATTCATGTTCATCATTCATTTGTTATCTACACTAATATTATAAAGAGGAAAACTTTGTTTTCTATGTTTGTTTGTTTGTAATGAATAGGCTCAAAAACTACTGGACCGATTTAAAAAATTCTTTTACTCTTCGAAAGCTACATTACCCACTAGTAACATAGGCTATATTTTATTTTGGAAAAAATAGGGTTCCGTAAGATATTTGGGTTTTTCGGACACAAAGTGTAAAAAATCAACCAGATAAGTTACTTATTTTGCGTACGCTGCCTAAACGGTAAAAGATAGATCCATAAAATGTTCTAATTAATCGTAGATATTATAAAAATCTACAAAAAAGTCCGCGACACACTATACCTATCTATGTCGAGTGAGGCACAACATTTAAACGCGTTTATTTTACTCATGCTATCAATCCTTATCAAAATAAATTATTCCATCACTAACTACAGTTTATGTAGATAATATTTGGTCTTTAAATGATAAAAATTGGACGTTTGGTTTTGAAGTTATGGCAAAATTAAAATATTACGATTTCTGCTGCACGGCCCGTTGCGAAGTGTTACTTATGAGGGGAGGAGGGGAGTTTAGATCTATGAGTAAGGTCCCGCGTTGCTCAGACGCGAGGTCGGCTCCCTACGCAGCGATCGTGCGTGAAGTCTAATAATTCTCGTGCGATTTTTTTTAGATTTCGGCTTCCTCACTAATAGGAGCGGGGCACCAATGAAGAATGTTTTTAAAAACGGGGAAATTTTTACGCTACAGGCAATATAAGACGCAAACGAGGTGGCGTGGGTCAGCTAGTTTCTTATAAAGGCAACTTAACGTGCCACAACGAAGCGTATAGTGGTACAGCTGATTACATACCTACATAATTTGAACACGCTCAAATGTCATTATAAACCATGTCTTCTTACTAAATTATTTCACTACACCATTGAAATAATATTATATAATTAGTTATTTATGGTGCCATGTTAATATGACTTATCAAATTCATGTAGTTTCCTGGGGAAAATTAAAATAATGATATTGATACCACTATAAAAGGAAAAATTTGTATGAATAGTTAAGTTTATTTAAAACGACCCAGCCCGACTTCGCACAGGATCCTTTGAAATTCTCGGATTTCCTAATCTATAATATACATGTATTATACATATAAACCTTCTTCTTGGTCTATCTATTCATCACTCTATGTATTGCTAAAAACTGCATTCAACCCGTTGAGTAGCTTAAAAGATCTAAGGGATAAGACAACGAAAGCGACTTAATTTTCTACAATGAGAAGAAAGTAATCACACAATTCTGCGATACTATCGTAAATTCTTCTTCTCTCAAATTTTGTAATAATATATACATACACGGCCTCATAATGATGAATAACAAGCACTTAGCCCAGATTTGCAGAGGCATAGAGTACAAACTATATCCATCATCTCGAAGGTCGTATGCCATTACCAATATGCCATCATAGCAAGTGTATTATTATAAATATAGGCTTTTAGCGTTCTTGCAAACGTTTTTATCTGACTGTGATGTATTGCGTTATCATTTATTTTCGTGTTATGTTCCAGTTTTCACCACATTTTTCTCATTTTATTATTGCAAAACGCAACAGTACTGATTTCACATGCGGCGAAAACACATTTTCAAAGAATAATGACGTAGGGTGACAGTCAGGGCTGTATCTATTTTCCAAAAATAACTACTTAGGTACTCAACTTGCATGATAATTGAAAATTCTTTGATGTCTTCCAGAACCATCGATAATTTCACTAGAAAAAGTTACACGGCTACGTAAAAACCTTTAATAAAATTATACTTATAGCCACTCGTACACGTTTGTCACTCGGGCTATTTTTACAAATCTATTAACAGCACATTTATTCCAATCGGTTCAATAGTTTAGCCCTTACGGTTCCACCACAGAACAGAGAAATATTTTCTGTGGGTGGAACATACAAACATACTTACATATACTGATAAATCAATTGCCCTTTTAGATTTGCCGTAGTCGGATAAAAACAGTCACAAATTATTATTATAATTATAGTCAGAGAATATCCTGTGTGAGTCGGAGGAACATTAAATATCATCCTTACTAGTTTTACACGGCACTTGTAATTGATGGCATGTGGACCTGATACCAAATCATTCTGTGGAACTATCTTTATGTATTTATTATTTGACTATTACTTAACTCCAAGTATTTCGGTACAACCGATGTTACGTTTACATACACCTAACGTTAAACGAATAAATGGTGTTAATGCTCATTAAGGGTCAGCACCGACTGACCGAGTGAAGGAGGAGAGACTACTTCAATTCAACTCAACTAAAGTTCTACAGAATACAACTGTATTTGGTACCACGAAATAATAATTAAGGCGGGCGACGTGAGTATCGGTTAGATTTATTACGTTTCACCATTCTGTCTGTCAGCGTTGATCCTAACTGCTTACCACATTCAATTCACAATACCTATCCATCATAAATGTGACCAAAAAAAAGAATAGAATATATATTTACATAGTTATGGAGAAATTTGATAAATTCAAACAAAATAATAATATAAGTACAAATTAAGAAAGTTTTTAATTGTTTTTTAATAGTGTTTTATTAGCTGTTTATTGCGCATTAGATGAAAAAGCTATTAATTTTCACATTAATTCGTAATAAAATGCATTTCTCTCCATTTGAAACCATTCGAGGATTCGCTAAATGGCATTATGTCGCCGAGTGACGAGAGTTCTCGGGGTATTCTCTAATTAATAAGCATGTGAAGCCAGTTCGAATACCTAATTAATTTTGGGGACAATCGTGTTCCTTTCCTCTGAAGCCGAGGCAAACTTACAGGCGAGTGAGGCGCTAATATCATTGCTCGGCAAATAAGAAGCAGTTGCCCCTTCAGGTTACTGGCTATTTGCCGGATAACGGTTCCGCAGCGAGTCTCTCCTGTCGAGTTATAGAGGCGTGCGTACAATTGGAAAGATAAATCGAAAGAAAAAAGAAAAGAAATACATTCTTCTGCCGTCTAGTCTGGTACGCCCGTCTAAGTATATTGTCGCAGTGTCCATTTCGCTATAGTTTCATTAAAACTTTAATCTTAGAGAAACGACACATAATTTCATCGCTGGTTCTAGATAGGATGATAACAAATTATTTAAAATATACCGACTGCGTCAATATCTGCCATCTTTATTAAATTCATTGAAAAACTGAAAACATGAAAATATTTTTTTTAAATATGTTTTTGTATGTTGTATTTTTTTTAATTTACCCAGTATCTCTTTCACGACTAAGACGAATCTATCTAATCTAATATACATACATACACTCAAAAACGTAACCCTCCTTCTTTCGCAGTCGGGTAATAAATACTTAATAATTACATCGAGATAAGTATGAAAGTGAAAATAGAAAAATGTATATGAGTTTCAATGAATGCATCTACCAGGGAATTAAATGATTGCGAGTAGATTGTATATACACACATTATGTACATAGGTACATATATATATATATACGACATTTATATGCTTGTTAGTAAACCGGTTATAAGTGGTTCTAAGGAAACAAATGTGTATTGTAGTAACAAGCATAAGCCAATTGACTTAATATCAGTGCTGTCTAATTGCTTACCAAGAATATCATAGTTGAGAAAGTCTTGCTAGTGGGCGAAGATATAACATACTAAATCTGTAGAGTAAATCTAATCTAAATGTAAATCTAAAAAGGCTTAATATGAAAACATACGAGAACCTTGCTTGCGTTCGAGACATCAAACAGTTTAAAATGTGTTAATTATCTCGTCACTTTTACGATATGATTGATACAACCTGTTCTGTATATTCTTTATATGCGTCTTATAACAAAACTTAGAATTTTAAGTTGAAGCAGATGGATATTTTTTTAAAACTAAACTAATATTATAAATTTGAAAGTAACCTGTCAGTCTGCCTGTTACACTTTCACGGCTAAACCGCTGCACCGATTTCGATTAATTTTAGCATGGAGATACTTGTATTCTTAAGAAAAAGCATAGGCTACTGAACGGAAACGCGGGCAAAAACTAGATCTATTCTAAATCCAAAAGAATGAGTATGCTCGATCAATTACCATTTCTGAAGTAGCAAAAAACGGATCAACATCCTTTGAGGAATGGTAAGGGGGATGGGGGAGGGGTTGGGGTATGGGCCTCCGGTATCGTCACTCAATCGGTGAAACACAGCGCAAGCGCTATTTCACACCGGTTTTCTGTGAGGCCGTGGTATCGCTCCGGTCGAGCCGGCCCATTCATGCCGAAGCGTGGCTCACCCATGAAATACATAAATATTTTTTAGCTTTTGAACTATAATGTTACCCGCTCTCACATGGTTCCCTGACTGTCTAATTACGAGTAGTTGGAGGCCGACAAGTCTTTCTTTAGGATTTCGATATAGCCTAGTATGTACCTGAATTATGGACGTCTGATGGCCAACCTAGTTTCGGAAAAGGGCCAAGTGATTGCTTACAACGATTCTCGTATTAGGAATATACTATACATATTTGTGAAGTCCACACAGGGATGTCGCGAGGGACTTCACGAACATACTTGAAACAGACACAGAGAACACCCAGACTCAGAACAACAATTTATGGATCACACAAACTACTGTCCCATATGGGATTTAAACCAACAACACTTGGCGCAGCTCTACTAGCGTTGCGTCCGCTTAAACCACTAGGCCAACGATGTGAACGATGTAAGCCAATTGATCTGTTGGTAATATACTCTAATTTTTTACCAGCAGTTATTTAGCATTATGTACCTGGAAATAGCCTTACTTCATATCGCCTACAGCGAGCGACAGTATTGCTAGTAGATTTCGCAGCACTCAACGTTAGCCCGCGCCATCCGTTACATAACGTAACCGACTCGCTCGACCGTTGGCAATTCTACGTCACTGGCCACAATTTATCACTACGCTTCAGGGCTGCCACATTTATACATAGAAAATAATTCGATATTAAAAAAAAACATTGAGCATTGAACGTTAAGGTGTAATTTATAAAATATCGTTGTTCACTACTCAATGATGAAAAATTTCAAACATTTAGAGGTCAGTTATATAAATATACTAGCTGACCCTCGCAACCTCGTTTACGCCTACTATTGCATGTAGCGTAATTATTTTTCTGCCGTTTTTAAACATTCTTCTTTGGGGCTCCGTTCCTATTGGTCTTAGCGTGATGATATATTCCTCCTCGATATCTATCTAGCACTGAAAGAATTTTTCAAATCAGAACAGTAGTTAGATTAGCTTGTTCAAACAAACAAACTCTTCAGCTTTATATATTAGTACTAGCTGACCGACGCAACCTCGTTTGCGTCTTTTATTGCCCGTAGCGAAAAATTTTCCCCCGTATAGGGTTGATTTTTTACACCTTGTGTCCGAAAAACCCCAATATCTTACGGAACCCTATTTTTTTCCTAAATAAAATATAGCCTATAGATTTACCATAGCAGCGCCATCTATTGATTACTTACTCAACCCAGTCGAAAGGTATCGACATCTGTTAGAATCATTTGGAGTTAACAGATAATTGTGACTGTCAAATAATAACAGACAAATAATTAGCAATAAATTAAAATTGCGACTATAATTTGAGATTTAAACTATCCTATCTCTCAAGTTGGATCGAACTGCACATGGTGTGCGAATTTTATTATAATCGGTTAAGTGGTTTAGGAGTCCATTGAGGACAAACATTGTGACACGAGATTTATATATATTAAGATAGATAATACTCGTAATTGTATAATGGACGATTCGTTGGCGCAGTGGTAGCGTACGCAACTGCTATAATTTTTGTTAAAATAAAATCTGAAATCCTTCAAGTCGCAGCCTAATACGTATATTTACAACATATACTTTTTCAAATTTAAAATGTTCACATTATTGTATGTCTATAATGTATAAATACATTCATAATATTATATGTTCATTGACTTATCCTATCCTTCTTGATAACATCTTCCTATATCTATACTAATATAATAAAGCTGAAGAGTTTGTTTGTTGGTTTGAACGCGCTAATCTCAGGAACCGCTGGTCTGATTTGAATTCTTTGGGTGTTGGATAGTCCATTTATTGAGGAAGTCTATAGGCTATATATCATCACGCTACTACTAATAGGAGCGGAGCACCAATGAAAAATGTTTCAAAAACGGGGGAAAATTTTCACGCTACGGGCAATATAAGACGCATACGAGGTTGCGTGGGTCAGCTAGTAATATTATAAATGTGAAAGTTTTCATGATTTATTGACCATATTATAAAAATAAATATCAAGTAACTCGGCAAAATTTTCACCTTCTGAGAACTATCTTGATGTGCCCAACTTATATCGTTGAAGATACACAATATAGTTGGATTATTTGTGTTAAATAGTTCTAAATAAAAGCCCACTCCCGGTTATACCCTTTTATGTGGCAGCCACTAGCCACACTACTATTTACGCCGATAGCCGACATACACGTGGGCGGAGCTGCGGGAAAAACCTAGTAAATATCATGATCATCATCTCCCTTACCTTTATTATTCCCAATATTATTTAGGGGTTGGCTAATAGTTTAATCGATTTTACCTGAATATCAGTTTTTTCATGGAGCGACTGGTATTAGACCTCCACAACCCTGAGGGTGAATTCGAACATTGAACTAGTTGTAATTTTATTTGAGGGTAATGACTTTACAACAACGATTGCCATAACGATATTCATGACATTAACGTGCTCTCCGAAGCACGGGCGGTTAAAAATTGTATGTACAGGGTCTGTCGTAAATAATGGATAAGTCGTAAACTGGAGTTGGTCCGGCTATGAGACTATTAGAAAATCGTATCTTTTTGCCAGGGTTTCTAACCGTATGGAAATGGCGTAGACTTTTATGTTTTTTTATAAATTTCGCTACTCTTTGCATTCATTCCGTTGCCATTTCGTTAAATTTAGGTATTTCTGTGTCATTTTTTTTGTATTATAGTCTTGAAGATGTGTATTATTTAGTTTTAGTACTGTTTTAGGCGTTTTTAACGTTGGTCATTTTCAAAATTGTCATTTTAAGATTTTTTATGTTTTTGTTTTACTTAGGGTCAACTTTTGATCATTTACTGTGTAAAAAAAAAGTACGGCGCTATAGCTGCCCATGATCTTAATAAATTATCTAGTATGTGTAGATTCTAAAAAGGTATAACAATGCATACTTCACAAGTAATATTAAGCTACATGAGCGAGATCAATATCAAGGTGAGAAAATATTTTTTTCATGTAATGTTGTAAATGGTTATAAAACTTCGTCAGAATGATTTATTTCTGCCAAGATTCTTTACACAAACACTATGGGGCCACTATTAAGGATATTCAAAGAAAACTAGGTAGTTTTTTGTCAAAAAAATTTCATGCCTCCTCATTTCATAAAGGTGTTTAATTTTAAAATTGATGTGCTCTAATAGTTACATGCGACAAACATGTTACAAGTTTATTCGTAAAAAGGATCATCAGGTAAAAAAATGAACAAAGACAGCAATACAAAGGGTCTCCCCGCGTGAAAAGGACATTGTTACTAGGCACACTGCATGATGCACCGTCCCTTTCACACTCACGATGTGTGAAAAGGTTAGCATGCGTTTAGCTAGGGCGCACTCCTGATACATCTCTCAGTGTGATTTTGACCATCGCATGTGCTCTCGTTTTCATTACTGTCGTCAATTTGTTACTGCTTTCTAATATCGGACTTAGATTTTCTTTGTGATTTGGACTTGTTAACCTGGTGATATTGACAACTCAGCTCTCATTTATGGGCATCGTGTTGTGCTATCGATTGCACGTGTTATTTTGGAAAATTTTGTATATCATGCCTCAACAATACACGCCGGCCGAATACGTAAACATGCATTACATTTATGGTTTATGTGATGGCAACGCCAATAGAGCTGCTAGAGTTTATCGGGAAAAATATCCAAATGCCCGGCATCCTGACTATCGTGTCTTCATAAGAGTGCACAACACATTTTTGGAAGGACGATTTCCTGGGACCGGCGTAGGCGGGGCGAGTGAAGGACGACCACAACGCCACAGTGCAGCCGAAGTACTGGAAATAGTTGCAGAAGACCCTGGTACGTCCATAAGTGTAATTTCAAGGCGCACCGGTATACCTCAAAAATCTGTACACAGGATTTTAAAAAGGCATGAATTATATCCCTATCATTATCAAAGGGTCCAAACATTAATGCCAAGGGACGCTGCTGCGAGAATAACATTTTGTCGCATAATGCTGCGAAAGATGAGGGAAGACCAAAGTTTTTTTAATAAAATTTTATGGAGTGACGAGTCAACGTGTCGAAAAGATGGTTTTTTGAATCTTCACAACATACACAGCTGGCAACTCGAAAACCCAAGACTTATCCGAGAAGACCGATCGCAATATCAATTTAAAATTAATTTATGGACTGGCATTATTAATGGCAAAATCATTGGTCCATTCGAATTGCCGGCAATATTAAATGCGGATATGTATTTGAATTTTTTAGCAAATACTTTACCTAGTTTACTGCAAGACGTCCCACAAGAGATAAGAAATGAGATGTGGCTACAAAATGATGGGTGTCCAGCACATTACGCTGTTCGTGTCAGGGAACATTTAAATAATACTTATCCAGATAGATGGATAGGGCGATTGGGGCCAATTTTATGGCCTCCACGTTCGCCAGACCTGAACCCCTTGGACTTCTTTTACTGGGGCTGTATAAAAGAAAAAGTATACAGTGAAACAATAAGTTCTGTAGAAGAGTTGCGTGCGCGCATTCAAGTAGCAGCGAGAAAAATTGAAGAAGCCGGTTATGTGCGCCGGATTAAGCGATCGTTTATTAGGCGATGTAGAGCGTGCATAGCTGCCGGCGGAGGACACTTCGAACATTTAGTTTAAGTTGTTGAATAAATATTTTTACGTACTAAAACAACCTAGTTTTCTTTTGAATATCCTTAATAGTGACCCCATAGTGTTTGTGTAAAGAATCTTGGCAGAAATAAATCATTATGACGAAGTTTTATAACCATTTACAACATTACATGAAAAAAATATTTTCTCACCTTAATATTGATCTCGCTCATGTAGCTTAATATTACTTGTGAAGTATGCATTGTTATACCTTTTTAGAATCTACACATACTAGATAATTTATTAAGATCATGGGCAGCTATAGCGCCGTACTTTTTTTTTACACAGTAAATGATCAAAAGTTGACCCTAAGTAAAACAAAAACATAAAAAATCTTAAAATGACAATTTTGAAAATGACCAACGTTAAAAACGCCTAAAACAGTACTAAAACTAAATAATACACATCTTCAAGACTATAATACAAAAAAAATGACACAGAAATACCTAAATTTAACGAAATGGCAACGGAATGAATGCAAAGAGTAGCGAAATTTATAAAAAAACATAAAAGTCTACGCCATTTCCATACGGTTAGAAACCCTGGCAAAAAGATACGATTTTCTAATAGTCTCATAGCCGGACCAACTCCAGTTTACGACTTATCCATTATTTACGACAGACCCTGTATATAGTTTCAAATTATTTCATTCTGTTTAAAACTCTACAAGGGACAACCCTAGCTCAAGTTCCATCATCTAATCGTTGAATTAGTATTTCATCATCACGTGGTATTTAAACCTGATTTAAAATCACTACTATAGCATTAAGTATTTACTGAAGTCATTTTATTTAAAAATATATCCATTATAGTATATTTTACTATCCATATTCATACTAATATTGTAAGTGTCTGTCTGTTACCTTTTAATTCATAAATCGCTGAACAGATTCAGATGAAATTATGCATAGAGACAGTTGGAAACCCGCGAAATGTCATAGTGTAATTTTATCACGGAAATCACCCTTTAGTTCCTAGTAAAGAGGTGTAGGCATTTGTATGGTGAAACAATAAATGCTGAGCCTATTTAGATCAAGTCACACATGGAGATCCTGCTGAAATACTCACGATTAATAGTAAAGTTTATAAAAATATGTGAAATAATGTATAAGTACATCAGTAAGAAGGTGCGATATACATCACGATACAGAAATCAAGACAATGACAGTTGTAAACGAAACAAAACAGGATACGCGTTAAAACGGTCAAAATTGTACCGTCACAGAATGAAATTGCCGTTCTGTTTGTTCGTTCGGTAAACTTGTTCTATTTCTTTGGCCAGACCAACTTGAACTGTTAATGTATAAAAACCGGCCAAGTACGAGTCGAACTCGCGCATCGAGGGTTCTGTACAAACGTGTAGGTTATATGATGTAACTAAAAATGTATGCTTTTTTAAATTTTTCATTTATCTGTGCTATAAGACGTTGCTTTCTACCAAATTTCAAGATTATTATGAGTTAATGGGAAATACCTTGTAGGATTTGATTCCCTTGCGAGTGTCAATCATTTACAGTTGGCTTAGAAGTTTAAATTTTGTTGAATTTTTTCACAGCTCCGATATCAAACACTCAGGGTTGTTGACATAGGAGCTGTGTCTCTCAGAAAAAAATCAATCAACTGTAGATCTGAGAATTTGATTTGATATGAATTTCAGCTTGATGCCTCCAGGCGTTCCTAAAAAAAGGTCTTACTAGATTATCCAAACATCGGAATGAACTGGCAAAGGCGTTAAGTGGAAGAGGTGGCATACAACACACGCGGCTGAAGCAATATGACCATCCCAGTCTGAGCAGCTGCTTTACATATAAACAAAAAAGAGTACCAAATGGTGAAACAGATGGTTGACTTATTGTGGAGAAACAGATAATCATGTATTAAACAAAAAAAAATTTAAAATCTGGTTTTATTTCCGCCAGACTTTTGTATGACAGATAAACATCATCATCAACTTTCTGCCGCGCACAACAAAACTGTAGAATGAGCTGTCGCCTGCGGTGTTCTCGGACCAATACGACTTCAAACCTTCAAGAAAAGAGTACGTACTCCTTCCTAAAAGGCCGGCAACGCACTTGTAACGCCTCTGGTGTTGCGGGTGTCCATGGGCGGCGGTAATCGCTTACCATCAGGCGATACGTCTGCTCGTTTGCCCCCAACATAACAAAAAAAAACGTTTATAATGGACTTCCAAAATTTGAGGTAGTTATTTTTTTAATGTACTGAATTTAGTTACATTAATCTAGCAGTTTAGCCGTGAAACTGTAATAGACAGACTATTTTCGAATTAAGTAACATTGTATGGACGCTTCTATTTATTTAAATGCATTTATAATAACGAGACGTGTGCTCAGTGCTACCAACATTATTTCAAACTAATTGATTATGTAAGTTCGTGTTTATTTGAGACTTTGCCTTCCCCCAGGAACTTAACTACATAAAATATCTAGTTATCAATAAGATCATTAATTTACTATTAAATTCGTTCGCGTTGAAGTAGATGTTTTACAAGCTTGGAATGGAATAATAAAAGGTGAATAGCTTGCGCATACAATAAAAATTTTATTGTTATCTAGTACAATAGCGGTCTGCGAACTAGGTAATTCATTCGCGTTGGGCATAGTGATGACAGTTGATGGTAATGAAACAAATTCTGATTACCATATACTCATAGATACTAATTCAAATCTATTTGAAGTTTAGAGGACATACTACTTAAATAACTACATGCTACTAGAACTACGACTACACATATACATCGATGTCGGATCTGCATGAAGACTATTTCAGATCAGCAGTTCAAATATTATTTAAACGATGCAAAATAATTTATTTATTTTATTGAATAGTGAGCAAACGAGCAGACGTATCACCTGATGGTAAGCGATTACTGTCGCCCATGAACACCCGCAACACCAGAGGCGTCACAATTGCGTTGCGTCCTCACTCTTGAAACTCGCGGGCGGGTATCCGCAACTCGACGACTTCAGTGCGCCTATTTTGCGTGGAGGTAGCCTCCTCACTCACTCGGTGAAACACAGCGCAAACGCTGTTTCACACCGGTTTTCTGTGAGGCCGTGTTATCACTACGGTCGAGCCGGCCCATTCATGCTGAAGCGTGGCTCTCCCACGAAAACGAATTAAGGAACTGTGGATGTCCAAATTTTCACGGACGTTGTCATGCGGTGAATTTCTGTGCGTTTAGGCGATTCCTCCATACATACTATAAAAATCTAATATGGCTCTCTTAGGACCCATAATATTTTATCCGTGGTGCTTTCAGGTTTGAAAAAGGTGTCTGCCTATTTTGACTTCATTTTGTCTCCCGCTTTGCTAAGGAAGGACATGTTATATTTCCAACTGGTTCAGTTTTCTTCTGATCAATTTCGTTGCAGGTTTCAAGACAGTTTAATTTTTCCTGGGACTTCCCCGATGTCATAACTCGGTGTGTTCGTGGGTCACTGCTGTTGATCCTGGTGTACAGGAGTTATAGCGGAGTGCGGGATAAGTCCTATTAAAAAAAATATGGAGGTGGGTATAAGTTCTCAAAGTTAACAGGTAAGTTTGACCTATGGAATTAGATTTTGAATGAAATCTATTCTATAGACAGGTTCCTTAAATTCGGATTTAGGTGGCTGACGCTGAGCTCGCAGAAAATACAATATTAAAATTATGATTTCACCTAATCTGACTGAATAAGGCATTAGGATAGAAAGGCTACCAAAAAGCTTTGTATGGACACATTTCAAAATGTAAATGTGTTGCTACGCTCAAAAGTCGAGAATGCTCGACCAGTTTGGTTTTTTAATATTTTCGTTAAAGTATTTTAATATTTTTATTAAAGGTTCTTATGGAGAGAATCTATTTGTTCCAATGTTTGGCCGAAACTAAATTACGGCAACTGGTTTTATATAACTTTTGAATGTAAATTCTTAAAGCTAAAACAATTAATTCCTAAAGAAAACATTGAAATAAATACAAGCAACCAATTACTTTTCAAAACACATAAAGCGTTTTAAAAGAAATGATTGAATGATGCATTATGCTACGAGTTACGTGATTATTTATACACAATTGAAGTACCTATTAAAAGGCCCATTATTGAGTCGTGTTTCGCCATTGACAACAAAACAGATATTGAATCCCTGAGCAAATAATATGAGTGAAATGTCCGAAGCAGTCTTGAAAGTTTTGTGTGTCTGTAGGTGGCTTTAACCTGCAGAGCAAGTCCATTAATGCAATCGCCAGTTTCGACACAATATTTAAACGAACATTACATTATGTGTGACTTCATCGCTCGCTATGAACTATAAGAGATGTTTATGCTCCGTGCTTCATGTTCAACGGATACTAAAGTTGATTTCGAAAATTTCAAGTGTTTTCTAACTCAGATGAGATTTATTGAATACAAAATTATCTGTATGTTTCTTAAATGGGTACTCATCTCAACAAATATACAAGAACCTATATAAATAAATAAAATTAAAGTGTCTGTTTGCAATTTGAAATATGGGCACTCACAAAATGCATAATGTACTTGCCTCAAAAATCAAATTAAAAAAATACTCTCTGTTTGTTCCGGCAAATCTCTAAAACGGGTAGATCGATTTTGACGAGATTTGATAGCTGATGGCATGATGTATATTTATTGTAATGGAAAATAAAAAAATGGAAAATAACACAAAGAATGAACAATATCCGATTCAAAAGCAACAAAACCCGGGTATATTATGCTAGTTTTAGAATAAGAATCAGAGAATAAGTTGTATGTTATAATATAGGAACACATTTCGTTTCTGTACCATTTAAAATTGAATATAATTATATTTTATTTGTTTTGTTGAGAATCATCAAGGTTATTATGACAAATGACAACTCGACTTATGAATATTGAAATGGAATATTCTAGTTAGTGTTTACTTTTTTCATTTCTTGCCAAGTGATATGAGACGCGGTTTAGGTATCGATAACATTTCCCACGTATTCCGACGTCATCTGATCTACTAAATGAGGGATTAAGAATTAAGAATCTTTCACGGAGTCACGGAGGAGGCCGCAAGCCGGTCGCCCGAGGCCGCGATGTGATGGCCACTGCGTGAATCAAAGATCATCGCGGTTAGGAAATTATTCCACAGACAAGAAAGGGTGGGTGACCGGTTAACATAAAATCTCGGACATACCACGATAAACTGTGAAAGGCGAATTTGAGAGATACGTTGATTTGAAACTTGTGTGTGACCTTGACCTTGTGACGTATATCTACAAATAAATAAAATTGAAGTATCTGTATGTAATTTCAAATCCACATCTGTCTGTTTGTTCCGGCTAATCTCTGGAACGCTTGGATTGATTTTGACGAGACTTTCACGGTAGATAGGTCATGGTATAACGAGTAAAGTACATTATCCATTTTATATCGATTTTATTCTAAAGTGGTTGTAGCTCTCAACAACAATATATTACGTGTATTCATATTATTTACATTTCCCTAGTGGTTATACATCATGTTAGATTTCTTAATTTATTTTATATTACAACGGACAATAGGTATGTTTACAAGTTTACAACCGGTCTTCTTCTTAGCTACAAGTCGAGCGAGGCCGGTTGAGCCCCCATGACGGAAATCATACTTACTGTGACTATGTTTAACGAGGTTCAATTACAAGTGATCAATTGAGAAAGTTAATTTATCAGAAGGAAGTACTTTGAACGTCCACGTACAATAACGACTAAACAAACAAATTCTTATAATTTTCGGTTTACAATAAAGATTTAGAATTGAATTGTTAAAGTGAATCAGACGATACACGAACCTACTTATGCTGTTAAGCTTATGGATAATTTTAAAATGTTTAAAATATATTTTTAGGTTTTTGTGAGTGAATGCTAAGTAGCTAAGAGACTTAAAGTAAAAAGGGGTAAATGGGTAATTCAA
This sequence comes from Spilarctia lutea, assembly GCA_916048165.1. Taxonomy (NCBI): domain Eukaryota; kingdom Metazoa; phylum Arthropoda; class Insecta; order Lepidoptera; family Erebidae; genus Spilarctia; species Spilarctia lutea. Next base: position 21,357,849 of record OU696470.1, on the reverse strand, counting down.
GACGTGTGTGACATGCGTTGTCAATAGGTAATAATAAACTTTTAAGTGTTGGTAAATCACTAAAGTAGTTGAATGATTCATGTTGATAATCTTGTTATGGTCAGTTTCACAACTTGTCTTGGCATTATCAGTTTTTTGTTTCGACTTCACAAACCGAAGATTGCCAATCTTGTTACCGTGATAAAAATTACTAAATTGCAACTTGACAGTAAACAATACTCAAATATTATCACACATTCGATTTAAAAGGTAATTGAGTAGTAACAGTATTTTATTTTTATGGATTAGGTTTCAAACGAGCAGACGTGTTATCTGACGGTAAGCGAGTACCGCCGCCCATGGACACCCGCAACACCAGAGGCGTTACAATTGCGTTGCCGGCCTTTGGGGGGACGGGGAGGGGGATGGGAGGAGGGGCTGGGGTATGGGTCTCTGGTATCGTCAATCAATCGGTGAAACACAGCGCAAGCGCTATTTCACACCAGTTTTCTGTGAGGATGTGGTATCTCTCCGGTTGAGCCGGCCCATTCATGACGAAGCGTGGCTCTTCCACGGTAAAATGTATGTTGTGATTGTATTAAAAATATTAACACGTCAGTCTTAAAATAAATACCACTTTATTGACATCGCATAATATGTTACAAAACTATGTCTTTATCAAAATTATCTATCTATATATGTATACAATGAAAGTCCGTGGTAATATAATAACACAGAATAACTTAATAATTCCAAACACGTGAAATAATCTTTGTAACATACACCTTAGACGTGCAATATCAGAAATACGAAACGTCCGACATTACGCAAATGTTTGGTTACAGTACAATATACATTATGTGCAAATAAACAATGCTTAACAATATAAACAACACAGTCCCGTGTCTAAACTATTATAACGTAAGTACATAAATTAATAACTTCTTATAAAACGACAGAACGTCATGTTTCCGTTGTCCATTACAAGGTGTACCCGTCCAACATTGTTTGAGCCTCAATTTACGATGGGTTTTAATAGCTCTACATTATATGGTCCGATCTAGTTGAGGGAAATCGGGCGCGAGGATCGGGCTCCGAATGACAATCGATTTACTGCGACGAAAGTGTTGCAGATTGATGTCTCCATACCATCCATTTGGCGACTTTCACTAAGTGCTAGTGACCGGAGTGACGTTGTCGAACGTCATCACGTTGAGAGTGATTGATCGAGAGTACAACTATTTATGTTTGACTAATGATAATCAAAAGTGCGCATAGGCATAATCGTAGACATTCTTTATTTTGCATGAATTATTCAAATTAGAATCGAGTATGCCGAGTACTGAGTAAAAAAGTATGTTTCATCGCCAGTAAGAGTAGCTCTACTTTCTTAAGCATCACGGTATCGATGAATACGCAATTCACATTAGAAAATATGAATCGTTAACGATCGATGATCACGTTGTGAATGCTGCAGAGAAATTAGAGTTGTGGCCTTGAGTTGTTAAATTGGATTAGACATAGCGATTATTATTTCAGATAATTGGGCCGTGTTATTGGCATGTGTTACAAGTACAACAACGGATAAGTATCGTTTTTAGATTTTAATCGACGTTTAAATGACCTAGTCGAATTGGTACCAGATTCACATTCGTACAGGTTTGGTTTTAAATTTAAATGTTCTTGGCCGGGTTTTATTTCATAGTTATTTACCAATGAACCATTTGTATACCAACTACTTTACTACATAGAGCACAGATATGAGTATACTCAACAAATTCCATTAATTTCTAAGTTAATTGCAATGACTGGCAAATGCTAGATGCGAGAAGCCGAAAATCTAAGTTTCGTGCGATGGGAGATACGAGTATCAATGTTAAGTAGTGGACTACGATAGGATCATCATGATAATGATGAATTACATACTGTACTAAAAAAACACGAGGACTATAATGTTCAAAACCTCCTTTCTAAGAAAAGGCCGCAAAATGTAAAGTTGATGGGATAAAATTTCAAGTTAGAAATAAAAAAAATTATCATTGGTTTGAAAATAAATTAAGAAAATACATAGTAGGTATGATGGTTAGAAAACTATTTATAGCAAGTGTGATAATCGAAAACCAATTTGGATTTACGCCAGCCCGGTGCGTGGCAAACAGAAGGCAGAGGCCGTATTTCCAATACCTAAGCCTATTATGAAAAAAAAACACGCAAGCAACTATTTTGCATAAATATTGTTCTTTAATTAAGAAAGGCTGTGTGATCCCTGTGTGTATATAACCATACACTATAATAGGTCTTCGATTCGCTTATTCGGAGTATTGGGGTTTGTGTATAGAAGTGTAAAACGAATATTTATTTTAAAGAATATCTAAAACAATAGACACTGCCACGTTTACCTTTTAAAATTCTACCTCAATTTCGAAAGTGACAACCCTAAATAAATTACCGAACGATATTAGAACGAAATAAGTTCTCTCCTGTTAAGATACTCGTAGTTAAACACATAAGAATGGAGAATAATGCAGTAATATTAATATTCGGTCACATTTCATAGACATATATCACAGTCTTTTTAAATTATTTTAGTTGTTGTAATATTCGTTTTTTTTTAATTTAATAGGTGTTTTTTAGCGTGCAACACAGTTTTTACTACTGCAGCTCTACCGTGCTATTGTATTTGTATCTTGTTATTATGTTCAATAAAGAAAAAAAATAAAAAAACGAAATTGAACACACATAGCTTTTATTATGGGTTGTTAAACGCTAATTAACATAACCAGATACTATCTTACGTAACACGTGACTGTACAGAATCAAATAAGTCTTAATAAACATTGACACATTATAATATTAACAGTAGAAAAGTTGTTTTTATATCAGTAGACTTTGAATAGACTGTAGTATCTGTAGCTTTCTAATTTTCGAATCAACGTTTGGACGAAAACAACAATTAACGTATGGCAAGTACATGACAAATATTGTTTTCTAGTATTTATCTCTTTGTTTGGTATAAACAATAAATTTTTGAAATTCGTAATTCGAAGGGACTATCCCTGTTCGACGATTCTTTTTCCTAATTGTATATTTATGGGTGATCCAGGTATTTTGTCTGTGTTCACAATTTTAATACGATTAATGTAGGTGATATCAATTTGTTTGTTTATTCATGATGATGATGACGAAATAAATAGTTTGTTTAAAAACAACTTATAATATCATCACTATATCTTGTTACATCACCAATGGCAATGGCAAAAACAAAAGCCAATAGATGACTAACAGCAATTAAAAAGAAAGATGTAGTCAAAGTTTGATTGAACTCTTCACATTCCAGAACACTAAACAAATTGTAAAAGTTATGCAGGTCTCAATATAATGGTAGTATAGTTTGGTTTAATATTCAAATTCTGTAATTTAATTTGATGAGTGTTGAGATTGTGTGTTAATTTCCCACGTATTCGCACTTTCAATTTAAAAAAATTAACATAGCATTGTATTACGCTTTTTTCACAGCACACTATCTCGATTTAAGATTCATTAGATTAACAAGTATTCATGCGTTTATTCCTTTGATGATACGAAACGTTTTTCGGAATCAGTTTTGTTATCTATTACATTTTCATTTCTGCATTTTCTAAAATTGGTTATTTTATTTCCTTATTAAGGAAATTATATTATCAAATTTATCCCACGAACGGTATGAAATCGGAATGAAATCGATTTGAAGCACTTATTGTGCAATTCTTCAAGATATTTTATCAGTCAGTGATATATAATCATTTCGAAATGCGACTGATAAAATATTTTTATTTGAAAACAAAATTTTCACAGACAGTGTAATTTATATGGTTTTGACATATTTTAGGAATATTGAGTATTTGCTACATGCTAATGGTCGACCAGCTAAACCACAAACTGTTCTTTTAAAATTCGAATTTCAAATATAAACGATCCGTTTGTCGTTTATTTTTGAAATTCGACCATGTTTATTTTTTTAGCCTTCTGAACTTCTCATTGGTATAGACTTTGACTGTGCCTTTCATAATCCTCTGCTCGCGTTATTATTGTAAAAAGGCGTACAAAGTTTTTGCCTCACGTATTAATAGATTTACCAACAAGTTTACCGCAAATCAATTAAGTTACACTTCAAGAATATTAATGAATATTTTAGACATTTTGTAGCACATTATGATATTTAAATGGGTACAATTAAACTATTATTCATTTTTAAAAGTTAACATAATTCTTCGTTCAAACGAATAGGTCAGTCAAACATGTTTATAAAAGCATACTATGTCTTGGATATCACTATTTAATTCCATTTGAAATACAAAATACAACAGCACATTTAAATTCACACTTATCTGACGTTTGACACTACTGACATTTTGAAGACTGAAACTAAAAGACTTTCTTGAGCTCTGTATATAAATTATAACTCAATCGAGAAATATAATCTGATATATGTATTGTTCCGCGAAAAGCTTTCTATTTCTTCAAGCATAAATTGTTACTAAAAATTAATCTGCGTGCAAATTTTAAACCACAAATTGTTCCGAGAAATGCGATTGACGTTTCATCGGTGACATTGATCATTGTAGAACAATGCCATATTTAACGATCGTTTGATTGGATTCGCTCATCGTTTATGTGATCTAAACTAGTTTATCCTGTAAATAGCTTGTGCAAGTAAAACAACCTTTCTCTTATCTTTGGTTGCAAATATGTATTGAGATACTAAAGGGATTCTGGTTTCTTTGGCTTGCTAAGGGATAAAATTAAATCCTAATGTTTTGTTTTCGCGTTATTCTATAAGAAGAATTAAACGCTATGCTACGAGTATATGCTGCACCAAATATATATTTAAATTACCCCAATAAGGTCTGCTCGATCTTTATAATGCAGGTAGATTCAAGAACCTTACTTTTTCGTAATTTATTTTTCGACAATGGATTTTCTGTTTCTTTTTTATAAATAAACTAGCTGACCGGACAAACGTTGCTTTGCCATAAAAGGGAATATATGTTGTAGAGGTGGGTCAATAAAAATCGCGATGGAAAAATAGGGGTTGGTCTTAGAGGGTTGAAAATTTAGGGTTGTATGTATTTACTAATGCTGTATCATAAAAAAATAGAAATTAAAAATTTTGTATAAAAATAAAAAAAAAATTTTTAGGGGTGGACTACCCCTAACATTTAGGGGGATGAAAAATAGATGTTGGCCGATTCTCATAGATACCGGATAAGCACAAATAATTTCATCAAAATCGGTCAAGCCGTTTCGGAGTAGTTCGATTACGCACCCCGTGACACGAGAATTTTATATATTAGAAGAAGATTAGGATATTTAGGACTCTCATTCTCATCTTCCTAGCCTTTATTATTCCCAAGATTATTTAGGGTCGGCTACTAGTTCAACCGATTTTATATAGGTATCTATAAATATATAAAATCTCGATGTATTCAAAGAGTCTACCGAATACAACTATATTTTTTTAATTTTATTCAAGTGTTATACCTACATAATCTTGTTTTATTACATAACATATCGTAGTTTTTGAGTACATCACAATGTATTTATTAGATGTTATTACAATCGTGAACCATCAACCAATCGACGAGACAGATCTTAATAAATTCGATCTGAACGTTTCTATCAAGATGATTTCAATGTCACGAAGTTAGGTTTATTTATTAACACATTTGACCGTGTTAGTAAACGTGACAAGAAAGTAGTACAAATTGTTATTAGCGACAACTGGGTAGAGTGGAACAGAAAAATAAACTGACGTCATTCTTTATGTACACGAACATATTATTATGTATTTCATCTATGAGAGCACGTTAAGCCATCGCTCTGTTGTCATGAAAACCTTTGGCAAACGTTGCTGGGGAGTCAGTGTCCTCAAATATACTGACTACTAGTTCAACATTCGAATTCAGTACGCTCTTAGGGCTGCAGAGGCCCGAGTTCGCACAAACTTTTTGAAGTTTTCATTTTTACTAATAAATAGTAGGTATGGGTAAATTACAATTACGAATTATTTCGTGATATGACGGTAGGTATTTGGACTTTAGAGACGGTCTACAATTATTAAGATGAGAAGTATGAGTCGTACTGCCCTCTTAGAAGAGCACAATTATATCAGAGAGGAACTATCCATTATTTTTATGTATAATTGTAAGTAATTGTTACTATGGAGTACCTAACAAAGTTTTGGAATAACTTAAAACAAACTCTACCTGAAAGAGAATTCATTCGGAAGTAAATTGCATAAATTTGATATACTCATAGGTAACTAGAAATTGACGTAACAGAACTTAAAGTTATCTGGTTAAGAACTTAGTTGTCAGTTTATGTAACATATATAATTATTATATTAAGTTGCCAAGCGACTTATGAGGTTTGTAACAAAGTTAAAATAAAATCCTATAATTATATCGCTTAAGTAGTTTACATTTTAAAACATGACCAATATCTTCAAACTTGAGTGTGTAGACCTTTATTTTGTGACTCACTTAAGGACAGACCTATATTTGGAAGCTTGCTAAAAGGCTTCAACGAATCGATTCGTATATTATTATGTGGCGTAAGACTATTAAGTATGAAGCAAGGTGTTGTGTACTGCAGCCATGGCCGGCGTGTGAAGGGGATGGTACAGAAAACTGGATATGACAAGAAGAGCTCACTTGATGTGTAAGTTTTTATGATCTGTATGATTGGAAGAAACGTTGTTAGATCGTAATATTGATTGGTTAGTTGGCTACTAGTATTTATATTCGTTTATTTCGCTAAATATTTGAGATTTATTGATGTGTAAGGTAGTAATGCAAATCGTACTTTGATTTGGAATAATAGCAATAATACTTATGTGTTTTTGGGTTTCAAGTCGTCGCTTTGAGGGTGCACAATAATAGCAAGTTCTTATTACCGACAACAAAAGTTGTTACTATAGATAGTGTGCCCGACAACACATAATCTAGCTGCAATGTTTACAACATGTATTATTTAGATATTTATGATTAATGTCCATGATTTAATTGCTTACTTTATGTGCGTTAAAAAACCGTAATTTATTACATTTGTCAAACATTCGAGTATATATGTTTTATTTTTCTTTGCCAAAAATGCAACATTCTGCCGCTACAACGCATTTTATAAATAGACGACTGTACTGTCACTACAAGTTGCTGTTTATGCAGTAAAGTACGTAAAACATTAAACACTGTAGCGTCTTAGAATAAAAACGATTAATTGTTTTGATGAATTTTGTACACATGGAGATATTAAGGCATGTCCTAGTTATATTTAGAAATAATTATTTGATTTGAACCTATTACTTGTTTTATCGAATAATACTTTGCGTTTTACAAAAATATTTAGAATGGAATAATAATTCCCGTGTTAATGCAATGGTTTTGCTCAAGAAATATATGGTTTTAGAGATCTTTGTAAAAAAGTTTCTAAAGAAATGGGTAGTGGACGTATTACATACAAGCCATTTAGTAATAGCACATTAAGTACAGTCAACCATTTGTACCTGAAATCCAAACACACCCGAAGATTTTGAATGGTTATTCCTTACTAATAAATTCGTTTGAATCAATTAGATTGGTATATGTGTTTTTAATTGTACTGAACCATTAACAGTTTGCAGAAGTTTAGATCTTCTAGTCATCTACATGGCAACTGATATTTAAAGAACCTATGTTTTAATATTTAGAGACTGTAAGTAACAATCTTACATTATACGGTTTTCTGGTAAAGATTGCGCTTTGAGTTATAAGGCCGCCAATGGTACTGACCTAGCATTTAGTCATATACCCAATTATCTGGTGTACAACAAAGTGATTTATTATTATTATTTTAATAATTATGAAACAGTACGTAACTAAATGCAACACTAAAAGCAAATGTAACAATCACTAATCAAATACTAACTTTTATACGTATGAGTTTCAGTTATTGTTGTCGAGAGCATAGAGCGGTAAAGCGTGACTGACCGCTACCGGTTCCGGACACCTATCATTTAACCATTGAAACGTGTCACTATGCGATGATGCACTGTGATTTATACGTGATTAGTTCATTACACTGCATGTTTATGAATACAGTCAGCAATAACTGGTGTAAATAAACAGTTTATCTACAATCTTAGTTAACATTATCATCATCAGTATATCGCTGTTTACAGGATACGGGCTTCTCCAATTGCCCGCCACTTTATTCGATTTTCGGCTTCTCGCCTCCAGCACCTGCCAACGTAGTTATTACAAGAAAAATAATATTTAAATTATGAACTTCATAAAACGGTCAGCGAACATAAATTAGCTTTCTTATTTCTTTCATTACCGGCTATTAACTTTAGTTGTTTTTTTAGAATTATGTTATCATGTAATGTAAAAGAACTGTCAATATATGTCACATTTTTTAATGACTGTCTACATTTGCAAATAGTTAAGAAATCTCTAGGATTAATTTGTGTTCAATGAGTTTACAACCCGCTTGAGAGCAAGCGATTAAATTAGATTATAAATGCTTGCAACTGTACTGGATTAAACTTTTGTTGTAGACCGTATTACATAATGACAGACATTTCTGCTATCCAAGAATTCACTCAATTGTTACCAGTTACGTAATATTAATTATGTCTTTACGCTTGGATTTGTAAGCTACTGTTAGTTTCCATAGAAAGGGGGTTCGTTGAATCATATAATAAGGGAATATCACAGATTAAAAGATTTGTTATTCTATAAATAAAAAATCTGTTATCGTACTGTAAACGTTTGCATTGAACCGCTCTGTTGGGTCCACTATTTTAATTAAACAGTTTATAATTAAAATATATTAAGTTTGTTCATTTTTGGTAATGAAAGAGCAAAGGTAATTACAACAATCATGTAATTTTGTAAAGTGTGATAGATACGACATAAGCGACGACGAGGTTTGGTTTGTTTCAAATTATGTGTTTAGATTTACTATAATAAAAGCACTACTTTCTTGTAAACCTTGAAGAGAATCATTTATTGGTTTATACAGTTTTGTAAGTTGTAGTATGTCACTATGTTTAAAACAATATCACTTAAATGATAAAAAAAAATGCATCAGTGCGTTAAAAAAATCTCGTCAATACAAAAAGTACACCGAGTCAGGATATACGGTCAGAAACCAAACAAAAAAGTAGGGTCATGTGCAGCCAAGTGTGTGTCAATGTCAAAACGTGGCCGTGACGTCACATCCTGCGCAGGCGCACTGGGGATATACGTCATTAAATTCATGGACTTGTCTAAAGCGAATGTTTTGTACAGTTTTAAATTGCCCTTCATGTGTTCCCACGATGGGATTGTGAATCTTATGTAGTTAACTTGTGTTTGGCAACTTAAAAATGAATAATAATATATATTTAAACGTTTGGTTTAAGGCTGAAATATCTAGACCACTGCTTAACTATTTACTTCTTTAAATAGATATATGATATTCTAAACTTGAAGAGCTTGGATGGTAATGTAAGGAAGTACTGTTTCGAATTGAAATTGTTTTAATTTTTTGGTAATCCGTTTATTAAAGCAGGCTATAGGCAGTCATACAACATCACGCTATAGACAATAAGATAAGAGCAGAAAGATATCAAATATCGGGAAAGATCAAGATTTATGCCTGCCAAAAGACGCAGGCGAATTTGCACGAATCAGCTTATTGTTTACAAAATTGTTTTGACTAGAGTTTGTTTAAAATTAAACAATTATAAATAAAAAGCATTAATTATATAGTCTAATGAATTAGTATTCAATTATAATCAAGACAACGAAATTACAAAGACGATACAAGGACAAGTAGTATTGTTCTAAATGATATATCGTCCTATTCTCAAATGTATTTAATTAAAGTAATACTTACTACAAATCTAAGTATAATTATGATATTTAGGTATATGAAGCAATACCTTTTTTGTTCAGTTACTGATTTCAGACGAATTAAAAATCTATACTAATATTATAAAGAGGAAAACTTTGTTTGTATGTTTGTTTGTTTGTTTGTTTGTAATGAATAGGCTCAAAAACTACTGGACCGATTTTAAAAATTCTTTCACCATTCGAAAGCTACGTTATCCACGAGTAACATAGGCTATATTTTATTTTGGAAAAAAATAGGGTTCCGTAAGAAATTGGGGTTTTTCGGACACAAGGTGTAAAAAATCAACCAGAAAAGTTACTTATTTTGCGTACGCTGCGTAAACTATAAAAGATAGAACCATAAAATGCTCTAATTAATCGTAGATCTTATAAATATCTACAAAAAAGTCCGCGACACACTATAGGGGGGAAAATTTTTCGCTACGGGCAATAAAAGACGCAAACGAGGTTGCGTCGGTCAGCTAGTCTGTTAATAAACTTAAAACTACGTAAAGTACTAACGTGTGAAATGGTTCATATGGATATTGTTATCAAAAAGTATCTTTTCTATTTTTATTAGGGTAACATGAAACGTTAGAAAAAAGGAAATAAATAAAAAAACGTTTTGTTTTACACAATATGTAGGTATTTAAAAAGAATTGGAATATCACTAAATCAGTTAGACAAGAGAAGAAAGGACATAGTATGCTCCAGAGCTCGAACTAGCCACAGATTTGTTCATAGATATTATTTCTTAAGGTTCTAAACCATTTTCCAGCGGTTGATGACCACACGGGGCTACTGTACGATCTCGTACGAGGCGGCGATGACACTAGCGCGATCTTCACCCTTTGAAATTTTGGCCCATATGGCCCTAATAGTCAACGACCGAATTCGTTCTGAGACAACGCCGGATCATGAACCCGGAATGCTTCGGCAGAACGCACATAGGCGGCTCGAAATCCAGGGCTGTGCCAGTATGTGTCATACTGTGCTATATATAATTATATATGCATTATTATAAAATATGTAGTATTAAATAAATAATAAATAATAATAAACGAACGGGGGCAAACGAGCAGACGCAGACGAGCAGGTGATTCTGATGGTAAGCGATTACCCGCAACACCAGAGGCGTCACAAGTGCGTTGCCGGCCTTTTAGAAAGGAGTACGCTCTTTTCTTGAAGGTTTGAAGGTCGTATTGGTCCGGGAACACTGCAGGCGACAGCTCATATATATTACATTCTCAATACACATACATGTATAATATTACAAACATTTACTGAAACTTGCGTCGCAAATCAACTAAGCTACATATAAAAAAGTAATTATAGTGTTGTCACAAGTTTGTGGTCTAGATCTATTATTATTTTCCCCAGTTTTGCATCATGGAGAAAAAAATGTGTGAGAAATATTGAATTCTTCCCATTCTGGCCAAATAGGTTATATAGCCATGTTTAATAAAATTTACGAGAAAAAAAAGAAATCACGCAAATATCCTTAAATCAAATTAAAAATTAAGTAGAAATCAACGCATACCAGCAATGTTTAGAATTTTTATAAATGACTCAACTACTTAAAGACCTCAATTTAAATGTTAATACTTAAATTATTTGATTTATTGCTAATTAAATATTATTATTCAACAGAGGAATTTCTTAATGATAAAAATATTTTGTAAAATAAAAAGATAATTGTAGATATGAGATTGTGAGAATGTCAGATTATGAAACAAAGAATATTTGTACACCAGAAACAGTAGAATATAAGAAATCTAACATTATACGTAATACGTTATATTTATATGGTGATATCTGTTATATTTAACAAATACTTAAATCTTTATCTTGTGTTTTCATCTATCATAACTGAACAAAGAACGCAGTAATAACATTGTTTGTACACCTTTAAGTTATAAGACGCTGTTGATGAATGAACTCTGCCTACAGACAGAGACGGACAGTCAATAAATCTATATTAATATTATAAAGAGGTAGTTTGTTAAGTTGTAGGGATAATATCTGGATATACTGAACTGATTTTAATAATAATTGTACCAATAAAAACTACATTATTTGTAAGTGGAAAAAACTAATAATTTACAAATTGTATTTATTTATATTTTGCCATCCGTGTATGGCGTAGGTGTTTATAGACTCGCTCTCGACTGCGTTGAGTGTTGTAGGTTCAAACCACATATGAGACTACGCTTTGTCTGGTTTACAAATTGTTGTTCGGAATCTGGGTGTTCTTTGTATACGTGTATTTTGCATATATTTGTAAAGTCCCTGAAACACAATATTTATTCATAATGCGGGCGTTGTATTTTTATTAAAAAAAACCTGTTGTAGCACTTCAAAGTTTACTGAAATCAGTTACGCTGACTCTCGAATGTTTGTTATTTGATAAATATACCACGAGTCGTATCAGTATTCGTAATATTGATGATTCTAAAACTGCGATAGTTTCAAGCACTAATAATCGAAATGATTTTATACCTATAAAATATGTCGTAACTTTATTAGGTTATAAAAGTATTACGGAACGATAGCCGATTGGTTACACCAAGCCTATGCCTGATCTAATTTGAATTGGCTATGGTTTTATAATTTTGAACAGTAGTAATTCTATCCTACTAATATTATAAATGCGAAAGTTTAAAAGGATGTGTGTGTTTGTAACTCTTTCATGCAAAAACTACTCAACGGATTTAATAAAACTTTTCAGTAAAATAGCTTAGACATCGGAATAATATAATAAGTTAAAATTTATGAAGATTTTTGTATAATTTGGTCAGAATGTAACGATACTGTTATCGTTATATTAAGCAAGTCGAAAAAAATCAGTCCTCTGAGAGCTGTCTTGGCGCGCGGTTGACCGTTGGTGTTACACAAAGATTTTATTACTGTAGAATTATTTGTCTTAAATAGTTCTAAATAAAAGTCCGCGACAGCATAATCTACCTTTTATATGGAAGTCACTATGATCAAAATAGTGAACCACAAATACAATCGAATTGGATACTTTTTAACAATGCACATTTTAGAATGTTTATCGAACTCTCATCAAAATTGATACATTTGTCACTTTAAGTATTGAATGTACAATGTGTTTGGACGAATAGTTTAAATATTATCTCGGTAAGATTGAACTGAATGAACGCCTACTATAAGAGAGAGTATGGTGCGGAGGGCGCGGGGGCGGAGGGATAGTCAATGCATTGCCAATGTTAAAAGTTAGTTTAAATGCGAAATAAATTATAATATAAATATTAGGTCTCTTTGTTACACTTTTACGGCTTTAAATACGGCTGCACCGACTTTAATGAAATTTGTCATGGAGATACTTTGATTTTAAAGACAACATTTGGTCCGACCCGGGAATCGAACCCGACACCTCAAGCACAGCAGTCGCATACACTACCACTACGCCACCGACGCAGTCGAATTAATTAAATTAAATCGATTTGAAAGCTGTGACCAGCAAAAATAAAACTTTAGATATAAAAAAGCTAGATTTTTTAGATAAAGTGAAAAACGTAATGCAGATAAGATTTCAAATAATAAGAAATATTGTGTTAAAGTGTTTGAAGACAATGGTGACCCAGATAATATAGGTACTTAATTTTGAAAATACACAACAAGCCTTTTTGTGTTGCAGATCCGCAGTAAATAAAAGCGATAACAATATAATCAGGGATACGAAAAGTAGATATAAAAATTTAAATGCTTTTGTAATACATATTTCTTTTGTTTAGCTTGCGTGATTCACGCATAGAGATGTACCTACTGGCTCACGGAGATAATGTGTTTCTCAACATCTCTAGCATTTTTCTTAAATATGATTAATGGCAAAAATAATGATACGCGTATTAGGCAAGGCTTTCTAGATTTATACGATAATTGAGAGATGACTACATATATACGATACAAAGATATATTAAATACGAAATTTTACCAGCTATTGTTTTATTATCTCTTACATAATAACAGACAAGCTAATTTTAGTTAACCTCAGGGATTTGATGCGAAAATTTAAATATTAAAAGGAATGGAAGCTAATGGAAGGTCGGATACATCTACACTAATATTATAAAGCTGAAGAGTTTGTTTGTTTGAACGCGCTAATCTCAGTAACCGCTGGTCCGATTTGAAAATTTATTTCAGTGTTGGATAGTCCATTTATCGAGGAAGGAGCGGAGCCCCAATGAAGAATGTTTAAAAACGGGGGAAAATTATTACGCTACGGGCAATAGTAGACCTAAAAGAGGTTGCGAGGGTCAGCTAATTAGTTATTAATATCAGGGACAGATTTTTACTGAAGTCCAAGTTCCAACAGAAATACGAATCCTTTTGCGGATTCGATATAAAGAGCATCATGTTATTTATAATCATGATCAAATTATGACAGCAATTATTTTAGAGGAAGTTTCAAATATTGATTGTAAAATTCATTCACCAAATATCTGTAAATATGCAAATCTTTCGTAAACTAGGAATACATTTGAATACGTTTACGATACACGCCGCTCTAATTTAAACTAAATAATAATATTAAATAAATATGCAAGTCTCCTGACTTCTCAATAAACATATCAAGGTGCCCTTTAAAATTAAACATCGATAGGTACTAATTGACCTGTTATTTCTCGTTAATCGAGTATCGACCTTACACATTGCCAGAACAACCTTCCCTATAAAGTTTCGCAATTCTAAAAATCAAATCGATAATAAGTGAATGAGCTATAGTTGATCTGGTATCGATACTTAATACGATACGATCGTGTATAATCTCGATTTATATTTCTCGATAATATTTGACAGGTGTATTGTTGATAACGCTATTATTGAACAATATAGATACGCAAATTAAGATCTGATAATATCTGGTTAATATAAATTGTTTTTATTTAAAAGCAATATATTTGGTATACAAACTTTAGTTTGCGTGGGATAAAATGTAGGTTGAGTTTTTGTTACAAGGTTATATATCAGATGCCATCGAATATAAACTTCTAAACACAATATATGTGTCTGGTTTTAGTTTTTGTTCTTGGCTTTGATTATCGATCAATCTATCTCTCAGGAATATTACATATTTTAGCGTAAAAGGTAACTATGTAACTACTACTTTTTAATACGAAAGTAAAATTACCCGAAAATTTGTGTAAACCAATGTGAACTTTGAGAACCAACTTAGATTCGCATTGAAAATTCATAAAATACGAGTATATTCTTCTGTACGAATATTATAAGGAGGTTCAGGTTCTACTAAACTGATCCTGAAAATTCGTTTGCAATAAAAAAATAACATTACTTGTGTGTCTCATAGGCTATATAGGTATATTAACCCGAAAGTGTGTAAGGTTGTCAGTTTTTATGTTAGATATACGAAGAAATAATCATGCAAGGGCAATAGCTAGTCCATTTAATATTTAAACAGAAGTAGGAGAAAAAAATATTTATATTTTATTTTATCGAAACTATCGAGAGATATGCTCCATCATCACATTCTATCGAATGTTTTTAGGTCGGACTATATTGACGGAGTTGCGGTTTCATACTTGACCTCCATTCGTAGATCCTACAATCCCCAAAAGCTATAATAAATAATTTTTTCGGACATCTAACACACAACGCCGTCTAGTCCCAAGCTAAGCAGGGTACTAGAACAACTGATATGAATACATATTTACTTCATTATTCATCATACAAACATTTGGTTCGACCCGGGCATCGAAACCGAGACCTCAAGCACAGCAGCCGCATACGCTACCACTGCGCCACCAAGGCAGTCATATATTCAATTCATGAAATAACGCTAATTATAAAATTACGTGTTTTGCTGACCTTTCGACGCATTGAACATTCGACTGCAACATCAAGCGTCGGTGGCTTTCAAATAAAAATAATCATTGAAATCGGTTGGCGTGATATTGAGTTATTCGTCTATTTGACACGCACATACTTAATGCAAATTGAAGACTTATATGGTTTTCTCATGGATGACATTGGCTCGAGAAAGACAGAGAGGGAGAGAGATAACTGGAACATTTAAAACAAGAACCAATAAAATCGGTTCACCCAGTCGAAAGTTCAAAGGTAACAAACATAAAAAAGCAGTCGAATTAAAAACCTCCTCTTTTTTGGTAGTTGAAAAAAACATATGAAAATTCACTTGGTTTTAAATATTTCTGGTGACTTAGAGGGACAAGCGATAAAACTTTAGTCTTTAAGTAGGTTTATAATGTTTACATAGGATTAAAAGAATAAAAGAATTTTAAAAGCAGCAACAACTACAAACAGACTAAAGTCAATTAAATACAATCGACCAAAATCAATCAAAATGGGTAAAGTGATCGTCGATTATATCCAAACAAAATGACGTTTACACAAACGTGACGTAACTCGCTCTGATTGGTGTTCAACTTAACATGGCGGATTGCTATATTTTGTGTAATTCACTTGGTTTTAAATATTTCTGGTGACTTAGAGGGACAAGCGATAAAACTTTAGTCTTTAAGTAGGTTTATAATGTTTACATAGGATTAAAAGAATAAAAGAATTTTAAAAGCAGCAACAACTACAAACAGACTAAAGTCAATTAAATACAATCGACCAAAATCAATCAAAATGGGTAAAGTGATCGTCGATTATATCCAAACAAAATGACGTTTACACAAACGTGACGTAACTCGCTCTGATTGGTGTTCAACTTAACATGGCGGATTGCTATATTTTGTAGTTTTATTTTTGTTAATTAACTATTAATCTCGCTCTAAAAATGAAAATAAATTTATACATAAATAAATAAAATAAATAATAACGATTTTTATACTCTATGAACCCCATTTCATCAGATAAATACATAATTTTAGCGGTTCTTGGTTACTGTCATCGAGCCTATTTGAAAGTTTACTTTTATCCCCAACTCAAGGGCGGTCACTTCGAGTCTCTGCCCGTCGTTCCGTGAAGGGATATGTATATTGCCAAACCACATTACATTTTGCAACTTTCTGAAATAGTGACGAAATTAGGCTCACACTCATTATATTACGTTCATTTTTATACCGGCTGTATGGAATTTCGAAAAAAGTTTTGAAAATAATTCGTGCACTCTTCGTTATGTAGTTTAGCTGCACTAGTATTGTGCAGTAGGTACATATTACATATAATATCCTGAGGCACTTTCCACATAGCTGTCTAGGCCCGAAATAATTAAATGTTCAGTTTATCGTACATATACAAACGTTTCGTTACGTTACGTAAATATTACGCGCGTTTTGTTTCTTTTGAATCGGATATTGTACGGTATTTCATTGGTTTTAATTCGTGCAACCACATATTTCTAAAATAAAAGTAGCCTAAGTTACTTCATATCATATCAGTAATCCATAATCAGTCGTTCCAGAGATTAGCCGGAACAAACAAACAGACAAAATCTTTAAAAATTGATTTTTTATGAAGTCCTGTATATACATTCATATGCCTTTAGATGATGCAATTCATGTGCCTTCAAAAACACCTAAACAAACTAGAAATTTTAAATTGGTTATGAGTTGTCATGCCATGATCACGAGTCAATGTAGGCGAATCCCTCCGGATAATCGTCAGATTTTAGGACGCACAATCCTAATCTGACGCGCTTGAGTTT
Organism: Spilarctia lutea; assembly: GCA_916048165.1. Lineage (NCBI taxonomy): Eukaryota > Metazoa > Arthropoda > Insecta > Lepidoptera > Erebidae > Spilarctia > Spilarctia lutea. The sequence continues at coordinate 21,340,320 of OU696470.1, read as the reverse complement.
TTCAAAATGGCGATTTTTTTATATTTTAATAATGACCGCGAGCTTGTGCCACACTCAAATCGTCAGCCTATTAAATAAGAGCTTTTGTTTTCACTTAATATCCCCTTAGAAAATCTGACGAGAAAGTTATTTTTTTCATTTTCAACCCTTACTTACGACCACCTTTATCATGAAATCAATCAGATTAACATGCGTACATTATTAAAAATTCTTAGGACATGGTTGCTGTTAATATATGACGCGCTCGTGAATGTCCATGTGACAGTTTTATTACGTTTTTGAACATCCATAGCCGGTCCCCTCACCGATGAATAGATTTACATTATTAAAATGTTTCTCTTTTTTATGTTTGCAACCCAATAGTTCTCAATAATGCTCGAGTAAATTCCCATTTAGCATCATGGGCTCCCCTAACGTGAGTGAAAACGCTGGCATAATATTAACAAGGCACTCTAATACTAATGACGAAAGAAAATTTATTAAAAGAAACAACCAAAACCAAACAGAACTTTCAGGTTTAACGTTAATACAAAAAAAACTTCATCTCGGGAGGCCTAGCTACTGTTAAGATACGGGGCGGTATGACCTTCTCACAGACCAACCTAAACTGACAGCCTTCGTGCTGTAGGGTTCCATTGGTGAGTGCGAGACCGGAATGCCCAGTGGATGCAAAAGCATCCCAATATACTACCATCATTTGGGTCACTGCACTCTTGGATTCTGCTCACATTTTCCTTCAATCAGAGTAGAGTCACTTTGAAAGGCTCATGCATAGAAAAAAAATATTAGAGGATATTAGGAGTTTCATGAATTCTAACGCAGTGCAATACTGTCAAATTATCATTTCTGATACAAGTCCGTTAATAGACAGAAACATTTAAACTTTTGTTAAATACACCAAATACATGTTCAGATAGACTGATAGAAAAAATAATAGACAAATAATATGAATTTTGTTGCAGTCATCGATATAATATTACCGAGTCGATATGCTGTGATTTTCTTAATTAACAAACGTGAACCCATTAGCATTCATATTATTACCAAACGATTACCGTAACGTTATATTAATTAAATAATTAACGATATAAAAAGCACGAATGCCGAGACATGCATGCATGTATGTACAATAATGATTTCAAACATGAAAATGCATGATTGTTGTCGCGTGAGTAGAATTGACCTTAAACTGCATGTTTTTCCTGTGAATATTAATCGTTTTTCAAAATGTTCCGAAGGGTTTCTTCTCAAGCTGGGGAATTCAATTCAAGTAGTAGAGCGCGATCTGTCATAATCTCACCTGGAGTTTATGCTAGGCAAATACCTATTTAGATAAGTCTTGTAATGGGAATAGCAATTTAGTAATTACACTTATCTGACAATTAATCGTATAAATACCGCAAACGATTGTTAAAACGCTTACAATGTACTCGTATATGAGACTTAAAAGAAGTGTATTAAATTTGAAAATATTACTAATAAAAATAAAACCTCGGTTTGTTATTTGAGATTGATATTAGAAAGAAACTTTTCATTTATCGAACATCTTAGAAGAGTTAATGAAAAATCTAAAAAGGGTTTCTGTGCACCGAAGAGGAATTAGGCATTAAGTCTGCCAATGCACCAAATGTGCATGATGTCTAAATAAATAAATAAATATCAACTGTGACATAGGGTCTATCATTTATTACACTAAAGATCATAATAGGTCTTTACCTATGAAATTGCGTTTCTTCAGTACTGGTCATTTCAAATAAAAAAAAGTTTGTAATGGCTCTGTATTCTAAATTCAAATTAATTTTGTTTTAAAACCATGACATTCTATTTACAAACTCAGTCTTTTGTTTTTTGATTAGCGTTGTATTTTCATTACATTTGAACATTTTTCGTCATAATGGATACTTTAAAAATTCGTGTAATTATGGAATATGAGTTCCGTCGTGGCACCAAAGCGACACAAACGGCACGTAAAATCAAAAACGTTTACGGAGAGAACTGTACAAACGAACGCACAACCCTTTATTGGTTTTCCCGGTTCCGTTCTGGAAGCTTGATAGATGGGTGCCCCACGACCTTAACGATCGCCAGCGCAACGTACGCGTCGAGACCTGCCTTTCGCTGCTCAACAGGCAAAGAAATGAAGGAATTTTGAAACGAATAGTTACGTGCGACGAAAAATGAATTCTGTTCGACAATCGAAAGCGCTCAGCAAGTTGGTTAGACCCTGGTTCAGCACCATAGCAATGCCCTAAACCAAAAAATGACCCCTAAAAAGGTGATGGTCACTGTTTGGTGGTCTAGTGCGGGTGTGATTCACCACAGCTTTTGCAAAACGGCATGAGCATTAATGCAGATGTGTACTGTGAAGAACTGGAGAGAATGATGGAGAAGCTTGCACATCTGCAACCAGCTTTGGTCAATCGATCGTCCCCACTGCTCCTTCACGACAACGCGCGACCCCATACTGCGCAACAGACAGTCTCCAAGCTGCAAGAGCTGGGGTTGGAAGCTCTCCCTCATCCGCCATACTTTACCGACTATTACTTTTTCCAAAATTTAGACAACTTTTTAGTGGGTAAAAAATTCAATTCCCGAGAGGCAGTACAAAATGCCTTTGAAGAGTTTGTTGCCTCCCGCCCAGCTGATTTTTACAAGAAGGGCATCAATAAATTGCCAATGCGTTGGCAAAGATGCGTCGATTGCATGGGTGATTACTTCGAATAACAGAAATAAAAAAGTTTGAAAAAATAAGTACTTACTTTCACTTATTGCATACAAAACGGCAATTTCATAGGTAAAGACCTAATATATGGAGCTAGTTATTTAGGTCCTATTTCCTATGGTGCTTCTCTATGGGCAGACAGGGCGACCGTAGGTACTGTCCGTCGCAAACTGTTACAAGGTCAACGACCTGCTTGGATTTTCTTGTGCATAGCTTAAAGGACGGTTAGCACTGAGGCTTTACCAGTGTTGGCGGGTGTTCTTCCGGTCGATCTCGAGGCGCAAAGATGCAGCCATGTACTGTTCAACACTAGAAAACAAGGAATGCGATTTTTTGGGCGTACGAGACCGCGATAAAATCAGCCCAATATCTATAACGACCTCATGGATGAATGTGCAACAATGATGGGACGAATCATCTGCGAGGCTCAACCTTTACCAGTTATTTCCATTTGTTCGCGAACGGCTGCCGAGGACATACCTAGAGGTAGATCAAGGTGACTTTAAGAGCAAAACTACACTCATTAAAATTAATAAAAATAATCAATTATAGCTCACTTACTCACTTTAAATCGCACCACGAATATTTTATTCGTGGTGCGGTTTGAAAAAGGTGTCTGCCTATTTTGTCTTAATTTTATCTCCTTCATAACTAAGCCTCCTCCAGTTTTCTTTTGATTAATTTCGTTGCGCGTTCCAAGATAATTTAATTTTTCCTGGGACTTCCCGATTGTCATAACTCGGTCTGTCCGTACTTACTACTGTCTATATTGATGTACAGGAGTCACAGTGGAGGGCGTGAGGGTGGGATCATGTCGGGTGATGTGTTTGTATGCAACATTCTCAATTTAAAGAAGTACCCATTTAGCATTGGAATAAAAAGAATGCAAGTACCGTAGTGTTGTCTCGTCAATCAAGCGATTATTATTTCAATGGCGCATTGTTTAAACAGTGACGTCACTAAACATGGTGTTTTTAAACGTGCGAGCGCCGCATTTATTATTGTATTTATGCTAATTCCCTGTCAAGCGGCCTCATTCTTATTAAATGAAGTTTTGCTCACTTGTTTAACGACTTTTCATATAAAAATAAGTTCATTAGGATTATAATAACAAAAAAAATCTGTCAAGCCGTTTTAGAGACTAGGCGGAACAAACAGACAGACAGGCGCAGTTGTTGTTATACCTTTACAACAACAACCGCGGGTAGGGAAAGGAGGCGAAGCTAGTCTTAAAAAAAGTAGCCAAAGTTACTCCTTATATCATTAGGTATCTGCTAGTGAATGTTCCGTCAAAATAAGTCAAGCCGTTTCATAGATTAGACGGAACAAACAGCCAGAAATTGTTTAAAATATTTTTTTGGTGTAAATAAGTAAATACGTTTATACGAGTACTTTTCCACAAAATACATATTTAGTGATGATCTTGTTCACTTACACACTTGGACACAGTTTAATTAATAACTACTTCTTAAATAACAGCAATAACGTTTGTTTCTTACCATGTATATTTTAAAAAAATAACTAAAAAATTAAGTTATCTTAAAAGAAAAGCACTATATTTTTCAAATTTCAGAACTTTCCTTTCGCTACTGCGGTTAAGGCTTCTCCCACATTTGAGCCCAATGTGGGATCAACCTAAACCGTTTATCATCCTGCGAGTGTGAGTTCACTAAGTGGATACGATATAACGGAATATTTTGTTATTTCTTTATAAGAAACTAGCCATATGACTCCACCCGCGTTTATTTCGGTAATCGCAGCAAAGGGTAGCCTATGCCTTTTCTGTAGAATCAAAGTATCTCCAGGCCAAATTTCATTGAAATCGGTGCATCGGTTTGGCCATGAAAGCAGGACAGACAGACTTTTGCATTTACAATATAGGTATGGAAGGTATGGATTCTCTCGAAGCAGTATCGGGGTATGAGTTTGCGTATCATCCGAGCTTGTCCTATTCATACTCAATTCATACTCAATCCACGCCGCGTATTCACGAATCCATTCAATTATTATTAGCTTCCTTGAAGTAGTCATGTAGTAGTACTATAATTGCCATTTGGGGAAATTTGAGATAATAACGTATGAAGCATAGAAATAAAAACTATTAATATAGGTACTTTTAAGATTTGTTTATATAATTGTACTCCTACGCCTTATTGTAGCTGTATAGAGGAAAGGAAATGCCTCTGTGGCGCAGTGGTAGCGTATGCGACTGCTGTGCTTGAGGCCTGGTTTCTTGAGATTCGATTCCCGGGTCGAACTAAATGTTTATATGATCTGCTAATATTTTTTTCGGAGTTTGGGTGTGTATGTATAATATGTATGTATTTACAAAAAAAAAGTGTATATGTATTTATATCAGTTGTCTAGTACCCATAACACAAGCTCTGCTTAGCTTGGGACTAGATGGCGTTGTGTGTTAGGTGTCCGAAATATTATTTATTTATTGCTTTAATTTATCGCTGACTGTCCATCGTATATCGGTTATTATGTTATGCAGATTAATAGACCTCAATACACCTGTTCTATGTAACAAATTCTATGATTGATAAAAAATTGTAGTCACTTTTACTCTCGTTGAAAGCGTTAAAGGTCAGTTTCCTGCGGCACGACCACGTGGACACGTGCGTGTCGGTCCCAAATTGACAAAATAAATGTATTTTATGACGAAACGTTGACAACACAAGGACAAGCCTGTAGTGCGTATCTAATCACCAATAGTGTTAACTCAAGTTTTGGGTAAAGCCTGTAAAAAAGTATATTTCCAAACTTTATCTAACTACAAATACGACAAGGTATGTTATAAACTACAATGTAATTTGAAATTTGGTTTTCTTTTTGTTAAACATACTAATCTCTTTAGTCGTTCCTTTGCTGCTAAGGATCGTTACTCTATTTTATTCCGTCAACCAGTTGTCTTCATCGGTTCAGTTTATTAAAAATACTAATAAGCATATGATAAGCTTCAATGACTCATCATTTAAGCAAGTTAAGAGATAACAAGCCTCTAGTCTAATAGTCCACGGGCCCAAGTACAAGGGATTTTAGTGATTAATAACAGGCTGAAAGTTTATACACAGCTTCGTTTTGACGAGACCCCCAACTTTTATTATTGGACCAAATTCTGATAGTGGCAGGAAAAAGCGGGATAGGGAGCGAAACACGTCGATTTGATGAGTGTCCCAAAGTAATAAATAACAGTTTCTAAAAATCAATACTTAGAGAAAATACGATGGAGAACTGAGAAAAACTTGTGGCATACAAAGTGTACACATAACTCGAAAGTTGTCAAGATTATGTTAATATTTTTTCGAGTGTGGGTCTCAAAAAAATTACCATCGAATTTGTATGCCGATGCATTTTTTATGTAAAATATATATTTTGCAAGCCCCAAAACAAAAATCAGTTTGTTATTAATGAAAATGAATAAAATTTTTCAAGTCACCATTCTGACATGTTAGAGCTGGGGGTCACTCGGGAAGGTACCATTCACTTTGTATGCCACAAGTTTTTCTCAGTTTTCCATCGTATTTTCTCGAAGTATTGATTTTTAGAAACTGTTATTTATTACTTTGGGACACTCATCAAATCGACGTGTTTCGCTCCCTATCCCGCTTTTTCCTGCCACTATCAGAATTTGGTCCAATAATAAAAGTTGGAGGTCTCGTCAAAAGAAGCTGTGTATAAACTTTCAGCCTGTTATTAATCACTGAAATCCCTTGTACGTGGGCCCGTGGACTATAAGATAAATGTCTTTTTTTCTTTTCGACATTTTCTATGACATTTCGTAAATTGTATACCAAATAAGTTTTATTCTTTCAATCTCTGAAGAATATTTAAAAAAAGGGGGGAAATTTATTAAGCTACGGGCAATAGGAGACGCAAAAGCAAGAACTTTGGTCAATCTATAATTTTACTTTTATTTAAATTTTAGGATTTACATACGTGAGTTATTTTGTGTGAGTAAAAATAAACCAATTGTTAAGGCCTTTATCATTACAATTAAGTACATGCTCGGTTTTACCAGTGGCAGTCGGTCTTGGGCAGAAAATAATCTATTTAAATTCCTCTAATCCAACAACAGAGGGGATCTGCCATATGGAAACTGTTTTAACTTCATCTAACCTACATGATTTAACAACAATATTTTTGACATAGGTATTTATTGAAATATTTACCACGTCTTTGAAGCTAATCCTAACATTTACCAAGTGAATAATGGTAAAAAATCGAAACAAACGATGGTCATAAAATGGTTTTACCATTAAGAGTTGGAAAATCTTAAATTTTGCGGGTAAATCTTAAGAATAACCGTATAATAGAAATATTTTATTTAAATTTCATTGCGCGTCTTTACAGATAGGGAAGAGTAGAACGAACTCCCTTCCTAAAAAAATGGGTACACATCAGGCCTACTTAGATAAATGTGCAGATATAGACAATTTGGATTAAGAAATCTTACAAATATCTTGCTAAATCTATCTTATCAATTTATCAAAAGATCGGTGATCTTGATAAATTTATTAAGAGAATTGGAGTCGTTATCAAGAATTCTTACAAGTGTGTCTGTGACATTCATGGTATACATGGATGATCACATACCCAGCAATAGACAACGATACAAGAACAACATACTTTCCTATTTAGTTCTTAAAGAAGCTAACCCAGAGAGAGACAGGCATCTTGGAGCGTCTTTAGCTATCGTGTTAACGGGCACCGGACGCAAAACTTTTTGTAATGAATCTTTGAGTTAACTGAATCCCGCTACACTTAATAAAGGGCGCTAGAGTAATGATTGCACACGGGCGCTTCACGGGATAAAGACGCCTCTGAGTTAACCTTAACAGATCTACTCTACAAGAGATGCGGGAGTGTAGGATGTAACTCGCACGTTTCGTCTGATAGATGAATTTTAACCAACAATGCATAGGTTCTACAAATTTAAAAAGCTTTTACGAGTAAAAATTACTTAAATTTTAATTTTTCTTTTCTCTTTCGTGTTGATGGCTAATTGACAACTAGCAATTCATTCTGGTAATGATTTTACGGTTGATTTAATAGAAATTCCAATCAACTACCTTCTATGGATAGTCAGATTGGAGGGAGAATCAGTTTATGAGGAAATGGTTTTTGACCTTACCTCTTATTGTAGCAAAAAATCGGTCACATTCGAAATGCTCTTACCTGAAAAAAAAGAAACATCATATTTTAATATGACACACGGTACTAATGATAATTATAATTGTTGTGTCTGTGGCAACACTGACGTTCGGCCCAACAAAATATATGTATCTCTTGTAATCCGCGTGTCTGAGAAATAACTTGTTGTGTGATTAAGTACAATACAAATAAACAATATAATACGACCAAGTGAGTATTTATTATTGGCGACGAGGAAAATGGCGTTAATTGGAAGTATTGAACATTTCGATACAGAAAATCAAGATTTCGGAGATTATGCAGAGCGGATGGAACAATTATTTATTGTAAATGTGATAGAAGAAAAGAAGAAGGTAGCTATGTTTATTACATTAGTTGGCCCAAATACATATAATGTACTAAAAAATTTAGTATCGCCGGATAAACCATGTGATATAACCTACAAAAGAGTCATTGAAGTTTTGACAAGTCATTATACTATTAAAAAGTCGGCAGTGGCGGGTCGATATGAATTTTACGGTTGCAAGCAGAAAGAGGGACAAAAGGTAAACGATTATATAGTAGAAATAAAGAAAAAAGCGTCCATTTGCAATTTTGGTAACTTTTTAAACGAAGCCCTTCGAGACCGTCTTGTATGTGGGTTGGGTAATGAACACCTTACAAAGAAATTGTTAACGGTAGGAGATAAACTTACGTTTGAAGAGGCAGTTAACATTGCCATTGCTTACGAAAGTGCGGATAAAGAGAGCAGAAATATGCAACTAAATTCAGATGTGCATGTGGTACAGAAACAAGTTCGCCTACCTATATCTAAAAAATCATTTACATCCACAAGCTATGACCGTAACAGGTTGAATTGTTCTCGCTGTGGTGGCAATCACCAGGCAGATAAATGTTTCAAAAAAAATTGGACATGCTATAATTGCAAACGTCAAGGACATGTTGCAGCAAAGTGTTACCTTCGCACCATGGAAAACCGGAATGTTAGACAGTTGGAAGAGGGTCAAGATATACAAGAAACAGAGGTTGTGCTGGGCAGTATCCAAAATATCACTGCAGATGAGCAAGCAGCTTGGATGCCGTTGTGACTAGGCAATGGACATTTAATTAAAATGCAAGTTGACACAGGAGCGTGCAAAACAGTAATCCATAAAAAAGATTTTATCAAATATTTTTCAGCAAAGATGTTAAGAAAGTGCAGCTGTACATTGAAGTCTGTATCAGGGGAGCTATTAAGAGTGATTGGATCCATAAAGATTTTAGTAAGTAATTTACAAAAAGAATTGTATTTAATTGTAGTTGATTGCAATAAATATTTTGAGCCATTAGTAGGAAGAAATTGGTTAAAAGTAATATTTCCTAGGTGGCAGAAGCAGTTTGAACTTAAACAAATTAGTTTCAACAGTGGGGAAAAAGAAAAGTTTATACAAAATATTAAGACTAACTTCAAACAAGTTTTTGAGAAAGATAGGTCGTCTCATATTCAGAATTTAAAAGCTAGTCTTAAATTGAAACAAGGAGTACAACCTATCTTCCACAGAGCTTATACAATACCATATTCTAAGAAAGATGAGGTGGAAAAAGAATTGTTGAGTTTGGAAAAAGCTGGTATTATAGAAAGAGTTAGGCATAGTAAGTGGGCTAGCCCAATAGTGTTAGCTCAGAAAAGTGATAGAAAGTTAAGGATTTGTGTTGACTATAAGGTCACATTAAATAGAGTTCTTGACACGGAGCATTATCCTCTTCCTGTACCGGAAGATATTTTTACCCAACTTAGTGGGGGCAGTGTCTTTTGTGTTCTCGATTTAACAGGAGCTTATCAACAGCTACTTTTAGAGGAATCTTCACGTGAATATATGACAATAAATACACACTTGGGATTGTTTAAACCGACTAGGTTGCAATTCGGAGTATCAAGTGGACCTTCTGTATTTCAATGTGCTATGGATCAAATTCTGCAAGGTTTAAAAAATGTTAATTGTTTTATCGATGACGTGGTTATAAAGGGAGACAGTGTTTCAAATTGTTATAACAATTTAGTAAATGTTTTGAAACGATTGCAAGCATATAATGTTAAAGTAAATTTAGATAAGTGTCAGTTTTTTTGTGAAGAGATAAAGTTTTTAGGGCATATAATTTGTAAAGAAGGAATAAAACCCATGCCAGAAAAAGTAGAAGCTATTGTTAGGGCTCCAGCTCCTAAAACAGTGACACAGCTACAGGCCTACCTAGGTCTTCTAAACTACTATTGTAAATTTTTGCCTAGATTGTCTGAATGTTTGAAACCTTTGCATGAATTACTTAAGAGTAAAGTATCTTTTGATTGGAATGACAATTGTGAAAGAGCATTTCAAAATAGTAAGCAATTATTAATTGATAATCAATTATTAGCACATTATGATTGCAAGAAAGAATTGTATTTAACTACTGATGCTAGTGAATATGGAGTAGGAGCAGTGCTTAGTCATAAATTGGATGGTGAGCCTATTAGTTTTGCCTCAGGTACATTAAATAGTGCACAAAAAAAATATTCACAAGTAGAAAAGGAAGCCTTGGCAATTGTCTTCGCTGTTAAAAAATTTCACAAATTTCTGTATGGTCGAAAATTTACATTGGTCACTGATCATCAACCACTTAAATATATTTTTGATCTTTTAAAGAGCATACCAGTAACAGCAAATGCTAGAATTCAGCGGTGGGCACTTCTGTTATCGGGTTATTCATATAATATTATGTATAGAAAGGGTATATTGTTAGGTAACGCTGACGCTTTGTCGCGTTTACCACTACCAGAAATAGCAGATGTTATTGACACAGTAAATTATTTGAGTTTTTCAGAGCAATCTCCACTTGATTTTATTGAAATTGCAAAACATACACACACTGATATTGTTTTAAGTAAAGTTTATGAGTATGTAACTAAAGGATGGCCAAATAGTGTGAGTGACATAAATGTAAAACCTTATTTTTTGAAGCGTGCTGAATTAAGTGTGGAGCAAAAATGTTTGTTATGGGGAAATAGGGTAATTATACCGCTTAAATTAAGATCTAAAATTTTAAGTGTATTTCATGAATATCATCAAGGAATTGTTCAATCCAAGATGTTAATGAGGGAATACTGTTGGTGGCCAAATTTAGGGCAAGATATAGAGAAAACTATTTTAGGTTGTGAAATTTGTCAGTCAACTCGAAATTTTACAAATTCATGCCCATTAACTCCATGGAGTAAATCTGAAAATAATTTTGAAAGAGTTCATATTGATTTTTTTCATGTGAACTCTATTACTTATTTTTTAATTGTTGATTCAAGATCAAAATGGATAGATGTTCATATTATGCAGAGTACCACAGTCGCTCAAGTCATTGAAAAATTATGTAAAACTTTTGCAATTATTGGGGTACCAGCTCAAATAGTCAGTGATAACGGTCCACCTTTTAATTCAGTGGAGTTTGTAAATTTTTTAAAGGCTAATGGTTGTGCAGCTCTTAAAACTCCACCTTATCATCCTCAATCAAATGGAATAGCTGAAAGATCTGTGCAAACAGTAAAAAATGGTTTAGCTAGATTACAAGTTATGAATGAGAAAAAAATATCTAAGGAAATTATCTTGCAAAACTTTTTATTTACTTATAGAAACTCTCCCAACTCTACGGGAATTTCGCCAAATGAAATGTTATTTAAACAGAAACCTAGAACTAAATTTGACTTATTAAAGCCTCATAATGTTATATCTAAAAGAAGTTGTACTGAAAATAAAGAAATTGTAATTGTTTTTAATGAGGGCGATAAGGTATGGTGTAAAGAATTAAGTAAAGGAAAAGGATGGGTTAAAGGAATTATTGTTAATAGATTAAGTAAGGTCAGATATATGGTAAAGATAGGTGAGTTTCTAAAACATGTTCATGTTTCATCGCTGAGGCCTTGTATATTAAATGAGGAGGAAGTTCATATTAATCCAAATTTGTTATGTTGCCAGGGCACCAAAATACTAATATTGATGATGAACCAACTGTTTTGCCTGACACAAGCAACAGTGTTGAGACATCAGACATTCCAATGTCTCAAAATAATAGTGAAATAAATGAGAGTAGAAGTGATTTAAGGGAAGGTGATAGATTAGAAAGTCAGGAGACTTATAGAGAGGAAGGTCAGATTACTCATGGTTCATCTTCAGAAGTCTATTTCCCTGCTTTAAGGAGATCTACTAGAATAAGGAAACCTCCCGAACGTTTGAATTTGTAATTCAGTTATTAAATGAAGCTTTATAAGGGGACGAGTGTTGTGTCTGTGGCAACACTGACGTTCGGCCCAACAAAATATATGTATCTCTTGTAATCCGCGTGTCTGAGAAATAACTTGTTGTGTGATTAAGTACAATACAAATAAACAATATAATACGACCAAGTGAGTATTTATTAATAATAAGAATTATCCATAATAGTAAATAGTCTATTGGTTTAGATAGCGTCAATGCACTCGTATGTAATTGTGGTTATTGTTGTGAAATACGAATATATTAATTCATACAACGGCGTAAACTGACAAATCATACTTGCTTGTAAGTGTACGCCGCAGGGGAGCCGTTTGATTTTGTGGCGGCTATCCATCCGCATGTGAGACGGCGGCGCGATCAATGCGACCGTATCTAAGCGAATGGACATGTATATTGTGTTATATCAGGTTTACTTCTCTGACTTGTCGAGGAGTCGTCAGGGTGGAAGGGTACGATTGAATTCTCAGAAAAAAACCATACGAAATCTATTTATTTATATATATAAATAAATCCCAGAAATCGAGGCAGGTTTTAGGGTTTCATAGCATAATACATATTTAAAAAAAAACTGAAAAAATATTTCAGTATGGTACTGTTAAAACGATGTTTGTTTGCGGTCAAGTAAATTGAGTAAGTTAATAATTTATAATGCAATAACGCATATATTATAAACGGTTTACATAAGTTTCCATTTAATGAGCCTTAAATAAACAATTTATTATAACAATATTTAATGTTATTTTACAAATAAATTGCAAAATAAACATAAGTAAATTGTTGTCGGTAATTATAAGCACTTGAAATACTAGTAGCATTAATTGTATGTATTTGGCCAGAAAAAGATAAGGCTACTGGGACTCACATACGCCGCTATTGTAAACTATCAATTTTCCCTTAATAAAGCATAGTAAGTCTTTCGTATTCTTGTGGTGACGGATTAGGAATGCGGAGTGTCACCACCCTTATAAGAAAAGGAATACTTGAAATAAACCCTGTACCAAACTATTTGGCTAGAAGGGTATAGTAGGACTAAACCTCTTGTCTTAAGAGAGACATATGACCAGCAGTGGACTGTTAAAGGCTACCTTAACGTCAAAAACTAAAAGTGATTGATATAATAAGTTTTTTTAAAAACGTTATTTTATTATTTGTTAAAAAAAATAACTTTAACCCCTTTCATTTGATACCCATATTGGGTGGGTTGTTCAAAAATATGTACGCTGCCAGTTTGTTACGGCGGCCATTTTGGATTATAATCCTACTAATATTATAAACGCAAAAGTTTGTAAGTATGGATGGATGGATGGATGTTTGTTACTCTTTCACGCAAAAACTACTGAATGTATTTTGATGAAACTTTACAATAATATAACTTATACATCAGAATAACACATCGGCTACAATTTTTTGAAGATACTAGCTTAGCCTCGCGGCTTTCGCCGCGGTTATTGTCGCACCACGGTTAGCACCGCGGGGTTCAGCTAGTAATAAATAAAATAACTATATAAAAGCTTGTAAAAACAACAAATCATTTTTATCAACATATGCTAGACATTTGCTTTTTCTTAGAGATGAAGAGTTGGAGTGCTGATAGGACTAGTTGGTATAAAAACAATGCAAAATGGTTTTTTTAAGATTTCCTTCTCTATGCAGTACTGTCCAGTCTCTAAGTAGGCTCTGACGACACTTACGGGATGAATATGCGTGGTGATACTCCGCGTAGTAAATAAAATTTTGAGAACTGGCAACATTGATTGATGAGGTTTTTCCTTTTCGTTAATTGTCATAACACTCATTGTAGTCGTACGCTCAGGGACGGACGCACGCTATACGCCATAGGCAAATGTGTCAATGTAATGGCTCAATGGCTGCGAGGTGTTTGACACGAGACCACTCCATTCGCTACGTTTTAATTTTAACAATAGCTGGCTTCCTGTAATTCAATAATATTTTGTTTCGGTCAACAGTATACGTATCTAGAAATGTGTTTATAAAATGATAATGATTAAACAACTACCTTTATTGAATCATCATTCGGGTCATGCAGCTTAGCGTAGTAATTATAGTGAAGAATTAGCTTCCATAAGCCATATAAGTTTAATAAAAAAAAAATACTCAATTAAATGTGTACCAATTTTTAACGCCTACACAAACCTTCCTGTCTAATTGACGGTGAAACCTCAAACCGTATTGCTTGTATTAGGAACAGGAAGCGGATCTACAGACAAACGCGTAAACCAATTTTATGAAAAAAGAAAATGTAAAAGCACCTATATAATCATGTATAAAATTATTATCATTGAATAACGGTTTAATCTTTTTAATAATAGAAGAGAGAGAGAGCACCATTAGAAGAAACTGAAGATTCAACACCTCAATGAAAAAAATAAACATTATAATTGAAAACGAGCATTGTATATTAGCACAGGTGCTAAATATCATATCAAAACTGGATCCTTAACAAAAAAATATGACAAAAACCCGATACATTAAAATACAATCAATAAAGAAAACAACATATACAAAAGCTTTTAGAACGACTTTGTGTAAGGTAAAAACTGGCTGCCTACGTGAACAGCGAATGGCCTTGGCAATACAAGAAACGAAAATGAAAAGACTGGGCTCAGTGCCGACGTAACCTCACTTCATACCGACCTCGATGATAACAGATAATGAAATATACCTGTTGTATTCTCACCCAAGCGTAAGTACATAATGTTATTACGATTAATTAAATAACTTATTAAGTAAATATGCCGTTACTACTCTTGCTTCACAAAAAAGGCCGTAACCGCCATCCTCCTACGCGATAGAAGTTTCATCCTAATCATTTATATGGTTGGCAATACACAACTGTGCGCTTCGCTCGAAACTTGCTGCGTCGCACCACAATACTGTGGTATGAACTGTCACCTGCGGTATTCCCGGACCATAACGACCTTCAAATATTCAAGAAAAGAGCGTACTCCTTCTTAAAACACCGGCAACGCACTTGTGACGCCTTTGGTGTCCACGGACGGTGGTAATCGCTTACGTACTACACTACTACTGTACTCGTTTGCCCCAAATTCCATATAAACAAATAAATAAAATGTTTTATTTTACTTTATTTATTTATTTAACGAGGGCTTAAACAAAAAGTTACGTACCTTACGTATCGACGACGCGGCGCCTAAGATTTCCAACTAAACAGTTTATTTGCCACGCAAAATTTAACCTTCTGTTCACGTTGGAGCGAAATCGTTATACTCTACACCTGTCCCCTTCCGTACATCCCCACTGAACTTCACAATGAAATGACAAAAGGTGGCCAGGTTTTAATCTTGAAATGCGAGACATATTATCATATTTTATCGGATATTTTACCCTACTAGCTAGGAAAACTGGTGTTAAAAGTTTTTTCAACACATAACATTACAAAGTCTTGTTCAAAGAGTATAAGAATGTGAATTTTTAGCAATATGACAATGTGATAGCATTATTCTCATAATATAGAATGACTTCGTTCATCTCTTGGTGGAATGAGGTTAACTAAAGTAAAAAGGTAAAAATATATTTGATAGGACGTGACTTTAAAAACTGGTTCGGTAAAAACTGAATACCTGGCAACCCTTCAACGAAGGGAGCCTGCGTTTGGCGGTCGATAAGGTTGAATGTCCTGTACATATCTGGGTCATCCGGTTGGTCGATATATCGATTTGTCCTATTTAACTGTTGCACTTTCTGTATTAGACCATTCGTTAAATCGATTCATGGCTTGCACGCTTTTAATTTATTTTATTTATTCTTGCTTTAGGATACACATTGTAAATATTTAATCGGAATGGAATCGAACTCTGGTTTATAACACTTTGCTTCTGATGGATCTGGTATTCTATTGTTTGATGATTCTAACACTGCTGAGCTAGGTCGAGAGTTCAGCGCTCAGGACCATTAATTACAGTTTCGTCTGATTGTAATATCTATAATAGTGTATTAAGTAATAAGTCGTCTGGTGACCACGTTATGAACTCTGTCTAATTTGGGCTCAAACTGTCACAAGATACTTTAATTACAACTATTGGAATACTAAAATATAGTACTGATAACTTTAGCAGTTTATTGAGAAGTTTACAGAGCCGGTAACAAGTTAATCTTATACCTGCCCCTTTTTGAACATCCCTTTTGCGTCCCACCTGACCTTGGCAATGAACTGTGGCAAAGGGTGGCCAAGTTTCAAACAAAAAATGTAGGACACAGACGCGTGTTTCACCAAACGTTTTGTTGATTTTGTTCTAATCGTCTCACATTTCTTATTAATTACGAAACGTCAAAGTAGTTATGTTCAAAAGATAAAAATATTCTATGATGTTCCTATTCGAATGCGATATTCTTATTATTTTTACTACAGAACGAAGCCTTTTAGAAGGGCAAGGTTTCCAAAAAGTCTAACAAAACCCGAGTAAGTTGAACTTACATATATGTATTTAATAAGACACAGCTGTAAAACCCGGACCAGTTCTGTTAGAGCCGGATATTTGGCAACCCTACACTGTAGGGTGTCTACGCCTGGCGGTCGATATTATTTGTTGCCCTTGACACATCTGGGTCACTCAGTGGTCTATATTTTTTTTTTTTTTTTTAAAAAGACAACTCCCACATTAGGAATAAACATCCTGTGTCGTAGGGGACATTACAAACATACATGAAACGGACACAAAGAACATCCAGACTCGGGACAACAATTCGTGGATCACACAAAGTGTTGTACCGCGTGGGATTTGAACCCAAGACACTTGGCGCAGTAGCAAGCGGCATGGCGACCGCTGAAACCACTCGGCCAACCGTGCAGTCGATTCACAGCTTACGTACGCATTGTATTTTCTTATTTATTCTTGCATTAGAGGCGTTGGGGATGATATATGTATATTGTGTTTAAGACCAATTACTTTGGTGGAAATTGTAAACATTTTTACTTGACATTAATCAGTCATTTAGTAGTTTAGATCTTGGTACTAACTTCAAATTAAATAATCAAAGTTAACCGTGGGAGAGCCACGCTTCGGCATGAACGGCCGGCTCGACCGGAGTGATACCACGGCCTCACAGAAAACCGGTGTGAAATAGCAATAGTGTGTAACTGTGTTTCACCGAGTGACCGAGGATACCGGAGGCCCATATCCCATCCCTCCCCCTATCTCTCTCCCCGTCCCGCAAAGGCCGGCAACGCACTTGTGACGATTCTGGTGTTGCGGGTGTCCATGGACGGTGGTAATCGCTTACCATCAGGCGATATGTCTGCTTGTTTGCTCCCTATAACATAAAAAAACTTTTTTGCTTCCGGATGATGAAGTAGAGAGAGAAATCCAATTATTGCATTAAAGATTACAATTTTTAATGCAATAATTGGATTTCTCGGCTATTCGGAATAGTCTATTTATTAGTTTATTAGTCTAACGGGTCCGTTATTATTTACTTAATTGGGGATAAGACGTGTTGATTTACTAAAATATGCAACTGGAAGTTTATACAGACGATAACATAAAATCAATTTCGAATATTTTTCAACCCTCCCCTTTTTGAACATCCCTTGTAACCTTGCCAATGAACCGCGGAAAAGGGTGGCCAGGCTACAACCTTAAAATATTGACATATATTTACATATTACGGGTCATATTACCCTAGTAGTCTAAGAAAAGTTCCTTGCATACAAAACTGCACTTAATTCATTCAAAGGGTATTATAACTCTTTGAGTATAGGACAGCTGTATATCTGTATTTTAATAAAATAAAAAGACTTTGGTTATCGTTAAACGGGACAGCGTTCACTAAAAGCCAAATAAAAACCGGAAAAAAATTATCTTTTATTTGTTTATTAACTTTTATAGGGCATTACTGTGAAACCCGGACAAGTTTTCTAAAAGCCGGATACCTGGCAACCCTATGCCGGAGGGAGTCTGCGCCGGGTGGTGGATATTATTAGATGTCCTTGACACATCTGGGTCGTCGGTTGGTCGATAAATCGATTTGTCCTGTTCACCTTTTGAACTCTCTGTGTTAGACCATTCGATATATCGATTCAGAACTTGCGTATGCATAGATATTTTTTTGATTTTTCCGTTGTCTTTAAGTGATTAAATCCTAGTCGTAAAATCATTTTTAGGATGAGGATGTTGAGATTAATTAATTTTTGTATGCATTAATTCACGTGACCGAGTTTTTAGAATTAAGGATTAGAATGCAGTTAAATTTATTTTAAAGCAGTAGGTACTTCAGACGGGCCGGACGGATGCATATTATACGGGCTACTTTCCTTAGTTCAAACTCATCTAGGGTAAATAATATGATAGTTCTGTGTCCGAATGTAATTTATGATGATGATGTAAATGTTTGTATGATCTGCAATTATTTTTTTCGAAGTTTGGGTGTTTTCTATGTATAATATGTATGTATTTACAAAAAAAAAGTATATAAGTATTTATATCAGTTGTCTAGTACCCATAACACAAGCTCGGATTAGCTTGGGGCTAGATGGCGTTGTGTGTTAGATGTCCGAAATATTTATTTATTTATCTACAATACGGGCGTATTTAGCAATACATAACATAACCTCCTTACTATGGATTTAGCTCTGCTTAGTTTAGATTAGACATCAAAGTTCAAGCTGTTATAGTAGTGATTACTATTTTGAAGATGAAAAATATTTCGTAGTAAATGAGATGAGAGAGCTTAAAAACACTATAAAGAGCTGTACGTAGGTACAGCTCTTTATAGTGTTTTTAAGCTCTCATCGAGTAATTTATTGCCCTTGCATCTTCAATTTAATTAGTCTCCATTGTTATAATGATTACTCAGTAATAAGCAGGGCGTTCTGAGAAATTGACGGGATCAAGTGTAATAAATGGGTCATCAGCTGCTCTCTAGGTCAATTGGGTCTCCTCTGACTTAATCCAATTAACTTCAGTCTCAACGGAGAACTTTCTTTCATTCCCTTCATTCGTTGAAGCTTAATAAATAAGAAATACATTTCCAAAATAAAGTAATAGCTACTGTGTAATGCATTTTTTTTAATGTTCTTTTATAGCTTGTGTAAGTATTTAAGATAATATCAACACGACGTTAGACGTCATATACTGAGTTGGTATTTTTGTAGTATCGTAATACTTCGTAACAATTTTCTTAATAACATGCATTCACATGGAAAGTCACGTCCCACATGCAAGCAAAGTGTATGAAAAAAGTGGTTTTGTTTGCATTTTAAAGAAATTTCACATGATTGGGAACGTGAAGAGAGGCGGAACATTTGAAGAGTTAAAACTATGAGGATAGGTCTTCTAGAAGCTATATAAGTATAATATTTTTGTGTGTATAAGCTGCCATGGTCGAAGCAAGAAGTCATAATATCAGGAATTTAAAATAACGACATTAACCAACACATAAATAATGATAACAACGACAACAGCAACAAGTTGTGTGTAAGTTAGTATTTTCTTATTAACTTTCGTATCGTGGTTTCCTAGTTTGTCTGCGGTTTGCATACAAATCTACGGAATAGTATGGAGATAAGTAAAGTTCAAATACTGAGCTCCTTAACACTTCCGCTTCTATTATGCAAGGTTCTATGTAGTACTCGATGTTTAGCATGTTTCTTAAACTGCAATCAGTAGTCAATGCCTCTTGATTATTTGTCTTATTTCGTTTACCACAATTTTTTAAAATTGTTAATCCAGTTTCACGACATCAACGTCACATCTACCAAACGACGATTTTTGAGAAGGTAATAAAGCAAATGCTTTCACTATTCTTTCCCCCTCTTCCTCACATGTCTCATTATGAAACTCGAATAATATCTACGTTAGGGGAAAGTATTTTAATGCAAAGTTAATTGGGTACCGTCGGGCGCTCTCCAATTATACCTACATTATTATTACAGTGCTCGAGTTCTGCTCGTTTTATATAAATAAAGATGCTCACGTTAAATTGAATTATTCAAGGTATTATTTCAGCTGCCTTTACATAACCGTAGCAATGATTAATACCGGCTTTGCGAATACCGTTTTGTACATGCGATTGCCGCTCGGATACCTCTTGTGCGCCGGATCGTCAGCAAATCGGTTTAAGGAATAATCGATGACGACATCGTGTCATGTGCTATGGTCAATTTACCGTCAATTTCACAAAACACTGAAATACATATAATTTTTAGTGCGCCACAATGTAGAACTCAATTGACTTTAATAGAAAGGTCGCAGTAATTATATTAGCGTCATTCTCCTAATGTGTGACACTGACCCCAGTTATGAAACACGCCACTACGAATAAGAATTGGAGAAAGGCAATTTATCTCTGTAAATACGTAGAAGTGGAGTAGACTCTTGGTTATAGTGATTTTCATTGTCTTTAGAGACGAAGGCACAAAATACAATTGATAGCGAAGTAAAAGTACACAGAGGAAATAGCATTAATTTCGTAAATGGAAAGTTGTCTAGGCGTATCTCGTAGTATCATTGTATCGGTCGGCTTACATCGGGTTTCCGATCCCTCAGTGGTTACAATACTTACAATGTAACAGTACTCAGAGCCAGTTGACGGATAGCTGACGTCGTGGGGACGTTAATGCTATAAACTGGGTCAGTAGAACCTGCGGCGTGCGCCAACAACTAACACTTGGAACTTGTATAAATAAAAGTGTCACCATTTAGGGCACACGTCTCTAAGTAAACTGTTCTAGTTCAAAATGTTGCGCAATACTTAAGGTTGTTTAACGAAATTCGTTGTTGTAGCGTTTGGAATAGAATTAGTGAAAATATAGTTAACATCTTTCACTTCTGTTTTTATTGGATCCAATCCCGTCCGTAGTGCGAATGCACGAATGCGTCTAATGGACACACGTTTCCTGTGTACAATACAATGATAATGTTAGACAATGAGGGTTTTGTCAGATGGTGTTTACAAAACAAATGTGCTGCAACCTTGCTGCTTGGTTGGCGGTGACTTGATGAAATGATAACGTACTCGTATCTTCATTGTTTGTCAAAGTTTCGGTTTGATTTTCTAATTATATTTTACTTTAATTCTCTTCGAAAACAAGAGGATGAAATTAATCCCGATAACTCGAAAACGGCTAGACCGAATAGAGTTGAAAGTTTGTAAGGGTAGTCAAACTTGGTAGGCGGTCCTATCTTCAACAGATAAGGATTTAATAACGAGAACCTTGAGAAATAAGGTAGCCACTATCGTGAATCGGCATTTACACCATTTGGTAAGAGAACTGTTGATATAGACAACCAATGATAAATTCAATTCTGGATCTCATTCTTGAGCAGGCCAGAATTCATCATGTATTAAACTATTATTAATAGTCAATAAATAGCCATTGTGGGTTTCTGTACATGAAGTAAGCACATTCGACACTACGTTCAGAAAATTGATATTTTTTATATTACTTATTAGAAGCCCCAACAAATTTTGTTCTGTCAAAAGTGATTGGTTGGTCGCAGTCCAATATAAAAAATAAATAAGTTTTGTTTTACATTTTTCCTCAAATTTTTAACATTGTATCTCTCTTTAAGAATATTCCTTGTGCTTAAATGAACATATTAAAAAAAATCGAATTGATCGAGCGGTTCTCGAGTTTTGCGCTTAGCAACACATTTGGCAATTGTTTTTTATTTATTATAAATTTTATTTGATGTTAAAATTAAATTACGATTTAATAATTTAAGTATTTTTATTACAGTTAATGTTGTAGACGGCAAATTTGGTTCTAAATCAACTGAATAACCTTTATAATTACGTTATACTCTACTAGATGTAATTATTTATTATTAATTTTTAGACAACAACTTGGTAAAATGCCTGTAACGTCGGTGACATGCGATAAATAAATGTATTATTTCGCATACATAGCAAATGTTGCCATGATTATTAACTTTTTTTTATAGTTAGTTTTATTTCATGTTTTTGCGTTGTCTATGAGAAAATTTCTATGCGATAGTGGGAAGTGGGTCTTCCAAAATTGTATTAGTAGACCGAACGAGAATTTAAAAAATAATTTGTTAGTGACGTTTGCATATGCTACATAGTGATGAAACTATTAATCGACTTAAAAAAAGGAGAGGAAGTATTTAATTCGATTGTATGTTGGTATTTTTTTAATAATTTTAAATAGTGGCCCTATTAGACGGCCATGAATCACCTGAGAAACACTGAGTATGTTTTCATTACTACAATTTTCGGTTATTTTAACAATGCTTACGGTTATTTGCTTTTAATGATGAGAAGCGTGCCGTTTTCAACGAGGTGAATGGTCGAACGGAAAATATACCTAAAATAATATAATAGTTTCGAGGCTTCCTTCGCATATATGTACCTACTACTATTTAAATTTATGTATTTAGAATGGACAAATGACTACTCTAATTATATTTACAAAATATCCAAGTTACTCGTTAAGTATAACTGTATCATTCATTGAAAGTCTCGTGTGAAATTGTACATACTTTTACGAGATGAGATTAATCGGCGTAACCTGACAAATAGATATAGAATATTTTTATATTTAAATTTATATTTAAAATGCCATATCAATGTTCCGGTTACATTTGGTTAAATGCTGTTATTATGATAATAAAAATTGACCTTCCAATTCCATTTATTACATAGGTACATTTAGATTATTCCTCATCGTTTTTCGTTTATTTTTTTATACCTACATCAAAAATAACAAAAACATATAATTATAAAAACGATTTTGGCAATTTTTCGTCAAGAACCTAGTGGTTCTTTATTATATGTCTCGTTATGTTTAACATATTGTATCCATGTACAGTCAGCCTCAAAAATAGCTGACAATTTCCAAATTTCCAAAAGTGATATACAACTTAGCGCACATAAATCGCTTACGAAGTCTAGCGCCAGAATTGAATGATGATTATTAAAAGACAAAATTTATGGAACAACGCAAAGCCATAAGTAACTTAACACCATAGTGCCAAAAGTCACTGAACAACATAGTGCCAAGAGTAGCTAAACTTGTCAAATGTGTCTTTACCATAAAGAAAAATCAACGTTAATAGCCGTAAAAACGGTTTATTTTGGTGTTTAATAGTTTTTTAAATGGTTTCCTTCCCTTATTTCCTACCCCGTTCTTTTTTTGCATGACGTAACTGACATGTCTTTTGTTTGAATAGTTTTTGCAGAAAATAAATTAAGTGTGGTATTCTAAATATTTGATAAGAAAAGGAGTATGAATGCAGGTATTTTAATGAGATAAAATTATTTGAATTTGCTTTGATACGTAACCTTTTTTTAGCAAAATCTACGTGATGTACGATTCTAATTTGAACAATAAATTGCCTATTGCGTAATTTAAAAATTATGCATTCGATTTTCAATTATTTGTATGCAACTATCACACGTACGAGTGAATATATGCTAACCCTTATTAAGAAATTAATCAAGTGCTTTGCTTTTTGCAAACTTGCTTATAGAAGTATGCTATTAAATAATAACTTCAATACGTTTTTATTACTAACATATTTGTAAAGTATTAAAAAAGCAAAAATAATGATAACAGTTGATAGTAATTGTAGTAAAATTAATGTATTGCCACAACTTAATATTTTATACTTATGGCTTATGGCGCAATGAATATGAATGTCGTAAAATATATCATATTGTTCAGTGATTATTGTTATTTTAGCGTTCAGCTATTTTGGTATTGTGTTTTTCAGCTAATTTTGAACTTTAAGATGATCATTCAATTCTGGCGTCCAGCTTAGTAACCTTATGTATGCAACGATAGTATATGATATTTTGGAAAATGAAAATGGTCAGGTCACATAGGTAGTTAGTACAGGTGAATGTACTATGTAAATTTCATATTTAGTTATTTTATTTAAGTATTTTTGTATACATATTTTCTTCGTTTTGTTTATCAATTATACTACTATTATTCTGAGATTTGCTGGATGAGAACTCAACTATGGGTTAATCTCGCCTTCCATATCCATAATAAATCAAGAAATAGGTAAATACTACCATTGACATATAAATACCTACTACTGTTATTAAAAAAGCAAAATTTGGTCTGAGATGGCACAGAATAGGAAAGAATGGCGCATTCTACTGTCGGAGGTCAAGACCCACTTTGGGTCGTTGAGACAGCGAAGTAAGTAAGTAAGTTATTAATGAAGTGGGGATTTTTGGATCGCATTGAGTTAGACTACAATCACTATCATAAATCGTGTACAAAGTGTTCAGCGCATTTTATGTTATCATTTGATGATGTCCTGCTACATTTCGAGGATTGCCTGACCTACCTTTTGCCGTATTATACAATCTCTTGAAAAATATTGGTTCATTCGGCTTTTTAGAACCTACCATTGTTATTGTTACACCCAGAGTGCCGATCTAAACGTAAGTCAACGTAACGTTATAATAGGTCTTTTCCTATGAAATTGCGTTTCTTCAGTACTGGTCATTTCAAATAAAAAAAAGTTTGTAATGGCTCTGTATTCTAAATTCAAATTAATTTTGTTTTAAAACCATGACATTCTATTTACAAACTCAGTCTTTTGTTTTTTGATTAGCGTTGTATTAACATTTTTCGTCATAATGGATACTTTAAAAATTCGTGTAATTATGGAATATGAGTTCCGTCGTGGCACCAACGCGACACAAAGGGCACGTAACATCAAAAACACGGACGTTTACGGAGAGAACTGTACAAACGAACGCACAACCCTTTATTGGTTTACCCGGTTCCGTTCTGGAAATTTTGACTTGAAAAATGAAGCTCGTGGTCGTCCGGAGACTTTGGTTAACAATAATAAATTAAAGGCGATTGTGGAAGCTGACGAAACTCAATCTACAGCTAAGCTAGCAGCAGCTTTTCCCGAGAGGCAGTACAAAATGCCTTTGAAGAGTTTGTTGCCTCCCGTCCAGCTGATATTTACAAGAAGGGCATCAATAAACTGCCAATGCGTTGGCAAAGATGCGTCGATTGCATGGGTGATTACTTCGAATAACAGAAATAAAAAAGTTTGAAAACATAAGTACTTTCACTTATTGCATACAAAACGGCAATTTCATAGGTAAAGACCTAATATAAACGTTGTAAGTTATTTTAAAATCGTATTATTGTTACGTACAACTATTAGTCCAACCGCACTCCTACGTAATCCGAATTCGGATTCCGAATTTGTTTTTTGAATTCGGAGAGCCGAAGGCATCGTATATATAGATAACACATTAACCGCACACGTTAATTTTTTCACGTATGATTCCGAACGTACGTTTCGAATGCAAGTCCGTGCTTTCGGAAACACCATTTGGAAAAAACTAATAACGTCATGCGGAACGCAGCCCTTCCATACATTTGCCATGTACCGCCGCACACGTTTAGAAATTTCGATTTGAAGCAATTACTATGTGTGAAACAGAAGCAGTGTGAAAAAGAAGAATTAATACGCGCTGTTGACAAACAACTTATCGTGTGGAATATTCACGACAAGGATTGCTACACCACGGATGTCAAAGATTTGGGGAAGATATACAGTCCCAATCCGTGACTAGTGAAAGTCGATTAAGGAAACAGGAGTACAATTACTTGTCTTTAGTTTTTTCGTTTGAGAACGTCAGTATAGTAAAAGGTTACGTTGTCAAACCGTCAACAGTAACCCTCAAAATCATGTACGGTTGCGATCATAAACCCAGTTTCACGCAGTAGAGTAGCCTATTAATAAATATCACAGACACGGTCTTATGAGTAGTAACTAATAACTGTACTAAATACCTAATCGAATGTCGACGAATACAAATCTTTGATTGTACTTTTTAACGTTTGGTAGAGAGGTATCAATGTGTTAAGAAATAATTAGCCATCCCTAGATTGACGTAGCTAAGATTGGTTAATTTTGCAATTTGTTAATATAAATAAATATTATTACCGAATAAACCACCACTCAATGTACTGGGCAGTACTTATTCCGAATGCAAAAAATCGAACGTGTGCACCAGGTCACGTAAATTCGAATTCGGAAAACGAATTCGGATTGCGTTCGTATGCAGCCGGGCTTAAATACTCGAGAAAGGAAGGCATCATGAGAGCCTAAAACCCTCCAGGTTTTTTAACAAAGTGCTGCATAGAATTACTGTTAATATCTGTGTTGTAATCTTAATATGTTCTACCAAAGAAAAATCGACATACAGACAATTTTACATGAAATAAATACGAAAAGTGAAAAGCTATATATTAAAGATGAACGGTAGCTATAATTAGTCATTAAATGGATAGCCGTTATCCGTTATTTATCGGTTATTTCATATAAAACGATGGAGAACGTCCGATTTCAATTAAACTTATTATCTTTTAACCGCAACTGTATAACAATAAGACGAATATGATATGAGAATCAACCGTGGGTACTATACTTCGACCCATATGCCGACTCGACTGGAGGATAAAAGGGCGTTTTTATTGGCGCTATAGTGTGTTTTCTTGTTGCACTATATGCGGAAGTCACCACATATGTATGAGCTTGCCAAACTAACTCTACTCTACCTGATGGAAAGCACGATAATAATCCAAGAATGGTGATCATTATACGCATTTCGAATGCATACAATACAACAATGCAGCATAGTGATCTACATTATAGTGGTCTATTAAAATGCTTCTACATCATTGGGTCTTCGGTTTCGCACCAACGAAGACGACAGCACGAATGCTGTAATTTTAATTTAGTCTAGCCCCGGTCGAGTCGGTCCGTTCGTGGCTTTATTGAACTTTTTTTACATTGAACATCACTGGAAGTCAGAGTTAAGTCAATCTTTTGTCGTGTTTTAAAGTGTAAGTACAGTCCCGAACGGCCTTCGGTAACACATCTGGTCATTAACCAAAATTACACAAAAACGACAACTTGGTAAGATGTAAGTAATTATTCTCCGCGTATATGCATGCCGGTTATAGTGGTAAATAGTAGCCTGTGACAATGTGTTATTCTGATGTATAAGCTATATTACTACAAAGATTCTTCTTAATCCATTCAGAAGTTGAAAGAATAACATACATTCAAACTTCCACATTTTCAATATTTGTAGGACGATATTCTTCATCAGACAGATCGAATGTACCCGTCTCGCAACCGTGGCACAGTAGGTTAAAACCTCTAAGAAGAGATATATCTCTTGACTAATTCGTATCAGAGTTGTGCTCAATTCAAGACACCATTTATATTTTCTCCGCTAGCTTACTTCTGAGATCATCTATGCGTTTATCTTAATAAAATATCTACAAAGATTAAATTATAATTACAAGGTCTATGTATACGTTTCTATACAAAAAATATTACTGAACTAAATAACGTTCTAATTATTTATGACATCATTTTACTTCCAAGCGTTTTCCTTATGCTATTAAAATCAAATTAACTCAAAGAAAAGTAGCCAACCGGTAGTAGCGCGGTGCACGTTGACTGTTGACGGGAAAATATTTAAATTGACGTCGATACTTCACACCATAATTACATACACGTTTTAGAGCGGAAAATCATTAGGTGTGTTTGCATTTCTTTATATAACTTCTTCCAGTGTGTAAGCAATTAGCGAAGGCTGTATGTGGCGGAGCTAAGCAACTCTTGTCTCATCATTAATCTTTGAACACAGTTTTCTGATCGCCTAAGGTTTTATTTATTGTTTACTTGCGACCCGACCCGGCACCGCACGGAAGTCTTTGAAATTCTCGAATTTACTTTACTAAAATATGCATTCACACCTTTATCTTGAATCACTCTATTTCTTGCTGAAAAATGCGTTAAAATCCTTTGAATACTTTAAAATATATAAGCGATAAACTGCGAAAGCGATCACATTTGTTGGTAAGTAAAGATGATTAGCATTTGTTGGGAGTATATTATAAATGAAACAAGCGATTATTTATACAGAAACATAGTAAAAAAAATTAAATCGGATCTAATTTATAGTTTACTAGTTTAATATTACAGTAAGTAAAAGTTCGTTTTAACTATCGCAAGGCGTTTAAAATTTGCATTCATCTTCTACTAAGATAACGGTCACACATGATGTCTACTTAAAACAGTAAATTGTGTTGCCGGCAAGGCACCATGAAAATCAACATGTCACCTATTTTCTAAACTCAAAGTTCAAAATTGCATCGTCATGTCATACCATCTGTGTGATATGTCATTTTAGACATGCGCAATCCTTCTTATCCATCTAGATTTTGTGAGCTCCTATCTACTTCTGTTGCCCTGGTACAATTTATCTGCGAATTCATTGATCTGTACCTAAAAACTATCCTATATATATGTAAATTATATTCATCTGTTAGATCTCCGTCATCCACTAGGAATTCTGAAAATATAAAGATGTGTGGAGTGTGACCTACTCTGCATTACACTATGGAAATTAGCCAATTTCGTAGTGTGAAAATAATTTGTATCTTTCTAAAGCATCTGAAAACTGAATAGTAATCAATTGTGCCAATGCCATTGCCAATGTTAGGTTTTGTAGAATAGTAAGAAATTTATTTTACTGCATTTTGAAAATAGTTTTTGTATTGCACTTTCTCAATATGATTTTATAAGATAATAGGGTTTTTATTGCTACGTCTAGCAGTAAAGGAAAAGCAAATAAATAGTATGCTAATCACGTAAGGTGCTTCCTATTTTACTTCCTAATGTAATTTTATGTTCAATTACATTTTATATCCATAAAGAAAATAGAAAACGCTTTTCCGATATCTTTCACTATTTCATTATAGAAAATATATTTATTTCTATGAGAAAACTTCCAGACTGAAAGTTTGCGCAAAAATTTTATTAGTCAATAAATTACTAAATCGAATAAGTATTTGTTTTGGCTATCAACATATTAGACTCTTTTAACACGATACACGGCGTGTTAAATGTCCAAATTATATTTTTATTATACAAGCATCGACTTCAACTTTCGATTTTTAAGATTGTTAAATTAAAATTTGTTAGCTCTTTGTTCACTTCATCGTATCTATTTAGTCTGTAAGCAATTTTGATAGTATTGACTGCTTACTATGATATTACCATAACAGTTATGTATATTTGTTGTAGTCTACTGGGTTCTCACCAACGAAAAATAACAGATA
The DNA here is from genome assembly GCA_916048165.1 of Spilarctia lutea. Classification (NCBI taxonomy): domain Eukaryota; kingdom Metazoa; phylum Arthropoda; class Insecta; order Lepidoptera; family Erebidae; genus Spilarctia; species Spilarctia lutea. The sequence goes on along the minus strand of OU696470.1, from coordinate 21,311,042 downwards.
ATTACAGTGTCACTTTAGATAACACTTCAAAAAACAATAACATACGTTAAACGATGATAAAACATGCATCCACTACAGGTCGCTGTCGCCAGGTGGCACCACGGGGATTTTCACGACAAAAAAGGAGCCAAATACTCGATTGGAAAGGCTTCTACCAACATGACACGACACCTTTAATCTTCTAATGGCGACAATTTATGCAATGAAATTTATCTGGGAAGTTTTATCATACTTTTCTGTCATTTAAAACGTTTCGTATTTTTATTCGGTGCGTTGATATAAACATTTAGACAACGAGAATGCATTTCAGTGGACTGTTTTATCGACGGGGCGTCTGCATTTATCTCGTTAACCTCTTCGAATATCTGCTAGCCTAGTACTTCATAGTCAAGTTAGCCTAGGAACTAGACGGAATACTTACTATCTATCTATTCATGACGAGGAATGGGACGAATACGATTAAATATATGACAATAACTTATGTTTGAAATTATATTAGGACATATTTTTTTATATTGCTTTATTAAATAAGTTTAAAAGGTTATCTCATTAAAAACTGAGAATTAATAAAAAAATTATGTATTCAAAATTAATTCTAGAAATATAAATACATTGCTGAGATTTATGTAAGCGAGTACGTATATCGTCTACATAACATGTTATGGAAATCCACGAGAAAACAAATACGATGAAATACATACCTATATATACCTACTAATGTAGGTAGGTAACCTGTCGGGTAAGTAAATTCGTTGACTCGTTACTACTTTTGCCTACTCAGGCGCTATTATTAAAACTTAAGACATTATACAGTGTTAGTGCAATAAATGAACTAGTTAACTTTGACACTTGTTTCAGTATTTTTTTTCACACAGTTTTATCCTCGCTAGCAACACATGCCTACTCACGAAAAAGAAACCTATACAATAATATACATAAAAACCTATATTATATTTTATCTAATTCCCAGTATACAGGAATCGATGGCTACTGTTACTACAACATCTGGAATAGATAGAAAGTAGAACATACCTATATAGACCGCGCTAGACGCAACGCAACAACCCGCTAGATTACCACTGCACATGTTTATAAATAGAAGTTTTTTATAGATACTGAGTGCAAAAACTCGGTATATATTATTCAGTATACCTTATTTATAAATACAACTCTACTACACACGTACTCTTGTGAAATTTCAACAGCTCGCTAGTTTAAAACAGTGGAATCTATCATAGTTTTAGAATAAGCGTGAACATTTAAACGTGGGAGAGCCACGCTTCGGCATGAATGGGCTGGCTCGACAGGAGTGATACCACGGCCTCACAGAAAACCGGTGTGAAATAGCGCTTGCGCTGTGTTTCACCGAGTGAGTGAGGATAACGGAGGCCCATACCCCAACCCCTACCTCCATTCCCCGGTTGCCGGTGTCCATGGGCGGCGGTAACCGCTCACCATTAGGTGATACGTCTGATCGTTTGCCCACTCTTCAATAAAAAACAAAATAAACATGCAACATCAAATCAACGATCTAATCTCAATTTGTTTTTTGAATTTGCCGCCTTAAATTAAGTTCAAAATTATTTGCACGACGTATCTCAGTACATGACATAAGCATATTCAGTCATGAAGAACGGTAAGAAACTTAAAAAATAGGATGTGATGTCCGTATGATCACGGGTTAATAAAATGGAGTCTCACCACCCGGTTTCACTTCATGGATGTCGTAAGAGGTGAGTAAGGGAGCCAACTAGAGTGCCCCGAATCAGATGGAATTCGGCCCTCTGGCAACCTCACTCTCTCGGTGAAAAGCAGCACAAGAATTTAACCTTAACCCAGATTTTCTACGAGGCCGTGGTATTATGGCTCTCCCACATGCAGTACCTATGTAATATATTGACTATTGGTTCGTTGTACTAGCGGTTGATATGCGATTGCTAATAATGAGGTCTCAGGTTCGAATCCTGGGTAGGGCCATAATGTGTTATTGAGTTTTTCTAAGTATAGAAATGCTTAATAACAGTTCGGTGAGCACGTAAAGCTTTTAGTCCCGCGCTTGATCTCTCCCCGGTCGTGTCGGATAGCCGTTCTTTTTGATAATAAGAGAGACGGAACAGTGAGTACCTACTCTTGTGTTGGCGCACAAACTTGTGCACTATAATATTTCCTGCTTAGATGGCTGGTCTCAGTTGCGACTGACCGCCGAGGCCGAAATCGGCGAAGAGAACATTATCATTGATTACTAAAGATTAAAAACAAATGAACTCAAGTGTGCGTGAACCGAACTTAATGTGCTAAGCATACAGAATGTTATCTTTCTGTTTAACACTCACGCCATATCGGTACACGAAATATCTTTATAGCTCACCAGTAAGTAATTAGTGTGTCGCTCCTAGCACATGACGCCAAGAGCAAACTTAATAATGAACCAACATTTTTACAAGACAAACATTGTCACAAAGACACGAACTGAAGAAGATAGCGCGCGAAATTCCTTACTATGCTTATTCAATTAGTTGCTTTGACGTCAGTCACTAAATAACTGAATGTATATACTCATGTTTTGAAATATGAACAATAAAATAGCAATAAGGCAGCAAGATCCTGCTACTCCAGCCCTTTTAAGTGGCACGGGAAAGGTGAAAAAGTGGTTGACGAAGTGTCAAGAATTAAAGTGTAGTTAGTGGACTAACCCATATTAAATAATGTTTATTTATAATGAAAAGACCAAGCATTAATTCATTTTGTTTTTATCAGAAGTTCGTCTTCTGATTTCGTACGAAACTAAAATATATCATAGTTATGTACCACATTTATATACAAATATTTATCAAAATCTCAGCTGATCACTGCTTTAGGATATAAACATTGCTACTAATTTAGTTTCTATATTATATACATGATGATGGTTTTTTAATAAATTTTCTAGAAATATATCCTAGCAACACAATCAATTTCATGAAAATTGTTGGAGCCGTTTCCGAGAGTCACATTATATTAATACATATACTTGACTGCCTCGGTGGCGCGAGTGGTAGCGTAAGCGACTGCTGTGCTTGAGGTCTCGGGTTCGATTCCCGGGTCGGACCAAATGTTTGTATGATCTGCAAATATTTGTTTCGAAGTTTGGGTGTTTTCTATGTATAATATGTATGTATTTACAAAAAAAAAGTATATAAGTATTTATATCAGTTGTCTAGTACCCATAACACAAGCTCTGCTTTGCTTGGGACTAGATGGCGTTGTGTGTTAGATGTCCGGAATATTTATTTATTTATTTATATATACAAAAATTGCTTGTTTTTAGGTATTAGATAACAGTTGCTACGACGACGACAGCACATAAGTTTACAGACTGTCACTTTTATTGTTACATAGTAGGTATTATGACATTTTATTAAAAGATTTAAGATAGCTAATAAGCTAAATATTGAAGCCTGACAGGGGTCAGATGTGTCTGTAGCATATAATAGTATAAGTATTACTAGTTAACGTCTAGACATCCAACTAAATATATATGTAATTAATAGCTCCTCCATATTATTAACTATATAAGTAAAACAAGTGATTAAATTAAAAAGTTAAAAAAACAAGTTCTTTTTACTTATTAATAAAAAATAATATTAGCCCTTTCATCCGATACCCATATTGGGTTGTTCAGAAATATATTCGCCGCCGTTTTGTTACGACGGCCATTTTGGATTAATAATAATACCGATTATAATTGCATTGTTATCAGAACTAAAGGTAAATTTCAGCTCAATTGAAAATCGGGCAGTGGATCAAATTTAACTTGCAAGATTTGATTACAAAGAAACATCGGGACAGGTGAAACTAAACAAAAGCTTGTAACTACGTAGGACCTGATCGCATTTGTTTATATTAATTTGTGTACTTAATGATAAAATTACTAGAGTATCTAAAAAATTCAATAAAAGTACCTATCTATTGTTATTTAAGCTATAAGTTTACCATTAAATAAACCGTTTATGGTTAAATATATTTCAATAAAGTTGAAAAGACGTACTACCTATATATAATATACTAGCGACCCGCCCCGGCTTCGCACGGGTGCAATGCTGATACTAAATTAAATACACTACAGAAAAACTATGAACGTTGTATATAAAAACATAGCGGCCCGCTCCGACTTTGCTCGGGCATAAAATAGAAACCTCTAAAATTAGCAATGTTGCCTTAGTATATGATGCATGTATTATACATATAAACCTTCCTCTTGAATCACTCTATCTATTGGAAAAAACCGCATCAAAATCCGTTGCGTAGTTTTAAAGATTTAAGCGCACATAGGGATATAGGGACAGAAAAGGCGACTTTGTTTTATACTATGTAGTGATAAATATATAATATTACACGTCCTGACTGACTGATCTTCAAAGCAGAACCTAAGCAGCTTTTAGCTAGGAATCTACAATCAATGAAAAAAATATATAGGTATCATCGGTTCAATGCGCCTCGTCATTTTATTTAACTTAATTATTTATACAGTTTTACATTCGTAAAAGGTAGCATATTTATTTCATCTTTTGTTGAGATTAATCTTGCGTATAATTAATTCAATTAAAAAAAAGCATAACATACTATACAAAAAAGTAGTTATAAATATTCGCCTCCCGAGAAAGAAATTGGGTACAAATAATACAGAGATTTTTATTGTCGCGTAGTTATTTAATCAATCGTTAGTTCAAAGTGAAATTCGTGTTGTGTCCAAAGTTATTCTGTGACAAAATGATGCTGTAATAAATATTCGACATCGACACGATTATTAATTCAAGGAAGGAATCAATATTATAGTCAAAGATCGCACATTAATGATTAATTCTGTCACAAATTATAATTTAACACCGTATTTGCATTGATTGCGTAACTTACAACACAAACCATAAATTTCTCTGTAAATATTATCTTTTACTAATGGTTTTTAGTTGCGAGATCTAATAATCGAAGATGTAATAAGTGACGTAACGTTTTGTTAGAGGCCAGTAGAACAAGCCGGCCAGCCGAGAAATTGATTATCATCCTTTCTACTTGTAAGTCATAGGGCGTTTACATTGTTCTCTTCGTAATTGGAGTATTGGCCCTCAGTAATCCTTTTTTCTTTGAGTGTCTTGTAGGGCCGTCATACGTGAGTAATACCACGGCCTCACATAAAACGGGTGTGAAATAGCGCTTGCGCTATGTTTCACCGAGTGAGTGAGGATACCGGAGGCCCATCCCAACCTATCCCACCCTCCCCCTCCCCTTCCCTAAAAGGCCGACAACGCACTTGTGACGGTGTCTATGGGCGACGCTAATCGCTTACCATCAGGCGATACATCTGCTCGTTTGCCCCCTAAAGAAGCAAACTGACTGATACTATACGATGTCATACATTAGGCCTGAAATAGGAAGGATACTGGAATACCTGTTGTGTATTAAGATATTTGGAACTGTGGTAACTTCTATTCTCTTGAGGTAGAAATCATTATTTAGGTGATATCCAGGCAAAAGTGGAACCAACCTCGAAGTTGACTGTCAGTAACCCCTAGAGATGTTTACAGAAGTAGTTACAAAGCAGTATTCCACTAAAAAGGACCCGCATATGAGTTGTTATATATACTTTGTTCATTTAATGTATAGTTGATTATCTCAACACAATGAATATTCGGTTAATGATTCACATCAAATTAATTTTGATATCTACAATGGAAATATATATTTTACTTCAAATATCTATAAAAGATACCATTACATACTTATAACTAACATTTACACCACAGGAAACGTTAGGTACTAATATATGTGAATATAGTATTAGTGTACGGTGTTTATGAATAGTGTAGTTCAATGGTCCACTGCTCTCCAACTAGGCACCATCATGAACTGCTGAGCCAATTAATAGAACGGGACAAATTTCTATTCAAATGATATTTGTAACGTTTAGAAATCAATAAATTTAGCCAAGATATATTTTTTGCGAATGGATGCGGACTGCCCAAGACCGGGATGGTTGCTCTATGGGGGAGGATTCAGTTCAGCAGTGAACAGCAATAAGCTGAAGAAGGAGGAGAGATTATTTCGTTGCTGAAATTGGGGTCATACGTTCAAAATATTATGACTTTAAAAAATGATGAGTTTTTTTTATTAGAGAATTATATCTATAATAAATCAAGCAATTTAAGTCCTAAACGTTGGTTGATTGAAACAAGAAATCTTTTTTACCATTCATAATCTTAGTGAAGCGTTTTTATATAAAATATATAAGTAACCATTTGATCAACTTTATTGGTAAGTTTACGCAACACGACACAAGATAAAACACCTTCCAAAGCTGTCTTAAAATGTATTTTAAAATATTAAATGAATAAAGCTGTTGAGTTGAACGCGCTAATCTCAGGAAGACTATAAATATTGATTATATTTAATTGATTTTAATGTGTAAAGGGTGAAACCGCGCTCAAAGGCACTAATAAATCGTATTAAACTACATTTAGGTAATTATTGAACTTAGTAAATAAATAGTCATAGTCATTATCTCAGATTTTTTAAACTAAACTCTATAGGACTCATCCTTCAGAACAGATATAACAAAGTAGCAAACTGTATATTTCCGTATTCTATTTCACCGGGTCAATGAAATGTACACAAGTGCCCTTTTCAAATTATACCTATTGTCTACTAGCCACCACCGATACGCTAACAGTCGTTACGTAATACATATTTACCTACTGAATTCCAATGTATTACAACAAGAGTTGTATCAATAAAATACAGTCTGGAATCCTATACACCTAAAAAAATATACTCAGAAATGTAAGTAACTCACTAAATACTTGATATGTGAAAGTATTGATATACAAAGTCTTATCTGAACCAGTAAAACCTGCTTAAAACGTAAATCTGCACAATACGAAAAAAATAGGAATTTATATTTAAACATTTACCTACACTGACATTTAAGACTACAATATTTATACATACTCGTAGTTATACTAGCTGACCCACGCAACTTCGTCTGCGTCACTTTTCATTCATGTTCGGGTCCTATTAGTCTAAGCGTGATGTCAACTATATTTTTAGGAGGCCCAACATGATACACATTTAAAAAAATCCTGAATATTGGTTATATAGTTTCAGAGTTCATCGTGAGCAACAACTTGACATGAAAATTATATATAATAGACTAGCTGACCCACGCAACCTCGTTTGCGTCTTCTATTGCCCGTAGCGTGAAAATTTTGGCCCTTTTTTGAAACATCTTCATTGGTGCTCTGCTCTTATTAGTATTAGCATGATGATATATAACTTTCCTCGATAAATGGACTATCCAACATTGAAATATTTTTTCAAATCGGACCAGCGGTCCCTGAGATTAGCGCGTTCAAACAAACAAACAAACCAACAAACAAACAAACAAACAAACAAACTCTTCAGCTTTATAATATTAGTATATATATATATTAGTAGTAGGTCAAATTGAGATGTCATTCACCAATTTTATACAATATCAATTTGTCTGCTATCGAAGCCAGTGAATCCATTTACTGCTTTAACAAGCAATAAATGGATTCACTGGCTTCGATAGACAAGGCTAACTTTAGAAAAACGCCTTCCGCTAGACACGCTACCGCTTTGACCATCTTTTATATAGTTTCTGATAATCTTAATTTAGTATTGTACAAGATCTATGGTAATCATTTGTTGGTTGTCATGAATCCGGAGATCCGATGCCAATCGCCCCGTGGAAAAATTGATATTCAGGTAAATCCCGTTGAACTAGTAGCCGACCCCAAATAATCTTGGGAATAATAAAGGCTAGAAAGATGAGTATTGTATAAGATTAGTATTAAATAAACGTCCGTGTGGTGTTATGTTGGGATTCAGCTAAAAATCAGCGCTGTGGTCATTTTTCGGACCGTAGCATAAGCTGAGTTGTGTCTTTTAGTCACACAGCCAGACATTTCACTGTTATTATTTTGTTTTGTATTATGTTTGCTGTTATTTTGTGTTAAGTAGTTAAATTTATTTTTTATATTTATTTCGTGATAGGGAGGTAGTGTAAAAGGGTCGGTAGGGGTTTTGTGGCGGATTCCACGCGTAACAAAACAACAACATACTTCAATGTATATGTAATGTATCAGGAACCAAAACATCATGTAAGTGAAATGTAAATTTCTTTTTAAGAAAAGATAAATTCTTTACCCACAAAAACAAAAAAATTGTAAAATTAAACCCGAATTAGTTAAGTTAAAACCTTTTATTTATTTTAATTTTTTTTTATTATCATCCTAATGTTATTTGTTTTTAATATTTTTAATCATAAATTTTGATGTCGACCGAGCATTTATGCAACCAAAATGGTAATCGTTACAGGCACCCACAGGACAGCCTTGCCTAGTGTGGGGCCACTGGGTACAACAATTACTGATGTTTCATTTGGCAATAAATTGTTTTTATTTATTAAAAAAAAAAGCTGTCGGATGGAGTCACGCCGCATTCGTATCGCGATACGAAAGGTTTCGGAACCAATTAATATGTGATTTACAACTTTCGAACATCGCCCATTGGGCCCGCCAAACTTGATTACCTCGCCTGATCGGAATATCCTTCTTTTATATAGGGTACATGCACAAAATAGTCAAGTTCTGAAGTAAAATTGCGCTTGTATGACAATATTATTGAATGCAAAAGTACTAGTAAAAAGTACTATTTCATATGACATTAGGTTTTTTACTGTATGTTAAGATAAACGATATTAGACACGTGATGGAAATCCATTGATGGAACATCAAATAAAGTACTAAATGCAAATTCATTTTATTCCATCAAGATATAACAGTAAAAAGACAGTAGTAACAATGCTAGAGAAAACATGAGAAACAGCGTAAACAAACGAACAAGACCATTTAAATGTTAATTTGATAGAGACATCTTAAAATCTATGATTTCTTCTATTCTTTGTTAGTATCTAAGTTAACAGATAGTAATAAAACAAGACAACCGAAAAATACCAACTTTAAGTTTCCTCGGTCTGTCTATTCGAGCGATAAGCCCAGATTACACAAACAATTTCCATGTCGATTTCACTATCAGTATACTTTCAAATAGTTGCATTTCAAATACCACATAACTAGTACCTAACAGCGATGATAATACAGGCAAATATAAAGTTAATAAGCAATGTTCGGTAAACGACTTTGTAGTGAAAGCAAAGCACATGTGGTATTATTGCATAAGTATTGTCAACAATATGTTCTCAGGCATCTAATTTGTATGCAAATTTTCTGTTTCTAAATAATTCCTTAATGCTTCTGTAAATATATAGACATCCTTTCACACTGATTTTTTTTATATATATTTTGGTTCCACGGTTTCTCCTATGAAGCCGAAGAAAGTTTATTGTTATTCTACAAAAACCTTACTACGTATACAGACAAAAAGTGGTAATAAAATTGAGTATTAAACTACCAGTCCAACGATTTGTAATGTTGTATCATAAATTTATTATACATATAAAACATGGCAATATTTATTTTTATGTAACTTTTACTGCTGGTGAGAAAACTATTTAGAACACACTGCAGCCTAATACACCTTTATAGTTATACGCAGTTTTATTCGATACAGTCCAGAGTCATCCAGCATTTTTCTTGCCGATTCAACTAATTACGAAATATGAACCTTATGTAACTACTAATACGGATATTGCAAAACAGTATTAATTATAAAATAATAATACAAATAATAATGCTGAGTAATAGACTGAAGCAATTTCCTTGTAAATTTATACCAAGGTCATATCACGTCAGGATTAAGTATCGGAAATTAATTTTATAAGTACATGCATTATTTGTCGTACGTTCCAAATATCACTCAATCACCTTGCACCTTCGCGTACTTGGTCAAGCAACTTTATATTAAAGCCTCAGGAAATGCGACACACTCCGACAAGCTATCTGAACTTTACTCTCTTTGAATCAAGCAAGAAAAATTGCTGTGTATACATAGCCTATGTCTTGGAAATCTTTCAAAATAGTTATTATCATGCCGATAGTAAGTTCTTGGAAAATAAAAAGAAAAACTAAAACAGTGATAATTCAATATTGTTATCACAAAATGGCGTCAATCTATGTAAGCTTAAATAAATATTACAGACATCCAACACACAATGCCATCTAGTCCCAAGCTAAGCAGAGCTTGTGTTGTACTAGACAACTGATATAAATACATATATACTTTTTTTATGTAAATACATACATATTATACATAGAAAACACCCAAACTCCGAAACAAATAGTTGTAGATCATACAAACATTTGGTCCGACCCGGGAAACTGCGCCACCGAGGCAGTCAAAATATTTTAAAAAATAGTTTCGGTACCGTTATATCGTTTAATTGATCTATATTTCTAGAGGTTCACGTAAGAGGAACTCGCTATATGTAATATAGCATGTAATATGTAAGTTAATAAGTAATTTAAATATGTATAACGATAATAATGTTACCAGTTATCTAACGAAACCGTCAAGATATCGATTTCAACACATACTCGTACAATTCAAGCAGTAATTATAAATGTATGGTTACTTATTTCAGGTTTCATTGCTTTATAATATATGTATTCCTCTATCTTTATCACTCTGATATCGTAACTAAGAAAGACGGAGCGTTTTGAGAAGAAATAGCCAGTTCCTTATCAAATTTTAGATAAAAAGTCTTATTTGCGATCTTCTATCACTACTTTGCCGAGACGTGAGACGTTTAGATCATGGCGATAGACTTACAATCTTACTTTTTTTATTTACTTTGTCATTCGTAACCTGAGAAATATCCTTTCATATCTATTTACAATCCCCATATCTAAGTAGATATGAAATGAAAGTTCTAGAAGTGACACTAGATAGTAAATTAATTATAATATTTCTTTGACGGTCAGTATTCATAATTAAATTATATGTATATTTTATAAATTATCTGCATTATATGCATAATTTATAATGGTGTCTAAATTTGTTGAAAAAATGTTACCCCGCCATATTTATGTAGATACAAAAAATGTCGAAACTGAGTGAAAAGAATACATTTTACACCAGACGTAAAATTAATAAAAATTGTTTAATACAAATTCATGCGAGGCTATATACACAAATAACATCTATTATTTAAGTATCTCCTATCTCTTAGTATCTATTTAAGGCTATTTTAGTAATAAATTATTCATTAATTCGGTAAGGTCACATTATGTTAGTCGCTGTCTCAGTGGCATTAATATCATTATAATTACTTTGATATGTCACTTTATGAAGTACTAGCTGACCCACGCAACCTCGTTTTGCGTCTTCTATTGCCCGTAGCGTGAAAATTTTCCGCCATTTTTAAAAAATTCTTCATTGGTGCTCCGCTCCTATTAGTATAAGCGTGATGATATATAGCCTATAGCCTTCCTCGATAAATGGAATACCCAACACAAAAAAAAATCAAATCGGACAAGTGGTTACTGCCATTAGCGCGTTCAAACAAACAAACAAACAAACTTTAAAATATTAGTATAGAAAATGTATTTGGGGTAGAAGTTCTTCAATAATTAGATTCCCTAAATTAGATTTCGCAAACCTATTACAGCTATGTAGATTAGATATACAAGTATAAATAAATCTTTTAACCGAATAAATTAACAAACATACCTCTTTAATAAATTTGACATAGTTGCTAATGATTCAATTCAGGCTTTCAGACGCCAAATTTTCAACAAAAATTGATCACAAAATCCACACATTTGTCTATGCGCTACCACCGAACTTCTCTGTCCACATAGAGATGTGTTATCATGACAGATCGCAGAACACATAAGACGTTATCATTATAATCTTTGAATAACATGCCAATCTTGACGTGTCACTAATCTCTGCAGATATTGGAAGTCTTGCTGCAGCGTAGCGGCGTTTGTTAATGTTTTCTATTGTTCGCTCTTTTGTTTGCTGTGAATGCAACTGTCTTGAACAAAATGTCTGTGATAAAGTTATTTTTGAACGGTTTATTTCGAAATAGGAAGGAACTTTGTTTCGGCTAACAGAACCGTGCAGCGTGAAATGCGTAATTCAGGCAACAAGGTATAAACATATAATATAACAATAACGAAACATGTATGGTAGTAAGTACTTCTGGTATAACTTAACGTTAATAAATACCAATATTATTTCTTCATCTTTGGATTTTAGAATAATATTTTTTTACTTATTGTTTAAACTTCATTATTATTAAAATTAATAAAAACCAGACTTCTAACTATAGTAAACAACTAACAACTATCACTAAACATTTATTTGTTACTTTCATTGTATGTACAAAACATTGTAAAAGCAAGAAATAAAAAGGCTTATTTATTTATCTTTAATTCTTGATGCTTCTTTCGAATTTTTTTAATGGCTGGATTTGGTAATGGATATTTTTTTCTTAATCTAAGTAAATTTAAACACAAGGAATGATGAAGAGGGAAATTAAAAGTACAAGCAATTGAGTTTTTCATTTATTCTCTCTTTATAATAACTACACTTGTTCTCATTGCTTTCAAAATATTTGCTTTCTGAATACCGTCTATACGTACTTTTTGTATTTAACCGGATAAATATTGTTCTCAATGTTCCGTTAATTCAGTGAATAACCCTAATTAAGATCAACGCTAATTCAAAACGAGCACTGACCAAATAAACACTGGATATCATTGTACAAATATAAATTAGTTTACAATTAACAAATAAACCTAAAAACTCAGTTATTATAATAGGTATATTTGGATCTATAATTCCATTTATTTCCCTGTTGTATGAATGGTAAGTCAACATTTTCGTACGTGCCTTCATTGTGGCCGTGAAGGTTTTGTGGAGGTCAATACAATGCTGTTTGTATAAAAATGTGCATTACTTTATACACAGTTTGAATGAAAATGTTTATTTTAATATAATAGTTGTATATGAACGGTAATGTCAACCAGGTAGGAATGCAACTAAAAAAAAAGATGAGTGTGCGATTCACACACGATGGAAGTGAAACTTCAGTAAATCGACAAAAGAATGAGATGAATATATATAACAAGGGTAGGATAATTACAAAGTTAATTTTTAAAAAAATGAAAGTATTTTGATTAATTTATACACACACCGACATTTGCTCTCTCGCTCTGGATCACTAATTACAGGCGACTTTTTGTATTTATGTCTCTTACCTGTCGTTTTATCCGTTGCATCCGGTTGGAAATCACAACGATTCTAAAGAAGTTTCACTTGTGTCAATCAGAACAACACTTGTGTGATCCACAAATGTTGCGCTGGGTCTATTTCTTCGTTTTATGAACGTTTGTAAAGTCTATCGTGACACAGGATAGTTTAAGAAGAAAAAAAAGATGATGAAGTTATATTGCATTCTTCAGAAGCGAATTAGAATGGATGTAAACTGGATAAAGCGTGCTGACCGGGTCCCTTTTTAAACCTAGAATGTTAAAGTGATGTCAATGCCGTTTATACCTCATACTTAGCTCACTACACTTGGACACTTTACTACGGCTAAGAATATTAAAAGTGCCAATAAAGTATGAAGCTTAAAAGCCATTGACACTCGACAAGGAACTCGTTTAATAGATTTTTAATGTTACGGCATAATATAATTAAAACAAACAAGTAGAAACTAAGGTAGAGTCTGTATTGTCAGTGAACGTGTATTAAATCTCTTAGGTTATTACAGATTACGTAAGAAAAACGATCGTACTGGCGCAGTTCCAAACCAACGCTTAGAAAACGTAATATCGGGTTCAGAACAGCGCGATAGAGCATAATGCAAGAATATATTAGATGTGTTGTGTAATGTTATGCGTATTCTTCATACATATTTTTTCATGTTATCGTTTATAATGCTTTCATAAAGATAATACAGATATTTTCAATCAAGTCATATCTCAGAAATAGTTTTTTTATTAATGAAAGTTATGCTAAGGGCCCCCGCAGACTGCAGACTTTTTATCGGCCGATAGTTTGGTCGGCTTCTTAATCAGTATGGAGAGGAATGCATATGCGCACACTACAGCGATTCAGTATCGGCCGATAAAAAAGTTTGATGGGCTACCCGATTACATTCAAACTAATCTGTCGGCCAACTATCGGCCGACTGTTTAATCAGTATTGGCGCATACACGCCTGCGCATACATGACGATTGTTTAGTCGGCCGATAGTTCAGTTCGCTCTGTGATTTGGCGTCATGTGCGTATATTTTAAATATGGCGTCGCCCAAATCACAATTGTTGATTGTAGAAAGTTCCGTCGAAAAGTTGATTGAAGAAGTTGAGAAAAGACCTGCGCTTTATAAAAAGTTCATTGAAGCTGGTAATGCTCATTCGATAATAGGCGAAAAATTTTTTCGGGTAATCAAGTAATGTGGAATGCATATTGAAAATTTTCCACTAACTAATCTATCACTGAGAATAGGATGCACCCAATACTCTCGGAATCTCTTCTGATTTTCCTCCTCCGAAGTATGATGAGAGCAATAACTTTTCTGGACAATATTTTCATTGTGCGACTGCTTCAACAGTCAGTTACAAACTAGTTCAAAAATAGTCGGCCGGCTGTTGGATAGTCTGCGCCCTGTTCACCAACCAAACTGTTTAGTTGGCTCGGTGTGCGCACTTTCAGCCCAACCCGACTAAACTATCGGCCGATAAAAAGTCTGCAGTCTGCGGGGGCCCTAATCGTACATTATTCGACAGTATTATTAACATGGATCTTAATGAAGGTAGTATATTTGAGGGTCTGAGCTGTAGAAGCAAGCAAGGACATAGACTACTTTTTTTCTAAACTTGGGAGGGGAGGGGTTTAGGATATGGGGCTCCTGTATCCTCACTCACTCGGTAAAACACAGCAAGCACTGTTTTACACCGGTTTACAATACTATTCTCACACCGAGTTATATTTTACGAGGCACAGTGCCCCAGTTCTATCGGGAACAAGTAAATACAATTTGATTTATAAGTGTTGTTATTCGTTAGGTATAAGGAAATAAGACTTGTTAAACGAACTTTAGGTATATGACCTACCTACATGTCCAAAAACTTAGATAATTTAAGTCTCCAAGTGACAACACATAGTCAACATTTTCGTTTAATAAACAAAATGTTTGTCGTGTGGTCACAGCATAATTTGAGTAATTTCGTTCTTTTTTTGCACAACAACATAAATGTGCAAAAACGTTATTTTACAACAAATTAATTTATTGATCCAAGGTATTATATGACGAAACGCATGGAGAAAGACACGATAATTAATATGACATTGTATGTAATCGAAACGCATGGTCTTGCAAAACGTGTAAGCTAACTATGTAGGAAATACTAAAATATTTTTAGAAATTCCTTCTGTTGGACATACATTTCGAAATGCTAGTATTATGTTTTAAATATTCATTTTAGAAATCCTTCTCTCGATGTCAGTGTTAATTAGGTACCTACATGGGTATTTGGTATGAGTTTGCGTGTGTGTAGCGTTTATAACGAGTATAAGCAATTGTTTTAATGTTAACTACACTGTCAACGTGTAAGTACATCGGAAACTGCCTTCGGCAAGTCAAGGAACTTAGAAAACAATCAGATTAATAGAAAGGGACACTATATTAGTCATGTTGAACAATTTAACTGCACGTTTGGTCTAGTGGTTAAGCGGTTGCCACGCCACGTTTTCTGTGAGGCCGTGGTATCCCTTAAGTCGAGCCGGCCCATTCATGCCGAAGCATGGCTCTCCCGCAGTATGCGTGGCTCTCCGACGGTATTAGTAGTAATTAATTAAATGAATTGTGTTTGAATTCCGATAACTGGGCGACCACTAGTGTATTACTATTATTAGTATTAAGATTTCTAGCCATTTGCATCGTCGTGAACTAGAATTATTAAGCCCACAACTATCATTAGATGAGTTTAGTATCCAAATCTTTATAACTTGCAGCAAAAACTAGCTATCAGAACACGGCTTCTATTTGTTTCTAACGTTAATGTACGAAATGTGTAATAACTCATGGCACGGTCGAACAAGGCCACAGCGTCTTACATCTGTCTAATCGTTAACATAAATATAAATAACAAATTGACACAAATGTGTTACCTACTCACTTTGTCATATGCTTACTAACTACATGTCTATTCCCTAAAGAGCACCGGAGACACAGTTCTCCACTATTTTCCAGCTCTACTGAAAGTTGAAGTTGTGAAAAAGGGAATACCAAAAATTCATTCGACTGAATTCGGTCTATAGAGATATTTCTTCATCTCTCCATCGTTACCTGAGTACCTTGCACCTCACCTTCGTTTTTTATGCTCCAACCACGACCGAAATCTTCGTTCCACAAACAATATGCTCCTTCAGTGCCCCTCTCACACCTCTGACTTTATCCATTCTTCCTTCTATGTGCAGTCTGTTCTTCTCTGGAATGCGCTCCCCACCGAAGTCAGGATGTCTACAAACCGTATTACGTTCAAGGCGAAAGTACGTGAGCTTCTCTGGAATGAATTGGCAGCACAAACACATCCTTAGCACCTGACTGTGTATCATATAGGTACCTATGTATAGTATTATATGTATGTATGTAATATTTGTATTGTATGTTTATTTGTGTAGTATATGTAGCGGTAAATTTATGTATATCATTTATATTTAATGTAGGTTTATATCTTTTTAATAAATTTATTTTCTTTGCACCTACCAGTTCTTATTTCTACATCACCTGAAGGTTGACTGGGAGAGAATGCCTCAAGGCATTAAGTCCGCCTTTGTACAACATGTGCAATAAGTTTAAATAAATAAATAAATAAATTTGAAGTTTAGTTTTAAGTACAAATATATTTCTTTAAAGTTTAAGTAGAACTGCAAAGACACGTATAAGCGACTATAGTCAGGCTAGTGAGTTATAAAACAAAACTCGTATGTGGGCAAAGTAAAATATGAATGGTTAGAGCAAGGTTTACCTATAAGTTTTAAATCACTTGATTTAAATCGTAATTTCAATCAAATGTTTTTTTAAAACCTTGAATTAAATTTTTACTGCAATCAAATCGACTCGAGAGAAAATGTCTAGGAACTTCCCTCGAGATGACTTAGACTCAATGCGGGCACGCACACACAATGTCGTGCCAGCAAGCGATAACCGAGGCAGTTCCAAGACTCCAAATGCAACAGGACATGTTCTAAAAGCTATCAAACATTTCAGAAATAATTTCGCACATGCTATTCAAACTCAAAGCAAAGCGATAAGTATCCTACAGATAGTGTACTTATCAGGAATGAATTAGAATACTTTAATGAGTAGCTAAGTTTTTACTTTCCTTGATATTTTTTAAAGTACTGTTTTTAAAGTTATTGATTTTAGTAGAACTTGCTGAATTACCTTTTAATTATATTGATAATTATATTAAACCAAAATACGTTGTTTTCATTTAATAAATAATTGACTATTAAGTAATTAAAAAAACACGAAAGACTAAAAACCAAAAATATTTGATTTGAATCAAATTAATCTGATATTACCTACACATATTTTTATCAACCCTGGGTTGAAGTATGAAGTGTTCTCATTTTCAAAGTTAGAAACAATATAAATAAATAATAATAAATGTAGTCTATACTATTTATCTAATGAAGGGGTCTTTATTGAAGTAGCAGAACTCAAAATACAATATTTTGTCTGTTAGTATGTGTGTTAGTGCGCGTTAATTTCAGAAGTAGCTGAACCAGTTTGTTATCGATTTTCTTTAATGTATTATGGTAAAGGTCATTGAAGATTAAGTGTTTCTTTTATTTCAACGTAGATAAAATTTTGAAAATCATCACGATGATCGATATATGTGCGAGTGGAGCCATAGGCAACAGCTAGTTATGAACAAGGTAGATACGATTGAAGTGGCCGCAATAGATATCGGACGTGGGAGCGATAATGACACATTGGGTAACAAGCGTGAAAGTGTAGCAAAACTTAAGTAACGCTGCCCTCATATCTTATTATGTTATATTTAAAAGTGATTTTTTGATGGACCTGTTGTTTTAGAAGGGTTTGATTCCCACATAGTACCTACTAATCTTTGTGTGATGAACACGTGCATTTGTTGAGCATTCTGTGTCTGGGTGTAATTTATTCCTGGAATATATATTTGGACTTTTAAATATATGGGCCTGCCATAGTGACTCTACTTTGCGTGGTGGAAAGCATGAGCATAATCCAAGAGTGGTGGTCACCATACTTATTGCGAATGCAACAATGCAGAAGGTATCGTTCTCATCAACGAAACACGACAGCACGAACGCTGTCATTTTACGTTAATCTTCTGTGCGAGGTAGTACCCGTCGAGCCGGTCAGTTCGTGCTGAAATCAGCGTGGGTATACTACCTCTATATACTTATAAGGTGCCTGTAAGAGATTGCCTTCGAGCGATAAGCCCGCCAATTGTACCTCTTAGCTTTAAGTCACTTTTGTGAGTATCTTATATATAAAATTCTCGTGTAACAATGTTAGTTACCACACTCCTCCGAAACGGCTGAACCGATTTTTATTAAATTTTATGTGCATATCGCGTAGGTCTGAGAATCGGTCAACATCTATTTTTCATACCCCTAAATGATAAGGGTGACCCACCCCTAAATTTTCTATGACAAAACAACTTTTGCCTGGTTACATTAATTACATTTTTTTAAATATACATAACATACATACATAAATATACATATACATATAAAAAATAAATACATTTAAAAATCTAAAAAATAGTAGACCACCGACTTCGGGTACAGGAACCAAGAAACCGGTGGTTAGGGCTCCAAAGACAGGAACCTCCACACTATACGTGCCGTGTCAAGAAGGACTGCCTTCTGTATCAGACCCTTGATCCAGCCTTATAACATGATCCTCTTAAGGTGTTGTTTGAGGCTCTTGGCTATCAGTTTACCAGCAGTGTGGTTAGCACAGTACAAGCTTTGTCTAGTTTGGGATCCGACGGCCGTGTATGTGATGTGTGAGGAAATAATTAGTATTATTATTGTACATACGTATCATTCATATGCATCTAGCAAAAATATGATAATTTGAAAAAGAAAATTTAAGAATTTTTACGCCCGCAATTCTGGTTATTCTTGTGAAACACAAACATATTAATTCATACAACAGTGTAAACTGATAAATCATACTTGCTTGTGGGTGTACGCTTTTATTTTGTGGCGGTACAGTCGCGGACTATAAAAATATAACCCTTCCGGTTTCTTATCATTTTTTTTTATACAAATCTTGTCCGGTCTGTTCCAAATACAAAAAAGAATCATCCGATTTGGTGCAACCGTTCTGCGCGTACATACATTTTGACGAATCATTTTTATTTATATAGATATTAGTTTTGGAGAATTTCAAAGAGCTTGAGGAGGTTCCAGATTTGTATCTGACAATTTTTTATGTGGACAACAGTCTTTAACATTGCACTGCTGACATGTGCCTCTTCTTAGAAACAATAACAAACAAACTAGATGCGCCCCGCGGTTTTATCCGTGGTTGTTGCAAGGGTAACGCAGTAATCAGTTTTTTTATAATTAAAGTTTCCTAAGTTACTCCTTGTAACACCAGCTATCTGACAATCAAAGTTCCATCAGTCATCATCATCAATCAGAAATTCTAAAAAAAATATATATTGATGTACCTACGTACTTAATTACCTACGTAGGCACTTTCATATGTATTTAGTAAAAACCTGTTTATTTCAAATTACAAACAGACATTTCAATTGTATTTGTTTGTGTAATTTGTATCGATAATTATTTACGACTAGTTATAAAGAGGTAGGCTGTACTAAAGTAAAGTCAAGTAATTAACTGTGACATACAACATGAGAAATCCATAACAATTTACTTGAACAGGAAATCGGATTACGACTCTTTAAATTGCGAAGCTAATTGCTAATGTACATATAAGTCATTGCTGATTCAAGATTTATAAAAAGTACCTAACAATATACCACAAAAACTAAATTAAAGAGAAAAAAGTAATAACAGGTTTTCTAACAACAAACTTACTATTAAAAATCTAAGATTGTCGTATTATGTAAGATTTATAACTAGAATAAGGACAAATGACCATATGTATTAATTATAGCTTTTTTTTATTGATTAGGGGACAAACGAGCCGAGGGTATGGCCTGATGTTAAGCGATTACCGCCGCCCATGGACACCCGCAACACCAGAGGGGGAAGGGGTGTGGGGTGGGGTATGGGCCTCCGGTATCCTTACATACTCGGTGAAACACAGCGCACTAGGTTTTCTGTGTGCCGTGGTATCACTCCAGTCGAGGCGGCCCATTCGTGCCGAAGAGTGGCTTACCCACGGTAAAAAGTAGGTATGGTAACATTTTCGTTTGGTTCACCGTCATCATCATAAACAATTTTTAACAGGACACTATTGGGCACAGGCCTGTCCTTACGAAGGATGGTTTAGCTTACTATACCATAGCCAGACAGGCTGATAGTAAGGAGTAGGTTGTAAGTTTTGTTTCTCTCTGCAGTGTTGTTGCCCTGGGTAGTTAGGTAGTGTTGTTGCCCTGGGTAGTGTTGTTGCCCTGGGTAGTGTTGTTGCCCTGGGTAGTTGGGTAGGTAGTTAGGTAGTCGCTTCTTACGACACTCACAAGATTAGTAGGAGTCATAACACTCCGATCTGTATACTTAATGCGACACCACACGGACTCGGACACTATTTGGTTATCCAATGTGTACTGGTTTAGATATCAGTTTGGGTTATTGTTATTGAAATAGTTTGTCTTTAAAATTTGTTTATCCATTATTGGGTTCGAATAAAATTATAGCAAAAAAGTTAAATAGAATTTACCTAATGTTAATAGACTATCCATACTTTCCATACTTTTATTATAAATGCGAAAGTCTGTCTGTTTTCACGGCTAAGCCGCTTTGAAATTTGGCATTGAGATACTTTGATTTTTGAGGAAGGATATAGGCTACTCTTTGCTGCGGTAACCAACAAACTTGCGGGCGGAGCTGCGCGCAAAAGCTAGTACTTAATCTGTGTAGTTATGTATATCTTTAATATCATTGAAACTTAAAAACCTACCAGATATAAAGACATAAAAACTGTCTAGTCTTAGTTTTTTTAATAATTAACACGTAACACTTTGATTAAATAATTAGTTATAATTGCATAGCTACATTACAATATGCCGAATATTATCTTGCACATTTAATAAGTGTAAATAAAGCAACAGCTTCGACAATTAATGCAATATATACATAATTATAAGTTGAAAACATTTTACATAACTATATAATTACAAAAAAACCCGTAATAGGTGTGTATGAACACCAGACAGGTGTGATAATACACATTGCAACTGAGCACATAAACATTAATGTTTTCCAACTACAAATACAGTGTCAATTAACAACTATTGCATCTATATGAACAATTTTATGAGCACATCTATGAAGGTTAAATACTGAGGTGATCCGATACGGGATTAGAGACTTAAAAACACCAAATGAAGGTTTAAAAGTTAGCTTCATTCAGTACAAATGAGACTTCCGTCACGATGTCGCTCACCCTATTCAAACACCTGTCGTTGAAATAATTGTTGGTAACAGTTAATGCATTTAAATAATATTCTTTCTATTTTAACTTCAGGTGTTTTTCAACAACTGTTTTTGTACGAATACCGTCTACCAAAATAAACAGCACGTAGACTCTGATACTATTTTTATACCTTGAACTTTCATTATTACTACACAGTTAATTATGAAACGTTTGGTACAATATTGTAACATGCTTTAACGTTTGCCATTAGCAAAATTTCCATTATCATATCCACGTAACAATGTCAACAAAACAAATGACTGGCCGCAATTTAAAGAAAAACTAATAATAATGGCACTCACCGGTATGGATACGAAACCAAACAAACACTAGCGAGAAATCCACTCACAACTTGTCCACTGATGTGTTTAATATAATAATATTTCACTTGGTTTTCTCGTTTGGAAAACTAATGAAGTATCGTATAGTAAATACTCCTGTCAGTACAAACACGTGATACGCATCCGACAACGGCGAGCGTGGAAGCGCTACTGCGGACTATAGTGTAGTGCGGACTGAGTGAATGTCTCTGCTATGCGTCTTCCGTTGGACCGATCGGCCGCGCTCGCGACAGCGACGCTGAGCTGCGCCGGCGATAGGGACCTGACCGATTCGCCTCACCATCTCTCTCGCGGACACAACAGCAATAAAATGCCACAAAACTTGTCGCATCGACATACGTGTTTCTTTTTATTTTAAAGGAGAAAATATATTGTACGTTTTTTTCCCATACCTTACCAATTTAAAATCCTAAAATGTTCACAACAACCTGGTGAAGCGCTATACAAACTGTGCTTCATTGTTAGGGTTCTGTTCCTCAAAAAATACCCCTCAGTGATCTGTCACGTGGAAACAGGAACGTGCCAAAGCAACAAGTTGATTTTAACAGCAAATGCAAACAATTAATGAGGTGTCTTATCATAAGCAAACTTTATAAATTACTAACTTATTTGCAGTTAAGAAAGTGTCTGACTAACTTTAGAACATCTGTTATTCCAAAATTTTTACAGTAATTAAGTACAAAAATACATTACTAGAGATACAAGTTATTACAGATTCCTGGACATTTTTATGAGCTAGCTTTTGCGCGCGGCTTCGTCCGCGTGTTTGTCGGTTATTGCAGCAAAGAGTAGATAGCCTACGTCCTTCCTAAAGAATCAAAGTATCTCCATGCCAAATTTCATTGAAATCGGTGCAGCGGTTTGGCCGTGAAAATTTGGCAGTGATGCTAGTTTAAACCAAATATTCTAAATTAATCAGAAGAGTGCAGAAAGACAGACAGACAGAGTTACTTTCGCATTTCTATACTAATATAATAAAGCTGAAGAGTTTGTTTGTTTGAACGTGCTAATCTCAGGAATCGCTGATCCGATTTGAAAAATTCTTTCAGTGTTGGATAGTCCATTTATCGAGAAAGGCTATTCATCATCACGCTAATACTAAAAGAAGCGGAGCACCAATGAAGAATGTTTCAAAACGGGGGTTAAATTTACACGCTACGGGCAATTGAAGACGCGAACGAGGTGGCGTAGGTCAGCTAGTATATTATAAGTATGGAAGTATCGATTAAATATATTAACATCGATTTTGAATACCGTAGGTTTTTTTGACTTTGAGGCACATTAAAAACTTTTTAGTTCTGCTTTAAGTAATTGCTTCGAAATACGTCAAAATTTGTCAGTCTGTAATTGTCATTTGAGACGAGAGCATTTTCAAGTCGCACTGTATGGTGTTTGATTTTGACATGTGTTTATCTCTTGTTAATTGAATTTGAACTGTTCTCATCATCATGAACAGTCCTGTATATTCAGTAGCGAATAGCAGCAGTAAAAAGAGTTCTGAACAATCCGAAAAATCAAAGACAGCGAAGAAGAAAAGAGAGATTATTTGCACTTCATCCGAGAGTTCTTCTCATACAAAATTCTATAGGAAACCAAGACATGAAGAAGATTTTAAACAAATTACTAGGAATAAATATCATGGTATATCACCAACGATTTCTTCATCGGACACATTCGGGTGTATTCACGGACCTGAAGGCATTCAGTACGACACGGAGACGTTGTTGAAAAGGCAACTTTTAAAAGAAGTGGATCCGTTGAATATTCGTTAGTATTGTTGTGGTAATCCTCCTTAATTTTAATAATATAATAATAATAAATATTCCGGACATCTAACTCACAACGCCATCTAGTTCCAAGCTAAGCAGAGCTTGTGTTATGGGTACTAGACAACTGATATAAATACTTCTATACTTTTTTTTTGTAAATACATACACATTATACATAGAAAGCACCCAAACTCCGAAACAAATATTTAAAGATCATACAAACATTTGGTCCGACCCTGGATTCGAACCCGAGACCTCATGCTTAGCAGTCGCATACGCTACCACTACGCGACCGAGGCAGTCATTTTCATCCTATGTTGCGTATTATTATATTTCGGTTTTTATTACACCTTGTATTACAATTAGATCTAAATTATAATATTTAAAAGGGAAAATACCTCAGTAAACAGTGTTTATTAATAAATGTAATAAAGTAAAAGATTTCTTAAATTGAATATAAAATAACGCGAGTTATACATATGTTTTTTTACTTAAATGGGCTGTCATTGACCTCAGCGAAACAAAAATAAACATTAACGAGCCATTTTATTATAATATTATTATGATGGTTTAAATTTTCACAAACACTTGATTAATATTAATTATGTACAAACAATTAACTTCATTATTGCAACTGTAGTTTAACGGTATTATTAGACTTCTTGCCAAATATCGCATGTAACGACTTCGATTCTGGATTGGTAATTGGAACAACATCTCATAGACTAACTAAAAGGCAAATATACTGCAGTCATTTTATTAAAACTTATTAAGTCTGAGTGTAAACAAAATACGATAATCATAAGTGTGTTGCCAGCCTTTGGATTGGGGTATGGGCCTCCGGTATCCGCACGCTGCAGGCGCTATTTCACACCAATTTTCTGTTAGGCCGTGGTATCACTCCGGTCGAGCCGGCCCATGCATGCCGAAGCGTGGCTCACCCTCATGAAAATACACTCAAAGGATTGCCTCCTGAATCTCAGTTGCTGTATCCCTATGAGATCGTAATCCTTGAACTAATATCTATTGATTATTACCTAAAAATAGAGTAATGGTTCATTAATCATCTAAGCTGGTAGCTTATGGAATTCACGTTTTACTATTTGTTTTTTACTAGATTGTTTGAAATGAGAAATATACAAGTAACGTTACTTTCACACTCATATATTCAAATGATATGAATAAGTTAAATTTCAACTAAACCAGCGAAACGTAATTTTTTCGTAACAAGTTTCATAACCAGGTAATCGTTTGATTCGTAATCGATTTAGGAAATCAATCTACGATTCGATAATCTGCGATGCGGGTCGCTAAGTATTGTTTTAGTACATTCATATTTTGGAGGTACAAAAGTTGGTTACGCAAAACTAGGGAAATTAGGTCGTTGTCGCTAGGCTTAGTCGGTGTTAGGTTTCGATCTTATGTACCATGATGTATTTGATCCAAGCGTCAGGCTTCTAAGCCGAAAAACGTACGTTCTGATATTTATTTTATTTTTATTATATTTTATTTTACTAGCTGACCCGACAAACGTTGCTTTGTCATAAAAAGGAATATATATTTTAAGGGTGGGTCAATTAAATTCGCGATCGTAGAGGGTTGAAAATTCAGGGTTGTATGTATTTTCTAATTCTGTATCATAAAAATTAACATAAATTAAAAAAAAAATAGGGATGGACTACCCTTAACATTTAGGGGGATGAAAATGCTCACAAAATTTCACGAAAATCGGTCCAGCCGTTTTGGAGGAGAATGGTAAGTGGTAAGTAACATTGTGACACGAGAATTTTATATATAAGATTGTATCACTATATGCAAATAAAAACAGACTTATTATCATAAAGAAGCTATAAATATCTCGTGTCACGATGTTTGTGGTCACACTCCTCCGTAACGGCTCCACGGATTCTTTTTTTAAATTTCATAGGTATAGATTAGGTGATACAGTATTTTCACCATCCTTCCCAACTTTTACTAGTAGGTATCTGTAGCTATATTTCCCGATGCAAAAACGAAACCAGCGCAACTCATTTTATAGTTTGATCTATTATGGGTCTGCCTTTATACAGACAACGGCACAGTATTTATGAAAGTGCACTAAAGATATAGGACGTCCTTTTATTAAATTAAAGTGCACTTTCCCTCGCCCACTTACCATTTCAAACGACAAACATAATTTCTCGTGTACTGTCGATTTGACCTCCAAATGCTGATATTGTTTTCACTAATCAATATATGTATAACATGTATTATTATAAACGTAATTCTCTTTTACATATGTAGATAATAACATATTTAAATGTACCTTCGTTATGATAATTAAGTTTATACATATAACATAACTTCTCCATTCTTAAATTAAATCAATTACTATCAAGAAAACTATATTAATATCAGTGTTACAAAAATAAAAAATATATATATTATTATTAAATAATGGCTACTATAAACCCATAGTAAGTTATATTTATCCATACTCCATACTAATATGTATTATAAATCCGTAAGTAACTGTGTATATATATATATATATCTATTATATAAAATTCTCGTGTCGTGTTGGTAATCGGCGTAATCGAACTCCTCCGAAACGGCTCGACCGATTTTGATGAATTTTTTTGTGATTATCCGGTATCTATGAGAATCGGTTCTTATCTATTTTTCATCCCCCTAAATATTAGGGGTAGTCCACCCCAAAATTTTTTTTTTTTTTTTGTCAAAATTTTTAATTTCTATTTTTTTATGATGCAGCATTAGAAAATACATACAACCCTAGATTTTTAATCCTCTACGATCAACCCCTATTTTTATATATTCCCTTTTATGGCAAAGCAACGTTTGCCCGGACAGCTAGTACCTATATATAGTTTACTATGTATGTCAGATACGCTTTCAAGGCTAAACCGCTAGACCGAATTCATTGAAAATTTTCACGGAATTAAAAGTAGCCTAAGTTACTCCTTAAATCATTAGCTATGTGCCAATGAAAGTCCCGTCAAAATCAGTATAGCCGTTCCAGTGACTAACCGGAACAAACAGACATATAGACATAATTATTATTAAATTGCTTTTTTAAATAAACATAAATTATTTTTTACTGTGAGAGAGTCACGCTTCGGTATGAATGGGCTGGCTCGACCAGAGTAATACCACGGCCTCACAGAAAAGGCCCATACCTTAACCCCTCCCCCTTCCCATCCCCCAAAGGACGGCGGCAACGCACTTGTGAAGTTCTGGTGTCCATAGGCAGCGGTAGTCGCTTACCATCAGGCGATACGTCTGCTCGTTTGCTTACTATTTAATAAATTAAAAAAAAAATATACGAATTTATACAGCGAAAATAATTTAAACATTTTATTTATTTGTATAGATTTGTAACAGGTGATAGTTGGCAGACGTTGGACTTTAAATCTACTGGTTATCCTTGATAAGGTAATAAATTGAAAATGTTATTTGACTCAACCGAACAGTTTTATGATCAGTTCGTTTACCAACATTCACGACGAATGACGGATGAAACTTTTACAAATGAACAATGATCGGAATGCCTATTCGTAAACAATTATCTTCATGTTTTTAGCATGATGATAATTCTGATGACTCAAGTAGTCGGACTCTACTTTTTCACTTGTTTGCCTCAGATTTGTTTGTTTTTGTTCTTAACTTACAATAGGAGATTGTCACATTAAAATATTTTCCGTCTTACACAGTTTTTCTTATACGTATAATAGAAACATTTTTAATGAACGAATGATATTTTCGCAAGTATGACCGTTCCCAACTGAATTGGTTACCTATTCGTCTGCGCCGCAATCAGCAAGCTCTGACCTCTCTATTTTCATTTCTTACCTCCCCATCCTCAACTACTTACCTTGTTACCTACCTCCGCTTCCTATCCTCCAATCACGACAGAATTCTTCGCTCAGAAAACAATCTGCTTCTCTCATACAATTCAGACTTTGTAAACTGTTCGTTCTTAGTCTAAGCAGTACTACTCTGGAATGTGCTGCCGCTTAAAAAGAAGGAACATAAGTTCTTTCTCAATGATATGTCAGGATTATCAAAAGGATAACACGCCAACCAATTTTGTCAAATTCGTAGTGTATGAATATAATATAGATTGATATGTTTGAATGACTTTGACATGTAAATATATGTAAGTACAGTATGTTTTATATCTATATTTATTTATGTATGTATGTTGCTTATTTATGTATGTCTAATGTAGCGAACCGAAGTTGCGCCTACCTCAGAAGATTTCTACACCACCCTAAGGTTATAAATAAATAAATAATATACACAAGGAGTTTTTTAAATACAAATGTTTTTTAAACAAAGTAGAAACAAAACGACGGTACCCAAAACCACCAGAGCATAGTTGATTATTCTACATCGAATGAGTATGGTTTAAGCCGAAATCATACAGTATAAAATTCAACCGTAAGCATGCATTACATACTCTTCCCTGAGGTTTAAGAATCTTTTCTTTAATCGACTGTAACGAGTTGGTTCTACGGTTCTCTTTATCAAATCGATCGACGGGCATGTTGTTTTGGTGGTTCGATTCCTACCCAAGATAATTAATTGTGTTATGAGCATGATTATTTTTGTTGTCTGGTATGTATTCAGAAACTAGTTGAACATCGCAATCTCGTTTACGGTTACTATTGCCCGTAGCGTAATAATTTTCCCCCGTTTTTAAATATTCTTCATTGGGGCTCCGCTCCTATTGGTCTTACTGTGATGATATATAGGCTATAGCCTTTCTCGATAAATGGACTATCCAACACTGAAAGAATTTTTCGGTGTCGTGAAATCGGACCTGCTTTATAATAGTAGCTCATCAACAGTCTGCTTGCCATAATACAGTCTCGCCAAATTTAGGTATCAGACAGATCGGTTTGAGATATGTGAAGAAGGGCCATGATTAAAGAAGACTACGACTTGAATACATTACTAAAGCACGGTAGGGAAAAACTCATTACCAATTATCGTATTTTCGTATAACTTAAGTATAATCTTCACAGGCCAGAATATCTGTTGCATGCATTTCGTCTATAAAATCGTTATTCTTTAATTACGAGTACTTCATCTCAAATGTCGTCTCGAGTTTCCAGTCATATTCATTTGAATTTAGTTTGAGAAAGCGTCACAATATTAAACAATATACATGTTAAAAAGAAGCTGTTGCATTCTTTATAGTTTTAATAAATTTTTATACATGTACTAAGCTTTGCCCGTGGCTCTGCCCGCGTGTAAAGCAGTAAAGTGTAAAGCAGCCTATGCCGGTTTTCGTAATGTTGAAAGACGGTTTAGCCGTGAAAGCATAACAGAGAGACTGAGTTCTTTTCGAATTTAGAAGTATAAAATTAACATGGATAAGCTCACGCCTTTCATCATTGGTAGTAGTCCGACTATCGTCACTATTTTATCATAATCAGGCATCAGCCTATCACAGTCCACTGCTGGACGTAGGCCTCTTCTACTGCACTCCACTTGGTTCGATCCTGTTTTTATGGCAATGCTGATTTCGAGTACTCTTTTATATTCTGTGCTGATATCCTAATTCTATAGAAAAGTTTATGTTTTGACCAGTTGGAGATTCATTGGATTACTTATTCATATAAATTACTAGCTGACCCACGCAACCTCGTTTGCGTCTTCTATTGCCCGTAGTGTGAAAATTTGCCCCCGTTTTTGAAACATTTTTCATTGGTGCTCCGCCGCTCCTATTAGTATTAGCGTGATGATATATAGCCTTACTCGATAAATGTACTATCCAACACTGAAAGAATTTTTCAAATCGAACCAACGGTTCCTAAGATTAGCGTGTTCAAACAAACATACTTTTCAGCTTTATAATATTATATAATAGCATAGATTGGTAAAATCTAACGGTTCATTTATAGGTTTATGTTTAACCCCTTCAGGTAGGCAGAAGAACGAAACACGAAATCTAGTTCGAGTTGTTCGCAAAGCCAGAAGCTTAATCACGAGATAGACAAGTCGATCGAGCATCTAGAGAATGCCCTTGTAAATAGTACCTGAGCTTCTGACCATAGACACCATATGACTCTCATTTATCGAGAAAGACCATATAACATCATACTACAATCAATAGGAGCTCAACATCAATCAAATTGGTTACACAATTTGAGTAAAATTGTACCTTTTGAAATATGTAGGCGAAATTGCTATGATCAGCTAGTAACATAGGTACATATATTACCGGCATGTGGTATGGGATTATACGATTTGCCGGTAATATTCTTAGGCAATGTATACAATGTCTTATACGTCACGTATAATTAATACGTGTGGTAATGTATGAAACATTATTTAGGTACAGATTATTTTTAAAAATTTTGAAAAGCTTGTTGTTATTAAATACGCCCGCCTAAGATCCTCACGAATAGTACAGTTGTGGAGTAAAACGACGATAGCAAACGGTTAAAAAAAATATCCATTTTGATACAGTCGATCGGAAGTTTTTTAGATGTTACACTTTGCCTAGGTAATGTATATAATACCCGGTATTTATGAAGTATATGCGCAGCAGGAGTAATCGACGGGAACAGGTGAAAAATATTTATTTACTTCTATAGTCAGCAAATGAGTTGAAATATAAAAAGACAGAAAGTATTATCTGTGTTATGTATATAATATACCATAGATGAAAATATATTAAACAAATCAAATTTAATTTCAATTACATTTTCATTATTACTTTGACTGCCTCGGTGGTGCAGTGGTAGTGAATGCGACTGCTGTGCTTGAGGTCTCGGGTTCAAATCCTGGGTCGGACCAAATGTTTGTGTAATTTACAAATATTTGTTTCGGAGTTTGGGTGTTTTCTATGTATAAAAAATGCATGTATTTACAAAAAAAAGTATATTTGTATTCATATCAGTTGTCTAGTACCCATAACACAAGCTCTGCTTAGCTTGGGACTAGATGGCGTTGTGTGTTAGATATCCGAAATATTTATTTATTATTATTAAAAAACATAAGCATGTAGTTAAAATGCGAATGTTGAGTTTGTGGTGTGACTAAAATGGATAAGATAAAGAATGACTAGGTACTTTAGACGAAGCCTGAAAGTAGCACCAGTGTATGAAACATTGAGAAGCAACAGGTTGAACTGCTATGGACATGTGACGTGTAGAGATAAGCTAAATTTAATTAAGAAAGTGTTAAGTATGGAAGTCCATGGATATAAGAGTAGAGAGACTGTATAAAAGAGGATGTGTCCAGGAAGGGAGTAAGTAGTGAACTGATGACTGATAAGGGAGAATGGGGGAGGAAAACTCGTTAGACCGACCCCAAAATAAAGTTGGAAAAGGGTAAGGAGATATGTAATATAAAAAAATATAAAATGAAAAAATCTTCAAGATCATACTTGACCTTCGTGATTAGTCAAGCGATGAATGTGTGAGCATCCTTTCGCTTTTATATACATATACAATATGTACGTAAATACATACATACGCTCTTGAACTATACGGTTCGGATCTTCGTTCCTGAGCTATTCGATCAAAACTTGGCACTCACCAGTGTTGGGCAAATTTGAATTGCAATTAAAATTAATGACTAACAATTGATTAATCGTGTTAATACGGTTAACAATTGATCAATTTTACGAAAAAAAATAAAATTAACAATTATTTTTTTACTAAGTATCACTTTTATTATTGTGCACGTGCATATGCGGATTTCACCAATTTAAATATATTTACTACATTTACGGTACTAAATATATTTTATAAAAACTTTAATGAAATAAATTATAAATTGTCTTATTTAAGTTTTCGTATTCGCCTTATTGCATTATTATGTTACTTATATTTACTTTTGTAGTAAGTGAATATGAGGTATGAGGAGATAAAGGAGTAATAGTGTTTAGAGTATGACAATATATACAAAACAAAATCAAATATTATCGCGGCGAAACATATAAGTATAGGACAGGAAAGGTACTGCCCATCCTCATATGAACGCGGCGAGTGTGCGCGAGCACATCACTAAGATATTGACGTCTCGCTCACACTCACAGGGCTCATCTTAGGTACGACGGCGCCGATAACATATTTAAGCGCAAATACATAATTAAAACAAACAAAATCTGTGTATAACATTGAAAATATTTATACATATAATATTTCTCATTAGTTATTGGAACGAAGTCTTCGTCTTCGTCACATCGTGAAGTCGAGTTCTTCGATACCGCCATACTTCTCAGTCGAGGTGCCCCCCCCCCCTCCCTAATACTTCACGATGTGACGAAGTAGGCGATCCAGGAGTATGTGGGGAAAATTATATATCAAAAAAAAGACTCGGAGACTGCCGCGGTAAAGCTATTGCATAGCATTTTTATCAACTTATGCAATTATAATTATATACATATTTATTTTATTTATGCAGTATTTTTTTTGTTTTTGTTTTTGTCTTTATTTTTATTTTTATTGTTATTTTTATTGTTGTTAAAACAAAAACAAAAACAAAAACAAAAACAAAAACAAAAACAAAAACAACAACAACAACAACAAAAACAAAAATATTATTATATATTATTATATATTTATCGATAGATGGAAAAACTAAAAAGTATCACCGTTGTGCCGGTCGGAATCGGGGGTTTTTTTCGTTACGCAATTTTCATGGTTCGGTCTCCACGCTCAAGGCCCGCGATAGAAGCTATGCAATAGCTTAAAATTTACCAAAAAGTTAATTGTTAGTTTTAATCGCTTCAATCAAATCAATTAAAAAGTTAATTGCAATTATATTAATTGTTTTTTTACGATTGATGCACATTAGTTTAAATAATTTAATTGTAAAACACGAGTAAACGTATAATTGCGATTAATTCAATTGCAATTAAATTTTTAATCAATTAATTAGTCAATTGAAAAATTAATTGATTAATGCCCAACACTGGCACTCACTATAGGCGGACATGTTTCTCTCCTACTCCCTCTTCAATCGGGGCGTGAAAGAGCTTCACACTAGGCCACCATAGTGTGGATCACCATGCTGCATTGTCTGCATTCGCTCATGTTCTCCATCAGGCACATAGACTCACTTTGGCAGACTCATACATAAAAAAATATAGAACGAATAAATACACTGAACATACATTATCCTACCGTATCAGTATTAGTTACGTATTGAACAATCTTATATATAAAATTCTCGTGTCACGGGGTGCGTAATCGAACTCCTCCGAAACGGCTCGACCGATTTTGATGAATTTTTTTGTGATTATCCGGTATCTATGAGAATCGGTTGTAATCTATTTTTCATCCCCCTAAATGTTAGGGGTAATCCACCCCTAATTTTTTTATTTTATTTTTTAGACAAAATTTTTAATTTCTATTTTTTTATGATTAGTAAATACATACAACCCTAAATTTTCAACCCTCTACGATCAACCCCTATTTTTCCATCGCGATTTTTATTGACCCACCTCGACAACATATATTCCCTTTTATGGCAAAGCAACGTTTGTCCGGTCAGCTAGTCTATACAGGGTCTGTCGTAAATAATGGATAAGTCGTAAACTGGAGTTGGTCCGGCTATGAGACTATTAGAAAATCGTATCTTTTTGCCAGGGTTTCTAACCGTATGGAAATGGCGTAGACTTTTATGTTTTTTTATAAATTTCGCTACTCTTTGCATTCATTCCGTTGCCATTTCGTTAAATTTAGGTATTTCTGTGTCATTTTTTTTGTATTATAGTCTTGAAGATGTGTATTATTTAGTTTTAGTACTGTTTTAGGCGTTTTTAACGTTGGTCATTTTCAAAATTGTCATTTTAAGATTTTTTATGTTTTTGTTTTACTTAGGGTCAACTTTTGATCATTTACTGTGTAAAAAAAAAGTACGGCGCTATAGCTGCCCATGATCTTAATAAATTATCTAGTATGTGTAGATTCTAAAAAGGTATAACAATGCATACTTCACAAGTAATATTAAGCTACATGAGCGAGATCAATATCAAGGTGAGAAAATATTTTTTTCATGTAATGTTGTAAATGGTTATAAAACTTCGTCATAATGATTTATTTCTGCCAAGATTCTTTACACAAACACTATGGGGTCACTATTAAGGATATTCAAAAGAAAACTAGGTTGTTTTAGTACGTAAAAATATTTATTCAACAACTTAAACTAAATGTTCGAAGTGTCCTCCGCCGGCAGCTATGCACGCTCTACATCGCCTAATAAACGTCCCAGGAAATCGTCCTTCCAAAAATGTGTTGTGCACTCTTATGAAGACACGATAGTCAGGATGCCGGGCATTTGGATATTTTTCCCGATAAACTCTAGCAGCTCTATTGGCGTTGCCATCACATAAACCATAAATGTAATGCATGTTTACGTATTCGGCCGGCGTGTATTGTTGAGGCATGATATACAAAATTTTCCAAAATAACACGTGCAATCGATAGCACAACACGATGCCCATAAATGAGAGCTGAGTTGTCAATATCACCAGGTTAACAAGTCCAAATCACAAAGAAAATCTAAGTCCGATATTAGAAAGCAGTAACAAATTGACGACAGTAATGAAAACGAGAGCACATGCGATGGTCAAAATCACACTGAGAGATGTATCAGGAGTGCGCCCTAGCTAAACGCATGCTAACCTTTTCACACATCGTGAGTGTGAAAGGGACGGTGCATCATGCAGTGTGCCTAGTAACAATGTCCTTTTCACGCGGGGAGACCCTTTGTATTGCTGTCTTTGTTCATTTTTTTACCTGATGATCCTTTTTACGAATAAACTTGTAACATGTTTGTCGCATGTAACTATTAGAGCACATCAATTTTAAAATTAAACACCTTTATGAAATGAGGAGGCATGAAATTTTTTTGACAAAAAACTACCTAGTTTTCTTTGAATATCCTTAATAGTGGCCCCATAGTGTTTGTGTAAAGAATCTTGGCAGAAATAAATCATTCTGACGAAGTTTTATAACCATTTACAACATTACATGAAAAAAATATTTTCTCACCTTGATATTGATCTCGCTCATGTAGCTTAATATTACTTGTGAAGTATGCATTGTTATACCTTTTTAGAATCTACACATACTAGATAATTTATTAAGATCATGGGCAGCTATAGCGCCGTACTTTTTTTTTACACAGTAAATGATCAAAAGTTGACCCTAAGTAAAACAAAAACATAAAAAATCTTAAAATGACAATTTTGAAAATGACCAACGTTAAAAACGCCTAAAACAGTACTAAAACTAAATAATACACATCTTCAAGACTATAATACAAAAAAAATGACACAGAAATACCTAAATTTAACGAAATGGCAACGGAATGAATGCAAAGAGTAGCGAAATTTATAAAAAAACATAAAAGTCTACGCCATTTCCATACGGTTAGAAACCCTGGCAAAAAGATACGATTTTCTAATAGTCTCATAGCCGGACCAACTCCAGTTTACGACTTATCCATTATTTACGACAGACCCTGTATATATAATAACCGCCCCGAACCCGCACGCCGTCCCCAACCCGCACTTGGCCAGCGTGGGAACGTATGGCCTTAACCCTCTCCTGAGAGGAGACCCGAGCCCAGCAGTGGGACGTTATGGGTCGTTGTCGTTGTTGATGATATATATAATTATAGTATTACTAGCCCAGACAGACTGACTGACTAATTAAGTAATGCAAACCCTAAAGTGTTGGAGTTACTAACTTAAAATAGTGGTATCTGATGCTTTTTACGTTGTAAGTTCCCACCAACACAGAATTTTTGGTAACGTAACCCCTGAGTGTAACAAGGAATGAATGGTTGTATAGCAATTTGACATTTACAAAGATAGAAATACTAAATACAATGTTATAGCATTCGAGGAACCGATAGTTTCTATTTTTTTAGCTAAATGTGTCCAAGTACACAAAAAAATCAGGAATGATGTATACCTGTCGAAAAATATTAGTTCTATGCTTACTAATTTAATTTTATTAGCCTTGTTTTATGTTACTCATAATTTTTTTTTTTTTTTTTTTTTTTTTTTTTTAAATAATATTTTCCTATAATTACACAAGTACACGCAAAAACAGATGTTCAAATCATTTTGTGTAATAATAATAATAATAATAATATCAATTTATTTGCATAAATGTGGTACAAAAGATGGTAAAAAATAAAAATAGGCACGATACACATTTCACCAGTTATAGGCATACAAATATAGTGTTGCAGTCTTTCATACAATAGTTAATTAATTGCTAAATTAACATTAACTATTACTAAAACAATTTTAAAAAAATTAAAAGAATTACGTGTTACATTTTGAAAATATTTACAAAATCTACTTAACAAATTCAATACACACCTACAATGCATTTCTAAAATGATAAGACGGACACGCATTTTTTTGTAGGAATTCCCTGACGGAATAATAACTGTTTTCTACCAACCATTTTCTAAGCACAACATAAAACTTCTTGAGTGGTAGGTCAGTCATAATAAATGTCATAGTCATAATAAATGTTGGTTGAAATTTCTTATGTTTCAGCTCGCAAGTGGAACGATGAATGTCCACCAACGTATGGCTGGGAAATTGCTGAGAAGATTGTGTTCCTAATCCAGGACACAAACGCCTTGCAACAGTTCGATCGTTTCCAAGCCCTCCTAAGAGAATTTGTCAAGACTAGCTGTAATGGATATGTATCCTTTTTAAACCACTTCAAAAAAGGAGCAGGTATCGATTCGACTGTTTTTTTTCATGTTTACCTAAGAACTTTTGACTGAGTGAACCGATTTTGATGATTCTTTTTTTATTTCAAAGCTGGTGCTTCCCGTGTGATCCGATCTTACTTATTTCGGTTCTCAGATAAGGTTTTCTATTGTAAAAAAATGTGATCAACGAACGTAACGGGACCCTGTATTGTGTTTTTTTCAACATAATTGGCGTCCTATAATTTGTGATCATCACTCGTTATATACTTTCCTTGTTAATTTAAAATTTAATAAAATTCAAAAGTTGAGTGGCAAATTGCGTCAATCACAGTAAAAATGTTCAGCAGAGCTTGTTGTGGATTATTCTACAAATTTCTGACTTCATACCATCAACTTTAAACATTTTTTTCTTTGTATTACGGTGCAATAATAAGGTATTTTAGCGTGGATTTTAGTTTAAAAATATAACTATCATTGTTCAGTTTCTTTATTTAAAGGTACAATAATCAATATTTTAATTGTACCTTTAAGATTGTATTTAAGAATGTCATCGATCGGGGTTCAACTGTAGAACAAATTTATATTTATATCCCTTCAGCAGTTTTTTGCCTTTAAATTTAAGTTTTAATTCAGATATTTTTCAAACAGTATTATATTTCTTTATCGATTTACGCAGAGAGTGGATACGTTAAGTAATTTATACGTGATAGTGGACTATTTGATGGATGCAGTTCACCAAGAGCCGAGGCTTAAAGAAAACTATACGGAGCTACTAAGAAATATAGCAAAGCCAATTCTATTGAATGCAATGTCTGATGTCGTCAAATACTTTGAGATGGTTCGCAATCATCTCGGTTTCATGGGTAAGCATATTTTTAATGTTTTTTAAGCATATTTTTAATGTGTAATTCCACAAGTTTTTATGTAGAGACCTAAATATTTTGCCGAAGAATACGGGAATCGACATGTCGTACGCGGCATCATACTACCTCAAAAATACCAAGGATAAGGAAAAAATTGGTCATTGGTGAATTAACAAGTCGTTTCAACTTATTATGCCTATGTCGCACCAAACACAAAGAGTCCTCAAACAGTGGTAAATCAGTCGGGGTTCCAGGGATTTCCTATAGAGAGTGCACCTGGTTTCCCGGCTTTTAGTACGCGAGATGGTGGGTGTACGGTTTTTAGTTGGTTCGAGTCCGACATAGCCGCCAGTCGGTGGTATACGTGGGGATTGCCGCTCAAAAAAGTAGTGGTAAATCTGTAATAGATAAAAGATTAAAAAGTGTAGCTTATCTATACTATATAAAATACTCTATAAAATGATTGATTTTTAGTTAACGTTTTTTTATAAGAATTCGCGTATAAAAAAGTTAAGAAATTGTGTTTTATATTGTAGAACAATTTCTACATTTCCTACGACGTGAATTAATTGCGATCATGACCCCGATTTTGTAACATCGTTTGTTAGAATTTATATTAAAAGTGCATCCTGCATAGAGAATCAAAGTAGTCACCAATATTATACAAAAAGACAGGGAAGCAAATGACTGTCGCGGTATATCGTACATGTGCTGTGACAACCTGAGTAAAGTAATGTTATAAAGACAGTTGTATATACTTACATCCTATAAGAATAAGAATGAAAGAAGACATAATAAGATTGCAAGGAAAATTTTCCGACCAGTGCAAATAATTATGTGATAAGCACGATCATTTGTTCTGTCTCTGCGTCTATTTAATCAAGAATCTGTATGTATTAAGAATGTAATATGTTTATCAGTAGCCTAGTTACCATGCCCAAACTTTTCTTTAATTTAAAAGCAAAAGGCCGTGAATGAGATTGTCAAATTGCTAGTTTTATGTAGTTCTTTTTATTACTAAAGTATTATTATCGAACGTGTAATTAAATAGTAAATTAGCTCATTTTACACCGCTTTAGGATAGACTGGTGGAAAAAGGTATTAACAACAACTAAATTATGTTAGGCTCCTTGATGGATCAATCCTAGAATTGTGTTTAATAACAACCTCAGTCAATTAAATAACTAAGTAAAATAGCCAATGACTTTCTAAGTAAATTAATCTTCGATTGTATTGTATAGTTTCGTGTTTTAATTGAGGCCAAGACGATAGCGGCACGCCATGTCATGTCGAAACAGTAAAGAGGACAATGTCATCTATACGCGAGGGAGTTTTACTCCTTTTGTAGAGTTATTGTTTAAGGAGTACGCGTGTGTGACATTTTAATGTGATACTGATGTTTAGGAACACAACCTCTTACACTCCTAATAGCACGCAGCTATTTTTTGTTTCGACTGTTTAGTTTCTAAATCAATAAGGCGGTTTTAAAGTAAGGTTAAAAGTTCAGTAACATCACTTTACAACAGTATGCGTCTTGAGACAGAACATGTGTTTTTTTTATATTTTCCTATTATTATACTATTGTAGTTTACGAGTTTATTGTAGTATTTTTTTTGGAAGAAAGGTTTTAGTACTGGTAACACCACGAAAAGCATGATGAGACGATAATTTTAGAGTTGCCCTCAGTTAGAGAGAGAGTTAGAGTTACTACGAAAAACAACTAAAATAACACATTATTGATTAAATACCACCTTTTGCCCGTGGCTCCGCCCGCGGTTATGCAGCGGTTTAAGCGTAACTGAAGTACAGACAGAGTTCGTTTCGAATTTATAACATTAAAATGTAATATGGATTGTTCTTCCAGTGTATCAGATATTTATAGCATAGAATCCGAGTGAGAATCAAAGTATTGATGTAATAAATATTTGTTTTCTTTCGGTATATATTACCTGTAGATTAGTATTAATTTGTGCTTTAACGAAAATTACGACAGGCAATACATTTATTCGAAACAATAATTAGAAGATTATTAAAAGAGGAGTTTAAGTTAAGCGTTGCAAACTAAAACCAGTAAAGAATTATAGTTTGTATTTTGTTTAGGTTTAATTTTGATTACTTAAGGTTTAGGTACAAAATGTTGACTACGTCTAGCTTTGTAGAACAGACCCAGAATCAGACTCAACAAAAGGTACTTAAGAATAAACAAAATTGATTTCTTGATTCTGATTGAGTCCGCCGATGTACATGTGCATTAAGTTATAAATAAATAAATAAATTTCTTGTTCGTTCCGAATAAATTATGAAACAGGAACTCCAGTCATGTGGAACGAATTAATAGGCGCTATTTTCTTCGCAGCTAAGTACAAAGATGCATAGGAAACAATTGCATTATCTATCAGAAATATGATACTGCGCTCACGAAAATGTCTCTTACTAAACACTGGCAATCGAACGTTCTGGTTTCGATTTCGGAATATCCAATTGCAATTACATTATTTTACATGATATTACACCACTATCCCCAACTTACAGAATCTATTACCGTCTGGGAGATACCTTTTTATCCCCACTTTAATCTTAATTTCCTTGTATGAGTTAATAGTTGTTAGTTAAGCACCACTTTTGTACGAGCTTAAAGAACTACACAACTGTATATGATATTAAGGTCCGCGCTAAGTCCGCAACTACCGATGAAAAGTCTCGGGTTCAATTCCCGGGTAAGGCCAGCCGAAGTATGGAAGTTTGGCGGTGTTTTTTACCCGTACCTTTAAGAGCACTTTAAGCTATCTATAACGACTATGGCAATCGGTATCAAAGTCAAAACCCTCAAATATACTGACAACTAGTTCATCCTTCGAATTCAGTTCGGCCTCAGGTTTGCGGAGGTTCAATGCCAGTCGCATCGTAGAAAGACTTATATAATAATAATATAGCAAATAATAAAGCCTAGGAAGTTGATAAACTGCCAAAGTGCTGTTTCAGTATACCTTTTAATGTCGTTGAAAGAAGATCGGCTCTTCGACATAATATCCAAGGCTATTATATTTCATCTTTCGGCTTCTGATGCAGTCAGAGGTCAGAATTCTGTCCGTCTACGTCACACTATAGCCGCCGCAGACATACTTGTTGAACCCGCAGTCAGAATGTTGGCAATCGCAAGACCGCACAGATTTCCTACATATTTGGTAATGGCATTGCTATTGGCTTGCCACACGGAAGAAAACTGTAAGTTTTTTAAAGCTATAAGATTTTTATTTAAACCTTTTTTTCTTTTTTGCACCGTATATTAATTCGTCTGTGAATGTAGTTTCTGCTAAAGAGAGATCAATTGGGGATAGAATTTTTCAAATGTTTGCCAGTTGGTCTCAACATCTGTAAATCTATGTATATTATTAGAAAGCATAATTACCATCAGTAACATTAACTAAAGAAATAAGCATCGTTAAATAGAAAAGATTATTTAGCCATTTCTTATGTTCTCTTCATCACAAGAAGTACACTGCTGAACATAGGCCTCCCCTATTGATTTTCACATTGACCGGTCGGTGTTACGTTTTCTTACGTTAATAAATTCTTTAAGGGTCTAAGAGCGGGAGAAGATTGACTTACACTTATCAGCTAACCAGTTGAGCTCTGGTACTATAAGTAGACATTGACATCAGTGGTACTGACTGTCTTAAAGTCTTTGAAAATTATGCTTTGGGTTAAGGCTTATGGAACCCTAGATTTTTTTTCTGAATTACTCGAGACAACGCGCTTGAGTGAGGCAATGAGTTGTGGTCAGTTTATACCATAATTCTGAATACATTTGGATAAACAATTAATTATTAACATGTTTCAGGTATTAATATGATGAAAGAGAATATTATAGAGAACGTATTCTATCGTTTTAATCCATACTTCCCATATAAAGATTTGCCAGATTACGAGATCAATCCAGCCGATTGTCAAGATGTAAACTTGAAACTAGGTAAGTTTAGGTAATATGATTTTACATGTGCAAATACCCACCTCCCTGATTCTGTATTCTTAACTTTAAACTTATAGCTTTAACGTTGGAAACAGAACCGTTGCTTAAAGTTAAGTAATGTTTATGAACTTATGTAATGTAAGGCTTTAGAACATCTGTTATGTCTCTAATACTAACCTTCTACAGCAAAAAGACATGGGTGTTAAACGAAAATCTCTTAATCCGTAAATGAGCTATTACCATCTACGTCAGGTTGCGGGAATCGCGTTGTGGCTTTTGCGGTCACCTTGGATATTCCTACTGACCCTGAATGTTGTGTCTTCTATCCTCACATGGAACAACACTTTGCGTAATTTATAAGTAGTTGTTTTACATTTCGTTATTCTTAGAGACCTTTAGAATGAATATTTGTAAAGTTTTTAAAGACACGTGATATTTTGCTAGTGCAGGAGTTATCCGTGACAGACACAGTCCTAAACACTTGGTTTATGTCGATTGTGGATAGTCATATACCTAATTATACTAACTATATTAATGTTAAATAAGACTTATTTTACATTAATGTAGTTAGGTATTCTGATTATATTTCAAACTGCTACTCCGCAAAAGCAGTTTCTTGATTCTTATTTTAATAATATTTTCAGGTGATAGCAGTGTGCATATGAACAAAACCTTAACTCTCCTGCTGATTCTGCTGAAGACCACCAAAAAATTCTTAGAACAGAATCCGCAACATATTTCACTTCTTCGATGTCCCGACAAAAAGAGTATGAGGCAAGTTAAGACTGCGAATGGATGCTAGGGAAATAGTTATTCAACGAAATTCCGAAATAATATATAATGTGTGCAACGAAAATGGTTGAAAGTTGTAGTCTTGACTAACTAAACAACTCGACCCTCCTTGTAAATTCGTAGATGGTTTCGAAAAATCAGTTACGAATGTGGATGAAATGAAAATCCCTGAACTTAATAATAATAAATAATAAATAAATAAATATTCCGGACATCTAACACACAACGCCATCTAGTCCTAAGCTAAGCAGAGCTTGTGTTATGGGTACTAGACAACTGATATGAATACATATATACTTTTTTTTTTTTGTAAATACATACATATTATAGATAGAAAACGATGACTGAACTGAACAGAATTAAAGACTATTTACATCAGTGCCCTAGAATGCAAATCTTACTATAACTAATACTGCTTTCTAGAATAAAATTGCGTATCGCTCACTTCACTGTATCATCATCATCATCATCATCAGTCACTCATCTACCTATGGGAACAAATATTCTAATTGTAACTTATCTGTTTCGATTTATGACAATTTTTTCTTCTATTTGTCTTCTCTTTTGTGAATAATGGAATGAAGGCAAAATGGTTTTGTTTCTGCCGGATTTAAATCAAGTTTCATGTGTGTTGATGATTGTGTGTGTGACTAGTAAGTCATGTATCGATGTTCATTTACTAACAAGTTGAAATCGATTATTAAAATTACTAAATTTGACACAATAAACACTCTGTTATTTTCCTAGTTGCTTCAACTGGGCATACCGGTATGAGTGCCGTGCGAGGCATCATAACCATGAGAGGATTACCCTCACAGTTATTGCAGCTGTCTTACTGCAGTGCTACGGCTCTCGGTTGACTGGTTTATCTTCTCTTATGCCAGGTAAATGGGTGATTTATTCAAATAATTTAAAAAGGATGAGTTTTGATAATAGGGACGGACAAGAGACCTTTGAATCTGTGTATATTTGTTTTATTTGTATTCTTTTATTTTTTCTTTCTTTTTCTATCTATTGATGTAATTTACCTATGAACCTTGTGTTTGAAATAAATAATTATTATTAAGTATGTATAAAAGGCAACTGTTACTGACTGACTGATCTATCAACACCCAGCTTATACCACTAAGCGTATTGTGCTTAGAAAGGATTTTACAAAAGTCAACCCCTAAGAGGCAAAAAGGGGGTTCAAAGTTTGTATAGATCACCAAGATTACGTACGTTTTTTGTTTTGAAACATCGAAGTTTGTTATTTAACTAAATCAGCAAATACTTGTTGGGTGATATAACAATGTCAGACTTATCGTTGATGTCCTGTTTATCAATAGTTTCAATTAACATTTCGAGAAGCAGTATATATATGTAATTCCAAATCCAAGCGACTTGAATTTGAGACTTTAGAATTAAATGGTAAATAGGTACTCAGTAAGAAAGTCAGCTGTAGGTAGCTGATAAGTAAGCCTACGCTGTCTGCATGTTAACAGTAAAGTTGGTCGAAAAAAAGGATGGATAATTTAAGCGGTCATCCGCAACCTCTAGTCTATTTACTGCGCTGAGTGTTGTGGGTTTAAACCCCACATGCGACACAGGAATATTTCTAGTTCAGGAATTTTCTATTTTTTTTAATAAAAACAACAGAACACATAACTAATTATAGTAATTTAAATCGTAAGATGATCTTTGTAGTGTCATAACAGCTGGGATTTATCTTCCATATTTAGTGCTTCCCAGTAAACTTCTGGTCTTAAAGTAGTGAAACCTGTACACCTATATGCCAAGGAAACATTACGAAAAATATTTAAAAAATTATGTCAAATAAATTATCAATCTGTGATTTATTTTAAATTACATGTGTGTGAATATACCTAATAATAAATATTATTATACTTGCAGATATAATAACACTCTCAGTTCTGACAGAAATCCCACCAAGGGATGATTGGACAAGTACAGTCAACTTTGATCCAATGCAACAAGATGTCCTATTTAAGACAATCCTAATTAAGTTTGTTGTGGATTTGATTAAGGCATTCCCATTCAATAAGTTTGTAAGCCATACTGACTATTATGTATTGTCTTAACTTACATACCTACATTGTCTTCTTATACATAAATCAATTGCTGTTTGTTTGTCTCGCTAAAACTAAACAATGACTGGGCCGATTTAGCTGATTTTAATTTTGAAATGTTTGTCGT
The DNA here is from genome assembly GCA_916048165.1 of Spilarctia lutea. Taxonomy (NCBI): domain Eukaryota; kingdom Metazoa; phylum Arthropoda; class Insecta; order Lepidoptera; family Erebidae; genus Spilarctia; species Spilarctia lutea. The sequence goes on along the minus strand of OU696470.1, from coordinate 21,266,762 downwards.
AGTCAAGGTAAGATTTAAACGGTGCAATATTAAAAATAACTGGCAAATCCAAATACGTGTACGAAGTAGCGAGTACCTACAGCTGGTTGTTGAATAAATAAATAGTTAATTTAATTAGGTAACTACATACGATAGTTAAGTATTGCAAATACCAAAAAACATTGTCACCAAATATATCGACGTTAAAATTTTCGCATTTCGTTTAAAACAATCATATCAATGAAATATTATTATTTCTTATTATTCTCAGTCTTTGTTTTTCAATTTTAATATGGTTTCTGTGTTAGAAATCGTGAATCGTGTGTTGTTAATTTTCACAATTAAGGAGCAATTTAGTAGTTAGGTAACAACTTGTAATTATAAGGGATATCCTTTAGAGTTGGTTTTAATTCTTTAATTTATATGTAACATTCTTTTGGTTGTAAGAAATATAAGTATTCTTTTCTTTCAAACTTTTTTAGATTTAGTTTTTTTTTTATTTTGATGTACTTAGTGTCACTCTCACGCCTAAGACGAATCGATTGACATTATTTACATAAAAATACGACAAGCCGTTTAGCCTCTAGGGCGTGCCAAAGAAATATACATACACCTCCTTCTTTCGCAGTCGGGTAATGTTAGGTGTCGCAGTTATGGTAGGTATTGTTTTGTTATATACAGCAACAAATTACTTAAGGAAAAATATTTTTGTAGATGGTGAAATCGAGATACTGGATTCTGGGTTTAATGTACTTAATAGACCCTGGTCTCTGCCAGCTGAGAACGCATTGGTCGCCCGCACTATTCGCTGAGATTCGGAAAACTTCCCTGCAAGCCTTGGTTTGCACTCTACCACTGCTTGATCCTGATTGGGTCAAGGAATATGAATTGATTAGAAGGTGTTTTATCTTCAATTAAATTAAAGCTTTGATATTACCCTTACAAGCTCGCAGTTTCGGTCAGATTTTTATTTAATTTGATTAACCTAATGTCTTATACTGATCTACCTACCATTGTTAACTACTCCCTAAATCGCTGTACAAAATCGTTGGAGTGAATTGAATCAAAACACATCGACTAAAATTGATTATTATATTTTGATAAAAATCGTAAAAAAAATAATTGTAATATATTTTTTTTAAATTATATAGGGGGCAAACGAGCAGACGTATCGCCTGATGGTAAGCGATTACCGCCGCCCATGGACACCCGCAACACCAGAGGCGTTACAAGTGCGTTGCCGGCCTTTTAGGAAGGAGTACGCTCTTTTCTTGAAGGTTCGAAGGTCGTATTAATGAGAAATAATTAGTAAATTTACTTCTTTTTCATTTCTTCTTGAAGGTTTATTTCAAAGAATTTGAAAAATTATAATAATTCAAAATAATTAAAAAAAAAGTGAGAGATGTTTTGAGGAACGCAAAAAAAGTTTATATTATGTTTTCATGTTCTCTTTACGCACTGGCCACATACAAAGCATTATTTAAAAGAAGAATAAGGCTTTAATTGTATTTGCTCTGATTTCAATTGTTCTCTTTTCGTCTGGTTATAATTTGAAATTGTGTAGGTAGCTTAATTTGTTACAATATTAATAGATTTCGAAAGTATTTGAAAGTTTTCAGTTATTAAAAAAAAATGGTGTTACTTACGGTCTACGGACTATAAGATTGAAATGATATTAAAACATACAAGTATTTATTTATATTATAGAAAAAAATCAGGCATTTCATAAAGTTTCGGTATTGAGTATGATATGGAGAGTTTTACATTTCATCAGATTACCTATACTGCCAGTAATTTGTTTTCTTTTTAGTGAATTTAAGTAGGTACCTATTTAAAAAAAGGGTAATTTAAGTAAGCCTAGTTTAAATAAGGAATAGAACTTATTGTAGAAACTTATACCGTGTGATAATTATTCGAGCATGCATTTCTAGGATCATGTGGTATATTGAATGGTATACAGAATTTCCATACGAAGTTTCAACTTTGTATTGGTGTGTAAGACTACTTCAGGTGGCTGTTTATCACAGAAAGAACGTTGTACGAGAATCGTCAATCCAAGATTTATTCGATACCCATGGCATTATAATACTTATGCGTAAGTTTTAACTGTTGCTATTTTGTATATAGAAAAATAATGCGTCATTCTTTTTTTTTATTGAATAGCGGCAAACGAGCAGACGTATCGCCGCAACACAAGAGGCGTCACAAGTGCGTTGCCGACCTTTTAAGAAGGAGTACGCTCTTTTCTTGAACGTACAAAAGTTTTATAAAAACTGACAGGAATACACCAACAAGTCTGCATGGTATAATAGACCAACACCTTTGTATGGGGAGGCCTATAGACTAGGATAGACCGTTGATGTTATGAAGGCTAATGAAGGAGGTAGCACCTTTCTTAAAACTTTATATTTAAAAAAGGAACTTATTTCGATCATCTACAAAAAAGTTCAAATAACATGTTTATCTTTATTAAATATCTCTCAAACAGTCCCACCCATACGATAACTCCTTCTCCTACACTCGAGGATGTTATCGTATGGATGTATTCACCAATATATTAGCACCCAATCGGGTACGATGACGTTACACTTTCATGTAATTTTATGTAGGTACATATATGAAATATATAAGTGATTCATGATTTGAATTGTGGGAATAATATAGATTTTAAATGCCTCGGTTAATAATTTTGTATATAGTTTTAGGTAAGTGGGTGCCAAGCTCTAAAAAATATTTTGGTTTTGTGTTGTATGGATTTTTATTAAAGCTTACAAGCTCCGGGCGGATTTTGATCCTATATATCGTATTTTATATATTTGACATATTTTTATATGAAGTGATTAGTTGTAGCTATTGCGACTATTTAGTTGTAGAGACGCATTAGCGCAGTAGTGGCGTATGCGATTGCTGTGCATGGGATCTTGGCTTCGATTCCCGTATCGGACCGATCTGCAAACATTGGTTTCGGAATTAGGGTGTTCTCGATTTATAATATGTACGTATTTCGAAAATAATAATAATAATAAATCTATCAGTCAATCTTGCTTTCATAGTACAAACCTCTGCTCAATTTGAAATAGGTGGAAAGCATTGTGTGTCGGATGTCAGAAATTTAACTTATTCATATGTTCATTCCAGACCTCTGCAGTACAATATTATTTCAACGGATGCCTCCTGTAGAAAAGATTCAAGCAGTGCTTGCTGTTTGTCTTCGATTACTGTCGAGTTCTGCACATTCAGACAACAATCGTGCGGTCAGTTGTAAGGTATATCCCAGCATCAAGTGGCCCAAAAGTATCAACAGTTTAGCAAGGGATATGCTGGATGATGTTTTGTACTGCCTCGAAAGGAATTATATTGTTAGTGATAGGTTAGTGAACTTTAGACTAAAATCTGGTTCATTTTCTTTTCACAGTATATAACGAAATTTTTAAATCTACTTAATAACTAAGCATAAGTATGTTTACTGCCACTTTGGTCTAGTAGTTAGTGTTATCGACTGCCGATTAAGAGTTCGATTCCCGGGACGGACTGCTGTTGGGTTTTTCTTACAAGAAATTATTGACCAATCCGGAGTATGGTAGATGGCGGTGTTTCCCGCCATGCATGTTAAGCCGTCGGTCCCGGTTATCATGAACATCTACGGCAATCGTTATTAGGAAGTCAGTGCCCTCAAATATACTGAGAACTAGTTAAACCTTCGCATTCAGATCACCCTCAGGCATCTTCGCTCTGTGGAATAACTGATACGAGTATTCAGGCAAAACCGATTGAACTAGTAGCCGACCCCAAATGATCTTAGGAATAATAAAGGTTGTAAATACTATATATTAAGATGTATTGAAAAAAAATAAAGAAAAATAATTTTGTGTGTGTGTGTGTGTATAAATCTAGTATTGCCAATAAATACTGATGTAGTATTTATCCGTATATTACATATTCTACACAGATGGTTGATTGCATTATTAAACTTCATCTGGGAAGGTGTTATATGGAGACAAGAATACAGAAAGAATTTTGTGCGTGACAACGGCATTTATAATCTTCTAGATATCGTAACTGTGAGTTTACAATTTTTATCGTTAACTATATTAAGTAAATAAGTAGTTATTAACTATAATGGCGAACAATTAACTTTTACGAAATATATCTACAAAAACAAACGCACTTAATTATTGAGATTTCTTTTAATTCTTACTTTACTTGGTTACATTTAAAATTTATCTTAAAACATAAACTTTATAATTCAGAATAAGTACATAAATGATATAATATCTATAAATAGTTTTAAACAAACCAAACACAATTATTAAACATTAAAATGAAAGAACTTGACGTCTATTCTGACTAAATTTCACGTTGATAATATAAGAAAATGTTAACAATTAACATTTTTATAAAATGATCTGTCCAGATTAATGAGTAATCACCGTTTTAATATAAGTAATCACTGTTTTAATATGAGTGATCACCGTTTTAATATGAGTGATCACCGTTTTAATATGAGTAATCACCGTTTTAATATGAGTGATCACCATTTTAATATGAGTGATCACCGTTTTCACGTGAACAGCAAAAATAGATCTTCTTCATGTGTTATGTTATTATCTGCTAATTTTAAACGCATCAGAATTGCACAAAATTATAATTTCAAAATGAAATTCATTAACGGAAAAATTATTCGAGAATTTTGGCAGGCCGACATCGAAGTAATCCAACAAAGCATTATCTAATAATAATAATAATATATCATTCTTTTCTTACGAAGAACGGAACCCTAAAAAGTATTGATTGAGAGTGAATAATCCCTTAATACCTAACTGAATATAAAGGACTTCATGTTCATGTGTGCGCAGAGAAGAATAGCTGCTTCCTACTTCTAGTATTCAATTGACATACGGCCGTTTCTTTTGTCCCCTTGGCTTTAGTTTCTCAAAGTTTCTAACTAAAAAATAATTCATTAAAGAGTTCTTCTTCTCTGGTTATTTGGTACAAATATTTTTCGTTGAAGTGATTTTCATTTGTTTTTGGCTAGGTATATAATATTGTTGTTTTCACCGATATTAATTGGTTTTGGCAAGGTTCATCTATCCGGTTTTCTGTATAAACACTAATTACTATTTATTAGGTAGTTATTGTTAATAATAACAGTAGCAACATTATTTCAGATCTTGACAATTTATCTGAGTGCTATTCGATCCATTAGTGGATTATAGAAGTGAGATAAAAGTATTCAGGATCAGTAGGATCCACAGGTGGATCGAGATGGAGATCCTGATGGACAGAGGGACTTATAATTATAATGATATCTACGAATTGTAAAATTAACATTAAACTTGTTTAAATATCGCCTTCGTTCGTCGTCACTTCGTTTGTTCACCTGTGTGAATTAATTCCAAGTTGAACAAAAGTCATCACTTAAGTTGAATTACTTTGCCTTTGTGATATCACCTAGGTGAAATAAAAAATAAATAAAAAGAGCGTACTTCTTCCTAAAAGACCGGCAACGCACTTGTAACGCCTCTGGTGTTGCGGGTGTCCATGGACGGCGGTAATCGCTTACCATCAGGCGATACGTCAGCTCGTTTGCCCCCTATGCAATAAGAAAAAAAAATACTTCCACGATTATATGGTAACCTAAAAGTCTACTTTAGTCTACTTTTTTTCTTTCGGATAATATCACCCAGGTGAATAAAGTGTAATAAACCTTCCACGATAATAAAGGAAGAGGCTACGTTGAGCCCCGGCAACTTCCCTCATTCTGTGAAAAGTAACGTATCAATTCAGCCGAGTATGGCTCAAATCAACTCAAATGTGCCGAAGTATATCTCTGCGATGTATAACTCGGTGTAAATTGTTTAAGAAACGCTGTCGAGGACAATATTCGTTTGCAGTCATTTAAATAGGATGTTGTGACGGTTGCACAAATTGTCTACCAACAATTAATTTATTTTTCATATATTACAATAACTGAATACGAGTAATGAAAACTCGAATAGATCTTTGAACTTTTAGGGATACTACGAAAATATCTTGTAACTATTAAAATAGCATTATCAATTCTTGTCATTATTCTATTCATAGGACTTTGTATGTTAAAAGGTCTACTTTCATTATTTTGCATATCATTTTACCTTGTCTATTTAACAATTATCATTAGTAGGACTTCTTCATTACCTCTTCTGTTTATCCAACCAAAAAATAAAAATAGTAAGTAAATAAATAAATAAATATTCCGTACATCTAACACACAACGCCATCTAGTCCCAAGCAAAGCAGAGCTTGTGATGAGTACTAAGACAATTGATATAAATACCTATATACTCTTTTTTTTGTCAATACATACATGTCATACATAGAAAACACCCAAACTCCGAAACAAATATTTGCAGATCATACAAACATTTGGTCCGACCCGGGAATCGAACCCGAGACCTCAAGCTTAGCAGTCGCATACGCTACCACTACGCCACCGAGGCAGTTCAGGAAAGGAGAAAGCTGGAATCGTGTCGTCCCATGGTTGTCGAAAATAGAAGGAAGGGTCGATTGGTCCACAGACAAGGACTTGACCATTAAATTGAGAGAAAGCAAGATATGAATCTCATTTACCTAAAAAGTGTAGGTACAAGTTCACAAGAATATAATAACTGCTCCTGTTTCATGTAGCGTCGCTTTCTATCCAGTATCTTGTTAGTATTAATGTTACGACTTACGGATTATGAACCGTAAACTTAATTCCTCCATTATCCAATTCCTTTACATAGTGAAGTTCAAGCGTCATTGTTAAATAAGTACATATATGTATAACTCTTCAACCCTTATTTCTTTATCGTTAAGAACGTCAATTTAAGTACTATTTTTCTTAACAACTCTGTCTATTATTTAAATATTTTGACGGCCTCGGTGGCGCGAGTGGTAGCTTAAGCGACTGCTGTGCTTGAGGTCTCGGGTTCGATTCCCGGGTCGGACCAAATTTTTATACGATCTGCAAATGTTTGTTTCGAAGTTTGAGTGTTTTCTATATATACATAATATGTACGTATTTACAAAAAAAAGTATATATGTATTTATATCAGGTGTAATGGTACCCATAACACAAGTTTGGCTTATCTTGGGTTGGGACTACATGACGTTGTGTGTTAGATGTCCGGAATATTTATTATTTATATTTATTACAGTTATGATATTACAGATGACACGGCCTCCGGTACAATGTCTTGCGCTCGCTCTAGTTTGTGACGTTGCACGCGCAGCTGATGCGGTTGGCCATCTAGTTACCTGGCGCGCCTGTCTCGGAGCCTCTAATGCGGTATATTTACTTTCATGTACTCATAGATGGAATTAGAATCGTATTACTGTCAGTAGAAATATTATCACAATTAGTTATTGTTGAAAATCAGGGCATGTTGTTTGCCTGCGCTATCAGCTCCATACTGAGCGGTGACCAATTTCAATAATGGACGTGCTAAGAACTTTATATAAGTTGCTTTTATTTCCTCGGTGGCGCAGTGGTAGTGTATGCGAATACAGTGCTTGAGGTCTCGGATTCGATTCCCGGGTCTACAAATGTTTATTTCAGTTTGGATGTTTTCTATGTTAATGTGTAATTATGTATTTACAAAAAAAAGTATGTATGTATGTATATCAGTTGTCTAGTAACCATAACACAAGCTCTCCTTAGCTTGCTGCTAGCTTAAATGGCTTTTTGTGTTAAACAATGTCCGAAATAATTATTTATTCATTTTTAATTTTTATTTAGTTCATAATTATATGTCAACTTCTATCATAAATAAATGTTTATAATTTCTTTGTATCACAACAGTTGTTTTTTTTTTAGAGTCCTGTTCTAGTAAAACGTGGAGCAACAGTTGCCACTTTGATAGCCGCCGTGTTTCGTAGTGAATGTGAGTTAGGAGGTATAAAATTAAGTGAAAGAGGCGTACTGCAAGGTAATTTTTTAGACAAAATATCTGATGCTAAACTTCATTTATTTATTTAATGGTTTACCAGTAGTTATTACCCTAAAACATTCGTAAATACAAAACAATACACAGTTAAAGTCTTAATCTAAGTTTACAACTTATGTAGGTAAACACTATATGCATAAATTATAATAAAATTAAGAAAAAAAAGTACTTTATATTTACAGAGGTTGTCCAAAAAGCAAGGAAATAGATGTACATACAAATTGGTGTCTATCCCTATTAGAGACATTAATTAGTTATTACATGGTCAATCGACAGTAAGAGTGTGGACCTGGTTCTTAAATCGTTGAAATGTGTCAAATATATATATTTATATATATATGTATATATATTTATATATATCTGGCTACTGTACTTATTATATATCTTACTAAGCCGTGAAACAGGAGAGTTGGAACCTAAAACTGTCCTTCGAAAAGGGGGATGTAGGAGCATAATTGGTTTTCTGGATACTTATGAGGGATACTAAATTTAAATTTTGAAAGAAGGTTTGGGCAATCAATATTGTTGTGAAGTGTTTTAAATAAAGTATATATGTATATGTGTATGTATATAATAGTAAATCAGATGAGTTTCTGCGTTTTTCTAGGGAGTCTATCTCGAAATAGTTAAGGCGTTTCAAGTAGCTTGGTTGTTTCTTTGCAATACCCTTGGAGTAAGCCAGATGATTCAAGAAACGTATTTGGATTCGTTCAATTCTTAGGCTATGTGTAGCATAGTGAGGACGCCATACTAACACGCAATATTCTAGTAGGCTTCTGATGAGGCTAAAATATACGAGTAGTACAATTTTAGTTTGATGAGAACGGAACGATTTAATATTTCTAATCAGAAATTCTTTTGACGCTTTCTTTATAACAATATGCATGTGGGGAACGAAAGTTAGTTTAGAGATTTTATTGACTAATAGTAGTTTTAAGAAAAGAAGTTTCACAGTAAGCCAGTAAGCTTATCTATTGACCAATAATGTTTAGTATGATGTAAGGTAGCAATAAGATTCATTTAATCATTCTCTTCTTACGTATATATATTTTTACTTTTTTTCGTTTATGGCCGGCCGCCAATCAACTTTAATTGTTACCTAATGTAATTGTTTTCGTATGAATTAAGCTGGTCTTAATCAGGTGCTCAATTTAAAGTAAAATTCTTAAGAATAAAAGGTCAATGTAGTCCTCAGCTATAGAGTGCTATTATGATCAACAGATATGGAACATCCCATTATGGCAGAACTTGAGTCTGAAGTGTTTCGTAACCAAGAAAGTTGTGATCCTCATATGAGATATCATTGTACTCCAGTTTGTATATCTACAGCCGGTATGGCTGGCTCTCGAATGTCTAAGGTACGAGAATAATTCATTATTTGGATATAAATAAAAGATTTTTAATCTAGAGACGATTTCTGCTTGTATGTACACAGATACAGTATATATACGCCTACTCTGATGCTAGCATTTGACTCAGTTATTAGAGCATTAGGCCAAAGACAAATCTAAATTCGTATTGACAAAATTTTGAACACATAACGATCTATCGCCAACTATTTGTATCTGTAAATATAATTTTTTGTCCCTTTTTTGTCTGTGCGTAAATCCCCTCGGATATAACTATATTAGTAATTATGTCGTACTCTAACTGACCAAGAACAGCACGCCGACGCGCCGTCTTAAGATTCTGATAGGGTACTAGGGAACCAGGTGTACCAAAAGAAAAGGAAAAGAATACCCTGGAACCCCGTCATACCTCGGGCATCTACTGCTCACAGATGACCCATCCTGAGTGGAAACTATTACAATCATAGATCGCGCACTCACCGTAGTACGTTACGCTACCAGCCCAGCCTGCTTCTGCTAGGGTGACAGATGGCCTCATCTGTCAGCCCCAGGCTTGCGCTTATGGAGGACGGAGATCGTTCTGCGACCTCCGACACTTGAGTCGTCTGCGTTACCGGGCCTAGCGGACTAAGAGAGTTCTAATTCTTTACTTCATATTCCGCTCGTCTAAGAAATAGGCTAAGTGCTGGTCAAGACAGTTCGTGTCAGTGTAACTGTAATAAGTACTTATGTACATAGATATAATTGCAGGCTTTCGCATTACTGCATATGTTATCTAAAGACTTAGCGTCCAAAGCTGACCTCGCAGATGAAGCTTATAAGTTGTATAAAGATATCGCGCTAAGCATGGACGATGAGGTAAGTCACTTATCCAAGTTGAAATTGTACAAAAGTAAACGTTATTAGAAAATTAAAAAGTGTACGACAATTACCTCCCTCAATGCTAAGTTATGTGATCAAAACAAAATATAAGCCAATAATAATAGAGAATACATTTGTAGGAAGTGAATTCAGAGAGATCGTTTATCGCATCGTCTTAGGCTGATTTGTAAGCAATACTCGTGGTTTTAGAATGGATCAGAAACTTCAATTAAATCATTTTTTGATAGGGATCTTGTTCACTGTAAAAAAATATCGTAACATAAATATAGGCATCTAGATTATTTAGATTTTTTAATACAAAAAATGTTTTTAGGCTTCATTAGTGCTCTGCTCCAATTATTTGACGTTAAAACTTAATGAGGTATGGGCGGAAACTAAAGCTCAAAGTCCTGGGTGCACGCCTGAGGATGAAATTATTCTTGACGAATTTATAGGCATCGGCAAGTAAGTAAAAAAATAAAAAAGTAAAGTAAATACCTATAAAATTAGAGAGGCTCACGTAATTGTACCTAGTGTAAGTTGGAGAAGGGACAGGTGTCTGATGCTAGCAAATGCTTGTATATTTGCCTTGATGAGCCTGTTGATAGTCATCTAGTAGATCCAATAATATCGACTGAAGGTCGTAGGTTAGACTCCTCCCAGGACAAATATTAGTGTGGTAACAATTTTTTTCTGTGACGGGAGTTTAATTTATCTATAATATTTTTGTACTTATAAATATTTTAGTATGTTTATCAGTAGTCTGGTAACCACAGTATAGCCTTCGCCTAGTTTGGTATCAAACGGCCAGGAGTGAGATGTATGAAGATTTGAGATTTATTTGAATCGAATGTCCTCATCGAAGACTTATAAGTTTCTTATGTCGTATTACACAATAGACCCGACATGAAATTAGCTATATGGTCTCTATGTGCTTGCCACCATGCTATATACCTATATCATAATAAATTAGTAAAAAATCTTTGATTTAAGGGGCTGGGCTAAGGAAATTAAACAACAGCAAGAAGACGTAATAGAACGTCATTTGAAACAGGTAATAATATATATTGACGTTAATTTTTGTTTGTGTAAATTGAGAAAAATTAAAACATTTGTGGAAATTATATTTGATACGTATTGCATACTTCGCTACGTTTTCAATTCAACAATCTTTTTAAACTAGCGGTCTTATCTGGACACTGAAATCTTAACGATCTTGTATCATCATTCATTGATGACTGCATTAAAAAAAAACACCAATAGATATCATTAAAATCTGAATTTACATTTATATATACTACATACAGAACAAATATGAATATATTGAGTTCAATACTGATTGCTGTTCTGCTGATGTTCACAACGCGATCATACTTCTAACAAAATGTGATAAAAGTGGATCTACTCGTTTAAGAATTATGAATATAAAGCCGAAGGGGAATGGTTTCATCATCACAATTCCCAAGGAAATAGACCTGAATAAATTTGTGACCATTATTCGCGTCAACTATTTTAGTAGTATTAGCTCACGACATTTTTTTGTGTTTGAAGATCCCAATGTGTTTATGATTTAAATAAATAATGATAACAGACTCAAAACCGTTTGCATTCGGACATCGGACATATTTACGAGAATGTTAATATTTTGCAGGATTATTTTCTGGGACAATTTCTTTCATAGTATAAAAGTTGTTTTTGTAAGATCTAAGAAACAAAAAACTGATGGTATACTTCCAGGAACAAGTCGATTTAAGATTTGTCTTGGTAAAGTCTTGATACGAGTACGAATTTAATTACATATCACTATTACATTGCTTTTAGCAACAGAACAAAAAATTAACAAATTAGATTGCCTTTTATGTTTTTAGAAAATTTGCAACTGGTGTCATATTTCCATCAAACCTCAGGTATTTAAACACCCAGGCTTACCAATACCATCACCGCTTTTCAAATACTCATCTTACTTCAGGAACGTGATGAAGAAAACTCTCTGTACTCCTTCCTCGGACGCATTAGGCTGAATATTGCTTTAGACGCACTTAAGACTGTTCGGTGTGTCTCGCGGTCAGCAGATCGGCATCGCTTGACCCACGCGTTGCTGCACGACGCAGTGTTCGGTCATCACCGTCGCAGCATCTTCGCTAAGAAACTTAATGCACCAGTTATCCAGACATATACGGCGCCTTTGGATGATACTGTACTTACTTTTTTATTCATAAAAGTAGCTGTAGAAGTAGCCCATCTAATAGAAGTAAATTCGGAAGCTAGGATAAATAACCACTTCTTAAAGAAATTCCAAAGCTTTAATCAAAGAAATAAGGGCAGGTATCTATTTTAGACTGCATTATGATAGGAATTTTAGAACAATACTAATTAACCAGGCAAACGTTGTTTTATCCCTTATCATTTAGGGGTATGAAAAATAGATGTTAGCCGATTCTCAGACCTACCCGATTTGAACATAAAGATTATATTAAATCGGCCCAGCCATTTCGGAGGAGTTTGGTAACAAACACCGCGACACGAGATTTTTAATATTAGATTATCTGAATAAGTTACCTTTATGACTAGGCGAAGTCGCGGACTGACTGGATATGTAACCAGGATACGGCTTTGAATAAGTTACCTTTATGACTAGGCGAAGTCGCGGACTGACTGGATATGTAACCAGGATACGGCTATGTGATTCCAGTCTCTTAAAGATACTACAGTCCAATCACTACAATTTTTTGGTCCTAATCTTGTCTAGTATATTTTAATCATATTCTGATTTAGCATGTCCTGTTGTCCTGGAAACCGTCCGTTCTCATTGTCGTCATGGAAGTAGCCATTCAAAGACCTTGCTTTTGCTTTGAAACACACTTTACAGACTTTAAATAAAATAGAAAAGTGGCCACTGTTTTCTCAGTTTCATTTAATTTATTATACATTAAACTGATCTAATATATAAATAGTTTTTGGTCAATACAATAAGAATTATTTTTCACGTCGTTATTTAACCAAATACTTGAAAAATAACTCGTTATTTGACAATGTTAATCAAAAGAAAAAGAAAATAAATGTCTACTTAGATGTGTAGCCCTATACTATTTTACGTAAATACTCTGCTAATCCTGATAGAGGCCACTGCCACAGGAATCCTACTAATATTATGCAATGAATATGAATAGAATGGATTTTGACGAAACTTTACAATAATATAGCTTATACATCAGAATAACACATAGGCTACAATTTATAAAGATACTAGCTTCGCCTCGCGGCGTTGCCCGCGGTTATTGTCGTACCGCGGGGTTCAGTGAGTATAATATAATGCAGCAAGTTTTATTTTTCAGAACATGACGGGGCAGAACATAAAAGTGTACAGCATACTTCGAAATGATCAGGCTACCAACAATATGGACAACTCATTGTCTGAAGTCCATAGCAATGAATAGGTAAACTCCAAAACATCTTTATTGTACATTATCCATTTGCTTATTTTAATAATGACAGTTCGATAATTATCTAAACATTGATCATCACGATTCCTATAAATTTGTCAATCTTTATAATTTTGTAGAAAGTTTTAATACATTTGATAGAATAATAAAATAATGAAGTAGGTACATCGATTTAAAGCAAAAATAAAAGGTAATTAAAAATTTCTGTTCTGTTTAAGAAATTTCATCCCTAGTTCAAAAAGGGTAACTTTTGTCTAAACTTAAACTAATTTTATCACTCTCATTATGATACACAGACATGATACTTAGCCACACAGTTCGGGTCACACGCAATTGTGATTAGGTAAATTAAGAATGGATAGAGTATAGAATCATACTGTGCATGTGTGTACATGTATATGAGAATCTTTTTTTTAATATAAAGAACATAATACACGATATACTTAATCCCATTTATATATTAACAGTTAAATATGTTTTGCTAGATGTTATGAAACTTTTGCTTGAATTAACTAGCATTCCTATTTTTGTATATTGGATACATTTATTAATATTACATCATTATATTTCATTCTTGTTTTATTTTCAAACTGTTTGTGGTGTTTCACAGATCAGCATTTAGGTTTTTAAGGTAAAGTTAGGTATTGAAGAGTTTTGCGATACTTTGTACTTGATTTTAAATATTCTACTCGTATTTATGTTACTAATGGTAAATCTAGCAGTATGTTAGTTAAAAAAGTAAACTTATTGAAATAGCAATACTAGTGTTCGTTTGTCCCCTTAAATCAGACTCAATGTTAATACGAACGAATTGTCGATAACCTCTAGTTATATCTTCAATTTAATTTTAGTCGTCAAAGGTCACCGGGAGATAGACGAGAATAACTAACGAAAACATTATTGTCCAACCCGTTTTTTGAAAAATTCAGTGACGTATAAAAAGTATCTCACATAAAATACCCAAATGTATTATTGCTTACATAGAAATCCTAAATAAATTTTATATTTTACGTAAATGTCACTTTTATTTAACTTTCATTTAATATATATATAATAGTAAAAATGGATACCGCTAAATTTTAAGCACTTGATGGTAAAAACGATATCAAAATGCTACACAACGTTTCCCAAAGCTGTGCGAAGACATTTTAGTTTATTCCGGAAACGAATGACTTGATTTTTCTACAAATAGATCAATTCAAAAAAATATTTAAAATTTAATTAATAGTTAACTAAATTCGAATACTACCTAATTTTATGATTTCAGAAAATTTACACCTTTTTAAACTGAAATATCACAAAAAAACACCATACATGTTACCTACGACTGGTCACTATATAAACACACACTGAACTTTACAGAGTTCATGAAAGTCAATGTGTATGTGATGACAGACGACTGAAACCTTCAGTTCCACCCAATGGCAAAACAGTCTAGTGCAAGCGGGAAGGTAACAAAACTAGCGGCACTAGGAGGAAGCGAGAAAGTGCTTCTCCACGACTGTATATTAAAGTACCTATCGATGTGTTGTACCTACGTAAAATTGCAACGCGATGCTCCTGTGAATTTCTGGGCTCCTGGTACAACGTCATGCGATAGCTGCACTTTTGCAGGCTTGTGCAGTGCATTGCAAGTGGCTTGCTAAATGCGAGTATGTATAGCGTCAGAATTCAGTTTAACTGCTACTCACAAATGCACTTGTATTATTTCTGAAATAGCAATAAATTACGCTTAAAATGTCAACTCTATTACGGATGCAGAAATGATAAAAACATTGTTGTTTTAAAGATGCTAAGTTATGGTTATTGAATCTGAATGATTTTTTCTGTAACACAATCATCTTGCGTTTAGTAGTTACATTAAAACGATTAACTATATGCATTTTAAATTCGAGCGATACCAAAGTACTTCAAAGTAGGTAGATGTTTAATTTATTACTAATTAAAATTAAAATATTTTTGTTAATACTATAAATACTTAATCAGCTCTCATTCCTACATATATTTACATCGAGGCAATCTAATATTAGAGTTCGTTTCTACAGGTCACCTCTACGGTTAGTTGCATCCACTTCTACGTTTATTGTCAGCTGTTTTTATACAGTTTCATTTCTATGTTTTTCGTTATAAATTTGAAAACTATAGTTTATTCAGTTATTTTTCGTAAGTAGGAATTCGACATAACTTAACATAAACTCATAACTACAAAAGATCACACACGTATACTAGCCCCAGACAGTCTAGAACAGAAATACAAACTAACTCCTTCATACGTCTGAGTTCCTAGTACTCCAGGTTCGCGCCGATGCACTAATAGGTCTCACTCAAGACCTATGCACAATATTAGTGCTTGCAGAACATTTGTTGCATATAGGTATTGAGTCACAGGCTATTGAGTTAAAGCTATTTAGGAATTCAGTAATTGCATTTTTCGAGTAGCATAACCGCATAATATTAAAATGCCGCTATCCTATTTTATTGAGAAACGTTCCTGTTAGATTTTAAATCTCTTTTAGCATTGATAAGAACGTTTCAGGTTCACTGTAATCGCATAAATGACATTGTTGTTGTGCGTATAATAAAAACATAATTTTTGCGATTTTACATTTCTTCTTGCTTTTGACGTACATATCACCCTTTCCTTTAAATTTCATTAATTCCTTTGTAATTATTAATCCCTTATTAAGTATATTTTTAAATTTTTGTGTTTTTTTTAAATGATGCCAATAAAGATATCTAATTATTACATTTATTACGTGATTAGTTTCGTATGTCGATTTTCAAAATGCCTTACGTAAATGTAATACTTTCGAGGTAGTGCTATTATCACCATCAGGATCTGATGATAGGATCCCACAGAAATTGAGGCAACCCCTTTTATAGGCATGTGCTTTTTTATCTTTTTTCTATAACCATACAAGTATTTTTCCTTTTAGTACCTAATTATTATCTCATTTGGTTGAGCTGATAATGGACGTGTTCTTGATTTTTAAGGAGTTAAGGATTACTAAAAATTATTTAAAGATATTTATTGTTTCCGTCGGTTTACAAGGTAGGTACATACGTGTACAAGAAATTAATCAATAAAATATAACACATTTGCATCCAAAAAAACACTTCATTCATTTATTTGTGAAGGAACCAATTTAGAATACGTTTTTTTCAAATTGGTTCAATTTTTTAATATTTGCCAGAGAGTCAAAATTGAAAAAGAAAATACCATCCTCAATGATAAAAAATAAGGGTAAAATGAGGGAGAGGGAATTGAAGTCGTTGGTATTTATTGTAAATCTACTATTTTCATGTTTTCTATATACCCACTTGAATAATATAAAATAAATTATATCGCTTTAATCATTAATTGTGTGTAGTGTGTCTTTCAGTATAGACTGAATAGTCCTTAATAATCAATTTGATGGTTTTTTTTTTAGATCAACATGAAAATTATAAACAGTTTGTTAAACTAGTTGCCACCTCATGCAGTATTTCATGCAAAAATATACGTGTTTTTGACGTTTAATAAAAAGTTACTGATTTAACCTGACAGGCTTACTAAGGCTAGTAGTCGTCCAGTTGTTAAAACTTCAGCTTTTTGCGGTCCTCTCCTCTTGCATACAAAATTTAACTGTGCCAAATTTCGCACTCCATTCGCATAATTTCCGTAAGGAGTAGAAAGGTATTCACGTATTAATTGAAGAAATATAAGTCTTGTCATTCGGCTTATCGTTTCCAATGACTGGTTTTGTATGAGTATGTAACTCTTGTATACTATATAGTTCGTTGTGAATGTTTTGTTCTGGTGGCAGTAAACTTTAGCTCTAAATAAGCTTAACGTCAGTTATACAAAACAATATTACACACATCAAAAAATATTGAGAATCTTAATCAAAATCCTAACTTCTATTATAAATACCAAATAATCAAACGGAAAGTCTTACATTTCGAAAAAGGAAATGTGTAACATATTTGTATGTTAAAATGAAAACGCTAACTTTCATGCAGACGACTGCAGTTTCGACTGCATCCAAATGCTAATTCTTATCAAAAAGTATGAACCAATAGCGTTTGATTGCGTCTGTAGTCGCGTTAATGCAGTCTAACAATGAAACTCAATTTTACATTTATAACGTTGTGTGTATAGTGTGATTATACGAGTATAGTAAAGATGTAATATAATGTGTACTTCATTTTGTGCACAAGAAATAACATATTTCAGAGGACCGATATGAACTGTGGACTACAGTTTATCAGATTGAGAATTTTCTATTGGGGTTACATTTTTATTTACTTGAATCCTTTTATGCACAAGTGTATACTTTGTGCATAATGTTACCAGTAAGTAAACCTTTAGGTTAAATAGAAATAAGCAAGAATAAGTGGATTGAAAAGTGAAAAAAGTGCGTTATTTGAAGGATACAATAAAATAAGTACAATATTACATACCTACCTATATGTATTCATATTTTTGTCTTAACTCAGAAGAGGAGACCAGAAAACGGTTTAAGTTTTAAATGACAGCTCTTAGGGTGCCATCAACTTGGTCAAATTTTGTCTTCTGCTGCAGGTTCGGTCCAATCGTGACTTATTCTAAAAATAAAGGAAAACACACATATGTAAGCACATTTATGAAAAAAAAATTCATTAAAATGTCTAGAACTTTCTGGTTTCAGTGATGTTTGCCAGTTCATTTGTAGATCTTTACCATGGAGGATCAAAATGCACACAAAGAAATCAGTAAAGCTATTATATTTTAACGTTCAGAGTGATCGTCAACAGCTTTTTAACGAATGTTGATCTCAATAAAGAATAATATTTACCCCTTACTGTTGTTAATGTGTGGTACGTCATGGATTTTAAGAAAAATGTGTAGTTGTATTCAAAGTATAGTTTATATGGATGTAGGTACAGTACATATTAGTTAGCTTGTTTGATTTCTACACTGGGCACTAACTTCTTGTAATTTCCCAAAAGCTGCCTAGGCGACTATCCTTTTAAATTTACTTCTCAGAGGGGTAGGCAGAGACAATTGATTTCCACTTAATACGGTCGTGCTTTTAAACAAAATAATAGTTAGGTACATTAGCAACTGCTACTTCAAATGACTTACTATAGCCGAAATGAGCTTAATACTGTTAGACCGGAATCGGTCAAAGGATTGGTAAATATTTAAACGTTCTTTATCAAATTTTGTCAATAACCTATTTTCATAGTCGAGACTACCTCGCATTGCTTCCTTTTCAATACGAATAAGATGAAAATGGAGAGCCGAACTTCTATTACCTACACGAATCAGGTGACTCTCATAGGTTTTTAAATGTCATGAATTCTTCCCTTCTTTAAGTCAATGTGATTAATTGGTACTACATAATATAAAATACTGGAGTTTTCTGGTAGAAAGAGCTCTGCAGCTTATGTTAAAAGAAATACGCTCTTGAAATGAGTTCTACACTGGCTAATTTTAAATAGGTAGTCGGCCAAATGCAATAATCTCTTTTTTAAAATCATCAAAATAATAGTTTTTTTCCACAGTACGCTAAATTAATGTGATAATTAAAAATATACGTTAATGTGGGTGGTAATAGTGTTACCGCGAGGAGGCGACGTACGCGTGTGACGTGTGACGTATTTGTTCTGTATGCAGACGGCGCCCGCTTTAGTGAGGGCAGGCGCTGGGAGGGGTCCGGTCGTGTTAATATCAGCAGTTCCCGGACCCCTCCCTTCTCAGGCGCAGAGTTGGCACACCGTGTGGTTTTAGTCGGTTCGATTCCGACACACCACCCCGCCGCAAACCCCGGCAGGGTGACGGCCCGAGGGGGTTTCCACACGTTAAAAAAAAAGGGGTGGTAATAGTGTTAGTATTGTGAATCTAGACGGTGTCAGCATTTTTTTCTATAAATCTTTGTAAGAAACACTAGCATCTAATAACATAAGCTTTGCTAAAATCACATAAGGTTTTATATATAAAATTATTATTTGAACTTACATCAATAGGCTCCAAGATATTCATAGAACTCATAGAGTGCTCGAGGACACCAAACTTACACACCATAAAAGTTATAAGCAGTTTTGCTTACAATTTGTTTGTTGTTGGTTAACATAACGAAAGTTTTTTAATGCCGAAAATAGTTTATATTCCACAGTAGTGCATCAAAAGTAAAATAGAATTCGTAGTTTTTTTTTCGACAATGTAACGATCGTATGATACAAAACACTTTAAAACGCAGCTTAGAAAACTGCGTTTAAAGAGGGAAGTGTTTTGTTTTAAAATATCAATGTGAAGTTAATTTTTTTTAGAATCCATTGCTTTTTTATCTTGATATATCTCTGTTATTTATTAGGAGGGTAATGCGACATATCTAATGATAAAATGAAACTAAAAAAAACTTTAGAGGTTTAAGAAATAAAATCAAATTTGGTTGAAAAACATCTGTATTTTATTTCAGAAGCCATTGATGAAAATTTATAAACCATTTTACAAACATGTTCATATTATGCAACCCTTACATAAGTCTTATGCATATACACGGCTGAACAATACACTCAGTTTTTCACATACACTAACTTAAAGTAAATTATACAATCATGTCACACACAATATATGATGAGTTCATATTCTTAACCCTTTAAAGGCTCTTGCTAAAGGCTACCACTATATTAAGATCTGTATCTGAAAATCAAAATCATATGTAGGTCTATTGCACATATCCATAATTGTTAAGACACAAGATATTTTTGTAATACGTTAACTTTATGAGGTAGTTTATGAGACATACATTTTGTGAGAGATGGAATGCAATTCCTCCACCGTATCGAGAAAGGTTTGTCTATTACAAGTCCCGAGAATAATACAGTTGCATTCACAATTTATGGTTTAATTTAAAAATTGCGAGTAGACGACTCGAGTATTTCGGTATTGATTCTAGTTATTCTAACACCTTTTATATCTTTGTATAAATAATTAATTACACAACAATCGTAGATGAACCCAGCGGTATTACTGGTAAAATTGAAACTGGTTCTTATAAAGACAAACCCCGCTTAAAGATACGAGCAATAGATCTAAATATAATGAGAATAATCTTTTGAGAAGACGTCAACATTCACATAAAACATAAATTGACAATGGCACAAAAATAGACTGGACACTTTACACACACAAACTTTAGTATACTAAAATCAAAATATACATTTTTACATGAATTATAAAATTTTAAGATTAAGATAATGATTATTTACAGTGAATGTTTAATAAATTAATGATTTCTATGATTGAAAACTGAGAGCCTCAAGGGTTAGCTTTCGAAGAGACATGATTGAATAAGTGTTGTTGGCTTGGCTGTCTCAGTTTTAGGTCTTGCCGGCACAAGTCTACGTAACAATTATTCCCGAGCTTAACTATTTTTATTTCGCATCGGATTATTTAACTAAAGCTCTTTTATAAGCCTAAACTCACCTTATATTTCTTAACTACAGCAAATTTTGAGGTCAATTAAAAAGCTCATTTTTTATGAACACAATACATTAATTAAATGTGACTGTTTTTAACATCAATTAATATTAGGCATGTTTAAACAATTCAAATATACCAATCGCTATGGTCCCAATTAAAATTTTAACAACCAACAAAACTATTGTTATGAGGCTTTAAATTAGGGAGTACCTTCCGCTTTGTATATCACATGTAATAAGTACCTTATGTTAATAAACATAAGATATAACAATATTAAGTATTTTGGTTATAAGTAGTGGATTGTTCTTAGTAGGGTAAAGTAGGGACTACGTGGTATTTATAAAAAATCGGATACTTGTAGATTGAGAACTTTTTAAAAGAAGATATTAGATTTATTTAACACATTCCATTTCTAATTTAATACAAATAGCAAACAGTTTAAAACATTCTGGTCACTTAGAATAGTTATATATCTGTAGTCTATAGTCTCGGGTCAAATTTACAATAAAAAATAAAGCGTCACTTAAGTAAATGAAATTTAATGTACAAATGTGTAACGATAAGAATAAAAGGTGTAAAATTTGTTTATGTTAAACGTGTTGAGCAATTTCTTGAGTAAAATGATGACGTAAACAATGAAACTCGTTTGAAATATAATAATTAATCGACTTAAAATATAAAACATAACGTTGATTGTGAAGTGGCGAGGTAACTGTAATTAATTACGAAATGTATCATGAAAGCTTATTCTACCGTGAAATAGTATTAAAAATATTCAGTATCTTATCAAATACCAGTTGACTGACAGGAAAAAAAACTCGGAAGCCTTAGCAGCAGCAAGCTCAAAAGGAACGTCGCTAGAGGCAACATTAAGTGTCAAGTAACTGGGGGCAAGTAATAGTAGTGGAAGACTCGAATCGACTTAAAGTTCACTCATGACTTTTATCTAGATTATCCTAACTTAGCGAGAAGCCGAGGATCGAACTAAGTGGTGTGCTATTGGAGAGGCCTATGTCCAGCAGTGGACTGCGATCGGCTGATGATGATACTAACTTATGTATGATCATATATTCAAACGCTTTATGATCAAATTTTGCCAAACAGTTGCAGACAAACGTCCTCGAGCTACTGGTACTTGTACGACTGCACCATAAGGCCAGTTCCCCAAAACTATTAACCGATTACGCCGTAATGAGACATTTGCTTAAAAAAATAATACGATTATAGGTGTTACAGGAATAACCCCGAAACATAAAAAATAATTCAATTACAAACTATCCTTCTGATAGTAATAGTAAGTCAAATTAAAAACTAAAAACTTATTATCTATATCTTATTAATATGGCGTGTTCCGAAACTAAACACACGCATATAAACTTACGCCTATCACAAAAGAGTCGGAACATGATTTTATAGTAACTAACACATTGTCATTATAGTAACTATCATGACTAAATTCAATAAAATAAAAAGTACACAATTTAAAAGAGAATTTCAATATTTGTGACATTCACAAAGTATACGAATTACAACAGTTAACTGTTTATAGATAATAACGCAGTTTATTATATCAGGCATACCGCAATTCTCACCATGAAACTAATAAATTGGACGTAAGATTACTGTTCTACTAAATTTTAAATTAAAATACATGTATTATTATTTGCATAAAGAAATTTAAATGTTTAAGTCAGGCTGAGTTAACATAAATATCTATAAGGTGCAGACGTATTGGTCGTGTTTTTTAGTCATTCTATTTTACAGAGGTGAATAAAGCATTTAATTGCTAAAATGGACAATTATATTTATTTGTAACAATATCATGATGAAAAAATGCGTTGACGAAACGTTCATAAGAAAATTCAATAATACAGTTATTACATTGTAAAACGTAGTTTCAAAATTATGAAATAATAAAAATGAGTAATACAATTACGAGTACTAACTTATAGACCCGGCTTAAAAGTATATTATGATTAGGACATAATTATGAATTGTCTGGTCAGACAGACGAATTCCTCGCAAATTATGATGGTAAATAAAGGATAAAGAGGTTGGTGGTAGACTGTACCGTATTCAAACTACTGTATATGTATATGTTTGATGGGAGTGGACTTTATGAAGCACCACTTAAACTAGGTATTAACGTCTAAATTGCTTAATATTTTGATGTGGCCCGTTGTTGTTTCTTTACCTTTTGTATAAGACCTACTTAAAAATTATTATTATCGTTCTGCTTCTTTCTAAAATAACGTTGTATATAGCACATAATTTATAAACGGCTAAAGCCGATATAACATGGTATAAGGACAAGGCAAAACTAACATTTATTTTAAGCTACAATTGGAATATGCTACGCTAATGTATCCACCACTACTCGTATCTAAACGTCTGACTAGCGAAACGAAAATAATCGCTTCGCACGAAAAAATAATCCAAATTGTAATTTATATTAACACTACACTAAAAATAAATAAATATTAGTCAAAAATCAATGTAGGATTCTATATTTATGGCATCGATTTTGTCACATGTCCCGAAAAAAATTCTCAAATTTTATAAGCTTTTGCTCATTGTATTTATTTCTATTTGCGTTTGTAGTATTCACACTTTAAATATTTGAAATTGGGTTATGGAAGTCAACAAGGAAGTTTAACAATTAATAACTATTTAGGGACTGATATGTGACCAAATGAGACAAATGCCATAAAAGAAAAATAGGTCAAAATGAAGTTGGCACATTTGTGAGAAATAATAAATTGTTCTCAATCGTTGGTAGGTATACAAGGCACTCCAAATATTTTCATTTTCTATTATATTTATGTGTTTCTACGTTTGCAAAGGCCTCTGATGATGCCGAAGTTTATTATATAACGTCTACGATTTATAATTTAGTTGAAGTTATTAATATATAGAACAATCTACATCCAAGATGCCAGTAACACGTTTGTTACGATTCTCAGGTAGAGCAAAAGATGCTGTACTAGAGTGTAAGCACGTTACTACCATCGTGGATATGTGGAGTTATCTTTAATAAGCTATTAGACTTAATTAGTTTTAGTATATACAATAGCGACGGTAACATATAATCTGAGTGAAGTTATTTTATTGACTTAACCGATGTTTCTCATTGTGCGTAATATGGGGGCTAATGACTGTGACAGGTGCTTTTAGAATTTAACATATCACAACTGCGACTTGTTGTGACATGTTAAACAATGACATTGTAGAAAAAGAAAAATAATTAAATTCATCAGAAGACGGTATACTATTTTTTTAGCAAACTTTATGTGTAAAGTGACTAACATTCATTATATTTGTCATAAAATAACACTAGAGGTTGACGATATTGAGTCTTATTGATAACTTAGTGTATTATAAGAACACGTATAAAATACAAAAATGGTATATAGTTACTAACGTTACCACTGTGTATGATTATATTTTTGTTGTTACGTTTTATACAGTTGATTATGAGTGGATTTTCTGAGCAAGTTTATTCACAATGGATGTTAGTTTAATGTTCTAGTCATGTTTTAATGTTCCATTTTACATCGTCGAGTGTTTCTTATAAATACTGTTTTGTTTTTCGATAGCATATAATGAATTTTGTCGAAAAGCAAGCTGTTAACGTCAGTTTGAAGGTATAAAAAAGCTGTTATAAATTGTGGGTTTCGTCTAAAGTACATACACACAGGTATATTTGTCTAAATTTCGTAACCTATTAATTTTTTTAACTTTTAACTGGTTTATATAAACTATAAGCACACTATAAGTTGATATTGCTATATACATAGTAAACGTAGTGTGACGCCTTCATATATATATACTCACTTGTCATATCAGATACTTTGAAAAGAGTTTTAAATAACAATACTAAGTATCCAATATTCGTCAACGATTTACTTATAAACTGTTTTATACACAGACGCCTGTATGAGTGCGATAAACGTTATCATATAAGAATTAATAGCTACATACCTTTATGATACCTATTAAAATAAAAATAATGGTTTTTTTTTCTTTTATTCTACTATACTGTGCCAGCACTTGTAAAGCCATATTTATATTATTGATAGAGTTAAAATTAAATCGTATAACGTTAAGTTGAGTTTATGCCTTTCTATCTATAAGCCTATGATACAATACTATCCTAGAAAGCATCATTTCAGTCATTATATGAGCATTAATTACCTGAATATTATTAACTTATTAATGTGTATTGGCCACAAATTATATTAAACTGAGAATTCAAATGAAATATATAAAAATAATTGCTCTTAAAAATTAAAAATTAAATTGTTGATTTGAAAATGATTAGGAATGGAATTTGTAGCGTATTAAGTAGTTGTTCCGATTAGATGCCGTGTAATAAATTATATTGAAAGTTACTTTTGGCATTGGTAAATGTTTAGATAATAAACAATCCAACACTTTCATAGTGCAAGAACATTATGCTGTGTTGAATCATTCGAAATAAACTTAATACAAATTACGGGAATTTAGAATTTACATAATTTTGAACATTTTTAAACTTTGTTAAGAATTAATATCAAGTCGAACTTGAGTAGAAAAAACACGATAATCTCACCAACCGTAAAAATAGGTTAAGTATGAAAATAGACAATCTACAATCCTTCAAATACCTTACATTTCTGAAGTAAGAGTGCAGTGCGGATAACGGACACTCGAGCGAAATGTTAATGAAGGTGATTTAGAATATACTGATATGAAATGTGATAATGCAATGATTACAAGTTCAATGACCTCGCTCAGCATTTCTTTAAAAGTTATAGTAACACTCGATTTAACGCTGTCGATATAAAGATTTTATTAATCCTCGAATGAAACCAGGCCACAGGCCATCTGTGTGTTTGACAGCAATTTTCCAAGTCCGTAGTTTTAATTTAGTGTCAGCTGCGTGAAACAAAGTATTACCATATCGGTGTCACATTATGCCTGTACTCGCTAGCATTACTCGCACTACACAATCGCTTCAGAACCTTATACTACAATGACACAGTCTTACAGCCAGTCTAGGAGCGGTCGGAACCCGTCTCAGAGTTGCTGAACATAGAAGCAACCATGTTGTCGAACTCCGGGACGGCGTCCTCGAACATCTTCAACTGTTTGGAGAGGGACTCCGAGTCCGTTGATGTGGAGTCTATCACAATATCTGTCCACTCATCACTTATGGATCGAGCTTGCAGGCATTCTTGATAAAAGTTCGCCAACTCGGCAATAGGACTACCATCAGCAAATGGAAACTCCTGTAAAAGAAAATAAATAGAGTTCATACGAGAGCTGAATGAGTTAAATTTGCCCTTACCATTATTACATTCAGACCCTGCTTCACCGGTTACATATCAGTTTCGGATAGCTCAACTGTAAATTTTTCTTGACGGGTTCCATACAAATTGTGTCAAATAATCGATCAGTTTAGCTATGCGAAACTTATCTGTAACCGGTGAAACACGGACTTATTATTTTAACATCAATAAATATTCAATACCGATTGGAACTGCCGTGTACATAAAATCATAAGACGTTACCACACAATTAAATTTCATACTTTGAAAAATCGAAACACAAATGAACAAACCTGAATAAACAGACTATATCGACGGCAAAAGTCGACGTTCCTTGAATATTTAACTAAACGTAAAACTTACAGTATCTAATATATTCTCTATCTATCTCTTTCAAGTGTGTCGTGGTAATCGAAAAGATTGTAAATCAGACAAGAGTCAAGACGGTTTCGAGAAAGGAGCCCGTAAGTTTGTTCTAACGGTACTTACTGTTTTTATCTAACAAGAAAATGAATTAATTATTCACGTTCACGTATGAAACCTTGACAAGAGGAATTATAATTTCTCATAAAACAAATTGCCACCTTTGACTTAGAGCCAGAAGATATAAAATCTGTTTGTATTATATCTAATAAAATATACACGTTTATTTCACCTATCAATTTCTAAAGTATTTGAATAACAATACTACCTTACAGCCCTTTTCTTATTCTCTAAAACTTATATGGGGTCCACTGCTCTGGTACTTCATTTTGCAAACGCAAAATCTCTTTTGAAGGAACTCTCTTCAGTAATAGACGTTGTACAAAGAACGTCTTTCAAAGATCGTCTTACCAGTCATTAATATCAGACTAATTTACTATTGAATTTGACTGGTTAATAACACGTGCGCTTAATTCTAGTTATCTTAATTGTATAAATAATTTCTACTTCGACTTGTCATATGAACTACTTACCTGAGTGGTGCAACTTATCAACATTCATGCTGCAAGACTTAGCTCATGTTTCACTAATTTCTGGTTAAGTTTCTGACAGTTGCGATTAATTCTAGTTATCTTAATTGTATAAATAATTTCTACTTCGACTTGTCATATTTACTACATACCTAAGTGGTGTAACTTATTAACGTTCATGCTGCAAGACTTAGCTCATGTTTCACTAATTTCTGGTTAAATTTCTGACAGTTGCGATTAATTCTAGTTATCTCAATTGTATATATAATTTCTACTTCGATTTGTCATATTAACTATATACCTGAGTGGTGCAATTTATTAATATTCATGCTGCAAGACTTAGCTCATGATTCACTAATTTCTGGTTAAGTTTCTGACAGTTGCGATTAATTCTAGTTATCTTAATTGTATATATAATTTCTACTTCGATTTGTCATATTAACTATATACCTGAGTGGTGCAATTTATTAATATTCATGCTGCAAGACTTAGCTCATGATTCACTAATTTCTGGTTAAGTTTCTGACAGTTGCGATTAATTCTAGTTATCTTAATTGTATAAATAATTTCATTTCGACTTGTCATATTAACTGCATACCTGAGTGGTGCAACTGATTAACATTCATGCTGCAAGACATTGCTTAAATAATGTTTATAGGTAATGGGGTTAATTTACAACACATATATTGTTAAAACAAAATCCACTTATACTTTCTACTATTTAATTGACCCAATTGGTATGATATTGGTATTGCTTTCGCCTTTTGGTATCAACTGATCAGAAGCCCAAGTGAGTTTTGCTTTAATAATGTATGTCAGCAAGTTCAACAATGGAGAGTATAAACTACATACACATATACTTTCACTCGACCATAACCACCAATACCAGTCTAAAACAACTTCCTCGCTAACAGTACTGAGTAGTATAAATATGTTAGTTTTAAATGTTCACAAATGTTATTAAAGTAATAATGAAAGTAAATGTAACCTCAAAGGACGAAGTTTGGGACGCTTCCTGAAATACAAGCCAAAAGCTAGGTTTTTATTTCATAAAAATACAGTTCTCCCGCATTAGGAATATAATTTTGTCGCGAGAAACTTCACAAACATACATGAAACGGACACAAAAAACACCCGAAGTGAGAACAATAATTTTTGGATAAGGATTATAATGGTTGACATATGGGGATCAAGCCAACAACACTAAGTGCAGTAGGAAGCGGTGAGTTGACCATTTAAATCACTACATCATCCATGCATTTAATGTGTGAATAAATTTACTAACGTATGTATGTATGGGATATCCTATTATTTATAAAATACATTATTTTCTGAACCAATTTATTGTAAACAAAAAAATCTGAACCTTTTGGTTGCACACCTTTTTTATTTATAAAACCTACTTATTCACAAACAGACAGCCGTCCGGGTGACTGACGACTGTAGTAACACAACTGTCTTTATTTATTTATTATTATTACCGGATGTGAAATTTGCTCTCACTAAATAAACACTACGAGTAACACTCCTATCTAAATCACTAGAGAATCGTAATTTGGATTACTGAAGTTAAGATAGATCTTCGTTCAGAAACTGACCTTGGTATTGCGTGTTGTATAATAAAATCTAGTTTATTAACATGTTCTTTCTTAAGGATGTACTAAATAATATTTAAATAGTTATTGTACTTAAGAAACTTTGTAACTCACAGTGATAGACCGCGAAAATAAAATAAAATTATATTGTAAAACAAAAATTACATTCCCAGTAAAGGCTAAGCAGAAAGAACATCCCCATTATTTATTTACAAAAATAATATTTGAAAAATACATTAAATAAGATAAAATAATTTGTATTTTACCATCAATCCAGTATATTTTTCAGTGTTCTTGTTCTTGGGCACTTCTATGGCTGTGCTGACGGCGTGAGCTGACGAGGTTTCGGTGGCAGTGCTACAACCAGGACGGTTCGCGTTCTCGTGGTCTGATGTCGTGAGAGTTTTCATTCTCTGTAATTCAATAAACAAGAAAGTTAACATTTGTATATACATGTCAATAACATGTCATACTTTAATTTAGTAATTTCTATTTGCTTTCGGACAGGACTTCTTCGAATTCTTTCCCTTTTTCGTACGAACACTAAGGTACGAGCACCAGTAGATGACCAATTAAGGCCACAAAGTTACCTTTTGTAATGCTTTACTTGAATTTTATTCCGATTTCAATCAGTTTATATTTGTAAATTCTATTTTATATAACATTAAATGTAAAGCTAGAAAGGTCAATTTCTGGTGATCCCGGCGTCGGCAATAGCAGTTCATCACTAATAGTGACTGGCAACGCAGCTGCTAATGGTTCAATTGTGGTTTCCAGAACACCGTCAGTATTGCTAGAGGCTGTCGGTTCTGATGCTGGCTGAAGATTCATAGATATATAAAATATCATAAAATTACATACAATTTCATCAGTAGTTGAGTCTCGTCCTATTACTAGAAAATTATGGTAATTTTGAGTGTGTAATGGACCACCCCACATATTGGCTTATTGTATTTTTTTTTTATATTTTATATACCTTGTTACCCTAAGTAATCCTAAACAAATAAGAAAATCAAAATAGTTACCATAAACAAGGTCACTGGGTGCCTATTATTTTACATTTATATAGTGTAACTGTTATGAATATTGGTACAAATAATCAAAGAATATGTTTACGCTGCGTCACTCGACATAAAAATGATGGCCGTGTGTAATATTACAAAACGGCAAATGTGAAATTGGCGTGTTTTGATGCACAAAGTGCAGCATTGTTTTTTAAATATGGAATCAGTGTAAAATATGCAGCGTTTATTGAATGAAGTGTCAATAAATTCGTAATAATGGCCCACGTGACATAGGCTATATAAATTTTATCATATTTATTTTTACGTAAAAATGTATAACCTGACTAAGGTTATACTTTTTAAATTTTTTTTTTGTTAAGTATATATGGTACATAAACGGACTTAAAAACATACATTGAATCATTTAAAAGCATTATTTCTTACATTTTCAATTTTTTCTTTCTCAGCAAGTAGCCACGACATGGGTGGTTCAGGCGGGAGTCGCTGGCTGAGCGTATCATGTAACTCCTTGATCTTTACCGTGTCTACGAATGCTCCAGCAGTCAATGGCTTGGACAGATCCAACTCCTTTTTCTCCTGGCGATTTTTCCTTAAATACAACATAATCTTAATTAATTAAATATTCGTTGTCAATGAATATACTAAACAAAGAAACAATTTTCATGAAATTCTTACGTAGGTACTAATTAGCAATATAAATGATTAAAAACTGTTTGAAGTACTGTCCCACTATAGACTACTGGCCCGTGTAGAAAAAAGATGGGTCATGTGAACCACCAGGTGACCTATCGAGAACGATAGAAGAGCATAAAATAATAAGATTCAGCACTATGCCGTCACTTGTAAGCTGTCCAACTGAGTGCAGGTGAGAATTCAAAAGTACCGGTAGAGTGGGTACATTTTGGTCATATATTTTTGTAGGGCATTCTTACCTACTACTTAGAAATAATAACATTGATGATCTTATAGATATTTGTAAGTGGCGAATTTCTATCTTAATCTATTTTCATCTTATTTTATTTATGTATGTCTCTGCCAAACTGCCTGATGGAACGCATAAGCAGAGTCCCAGAATGGCGGTCACCATACTCATTGCGAATGCAGACAATGAAACAATGCAAAATAGTATCTTAATCTTAATTTAGGGCCCAGTGAATATGTATTCAGAGTAGAGTGGTTAAAAACCACAAACTAGTCATTTGAAAAAAGCGTCTTCAGATTTAAAAGCATAAAGAAGTTGTAATGCGTGTAATGTTTTAACATTTATAAACCAATTTAAAATTACATTCTCCATTTAGTTTCTTTTTTTTCTTTTTCTTTTTTAAAAAGACAACTCCCACATTAGGAATAAACATCCTGTGTCGTGGGGGACTTTACAAACATACATGAAACGGACACAAAGAACATCCAGACTCGGGACAACAATTCGTGGATCACACAAAGTGTTGTAGGTACCGCGTGGGATTTGAACCCACGACACTTGGCGCAGTAGCAAGCGGCATGGCGACCGCTGACACCACTCGGCCAACCGTGCAGTCAAGTTGCATACAAATTAAATTAAAAATACTATTTATAATCAGGAAATTAAGGATTAATAGTCAAAAATGGCGGGATACGACGTGGATTCGAATAGCAGTTCTTATTTTAAATTTAGTCAAAGGCGCGAGCTGGCAATGTTCTTTTTATGAAAAAAAGTTGCATTATTAAATTTTGTACAAAATTATAACACTTGTTTGGATGATATATTAATGTCACTGTGACACAAAATGTTTTAATGTTGGCAATAAGCTAGCTGTTTCAGAACTTTTCATAGAGGGCTTTTAGGATGGGTGTAGATAAACATATTTATAGGAGGCAAGTTTAAACTATGCATCATCAGAATTAAAGTGAATTTTCAATAAGCTTACTTTGGACTTTCTGTAATGAAGTGGTCACTTTTGACCATTATGTCATTAGTAGCTGCCACCGGCTGTTCAATTTTCTTTCTTGATTCTGGCATTATTGTCATTTTCGTTCGGTATACAACTTCTATGATCAATGTTCCAATTGGTGTGTTTAGTTCGCTCACTTTCACGGTTTTGCGCATCTCTCCTAAAAAAAAAAAAGTTATATTATATGAACATAAAATGATCATATCCAAATGTGTTAAAAACGTAGCAGTTAAACAAAACAAGAAAATACCTAGAATATTGTAGTCGGGTTCACCACCGTAGATCTTGTGTGAGATTTTATAAGTCTCATTGTGCTGAGTTCTGGAAAGCTTGTAGGCTGGCGTTATTCTGGATATACTTAGAGCGGACTTAAGCAAAACGCTCATTCGATAATACACCGTCGATGGGGAGCAGACTTCGCTGCCTGGTGCCAGTTTCACCGTCCAGATTTCCAACACCATGTCATCGCCGTCGACAGTGTGGAGCGATATTTCTATGCACAACACTTTGGTGAGCGCATCCACTACTTCACCGTTCAGTACACGCTTCGTATCCTCAGTTACGGTTGGTTCATCAGGGATTGATAGGTTGAACTGGAATCAAAAAAGTTACTCTTTTGGTGTTTTATACAACACACAGATGAACTTTTTTAGTACATGCCCTCAAAAGAGGGTAGCTCACCGATAATTGAGAAAATAATTTATGATTTCTTTACATTTTGATTTAACATGATAGAAAAAAACAGTGTGCCTGTTCTCTTTAATTTGTCAAGATTTTAATATGTGCACAGCATTAATCACTAGTTCGATTACCATAATCAATTGTAGTAGACGTTAGCATATGCTAAACATAACATTTACAAAGTAAACAAAAGATTGATTGCACAGCATTATTGTTTGCTCAGCTGATAATGTTATTTATATCGCAACTGTCGAAATAATGTAATACATAACTTAAATTATATAATGTACAGAAGTGAAAATACGGGAGTAGGTACTATAAATGTAGGGTAGTTCAGCATAAAAAAAAAGAAGGTACATAGCACTCTATAGGAGTAAAATGAAATACTTCAATACCAAATCTTTATCTTTCTATTCAAAGTCAGAAGTGTTTTGAAGAATTTGGATAAGTTAAAGCTTTCAAAAGTCCACTGCTGTACATAAGCCTTTTCTTATCAAGGTTTTGCCAACTGTATGACGCTAGCCAGAACTATAATAAAACAAAATACTTAGTACATAGTTCATGTATTAATTTAACATTTTACATAGTGTAGACTGTAGTGTCACTATAACTGTTGCTTGTTATTCAAACATAAAATATTAAAATAAAATATCAATTATTATTTTTTTAATTGAGGGTAGTTGAGATTATAACTATAGAATGTTCTTAAGGTACTAGTTTTCACTTCTAGGATTCAGAGTAGTCATTTTTGTTATCTATACAAATAAATAAAATTGGAGTGTCCGTTTGTAATATTAAAATAATCGCTTTCTACTACATGCATATGAATGTATATACGGTACACATACCAAAATTTATATTTTTAAAATTTTTGTCTGTCTGTTTGTTCCGGCGAATCTCAGAAACCACTGGTCCGATTAGAAAAATTCTTTCGGTGTTGGATAGTCCATTTATCGAGGAAGGCTATAGGCTATATATCATCATGCTATTACTAATAGGAGCGGAGCACCAATGAAGAATGTTTCAAAATCGGGGGAAAATTTTCACGCCACGGGCAATATAAGACGCAAACGAGGTTGCATGGGTCAGCTAGTTGAGTAATATAAATACAATGCAAACACAATAATAGAAACCCCAAAGTATACAATATATCCAACTGATATGATAAACGCGAAAGTTTATGAGTATGTAAGTGAATTAGCAAAGTGAAGCGAAAGCCTACTGAATGGATTTTGATGAAACTTTACAATAATTTAGCTTATAACGATACCAGCCTCTCCAGATACCAACTTCGCCTCACTGCGGTTATTACCGAACTGCGGGGTTCAGCTAGTATTTCATATGCAAGTAAAAGTAAATATTATGCATTTTTGAAAGAAACCTAAAGAGCACTTGTGCACTAAAGTTTTTAACTACCTTCTTACAATTGTTTTTTTTAGATGCTAAAATGGTTTTGCTCCAACAGATGAAAAGTGTAATATAAGTATATAGTAATAAATATTATTAATCTAATATAAATTATAATTAGATTAATAATATTTATGCTTTAAAGGCAACACTTGGTAAATTCTCACTAGTACGTAAAGTAATAGTTTTAACCAAATGATCTGATGTGAATCTCCATGTGGTGACAGATTGGGAATACATAAATTTTCCTATGATCATTCATATTGTGCATGTCGTAAACAGTGACTGAGGAAGTAAGCTATGCTGGACAATTTCACTACAAAGACTGCATAAATTCGAAACAAACCCTATGCCAGCCTATCTTACCAGCATGTATAGGCCACAACCTCTTTACGAAGAGACCTACGTCCAGCAGTGAACTGTACAAGTCTGTTAATGATGATGATCAAACAATAATAAAATGGTATATGAAATTCTTATTATAGACTTTCGCCACTTAGCAACGATTTATACTACTAAGTACATACTATTTCGACACCTTTAAAAGCGCTGTGTGCTTAATAGATTTAAGAATATGTAGGTGTAAGTATATGATAGAGGGTACTTTGAGTTTTATTCCAGCTAGTGGATTTTTAGATGTGGGAAGCGAGCAGAGGAAGAAATTAATATAGACAATTTGCAAAGGGTGATTATACAGAAGGGCTTTGCTAAGTAAAAACATAGGCACAATAATAATAGAACAAAATCAATAACAGTTGTAACTTTATTAACCACATTTTTTGTATTTGATGCAAGAAAATATGTGTTTATATATAGAATAGCTTGATACTTTTAGTAGTCTTTTCAATTTTCTATAAGATTATGGATGTGCTTTATATGATCTTATAAAAAATAAAAAAAAGATTGTTTGAGAGGGTACAGAGAGATAGAACAAAGAATTTTTTTAACCACTTATTGGATTACTTTTCACTGTTTATTTTGTGGCTAAATACAATATTTGTAACTTATTCAATTCTGAAATCAAATCTTTTGTAGAATACATATATTTTGTATCTAATGCCATTGTTTTTTGATTTTCATTGTTTACCTTAGGCCTTGATTTTATTAAGCAACTTATTGGATTAGTTTACATTCGAGTTTAACATTCATTAAGTACTGAATAATGAAATATGCTCATATAATGCATTCAAAAAACAAAACAGAGGGTAGATAAAATAAGTTTACATTATGATAAAAATAAAAGTAATAGGTATTATATTTGAAATAGCTTTCTAAGTAGTCTATTTAACATTAAAAAAAAGACAAATGTTAAAAATACATAAGGCTTACCCATTGCGGCGACGAATCTACACCATCCTCGGGTAGCTTCGAATTACATTCATGAGTTATTTTCTTGCCCTGTCTGCTTTGGACAACAATTTGGGCTATTTTCAGGGTTAATACCTTTGTAAACTTTTGGAACAATTTGTACTTTTCTTGTACATCTGCGTTCGGAGATGCCATTTCTTATCATTTAATATAACAAGAGCAAAAATTTTAAGTTATTTTGATCATTTACGCAGCGAAACAAATATTCTAAGAACGTATGAAAACAGCATGGTTTGATAACAACTATTGTAAATCGGACATGTGAACTGCAACAACACAAAAAATAATTTATTTGGATTTAAAACTTATTGAGAACCATAAATGTAACCATGATCAGATGAAACGCTAAGTGATAGTGAACAGGCGAAAACAAAATAATATTCGCAAAACTTAACACAGACAAGAATCTCTGTTCTACTTGTCGTGTTTTAAGGACCGTAAAATTCTGATTGGATGAAATACTTTTGAAAAGAAAGCTTATTGGGTGAATTCGTTCTTACGTTTCGTCCTACGCAATAATCTTAAGATACACATGTAACATGCGTATCATAAGATATCCATTACTTTAGAATACAATGATTATTAAATTATTGCGCAGATTTCTACGTATATTGACTTTAAACATGAGTTACACAATCAATGAGTAATGACTAATGACTGATTGATCCTTGTCGTAAAGAATTTTCAACAACCTATTTATTAAGAAATTACAATTTAATTGTACTTACATAATGGCTATGACATTTTCAAACTTGATTGATGCTCGACAGACTATATTATTCAGGTTAATTTGGTTAATCGACCAATGAAAATATTTTTAGGTACTTCACGCCAGTCGCCACAAATAAAATTTTTGGACAATATTAACTTGTCTTCATATATATTTCTTATTATATATATGTATGAGTGTATGAAATTGAATGAAGGAAATATTTTTTTCAATTGGGTTCTAATTCTAATCATTCGTGCTTTATAAAAAGTAACAAAGCAGCTAAAAGAAACTACTTATGATCTCTCGTTGCCTTATAGACACGGTAGGGTAAAAGCAGAAGTCAAGTCAAGTTGAAATAATATTTATCACCATGGTCGATTAAAAGAATAAGCATATCTTTATAAGCGCGATCTTCTATAGGTATTTGAGTCAATGCCCCGATTTTAATAAAGTTTGTGTAAAACCATAGTAGGTATAGTAGGCCAAAACCTCATTTTTAAAGAGGGCCCTTTGTCTAGTAGTATTACGTTAATTCGTCAAGTCTTTATAAAGCAATAATTTCCTTTGGAAATAAACCATGAAGTTGTGGTAACTTTACACATGTATGATGTACCTACCAGCCGTGCCCCCAGTGTGACCGGCTGTTTATCAGATTCCCATGAGATCATCAGATTTTCTGAATAAAAAACTTTTACAATATAATTGGACGGGACGATGTAGTCGCTCAGCGACAAAGTCCTTTTACAAATAAAAAATAATAATTGGAAAGCAACGATAACTTTACTAAAGAAAGTCGATGTCGTTTGGTTTTAGCGAAACCTAGCTGACCCGGCAAATTTCGTAACGCTATATTTTTTGGGAATATTTACTAAATTTCCGAAAACTTGTTTAGTATCTATATTAGGTTGGAATGTTTACATTGAACATTTGATGCAAAATAATGTAAAGTTATCGTAAGCGAGACTGGTACACTATCTCATAGGTGGCGTGAAATGTGTAGATTTTAAGGAGAATACAGTTTAGCTAGCTAACTTTCAAATGACTTTTTCTCAGAAATTGTAAATCTTACAGAAAAAAGTATAAGCACCATTTTAGTAGATAATTACCTGAA
Organism: Spilarctia lutea; assembly: GCA_916048165.1. Classification (NCBI taxonomy): domain Eukaryota; kingdom Metazoa; phylum Arthropoda; class Insecta; order Lepidoptera; family Erebidae; genus Spilarctia; species Spilarctia lutea. Next base: position 21,229,621 of record OU696470.1, on the reverse strand, counting down.
CTATAATTTTGCTTTAGTTATTTTTATAGTATAATTAACCGCTTGGCCAAAAAACCTTAAATCAAAAAAATTGCACACGGAATCAATGAGGACTTCTTAGGATTTCATTAGATAGATATTCTTTACGTGCCTGTAAATTTTCCACTTGTTGGCAATTAAAGCAAGAGGTACCCCTATTTTTTGGGCTAATTTATTCGGGCTAACATCGCTATTCTCGGTACACGCATTGTCTGTCTCGTTCAGAATGCTAGTGTCCACAGTGGTTCTAAAATATTTATAGTTTCGAAAATGATTGGTTTTTCTATTCGTATGTATATAGAATCCATGAGTAATATATGCTGCTTGGCATTGCAAAGGCTTTCAAAGATTGGTAAAATAATAGTTAATGCCTACATAATTATAAAATACAGCTAAAATTTTTAGCAATAAGTAGTAAAATAAATAATGATTATAATAAACATTAAAAAAATTAAGTATTATAGTATAAACTATCATCATCATCATCATGTCAGCCGAAAGACGTCCACTGCTGGACATAGGCCTCCCCCAAGGCTTCCCACAACAACCGGTCCGGTGCTGGCGGTGCTGCTCGCATCCAACAGACTCCTGCGACCTTAACCAGGTCGTCGGACCATCTTGCAGGGGGCCTACCCACGCTCCGTTTTGCAGTACGTGGTCGCCACTCCAGAACTTTTTTGCCCCATCGGCCGTCTTGTCTGCGAGCAATGTGCCCTGCCCACTGCCACTTAAGCCTGGCAATTCTACGGGCAATGTCGGTGACCTTTGTTCGTCTGCGGATCTCCTCATTGCTGATTTGATCACGCAGAGAAACTCCGAGCATTGACCTCTCCATTGCTCATAGTATAAACTATAATAGGTAGGTACTAATAACACAAATAGTTTAGTTATTGACCATAATTAATAACTAAATTAGTAGGTTATTAAATATCCCCAAAACTGTAAAGTTTGAGAAATAAATAGCCATAATGACGTAGTGTGTCCTTAGAAACAGTCGTCACGTCGGAGACACAAGGTTGTCTCCCACGTGACCACAAGGTTGTCTCCCGCGTGACCACTGTTTCTCGGAGTGCTACCTACCTGGCTCGGGCTAGTTAATAATTTCATTAAAAAACTTTTCTCTTTCAATACTTGACATATAGCTGATCTGTCTGGATGCCATCTCGTCAAAAGAATAAGAAAAGCTTTTCTGTATCGATTTTTGTTTTTTCGAAATACGGTCCCCATTTCATCTCATATCTTTAAGTTCAAATTACATATAGGTAGATTTATTCAAAGACCCGTCACTCTTAAGCTAGTGGATGAAAGATGCAAAAACAATTCTGCAGTCTACTGACGATGCGTTCAAATAATACCAATAGTCCAATAGACTACACATCTCTCTAGTCAATTGTCAGAACAAAAAAATTCACGCAGAGACTTTAGAGTGAAACAAAGATTTTTTCATCAAAATCTTTATAAGATAAGAGGCGGACGATGAAGAACTATTAATGCCTATGTAATGTCGCCCTCATGCTTGTGCTTATGGAGGACGGCGATCCTTTTGTGATCTCCGTCCTGAGTTGTCTACGGTACTTGGCCTGTTCCTGGGCCTGGCGGACCGGAACCCACTCTGGCCTTGTGCGCTACCTACCTACTTGCTTCATTGAATTTTGTTGTTGGAGCAATTACCACGATGCTTTACACCTATTATTATCATAACAGGTAACACCCACTTCAAAGAACTTCCCTTGAGAATTCAAGAGTAATTACCAGGTGATACTTTCAAAGAAAATTTATAATGTAATGAATGACCAATAACAATATAGATCAAAGGTAAAAATTATGAACAATTTATTTGCCACCAAAGATTAAGTAAACGATAAAATATATTAAAACTTGACACGTTTTATTGTGCTCGTGGTGATGGATTAAGAATACAGAGTACCATGGGATACCTATTCATCCTACAGGTTTCGTGAAAGGCAAGCATAACTACTACCCAGGACAACATCACTCCAAAGAGAAAGAAAACTTGTCACTAACTGGGCCTACAGACGGGTTGATAACAACCCGTCTGTAGGCCCAAGCCTCTTTTTAAGGAGTGACTTGTGTCCAACAGTAGACTGTTACATTAAATAATGCAGTACACACACACACACACACACACACACACAAACACACACACTAACTCTTGTCTAACTTTTGTTTTTTATAATTATAATTTAAAATTTTGAACGTTTAAATCATAATAAAATATATTTTTAAAGTTTCCTACTTTTAAGGTTCCAAATTTTTTATGCTGCATTTCCGCATTCGTAATGAGGATCTTCATCCACGAATCTTGGATTCTAGGTATAATACAGTCATTTATAGGCCCGCCAAATTTTTTATTTACAGTACATTTACAGTTGCAGTAAGTAGTCAGTAGATGTATCAGGTATCACTTAACAAACAATTTAGTTTTTTCTGAGTTGATATTCAGATATTGTAATCTGGTTCATAATGCCGATGCTGTCTAGAATATTAATAATATTATTTACAGGTTGCTTAATGAGGCAGCTGAGATTATTTTAAGGTCTACCGTTAAAAAGATGATGGAGTTTCTGACAGTCTACGCCGTCATAAAGCTTTAGGGAAACTGCTTGTATGTAAAGTACCTATGTTTGTATGCATTAAAACTGGACACTACACCTACCACTAACTTTAGAAATAGTCTTTGTCACTGTTTTGTTCTTAATTTCTGAACAATGAGTAACACCGAAGCTTTGCAGGATAGGACAGTTTGCAATAAAATTATAATGCTATTAACTACTCTTTGAAGTTATTGCGTGCATCCAACAGTTTATCGGCGTTAAGTAGTCCAATGCATTATTAATGATAATATAAATTATTAGACAGTTTAATTAGTTTGACTGTTTAAAAGCTCAGGTGAGGACTTCGATTGCTCAATTGCCTTTCAATTATAAAAGAACGCACTTACCTGTTGTGTCTCAAACAATTAGTACAATATGTTTTGGGACGAAGATGATGCTATCATGTAAGTATTATTATGTAAAAAACACCAACTACATAATCTCCAACGCTATCTATTTTTGACTGCCTCGGGGACGCAGTGGTAGTGTATGCATACACTGTTGTGCTTGAGGTCTCGGGTTCGATGCCCGATATTTTAGGATCAAACAAATAGTTGATACAGTAACTTTAAATTTGCTAATAAATCAGTATCTACATGACATGGTAGCCTTATTACATAATTTCTCCGGATTTAAGCAACATTAAACATCGAAATAATGACTATACATAATTAACCATTAACCGTGGGAGAGCTATGCTTCGGCATGAATGGGTCGGCTCGACCGGAGTGATACCACGGCCTCACAGAAAACCGGTATGAAATAGCGTTTGCACTGTGTTTCACCGAGTGAGTGAGGATACCGGAGTCCCATACCCCAACCCTTCCCCCCATCCCCTTTTCCCATCCTCCAAAGGTCGGCAACGCACTTGTGACGCCTTTGGTGTTGCTGGTGTCCATGGGCGGCGGTAATAGCTTACCATCAGGTGATACGTCTGCTCGTTTGCCCACTATTCAATAAAAAGAAAAAAACAATATTTTATTTTTGCCAAAATAAATGAATACTCATACTTCATTAAATAAAAGGTGTAATTTGAAAGTATTTTATATTAAAAATCTTTTATGAGTGACTTAGTAGGTACGTTTGCCCTTCTCATTTTTACATAATTTTGATTATTTCATAATCACTTTTCATTAAACAAAAAGTACTCAAGTATTCGACCTATGTACTGAATGTACAAAAATAATAATAATATCACACACAGCCATATCAACCCAAACTAGATAAAGCCTCATCATTTTCCTAGCCTTTATTATTCCCAATATTATTTGGGGTCGGCTACCAGTTCAACCGGTTTTACCTGAATATCAGTTTTTACACAGAGCGACTGGCATCTGACCTCCGCAACCCTGAGGGTGAACTGAATTCAAAGGTTGAACTAGTTGTCAGTATATTTGAGAGCACTGACTTCCCAATAACGATTGCCATAGATGTTCATGACAACCGGGACCGACGGCTTAACGTGCTCTCCGAAGCACGGGCGGGAAACACCGCCATCTTCCATATTGATTAACACACTTAGATACTTGTAAATACATACATTTCATAGATAAGTTACACCCGGACACAGAACAAATATACGTATTCATCACACAAAGATTTGATTGAAATCGAACCCATGGCCTCTTTCTTAACAGTCAGGATCACTAACCACAAGACTAACAGGAGCTTGAAGTAGTCACTTGTTTCATCTCTAGATACCATATTATTTTATGTTGCTATTCACCTCTCTCGTCCCTCAAGTCTATTTGAAGTAGAAGTAGAATAACTATGAATAAATTCACAGTGGCATAAAAACTCCGATGAATTACAAACATTTGAAGCTTCTTCGCTATATCTTAAGGATTGTAAGCGGTTGGCCAGGGAAACAACTTGGCGAGAAAACGTGGCAATACGAGGAAATTTACGGTTATTATAATACTACGTTGTCACTTACCTATCTGGCTATGGGAATCACTTACTTGAAATTGCACATTGCGGAACTAACCTTTTTCGAATTAGGACATTTGTTCATAGTGTTGATGATGAATATTTTGTCATCGGTAAGTACTAATCTCATGTAATTGAGACATAAACTTTTAATTATGTTGTTGTTGTATATTTTATTTTGTATTTTAAAATTAAAGCTACTAGTCAAACTAAAGGTCCATTTACATTTCTATATATTATCTAGTTTTGTTGCTTTTGAATCTAATATTGTTTTCTATATCATTGGTTTAAATTTTGTTAATTTTTTTAGTCTTTTTATAACATACACAGATATTTGCAGGAGAAGGTCCGGTCAAAATCGGTTCAGAGACCAGCACAGAAAAAAATATGGCCAAAAATTTTGATAGTAGATTTTATAAAGTTCCATTTACATATACTTCCAAATGCGTTTAGTAAAAACATGTTAAGTTAAAATTACAAACACATACTTCGTTTTTTATTCAATTGTATAGATTTGGTACCTAATTTTTTTCCAGTCACGAGCATCAACATTAAGTATATCTAAAGAGTATAAAGCAGTCGCAAAGCAGTATATTGGAGACCTACATTTATTCTTTCATAGAGAAAAATCCGAGTATGCTAAGAAAGTAAGTAATTGTTTTGTTTGTTAATAAAATATTAGGAGTTAAAGATAAAATTGACGATTTGTACTAAAAAATGAAAACTTGTTTTTTTTTTTGTAAAATGTTAAACATTTATTTCATTAAAATATTTACCCTCATGACGTATGGATTGTTATCTAGTCGGAAGTGCATTTATATCTTTGCGATAGAAGTCTGGGGATCTAGATTCGATAAGCTATATGAAAGCATTCTGAACTGCCTCTATGTAAATGGAAGTCCGTTGAAGCAAGATCTGGCGCGCATGTATGTTATTAAATTAAGAACTTCGTGACAAAGTGTCACTCGAAAATCACACACCATGAAAGTTTATGACCACTCAAAGTACCTATTACTATAACACGGCAATTTTATACCGGATATCCAACACACAACTGATATTTACTGTGGGAGAGCTACGCTTCGGCATGCATGGGTCGGCTCGACCGGAGTGATACCACGACCTTACAGAAAACCGGTGTGAAATAGCGCCTGCGTTGTGTTTCACTGAGTGAGTGAGGGTACCGGAGGCCCATACGCTACCCTTCTCAATCCCTCTTCGCATTCCCCCAAAGGCCGGCAACGCACTTGTGACGCCTCTGATGTTGCGGGTGTCTATAGCGGCGGTAATCGCTTACCATCAGGCGATACGTCTGCTCTTTTGCCCACTATTCCATAAAAAAAAAATATAAATACTAGACGGCTGATATAAATACATACATACTTTTTTTTTTGTAAATGCATACATCCTACTACTATTATAAAGGCGAAAGTTTGTAAGTATGGATGTATGGATGTTTGTTACTCTTTCACGTAAAAACTACTGAATGGATTTGAATGAAACTTTACCACAATATAGCTTATACATCAGAATAACACATAGGCTACTATTTATAAAGATATAGCTTCGCCTCGCGGCGTTGCCCGCAGTTATCATCGTACCGCGGGTAGCACCGCGGGGTTCAGCTAGTATTATATACTAGCTGAATACATCCATACTTACAAACTTTCGCCTTTATAATAGTAGTAGGATAGAAAACAACAAACTCCAGAACAAATTTTTGCAAATCATACAAACATTTGATCCGACCCTTAAATAGAACCCGAGACCTCAAGCACATCGAAGTAATTTAAATATTATGTTGTGTCATGTCATTATTTAACTTAATTATTACTTTCAGCTCTATACTATATAAACATTACACTTATTATTTTTTTACAATACATTAATACCATAACATCGAAATATTGGTACCGGTTCTGATTTTTATTTTCAGATTCACATCAGGATGCATCGAATATCGCATTACTTTACCATTTTTTATTCACTTGCAATGCTTATGGCTTTAATATTATTTAATATGACGCCTGTTTACAACAACTATAAGGCGGGCAAGTATGAGTCACTTACTTTAATGAATACAACTTATGAACATGCCATTTACCTGACGTTTCCATTTAACACCGACTCCGATTTCTATGGATACTTGATAGCGGTTGTTATAATATGGTGAGACCTTAAGTTAGTTTTATTTTGTAATTTACAAATGTTGTTTTTATTTTATAAGTCAGTTTATAAGTACCTACGTACTTAAGTATTTTTGTTCATTGCCGTGTCGCTCTTGAAAGCGGTCGTAGAACAGTTACGTTGAGACGTCCATGTCGGTTGTAATATAATGATGGACACAGACCTTCGTACGATCCCCCATCATCTATCCCTCTTGATAGACTGTCGGACACTGTCAAATTCGTAGCTTCTCACTACGTATCTCATATTTTCGAGCCGGTTTAGGTGCCCTGATGCGGAGGAATCTTGGTCTCCCCACCTTATCCTGACCATTTTATATACGTAGGTACTATCTTTCGCCTGCGGCTTCGCTCGCATTTAATAAAAAGTATCCTATGTTACTTCTAACACCTCCAAGAATATGTGTATAAAGTTTCATGATGATATGTTTAGTATTTTTCCCGTGAAAGCATAAAAAACATTAGTTTGATGAATTTAAAATTTAAAAATATTTAAGTATTCTATCAGTCAATCTAGCTATCATAATACAAGCTCTATTTAGTTTGAAGCTAGATTGGAGTTGTGTGTGAAATGTCCGAAATATTTATTTATTTATTTTCTTCCAACTCCACTTAAGTGTATCTCTTTTTTCAACCTCACGCTAATCTGTCCTGTCACCACGAAGGCTGTCTGCTGTCTTAATATAAGGGCATAGTTAGTCTCCGTTTTTACAAGACATGAACCAACACTGGATCTTATTAAAAAAAAACATAGGTATATGTATAAGTATTTTAATTATATATACCTACTAAAGACCAACATGTCGATTTAAATGAGAGTTGTTTCAATTGAATTCAGTTGTTTTTTTTTCAGGTATGGCTCATTTCTGTGTGCTACCAGTGTCTGTTCGTTTGATATGTTTCTATCGATTATGGTATTCACTTTGTACGGACATTTTAAAATTTTGATACACCTCCTTGAGTCGTTTCCTATACCAGCAAGTATTAAAACAAACAAAGAATTCAAAAGCAACAATACTGTGGGCGCCGAGATTTATTCACCTTCAGAACAAAATCTTGTAAAAGCTAGACTGAAAGAGTGTATTAGTTATCACCTTGTAATTGTTGAGTAAGTAATAAATCATTTAGCGTAGGTACTTCTAATTTAACTAATGTCTAGTTTTCTATGTTTGTGAGATTCCAATATATAGTTGATGATCCTTTGGGCCACCTTGTATCTTTATTTCCTTTTACCTATTGGAAAAAGTAGAAGAAATATGTGATGATAAAAAGTCAAAAATAAAAAATTTTGTAGGCTCATCTTTGTTAACGTTGTCGGCAAATTAGATATTTTGAAACCAAACATGAAACCTTTGCATTTAAAAACTATTATTAATATCCACGCGTTCCTGAGAATGGAAGTCTTGACTTGCCAGTATTGATTCTCATGAGAAATATCACAAAAAGATAAATTCAACCTACCTACTTATTCTTTTTAAAGAACTTTATACTAAGTTAATTTTTGAAATCGGCTAATACTTAAATCCATATTTTTATACGTAAAGTATTAACTTTGTACCCCTTTTGACGAAAATTATACGATCTGAGCTATTAAAATTTGGAACAGTGAAAGTGCAGAAAGCTAAAAAAAAATTTTGGCTGACCACTAGTAATAACTAAGAAGTCTTCAGTACCTATTAGATAAATTTAGTTTAACATCAGGAACGATCTACCATACTTTTTACTTATGACAGGTGATACGTCTGCTCGTTTGCCCACAATTCAATAAAAAAAAAAACTTATATCCAGTCTTATTTGTCCTTTTTAGTTTTATTAACAAGATGTCAGAAGCATTTGGACTTGCGCTCTTGATGTATTATGTATTCCATCAAATTAGTGGATGTTTGTTGCTTCTGGAATGTTCACAGATGGTAAGTTTTGTTGCATACATTTTTGATAAAGTACCGTCGACTTTGTTGCTCCTAAATCATGATGGATTTTAACCGAGTTCAAAAAAGGAGGAGGTAATCAATTCGACTGTATTTTTTTATGTTTGTTAATAAACTGAATAACCGTGTGAGACTTTTATTTGTGAATAAAAACTCCTTCGCTCCGCTGCACGAATAAAAGGTAAATATTCCATACTACTCATAACTTTCGACTGGGTGAATATTTCGATTTTGACAATTATTTTTTTATTTGAAAGCTGGTTCTTCCCGTGAGGTAAATTGGTCCAGTTCTTGAAGTCGGTTGTATTTTGTTAAAATTTGTGATTATAATGTGCTGTTTTCTTTATTCTATAATTTTATCTATACTAATATTATAAAGAGGAAAGATTTGTACTTACCTATTTTTGTATGTTTGTAATGAATAGGCTCAAAAACTACTGGACCGATTTTAAAAATTCTTTCACCATTCGAAAGCTACATTATCCACGAGTAACATAGGCTATATTTTATTTTGGAAAAAAAATAGGGTTCCGTAATATATTTGGGTTTTTCGGACACAAGGTGTAAAAATCAACCACAAAAGTTACTTATTTTGCGAAAATTTTCATGCTACGGGCTATATAAGACGCAAACGAGGTTGCGTGGGTCAGCTATGTTCTATATACAACGTGTATTTAGTATCAGCATTGCACCCGTGCGAAGCCGGGGCGGGTCGCTAGTTATAATATATAAGTATACAACCTCACTCAAACGACTTCGTCTGCACCTCTTTTCAATAGGTCTCTTTAGCTTATAAAAATGAGGGTAGTTTAGCTCCAAAACTATCTACCGTTTATCAAATCACTAGTTTTAAAATTTTAAAAAGTATGTTATTAATGCAGGTATTGTAATTATCTACTTATAGTAGTTAATTATCTTCTGCATCGATTTCAATGAAATTTGGCATGAAGATATTTTGATTCTTAGGGAAGAACATAAGCTATATATATATATAATATATATATATATATAGCTATATATATATATATATATATACTGTTTACCGATATACACGCGGGCAGAGCCGTGGGCAAAAGTTAGTTTCAGATAGATGGCAAAGTGAGTGCAAAATAAAGTTGTTTCTTTTTAAATTAACATGTATTTCTAAATACGTTTCAGACCGCTGAAGCTTTGGCACGATATCTACCACTTACAATCATTATGTTTCAACAACTTATACAAACGTCTATAATTTTCGAATCAATTGGAGTAATGGTATGTTAATTTTTTTTTGATGACTCTCATTAGGAATATACATCATGTGTCGCAGGGGACTTAACAAACATACTTAAAATGGACACAAAGAACACCCAGACTCAACTACAACACTCGACTCAAGAACAACAATTTGTGGATCACAAAAAGTGTTGTCCCATGTATGATTTGAACCCACAACATTTGGCCCAGTAGAGAGTGGCGCGATGACCGCTAAAACCACTAGGCCAACCGTGCAGTCAATACTCATCGCAACATAATACGTTGCCACTAAGTTTTCTTTAAACATGCTTGATGCGCCCAATACAGAACTTTTGATATTTCTTTATAATTCCAGTGCGAAAAATTAAAGGATGCTGTATATTGTTTACCTTGGGAGTACATGGATACAGGTAATCGTAGAACAGTGGGGATATATCTCATAAACGTACAAGAGCCTATTCACATAAGTGCTAAAGGGATGGTCAATGTAGGAGTAAGGACAATGGCATCTGTGAGTAATTTGTTTACACAACTTGTTTAACCACATGAAAATGTCCATACTTCCATACTAATATGATAAATTATAAAGTAACTCTGTCCGTTACATACTCTCACGGCTAATCTGCTGCACCGATGTCAAATAGGCGTTCATATCGTACGATCCATCGCGCTCCGATCGCGCGCGGAAGGAGTGCGATCCAAATTGGAGGATCCACACCAGATGGTCCAAATTTGTCGGTGATCCCGCGCTCCAAGATCGTGATGCGTGGAGTGGGAACGTACCTACCTACTAGGCCGAACCAGTTTATTGAAACTGCGATCCTGAACTACGCTCCAGGCAACCCATAGGCGATACGTGATGCAGTCGAACTCTGCTGGAGATGGAGTCACACGTACAGCGGCGGTGTCGAATTGCCGTGGCAGTAGCAACCTTTATTTTGCTAAAGTATTTGCGCAAAAAATCACAAAAATGAAAGAGACGGGTCTGGGAAAAACAAAAAATAGTGTCACATTTCGTGAGAAAACTAACGCCAAGCATCGTTTCTTACAACTCTTTTGGAATAATAAACATCGTTCTCGGCACTTGGAACCTGTGATCGACCTTTCTCGAAAGTGGTAGTAATAACGGCATGTAATATAAAACGGCGTCTCACGGGCTGCAGTTCAGTTTGAGCGCGACAAATATCTGAGTGATATCGGTGATTAACCCAGCGATCTCAGCGACAATTAAGGACTGTTATTTTTGCTTGACACTCTTTTATTTTCTTTTTCAGATATTAAAAACATCTTTCTCATATTTTACTTTCCTTCGCACAGTCTCTGAGTAATAATGAAGATGTGAACATATTACTGTACCAGCATTTTGATTAAGTACACTGATTATGCAGTCACGTATTACACATAAGTATATCAAGAAATATTTTCAATAAATCAATGCTTGTTTCAATCTGCAATCTGCAAACATTTTTAAAATTCTGCTTACAAACCTACTAACAAATCTACTTACATTGTTTAATCACTTTACCAATAAAAAAATTCAACAAAGAAAATACTATTTTACTTCTCCCACATGAATAAATAACTTTTTAACGCAAGAAGTGCCGAGGATCCTACGCTCCTGGATCGCGTTCATCGGTCTACAATCAGACGAGCTCAGGTGTGCTATGAACGAGAAGGACTTAGGTATGTAAAGTACGAACTATCAAGTCGCTACCAACTTGCGTTAGTAGGAATAAGCAAAGTTACCGACGAGTAGGTAGTTAAATTAAATATGTATGTAGTTATATTTAGGCATTCACGAATTTTATTCATTCTGAAATGCACAAACAGTGTTGATCACAAATTGTCCCGCAGGTCCCGAGGTCGATAAACGCGAAGAAAACTTTCTGATGTTTGACGAGGAGTTTTTCAATTATTGATCGGAGCGAGAAGACCTGGTCCGTACATCCCGTTCCCTTTCTTAGCCCAACTTGCACATCCCATGTTTTTTCATCACTCTTTCAATCAAAACCTTAGCATACAATTTGCCGACAATACTGAAAAGACTGATTCCTCTCTGGCTTGAGCACTCCTGCTGTGAACCTTTCCCTTTAAACAGCGGAACAATGACAATTTTACACCAGTCTTTTGGTACTCGGTTGTTCCGCCACCATGTTAATATTAAAAAGTCAGTACAGAAGGTTAGAAACCCTTCTTCTAAAATCTCACTCGACACTCCATCATACCCTGAAGTCTTTCCAGCTTTCATACTGTTTATCGTTTCCTAATATTTCATTCATAATGTCTTACATTAGTATCTACTGATTTTAGACAGGAAGATTAACAAAAATTTAAAGGTACTTATTGGTTTTATTTAAACTCTTTGACAATAGAACCTATATCTTAAAACATATTTGTTTAAAAAATCACAATCAAGAACATTTGAACCCACTACCCTGAGCATTGCTCCACCAATTGAGTTATCGTGTTTCGGAAACCCACCCGCTCAAGTTTGCTTGACTATTAATTAATTGACTAATATGAAATCCTGCTTAAAAACACGAAGTAAATAATGAGTTCACTGGTAAAAAACTGCCGTTGGTCGTATGTCCTCCTTTTGAAGACACTCCCTTATCTGCCTCAGCCAATAATGGAATACTTGGTGTCGACATATCGAGTGAAGTTGGCCAAGGTCAAATTGGCATCGAAGAAGCTTGGCATTCTCAACAGATCGAGACGATATTTTACTCCGGCCGGTATCTACTTTATAAGACATAGGTTCGGCCTTATGTGGAATACTGTCCCCATCTTCGGGCCGGGGCACCCCAGTACCAGCTCCTCCCTCTTGACCGCATTCAACGGAGAGCGACTCGAATCGTCGATAGCCAGGAGGTTTCAATTCGGCTGGTCTCTCTGGCGCTGCATAGAGATGTGGCTTCGCTAAGCATATTCTATCGCGTTTACTATAGAGAGTGCTCTGAGGTATTGTTCGAACAGATCCCTGCCGCCTCTTTCTGCCATTGTCCTACGCGTCAGCTGTTTCATCCCCATCATTTAGATGGTTGGCAGTCTACAACTATGCGCTTTAATTCAAAAAGAAAATAGCGTATTCCTTCTTAAAAGGCCGGCAACGCATTTGTGACGCCTCTGGTGTTACGGATGTCCATCACTTACTATTAGACGATACGTATGCTCGTTTGGCCGTACTCCATAAAAAAAAATTGCACAAGCTATAAAGTTTCTAGGGCAGATTTAGATTTTTTAACACATTCCTAATACCACATGTCATGTTTTGATGGTAATTGAGACTGTAGAGAACGGTTTCGCACATACTTATATTATTTTATAGAATACTAGCTGACCCGTGCCCACTTCATTGGGCATAATGTTAATAATCCTTTTTTTGTACAGAGTGTTATGTTTTAATTTCTAACTGCCAAGAATAACATAGAAAGTAGTTCTGATAAGAACCTTTTATTTAAACAATGTCGAAAGTGTACTAATTACGTTTCGAAAAATTCAATTTCGGAGACGTCCGCTGCGTAAGGAGCCGACCACGCGACTGAGCCGTGCGTGTACTTACCTCTCAGATGTAAAAGGCCACGCCTCCTTCTCCCGAAGCGAGCACGAACGCGAACCGAATTAAACCCGAAGCCATCGCGCGCCGTCCGCTGCTTTGGCCTTCCGTTGAAATTTCTCCGATTCACTTTGCAAAACCGACTACCACGTAAAAGCCTTTTTATTTTTCGGTTTTTTATATAACCTATGACACTCGGCAATAATGTGGCTTTCTATTGGTGAAAGAATTTTTAAAATCGGTTTAGTAGATCCCGAGATTACCCCTTACAATTTAACAAATATACAAATACAAACTTTACTTCTTTATAATATTAGTATAGATTAATGTAAGAACATTAAGGATTACCCATAATGTTGATGTACTCGTAAGTTATGGTAAAGTTAAATAGTATCTTTATCTGACTACCTACCTTCTCTTGTTTGAAGGTTCCTGAGGCAATAAGACACATTAATGAAATTATTAAATGTGAAGCAAAGTAAAATTAGTCAACCATAGAAAATACACAATCGTGGAGAAGGTGACCTCTGATTGGTTTGATCCGGATCAACAATATCTGATGTGGCTTTGTATAAAAATTATGTAAATAGTTTGTAATTCTGCCAGCAGAGGGGTTAGCAATTGTTGATCAGAGCGGAGCCACATTTGTACGCAGGAATGTTGCTGACTGCACTGCTACCACAGTACATATAAGAATTTTTAAAGCAAAAATACAGGCAATATCAAATCAAACTATTGCAAACAATAAAAAGATTTATTGAGAATAAATTTCACCTGATTTATAATCATTCATCTTGTCTTATAGATAAAAAAAGAAACCGTTCTGTCGTTTTGATAAGTACACATTTCTGATAAAAACTTACAAAAAAAGGCGCCATATAACATTAATTGTGTCGTTCTGTAAAACATACAATTAAGACAGCAATAACATGTAACAAGATCTCTATTGAGTCTAAAGACTATTGAACATAAAACATTAGCAAATATGTGTGTATAAGTGTTACGTATATAGCATTAATATTGATTTATTGCACTATGTATCAAAGACATAATCTTTAATTGCAGCATACCCTGAATGTTGAAATATGAAAACTGATATTCGACAAAGCGTAGGTACATCGTAGTACACTAGTAATGAAGGTAAGCTCTTTGTTGTTACTTTAGCAAAAAGGATTAAGACGTGTCCATAGAAGTCGCTGTGAGCGAATAGGGAGGACGGCGATAATAGATCTAATGATTTACATCTTTGATATATATATATATAATTATACTATTAGATATGTGCCAACAATGAATGCACACTTAACATTACATTTTAATAACGATAGTGACGATTAAAACATTCTGATATAAACGTAATATTGTACTATTGTAACTATTTATATATTATCATCGCGTCATATTTTTATGAAAAATGATACTATTTTTGTATGTGTACTTAATATCTATTTATATAAAGGTGCTAGAGTCAAAATTGTTGGCATGTTAAACGTGTATGTACTTAATAACAATGGTGTTAAAGTTGATTTACGAGTGTCTTAAAAACCCTTATTGTGCGGCCCTTACGCGACAGACATACATCATCACCTTTAACAATCCACTGTTGGATATAGGCCTCTCTTTAGAAAGAAGGTTGTGGCGTACTATACCACGCTGGCATGATAGACGAGTTGGTATAGAGTTTATTTCAAGTTTCCCTTCTCTTTGCAGTGATGTTGCCATGCGTAGTTTTCTCCCTTAGTAGCGGTTTAGGACACCTATTGGATGAGTAGGGGTGGTGACGACCCATATTCTAAAACCGCTACCACACGGACATATTTGTCTATAGTACCTATATATTATCATTTAGAGATGTAGAATATACATTATCAGAGACAATATTTTTTTTGCCAATTACCGTTAATCAAAACATTAATATAGTTTTAATGACTCCAAACATTGTAGTAGATACGAAAGCATATTAATTGGTTTGGTAAAATGTGAATATTAATGAGATGAAAACTTTCCACAATATGTAAGTATGTGTATGTTCCACCATACCGTTTAAGCTACTGAACCGATTATAATGAATGAGGTGTCTTGATACTTGTCTGAAATACTTTTCATAAAGTTTATAAAACCTATGCTGTATAAACTTTATAAAAAGTATTGACGTAGTCGGTTTATAGCTACTTGAAACTTTTTCTTGTTGATTTATTGGTTTACAACAATTGGTAGGTACATATTAAAACAAAACTTATTAGAATATAATTAATAAATTATACAAGTACTACAAGAAATACTATTACAAGTTTGTGTATTAATTGCGCCAAGTGTCGTGGGTTCAAATCCCACGCGGTACGACACTTTGTGTGATCCACGAATTGTTGTCCCGAGTCTGGATGTTCTTTGTGTCCGTTTCATGTATGTATGTAAAGTCCCCCACGACACAGGATGTTTATTCCTAATGTGGGAGTTGTCTTTTTTAAAAAAGAAAAAAAAAAAAAAAAAATTTATGAACACTCAAATTGTTAATTATATATTTTATTATTTAGAAATAAATGTTTAAAGATGTCCGAGTGTAATAGACTAATTCAGTTTCATTGTCAGTGGGAAGACGTTTAGTAAAATATTTGTTATACATAGCAATAGGGAATACTTTCTTCAATGTACATGTGTACGTGTGTGTATTACACTAAATTTTTAGTGTTAAGATATTTATCTTGAGTACTTTAAGTATCATTTTTCATAAAAGACAATCACAGTAATAAGAACTATTCTGGTGTATTTAAACTAATGTGTATATATTGCAAAGCTTACTAATCGTAAACATTTCGTAATAACAATACTAAGGACCTGCTCCCTCAGCCAGGTTGCAAGTGTTTTGCGCGATTCTCTTTTGTATTATTGGCTAATAGTTTATTTTGACCACGTGACTAAGTGTTGAGTGACCTTGCCATATATTTGATAGTTTTCTAATAACGTTTACGTTTGTTGAATGCAACTTGGCTAGGGAGACAAAAACCTAATTAATGATACATGTAACGTTGCTTAGAACATGTCTGTTAGTGAGTGAATCACACTATTTAATTCGATAAACTACAGTTTATTAGTAGGTATAAGTAGTAGAAATGTATGTAAAACTGATAAATTTCCTAATAAATTATTGTTAAAGAAGGGCAACCATGATCACCATCGACGCTTTAGAGGAATAAATTTTAATAAAATTATATAAATAATGAACAATATGGAAAACATTATGTAACATATTAAGTCAATATACAGGGTGTAAAAAGACTACTACCGAAAACTTGAGGGTTGCAATCAGACCATGATACTGAATAGGTTTAGCAAAAAAAAAACGCAAAAAAAATTATAATTTATCTAAGTCCTTTTATGTTTTTATCTGCTAACATACACATAGTACAACATAATAGGACCCAAACTACCTAATTATCTCATTTAGAAAACCAAAAAACAAATAAAATCAATAAAACAGCGATGTATTTTGATAAACAAAACAGCTGGTCGGGTGAGTGCAATGACCTTGGCCGGGCGCAGGTATTCAAGTAGCTACGCGGTGCACGCAATAATACATTACTGGCTTGTGGAATTATTAAAAATATTGACACATTGTTTTTTACGGCTACAATTTTTTTTAAGAACAACTGTTTGGTTTTTTTATAAGTTTTGGGGTGCTGAATCAGCCACTTTCGTTTTCGGTAGTCGTCTTTTTACACCCTGTATAGTCAATCGCTGTTTGCGAATTGGAAGGAGCTATTTTACCCGTAAGGTATATGGAAGTCACGTAATAAATAAACATTGAACATAATTTAAGGATAAAATCAGTACATTTATGATATATGAAGGTTACATAATTAAGGGGGTGGCAAACCTAAGGTTTTCCTGACAAGCCGTTCAGCGATTTTACTGAACTGATCTCTGTCTTCCCGCCACATTTTTGCAGCATCCACGTTGGCACCGCTTTCATCATTTGGCTCTGGAAATAATAAATAAAAACATTCATAATCCTGTTATAATCACAGTGTTTTTATTGTTATCTGTCATACTATCACATTAACAGCCTTGAATAGCTCACTATTGAACATAGGCCTTTCCTTAATAACATTTGGTTTTGTCATGTTATCATGGTCAGACAATGGTGTAATTATTATTTATTATTTATTTATTTATTTAATACATCATGCACTTTAGGTGCATTGGCGGACTTAATGCCTAAGGCATTCTCTACCAGTCAACCATCAGGTGATGCAGAGAAGACAAGAAGTGGGTGCATTTTGTAAACAAGAATGTATTAAAATAAACATATCTGGCAACAAATCAAATACAAATAATATATAAAAGCTAATCATACATACAAGAACTAATACATACTATACATATAACTAAATACATATCAACTAACATAGATACGAGTACATACATACATACGCAAATAGGTGTACCTACTAGGAATAATAGATGACAATTATGTAGACGTTGATTCAGCAAGTTGTTTAATAAGAAACTGCTTTACTTTTATCTTAATTACCTATTGATTAGAATATCATTATAATTAAATAAAATAGACAGTAACATATAAATGTCTCCGGTAAACCACACATCTAATTAATTCAATTTCAATTAAGTACTTTATTTTATAAAATTGGTTTTTAATTTTTAAAATCGTCTATTGTCTTTTTATTATAGACTAGCTGACCGACGCAACCTCGTTTGCGTCTTTTATTGCCCGTAGCGAAAAATTTTTTACACCTTGATTTTGGGTTTGGGTTGATTTTTTACACCTTGTGTCCAAAAAACCCCAATATCTTATGGAACCCTATTTTTTTCCAAAATAAAATATAGCCTATGTTACTCGTGGATAATGTGAAAGAATTTTTAAAATCGGTCCAGTAGTTTTCCTCTTTATAATATTAGTATAGATAATTACACACAAATCCATTGCAAAACACCTATGATAAAACCTAGTTTTGTCAATGTATATGTAATTAAACAAAGAAACACGAAGTAGATAATACTGTGCCTATCTGTTTCAATTAAAATGTCTCTTAAAAAGGGGCAGTTGTTGATTGAAACAGACAGGCTTTGAAGCTGTTTTTATGAGGAAAAAACCAGCAAAAACAATCTCACTTTTACTGTAGGAAATTGTATTACAATAGTGTTTTGTTGTGTGTTACTGTATGATAATCATTGTATATATTTTATCAGGTTCACTTTAGAGGTTGCATGTCATTTAACAGAAACAATATTCTCCCATCTGTACTAATATTACAAAGAGGAAAGGTTTGTATGTAAGTATGTTTGTATCGAATTGGCTCAAAAAGTACTGGACGGATTTTAAAAATTCTTTCACCATTTGAATGCTACATTATCACTGATTAATATAGGCTATTTTAATTGACAGAAAAAAAAAACAATATGTAAACTAATAACTGCAGGTAACACCGCGAGGTTCAGCTAGTGTTCTATATAGGATGTTTAAAATTAATTACCAGCCAACATACTGACGACCGAAAGCAGTATTTTCTCAACACTTTGTACAGGTGACCACCGCTCAGCACTACTCTCGTAACCCATTGGATCATCTCCGGGTGCATGTAAAATAGATATGCATACTCGACCATCTGCATAAACTGGAGAAGAAGAATTTGGTGTTAGATATTAATAATAGTATGTCACAGTTCTCCGGTGAGCTATCAGTGGGATACAAACAATAGTTATTTTAAGAGTTTGTTGCCGGCCTTTTTCCACCAAAAGTGGGCCTGCTCGACCAGAGTGAGAAGATGGTTTCGCAAAACACCAGTGTTAAGTAATTATTTCACAGTCTTTCACTGAGTAAAAGAGATTCTTCACCTCATGCTTTAGAATCGGTTCAGTAATACAGGCGCTACGATGGACCATACATTGACTGCTAAATCTATTGGGCTCCACCATAACTCGGTAAAGAAAACCGAGTTAATTCATTTTGATTTGCTTATAAAGTTTAGAAACTTGTTCTTTAAATTCTGTATCTTTAATACTTGTTTAAAGGGCATTGGATTCAATGTTTAAATGATTAATGACACATTTTAATAAAATTTAGCAATAAAAATACATCATTCAGGTACTATAAGTTATTAATATGATTATTACAGCTTTATTTACTACTAGCTGAACCCCGCGGTGCTACCCGCGGTACGATGATAACTGCGGGCAACGCCGCGAGGCGAAGCTATATCTTTATAAATAGTAGCCTATGTGTTATTCTGATGTATAAGCTATATTGTGGTAAAGTTTCATTCAAATCCATTCAGTAGTTTTTACGTGAAAGAGTAACAAACATCCATACATACATACATCCATACTTACAAACTTTCGCCTTTATAATAGTAGTAGGATATTAACTACTGCAGTAATCATAAAGGTAAAAATTTCATAGATCTCGGGCCAGTAAAGACGTAGCTGGCTTAATATTTAAAATACTTTAAGTGCGACATGCACTGCACTTTAGTTTCTTGTTTTGTGTTGAAATTTGCTACTAGTGCAGTACACTTGTAAGAATTTTTACTTTTTTACACACACACAAGTGAATCAATAGTAATTAGATTAGACAGTATTGAACTTGGAATAATTCAATACAGTCAAATTTTAAACATCATCATCAACAACCCACACTGTCCCAGTGCTGGAATTGGTCTCCTCTCAGGAAAGGGTTAAGGCCATATGACCCCACGTTGGCCGAGTGCGGGTTGGAGACTGACAAGACAATATTGTGGCTACTGAAATCTTGCCATTGGATTATTGTAAGCCGCCCAAAGGTCTCCAACTAAGCTTCACCACTGTTCCTATGGTAACAACCGGGACACACTGCTTAACGTGACCTCCAAATCACAGAGACGCTCATGGTATCATGCCACCAGCGGTCACTCATCCAGGTATAGATTACAACATCATTGCTTACCTCATTGAATGTTACGAATCACCGACTGTAACTGGGCTATGAGGGACTCATATTATATAAAATACATAAATGTTTTCGCCTACAAGTAATCATTCAGGTACTTTTTTAAGCATAGTATTTTTATTAGATATATAAATCTGCTGTTGGAAATGTTTTCACAGGCACTTATCAAGTTATCAAGGCACATGTAGGGTACTTACTATTAGGGTGAAACATTTCACATATAAATTGCATTTTTGGTGGACTTAGTGGATAATCAGGAGGGAAAACCAACTTCGCCGGAAAAATTCCACCTTCAAAGCATGTTCCTTCTGGGCCCCTGTAGTGTCAAAGTAAAACTAATGAGGATTGTTAAGTTTATGTAGTACTAGTAGTAGTACTGTATAATAATAATGATATCTTTATTAAGTCAAAAAGAAAGCAAGTATATTGGTACTTGTCACATTTACAATACATCGAATATTGACACAGTTGTTGTACATTATCGAGTTAAATATGCACTGATTCCCAAACTGAGTCCGGCTCGTATTATGGGAATCCGAGGTTCTCTTTTAGCTATTCATGTATTTATACTGTTTATAATGAGTGTACATGTATCTTATATCAATTTAGATCATAAATTTTATACATATATACATAGGTCAAGAAATTATATACAGTATATCAAGACCACCCCGCTTAAACCCCGGTCAAATATTTTTATAAAAATAGTTTATAGAATTTAAATAGGGATGACAGCTTTTATGTCCTAAATTTTAGATAGAGCATTTTACCATAAGGTTTTATTGAGATAAAAGTAAAGAATCAAATACACAGTAATGAGACTATAAGAAGACAAACTTACGTAATCAGCGCCTCCCATTCAAAAAAGTTTTCTTCATTTATGGGACCTGCAATGATCCCTTCCGGAGGATTTAGTGTGAGTTCTGAAATATTATATTTTTTAACAATATGTTAACAATAACGTATGATGATTATGTGACAATATTTACAACTAAAATACTTAAAGAAGTTATAAGGGTTATTAATTTTATTATATTATTAAAATTAATTTTCTGCAAACATAGCTTTCATTATAGTTGGGTCACTTTTCTATTTTTTTTTTTTTTTATTGAATAGTGGGCAAACGAGCTGGCGTATCACCTGATGGTAAGCGATTACCGCCGCCCATGGACACCCGCAACACCAAAGGCGTCACAAGTGCGTTGCCGACCTTTGGGGGGATGGGAAAGGGGATGGGCTTCCGGTATCCTCACTCACTCGATGAAACACAGCGCAGGCGCATTATTCATTATTAAAGTATTTACATTTTTTTACACAACACTTGGAAATGGAACTTAAATTAAATCAAGTGCTATAATTCTAGACTCAGAGGTGAATGATGAGACTCAAAGGCCATAACCTATTGCAAAGTTTAAACCAAATTTGCTCTACTCTCAGAAGTATGTTCTATGATGCCCTGTACGCTGCGCAAAAGAGAATAATTTAGTCAGCTGTCACTTGCAGAATACCTCAAAATATGGGTCATTAACCTTAGAATCCTTAGAGAGTGCAGGAGGGGAATCACAATTGTAAATGGCCTTCATTTGCGGTAGACACAGAATCACTAAATTTCTACCTTTCTGTATTTAATTCATTAAAAAGATATACCATCAGATCAAAATTTTATATACACCAACAATAAGGCATGTTGCATTACGTAAAGATCCACTTTTTAGTGTCTTTTCTTTAGAAACAAGTACATTTCCACATTGCCACCAAACTGCTATATGAAGAAGTTATGATACTAAAGTCTAAAACTATTGTATCACTTTCACTTCAGTCTCAAATTTCTGAGAAATAATTAATTGTCAATGAAAATTTAAATAAATGAAGGTGGCTCTGAAAAGAAATGAGCACAGGTTTCTTTTTTATACAGCACTGAATCCTCCAACTTATATCATAACAAATTAATACAATATTTACTATTATTTAAGTTAATTACAATATGGACCATTAGTCAGTTACAGTGGTATTCCAGTGTTGTAAGGCAACCACCAGCAATAAAAGTTTGTTATTTGACAAAAACCTGACACCTATATATCTATCTCTTTAACAATATTTTGTTAAAGCAGATAAGAAATCCTTTTGGACTACTTTAGAAGGAGTTACTTCAAAGATATGGTTCTACTTTGATAAGTATTTTAATGCAGAATATGAATTTTTCAAAATTTTTCAAGTTCTGGTAATGAGCTAGATAAATGCTAAATTAGTTTCGAGGTAACTTAACTGTCTCATACAAAAATATTTAGATAATTTAAGACGAAAATTTAGAAGCCAGCTTAATATTGTACTTACGTTTATATTCAGCCATAAGCCGTCGAAGTGCTGATCCAGCCATCATTTATTTGAATTTTACGAAAATTATATTACTTTTATTGAACTTTTTGAAGCCAACAAAATTACAGCTGTGTGTTGCTGTGAAAGAAATGTCAGATCCACAGAATCACAGAATACTGTCAGATGTCACCAAAATATTTAATTTTACAGGTTAGAGCACTGGGGATTTTAGCATGAAAAAATGAAAAAAAAGATATCGATAAAAACCGTACGCAATACTAAGAATTCCATTGTAATTTGTTTTTTTTTTTATTTCTTTAATTAATTCACTCGTTTAAATTTGGTGTTTGCAGATAGTCAAATGGTGTAATTTCTAAATTATCATTTAATGACCGTTGTTCACTTTACAATGAATTTTGTAATACTCGTTTCTTTTTTTTAACCTGTAGCACTTTATTATTATAGCCTGTGGTTGAAAAAACAAAAGTAGAATGGCGGAATTTTCAAACCATCGTGGTTTGTTAGCCCTCGATGAATGACGCAGTATTTAATGCATAAAAGTATAATAAGTAAATAAATTTTAATAGAGAAGAGTACTAAAAAAATGTATGGTTTATAAATGGACCAAACAGTAGAAACTATGCTGTCATTTGACTCTTTTGAACAATCTGTCAATTCAATAAATGTTCAGGTAAGCTCTTTGATTTTATCCTTTTACAAAGTAGGTATTGAACAGAATTATTATAGCGTAATGTAAGTGTAGTATTACATACTTAAAAGTATCATAATTGAATGGCCATTCAGTCGCATGCACACACACACACAATATTATTTTGAATTAAATAAAAATAAATAACCGAAATGTATGTACGTGCATTACTCCCGATCGACTGCACCAAATTGGATAATTCTTTTTTATATGTTTGTTATTGTCGAGACAAGGTTTGAAGAATATAGAAGAAATTTATAAGAAAATGAGTTATAGGGCAACGAAGAAGTTGTATTTTCTTAGTCCGCGACTGTACATTAATAAGTACTCAAATTTTGGTTTTGATATGTTTGTCGTAGTCCAGGGAAACTTTAAACGGCGAAAAATTTAAAATAACTTTAAAATCCAAATGCCACGTATCCGAAGTAGGGGGAACAGTTAGTTTTCAATATAATTGACATACATTGGTAATCTTCATCAGTACCTATAGTATGGCGCAATACATACAATAAACTACATATTGACAATTTTATTGCATATGTGCAGTTAGCTAATAAGTCGAGTAAATCTAGCTATTCTTAGCACCCCACCAATCATTGTCACAGTTACGTTATAACTAGAAAAATAAGAACCCAGAACATTGTGTCAGTAATAGTTAATTTTAATTATTATTTAAATGAAAACGGAAGCTATAATTTAAATTCATAAAACGGTTTTGCATAATTTCAGTAAAACGTTATCATTTGGACAAGACAAGTAGTCTGATTTGGTTTCAATTAACATTAGTAACAAACATAATAAAGAAATCGAATTGACATCCACATTTATACTTTTTGTAAATAAGTACATATATATAGAAAACACCCAAACTCCGAAACAAATATTTGCAGGTCATAAAAAAATATGATCCGACCCGGGAATCGAACCCGAGACCTCACGTTTGTATTAGCAAAAAAAAAGGTATATATGTATTTATTTCAGTGGTCTAATACTCATAACACAAGCTCTGCTTAGCTTGGGACTAGATGGCGTTGTGTGAGATGAGTATGATGTCCGAAATATAAAAAAATACGAAACATCTACTATAGAGACAATATTAATTTCAGTTTTTGCCGACGCCATGTGAAGAAGAATTCACGGCGAAGTATATATGCACAATTTGCATGAAAACTTTTTATAATGCGAATGCATTGCAGAATCATAAGAATACACAACATGATGGAGAGGTTGCAGACAGAGAGTTGGAGGCGGGCTCTCGTACAGCTTTCCAAAAAGCTCAAGCAAACGTAATATGCTCATCTATTTTTAATCATTTTTATTAAGAAGCTGGTGATGCTTATAACAACTTTATTCAAGTTATTATGCTAATGCCACTCAGGTATTACATAGCTATACACACAATACCTACAGTTTCCAAACCATCATAGGCATTGTCAGCTTATCGCAGTATACAGCTGCAAAATAAACTTCTTCTACTGCGCGTCACTTGGTTCGATCCTCGGATATTCAGATCCAACTCCTGCCACCTATTTTCCTAATAAATAATTAAAATTATTTTATTAATTAAAGTATATTATTACCCGTTTCAGCATTAACTTAATGTTTAATAATGAATAACTATTTATACACAATATATTAATTGCACTGTTGGCCTAGTGATTTAAGCGGTTACACGCCACTTTCTACTGCGCCAAGTGTTGTGGTTTCAAATCTCACATGGGACAACACTTTGTATGATCCACAAATTGTTGTTCTGAGTCCGGGTGGGAGTCGACTAAAAAAAATATACACATATTTAAGTAAAATTATTGAATATCTATCGTACACAGATAGCCAAGAACAACCTATGTGGTTTCGAGTTTATACCCCTTACAAAGAACCAGGACGCAGATACCACGACTGTTCATGACGGTTTAACCACTCGGACATATTCTCAAGACACTACATACCTTATAGTCACTATTGAAGGTGATGAAATAGACAGCGACGCGATGAAAAGTTCGCGATTATATGGGTTCGTTAAAAAAGCTCGTATGAAACCCAAACAGCCTATTGATTTAAGGTAATGAAAATAAGAGTTATAAAAGTTACTCATATTGATTATTTATGTAGTATATTTATTGCTTATGCACAAATTTTATAAAGACGTCTAGGGTTATGTAGAAATAAGTGAAGTAGGGTGCGTCAATGAGTATGTATAAGAGTGTTATGTGAACGATACAATAGAGTAATTAAATTTCTACATAAACCTAGATACATTATGTTAACAATTATATATCTTATAATTTTTCGGAGGATATATAATCTTGAAATATTTTACAGTAATAGTAATAACGGTCTGCTTAAGGTAAAACAACTAGTATTGAATTCGTTATTTGTTTTAACCAGGGGACCGTTTACATGCACTTTCCCTTCAACGATGCGACCTGACCTGCAATGTCGTCAAATATTTTTCAACTGCTGTGACTATTCACTACATTATAGACAAGAGCATACAAAGAGACGTAAAGCTGCGTTGCGCTGCCAAGTATGCGAAAGACGTCTCGACAGAGATTTTTATCAGGCTGATCCAATCACAACGCAATTGAGCACCCCAAACAAAATCACGTTCTCGTGTCGCATTTGCTCTCAGACATTTTTAAATAGCGCAGAATATGATGAACACAACCGCCTTGTGCACGCAAAAATTAAACCGCACCAATGTTCAATTTGTTCGAAACGGTTCACTCAACAAGGTGGACTACAACAGCACATGAGAATGCATACAGGAATTCGACCTTTTGTATGCTCATTCTGTACAAAAGCTTTCACGCAAAAAGCTGGATTAGACCAACATCTCCGAACGCATACTAAAGTGAAACCTTTCAAGTGCGTAATATGCACCAAATGTTTTTCTCAATCGGTGCATTTACGACAACATATGCGAACACATACGAATATACAGCCGTTTGAATGTTCTATTTGCTGTCGCCGATTTAAGCAAAGTAGCCATCTAAATTTCCATATGCGTTCTCATGTCAGCGATGGCTCGATAACTATGGAGAATTATACACAAGGAGGACAACATGATCAAATGGATTTCTTAAACTTGGCGAACTTGCAACAGGTGCAAGATGGTGAGACTTTGTATTATGCGGCTGAATTGGCAACGGCACCCACCACGCATCAAAACTCATTCGTCTATCCTCCGTAAGCAGTTTTAGCTGCTGGTAACGTACGCTTTGTAAATCCAAAGAAAAGTTTATTGACTAGGAACATAGAATATCGGTTGTGGTGACAATTGTAAGAGATAAATATTAAAAAAAACTAGCTGACCATAAGTTATTTCGCCATAAAAAAAAAACAATTTAGGGGTGGGTCACCCTTATCATTTAGGGGTATGAAAAATAGATGTTGGCCGGTTCTCAGACCTACCGATTTGCACACAAAATTTCATAAAAATCGGTCCAGCCGTGTCGGAGGGGTTTGGTAACAAACACCGCGACACGAGAATTTTTATATACCTATTATGTATATGTATTATTCAATCCTCTATGCAAACTGATTGATAGACAAGGGAAAGTTCTTTTTACGTTCATTTTCTGCTTTGGTTTTGGTCACATTGAGAGTTACATGAATTGTTGTAAAATATATATTGGTTACTTATAAGCGTAATCTTTCTTCTTGAAATAAATTATAAGAAAATATAGTCGTTTTACAATTTACTTTACTTTAATAATTAAAACTAGCTACCCCTTTTGATTTTTTTGGATGCCCTCTATTATAATATGCATGTGTTACTATACATTGCTAAAAACTGCAATAAAATCCGTTGGGTAGTTTTAAAGATCTGAAGCGAACACTATAAAATATACAGTTATGCTATATTATGTAAAAATACAGTACCTGGATGACCTAGCTTTGCATGGGATTGGTTGGGATATTTTTTTTAATAATTAATCCTAGCTAGATCGATTTATCGCCCCCATAACCCCTGCGTTACCATAGGAATACATATTTACGTGCATGTCGACATAATTGTATTTGGATGTCTGTAAGAAAGTAAGCTACTTATGGTGGGTTACGATTTAAGTTCGTCGATAGTAGTTACATACTGACACACCCTGTCATTCCCTGCCTGCTTTGGGATCCAGACGGCCGTTTATGAGAAGAAAAGAGAAGTAATAACATTGTATAATAAACTTTGCCTTTGCTATATACGAGTATTATATAATTCTCGTGTTACGGTGTTGCTCACGGTAAACTCTAAAACTGTCTAACTAATTTTCAATGTCTTATTTTGCTGGCGTGATTTAGGTAGGATAGTTAACATCACGCTTAGATGAATAGTAGCCGAGCATGATTGAAAAGAGACGCAGCGAAGTTGCGTGGGGCAAGTACTCGTAGTATATCTATGAAATATCGGTTTGGAACTGATTCACTGGGGGTTTTGGAGTATTTTCCTAATAAGTAAAAAATCTTTTGCAACATTAGTAAAAGAGGTCAAGTGCGAGTCGGACTCGCCCACTAAGGGTTTTGCACGTAGGATAATTATAATGCATCGTATAAAATAAATTTAATATGTTTTGCAATGTGCACACCAAGCCCTTTCATATGATACCCCATTTGAACTGGTAGCTTCATTTGAGATTTCTATCTCTTGTAAAAAATAAGACATAGTATTTTTAAGTTTTTTTAAAAAATACGATGTCTAATGTATAGTTGAGATTTTTTGTGGTCTATAACGATATTACTTGCCAGATTACATAGCTCTAGATCAACGGGAAGTATCCCATGGGTTTTGATTCCCTTGGGAGTGTGAAAATACGCAGTTTGTGCTGAATAAACGACCGTATCTGTTACGTAAATTTAGAGGTTTGATTTTTTTCACACCTTCAGGGGACCATAGAGCTGAATTTATGATTTCAATTTCAACACGACAAACTCGTGAAGGACGAGTTCCTAAAATTAAAGGTCAACAAAGTAACCATATAAAGGTTTTTGTCGCTTTATTGTAAGGTACCCTAAAAATATTTGATAACTTCTGAATATTCTTACTAACTATACAATAATATATAAACATTTCTTATTAAATTGTTGCAAGACGAGTCGAATTAACTCCAGAATTAATTCGACTCGTGCTTCGTGATTCGCACTTTATGTTGCATTTCAGAAATACGGTAGCTAAGGTGACTGTCTGCCTATTTGTTTCTTACGCTGTCACGATTTCAATTAAATTTAACATACTTTGATTTTTGAGGAAGTACATTTTTATATGTTTTTTTCCGTGGGAGAGCCACGCTTCGGCATGAATGGGCCTACTCGACCGGAGTGATACCACGGCCTCACAGAAAACCGGTGTGAAATAGCGCTTGCGCTGTGTTTCACCGAGTGAGTGAGGATACCGAAGGCCCATACCCTCACCCCTCCCCCCATTCCCTCTCGCCATCCCCCAAAGGTCGGCAACGCACTTGTGACGCTTTTGGTGTTGCGGGTGTCCATGGGCGGCGGTAATCGCTTACCATCAGGAAAAAAAACATAGGCAACTCTATACGCGATAACCGACAAACATATGGAGCTGCGGGCAACAGCTATTATGTTTATAATGTGTCTTTCGGCTGTCGGCGGCTTAAAAAATTAAATTACCTATCGCCGTCTATTGCCTAACGAACGCCTTCGCCAACATAAGTTGATGATAACAAATTTGTTGATCAATATTACATCATAATTTAACACAATATGTTTGCTAAATCGTCATAGTTAAAACATAAAAAATATTGAAACTGCTCCCATTGAACGTCATATTCATGCACACCAATACATAATGCATTGAGAGAGAATCTATTTTCGTTGCGCCACAAAGACAGAAAAAATAAACAGTATAGAATTGATGAATATAAAGTTCTATGATAATAGATAGTTTAGTCTACTTCACGTATCTATAATATATAACTGTAAATCAGCCTATATTTAGCACTATCTCATAGTGAAAGGACTAGGACAATAAGAATATTGAGGATTTGGTCTTTGAGTGAAATCACCGACCTACGAGTGATTTCTGTTGCATTCCTCTCGGTTCCTTGCGCAATAAAAAAAAAAACATATACTACAGTAACTAGCTGAACCGGCTGAATTGGCCGATTCTCAGACCTACCCGATATGCACACCAAAATCCGCGACACGAGAATTTTATATATTAGATTAATATCTAGCATAACATTTCTAAATGTTTGTTCTACTAGAACATGAAATCAACACAGGACAGATTGTTGTAGAGAACCTTTGGGAGGGGGGAGAGGTTGTTCAACAGTGAACATATTTCTGCTAAGGTGTTGATGATGATGAAGGTCAGTAACGGTTTTAGGAGGTAGGTCTTTCACATCATGTCATCACATTTCAAACATAACGGTACGTATATTTAAAAAACATTACTTGACAATGCATTATTTAGTAAAATATCCGCAGAATATTTCATTCAAACCTACATCATTTGTTTTATTTCGAAAGTGTTCCTAGCAATGAATTCACCAAATCAATACATTCGCGCATGCACTTTGGTGCATCTAGGCTACCAAACAAACAAAAACATAAACCATAATGAGATATCGGATGCAGTATTCAGGTACAGCCTAGAATGCGCTGGAACGAGAGCGAGTATTTTCTCACCCATTCTAGTGCAAGCAGGAAGATATTGAGCCTTCCTGCTTGCACTAGGTTGTCATTGGTTATTTATGAAAATGGGGAATGGATCGTGTTCAGAAATTTCAATCAGTCTATTTTGCTTACTTGCACTGATTTAAAACGGGAAGGCACATTCACTTCGTTTCAGACCCGCCCCTTCAAAATGCAGGTGTCCATTTTAGTACTAAAATGTAATTTTAATTAAGTGATACCAATTGTATTATTAATACAGCAGAGTCTCCAGCCTCGAATGACTTTTAGGAAGGAAATAAATAAATAATAAATGAATATTTCGGACAATTTAACACACAACGCCGTCTAGTCCCAAGCTAAGCAGAGCTTGTGTTATGGGTACTAGACAACTGATATAAATACATTTTTTTTTTTTTTGTAAATACATACATATTATACATAGAAAACACCCAAACTTCGAAACAAATATTTGCAGATCATACAAACATTTGGACCGACCCGGGAATCGAACCCGAGACCTCAAGCACAGCAGTCGCTTACGCTACCACTCGCGCCACCGAGGCAGTACCAATAGATGAATTGCAGTATTTTTTTAAACTAAATCAAATATCGAAGTGCTGAAAAAAATGTTCATGAATATTTTTACTTACGCAGGTATTCATAGTTAAAAATGTATTGATAGATTGATTGATGTCACATGTATAGTATTATTATGTAGTACCTATGTAATTTTAATTTGAAAAATCGCAAATCCATTAGACCAAGCCTTAGCTACATGTTACTCATGAAAATGACCAAAGTAAATAGAATCTCCATGAGTTTATGATCCTCGAAAAAACTATAGGTACCTATATAAATACTAGCTGACAAGCTGAAAACGTTTTGCCGTAAAACTAAAAATTTAGGGGTGTGTCACCATTATCATTTAGGGATAAGAAAAATAAACCTTGGCCGATTCTGAGACCAACCCGATACACACAAAATCTCATAAAAATCGGTCCAGCGGTTTCGGAGAAGTTTGGTAACACTGCGACACGAGATTTTTTTTAATATACTAGCTTTTACCCGCGGCTTATCTCGCATTTAATAAAAAGTATCCTATGTTACTTCTAATACCTCCAAGAATATGTGTACAAAGTTTCATGATTATCGGTTAAATAGTTTTCGCGTGAAAACGTAACAAACAAACTTACATTCACATCTATACAAATAAATAAAATTAGTGTTTTTTTTTTATTGCATAATGGGCAAACGAGCAGACGTATCACCTGATGGTAAGCGATTACCGCCGCCCGTGGACACCCGCAACACCAAAGGCGTCACAAGTGCGTTGCCGACCTTTGGGGGATGGGAAGAGGGAATGGGGGGAGGGGTTGGGATATGGGTCTCCGGTATCCTCACTCACTCGGTGATACACAGCGCAAGCGCTATTTCACACCGGTTTTCTGTGAGGCCGTGGTATCACTCCGGTCGAATTAACCGCTTTTTACTAAATGCATATGTATGTTACATGTACACACGGTACATACCTATACTAAATTAACATTTTTTACAATTTTTGTCTGTCTATAGACCGATTTTGACGGGACTTTTACTGATCGATAGCTTATGATATAAGGAGTAACTTAGGCTACTTTTTCTAAACAAGCTTCTCCCCGCGGTGTTACCCGCGGTACGACAATAACCGCGGGAAACACCGCAGGTTCAGCTAGTTTATATATAAAAATGATAATTTAAAAAAGATGATATGTATTAATAATCCAGTAGTTTCGTTTACGACATAAGTGCTATCATAAGTTTATTACGCTTAAATAGCATAATAAACGCCTTTATAAAAGTAGAACAAAATATAAATAAACATTCAAAAATATAGAACAGAATTGAAAACCTCCTCCTTACTTTGAAGTTGGTTAAAAAAATAAACTGTTTTTGATACAATTTGTTTGTAATTGTTATGGATTCAGTTTTTTTTAACTCAGATTTATTTTTAAATCTCAGTTTAATTATAAACAGGACAAGAATGACAAGATACTATTTAAATGTATGTTTTTTTGGTTAATAGGTATTTATGACCTGTTTGGTCTTTTACTCTTTGAATCAATGGGAGTATCAAATCTCGTTATCAAGACATGTCGCGCCACAAGCACCTGCCCTATTCAACAATCATATCTAAATGTAAATAACCTTGACCAAGCAGATATTATTAATTATTTAAATCCCTCTATAGTAATAGTAGATAAGCTACGCTTGTTATGATTTGCGTCGGCAATGCGTTTGGACAAAGGCGTCGTTGGTCCGATGACGAGTCGTCAAAACATGTATACCGTAGCGTGTGGGCGCAGCGTGTCGGTTACATTTCGGTCTTTTGTATATTTTGTTAGAGCCGCGTATGGCACGCCAGAGAAAACAAAGGGTTCCGTGATGGCTGCATCCTGACCGACCGCTTGCACGAGACGCAACTCTTTTGTTTGCCAATGACATTATTAATCTTCTGTAATCTGTCTATCCTCGTTCTGTAATCGATATTAATCCCTTTTATTTCAATTAAAAACCTTATTAGCTATGCGTATAACCTATTTCTTGAGATTTTTTTTTTAATTATTAAACCTACTCTAAACGCAGTTTTCTATTATATTCTAAAAGCTGCTCACATAATCTACCCCGAGTATTTAATTACAAAAGAGAAAGTTTAGAAAACTTACATAGCTTATGTTACACGGGCTTTATAACGATTAATTGACACCTCATTAATTAAAATCAGTTTAGGAGTTTATACGCCACGGTGAAACACAAACATGCATAGAATGCCTTCCTTTCGGCTTGGTAATGAAAAACGAAGTGGGAGACTTTATTTCTTATTATGAAATAGCAGTGCTAGCCGCGGCACAACAGCTTAGTAACCCCGGTTAACGCCGCGGGGCAAAGCTAGTCTAAAAAAGTAGCCTAGGTTACTCCTTATATTATCAGCTATTTGCCAGTAAAAGTCCCGTCAAAATCGGTTCAGCCGTTCCAGAGGATAGCCGGAACAAACAGATAGACAGACAGAGACAGACAATTATTTAAAAAAAATATTTTGGTACATGTATCGTGTAAACAGTATTTCGGGCCATCGCCACTTGCTTTATAAGGCACCGGTTCGGCCTCACATGGAATACTGTCCTCGTCTTAGGGCGGGAGCACCCCAATGAGCTCCTCCCTCTGGACTGCATTCATCGCCATCATCTGCGCTTTTCCTGAAACTTTCTGCCTCGCACAACAAAACTGTGGAATGAACTGTGGCCTGCGGTATTTCCGGACCAATACGACCTTCAAACCTTTAAGAAAAGAGCGTACTCCTCCTGAAAAGGCCGGCAACGCACTTCTAACGCCTCTGGTGTTGCGGGAGTCTATGGACGGCGGTAATCGCTTATCATCAGGTGATACATCTGCTCGTTTGCCCCCTATACAATAACAAAACATAAACATTTAGTAAAAAGCGGTACAAACAGACACTTAAATTTTATTTATTTGTATGGATGTTCAAATCAAATTGGTGTATATTGAATTTTGATTTTCAGTAAATGATACGAGTAAATTTAGTCAAGCAACACTGTGAACATAGGCTAACGTATTTTAAGTTTATATATGTATATGTATAAAATTTTGAATATTTTCTTATCTTTTTCAGCTTTGTAACTTTTATTTTGAGATAATTAATTTTTCATAAGTCTTTGGTTTTTTCCGATAACATAATCAAATAATTGCAGTATATTCATCATAATATTCTGTACTCAATTTTATTAGGCTTAACATTTGCTTTGGCTTGTCGCTTGCTTGCGATATGTTTAAAAGACCTTTAGAAGTAACTAAACCAATGAAAAGGCTTAAATTGAAACACATTACATCTTTTTTTTTCTTTTTTTTTTTAAAAAAGACAACTCCCACATTTGGAATAAACATCCTGTGTCGTGGGGGACTTTACAAACATACATGAAACGGACACAAGGAACATCCAGACTCGGGACAACAATTCGTGGATCACACAAAGTGTTGTAGATACCGTGTGGGATTTGAACCCACGACACTTGGCGCAGTAGCAAGCGGCATGGCGACCGCTGACACCACTCGGCCAACCGTGCAGTCAATGCCTCAATGACTGCCGCTTTGTAGCGTACGCGACTGCTGTGCATGAGGTCTCGGGTTCGATTTCCGGGTCGGGCCAAATGTTTGCATGATCTGCAAATGTTTGATTCGGAGTTTGGCTGTTTGTCTAGTCTGTCTAGACTAGACTTAACTTGGGACTAGATGGCGTTCTGTGTTAAAAAATTGATGTTTAGGAGTCCTCTGCTGAATATAGGCTAAAACGCACGTAACTTAAAAAAATGCTCTTGGTACATGTAAGTTCAAACATGTTCAAATAAAGAATAGTGTTGTAAAATTTTGAGATATTTTGAGATTGCCTTTTTTAAACTGTGTCATTTGTTTCAAAATATCATTGGGTATCATAAAATTTTACATTATTCTGAAACAATAATGCGTAATATAATTTATACAAGTAAAATTTAAATGTAATATCTCAAATTTCATTTGAAGATGATATACAATTATGGTATGATTTCTTCAATAAATTATGCATTCTATATTTTCACATTTGGAAAAAAAAAACAGAGGGTTTAAATTGACTTTTTATAATTTTTAAATTAAAAATGTAAGTTAGTAAGTAGGTACCTAGGCATTTAATATAATATTGTAAGGAAGGGAACAGCTATATAAAATTCATTTTATTTACTTATTTTATTTTATTCAGAATTTTTGTTGTAATAAACCTTACATGTATTAACGCTTATTACTACAAATAATGAAAAAAACATCTGTGAATTATGCAGTACCTACAATACTACATTTTTCTCAAATTTAAAGTAAAATATTCCCATTCAGTCTTCTTCTTAAAAGACGTAAAACTTCTCTTCTAATGAAATATTCAAGACTTGCCCAAAATTATCCCAGAACATTGGTTCACATTAACTTTTGTTTGCGATTGTACATTTGCTTTTGCTGCGTTCGCACCCGCTTCGAACTTATCTTTTACCAGACATGTTGTAAAACCGAACATTTTTTTATCTCAGATTCAGATAGCAATTAGTAAGTTTTTTAACATCCAACAACGCACATGTGGTAGTTGCGTTAGCCGTAATTTACATTTGTTTACATCCGCCGTCCGAGGGTTAGACGTGTAAGGGTTGAGTTTAAATATGTAACTTTTTTAAATATATAGAAATGTGCTCCCTGTGCGTAGTTTACTGGTATAGTTCGTCTATATGCCTAGACCTGTACTTGTTTGCTAGAAGTTCACTGCACTTTACTACCCTTGAGTACTTTCATAGGTAGGTATAGGTTTCATAGGTAAAAAAAAATGGTACAGTTTCACTGTAGATAAAAGGGCTATCGTTGACGACTGTCCTTAACAAAACTTAAGTTGCACTTCTTAGCGCCTTCTACCTAAACAAGTGATTAATTTAAAAAGTTTTTTTGAAAAAACAAGCTTTTATTACTTTTTAATAATAAAAAAAACTAAGCCCTTCCGTTTGGTCCCGATGTTTGTCTGTAATCAAATCTTGCAAGTTAAATTTGATCCACTTACCGATTTCCGATGAATCTGAAACTTGAAATATACATTTAGTTCTGATGACTGATTATTAATCCAAAATGGCCGCCATATGGGTATTAAATGAAAGGACTTAAAGTTATTTTTTATTAACAAGCAAGCAAGCAATAAAGGATTGTTTTTTTTTAAATAACATAAATCACTTGTTTAAACGCCTAAAAACCCATTTATATGTAGAAACACTATATTAAACTTTAAAAGATTACAAAATATATATAAAAAGAAAGCACTTTTACAAGTAATATTTTACCTAGGCATATATAAATTTTCAGATAAAAGTAAGAAAATATTTGACGATAAATTATTGTCCTATATTTTTATAACAATAAGTACCTACTGTAACGAATTATAAAAAAAAAACCCGATCGCGTCAATATCTGCCATCTTTATTAAATTCATTGAATAACTGAAAAGATAGAAACAAAAGAAAAGTTTTGTATTCTTAAGTTTGTTATACAAAGTGTCACTCTCACCACTAAGACGAATCTATTAACACCTCTAAAAAAAATACGACGAGCCGTTTAGGCTCTAGGGCGTGCCGTACACATACATACATTCGAAAAAGATAACCGTCCTTTCGCAATCGGATAAAAATATGCTTAAAACAGTCAATTGTATTTTTTTATACAACAGCGTGTAGGAAGAATATAATTAGGAATCTTAATCCTCTGGCCATTGTGAAGCAAAATAACAATAGGGTAGTTTTTAATAAGAGATCATGAGGATCTTCCACTCACCAAAAAACTTATATTATCGGCCAGTTCGACGTAATACTGATATATAGTCGTGATGATAGAAACCATGGACCCTATCACAATGTTTGATGGCCTTAGGAGATTGGAGTTCAGCAAGCTACTCCACATCTTCTTGTCCCAAATACCGCAGTGTTTCAAAACGAAAGTTTTTGACCAGTGTATGTTGCCAGTTATTATAATGGTACAGATACGTGGTCGCTTACAACAGAACGGGAATTCAAAATACATACGTACCTATTAGACTTTTTATTTATGGAATAGAGGGCAAACGAACAGACGTATCGCCTGATGGTAAGCGATTACCGCCGCTCATGGACACCCGCAGCACCAGATGCGTCATAAGTGCGTTGCCGGCCTTGTAAAAAGAAGTACGCTCTAAAATCGTAAGTAATAGTATCGTTGTAAAAGTATACGTCGTATTATAATAAACGAACAGCATGGTTTTGTTCAGGACAGATCATGTATGAGCAGTCTTCTTTTGTTCTCTACTGACCTGTTTGAAGGGATTGACAACAGGCAACAAATAGATGTGGTATATACAGATTACCAGAAAGCATTTTACAAGGTGGATCACACACTATTACTCAACAAAATCGCTTATAATGGTATCAGGGGGGACCTTCTACGTTGGTTTGTTTCGTATGTGACAAACAGAACACAAAAAGTTGTGGTTAATGGTTTTGAGTCTAACTCTTTTAAAGTGACTTCAGGAGTGCCTCAGGGCTCAATATTAGGACCCTTGTTATTTATACTTTTTATAAACGACATTAATAAATGTTTCAAAAATTCTAAATTTCTTTTATACGCTGATGATTTGAAAGTCTTTAAAGTCATACACAGTGATTCCGATTGCATAGAATTACAACAGGATCTCGATAGGCTTTCTAATTACTGCACTCTTAACAAGTTACACCTTAGCCTGCCCAAATGTAATAACATCAGTTTTACTAAAAAAAATTGTCCGATTAAATTTGAATATAGACTTATTAATACTGTTTTACACAAAGTTACCGGTGTCCGAGATCTTGGCGTATATCTTGACTCTAAACTTAATTTGGACATCCACGTTGAGAACATAGTCAATAAGGCTTATCAAATGTTCGGTTTTGTAATGAGAGCAGCCCATGATTTTCGTCAACCAACCACATTCCTACATTTATATAGGTCCATAGTCAGACCACAGTTGGAATATGCAGTACCTATTTGGAATCCGCACTACGTTAAGTATAGGGAAGCTATTGAACTGGTACAACGCAAGTATCTTCGCGCAATGCAGTTCAGATGTTTTCATAAAAAAATGTCACACTACCCACTTCTTAAAAAATATAATTTGTTAACATTGGAATCCAGAAGAATTCTCCTCGATACCATGACTCTATTCGGCATCTGCCGCAACAAATTCGACTGCCCAGACTTAGTGCATAGGTTGTGCTACCTGATTCCTCGAACAGTGCGGGGGCGCGGGGTGCGCACTAGACGATTATTCGCCACTGGTACTGGTAGAACCAATGCTGGTGTGCGCTCTTCGCTGCACCGCTTAGTTGATACTTACAATGAGATATTTTGTGACATAGATATATTACATTATAGTAAGTTACGTTTTAAAAGATGTGTAATTGAAGTTTTGAGCAATCGGTAGTGGGCCTAACGGCTAATTAGATTATTTTTATTGACGCTGTTTATTTTTTTCTCTTTTTTTTTTATTATTCTATCGGCACTTTTATATTAAGCATGCAATGTATCAGGATGCTGTTGATATTTGTAGTACTGTTGTTACTGGTATGTCTCACACTCTTGAGAGGTTCCGGCTAATATGTCGCTGGTGGCAAATTACTACTTATATTATTTTATAGACAACGAAGGTTTTGTGTTTTTCTTGTGTTTTTTTTTTTTTGTTGTTAATTACCAACTTTGCTTATGAACTATAAGTAATCTGTGGAAAACGTAGTGGGTAGTATATTTGTTATGTTTAGTTTTCTTAATAACAACCCTATGTACATTTTATATGCTACTGTTTGTGTTCCCTAATTGAATAAATAAATAAATAAATAAATAAAATTGTATTAATTTCAATAGTGTAGAAACATCTCGGGGGAAGAGGTTTGAACCTAAACCCCCTGGCTACGCTTGTTGTGTAAAGATATATATAGCCCTAAGCTTCATCTAAGGTCTAGACTAAAGGGGTACAACGTGTCAACAAGCGCGGTTTGCTGTTTTTATGAAATATTTACATTTAAAACCTACATAATTGATTTAACTTAACCTAAGTATATAATGCAAATATACTTGACACTTTACGAAAATGAAAACGAACTAATAAGCTAACAATATAGAAGCTAAATCAGGCAAACAAACAGATTAGTCCAGTGATTGATAGAAAGTGCCCGCGCCATGTAAATGTCCATATCTCAGTAATCAGAAGTGCTTTAAGAAAGGAGTCTTATCGAAACGTTGAGAGTCTTATCGGTCCGGAAATGATAAATATTCATTATCTTACACAGTAGGTATTTTTAGAGCCAGTTTCATTGCTTGCTGATGAAATCCCTAACAGACTATGATAATATTATTTACTTATGAAAAAACTACAGATTTCGGTTTCATAAGTCTTGAATTAGTACATACAAGTCTTATAATCTCATATCAATTTATCAGGAAATAGTAAAATTGATCCATACACATATTCCTTAATTTGGAAACAATGGGATTGCAATTATTTAGTTAAAGAGGTTAAGAGAAGAGAAAGGTTAAGAAACATCCAAATTATAGTTGCAAGTTCATTTGTATCTACTTATATAGGTATTAATAAATAGGTTGTAGTCCTTAATAAAATTCTGTTCCATTCTTCTTAATGGCAACACAAGCCCTAAAACAATTAAATGGGTAATATGTAACACAACGTAATGT
Source organism: Spilarctia lutea (assembly GCA_916048165.1). NCBI lineage: Eukaryota > Metazoa > Arthropoda > Insecta > Lepidoptera > Erebidae > Spilarctia > Spilarctia lutea. The sequence goes on along the minus strand of OU696470.1, from coordinate 21,190,249 downwards.
TTTATATTAAACATTGTTTTGATCACCTTGTGCGGCGGATACAAAAAGCATTTTGAAAGATTAAATTCCCCTAACGCCTTTTAAGTCGCCGTCTGCTGATGGTATTGTTTACATTCGCCGTCCGTTAATGGATCCTGTCCCATGCAAATGTAAGCGTAGTGATAGAAGTAGGTACGTCTTATATTACTCTGTCCCATTATGCCCAGCGTCAAATTCAATTTAGTTGGTGTTTAGCCTGTTTCACTTTGCAGATTTTGTGATTAGTAATCATTCCGTGTAAATCATACTTAGTATTTTTTGTTTTTATAATGCGACCGGTGCGAACAAACATATGCCCACTTATTAAGTAGACAGACGGCTTGTAATAAATAAAAGACAAATTATGGCCAAGTGCGAGTCGGCACTCGCGCTGGTAGGGTTCTGTGCTATTATCTAACTAACAAACAAAAACGACCAAAGAAATCACGTTTTTTACACGTAAATATTTATTTTATTTTAATTCAATTATTTATTTTTAAAGTGAATATACGAGTATATCTAAACGTTTTGTGCATATTTCAAGCGTCTACTTGTTGCCGTTTTGCAATATCGAGCAAAAACGAACAAAAAATCACATTTGTTGTAAGGGAGCATCGTTAAATATTGATTTTATTCTATTTTTTAGTATTTGTTTGTAAAATTTCCAACTGTCTATCCATCACGGTGAGAATGAGATGCAGCCTGGTGACCGACGGACGGACAGCGAAGTCTTAGTAATAGGATCCAGTTTTACCCTTTAGGTACGGAGCCCTAATAAATAGTATATATTTACACATCATCATCAACATCACTTGATTTGTCTAGTGTTCCGGCACATTGATGTTCATCATCTTCCTAGCCTTTATTATTCCCAATATTATTTAGGGTCGGCTACTAGTTCAACCGGTTTTACCTGAATATCAGTTTTTACACAGATCGACTGGCATCTGACCTCCGCACCCCGAATTGATACTACCTAAACGAAAGTCTTAATATGTAATGTGATAGCGTCACTCCATACACGTCTTACTATTGTGATGATACAATAAAATAAAATGCACCTGAATTTTAAACTGCCGCTTTGACGTAGTGGTAGTGTATCCGACTGCTGTGCTTGAGGTCTCGTTCGATGCCCGAGTCGCACCAAATATTTGTATAACCTGCAAATTTCTTTGTTTCTGAGTTTGAGTATTTACAAAAAAAGTATATATGTTCAGTACCCATAACACAAGCTCTGCTTAGCTTGGGACTAGATGGCGTTATGTTTTAGAAGTCCGAAATATAAAAAATAATAATATAGGTACACGTGTCATAATTGTGAAAGTGATACTCATTAATGGTTGTTTTAATTATGACTTACGTCCATAGGTACATACATACACAACGATATTTATGTATGATTGGAATTATAAGAAATGGTCGCTTAGTGTTCGAAATTGTACCAGTTTTTTTTAAATTTTAGCTTTCTGTAGGTACTCCTTTTCCATATACTCGTAATATTATAAACGCGAAAGTTTGAAAGTATGGATGGATAGATGGATGATTGTTACTCTTTCACGCAAATACTATAGCTTTACATCAGAATAACACATAGGCTACAATTTATAAAGACATAGCTTCGCTTAGCGGCGTTGCCTGCGTTTATTGGCGTACCGTGGGTAGCACCGCGGGGTTCAGCTTGTATAATCTATAACTGTACCAAATTTCATGTTCGCATAATTTTCGTAAAAAGGGAAATAAGATTTTTGCTTCAAGTATTAAGATGTAGATATTTAACAGTTTGATAAACCCTTTCCAAGCACGCGTGATTACTGAAAGAACTCCGACGCGTGAGTACTTTTTCGATTGATTTTACACTGAGAGTGTTTAACAATTTAAATCTTTATTTCAAACTGTATTTTAACTATGTTCTTCAACATGGGTTGCAGATACAAAACATCGGTATTAGTGGATGTTTGTTTTGGAAAAATGCCGAGACGCGCTAACGTATAGGGTGTGGAAAGGCTAAATGATTTGCACTAGTGCATTTTTGTTCTTCATGAAGCTACAATGTATCTTTAGCAAGTGATTGTTCTGGTTGATGTTATTAGCAGCCTATTTAGAATCTAGTGTTTGCTGGATGGGCTATATTTTCAACGCAGATGTAAGTTTACATACATTTAGTCTGCATGTGCGCACGTTTAAGTAGAATAACAAAGTTAGTAACAGTTTTGACTTTTTGAACGGATTGTTTTTTTAAATCTATCAAATGATGTCTATGCTTGCCTTCATGCTAATAATCGTGGCTTATACCTGTATACATAGAAGTTATACATTTGTTTTTTGTAATTCAGTTTATGTATTAAACATAAATTACTTACTTGTAATTCGATTGTTTTCATGTAGTTCCATGTATTTTACCTACTCAAAATATCTTTAAGTTCATATTTAGTTGAATCGCCTGGCTGCATCAAAATATCTAGTAGTACCTATAGGTGCCAATGGTCTTATTTTGTAGGTACATTGTTATTAATTTAGCTTCGCACCGACAAGTCAAGCCATATATAATTATACTAGCTGACCCACGCAACCTCGTTTGCGTCTTATATGGCCGTAGCGTGAAAATTTTCCCGTTTTTGAAACATTCTTCATTGGTACTCCGCTTGTGTTAGTAGTAGCGTGATGATATATAGCTTATAGCTTTCCTCGATAAATGGACTATCCAACACCGAAATAATTTATGAAATCGGATCAGTGGTTCCTAAGATTAGCGCGTTCAAACAAACACTTAAAAAAAACTCTTCAGCTTTAATATATTACGAGTAGTATAGATTATATTGTCCATTTGATCATACCCACTGCTTAGTGTATCCAAAGATGAACAAATTAACTACCTACATATATTGACTCAAATTTTGGTTTTCATTTAATTTTTGAAACGTATTGTTAAACTTAATACTTACATTATGAACTAGATGAACCCTGCGGCGTTAGCCGCGCTATAACAGTAACCCCGGATAACGCCGCGGGGCAAAGTTAGTCTAAAAATGTAGCCTAAGTTCCTCCTTTATATATCATCAGCTATTTGCGAGTAAAAGCCCCATCAAAGTCGGTTTAGCCGTTCCAGAGACTAGCCGGTACAAATAGACTGACAAACAGACAACAATTATACAAAATGTTAATTTGGTATATGTATTGTGTAAACATACATATGCATTTAGTAAATAGCGGTTATTTAAATATTACAAACAGACACTCCACTTTTATTTATTTGTATAGATGCGAATGTAACTACTGTCTGTCCTACTTTCATGGCCAAATCGCTGCGCCGGTTTCAGTAATATTTGGCATAGAGATACTTTCATTCTTTAGGAAGGACTACTCTTTGTTGCGATAACCGACAAACCCGTGGGCGTTACAAACATTCAAAATATCCGTTAATTGTGAGGTGACAACTCTTAGATGTTATTACACTACAAAAAACAATATGTAATCAAGTAATTGACACCCAATAGTTTCGTAAATCCACATTCCTTTTGACGTATACCATGGTCTCACCGAAAACCGGTAATACACAGTTATATCCTGAAGATGTCCTTGAGCAGCAATGCAAATACAAGTAACACCGCCCAAACCATAGAGACAATAAAATTCGTACTATGAGCATGTGAGTATTCTGTTCAAGACGAGTGTTCAAACAAACAAACTGTGCAGCTCTGTAATATTATTAATATATATTACCTACTTACGACAAGACAGATGTTGATGTATTAAATTATGTTTATAATTTGTGTGTGGCCACAATGGTTTTTAGATACATTTTCTGCCATCATTTATGGTTTTAATTATTTTTGCCTTTATTTAACTTCTTCCAATGTTCGTAGTTTTTTTATAGTGCAGGGCCAGGCGAGTAACTAATCTGATATTCACCCTCATATGAGCTGGTGGTCATATGAGGGGGAATATCAGATTGCTGTCGCTGTTAATGGGCTCAAAAGACATCGTAGATCGTCACAACGTCCTGTAGTAGGTGTAGAGGCTGTTCGGAGCTATGGGTTCCACCTAAGGGCAAGAGATACGGATCAATTAAGTACTATAAGTTAAATTAGTTCTTCATCCCCTTAGGCGAAATTAGTTCTTTATCCCCTTAGGTGCAATTAGTCATTCATCCCCTTAGGTAAAATTAGTCCTTCATCCGATAAAGTCACTCAGTTGTAGTTCCGTGATGACACGGTATCATTGCAGTCGAAGCGACCATCAGTTGTCAAACTGTCCAAGCATGTCTCTCCCAGCCATGACTCGGTTTTTTATCATCCGCTTTTGGTTTTGGTAGTAAAGTCGTAAATCAGAAATTCGTGATGGTATTTGTAAGAAAAATATACCTCTTTGCTTATCCGACCTTTCGATCGATGTAAGTGATTGTTTTGTTTACTCACAGGTGGTATAGCATATAAATAATAGTAAGAAATATCTATATAATTGATATAGAAGTAAACATCGTCTACAATATTGACAGCTTTGTAGTAATAAAATAATAAATATTCCGAACATCTAACACACAACGCCATCTAGTCCCAAGCTAAGCCGGACTTGTGTTATGGGTACTAGACAACTGATATGAATACTTATATACTTTTTTCTTTTAAATACATACATATTATACATAGAAAACACCCAAACTTCGAAACAAATATTTGTAGCTCATACAAACATTTGGTCCGACCCGGGAATCGAACCCGAGACCTCAAGCTTAGCAGTCGCAACGCTACCACTACGCCACCGAGGCAGTCGTAGTGTTACACTAGTAATACCGTTATTTACAAAAAAGCAAAATGCACAGAAAATAAATTATATAGAATTAAATTTGAATTCTAAAAATTCTTTACTCTTCATTGTAGTGTTGGACGTCATTCAGGCAAGAGAAAGAATTTGTTCGACTCCCACGGTACTTCCGGGATGTAACAGTATTTCTAGCCAGCACGAAATAATCGACAAGGATGCTTACCAAAAACATTGTATGAGAAATAATGATCGAAATGTTCCAGCTATGCGTCTAACTTTATCTGTTTCTCATTACCCTGTTTGTAAGGCGCATTCAGTCGCGCAAATTTGTCTGCGCGTAGCTTCCCGCTGTTGACGGACGATACACACATGGCCAGCGCGTCATAAAATGTAATTTACTACCAGGTTTTATGTATGCCTTTAGTCTCAGAACTCTTGGATAGCTTTTATGTATTGTTGGATTATGTTACAATTTTCTTTAAGTACCTTTGTTCTGTCTTAAGACAGGTATGTATCTATATTCTCGACAAAAAAAATATTATACGGATATCCGATTGAAAATTGATGGGAAAAAAGTTATTCCGAATCGCGCTATCAGAAACTTATATTGTAGACTAGCTGAACCTCGCGGTGTTACCTGCAGTTACTTATTTTTTTTTTTTTTTTTAAAAAGACAACTCCCACATTAGGAATAAACATCCTGTGTCGTGGGGGACTTTACAAACATACAAGAAACGAACACAAAGAACATCCAGACTCGGGACAACAATTCGTGGATCACACAAAGTGTTGTACCGCGTGGGATTTGAACCCAAGACACTTGGCGCAGTAGCAAGCAGCATAGTGACCGCTGAAACCACTCGGCCAACCGTGCAACCGTATTAGTTTACATATTGTTATTTTTTTCTTGTTTTTTTTTTCTTACAATTAAAATATTAATCAGTGCTAATGTAGCATTCAAATGGTGAAAGAATTTTTATAATCCGTCCAGTACTTTTTGAGCCAATTCATTACAAACATACTTACATACAAACCTTTCCTCTTTATAATATTAGTATAGATTTTAAATTGTATTTCTTTTAAGTTACGAGTATTAGTTGATAACTTGTGTTTTTGGCCTGCACGTATAACGTAGTGGATTTTAGCGTCCTACTACGCTAAGTGGCAGTGTGTTCAAACCCCACATGGGACAACATTTCGTATGATCCATAAGCTGTTCTAAATCTGGGTGTTATTTTGGTCCGTTTCATATGAAAAGTCAGCTGCGATACATAGTATATTTTTAGTGCAAGAATTGCTTAGCAGAATGAATCTTTTTTAAATTTTTGTAGTGACCAGCGGACCCACGCAATCTCGTTAACGTCTCCTATTGCCCGTGGCGTAATAATTTTCCCCCGTTTTTGTGACATTCTTCATTGGTACTCCGCGTCTTTTGAGATTAGCGTGATGATATACTCGTATAGCCTTCCTCGAAAAATAGGCTGTCTAACACTGAAATAATTTTTCAAATCGGGCCGGTAGCTCCCGAGATTAGCGCGTTCAAACAAAGAAACAAACTCTTAAGCTTTATTACATTGGTATAGATTGTTAAACATAAAATAAGTATACAAAACTACCTTTTTAAGGAGAGGCCGATGTGTTAAAGGCTGTATATGGGATGATGTTAGGCCTAGGAGGCTTTTTCATTTATCAAACCTAGACGTCAACTTTACGCCTCTGCGTCTGACGTCGCACTTACTTAGTAGAATATTGCCGATATACTCGTGTATGTCGTGTACGACATTTAAAAAATACACATGCAAGAGTATGTGTATATAAAAAAAAAAAGAAATATTAAGAAATATTGTTTCTTGTTTTCAAAGGGTTTGAATGGTAACGCAAGTTGTATTTACGAGTATGTATGTACTTGAAAATCTTGAAATCAACAGGAATAGAATATATCAGTATTTCGATAAAAATCACAGTGATTATCAAACTACTGATAGATTCGAGATAATCAATCAAATAATCTTTCGAAATTGATTTTACTCGTATGCAAGATTTTTTAGTAGTAGTAACAGACACCTATGACAGTAATAACTGATTTAAATTTAAAACTTTATTAAAACTAGAATCTAAATCGTAAGTAACATTTTTATAACATTATGGAAGAAAAAGTTTGAGGGATTCTCTCAATGACTGCACGGTTGGCCGAGTGGTGTCAGCGGTCGCCATGCCGCTTGCTACTGCGCCAAGTGTCGTGGGTTCAAATCCCACGCGGTACCTACAACACTTTGTGTGATCCACGAATTGTTGTCCCGAGTCTGGATGTTATTTGTGTCCGTTTCATGTATGTTTGTAAAGTCCCCCACGACACAGGATGTTTATTCCTAATGTGGGAGTTGTCTTTTTAAGAAGAAAAAAAAAAAAAAAAAAAATTCCTGGTATCACATCATCAGATCCTGATATGGTGGCAATGGGACAAAAATAATTTTTAAAATCGGTCTCCAATTGACGGAGTAATCGATGAACATACATAAAAAAATATTTATACCTACATACAGTGGAACATATAACCACCTCCTTTTTTGATGTCGGTTAAAAGGCTCAATATGTTTTACTACCCACGTGATACCGAATCGGTTAGTAGGTTGTTTTAAAATGTCATTGTTAATAGGTATATGTAAAAATGTGCAAATAGAAGCCTGGAAACGGGCATAAAACTTTATTCCCTTGAATAAATCATATCCAATTTATTAACTCCCTCACTCCCCCCACTACCCCACTCCCAAAATCCCCCACTACCCCACTTTCCCACTCGCCTCGCACTACCTGTCGTCTGTGGTACGGGGAGGCCGATCGATGATTCCGTCCCCCCATTTCACCAGGTTAACGACAACTAAAATTGCAGACAAGGTTTTAAATTATTAGGTTTCAGATAAGAATGACTTACATTAATGATGTTTATATAATGATATTGCAAATTCTATAGAAAAAGAGTAATCCTCAGTAAATAAATTATTCTAAAAAAAAAGAAACAAAAAATAAATAGCTATTGGAATGTGACGCCAACATACTATTAATTTCATAAACAAAATCTATTTGGACGATAAACAAACTATTTATGTAGTTACAATGATATTTTAAAACCACTTATTGTTCATGTAATATCATGGAGATTGAGAAATAACAATTTTATTACGAAAAACTAACGTACTAAGCAACGTGTTTTTTTTAAACAAAATCACTATGAAAATAATTGATTCAGCAAATAATATCGATAAGAATAATTAAATGTAAATTTAGAATTACTTGGCTAAAACATCAGATATCAAATAATTGTATTGTAAAACACGTCGCTACACAAGTAGCTAATCTTGCCATCTGCATAATGGTTCCCATCATAAGTTTTTTAAAAAAGAAGTTGAGGTGAGTTTCGCAGTTATGACATTAAAAAAATTAAGAAGGGATTTAACGAGTACACCTTAATCGAGGCAGCCTGCGTTTTTTAAGTAGAACGTTTCTGCGTAAAACGAACGTTTCAAGTAAAAAGGGTTCTCAAGATGTAGCTTCATAAATACTATTTTTGCTGCTGCACCCAGCTACTACAAGTATGTGAAACAGTTGGTTGTTGAACTTGTTGACTACCTATGTCGCCGTGGTACAAGTGACTAAAAAGGTTTGAGCAAATGAATTCAATTTCTTCTTGACCTTTTGCGATAAGTTCGTTATTCTTTTTTTATCTAGGTAACTATGCACAATCACAACGCAAACTTAATAATGTTGGCGTTGTGTTTCTGCATAAGTAATTTATGCGCGTACATACATTTCGGCGATTCATTTTTATTCATATATAAATAGATATACTTAGGTAGATAAATCAGATTTATTATTTTTCAATGATTTAAGCACTTTCTTGGTTAGTAACAGAGATTTGTGAAGACTACTTGTGTCTGTCTTTAAATTTATTATTCGAGGTTGATTATATTCACTGCGATCAGTTTTTCACTAAATGCATATGAAAGTATATACGGTACTTACATTAAATTATATACCTTCTTATTTGTCTGTTTGTCTGTATGTTCCGGTTAATCTCTAGAACGGCTGCACCGATTTGACGGAATATTCACACGTCAGATATCTGATGATACAAGGAGTAACTATATTTTAAATGCGATCGTGGTAGACTGTGTGTGGAAACCAATAAAAACTCCCTGAGATTTACCAAACAAATACGATAATGAGTATATTTTTCGATATTATTCATGAATATATTGTTATATTTTAATTTATTAGTAGTAACTCTAGGTCTCTAGACGTACCGATGGTCGGTGGAGTCGAAATGTACTTGAGTGGAGACCGCGATTAGGCAAACGTAGTGTAGGCCGCCCAGCGGCACGGTGTATTGACGATTTAAAGAGAGTGGCTGGCAGCGGATGGATTCGGCGGCTTTTTATATTTAAAAGAATAATTGATGTATAACCATTCATAAATACTTATATATGTTGTGAATTGTAAGGAATAGATGAAAAAATTTACGTTCGGTCTGAAATACACTGCACAACAATATAATTATATTTGCTTTTACTTAAAGATTTATCAACAAGTAACACATGTTACGAAAAAAAATTACTTACAGATAAATATTGCTATCGTTTAATATACAAATTACGCATAGGTTTTATGTCCAGAATATTTATAATTATTTAAGTTCTTAAAATCTCAACCAACATGCGGCTTACATTAAACTGAATGAGTTTTTTGTGGAGCTTTATCTGCCAAACAAACGAGCGTCTTCATTTTAGAAATGCATGCGAAATGTATGTCCAAAACATTACCAAAACTATTCACCATCTTTAGACATTAGTGCGTAGGAAGAGATCACGTTAAGAACTGTTCTCCTAAGGGGCGTCTAAGGTCCTGCCCACGCTAGCAATCATTGCTGCCATTGCGCAGTCTCTTTCAGTGATGCTGTACCTCATGCGTAGACGATGTCGGAAGCGAAACCAGCCATCGGGGTGGTTTTTAGTGGAATCACCACAAACATGGCTCCTCAGTGCCAGAGATCCGAACGGATTTTCCACAACGTCAACAAAAAAAGAGAAACTAAAGCGGTGTGTAATCCGTCCGCAAGTCTAGCAGGTACACACAATTTAAAAAGGGCCAAAATTTGAGAACTAAATTTTCTGATTGAGTATTTTACAAACAAACAATACTTCATTTAGGTTACTACGTTTCGAAAGCAAAATCATGCCAAAGTGTGTTAATATCCTATACTGAACGCTTAGTTATGAATGTGCCATTTACCAAAGTAAGATGCTGCAAAATGCGATTTTAGATGCGTTTAAGGCGCAAAGAGTAGACTGCATAATGAGGTCTCCGTAATACGCTACAGTACTGTAATATGTTACGAATGAAGCTGTTTAAAGTAGAATTACGAAGAAATTTGCAGTGTCTCGAAACAAAACCCAACATTTACGTCAGTTACAATCAGATTTATTTTAAACTGAATATTCGCATTCTAAAGTGAATTTCTCGACGCTATAAATAAATCTTGTTTTCAACTTTAGTTGTATTAGACAAAATATTCATTTTTTTACATACCACATTAACCCATTTGTCCATATATGTTGTATATTCGGCTGCATTTCTAAGCATATCTTCTATCTTGAAATTAATGATGACAGGATTTTTTTGTTAAGCTGTGAACGAAGTGTAGACAGCTATTACGAAAACGGAATCTACGAGCATCTATAAATTCTGCAGAAAGTTGGCAGGAAAAAAAACGTAAAAGTGAGAAAAACCCCAATATTTCTTTGCATCCAATTATTAAAATATAAAGGAGTTTACAGTAACTACCACTAGTCAGGATTCGACGACTGAGTGTTTCGCACATACGATCATTATAAATAGTTCACAAATCGAATAGCGTATTTTTTTCTTAGCTCTTCCTGAAATTTAACTTCAAATACTCATAGTCTTACCTATAAGTTTTTATGGATGGTTGTTTGTTACTCTTACATATTCCAAAAACCGCATTAAAAAAAAATGGTTGTAGTTATTATATACCTTAAACAGTCAGGCAACATATAAAACACGCCATTCCACATCTTTAATGTAAGACAAATAATAATTTTAATGGCGCCAGCTTTAATATATCAACGATTTGTGAGCAATTGAAAGGCGCACTGTTATCTGATTTCTACGTCAACTAAATGTAATATATCTTTGTTTGATATCCTATTAAAATATACCTAATATGTACTTGTACAATTCGTAGTACTAGGTTCCACATACTCAACAAAAAAAAAAGGTCCTACTAGGTACAAGACATTTAAGTAGGTTGTATACCTACCTATTAAGGATTATGTTTAAATACAGAATTAAACAAATAGTTTATTTAAAAAAAGTTAGATTAGCTGATTGCTATTTTAGCACAGAAAATCAGCATCGCACTTAATACAAAACAATACATAAAATTCGTCACAAAATACATAAATATAACCATTGGAGGTATGTCGCTTAAGGCGATTTCTTCCAGACTACCATATCATGGACATCAGGTGTTTAAAGTTTTTGGGTAGTTAACACACAAGTAACACATTTATTACAATGAGAATTTTCAAAACATCTCAGACAAAATGTTCCAAAGTCTTACTATGCAAGCAGTAAGACTTTAAGTAATAAGTAGGTAAGATTTGTCTGCAAATTGAGTGGAATGTGTTGTCATTTTTAGTATTAACTTTTCCGATGATCTCAGGACCCATTTTGTTTTTCGTGCGGTTGTGTCGGACCCGAACCGACTAAAACCGCACGCTGTCTCAGGTACTAGGAACCGGGGAATCAGGTGCACCCTAGTAGGGAAAACTCTGGAACCGACGTACCTCAATCTACAATTTCTACTACAGTACAAACCTACAGTTTGTAGGTGGCTCCCTACCGTGTGGAAACCCCGATGCTCCCGTTACTGTCTCTCGGGTCGCGCAGGCTCCGCAGCGTCTGCTAGGGTGACAGAGGGCCTCATCAGTTCATCATCATCATTTGTATTATTTAAGAACTGAAAACGTTCTTTGAGATAAGGGGGTGTGTGAGGATGAAACAGAACAGTTCCGACCGTGGGAGAGCTATGCTTCGGCATGAATGGGTCGGCTCGACCGGAGTGATACCACGGCCTCACAGAAAACCGGTGTGAAATAGCGTTTGCGCTGTGTTTCACCGAGTGAGTGAGGATACCGGAGGCCCATACCCCAACCCCTCCCCCCATCCCCTTTCCCATCCCCCAAAGGTCGGCAACGCACTTGTGACGCTTTTGGTGTTGCGGGTGTCCATGGGCGGCGGTAATCGCTTACCATCAGGTGATACGTCTGCTCGTTTGCCCACTATTCAATAAAAAAAAAAAAGAACACTATAAAAGAGAAAGAATCTGCAGGTTCCGGCGAAAGCGTATTGGTAGCCACTTGAGTTTAGAACGAAACCCTGAAATATGATCATATTTACGTAATTATAATCGGAATATGAATCGAATGCAAAGGTTTTGGAGTCGCTCAAGTTTGTTTAGTTGGTATTCGGATGGGAAGCAAAAGTGATTGTGCAATCGAAACCTTAGTTTTTGGTTTGCCTGAACGCGCTAATTTCAGAAACTACCATTCCGATTAAAAATATTATTTCAGTTTTAGATAGCCTATTTATCGAGAAAGGCTATATACTATATATCATTACGCTAAGACCAACAGGAGTGGAGCACCAATGGAGTATATTACAAAAAAAGGGGGAACATTATTACGCAACATAAACGAGGTTGCGTGGGTCAGTTAGTAAAAATATTTTACAATGTCTTCATCAAGCTCTTTCATAAATATAAATAATGTATTATTTTTAATTTTTCTTTTATATACTAGCCTGCCAAAGTGGTTATTCTCCACCTGATGGAAATCATGAGCAGGACCCAAGAGTACTGTTTATTATACTCATTGCGAATGCTGACAACGCAACAATGCAGCCTGGCAACTCACACTATAATAAATAATAATAAATATTCCGGACATCTAACTCACAACGCCATCTAGTCCCAAGCTAAGCAGAGCTTGTGTTATGGGTACTAGACAACTGATATAAATACTTATATACTTTTTTTGGAAATACATACATATTATACATTGAAAACACCCAAACTCCGAAACAAATATTTGCAGATCATGCAAACATTTGGTCCGACCCGGGAATCGAACCCGAGACCTCAAGCTTAGCAGTCACATACTCTACCACTCGCCACCGAGGCAGCACTATGGCGGCCCATTGAGATATTTCTGCATCATTGGGACTCCGGTCTCGCACTTAGAAATGAAATACAATAGCCAAATGCTGACATTTTAGATTGACCTTCTGTGTGGGTTGAATTACCTCAATTATATTATTATTATCGATAACGATGCGAGTCGTCGAAACCAGACAGTGGTGGTGATTCTCTTGTTGTCATCACTAAACTAAAATTCACTAAAATTTGTTGTTGGATTGTATACTTTAACCTCATCCACTTACAGTTTATTTTTCGATATTTCACATATCAGCTTTCACTAGATTTAGTTCAGTACCAACTAAAGGTTGATCAGAGGTAAATGCTTGTTTATTAGTAAAAAAATACTAAACTTAACTCTAAATGAAAAAAATATGGGTAATCATTACGGAAGTCATTTAGTCGGCATGTATACGAGTATAGATTAGACGTCTAAATTTAGTGTCAAGTTTTACGTCACACGTTACACGTTTTAAATGTTCAACACAGAAAAAAATATGGCCTAACTTGATTAATTTAACTAATTTTGGTTTTACCAAAGTAAATTTTACTTTTTATAGTTTATGGTTTAACAAGACTGGCAGCTGAGATGTGAGGTATTGAAAAATGGACTGTAAGGAGAGGAAGTTAAAGTATAAATTCCAACAACAAATTTTAGTGAATTTTACTTTGGTGGTTGGGTCTTGTGTGCTTTTGCTACCAGGCCATCATGGAGTGATGAGGTATATGGGGTGAGGTGGAGGTTACTGGCGGGCTTAAATTATTCGTCATATATTAAACCTTTTGTCGTTGGCATACGCTTCATTGTTATTTGCTGTCCTGGTTGCGTTCCACGCATGCGCCTGAATGCGCGAGACAGCTTTATTGATTTTTCAACCCCCGGAAAGTGTTTTACGCATGCTCTCTTCGTTTTGGAGTGCATATCAAAATACTGAATGTGAAAATACTTTTTTATTTTATTTTATGCCTTGCCTGACTTGTATTTTTAATATGTAAAAATGTCGTAACGTACAATCCCTAGGAATTATAAAGAATACCTAGGCAAAGCATGTAATGGAAACTATAATACGTTCGCGGAGAAACTTCACGCACAGCAAATGGCGTTTGATGACTGTGTCTATTAGTATTCTAGTAGTCTACTAGTATTTCATACGTTACCAGGACGCCCCAGGTATGGGTACCTGGGCGTAGGTAGGCCCTGCCTAGGTATTGTATAGAATACCTGAATTATACGTTTGATAGAAATTGTTTCCTTTGATTATGTTACACTCGAAACACTTGTTCCGAGACATTATTATTTCAACTTCTTCGACTTCAATTCTGGATTCAGCTACACTATCATAGGTACAACAAACAAACATACCTATAGGAATCCTAGGGAAGAGGAAGACCGATTGGCGCATGCAATTTAGGTTCAGTCTACGTTCAAAGCTGTTCGTGGACAGTCACCAGGGCTGGTCCGCTCTGAGTTAAATATAAAACGCTCAAATTTTTGCATATCATTTAGTGTTTCGATAATTATTTGACGTTATTAAGTGTTATGTGTGCTACATAAAGTGATCTACACGAAAAATCACTGAAAATTTACGGCAAAAAGATGACGACCTCGTGCACCTTGGAGGAGTACATCAACTATGCAGAGCACTTGTTTCGCACCAATCAGGGGTTGGTACTCTCGCACGCGGTATCTTTAACCGATGAGCATGTTTCCAACGACAATCTATTTAATAAAGCTGAATTGGATGTTTATATGCACAAAAAGAACATGTTGCCGATAGACACAGTCATCAAACGCCATTTGCTGTGCGTGAAGTTTCTCCGCGAACGTAATTTTATAGTGGCGTATTACCACCAAAGCTCTTGTGTGACCGATGTCGTAACGGCATTGCGAAACCAAACAGCGGCGAATTGGATGTTGCCAGTCATGTACGTTGTTTCTTCTGATCTTCGTATAGTTGCGCAGAAAGCGGATACCTTAAATAAAGGAAGCGGCGACTACATTAAAAAAGCCATGGATGTTTTGACGGCATGTTATAAGGTGTGTATTAGAGACGGACCGAGTCTTCAAGCACATAGCACCAATAGAATGGGAGTGATGAGCCCTGTCAATAATTTGATGAACGTTTACCTCAGAACACAGAAGTTCAATTTATGCCAGGAAATGATAAAAACCATAGACGCTGTAGCTAGAGAACTGCCGAGCAATATACAACAACAAGTCATCTTCAGATTCTTCGTTGGGCGGCTGGCAGTTCTCGAAGGTGATTTCATGGTAGCGAACCGAAACTTATTGTTCGCATTCAAGCAAAGTCACCCTAACAGCTGGAAGAATAAGCGAATCATTCTCACTTTTTTGTTACCTGTTAAGATGCTCCTTGGCTACATGCCATCTAAATCTTTTGTTGAGAAATACAACCTACCAGTTTTCTGGCAATTGCTACTTGCTGTAAAGCAAGGAAACGTGAGGACCTTCGAACGAATAATAAACGTCAACCACAGACACTTCATAGATATGGGGCTTTACTTGACTATTGAAAATTTGAGACTGCTGACATACAGAAATCTTTTCAAGAGGATTTACCTCTCCCAAAGGAGCAATGAAATTAATATATCTTGCTTCCAAGAAGGTTTGCAGTTAATGACACATGAAGACGTGAATGAGTCTGAAACCAAGATGGTCATTTCCACTTTGATATGCAGCAAACAAATGAAGGCATACCTGTCTCATCAACGTGAAATGGTTATCTTCTACTCAGAAAACGCATTCCCACGTATGGCTGTCTTTGAATACGGCGGTTAACTTTCAGGTCAAAGAAATAATCCGCCAAAGGCAAATTATTAACCAATGCCCTAGGTACCGTACCTACTCACTATAATAACATCACTCATAAATGTAACTTACTATTCAATTCATGTTTAGATGATGTTCCGTATGTATCTACTATGTATACTACACTATGTATCCCCATCATATATATATTGTATGTCGACATTGTAGTAGTTTTAAATGTTTTAATGTAGGTAATCAAGTGTTTGCAACATTATCTTATGACACTAGGTATCTTTGGGAATTAATATTATGTTCATTATTTTCAATCAGCTTTCTTCAATTCTTTCTCTCATTTTTATACATTATTTAACAAAGGCCTACTTTCAAGGACGGAGTTATTGTTTTAACATTTTGACATGGCTTTGCAGTAGATTATCATCTACTATATTTGGCATATCAATATTATGAAAAAACAGTAAGATTGTCGGTCTATGTGAGATACGAAATGAATGAAAAAGACTGTGTGTTTCACACTTTAGATACGTATTCTTGGACCATGGCCCGTGTCTTTCTCTTGTAAAGTAGGGAATTGTGCCCAAAATAGGAAGGGACAATAACGGTTAGAAGTGGATACGCAGGGTTTGATCGAATTTGGAATTTTAATCAAAAGTGATTAAAAAATTGTCAATATTCATATAAAGATTTTAGCGTATAATGGAAAGTCTGTGTACATCGGAGATGTATTAAAAGTAGGTAACAATTAATTGGGCCAATTTGAGAAATTGGCTATACTTACTAAAGTATTTCATTTTTGATAAAATTATTTTAAAAACACTGTTTGTTTAGTACCTACTCAAATGTGTGATTTGATCTAAGACTATTTAATACAAGTTTTGATAGGATTATTTTGAAAAGTCTACTTGTTGTTTGTTGTACCTATCCAAAAGTGTAATTTGAACTAAGACTATTGCATTTACTCATTAAGACTATTGTGTAAACTTTAGAATTTAATCACGTATATACCTATGTCAGTATTAATGATAATTATTGGGTGTATTAATTAAGCAGTATATAGGTATTATCTGTATCTACATTAATGTGCCACTCTTGACAGTTACTTTTAATCGGACCTAATAAAATAAATATGTAATACGAATAAATTTCAATTGTTATTATAAAACAATGCATAGGTATGTGTATTTTTTTTAAACGAACTAAATGTGATCTTTAATTAATTTATTTGGATGTCTCTATCATCAATTTCGCCAAAATTTAGGACTAGTATTGTACTGAATTTATATTTAACAAATTATGAATTTGCCTGTGAACTAAGATATTTTACATTTTAAATGTATTCTCGGTGTCTATGTAATATTAGGTATTTATGAGTATTTAATCTGAATAAATAAATAAAATACAGTGTTGTCCATCATTTAAAGCCTCTTGGAGTGCAAACGTTCAAACGGACGCTGAGCACTGGTAAGACCCGGGGTAAGTCTCTTCTCATCCTGATAATTTGTAACAATATTTTGACTGCACGGTTGGCCGAGTGGTGTCAGCGGTCGCCATGCCGCTTGCTACTGCGCCAAGTGTCGTGGGTTCAAATCCCACGCGGTACCTACAACACTTTGTGTGATCCACGAATTGTTGTCCCGAGTCTGGATGTTCTTTGTGTCCGTTTCATGTATGTTTGTAAAGTCCCCCACGACACAGAATGTTATTCCTAATGTGGGAGTTGTCTTTAAAAAAAAAAAATAGTAATTCAAATCATTCTTATAATAAATTCAGATTTATTTTACTTTTACTCAAATGGTAGAACTTATGTTTATAAATATGACCCTGCCAAAGTGACTCCAATCTATCTGATGGAAAGTATAAACAGAATTCAAGGGTAGTGGTCACCATACTCATTGTGAATGTTGACAATACATCAGTGAAGCGTGGTGACTCACATAATGATTTCAAAGAGCACGAAGTAGTTTTAAAATTTCACGTAGATATGGATATCTGTTTCTATTCAACTTTCGAGTAAATTTTTTTTTTAAATTTGACTGCCTCTGTGGCGCTGTGGTAGCGTATGCGACTGCTGTGCTTGAGGTCTCGGGTTCGATTCCCGGGTCGGATCAAATGTTTGTATGATCTGCAAATATTTGTTTCGGAGTTTGGGTGTTTTTTTTTTAATATATATGTATTTACAAAAAAATGTATAGATTTATTTATATCAGTTGTCTAGTACCAATAACACAAGCTCTGCTTAGCTTGGGACTAGATGGCGTTGTGTGTTAGATGTCCGGAATATTTATTTATTTATTTATTATTTTCTTGGGGCTGTAACCACAGTAGTATATATAGTAATTACCAATAAATAATTAAAAAGGGAATCAGTACGTTGAAGTGGAAATGGGCCGGTCATGTCTCTAGACGTACCGATGGTCGGTGGAGCCGAAATGTGCTTGAGTGGAGACCGCGATTAGGCAAACGTAGTGTAGGGCGCCCTGCGGCACGATGGATTGACGACTTAAAGAGAGTGGCTGGCAGCGGAAGGATGCGGACTGCCCAAGACCGGAATGGTTGGCGCTACTTGGGGGAGACCTACGTTCAGCAGTGGACGGCAATGGTTGAAGTAAAAGTGTGAAAAATTAAAAAGGGTAGGAAATAAATTAACAATAATTTATTAATTACCAATCCTTGTGGTATCGTATTAAGGATACTGAGTGCCACCATCTCTACTTATTCCGCGGGTGAAGTAAAGGCCAACTGTAGGAGCAAACTTCATATGACAATAGAACTTAAATGAGAAGTAAATCTTGACATATCAAGCTTTCTTGTTACCAGCCAGCCAGCGTGTTAAGTTAGGTAAGTAACACAAAAAAATGTTTTTTTAATGGAGGTGCCTGTGACCTACATTGCCTAGTAAAGTACTATGTTTGATAATGATGTTTATCTAGGTACATATCCATACTACGAGTAATTTATAAAGCTGAAGGGTTTTTTCCTTTGCTTGAACGCACTAACCTCAGGAACTACTAGTTCGATTTGAAAAAGTTTTTCGTGTTAGATAGCGAGAATGTTGAATAAATTTATCGAGAAAGGCCATTGGCTATACGTCATCACGCTAAGACCAATAGGAGCGGAGCAGCAATGAAGTATGTTTCAAAAACGGGGGAAAACTATGACGCTACGGGCAATAGGAGACGCAAACGAAGTTGCGGGAGTCAGCTAGTAATATTATAAAGGTGAAAAGATTTTATGTTTCATTATTTGGAGTTTTATCTCAGTGAGTACAAGTAGGATTTGTTAAATTATTTTAGTGTTAGACAGCCCAGTTACCGAGGAAAGCTATAAGCTATAGATATTTATAAAAATGTAGTGAAAGCGGTGGAAAATTATTCCTTTCCAGGTGCGTCATAAACGGTTCAAATTTCACAACAATTAGCTCTTATATAAAAGTTAAAAAAAGAATACGCAAAAGCATATTTCTTTAAGGTTGGTACTATAACCTTTTTATGATAAAGAAGTTTGTTTACGCTGTTATATGATCACGCTACTGGCTAAGATATGCAGACGAGGTTGTTTGGGTCAACTTAGTTACCAAATAAAAGTGCAATGTTACGATTTCCTATGCTCCCACACTAAGCAAGCATTTCCTGTGGGTATCTGATACGATTTTAATTTTTTTTTTATCTCTTCAACTGCTGTAGCCACTCTTTAAGTTTAATATGTAATTATATGCTTTAAAGTGCTCCTCAGAGTAGATGAACGCACAGCCTTGTATTAAAATATATCGTAATGCCTACTACTGATTCGCATAATGATTATCTAATATTAAAACATACTAAATACGCCAGCAAGTATTGGTTCGCGGTACCTTTTGTTACTACCTGAATCCAAAATATTTTCGTTTTCGATAAAAAACACTTGGATTTTTTTTTTCACTGTCAAATTTGTTTAGTGCCATATATGAATATTTTCATGGCATCTTTACAAGTATGGGTAAGACATGATATATGCATTTTGTTTTCATGTTGATTACAAATTGGTTGATTGGAGCGGCATAGACAGTTTATTGCACTCGACTTGGACGCTACTGTAGGGCTGCCATACGTCCCGGTACACCGGGACATGTCCCGGTTTAAAGCGTCGTGTCCCGGTGTCCCGGTCATCAAGTTATTTGTCCCGGTATACACACAATTTGTTGTATCTCAAAAGTTACACGTGTAACTGATACCCGACGACTGATGTCGATTGACGTGGAGTCTATTGTTCTGAAAATTTTCAAGTATTTTTCCATATTTACTGTAAGAGTGGAACGGCTTGAAGATTTTGTGAGCATGCAGCAATAGACCACAACAATATACTCTCACATTCCAGAACCCGGTGGCTTTCACTACTTCCAGCAATTGAACGCATACTAAAGTTATGGCTGCCACTGAAAGAATTTTTCGCTAATGAAGCAAATGCCCCAAAAACTGTAGTCGATTTTTTCGTTAATCCCTTATCAGAACTTTACACTCTTTTTGTGCACAGTCAAGCATTTCTGATTAAAAAACAAATAAAAAAGATTGAAAAATCAGTTATTACTATTATTGATGTGAAAAATGTTTTAGAGGATACAAAAAACAGTTGAGTGACAGATTACAAAATAAATATTTAGGAAACACGCACAAGTGCCTTTATTCTAAAGTTTATAACAAACTTATATAACGCTATATATAATACAAAATTATATATAAAGAATGAAGGCACAATTAATACAAATCAATCCGAAGCATTTTACAAAGAAACGGGAGATTTCTTTAGCACTGTATGTGCGTGCTATCCGTTATCTCGAACAGTGGACAGAACCGATGACAAAATTTGATGTTTTCGCTTGGATGATTTTAAATAATATTCCTCAATGGCAACAAGTAGAAGAAACTACAAGATATTTAAATGAAAAAGATATAGCAGTAGATGATTCAATGTTTGAAGAATTTATGTATTTAAAATCATTTATGGAATGTGAATTGACCGATGAATGAAAAGCTAAAGATCGCAAGAAAAACGGAAATACTTTTTTGAAAAAACTGAAGAACTGGAAAGAAAAGTAAATCTTCTTAAATTGTGTCAATATATTTTTGCAATTCCTGGCCACAATGCTGACGTGGAACGATTGTTTTTTCGTTAATTTCAGCGCAGTGGACGATAGAACGAAATTCACTCAGTAAGCACAGTGGAAAGTATCATTCAATGCATTTATAATTATAAAATGACGTGCCTAGAATTTTATAATGATGTTAAAGAGGAGAAGAAGTTATTGGCAAAGGTCAAATCTTCGGAAAAATATGAGTGGGCAAAGAAAAGTAATTAAATTTTGTTAATATGTATTAAAAAAAAACAGTAGTAAAGTACTACTGTTTTTTTTTAATAATCCATGGTTTGCATTTCTGTTCTAAATGTCCCGGTCGGCGTCTCCAAATTTATGGCAGCCCTACGCTACTGCGACTGCGTATTATTGATCCAGACAGGGCGGCTACGAGGGTCACCCGCACTGTCGGTAAAGCAGAACAGGGACAGGTGTTCTACTTTATCGATGGTTCCATTTCATACATCTATCCATAGAATATAAGAAACCACGAAAATTTTTCTATGTCTCTTTATTTGCAGAAATCGTTAATTGAAAAATTGAAAAGTCCTTATTATTTAAAATTTTTAAAAACTTTTTTAAAAAGCTGATTAAGGGAAGCAGTTTTGCGAAGAAATGTAGATCTCAAATGTAAAGGTCTGGCAACCCCGAATATTTAGGGTATCAGCATAACAAATAATATATAAGTATACACTACATAAAATACACATAATATCTACATATTTTATTATTTACTTTATACTGGCTTGTGCCAGTGGCTACGTGGACAACTATGTCTGATATCATAGTTCTTATTCTTTTTTGTTATCTTATAACACTCATAAACAATGTGGCTTTCTATTGGTAAAACAAGGAGCGGTGGCGATATAGACTATTTGTTAACTTCGGGGGTACAAATGTTACCCCATCTTTCGTACAGCCCAGAGTTAGCTCCAAGTGATTTTTTTTATTTTCCACTGTAAACAAAATGCTTCGTGGGCAAAAATTTAGCACTGCAGACGAGGTCGTTGAAGAATTTTTTGAATGTTTTGAAAGCTGGTTAATTCGAATGTATAAGTGTATGTATTAGAATTGAAGTTTAATTATTTTTAAAATAGCTCAATAGTTTGTTTGTTTATTTGATTGTACAAGCTAATAAGATACGAAGCCACGGCTTAAAGCTAGTACTTATTTAATTAAAATCCTATTATTGCATAACAAATTGCGTTACATTATATCAGTCTCACGCTTAGAAATAGTACTGCAAGACCATTTATAGTACAATTTTTTTTATTGTCTATCAATTTCTTGAGTTTAAATAAAAAGAAACACAGTTAGTATTGAATTAAAAATATCGTCAAGTCGACATATTTAGTCTCTGCTGCCACAATCGAGGATTATTGTAAGAGAATAAGTTGAGCATCTTATTGAAATGAAGCTACTCATGAAAAATTCTCTTGATCGTAATAAATTGTAATCACTAATTTGAACAAAACAAAAGCGACTTCAAGAACTGAACTTAAATGAAAAAATATCATCAAAATCAGTTCAACCGGTCGAAAGTTGTGTAATAAACATAAAAAAAATAGTCGAATCGTTTGTACCTAAATATCATTTTTCAAATATGTCATTGGAAATTGAACTTTGTTGTACTGCAATACGATTGAAAGTTTTTAATAGGTATTACTAGGAGTGTGAAATGCCTTCTATTGGTAATTTTTTTCTCAACATGACGGGAACAAAATAAGGCTTTACCTCGTTTCTATAGTGAAAATGCGAAAGACGTTTCAACGGTTTATAATTGTTACGATACGATTAGAGTTGCACTTGACCGATTTTTAAATGAAATAAAAACTGTAGCGCAATGTAATTTAGGTTTTGTCTAGGTATAGAGGCAATTACCACACAGTCGGGGGCCACCTACAAACTGATAGGTGGCCCGAGGTGCGTCGGGGTTCCAGGGTTCTACTTACTAGGGTACACCTGGTTCCTCGGCTCCTAGTACCCAAGACGGTGTGCGGTTTTAGTCGGTTCGAGTCCTACATGCCACCAGTAGGAGGTATACGAAAGGATTACCGCAAGGAGAAAAAAAAGGAATCTAGGCAATGATATTTAAAAACAATAGATATATTACGTACGTAATAATATGCGCCGAAATCTGTGCCGTGCCGGCCGTACCGTCTAAAACTGCATGCATTGACAAAGTTCACTGATGAATAATACGAAAGATACAAAGCAGCAAGTAAGAGAAAAAGATAGCTATGTTCAATTATAACACTACAAATGTATTCTTTAATTTTTAATGTTCGTATAGAATAAAAATTTATAGACGTAGATTGGACAGTCGGTTGAAAAGCTTAGCTGGTTGCTTAAGTAGGTGTACAATATATATTGCGTATTTCAAATAAAAGTATTCACGTGTTGACACCAACTCGGTTTATTCTCAACTGCGTTTACGCTTTAAAGGCAGGCGCAACCACCTCTAAACATAAATGATAATCTGTTAGGACTAAAACTTAAAAGGAAAGAAAATACGTAGGTAAAACTCTTGGGTCTCTACACCATTTCCCTTTTTTAAATATATATTTTTATTTTTGAAATAGTAGAACCATTTATAAACTAAAGTAAATACTATAAACACTCAAAACTAAAGTAGACACAAAATAACATTCTCTATCGATAAGAATACCTCTACGTTAAGACTAAAAGCCAATAAATCTCTCAGTGTTTTAGGGAAGGGAGAGCCACACTACGGCATGCATGGGCTGGCTCGACCGGAATGATACCACGGCCTCACAGAAAACCGGTGTGAAATAGCGCATGAGTTGTGTTTCACCGAGTGAGTGAGGATACCGGAGGCCCATATTCCAACCCATCCCTCTCTCCATCCCCCAAAGGCTGGCAACGCACCTGTGACGCCCCCGATGTTGCGGGTGTCCATGGGCGGCGGCAATTGCTTACCATCAGGCGATACGTCTACTCGTTTGCCTCATATTCCATAAAAAAAGTATTAAATTTTATTGTTTTTGCACAGCTCACAAGGTTTTTATAATTTTTGAATGGTGGTATTCCTAAAACAATATTTAGTACGAAAACGAACAATTTGCTTTAATAAAATAACCTAAATAAAATAGATATTATAAATACAAATTAAAAATTCAATAAAACATATGCCACTAAGGCAGGCATATAAGTCACTGTCCATATTCGCTTCTGTAAAACTAATCTATGTTCGCAGTCCACGCATCCTTATCGCTCTCACGATAAAATTGGTTTACTCTCTGTTTCTTCAAGCGTCAGAAACGTCATTAAGTACTATGTAATTGCGAGGTACGCCAAAAGGGTTACAATCGAGTCTTCACTTTTCGGGCGCTGATAACATTTTTGATTTTTATATATAACTAGCTGAACTCTGCGGTGCTACCCGCGGTACGACAATAACCGCGGGCAATGCCGCTAGGCGAAGCTATACCTTTATAAATTGTACCTTATGTGTTATTCTGATGTATAAGCTATATTATTGTAAAGTTTCATCAAAATCCATTCAGTAGTTTTTGCGTGAAAGATCAACAAACATACTCACATACCAGTGTTGGGCAAATTTTAATTGCAATTAAAATTAATGACTAACAATTGATTAATCGTGAAAGGACTCTATAAAAACTAAAAATTGATCGATTGTAATTGTTAGTTTTTATAGTGTCCTTGCACGATTAATCAATTGTTAGTCATTAATTTTAATTGCAATTAAAATTTGCCCAACACTGTCACATACATACTCACAAACTTTCACGTTTATAATATTAGTAGGATACGAGTATCATTGTATCCAGGGATTTGCTTTTAAGGGTTCTCCGGTTACCGGTACCTGATAGGGTGCGAAGTGGCCTTTTTAGTTTTCGTTATTTCGATTCCGACTTGATTTGTATCTGAAAAAAGGAGGAGGGTTAAGATAGAAGTAAGTATGTAAATATAAGTAGGTATTATATTGATTACGAGAAGAATTAGAAAAAATTGGTTATAAATAAACCCTTCTTTAACTGGTCTGTTACAATATATCGATAGGTACTAAGTATCCAAGTACTAGGGCAGGATACTATAGTCGTTCCAATACTTTATTTAACTTTTGACAGATCACGCACATAAAGTTTTGTAATAATTTTTGATACAATGTACTACAGATCATACTGTACTTTACGGGCGGGCTCCGCCTACTTAGGGATGTGTCATTCGTAATTAATGACCACAGACTATAAAAACGGTTTTGAAATAAATCGATTATCGATTATATTAATAAAACATACAATAAAATTATTGTGATTATATTTTATATCAAATCACGTATATAAGCTTTATTATTTTGCATTAAAATGCCCTAAATGTCTCTGTTTCAATGCATAAATAATTTGCGTAATGAAAACAGTTCCATCGTACTCGTACCTAGTAATGGGATCGAATGTATTCGCCGCAAATTAATGAATCTAAAATAATTGTTTAGACTTACTATAGTTGGTTCAAATAAAAACTACCTGCGGTACCTACTTGTAATGAACAGGTACAAAATGTTGAAATTCGTAGTAATTTACGGATTAAAAATAAAACAACCAAAAGAGGTACTGTAATACTAATTTTAATTATAAAGAATCGTCTTCTTCGTATGACCAGGAATCATCATCACTTGAGTTCTCAGTAATATTGATTATCATTTCTTGGATAGATAAATTGTCGAATGCAACATCCCGATCCCAATCCGACATTATCACCTTCTTTGTTTTTTCTACAACATTCGCCCAGTTTTCTGGAGTTACTTTTTCACACGCATTTTTCAGTAAATTCAGCATTTTTCTTGCGGTGAATGGAGGAGTTGTATTGTTCCTCGCAGCATATCCTTTAACTTGTGCCCAGATCATTTCAATTGCATTATATTGGCAGTGATATGGGGGAATTCTGAGGACGGTATGCCCATGCTCTGCTGCCATTTCATCTATGACGTATCGTTTTGGCAGCTTCTTTGTTTTTAATATCTTTACTAACTCTACTTTTAGTAGGGACTCATTCACCTCTTCGCCATTGTCACGGAGCCAGTTTATAATTTCATGTTTTTTGTTGGCCTGTGTTTTATTAATTTGACGAGAGTGATAAGGTGCATTATCAATAAATATTATTGATGGCTCTTCGAGTGATGTAAGCATTTCTCTGAACCACTTTTCATACACGTTCGAATTCATCTCCTCATGATAATCTCCTGTTTTCTGGGATTTAAAAGCTAATAGAGCGCCTGGCACAAATCCTTTTACTGTTCCTGCATGACAAATAATCAGTCTTTCGCCTTTTCCCATTGGTACTGTAGAAGTGGAGCTAACGGTGTTGTCAGTCCAAGTTTTTGACAGCGTATGATATTGAGCCAAGTTTCATCTGTGAAAACAACATTCGACCAATCTTCTATTTTTTTTGCTTGTCTTAAAAAATCGCATCTATACAAAGCAATATCATTGCGTTCCATTAAAATTTTTCGTTTGTCACATTTTTGGAATAACATTCCAATGTCTTTCAATACCTTTGTCAGAGAAGATTTTTGACCACGGAACAAACCACTATTTCGAAGAGATTGTGTTAGTTTTTTTAATGTTGGAATCTCTTTTCTTTGGTAATAGTCGTATATATGACGACGAATAGCATCAGCGTCAAAATTGTCAACGGCTGTAACTTTACTAGGCGGACGTTTTTTCTTAGGTGTAGATAGCTTATTCTGTTCCATGCCACTGCTGCCGTAGCCTTCTTTTGTTATTTTTGCCACTGTTGGAGCACTAATACCTAATGCTGCTGCAACACGGTCTCTAACTTGAGTCACTGGTATAAGAGGCCCACCATTACGGCTTTCCTTTTCAAAGTATTCACGAAGTCGCAAGACAAACTCTCTTGTTTGTCCTTTGAGTACTTTCTTTTTTGGCATTTTGACAGTAACGAAGGCAGGAACGATACGCTCAACTCAACCAAACGTGAGAATTCACAAATAAATCAATACGGAGGAATATAAATACTCAACTATATTGAAGGTTACTCATTGAAATACTGTAGATTATTTTAAAATAGACATAGAGAGATTTAATAAAGATCATCAATAGTTTAACAAATACAATATTAACCACTGAATTACAACACAATACAATAATACATTTTGAAAATTCAGTTCCTTTTATATATTTTTTCATGACATAAAACCGTCATATTTGAACAACATTCTTTTAATCCATTTCTTCTTTATTTTGACAAAGGAGGTCGCACATTGAAACACATAGAAATATGAAGTACGAAATTATCTATAAAATAATGAGTTTGTTAAATCGATTAAAACTTCTTAATGCATAAAATCGATCGATGAAAGAAATCGAATAGGTAACGGGTCAGGGTATCACTATTTGATTAAATATTAGAGCTGTCAAAAGTTAAATAAACTATTGGAACGACTATAGCGATACTAGGATACTAAATAGACCAATTTGACCGCGTAATTACACTCATTTAACTTGGTCACTATCTACCAGTGCATCATCATCTTTAGAACCTATTGTGAGGTTACTGGAGGAACAACCCTAGCCCCTACTGTAGGGAGGCCCTACCAAAATAATTCTACTCTGCCTGAGAGAAAGCAGAATCCAAGAGTAGTGTTCACCACACTCGTTGTTCGAGCAGACAATGCAACAATGCATGCTGCATTTCTAAAGATGATGGTGACCTAATGATACTTCTGCATTATTTGGCCTCCGGTCTCGCACTCAACAACTAAACTCGATATAGTGAACGTTGTCATTTTACGTTGATCTTCTGAGCGAGAGTACCGCCCCGGCCGAGATCTGCTGATGATGCTGAAATTAGTTTCTTGAGTGTAACAAATAACGTCAGAAGGCATACCTATAGGTATAACTAAAAATTAAAAAGATAAGGTTTGTCATTCACACACGATAGAAGTGAAACTTCAGTAAATCGACAAAAGAATGAGATGAATATATATTATGTAACAAGGTTAGGATATTACAAAGTTTATTTGTTTAAAAATTAAAAGATTTTGATGAATTTATACATACACACTGACATTTGCTCTCTCGCTCTGGCTCACTAACTACAGGCGACTTTTTGTACCTATTTGTATCTCTTACCTATCGTTTTTTTCGTTGCATCCGGTTTGAAATCACAACGATTCTTAAGAAGTTTCACTTCAACAGGAAATGTACGGAGCTGTCAAATAGGCTGACATGAACGGTATCTTGTGTAGTGAACTAGTGACACGTGTACTTTAATACTTAAATCTAGACGTTATGCTCGTAATCAGACCGAGTTCACAGAATAATTGAGCATCAAATTTCAATTGGCCAACCGAAGGATGTATTTATGTTTACTGACCATATTATGTCGCAGAAATTAAATCGGCATTCGTCATTACAATGTACTACTTATAATGTAACACCGATTAAGTCTTCTGTCGTTACAAGTGACGCGGGAGATAAGAACTGTGTGATGTTTGTAGTGTTTCATTTGTATGAGTCATACTGTTCTTGTGGGAAGGTAACCTGCCTTATAATGTTCAACAACAGAGGGCCTATCTACGATAATATGAAACTAACATAAACACACCTACCAATACCTAAGCACAGAATATTTTGTAATAAATGTAGGGTGAAGGACTCGGAATTTTAAATATTTACACTTTATAACTAAATTTCGCATTGAGAAGCGAATTTCAATTTTGATTAAGAGTAGCATCCTTAAATGCTTCAATATGTTTGCATGTAATTAACTCCATTGAACAGCTTGTTGTGCTGGAATCGGTGGAAGATACAAGGCCTTTTGACTGTCCATCAAATGAATGCGTCAGGATGGCTGGCAGCAGGAAATAGTGGTGAGGAAGTTGTAATATCAGTATGATAGTCACGACCATTCTAACAAGAGTGACATGACCAAGGCAATGATAAATTAGAATCAGGCAACCTTATTTCATATCTCTAAACGAGCACTATTTTATTTTAATTGGTTTGCAGGTAATCCTCTCAACCATTTTCCATTTTTCACAATAATGTTTGTATACGCCAGTTTTTTAATTGATAGAAGTAATCCGCAAAATTAGAATTATTTCTTATTAATAGTCGCAAATAATTACAGTAGTTTCTTCTTCTTCCTAGCCTTTATTATTCCCAATATTATTTGGGGTCGGCTACCAGGTCAACCGATTTTACCTGAATATCAGTTTTTACACAGAGCGACTGGCATCTGACCTCCGCAACCCTGAGGGCGAACTGAATTCGAAGGTTGAACTAGATGTCATTTACAGTTCTAAGTTTATCGGCGAGCGGCTGAATACCGGGCGGAGAACGGTTATCGTCCTCCTGTGCTTGAGGTCTCGGGTTCGATTCCCGGGTCGGACCAAATGTTTGTATGATCTGCAAATATTTGTTTCGGAGTTTGGGTGTTTTCTATGTAAGTATAATATGTATGTATTTACAAAAACGAATTGTATGTATTCATATCAGTTGTCTAGTACCTACCCATAATACAAGCTCTGCTTACTTTGAGACTAGATCGCGTTGTGTGTTAGATGTCCGAAAATATTTATTAAAGTCGCTTTCGCTGTCTGTCCGTCCCTATGTATGCTTAAATCTTTAAGTTTTAAAGATTTAAGCAAACACATCGGATTTTGAAGCGGTTCTTTATAATAGATAGGTAGAGTAATTCAAGAGGAAGGTTTATATTTATATATATATATATATATATATATATATATATATATATAAACTCTCTTGAATACATGCATAATATTGTAGAGAAACACTAATAAATTTAGAGGTTTCTAATGTGATGTCGTAAATAAACACTTTTTTTTGCGCTTACATTGCAAACGCTGGCTGCACCCTACGGGATAGACCTAAATAATGTACAACAGTATTGTACACCTTTAAAAGGTCTACAAAAAAATCCGCGATGGCATATCTGTCTGTCTGTCTGTCTATCCATAATATCCATCCCACAATAACCATTTTTTATTCCTTTATTTTTACGAGAAATGATGGATTATTTACGAAGTGATTTTAAGCAATACAGCATTAATCCTTATTCAATTAAGTACCTTAAATACATTATGCATTTAATACAGATCAATGTGGCCCCTTACAGTATCTAATTTAAATGAATATATTCGAAGATATTACAGATTTAAAATGCACGTGTCGTGTCGTCGCTGGGTGCATCTGAAATACCCCCGTTCGTAGCCTGGGCGGGTCGCTATAGGTACAAGCTTTTGCCCGCGGCTCTGCTCTCGTCTATATCGGTTATCGCGACAAAAGGTAGTATATCTCCCTTCCCAAGGTCCAATCTATCACTGTACCGAAACTCATCCGAATCGCTCTGGTGCTTTAGCCGTGTAATCGTAATAGATAGGGTTACTTTCGAACATTAGTAAGAAAGACAAAATCTATAGTTTCTATTTATTAATTTATTTTAAGAATATTTGTGTAGTCCCCCGCAATAGAGTTTAATAGCGACGCGTATTATATCTTAAATCAGTTGTTATCTCGATCATATTACATACAAGACTGATTTAATTAGAACCTATTAATTAATTGGACATCTAAAATCGGTTACCGCTAAATTTCCCTGTGGTAAAATTAGGTACCTCCCACTTCTTTGTGCATTTTAGTAACAAAATATACCTACAAGGATTTGGGGGTAAGGTTATCTCTTAAACACATCGGTTTAAAAAAATCTTATCGCATATCATTACCCAAGCGAACAATACATGGGTAGGTATATCATATTTTTTTAAACCGGCTGATTTTTTATGTTATAAAGAATGAAAAAATATCAACCTCGAACTACAAGATAAACACTGACCATAAGAAATCAAAGTCAAACTTTAGACGCATCTTTAATTTATTACCAGTCCCTGTTTGAAGAGTATGCATAAGAAAACGCATTGTTTTATCTTCTCTGGGAGGGAAGATGTAAAGAAAAATATAATTTTCTGTAATTCAAATTTCCCCGAGCAAAAAACGTCACCGAGCCGGACATCTTGACACATGTATTGTGCAATAAAAATAAGCGTCTTATGGTAGTACATAGTAAATAAAAATACCAAGGATCTTTTAAATTGTGATTTAGGAACTGACATTGTGATTTCTTTTCTTGCAGGTATGTAAAGTTGTGTCACTAAACACTTCTATTTAATAATGTAAAACATAGTACCTACTTGTTAAAATAAACAAAAGTAAACATTTTCTTACAGAGAAACTCAATTGTGTTTGATTAGCTGTTTGGCCTAATCACAGAAATATAAAAAAATACTTTATATGTAAGTATCTGATGGCGGAATGCCTTTTAATATCAACCCATAGATAAAATAAAAACGGATTTTCTACGATGAAAGTCGGTAGGTATAGTTTTGGTACATTGAATATTTAATATGTGCAAGACTTCCCCTGGAAATGCATTCTGCGTAAACCTTACAGACATACACAAAATTAACACAACGAACACCTAGATTCAGAACATCCCGACAGAAGACCCGTGTATTGGTCGAACCTGCAGTATTTAGAGCAGTAGCAAGCGTCGAAACGACCGCTTAAATATGCCATCTGAGACTAAAAACTGCAAAAATACTTGTGATGAGGTCTGTCTTTACAAAAGCCAATATTAATCAATCCTTAACCTATTTGCAAGCAAGTGGCAAAACATACATACCTATAAGTATATCACTTGATGTGTACCTATGAGTTCTAGCGTATATTAGATAGATCCTTTAGGTACAAATTTATACCTATTCACCAAAATGTACCCACGAAATAACTTTGTGGTTCATACACTACAAATAAATAAGAGTCTGTTAAAAGTTGCTTACGCTTGCTCAACAATTTCTTAGAGGCTGTTCACTAGCAGTGGAAAGGATGTTCTTATCAGTCTAGGTATACTTAATTAGTGACGATGTATCGCCGACAGTGGTCACAGCTTACGTTACATGGTAATCGAATAAATGTTGTAGTATATTGTATCAACATGTGTAACACGTCTAGTAAATCGTTAAATGTAACACTACGCGATTTCACGAATTTTTGGTTTGTTATAATGGTCGGAAAATCAATTAAACTGAAGTAATAAACTATAATTGCACACCAAAAATTAAGGCGAAACCGTAAAAACCTCAAAGCAAACATCAGTACATCGTAAAAGGTGATGAATGGAGGGTTCAAGATCAGGCAATGATCCCCGCCGCCTGCGCGCGCGCCTCTGATCTACCCGCGCCATGTTGTAGGCGGAGCCTATCAAACGCTTCGTGTCCGAGCGCATCTTCCTTTTAACTGTGTATTCCCTGAAAACATTGCGTTGGAAAGAGAAAAGAAGATTCGGAATGCTGAGTACCTATCTTATACGCATGTTTCTCATCCTCAGCATACCTGCTGTATACAGAAATTGAGTAGGGATCTATTCAGTATTCCCATTTGTGGGAGAGATGATTTTATTTGAAAATAATGTTTTAAGCCGCGATATTTTAAATTCGAGTTCTTGTATGTGATTTCTTCGATTATAAATCTTCCATTAGCCTACCATTAACTTCATTTTATCCAATGAATTTGTTATATGTATATGTAAAGTATATTGTAATGTTGGTAGTTCAGTTGCAACAGAATCACGAGTGGATAATAATTTAATAATAATTAGCTTTTGCATCCGCATGTATGTTGGTTATCGCAGCGAAGAGTAACGTATGTCCTTCCTCAAGAATTAAAGTATCTCTATGCCAAATTTCATTGAAATCGGTGCAGCGGTTTGACCGTGAAATAGGACAGACCGACAGAGTTACTTTCGCATTTACGAGTATAATAGGTAGGTATAAGTATGGTTTGTTTAATTTTATCCCTCTTAATTAAGGTTTTTACTAATGGTGTTATTACGTAGAAGTTTTACCATAACATTTTTACAATAATGCTAGTAGATATTATTGTTTACTACAGGCAGCATCGGTGATTGTTTATGGCAGAGATCGGCGAACTAACGTGCGTCGGAGCGGCGCGGGAGCAACCGTTCGACCGACTCGTATTTATAGCACCATTCGATAAAGATGATTTATTTATTTATCACGACATTCAACATTACATCATTTTAGTGGCCATATATATTGACGCAAATGTAAACATTTGATGGCCTGAAAAGTGACTAGAAAGCTAAATTGTTACGTACTCGCAGGTATTTATTTTCTTGATGCTTTTTAAAAATTATAAACGTTTGTAAATAATAAATTATTGGATTATGTTTTAGCATCGGTGCCATAATGTTTTTTCTTCGTATAAAATATTTAGAATAAGTAAACTAAACATATTTAGTTGTTACGCTATTTCCTATTCTGAAAATATAGGTCTAAGCTAACGTTATGACATGAAAACTAAAGAAACAACGATAGTTCCAATTTTCTTTTCAAGTCTTTTTTATTCATATATGCCGAACAGGGACTGACGTGTCTTCTCATGTTCTTGTATTGGTCTGAATAATATTAATAGCTAACGCACTTAAGCGACTGTGTCACTTAATTACCACTAATAAAGTTGTAAGTTGTGTAATTAGATGTGCTACGTACAATGTCTTCCTGTTCATTTTCTTCAATGGTCTGAAGAACTGCCAAATGGTATTGATTCATTACATTAGGAAACTAAAATAAAATCTTATTTAATTGGATTAGAACTCATTTTCGTATGGCTGCTATAGTTTACACGAGTGCGAGTAAATAAATCCGGCAAGTTTAATGCAAAACTTTTGGTTTACGCTTTATGGTAAATATTTGGTGTACGTCGTATAACTGTTTTATAGTTCTAGTAAAATGTTTGGTTTAATTGTGCTAGGTCAAGAGCGGCCGTTCGACAGGCGTCCTTGCGACGGGTAAATATTATTGTCTAAGCGGGTTTTCCACTGTTTGGGTGTTTGTATGAGTTTGTGGATGATACAGACGGGGATCCGCGAGTGCAGTGACCCCATCTACACACACGTGTGAATTGTAGTGCACCTACCAACAACAATACCAACTAGAAGTAGGACAAGCAAAATAAAGACACACTGTATCTGTACTTACCTATATACTAAATGATTTTTTGTATTTTTCATAGATATATTGTGTACCAACTTCATAAATACGAGTAGGTTCACTAGGTGTACATTTCACAAAGTAAGTAAGCTATCAACGTTTTTCTTCCTCCTGAGATACATACAGATTCGTCTAGTTCTCGCTCTGTAAAACATTTTGGCGAGTGTCGGTTTGCCAATACGCTGTTGTAAGGCGGACGTGGGTGTGGTAGCAAGGAGCGGTGGGGCGGCAGCGGGGCGCGGCTTCGGGGCGGCGCGGACGGCTGGTATGTGCCTGCGCGCGCGCACTATTGTCCAGCCCGCGCTTCGACGCGCACGCACGCGTACGGATGAAGACCGAGGACCAAACCAGCGAAGAAGCGGCGCGCCGCGCGCCTGCTACCCGCCGACAGGAAAAACCACCCTTCTCGTATATTGCTCTCATAGTCATGGCCATTCGGCACTCTCCCAATAAGCGTCTCACCCTCAGTGAAATTTACGCTTTTCTCCAACAACAATTCCCATTTTTCCGCAGCTCTTACCAAGGCTGGAAAAACTCCGTACGACATAACTTGAGTTTAAATGAATGTTTTGTGAAATTGCCCAAAGGCCTCGGTAGGCCTGGCAAAGGCCACTATTGGACGATCGACCCGTCGTCTGAATTCATGTTTGAGGAAGGGTCGTTTAGAAGAAGGCCGCGAGGTTTTCGCCGAAAGTGTCAGGCGCTTAAGCCACAGTTTGGCAGCGGAAGTTACTTGTGTGGTGGTGGAGTGCCGGCGCTACCACCTTCGCAGCCCACAGGGTACGAACTAGCAAGTGGCAGTGGACCAGGGACAAGTAGCGGTGGTCCCATAGACTATGGTGCTTGTGCATACTCACACACGAGCAGTGCGAGTCAACAACTTGCGTACGGTGGAGAGTACTGCACTTACGGTGCTATCAACGAACGTGAGTGGCCACTGGCGTATGGCGCCGTGGAGTCCGGTTACCGGCCGCCGCCGGCGTCACCGCCGTCGCACCACGAGTTACCGGATCTCATACCCAACTACCAGTACGCCGTCGCCAACGAACATGGTGAGTATATCTTATGTTACAATGTGTTCTACTAAACCCGTTAGATATATTTTTCCATCTAGGTACCTATGTGAATTCGAACATTCCTTGAATTACCTAATGTTTTTTTTTTCAAATTCACTATACCTAAATATGGATATAATGAAATGAAAGTACATACGAGTATGTACTTATAAATTACATACGAGTAGCTTTTATGGTTTTAAGATTTAGCTTCCTAATCTCTGATAAAGACTTTTGTACCAAGAAACTATATATGAAATGGGAAACTGAATAAGATATACCTACTAAATACCTACATGGTTACAGTACACCCTTCTAAACAAAATCCAGTTTGTCATAGGTTTTGGGCGAGGCTATTCAGAAGGAAAAGTCATTTTCAGATCGATTCTCTGTAAACTACTTCATATATTGTCTAAATGTAGTAAAACTCAAATTCAATAAACATAAATACAGTATAACCTTAATATAACGACCTTCAATATAACGATTTCCTCGACGTAACGAATTTTTCGAAATTCCTAGAACTTTCCATAAAAGCTAATGAAAAATATACCTTTACATTACGAATATATTTGTTCAAAACCTTTTTATAACAAACTTTCAATCTTTGCAGAATTGAAAAGAAAGTATAAAGTAATACTCGTATTTACCTCTATTTAACGAATTTCGTCAACTTAACCTTTACTTAACGAACCTTTTCAAATAACAACATTCAATGTCACAATAAATTCATGTCTAGACAGTTTCAAACTCGTTAATTTTTTTATAAAACAATTATTGTTGTTTGGAGTTCAGTAAAATTAAAGTTTACAATGACTGATAAAGTAAAGTAAAGTGTTCCTTAGCCGTCGTAGAAATACGAAAAATAATAGTGTATGTAAACTAGAATCCCATAGGGTAAAACTGGGATAGATCCTTTTTGAAATAGCTTCATAATTTTAAATCAATGATTTCTGTGCATGTAGCTAGCTTAGTTATTTAAGTTTAATTATTATTTGGTTTTGCTGAACTATTAAGTACAGATTTTGCAAAATGTAGATTTTCGTGGAACGGTTTTTTTGGGAGAGATGTCTACCTGTATGGATAGTTGCCCCACCATGAAAATAAAAAGGAGGATAGATGCCGGCAGTGCGGGATAGACGCCCTTCATACTGTGTAATACGGCAATTCTCCAAGAAATATGGTTTGAATTACGAAAAACATGTTTTTTTTATATGACACAAACAACCATAAATAAATTTTAAAGTATTTGTTCAAAAAAAAATTAATCTTAATTTTATTATAAAATATTAATTGTTAAGTTTCAACAAACATAATTATACTTTTTTAAATGAAATATTAATTATTACCAACAATAATTGGGGTCGGTTAGTAGTTCTTCGTGGACGTGGAATAATTGAATGTCAGTTATTTCATGGAGCGACTGGCATCAGACCTCCGCAACCCTGAGGGTGAACTGAATTCGAAGGTTGAACTAGTAGCCATTATATTTGAGGGCACTGACGATCTCAATAAAGATTGTAATAGGTGTTCATGACAACCAGTACCGACGGCTTAAAGTCCTCTCCGGGCGCGGATGCACCTTTAATGAACCAGTGTATTGACATAATAAAAAATATAACATAATTTATTACTACTTATAAAGTTACACAACGTTAAAATAGTAACTTTGAAAAATTTCGGATATAAATACACACATGAGCAAAACATATCCTCAAAGCACGACAGCTTGTGGACAAATAAGAATTAATACCTAGTATAAGTAGGAGCCGCTATCACCCTGCACTGGGGACAGCTGCTCCTACTTATATTATTAATTCTTATTTGCAATTTTGGGAAGTTAGGTTTTTTGGACATGAGGCATCTATCCCGTTGCGGCATCTGTCCCGATCCTTGTGACCCTAGTGAAAAAAATTGACATTGTTAAAAAGTTCTAAAATCCCATTAATAGATAGATTTTCAGGATTGCGTGCTGGAACAAAAATGTGGCAATCGGAGGCCCTATTCTTTAGGACAAGGCTCAACAGTCTCAAAATGTATTTCCATTTATTAGCGGAAATCGCTCGCTATAACAGGGCAAACAGATGAGCTCCTACGTAAAGCTGAGAATAATTTATTTTTAACCTTGTTCAAACGAATTGTAGACCAACGTAACCTCTGGATAAGGGACATCGCTGTAACAAACTTACTTAATATAACGAATCATTTTTGGAGTCCTTTCAGTGATCGAGGTTGCACTGCATTAATAAATTATTAAAATATGCTTACAATTAAATTAAATATGTTCTAACGATGCAACCATACAATCTTAAAACGTTTGAATCCATTATTGCGAACATTGTACGAATTATAAATAAATTAGCTATATTCACAATTCAAATATTCTTTGCTAATCAGTCCACAAACTAATATAAATGTTCATTATTTTGCATTAGGTATCTTTAAAATATCTCTGTAACTGTAACTTAAAAAAAATTAAGAAACATCTCACTGACGCTGCTTTGTATAAACCAAAAAAAATCTTACAGAATGTCAGTCAGAAATATCAGTTAAAAAGTAAATACCACGGCCTCACAGAAAACCGGTGTGAAATAGCGTTTGCGCTGTGTTTCACCGAGTGAGTGAGGATACCGGAGGCCCATAACCCAACCCCTCCCCCCATCCCCTTTCCAATCAACCAAAGGTCGGCAACGCACTTGTGACGCCTTTGGTGTTGCGGGTGTCCATGGGCGGCTGTAATCGCTTACCATCAGGTGATACGTCTGCTCGTTTGCCCACTATTCAATAAAAAAAAAAAAAAAATATGTTGCTTTTGCTGCAGTGAAAAAAAAATAAGGCAGCGTACAAGCATAGCTAAGGTTTTTCATATAATTTAGACATATAAAGACGAGATAGTTCAGTATCTGTTTCTTTTGTTTTATACCTCCAAGAGAAAAATTCCATGTAGGTGTGTTAATCATTAAATCTGCGCCGTAGACCATTGAAGCTCTCTTGCACATAATATGTTTCTATTGTTATCTGTCACGAAAAGTTAAATATGTATATTTTTGCTTATTCATCACAAATATCAATACATCAAAGTTAACATAAAAAGTACCTAGTAGTTTAGTCTTGTATCTGCCCTGGTTCTTATTAGTAAAGCTTTGTTTATTTTTTAAAGACAAATGCAATTAGTAAATTTAAGTACACAATAGTTCAGAGGCTATTTCTATCCCGGTTTACATTAAAAAAATATTTTTATTAGTTTAAAAATACAAAATTGAAAGAAAAAAAAGTTAGACATTGGAAACACGCTCTCGTCTACACGAGCTGAAAATCACAAAATATCACTAGGAGAACATGTCCACAGTGGAGGCTCGTCTCGATCAATATATCTGCGCAGTTGAAAGTTCTAGTGCGCATTGTTTGTTTCCATTAGTATCCGAATCAAGAAAGATAAAAGTTTTTTTTATTTTTTGGTCATTAATAAGGACCATTACATATTAATGAAACTAATCCCTCCCACAAGTCCGCTTCTATAACTCTTGTATCCCTAACTTTGTGTAAAATTTGAGTACTTTTTGCTTATTCATTACAAATATTAATACATCAAAGTTAATATAAAAAGTAGTAGTTTAGTGTCTTTTTCTGCCCTGGTTCTCATTAGTGAAGCTTTGTTTCTCTTTTAAAACAAATTGAATTAGTACATTTACGTACACAACAGTTCAGAGGCTATTTCTTGCCTGGTTTACATTAGAAAAGCTTTAAATTAATTTAAAAATACAAAATTCAAAGTAAAAAAAAGGTGGATATCGGAAACACGCCCTCGTCTACACGAGCTCAAAATCACAAAATATCACTAGGAGAACATGTCCATAGTCGAGGCTCGTCTCGATCAACATACCTGCGCAGTAGAAAGTGAAAGTTCTACTGCGCATTGTCTGTTTCCATTGTTATCCGAGTCAAAAAATATAAAATTATTAATTATTTAGTCATTATTGCTTTGTACCATATCAAAATCAAAACAAAATAGGTTGTTAACTGTTCTCTTGTTTTCATACGTTCAGAATTATAACGCCTGTACACCAGCAACAACGGTAGTTTAACACAAAAAAATTAACTTTTTAATAGAAATTAATCAGTAGAAAAATTGCGACGGAGATCTCAGAATGATCTCCGTCCTCCATAGGCGCAAGCCTGGGGGTGACAGATAAGGCCATCCGTCACCCCGGCAGAAGCAGGCTCTGGTGGAGGCGCGGACGCTGTGGAGCGTGCGCGCCCCGGGGTACAATAATGGGAACACCGGGGTTCCCACACGGTAGGGGGCCATCTACAAAGCGTAGGTGGCCCGACGTACGTCGGGGTTCCAGGGTTTTCCTTTCTAGGGTGTACCTGGTTCCCCGGCATCTAGTACCCAAGGCGGCGTGCGGTTTTAGTCGGTTCGTGTCCGACATGCCACCAGCAGGTGGTATCCGAGGGGATTTCCGCACGAAGAAAAAAAAAAAAAAAAGGGGAATGGGAAATGTTATAAATTTACCATCCTCTTTAGCAAAAAAGGGGAAAGCGAAGAAAAATAGATTAAAATACCTTTTAGAACACATACATCTTTTGAAACAAAGAAGTAACACGGACAACAACTTTCTGCCGTGCACAACAAAACTGTGGAATGAGCTGTCGCTTGCGGTATTCCCGGACCAATACGACCTTCAAACCTTCAAGAAAAGAGCGTACTCCTTCCTAAAGGGCCGGCAACGCACTTGTAACGCCTCTGATGTTGCGGGTGTCCATGGGCGGCGGTAATCGCTTACCATCAGGCGAAACGTCTGCTCGTTTGCCCCATATAAAATAAAAATAAATGAAAAACACAAAATGATAAGGGTCTAGGACCCTGGTTGTCTTTAAAAAATTTTGTTTCTTTTCTTCAGCAGTCTTGCTTTTTTTATTCAATACAAATTACAAACAATAATTTATTAATACAAAATAGTAGCACTGAGGTTATTTCTTAAGCGATCGACATTAAATACTTTTAAGTAATTTTAAAATATGAATGATATTTAAACAAAAAAAAGCGTAACACATTGGAAACACGCTCTTGAACGCAAATTTCCGCTCAGAACAGCAAAATATCACTAGGAGAACATAGCCGCACAGGAGGCTCGCGCCGATCGATATCTGCGCAGTAGAAAGTGAAAGTTCTTCTGCGCATTGTTTGTTTCCATTGTTATAAGAATCTAGAAAGATAAAATAATTTATATGATTTAAAATTTCTGTAATGAATAACAGTTACTAACTAAATAGTTTGTGATAACTACACCTCTGGTGATCATTAAAAAATATTTA
Organism: Spilarctia lutea; assembly: GCA_916048165.1. Classification (NCBI taxonomy): domain Eukaryota; kingdom Metazoa; phylum Arthropoda; class Insecta; order Lepidoptera; family Erebidae; genus Spilarctia; species Spilarctia lutea. The sequence continues at coordinate 21,149,833 of OU696470.1, read as the reverse complement.
ACAAGATTCCGCTGTCTGTTCGCTTAAATCTTATAAATTTTTCAACGGATTTTAATGCAGTTTACAGCAATAGGTAAAGTTGTTCAAGAGGAAGGTTTACTATTGTCATATAAAAAAATAAATTTTAAGATCATCTTGGGATTAAGTATATAAAACCAGCAATTGCCTGCGTTTACTTAAAAAAATTACATCTACATAAAAAATTTTAGCTTTAGAGTTGCTACGAGTATTTTCAGTATTTTTTTCTGTATCTACTCGTATTTCTCAACATTAAACATTTTATTGTTCAAATGTCGTCATATAATGGAGACACGACTAAGGGTGAAAAGGAGTGGCGCAGGCAGTTTCAGACAGCTAGTATTGATTTACTTTAAAGAGAGGAACTCAGGCTACCAGGATATAAGACATTACTAGGAGTTATTTCGAAATGTAGATGGTGTAAATGTGTGCGTAGTAAGTAATACGCCCATAGTATTACATTGGATTACTCACACGTAGACATATGTAGGGTTACACGGAAGGTTTGAACGGAACCTAACATAATACAATTTTTTATCAACAATTTACGGATAATAAAAACAAAATACTTGATTTGTTTACGATTAGAAGTTTAAAGAAACGACAACAGTTAGGTTTAAAGAAAATTGTGTTAATTACTCACGATGGTTCATACGGAAGTTTGAAACCATCAGATTGAGTTTATATACTTATTAATATTCAACCTAACAAAAAAAACAACCTGAAATGTATAAATTGTTATAAACCAAAACAATAACAATGAAATAGCTAAATATAACATAAAAATTTTATATATAAATTATAATAAAACCCTGGCTTTAGATGATATACCTGATTAAATTATTATCTTTTTTTGTAAGCCATTTAGATCATATTAGATTATAGACTCTCAAGACTGAACTGTCAACTGACGGGGACTTAGACCGGCACCCCCGGATTAAATTATTGATCATGACTGTTATTGTGGTATGTCAGATGTCTTAAATATTTATTAATTTACTAGCCTTTGCCTGCTGCTCCGCCCGCGTAAATATCGGTTATCGTGGTGATTCTTCAAACTGATATAACTTATTTATTTATAAACCGATTGAAATGAAACAAAAATTTAATTTTAAGTAGAGCAAACCGCAATGCAACAGTAGAAACCGCGTTGAAATTAGTTGTTTCTAGGATTAGCGTACACAAACGTACAGACATACAGCCAAAAATTCTAAAAATCATTGTTTTGTATTCTATTGCTTTCATAGAGCTTTCCTAAAGTGATTTTTATAATCTATCCTTCATGTAAAAACAGCGGCCAGTTACGATTTTATTTTATGTATTGATGGTGATAATGGCCTGAGCTTTTATTTTGATAAATTTTAATAACATTTATGTAAAAATTTTATTTAATTGTGTTATATCATACTAACTCTCAAATATTGATAATACTGTGTCATAATGCAAGATATTCTTATTATACTCGTTGCGCTGTAGCATGGTGCGGGTGACATTTGCCTGTACGACATTGACATCTATCAGTACCACATAACTAAGGGATGTGACGTTATGCAATTCATTTTTATCGCTAACGATGCTCGCAGCATAAATCTAGTTCTCTTTAATATTGTTATAAAAATGAGTGTGTTATTTAGTTGTGCAGTGTAACTGTTATTTGTTTGTTGGGTTCGTTGTTATTACCATGTCTAAGCATACAAAAATAAACTGTTTTGGGTAGTCAGGCCAGGGAGGTTGTTGTTCGTTAATAATATCCGTCACAGATTCAGATGATGAATTGAGTGACAATTCAGATGTTCCTGACTTTGATATGAGTTGGACGAATAAAATGTATTTTTTCTTAGCAACCTTTTAAGCAACCTTACCATATAAATGTTCTGTTGTATAATTATAGACCAATTTTAACAATAAAAAATGACCGTTTTTTATTATGAAAAATATCGACTATACATCATAGCAGTACATCCCATCACTAAATACTTCTATGGCGTTACGCCATACGCATAACACTGCTTAATTTTTCATTAAATTTGATTTTATTTGTAGATTAGAACATTCTGGTTTGGTTTAATTTAATTTACTACAGTTATTAATGATTTAATATATTGCGGATGTGGTACAGCTGAAATACTCAGTCATAATTTATAAATCGCGGCAACTTTCAAGAGTGAAATGAAGTGTTACTGAAACTGTCACCCGCACCATGCTACAGCGCATAGAGTATATAGATATTTATATATATACCAATATCTTTAAAGTTTTAGGTGTTCTCACGAAAAAGATACATACCTATGTGTATATCCTAGTAACTTTAAAGGGTAGCGAGTTATCACGAAATAAAAATTAATGTTGCTGCATAAAAGATGATATTCTCCATGTTTCACAGTCGACAGGTATAATTACGGGTGTTGTCGTCGCATTCTTGCTGTAAACACTCAAATTAACCACTCGACATCGTGACGTAATCCAGTAGGCCGTTTTCACCACCGCGGTATCTCAAGTGGGCGATAGACGGATTTGTTCGTGATTTACCATGTGACATATAACCCCAATGCGTGTGGTACTTTATTTTGCTACTTGTACCATGATTTAATAGTTTTGAGGATTGACTATTTTGGAGTAAAGTGCTTCCCACGGTAAAAATCAACCTCATGATTTAATGTTTCGTAATCCTGATTGTCAGGTCAGAGAACGTGGTTTCGAATCCTTCCCTTGAGAAATAATTTTGCGTCGTGCACGAGCATTTGTTCCAGGTCTACTGTAATTTGTTTATAATACTCGTATATATTTATAAAAACCTAGGTTTGTTTGTCAGCACTTTAATTGGAGGTTATTAGGCTGCCGTGTGAAAAATGTGATTAAAGTAAAACTATTCCGTTATAGAAAAATTATCTGTACTAATATTATAAAGTAAAAGAGTTTTTTTGATTGGTTTAATGCACTATTCTTAGAAACTACTGGTCTCATTTGAAATATTATTTCAGTGTAAGATAATTTTCTTTTTAAGAGTTTCATTGCAGGCACCCGCCATCGCAGGGTGTTGCTGCCTTCTGCATTCTGTGACTCAGACTTAGTGTCACAGCTCGTTTATTACTATAAGTATATTACGGTAACAATTTATGTGTCGACCCTAATGGGGTCCAGATATATGTCGACCCTGATGGGTTCTAAATCTACTAAAATTTACATTTGCACAAACATTTTTATCACAAGCGGCTCACGAAACATTCGGGCTGTCCCAGAACATTCTAGACCAGCCCGTGCCTATTCTGATCTTATTGGGGATGAATAGGTTACACTCTGTACTCTTAATCCGTCACCACGTGGCTATAATATAAACATAGTTAACTGTGAATTTAGAATAGATTTTCTTACTATCCAAAAATATAGCTGCGACGGAGCTCTGGCTCAGCACTTTTACTTACAATACGTTTAAGAGCGCTGAGTACTTCATATATTACTAACTCACTTTACTTACTTAGGTACTTTATCATGTACACTTTGTATGTGTTATGCTTTCAAAATTTTATTAAAAACTACACAATCACTTATTAATGTTTGTGATTTTTGTATGCCTATTAATTGATTGTTATACTCATTTATTTTAGAATGTGAAGGTCTCATGAGCCAGAAATATTGTTCTAGTAATCAACATTGAGTCTGATTATATTTTACACCACGCTGAAGCTTCTAATTGGCATATAGAGAAGCACCAGTATATACTATGTATTTTGGAAATTTAACTGTAAGCTTTCCGGATAAAATAAAAATATATTTTATTACTGAGTAGTAAAGACCAGTCTGTAGCATTAGACTTAAATACACAAATTTTATCTTTTTCGTGACAGATAACAATGGACAGATATTATGTGCAATAGAGCTCCAATTGTCAACGGCGCAAATTTCATGGAAACTTTCTCTTAGAGATATGTAACAGGTAAAAAAAAAAACACAAAGCAGTCTTGAGGACTGCCGACAGAAGTGAAAACTCATAACTATAAACAAACGGTTGTTTTAACTTACCTGAAATGAACACAGCGCCGCTAAAGAAGTTTTCACTTGAATAAAGTACCAATTATTATGATTGTAAGTAGTAAATGGAAGTAAACCTTTGATAATCCAATAGATGTCGCTGTTTTTAAAAAAATTGTAAACAATCTTTTTGATTTACAAAAGGTTTTGTGTAAGTAGAAAATCGTTATTTTAATTTATTGTAATCACTTTAAGATACTGAAATATTAACTTTAAGTATATAAAATCATATTGAGAAATGACCACTATCTAGAAAAACGAATGCTACCAATTTTGTACGAATTGCTTTCATTGTCAGTATAAAAGTACTATTATTTATGTGATGGAATACAATATTCATTTATTGCGCTATCGTACACAAACATTACAATTTATATTACATACACACACGAACATTCGCGCAAGCGCCCTGCGCCGTGACGTCAGGTCACGTGACCTGACGCGAGTTTATACCATCCGTCCTACGAATTTTCGATCAGGACACGTGACCCCTGACGCGGTGCAGGTCACGTGACACCTGACGCGAGTTTATACATTTTTACCCATTCCAAAAAAGTACACAGCGCCACTAAAGAAGTTTTCACTTCAAAAATATTTTTTTTTAAAACAAACTTTTTTTTAATATAGATATCTAACACTTATGTGTAAATTATAAATACTATGATGGGATAAGGAAAATTTGAGTAAAAATACTACAACAAACGCGGGTGACACCGTGGGGCTCAGCTAGGTTTTATTTTGCCGATTACTTTAGAAAATCGTTAGTGAACGTACAGACAAGTAATGCATTATTTGGATTTATTTTTACCGTGCCTACTTCACATAACATGAGAATAATATCTCGTGCTCTGGCCCTGTAGAGAATACCTAGTAGATAGGTTATTGTGAAGCGTTCCTCGTGGTTCACTCAGTAGTTACCGCAGGCTAATCACGAAGAACACCCTATTCCTGTTGGTAACCCTACCGTTTAGATTACATTCGTTACGATGTTAGTAAAAATATACACGCCTTATGATTATTTTATTACTAAAATATTAGACACGATCAAAAACAAAAGAAAATCGTAGAAAAGCAAATGAAGATTACAAATTTTTATGTTGTTAACACATAAAAAAAAATACAGTTGCAAACAATTCTTGACCTTAATGACATTTACCTTAAAACGTTGTTTTTGGCGTTTATAAATGATGTTGATAATGAACTTTTGTTTTTTTAAATTTTGCAAGTTCATAAGGTAAAAAATTGCTTGCACCTTTGATTAAAATAGTTATCACATCTAGACAATAAGAACTAGATACAAGCAATTTTCGACTTTATGAACTTCCATTATGTACAAATTATATATATATATATAATTTGTACATAATGAATATATATATATATATATATATATATTCATCATTTATAAACGCCTAAACCACGTTTTTAGTTAAATGTCATTAAGGTCGAGAATTGTTTACAACTGTATTTTTTAATTTAAAATAACATAGCCCATAGCCCAGTTGATAAGAAACATTTATTAAATCCGTTGAAGAAATAAAAGTTTCAAACAAACTCCGGACCCCTAATTTTACTCTCTAAGGGGGATTTTTTTTTCTTAGTCTTAATTTATATCAATAAAATTAAGAAACCTATATAGAAAGTTTCAAGTGAATACATTGAAAAAATAAAGAGTTTGATACAAACTATAATGACCTTTTTCACCGCCTACAAAGTAATAATGCACGTATCGATGCCAAATCCAAAGGCAAATCTACATTCAATATAATTTAGCAAACGATATGTTGCGCTAGTGTGTGTACCTGTCGGCTCTACACTACCAGCTACCACTGCCGTGAGCGACGCAATTTTTTCTTTATTATATAGGGGCAAACGAGCAGTCTTATCGTCTGATGGTAAGCGATTACCGCCGTCCATGGACACCCGCAACACCAGAGGCGTCACAAGTGCGTTGCCGGTCTTTTAGGAAGGAGTACGCTCTTTTCTTGAAGGTTTGAAGGTCGTATTGATACGGGAACACCGCAGGCGACAGCTCATTCCACAGTTTTGTTGTGCGCGGCAGAAAGTTTCGGGAAAATCGCACAGTTGTGGACTGCCAACCATCTAGATGATGGGGATGAAATTTCTGTAGAGTATGACGATGGCGGAAAGAGGCGGCAGGGATCAATCCGAACAATTCCTCGGAGCACTCCCCATGGTAAATGCGGTAGAAGATGCACAGCGAAGCCACATCTCTACGCAGCGCCAGAGATGTGATCACGCACACATTGCTTGCCGCGATAGCACTACTAACTATTTGGTTTTCATAATAAATATGGATGTGTTATGGACTACAAAAAATTATGAATGAAATCTCAATGATTTTTCTTTTTTTTTCTATAATTGGTAATTTGATTATTTGTGCTATGCTTCTCTGATAATAATATTATACGTATTATTGTTTATAATATGGCAACAACGAAATTAAAACATGCTATTTACGCTGTAAAAATGTGCGAAATTAAATTCGATTTCACTTTACTTAAGGTAAGTTTTTTAAATAAAAAGGCAATATTAGGCTGAATAAATACTGTTTAAATCGCAAATTATTTTGGTATTCAATTAATATGGAGATAACATGCCGCACCGGTTCCTTAAGCGCGATATTTAGATTTTTCTATATTTTTAAACCAACTAAAACCTATCTGAAGACAACTAGAGAAGAGAAAGCCACGACACTATTTAGATTTTTAATTTGATAAATTACATTTAGAATATAGAATTTGAATAAAATAGTAGTGTATTTCGGTTGTAATCGATATCTATTGTACAATCAATGTAAAGGCGAGCGCTGATTGAAAACCTTAATTCCTATAAAAGGTTTAATTAGGTAGTTATTATGCACACATTTACACCATCTATATTTCGAAATAACTCGTAATGTCTTATATCCTAATACCCTGAGTTCCCCTCTTTAAAAATCGATACTAGCTGTCTGAAACTGCCTGCGCCACTCTAATGTATTTAATTGGACTAAGCGTTCCCGCTCACGTATTAACTCGCTGTGATATGCGTTTGCCAACATTAATTTCACCCTTAGCCGTGTCTCCATTATATGACGACATTTGAACAGTAAAATATTTAATGTTGAGAAATAGATACAGAAAAGTTTACTGAAAAAAGCAACACTAAGTCTTAATAATAAACTTTAACGTAGATGTATTTTTTTAAATAAAAGCTTGAAGATTTTAAATTTACTTTTTTATATAAGAATAGGTTCCTTACTAGATCTCTACACCCCCCAAAGGTTGGCTGGTAGAGAATGCCAGCTAAAAGCTAAAAGATTTAAGAGAACAGATAGCGGAAACTAGTTAAATAATTTTTAATGATCACCAAAGGTGAAGTTCTCACAAACTATTTAGTTAGTAACTATTATTCATTATAGGAATTTTAAATCAAATAAATTATTTTATCTCTCTCGATTCGGATAACAATGGAAACAAACAATGCGCAGAAGAACTTTCACTTTCTACTGCGCAGATATCGATCGGCGCGAGCCTCTTGTACGGACATGTTCTCCTAGTGATATTTCGCTGATTTCAGCCGAAATTTGGTTTCAAGAGCGTGTTTCCAATGTGTTACGTTTTTTTTTCGTTTAAAGTTCTTATTTAAAATTATTTAAAAGTGTTTAACCCCAATCCTATTGAGAAATAATGTCAGTACTATTTTGTAGTTATTAATATTTGTATTTTGTTCTAAATAAAAAAAGCAAAACTTTGCTAAAAAAAGAAACAAAGATTTTTTAAGACAACCAGCAAGGGTCCTCCTACCTTAACATTTTGTGTCCGTGTTACTTCTTTGTTTCAAAAGGTGTATGTGGTCTAAAAGGTGTACCTATTTTACTCCAATTTTTTTCGCCTTCCCCTTTTTTGCTAAGGAGGATAGTAAGTTTATAATATTTCCAATTACTCTAATTTTCTTCTGATTAATTTCTATTCTCCAGTTAAATATTTACTGTTAAACTACTGTTGTTGCTGGTGTACAGGCGTTATAATTCTGGACGTATGAAAATAAGGGCACAATTAACAACTTAACTATTTTGTTTTGATATGTCACAAAGCTAACAATGACCAAATAATTAATTATTTTTATATTTTTGACTCGGATAACAATGGAAACAGACAATGCGCAGTAGAACTTTCACTTTCTACTGCGCAGGTATGTTGATCGAGACGAGCCTCCACTATGAACATGTTCTCCTAGTGATATTTTGTGATTTTGAGCTCGTGTAGACGAGGGCGTGTTTCCAATGTCCAACTTTTTTTTTGTATTTTTAAATATTTTAAAGCTTTTCTAATGTAAACCGGGAAAGACATAGGTCTCTGAATTATTATGTAGTTACATATGTTTTTGCATTTGTTTTTAAAAAAAGGAACAAATCTTAACTTGTAAAAACCAGGGCTGAAAAGACACTAACCTTGTACTTTTTATGTTAACTTTAATGTTGATATTTGTAATCAATGAATAAAAAGTTATCAAACTTTATCTTTTTCATACACAAACACAGATAACAAGGAAAACTCTTTATGTGCAATAGAACTCCAATTGTCTACAGCGCAGATTTATTTATTATCACATTCACATTTGTGGAAATTTTGTCTTAGTGATATACAACTGGTTAGAATTTGAGACGGTAAAAGGCTTAAAAACGCGCTTATCAATGAAAAAGTTCCATTTAAAATAGAAATAACTTTATCTATTTTACATCGCTAACAATGGAAACAAACAATGCGTCGTAGAATTTTATTTTCTACTGCGCAGATGTATTTATTAAACGAACCTCTTCTTTAGAGATGTTCTCCTAGTGATACAAAGCAAGTTTAGAGCGTGGGGAGAGCAGTGTATTTCCACTGTTACGTCCGTTACATACGTCAAGTAAAAATTCCAAATATTTATAGACTACTATAAAAAACTTAAAAAATATAAAAGGACCTAAAATTGAACCTAATAAACTCACCAGCTTTAATTATTAGTAAATATGTCTAGGTATAGGCTTTCCGGCAACTTCGTTAGGAACAAAGCCTGGCCTTGAAAGTTGTTGTTTTGTTTCAATTACGAAAATCCGATTACAAACAACACCGAGATTTTCAGTTTGTCTCGATAAAATATTATTATGTCTAACATTTCTTAACCTAAAATTAACACAGCAAAAATGTGGTTATAATCGGTATTTAGCCTAAAAACCACAAAGTTCGTCAAGTAAAAATTCGCCAACAACTCATTATTATTAAAAATTATTTTCATGAAAGCAAAAGGTCCTTAATTAATTCAGTACATTTCCCTTTTCTAAATATTAATGTTTGACGCCTATCGATTATTTTGTACTTCTTGATATATCTACATTCTTACGAATTATACCTAGTCTAAGATCCGGCTGCAGAATGAGTACATTCATCGAGTGTTTGCTAAAAACCAAATTTTTACGCATATTTATGATTAGGAGAATGTATATCTATCAAGTTGCCTATCAAAATGTGGCCGCTAATATTTTTAATTAAGTTATTGCTAATTGATTTTTCGGAAAAAAATTCATTCGTTTGTTTTTTAAATAAAATATCGTCCACTTCACGGCAATATACATAAACACTGACAAATCACGGTTGCCGTTGCGCACTTGGCCGCACCTCTTCGCAGCCAGGTGTAAACAGGTATGATTTTGATACATTTATACCTTCATAACGTACATTTATTATTTATATATCAAATTAAAGCTATTTTTTTTGTTTATTATGATATACGGTTTCATAATTAAATCTGGCCGCCAAATAAGGGTTGCTGGCTGTTAAAAATGGTAAATATTAAAGACAGAGTGAAAGAGAGTTAGCGCGTAACATCACTAGTCAGACGAGGATAGCTATATATAGATAGGAGTTTTTATTTTAGGTATATGGAGACAGGTTTTACTAATCGATTGCAAAAAATCATGTTTTCAATTCAAAAGTTTTTTTTACCGACTTCAAAAAAGGAGGAGGTTCTCAATTCGACTGTTTTTTTTTATGTTTGTTACTTCATAACTTTCGACTGGGTGAACCGATTTTAATGATTCTTTTTTAATTGAAAGCTGGTGCTTCCCATTTGGTCAAGTTCTTGAAGTCGGTTTTTTTGTTATTTTGAGATTATTTTGTTTACGTTTTTTCTGTATTAAGGATTTTAAATTAAGGAATGAAGAATAAAGTTTACTAGAATTATATAATGATAACATTCGCCTACGTTCACGCAACGTCATCTGTTGCCACAATTAGGATAACTCGAGTTACTGCTTGTAGTGTGTCTTATTTATTTAAATAATAGACACAATACTTACTTGTACACACAAGATACATAAAATTATCTGCCAGCATATAAGCTATACGGAACTTTTCTGTAAACGGTGGAACATGGTCTAAATATTTAATTTGATTTACTTCTCTTTATGTATTTGTATAATAGGTATATGTATTTAGTTAAATAAGACACAAACCACTACGGGCGACTACAGCTATGTAATTTTGAGTATTGGCTTTTTATAAAAAAAAAACATTTTTTTCAAACTCTTCGACATTTACTAGGGCGGTTTGATAAGTCAGTGACTTTTTGAATTTCCCGCGCAGTTATTCCAAATGTAATCAATTAGTGGGCAACTGTCAAATTTTGAGCAAGCTACGTCATGCAGTTGGTGTTTGATAGCCATTCAAAGCAGACAACCTCGTGAATTTTTACGAAAATGGAAAAAAGTGAATTTCGTGTGCTGATTAAGGCTTTTTACGTAAAAAAACCATCACTGAAACTAAGGAAAAGCTTGATAAATACTACGGGGACTTGGCACCATCAATTTCAATGGTAAAGAAGTGGTTTACAGAGTTCCGTTGTGGTCATACCAGCACTAGTGACGCCGAACGTTCAGGTCGCCCAAAAGAAGTGATCACGCCGGAAATCGTCGATAAAATCCATGAAATGATATTGGATGATCGGAGAATGAAAGTGCATGAGTTGGCTCATGATGTAGGTATCTCAACTTAACGGGTACATAATATTTTACACGAATATTTGGACATGAGAAAACTCTCCGCGAGATGGGTGCCGCGATTGCTCACACTCGACCATAAGCGCAATCGTGTGACAACTTCAAAAGAGTGTTTAGCGATGTTCAGCCGTAATCCGGACGAATTTTTGCGCCGTTTTGTTACTGTGGACGAAACATGGATCCATCACAACACGCCAGAGACCAAGGAACAATCGAAACAGTGGTTTGCTCGGGGTGAACGTGGACCAAAGAAGGCCAAACAGAGTCTGTCAGCCAACAAGGTCATGGCCACAGTTTTTTGGGATGCACGCGGTGTCATTCACATTGATTACCTCAAGAAAGATAAAACAATCACCGGCGAATATTATTCAAAGCTTTTGGACAGATTCGACGTAATCTTGAAGCAAAAACGGCCGCATTAGGCGAAGAAGAAAGTGCTGTTCCATCAAGACAATGCACGTGTGCACACTTGTTTAGTCACGATGGCCAAAATCCACGAATTGAGATACGAACTGCTACCCCATCCAGCATATTTTCCAGATTTAGCCCCCTGCGACTATTATCTGTTTCCAAACCTAAAGAAATTGCTGGGTGGTAAGAGATTTGAGTCTAATGAAGAAGTCATTACCGAAACAAACGCGTATTTTGAGAGCCTTGAGAAAACCTATTATTTTGGAGGGAATAAAAAAATTAGAAAAACGCTGGACTAAATGTATCGAGCTAAGAGGTGATTATGTAGAAAAATAAAATGTTTATTTGCCGCAAAAAAAATGTTTTATTCAAAAAGTCACGGACTTCAAAAACCGCCATCGTAATATAATTTTTCTATACTGTGTTTGCTCTGTCGTTAGTCGCACTAGAAGATCTCTTCGATGTTTATCCGCTGTATCGTGAAACAATACTGCCCCTACGGCCAACACGTTCCGCTTTTATATGGCCGTGGAAATTACTCGAAACTACGAAAATATTCGATCGATGTTTCTAGGCTAAATAGATTACTCTAGAGCTTCTTGTAGCGCCATCTAGCGTCGAGTAATCGTCATAATGCCCACAGTTGCGCGCTTTCCGACGCTAGATGGCGTTGTCCTCGATAGTTCTCGATCGTTCTCGTATAACTGAGTTCCATCTGGTTATGGCGCAACATTATAAATGCGAAAATAACTCTGTCTGTCTGTCAGGCTTTTTCGGTCAAACCACTGCACCGATTTCAATGAAATTTGATATGAAGATACTTTTACTACTACTTTAATACTACAAGAATACTTGTGGAATGAAACCGACTACTTTTTACTGCAATAACTGATAAACACACGGTCGGAGCCGCGGACAAAAGCTATAGAAATACTTACACTTACATAATATATATAAAATATATAACAAATCTATTATCATAGAAAAGGGTTTTGCTTGTGTTCACAGAACCTTGTGCCTAAGCTACAGCCGCACAAGTTAATGATTTTGTTGGTTATGCTAAAATTGCCACGGTTCAATCGAATATGGGCTACCAAATCCGGGATGGATTGCTGTGTATCGAAACTCTCCCGGTCGTCCTCGCTTTGTTTAAAAACCAGAAAAATCAATCGGTACTGTGTAATGTCGATGGTTGACAGTATGTCCTAGGCTAACAGTTCATGCAGCTGATTCACTGCACTATTTTAGTAATAGGCTAGTATTTTAGTAAACAGACGTACAACTGTTGCTTTAGGGTTTTGGTACTAAAGAGAAAACGTAATCTTCTGTCAAAAAATATTTTTGATTTATTTTATTAATTTAAATAAACACTTTTCAACTCTTTGCGCGCATGAGGGTTAAATTTTTACAAATGAAACACAATAAAAGTGACACGAAAATGTGAGACGTTTTAGTTCAAGAAGAAGGAGAGAGCGATTGAGAAAGAGGGAGAAAGGGTTTAGTTTGCCAAAGATATTTCACTTCTGACATGTTGTGTACTTACTTTGTACGCACGAAATTTTTATTTTCATTTTATAAACTAAAACAAACAAAATGTCATGCAGAACCCTTGGCTGCTGTGTGGTCGTATCCAGTCTTGACATAATCATCATCAGCCTATATAAATAAACTTGATATAAACAAAACTTACTCATTCTGCTCCATTCCGAGATCTTAATTTATGAGACTAAATTGAAAATAATTTATAAAATAGTATTTATAATTCAGTAAGTACTTTTTAAAATAAATTGTTTCCAGATTTAGAAAAAAGAGTGTCACTTACCCCTGTTCACGTGTTGTAAGAGCCGACTAAGGAAGCACACTTCATTGAGAAGGGAAGGAACACTCGAAACAAACCCAAATCGTGTGGCTAACATGATATGCTAAGGCCCTTTTACGAATTGTTGACATAATGAAATCTTTTTGATACTATAATGTGACCTAAAAAAAATTGGAAGAAATAAAACAAAATAATGTTTGCATTTATTTATTCTTAAGAAGAATGGTGACGGGGATACAAAAACTTGAACATTAAAAAGTGAAGGTACTTATGTAGATCGACTTGATGTAACCGTGACGCTACAACGTGGCAACGCGTGACGACACGACCGACCGTAGATCTAACTGAACAAGTTCTTACACGCAATTTCTTAAAAAAAAAGATTAGTAGACAAAGACATGATAGGATTCGTCAGCAAGATACTGAGTACGGAACCCGCCACGAGTAGGCTCCTATCTGGCACCACATACTATCCCAGATTCACCGACTAACATGAAATACAAAACCACAGTGAATCTAGTACCTATAGTACCAACAACTTGTTAGTTGCAGGAAAGAACTGAGGAATAAAAATACATGGATTTGCAGAACAAAATGATTTTACATAGTATTTGATCTATAACAAATATCTAAATATTGATGAATATACCTATGATAATGAAAGTACGATTAAAATGGAGTAACATTAACTGTAACAGCAACAGGTTGGCCCCTTTAAACGAGTCTGCCTACCCCTGGGAATATAAGCATGAGCATATATATATATGTCAAGTGAACCGCAATTGCTTCATCAAGTTTTATCTTACCTTAAATGCCGATTGTATTTTACCATAACTTACATATTCACGCCTGAATCACTGGTAGAGTAGAGTAGACAGTAGCATTTTGAACAAAGCTAAAAATGTGAGTATTAGTATATGTTATGTAAAAAGAAAGGTAGGAAGTATGTACGGAAAGAGATATTGTTTAAACTGATTGATAAAGAGTTTAAGCTAGGACAGGTCAGGATTCCTACAGTTGCATACATTTATACAGTTTAGTAAAAGTGATCAACTCCAAGATGTCAATGTCTCCGCTGTACCTCTGCAGTTGAAGACTGGTGAAATGAGTGAAGGATTTAACAATTACAAGGTTAATCTTTACACTCCGTATATGCGATACTTATTATAAGTTTTATCGAGTGCTTGTTTATATGTATGGTGTGATATAGTCCAGTATAAAGAGGTTTCAAAACTGAAATATACTAATTAGTATTTATATATAACGGCGCGGTCTCGTGCACATCAGTGACAGCGGTTCAACTTACGGTTACCGCTGCCGTTGTACTACCTGCCATCTAGCGCTCATAGTACTTACAGTATCCTTGTCTATATAAGCACCAATGGCGTCAGGTGGGTCGCTTTGATGACCTGGCACGTTCTCGTCAGGAAACGCGGTCCGCATCTCTTTTTCTTGATATTCTTCTCATTTCTCTTGTTCTGCTTGTGTTCTTTATTGTTTTTTCTCTTTGCTCCTGAAATTAAAAAACAGCTATTAGTATATAATAATTTATATTGCAGTTAAGGTCATCGCTGCACTAGACTGCGCCATGTTTATGTATCGTCACGTGCGCTCGCGAATATTTACTGCACACGTACTTTAAAGTAAATATATTTATATTCTACCTTTAAATGTACATCCCTCACCTGTATAAAAGTACTGTATTTGGTACGGTACGATACGGATTTCGCATCTTATGGGCTTCGCAATAGTTTCATAAGCCTTAATCGTTCAAAAAGTAGGCACAATTGCTAATAAATCCTGGTTTTAAATTTAATCTTAAATTGCTTACAAATTGACTAGGCAATTCAAGTATTATAAATGGGAGAGATGATATGCCTACTATGTGAGGAAAAGTACAAAACCAAGGTTAGGACAAAGTCTTTATACATATCTGTGCTCAACTCCAAAATGTCGATCTCGGCAATACTGCTGCAGTTGTAGACTGATATAAGTTACTATAAGTGTAAACTGTAATGTTACTTGTGTAGCTGGGAGTCTAAATCATTTTTTTTTTAAAGTCAACTCCCGCTTTAGGAATATACATCCTGTGTCGCGGAGGACTTTACATGTAACGGACACAAAGCACATCCAGATCCAGGACAACATTTTGTGGATCACACAAAGTGATGTCCCACGTGGAATTTGAACCTACGGCACTTGGCGCAGTAGCAAGCGGCGTGACCGCTTAAACCACTAGGCCAACCGTGCAGTATTGATTATATTCTAGAAAACTCCATGTCTTTGCCTTTCTATGCAACTAGTACATCCATCTCTGTCACTGTATGTGAACTAAATGCATTTATTTATTGCACAAGAGTTTTAAACTTTAAATTACTATTAAGAGTTTAAAATCTGAGTAATTTTCATCCTAAATATATAAAGTAAAAACAATAATTATTATAAGTGATGATATTGTATTTCTTTTTCTCCGGCTTCGCACGGTTTGTGTATTCAGCCAATGTCGAGTTTAATTTTATTTATTAAAAGGTAAAGAAACAAAAGGCATTATTGAAATAGGTAAAACGGAATTTAGATTAATACGCATATAGGATCAGTAATATTGAAATAGGATGGGATAAAAGAAACTCACATTGATATTGTATTAAACAGTAACTCTACCCAATAAATGCGACGGTGATGATAAATAGGTTGAATTTAAGTGTAGGCAACACGAACGGTGTATGTTTACGAAACTTCTTGGTTCTTCTGAAGTACTTATTGTTCACTTAGGACTTAATACCACTGATCAACTGATCAGTACATACTATTATGTAATAATCTCACACACAGTTATCTTATTCTTAAGTAGTTGTTGTGGTAGCCTGACTGCTGACAAACATTCTTACATATTTCTAGACTCGCACATATTATTGATGAAGAACAGACCCAGGAAAGTTAATCATACTTATCACACAATATTTGTCCTAAGCAGAAATCGAACCCACTACTTTCAAATTAACTGCCGGAATCGCTATCCCTTAGATCAGTCGCCCGGTGAATGATAATAATACTATTAAGAGGATGATAGTCTTTTGTTTCAACTTCATTTGAAAATGGTTGATATAAGACGGAATAGTAGACAGACCTGAAAGTTGAAAATCATCGTAAAAATATTTTACGATGATTTTCAACTTTCTTGATTTATAAGAACTTATATATATAAGTTCTTCTAAATAATCCAACGTAAAACAAAACTCTGAACCAATTTTTTTATTGATTGTAAAACTTACTGTACAGTCTTTAAACAATATTCTTAGTGTACGTATGTACCTATAGTATCTCTTTACATGTAATCATCGGAATCACAGCAACATTGCCAATATAACACCAAATATAAAGCGTTATGTACATAGTCGGATAATAAATAGTCGAGTCCAGAGCAGGCCGGATAATCGACGATTTATTGCCTTCCATGTGCGCATCGGCCCGTTTCTGAGAAGTTCCAACACTCCCTTACGACGGTCATAAAAGCTGTGGTAACATGTGCAATGGCTGCCTGCATCAGCAGAGATGTGATGTTCATGCTCTTTAAAGATACCAAACGGACAGACAAGGATATAAAGACGTTTACTTGGTTCGTTTTGTTGTGTAGTAACGTGTCTGATTACAAATAAATAGGTGAAACTCGTAATAAAATGAATGAAATTCGTAAGTGGTTTTATTTTTTTCTTTATTGATAATGATTGTTTAACACTAAGTTACATACTTCTAGACTTTATACTCTAATAGCTGATCTACGAAACTTCGTCTCCGCTCTCCTCGTAGTGTGACGTTTTAACAGCATGAACAAATTTGTTTGTATAGCAAAAAATTTTATAGTGAACCAACCTTAAAAGATAGACTATATGCTGTCGAGGACTTTTTTTAACCGACTTCTAAATAGAAGGAGCTTCTATGTTCTACTCTGTGTATTTTTTTATGTATGTTCACCGATTCTGTTCTATGTTAAACGTTTTGGTAACTGTAGAAATATTATTTACGTACATTTTATTTAATTTAATCTATGATTAGTGTGGGAAAGGAAATCTGTTGTATATACTATTTTCCTCGCGTTTAAATGTTTTCTCTTTATCAGAACCTTCCTTGTGCCTTGATATTTTTTTTAATTACCGTATTGGTCGAGCGATTCTGGAGTTTTGAGTTTAGAAACACATTTAGCGTTCATTTTTATTTAAATAATATAATTAAAAACTGTAAAAATGACTTAAGTACAATTAGTAATGACGCCTGACCTTCAAAAATTATAATATACCCTGATTTCGTTTTAGAAGTTTGTGTCATACTTAATAAGTAGACTTTTCAGAGATAATTGAGATATATTTACATAGCAAATGTTTATACTCAATTCGGCGTTAATTAATAAAATAAAAATAACTAAACAGTTTTGTGACTTTTCTGCAAAGAGTTAATTTATACACTTCTAATAATATCCCACCTTTTTAGGGTTCATGAATCAAAAAGTTCAAAAACGCCTTAATAGTTTCGTCATGTCCGTCCGTTCGTCAGTCCACACTATCTTTCACAGCTAATTAGTGTAAGACATTTATAGTAATCACACTGACAAATGATTAAAATAAATTCTTGTCATTTTTAGGGGACCTCTACTACATTTAAGGTGGGGTTATTACTTATTAGTATGAACCCCATTACGTGAAGAATCATTGGATTGGTTTTTCAAAAATAATAGGGATTTGTAAAAACAATAGTTTAAGAAAAGTATACGTTTGTGAGTCATTACTAAAAATCAGTCAACAATATTAATCTACAATATCAATTATTAACAAGACAAACACAATACCTATTTAAATATACATAACTATAGATTTTGTAGACTGCAGTTAAAAATGTTAACTCACACTTCACTTCACAGTTACTGTTGATTTATAGTATAGGTAGGTCTTTTAAGACGATGAAATCTAGAACTCAAAACATAAAAAAATTGCCAGTAATGAAAAATGTGCGTCATTTTATCTATGCTTATTAATTTGATGAAAACGTAATTGGCGGTAATTTTTATTTGTCTTTCTTTTAGTGAAGCCTGCGAAAGTAACTCTATTATCTGTGGTGGAAAGTATGTGTAGAATATCTAAGAGTGTTGACCACCATACTCAATGCGAATGCAGACAATGTAACTGTTAAACATACTTAACACAATAAGATGGAGCTTTAAATCCTGAAATCCTTATTTTTAGGACCGGCGCGATGGTCTTGTGGAGACAGTATAAAAATCATTGTAGTAGTTCCATTAGCATTGTCCAGAATATATATTTAAAGAGAAAAGAAGATGTGAGGAAAATAAACACATCAATGAATGAATTAATAACTCAATGTGGTATGATTTTATAATGATATCAAATTTTTCTTTCCTTAAGGTTAATCACTATTCGTTGATTTTATATTTAAATTTGAATGAGACCAAACGGCCTACATATTTCCAACCACAGTCGAATTGAGAACTTTTTACTTTTAGCAATCGGTTTAAAGTATGAATCGATCACAAAACTTTGGATCGTAACATTGGACCTGAAAAAATATCTTTATACCTATTTTGTTATTATAAATAATGATAAATATTTCGGACATCTTACACACAACGCCACCTAGTCCCAAGCTAGAGCTTGTGTTATGGGTACTAGACAACTGATATAAATACTTATACCTATACTTTCTTTTTGTAAATACATAAATATTATACACAGAAAACCCACCCAAATTGCAAAAAAAATAATTTGAACCCAAGATTTGAATCGCAACAGTCGCATACGCTACCACTCCGCCACCAATGCAGTTACAGTATTGAGATACTTTATAGTTTCTCTGATAAATGGCGTTAGTCGTATTATTAGTCCAGTATTTTTTACTCCTTTAACTCCATGTTAAATCATAATCAATTATACATCATCAGATAGCTTATTTAATAACCAATCTAATGATACCAAAATGTTATTAACCCCAATACTTTTTTTTTGGAAATCGGCATTTATACGAGAGTCGGAAATGTAACGGGGGTTCTCCCAAAAGGGACGTGACGCATGAGCCATATTATTGCATCAAAATGGCGTGACTGTTTGGACGGAAGGATTGTTAAAAGGATACAGGAGTATGTTTTTTATAGTTAAAATTTATATGGAGTAGGTACGAAGAAAGCTAAAAAAAAAAATTTGAAAATCATGGTCGAGTATCTATTTCTATGGTTTATTTGGTTGGTTTTAGTAGTAAACTAATTAATTTACTACTAAACCAACCAAATAAACATAGTTATGTGCCATGGTATTTATTAATCTCTGAATTACTTCATCTCGATTTGGTTTTCGATAGATGCATTACAAAAATTGGTTATAATGAATGTAAACTCGAATTAATTAATAAACGAATTAATTAAAACCGACTATGGTAACCAAATAATATAAAACCAAATATATAAAAGATATAGAGAGCGTAGTGTGGTATTTCAGTTTACGTAGAAATAATGGAGCATTGCGCTGCTTACGCTGTCCGATGAGTGCGATGCGCAGGCGCAGAGGCGCGCGCGCACGCTTACGAGGTACGAGTATGATGTGTTTACATGAACGCCCGTTTGTTCAAATCGTTTGATCTTTATAAATGCAATAGGCATTTCAAAAATATCGCCGACGGCGGAACTTTAACGAAAGCTTTAATAAAAAAATCGAGAATGGTTTTAAGAACGACAACCTTGATGCTGTGTTTATCTTCGCCTATAGGTGCTCGGTTTATGAGCATTTTTTGATTTAACATAACTGACGTCTGTTTGAAAATTGTATTTCAGTACAGAACGCACTGTACAGCGTCCCTTTCGGCATTTTAACATGCTTCCTAAGGCGTGAGTAAGCGTTGCTTCACAAAAGATGAGGTGTTTTTTTATAATTTACGGCGACTGACGGCCAGAGGTTTGTTTGTACGATTACTTTGATATTCCACGATGTAAATTTATTTCTCCATTGAACAGTTTTTATTTCTTTTAATAATTTGATTTTAACACCGAAAAAATACAAAACACCTAAATGCGAAGAAATACCAAGCACCAATACAAAATCTCTTAAATAAATAAATGAATATTTTGGTTACATCTAACACACAAATAGTTGAAAGTCATGTCTTTCTACTATTGAAAGAATCAAATAGCTTGATTATTATTTTAGACTATAATTTATAATGATTTTAGGAAATGAAATAATTTTTTGATCCGTGGATTATTGATTGGTGAATATGCAACTTCGTATGTGTCTCTTTTTAATCATGCTCGGCTTCTATTAATCTAAATGCGATGTTAACTATACTA
Source organism: Spilarctia lutea (assembly GCA_916048165.1). Classification (NCBI taxonomy): domain Eukaryota; kingdom Metazoa; phylum Arthropoda; class Insecta; order Lepidoptera; family Erebidae; genus Spilarctia; species Spilarctia lutea. The sequence continues at coordinate 21,129,172 of OU696470.1, read as the reverse complement.
TCTTAGGTACAGAAACACAAACATTTGAAAAAACTTGAAAATCGGTTTGATAGTTTCGGAATTCATCGTGAGCAAGAACGTGATACGAAAATTATACCTATATATTAGACTAGCTGACCCACGCAACCTCGTTTGCGTCTTCTATTGCTCGTAGCGTGATAATTTGCTCCCGTTTTTGAAACATTCTTCATTGGTGCTCCGCTCCTATTAGTATTAGCGTGATGATATATAGCCTATAGTCTTCATCGATAAATGGACTATCCAACACTGAAAAAAATTTTCAAATCGGTCCAGCGGTTCCTGAGATTAGCGCGTTCAAACAAACAAACAAATTCTTCAGCTTTATAATATTAGTATATATAAACACATAAATCAACAATCATCAACAACTCATAATGTCCCACTGCGGGGCTCGGGTCTGAGGAGACCATGAGAGGTCATGAGAGGGTTAAGGCAATACGTCAAAAACCAACAATACTTCTATTTAAATGTAATGTGTTTAGCTTTGTAACGTTTGTAAAAAGTCTTTGATTTCAATTACCTTGAATCTGCGCTGTTCTCTTTTTGGAAAACAATACTCTTGATTACTCACACCGCGTTTACTAATATATGGTATTCAGTGTGTTTAAACAACGATTACCATTCCAAAGACTTCAACAGTAATTTGTTTTAAATAAACACGTTGTCAGTATTGTTCTATTTTGTACTGGATATAAATAACTTGTGTAATTGACACAGATCGATGCATTTCAGACGATGTGTGCGGTCTTCTGTCAGAGTTGATTTTTACATACGGTAAAGGTGCGGCCACAAAATATTTGTACGTTTAAATAAATTGTGACATTAAATATTTCAATGAATATGATAAATATTTTCGGACAACGCCAACTAGTCCCAAACTATGTAGAGCTTGTATTATGAGTAGGTACTAGATAACTGATATAAATACATATATAACTTATTTGTAAACACATACATATGATACATAGAAAAAACTCAAAATCCAAATCAGATATTTTCGAATCATTTAAACATTTGGTCCGACCCAGGAGTCGAACTCGAGACCTCAAGCACAGCAGTCATATAGACTACCGCTGCGTCATCGAGGCAGTTAATAATATTAGTGATAATATATAAATCATTACATTGAAGTTTGTAACGACACCCTTCAAATAGAAATCTTGCTATACAAGTTGAAATATTTTTATGTAACTAAATTGGGCAGTAGGTACACGAGAGGTCTAAAGATAAACGTTTACCCCTTACTTCTTACAACGCTACTAACCAGCAAAAAATACCGCTATACTAGTCTATGCAATGTCAGACATTTTTCACAACTTTTATTACAACTAATGTTGACTGTTCAATAGTACAGAAACGAGCTCCTGTAAGAAGGAACTGTAAGGAGAACCGCAAATATTGTAAGTAACAATTTAAAATTACAAAATGTAGATTGTAGTTTTGGATAACGTTCTCATTTTATATTATTAATTACTGAACTTTTTAAATCACTATTCATATGAAGTAAATTTTAAAGATAAGATTCTGCGAGACATAGTTACTGGGTGGTCCTCTGTTTCATTTCAGCAAAAATCTGTTCCGCTACTATAAACACGTAATCCTAAAAAAGTAAAAACCTCAAAATCCCTAGAAGATCGATCCGGTTCGGAACGGATAAAAAGTTAACCCTTCCATGTGACAACCTTGACCCTTTTTGGAAAAAAATGATAGCGTTTTACAAGTGGGAGACCTTGTGCAAGATACGATCCACAAAAAATGGTACGAGATTTAGTAACAAAAAATATTCCGCAATATTGTCCAATTTGACTTTGAAGAAATAATATTTTGTGTGTTTTCCTTTGAACGCTTCTTTGCAAAAGAGCAGTTATGGCTGAATAAATATTGAAAAACAAAAAAATGGATTAAACGTTACTTTGTACCCTAGAACAATTAAATTTAGTCTAATCGTTTCTTCTTATAGGGTAAGACAGCACTGATAACTTTCAACAGTCAAATTTAGGTTTAACCATCGTGAAGACTATTTTTTTTACTTGTACGTAAATCATCAATTGTCAATTAAATTCTCATGCATGAGGTATTAAGAGTGAATTTTGAAATATATATAATCATATTTTGTCATATAAAAACGTTGATAACCGAAGAATGATTTTCCTTGATTTAGGGAGGATCGATGGCGCAATACCAGATTATCGTCTTGTGACTTGAAAGATTTACTTACTACTCATCGCCGATACTTTCCTATCAGGTATTAAGAATTCAAGCTCATATTGTCACAGCGAATGTGTTAAATGTGTTGAATTGTAACTCAATTTCAATTTTGTACACTGTGCGAACATAATGTAGTGTTTAGTCAAGCCACTGAGCTGTTGCGTGCTTGGTATGAATGGCTTCTGTTTCTAAATTTAAATAATTAAACAAGGTAATTTATAACATTTCTTCGGTGTACATAGATTATCGTGTTATTTATTTTCTGGAATATTGCGTCGTCGTGAATCCTTAATGCCAGTTACAAAAGCCACATCCATCTTTAAACTAATCATTCATTCGGACATCGCACATTCACATACATTTTCAGCGTCGTAAATGAATCTAATTAGGGAAACATGTACATACTAATATAAAACAAATTATCCAGTTTTATTACCATAATGACATAAAAATATTTTGATTACCGTCGTAAATTTCCGGCATTCAGGATTCACATAATTCGCTGGCGAAGTTTTAACATCCTGTAAATTGTATTTTATTTAGGTACAACTGCTCTGCGACTTATGCGAATAGTTTTTTGCCTCCTAAAGTGTATTTCAGGATACAGTTTTTCATACCTGTGTGTGCCACTTACATTCCAATAAATCTATAGTTAAACAGTTAAAGTAAGTTTCGGTAAAGAGGAGCGCGGGTGGCTGGCGAGTGCTGCCGGCGCACGTCTCTCGTCGCCTGCCAACTTGAAAGCAATTTATCCTATCGGCGAGGCCCTCTCCCTCGCGTGATCTATGGGCTTTAAAAAGCGATGACAAGTACCAGAACGTTACTTATGAAACATTGGAGTGCACCGAACACATTTATTTTAAATTATGAATACTATATTTACATAATTAAATAAAGTTTAAATTTAGTTTAAGTATCAGATTTGAAAATAGCCCACATCGATCAAGGCCAGAGCGATATCAATAAGCCTCTCCTGTCTTACTTCACATAGTGAAATGATGGGCGCCATAATCAATTGATTTCATTCTGGAATTTATATTCACATTTTCATTAGTTTCTTGGAATCGTTACGAGCTGAGAAAATGGGATTCTGTATAAAACGTTAACGCGCGTTTCGAATAAGTAGAATATTCTTGGAAGATAGTAACTCCCAGTAAGATTTTATTCCTAAAATCGCCCAATTGGGAGCTATTGCTAGGTTTGTTTAAATTATGGCGATTAGGCAGGGAGCGTGCATGTGGCCGACAACAGACGAGCAGCAGGCGAGCCGCGATCGACGGAACTCGCGTAGTGTGCAATTATAGCCGAACATTTTATCTCAAGCATGTTGTGTACGTGAGGTTTTACGCCGTCTTCACATTTATTAAATCAACGCGTTGTCAGCAGCGGTTCACTCCTTGTTTTTTCACTAAGCTTGTGGTTTCTGAAATGTGTGGAGTTATTGCGTGTTAATTATTTTGTAATTAATAATGACCAAAGTTTAAAGATAAATAACTTTACATTTAGACTTACGAGTTTGTATCATTTTATTTGTTGTAATAAGTTTAATACATATGTATTTAAATCTTTTGGAATTTAGAAGCTGGTAGTTTATTGGTTTTTATTTGGATAGGATGTGAAATCAGTTAAGTGTTTTAGCAGTAATTAACTGATCGTTTACTGGAGAAACTACAATAGTGATATGGGAACAATTCTGTCGCTGTTTTTTTACATCACATTATAAACATTATTATTTCAATTTTACCGAAAATCTGGCCTTCGTAGTTCGTGTCCGTCCGTTATAATTGGCTAAAGTAACTTTGCAAACATTTGATAGATTTATGTTTCATTTTAAACCAATGATATTAATCCATGAAAAAGTAAAAATAATCTTTAAATACTATATTATTTAGTATACCCTTTGACTGCCTCGGTGGCGCAGTGGTAGTGAATGCGACTGCTGTGCTTGAGGTCTCGGGTTCAAATTCTGGGTTGGACCAAGTATTTGTGTGATCTACAAATATTTGTTTCGAAGTTTGGGTGTTTTCTATGTATAATATGTATGAATTTACAAAAAAAAAGTATATATGTATTCATATCAGTTATCTAGTACATACCCATAACACAAGCTCTGCTTAGCTTGGGACTAGATGGCGTTGTGTGTTAGATGTCCGAAATATTTATATTTTATATATCATCCAGCATTCGTACATATTGTTTCAATACAGTATGACTGTATAACATGGGTAGATACAAATTTTTACTGCAAGTTAGTTGTATTTTTCTAAACATGAACCCCGCATTAGATACAACTATGATTTTTATGAACCACTTTACTTACTTTCTGTTAAGCGACTCTGGATATTTGAGTCATTGATATTTTACCTATTATTTATGATACTTTTTTTAACTTATTTATCAATATTCTAATACTATAACATATGGCCAATTCAAGGGTTTCAACCGCCTCTTAGGGTTTTTTTTTTAAATTGATTGCTCCAGAAAACTTACATATTATCTACGACATCGTGCAGACAGTATTTTCCAAATTTCATTTAATGGTTACGTAATTATGAGTAGGTATATTATAAAACACTCTAAGTAACCTAAAGAGAATAATTGTCCAATTTAAAAGGATTAAACATGTATCTATGGTTTTAATTTTTGATCAAATAATTACAATTACCTACACGGTGTAATTTTCTCTAGAACACTTGGTTTTATAATGCTTAGGTAATACTTCAGATACAGACACACACGTAACATAGAGGATGTACTTGAAAATAACTTTTATTAACGGTTTACGATAGAGCTTACCCACTTAGGTACTAGACACGGCTACCTTCTTTGAAAGGTATACCGAGTTCGTTACCACATACTCATGACGTTCAGGACAATACTTTTGCTGGCTGTTTCTGTTTTTTTAAATCTCAACCAATAATGAAAAATTATTTTACATCTGCACTTGCAATTTTAGATACACGTGTAAAAATATTTACTAGACAAATTAGTAATATTTTATTTATTGTTCCACAGGCACGACGTCTATGTTTGGGATGCGCAGTGTCCATGGCCAGATGCTGTCCGGAGGTTCTTCGATCACCGGGCTAGGAGGATTCGGACTATCCTCACCTCTCCCAACGCTACCTCCTGATCGTAAGGTGTACTCTACGCCGCCTCCGACTCCACTGCCGACACTCCCGTCGCCCTCCGTGTCCTCCACACCAGTACCACCGCCGGCTACATCAACATCGGTGCACGCATACTATCAGTAGACTAAACCAATTTATAATAATTAACCATTTTTGTAAAAGTGATTAAGGATATCCTTTAAGGTGTAGCAAGGGAAGCCTGAATAGGCTCTGCAAAAAAAAAACAGATACTCATTAAAGTATGAAATATAAAGAATGGTATATTAGAACTGTAAAACTAATACCTAATGTAAACTCGTACTGTATGTTTCTCTCCATAATATAATAGCAAACGATAAGAACTTAACGACGAAATAATAGGCATCTCTCCAAACGAAGGGAAACCCGAAAGTTTTAAATTCGTATCAAATCAAGTTATAAATTCGTTTATGTAAAATAGGTTTTAATGTAAATATAGCACTGTGTACAGCTTCGTATGACACTCACTCAAAAAGTTAAGTACCTAACAAAATATATCTCCCATTCATTTTCAAGTCTACGCCATCGTCGAAATTGAGACTTGTTATGGCACAATATATAAATTCCTTGCTATATTCATGATTGACGTCATAGGTTACAATACTTTAGATGTTTATCTGAAGTGCTAAAGATCGGGCGTCGTTGCAAAATGTCTTCATTTGCTCTTCGAAGTGAGAAGTGATTAGACCTGGTGATATATTATAATAAGTACCTATTTCATCTGTCTGGATACGAGAAGCCGAGGATTGAACTAAGTAGAGTGCAATGAGAGAGGCCTATGTTCAGCAGTGGACTGCGATAAGCCGATGATGATGTGCCTCTTGATTAATTGTAATTTGAAAATGTCACATGTTAATTTGATACATCAACAAGGTTATTGTAATAAAAAAAATGTAATTTCCAAAAATTATAACTTTCTTGGCAATGTTCCATCATTTCAACCAAACCTTAAAAAAATAAAATGAATTATGGTTACGGCGATAAAAAATTTGGATGTGTGCCAATTGTTCAATTGTAAAAAATCACTTCTGTGTTGGCGGATATACCTTCCTACTGTTGTCTCAGTTAATGCTTACATGGACAATAGATCAACCTCCTCTTCAGACAATAAGCACATGTTTTTTTCTATCTGTACTACTACTGTAAATTATTCTATGTTATAATATAAAGCTGTATGTGAAGGCAAAAAATATTGGCGAATATTTCTATGTTATAATGATTGATAGATGATAAGAGCTGGAGCATGGTTACCATTCCTATATACTTAATTAAATAATGAATATCTGCAATTGCGCTCTCGGTGTCGTGTCTATTTGGACTTAGATTAGAAGAAATTTTAAACTACAAAAAGTTATCAAAGTTTTGAATTACCACAATTATGGCCATAAATACTATTATAATTCGAGTTACGTTTGAATTTCGAACATCTTTGTTAATTCGATAAGTATTAAGGTAGTCAATAGTGATGACCAAAATTTATTTGGTTTTATAAAGTCACAATCGATGTAAATTAAGCGGAACTTTTTTAATAGAACTTCCCTAATAAGTTATATTATGCATGTTAAATGATACATTAGTAATAAAAAGGGCTCCCGTGACAAATCTAGTGTGTATTACCTTTCATTTGTTCATTACGCTAAGTTAAAACTTATTTACTGTAAATATACTTCAAAATTAACAACTATAGATGTAAGGCTTTTATACATATTCACATCACAACTTACTATGGAACATATTCAATTCAATTCAGTATATATGTATATATATATATATATATATATATATATATAATAATAAGCATTACCTACAGTTTACACCAAATCAAAAAATAAGATAACGGTACGTACGTACGGATAGTACAGGAAAATAAGATATGGAATACGTGACAAGAGAACAAGCAGAAATTTGTTGGGATCAAGGCAAAGAAAATCTAAATTATTCATAGGCATACCTTTATATTGTTTCTTAAACGAAAGCATAAGCAGAATCCAAGAGTGGTGGTCACCATACTCATTGCGTATGCAGAGAAAGTGACAATGCAGTATGGTGACCCACACCATGGCGTCTTCGTGGTGCTTGCGCATCATTAGGCCTCTGGTCTCGCACTCACCAACCAAACACGACGGCACGAATACTATCATTATAGCTGGATCTTCTGTAAATTTTGTATTCGAGATTTTATCGATCAATAGTTTCAGGGATATTTATGCTGAGAGAGTAAACCCTTCATTAGGACCTCTTTGGTTCCTTATTTAAAATGCATTTTGACCACTTTACGCGGTAAATCCTTTCTACTAAAGTACGTCCAATTATGAAGGTTCATGCTCTTTCATTTCTTTAAAAATATTTTAAAAGGCTTGAATTTAATAGTAAAAGAATGAAATTTAGTCAAGGGCGTAGAAGCTAAGTGGGTCACTTGCTCTACCCTGGGCCTAGACTTTCGCTATTTTTTTAGGTGCAAGTACAAAATTAAAAAAAAACAATTGTAACATGATTTTTACCCGACCCTCGAGTAAATGAGAGTAACAAATAATGCAAAGGCTTTTTTAAATTTGGTATCGTGCCTACGTTTAAACCACAAACAATTATCTTACTTTTTATATATTTTAAAAAGTTAAAATTTCTGAATCATCACATAACACATCAACAAAGTTTAAATAAACACACGCTTTTAAATTAGAATATATTAAATATCTTAAAATTACTTTTCTTTTATACGTATGACACACTTCTTGTGTAACTGATAAACACAATGAATTGTGAATAAGGCCAAATAATTAACAAAAATTAGTAAGGTAGGTAATTACTAAATTAGTAAGAACTGCAGACCTAAGAATTTAAACTATTAAGATTTTATTTAGTTGCTTTGTTATTATAGCCATTTTAATTAAATTGTACAATGTACATGACTATGAAATGAATGTATTGTTTAGCTTAACTATCGATTTTAAATAAACATTTCGTATAGTTAGATATGAAGTTCACTCACAAAAAAAACACAATTATTATCAATGCTCCTGACACTTTTATTAATATATAGAATATGCAAGGCAGAAGTGTATGCACATGAGTAACTAACTCCCTCAATCAACGGCTTTTATCATCATCATATCATCTCTTCTAAAGGAGGTTATAAAAATATAATATTTCCAATTCCGCCAGTTTTTCTTCGTTGCGGGTTCCAAGACAGTTTAATTTTTTTGTGGTACTTCCCGAGTGTCATAACTCAGTGTGTTCGTGGGTCAGTGCTGTTGATCCCGCTGTACAGGGGTTAGGTACAGGGGGGGTAGGCGTGTGGACGGGATTAGTCCCAAATAAAAAATATAATATTGTTCCACTAGATCTCCAAAATCTATACTTACCAAAGTTTAATATATATTGTTTCTAATCATTAAAATGTACGATAGTCATAAAAATCATATAAAACTTTATACTCGTATTAAAATAGTACTTATTTGTTTTTGCCTGCAGCACCGCACGCATGTACCTATGTCGATTATCGCGGTAAAGAGCAGCCTTTGTCCTTCCTCAAAAATCCAAGTATCTCCATGCCAAATTTCATTGAAATCGGTGTAGCGGTTTAACCGTGCGTAACAGACAGACAGACAAATATACTTTCAAATTTATTATATTATTATAGTATGGATATCATCAAATGACGCTTATTATCTACCATAACCATGACTTAATAAAATATAGCACTTGGCGGTTGCCTTGTATTTTGTGCCTGTACCTACATTAAATAAATAAATATTTCGGACAGCATATAATTATTCACCTTTTAAATCTTCCCTGGACTACAACAAATATTTTAAAACCAAAATCATCTAAATCGGCCGAACCGTTCTCGATTTTCAGCGAGACTAACGAACAGAAATCAATTTATATATATAGAGATATATATAGATATAGATTATCAAATGAAGGGCAGTTCATAATTTCATGTTCTGTCTAAAGAAACCAAGTTTAATCATTATTATGAAATAAAACTGGACAACTTATACCTACGCTTAAACTCTTCTAACTTTATTCCATGCAAAGTATAGTTTTAAATCTTGTCAGCTATAGAGCCTAGAGACTTTTATTTTTAATTTAAACCAAAGAACATTAGGAATAAAATTTTCCTTCTAGTATTCAAACTTCAAATTTACCTACCTATTCAATATAAATATAAAAAAATGCATAAATAATTACGAGTATTGTTGTTAATTATTTACATCATCATTAGGTACAGTTATATGTAATAAAACTTAATAAAACATTTAATCATAAATACATGTTATTATGTCCATATTTAGTGAACATTGCTTATGCAATGCAGGATACCAGCATATTTATTTAGTAGTACTAAAACTAATAGGTTACCTACTTACCTTATAGTTTTTAAAACTTTCATTGCGTAATTTAAAGTCTTTAAATGAATCTTATATTGGCTTGTAAACCGCAAAAAAGCTCTTAAAATAGTTTTCAATAAGTATTAGAACTGAATAATGTTTTGTTTCAGTTATAATGTATATTATTTAAAATTTTCTTTGAATAATTTAGTAGCGTAAGCGATTGTTCTTCTGTCATTATAAATCAAGTAGTAACTAATTCCTTTTAATTTTTTTTCTACAACAGAGAAAGACTACCATTTATTTTTCTGTGTGTGCTGAAACATTTATAGATCCTTACTCCTATTGTAAATATGTTGTGATAAGTAACTTTATAAGCCCCTCCGACAAAAGGAACAAGAATCACACGAATTATAAACTTGTATAACTATAAAAAATATATTCTATCTGATCAAATTTCAAAGATCTTGGCTATCATCAGACAATAGTGAATTGCTAGAATTAAATAAAATTATTAGATCTAAGTATTTACACTTTATACGTACTTAATGATAATTTTCTTTTTCAACTTGTTCTTGTACCTATTTAGCCATAACTAGTTATCGTTTATTTTGTAGTTGTAAGCTGTTTCTATTTTAAATAAAGTGTATTTAATTTTGGTTATGTGTTTTTTATTTGTTCGGTCTCGAATTCAGATGTAACGAGCTAGGAAGGTCTTGAATTGCTTTCGATATTGGCTTTTAGTCTATTATATTCAGTCCTAGCTGGAAGTGAGATCACCTATAACTTTAATTTAATTTATTTTCAACAGATTGTGCTTGGAATATCATATAGATAAAATCTAGGAGATTGTGTAAGTATTTAGAAATATGTAAGCTATATATCATTATAAGCTAATCTATCCTTCCGAAAAGGCCGGCAACTCACTTGTAACGCCTTTGGTGTTGCAAACACTTGGCATATAAATTTAACCTTTTAAAGAAAATATCCAGTTACCCACACAAACCGACTAATTCATTTTTACATACCGTTACCAAAAAGCGCCGTAAAATTTTAGATTTGTTATTTTTACATTAAACTGCCTGTAAAAATAAGGACATCGATATACATATTTTAATTAAATTAACCATGTTTTTTAAATATCATTGCTAATGCTTCTTATGTTTTAAGTATGTTATTTATGTATTTGATTGTGTTGTGACTTCTTGGTATTTCTATATTGTATTTGCTTGTTATTCTCGTGTTTTAATAATGTACTTTTCTTTTTTAAAGTTAAGGGATGCCTTATACTCCCAATTGTAATAATGTAAGTAATTAAGGCAGCACCAATGAATGTATATTATAGTCCGGCCACTCAGAGAATGCGTTTCTGACACTTGTAAATTCGTCATGAGTAGTGATGTACCATGAATAACATAAATAATATTTGGTAACAGTATTTATACTCGTAGCGTTCATTAGGCATAATTATTAAATTTATATATATTTTATTATATTTCAAACAATATTAACAAAATTGTTGATGGATGAATTAAATTTAATCGTCATTTCTGAATGAAACAAAGGGAAAGAAAATAAAAATACTGTATTTATTGGAAAATATGTACCTATATATATTACGAAATACATAGTTTTAAGATTTCAATAATGTCAAATCAAAATTTACCAGAAATATAAAGGGATAAAAATAGTTTTCCATTAATTTTCAATTCATCTGACTGATATCACGACAATTATTTTCATTAGTTTGGTTTGGTCGTACTTATATCGTATTATAAACTATATTAAATATGTGTTAAGTACATTATACACACTCTCGAATAATTTCTCCGATATCCCCAGGAACTTTAATGTCGTTCGTATAAATGCCCAAAGCATTTCGGCACATTTCCCTGAAATGGTGACAACATTCGACTGTACGACATCCTTACATACTTAGTAACTCATCTTGTTATACTGTTTCTTTGTGTATTCAATAAAGATAAATAAATAAAAAATAAAATTACATGTTATAAATTAGAACGTTTTATTTAACAATATATTGACCGACAGAATATATTACGATTACAAAAATACTCAGTTACAATTACCTATTATATTTTGTCTCATCACTACAAAAACAAACTGTTGACATAACCTTAAAACAGCGCAGTTTGACGTCGTTAGACTTTTAAAAATTATTATTCTTAAATTAATTAATTAATTAATTGTTAATAACTTTAGCCCAATATAAAACGTTTATTGTAAGTTGGCATGATTATTCAGTTTTTAATGTTATTACTCATTATTAAGGTTAATAAAAGATATTTAAAATTTTGCCATAAATTGTACGTCAGTTCAAAGTTACATCGCCCATTGCATCACGACCTGTCAGGAACGCATTCTCTCAGTGACCAGACTATAAATTAAATATAAAATACGTTTCATGAAATAAACATCTCGGTGAAGGTCGTTTCATAGCGGGATCTCGTACTATTAGCCTCTTCTGCTATTTGTTCTGGAGTCATAGTGGCATTATCAATTAATTTTGGAGACCGTAATCTCTCTTCCGAACTTGACTCACCTTTAGGTACTGGATTTTTAGGAGTAAATGGTTGAGGTTCTATTTGCATGGACGTCCTAGGTGTTTTATTGGTAATGATAGGTGACTTCGGGACTGCCCGTGACTTTCTTAAGCCTCGACTACGCAGAATCGGAGAAATGTTATCAATTTTTTCTTTTTCCCTTGACGTACTGCTTTGTAGAGTAGCCTTTCCTAATTTTGTCTTTTTCGGACTTGGTTTGTTTGGTTTTGCTTTGGTTTTTCTTTCAGGCTGCTTTAATGCAGTTACAGTTTCTACAGCTACATGTCTTAAAGCCCTAGTTCGACTTTGTTTATTGTCTGTTTGTACGTTTGGCAAAACTGGACCAAATGTAATATTCTGGTTTTTATCTTTCCTAGTTTTTACTGGAGCTAACTTTGGTAAGGTTGTCACATTTTTTATCTCTGGAGGTCGGAAAGAAGCATTTTTTGGAGCAAAAGACTTTGATGCAGTCTGACTCTTGTTTGTAGCTTTAGTTTCTCTAGATTTGGTATCGTTTCTAGCACTTTGAGATCGTGTCATTCTGCCTGATGTGCTGGGTATTGGTTTTTGAATAGGCGGTGGAGGTATGAACTTCAATGGAGCGTAGGTTACTCCTGCAATAAACGGTTTCTTCTTTTTTGCAGCCGCTTCTTTCTTTTGCTTCTCTTTTTGCTCTTTCCATTTTTCTAATTGCTGCCTTCTGTGTTCTTCTTTGGACTGGACCTTGGAAGGTGGAGCTGGGCTCTCACCTTTATGATTACGCTCAAATCTCTTTTTCACCTGAAATGAACAATTGGTCTGTTAATTAAGTACGAATCCATGTTTTATATTTATAATGGTGCACTCATGACAATATACTTTGCATTAATGTCAATACTTATACATGTAAAATCATTATGTATACAATACTGCCGAGGTAATAGAGAGGAAGTAATTTTTTATATTGCTTACTAGCTGGGTCCCGCGTTTGTTATTGTACCTTTACAACTCCAACTGCAGGGTCAAAATCAGTAAAGCCATTCCATAAATTAGAACAGAGACAATTTTTTTACTGTATGTCTTTTCATATGCTTTTAGAGAAAAGCTATTATTTTGAAATTAGAATCAGCCACTTCAAATTAATTTACTTTTATAGATTTGAATCGCATGTAACAAAAAACAAAACAAAGTTGTAAACAAGTTTTTTCTTATCTATGTTTCAATATGTGTAATTTACTCCTAATTTATAGGAGTAAATTTTCTTTAAGGAAAATCTTCCCTGCGTTTCTTTCTAAAAGCTCATGAATCATTACAAGTGCGCGAGAAGTCTTTAAAAAAAACTGACTTCTCTATTAGAACAGCAGAATACATATACATAACTTATCCCAATAATTAACGCACTGAATTCTAGTTTACGAATATCATAGAACAGAACTTGTTCAATTAGGGGTAGCTCTATTTTACATCCCCTATTAAAATACCCCTTTGAACTATAAAATCCTGTTGTTACCTTAACAGAAAGAAAACATGTCAACTGATAAAACTAACAAACAATAACTACTATACTTTGATAGGTCCACTCTGATGCGCCAAAGAATTCAAGAAAAGAGATGGTTTGATAGAAGTCAGCACGGATTGCTTTAGTTCCAAGTGTTTTGATGATATTATTCAAATGTAATTAGAAGGCATTTATATTTCAGACTGATTTACGATATAACAATAAATATTCTGGACATTTAACACACAACGCCATCTAGTCCCAAGCTAAGCAGTGTGTGTTATAGATAGATAGAAAACTCTTTATTTGTACACCTTTTTACATATTATAAGATGACATATAGATATAAAGTAATGTACAAAGGGCGGCCTTATTGCCGAAAGCAATCTCTTCCAGGCAACCTTAGGATGGATTAAAATGTATGAGAGAGACAGCAGTAGTTGACGGTGCAATTGATTTTAAGAAATATTTAAACTATTATTGAATATAATAGGGCACATATACATAAATCTACTTATACAAACATACATACGCATAAAATATATACATAAACATACACATATACTAAATATAATATACACAAATTAACACAATCATTTAATGATGACATGATTAGTAGAAGAGACAAGAATAAGGTCAAGAAGAGATGGAGTGCAGTTAGGAAAGTGATGGGTAGCATCAAGTGGTAAAAGTGATAGGTTATTAGAGTTTACTAAGGTGCGCAGTGAAGAAGAGCGATAGTCATTTTTCAATAGGCAAGTATTGAAATCGCCCATTATTATAGTGTGGCTATAAGAGGGAGTTAAATTTTTAAGTAAATTATCGATGGAGGAAAAGTAGTTGGTGCGTAATGAGGGCGAATAGTAAACGCCCAGTAAAACTTTTGCGTGATTAACGTCCAATTCTAAGAAGAGATGCTCACCAGCGTCTGGCGGTGGGGGCTGTGAGGATATACTTACAATTGTGAAGGGAATATGTTGTCGTAGATATATACCAACACCACCCCCACCACCAATCGCGCGATCATTCCTTACAAGATTGAAACCCGGAAGAGCATATGATTTAGATGGTAAGCAGGGTTTAAGCCATGTCTCTGAGACTAAAATGGCGTGTATGTTGTTAGAATTAATGGTAGCCAGCATATCAGGGAAATGAGCAGGAATACTCTGGGCATTAATATGGACTACATTAAAAATCCGCGGAGCATCAGAAAATTGGTACTGGAGACTCTCTTGGAGAGAGGGGATGCTAGCAGAACTAACATCAAAGCTGTTTGCAGAGTAAAAACTATCATCGTCGCTAATATCTAGATCAGACATTATGATCCAAATATAATAATAACGGCAAATAAACCAAAGTGTGTGTATAAATATATATACAAATAAATAAAATTAATAATAATAAAAAAAATAAGAAAAATAAATAGAATAAAAACAAATAAATGCTATAAAATAAAAAAAATAAAAAATTATTAAAATAGCAACCAAAACAAAATTACTTACCTACACATTTTATTCCACCCGCCAGTCCTGTGTTCGACATGTATAAAACAGAAATTATAACTAAATTTAAGTAAAGAAAGCTTAATTAAAACAAAAAGAAAGAGAAAAAATAAAACAAATAACAGAAGAGAACTTAGGCTATTAAGCAAAGTTGAACGTCACAACCATCCAGGTGAACCTCCGTGTAAAAAGACTACGTTCCAAAGTATGAAATAAAATTAAATGGTCTGGAACGCGATTCTGACAGTTAACCAAGATGACATTTCATCGTTTGTTTATAATATTATGGAGGGTAGAGATAAGGAGTGTTATCTCATTTGGTAGAAAATTGAAAAAAGTGTCCAGCATAAGCTGTAAATAACAGTTCAAAAACCTTCCAGAATGGCGCTGTGTAGACACAGGGTATGGTATGAATGTAGCAATTGTGAACAAATTGAAGTACGCCGAGTTAAAAAATTTAACATTATTGTCACTACTTGCGTATTACAAAATAATGTAGTAAATATATTTTATTTTCTGAACTGTGAATAGTACGTTTATAATAATAAGCCTCTTATCCTGAACTGCTTTCTTCTTTCTTTAAATTGTGGTTGTTTCTTAAGTTACAAAATATCTCTGAGTTCAGTGTGCCTCTTGGCAAAGGCCTCCTCTAACAATTTCCACTGTACCCTGTCTCTAGCAACCCTTCTCCATTTTGGGCCTGCCGTCAGTTTTAGTTCGTCTTCCCATCTCTTGCCCTGTCTTCCTCTGTTCCTTCTCCCATCTCTAGGGTACCAGTCTGTTATGATGTTGCTCCACTTCTCTTGTGTACCGCGCAGCATGTGCCCAGTCCATCTCCACTTCAAACTGTCTATTGTATTAAGCACGTCTGTGACCTTTGTCCTACTTCTTATGATAGTGTTTCGTATCCTATCCTGTTTCTTAATACCTATCATACTTCGTTCCATAGCTCTTTGACAGTGTTCCAACATGTTTCTGTGATGTTTCGTGAGCGCCCAGGTTTCACACCCATATGTAATACATGGGAGAACGCAGGTATTGAAGACCTTCTTTTTGATACCAGTACTAAGATCTGTGGATTTCATGATCTCTTTCAGCGACCAATATCTTTTCCATCCGTTGGCTATGCGTCTCTTGATTTCTTTTGTAGTTGTGTCTGTATGTGAGATGATTTGCCCTAAATATATATATTCGTCTACATATTCAACAGGTTGGTTGTTGATTTCTATATCATATTTGTTTGTATTAGTTAGTAGCTTCGTTTTGTTTATATTCATAGATAAACCCACTTTTTCGCTTTCCCTATTTAGATCCTGTATCATTTTTTCTAGAATGCTTGGTTGTTCTTCAAACAAAACAATATCGTCGGCGAATCTAAGATGGTTTAATTTTTGACCATTTATATTTAATCCATGTTGGTCCCAGATTAGCTTTCGAAATATGTTTTCCAGCACCGCCGAGAACAGCTTTGGGGACATCGGGTCGCCCTGTCTGACGCCTCGTTTTACATGGAAAGTCTCACCCAAGGTTTCCAGTTGTACTCTTGCCTTGCTGTTGGAGTAGATGTTTTTAATGGTGTTTATGTACACTGTAGGGATTCCCTGGCTTCGTAAGCTTTCCCATATGGCTGTGTGGCTAATGCTGTCAAATGCCTTAGAGTAATCGATAAAAGCCATATATAGCGGTTTGTTGTACTCGTTGTATTTTTCCATAATTTGCTTGACTGTGTGAATATGATCTATCGTGGAGAAGTTTTTCCTAAAACCAGCTTGTTCCTTCGGTTGGTTTTCATCAAGTGTGTTGCTTATTCGGTTTAAAATAATTTTGGAGAAAATTTTATAAACGTTAGACATTAGACTTATTGGTCTGTAGTTCCCTATGTCGTCTTTTTGTCCTTTCTTATGTATGAGAATAATGTGGGATGTCTCCCATTGTTCCGGAACCTGTCCCGATCTCAGGATGCCGTTGAAGATTTTAGTTAAGATGGGGACCAGTTCTTCCACGGTTCCTCTCAGTAGCTCGTTTGTGATTTTATCAGGACCTGATGCCTTGTCTAACTTTTGGCTCAGTATGGCTTTCCTAGTTTCACCAGGTAATAAGTCAGGTTCCGGGTTCAGTAAGGGCAGATTGTAATTTAGGGTTTCTCGACTTGCATGTGTAGTGGTGTCTTGATTGGAATATAGGTTGCGGTAGAATTCTGTAGCTATTCTATTTATGTTCTTTCGGCGTGTTACATCTCTCTGGTTGTTTTTCAATTTCGGGATCCATTTGTTGGATTCTCGGAGTTCTTTTAGAGCCTTTCTAGTTCCTCCTGTCCTTACTATATGTTTTTCTAGGGTTTGCAACCTTTTGACTTTCCTGTCCTTTTTTATGCCTTCTTTAATTTTTTTGCTTAGGTCAGTTATTTTTTGGATGTTCTGTTTCCTTATTTTGCAGTCAAGTAAACTTTCTCTATCTTTTATAAGTTGTAGTGTTGAGTTACTTAAATTGTATTTATGTTGTGTTCTTTTTTGGTCTCTTTGACATGTAATTTCATTTTGTAGTTTGTTGTAGCTTGTTTTTACATCCATTGCATCGATTTCTAACATTTCTCTGTTGAGTAGTGACAGGGAATTCTCCATTGTTTTTTTGAGTTCTGTGCTGCATGTCGGGAGTGTGTCATGTATGGCAAACTTTCTGGATCTTTTGGTTGGTTTAGTCTTGATTGACGCCCTTACCATGCGGTGGTCGGTATTAAAGTTTAATTTCGATATGACTGTTGTATTTGTAAATAGATTTGGGTGGCTGCTTATAATATAAT
This sequence comes from Spilarctia lutea, assembly GCA_916048165.1. NCBI lineage: Eukaryota > Metazoa > Arthropoda > Insecta > Lepidoptera > Erebidae > Spilarctia > Spilarctia lutea. The sequence continues at coordinate 21,111,117 of OU696470.1, read as the reverse complement.
CAATTTCGTTTCTATGATTCCCGCCTGGAGAGATCCAGGTCCACTTGTTGTTTTTGTTTTTCTTAAAAATACTATTTAGTAGGGTTAGATTGTGTTCTAATAATAATTCAACCAGTCTTTGCCCATTTATGCTTCTTTTGCCGTAGCCAAAGTTTCCCAACACATATTCCTCTTTACACTGTTTTATTCCCACTTGCGCATTAAAATCTCCCATCAGTATAATTATATTTTTTGTGTAATTACTTATAATAGCTTGAGATAGGTCATTGTAAAAAGATTCATGTTTAAGTTCATTTGCTTGCTCCGTAGGAGCATAGGCTTGGATAATTGTCCATGTTTTTTTGAAGCTAGGTAATTTGATGTTGAGTATGGCAGTTCGGTCATTAATTCCAATGAATTCTATTATGTGTTCTTTTAGGTGCTTTTTAACTATAAATCCGACCCCTCCTTGTCCTTCGATGACTCCCTTATTGAGTAATACGAAGTCCTGGTGCTCTTCGATACATTCTCCTGATCTTCTCATTTCACTAATTCCTAAAATGTCCCATTTTAGGTCCTTCAATGCTTCTTCAAGTTCTGATAAAGATTCTGGTGTTCGTAAAGTTCTGGTATTTAGAGTTGCTATGTATAACCTGTTCTCACTCCTTTTGTTTTTTATCCTTGTTAGAGGGTGATGGTCTAAGTCTTCCGCGGGGACCAGCCGTGGTGGAAGACAATTTGTTGGTTGTTTGTGTAAATAATTATTTGTTTGTGAATTTATAATTTGATTCCGGTGGTCCGGGGGCATATTTAGTTTTTTGAAAGATTTATTTGTGAATCAGAGCTTGCTCTTTCTATATAGTTGAGTATGTTAGGTCTTAAGATTTCTCTAGTATATGTTTTGGGTATTGTTGGGGATGGGTTGTTACGTGTTGCATTCTTGTTTGTTTTCTTTCCTAATGGTGCATTTGGTGAGTCGGAAGTTCCTCTCTTTCTCTTCTCTCTATTTTCTTTTGGTTTCTTTACTATGAGCTTGTCGTATTTTATATAGGCAATATTTCCTTTTTTTATTTCTTCTTCTACTTGCGGCTGCAATTGTTTGCGTTTGTCTAGGATTTCTTTGGGGTAGTCCTCTTTTATGTTGACGCCTTGTGGAAGGTTAGGCTTATTTTTCAATATAAGATGTTTTTTCCATTGAGTTGTGATGGTGACTACCACAGGACGGTGTTTATTGTTTTCGTTTTGCCCGATTCTGTAGACGTTTTTTATTTCGTTGCTCTCCATATTTACCCCCATATCTATTATCATTTCCTTAATGTAGTCTATAAGTTCCAGTTCAGGTTTGCCCTTTTCCTGTACTCCAAAGAAGACCAAGTTATTTTTTCGCTTCTCTTTTTCCACCAATTTGAGTTTTTGTTCCAGATCATATACTTTCTTTTTCAAGTTATTGTTTTCCTCAATAATATTTTTCATTTTTTCGTCTATCACTGCCATTACATTTTTAGTTACTGAAAGTGTTATAATTTTTGTTTGTTTTTCTAGTTTCTCATCTATTTTTGATAGAAGTAATTCCATACTTTTGTCCATGGTGATATGGTATGACTGTGGGTTTTTTTTTTTTTTTTTTTGTTAAGAATTTTAATTTGTGTGTGGTATACCTAATGTAGTAATTTTCTATTTTCTTAAGTGGCAACCTTGTTGTTATCAATGTCAGTATCAAAGTGAGGTTGACTTTTTTTAGGTTGGTACCAAGTATCTATTTTCTATGGTAGTGATTTCAAACTTTTTCGGTTATAAAATATAGTTTGTTGCAGTTTTTTGGTGGAATTTAGCACTTTCACTGTAACTTTTTTGCTGGTTGTGGTTGTTGAAAGTTTATTTAGTGATTAGCCTTCTCACAGCACTGGATTTACACTGTTTGACACTTAAAACAATTTTATTTCGAGCTGATCGGTGACGTACGTGTGTTCTATTTGACCGCCGGAAACGGAATCTCGAATAGTACGTTTATTGATTTTTTATCATTCAATTTTATGAAAAAGTGTGTGTATTGATTTTAAGAAGTTTACTCTGATGCTAATGTGGCGCCACCCTAATTTAATGCATTTCAACGGACACTTTTCATGTACACAGATGATACTCCTTACCTCTACCCTCCATAATAATATTTACTGTCAGTTTGTAATACTAGAAAAATTGTTATTTTAAATGTAGGACAATGATGTCGTTATTATTGTATAGATATTAATGTAGAGGGTAAATGGTTGACACGAGATTCCCCCAGACAGTGCAACGCCACAATGAAACACCGCATGTAAACAAGCACACACACACATACACTTATCTTTTGGAACCGGCAGCCGCTCTTCTCGATTTAGAAGCTGGGTTCCTGGTTACAGGGGGCTTCTCAGCAACCATTGTCTTTATTTGGTTGAGATCCGCCTCACTTGCTATACGGTGGCGAGAACCATCAGGGCCCAAAACAAACTCAGAACTCTCCCTGGTCCAGCATTTATTGATGCCGAATTCTTGGCGTGCTGCCATGAAAGCCGAGTGTCGCGACCGGGTCAGGAACTCGGAGAGGGTTACACCAGAGCCTTTTAGTTTGGTCTTGGACGCCCAGAGCCCATCCCGCACCACTACTGTTTTGAATTCCTCAAGAATGGGTCTTGACTTGTCACCTGTAGATAGTCGACCCATTCTGTGACAGCGGCTTATGTCCTCAGGCATAAAGGAATCAAGACCCAACTTACTTGTTGCTACCCCCGCCACAACATGGGATGTGTTCTCATCTTTCTTCTCTTCAACACCATGAAGGAGTATTTTACGGCGGCTGCGTGTCTCCATACTGTCCACCTCGTTCATAATTACCTCCATCTGACTTTGGAAGGACTTTAACATCTCAAGGATGAGAGTTTTAAACACGGTAAACTCCTCAGCGAGACCAGTCAGACTGGCAGTGTTGGAAGTCTTCTTCATAAGTTCCGCTTCAAAGTTCGCCATCCTTTTCTCAAAGCATTCTTGTAGCTCTTGTATGCTTTTCATGGTGACTGATTACTTTTTATTTGAAATTATCTAAATTTAAGTTATATTGGATGGATAACACTAGACAAGCAGGTATTTATTGTTCAGAACTTATTATATTCATTAAATTGACTTAAAATATATATTTATTGTATTTTATTTAAAAATATTAATAGGAGCTTTTAAGTTTTGTGTTAACCTTTCAACTACCCACATTAGTACATCCATAGTGTTATGTGTACTAGACAACTGATATAAATACTTATATACTTCTTTTGTACATACATACATATTATACAAAGAAATCACCCAAACTCCAAAACAAATGTTTGTCCAGATCATACAAACATTTGGTCCAACCCAGGAATCGAACCCAAGACCTCAAGCATAGCAGTCGCACATGCTACGACTATGCCACTGAGGCAGTCAATAATAGTTGATACTGCATCTTTATGAACTACTAGCTGCATCATACAGGATTTGCATTTCTATTAATTTTGTTTTATTTTTTTTGTATACAGGTAGTATGTGGGAATAAATGCTTAAATATTTTTTTTTTTTATTAGATGACAGCCAAATTCACTCTTTATAACATCAGTTATCTGCCAGTGAAAGATTTCACTCAAAATTGGTTCAGCAGTTTCAGAGTAACCAAAACAAAGTTTTTATGTAATATAAGTATGTACCGTATATACTTTCATAAGCAAATGAAAAGCTGTCAATTTGAATTTACAAATAGAAGCTTTTTTTATTTTATTATTCGTATAGATGTATGAAAAAAGGCAATGCCAGAGCCTTAAAAATAAGCAACTCGATTTAAGAAAGTTAATGAAATTGTCAGATGCATGATTCAGTTGGATAGAAATCCACTGTTCCTAAAAAAACGGTGCATAAAGTTTAATGAGTACCCACAATAATGAAAGTAGTAGCTTAATTAATCATAAATTAGTAAAGTAGTAAAAAAGCAAAGTAGATCTACATGAATACACCAGACTATACTATACCTACATTATTCAAATTAAAAGACTCAGATGCTTCAGACATGGTGAAATGAAGTTTTTATCACTAGTAATTTAATGGTAAAGACAAACCCCGCCTGCAACGCTGCCAAACTGCGAAGGTTTGCTTTTGTGTACTTTCTGGTGATTCCTCAACAGCCTTCCCAAGTGAAGCTTTCCTCTGAAATAAAAACAATCATAGTTATATCAAGTACAGCTCTAGATAATTAAAAATATTTCCGGTTTAAAAATTTACGTGTTAACACATGTAATCCACAAACGACTTGTTATGAGTAAAATTCATAAAACATTTTATTAATAAATGAAGGTAATAAATAATTTTACCTCACAACTGAAAAGAATTAAAAACAATAAATTAGGTTTCACACTGGAAATGCAAGCGCCAAGCCAAGCACGCAATTTGAAATAACGTAACTATATAACTGTCATAAATAAAACAAACTCTTGCACAGACTAAAACTAATCTTTGTCTATGGCTAAGCAATGGAACCGAAGTTTTAATCTCTGAAGTCACATTGGAAAACCTACAATCTTCACTAGCTTTCGCCCGCAGCTTCACTAGCATTTATTAAAAAGTATCCTATGTTACTTCTTATACTTCCTAGAATTTGTGTATAAAGTTTCATGATGATCGGTTAAGAAGTTTTCGCGTGAAAGCTTACCAAACAAACTTACATACATTAAAATTAAATTAAGGATTTATGTAGATATTAATTTAATGTTTCTAGCAATGTCAGAATAATAATAAATTAAATTCTCTAAAAAATATTTGGTTATTATCTTAGATACGAACCAACGTAAGAAAATGTTGTCTCTAAAATATTTTTAGTCCGGTCATTTTAGACAATTGAAATAAAGAAAATTCCGACAGAACCAAATCTTCGTAGAGACCTTAGGTTTACCACAAGGAATAAAGTGTCAAAAGTCCCCATCAGTCCCATGTGAGCTTAGGGACTTATTCGGGGCCCAAGGTCAAAATTTTAGGTTTTTTGGATTTTTCTCGAAAACGGTAATTTTATCGAAAAAGTACTTTAGAGCAAAGTCGTAGATCTTAAAATTCTCTATAAAAATGGTCCCTATGATTTTTTCTCTAAGACCCACTATTTCCCAGATATTGCGCTTGTAAGAATCACGTTCTACATAATATGCACACATTTCCACACCAACTGTGAGGTAGAGTACTCGGCGCGTTTTTTTTAACGTGGTATCCCCGGTTGGCCTATTCCACGAACCTTTATGACGTTATTTTCAAATAATTATTTAATAGTATGAAGATTATTGATATGGGTTACTGAGTTTAACTGTCGTTCTAACTTTTTTTTTATTACTTTAATCAGACTCATACTCTTCATATTCAACTTCAACAATAATGTTTTCTTCAATTTCTTCTTTTTCTTCTTCTTCTCCTTCCTGTTGATGAACGCTTAGAAATTGTTCAAATGAAGATGAATCAGTTGTCTCTTCATCAAAATCACATGAATCTTCCTCTTTTGTATTTAATTGAACATTTGAGCAAGAGACACCTTGGCAATTGGTAGACGCTGGAGAACACTGCAACCCTACTTTTTTACAGCCACATGCAATTGCAAAAAATAGTGTTAAGAAGTTTTTCTGGAGCAGGGGGCAGTAAAGTTCGAATCGGTTCCAAAGTATTATTTATCAATTTCCAACCGCAGTCTTCAGGGTTCAGTTCATTGCCTTGCCATGTCTGAACTTGATAGTATACTCGTAACAAATGTTGAGTAGCAGATGCCGATGTTGGAGGAAGACAAGATAGCTGTACTTGCTTTTTGTTTCGTGTATTTTTTACAAATGTTAAATATCTGTACGTATCTATGCAATCAATTTTTTTTGGAGCTCCATAAACCGCAAGAAGAAACCGAATTCCTTTAGTAATTAGTATTTGAGGTGAAGAATTAATTTCTGTAAATACTTTTGCGCAGTCAATCAAATCATTTTTTTTCAAATAATTTTAATACTGAATTTTTGCCCCTTCTAAAATTGCTGACGTAGTATCGCATCCGGTTATCGCATGTAAAAATAAAATAAAGTTTTGGCATTTTGGATAAGCTGATAAACTTTTAGAAGAATATATTTCTGTCCATTGCTGCGCCTTCCCAGGTTTTAAAAAGTAAATAATTTTATCAGATGGAGTCCTTGCAGTGAGTAGTACTAATAAATCAACATCTTCACCCACTACGATAGTTGTATTTCTTGCATTAAATTGTTCTATTGCTGTTTTTATTTCTATTGTTTTTAGTAAATTTTCTTAGAATAGTATAATGTATACATAAAAGAGACACGAGTAGGCATTTTTGCTTGCTTGAGTACCTAAATATGTATATACGTGGCATATGTGTGCATAGTATGTAGAACATGATTCTTACAAGCGCAATATCTGGGAAATAGTGGGTCTTAGAGAAAAAATCATAGGGACCATTTTTATAGAGAATTTTAAGATCTACAACTTTGCTCTAAAGTACTTTTTCGATAAAATTACCGTTTTCGAGAAAAATCCAAAAAACCTAAAATTTTGACCTTGGGCCCCGAATATGTCCCTAAGCTCACATGGGACTGATGGGGACTTTTGACACTTTATTCCTTGTGATAAACCTAAGGTCTCTACGAAGATTTGGCTCTGTCGGAATTTTCTTGATTTGATCACTATTTTTATGTCTAAAATGACCGGACTATTTAAGAAAAAGCAAAATATTAAATAAATAGCATATTCATTCAGCACTGGAGGTAAGGTGGAGTATATTAAACAAAAAGTATGCTTTTCACATTACTGGCTTTAATGATTTAATGTGCACTGCAACCAACGTCTTGGAAAAAAAACAAAGCAGTCATGAAGACTGCTGACAGAAGTGAAAACTAAAAACTATAAACAAACAGTTGTTTAAGCTTACATGAAATAAAACTCTTTGCTCTTTAAATAAAATGCCCTATTAAAATAAAATAGAATATTAACGTTGTGCATTTTTGATATTTTGGAATGGTTAGAGAATAATTTTGTACGAATTGCTTTCATTATCAGTATAAAAGTACTATTATTTATGTGGTGGAATACAATATTCATTTATTGCGCTCTCGTACACAAACATGACAATTTATGTTAAATAATTATTATGATTGTAAGTAGTTAATGGAAGTAAAGCTTTGATACGCCAATAGATGTCGCTGTTTTCAAAAAAATTGTAAACAATCTTTTTGATTTACAAAAGGTTTTGTATAAGTAGAAAATCGTTATTTTAATTTATTGTATTTATTGCACTATCGTACACAAACATGACAATTTATATTACATAATTATTATGATTGTAAGTAGTAAATGGAAGTAAAGCTTTGATACTCCAATAGATGTCGCTGTTTTCAAAAAACTTGTAAACAATCTTTTTGATTTACAAAAGGTTTTGTGTAAGTAGAAAATCGTTATTTTAATTTATTGTAAATCACTTTAAGATACTGAAATATTAACTTTAAGTACATAAAATCATATTGAGAAAGGACCACTTTCTAGAAAAACGAATGCTAACAAATTATATCGGTAGATGGCGCTGTTAACAATAAACATCCGTCCTACAAATTTTCGATAAGCACACGTGACCCTGACGCTAGTTTATGGTCACGTGATCCTGACGCGAGTTTATTGTCACGTGACCTGACGCGAGTTTATACATTTTTACCCATTCCAACAAAAGTACACAGCGCCGCTAAAGAAGTTTCTAACTTCAAAAACTTAAATTTGAATATGAGTTGTTCGTGTTTGTTGATCTTATTATAAAACTGAAGTTGTCGGAGTAATAATTTGAAAGATGTCCATTATGTGATGTCCGACTATGAAGAACTTTTGATGTCTCGTACATCATCGTAGTTTCGTTAAAAGATTAGCACATACCAAGAGACGGATTTTTTTATAACACTACTTGTTTAATGCTTTATGCCGGGGACGACAAACTTTGTCCCACTTGGCGGTTTCAAAAAAGAAACAGCAATCAAGACGATAGAAAGTGTTTTAACCTTACAAATATTACGCCGAATTTTTTTTTATATTCTTCATTTGCTTCACCACCGCAAAAGAAGAAATAATTTTAAAACAAAAATCTGATTCACTTACGAAGAGGACTTATTTTCGATGTACAGGCTTGATCCTCTTCATGTTGTCTTTTCGCTGCATCAATAGAGTTTCTCCAATTCAGTGGCGAACCTACGAATTTATTTCCAGGGGTACCATCTTTTTAAAACCTAAAAATGAATAAAGAAATTAAGTAAATATATTACCAGCAATCTGTATAATTCGATATTCTGCATGCTATTATGCAGTGTGCTGGGTGGAGACCCGTTCGGTCCCGCCCAGCACACGACGGGGGACTGCACTGCATGGGAGTTCGTGCGCTAAGTCCTGGTCGGACAAATCAGATGAAAACTGTCAACACCAGCACTGATCGCGGCAATGCTGGCGAGTAGTAAGGGATGGGAAACCACGGTCTCTTTCTGTGAAGACGTTATGCACCAGAAGAATGCGGCAGAAGGTGACAAATGGGACGCGATAGAGAACGCTAACTCCCTAAGCATCGTTTAAGGATCATTGTGAAAACCGGTGAGAGTCCCCTGGATGTATCTCACAAGACGCCGAATCGTTCCTGGAGCTCCTCCCGACTGCCAAGGCAGGCCACCGCGGGCTTTAATAGGTAGATCGATTCGTCGGAAGTCCCACATACCTTTGAGTGTTCTTCCCCACGGATGGTATGATGCAAAAAGCACAAACAGCAATGGACAGATTAATGCTCGGAGTTCAGGAATGAGAATCAAGAATGAGGAGATCTGCAAAATTTCTCTAAATTACTCATATAAATTTATTAGTCACGCAAACTCAAATTTTACTTACATTAAATTCCAATAATGTTCAGAAACAGTATGTGCATATTATGAAGAATACAAAAAAGAAAAATAAAACCAACCTAAAGGTGCGTTCGTGAGTTTCCAATGTTACCAAATAAAAAATAATTAAATAGCCATGTCAGAGAACACGTGGACGAATTACACTATAGAGCATTATAGTCCGGCCACTCAGAGAATGCGTTTCTGACACTTGTAAATTCGTCATGAGTAGTGATGTACCATGAATAACATTAATAATATTTGGTAACAGTATTTATACTCGTAGCATTCATTATGCATAATAATTCAATTTATATATATTTTATTATATTTCAAACACAATATTAACAAAATTGTTGATGGATGAATTAAATTTAATCGTAATTTCTGAATGAAACAAAGGGAAAGAAAATAAAAATACTCTATTTATTGGAAAATATATATTATGAAATACATAGTTTTAAGATTTCAATAATGTCAAATCAAAATTTAATCCGACTCCGATTCGCTTGAGGACTCGCTGTCATCTTCACCAACATGTATTATTATTTTATTCCCAATCATAGTGTCTATACGAATATCGCGGTTAAAGTTATCAAATATATATTTTTTAGTTTTTTCAACCACCTTTATCCAGTCCTCTCTTGTGACTTTTTCGCATGCTTCTTTTAAAAGCATCTTCATCTTTTCTATGCCGTATGGTGGAGACGTATTATGGCGGGCTGCATTACCTTTAATTTGAGCCCAGATTAGCCCTATGGCATTGTACTGGCAGTGATATGGAGGAATTCGGAGAACGCGATGACCATACTCCAGAGCCAGCTCATCCATTTCGTATCGAACATTTGCTAGCTTATGGTCGTTGACTAATTTCATCAGCTCCGCTTTTAGCATTGACATATTTGCGTCAATGCCACTTCTTTACAGCCAAGCCACCAATTCCTCTTTTCTATTAGCTTGAGAAGGTGCTTTATTTATTTGCTTATTTGTTTGCACCGAATGATAAGGCGCGTTATCCATTATTATAATTAAAGGCTCTGGAAGGCCAGGTAGCAACACATCCTGGAGCCACTCCTTGAATGCAGCCGCATTCATTTCTTCGTGGTAGTCAGTAGTAGTTTTTGACTCAAATGCCAATAAACCATTTTCCACAAAACCATACTTCGCACAACCAGTGTGGCATATTATGAGGCGTGCTCCTTTACCGATTGGCACTTTCGACGTCGACGTTTGAGTGTCATCTGTCTTAAAACGAGAAAGCACGTGATTGGTGTTCAGCCATGTCTCGTCAATGAAAACGACATTGTCCCAATTATCATTTTTTTTTGCTTCTCTTAGAAAAGTAATTCTTTTTAAAATTACGTCATTTCTTACTAAAAGATTTTTAAATTATTATAAACCTTTGTTATAGTCTGGCCACTTATATCTTTTAAAATATTGGATAAAGCAGTTTTTCCCACCCTAAACAAATCAGCTGCTTTCAAAGATGCTAGAAGCGTCGACCTATTAAAGTATTCATTCCTGGCATAATAACTATATATATGATTCCTTATTGCATCGGCGTCAAAGCTATCTATATCTGTTATAGGTTTAGTTCTGCGTTTCTTTTTAGGTGTTCGTAAAATATTTTCTTCCATGCCAGATGAGCCGAACTTTTCTTTATTAATATTTGTTATCGTCCGTTTGCTTACTTCAAGTGCCTGAGAGATACGTTCTTGTCTTTCCAACTCAAAGTAATTTTGAAGCTTGATTATTAGTTCACGGGTTTCACTTTTCAATGGATGACCGCTTTTCGACATTGTTGTTAAGCATCAAAAGTACAAAACAGTAAAATTCTAAACAAATTAGCGCATAGGTACAAATAAACAACAATAACAATCACGAGAAAACCCCCACAACGAGAAAACTGGAAAACGTAGTCTATGCGCGCAAGACGACAAGAGACGACTGTTTGTGTATGTCACAAAATGACGGTCCTCACATCGCTATTTTGGGTTACCAATTTTTTACTAGAAATATAAAGGGATATAAATAGTTTTCCATTTATTTTTAATTCATCTCACTGATATCACGACAATTATTTTCTTAAGTTTGGTTTGGTCGTACCTATATCGTATTATAAACTATATTAAATATGTATTAAGTACTAAAACTATATTAAACACATACATTATACACACTCTCGAATAATTTCTCCGATGTCCCCAAGAACTTTAATGTCGTTCGTATAAATGCCCAAAGCATTTCGGCACATTTCCCTGAAATGGTGACAACATTCGACTGTACGACATCCTTACATACTTTGTACTGTTTTTTTTGTGTATTCAATAAAGATAAATAAATAAAATTATATATTACAAAATTAGAACGTTTTATTTAACAATATATCGACCGACAGAATATTTTACGATTACAAAAATACTCAGTTACAATTACCTATTATTTTTGTCTCATCACTACAAAAACAAACTGTTGACATAACCTTGAAACAACGCAGTTTGACGCCGTTAGACTTTTAAAAATTATTGTTCTTAAATTAATTAATTGATTAATTGTTAATAACTTTAGCCCAAAATAAAACGTTTATTGTACATTGGCATGATTATTCAATTTTTAATGTTATTACTCATTATTAAGGTTAATAAAAGATATTTAAAATTTTGCCATAAATTGTACGCCAGTTCAAAGTTACATCGCCCATTGGATCACGACCTGTCAGAAACGCATTCTCTCAGTGGCCAGACTTTACTTTTATGTGCCTATTAACTTTTAAGGTGTATGTTCTTGATGGTTGTGCAAATAAAATCATCATCATCATCAGCCTATCGCAGTCCACTGCTGAAGATAGGCCTCTCCAATTGCGCTCCACTTGGTTCCATCTTCGTCTTCCTGCATCCAGCTCCTGCCTGCCGTCTTGCGCAAATCATCACTCCACCTGGCCTGTGGACGTCCTACACTACGTTTGGCGATACACGGTGTCCACTCAAGAAACTGTTTACCCTAACGGTTATCGGTTCTACGGCAAATATGGCCAGCCCACAGGATTAGCAAGATGAAATAAAATAAATAATTTAAATTCATATAGGTACCCGAACCATTATTACAAAACTATTGACAATTCATTCGTTCATTAGTTTCGTGTGACAATTGTGTAGAAAAATGGCCATTTGTCTGGTGTGGTATGTAATTCTGGAAAATAAAATAACACCAGTGTATCAAATTAATATTTTAAGAGTGCAGGTGTTAGCACATATATAAGTAAGTGACGGACATGGAATGGATCTACTAGTTGGTTATATGTACCACTCTGTAGTGGCTGATGTAGCTTGGGATTGGGATACTATAAAGGACACTAAGGTATTGTATGACTATGATAAAAATGTGACCTAGATATATTAGGGGTTCAAGTATGAGATTGCTCTAACACTCAAACAGAAGATTGTTGCTTTCTTTCCGGAATGTAACATTATATCCATGCTATGCTTCGGCATAAATGGGTCGGCTCGACCGGAGTGATACCACGGCCTCACAGAAAACCGGTGTGAAATAGCGTTTGCGCTGTGTTTCACCGAGTGAGTGAGGATACCGGAGGCCCATACCCCAACCCCTCCCCTCATCCCCTTTCCCATCCCCCAAAGGTCGGCAACGCACTTGTGACGCCTTTGGCGTTGCGGGTGTCCATGGGCGGCGGTAATCGCTTACCATCAGGTGATACGTCTGCTCGTTTGCCCACTATTCAATAATAATTCATCTCGTGTCACGATGTCATACACAGCATCTCAGCATCAGCATCATCCGTGATTGCCATGACAACAAAGTTTTCTTACTTTTAAATGTTAATGTAAAATTATCTAAATTTGGCTCATACTAATCTCTAAATATTCTTGAATCTCCTCATAATTTACACGCCGATTTTCTTCTATTAGCCGCCTGACAGTAATAATTAATCCCATAGGATCCATCAGTCACATCGATGATGCGATCCTGATTCAAAGATGTGGATTTACTGAGATACTTTATTCAAAAGAGCTACGTATCTCTCATTAGATACGAGTATATGTCAAGGAGCGAGCGATAAAAATGGATATTACAAATATTTTGTTTCCTATTCAACTACTTACATGATGAATCTTTTTGCTTTGAGCAATGAGTATAAATTAATAGATGTATATGCCATATTTGCATAGTTTAGTGCGTTATAATTGTTTTTGTAAAAGAGTGAGACAGAGTTATTAAAATTTACTAAAAGTGAAGTCAAGAAGAGATAAGGTAGTAGACCTACGCTGATATAAGCACTAAAGGGCTGGCTCGACCAGGGCGGTACTGGACACCTTTCGCACAGAAGATCAACGTAACATGACAGTATGCGTGCTGTCGTGGTCACCATACTGCATTATTGCATTTTCTGCATTCGCAATGAGTATAGTGACCACGATAGCACTGGCCATGGGCGATATTTTGGACACTCTGCATCCAGACTGGCAGATAATGACGCAACTGCCACTACGCATTATCAACAGTCGCGATGCCACCGAGTCCCTTGAGCCTCTGCAGTTGCGGAGAGATATCGCCTCTAAGGCAGTCCTTCACCGCCTTTACCTTGGAGTGTTCTGAAGAGCTCTTCCAACTAATCCCACCTTCTCCTACAGGACAACACATGCTGTCCCTAGCAATCCCCGCCTCAGAGTCGTAGAAATATCTCTCTCTCCGAATTGAAGCCGTGCCTTATCAAGCCCTGCAGCATTTTGAAATAAGTAGCTACCTATAACTAAGTGTTTTACTTTCATGATTCTCGTGTCATTTTGTTGCTCACGATGAACTCCGAAACTACTACGATTTTCACGTTTTATTTAAATGTGTGTTTTGCTGGCGTGCTTAAGATAGGATAGTTAAGATCACAATTAGACCAGTAGGAGCCGAGTATGATTGAAAAGAGACGCAATGTTGCGTGAGGCAGCTACTTAGATTTTAAGTAAAGGCACTAATCATCGAAAAAAATTCCAAACTTCAAAATTGCAATGTTTTAAATCAGTATCATTGAATTCGGTGAGTTATGTTGTTCGTTAATTTGTCTAGATAAATAATATTTAACTGCACATTTAGAAAGAATTTGACACTTGTATTTTAGTCTTTCAAATGCAGCTTGCAAAAGGTGAAATTGGCATCGATAATGTCCTAGAAAAATAACATTAGGTATCTACTAGTATCAGAGTATTATCTAACTACTATATTTTTCTCATTTTTCGTTCTTCGGGCTGTTTGTTAAAAAAATATTGTTTGAAATGTGTTTCTTATATTGCCACTGCCCAATATGTATTTATTTATTTCTTAAATAAGTGGTAATTAATCTATAAAGAAATATATTGTCTATACTACGTACCTACCTATGACTAAATACATATATTGCCGCCCTTAACCTATCTCGACGTTCATTGCCTCATCTTCTCATTTTAATAAAAAAAAGTATCATTAATACAAGTGTTAGGAAGTCAAGATCAGCAAATTTTTTTTTGTAGTTATTGTTTTTCACAAAAAAACATTTTTAAGTTAATGTAATTAATAGAACTAATGAGAAATAATATTTTTATAAAGTGACAAGAAATTTGAACATGAATTAAATTTAAATAATTATTCAATCATGAATAATTATTTTAATTGTAATATTTATATATTTGACATAGGTAGTAGAGCCATACTGACTTCAGCACGAATGTGCCGACTCGACCGGGGCGGTACTACCCTCGCACAGAAGATCAATGTAAAATTTTAATTTTACGAAACACGACACGACACGTCTGAAACACGACAGCACGAACGCTTTAGCTGCTGTCATGTTTCATTGGTGAGTGCGAGACCTGAGGCTGACCTGAGGATACTGAGGCCCAATAATGTAGAAGCATCACTAGGTCGCCATGGTGTGTCTGCATTCGCAATGAGTGTGGTGACCACCACTTTTCTGCTGCCCATCAGGCAGAGTAGAGACACTTTAGTAGGCCTAAACATAAAAAAAATAGACATAGAAACCGCAACAGAAATGCGATAAAAATCTATACTAATACCTATAACTCTCTCTCTCTGCCATGCTTTCACGGCTAAACCGCATTGATTTCTGTTTGACATTGAGATATTTGATTGCTGAGAAGAAAGGACACTGGCCAATTTCTATCGCGATATACATAATACACACAGGCAGAGCCGCATAAATAAGCTAGTATATAATAATTATATTTTAATTGTAAAATATACGATACGAAAAGTCATTTTACAGCAATTGTAAAGAGTTAAAACCTAACGATTTTACACACAGGTACACGGTACCCGCCGATCATTCTCGTTGAACAGTTATTTCTTTGATGTCTACGGTGTTCTGCCGTACCCAAACTAAAGGAACACTTACAATAGTGTCCCCTACGCCAAGTGGCTGTATTAGGACCAGTACATTTTTCAAATAACCTCCTTTCTGAGCATACACACTTATTATACATCACTGTTAAAGGATTTACATTTGGATTATCATCAGTTAATTGTAAGTCCATGTGATGTGGAACTCCAACAGATTTTTTGCTATTTTGTGTGTAAATACTAGAAACACAATTAATACCATTTTTGAAATTGGTTGGCTTTATGATGGCTTCAGTGGGGGTTCCTACAGACGATAATGTCAATGCTCTCGGACCTTGAGTTTGCTGAAATCGATTTTGTTTCGTATCAACGATATTAATATTTACTTGCCTATTTCTGCCATTGTAATTAAGTTTTGTTTGTACAGCGATAGAATTCTTACAAACTCTTTTACAGCAAGTCACATCGATTGTTGGATGTTCATTATCGCGCAATAGACTTTCAGGTTCTGACTCCAAAATTGTGTATTCTTTACCATTTTTTGTCACTTCTCTTGGAAATATTTCAGTAAATGAATCCATTTGCTCGTTCTTCGTAGTTAGACAGTAGACATATAAGAGTTAACATACCTATCAGATGAAGTTAAACTATAGCCCATAATTCACTCCAGCTTTTGAAAATAAAACAATTTAGGTTACTTAAGATCAGGCAACAAGATATAACTGACTTTTTTATTCCTAGAATAAAGATGCATTTGTGACATGTACATAAATGACAGATCAATCACAAAGTAGACTTTATTAACAAATATAGATATAGAACCAGGCGCGAGAGAAAGTAAATTGATAAAGTACGTAAATACTTGCTGATTTTGTACTTGCTTTGGCTTAGATGGTTGACAGCTTTAGCCTTTCTAATGTCCATGTAAAGATGGTCTCAAAATAGAATACACTTCTGGAGCTGGACATGCGACGGACGTGCATGGACGAAGCACGACCGAATCCTGGCAAGAAAGGGCGACGGGCAGCGAAGTTTGCAAGTTAAGCGAGTTTTTGGTAGCGGGGAACAAATCCGGTCAACAAGACTAAACAAATACATATTTCTCAGATTAATTTGTGTTTTGGTTTTTTCCTATGTCATTGTCATTATTTTTTGTTATCGTGTGTAAATCCTTTGTATATACTGCCTCGTTGGCGCAGTGGTAGTGTATGCGACTGCTGTGCTTGAGGTCTCGGGTTCGATGCCCGGGTCGGACCAAATGTTTGTATGATCTGCAAATATTTGTTTCGGAGTTTGGGTGTTTTCTATGTACAATATGCATGTATTTTCAAAAAAAAAGTAAATATGTATTAATATCAGTTGTTTATTACCCATAGTACAAGCTCTGCTTAGTTTGGGACTAGATGGCGTTGTGTGTTTAATGTCCGAAAATATTTATTTATTTATTTATCCATGTGCTGTCAACCAAATTGCCCTTTGCTAAGTCGGCTGCGCAGCTCGTAGCACATGAGCTCCCAGCCTCACCCCGCTTCGGCGCTCGTCGAACAGATGTGGCTGAAAATAAACATCAATACTCAATCAGTACTTATCTGCACAGTCTATAGGCTTGGCTGGGTATCGAATCTTTCTGGACTCTCTCTCGGAATAGCTGCCTTCGTTCTCTTATGCTGATAAAATCATCTTGCTCGACGACTTCAACATAAACCTACTGAACCGCAACGACAAAAAGACTGGGCTATTCGACGACTTTCTACAGTGTTTTAGTATCCCTAATGTTGTTATTGAATCCATTCACTTTTCAGAAAAGACTGAAACACTGATAGACTTGATCTGCAGGCCGACCGCGTGCGGAGTGTATTGGTTTCAGCGGAGTTGCAACTCGCAATCAATTACGGGCCATTAAAAGATATACTTATCGACCATTTCCTCATAGATGTAAGCAAAATGGAAGGATCACGTCTGATGTAAACACTGTAATGAATGCAAACATGTTATAATTATATGCGCCTTACAAAAAAGTTTAAATAAATGGACTCTTACCCATAGATCAGACACATTGAAGAGATACGATACAGCTCAGGATAAAATACTACTGCAGATGGAAGTCCTCTTTGAATGAGACCCCACATGCAGTCCGATATTGAACTCAATTAGGTACTTGGTCAGAGCTGCTCTGGAAAGTAAAAAACGAGCAAACTTTACTACATAGATCGAAAACAACATTAGAAAGTTAGGATATAAAAATACAAGAAATTATCTTGCCACTTACTTGCAGTAATCCTGACCAACTGGACCAACACTGCCTGGATGTCCCTGGCTGTGACTATGAAAGCATCAGTGACCTGACATATTTTAAATTCCACAGGTTCAGCACCAGCAGCTGGTTGTTAAAATAAACGATTTTTATATTTTTCTCTTTCCTTTAAGTTATTTATTGTGAAGGGAGAGCCATGCTTTAGCACCAATGGGCCGGTCCAATCACAGTGACACAAAGGTCTTACAGATACAATTTTTTGTTGCTCTCTACCGAGCGCGTGAGCTTACCGAACCCCGAACACCTTTCCTTTATTTTTCATATCATGTTGAGTGAGTGGTTTTCAATCCAATCCCTACTCTTTAAATGTTAAAATATTAACAACCAGCTTACCCAGCGAACTTCGTTACGCCACATTAGTCAATGAATGAGCAGAATTATCATCACTGGCAAAACACACAGCAAAATTTTTAGTTATGAGACATTGTGGTATTTAAGACGTTTCCCAGGTATTTATAGGTACCTAATCGTCAAAAATTTCGAGAAATAAGTCTCCAATTTTCAATGCAGTGGTTGCGACATGGAGGTTCAATATCATTTTCGTCCTGTTCATGTTCATTTCAAGATCCAATCGTTTGGAGACCTTACTGAGGCCCTCGTGCATTTTGATAAAGTCTTCGATGTTTTCAGCCTTGATTAGTGTACGAGCAAATCGAAGGTGGGTGATACACTCGCCATTAATATTGATGCCAAGTCCATTCCAATCCTAGAAGTCTAAAAATTCTTCCACTGCCGCTGTGAACAGTTCTCGTCCTAAAGATAACTAGTAACGTTCTCGTCACGTCAAGACTTCGATGTACCGGTAATAAATTTGGCACCGCTGGACAGATTGAAGCACAGCCCAAGTTTCGATGGAGTAAAAACCTATTTCATAGTCATAAACGCCAAGCAAGTGAAGGCTCAGATCAAATAAAAAAGGTAGGTAACGCACGGCCTTTGTTCTTACTGAAGCCAAAAAACTCAGCTACTTCCAAGTAAACACACGTTTACGCACACATATGCAACAAACTACGCTACTTTTCGTTAGTATCGTGCAAGTTGTCGTGCGGTAAGTTTACCTACAAAATGTCTTGTGCAATTAAATTATGTGAAAACTATACAAAAGTGAACCAAAAGTCTGAAAGAATAACATTTCAAACGTAAGTACACACAAAATACGTACTGGAAAAGTGTTACCAGGAGTTCATATTTCTAATAGCCAAGAAATGTGAGTAAATTCATAGTCAAATAATGAAGTAGAGAGTGAGACATAAGTATTACTTTTTTTGAATCAGGTACTTTTATGGCGGTAAACATGTACAATGTAATTGTAATTTATAAGAAACACATTTATTTTCGCATATTACCCATTTTAATGCAATTTCCAAGGACATTTTTTTTATAGTGGCAACACAAAGTCGCTCACACATTTTTAAAGAATGGCTTCACTTTCTTAGTCAAAGTGCATTCTCTACCTTTTTTTTATGAGATCTGAAAGTGAATGTTATATTCTTCGGACTTCTGTATTACTCAAAGCTTTTTCAGAAACCAGTTTGTTCTGGAAGCTGGAAGTCATTAAATCTGCATTCGAGATGATTCGTAATGACTTTAGAGAATAGATTATAGACATGACTTTTAAAAGAGATGGGTCTTTAATCTCGTCCTTGCTGATGTCAAGTATATCTTCGATATAGTGTCAGGTTAATTTGACTCTTAGATCTTTTGGCAAGTCAGTGTTGTCGTGTTGTGCATGGAACTTCATAGTTTCACTCAGGAAGTCAGGTCTTGATGATAAAAGTCTGCCATGGAAAGTTTTCAGTTTTGTCAACTCTCTTTATCCAGCCGACATAACCCTTGCTAATACTTTCGTGCTTAGTACATTTTAATAATTTTTTTCTCTATGCCCTCTTTAGGACGTGTGATAAATTGGGTGCTCTTGTCTATCATACTCGTATTTATTTCAAATTGAGTTGCAGCATTTTTCTGAAAATTAAAGCAAAAATATTATGTAGTTAAGAACTTCGTGATGATTTTTATGATAACGCTTAAAAAAAAATGCATAACAAGAACCTTGTCTTGTTTACAACTTATTGTTTTATATATTTTTATATAAGGCTTATTTACTGAGAGTGTATATACAAAAAAACATAGAAAATGGCTTATAAAATGTGAGTAACATTTTCAATTCTTATGCCACCATCCACCCTGAACTAGGTGGAAATCTATACTAATATAATAAAGCTGAAGAGTTTGTTTGTTTGTTTGAACACGCTAATCTCAGGAACCACTGGTCCGATTTAAAAAAATCATTCGGTGTTGGATAGTCCATTTATCGAGGATGGCTATATATCATCACGCTACTACTAATAGGAGCGGAGCACCAATGAAGAATGTTTCAAAAACGGGGAAAAATTTTCACGCGACGGGCAATATAAGACGCAAACGAGGTTGCGTGGGTCAGCTATTATACACTCTTTTGCAAAAAAAACGGGCACTTAAGCAAAGAACTATTTTATAGTTACTATTAGTTTGTTTGACAATTTTAGGTATTGGTATCCTCAAAATTTCATAAATTAATTAGGAAGGAATAGGTATCAACAGTTTTATCGTAACATTTTGATTAAATTATTGAGAAATAATGTTTAAGCTCAAAACACTATTATTGTACCTGCTCGCTAAATAAAAATGAAACGCGTTAATTTCTTTGTTTTTCTTGAATACATTAAAAGCAGATAAAAGTTTAGTATTGAGTGTGACCCCCTCTAGCTGAAATCACGGCATGCATTCGTCTGGGCATGCTAGCGAGTATATCTTTTATGGTTTCTTGGGGAAAACGGTCCCACTCCGCGGTAATCACATTCTTTAGCTCTCTGATGGTCTGCGGAGCCGGCTGCACTGATCTCACTCGTCGCTTCAGAACGTCCCAGACATGCTCTATGGGATTGAGGTCCGGACTTCTAGCTGGTCAGTCCGAACGACGAATTCCGATTTCTAGCACATACGCTTCCACATCGCCAGACCGGTGGGCGCGAGCGTTGTCGTCCATAAAAAATGAGTTTTCGCCAAGAGCGGTTAAAGCGGGTTGTGCATAAGGAATTAGAACTTCCGTTATGTATCGGTGTCCAGTCAGTGTACCGTTTTCGATGAAGACTAACTCCGTACGATCCATGGAATTTATTCCTGCCCAAAACATAACAGAGCCCCCTCCATAAGGTGTGATTTCTTCAAAACATGCCTCTGCAAAGCGTTCTCCTCGTCTACGTAGCACTCGCCGACGTCGGTCTTCACTATGCAGAGATATCCTGGCTTCATCGGAGAACAATATCCTATCCCAGTCTTCGTGAGTCCATGACACACAATTTCGAGCGAAGCTAAGCCTGGCAACTCGATGTCCACGGAGTAATTTAGGGCCGCGTGCCGAGTGATGACTGTGTATATTAGCAGCGAGAAGCCTCCTCCTGACCGTCCATAGACTAATTTGCACATTTCTTACTTCTTAGAGGCTATTCTTGAGGTCCACATAAGAAGATTTGCGATTTCTCAACGCTTGACTAACTAGAAAACGATCATCCCGTGGTTCGGTACATGTCTTTCTGCCAGAACCAGGCCTTCTCTTGACGGAACCGGTCTCTTGATGGCGCTGCCAGGTCCTTTCAACTGTCGACCGACTCACATTTAGCCTCTGAGCCACGAAGCATTGGCTGCAACCTTCTTCAAGTTGCGCAATAATTTTGCTCGCTTTTATCACTTTATCTACCATTTTCGAGATTGCTAAACAGCAATAACAATACTTTTAAATGTCAAGGACATCAGATAATTTAATAAAAATTGACAAAAAGTTAATTAGAGTCGATATTAACTATAGGGAATTCGCGCCACAAAATGTAGTTAAAAGTTGTTTTCTTTGAAAACTAGGCTCAGTCAAAAATTTTAATTTGGAATGTACTCTTATAAACATTATGGCACTTTTATAACTGGCCAGTAACATGTTCAAATGATTAAAACCTTTTTGGTATTTTATTTTTTTCAGCCAGGAAGAAAATCGAAACCGCCCGTTTTTTTTGAAAATGAGTGTATTATAATACTAATATAATATGACTTACTAGAGACTTATTCGTATAGGCAAAATATAAATTACTTTTTGTAAAGTGTACCTACCAAGATGTTTTCAGTGTCAGTGTAAGCTTATTTTTAATATTTGACTACTTGAGTATGACACTTTGTATATGATGCGACATATATTTTTCAATACTTTATTTATTTTATTACATGAGGTGAGTATGCAATGTTTGGGTTGTCTCATACAATATCATATTTTTATTTTCTTCTAAAATAAAATGCATTATTTTAGCGGTCCAGAATGGCATCAGGGGGCTTAAGTGTATGGACTTTCTGGTATATAACCCTGTCATCTCGAGTAAGACAACCGCGGTGCGTGGGGCGTGGGCCATTGGCTGACCGACTGCCGCAGGATAAAGACGGGTGTAATTACTGCGAGCCGATATATAAGTATACCAGTAGATAGTGTAGTATTTCAGGTGAATAGTGTACGTTACATGTACCACAAATCAAATTGCCCTTACCTAAGTCGGCTGCGCAGCTCAAAGCACATGTGCTCCTAGCCTCACCCCACTTCAGCGCTTGTTGAACAGATGTGGCTGAACATAAATGTCAACACTCGATCAGTATTTGTACAGATACCAGAGGCCCATACCCCAACCACTTCCCCCATCCACCAAAGGCCGGCAATCGCTTACCATCAGGCGATACGCCTGCTCGTTTGCCCGCTATTCCTTAAAAAAAAAGGCTTGTGCTAAACACTGTGAATGCGTTTACCAAACATGTCATATATACATATATATTTTCAATACTTTATTTACATATGATGAATACATGAGGTGAGTATGCATTGTTTTGGTTTGTCTCATACAATATCATATTTTATTTGTTTTATAACAACAACTCCAGTAATAGAAAAATACATCCTGTTTCATACATGACACAGATACAAGCGAAATCTAGACTCAGGACAATTTAATTTGTGGATCACAGAAAAAGTTGTCCTTTGTGGGGTTTGAACTTGACTGCTTAAACCCCCCAAAAGACCCTCGGGCCATCACCCCACCGGGGTTTGCGGCAGGGTGGTAAGTCGGAATCGAACCCACTAAAACCACACGGTGTGCCAACTCTGCACCTGAGAAGGGAGGGGTCCGGGAACTGCAGTTATTAACACAACTGGACCCCTCCCAGCACCTGCCTTCACTGAAGCGGACACCGTCTTCTGTGACTGCTTAAACCTGGGCTAACCCCGCAATTATTCCTTCTTCTATGTCAAGGGACATAGGCTTAATTGGTAGATTGTGACATCACAACTGCTTTTTGCTCAAGTAATAACAAGTTGAGTGTACCTTTGAACAAAACAGAATGTGTAGATACACTAGGTATTACCAAATGTTCACACTACTTTTGCATTGGATTACTTGCAAATGTCGATGTACTGGACGGTTTACATTATTATACTTTGTATTGACTGTTTCGTTGGTGCATCTAGACGTACTAGAAATCAATAATTCTATATATTTAACGGCTTTTTTGTACTTGTATGTGACAACAGTAAATTCTTTAATCCCGATAGATTTTCGGTTGTTTCTGAGTAATATAGCGTCACAAAGCCGAACGTCTTAAGGTGTATATCTCCAAATGATCTTCATAACAATTCATTGTGTAAGCCTTAAAATACTCCGCTTTTTAGTCACGACACCACTTTTCTCTTAAATCTTCACGAATACGAACATACATTTTATTGAGGCTGTTTTTTGCGTTGTTCTTGCAGGTGGCAACGAAACATTGTCTATATCAAATCCGCTATGGATAAATTACTTTAACTTGTATGATCTCCAATATTTTGTTAAACCTGAGGTTATGTTTATTGTTTATAGTTCGTTCGATGTAAGGTGATTTTGACATGTGAAACAGACGTTCCGTAACAGAATACCACCACGCACTAAAGGAAATCACCATAAAACTATTTTCTAAGTCAAACAAATTGTATACATGTAATAATTTATATTACTAAGTTTAAATTTCTTCAAATAATATTAAATAATAGCTTAATTCTTCATTTCCGCAAGGTTGCCCAAAACAGTTACATTCTATGATTTTTATTTTTAAAATTTATTAATGTTACATTTTAACTATTACGGAGGCGATGATTAAACGTTTTGATTTACAAATCGTCTTTTATCGACTTACTAACCAGTCATCATTTTCGTTGGGGTGTAAGGAGACGAACCACAATCTTTCGCTTCCAGCCAACCTCACCTGCACGTGGTGCACTCTGCTGAATGACAAACGAGGCTTTGGCGACTGATCGATGGCTGAATATCCGTCCCAAGAGGCGTAACTAAATACAATAGGCCGGAGACGGGCAGCAGCGTCTTCGGTGCAATAAGTTACGCCCAGCGATCACGCCTGCCCAGCGTGGTGATTATGGGCTAAAATTCTCCATGCGTAAGCAACAGAAGCCACGGCTCCCAGTTTCAGCAGTCCCACTATTCCTGGACAAGTGTACGCACCGACCTCGGCTCACTCGGATGATGAGGTGGAGGATATGTTCGATGACATATCGAGAGCCCTCCACTTCACCACTAAAACACACTATAGCGTTGTTATGGGTGACTTCAACGTCAAAGTGGGATTACAAACTTGCAGCGACTCGGTAATAGGAACCCATGGATTTGGAAGCAGGAATCATAGGGGGCAAATGCTCGTCAATTTTCTCGAGCGGGAGGGGCTGTTCTTGATGAACTCTTTCTTTAAAAAACGGCCCCAAAGGAAGTGAATGTGGCGAAGCCCCGACGCTATGACTAAAAATGAGGTTGATTTCATCTTGACGGACAGAAAGCACATATTCAGAGACGTCTCAGTGATCAATAGGTTTAACACTGGTAGTGATCACTGACTTGTCCGAGGCTCTCTGAATATCGACTTTAAGGCTAAACTTCTCCATTTGATGAAATCCAGGCTCCGACCAACTCTGCTCCAAGCCGCGCTGGGATTTGAAAAATTTCAGTCAAATCTGGAAAACTGATTTGCTGCCATGGAAACCACAAGAGACGTAAACCAGAACCTTGAAAATGTGGTTTGGATTCTCTGGGACGAAGGTACGAGATTTTGTAAAATGCAACGTAAAAGCAGGCAGTCTAAACTTTCAGAGAGGACATTAGGGCTAATGAGGGAACGACATGAGAACCCACCTGCCACTTCGTCGGCCTAGCGAGTTCTACACCGAGAGATCACCAAACTTGTACGACACGACCTCCGATGCTCCAATACTCTGTCGATTGAAAGAGCAATCGAGCGGAATCGGGGTCAAAAGTGTTCGTACAATCTCTTGGAAGAAGCCACCTGACAAAGTTGACCACATCAAGTGGAGAAGTCGTTGCTTCCAAGCCGGCCGTCCTTACGGAAGTCGAAAGCTTCTACGGCAGTTTATACGCTTCGCATGCATCTCGACCTGATCCCGAAAATGAGGACCCTAGAGCTACATTAACACGCTACGACACCGAAGATCTGCCAGAAGTCAGCACTGATGAAATCGAGATGGCTCTTGGACAGCTGAAAAATGGAAAAGCCCCTGGAGAAGACGGCGTTACAACAGAGCTGTTGAAGGCTGGAGGTACGCCAGTATTAAGGGTGCTCAAAAAGCTTTTTAACGCTATCCTATTCCTATTCAAAAGGAGAACTCCAGAGGCGTGAAGTAGAAATGTGGTCATCCTGTTCTTCAAGAAGGGTGACAAGACCATGTTGAAGAACTATCGGCCCATTTCCCTTCTAAGCCACATCTACAAGCTGTTTTCTAGAGTCATCTCGAACCGTCTTGCGCGAAGACTCCACGAATTCAACCACCGGAGCAAGCTGGGTTTCGGAGCGGATATGGCACCGTAGACCACATTCACACAGTACGGCAGATTATACAGAAGACCGAGGAGTATAATAAGCCCCTGTGTCTAGCATTCGTGGACTATGAGAAGGTCTTTGACTCGATAGAGATCTGGTCTGTTCTGGAGTCCCTGCAGCGTTGCCAAATAGATTGGCGATACATACAAGTGATGAGATGTCTCTACAAAGCCGCCACAATGTCCGTCCAAGTACAGAATCAGCATACAAGACCCGTACCATTGCATCGAGTATTGAGACAAGGGGACGTTATATCCTTGAAATTGTTCACTAATGCAATGGAGGACTTCTTCAAGACCCTGCACTGGAAAGGACGCGGCATCAACATCAATGGCGAATACATCTCTCACTTGCAATTTACAGACGACATCGTCATCATGGCAGAGACGCTGCACGACCTACAACAGATGCTGAACGACCACGCTGACTCTTCTGTACGCATCGGCCTATGGATGAACTTGGACAAGACCAAGGGCATGTTCAATGAACATGTACTACCGGAACCGGTGTCGTTCTCGAAGTTGTTCAAAAATACGTGTACCTCGGGCAGACTTCGCAGTTAGGGTGTAACAACTTTGAGGACGAGGTGAACAGGAGAATCCGGCTGGGTTGGGCAGCATTTGGGAAGCTTCGTCGGGTTTTCTCATCATCGATCCCACAGTGCCTAAAGACAAAAGTCTTCAATGAGTGTGTCCTACCCGTAATGACATACGGAACCGAAACGTGGACACTTACGGTACGGCTGATCTACAAGTTCAAAGTCGCTCAGCGTGCTATGGAAAGGGTTATGCTCGGCGTTTCTCTAAGGGACCGTATTAGAAACGAGGTGATCCGGCAGAGAAACAAGGTCTTCGACATAGCCCACAGGATTAGCAAGCTGAAGTGACAGTAGGCTAGCCATATTTGTCGCAGAACCGAGAACCGTTGGGGTAAACGGGTTCTTGAGTGGAGACCGCGTCTCGGCAAACGTAGTGTAGGACGTCCACAGGCCAAGTGGAGTGATGATTTGCGCAAGACGGCTTGCAGGAGCTGGATGCGAGAAGCTGAAGATCGAACTAAGTGGCATGCAATTGGAGAGGCTCCAATTGCACGCCACTTAGTCTTATGTCCAGCAGTGGACTGCGATAGGCTGATGATGATGATGATGAAAACATAGCCGGATACGGAAGACAGAAGTAACAAAAATTACAAGTGATTCGAAACACTTCCATAAAAGTCTCTAAATATTTAACGTGCCGCTGCCCGCTCCGCTCCCGGCTGAGTTCGTGTACGCCGCCAGACGCGGCCTCGATCAAAATTATTTGTCATACTTGTCAAATCGTCAAATAAATAAATGTCAATGTCAGGTGTCAGTGCTGCACTGATGCAACAATGTTTGTTATTTACAAATTTGCTTTGATCTATTCGTAATTTGAATCGCGGAGTTCGGAAAATAATGCTAGATAGATCTAAACTATACAAAATACTAAGAAATACAGGTATATTTAGTAGTTCTGGATTATTCATTTATTATCACATCAAACAAACTTACAAATCCATGTACAAGATTGTTAACCCTAAAGTCCTTGACAGAGAGAAACAGCAACCAGAATATATTTATATTGACGATCCTTTATACAATCTAACATTGAAATTAGAACAAGACAGAGAGCTCAAGGAAGCAGTTGGTTTAGCACGTATATGGAAAAGCTTAAAATACTCTTTAGCATGGAAACTACTTTGGTTGTGCCGTCATGGAAATAAAGATCAAAGGAATATTGCTTTGGAACAACTGGCTGCGTTTAAAAATAATAAGATCTGGGACTGTTGCAAACTTGCTCAAGCTTTGGATAAAAATACGGCTGTGCTGTTGGCGCGAACGCGCGGCGCCGACCTGCGTTATTTTCTGCCTCCTCCCATTCACGTTCGAAGAGCAGCCTTATCGTCTGAACTCCTGTCCTATAAATTAAGAGACTTAATAATCTCTGCACAGAATGTTAATCCACACCATTGTATTCAACATTTCATCTATAAACATTTTATTAACCTTCAGGAACAAACGATGGAAGCCTTAGAAACAGATTGTATTCCTTCAAAGCCAGACAGTATTAGTGAAAAAGAACTATGCATTTTGTGTCTAGATGCCTTACATCATCATCTTACTCTATTTTATGCTGAAAACTATCAAGATGATTTATCCTCTATCAACTTAATAAATATGGGAATCTTGCCTAAATTAGCAGAAGCAATGTTAAGATTTAAAAATGATCCAGACTTTGACTATGCAGTGCTTAAAATACTTAGCATTTTGAGTGTACACTCTAATTTGTTAGAAGACTTTTTTCAAAATGGCTTATTAAGAGAATTATCGAGACTATTGCGGTCTGAAGATGTTCGTTTGTCAAGCTCTGCTGCTGTATGTCTAGCAAACTTATCAGGGGAATACTGCTATCAACCTGGCCTATACCTTTTACACCCTATATACAGAACAACAATGCCTCCATCTTGTGATACTTTACTAGTGCATGGATTACGTGGTGGTGTCTTTGTAACATGGAGGCAGAGAGACAAAAAGTATGCCGAACCACTTGGAATAATGGAAGTGACCAATTCTAGAGGTAGGGACTACGTTGAGCCATTATATGAAGGAGATGTTGCCACAGTAACAAAATATATAGATCCTGATGTCAGACAAGTTATGAAGGATTTAGTTGAAAGTGAGGATGAAGCTTTGCTGAGTGACATAGATGTTGTCCTTCATGATATACCTATACAAGCTCTAAGAGAACCACAATCTACTAAAACCTACATGGCTCAAAATAAAAGGACAGCATTAATACAAGAAAATCAAGACAAATACAGTTATACATTTTGTTGGCCTAAAGATTGGTTACCAAAAGATTGTGATAATTTGAGGATTCTCGGTGTTAATTATTGGAGTTCATTATCAGAATGGCTTGAGAAATGCCCATCATTATCAGCAGACATACCAACAAGAGCTTCGGAAATGGTTCCTGCTCTCGCTAAAGCTGGTGTGGGTGCCAAAAATACAAATGTGGTTTGGCTAGCTCACTCAATGGGTGGGCTTATTGTCAAAGAAGCACTCGTTCGATCTGCACGGAGTCAAGACTCAGAATTAAAACAACTATCTGAAAACACAAAGGCAGTTTTATTCTTTGGCACTCCTCACAGAGGTAGTGGCTTGGCTACATTGCCACGTGCTGCAGCAGCTGTCATATGGCCTTCTACTGATGTAAAACAATTACAAGTTAACTCTCCATCATTACTTAAACTTCATAATGAATTTATTCAAACTGCTGATATTTTTAAATGGGAAACAATTAGTTTTGCAGAAACATTGCCTACATTATTCACTGCATTCAAAGTACCCATACATTTTGTTGAGTCTCATTCCGCTGATTTAGGACGTGGAGTGTTTTATCAGCTACCTTTGGACCACTTATCATTATGCAAGCCAGCTACTCGTCAATCTGTTGTGTATACTATGGTTTTAGATGTTTTGCAAAGAGCCTCATCAGACCAGGAAGATAATATCTCACATAGTTACATGTACAATAATTTGGAACGTATATTTTTGACATTACTAACCAAATTCATTGAAATATTTGACAGAGTTGCAATAAGAAAACAGTAACTATATTGCTGGTGGTTAGATCAAGTTTTAAAATAATTGTCAAATGGTAATGATTTTGTAGGCTCATTAGAGAATATGTATAGATGAGACCTGTGAAATTTAAATTGTATGTAAAATTTAGAAGAATGTAAGCAATTAAATTGCCTCTTATTGCATTTAAGGTTTACATTATTTATTATTAACAACTCATCACATGCTAGATCTTTAAAGTAAAAAAATGTTTTTTTTAAAAAACTTCTGAGAAACTCGATTCTATACATACTCGCTTATAAAGGTTCACTAAAGTTGTTAATACCAATGTTATTAGTTGTGTATAATTGTGAAAATATTTATGCAGTGTTTATCTTATGATATTTATTTGTTTGTACATGTAATATTTTTATTATGAGTGATATGCAATGTGATACCAAAGGCATAATAAGGTGGCCATAGAGCATAGAGGGAAGTTAATTAGCCCTGTTCTCGTTTGTCCAGTATTATATAAAAACGTCTGTAATTAAAGTATTGTAGTACAAAAAATATGTTTATTAAACTTTATAAAGTACATTTATTTTTGTGTTCTTAATCTAAGGGCCCCTAATAGATAATTTTACGATTACCTAGGCAGGTAATCGTAAAATTAATAAATAAAAAAAAAATCTAGATCATAATAGTAGGTAGGTACCTACTATTATCATCTAGATTTTTTTGAGTTAGATTGCTACTAGGCTACAATGTTGAAGAGTTAAATAGACCAAACGAGGTGCAAAAACCTTTGTTCCTTGAACGGTCATAAGCTTAACTTAAATAAAAGTTGCGTGTACTAGCGTACACTCGTAAGAAGTGAAACTTATTTATGACGTTATTTTTCAAAAAATAAATATCGTATGTCGACGAAAGGTATAACGACAAAAGACTTAAACCAGCAATATTCGTGACAATTCTTATTTCAAGTGCAACAAAAGTTAAGGAGCGAGACCTGAGTAAATATTTCACGATCTGTGGTGTGAATGAAGTAAGTTTGTGGAATGTGATGTGTGTAGTTATTTACATTGTGGACTAAATAAAATAATATTGTTTGTAATGTGATATTTCATTGTAGTATTAATTTGGTCCTGTTTGTGTTTGAAAATGTTTTCTGTTTTATTTTACAAATTTTTTTTGAAGGATTGTATATAACTACTCTCAATAATGATAAAACATTTTATTTTAACCCCGATAAAGAAGTTTCACTTCAAAAAGATAGCGTAACGAATAAATGTGACGCGTAACGTAACGGATAAATGTTACGCGTAACGAAAAAATGTTACACTAAATTTTTTGACAACCCCGATAAAGAAGTTTCACTTCAAAAGTTCATTTGCTCTTCCATAAACTGTCAAATCTGTCACTCAGTGAAGGACATCACCATTCTCTAAGTCCTTGAGAAATTGGTCGGTATGAGCGTAAGAAAGGAAGCTTTAAGAGCAGCATGCATCCTCGCATTGCAAATGCTGTCTGCTGGTAGTGTCCAAACTTTTTGATGACATCTTCTAATATCACATAAAACAATTTTTTTTCTATTGATAGGTAAGCGATTATAACCGCCCATGGACACCCGCAATACCAGAGGCGTCACAGGTATACCAATCTAAACTACTCCTATGTCTCCTCTCTTAGCAGTAATTTGTTATAAAAAAATAGCTACTGATGGAACCCCAATCTAATATGAAAATGTGGTAATTACACTTCTTCTGGTGTTATCACACTCATGAAAGTTTTCCAGATGTTAAATCCCTTTCATTTAGAAATCGTCAATAAACAAAGAAAACAAATATTTTTAAATATTCCTATGTATTACAAATTTAACTTTCTTATGACTTTTACTAAGTCAAAAGCCCTGAATTTTTAGACATTTAATACAATGTTACTTCAAAGACTTCCAAGAATATGTGTACAAAGATTTCATGATGAGTTTTCGCGTGAAAGCGTAACAAACAAACTCACATTCACATTTATAATATTTAGGAAATAGACAGACGGATATATAGATCTGTACATATGCTATTATTAATCTAAGTGACATAGAAATTTATTTACATTTATTTATTATTATCACATCAGTTTTAAATTTAACACTATTATAATTGAATCTAGAGACATGTAATCTCAACTTCGTGCTAATTATATTATGAAAAAAGTTAATGCTGCCAATAGATGACGCTACTTCACTGTAACTTTGACTACATACAAGATAGATGGCAGTAGCTACCCTAACTGAACAATTGCAAAGTTTTTAGAAGTTTCCATTCAAAAGTTTTATCGCGTAAAATGAACGAGGCAAATAATAAATTAGGTGTTAATGTTTTACAGTTTTGAATATTTCCAAACATTATTTATGCGTTGAAAATAGAGAAGTAAGTAGTAATGTTTCAGAGACATTTATCTATCGTTGTCAGACAGGTACTTGAAAGAAAAGAGAAACGATTTAAATAGTTTTGTGTGTGTAGCTAACCTACAGGTTCGTTAAAATATACTTTTTTTATTTAACGTCAACATTATAGTCAAGTGTAGTCGTTTAAGACCCCCTCAGGGTTTCGGGGTATTAAAGATGTAAGTAGGTAATAAGACTAATAAGTAAGTACGTATGTAAAATGCATTGATTAAGACAGAAAACTAGTCTAGATTATGTTTGAAATAATACCTTAGTAGATACAGTTTTGGGCGATTTATCTTTAATTAAAAGTAAATTTAAATACATTGACTTAGAACAAAATTTTTATAAAAGCGAAATTTTTATCTCGACTATAGGTACAAAAATTTAATTCAGTACCTTACATTAAAGTTTTAGAAAAATGTCTCCGTCTTCTTGGGTCTCCGGTCTTGGAAGATGGTTTTCAGACTTTCATAGAGGTCAAAATTTAAAATTTTGGTTAGTTTTTGGATCGTTTACCTACTTAAAATTAATATACCTACATTCGCCTTTTACTATTATTCGTCATAGTCTTTTTGTACATTTTTCACACATTCGCTTCGGTCATCGCCCTTTTGGAAATATTCATCACTTTTACGAGTACGCAAAATTGTAGATGTCAACCTTCCAGCATTTTTGTCTTTGGTTCATGGTACAGATGTGTTAACCAGTAAAATTCTTATAGACACACTGGTTGATTCTGAAGTCTCCTGCATGCCCATTGCTATAGATGCTTGGCAGATAGCTTGTCCCAGTCCTCCTAACCCATTCTTTCAGCGCCCATCGTTATGTATTTTAAAGCAAAAAAGACTTCTGGATACACCAACCTTTCTTGTAGAGCAAGCTCGTTTGTTGCCTGTGGGAGAGTGGAATCAGGTTTATGGATTAAGGCATTTCCAATGCCTAACATAGGCACCTTGTTAGACATACTACATTTCTCTTTGCCACTTGCCTCCGTTTGGGAGCACCTTGAGTTTCTCCGAATTTTTGTCATGGTGGAGAAGCTGTTGATAGTC
The DNA here is from genome assembly GCA_916048165.1 of Spilarctia lutea. Lineage (NCBI taxonomy): Eukaryota > Metazoa > Arthropoda > Insecta > Lepidoptera > Erebidae > Spilarctia > Spilarctia lutea. The sequence goes on along the minus strand of OU696470.1, from coordinate 21,078,539 downwards.
TCAGACATCATGGACTTTCTTGTCGCAGAAGCTCTGGCCGTTTATCTCAACATGCCAATAGTAACGACATTATCTGTCGTGCTCTTGTTACCGCCGGCGTTCCATCTGTACGTGAGCCACATGGTTTGGTACGAGACGATGGCAAGAAACCGGATGGTATGTCGTTACTGCCATGGAAGATGGGTAGGCCTTTGGTGTAGGACGCAACTTGCGCCGACACCCTCGCTCCACCTCATCTTCTAAGCACAGCTGGTTATGCCGGCGATGTTGCTTGCTTATTAGCATTGCCATTCAACGTAGCAATGGTGCCAGCCTTTTGGAAAATCTACCAGTAGGCGATGATGCTGAGGATTTTTTAAATGCGAATATTGTTGGTTTTTTATACTTATATTACCTGGCATTTTAATTTTATATTAAGATATAAACAGATTTATTATATAAAACATTATGAAGTAAATTGATACGTCTACCTTGAAAATTGATGTTTTACTGAAAAAAATAAAGTAGTCTTAGATGTTAGTATTCATTCAGGAAGTGACAGGTTTCAGTAAAACATTATTCATTTCTAGTACCTAAGTAGGTAATAATGACTAAACTGATCCATGCTATATCTACAGGTTACAAGACGGATTTGGTCCGAGAACACTACAGTATTTGCCCATCTATTTTAGATTTAGAGAGAAAATAGAACCTTAGATATCTGGACGCATTTATTACTATTAGTATTTATACATATTGCAGATTGTTCTTGCTGGTTTCACAAAAAGGAATTCTAATTTATAACATACCTATAAACTACACATTTTTAGGTCAACAGGAATTTATTTTGTCGGTAGATACTGAATTGCAATTAAATTTGGCAAAAATAAAGTTGATTTATTTGACAAGTTTTTCTACGTACTTACATACTAAACCAAATTAAAAGGTACCGTCGGTACTATAAAACGACAATTACATACTTTAATCCCTTTTTTTGTGCGGAAATCACCCCTGGTACCACCGACTGGTGGCAATGACGGACTCGAACCGGCTAAAACCGTACGCCGTCTCGGGTACTGGAAGTCGTGGAACCAGGTGCATCCTCGAAAGGAAGTTCCTGAAACCCCGTCGTACCTCCGGCCACTTACGGTTTGTAGGTGACTCCCTTTTGTACCAGAATGTAATCCTTTTCTGCTCAGAATAAAGCACTTGCGCCACCACCTCGTCCTGCATCTGCTAGGGTGACAGATGGCCTCACCTGTCACACCCAGGCTTGCGCTTATGGGGGACTGAGATTGTTCTGCGACCTCCGGCACCTGAGACGTCCGTGGTAGCGGGCCCGTTCCCGGGCCTTATCTTGCTTGGAGCAAGCAAGCGGCAAGCGGTAGCATAGCACGGCAAGCATAACTTGCTCGCAGAAAGAGACGGCGAAGTTCCACGCACTCTCGCTCCGCAATATGCATGCCCCCATGTTACTGAGCGAGAGAATCCTACCCGATAGCCACCACGAGATCGCGCCTCGGCTCTCCCTATGCCGGACATTCTGCCAGCGTATGGAGCATCGTGTCCTTTATCTGGCCATCACAGTGGTGGCACTTAGGCGCTGGCACTTTGCAGATCAGATACCGATGATCTCCGAAGCATATATTTCCAGTGTTCACCTGCGTTAGAAATATCGGCGTGCCCAGCACTCGGTTGCCCAAGTCGTTCCCTCCATTCGTTCTCGAGGAACTGGCGGAGTTGGGATTTCTGATCTTCGATTTCTCGAGTCTTAGGATTTCTACCCAATTCCCGAACTCTCGCCTCCAGGTCCGGTGAAGTTCCGGCCAGACATACTTTAACTCTTATCTTATATTTAGAATATAAAATATTTTATAACCGATATAATCTGTCCAATTGCCATTTTTGTTTTAACTACAGGTATTGAGTACAGGTTAGACATTAATCTACATTTAACCCTTCTCAATTTAAAGCGAACGTGAGGTTGTAACCACTTATCGTCTGATCTCTTTCTCTATATCATAACAAGAAAAAGTTTATTTAAACTATAACCCAACTTCGAAACAACTTTTGAAAAAAATCTATAGCCCATGTCATCCGGGCCATTATTACGAAACTATTGACAGCTCATTCCTCTCATCCGTTCACTAATTTAGGTGCTACTTTGCTATCAGATACAATACACCCAGTGTACAGACGTACACACACACATACGGCAACCTCCGAACTGTTAGCGAGCTCATATAAGCTCGCTAATTTTTCATATGAAAAATACCTGAATATTTATTACACAAGGTGAAGCACGCAGCTTCATCTGCGTCTTTTTTTTTTTTTTTAACGTTTGGCAACCCCCTCGGGCCGTCACCCCGCCGGGGTTTGCGGCGGGGCGGTGTGTCGGAATCGAACCGACTAAAACCACACGGTGTGCCAACTCTGCGCCTGAGAAGGGAGGGGTCCGGGAACTGCAGTTATTAACACGCCGGACCCCTCCCAGCGCCTGCCCGCATTGAAGCGGGCACCTTCTTCTAATAGAAAATCTCAATTTAGGCGACGCACGGCACACGCGTACGTCGCCCCCTCGCGGTTGGCCTGTAATGCGGATGGAGGGGAAAACCCATCCCGTCCATCCGCGGCCACACTCAGGGCGGCATGAGGCGCTGATAGGCGCGCCTCCGCCGCCCCGTGCGCCGTCGGCGGGTCGGGTCCGAGTGGATATCGTCCTCCCGGGCCTTCTCCGCCGCCTCCTTCTGCGAAATTACTTCTTCGCAGAAGGTCGCGACCGCGGTAAAACTGCTGTCGCTACCGGCCATGGATAGTACGACGGCCGGTAGCGACAGATCTCCTCCGATGACTGCAGATCTCCAGCGTATGCTGGGCCGAGTCCTCACTGCAGTCGCAGTGGTGGCAGGCGGGACTCAATTCCCTTCTAGCGATCGAATGCAGGTACTTTCCGAAGCAACCATGCCCGGAAGCACCTGCGTCAGCCGGAAGGAAAGGGTCCCGTGCTGCCGCCCTGCCCACTCGAGGATGACCGGCTGGAGCACCTCCACGGTGGCAAAGCCAGCGCGTGGAGCCTCCAGCCGGGAAGACCAACGAGCCATCGTGGCTCGGCGAGCGGCTTCACGCCAGTCGCGTACCTCTTCGGGCGGAGGACGATACCCGTTCTCCGCCCGATATTCAGCCGCTCGCCGATAAACTTCGGCGAGCACTTCCGCCTCCAAATCCCACGGGGGTGTTCCGGCCAAGGCGCACGCCGCCTCCGTCGACACGGTGCGGTATCCGCGTATGGCTCTGACCGCCAATACCCTCTGAGGCTGCCAGAGGCGTGCCTTATTCTGGGCGGTCAGAGCCGCGACCCACACCGGTGACCTTCATCTGCGTCTTGTTTCAACCATGCTAAGCGTTAAGAAACTAAAAAACCAACAAGAACAATGTGACACGATAATTATATTTATTAGATTGAAATAATGTTATAGTTTTTGAATACGTTAATTATATACATATATTATACGCTAATTAGATTTATTTTATATCATGAAAGCAATAAAATGTTTGTCTGCCCCCACATGATAGGGTTTAAATTAGTTTATTATTAGTTTAGTTTAACTAATTTATCTATTCAAAATAAAAATAAAATATTCTTGATCTATTCAAAATAAAGAGCATCCAAGTTGATTAACTTCTCCCTCTCACAAAATTCACTTTTAATTTGCAATGGCAGGTGACATATCATGAGAGGTGATAGTTGGTATTACTGTAGGAAAATAACTACATTTATTTTTTTCGTGTTAAGAAATTTTGGTAGACCTATGTCTATTTGCTAAAACTAAAAAGCTTAAAATCAGGGTCAGCTTTTCAACTTTTCAGTTAAACAATGGGAGAGCTTAAAGAAATAATACTTATTTCAGTTATTCAATTCATTGGCAAATAATCCTCGAATACCTTTGTGTTCGGAATTTTGTTAAATTGTTTCTCAAGAAATTCTTACCAATTTAGAAGTTTTTATTGTGAGCGGTGAGTCCTGTACTAACTTTGTAACTTTTGCGTCCTATTGTATAATGTTATGTTTATTTATGTAAGCTGAGTTATATTTTATGAGGACGACGACGTAATGGCGATCGATTTAATTTTGGCAAAGTGTGAAGCCGTACTAAACTTTGGAAACATTTTTAACTGTGATGGCGGGACCACGCTTTCTAATTTCTATAAAAGTGGTCTAAAAATATACTTTTTAAAATTATTTTTACAACATAAGACGTAAAATGCCCATTTCACTAACTTGCCATTATTCTTCGGTTTTTAAAGTGCTGAAATATTGATAACTTACATTATATTGTGTTTCGCAGAGGCAAACTAAATTTTGATGAGAATGTACTTACTTATAGCTAAATTGCTCAGTTTACAGCGATAGGCTTCTTCCTTCCCTCCCCTTCTCATTTACATAAGAATTGAATTATAACAGGGTCGATAAAATATGGGTATGTAATAGCCCTCTGCCTGCACACAACAGTTTAAGGTAATGTTTTAAATAACTTTTTTTAACTAATGTTGCTGTTAAAACATACATACTCATGCATCACGGGACCCTCTCATACCGGCTGACGCAGGTGATTGCTGGTAAAGGATGCTTTGGCGATCACCTGTGTCTGATACGTAAGAAGCCAGGCTATCGGAGGGGGGTAGGAGGGTTCTCTTGCTCAGTAACATGATTGAGGCTATGTTGCGAAGGGAGAAGGCGTGGAACGCCGCCATCTCTTTCTTCGAGCAAGTTATGCTTGCGAAGGAATCCATAAACAGTTAAAATACCTATATCCTTAAACAACTCTCGAGGAGAGACTTTAGCACATAATTGTATATTTATTTAAAATATTTTTCGGACATCTAACACCCAACGCCATCTAGTCCCAAGCTAAGCAGAGCTTGTGTTATGGGTACTAGACAACTGATATAAATACATATATACTTTTTTTTTGTAAATACATACATATTATACATAGAAAACACCCAAACTTCGAAACAAATATTTGCAGATCATACAAACATTTGTTCCGACCCGGGAATCGAACCCGAGACCTCAAGCTTAGCAGTTGCATATGGTACCACTACGAGAATAAAAATCGTTTCAATATCAGACTTGCCCTAAACAAGTATACTATAGGACATGATGCTGTGAAAGTAGCTAAAATAAACTAGCCTAGCTGAGTACGTATCAGTGAGCTGACGTTCGTACCTTCCATACTATCTGCAAGACTATCTATCTAGGCTCTTCTTGCTTCTTCTTAGGTACTCTCTTTTTTTAAATAAGTAATATATAAATAAAAAGATCAGACTTTATTAAGGTTTATTAAAAACAAATATAATAATGATAAGGACTAAATCCTTTTCAATGATAAACCAATCGTTTTTTAACTGATTCTGTCTGATTGGCCAACAACTGTCCTATTTCATCAACAAGTCTTTGAACAGAAATAAGTATGTCTTCGATGTTACTTAAGATTCCTTAACTTTGGAAAAAGCAATTGTAATATTATACACATTATAGAATATTCTCAAAGCGGATCAGACATCAAATTCTTTTTTTTTTCATTTCTCATTATCTCTAAAGGTAAAAAAAAGATGTAAAATATTTTCTATTTAAGAATCATTATTAAATATGAGATTATCCTTTCACAAGCAAATATGACATCAAAATAATAATCATTTGTTACAAATTTAAATAAAAACTTCCAAGAATTTACTTAACGCAACTTGTGTTTTGGTTAATTATTATTTGTTTTAAGAGAAGCGTTATTTGTAAGCAAAACACATTTTTTAGTAAACAAGTACTTACCTACTTACGCGTCAATACAAGATTTTTCGATCACCCTAATTTTTACTTACTTTTATAACAATATGGTGCTACATACTTTTTACAGAAAAATAATGTGATAAAGACTCAACTTATTTCAACACTTCTTTAAAATTATAATTCTGAACGTTTTCTTAGACCGACCGACCGATGTGGAAGAATTTCGATATAGTAGGTTTACTTCTGCCACAATACCCGACGTAATACCTGTTAATTTTCTATTTGAGATCGTCAGAGAATTTGTAATTGAAAATGCCAGGACATACCACCACCAAATGTCTCGACCCCTCCTTCTCTGTTCAAACAGTTCACTTGAACGTCCTTCCAGTCGCAATAAGACGTGCGAAAACATCAACTGCCTTTAAGAGACTAGTAAGGAAACAGTACATGAGTGATGTTATTGTCTCATACTTTGCTTAGCTATACTTACTTGGATATGTAACCTTAACGAGTATTATGTGTTTCAATCAATCATTTGAATATTTATATTCAATCTTCCACACTACGTGTTGCTATAACCTTATATGATGTATAAATTCTACTTTAAATTCCTTTTTCTATCCCTTTTCTAATACCCCAGACACTACCCTACACTTTTACCGTACTCGTACCTGCCTGTAAGAGATTGCCTCCGGGCGATAAGGCCACCAATTCTACTTCCCTAAATTAAGTTTTCGTACTTAAGACCTTGTCAGGAATTTGGTACAATAAAGATATTCATTATAATTATCATTATAAATAATTATACGCGAGCGGACCCTCGAGCAAAAGCTAGTATCAATATAATTAATAAATAAAAATAATACATATTTCGGACATCTAACACACAACGCTATCTAGTCCCAAGCTAAGCAGAGCTTTTGTTATGGGTACTAGACAAATCATACAAATACATCCATATATTTTTTATTTTGTTAATACATACATATTGTACAATATTTGCAGATCATGCAAACATTTGTTCCGACCCAGGAATCGAACCTGGGATCTCTTACACAGCAGTCGCGTACGCTACCACTGTACGATTAATTATTAACTCAATATGCATATCAAACACTGTATCTACTTCAACGAAATTTTTCTATTACATTAATTCAAATACTATCCTGACTCTATGAAATAGTAAAGTTGTTAAGTTTACACAAAATGTGGTAATCAGGGTAATCGTTCTAAAGTTTTCCTATCCTCGGTTTGCCTTATTAACATATTTCAACATCAGAGTATTCTCAACTAAATTCCTGAAGGCCCTGAAGGGTACGGTCAAAGTAACTAGGCATACCGTAATAATGCTTTGAGCCTTGTTTATTTGTTCTCATTTAGACCAGTTTAGTCAAAATGTCAATAATTTTGTTGACGGCGTGGGCAGAAAAGAATATCTCTCCTAAACTTTGATTAGCTTCAAATCATCACTTTATTTGTTTAGAAAGTAACTTAAGGAAAGTAATTAATCAAAGCAAAGTGATAAAATTTAGGTTAAAAAAAATAATAACTAAACGGTTTGAGTTAAAAATAATGTTCAGCAGTAATGAAACTGTTTATAAGGTATAAAATATATCAATAAATATAAATATTTCGGACAACTTACACACAATGCCATCTAGTCCCAAGCTAAGTAGAGCTGATGTTATGTATTTAAATCAGTTGTCAAGTACCCATAACACAAGCTTTGCTTAGCTTGGGACTAGATGGCGTTGTGAGTTAGATGTCCGGAATATTTTTATTTATTTCATTTAAGGTGTGTTACTTTGAGAAAAGGTTTAAAATTGTATGAAAGATATTATCGTGTTCTAGTACCTACCTACTGATTGTTTACTATTTTACAGTTTACAATGGACACAATTAAGTCTCGTCAATGAACAGATTAAAAGTTTAAACAATAAGAATACTCACATCAGCACCCTCATTTCCATACCATTTAGCGGTTATTTTGTAACAAACTGCAGTTATAGTTTAAATACACACTCGTATCTTCATAGCAAGCTTGATAAAACCGTTTACTTTTAGTAAAAAAGTTTCAATAACAAATAGTAACTTTCTGTAATTAAATTATAAAACACAAATAAAGTTGCACAAAGCTTTTTACAAATAAAACAAAATACAATTTCGTAAAAAATTACACTAGGATTAAATGCGGTCGCTAAAGGTAGGGTGGTATATGTAGCTGCCGAAAGTCGGCCACGAGGGCCTTATCACCATGGTAACCACTCTTGAAAGTATCGATCCCCAAGTTGTCTCCACTCTGAACGACCCGTGCCCCATATAATCGTACTCTTTGTTCCCCCAAATTCTGTTGTTTGTGTATACAGCTATATTGTGTTCACTTTACTTTAAGTTCGCAAAGTTCCCGTATCGCCGTGGGATCTCGTCTATTTTATTGCAGTTAACATTGACTGATCATAAGCGATAATTAGAAATAGAAATTATTAATATTATAATTATTTAACAAGAACCGGCGATCATGCATTCTGATTTTCATGAATGTAGACACAGCAAAAGAGGTGTGTCAGGACAGGACCGTAGTAGGTGGAGATCAATTATCTCTGTCTGATGTTATGTATGTATGTACGAGTATTACGACTAATGACATGGAACAGTGATACCGTGGTTATTTATTCGGGTATTTATTTCGTAAATACATGAGACCATTATTTTTATTCTTTTCAGGTATGCTAGTACTCGTAATTTCTAGCGCGGTAGTTGTCTGAAACAAGACATAATTTTCACCATAGCCTTAGTTTTATCATATACAGACTAGCTTTTGCCTGTGGCTCCGCCTCCATGTATGTCGATAATCCTTGTAAAGAGTAGCCTATGTATTTCCTCAAGAATCTATATCTTTTTATTATCCAATTCCGGGAGAAGACAAATACAAAACATAAGTAATAAAAATTGGTGCAGCCGTACTTGAGTTATTAATGGTGTAACTAACACGAATTTCTTTTATACATTTAAGATTGATTCTTGTTCAAAACTCCTAGGTCAGTACCTAGGAGTTTTCGCAAGTTTGTTGATGTGTCGTCGTAGTATCCTGTTTAAGGATTGATGTTATGTAGGTACTCCCCTCGTGTAAAGGTATACAATTGTGAAGGTCACTTATGTGAGGGATTCTTATTCGTGGTGATTTCTGCGAAAGGAAATATATTGCGGCATTAACATTTAAATACTAACAAAGGTACTATTGTCATAACATTATACACTATACCTTTAGCAATAAGGTTCAAACAAAGAAATAATGTTAAAAGAAATATTTCTGTAATGATGCACATTACTAAATAATGTCTAACACATGTCCATTTAAATCTTTTTTTTATTTATATCTCTAGTACTTTTTATGTACCTAAATATTTTGAGAGGAACTTGGTGAACATCCTTATAGTCTCCCTATTTAGGTCCAATAAATATGTTTTGCAGTGTACGGCAATAGGTTGAAGAAAAAGTGTTTTTTGCATACGGTTTGCAGCCAATTGCTTTTAATCGTCATTCTTAGTCTCAGTTGACAAATTTTCACAGTACTTCATTACGTACGTCACTTGCCTTTTACTAAGTTTTACTTTAACTATTGTTATTGTAATTAGAAATATGAAGGTAGGCGTTGCCCGCGTTCAGAGCGACATCTACAGTGACGACATCTTATGAACCGATTTTGTGCGTTCATAAAAGACATAGCGCGCTCGCGCTATGTCTTTTATTGGTTCATGAATCTTTATTGGTTCATAAGACTATTTTATTTTATGATTTGTTTTATAAGCCCTCTCAATTACATCTTTTCTCTATTATGCAATACTTAGTAATAGTTTCTGTCATCCTATAACAGGTTCCACATTGCTAAGTATTTATGTAACGTTGCCATTCTAACATGATGTACAGTATCACGAATACACCATGTTTCCGCTTCACATCCATTATTGATTAAAGCTCTCGCCAAGCAAAGGGTACAGGCTTTTTATCCAAATGAAATTTCTGAAGCCAGAGACATTAAAACGAGCCATACGTGAAATAGAAATTCAAAATAATATCAGACGAGTCGGACAAATAACTTTAGTGAGTAATTGTCGACGTTTCTCTGTTCCTCAATAAAATATAGAACCTACTTAATCACAGAGCTTATAATGGTTTATAATAACGACCTAATTCTTCCCTATCTGACTTTTTCGGGCTTACCGAAATGAAGAAGTTGTGAGTTGTACAAAGAGCAAGAGAAGCTAGACGAATAAATTTGAAGTGGGTAATAAAAATCGATATTGAAGTCGTTCAAAATTCTGTGACTTGAATATAGGTGCCATCATTACTGTTCCAGCAGTCTTCAGTTATTTTTTTATAAATTTATAATAATTGTCTATCACTCATCATCTCTAAAGTCCATAGTTCTAATATAATCCATTTACGGTACCCTATTTGTTCCTATAATTTACTTAACCTTTAATTTATTAAAAAATGCAACATTTAAAATAGAATAGATTTGTGCCAATTATCACGATATGGGTTATAGGCAATCGGAATTTTTGGGGTCGGTGATGGATACTTTTACAAAGATAATTAGGATTTTTCTTTTTTTCGTAGCAGTAATAAAATTGTTTTCTTCGAGAGCCTATTTCTTTATGTCGTTCCATCAGGAAGTTATCATCCTATAGGTATTTGGCGATGGCGTGTTAGCTATACTAGTGAGCCCGATAACCCCTCGAAGCGGTAATAATAAATGAACGAGTTACGACCCAGCGAACGTAAGTCCTTTCAACGTTTCGAATCGGTACTTTACTGAGCTACAAATATCCGATAAAGTTTCATTTAAGCAGAAAATTTTAATGGCGCTGTGAAGTTTTAATAACACAATTTTTATTTCTAGATTCGCTTTAAAAATGTAGGTCATTTTAAACTTCTGAGAGGGGTTTATGGTATTCATTGCGGGTTTCAACCTTGTACTATGTTAGCAGCATTTCAAGTGCTAAATTTAAGGTATTTTCAATTTTAAGAGTATGTGTAATTAAGTTTTTTGTGTAAGTCCCAGGTGGTTCAATAGTTAAGGTAAATTAGACTACATATTTTCTTAAGATAAACCTTCAACGTGAAGGATATAGAGTCGTGGAAAAGAGGGTTTTAGGAAAAAGTGCAGCGAAAACAATTTTTGGATAGGTACAACGTTTGATAGATGTATTAATATTTTAATAGACATCTTACATTCGATCTTTATGTTATTTTTTATATGCTTTGCTTAGCAAAAGGAAATGAGCTGTTATTATACTTGACTAGGCATAGGTATTCATACTTCCGTACTTCTATAAAAATGCTAAAGTAACTCCAGCTCTGTATACCTGTCTTTCTGTCGGTTAGGCTTTGATTCTTGAGGAAGGAAATATACTACTCTTTAACGTGATAACTGACATATACCGGAGTTGCGGATAAAAACTAGTCTACTATATATTTAAGAGAAATCTGCAAAACGACTTTATACAACATCATGACAGTCATGACGATTGTCACGCGCTATACCTACGGGTTCAGAAGCCTGTGGTTTGATTCATTTAAAGACTTTATGGCGAAAGAAAAATGTTTTTTGGAAATAAGCCAAATTAATACTATTACAATTCAAAAGAGAATGACAATTAACAAGACATCTGTAATTAAAACTACACAAGGAGTAAAAAGTGTAGTGTATATATAAGTAAGTATAACAAAACCAAATATTTGTATCTAACTTCAAAATGTTTAGTGGTAAATGTATAATTAACAGTAAAACTTATGTAGGATAAATATTTTGTAGGATATAATTATGTTCTGTTCATATGTATATACTAGAGTGGCCACAAATACTGATTTGATCGAATACCGAATATTCGGCAACGCTGTCGGCCAAAGCGACTGAATACTAAATTCCAAAAAAAGTGGACGAATATGATAATATATCGAATAGTAGCCAAATATTCGTGGCGTCGCTAGTATATACCTGTATACTAGCGATGCCACGAATATTCGGCTACTGTATGTATGTACATGTATATGGACCTACATATGAAAATAACATTCCCATGAATAACTAATCTCCCCTGCTATACATTGCACCTGTCTGGGTCCTCTGAGCCGTCGTAAACGTTTTTAAAATTGTAAAACTTTTAATAAATAAAGATCTGCAATATAAAAAACATATAAGTATTTATTTTTCATAGACTGTGATCTAAATAGAAAAAATATTAGAAGCACAATATAAGTTAAATTTACAATTTACGGCATAAATAAAACTCATCCGATCCCAACTCGGTCGTATAATTGCACCTACTTTTAACAAATTGCGAGGTGAAATCCCCCAGGCGCTTTACTAATGATACATGTGCTTCTATTACTCACGCTGTTAAACGAAACGACTAAAAAATCTAATAGCAATCTATTAACACAGACATCTGTCAGATTTTATATTATGAACGGAATTAGTTTTGGTTTTACATTGTATCTACAAATTATTAACGAAATTATAAATATATATATATAAAATTTACTGAATTCTGGCAGCATTTAGTACCTATCTAATTAAGAAGTTCAATTTAGAACTCGTTTTCCTGTCTCATCAATCAGTGAAATACTAATTAACATAGAACATGAACATATGGTCTGCTAGGGTCCGAAACACTAACATATCTAGTTATATTTTACACAAACCATTTACTTTTATATTACTATATTTTAATAACTACGACTTAAAGAAAACGCAAGTATATTAAAAATACACGCTGCACATAAGTCGTTACTTAAGTGAAGCCGTACTTTAATTATAAAATGTAAGTAGTAAAGCGCCTGATATTTTGTTAGTGTGATTACTTGGACGGCAAAATTAATTTCCTGCAGAAAATAGCTGAAGGCGTACTACTAATTAAGATTTGAGGCTTTTGAACTTTTCGTCCTTCATATTTTGAAGAAAGTTTGTCAACCTCTGCTCGCTCCTCGCTCGTAATGCTACCATTAATATAAGTAAAGTTCGTGTCTTTTGTAATTCGTACTACACTATAGTCGTTCCAATCGTTTATTTAACTTTTGACAGCTCTAATACCTAATCAAATAGTGATACCCTGACCTGTTATCGATTCGATTTCTTTTAACGATCTATTTTATGCATGTAGAAGTTTTAATCGATTTAACACACTCATTTTTTTATAGATAATTTCGTAATTTTATCGATTACTAAACGGCAACACCGAACGCGGAGCCGACGCGCGACGCCATTTTGATGTCAGTGTTAATCCACATTTTCATACGTTGAGTTGAGTTTTGATTCCTCCATTTTGATTTATTTGTTTGGTTGAGTTGAGCGTATTGTTCCTCCGTTCGTTACTGTCAAAATGCCAAAAAATAAAGTATAATAATATGTTAATAATAAATAATGTATTTTATTAATATAATCGATAATCGATTTATTTCAAAACTGTTTTTATAGTCTGTGGTCAAAAATTACGAATTACACATCTCTAAGTGGGCGGAGCCCGTCCATGAAGTACAGTATTACCTGTAGTACATTGTATCAAAAATTATTACAAAACTTTATGTGCGTGATCTGTCAAAAGTTAAATAAACGATTGGAAAGACTATAATGAATCTAATTATCAACTAAGTGTTCTGTCTAAAAAAAAATTTAAAATCCTACAAAATAATTTTATGTAAAATATTTTTTTGTAAAAAAATAGTCTACTATATATTGAAAAAAAATCTTCTTCTTCTGCGGAGGTCGGCGACCACATGTCTGTACGTCTCCTTGTCTTCAGTCAATTATATTCTGTCACAAACTCTACATCTCAGTAAAAATGCATGGGTTCGCCGTTTCGCTAACGTCACGAAGACGAAGCGAACGCCTTTTGTGTTTGCAAATATCTACTTTCTTCTATCTTCTTTCTTAGTTTCTGAAGTAACGAAAAAGCCAAGCCATACATTTTTACTGAGATGGAGAGTTCGTGAAGTTTTTTTTTTTTTACTTGGGGAATGCATTTAGGCACTTCGCTCGCCCACCGCGGGGGCGATGGGTCCGCTTCGTGTGGGACTCCTGACCCCCGAGAGAGGGGGCCAGACTACCCACTAAACCCCACGTGTTCCACCTCACCTATTACCGAGCCGCGGGATACACGAGTGCTCACCGCGACTCGGCTAGGAGCGCCCTTGCAGGCTCGCCTCGGGGGGCCAGATTTTTGGGGCCCCCCTCACCTTAGTTGGTCTGTGCCCCCGAAACAAGAAGGGCGCATTCCGCCACGTGGCTGGGGGCGGCAGGTCCCCCGACCCACCGCCCGTGGCAACTCTCAGTCGGGGCCGCGGGCGACCCCTCGCTGGGGGCCTGCGGGGCGGGAGAGTGAGCCCAGCTCGCTCCCGTTCACGCAGGGCCTCTCTTTTGGCCGCCATCACCTCGTTTGCGAACAAGGCGTTGGCAGACGAGGTGATGGCGGCGAGAGATCAGCGCTCCCAGCGCACCCAGCACCGCTCGCTGCCAGCCATGGCTTCCACGATGGCTGGCAGCGAGAGATCAGCGCCGATGACGCTCGTCAGGGCCGCTCTTTGCCCCCCCCAAGCTTCGCACACGGCCCGGGTGTGATGGGCCGTGTCCGGGTCGCCGCTGGTGCAGTTGCGGCACCGGTGCTCCGATTCTACCCCCACCGCTTCCCACAGGTACTTGGCGAAACAGCCGTGACCCGTGAGAAGTTGGGTGAGGTGATATGTGGGAGCCCCATGACCCCCCTCCACAAACTGTCGCAGGACAGGCCGAGCGGCCCTAACGAACGCCGTCGGGCTTCCCTCCATTCTGGCAGTCCACGTCCGGAAGAGATCGTCGCGAGCCTCCTGTCTCCAGCGCTCGATCTCCTCCGGAGGCGGGGTACCACCAGCTCGCCGAATCAGGGCACCCTCCTCGTACACCCTTTTGAGGACGCCGGCCTCAAGATCCCACGGGATACTGCCCGCCAGGACTCACGCCGTCTCGTAAGAGACGGTGCGTTACGCCCGTGCGGCCCTCTGCGCGATGGCCCGCTGCGGACGACGCAACAGGGCCACGTTGGCCGGGCAGAGGGAGAGTTCGTGAAGTAAGGGGAAGGTAGAGTTAGGGCGTGTAGATTCAGAAGCTTCGCTCTCCAGAGTGAGCCATAAGCACTCGTCTTGGCTACATTTTTCATGAAAATGCTTTTGGTGGAATTTCATTTATTTTTGTAAGTTGCTTTTGGCAATTTTTTTAATTGTTTTCTTATTTTCCTTTTTAGGGTGTTTGTTTCTAACCAAAAGTCCGTATACCAAAAATATAGCCTCTAGCATAAGAATTTATGAAAGTCTCATACAAACTTCCACCTCCCAATTTTGAGGATTGGGGGCAAAAGTAATAGATTTATGTTTTTTTTTGTTGTTTGTATACTAAACGTAGTTTACATAATAAATTTTAGTTTTCTAGCACTTCAGGAAGTACCATAACATTTTAATGCTCATAAAGTATCAGAACTATGCAATTGAAACTTTATATGTTTAATTAGTCTATTATTGAAATCATATCTTGAGAATATGAACTATCTGGTATATTAGAAACCAAAGTTATGAGGGTTCAAAAAAACGATGAAGCTCTTCGAGAAAAGGTAGGTAGCTAAACGAAGTGCAAGGGGCACTTCGTTTAGCTCGTCTTCGCGGGGCCACGACCGTGCCCCCAGATAAGTTAAGATAATATTATGTTTCGGACAACTCACACACAAAACCATCTAGCTTTAAACTAAGCAGAGCTTGTACTATGAAAGCTAGATAAAATGATAGAATACATATATACTTTTATTAAGATATTAAAAAACAAAATTTTGGATGACCAAATCTTTAAATTGACCAAATACAAGCTGGCACACGAGACTTACCGCTTCGAGTAAATACTTTAGGTAGTCTACTTTTGTCTAGTTTCTATAAATCCAAACTTATATATTAACCGTATACGAATTGAATAGGTAACGATGAATATATTCAAAATTTTATATTTGAATTAACACATTTTTACCACTTTAATGGATTGATAGTCATGCTCAAGGCTTGAGATACAATCCTATAGTGCATTTCTGGAAATGCCGTAGATTGACCGCTTGCGGTACAATAGGTTACAATAGATAGGGTTTGACAAGGGGATGTCGTTGTTCTGATTCACTGAACATGTCACTTCCTTGCGTCTGGCGCAATTCTGCCATGAAATGGTTGAGGGGAGATTGGTAACCCTGCCTAAAGCTCGTATGTCAGTTTTCCGTCGCCGATATCTGATGCGTGTACTGCGATAACGCGAGAATTGATTTCCCTAAAGTACCAGATGCTTTACTGCAACCGCATAGGGTTTAAAAGGTAAATAAGTAATTGTTGCGTGATGTTAGGTATAATGGCGTGAAATTGTTTACCATAAAGAAAGTTGTAGTGAGTCAACCTTGAAAGAAAGACATATGCTATAGCTAACTTTTTAAGAATCTTTAAAGGAGAACAATTCTTTTATACAATATTTTTATGAAACTTTAACCCAGTTCTCAAAAATAATAATTTGCCCCCGTTTTGCAATATATTTTATTCATATCCTGGTCCTGTTAGTCGTAGCGCTATGATAGGCTATAGGCTTCCTCAATAAGTGGGATATCAAATACAGAAATAATTTTTAAATCGGACCAGTTCTTCCGGAAATTAGTTCGTTCAAACAAACAGACAAACTTTTCAGCTTTATAAGATTAGTATAAATTATTCTATAAGTACTTTGAAACTGTAAGTTATTATCGAAAAAAAACGCCGGGTTGCACTCCGGGAGTGCCGGCAGAAGTGAAAACTTGAATATTAACGTTGTGCATTTTTAATATTTTGGAATGGTTAGAGAATAATTTTGTACGAATTGCTTTCATTATCAGTATAAAAGTACTATTATTTATGTGGTGGAATACAATATTCATTTATTGCGCTATCGTACACAAACATGACAATTTATATTACATACACACACGAACATTCGCGCAAGCGCCCTGCGCCGCCTGTCCTCTCTCCATCCGTCTTACGAATTTTTACGTTTTTACGTTTCGCGAGTTTATACGTTTTTACCCATTCCAAAAAAGTACACAGCGCCGCTAAAGAAGTTTTCACTTCAATAAATTTATTTTGATAATACATAATAATTTATCTATTTGTAATAATACGAGACTAAAACCGACCCATGTTAACGCACGAATATTTCGAGATAAAAATAGTAAATAGAAAAAGGTGTCCGTATTATTCTTTCGGTAATCCATTGTACCTTCACAATATTACTCTCAAGGAGAACTATTTTGGCAACAAAATGTTATTTTTGTACTAAGAGGTCAAGAACACACGTTTTCTATTACATAACGAGTATCAGTAACGTATACAATTGTTTTGTTTTGTTACATTCGTTATAATAAAAAAATTGACAATTTTATCTCAATTTAGCTGAACCTCGCAACCTCGCTTAAGTCTACTATTGCCCGTAGAGGTAATAATTTTCCTCTGTTTTTAAACCTTCTTCATTGGGGCTCCGCTCCTATTGGTATTAGCATGGTGATATATAGCCTATAGCCGTCCTCGATAAATGGACTATCCAACACTGAAATAATTTTTCAAATCGGATCAGTGTTTCCTGAGATTAGCGCGTTGAAACCAACAAACCAACTCTTCAGCTTTATAATATTAGTACAGATTAAGTGATGCTAACAGTTTGACTTACTAATTGTTAATTTAGGTTTGATTTCTCTATAAGCATATATCTGGCAGTCGAAACTGAAACGTTTAAGAAGTTTTGCAGTACCTAGATAGATACCTAGTAGATCCTGCTACGCAGGACAACGTTACTTCAACAATTCCATCAAACATATCATATAGAACAAGAATAAGGTACAGATTTGTATCTCAAGCCTTGAGCATGACTATTAATCAATTAAAGTAACAAAAAGTTATTTTTGTACTAATAGATCAAGGACACACGTTTACTACATATTACGAGTATCAGTGACGTAAACAATTAGATTTATTGTTGTTATATTCGGTGTATTAATCCAAAACCTCTTTTCAATGGAGAGAGGACTGTTAAGTTTGTTGATGAAGAAGATTTAGAGCAAAACAATAGAAAAGATCATTGGACTTTAATTGGTAAAAGGTTTTAACTTGATAATAAACTTTAAGGAGAGTTAACACTAAGTTTTCCGACGACGCGACGGAAGAAAACTTAGACAATCTATAAAGGAACCCTGTCTTTTAACTACCTTTGGTGTAGAAAATTTTCGCTAGCCTTTTAACTCTCTTTACTCGCTGTAGGAAAGTTTGACTGGGTAAAGAATGGATGAGCTATCACGTAAAGCAGGCTTTTCGCTACCAGGCTTATATTTCATTTATTTTGTTGTTAGTTGGACTATTTAGTGATAAATAGGCATAGCATACTCATTTTTACAAGCTTCTATTTAGTTTCACCTGTCCCGATGTTTGTCTGTAATCAAATCTTGCCAGTTAAATATGATCCAATTACCGATTTCCGATTGAGCTGAAATTTAAAATAATAATAATAATAATTTAATAATAATATATATAATTGGCATGTGTCCCCGAGTCCCGTGACCGTAAATGCTGTTACTATCGAGGAGTAACAGATAGTAAACATCTACCTTGCCCAATCTATCCAACTGGGCCGGTACAAATTCGATCCAGAGGCCGACAGAAGAATTCGTCTGGGCTGGGCAGCATACGGGCAGCTACGTCACATCTTTGAGTCACCGATATAATAATCATTAAGACCAAGGTATGTAACAAGTGCGTCCTACCCGTGATGACATACGGAGCCGAGACATGGACATACACCATTGGACTGGTCCACAAATTTAAAGTGGCTCAGTGTGCGATGGAGCGTGCGATGTTGGGTGTTTCTCTGTCTGATATAATTTGGAACGAGGTTATTAGACAGAGAACTGGAGTAACCGACATCGCAATGAGAATCAGTACGAATAAGTGGAAATGAGCCGGTCATGTCTCTAGACGTACGACGTTCAGGTTGGTGAAGCCGAAATGTGCTTGAGTGCAGACCGCGATTAGGCAAACGTAGTGTAGGGCACCCTACGGTACGGTGGACTGACGATTTAAAGAAATTGGCGGGCAGCGGATGGTTGCGGACTGCCCAAGACCGGGATGGTTGGCGCTCCTTGGGGGAGTTTTGGACTTTTAGTAGTGGACGGCAAATGATTGAATAGAAGACTTGTCTTTTATGAATGAAACCGAAATTATATGTGCTCGACTAATTTTAAATTTACGTTCCATTCTTTCAAAGTTCCGTGTAATTTCAACTTAGGTTTTGTGCCGACTACAGAGATGCGCCAGGTTTTATTCATTTACTCTAAATTAGAATAATGTAAAAAGCAAAACTCTATTTAAACTACACACTACACAATCTACATTTGTTTTACCAACACCGCTTTTGCTCTCTTAGTAGTATTAAAATGTAATACACCTACACATTAATAATAGCCTAAGGGAAGGTACGTCATACTGTAAAAAAATATATTATACCAGCAAACGCTGTAAAGCAAAATATCAAAAGCCATGTCAAATTTAATTTCCGGGATGTATTTCGCATTTTATTAGATTGTTCCTCCTGCTCGTAACGAATTTTG
Source organism: Spilarctia lutea (assembly GCA_916048165.1). Lineage (NCBI taxonomy): Eukaryota > Metazoa > Arthropoda > Insecta > Lepidoptera > Erebidae > Spilarctia > Spilarctia lutea. The sequence goes on along the minus strand of OU696470.1, from coordinate 21,059,093 downwards.
CTAACGGTTAAATAAAACTTGTACAGAGCTGTTGGAGTCTGAGATTTCTGTTTCATTTTTAGGTGACCCAGCGAACTGTGTACCGCCATATTTCTTTTCGTGAATATTTCCTGCTTTTCCAAAAAAAACTGGTTTTAGTACGTACTTGTATTTGCCGCTTCAGTTTCTCACTGATAGTGTACAGTCGCGAATTAAAAAATATAAACCATCAGGTTTTCTTTTGATTTTCTTATATACAAACCTTGTCCTGACAATAATAAATGCATTAATAAAATAATTATTCAATTTAGTGAGTTTCAGTCGATCGAAACTTGTGCGCGTACGTACGTTTCGGTGATTCGTTTTTATTTATATTAATTGATAATTGATAATGTAGATTCAGAAACAATCAAGAACTTAAGTTCTTGAGTGGAGACCGCTTCTGGGTCAGCGTAGTGTAGATTGCCCACAAGCCAGGTGGATTGATGACTTGCACAAGATGGCTCACAGGAATTGGATGCTAGAAGGAGGATTGAGTCGAGTGGCGTGCTATTGGACAGGCCTATGTTTAGCAGGGACTGTGCTATCACCGTCCCCTGCAAAACATGGGCCTGCTACATCATCAATAGTTCTAGAGAAGTCTCATTCCATTCTAACTAGTTACAGGTGAATACAGCAGGCATTTAATTACTTACAATTAAAGTGGCGAGAATTACAGAGTCAAACATAAAGTTAAAACAAAAACAAGCTACGAAATCGAATAACGATATAAAATTAAATCAATATAAACCACAGCGCGTCAGTTTTCTTTCTGTTTAGTTATCTTAATATTTCATTTTACTCTTCCAGGAAAACTTTCAGTAAAACATACGTAAAAGCACAATATAAAATGGTCAGTTATAAGTTTTCGTTCATAAAATATATAAAAATTATTATTATATACATTAGGTATCTGAAAACAGCCGAACAACAAAAAACATTTCGATTTAGATATTACTTTTAACTTAGTCAAAAATTTTTTTGCAGTAAAGGGGTTTGAGTTGATCAATGCAGATGAAAAATAAACCAACGTGCATGGCAGAGGGTGAATTATACGATCGATATAGTCTGACAACCATATAAGTGAATGGACAGTGCGCTGTGATTCAGATTTTAAAAGTCTATACATAACTGCCGTGTTCTGCCAACTACATATATGCTTACAATGGATATCTAGCAATTCTTTGCATTTCCTGTAAGCGTATATCTAAAATTAGCCATACTACGCGAGTCACATCCGAGCATCTAGACGAAAACAGATTACCTACACAATTTTTCTGGAAAACTCTTCGTCATCGGCATCAGTTCATATAAATAAATAAAAAAATATTTTTGGACATCTAACACACAACGCCATCTAGTCCCAAGCCAAGCAGAGCTTGTGTTATGGGTACTAGACAACTGATATGAATACATATATACTTTTTTTTTGTAAATACATACATATGATACATAGAAAACACCCAAACTCCGAAACAAATATTTGTAGATCACACAAACACTTGGTCCGACCCAGGATTTGAACCCGAGACCTCAAGCACAGCAGTCGCATTCACTACCACTGCGCCACCGAGGTAGTTTTAATATATTAATATGTATATAATAATGAGTATCTGTGGTTATTTCTCTTATAACGTGAAACGCAGCAGTTCGTCGGCATCTCTCTCAGAATCTGTTTGTTCCATGCCAATTATTTAGATAAACATTATAAATGAACGACTCACATTTACTATACAGTGATATATATATTTATGAAATACATATTATTATGCATGTTTAATCTACTTATTATTATTTGTTTGTTTTAAGGAGTTACAATATTTTAAAACATTCATCATCTCATTCGTGATTTATCTTGCATCTTATCCGTTTATTTTAGGAAGACTCCTACGCATAATAATAATAATAATAAGCCCCCTAAAATCCCACCTTACGTCCGTGCTGAACATCTAGCCACGTGAGGGCGGACATGCATACTACTGAAACTTATGTAGCTAACAGGGCAAGGGTAACCCTTTTAAATGGAGATATGAATAATAGAGTATATAATTTTAGGTCGCTGCCCGGGGGTCGCCGGGGCGCATCTGGAGCCGATGCTGGATGTTCCAGCATGCGAACCATCGGCGGTGCGGAGTTGAACAGGCGGGCTCCCACTGACAAACATACTACAGCCGATGTCATTTCGCATCGCATTACGTCATCAACACATTCATCACCCACAAGCAGTCTTTTTCCGTCACCCGCTTCATCTCCACTCTCATTTGAAACTCATATAAATTCTAACCATACATCATCAACAACATCACCATTGACAGTAGATGTTGTCCAGGAGGCAAATGCCGATGTTACTGGACCCACTACTGCCAAATCACGCGCAAGAAGAAAATGGACTATTGAAATGAATATGTTCATATGGCGCACCTATCTCATCACCAGCCGATTAGAAACACAGACTCGAGGATACTTAGACCCACTGCACAAGGCTTTCACAGAAAAATACCCAACAATGAATGCATCCAAACAGAGTATAGGAGACCAGCGTAGGGCCATAAGCAATAACAAATTACTCCCCATAAACACACTTGACGCAATTAGATTAGAGGTAAACAGCTTTCTTACACAAAATGCAGAACCAATACCCACACTTACACAGGCGTCATCTAGAATGAGATGGTCTAGTGATGTTAATGAAACAATACTTCGCATCTATTATGAAATAACAGAACTTGAAACCAACATGACAGCGCATCGAAAAAAGCTGCTTGATAAATTCATTCACACTTACCCACATTTATCACACATTTCAGAACAACGTATATCAGATCAAAGAAGAGCCATAGTTAACAATGGAATGGTATCTGCAGACAGAATTAGGCAAATTAAAAACGATATTCAAGCACAAATACAATCATCACACACCACCGATCAATTAAACACAACCTATTCACAAACTGACTTATCACAACATGTATCGTCAGCGCAAATAAACTCAGAAGATCCACTACATGTCCCTACCAACTCCTTCATAATAGATAAAGACAACATTAATCAACAGTTTCATGAAGCACTCGAAACATTTAAAAATACTGACCCTACCTCTAGATCATATCTACCCAGACAAAAACCATCAAAAAGATTAGCTCTAATAGTAGAACATCTTAACAATAATATTTTACCAAATTTTTTAAGTAGAGATCAAGATTTTGCAACGTTCCAAACTATTTTGTACTCAGCGGCATATACAGCAATAGTATGCAACGGCATAAAAGTAAACTCTAATAAAACTAGCTCAAGAGAGTTTAAACCAGCTTGGCGGAGAAGATTGGAAACCAAAATAGAGAAGTTTCGATCTGAAATAGCCCGACTAACACAATACATACATTGAAATAGAAGTAACACTATCATAAACGCTGTAGAAGTAATAAAAAATAAATATAGAATACATGCTCAACACGAAAGCATCAACACAGAATTAGAACACTTTTTAGATACTCTTAAACAAAAATTAAATGCAGCAGCTAGTAGGCTTAAGAGGTATCTTACATGTACTGTTAGGAAAAAACAGAATAATCAATTCTCACAAACAAAAAAAATATTTTACCGAACTCTTACATCTAACTCTCAAAACACAAATACACAAGAACAAAGATCACCAACGTCCGAAAGTTTGCATCGATTTTGGGCGAACATCTGGGAAAATACAACTCAGCATAATGAAAATGCTAATTGGATACACAGCATTAATGAAATAACTAGTCTGATTCCTGTTATGGAATTCGAACATATTACAATAGACACTTTCATAGGCGTTATCAAACACTCTCATAACTGGAAGTCACCAGGAAGCGACAACCTACATAACTACTGGTATAAAAAATTCACTCGCATCCACCCTTATTTACACTACCATCTTAACACGTTCATCCAATCACCACATTTAATGCCCGACTATATAACACACGGAGTAACTTACATGCTACCAAAAGAACCCAATACAGAGGACCCATCAAAGTTTCGCCCTATTACTTGTTTACACGGCACGCATAGTGAGGAGGTTCCTGTCTTTGGAGGTTCTAACCACCGGTTTCTTGGTCCCTGTACCCGAAGTCGGTGGTCTACTATTTTTTATATTTTTAAATATATATTATGTTATTGTTTATCTTTTTTATGTATTTAAGAATGTAATTAATATGTATATATAATTAAATAAAGAGAATAATAATAATAATGTCTTTATTGTACACCAGGTAAATTACAAAGGTCTTAATTTAAGATAAGTAGGTACAATTGGAGGCCTTATCGCCCGGAGGCAATCTCTTACAGGCAACCTTAGGATGGAGACAAAACAGAATAGGGAAAGTAGAGGGTTGTGTCTGGTGCATTAATATTATATTTAAAGGAAAAATTAAAGCAATATACACGATATATAGGGTGGAAGTTATATAAAATGAAGTTATACGCATACAACGCAGGGAAACATTATTTCAAATAGAAGGAAAATTTTAAATAAACAGGTTGCTACAGTGGGCCAAATTCTTCATTCTATAGAGAGGCCTAGTCCAGCCCTGGACTACTGTGAAGTCTGTTGCTAATGGTGCATGTATGTATGCATTATTATAATACTATGTTACAAATCCTTGGTATAGACAAAGTGTGTCCATTCACTGAACAGAATAATACCCGAGCAAACTTGTCATGTCTGAAATATTAAGGTAATCCTGTTTACCGTCGTTTCTATAGGATTCTTTAGGAGATTTAACTTCATCAGTTTGTTCTACCTTTTTGATAAGATGCTTTTTAACTGCCTCGGTGGCGCAGTGGTAGCGAAAGCGACTGCTGTGCTTGAGGTCTCGGGTTCAAATGCTGGGTCGGACCAAGTGTTTGTGTGATCTACAAATATTTGTTTCGGAGTTTGGGTGTTTTCTATGTATAATATGTATGTTTTTACAAAAAAAAGTATATATGTATTCATATCAGTTGTCTAGTACCCATAACACCAGCTCTGCTTAACTTGGGACTAGATGGCGTTGTGTGTTAGATGTCCAAAATATTTATTTATTTATTTTGTATACACCAGTATACTATCTTCTTACTACCAAGTAAGAAGATCTTGTACTCTAAAAAAAATAAGATATAATTAGATATGTTATCCGCAATCTGTATAATCCGGTATTCTGCAATACCTAGGCAATATATACAATACCTAAAACGTGTAGGTAATGTGTGAATAGTTATTTTAGTCTCGGAAAGAGTATTTTTGCTCTTCGATATCTGAGTGCAAAAGACGTTTTTATCCGGTAGAGGATTAAGAAAATTAAATTTAGTACATCTCGTGCCCTAAGTTTGTGAATTCAAAACATCAATAAACCATATATACATATTATTATTATTATTTCCTTTATTACATTTAAATATACATATAAATTACATTTTTAAATATACATATAAAAATAAATACATTTAAAAATATAAAAAATAGTAGACCACCGACTTCGGGTACAGGGACCAAGAAACCGGTGGCTAGGGCTCCAAAGACAGGAACCTCCTCACTATACGTGCCGCGTCAAGAAGGACTGCCTTCTGTATCAGACCCTTGATCCAGCCCTCTAACGTGAGCTTCTTAAGGTGTTGGTCGAGGCTCTTGGCTATCAATCCGTGCACAGATACGATTATCGGAACAATAATCACCGAATCTACATTCCACATATCGACAATCTCGTGAGATAAATCCAAATATTTTATTTGTTTTTCTTTTTCGACTTTCACAAGATTCTCGTCATGAGGAACGGCGATATCGACAATCATTGCGCGGCGCTCTAATCGATCTATCACCACAATATCAGGCTTATTGGCAACAATAGTTCTGTCTGTAATAATAAATCGATCCTAATATAACGTAGCACGACCATTCTCGAGAACTGGGTTGGGCACATACCTATAGTATGGTACCTCTGAACTCACAAGATTGTATTTAAGGGCAAGTTGCTGATGTATGATCCTGGCTACTTGGTTGTGCCTGTGCAAATACTCGCTGTTAGCAAGACGAGAACAACCAGAAATAATATGTCTGATAGATTCTCCTGGGCGGTGACATGCCCGACAAATGTCAACCGTCCCATCTTTCAGGATATATTTCCGATAGTTATTCGTCATGATAACTTCGTCCATAATCGCACAGACAAAACCTTCGGTTTCTCCGAAGAGATCACCATACCGTAGCCAGGACGTAGATGCTTTGAAGTCTATATCAGGCCCATTTAGGGCCCGATAGAATCGACCATGAAGTACTTTGCCCTTCCATACTTCCCTGCGATCATTAGTACTAAGTACTACAGGTTTGCGCCAATTCTCTTTAGCCAGAGCGAGCGGAGTGAGCCCGGTATCCACTGTAACTACACTACGATGCACTCCCACATCAGTTTGTAGAAAATATTCTCTAAGATTGTATACCTTGCGATTGTGTAGGGTCTTGATATTTAGTAACCCACGACCCCCTAACCTTCGCGGGATATACAATCTCATAACCGATGAACGTGGGTGGTGCATTCGGAATGCAGTCAACAATGTACGGACTCTCCTGTCAATGGCATCCAATTCAGTCTGAGTCCATCTAAGTACACCAAAGGAATACATCAGAACCGGCATTATTATTATTATTATTTATATGAAACTGGCTGTTGCCCGCGGCTCCGCCCGCGTTTATGTCGGTTTTTTCGTGTTTCTTCGCGGTCGCGGATATGTGACTGATGCAAAAATTGATAAAACAATCCTTGATGCGGATTATATATCATTCTAAAATTTCAGCTTGATCGGTGCAGAACTTTTTGAGTTTTTGAAGCGTACACAAACCAACATAACATATTTATATATATAGATTATAAAAAATGAACCGAGAAGATTCCGAGTATGCTCGGAACCTTCACGGTTTATTTTTATAATTTGAACAACTTAAGTGAATGTAGTGATGCTACTTTCAATTTTTCTTAATTATATCTAAGTACTATTTGAAATAATTTAAAGATTATTCTGTAGTACTTACCTATCTTCCTATTACCTATATAAGTTACTTCACCTAATAAATATGAATACCTTAACTGAAATAAAAGTATCTTGTGATTGTAAATACTTTTTGTGGATTTAGTCATTTCCTCGCCGCGGTGGAATGAAAAGTTACGACCGGTCCGGTATACAAATTAAGGAACTAAAGCAGTAAGGTATCATCTACTCTATTATATATATTGTCGGTAACAGATATAATGTAATAAATTGTAGGATATCGTCTCAGCTACGGCTTTTCGCAAACAGTTACTTTATACAAGGAAGGGAAAATAATATATTTAAAGAGTGTGTGCTCGTTTACTATGAGATCCTAACTAATTTAATAAATGCGAAGCTAACGAGTAATATAGGCTACTTTAGTACCGCGATAATTAATATGTGAAGCGGGGGTGCCGCCGCCAAAAGCTAGTATAGTATAAATAAAACTTAGACAAGTTATAATATTAATAAATATAGATACACCTGTAATTGAAAAGGTGTACAAATATTACTGACGTCAATAAAGTTAGTACGATATATCGTAAGGTGGAAAGGCAGGTGGACGAATGTAACCTAATAACTATAAACAAGCATATCTTCTACGCATAGTACGAGTATGTTTAACGATTTTTTCTATTATGGGCCTGTCAAGGTGACTCTGCCTGATGGAATCGTGACCCACACTCCCACAGTGTGGCGCATATTGAGATGCTTCTTCATAATTTGATTCTAATTCGTATTGAGTATATGTTGTCGGTATATTGTATACTAGCTGACCCACGCAATCTTGTTTGCGTCTTCTATTACCCGTAGCGAGAAAATTTTCCCCCGTTTTTGAAACATTCTTCATTGGTGCTCCGCCGCCTATTACTATTAGCGTAATGATATGTAGCCTATAGTCTTCCTCGATAAATGGACTATCCAATATTAAAATATTTAATCAAATCGTACCAGCGGTTTTAGAGATTAGCGCGTTCAAACAAACAACAGCTTTTTAATATTAGTATAGGTATAGAAGTATAGATAGTGTAGATTACAAAAAGGATATCGTTGTTCAGATACTTTGTTTTCATAGTTTTCAGCACAAAACCGTCACAATTAGGGTATTTGCTAGGATCTGTAGTTTCGAATGAATAACGAATATGATACATTTTATAATAGTAATGATTTATTAGAAAGTTATAAACGCGACTTTAAAACACAGGATATGCAAATTTATTAATTTAACAAAGGTTCACGTACAAGGATATATGCACAGCAATTTGACTATTTAAGTAGATCTCAAATAGGTATGTACTGTTAGCATTTTCTTATAACTCTACAGACGTTTTGATTTTATATTTTATGATATTACAGTTATTAATAACATACGCGAAGAATAATTACATCACCATCACCTATTACACAAGAGTCAAGACGTCCACTCCTAAAAAGAATATATTAATTCATATTTAACAAATAATTTTATTTATAAAGAAGCGTATATAATTGAACAATCAAATAAATCTGTAAATATAATAAGTTGTTCATCGACTAACACCATTTTTATCTATGGTAGGCAGAGACTGCATTCTTCACTTTAAGTCAAAGTATGTAAAAAAGGTAGGGAGATTGTTTTTTCGAAAGACGGTCCCCATTTCATATGATCCACATTTTATTTTATTTTTTTCATTAATTTTATATGGAGATCGTTTTTTGTTTTTTCGAAAGACGGTCCCCATTTTATATATTTTTTATCAATAATTTCATCACGACGACGACTTGAAGACTCGAAGACTATGAATACTTGACATTGGCAGAAATAGCTGATCCGAGTGATCCGGCTGGTTGCCATTTATCAACAGAAGAAGTAAAAAAGGTACCTATGGCGCCGTCTGGTTAAAAGACCGCGTTCGTTGCGTTTTCATTTGGTCGCTAAAATTGGCGGTCGAGACATTTGTGGCGATTAAACGCCCCTCTCACCACAGATTAGCATACTGCAATAGCATTTATACATCTTCATTGATATAACTACATGGCAGGCGCTTAAAATTTATAAAACACAAGTATTTGTTGAAGTTATTACTTAAATCAGTTTAAATATTAGTAAAATACATTTTATGGAGTCATAGCGCACAGAAGACGTTTTAAATTTAAATTTGTCAATTGAAATGTTATTATTGGTTATTTTAAATTTTTTTGATGTCAAGTCAAAGCGTGATGATAGCCCAATTATTGATGCCTGCAGCCTTCACAGCACACTGAAATATTTTTTAAACCAAACCAGCATTTCCTGAGATTAGCGCATTGAACCATATTATAATACATATTCTAAAACGGCTGTTGTCCCTGTTTACATTATGCACTAAATGCTGCAATCTTTATTTTGTAATCTGTATATGTAATTGCATTATTATTGCATAAATAAATGTCCCATACAAAAAGCTATTTATTCATTTTACTTTGAACGTGTCTGGATTAAGTCAGAAAATACGCTCAGGCAATTCATATCAGACTGTAAAAACTCGAAATAAAATGAAGCTTTAAAAGCTTTCGGACTTTATGGCGTGTCAACGACAGAAGGTTGGAAAATCTGTCCGCATTCATTAGTCCGTATTAAAATGGCGAGAGACTAATTGGAAGGATATTTCCACACTCACTAATTTAAGTCCTATCGGAGAAGAAGAATCGAACGACTCATTAACGAATTTTTTTTGGTATGAAATAAGTATGTAAAACTCGAACAAATATTTAAAGCATAACACACTATGAGACTACATTTCTAAATAGTTTCACGTAATTTTACTTTGATATAGATTCTATTCTCTTGAGCAAAAGATGCTTAGAGTGTCCTGTAAAGATAAAAACTTTCAAAAAACGTAAATAAGTTTAGGACAACCTTTATCTAAACTAATAAAAAACACTTTTGCGGGAGTAACTCGCAAAGTGGCATCATTCGAAACTTTTTCTATCGCGGGAATAGAATTTAGCAAAGTAAATCTTACAAGTTCTAAGACTAAGTATTTCGATCGAGTAAATTATCATTGACTAGCTTTTGTCCGCGTGCTCTTCGATTATCGCAGTAAAGACTAACCTATATTCTTCTTCAAGAATCAAGGTATCTTCATGCCAAATATCATTGAAATTAGTGCACCGGTTTCGCCGTGAAAGCATAACAGACAGACAGAATTACTTTTTAATTCAACAAATTAGTATATGGATATCATTAATTTTACTCTTATAAAAAAAAACCAGAGGGTAATTCTGTATAACTTAAGTGCTGTAAAAAGATAATGGAATATTATCTCAAAAGTTGTTGATTTGATTTATTACTGCAGGAATTTCTCAGTTCTATTTGTAACTGCAATGCACGATTTAGTTGTATGTTGCATTGGGTCAGGCAGTTGATTTCCTTCATATTTATATCGTCTGGTATTATTATAAATTCAACTGTTTTGAATATCTTGATTTAGTCATTAGTTTTAAATTTTTCCATCACGTGGCATTGGCAGAAGAAGTTGCAAAAAAGCAGAATCTTTGTTGCAACTTCTTTACACATAGCAATATCCTACACAGACTGTCCAAACAGATGTGCATTAGCTTTCATATTACATCGTCATTTTTTATTTTTTTTTTTTTTTTTTATTTTGACATCTAACACACAACGCCATCTAGTCCCAAGTTAAGCAGTGCTTGTGTTATGGGTACTAGACAACTGATATTAATACTTATATATACTTTTTTTTTGTAAATACATACATATTATACATAAAAAACACCCAAACTCCGAAACAAATATTTGTAGATTCCACAAACATTTGGTCCGACCCAGGATTTGAACCCGAGACCTCAAGCTTAGCAGTCGCATACGCGTACCACTACGCCACCGAGGCAGTTCATTGGCTTCTAACAACCAGTCTTGAATTGAACAGGTGCAGATAAATAAAATGAGATACCTACATTGTTTTCTATTTATTATTACGGTTTGACAACTTTGGTGAAATAGAAAGTGGTGTCCACATTAAAATTAATACTCGTTTTGATAAACAGGCTGTTCTTCAAAGACCGGAAACAATTATTCTCTTTTAAATTTTCAAAATATAAATGCCACTACGGTAAATAAATAAATGTGATTCCAAATAACGTTCAAATACGCTGCAATGGGGATGGAAAATGCTACTCAAATGGAAGATTTACTTCCATGAAAAGGTTGCGAAGAAATTGTTCACTTTAAATTCAGTAAAGGAGGCAACGTACCGTATTTCCTTTCAGAAAATGCAGCTCCAATATAAGTTTAAAGAATTTTCTCCAACCTTACAAATGCGTTCCCTAGTGGAGCTCTGCACAGGTAAGAAAGTTTTCTTTGAATGAATGGTTCTTTTTAGTTGCATTGGTGAAAAGGCTTTGTACCACAAAAGGATTACTTACATAACATGTATTAAGTATAACAATTTCATTGAAATTCAATCCACTATTATTACTACTTGGTGGCAATTGCGCCGACCGCTGACTTTGCAGTCAGTTTAACGTATTAATTTCCAAGCGAAGGAAAACTTTTGTCATAAATTGTAGAAAATTTCAATAGTCAAGAAACAAAACATATATGCAGCTTGATTAATATTGAGTAAGTACTAGCTGAACCCCGCGGTACGACAATAACCACGGGCAACAATAACTTTGTGTTATTCTGATGTATAAGCTTATATTATTCTAAAGTTACACGAGTTCCTTTAATGAACTTTATTTCCTTCCTTCCTTCCTTCTCCCTTCCTCTACAGAACAACACGTGCCGGTCTTGGATGTCACCGCTTCAGAGTGGTAGACATACGCTCTCGTACTCACCGCTTCGGTTCTTCCTTCCTGTGCCGAGCGGTCAAAACCTGGAACTCACTACCTGCGTACGTGTTTCCCTCCCAGTATGAACCCGGGTCCTTTAAGCGGAGCGTGAAGAAGCATCTCACTAGGCCGCCATAGTGTGGGTCGCCATGCTGCAATGTCCCTGTTAGCATTGAGGATGGTGACCACCACTCCTGGATTCTGCTCGTGCTTTCCATCAGGCAGAGCAGAGTCATTTTGGCAGCTAAGACATAAAAAAAAAAAAAGTTTCATCAAAATCCATTCAGTAGTTTTTGCGTGAAAGAGCAACAAACATCCTCACAAACTCGCGTTTAAAATATTAGCAGGATTAAAAGGAATTCATTTTGTGCACCTCAGGGTGCACATAATGTGCTTTGAATTTCCGCCTTCAAAACTCTAATCAATACTTTTTCACAAGAGGTTAAAGAAACACACAACTTTACACACGACATGAATTTCTTAGCTTGAAGTACGCACGAATACGCAGGGAGGGGCTGCGATCGCCTCCCTATGTGCTGTATAATGTTAGTGCGATGTTGGTTGGCAACAATATTTATTAAAAACAACGATATTATATTTTAAATTAATCAATAGGATTTTGTTTCCTTCGTAGATCGTTTTAATAGAAGAGCATACTTACAGTAGATGTGCTTTTATGAAATATACTAGTTTTTTCTTTCTAATTTAATTTTATTACGATTGGATGAAAAATCTAGTATATTACGAACGCTAAATATTTGGTGGGCATGGAATCGGTTAAGCCACACAGAGCAGATTAGCGAGCACAAACACACAAAAATTTTAAAAACTATTGTATTTAGTCCTAGTCCTAAACAATCCTTTAATTTTCTTCGAAATTTTAAATGTATAGAAGTTTAATTACAGAAGTAAATCTTTTTACAATAATTCTTAAATTGAACCTTTAAATTATTATGTTACTAGCTGTTGCCCGCGGCTCCGCCTGCGTTTATGTCGGTTTTTTCGTGTTTCTTCGCGGTCGCGGATACGTGACTGATGCAAAAAACAATCCTTGATGCGGATTATATATCATTCTAAAATTTGAGCTCGATCGGTGCAGAACTTTTTGAGTTTTTGAAGTGTACACAAACCAACATAACATTTTATATATATAGATAGATATAGCTCACTCTCCTAAATAGGGTGAGGTGATGGAATAAAAACTGTTGTGAGTAGTTTCTATATTTATAAAGGATAAACGATTTTACCCACGTGTGTGCCGATGATGCTCGGCTAGTTTTGCACCCGTTGGAGAACCATTATCAAAGGGTCAAGAGACCTTCAGCGCCCGTACCCTTTATAATACTCATAGAAATAATGTTCCTTTGTGGTACAAAGCATGATGATGTGCTCGTATTATGTGTTCACGTTAGATATATTGAGAATTTTCAATAAAAATGTCCACGTGTTCTTTTAAATAAAAATTGGTTAGTAACTTAGAGATTCATAGAAAATTGTATTTAGTCTAGCAATGTCTCTGTTTGTGATTGAAAGTATCTACCTTCCTTTAGTTTTCGTATCTACTCGTATACTAATAATATAATAAAGCTGAAAAGTTTGTTTGATTGTTTGAACGCGCTAATCTCAGGAACCTCTGGTCTGATTTGAAAAATTATTTCAGTGTTGGATAGTCCATTTATCGAGAAAGGCTCACCATATCACGCTAGTACTAATAGAAGCGGAGCACCAATGAAGAATGTTTAAAAAACGGGGGAAAATTTTCACGTTACGGGCAATATAAGACGCAAACGAGGTTGCGTGGGTCAGCTAGTAATACGAGAAATATAAAATTAAAGAGGTTGTTTAGTTGAACGCGCTAATCTCAATAAGTACTACACCGAAATAAAAAAACATATTCAGCACTAGATAGCTCAGTTATTAAGGCAAGATATAGGCTATATATCGCCACACTCAGAGCGAAAAGCGAAGCAATAATATAATATTTCTTTTGAGAGGTTATATTCAGTGCGATGCGTAAATGATTAAAGTTAAACTTAAACAATGTGTGAAAGAATTGACCCTTTTAAATGTTCTATAAAAGTTCGCTACAACGTATGTCTACCTTTTAAGGTTGGTACACTATAGCCTTCATTTTGGTAAGCAAAGTTGTTCATGACACGCTGCGGGCAGTGTTGGGCGTCAATCAATTATTTTTTTATTTAACTAATTAATTGATTAAAAAGTTTTTGAGACTAAATCAATTGCAATTGAATTAGTCGCAATTAAACATTTAAATGCGTATTACAATTAAAACTAACAATTAACTTTTTGTGGAATTTTGTTGAGAACTATGATTTGAGTCCTGGAAGTTTAACGTTAAATTAGTCCTTTACACCCTTTATGAGTAAGTAGACCTATACTTGCTACCTTACATATTTTTATGCCATAGGCTTGGCCAAAGAAAATATATTTACTACCGTAAATATATTTGACCTGGCGAAATCTACACACGCTAGTGAACTATACTAAAACTGATACATGGTAAAAAAAATAATTGTTAGTTTTTATGTTTTTTTGCAAAGTAACTAACAATTGATCAATTGTTAACTGTATTAAACCACGATTAACAACTAATTGTTAGTTGTATCTTTCACAATTACAATTGATCAATTGTTAATCATCAATTGTTAATTCAACAAAAATTTTCTCAGCGCTGGCTATGGGCAATAAAAGACGCAAACGAGTTTGTGTGGGTCAGCTAGTATTAGGTATGACTAAATTTCAATAGTGTTAACAGTAGCTATGAAAATACAGTACGTCTTTATCAATCAATCATAATAAAATATGGGAAGCAAGTGATGAATAAAGACTTCGTCGTAACCGTAATGAGTAAATAGGTCAAATGACACCGCGTTGCTCAGTTGAGTGGAGCAAGGAACCTTGGACTAGTAGCCTCCCAACACAGATAGATTGCGCCACTAGTGCTAAACGATGTCGAATGATAACTACTCTAGAATGACGAACATCTGTTTTAAAATACAATATTAGAGCGAACATCCACAGCAAACTATTGTGAATCTAACTGAACTATATTATGTACCTACTTATCTATACATAGTATGAAATTATTCCATTTCCGCTGTCTGTTCCTTAGATCTTTTAAATTACTCAACGGATTTTAATGAATTTTTCAGCAATAGATAGAGTGATTTAAGAGGAAGGTATATATGTTTAATACTACGTATTCTAGAAGAAGAAATCTGACAATTACAAAGACTTTCTTTCTTTCTTTTCTTTCTGCGTCGCTAGTATAAATATAAATTACAATACGTATGTAGGTTACTTTTTTAAAACTTTTGTAGACTTTACTGTACCTATGTTGTTTATGGTAAAATGTATTAATAAAGTTTCTTAATTTATATTTATTCTTTCACAACTCAGAATCTTACGCGACCCTTGATATAATAAACTTCAACAGTTCAGTAATCTATATAAATAAACTAGCTGACCGACGCAACCTCGTTTGCGTCTTTTATTGCCCGTAGCGAAAAATTTTCCCCCGTATAGGGTTGATTTTTTACACCTTGTGTCCGAAAAACCCCAATATCTTACGGAACCCTATTTTTTCCAAAATAAAATATAGCCTATAGATTTACCATAGCAGCGCCATCTATTGATTACTTACTCAACCCAGTCGAAAGGTATCGACATCTGTTAGAATCATTTTGAGTTAACAGATAATTGTGACTGTCAAATAATAACAGACAAATAATTATCAATAAATTAAAATTGCGACTATAATTTGAGATTTAAACTATCCTATCTCTCAAGTTGGATCGAACTACACATAGTTTGCGAATTTTATTATAATCGGTTAAGTGGTTTAGGAGTCCATTGAGGACAAACATTGTGACACGAGATTTATATATATTAAGATATAATTGGAGTGTCTGTTTGTAACATTAAAATAACCGCTTTTTAGTAAATATATACCTATGTATATACGGTACATTTACCAAAATAACATTTTATTATAATAAATAATTTTTGTCCAGCCAAACACACAGACAGACGTCTGTGTGTTTGGCTGGACTCGTTTTTGACGGGATTTTCACTGATAGGTAGCTGATTATATAAGAAGAAACTTTGGCTACTATTTTAAGAGTTGGTTTGCCCCGCGGCTCAGCTAGTCTTTTATTTTTTATTTTTTTCCCATCCAAATGTCACGTGTACAAAGTAACGGGCACAGCTAGTCCGTAATAAAAAATATTTCTGCCTGTAGTTGTCGCTCAGTGGTCGAAATCCGAGCATAATCCATTTTATTATTTTTTAGCTTTCTGTACTCCTCCTCCATCTTCAATTGTGTCAAATTCTATACTGTTTCGCTAGCATAATTTTTCTAAAAAGAGACACAAAGTTTTAGCTTCTTAATATTTCATTTATAGACGACAAAAGCATCAGAACCCACTGAATTCAAAGACACATTCGGAAATTAACAACTGTTTTCAATTTACATTATCGTCAGCTTCCTAGCCTTTATTATTCCCAAGATTATTCGGGGCCGGTTATTAGTTCAACTGTTTGTACCTGAATATCAGTTTTTCCGCGGAGCGACTGGCATCGGCCCTCCGCAACTCTGAGGGATTGAACTGATTTCGAAGGTTGAAACTAGCGTCAGTATATTTGAGGGCTCTAAACTTCTCAGTAACGATTACCCTAGATGTTCATTGGCAACCGGGACCAACGACTTAATGTGCTCTCCGAGGCACGGGCAGGCGGTAACACCGCAATTTTCTATACTCCGGGCCGGTTAATAAGAATTTCATATACGAAAAACACGATACATCACATTGGCCCGACTCGGGAATCGAACCCGAGACATCTTGACTGGCAGTTAGTTGCATACGCTAGCCACCAGATCAACGAAGCAGCAGTGTCTTAGTTTAATACATTAATATGAAATCATTAAATATATAAAGCTTATTCGACGTGTCTACTACGAACTGAATTCGAAGGATGGACTAGTCGTCTATATATTTAAGGGCACTAACTAATTAATGCCTATCATCATTAAGTATATAAACGCAAACAACTTATCTACATAATGTTAATATATACTAACAACATCAGTATGAGTTGATGAACTAAATAAACACGATAAATTAAGATCACTTTAATTAACATTTAGCCCAAGCTACACCACCACTAAACCTATTGCCCTCAGGATAAGATTTGTCGACCTTAATACATGTTTGCTCTTTACAACTGTCTTACTTTGAAGTATATTGCTTCGCTTAGATTCTATTTCATTAAACATTTTACTATAGGTCGTAAATAAGCTCCAATTACGTAAATGAATGTCGTTTTTTGATACAATTGCAAAAATTCAAACATAGCGGTTTGCATGTTTATAAAACTTTATGGAGTTTTAGATTTATCTTAACATAACGAGTGGGTAGTAGCAATATTAATTACAGTCTGGAATAACTAAACATGACAACATGAAAATAATCAAGAAATGATAGAATATTTTTCGACATTGTTTTTGAATTTTCTTTCTTTAACTACATAAGGAGGGAGTGAAGAACCAGGCCGGTTACCTCATGGCAAGTTACTAACACTGCCTATGAAAACCTGTAACTCAATGGTTGCTTGGGCTAAAGAGGTAATTATTTGATTAGGATAATAATCATCAAGCCGTCTTCTTTCCTACACTACTAGGGTTACTGACGTATGTGCAAGCCAACAAGGGTATCAATTTCCTAATATACCACTTAGATTAATACAGACATATAGACACAGGCACTTCAAAATCGTATTTGTGTGAGTTGGTAAACTATAACATATCTATATTAAAGAAATGTTCATAATCACAGTATAACAACAACAGCTAAATCAACGTGTTTGTGGGGGAATTGGTGATCCTTCGACCAGATCATTTAATTATGTTTGGTGGACCGCAGCCCCATATAAATTAAACAAACACTTTGGTCTTTATATGATTAGTGGTTACTTCTTTTGATGACATTGAAGTATATTTTCTTCATATATGGATGATGCCACATCTCACATCAACATAAATTATAACATTTAAACAAGAAGAATAATTGTAGACGTCATGTCCATAATGTGTGTTACCCCACTATATAACCCTGAATAGGCGTGAGCCACATGTTTCCATAGTTCATGTGGCCATGTGCGCAGCGGTGACGTAATGCGCTGATGTCAGAGGGCTAGGCCTGCGCATTCTACTACCAACCAAAACCAATTAGCACAAGGCGTTTTAGAGTTCTCTTGTGCTGTGTACATATATAGGTAAACGTTCGTTTTGTACGTTATGAATTACTTACTGATTTCATATTTAAGGTAAATACGTATCGACGATCTAATCTATATGTATGCAATTTAGATGAGATCAATTTTTCTGTCGCGACTCAACTCTCAATATGAAAAACATTAACCAAAGGTTCAAACCGTTATAGACGACGCGACGTAGCAGAGAAAACTTTCAAATTCAAATGAAGAAATCACTTATTTCATTTAAAATGATAACAATTACATTAAGGCAGTGTCAATTTCATAATGTCTCCAATAAAAGTTAAAACAATAAGCTTTGTTACTACAATACAAAAAGTGTTACATACAAATTATCCATCATATTATGCAAGATAATTTAATGTGTGTAGCACCCATAAATTGTCCCAATAAGTTAGTACTTATTTGAATGTAATCAAATCGTTTAATAGCTATTTTATGTAGAAAAGCATAGCTACATAATTTGTATTCAATAGACGAGGTCTCATAATCTCCTTTGAACGCTTTAAATTATAGTGAGGAGCCATAAACAATGATTTCTTGTAGTCGTAACTATTAGGCGTCTAAGAGTTACGACCTAATACATACTCTAACCTTTCATTATGTCGCTATGTTTCACTTTGATTGGCAACAGTTATCTCGTATTTCAGTTACTATACATGTCGTCCTTAAAATATATATTACTACCTATCCCGTTGTAGTTCATCTCAGTCTCCCAGGACAAAATAGGGTCGTATTTTACAACATTATTAATTGATGCCCAGTTCCTATTCACTTTGATGTACTGTAACTTATAGATTTCCTAAATAAATGGGCTATGTGATACTAAAATAGTGTGATTTGATCAAAGGTTCTCCCTCTCCGAGGTTCCCTCTCATTCCGAAGTTCTTGCCTTCATTTGACAATGCCTTTGGTAATTTTCAATATATGCATCTAAGTTATTTTTACGTATTCGTCATGCTCGCCCGTGATGTGTGGGTATGAAACTACTACATTAATTTATGAGTCATAAAATGACGTCGATTAAAAAAAATATGAATGATCATACTGGTAAACATAATAGGACATTTTAAGATTGGCAAAGCAGTAACAGCCGGTACTATCTCAAACATGGTACTTACTCGTACGTAGATTATGTGACCTACATTCATTCGGTCATCGCAAAGCTGTTATCAGCCTTTGATAATATTAGGTACAGTAAATGTAGATAGGAAGTTCTAGAAATGCGAAGCAACTCAATGAGTCTGTCACCTATTAAGTATAATTATATATATATGTATATATAAATAGTCTAATCCTATTTAGGCAGTGAACCACAATAATTTCATTTAGGTTGGCCTTACGTGTTCCAAGCGTAGAGCTCGCACAATGCGGCGCTTTAGTATTGATCTAAAATCATCTTGACCCAGTTTAGTGGTACCGTGGTACTGAAGCCGACGTGACCGTATCTACCGATGTTAGCTATGTACATAATATAACAGATTAACATCCAAACTAGGGTATTTGCTTTTATGTGATCATTTGATACCTACTTACTTTAGAAGTATCAATTTTGTTGTTAGTTGCTCTAGTAATTTGTTCATCCTTGTTTTTAAAATTAGTAGGCAATTTATTTAATAAGTGTATCATTAATATGATCGGACCTAATGGTAGGTACTGTAGTTACCAAAGAGGAGTTGCTGAGAGCAGTCGGTATTTAGATAATTAAATAAATAAATATACCGGACCTCTAACACACAATGCTATCTAGTCCCAAGCTAAGCAGACCTTGTGTTATGGGCACTAGACAAGTGATATAAGTACTTATATGTATATATATTTTTTTTTCGTAAATACTTACATATTATATATAGAAAACACCCAAACTCCGAAACAAATATTTGCAGATCATACAAACATTTGGTCCGACCCGGAAATCGAACCCGAGACCTTAAGCTCAGCAGTTGCATACGCTACCACTACGCCACCGAGGCAGTCATTAAATTTGTAATTACAACATTTGGTGACGGAATCATCTTCTGACTGCGAATAGATTCTGGAATACATTATATAGACACCTTTCGCTTGTTCTTCTTGATATTTAAATTTGGTCTTTGTTGTGTGTGTTTTTTTTTGTAGATATAGTGCGGTTAGTTATAGTGCGTTTTACCAAATAGTTTCTTTGCCGTCATGTTGGCATCCCTGTCTGTCAATTACGTCAAAACGGTATATATGATCCGCGAGTTTTAATTAGTTTGACTGTGATTTCTTGAGAAAATCATGCGGAATACATTGAAATGTGGTGAAAGAATCATGATGTTGAAAGTGAAAGACTTTTGTGAACGTGAAGAGCTCCCAATTATTCCATTTAGATGTGTACAAGCTCGGGTCGCCGTCATTACAAGTTAGTGAAATAGGGTAACCAGCTTCAGTTTAATCTCCCTACCGCTTATGCCGCTAGTGGGAAAAAGTAGGTACTCTCTGTGCAAATACATAAAATGTATGTATATGTAAGCTATGTTATTTTCTATTTCTTTCTTTATTTTTAAAAAAGATTTATGATTTTCTAGTGAGTTAATACTATTCTTATTTAAATTAAGAGTATTTTGATTGCAATTGTATAATGGATAGTAAAAATTTGAAACGATACTATACGAATTTTAAAAACTTCACATACCTACGATATCACTAAATGGATAATTATAAATAATTTATTTTTGTTTTAGGTACTATATACTCGTATATTTGAAAAAACTGTGTCGAAAACTACTAAAGAAAGTAAGGAGGCAGCTTCAACATCGAAAAAAGTTACAACACCGTGCAAAATTGGTTTTCGACGAAAAACTCACGAACTGGATGATTTTGATCGAAGTACCATAGGGCACAAAATACACGAATTTTATGCCTAGCCTGAAATTGTTACATGAAATGCAGAATGAGATAGACTATAAAGGTAGTCGTGCCACTTTGTGGAGGATTATAAAGGAAATGGGATTTTATTTAAAAAAATGCAAATCTTAAAGAAAAAAATTGATAGAGAGATACGACATTGTCACCTGGCGCTATCGATACCTGGAAGAATTAAGAAAGAATTATCTTGAAACCCAGCGGCCAGTCGTGTATTTAGATAAAACATATATACACGCCACATTTTGCGCTGGAAAATGTTGGCAAAGCGAAACTGAAGAAGGTGTTTTATCTTCAGATTTCAAGAGACCACGGTGGATAATTATTCACGCAGGTGGTGCCATGGGCTTTATACCCAATGCTAAACTGATTTTTGGATCCCAATCGAAATCAGCGGATTATCATGATGACATGAATAAAGTAAATTTTAATAAGTGGATTAAAGAAAAATTAATACCAAATCTACCTCCACCGTCCATTGTTGTTATGGATAATGCCTCATAGCATACCATGCAGATTGATAAGGCACCCATAATGTCAAGCACAAAGTCAGAAATGCAATCTTGGATAACAAATAACGGACTTTCTTATTTGCCGACGACACATCTGTTTGTAATTATTAAAGAACACAAACAATCAACTGTATATGTGATGTTGGAAGAAAATGGTTATGAAGTGGTATGGTTTGAACCCCATCTAACTCACATGAAGGGCATTAAAAATAAGGATAGCTGAAAAAAACGAAGGTCAAGAAGCTAATAAGATAGTACAAATTACGGAAGAAGCTTTGCTACTATCGCTCAGCAGGAATGGAAGAAAGAATGCGAGCGTGCAATAAAAATTGAAGAAAAATACTATGCTGCTCGCCCAGCCGTAGGCAATAAAGTTGATAAATTCAAAATTGAAGTAGGAGACGATAGTGATAGTTCTGATGATAGTGACTATGAGTATGAGGAAATATCAGATGTAGACTTAGAGCAACACAATTATAGTGTAAGACCATAATAAAAATATAATTCGAATTCGTGTTTTGTTTTTTTAAACAATGATTCTGTCCTTCCTACTAGCTAAATATTTTTCTAAATACTAATGAAAATATTACAAGATAAAAAAAAACGAAGTTTTAAAACATGGCAATGTGAAAGTCCTTATTCAAAGTATAACCGAAGGACATCGTTGGCACTGTTAGTAGTTAATGGTAATAAAACAAAGTAAGATAGATGAACACATTCTTCAGCGAAATATTAAAAGTTTATATTGTGTCAATCGAACTTAAAAATATCTCCCTTAATGTGAGGTAATATAATAAAGGTAATGTGGCAATACTGGTTTGGCAAAGGAACTATTCTATAAAACGCACTGTAATACTACTGCTGCTACGAAAGTAGCCACCTACACCAATATTCCAAGTTTATATTACATCCGATAAATATTTCTGTAATCAAAAACGGAGGTCAATTGTTTGAAAATCTTCATGAAACGTAATAATTATTATTCTTAATCAACATTCTTTCAAAAAGAGAATCTTTTTTATCTTTTGAACTGTAAAATTTCAACAACAAAAAACTGACTGCAGGAACGACTAAATTGAAATTAACTACACGTAAAGCACCAGCTTTCAAATAAAAAAGAAATCAACAAAACCACTCACCCCTTCGAATGTCCTGAGGTAACAAACATAAAAAAATACAGTCGAATTGAGAACAGCCTCCTTTTTTAAAGTTGATTAAAAAAAGGAACTATGGTTTGGAAATCTTTTATCTTAAGAATTTGTAATATTATCCTTTTTACAATTTTTATTTATCGTATGATAAATAAATGTTTTTAATGAGTAACGATGAGAATTACTCAAATGTAAATTTGACAGAAATTTCATCCCCATCATCTAGATGGTTGGCAGTCCACAACTGCAAAACTGTGGAATGAGCTGTCGTCTGCGGTGTTCCCGGACCAATACGACCTTCAAACCTTCAAGAAAAGAGCGTACTCCTTCCTAAAAGGCCGGCAACGCACTTGTGACGCCTCTGGTGTTGCGGGTGTCCATGGGCGGCGGTAATCGCTTACCATCAGGTGATACGTCTGCTCGTTTGCCAAGAAAGTAAGACTTCATCAAATATACATAAACACTATAAGCTACCATTTAAACCAGCTATGTTAGTAAAACAATATTGCCTTATGTAATAAACTAAACCAACATTTTATTAAGATTTATTATTATTATTTTTGATGAAATGGCAATCAGCCGGATCACTCGGATCAGCTATTTCTGCCAATGTCAAGTATTTATAGTCTTCAATTATCAAGTCTTCGAGTCTTCAAGTCTTCGTCAAGATGAAATTAATCATAAAAAATATATACATATAATGTGGATGACATGAAATAGGGACTGTCTTTCGAAAAAACCAAAAACGATCGCCTATTAAGATTTATCCCGTAAACTTAATCTGACAACTTAACCTATTCACTAATTTTGACTAGTAAATGACATGAAATATTTTCCATTATTAGTTATTTCATAATACAAGCTATGTTTCTATCAAAACCTACATTGATAAATACTGTTTAAATGCGAATATCACCGTAATACGATGGAAATATGTTCAAACTGCAAATGATTTTGGTATTACAATTGAATGGACAATTCAGCCGTCACCGATCCCGTAATGTAATTAATTCTGCGTCAATAATCACTTTGTCTAAATTGGATTGACATATATGTATAATATTCAGGTTTATTACTTTTGTTTTAATATATACATATAATAAAACTATTTATTTTCTCGACGAAGAGGTGCCCTGGATCGATGATCCTGAGTTTTCAGACGGCATGGCGCCGTTTGGGGAAAATACATTTTCCATTTCCATAGTGTCTTGGTAACAATATTGAATAAAATAAATATTCAGATTGTGAACATAAATAATTAATAATCGCCAAGAATTAAATACACACTTATGAGGTTAGCATTGAACACATCCCTTTCTAACACAAAACAAAAGGTTTATTTGTTGATAACTTTGTAATTAACAACTAAAAATTAATACTGGCCTTGTTATGATCACATGACAATTCAATCATTAGATTAATAGTCAGAACAGAACACTGTTCTGTGCCATTATACTGGGCAGGCTGAATTTTAGGGATTATAGTTTAATCTTGTGCCAATACCAATAACCATTGTTATGCAGTAACAAAACAAGTGTTGTATATTGTAATAGAAGCATATAGTCAAATCGCAGCAATTGAAGCAGTCCGGATGAAGCATCACTTTTAGTAATAGCCGGTACTAAGGTGTTAGAGCGTTCTAGATCTGTCATGATGTGACGACAGGGACGAACGTGTACGCTGCAATCTGGAGCGTTTCAATCAGTCCCAATTTAGTACTCAATAGCCACCAGTACGGGCTACACAAATTATCTTTGTGAGGATGCTTTTGAAATATTTACCTTAAGGTATGGAGGTTAAGGTTGTTTGTCTACTTGATGACTAAAGTGTGTCGTTTGAAGAGTACTTGCACGGTGAAGGAAGAGGCTGGTTATCTACTTAATTAAGTGTCATATGTATTCAAAGAAGTAGTTACTATTTCACAGTACATTTATTGAAGCGCAGTTAGTCTGTTATCCATACTCTAATACATATATCAATAGACAATTATTTTAACCCCAATAAGTACCAATAAGTGAACACAGTTTATAGACTAACTAAATGAAGGTTTCTCATTTCGAAACAGTGCAAAACTAAATTAACATTGATTTGTAACATGCTCCTGCATTGTTAAATTCTTTGCAATACCTACCCAAAATATGCTTAAGTAGTTTGTGGATTCTTAGGTGTTTCCTATTAAATGATAAAGGTTTTTCAGGTTCTTATCATACAAAAGAAAGTTTTCAGTTTTACTAAAAATGTATAAAAAAAAACCATATTTTGTTATTTTTGATAAATATAAGAGCTCTGAAATGTCCATGGGCGTACCCAGGGTAGGGCAGGGGAGGGCAGCTGCCCTCCCCTAGATGTTGACGGTCCTACTATCTTATTCTCTCAATTATATATAAAGCACTCTCAGACGCGTAAAAACGTGACTAAGATCGACTATGGACAAAAACAGATTTATTTTTTGTGTTGTTGTGAGATCGGCAATCGTCATCAGTCCTATGCTATGCGATGTTCGAGCGCAGTGACGATCAGAGCGTGCTCTCTAGCGAGGAGAACTACTCATCATAGTCCTAAGATAGTAAATCTTCTGAGTCGTTTTATGTAGTTTTTTATGATCAGCTGACATGCCCATTGATTTGGAATGTATATGACGTTTATATTGGAGTCTTTTGCGGAGTCCCACAAGTGTATGCCGTACATCCAGGTTTATCGTCTGATATATCAGAAGTTTGTTGTCCAGTAATAATTTGTAGTTTCGCCCTAGCATCCAGTACAGGTTCATCTCATTTTGCTTTGTTATGGTTTTTCCACCGGTCCATATGTAAGCCCACATTGGGTTCGCACCCGAAGGCCGATGGGACACCATTTCCGAAGCTGATTCCCAAGCTGGCGCAGCGCATGCTTGGCTCGGTTGCTGCCAAATATGATGACTCCTGCCTGCAGGAGACTATACGCGGGAGTTGTGCGGTCCCCAGTATGGGCGGAGGTCCTGAAGGCCAGCAATATCGGGCTATTGCGACGTCCTCAACAAGTGTTGACCTTCAGGTAGGAGTCCTAAGACTCGAGAAATCGAAGACCAGAAATTTCAATTCCACCAGGTCCTTGTGGAGGAATGGAAGGAACGACTTGGACAACCGAGTGCTGGGCACGCCGTTATTGCGGCGGTAAGACTCGTTATGGAGGATTGGCTCGAGAGGCATCACGGGATACTCTCATACCGGCTGACACAGGTGATCACTGGGAAAGGATGCTTCGAAGAGCACCTGTGTCTGATCCGCAAGGAGCCAACGCCTGAGTGCCACCACTGCGATGACCAGACCGTAGACACGGCATTCCACACGCTGGCAGAATGTCCGGAGTAGGGCGAGTCGAGGCGACCATAGGAATGGGGGGTTCTCTCGCTTGGTAACATTATTGCAGCCATGTTGCGTAGCGAGAGCGCGTAGAACTCTGCCGTTTTTTTCTGCGAGCCAGTTATGCTTGCGAAGGAGATGGCGGAGCGGGACCGTGCGAGGTTTAGAACACTTCCTGGCGGCCAGGCCCGGGATCGGGCCAGGTACTGCAAACGACTCGGGCGCCGGAGATCGCCAAACGATACGATAACGATAAACCTGTCACCCGACAGGTGAGGATCTCCCTAGCAGAAGCAAGCCGGGGTAGCTTGGGTGGCGCAAGTTCCACAAAGTGCTCGCGCCCCTTTTTAAAATAGAAAAGGAACAACAGGATTCCTACACAGGAGAGGGCCATCTACAAACCATGGGTGGCCCGAGGTACGTCGGGGTTCCAGGGATTTCCTTCCGAGGGTGCACCTGATTCCCCGGCATCTAATATCTAAAACGGTGTGCGGTTTTCAGTCGGTTCGAGTCCAACATAACTACCAGAAGGGAATTTCCGCACAAAAAAAAAACAAAAAGGTGCACACACGTTGCGGTAAGATATTTTCTCCGACTTTTACTTGCGAATTACCCTTTTTTCTGTCCGGAAATACCCCCGGATACCACTGACTGGTCCTGGACCGCGCGCCGTCTCGTTTACTAGAAGTCGGAGAACCAGATGCACCCTTAAAAGGAATACCCTCCAACTTACGGTTTGTAGATGACTCCCTCCTGTGCAGAAATCTCGGTGTCCCTTTATTGCCCAAAAATAAGCGCTTATCCTGCCACCTCGGCCTGATTGCGAACAGTTACCCTGACGAAGAGTGAATGTTATTTGGGCTGATTTAGCGGCACTTGCTTTTAGCCTGCAGTCCTGTGGGCAATTGTGGACTTCAAGAAGCAAGTCTGAGACTCGCTTTGGATTTTTGTAGTTCACAAGTACCGTTGTGAATGTTGCTATACTGACACCAGACCAGGCAAATATAGAATAAATGGACTTTTTTGCTCAGTGTACATAGAACAATTTGTTAACGATAACGTTTATGTTTCATCTTAAACTGTTTTGCCGAAGACTTTTGAAAATTTATTTTAAAATGTGATCGAAACAAGTGCCGTGCAAATAATTGGAGAAGCCTATGTCTAGTAGTGGACTGCGAAAGGGTTTTTAAAATAGCTATTCTATAATGAAATAATTTATTTAAAAAAATGCCTTTTTCATATCCATTTATTTCACGAGGTGCTTTTAAAAAATCCCAATTTGCCCCCCCCTGGCCCAGAACCTGGGTACGCCCATGGAAATGTCTCATGTATGTTTGTAGCTCACAGGAATAGTTTTTGTATCCGAAAAGTATACATATCATATAATTTCATATAATTGTAATAATACTAATCAGAACCCATTGATCAAATAGTTTTACAGAACCATGTACGGTCATAATTTGCCGGGATTCAACTCTCTCTCTCTCTCTGTCTTTCTCTCTCTCTCTCTGAGAAGCCTTACAGAACTTAAAACCTTTATACGTTCAAATATCGATTCTTTGAAGTTGGTTCGAAATAAACTAAATTTTAAACGACATTATTACCTATAATTTACATGTAAATACATTTTTTGAACTGAATGGCTATAGCCTGCTTTTAGATTGAATGGTCATGTAAATCTGTGGAAAATATTACTAGTTCCTAAACCATGTTTGATGAACAAAGTATCCAGCTTCTTGTTATTCCCTTGAGACATCAGAAAGGTCTTAAAAAGGTTCTGCTCTTATTGCAAATAAGGTTGAATAATTCACGAAGCTCATACTTTTGGGAATATTTTTATGGTTTTGTTCTTTTGCTTCAACATTTCTTCTGTAATTTATTTATTTAAAAATATATGCTCAATGAAATATTTAACGTCAAAAAAAATTTTTAACAGCTATTTTTCGTAAGTAGAAGGAAGAAATTCCTGCTAGCAAACTCTTTTGGCGTTAGCGCTTGTTGGCGTTTGCTAGGGTTTTGTAGAGTTTACGAGTAAAAGAGCAATTTAATAAATAAATATTTCAGATAATTTAACACACAACGCTGTCTAGTCCCAAGCTAAGCAGAGCTTGTTTTATGGGTACTAGACAACTGATATAAATACATATTTACTTTTTTTTGTAAATACATACATATTATACATAGAAAACATCCAAACTTCGACACAAACATTTGAAGACCTTACAAACATTTGCACAGCAGTCGCTTACGCTACCACTTGCGCCACCGAGGCAGTCAAGTCAGTTATAAAAGCATAATGAGTAATGAAATTTATAAATATTGAGAATAGTACAGAAGAGAGGATGGAATGGATCTAATGGTCGTCTAGTAGGTCTAATCAAAAATAACGAGTTTCGCGGTAATTAAAAAAGAAAATCTATAAATATGAGAAGCATAAAAACAAGCTTAGAATAGATGCTTAAAATCGTATTGTAAAAGATAAATTCACTGGTTTGAATTAGTTCGTAAACCGTTAATAATTTTTCGTCCGACTGTATTGTACTTAATCGCATGATAAAACTAACTAGACTCTTATCGGCTGCGCTAGCCTTGCCCCGCTTCACTGAATCCACTCCCACATGTAAACAATTTTGACGTAGGTACACCGATACTACATAAAAAAGTGCTGTTGTTACAATTTCGAACGACGCCGAATTAGTTTTCATTAACAACCAATAATATCGCATAGTTTTAACATTATCACAACCAGTAATCCTACTAATATTATAAACGCGAAAGTTTGTGAGTATGTTTGTTGCTCTTTCACGCAAAAAGTACTGAATGGATTTTGATGAAACTTTACAATAATATATTACATATACATACATCTTATACATCAGAATAACACATAGGCTACTAGTTTCGAATCGTGGCGTTGCCCGCGGTTATTGTGGGGTTCAGCTTGTATACAATAATATATCTTCATCATCATCATCAGCAGCCTTTACTGTCCACTGCTAAATTTGGGCATCTCCTTAGAAATGACGCTTCGGTCTACTACACCCGCTGGCTATACGGGTTGGTGTAGGGTTTGTTTCAAATTTTATTTCTTTTCGGTGTTTGCCTGCGTACTTTGTGCCATTAGTCACATTTTACGACACCCGTGGGATGTACGTGATGTACTTTAATTCACATGAGAGATACGGTATTATATGAGATACACAAAAAGTAAGCCTGGAAGAAAATATTTAACGTATTATGATCGCTGGAAAACCCTTTCTTTGGCTCTCTGGTGAATTTCAATTCCAGTTAATAATCGCCGATAACATTAACAAATTTCTCCATATACACTGAGCAAGAAGTTCATTTCTTCTATATTAGTCTGGTGTCACTATAGCAACATTCACAGCGGTAATTGTGAGCTACAAACGTCCAAAGCGATTGTTTTTTGAAGTCCACAATTGGCTAAAGGACTGGAGGATAAAAGCAAGTGCTGCTAAATCAACCCTAATAATATTTACTATTCGTCAGGGTAACTGTCCGCAAGCAGACCGAGTAGGCGTCGCAAGCGCTTTTTCTGCGTGGAAAAAGAACACCGGGATTTCAGCACAGGAGGGGGCCTTCTACAAACCGTAGATGCCTGAGCTACGTCGGGGTTCCAGAGTTTTCCTTTATAAGGTGCACCTGGTTCTCAGACTTTTAGTACCCGAGACGGCGTGGGATACAGGACCAGTCGGTCGCATAAAAAAAAGGGTAACTGTCCGGAAGTAAAACTCGGAGAAAATATCTCGCCGCAATTTGTGAAGCACCTGGGCACTTACATATAGGCCGGTGGAAAAACTATATCAAAGCAAAACGAGATTATACCTCTATGCGGCACAAAAATATGTACTATATGTTATGACGATACTCCAAATTATAACTGAACATCAAACTTCTGATATATCAGACGATAATTAAACCTTGATGTACGGCATTCAATTGTAGAACTCCACTTCGCGGACTTGAATATAAAAACGCCTACTTCTTTACATGTGGCAGAGGCAGATCATTTGATTTTACTTTACAACAAGAGGATGTCATTTTCTGAGAATTTATATATGGTTCTGCCAAACTCTGCCGACTCTACTCTGCCTAATGAAATCATAAGCAGAATGAAGTGGTGGTCACCATACTAATTGCTCATTGCGAATGTAGACAATGCAACATTGTAACCCACAGCATAATGAACCAACGAAACACATTTTACGTTAATTTTCTGTGTGAGGGTAGTACCGCCCCGGTAGGGCCGGCCCGTTTGTGCTGAAATCAGGGTGGCTCTACTACCTGTTTATCCCTAACAACCTATTTCAATCTATTCTGTACCCCTAATCAATTCATGAATATTCTCATTGGTTCTTGCATATATACATTAGATAAAGGTAAATGCTTGTGATTCTCAAAAGTAACTGTTTTTTGTATATAAAATTTATATATTCGGCAACAACTGTCCATAATGTACTAACATAAAAAATTCTAAAGTATCTGTGTCTGTCTGTTAAACTACTGCACCGATCTCAATTATATTTGGCATGCAAACACTTTGATTTTAGAGAAAGGACATGGGTTTCTCTTTATCATAATTAACGACAAAAGCTGCGGATCAAAGCTAGTGTAATATAAAGTAAACGATCACTTAAATATCTTACCAGAACACTCAAGTATACCTATTATTGTAATTAGCTGCAATAATATTCCACTTTCCTTTGATATAGTAAACACGAGAATAAAATGGGCAATATATAGGTATGTTTTAAGGCCATATAGACCGTACCAAAAGCTTAATAAAATTTTGCTTGAGAGAATTTGTAATAATATATTAATTACTTTAAAAAAAAAGAGTGGCCATGTGTTTCTTTGCCAGCATTCTACTCATAAAGCCCTACGCACTTTGGAAACTGGAAGTCATAGATCGACACAAGCGGGCAGTAGATTTTAGTGTTTTCACCATTTTTACCTTGACAATCTAGTACATGCTGTGGCATCTGTTTGTGTCGATCTATAATTTTAAACTGTGCCTTCAATTTAACGTTCATAAATGTCACTTAGTGTCTTAATTTAATAAATGAATTTAATTTCATTTGACTTGACATATTATTAAAGAAATTTTAAAATACTTATTAAGTGTTCATTTCCTACCCGATATCAATTTATCATCTGGAGCATCAGTAGTAGTTAAATCAATACATTTACGTATCTCTCCCAATCAATCTATTTCTCGTTAATATAACATGAGTGTGTATGTATTTAGAAATAAAATACTATGAGAGGCCTATTTACAATCTAAAACGTGATAAGCATAAAATCAAGGAACAGAATTAAGTATAGGACAAATATTACAGGTCATTTAACCCATCCCTGAAAGTTGAAAAGTGTCCGGTGGAAAGGTGTCCATTGTACCTGCAGCACTGCCGCGTTGAATGGCAATAGACTACCATTGCACCAGGAACGAGCCGAAACGGAAGTCACCCTGAAGCTCCGCAAGCCTGCGGTCCAGTTCCCCCACAAACCTCAGAGTCATGTCAGCCTAGCTCCCCATTGTCTCTACCACCACATAAAAGGAATACTGAAAACCAAAATCAACAAAAATTACAACAATGCAATACACTCGTATCAAGGGACAGTGTATTTCATGAAGTGAAGGGAAGGTGTATCGTGAAACATGTAAATCTAAAGTCACTGTGTGAGAGCGAAAAGCAATCATTAATATTTAAATCGATGTAAATCCACTTTACGAAGCGATCACGGGGAGGCTGGGGTTCGTTCAAATTCGTTTAATTAAGCTTATGTCGAAGGAACGCGCGGCCATTACAATATTTTTCATTTTCAATTAGAATTATGAAAGTAATCGATAACATGAGAATCAATTTATGTTCCTTTGCTTTTAACAAGTCAAATTTAAGTTACTGTGTTTAAAATTGAGAAAAAATAAAACTAGAAAATTATAAATATTTATTCGTTTGAAAAAACTCCAAAGAGGGCTCGACATAGCGATTTAGACAATTGCTTGACATACAGGCGTTGAGACCTTAAGAGAACAGGCCCACTGTTTGGAAGGAGGACGGATCTGCCTCTTTTTTAGAGAAATAAGGTTTTCTAAAGGTCCTAAGCGTTAAATTCGTCAGATATTCTCATCGCCAATACTAGACCAAATTTATAAAAACTCTTATCATGGTGTACCTTTCGTAACTGACTTGTGTGTAACTGTGTGAACAATACGTTATCATGTTGACATTTTAAAAAGTTATTCCATGTGTGGTCAAATAATGTGAACGATAATACCATAAACAAGTACTTATTACCTAGTTTGTAACACGCTAATTTGTTTTACTTTAGAAACTTACTATTATTAGTGATCGTCAGCATTAGTTTAGTAGGTAACAATTTCTTTTTATATATACCTATTTACAAATATCGATTTCATTTTAGCTATAACCGACGAAACCATTCTCGTAATAGGCATTGGTCAAATAACAATAGCTGTATTTTGTTCTATAAAAACATTTTACCTCTAATTTCTAAAATGCAAAAGGCATTAGAAATTAGTTTTTGTTTATTCTAAAATAAGCGCGGAAAATTTATGTAAAAATATAAAAACAGAAAGTAGGTAATGTTATCGATAGCCCAGGTATGGCATTGTCGCTCGTCATTTCTGTCCGTCCACTTTTGGCGCAGCGCCAAGTATTTTAAAACAGAAAGCGATCGAAATTTACTATGCTTGACACATTTCTAATGAACTTCGCGAATATTCTACTATCGTCTTGATATAATATGATTTGGTTTGAATGAGTCGCGTGACGTTTTGAAAGGGAGCGGATCCTCTCCAAATGCCTGTCGCAATTGGTTGCCTTTCTTTACATCATTCAAGGCTTTCGGAGATTACAGTAATTTCCATATAGCTGTAAACCTAGTCTCATGGCAAAATATCTAATCATGGAACACTGTGCTTTTAGTCAGTATAAGTCTGACTCACGACCTTACCCTTTACTTGGTCGAAGTAGTGACCCTAAAGTTTTGAACCCAAAAAAACACAAAGCAGTCATAAGCACTGCCGACAGAAGTGAAAACTCATAACTATAAACAAACGGTTGTTTTAACTTACCTGAAATGAACACCCATGGGCGTACCCAGGGTAGGGCAGGGGAGGGCAGCTGCCCCCCCCTAGATGTTGACGGTCCTACTATCTTATTTTCTCGATTATATATAAAGCACACTCAGACGCGTTAAAACGTGACTAAGATCGACTATGGACAAAAACAGATTTATTTTTTGTGTTGTTGTAAGATCGGCAATCGTCATCAGTCCTAGGGCTATGCGATGTTCGAGCGCAGGGACGATCAGAGCGTGCTCTCTAGCGAGGTGAACTACTCATCATAGTCCTAAGATAGTAAATCTTTTGAGTCGTTTTATGTAGTTTTTTATGGTCATTGGCTCGAGAGGCATCACGGGACACTCTCATACCGGCTGACACAGGTGATCACTGGGAAAGGATGCTTCGAAGAGCACCTGTGTCTGATCCGCAAAGAGCCAACGCCTGAGTGCCACCACTGCGATGACCAGACCGTAGACACGGCATTCCACACGCTGGTAGAATGTCCGGAGTAGGGCGAGTCGAGGCGACCATCGGAGTGGGGGGTTCTGTCGCTTGGTAACATTATTGCAGCCATGTTGCGTAGCGAGAGCGCGTAGAACTCGCCAGGCGCAGCCGCCAGGCCCGGGATCGGGCCAGGTACCGCAGACGACTCGGGCGCCGGAGATCGCCAAACGATACGATAACGATAAACCTGTCACACGACAGGTGAGGATCTCCCTAGCAGAAGCAAGCCGGGGTAGCTTGGGTGGCGCGAGCTCCACAAAGTTTTCGCGCCCCTTTTTTAAAATAGAAAAGGAGCAACAGGATTCCTACTTAGGAGGGGGCCATCTACAAATCATAGGTGGCCCGAGGTACGTCGAGGTTCCAGGGATTTCCTTCCGAGGATGCACCTGATTCCACGGCTTCTAATATCCAAAACGGTGTGCGGTTTTCAGTCGGTTCGAGTCCGACATAACCACCAGAAGGTGATATTCGAGGGAATTGCCGCACAAAAAATAAACAAAAAGGTTCACACACGTTGCGGTAAGATATTTTCTCCGACTTTTACTTGCGAATTACCCTTCTTTCTGTACGGAAATCCCCCCGAATACCACTGACTGGCCCTGGACCGCGCGCCGTCTCGGTTACTAGAAGTCCGAGAACCAGATGCACCCTAAAAAGGAAAACCCTCCAACTTACGGTTTGTAGATGGCTCCCTCCTGTGCAGAAATCCCAGCGTTTCTTTTCTGCCCAAAAATAAGCGCTTATGCTGCCACCTCGGCCTGATTGCGGACAGTTACTCTGACGAAGAGTGAATGTTATTTGGGCTGATTTAGCCGACTTGCCTGGCCTCCAGTCCTGTAGGCAATTGTGGACTTCAAGTAGCAAGTCTGAGTCTGATTTTTGTAGCTCACAAGTACCGTTGTGAATGTTGCTATACTGACACCAGACCAGGCAAATATAGAATAAATGCACTTTTTTGCTCAGTGTACATTTTTGTTATTAACGATAACGATTAATTTGTTAACGATAACGTTTATGTTTCACCTTAAACTGTTTTGCCGAAGACTTTTGAAAATTTATTTTAAAATGTGATCGAAACAAGTGCCGTGCAATTAATTGGAGAAGCCTATGTCTAGTAGTGGACTACGAAAGGGTTTTTAAAATAGCTATTCTATAATGAAATAATTTATTTAAAATTTTTTTTTATTTCTTTTTAAAAAAAAGACTTTGACTGCACAGTTGGCCGAGTGGTGTCAGCGGTCGCCATGCCGCTTGCTACTGCGCCAAGTGTCGTGGGTTCAAATCCCACGCGGTACCTACAACACTTTGTGTGATCCACGAATTGTTGTCCCGAGTCTGGATGTTCTTTGTGTCCGTTTCATGTATGTTTGTAAAGTCCCCCACGACACAGGATGTTTATTCCTAATGTGGGAGTTGTCTTTTAAAAAAAAAGAAAGAAAATGCCTTTTTCATATCCATTTATTTGACGAGATGCTTTTAAAAAATCCCGATTTGCCCCCCCCTGGCCCAGAACCTGGGTACGCCCATGTGAACACCTATGCTTTTTTTAATAGTGTGCAATAAAAAGAACTAAAATAAGTAGTAAATGGAAGTAAAGCTTTGATACTCCAATAGATATCGCTGTTTTCAAAAAAATTGTAATCAATCTTTTTGATTTACAAAAGGTTTTGTGTAAGTAGAAAATCGTTATTTTAATTTATTGTAAATCACTTTAAGATACTGAAATATTAACTTTAAGTATATAAAATCATATTGAGAAAGGACCACTATCTAGAAAAAAGAAAGCTACCAAAGTATATCGGTAGATGGCGCTGTTAACAATAAATATCCTTACGAATTTTCGATCAGGACACGTGACCTGGCGCTAGTTTATGGTCACGTGACCTGACGCGAGTTTATACATTTTTACTCATTCCAAAAAAGTACACAGCGCCGCTAAAGAACTTTTCACTTCAAAAAAACAAACTTCGTTGTCTTAAATTGCTGCGTTTTAATTCAGTACCGTTTTTTAGTAACTAAACCTTGTAATGCCACAGTTTACTAGAGACTTACATCGGACTATTTCAGAACTACAGACACTCCTTTCATAATACTTTGCATCAATTCTCAAGTGGAGGTCGGTCGTCTTTTGCTTTTATAGACAGTAAGTACTTACCCGCCGAAAGAAATCAATTTAATAAGATATACCAATGGTATCTTGGAACTGGTATGATCCGATCAAAGCGAGCTGAGCTGAGCGCATTGTAGCATGATCATTTTCATAGCAACCGTTGAACGATCGGACATATTATGCCTGCTTATCAGAAGAATTATGTGCCAAGATTTAGTTTCTTTCAGACGTAGGTGTTTAAAAAGTTCACATAGAACATCGTGTCTAAAACTATGATCTCGTTGAATTAACCTAATTAAAAACCGTCACAATTACACAGCGTCAAGTCCTGGTCGGACAGATTGGACGAAACCTGTCACCACCAGCATTGATCGCGGCAATGCTGGCGAGTAGTGAGGGATAGGAGGCCGCGGTCTCCTTCTGTGAAGACGTTATGCTTCAGAAGAATCCGCAGAGCGGGATCGGGAAAGGGCCAATCCCGCTCGCAGGAGGCGACGAAGGGGACGCGGTAGAGGCCGTTAGCTCCCCAATCGTCGCTTAAGGGTCGTTGTGGCCACATCTAGGGGAGATGTGGTCGCTGCAAACGACCCGAGACTGGTGACGCCCCGGTGCGGCCGGGGGGTGTCGTCTAAGGCGGGTCGGTGGTGCGACTCCTATTGTTAGGAGGCGCGACAGCGGCCCGCCCCGGGGGTGACTCTTGTCACCCCGGGATGTACCTAAGTCGTAAGGTACGGCATGGGGGACTCCAGATGCCGCTGATGCGTTCCTGGAGCTCCTCCCGACTGCCGAGGTAGGCCGCCGCGGGGTTTAGTGGGTAGACCGTTTCATCGGGAGTCCCACACACGCCCTTCGTGTGCCCCCATACACGGAGGGTATGGTGCAAAAAGCATTCCCCGCGTAAAAAAAAAAAAGGTATCCTGAACATTGATTATGGTGATATTGCAAATACATAATGTCTATAAAACAATTTTATATAAACAATTACCTTACCATGTTAATAAAAAGCGAAAGCTTAATCTGCAATAATAGCCCCAAGCTATTTTATTCGCTTCATTTCAGGTTTAAATGAGCCGTATACTAAATCTATAGTCGAAGTGCTAATGTACCTATTCGACAGCACCTGACAGTCACAAATTCAGTTCAGTGCTTTTCAGTATTATTCGTCTCAGATTTGCTGAGACTTTTGATATAACATGTAATATTTATTTATCCTAATGATTGTCTATGAAAGTAGTTTTAAATTACGTTATTGTAACACGTTTATTTTATGCAGGCCCTGCCAAAATGACTCGACTCTGCCAATCCAAAAATGGTGGTCACCATATTCATTGCCAAAGCAGACAAAGCAACAATGCAGTGTTGTGACCCACACCATGGCGGCCTAGTGAGATGTTTATGCATCACTGGGCCTCGGGTCTCGCGCTCACCAACGAAATACGACAGCACGAATGCTGTTATTTTACGTTAATTTTCTGTGGGGGTTAGTAGCGCCCCGGTCGAGCCAGCCGGTTGGTGGTGGTTACTACCTTTAACGTGATTGCTATTGTCGATAATAGGCCTAATTACATAAGGGCTGGTAAATTATAGTGCACAATATCTACTGTTAACCATTTGGGACTAAACCATGAGTGTAATATATTACTTTTTAAGAAAAACTTTCTTTGCTATCTTCGATACGAGATTTCTTATTTATGTATGTAAGTCGAATCATAAAAAACTTTCTAAACTTAATGTCATAGGTGCATGAAGATGTTTTAGATGCTGCTCTGGGCAGTAAATTATACATAAATTTTAACTACATATTTATGCAAGGGCGTTATCTATATCTACATCTTCCTTTTAAAATATATACGGTCTTTTATATATTAGGCATACTTACTAAGTTTTCGATTTTTTGATATGGGTGTTGTATGGGCGACTATGGGAACGAACTACGCCGGACAACGTGAACTGCAAAGATAAGGAAAACTTGAAACAAACGATATAACAACCCAGCATAGCAACCAAAGTACACCAAAACCTCATTTCTAAGGAGAGGCCTATATCCAACAGTGAACTAAGTATTAGAAGCTGTTGATGGTTATGGCTGATGAACCAAAACTTATTTGAATTGTCCAAAACTTTCTTATAAATAAGTAAGATAAAAATGTTTTTAATTTTTATCTGTTACGTACGGGAAAATCCCGACTATTTCTGTAAGACTTATGTCTTGTAGATATAAATGCTAAATCTCAAAGTTCTGTAGAGGAACGGGACTCTCCAACATTGAGGATCCTCCGACCAGGCAAAGTGATCATGCCTGGCGGGCCACTGCCCAACAGTTGTTGGAATGTTCTATATATTGTTGAGTGACAAGTGTGGCAACACCTCCAGCGAGTGACGCGACAGAACCTATATAAGCGGGGCAGCAATCGGTGGCATCGTTCATTATTTTCTTTCGTCGGTTGTCGAACATTTAACATCTCTTACTTACTGCATAGTTTTTGTAATTGTGTAATTACCTGCTTTTAATAATTATAAATTGAAAGTTATTTGTAAATTTACATTAAATCTATTTTTTAAGCATCGTATGTTTTATTTTATAAGAATATGATAATCGGCGCGAGAACTTCTATTGCGCGATTCAGGAATGGTAGTTTCTTCGTGTTGTACGTTGTTCCGTAGTTCAGTGTGTCTGCGGTAGATAGCGCTGTAGTATGTTGCTGTTGCGCTGTATGTGGAAGTCGCCACAAATAAACTCGATCAAGTAGCTTGACCACTACAACTGCCAAAAATTTAAAAAGGGGTTAAACATGATGTATCAAATAATAACATTTAAAAACCCACGTTAATACAAGTATTGAGAGAATCGTTCGAAATTTTTTATTGTAGTCACTGTCTGGAATTAGTCTTGTAAAACACACCTGCTGGTTTTCAACTATCGATAACCAAGGCGTATTTCTTCGTTACTTCGGTAGAAACAAAAGATTGTAATAGTCAATATTACTTACATTCTAAATAATTTGTAGATTCCCAATGTATTTATACAAAAAATAGATAGTATTTCGTTTATTTTATCTTACATTCAATATTTTTATAAAAAGTATTTATTTAAATCGTCTA
This sequence comes from Spilarctia lutea, assembly GCA_916048165.1. Lineage (NCBI taxonomy): Eukaryota > Metazoa > Arthropoda > Insecta > Lepidoptera > Erebidae > Spilarctia > Spilarctia lutea. The sequence continues at coordinate 21,020,211 of OU696470.1, read as the reverse complement.
CAGATTGCAATAGACTATTGCTACGAGGTCAAAAGTCTTTACCCTATTTAAACTCAACGTAATGTGTTAAGCATAAAACATAATTTTGTGAATCATTATGCCGTTACGAAGTTTGGCGTGGTATTCGTGCCGTGAATACGTCCAGTAAATTATGGATCTCCAAAAAATACTTGCACCACCCTCCATCGCCCTCTTGGACCGGAAAAGAGGGGGGCGCGGAAGATTAATGATTCACTGGTTACGTTAAACAAAGAGAAACCATGTAAATATATTTGAAATACGCCGAAATAGATCTTAAGTAAATGACATAAGGAAAACTGAAGTACGAATATACGTTGGTTATGATATACACGATGGAAGCGACACAGCTGTTGCCAAGGCATTTTATCTGCAATCGTTTTTTTTTAGAAATTCGGCTAGTTACAAAGTAGTAGTTAAACCAAGGTTTTACAGTTAGTTCGTTGCTTAAATATTAGTTTGATGGCACAAAAGAGTGGGTTAAATCGATGTTTACAATTCATGCATTTTAGTGGGCACTGAACTGAATAGCGAGGCAAATCTAAAATAAATTGAGTTTCTGAGGGCATTACAATGTATGAACATCGCTATTCGACGTGCAAGGCAGACATAAATTCTGCTGAATTTCGAATGTGAAATGGGTTGAAATTAAATAACATTGTCTATTGAATGAAAATAAAATGAATATCGTATTTTATTAATCGGAAAGATGTTAGAGTCAGCCTTTGATCTGATGTAATTTTGTCTGTATATTCGTGTTTACTGTAAATACCTAAATTCAATCATCTTTGTTAAAATAATTATTCGATTTGAATTTCAATACTATGTGATTTTGTATTAAATACATTTACTGCGTCTACTTTTTACATTTACTTTCAGTTGACCACAATGAATTAAATTTTGCAACAATATTTTTATGATTATATCAGCCAGGTGGACGGTGTCATTTTTTACTTTTAATTTGCTTCATTACAAAATTCTGTATTTTTTAGTTGTATTAAATTACAATCTGATTGTTTTCAAAAGAGAAAGAAATGTTTTTGAGCTGAGGATCCTTGTAATGATGCGCTAGTATTAGAAGATACGCAATTACGATGAAGAATATTTTCACAATAAAAGTAAAAACAATAGAGCATCTAAAACCACTAGATACTAATATCAGCTTTAATGCTCATCTGCTGACTGTCTCTGGTCGCTAAGGTCACCGTAAGTTAAACGTTAAATATTTCAAGTTCTACTTAGCCTGAAATAAATTGTTTGTATTCCGTTTCACGTTACCTAGTACAATTTTAGCCTGGTAGTGCTAAAATCGATAAAATTTGAGATAGTTTAAGTATAAGTGAAAGTAAAAATAAAAAATGCCTTTTTGAAACACCTAGGGTTAGGTATGCCTTCTCACATTGTATCAAAAAATTCCAGAAACACAAAACTCTTAAACTAATTCTAACCGCTTATCAGTATCATTGGGTCAATTTATTTGTTACTAGCTGAACCCCGCGGTGCTACCCGCGGTACGATGATAACTGCGGGCAACGCCGCGAGGCGAAGCTATATCTTTATAAATAGTAGCCTATGTGTTATTCTGATGTATAAGCTATATTGTGGTAAAGTTTCATTCAAATCCATTCAGTAGTTTTTACGTGAAAGAGTAACAAACATCCATACATACATACATCCATACTTACAAACTTTCGCCTTTATAATAGTAGTAGGATTGACTTCTGCTACATAATATTACTGGACAAAGTAATTTTGTCAAATAGCCATACCCTAATCATCCCATGCCATATCTTTCCTGTGTTTATTCTATATCCAGTAATTCATTGTGTCTTATGTTACCTAACAAAATTTTAATCGCAGGGCCCCTTTTAAAATACAATTTGCCAGAATACCATTTAATTTAATTGTTTAATCCATACCATTTATTAGAGAAGCACGTAATGAAACATCCAAAATAAACAATGAGCAAAAATGCAAAGCAGCATATTTTTTAAATGCAAAAATAAACACAGACAGATAAATAAAAGTAGACAAATAAGTGGATAGACAGAGATTCAACTGGATAAGCAAGGTCACTCTGTCCCAATGGAATCAAAAGGGCCTTAGGTATAAAGAGGTTTTAATAACGAATTGCTGCATTTAACAAGGTCTGGTAGATACCTTTTTTTTTCATTAGAGAGTAAGACAAGAAAATTGACAATATTCTCCTACAATCGTGTAAAGTGAACGTAAAGCAGCTTTGGAGCTAGACGTATTATCCGCCTTGTGAAGTTTAATAAAGGTGCCTTTGTTGAAGAGATAATTAGTAAAGCGAGAAATTTACAATATCAATTTACAAATCCAATTTATGTTACTTACGATAAAATGTCTTATTTAATTTTAACACGAAAGCGATATTTGATTTTCTAATTCAGAGAATTTAAATAATGTGGGTTAGAAACATTGTAACTTTTTAATGTTATTCATGAGTGGCTTACCCCGTACTGAAATATATAATATCTTAGATACGTATATGGCCTATAACACAGTAATTTATTTATTTTTTAATTTTTATCCGTGGGAGATCCACGCTTAGGCAAGAATGGGCCGGCTCGACCGGAGTGATACTACGGCCTCACAAAAAACCGGTGTAAAATAGCACTTGCTCTGTGTTTCACCGAGTACGAGGCCGGCAACGCACTTGTGACGGCAACGCCTCTGGTGTTGCGGGTGTCCATGGGCGGTGGTAATCGCTTACCATCAGGCGATACGTCTGCTCGCTTGCCCCATATACCATTAAAAACAATTGCACATCTTCAATCTTAAACAATTATCTTAATTTACCTTCTTACTTTACATCCCTCCCTCTCAAGGACAGACAACCATAAAATAAAATTCACAAAACATTGCGCTGATCTCCAAGTTTGAAAATTGCAGCATAATAATAACCATAATGAGTTTCTTTGTTAGAAATTAACATTTTCTTTAACATTTTCAACGTAAATAAAAACATAAATGTTCGTAGTGATTCCATCTGGTTGCAATTACAGAAGTAGATCCTGCGTAAAACAGGTATTTTAATACATAAACAGGTTAATTTAAATTCTAGATTAGATAACTTGAATCATACTCCTTATAACGGTTGTGTAGTCAGCATCGTGCTGGCATTGAACGGTTGAATAGCCGATTTGTATAGAATTAATACGAGTATATAAGATCACGGATTACCATCTATTAGAAAACTATACTCATATACAGTTTTTAAAAAAAGTTGTTTATAATAAAATTAGGAATGTATGAAAGAAAATAAGAGAAGTTGGACATTAGTGCCGTGGTCGTTGGATGGATGGATAAAGAAAGACTATTTAATACTTACGGAAAATAAACAAAAGTAAAATATACTGCCACATTCATTCATTCAAAAAGGTAGGTAGACAAGTTAACAATTTTTTTATAAAAATTGGCTATTAAATGTTCAATAGTGAACGGCAATAGGTTGAGATAATAAAAATAACAATAAAACTATACAACAAACCATATAAGGAATTTACCTTGTGTGGTGACGATTACTAATGTATAACTAACGGACACGAAGAACAATATAAATAGTAGTACCTACGTAGTTAAGGAAAAAAAAACAAATATAGTTAATTCATAGCTTCGGTAAATGATTTACTGCAGTTTTATAGTAGTATGTTATTTTAGTAATAGCAAAAGGTCACAAACTGTTGTAGTTTTAAGACTCGGTGACTATTTAATTTGTATCTTCACTTCACAAGCATTCTTATTCCTTTTTTACTAGTAAATTAACTGCTAGTAAAAAAGGTATACTATGGAATCTACCAAACCGAATTAGAAAATACATTTAAAGTTCTTAATTTTTGTGACTGTCATAGGCTATATATTAACCTAAAAAATAATTGCCGATACCAGAACCGGACCGGAACTGTGTGCATAATTCAGTTGTTTTTAAGTAGCACTCTACATCTATAGTGACAGATAATACAGCCGAGTATTTAAAATCAGAAGTGGTATCTTCCAATATTGCATGCATAATACCGACCATATACCGACTAGTTATATACCAATAAGTTCAAAAAATCACGTTTTCTGAGAATGTGTAGATAGGTAGAAAAGCGACATTGGACTCAACGACGATTTATGGTTTTTATGTGCCCATTAATTATATGTTTGCCATCCTCACGACACAATTAAAGTTTCGTTATGTGCTACGTTCATCGATGTGATGTTTGTTTTTCGAGCATTAGAGGTACTTCTTTAGTCAAGCAAGCGTCTCTAAGTCGAATTGTTCTTCTGCGAGCTGCGACCTACTTTCTAATATAAATTCGGATGTTGCCCTTCAAAAAATAAAACAAGATTGGCAACCTTCAAATTGATTGTTACTTATTTAAAACGATCAACAAAGAACTAACGATGTAATATTTAAAAACTAGCTATTCAAAAAATGACTGCTTTCATATTTGAAATACAAACTCATTTTGTTTTGTAAAACAAACTTAAAAGGTTTAAATTGAATGACCGTTTTTGTATGGCATTTGTATCAAGGCCATAGTTAAAAACATGCGTATGTTACATGATAAATAAAACACATACACAGTAGATAGTGAATACATAGCTGTATTTTATTGAATTGGTACTAGTGAGACTGACTTGACAGCGTTTAGCAATGCCGGGCGAACGAGTGCGCGAGGTCGCGCGTTAGGCGACTACGTCAGCTGTGAACTACACATAAAGCAATAAAACTTTAGATTGACATCAAAAAAGAACCGTTATTTAGTATGATTATTTCAAGCGCGGAACCAACCAGCCATTACTGTTAATACTACTTCATTTATTATAATTATTCTGATATGGTTTTAATGTGTTGCTAAGCCGAAACTGAATTTAACTGAGGGGACTTAACGAAATGACGAGCATCCTTTAGTAAAGTATATCAACGGCAAGTGAAAAAACTTTGTCCGAATTAGTTAAAGAAAATCTTGAGGAGAAAACAGAACTTGTTCTTCCTATAACAACATTTTGAAGACCAGAACACCTGAGCTGAACAAGTGTATCTAATCCTTAATATTATAAATGTGAATTTAAGTTGGTTTGTTACGCTTACACGCGAAAACTACTAAACCGATCATCATGAAACTTTGTACACATATTATTGGAGGTGTAAGTAAAATTTTTATTAAATGTGAGCGAAGCCGCGGGCGAAAGCTGCTTATGGTAATAAAAAGAACATTTAAGTCTATTTTAATATAATACAACTGAAAACCAGGAATTTATTATATTCTCTATCTCTTTCACACTAATATTTAGTTACGATACATAACAAAGTAACACGAGTAGGCGGTGTTACTTTGACAAAGTAATCAAAATAAATGAATGGCATTCATGCTAGATTTGTAACCTTACCTTGAGTCTTCTGAAGGTGAGGCATTTTGTTATTACTATGATTGATTAATATTATTCTCAGGGTGTTCATTATGTGTGTAAGTATTGTTATAGCAAGGTTACTAACAATATGTGTTTATCTATGTTGCTTTGATAATTATGTAGCTAGTATATAGTATGTTTATATATATATATATATATATATATATATATTTATATAGTATGTTTGAAGTTTGTCAACGATTATGTATGATAGGTATATAAATATTAGTTGTAACTGGCTTGTGTGACAATACTACGCAAAGTAGATATTTGGTTGTCTAAGTTTTTAGAAATACGAAGAATCACAACTTTATCAATGACTGTATGGTGGCAAACGTACCTACGAACATCGAAACAATTCATTAACTCAACAATATGTTATTTTACTTAATAAAGTTACACGATATACGATTTTTAATAGATAGGGGCACTTGATATATATATATATATATATGGGATAGTCCTATGTCCAGCAATGAACAGCGATAAGCTGGTGATGAAAATGATATTGATAGACTTTTACTTCTAACTCGAATGTTAGTTTCATATAAATAACGTTGCAAGTAACGACGACGATTCGATGGTCGCTGGAGTAGAAATGTGCTAAAGTGGAGACTGCGATTAGACAAACGTAGTGTAGGACACCCTGCAGATGGACCAACGATTTGAAGAAAATAGCCCACAGCGGATGAATATGGACTGCGCTTGGCGCTCCATGGGGAGACTTTCTTGCAGCAGTAGACAGCGATTGGTAGATATAGTACTTCAAAGAGGGGACCACTAAAAGGGTTAAGTATTATAATGAGTTAGATCAATATCTTAAGTTATGAACCGTCATTTATAACAGATGTCGGAAAATAGTACAAGGTCTCACAATAGCTACTGTTTATATTATTAATAAATTAACAAAGTACGGCAACAATTTCTAAAAACATGTACCTAGATCGACATTAGCTTTTAAAGACACATAATATTATCATAATTTTTTTTAGGTTCCTGTTTTTTAAAACACAATAATGTCTGTAAATACATTGTGTTATAAATTCACAGCGTAAATGTAAATTAAGACCTGCCATTATTTATAATACACGATGTTATCATGGTCACAGTTCCCTGTGTACATTTCCTTTATCGATAACCTTGAAAATAAAATGATTAGGTTCTTCGTTTACGTGGTCGCACCAGGAGCTAGGTCGGGCCACCAACTGCAACGTGCCGTCAGATCTGTCCTCGAAACGATCATGTCTATTTAATGCTCGTGTTATTAAATCATCACCTTCTACAATGATGTTAAATACATTTATTAACCTTACTACTACTTACTAATTCCAGGCATTATTTTTCCCTCTTTATCAACTAAATTAGTGACCTTGAAAGTGATCATGGATTTATCTCCGACAAAAAAATTTGGTAGGTACATCCTTTTTGTAACCTTGAAAATAAGAAAATTGTAACCTCGAAGAAATATCTTTAATCCAATTTTGAAGACAGCAATATTAATAAATTCAATCAATTTCAACAATAAAAATTCTAAGTTTTCTGGTATTTTTTAAAGAATGGACATTTAAAAAACTATGCTATTTCAAAAGTTAGTGAGAAACTAGTAATACAAAGAGTCATCAAACGAATATTCGTTAACGGAATCGGTCTCATAAAATACAAATGTATATATTCAAAAGAGTATACATACACATGTATTTCTTAGAATCGAAAATTACGAGGACAAAAATAGGTCAAAAACCTTTAAGACTCCGGAAAGAAGCCAAGAATTTACACGATTATGATACCTTTGCCTAGTAAAATGCATTAGTAATAAGTACTGATAAGAGTCGTACTATAACACGTTCATTGTTACTTTGGGTGTGGCTTATCTAGTAATAATACGAATATTTTATACAATTGTTGAATTGTGTTGCCATCGCGCCTTCATTAGTCCCATGATAAAAATAACTCACGCTGTAATAATCAACTTTGTTTGATGAGAATGATTGAGATGCATAGTTTTTCGCTTTAGTGGTTAATCTTAAACATATGAATACCAGGATTGTTATTTTTCTAAAGTCTCTACGACCTTCTGAAAACTCTTGACACAACTTGTATCGGTAATTAAAACTCTTTATTCTATCTTCTTCTTCTCTTTCTTTTCTGATGAAATGGCAATCAGCCGGATCACTCGGATCAGCTATTTCTGCCAATGTCAAGTATTTATCGTCTTCAATTATCAAGTCTTCGAGTCTTCAAGTCGTCGTCCTGATGAAATTAATGATAAAAAATATATAAAATGTGGATGACATGAAATGGGGACTGGTTTTCGGAAAAACAAAAAACGTACTCCCTTTATTCTATCTTGTCGATATACTCGTACCTACAGGTTGAGTTGACATTGACACTAGTTAGAGATAGATACTGATTTTGTTGTGCTCTTACAACTTTATAATCAAAGTAAAGATTTTTATTTTAAAATCTATCAAAGGACCATATTTGTATGTATATTACCGAATGGTTTTCAATTGAATGGATGATACCGATGTAGACCGTTCGACCAATAAGCTTTATAAATGAAAGATTATGTTAAAAAATAATCATATATTTAATCACCTTTGTACATCATGTGTGTATAATCTGATCTGATCACGAGATAAGGAGACGCGTGAGGTATGATAATACAGCGTATTTTGTAATACTATAATTATGGTCTAACACAAACTTAATGTTTCGTTCACCATTATAAGTTTTATATATATGAAATATTACGTAGTCGTTCATACATGCGAACCAACTCGAAATACATTTGTGACGCCTCTGACAGCTGTGGCAAAACAAAATGAGTTTTATGTGTAACAAAATAAGGTTGTCTAACGTTGTAGGTATAGGTATTCTTGGTAAGTTGATAAGTAGTTAGTAGTTGCTCAAGGCTGACGGCTCGTAGAGGAGTAAAAACTTGGTCAAGGCCCGTTTCTTAGTCAAATGGTTGTAATATGTCTGGTTTTGGCACTCTCACGCGTACATTTGGAAATTCTTTACAATTGAACTTTTGAATTAACAATGGAGAGGAAATGAGTTTATCGTTGAGGAAATCGAAACTAATTAAACCACAAACTACCACAGCCAACAAACAGTATGGTTTGTTAAGAACTTTGGTTGGTAACACATATTTTATTTTGTAGTTAAATTGACGACTGATATAAAATAATACAAATTACGTTATATTTCATTAAAGTATTATGTTATACGAATTTGATTAGGTAAGTACTTCATTTTTTACTATGGGCTAAATTTAAAAGTATTTGATGTCTTGAATTGTTCGATCGGTGTGTGATTTCATACAGATGTAGTGTTTGCATTAATTAGTAGATGTAGGTACCCGGGGCAGCAGGCAGGCAGTCGAGTATTGATCGGTACGGTATCGTGTAACCTTCAAGGCACAATTTTTGATAAGCTTTGCCAGCAGATCCATTTATATTAATTATCAAATAGCATATCGTACATACATACACACTACATACCTTTACATAAGAACACAGTTTTAGAGCGCTACTGTTTTTTAGTTTAGCGAAATAATTTTCACTGTTACGGCTTTGTATTAAACTTAACCGTTTACATATTGAGATAAATATTTTTAGAACTAATACTAAGGAAGTAGAAACAGAACTGTAATAATGCTAGCAAGTTCTTTCAGTTTGGGATGGGATGTCTGAATTGCTTTATTTATTGTGAAACGAACACTTAACTATAACATTACCATTAACTACGCAAGTTATTGGCTTGGGTACTAATCCATGAAAAAAAGTCAAATATTCATTGCTAAACATTACGGGCTTACCGTAATTTAGCGGGTGATCTGTACATCATCTTAAAAATATAAAAAGTAGTAAGACTAAAAAATTCAAGCCGCATTTTAAAGGCCAGTATTATTACCAGGATTATTTTTAGGAGTAATGATAAATGACTGCCTCGTTGGTCTAGTGGTTAGCGTAAGCGACTGCAAATCAAGAGGTCTCGGGTTCAATTGCCGGGTCGGACTGCTGTTGTGTTTTTCCTACAAGAAATTCCTAATAGCAGCCAGGAATATGGAAGATGGCGGTGTTTCCTGACCGTGCTTCGGAGAGCACGTTAAGCCGTCGGTCCCGGTTGTCATGAACATCTATGGCAATCGTTATTGGGAAGTCAGTGCCCTCAAATATACTGACAACTAGTTCAACGTTCGAATTCGGGTTGCGGAGGTCAGATGCCAGTCGCTCTGTGTAAAAACTGATATTCAGGTAAAACCGGTTGAACTAGTAGCCGACCCCAAATATTAGGAATAATAAAGGCTAGGAAGATGATGATGAAGATGATGATAGTATAATCCTTATCCTTATCTTATATAACACCAATACTTGAAACTAGAACTACTTTCTAACTTCTTTGTCAGGTTGGTCATCATCTGAAACGGTGATGTCTATGCTGTAGTTAATACCATATCCTATCTTACTTTTATAAATTACTGGCTGAACCATGTGGTGTTACCCGCTGTACGACAATAACCGCGGGCAACGCCGCGAGGCGAAGGTAGTATCTTTATAAATGATGGCCTATGTGTTATTCTGATGTAAAAGCTATATTATTGTAAAGTTTCAATAAAATCCATTTAGTAGTTTTTGCGTGAAAGCAACAAACATACTCACAAACTTTCGCGTTTATAATATTATTAAGTAGGACTAGCTTTTGCCTGCGGCTTCGACCGTGTGGATGTCGGTTATCATGGTAAAAAGTAGCCTATGTCCTTCCTCAAGAATCACAGTATCTCGTTGCCAAATCTGAGTGAAATTGGTGCACCGGTTTATTGGTGAAAGCGTAAGAACCAGACAGATAGAGTTACTTTCGAAATTATAATATCAGTATAGATTTACAAATGACGTCTGTCGATCACCTGACTGTTCCTTTACTGTAATCTCTGGTAATTAGTGAGAAACGCTAACTATACAATTAATATAACGTAGCACCAACATTGTAGTCAGAAACAATAAGTCCACAAAGGCTTTCGTTATTCGCTTTCGAGTATGCACTGAGGAGGTTTACAGGCTTCATGAGCAATAGTACCTTTGAACCTCCTGTAGGAAGTAATCCCTGATTGCCTGGCTGGCTCGCTGTCACAGAAGCCTACCTCTGTTTTACAACGATAGTTAATTAGTCATGTGAACGTGGCTACAGAGAGATTGGGGCGTGCTTTGGGATTTAGCTGCAGGACTCTAGGCGGTTATTGTTTTATTTATACCGAGTAAGTCTTAGTGGTAGGTGATATTTTACTGTAAATAGATTTAGGGATGTAAATTCGATACCTGTTAATAATAACAGGTTAAAATACATGTACCTACTGAAATTAATTTTTGCATTACTGTTACCTACACTAAAAAGTAATGACTTGAATTTGAACCTGGATAATGTACGAGTACCATGCAAATTTGTGGGATAATGTGGTTGTTAAATTATATAAATATTAACTAAGCAACAGTAAAAAAATGCCAGTCAGTAATCATTATGATGGCTTGGTTATTGGTTTATATTGGAAGTACTCCTTTCATCAAACCAAATACATTGTATAAACAATGTCAATAATTTTATAAAGATTTAATAAAAATCGAAGTTAGTTATCAACTTTAAGAATCGTCGACATATTTTATCGCTGCTAACTCTGTTAGCTACCACAATCAAGAATTTGTGTAATAGTAAAAATTAAACGTCTCATCAAAACGAAGTTACTCACAAATATTAGCTTTATAGTAATAAATTATTAAAAAAAACAGAATCCTCGACTATAGCTTACAGGAACAGATTTACTCATAATTAGTTACAGAAAGTGTAATGAGACACAAAAAAGAAAGACCTTTAGTACAAATAGAAAATAATAAGATACAGATTACAAGCAATAAAACATTAATAACGTTTTATTCAGCTTAAAAAGATTTTAGTGTACAAAAAAAAATGTTTTTTATTAATACAGATGCAAACAAATACTGTGGTATGCCTAAAGATAGTTCATGAACTTTAAAATAAGCAGAATAAGCTACACCACTACATAACACAAGGGATCAAGAAGATTCCAGTCTTTCTCCACTTGCTATGAGATGCTTCTTGTCTGAAATGAAAATATGAGACTGAGTGACGGTACGTTCCGTAATGGTTTGATACGTTCAACACACTTAGCTTCCTTGAGTTCAATTTAGTCTTCCTAATGATCAGCTTTTGACATTCCCCTGCTGGACATAGGCAATGTACTGCATTGACTAGGTTTGTTTCAAGACGGATTTTGAAGTTCCCTAGCAGTATTGTTAACCTGAAGTTTTCTCTCTTAGTCGTATTTTAAAGACTCCTGTCAATATACTGAAAGGTGCTTCTCTTGCTAGTTATAGAAAACATAGTCGTTAAAGTAAAAAGGTAAAGAAAATAAAATGAAAACGAAGTGTTACCTGAAAGTTTAAAATTAATTATGTAATTTATAGAAAATACTCAAATTAAATGACAACTATTGCGTTGGTGAAAATACATTAACGATCTAATGAGTTATTTAATCACACTATGAAGGTCATAAATTGTATAAGAAAGTAATTTTAAAAAGCAATATAAGTCTTCAAAATGGTATGGTATACTGTATCAGGCCACTAAAAATAATACACAAGAGCTAGTTTGGATCCACAACGTAAAATCACTATTAGTACATTATAAAGAAGTTTATATTTCATACTCTCTACCATCTAATGTGAAAGTGCTCTTGAGTGGTGCTTTTAAATAAAACACGAAAAATCGCAGGGACACATTTTTATCTGTACCATCGTTTCGAAATTCGCTTTGGTAGTAGGAAGAAACGTCGTTGGTAGGCACTTCTATCGAAATATCGTTGAATGTAGGCTACTCGAGTGCAGTGACATCGTCGAAATTCGACGTGACGCTGGCTCTTAGCGATAACATTCACCACTGTTCGGTTAGTGCGAGCCCATACCATCAATCCCCGAATTCAACAACAATGGTTTATGAACAATACGTGTATTATTTGACGTCCAAATGTTGTGTAGAGTTTTGAAAGTAGTTCGGAAGAATCTTTGCATGGTAACATTATAGAAAATTGTTTTTGTTTTTTCTACATTACTTGAGAAATCTATACTTAAGTGAACTTAATGCCTTTCTCATTCACTGTCAGTGAACTGTAGGGTTATGAAGAAATAATTTGAAAAGTCTATCCTATCATTATTTACGAGAGAAGCAAGACCCAAGACGACACGGTTCGCGGCACAAAAACATTATTTAGACACACAGAATAGTTGCCACGTTTGAAGGAATATGAATATTTAGAGTTAAACCGTAATGTACAGGGTGGATTATCAAAATAGCTTAGACATTTAAAAAGATTAAATAATAAGAGTAGAATTTCTGGCGTCGTGGCGGTAAAAATAAAACCTTGGTGGCAGTGTTAGTGTAAGCGACTACTGTACTTAAACACAGTCACCAGTTTGACTGCCGACTCGAACCCAATGTTTCTGAGTTGCAAATACATGTGTCGAAATTTGGGTGTTTTCTATGTATATACAAAAAATGTAAGTAGTATTCTCTCAATAAATTTAGCTGTTACAGTCCAAGCTCTGCTTAGTTTGAAACTGGATGGTGTTGTATCAGGTGTCCGATATATTAAAACAAATGGACAAGGCAGTGACAAAATAACGGTAAATTTGTAGGTACTTAGTAGACAGGTGATAGATAATTTAATTGTAAAGGGTAACCGGGGGTTTATATTAGATATCCAGTAAACCATAATGTAAATGTTTTTGATATTAGTATTATGGAGTAGCTACCGATTTAATCAGTGTCAAGAAATGCGTCAGTAACTATATTCATTTAGGAAGGTTTGCAGGCTTTTGTTACATTTTTGTTTACCCTATAATGTAGTGAGCAACAAAAGTATTAAATAGTGACAAATCAGGAACTTGATAAATTACATGTATCTTATTGCAATAGACTCATTACGTTTATTAAATGATTTTAGGGTTGCGCTCCTCATAAGGGAAAAATGGAACACATGTAGGATCACTTTATTGACCGTCTTTCTGTCAAAACACCTTTCTTAGGAAAGCGTGGAGCTATCATGCTGAAATTTATATCAAATACTCAGGTCTACTGTCCCTTAGAGCTGTAAGAAAATAAAACTTCTAATCCAACGCAATCAAAAGATACAATCGTTTATGTTACAAATTCTTGTGAACTCAGAATCTTGAAGTTGGGTACGAAGCAACGTCAAATTCTAACACTAGGTATATTAAAAGATAATATGATTAAATTTACTATAAAATACTAGAATAATCATAGATTCGGAATACTCTAACCGCACTCGATACCTTATGCATACAAAACACATCCATGAAAAAGGACGAAGAAATGGCTACTCAATCTATGTAATCTATTGAGTTCGAACATGACTTGAATTGTAAGTTACTATAGTGAGTAACCTAAGATTTTTAACTGACTTCACAAAAAGGAGGAGGTTATTAAATCGGCCATTTTTTTGTGTTATTTACCTCATAACTTTCTACTGGGTAAACCGATTTCGATTATTATTTGAAAGCTGGTGCTTTTGAAAATCCGTGTAGTCTATTTCAATTTAGACCAGTACATGAATCGATTTTTTTTTCTAAAAAATTGAATTGGAATCTCGACACGTTTTGATAACTGTTGAAAGAAAGTTTTATTTAGGATTTTTTTCTTTAAATTCTTCTTAACAAATATTTTTGATGAACTTAGTAACACGTATTTTAATTTCGTGTTTATTTTATGAACTGATACTAAACATCTCTTAATTGTATCGATGTTCTTACAAAAAGAGTTTGTACTATTAATAGGTCTTTACCTATGAAATTGCGTTTCTTCAGTACTGGTCATTTCAAATAAAAAAAAGTTTGTAATGGCTCTGTATTCTAAATTCAAATTAATTTTGTTTTAAAACCATGACATTCTATTTACAAACTCAGTCTTTTGTCTTTTGATTAGCGTTGTATTTTCATTACATTTGAACATTTTTCGTCATAATGGATAATTTAAAAATTCGTGTAATTATGGAATATGAGTTCCGTCGTGGCACCAACGCGACGCAAACGGCACGTAACATCAAAAACGTTTACGGAGAGAACTGTACAAACGAACGCACAACCCTTTATTGGTTTTCCCGGTTCCGTTCTGGAAATTTTGACTTGAAAAATGAAGCTCGTGGTCGTTCGGAGACTTTGGTTAACAATAATGAATTAAAGGCGATTGTGGAAGCTGACGAAACTCAATCTACAGCTGAGCTAGCAGCAGCTTTTAATGTAAGCATCAAAACAACATTGATCCATTTGCGACAAATTGGCAACGTAAAAAAGCTTGATAGATGGGTGCTCCAAGACCTTAACGATCGCCAGCGCAACGTACGCGTCGAGACCTGCCTTTTGCTGCTCAACAGGCAAAGAAATGAAGGAATTTTGAAACGAATAGTTACGTGCCACGAAAAATGGATTCTGTTCGACAATCGAAAGCGCTCAGCAAGTTGGTTAGACCCTGGTTCAGCACCAAAGCAATGCCCTAAACCAAAAATGACCCCTAAAAAGGTGATGGTCACTGTTTGGTGGTCTAGTGCGGGTGTGATTCACCACAGCTTTTTACAAAACGGCATGAGCATTAATGCAGATGTGTACTGTGAAGAACTGGAGAGAATGATGGAGAAGCTTGCACATCTGCAACCAGCTTTGGTCAATCGGTCGTCCCCACTGCTCCTTCACGACAACGCGCGACCCCATACTGCGCAACAGACAGTCTCCAAGCTGCAAGAGCTGGGGTTGGAAGCTCTCCCTCATCCGCCATACTCACCAGACCTTGCACCTACCGACTATTACTTTTTCCAAAATTTAGACAACTTTTTAGTGGGTAAAAAATTCAATTCCCAAGAGGCAGTACAAAATGCCTTTGAAGAGTTCGTTGCCTCCCGTCCTGCTGATTTTTACAAGAAGGGCATCAATAAACTGCCAATGCGTTGGCAAAGATGCGTCGATTGCATGGGTGATTACTTCGAATAACAGAAATAAAAAAGTTTGAAATAGTAAGTACTTTCACCTATTGCATACAAAACGGCAATTTCATAGGTAAAGACCTAATATTATCGTTAGGAGTAATGTGAATTTTCATATATACTCGTATATTAGGATAATATATATAGGAAATGAACAAAAAACCTGGCCCTACGCAGTCTGACAAATATCAACCCATATTTGTCAAGGTTCTAGGGTATTTTTGATGCTTACATTTTACATTTGTTTGAAAGTATAAACCTGTACAAAGGTACATGTCAAGTCGTCAAGTACCTACCGATAGTTCCTAGTACCATATGAAGTCAATGTACAATGTATATCAACAACCCATAACGTCGCACTGCTGGACTCGGATATTCTCTCAGGAGAGGGTTAAGACCATACGTCCTCACGCTGGCCAAGTGCGGTTTGGGGACTGGCAAGACAAAGTAAGTTGTAGTGTAGTAAAGTTGGATGTTTTTTTTAAGCCGCTCAAAGGCCTCCAAACTAAGCGTCACGACTGTTATCCTATGATAACAAACGGGACGAACTATTTAACGTGACCTCAAATCACGGAGACGCTTATGGTAACCTGCCACCAGCGGTCACCCATCCAGGTACAGACCGCGCCGTCGTTGCTTACCCTCGGTATTTTTTTCTAAAAACCGAGTGCAACTGGGCAATGTACAATGTATACTATATTTATATTCAATTGCTATTATCATCAGCCTATCACAGTTCGATGCTCGTTTATTGCTATATGCCAATAATATTATTTCTTGACCTATTTACTGAATGGGTGATAAAATCCAAAGAAATCTCTTCTTACTACAAGCTTTATTTACTTAATCGTTTGCGTTAAGGTCAATTTAAACACACGAGGACAATGACTATGAATAATCAAAGGGTTTCAAGTTCATACTTAAACTGTTAATTAGCTATAAGTTAGAACACTTCGTTCCATTTCGTGCAGCTTTGGGAGAGTAATGAGTGCTTGTCATAGTTGTGTTTATGTTTTTCATATACTCTCTCTGGTTTAATCACATAATTTATTATGAGCTGTTTTCGTTCGTATCATTTATTGTAGTATGTATTCACACTTTCATTTTTATATTCACTTTACTTTTGTGTGTAAGCTGGCGGGTGATGTAAAAATACGTATTAGCTGAGGTCAAGTTATTAGGCTTAATAGTATTGATATCTATAAATAAATATATTTATTTATATATATCTTAATATCTATATTATTAATTTTTTTTCAATAGTATTATATTTATTCTATCATATTATTATTCATGTTAATATATATGTATATTTTGTGTACTCAGTTGTTATGATGATTTATGATGAAGTATATTTTTCCGCCAACGACTCCTCCGAAAACGAGAGCTTTAATTCCCTACCTGACACTTTGGGTGATCAATTACGACAATCACTGAATAATCAATCTCACTCTCTATTGAACGTGTGTCATATTAACGCTCAGAGTGTCCCCAGTCACTTTTGTGAATTGGTTGAGACTTTTACCGACACTAATGTGCATGCTATCCTGATTTCGGAAACTTGGCTTAAACCGAACTTGGTCTCTGCCTACTATCCTCTTACTGACTTTGTACTTGTTCGTAACGACCGCCTGGAGTCGATAAGAGGTGGTGGAGTAGCCATCTACCTCCGTGGGAGTTTGCCCTATAAAATCCTCGCCACTTCCTCTTCTGATCTTTCTACAACCGCTGAATACCTCTTCCTTGAAGTCTCTGTCAAGGGATCGAATGTCTTACTAGGGGTGGTTTATTGTCCACCTGCTGTCAACTACTTCTCCAGTCTGGAATCAGTACTGGAATCTTTAGGGTCTGAATACTTACATCACATCATAATGGGCGATTTTAATACCAATATCCTCGCTCTTGATTCACCTCGTACTCGTAATCTCCTACACATCATCCAATCCAGTGGTCTCCATGTCCTCCCTCTTCAAGCAACTCACCACAATATTGAGCATCAAGATACTTGGCTTGACTTAATGCTCACCTCTTCTCCAAACCTTATCCATTCCCATGGTCAACATCCTGCTCCTGGATTCTCCCACCACGACTTAATCTTCCTTTCCTATATGCTAAAACCTCCTAAATCCTCTCCCAAAATTTTGCATATTCGTAGTTTCAGAAAAATTGATGTTGTAAAACTGTGTGCTGATGCTTGTGCTATAGACTGGACAGATTTGGAAACAGCAACAGACATGAATGACAAGATCTGTATTTTTAATGACACACTTCTCAAATTATATGACAACCATGCACCTACAAGGAAGGTAAGATTGAAGCGTCCCCCGGCTCCATGGATGACGGAGGAAATTAGAATGGCTATGAAGCGCAGGGACCATTCGTACAGTAGATTCAGGAGAAATCGCTGCGAGGAGAATTGGAGTATTTTTAAGGCTGCAAGGAATCGGTGTAACCAGGTGATACGTAACGCTAAACGCCGCCACATAATTCTCAATTTAGAAACCTCTTCAGCTCCCAATGCCTGGAAATTCCTTGGAACTCTAGGCATAGGAAAGCAACAACGCTCTGAGGTCAAAATGACAATTGGTTTAGATGATATCAACCAACATTTTTCTACCACATCTCAGATAGATCGCCTAACCAAGTGTCAAACCTTGAGCTATATAGCTAGTCTGAACCAACCAGACATTGAGCCCTTTGATTTTTCTCCAGTATCCTCGGAGGAGATCAAAAAGATTATCCTGTCCATTCGTTCCAATGCTGTGGGATGTGATGGCATTAGCCGTCGAATGATTATTCCTATCCTGGATCACGTTCTACCAGCATTATCCCATGTTATAAATTTTTCACTTGACTCGGGTACCTTTCCCTCACTTTGGCGTAAGGCTTACATCATCCCTCTACCCAAAAAAACCAACCCCTCACTCCCTGAACATTTCCGACCTATTTCCTTACTTCCTTTTCTTTCCAAGGTCCTGGAGGCTTGTGTTCATGGACAGCTCTCACAGTTTGTGTATGGGCACGGGCTTCTTAGTCCTTTTCAATCTGGGTTTAGACGCGGTCACAGCACAACCACAGCTCTCCTCAAAGTGACCAACGATATTAGGGAGGGTATGGAGGACACTAAAGTCACAGTGTTGGCTCTAATTGATTTCTCGAATGCGTTTAATACCGTTTGTCACGACATCCTACTGGCCATCCTCTCCTATCTTATGGTCTCCTCAGAGGCTCTGGAATGGTTCTCTTCCTATCTTCAGGGACGTCAACAGTGTGTACGTATTGATAGCTCGTCGTCAAGTTGGTGTGATCTCCCCACCGGCGTCCCTCAAGGCGGTATATTATCTCCTTTATTATTCTCAATATTTATTAATCTCGTAACCCAACATCTTCAGTGTGCGTATCACCTGTACGCCGATGACTTACAAGTATATACACAGTCGAGTGTTGAGGACATATCTTATGCCATCGAGAAAGTCAACAAAGACTTGGACTTTATTGGGGACTGGTCAGCGAGGTTTGGTTTATCAGTAAATCCAACAAAATGTCAAGTGATCGTCGTAGGGAGCAAACAAATGCTGAATAGGTTGGATATGAAGGTCATCCCACCGGTTGTCTACAATAACCAGACCATACCTTGGTGTGCAGTTGTAAGGAACCTGGGGCTATATATGGACTCAACACTCGATTGGCGAGCTCAGGTTGCACATGTCAGCCAGAAAGTCACTTCGTGTTTACGTGTTTTGTATCGTCTTAAAAATTTTCTTCCCATTAAAACCAAGGCTACGCTTATGCAGTCCCTTATTATTCCCTTAGTCGATTATGGTGATGTGTGTTATTTTGACCTGAATGCAGACCTCCTTAATAAACTAGACCGACTTCTTAATAACTGCATTCGATTCGTTTTTAATCTTCGCAAGTATGACCATGTGTCTGCTTTACGTTCCCAATTGCAGTGGCTCCCAATTCGACAGCGCCGTAGCTTGCGTGCACTCACTTCTCTTTTTTCTTTTCTCAACTCCCCATCTTTACCCGAATACCTCGTACCACACTTCCGTCTACTATGCTCCAATCACGATCGAAACCTTCGGTCAAGAAACAATATGCTTCTCCTATGCCCCCCTCATACGTCCAACTTTATTAACTCATCCTTCTTTGTGCAGTCGGTTCTTCTTTGGAACGCACTCCCAACCGAAATCAGGATATGCACAAGTCGCTTCACATTCAAGCTGAAAGTAAAGGATCTACTTCGGAATGAATTGGCGGAACAGTCTCTACGATAGTTCTCCGACTGAGTAATTATATTATATATTATGTTATATTTATGTATTGTGTAGAGTATGTTGTATTTCTATGTATCTATGTAGAAATATCAGTATTTATTTGTATATATTAGTTTTATCCGATACCATCGTATTTAATATTACTATCACATTAATTATTATATGTCAAATTTACTATTTTGTTATATATATACTACTTACGCACCTACCACATCATATTTTCACATCATCCTAAGGTTGACTGGCAGAGAATGCCATATGGCATTAAGTCCGCCTTTGTGCAAAATGTGCATCAAGTTTAAATAAATAAATAAATAAATAATACACACATTACTATTATTTCAGTATAGTACCGTGCGTCACAACTCAATTGTATTCCTAATATTCTGAAAGCACATGTTGTTAAAGTACATGTATCTACATTTGAGAACCCATGTCACCGTTAAGTGATTAGCGTCGCGCACGTGTATTTTAAATTGATACAAAGCCCTTGAATAAATTTTATATATTCATACGGCTGTGAGTTTTTTGCTTATAATATATTTATGCATCCATACATCTATCATTAAATTTCTCATGCGTAACCCTACAATAAATTTAGTACCTACATATTATGAACTCTACAGCATTTATACCAGTATATATCGCATTATGTAAGTTAACTGTATGATGCAAGCATTATTTATCTGTTACAATTATGGTCTCATCATTGAAGAAGCGAGACAACCCCGATATAGGTATTTCTAATAACTTACTGGGGTTGGCCTCAATTTATGTAGTGTTTGACAATGTATGAGAAATAATAAAAACATTTTTATTGTTATTATTTATACCAACACCTACATATAAATAAGGCCTTAATCCTGCTCAAATACTGAAAATTACCAGCTTTGACTTGAAGAAATAAACCTATTTTAGAAGATATTAAAAAGTATATTACGGTCGCCGAGCTAATTGGAAAAAATGCTTGCATAATGACCACGCGTTAGAAAGTCGGTACTTTGTTACGTCAGTAAGTTTAGGCAGCATTTATTTTAATATTGTACTTTGATTCGACCTACGTTGCGTAACGGCCTACAACCACGGTCACTTAAAACGACATGGTATTGTAACTTTTTAATAAATTGTTGAATACTTGTGATTTAAGACTAAAATGAAGAACAAGGAAAAGTTATTAATGGCGGTATATTGTTGCAAACATTGAAACCGTTACAATTACTGATTTCGTTATAAAATTAATATTTGATATAATAATATCTCTTTATTTTGCGACAGTATGCCAAACTTCTAAGAATTACAGCCGTAGGCACTATAGGTCGACTATCCTCTTTCTACCTCTTTCCTACGTCCTGTTTCAAAAAGCATACCTATTTTGAATTTCTAGTACAGGCATCTAAATATAGTATAATAAATTGCAATCGCGTTTTATTTTTTACACGGAAATCTTCTAAAGTCGGTATTTTTTATAATTTGAGAGAGTGAATCAAGAGGAAGGTTTATATAACACAACAGTACAATGATGCCAAACCGGGTAAAATTTGTTTCTTTTAAATTAAATACGATCGTCTTTAGACTGAGTTGTACTTTTAGACAACAATACCTAAATTATAGTAATCTAAGAACTCATTGATGATATATTGACTTCTCATCTATTTACTAGGACAACCCATTTATCAAAAACCTGTTTAGTGACATTAATATCGCTTAAAGCATTATGTTTATTTTCCTCCAAAGAAGGTTTGTTTTTAAAGAAATTTTAAAAATTTCTCTATCTCATTAAAATACTTGCATCCATACTCCTTTCTCAGTATAATATTTTAAATAGAATATATTAATTTTCTACATTACGTTTCTTTTCTAAAAATGTTCGAAACAATAGAAATGTCAGTTACATCAAATAAACGGGACCGGTATTCAAGGAAAAAAGGGACGCAAATATTTAAAATTAACAATTTTAATACAAAGTACACTCTGACTACGAGCAATAAAGTTGATTTTTCTGCATTATAAAAATATTTTTAACTAGTTTGTTTAACTACTAGTTTAACTAGATACCGTTGAACAACCTATTTTATAACATTAATATGAACACTATGTCAGTCAACACAGTATTAACAACTGATGGTTAAGATAATTTGACTACTCGTACCATGTCTGCCAATATAAAATTGAATTGATGTTTTTCACATAATTTTGAGCACACTGAGAGCTCAAATGATTATGATGCTGACTGTACCGAGTTTCTGAGAACTTTGTTATACTAACCATGACTTATGCTTGGACCTTTTCCTCAAACAAAAGAACAAAAACGAAATTATTTATATTCTTTTGCAGAAACTCTAAAGTATTTTTATCTGAATTAATTTCTATCTAAAACTTTATATTCTTTATCACTTTCATTCTTTTGTGGAGTAAAAATTTGATTAATATCGCTTACATGAGACAATTGATGTAGAGCACCTGGGCAGACACAATTTTTTATATAAAGGTTCCCCTTTATAAACTTTTATAGTTGATAGAAAGGCTTAATTTTTTTGTGAATATGGATGGACATGGACCCCCGCAACACCAGAGGGGGCTCTTTTCTTGAAGTTTTGAAGATCGTATTGTCGTCTATTCAAGGAATTTAACGTTGACACCTTCTCAATGTCAGAGAGGCTCGAGCTCAGAGCTTCTCTGACATTGAGAGCTCAAAGTTAGAAGCCACGAAGGTGTCTCACAGTTCTGCTTAATATGCAGAATCTGCGTATTAAAGTGTCACGAACTCCCGTTAGCCAAAACTTTCATGTTTTATTAGTATTAATGTTTGCACCTTCTGTTATTAAAATTTATATCACACTTAACCATACCTCAACCCATGCTCCCATCTTGCTCCTCAATAAATAAAGTAAACTCTCTTCAATAACGATTACAGTATTTAATTATAAGACAGTGACGACCGCAACGATTTTTCACGCCGAAAGTATCGTCGCCTCGGTTATACATTATATTAGACTGCCTCGGTGACGCAGTGGTAGTGAATGCGACTGCTGTGCTTGAGGTCTCGGGTTCAAATCCTGGGTCGGACCAAATGTTTGTGTAATCTACAAATATTTGTTTCGGAGTTTGGGTGTTTTCTATGTATAATATGTATGTATTTACGAAAAAAAGTATATATGTATTCATATCAGTTGTCTAGTACCCATAACACAAGCTCTGCTTAGCTTGGTACTAGATGGCGTTGTGTGTTAAATGTCCGAAATATTTATTTATATTGTTATTATTTATTATTTACGCGATCAAGAGCTTTGGAAGTCCTTTTTCAGGGTTCAAATGATATGTAGTAAAATATTCATCACATTTACTTCAGAGATGGTAAAGTTAAAAATAAACAGACAGGCAGAGTTATTGTATATGGCACATTATTGTATATATTGATATCGGCTTACAATATCGCTATATTGTCTAAGTATAGAACATGGTTAGGACACAGATATAAGTTTTTTTAATACTTAAAATCGACCATGTTTTCGATAGTTAAAGCTAGTTATTGAATATAAGTGCACTTAAATATTTGCGCGCCACTTGGCATTTTAGTCGAATGCTTAAAAGTTGAGTCATTAAAGTCATGGATTGATCGATGATTTTTATTATGAGAAAGGTCAGCACAGGTTATACACACATGTGTAGTAACATTGCGTACTTGCATGAAATCAAATCTGTTTATTAACACTTATATTTTGACCATTATCAATGAAAGAAACACAGAAGTAAATGTAACTCCCGATTAGGAATATACATCCTGTGTCGCGGGGGACTTTACAAACAGACACAAAGTACACCCAGACTCAGGACAACATTTATTTTCATCTTTTTTTTTCCACCTAATACACAATACCATTTAGTTAGACAACTAATATATTTTTTTTTATTATATAGGGGGCAAACGAGCAGACGTATCGCCTGGTGGTAAGCGATTACCGCCGCCCATGGACACCCGCAACACCGGAGGCGTTACAAGTGCGTTGCCGGCCTTTTAGGAAAGAGTGTATGTGTGTGAATTTAACCCGTGACCTCAAGCGCAGCAGTCGCATACGCTACCACTACGCCACCGAGGCAGTATTAGAACATGCCTTGTCAGTAGGTATAGTTCAAGAAAAAGTATGGAGCTACTTATTAAATCAAGCCTATAGCAATACGTTTTAAGCTGTATAAATAAACCTAACTAGTATTCAGTGATTTAAGTAAAGTACCTAAATAACTCTAAAAATGAATCCCAATTCGATCTACGAATTATCGCCCTCAAAATCTCCTACGCAAGATTTTTAATATCCTGTCTGTCTGTTTATTACGAATAATCTCTGTAACTGCTTTACCAATTTTGAAGGGACTTTTATTGGTAGAAAGCTGATGATAAAAGGAGTAACTCAGTCTACTGTTATTTTTTACTCGCTTCGCCCCGTGTCACACGCGGTTTTTGTTGTAAATATCTAACAGGAAACACGGGCAACACCGTGGGACGCAGATATTATTTTATACACAAAATCTTAATAATAAATGTTGAAATGAAAACATAGATGAATGTAGATTATAGGTAAATAACAGTTATGTTTCGGTATATGTCAACAACAAGCAGAAAATAATGAATATTTAATACAAACATCCGTCTCGTTGTGATCTGTTATTGAAAAACATTAATAGTATTATTCAAGTTCTAACTAATTGTGCCTATTTTAAGATGTTGTGGTCCATCGTTCGTATCATCATCACTTTATTTAACTCCAAAATTTATATATTATTACTAAAACATCTTAGATGCGCTCTCTAAGCGAGAGTTGTTCTCTAAAGTACTTAATACTTTTGTTCAAATATGTTATTATTATTATTAAAATCTCCATTCATAGTACATTTTACAGAAAAACTTGTTTTTAAAGAACCTCCAACCGTTAACGTTTATAAATACATTCGACTTTATGAACCTAATTCTAAAAATACCTTTAGAGTGTGGTCTACACATATAAATTGGGTCAAACACTTTAATTAAATCATTGACGACGTGTAATCGATACGTTTCATATCACATGTCCTCAACAGATGCTACATAACTCTATCAGTTGCTATCTTCTTGTTAATTATTACTTGCTACTGACATTGTAACAAAGACACAATGAATCCTTTTGTTCCGTCAATACTGTAAACGATTAAAACCTAATAACGCTAAACTGTGCCTAGGAAAATATATTCATACCTATAACTCATTACGCAATAAATACTATTGTCTTGTTGAATCTTTGTTATAGAGTTTTAAAATCAGCATAGGAATTGAGTTAAATAATAGTATCACTTAGTTACAACTTAATTGCGTAAAACCCGGTTACTTTCAATTTACATTTTGTTACAATTTTTATTTTACCGTTTTCATTTGTTGACGGGGTGAAAAATCCCTTCGGATCACAAGCTCCTCGGGGACACAAGAGCCAAAAATATGTGATGTTTCCACTATAAAAACATTTCAAATTTCGACTGTCCAAAAATACTTCAAGTTATAATTCATTCTAAACATTGATTTTCGAATCAAAGTTCCATGAAAGTGTGCAAAGGTCCTACATTCCTGTGATATTGTTCATAAATCATTTACTAACTTTATTCCAATCTATCAGTAAACGATTCAACCAACCGAATAGCACCTTGTTATACAATTGAGGACATTGTTTGTCTAAAACACAAAGCACTTGGCTATCTTCAGGCTTCATCGGCAGGCCTTGACTACAATAGCATAGATATTAATCTATATTGGTCTAGCCCAAACTAATGAACCTGAAAACGATAAGGCTGTTCTATATTAAGCCTTATGATTAGAGTTTAAGATATAGTTCAATCATGCTCGACTCCTTTTGATCTACCCGTATTGTTAACTATCTTATCTTAGGAACGTGGAAGTCGATATATTGCCACGGTGGCGTTGTGGTAGCGTATGCGACTGCTAAGCTTGAGGTCTCGGGTTCGATTCCCAGGTCGGATCAAATGTTTGTATGATCTGCAAATATTTGTTTCGGAGTTTGGATGTTTTCTATTTATAATATGTATGTATTTACAAAAAAAAAGTATTTAAGTATTTACATCAGTTGTCTAGTACCCATAACATAAGCTCTGCTTAGCTTGGGACTAGATGGCGTTGTGTGTTAGTTGTCCGGAATATTTATATAATAACATAGGGTATTATAAACACAGTTCAATTGAATGCTTTTTACAATGCACATTTTAGAGAATTTTAATCAAAATTTATACTATACCATCTTCTACTGAAGACTCAATGTAAGAGACAATGTATTTAGTAGTCTGAAGTAACTCTATCATCAAAGACGAGCCATCACGGTAGTAAAATATCACAAACAGCTGGCAATAAAAAGGTTAGACAGATCATCTACTTTGGGATTTCTGTAATAATTATAATTAACAAAATAGTGTTATCGGAACGAACCCTCACTATTATCATAAGTCTATACATGATGTAAACACGGTTGAGATCAAACTCAAATTCAAAATCATTTATCCAACTAAGACACTCTTTGATATTTATGAACATTAAATTCAAGCTACAGTTAAAAATCATAGATCGACAGAAACAGACGCAGCATGTACTGGATTGTCAATTTAACTTAGTCCGTTTGTGTCGATTCATAACTTCCAGTTTCTAAAATGCCTTATGTAGAGCCTTATGAGAAGAATACTGGCAAAGAAACTCATGGCCTCTCTTTTTAAAAGTCAGATCTTCATTGATCAAAACGAGACACCTATGGTTAGGTTACTACCGCTGTTTATGATTACAGCGTAAAAGTTTCAGGATGTATTGGTTGGATTAATCTAAATTATGATTTATGAAAGAATAAAACTAGAATTTGTTTATAGCAAAAGAGTCTAGTATCTTAATGCGCAAATTTACACACACACACTGCCGCATATATAAATACACATTAAGATTAAGAATAGCTTGTGCGTGTACGCAAACTTCTGTAGGTTCAAAGTTTAGGAGTACATTTAAACAATGTATTTAATTGTCAATTACTCTTATCGGTCAAAGCCTTTTGATTGCCTGACATAACTGCGTATTCTCTGAGAACAACTAACTTCTGATAGATACCAATATATTCAGACTGAATATCTTAAACGAAATTCGCAGCGGGGGCATTAGAGCATAATGATACCATACCCGAATTGAGTAAGACGGTAAATATAAATTTCCTAATTATAATTTTCACGGGAACAGGGACGTCGCGTGCGCTGTTAGTTGGCTTAACTCCAATTTTATATTTAAACGAACTACTAGCCACTGACATTTTATGAAGGAGATTTTGAAATTCGAATTGTGCCATAGTCATAAACGTTTAGACGTTGTTGCGTACAGTCTCCGGTAGCGTAATATTCTTGTATCGTCATATTGTTTGGCAGTGGCATTGTTCCCACCCACGGATTCTTATACCATATTTACGCCATTAATATATTAATTCATTCTGTCTGTTCGATAGTGTTGTTAAAATTTAATTGTTCAAATCGAGCTAAAAGTACAGATTCAATTTAAAACTCATTTACAAGTGATGAGTGTGAGTTAATTCATAAATCATTTAATAAAGACCACTAATATTTATTAATTAGGTTATGAGATATGGCTATATATTAGTTTATTACCAAAATAATCCTATAATTCCATCAAGAACGTGTATATAATATAAGTCTGTGTCTAAGTGTGTCGTAAAAGGTGACTAAGGGAAAAACTACCCTGGAAAACATCACTGCAAAGTGGGGGAAAACTTGAAACAAACTCGTTTGTACAGCGTGATATAGTAGGCCAAATCCTCCTTTCCAAGAAAAGGTGATGATAATGATGATGATGATTGATGAAATATTTAAATGTTAATGTGGTTTGTGAACGCTTATAACGCTGTAAACTGTTCCCGTACTGTTCCTAGTAATAGTTATGGCAATCTATGTTTCTATGTTTCACTTGAGGTTCAGTAGCTTAGGCGCAACCTCAGCTACTGAACCTATTTAAACAAATGAGATATCAATAGATTTGTAATAATAGCACGGGTGACACAGGCAACATAAATGGGAAGAAAATAGAAGACAAAAGAAAGATCTACATAATTCATACTCCACACCAACATTATAAACTCGGAACTTCTAACCGAGATGATGAGGTAGGTAATCGAAATGCATTGTCCCTTCTTGGAAATATATCTTTTAGATATATTTGTTTATTATTATGTTAAATAATTATTTATTTATCTAGGTCACATGTAATTAGTTATGAATGCAAGGACAAGGAAAACTCTAGCCAATATGATCTAACAGCTCTTCTTAAACTGGACTCATTAATCAAATCAACCTGTTTCTACCATTTAGAAAATATAGAAGATGATACGAGTAAAATTATTGAATAAGGCATATAGGTTTAAATCTTTTTTTATTCAATAACTTTGTAAAATAGCAAGCCAACATAGGAATTTTGTATATAAAAAAACAATATTATACAATTTTCTTTTTTTTACTGTTTCTTTGAAGACTAAAGGAAAATAATGGTGTCCGATATTGCTTTTCGTCCCGTTAACTAAGCGTTTCTCCTCGACACCTGACAGTGTGATACGCAGCTAGAATGGATGGAATGAATGCCTTTTGGCTCATCCCTTCTAGCTGATCCAACGTTTAAACAAATTCGAAAATTAAAGTTTTATATGACTTCTATCATTTCATATCATACATACTTACAGATATTTTTGAAGTGAAAACTTCTTTAGCGGCGCTGTGTACTTTTTTGGAATGGGTAAAAATGTATAAACTTGCGTCAGGTCACGTAACCTGATCGAAAATTCGTAAGACGGATGGAGAAAGGACGTTTAAACTCGCGTCAGGTCACGTGACAGGACAGGCGGCACAGGGCGCTTGCGCGAATGTTCGTGTGTGTATGTAATATAAATTGTCATGTTTGTGTACGATAGCGCAATAAATGAATATTGTATTCCACCACATAAATAATAGTACTTTTATACTGATAATGAAAGCAATTCGTACAAAATTATTCTCTAACCATTCCAAAATATCAAAAATGCACAACGTTAATATTCAAGTTTTCACTTCTGCCGGCACTCCCGGAGTGCAACCCGTCGATTTTTTTTTTACCCAGTTTTGAACAATCTCTGTCCATATTAACAGCTAGACCACCATCCGTCAAAATCGAATATTAGTCTAATTAAATTTATTAAGCATATAAATCCATTGGTATGTCATTTTCGAGTAGCAAGTAATTAATATTTATTGAAAAATATTGTAATGCCTCGGTGGCGTAGTGGTACCGTATTCAACTGCGAAGCTTGAGGTCCTCGGGTTCGATTCCTGGGTCGGACCAAATGTTTGGTATGATCTGCAAATATTTGTTTCGGAGTTTGGGTGTTTTCTATGTATAATATGTATGTATTTACAAAAAAAATCTGTAAGTATTTATATCAGTTGTCTAGTACCCATAACACAAGCTCTGCTTAGCTTGGGACTAGATGGTGTTGTATGTTAGATGTCTGGAATATTTATTTATTATTGATTACTAGCTTTTGCCTGCGGCTCCAACTTCGTTAAGGTCGGTTATTGCGATGATTCTTCAAACTGTTATAACTTTTTTATTTATGAACGGTTGAAATAAAACAAACACTAAAGGTTAAGTGGAGCAAACCGCAAGGCATTAGTGAAAACCACATTCAAATCGGTTAAGACGTTTTGGACTCTATTGCGTTCATAATAGTTTATATGTATTTATAACTAGGTGAGTCTATCGTTGCAAATTTACAACCGCAGGTAACACCCCGCCGAATTGTGAATCTAAACCATTCTCAAATCCTCAATTTTTTTAATAAAAATCTGTCCAACTGTTTAGGAGGAGTTTAGTTAGGTCCCCAAGCTAGTTAGCATTATTATTATTATGCATTGGCGCGGTTGCTGCCAAATATGAAGGGGCGGAAGTTGTGCGGTCCATGGCCCTTTATGGACGGAGGTCCTGAAGGCCAACAACATCACGGTATTGCAACGACCGCATCGAGTGCTGGCCATCAGGATCACAAGTGGGTACCGCACGATCTACTTTGACGCGGCAAGTCTCCTGGCCGGAACTCCCGGCCGGAATTATGGGACCTGGAGGTGAGAGTCCTTGCGGCACTTTATCAGTGCCGGCAGTAGGTACGGGAGTTGGGTAGGAGTCCTGAGAGTCAAGAAATCGAAGACCAGAAATCCCAGCTCCACTAGGTCCTCGTGGAGGAATGGAAGGATCGACTTGGGCAACCGAATGCTGGGCACGCCATTTTTGCGGCGATAAAACCCGTTATGGAGGATTGGCTCGAGAGGCATCACGGGAGTCTCTCATACCAGCTGACACGGGTGATTGCTGGGAAAGGATGCTTCGGAAATCACCTATGTCTTATCCGCATGGAGCCAAAGCCTTAGTGCCACCACTGCAATGGCCAGACCGTGGACCTGGTAATCCAAATGCTGCCTGGCAGAATTTCTGGCGTGGGGCGAACCGAGGCTTGATCTCATGGCGGTCATCCGAATGGAGATTCTCTCGCTCGGTAACATAATTGCGGCCAAGTTGCGGAGCAAAAGCGCATGGAAGTCTGCCTTCTTTTTCTGCGAGCAAGTAATGTTTGCGAAGGAGATGGCGAAGCGGGACTAAGCACTCACCTTGGCCGTCAGGCTCGGGAGACGGACCAGGTACCACGGAACGATTTCCGTCCTCCATAAGCACTTCTTTTAAATCATCCATGTACAGACAGCGACCAGCTACGATTGTATTATATATATGCTAGAAAGTTTGAGACGTGTTTTACTGTCATGAGAATATCATATGATGGCGAAGAAAACGCAGTGCAGAGCTGTATTTAGGAGCCA
The DNA here is from genome assembly GCA_916048165.1 of Spilarctia lutea. Classification (NCBI taxonomy): domain Eukaryota; kingdom Metazoa; phylum Arthropoda; class Insecta; order Lepidoptera; family Erebidae; genus Spilarctia; species Spilarctia lutea. The sequence goes on along the minus strand of OU696470.1, from coordinate 20,989,515 downwards.
ACAGTTCAAATGGAATCTCTCTTCTTTGCCACCTTACCATAATAGATTGAAGGGCACATCAGTAACCATAAAAGTGAAACATTAAAATTAACTCTAGCACAAATACCATCACTAAAGATATGTCTGTGAACTACATTCTTGATAGCTGAGATGTTTAAGAAACGTTTTGATAAAATTTATGTTGCCTGTGTCACCCGTGCTATTATTACAAATCTATTGATATCTCATTTGTTTAAATAGGTTCAGTAGCTGAGGTTGCGCCTAAGCTACTGAACCTATTTAAACAAATGTAGAATGTAGTTCACAGACATATCTTTAGTGATGGTATTTGTGCTAGAGTTAATTTTAATGTTTCACTTTTATGGTTACTGATGTGCCCTTCAATCTATTATGGTAAGGTGGCAAAGAAGAGAGATTCCATTTGAACTGTTGGCTCCTAAATACAGCTCTGCACTGCGTTTTCCCTTCGCCATCATATGATATTCTCATGACAGTAAAAACACGTCTCAAACTTTCTAGCATATATATAATACAATCGTAGCTGGTCGCTGTCTGTACATGGGATGATTTAAAAGAAGTGCTTATGGAGGACGGAAATCGTTTCCGTGGTACCTGGTCCGTCTCCCGAGCCTGACGGCCAAGGTGAGTGCTTAGTCCCGCTTCGCCATCTCCTTCGCAAACATTACTTGCTCGCAGAAAAAGAAGGCAGACTTCCATGCGCTTTTGCTCCGCAACTTGGCCGCAATTATGTTACCGAGCGAGAGAATCTCCATTCGGATGACCGCCATGAGATCAAGCCTCGGTTCGCCCCACGCCAGAAATTCTGCCAGGCAGCATTTGGATTACCAGGTCCACGGTCTGGCCATTGCAGTGGTGGCACTAAGGCTTTGGCTCCATGCGGATAAGACATAGGTGATTTCCGAAGCATCCTTTCCCAGCAATCACCCGTGTCAGCTGGTATGAGAGACTCCCGTGATGCCTCTCGAGCCAATCCTCCATAACGGGTTTTATCGCCGCAAAAATGGCGTGCCCAGCATTCGGTTGCCCAAGTCGATCCTTCCATTCCTCCACGAGGACCTAGTGGAGCTGGGATTTCTGGTCTTCGATTTCTTGACTCTCAGGACTCCTACCCAACTCCCGTACCTACTGCCGGCACTGATAAAGTGCCGCAAGGACTCTCACCTCCAGGTCCCATAATTCCGGCCGGGAGTTCCGGCCAGGAGACTTGCCGCGTCAAAGTAGATCGTGCGGTACCCACTTGTGATCCTGATGGCCAGCACTCGATGCGGTCGTTGCAATACCGTGATGTTGTTGGCCTTCAGGACCTCCGTCCATAAAGGGCCATGGACCGCACAACTTCCGCCCCTTCATATTTGGCAGCAACCGCGCCAATGCATAATAATAATAATGCTAACTAGCTTGGGGACCTAACTAAACTCCTCCTAAACAGTTGGACAGATTTTTATTAAAAAAATTGAGGAATTTGAGAATGGTTTAGATTCACAATTCGGCGGGGTGTTACCTGCGGTTGTAAATTTGCAACGATAGACTCACCTAGTTATAAATACATATAAACTATTATGAACGCAATAGAGTCCAAAACGTCTTAAACCGATTTGAATGTGGTTTTCCACTAATGCCTTGCGGTTTGCTCCACTTAACCTTTAGTGTTTGTTTTATTTCAACCGTTCATAAATAAAAAAGTTATAACAGTTTGAAGAATCATCGCAATAACCGACCTTAACGAAGTTGGAGCCGCAGGCAAAAGCTAGTAATCAATAATAAATAAATATTCCAGACATCTAACATACAACACCATCTAGTCCCAAGCTAAGCAGAGCTTGTGTTATGGGTACTAGACAACTGATATAAATACTTACAGATTTTTTTTGTAAATACATACATATTATACATAGAAAACACCCAAACTCCGAAACAAATATTTGCAGATCATACCAAACATTTGGTCCGACCCAGGAATCGAACCCGAGGACCTCAAGCTTCGCAGTTGAATACGGTACCACTACGCCACCGAGGCATTACAATATTTTTCAATAAATATTAATTACTTGCTACTCGAAAATGACATACCAATGGATTTATATGCTTAATAAATTTAATTAGACTAATATTCGATTTTGACGGATGGTGGTCTAGCTGTTAATATGGACAGTGATTGTTCAAAACTGGGTAAAAAAAAAATCGACGGGTTGCACTCCGGGAGTGCCGGCAGAAGTGAAAACTTGAATATTAACGTTGTGCATTTTTGATATTTTGGAATGGTTAGAGAATAAT